>OY292353.1:12500-4958142 GCA_958496195.1 Timandra comae | reverse complement strand
TTGGTCGCTTACTTCGAGCAAAATAAGAAAATATTTTGGAAGCTAGCTTGTTGTCAAATGTTCTTGCATATCAAACAATCTCTGACATGAAAATCTGACTCTAACAAAGCTATAAGTGGTTTATTGGTAAGAAACAACCAACAATTACATGTGCTTTTATAATATTATGAAGTTCGAATAAAGGCATTTTAGCGTTTGTCTTTTTTCTTTAGTTGGGAAGAAAATCTAACGTCTTAATCTCTTATTCGTAAACAAAAATCTTAATACCAAAATCATAATATTTAAAGACTTAAACCAACGGAAGATATTATAATATATTAAATTAAATATCGTAGCGTCTCAACTCTGATGATAAAATCAAATTTTCACGTTAATTGAACATCGCGAGTATCAAGACAACATAGACTTTGTTTGCGTACTTTCTACCTTAATAATTAAGGTAACTTTATTATAAATCCTGTAGGAAACAAAGCTTGGTTCATATTTCATAATAGAAAATTCCACTACAAAAATTAATATCGATAGGATTTTACATTGTATGTTTTGATATAAAATAGTATGTTATATTTAATGTTTATTAGGATCAGGTTTTTTAGTGAGAAGATACTTAGAATTTGGAGTACATTATGTATATTTAGAACACATTCCATCTCACAATTTACTGCAGTTTTTTTTATTGTAGGAATTTGAATATCAGTAGCTCAGGCGGTTTAAAGATCGCGACGCTTCAGCACAGATCCTGGTTCAAATCCAGATGCTTTTTTATGTATATTTTGCTCAAATGACAATTTACGTCATCTCCCACTGCCCCTAATCCTGTGTTAAAAGCTGCTTACACCTCATAGGTGGGTCACTCGCTGATATCATAACTCTCCATTAGTAAAATATTGTTTCAATTGGATCAGTAGTTTCTGACTTATATCGAAATAAACATTACTCTTTAACATAATATAACATAATCATTCACTACACCATCTAGTTATAGTAACTGACCCCTAACTAAGTTCATGATTTGTATCTAGCTAGAGTATCAGAAACTATATATACCGGGTGTTTGGTAGAGGGTTGACCAAACGTGATGGGCGTGTTCCTGGGCCTATTTGGGAGATACAATTTGGCTAAAAATTTCCTAGTTGTTAAAATAAAAAAAATAGCGACAAAATTGTATTTTTTTATTTTTTTCCGAAATTGCGATTATTTATCCCTATAACTTTTTTTTGAGCTGGTTTCCAGTAAAAAATTTTGATTGATTATGGTCCCAGATATCACTTGGTCTGCTCACAGCATTTTCAGACCCCTACAAGGTCTAAATAATTTGTTATGACCACTTAACGCTAAGGAAATGAAAAATAGAAATCTTATAGGGGATCTTTTAACTCAAATAAAAAGAAAACTAATTGTAACCTAGAATTTAAAACTCTTTATAAACTTCTCTGTGTATCCCTTACTTCAACGGTATACTACAAGTTTTACAAAAGCCAAAAAACTTGTTAATAATTTAGGTGCAAAGAGGAAATGGAAAAAAAAATAAAAGATATTTTTAAAAACAAATTCCAAGTTTGGCTTAAATACGTCAGTGTATGAATAAATTTGGATTTATCTGAGGTTTTCTGAAGATACTGAGATGCTGTAGTGACTTTCTTAGAAAATAATTAGTCTTAAAACAAGTAAAATGGACTATCTCAATTACAGGATACTGCTTCCAAAAATATCACGCGCAAAGCAAATTAAAAAATAAGTAAGTCTTGTACACCAAGAATGTTCCGAGTTTGAATTTTGAATAAAAAAAAAGTTGTATGATTGTTTGTGAATTCAAAACATCATCACATTAGTGCACACGATGTTCTAAATTCAAATTTGCTTTAACCTCTAGAGCGCAAATACGACTTTTACTCCCAGTTATCGAAAATGCCTTGGGTCCTGCACGGGCTGTCACAGCGACCCCGATACTTTCCACTCTTGAGATTAAAATCGACTTTTACCCCCAGATATCGGGGATTAAAAACATACTTTCCGAGCTAATGGGATGAAAATAACTATTTTATTTGAGTTAAAAGATCCCCTATAAGATTTCTATTTTTCATTTCCTTAGCGTTAAGTGGTCATAACAAATTATTTAGACCTTGTAGGGGTCTGAAAATGCTGTGAGCAAACCAAGTGATATCTGGGACCATAATCAATCAAAAAATTTTAATGGAAACCAGCTCAAAAAAAAGTTATAGGGATAAATAGTCGCAATTTCGGAAAAAAATAAAAAATTACAATTTTGTCTATATTTTTTTTATTTTAACAACTAGGGAAAGTTTTTGCCAAATTGTATTTCCCAAATAGGCCCTGGAATACGCCCATCACGTTTGGTCAACCCTTTACCAAACACCCGGTATATATCATCCTCCTTGACGTGTCCGTCAATGGCGAGCCTCGGCTTAGTGAGCTCGGTCGTGAGCTCCGATATGGCTTGCAAAGCCAAACTTCATCAGAAACTACACACACACTCATTGACAGTTGACACACACACCCAGACCGAGATAAACATTTTTGGTTCACACATAGATCACCCCGCACGGGAATCGAACCCGTAAACTTACGGATGGCAGTCCGGCATGGTGACCACTTTGCCCATCGTGGAATATTAGTACTTATATGAATGACTAAGGCCTAATCACCAGGGTAGGCTCGAGCCCCTCGGTGGGGACATGAGCTGATATGGCTTATATGTAGATTGTGCGTTAGTAAAACTCACCCAATAGCGACATTATTGGAGCCGTGCGCGGAGGATATCGTCCAGACCCGCTCGAAGCCGTAGTTGAGGGAGACCTCCAGCCGGTAGGTGCCCGCGTGCCATATCCTGACGGTGCCGTCTTCGGAGCCGGTCAACAGGATCGGAAGCTCAGGGTGGAACGATACCGCTGATACATTCTGGACGTGACCTAGGTAGAGACAGACTTATTAGGTTTTATTCTAGTACCACGAGCGGCGCTTCGCGATTTCACCCGTGTGGTTCCCGTTTCCGTGGGAATATGGGGACAATTACTAGTTACTTAGGGTGAATGTAGTTTTTTAATGGTAAAATATTTTTTTAAATCGGCACAGTAGTTTTTTAATTTATTCATTACAAAAATACAAATCTTTTCTCTTTAAAATATGAGTGTAGATAAATGTGGATGGACATACATTAGGTTTAATTCTTTACATGCAATAGATATGGTCTAGCTTTCTCCTGTATTGAGTCCATAGGCTGCCTCAATAAAAGTATATTTCAATTGAATCATTAGTTTCTAGATTTGTATGTTCAAATAGTCAAGCTTTCCTCACTTTATAATATTTGTAAAGATACTACCTAATTGAATTAAAATTAATTTTCCATTCAATAAGCTTTAGACGTATTCATTTCATTGCCCTTTGCTCTACATTAAGTTGAATACTGTCTAATAAGAATATGTTCATTATAGCATCAATAGCTCCACCACATCCAAAGATACAGCTCACACAAATGACCCAAAGGAGAGAGGACTAGTTGTAATTAAGATAATACAGGGTTAATAAAGAATCTCAACTCACTTTCCAATGTCTGTACACAGGTCTTGTTCTGGTAATCCCAGATCTTGACGAGCCTATCGTCAGCGCCACTGATGAGGTAAGGCTTGTCACCTCCGTGGTAGTAATCGACGCAGTTGACACCCTTTTCGTGACCCTCCAACGTGAAGTTTGAGATCGATGAACCTAGCTGCCACACCTGACCGAAACAGTGAAAGGAATTAGTTTAATTTAATAAGACGAACTATTAATGTGTGTAGTTGGTAATCCTGCCTGTTTATGCCAGAGGTTAAAGGTTCAATTCCTGTTGGTAGTAACCCTATCTGGGATGACAAAGGCCATGGGTCAATTCCTGCTCTAGACAAACATTTGCATATGATTTTATTATAAAACGAAACATACGTCACCATATATAACTATATAATACAACGGGATGTTTGTACGTACTTATTTAAGTAGATTCCCTCGACTAGTTTCAGCCACGTCCAGTAAGTACGTACAAACATCCCGTTGTATCATATAGTTATTTGCATATGAGCATGAAATCGCCCCTTATTCTAACATGCACACAGGCTTAGATAAAGATCTGTGGTTATATTACATCTTTGTTTTAGCAGCATGGTGACATAAGGGTACTGAAAAAATAATAAAATGCTAATAACCTTGACAGTTGTATCCAAACTGGCACTGGCAAATGTGTTGTTGTCCTTGGGATTGATAACGATTTGCATGACATAGTGCGTATGACCTTCGAAGACCTGCTGACAGGCCCATAGGCGATCCCAGTTCCATAATTTAATGAGCAGGTCATCTGTAACAATATAAACATTCTTAGAACACAGTACATCTAACTTAAGTCCCCTCTAAATCATTATTTTTATTGATGATTTGACCTCAATCTTGCCTGATGGAAAGCGATGAGGACCAAGGTACATGCTAACTCACATAATCTCTACTTTTGCCTTAATAATCCCTCATAACAATATAATCACTCTATCATCTTGTTAAACAACTGATTCCTGATTCCTCTTCATGAGACATTCAGGAGTCAGTACTCCTAAGTAGGTTTATTTATCTGTATATAGGGTATCTACAAATTGTTATTAGTTACTTTAACTGCCACACAGGGTATCAATAACTATACACACACACACATACAAAACTCATATACAAGTAAATGACTAATCATTATCAGTAATTTTAACTGTCGCACTACATTATAGAGTAATCAAACTACTGTAATGTCAACATACCACTGCTGGTGAGAATGTAGGGCTGCGTGGGATGAATAGCGATGCAGCGCACATAGTCAGAGTGCGCTTCGAAGGAGTGTACACGCTCCAATGTGTTGTAGTTGAACACGCGGATTTGCATGTCATCCGAGCCTGTGATCACCCAGTTCTTACGGGGCACAAACTTAGCAGCTCTCACCGGAAGGTCACACACCTGATTAGAACATTAAATAAGTTTCAACCCTAGTTAACGGTCAGTTACTATAAATGGGATGATGGAGTGAATGATTGAATTAGTTAACAATACTTTTTAAACTTAAAAATAATAATAATTGAATGTGTTTATTGACACAAATAAGAACATTTTTTAGTACAGAAATGGGTAGATACATTTGTTATCTTGATTCCAAAATAAGTCCTTTCATGATAATGGTTATTGTAACTTGATTGAAACATCTCATTAAATAATGTTCAATGCTTTAAAAATATGTAATAAAGATCAATAATTACATAATATAAAACAACTTTGCTTCCACCGTGCCTGTCACTATGTATGCTTAGATCCTTAAAAACTATGCAATGGATTTTGATGTGGTTTCTTTTAATAGATACAAGTGATTCAAGTTTTCATAATTCTATTACAGTATTCTCAAGTAAAACCGTGCTGCTAGTACTTTAATAAACTATGAAACACTAATTCATTCTTAGAATTGATAATCAAAATGTGTAGTGATTGAAAGATAAGTTATAGATTATCTTCAAATTAAGAATCTTGATATACCATACAAAACAAAAAAACAAACAAAGTCAATAAATTGAAATGTATGTCAACAATGTTCTTAGATTTCCAGTTGAGACAATTTGACAAAACTTCCTGTGAATGTTTTGAATATGACAGGAAGATTGTTTTTTTACAGTAGGTGTGATAATTAAGTCCATAAATTACTTATTAATCAAGCCAAAGCAGGTTACAGAGACCCATACTCTAACTATTGCAATGTCAAAAACAATATATTGTACCAAACATTTTTGAAACCCAGCATTGACAATGAAGCTTTCGAATTTTGGGTAGTGAAACCTCAAAACTTATACTATTACTGACCTCTAAGTGACCTGACCTGACCCAAATTTTGTAAAATGTGGTGTTTTATGGGATAATAATATTTAATTTCTTCATATCAAAAATTAAACATATCAATGTTAAGGTATAAAAATTTTAAAAATATAATATGTGTGGTTGAGTGTTCAGATTGGTTGATATTTTATAGCCAATCACAAATAAACAGCTGATTGGATTTGGTTCAAATGTGACACATTTATTACCTGGATAAACCAGGAACAATATTTTACTTTATCTCAAGATCAAATTTATGTATTTAAACAAAATAGTGGGTAGAAATAATGAAATATATTGCATCATGTCTCAGAATGTTTATACTTTAACAAATAATTCAACTGTTTTATGTTTAAAAAGTAATTGGTATGATACAAATAACAACTAGGATGTTTACCTATACTACATGAAAGGTCAAAGAGGCCGCGAAAATATGAACAGTTGGCAAAGTTTTTGATTGATAAAACTTTTTAAGAGGGACATTTGAATATTGTTGTGGAAACTTGATGAAAAACTTGGAATATTAGTTATTTTATGTTTGGAATGTACAAACCTCGAATCGCTTGACTTGTGCATGTGTCTCATAATTCCATATGTTGACGTCTCCGTTGTACAGGGAGCAAAGGAGCCAGGGCTCCGTAGGGTGCTGGTCGACACACTTTACCCGGTCAGACCGAGCCGTCAGCTTCCTCTTGATTTCCAGACGCAGCGGCTTCGAAAACATAATTACACTCACCGTTACACACCCTCCAGACAGAATAAATAACTTAAATTACACGTATTATTCACGATCATAAAGCCGACATAATATAATTGATGACACAACGCCAAGAAATCGCCGGCTACGTGGCTCAGAATATTATGGACGAATAGAGTGAATATCTAGCTTTTCATTTTGTACTGTTTTTACAGACTTAAATAATATCTTACCATTGTAATAAGTTAAAACATGAAATATTATCATGCAAAAACTGCAGAATCTTAAAAGTTTGACAGGGTGGGTGGACGTGTCACTTCGGGAGTTTCCGCTCGCTTCAGTGGTTTCGGATATCCACGTAGCTTTCGGAAATTGTCGTTTCGTAGTGATGTCTTTCTGTCAAAAATCGGCACCACAGGTAATAAAAATCGAAACCACAGATAATAAAACTCAACACCACAGATAATATATTGATACCACAGATAATAAACCTTAAACCCACAGATAATACAATCTTAACCACAGAGAATAAAAAATAGTACCACAGATAATAATGAATACCACAGATAATCAACCTTAAAACCACAGGTAATATAATCTTAACCACAGAGAATAAAAATTAGTACCACAGATAATAAACCTAAAAACCACAGATATTACAATCTACACCATAGATAATAAAAATGAGTACCATAGGTAATAAAGATTCATACCACAGACCATGCTAATTGACACCCCATAATGAAAATCGAAACCACAGATAGTATATTAATCACTAACCGTTCTGTGGTTTTATCCGCGTGGAACCTTATCCTGTAGTTATTTAGGATATAAAGTATCCTGTTAAGGTGCGTACGGATTGCGCGTGATTGCACGAGCACTGTTACGCTAGTCAGTTTACGCGTGTCCGGAACGTCTTGTCCGTACTTGCGTGTTCCCTTAGAGTGTACGCGTAATAGCTGCAAGTACGGACAAGACGTTCCGGACACGCGTAAACTGACTACGCGTATCAGGGTACGCGCAATCCGTATGCACCTTTATAAGGGATATCTGTAACAAACTTCATATAAATCGCTCCAGCCGTATAGACGTGAAGAAGTAACAAACATACACACCCATTCACACAATCACAAACTTTCGACTGTAAAATATTAGTGATTTCTGTACATATTACAAAAATCTTAAAAATTGAATGCAGTGCTCTCGTCACTGGTGGTCGGGACTGCAGGGATAACCTCACTTACAAAATATGCTATGTTCAGCGTAACTTTTGTATAGTCACTCATGCAGATGAACTTCACCACGCAGAGATGATGTCGTAAATAGTGGTGGTAGGTCACTACCACACAGTTGCCGTAATGTCAAGCGCAACCATAATTTTATTTTTATTAAACCAATATCATTTTTACATTTTTTTAATAACTTAACCTATAGCAATGTATGCTATACTGGCTATACACATTTCAGTAAGCAAATATATTTTAGGATATAAATAATTTATGACTATTGACAAACTGAAATTAAAAATTGATTCACAATATGTACCAAATTGGTTTGAGATCACCAACCCGCATTGGTTAAATAACATTAAAATACTATCTATGCTTATATTATTTATAAAGCGAAGCATCAAAAGCCATATTATATTTTAAATTTTGTGAATACCAAACATTATTACTACTTATGTAAAATTAGTTTTTTGAGTCAACAGCTTTTAGCATGGATCATAAAAATTTTACTAAGATTACTTAGATATTATAAAATATAGTAATTAAGTTAGTCTAAAGCCTGAAATGAATAATTTAAAAATAATAATACACTAAATGCAAATATATATGTGCAAATATATCAATAAGAATATAATAAAAATACACTTGAGAGCAAAGAAATCGCACACCTGCTCAATTTTGGTTTCAAGGTTGTTTTTTTTTAAACATGCTTATATTTTTATTCCCGTTTATATACTGAATTGAAGTACACACTGTCAGCTTTCAGATAACACCTTAAGCTAATCCATAACCCTAAAATTCATTACAGTAAAGCCAAAAGAACAATTGGATCGGAAATCCACTCGTTTCAGGTAGTGCTAATTGAGCGACTAAGAGCGGGTATAAAAGGTGAAGGGTTAGGTGAAACTGCATCATCTGTATATCAAATCATAGCTGGGAAAGTCAGCTATAGAACACGTCCACATTCGAAACAAGAAAATGGATACCCCACCAGAAATGTCAGGTCAAGTGGTTGCGCTAATTGAACCTGGCCACAACCAGATTCAAATAGCCAGACAGTTGAATTTATGCCAAAACGCTATTTGGCGAGTATATCAGCGTTATCAAGAAAGTCGTAGATTTATTCGCCGATGAGGTTCTGGCCAAAAAAGCACAGCATTGGAGCGTGATGACCATTTTTTGTGATCTCATCATTAAGAAATCACCAGTTGAATGCTGTTAAGCTCTGTCAGCAAGTCCAGGAAGTGAGAGAAGTTAAAATTATCCCGTGGACAGTTAGAAGAAGACTGGCCAAAGGAGGTCTGATAACACACAGATCAGCTATCACTCCAGAATTGACCACAGGTCACCGACAAGTACGACTACAGTTCGCTCGAGAACATTTGGATTGGACGATAGACCAATGGACAGTGGTACTGTACTCTGACGAGTGCAGGATGTCTCAATGGCAACGACGGACGTGAAGGAGGCTATCGAAGACCAAATGAGCGATTCGCCCCGTGTTGCTTCTCAGAACGCGTCTCGTACGGCGCCTAGCTCAAATCAATGTTCTCGAGCAAACTGTAGTCTTGCTTGTCGGTGATCTATGGTCAATTCTGGAGCGATAGCTGATCTGTGCACTATCAGACCTGCTTTGGCTAGTCTTCTTCTAACTGTCTACCGGATAATTTTAACTTCTCTCACTTCCTGGACTTGCTGACAGAGCTTAACAGCATTCAACTGGTGATTTCTTAATGATGAGGTCACAAAAAATGGTCATCACGCTCCGATGCTGTGCTTTTTTGGCCAGAACCTCATTAGCGACTAAAGCTACGACTTTCTTGATAACGCTGATATACTCGCCGAATAACGTTTTGGCATAAATTCAACTGTCTGGCTATTTGAATCTGGTTGTGGCCAGGTTCAATTAGCGCAACCACTTGACCTGACATTTCTGGTGGGGTATCCATTTTCTTGTTTCGAATGTGGACGTGTTCTATAGCTGACTTTCCCAGCTACGATTTGATATACAGATGATGCAGTTTCACCTAACCCTTCGACCTTTTATACCCGCTCTTAGTCGCTCAATTAGCACTACCTGAAACGAGTGGATTTCCGATCCAATTGTTCTTTTGGCTTTACTGTAATGAATTTTAGGGTTATGGATTAGCTTAAGGTGTTATCTGAAAGCTGACAGTGTGTACTTCAATTCAGTATATAAACGGGAATAAAAATATAAGCATGTTTTAAAAAAAACAACCTTGAAACGAAAATTTAGCAGGTGTGCGATTTCTTTGCTCTCAAGTGTAGTATTAATTAATTAAAATGGATAAGATGACATATAATATTAGTGTAGCATTTAGATATGTATTATTTTACAAGAATAATATAATAGTTGTAGATTAATTTTGAACTAAATGAAGTATGTTATACTATTAGTTCTAGTTACTTGTCCTTTTATTAAATAGGAAAACTTACATAAACAAAATATTTGTTAAGTTTATAATGGAGAGACGTTAGATGTTCAGCAGCGGACAATTATAGACTAATTATGATGTTGTGCATAATTCGTAGCTAGTGATATAAATGTGAAATTTAGTTCTATAAAAAATCCCATAGTATAAACTAAAACTCTAAACCATACCTTCGTCCATGCAATTAAATAAGCAAATACATAATGGCTAATTCTATATTTATATTAGAAATAAAAAACTTACATTGTTATGTATTAATTATAAAAGTTATTTTTAAATTAGCTGAAACTTGAGATTATCATAATAAAACGTGCAATGATCCTTTAAACCAAGGCCACTTGATATACTTCATTAAAATCGAAACACATTTGTTTGAAGATATCATATAATTTCGTTTAAAATATGAAAACGTTACATTATCATCCATTGGATGTTATGTGTCATACATAATGTTCTTTTGATTCTATTTAATTGCCGAGTTTCATAACTGTAAATGATAATATTGTACAACTGATATTAAAAATCTGAATATTTATATGTATCTTACTCGCAAAAACGACGAACGAATTTGAATAAACTTTGGCTATGATTTATAATCGAATAAACATATAGGGATACTTTTTATCTCAATAGATTATAGATTCTGTCTCAATAGATTTACACAGGTAAAACTGCGGCAAATTGGCATAAAGAAATTACTACTTTATAAACGCTAAAATGATATACAGAAAATATGTTCTAATGTAATAATATATTTCTTAAATTAGTGTTAAAATAAAAACTATGATTTTCTACATTTTCCTATTAAGATTTAGTATACATTTTTGTCATAAAACAATAATTGATGTTATTATCGATGATACAGTGACAAAATCTTATCTGAGTTGGAACTAGCACTGTCATTTCATTAGCTTTCCAAAGATGATTTTTATTGGGATATAGGTAATAGAACTTTCTTTGTGGTAACCATTTTAGTCGAATGGGTCGCAGCCCGACCGTGAAAAAAAGTGACGTTCGGAGTCGGAATGTTAGACGCTATTTTGACCTCGGCGCCTGGACGTTTGAGTGAATATGTTATTTTAAGTAGAATGTCAGCTCAAATATCGATTACAGCGAGGCTACCATAAGTTTTTGCCACTGTCCTCATTAATTTCAACAAGAAATTGCAAGTATTCTTTGTTTCTTACAAATTATTCAAATCTAAAACATCTTTGCAAAGAGGCTGGTACAGTAAAATCATAAGTCTGTCTTAATGTCGAGTTGACAAATAAATCAAAAATATTTACGCATATAATAGTCTTTCTTTTCTATTGCACTATACAATAATTCAGATGTTTAATTACATGATCGATACAATAAATTATTTAGATATCTATTACTTTTATAGCTATAATTCATATTACTCACGTTATACTTCAATGACGCAAGAATTCCGTGGTTCAATCAAAACCGTTACGACACAGATGTTAAAAGAAACTAAAAAAATAAAAACTATGAATAACATAATACATTAAAGTGTTCCGAAGAACGATTTTACACCTACTTCTACATAATAGCCTTTATAAGCTATTTGGTACACTTATAATACACAAAATTGAATAAACAAAGTAATTAATAAGTAACAATCTAAAAACTTACTGCGACAAAGTACCATAAACTACATTGATGGACTATTTATGGGCCTTTGTCATAGTTAGTTGTGTAACAACAGTGGAGAGAAAAATGTCTACTTGAGGTATGCTTTGTACAACATAGTAGAATGTGCGGTATCCTTTTCTTGCTCCAACAAGAAGATCATGTCGCGGAGGTTGATGCGCTTCAGGCGGGTGCGGAGAGCGAGCTGACTGCGACCAGCCTGGAAACAAACAACATTTATGATATAAATGTATACATTTTATGTATAACAAACGGTGTGCTACAGTACAAATTCAAAAGACTGATAGTAATCTCAAGTTATTGTGTGACCAAAGGATCATAGTATAGATATGAAGGTGTCCCCTGCAGATTTTGGTACAGTGACCGCCGTCTGTATAGTTGAGCTATATATCTGTATCAATGTGTCCTCACATGACTAACTACCCATTTTTAATAGTAGACATATGCAGCAGAGAACATATAGGTATACAAAAAATGTCGGTCTGGAGAAAGGCAAATATAACTCTCTTTCACCTCTTTATCACAAGGTACTCTTACGTACTCTTTGTCACAAGGCTTACATGTTTACAATATTTAAAGATATAGTATAAATCGAGTAATGCTTACAAGACTGGACCCAGTGAACTGTCCAGAGGTGGATGGTGTGTCCCCTGATCCACCGGGAATGTCCAACCTCGGCTTCTTACGCGGCCCGATGGCTTGCAGCGCCGTCAGATTGGCCTCGCGCTGTCTCAGCTCTTCGAGTTCAGCACGTTGCATCTCTTTCGCCTGTAACATGTTAATTAGTGTTTTAATTACGCAAAAAAAATAATATATTATTCAGTTTCTATAAAAAATATGTTGTAAAGGAAATTAATATGTATAAGTTTGTTGTTAAAGAATAATACATGCATGGGAATCGAACTCGCAACTCTTGTCGCAGTCTGGCATGGTGACCACTCTGATCCAACCTAAGTTGGATAGCATGAATATAATTGATTATTATTTTCACTTTTTGTCAAGTCCATGATATATTTATATTTATGTAGGTTTGTATAGTTGTCTATATCTAGATATGTTGAGCGATTGCGTGACTAGAACTTTAAACTTAAGCTTTAATTTTTTGTGACTCTACTTACGTAGAGCTTGGAAAATGGGAAGAAAAATTAATAGTTAATTATATTTCCACTATCCAACCCAAGGCAGATTGGAATTTGGAAGGCAATCCAGGTTGGATATTCGGAATGCCAACCCGCACTTGGCCAGCGTTCACTAAGGCCTTATCGCTCTAGTTCAGTGTAGACTCGAGCCCCTCGGTGGGGACATTATATGAGCTGACAATGATGATGATAGTGAACACATCCCAATATCCAACGTGAGTTGGGGACCTAGGTGGTAAGATGGGAATCACATTCAAAACCCACCTTAGCCTTCAGTTTCGCCTGTTCCGGATCCTCGGTCTTGGAGCGCGACTTGGCCGCTCTCAACAGCAGCTCCCTCTCGGAGTCCTCGCGCCTCTTCTTGTCAACGCGGTCCAGCTCTTCCAGAAACTTGAGCTGGCCCTTAACGTCTTGCGTCACTTCGTAACGCCCGTCAGTCTGCAACAATGGACATTGGTTGGTGTCAATATGTATTAAAGCTTGTAAGTCACAGATAAAGAAATAAAGACAATTTTGAATTGAGTTAAAAGTGCTTTTAGTTAAATGTAAGTGTTTTTTATGTGCCTTGTATTTTTATTACTTATTGTAATAACTTTATCACGACTACAGGAATATATTATTATAGGTAAAACATTATAAGAATGTACGCAATGTGTCACGATACGCCTACAATATACAAGTTTGTAATAAATTCAGTTCGCCACTGGATTCATCACAACCGCAGTTCGTTACCATCGAACATCAGTATTCGTGAAAAACACAGTTCGCCACTAAAACACGTTCGCAATAAACATAACATCACTAGCGGAGTTTATCACAAGCGGGGTTGACAATCACTAACCCGATTAGCCACAACGGACTTCGTAATAGTCTCCATTCTTCATTAACTGTATCACACAATCGGACTTCATTACAAACAAAGTTCATAATAAACGCAGCGGTCACTGGCGGAGTTACAAACTGTCATGTTCATAACAAGAGTGGTTATTAATATCAAGACTAGTCGAGCTTCAGAGTGCATGTAAGGGGGCGTCCATTAATTACGTGAGGTGTTCTAGGGGGGGAGGGGGTCAAGCTAAATCTTTCCAAATCCCACTTAGGGGGGAGGGGGGGTCTTGGCAAATATCACGTATTTTTTTTTCTCCCAGAAAACGATGTAAAATTGCGTGAAAAATTATTTCTAGAATAAAACATGGTCAAATCTGAGAAAATAGTGTTTGTCGTATTCATCCGAAGTAGCGCTTGATTGTTTTTCTTAATAATCTAACACGTTTACAGTTCAAATAGAAGTTTTCAAGAATCTCACGTGAGATTAGGGGAGGGGGGAGGGAGTTGAAGAAAATCTTACGATATCTCACCAAGAGGGGAGAGGGGGTAAAATTTTTTACAAAAACGCCTCACGTAATTAATGGACGCCCCCTAAAGCAGATAGCTTCATAGTCCCTAAGGGAAGTTAGACCTCTCAAAAGCCTAATAATGAACTTAGCACGCATAGTACCAATGCAGAAAACCACTCACAAGTACAATCTATACTTTCTTACTAATATTAAAGGGAATTTCAAAACAATCAAATCAATTAAGTTTAAGTTTCGACGATTATATGTGATCAATCCTTGATAATAAGGATATTTTGAGTTTGAGTTTGAATTTATTTTAATGATTTTTTGTAACAAATTAAACCAATTTTAAAATTCTTAATTTTTTTTGTAATCTACATTAACTATATCGTCTATAATAATATGAAAAAGAGGAAATATTTGATAGTTTGTTTGCATTGAAGGCTCCAAAATTACTTACTAGATCGATAGTTTACTTTTCAGGGATTAACATATGTATGCTGTATTTTATTCCCATATTTTCACAGGACCGGGAACTACGCGGGTGAAACCGACAGTATTTGATAAGTTACTAAATAAAAGTTAACCTATAAGTATTTAATTAATAAAAGTATTTGAAAGGTCAAATACTTTTATTTCGATTTGTAATAACGTGTAAAACTAAGAAAATGTGTGCAAGTGACGTATCGATTACGCGAACAGCTGTGTTTCTGACGCAGTTCCAACGGATTAAGATGCAACTTACTATGAAATTCTTTAAACCTAGTTTAAGATGTACTTACTTGTATACTACGACTACGAGAAAAATATTACGTAGCGGAGCGCGAAATTTATTTTAGTTTTCAATCACAATTTAGTACTTTTTTCTTTATATCCTTATTTAACGAGGGCTTTAGAAAATGTAGTACTTTATTAACACATTGTAAACATAAACAAATTGCTTTTTATATCCAACTAGTAGCGCCCCGAGGATTCACCCGCGTAGTTCCCGTTCTCGTGGGAATACGGGGATAAAATATAGCCTATGTCACGCACTGATAAATTAGCTTTCCAATAGTGAAAGAATTTATTAAATCAGTTCAGTAGTTTCGAAGCCTTTTCGTTACAAACAAACAATAAAATGTTACCTCTTTATAATATTAGTAGAAGTAGATATAGAGAAGGGTTATTATAACGCACAGCTCAGGTTATAATTTACTTGGCTGAGAAAAAACTACCTTAGCTTCGAGTCTGCATAGTTTTTGGTACTTTAGACCATAGGGTTAGTTAAGTAATATATTAGAACAATACAAGTTATTATTACGCTAAGCATCACCGCAATTTTACCCGCGTTAACCACGATCCCGTAAGAATATCGGGATAAAAATGTCCTATGTGGTAATCCAGTCAATAAATTGTATGTGGACCCATAAATCAAATTCTGTTCAGCCGTTTGAGCGTGAAGGAGTAACAAACATACACACACGATCCAGAGTTTCTCCTTTATAATATTAGTATCATTTTCATAATTAAAAACTAGCTGTGCCTCAGGGGTAAACCCGACAAATAAATCATCTTCTTCGAAACTACCCCAGTCATAAATAAAAAATATGAATAAAACAATAACATTAAAATAACATCACTTTCGAAACTTTGCCAAGCTAATACACGCTAAGTGATTTTCATTTGCTCAGGCCCTCAGATTAACACACGTAAATCCTGTTTACGTCGATCCCGTGGAAACTTCCAGATACAATAATACGAACTTCATTATACTCGTTGCTTCCAAACTAACTCGGTAGTTACGGCGCTTAGATAACAAACCAACTATCGCATTTATATTCTTAGGATCGATTTCTATGAATTTCTATCATAAATAAACAAAAACATAAGAGAGGAGATGAAACGAATAACAAATCGCAATAGGCGACCAAATAAATGCTAATAAATAAAACGTTACGCTACAAACAAAGAAAACTTATTCGCAAAAAAAAAACAAAACACATTCACGGTACGAATACATAAGAATAATTTAAATAAAAAATCAATTACAACACTTTATAAACATTTTTTAGATACAGTTTGTCTAAACCCATGTCTTAAATTTAAATTTGTGTATCATAAAGAATGCAGGTGTCAAACGGCTTTGTGCCAGGTTGATGAAACTTTAAAAAAGTGACAACTTTCAAAGCCTTTTATGTGAGAGTATTTCGAGATTCGCACCTCGCAATTATTGGAAACGTTGTTGAGCTTCTATCAACGTACGTCCCATATACGAACACCATGAAATACATTCAATTTATTTGTTTAAATATCACTGTAGCTAGAGCAATGCTGTGTTATGGCGAATCACTCAGTTATTGCTATAAAGCTCAAATCGATATTTTATGTTGGCTTTCGCTATATGTGAAAATACTAGGGCAAATGAAGTTATTTTGAAAATTCTAGTAAAACAGTTAATTTTTAATACTAATACGTTTTCCTTGTAAAACTGAAAAAAAAGTTAATAGAAATGAGCTGCATTGATTACCTTGACAAGGTCGATTCTGTGCTGCGCGATGACAGCCAACTTTTCGATCATATTCTTGAGTCTCTCGTGTAGAGCGTGGCTGAGGAGGCTGCACACTTCGAGTGGAGGCTCATCGAGGCCGTGACGGGCAGAGATCGCCTTCACTCGCGCCACCATAGCACTCGTAGGCACCAAATACTCGTCCTTCACAGACCTGGGTAAAATGATAGTGTATTTTAATTTAATCAACTAAAACCCTAATATATCTAAACCTAAAAGTAATATTGTAAATGTCAAAGTGACTGACTTTGTTACTATAAATCTCTAAAAACGAAAAAAGGCAAAATAGTCCGCGCGCCATCCGCATCCAATCCAATCATTTCACATTCGCGGATTAACACATAGTGTACTTTGTACTTTAAAATCCTCCCGGATCAGAGTGAATGCGAGGAAAACTAGAAATAAAATTAGTCGCACAAATCAATATAAAGCTGAAAGTACCTATTACTTAATTAAGTAATAATGAAAAATGTAGTACCTGAATAAAACATACAAGAGAAAAATTCTTACCTAATCTGTGTACCAATCATTTCAGTGGAACCCAAGATCCTCTGGGTTTCTTCGGCCAAGTTGACGCCACCCATGGCGGCGACATCGTTAATATCGTCATCTCCTGCCATCTTGTCGTCAGTAAACTGCGGAGTAGAGAACTGTCCCGAAGATTTCTTCTCCTTGTCCTTGAGCAGAGACTTGCCGGGCGTCAGCACTGTGGACAGCGCGGCGGAAGGCAACCCCGAACGTTGGAAGTTCCCCTTGTTACTAGACATCGCTTTGCTGTTCCCGGCTTTGTTCACGTTAATCTTCGTATGTACTGGAATGTTCTGAAGTACAGCGATCGTACTACCCGGCTTCGGCTGGGGTTTCTGCTAATGTAACAATTACCATTTAGTACAATTTTCAATTTATTATTAACTCGATCACAATACGTTAATAGATTGTAAGAAATGGGATTTGTTATTGAATAGTTCAAGAGACAAGGCGGCTTTCTTGGTCAGTCGACCGATGATTAGTGGACGCCTAACAACCGCATATTATCATGAATAGTCAATTGACTTCTCAACCGACGCTGCGAATCAAAAGTATCATTCGAAAATTCAATCTATTAGGACTGGTCTCTTTATAGATACCGATAAAACTGTACCAAATATTTAAATACGAGTTGAAAATTTACATGAAAACGAATGCTGGTTTTTTGCACTTTGTTTATTCATGCGTTTGCTTTTGAATTCATAAAATAAGGCAACAACGGTCAAAATTAATTCACTGCACAAATCACGAAAACTCAGAACAAGAAATCAATAAATTTATTTATCGTTTACTTCACGGGGTTTTATGGGTTAAGAATAGAACTGGAGCAGAAAAAATTACAACTTACGATACTTTAAACAGCAAAATCTCCAGAACTTATTGCGAAACGTACGTTCAAAGTCGTGCAGCAAAAATATAATGACGGTCAACAAGAAAATATACGTCAATTTAAATGATTAAATTCAAGATGGACGCGCGACAAATAAAGGTAAAGGTACTTAAGATTTGCAACGCGATCGATAAATGATCAATTAAAGAGTCCTAAATACAACTGATATACTTTATTTTCTGGAGCAAGAATGAGACCTAGTTGATTTATAATTGTTATATAATTTTGAAACATTGATTTCGAATTTAATTTGCAACTCGTCTTAATTTCGACTGAGAAAGGTGAGACTAATATTTTTATATAAATTTAATATTTTCAAATAAATCAATATGAAAACCGCGTCAATTTGAACTAAATAATTCACAACCATATCAAAATAAATAATTGAACATGGTGGATAGTTTGTACTTATTTAAAAGTACGAAAACATAAAAGTTGTCGACTTGAAAGTTGGTTTATTCGGGGGTATGTTTAAAACACACAAATTAACCGTTATCAAGTCAAAATAGTATCAAATTAAAACTTCCATAACATTTATACATAACATTCAATTAAATCACTCATAGTATCCGTCAAAATGAATCTCTGCGTAAAACCAACAGGATCCCGTATTGATTTTCAGAGGAAGTTCATATTACCGAGAAAAACAAATAACATTTATTACCAAAAAAGATACTAAGAATATTGCGTCTATTTTTATCAATCAAACATGGATACTTGGAGTTTTTACGGACCGGCCACGTACTTGCGAAATCGAGCGCGTGGCGGACGGTAAGGAAAAATTTATAAAAGATTCCACGAGGCGTTAACGCCTCGGGGCAATGTTTGCTGTTTTCGGGAGGACGAATTTACGCGCGAGAGACCGCGATGCCACGACGCAAAGCGACTTAGGCAGTAGCGGCGCAGTAAAAGATATCAATTTTTAAAACGATTAAACGATATAATAAATACTTAACTGTTTAAAATTTTTGGAACTGTCAAGTTTGTATACGTCCTCTTACTGGTACCGCTAACGCTACTAAGCAGTACCAATCTTTGTGACATGGCCTGTCGAAACCACGCTCCTTACCGTCCGCCACCCGCTAAGACATGTTGTCGCTGGAGCGTAAGTAAGTGCACAAAACTCATAATCAAAATATAAATAGAAAAACTTAACATTTGAAACATCTACATCCATTAAATTGTTCGACAACATAAAAGAAAATTTTACAGTACAACATCATAGTAACAATTTTATTTAACGTTTATTAAAGATATGTTTAACGAACATTTATTACAAAAAAATATCCATTGCAATACATTCATTATAAATAAATAATATAGAGTAACGTAATTAATATCTAGCATTCGAAACGAGTAAAGCGAGCTAAATAAACACATACATCCATCAATGCAATGAGACTTGATAACTTTTATAAAGCTGCAGAATTTGTAAGAGCATTACCTTTTCACCTCTTCCAGCGAATCCCGTAGTTTCACGAACTTAGTTAAAGTTTAGGCATCGCGACAGAGATGAAATAAGTAATTGCAAATCAACTGAACGATCTCTTTCACAACTACAAGAGAAAAGAAAATAACATACGTATTGATAAACAGGCGCGAATCGTAAATGTATTTATATGATATAGTCTACTGAAATGACTCAAATAAACTTTTAAACAAACGCACTAAGTACTGAAAGAACATAAAAAATGCCGACTTACAAAAGTCATCTTACTTTTCAAAGTAAATTTAATTCAAAATCATACTTAAAAGTTCAATTTAATCAAACGAAATGAACAATGTATTGTATTTTAATAAATTTGAAATTCGCACCTGTTTGCGAGCTTAAGCATAGGCTTTTCGGCGGCAATGCAAATGCATACGGTTGCATTTCGGTGTTTCCGTACAAGAACAACATCAAAGAGGACCTATGCGTAACAGTAAGCTGATAGAGGGATGCCGAACAGACCTGCGATTGTGCCGGCTGTTGGCCCTGGATGAATTGATTTTCGCTGTTGATCATCGATGGCGCCAATGCAATCGGTAGGGTCGGAGGCAGAAGCGGCGTCAACGTCGGACTCGAGCTGCCCTCGTCCGACGACTGAGGTATTGCAACTGGTTAGTTACCGGCGGACAAGCACTCGCGACTTGTCACGCGTGCGCGGTTATTACCCGTTTACAGTATAGGCACACACAACACAACACAGGACCAAACAATAAGCGGGAGAGCGGTGGACCTCGTATACGTACATCTAATTGTACATATCGACGAATCTGGTTTCATAAATAAAAAACTACGCTCCCCTACCCAACTAATTGATAGACAGGGGTGCTTTCAAATTTCATGTCTGCCTTGTTAAGTATCGAAATTCAATTATAACATGATGCTGTTTACAAAGAGTAAACAAAATGAAAGCCTATTAATAAATGCACTTTCATTGTTTTAATGCATTTTAATAAATTGGGTCTGGACATCACCAGATTGGTCCGATGAAACACATTTTTTATACAAATACTTATAAGACTTAAAATTATTGACACATTGACACATTATCAATCCAACACTTCAGATTCTCCATTCAGCATTTAAGCCATCCATTTGTGGTGAAAACATTTTGTGATTACGATTTGGAAACTTTGTTCTGAGAATAGATTTCGTTGTTGTTGACTGACCGTTGGCACATGTTCGTGTTATAAAATTAATATGAAGATTAAAATTATTCAGGTAAAATTTTCCACTCTAAACTGAAGAATAAAAAATATTCCATTTTTATTCATAGAATCGGCTCAGACGTTAAACAGAATTCGGGTTGTTTACGCGTAAATGTACCGTCCTTGTAACTAAAGATAACTGAGACCGTAAATAACCTAATAATGAAATAATAAGATAAAAATACGTAAAAACAAAATATGGACGGAGGGCAAGATTGGACTGCCGACGGAGGCGGGGATATTCAATTAATTTCTTTAATATCATAATCCGTTTCTTTGATGGCCAGTTATCATATCAAGTACACAGCTCGCACTGTGCGTCAAACTAAACACGAAAAAACTAAACTCTGAAGAAAAATAACGCACAAATCTTAATAACAAAAAAAAAACGCTGAAAATATTAATTAAAACTTTAACAAACGAAACCGTTTCCAACCTAAGATAAAAAAAATGCCTAAAATTAATCTATTAATCACACGAAATTATATACGAAATTGGCGTTTAAAAGCTGCGGCACTAAAAATTTTTTACTGTTTATTTATTTTATATTTTTAAAATATGTACAATTGTTATAGTGTTAAGATACATTTTTATTTGTAGTGAAACTATTGCTAACTATGAATAAATTCAAGCGTTTTTCAATTAATTTAAGTACTTACCATTTGTACGTTGGTGGTTGCCATTAAAGGCGCTGGTATCGGCGCTGGTATGTTTGAAAATGCTATATGAGGTGCCGGTGGATTAATGCCCTCTATAACCAACTCTTTGGTGACCAGCGACTGACGTAGCAGCGGCAAACTTTTCTGTTTTCAATTTATATAAATTTAAAAAGGTTACTAAAAGGTGAGTCTAGTTTATTAACATTTTATAAACTTCATGATAAACATAGTATATGTATAACCTTAAAACGTAACACGACGTCTACATTACAACCGCACTCAAAGACGTTTAACGAATACTTACTTAAACTAATGTGCCACAATATTTCTGTGCAGGGCGGTCAAAATTGGAAGCTATTATTGTCATTTAGACTTTAATGTCATTTGGATACATTTTCAATACACTGACAAGCAAAAGATGCGATTACACCGGCACAGAAATTTTGTGGCACAATAGTTTATGTATTCGTTAAAGGTCTCCGAGTGCGGCTGTAGGCTCTACATTACTAATGGTTACATAATCTAAACTCACCTAAAGGAAAAAAAGAACTAAAAAATAATTTTAAAAATAAAATCGACCCCTATTATTGGAAATGGGATAAAGGTTTTTTTTCAATGTGAAGATGATTGGTTTTTTTGTCTGGTATATTTTAATTATCTACAAGTATTTTTTAAACTTCAAAGGCATCTAGATTCATTCAAATTAAATGTGACTTTTTTGTACATTTAATTATGTAAATTGACTACAAGGTATTTTTATAATTTCAAAGGAAAAAATATTTAATTAGGAAAATTACTATAAGGTATCAGTCTACAATTTAAAGGTTAAGCTATATTTTAGGTACAATCAAATTACCCTTAAGAAACCAATCAAACAGGGCTGTGGGCTCGCGTTGAGCAACCTTTCCAGTCGGTCACAGAACTCTTCGGGCTCCACTTGTGCGTCTATCAGCTCCTGAATAAGGTTCCGAACATTCATCTCCACACTGGGAGGCTCCTTACTCGACAGGTCCAGAAGGTTAGCGAGGAAATTACGACATTTCTCTTTTGTATTGTCCGAGGGTTTCTGTTGACAACAAGGAAATTGTTTCAGTAGTGTTTATCGCAGTTTTCTCGTGGGAAATCGGTGATAAAATGTAACCATGTTTTTTTAAACTTTAGTTGGGGGAAGTACCAAATATATGACAGGTTGAGTAAATTTGACTAAACAATCACTTTTAATTTTAACAGAATTTAAGTAGGGACAATTTGAAAGTTTGAGGGAGTTTGCCCAGCAGTGGGGCGATATGAGTTTGTAAAAAGTGTAACTTACAACGATATGTGCATTGGAAGGTGGTGGTGGTTGTTGTTGTTGTTGTTGTTGTTGCAGTTGCTGCTGCTGGAGGAGTTGCTGGTGTTGCGGCGCGGGCACGCTCGACACCTGCGGCGCGTTGTGCTGCTGCGCGACCGGCGACATGCCCGGCGGCATCACGCCCGGCGGCGCCACGCTCGTCGACACCGTCGCCACGCCAGGGTGCTGCCCGCAAACAACACCGCTATACGTCTACACCTCGCTAACCACGTCCCACCTCATGCGAGGACACCAACAGCACATTCTCAAGCCAAGTGATGGAAAGGACACGCTACAGGGACATTAACACTACAGCATTCAACACAGGCGCATTTCCATTCGTAACGCTAACCACGACAAGCAGACCTTTATGTTTACACCTCACTGATGAGTCCACAGGTAATTTAGTAATCAATAAGTATACCATGGTGTGATTATTTAACTGTGACTGTGACATTTTCACTAGAGAGATTGTCTGTCTTACCTTGTTAATTACCTCAAAACCTGGACCTCCACCACGTTTTGTGCATGCATGATTATTATAGGTATGAAATCGGAGATAGTGTGCATATCGTTGCGTGGGAGAAGTAGTGAGTAGAGGCGGGTCGCGGGTGGCGGGTGATGGGTGCCGTCGGTTGGTGCGCGGGCGGGCGGGTGGTGCCTACTTACTGCCGGCACGGTCGACAGCCGGATGGCCTGCGAGGGCGGCGCCGCGAGCGTATTGGTCGCGGGCGCGGGGCCCACCCTCAGCAGCTGGTATTGACCATTCTCAGTCTTTAACAACAAATGACCCTGCTGCCCCGGTTGAAGACTCTGCAGAGTTTGAAGCGTTATCTAAAAATGAACGCCTCATTTCAATTTCATTTAACTACACAACTCAAACCAATATTCTCTAATGACAAATTGTATAAAAAATATTACTTTTACCAAGAAAATTCGAAAATTAAGCAGGTCATTTGTTAATTTTAAACACATTGAGTAAGTACAATATAAATCGTCAATTATTGTAGTGCAATATGTAATACTAGGGATATGGAAGAATGGGATGGTTACGGGAGAGTAGCAGGTGGAAGCTGTGTCACCATATCATCAATTTCATGTACACTAGCTAGACATAGAGAGTAAATGCACATGTGAACTTATTAAATAGTTATAGTTATTAAATAGTTTTAACTGCCCAATTTACTCATTAATTAACAAAACTGGTGGAAGATTTAATGTTAGACAGCATTTTACATACTAGTTAGTCTCTTGTGTCCATTGATTTTAAATTAACTTAAATAAGTTATTAATTAATAGTTATGTCCCGTAGAACATGATGCCGACAACTTGAAAATTAGGTATGAACATAAAATTATCAGACCACTTATAAATAAAATATAGATTTCACATATATCATGAAGATTTTGTTGCAGCGGCATACCAGAGGATTAAGGAGATTTGCAATCCAACAGACTTGCAGTATTAATACATAGATAACATTACAGGTTGTTCAATACAAAATAATAAATATAATAGGCATGATGACAGTATGTATACAATGTATGTAGTCATAAGTGGGCAGTTATCCACATGTATGTAGTTTTAATACAAATATAAGGATTAGTAAAATTACAATTACATTCAATTATCAGTTAAAAAGGCCATGTTTTCAAACAAACAGCAGAGATAACATGATGTCTGTTAATAAAATATCTGATTCGAATTTTTTAACATAGACTCATCAATATTTAATGAGTTGTGACGTCATGGACGCCATGGCCTCCATATTAGTTCAAATCCCAGCCGAGGTATAAATGTTAATGTAATTTTAGTGTGTGAAACATTATAGTTTATTGCTAAAAATATAATTGTGTTTGTTACAACATAATCTACAACAAATATCTACAACATAAGAGTCTGTCAGCATGCCTATTATAAATCCATACATGCATGATTGTACCAATGTACATTGATTGCAACTGTGATATATAAAGATAAGAATATTATTTGAAGCATTTCTCTTTGTTTTAAAGAAAATAAACCTAGATTTACAGTACTTTTGGTAAATGTTTGATATCAGGTACCTCATAACTCAGCTGTGTATTAATTTAAAATGTTGAATATCTTCAATTAAACTTGAGATCTTTCTTAAGTTGGTACCACACCAATAGATTTGACTGCAGGTTTGATCAAAATGGTAGAATGGATAAGTTAATATTCTAATAAGTTAATATTTATTGTCCTGAATCGCTTTGAATTGTCAACTGATCTAATCTTTAATTGGTGGTGTAGTACCAACTTTACGCTTTATCCCCTTTAACGGGTAACAATTTTATATGAAGAATAACATTGATATTGTTAAATCCACATCGCCTTTCGATCAGACACAAGTAAATACATAAGGAGATACAATGTGGATTAACAATTATACCACTGCTATTATTTATTTATTAGGGGATATAATTAAATAGTTTTGCTTCAAACAATGTTCATATTAGGTAACAATGTGATATGAAGATGTATCTGAAAGATGAAGTAACAGTATCACAACAAGCTACTGTTTCATTCATGAATATTGCATTTGTACAAAGCATGGTGTTCTTAACATAATGACATTAGATTTAAAGACTTTATGCTGGTAGAATGGTTATCATAAAGAAAGGTTTGTTATTAATATTTGATCTCATTTTACTCAGTAAATTATTTTTAAATTTATTTAATTTGTACAATGAATAAAATAAAAATACATTATGTATTTGTTTTGTGAGTGAATGCTCTTGTCTATATAACAAAAGAAACTCTCCACTTGATTTGATTGAAGTAGCCTCTTACAAATGGAAAATAAATGATTAAAAATGTATATACCTGCTCCAATTCACTCAGTATAATAATATGTGTATACATTTTATTTTTATTATTAGATTACTTGTAGTCAATAATAATACACACTAGCTCTGAATCTTGTTAACAAATGAAGCAGTGGTGACATAACACATAGATATAACCTGTATAGGTATCGGATATCGGATCAATGTTACCTTGAATTAAAAAACATGAATACATGATAAATGTTTTTCAGAGCGTTTTCATCTTTAATGAAATTCATGATTTAAGTTGTTGTTCAGATAAATGATAATTTCCACTGTAGGAGCTACTTCTTATGTGTGTAGACGTGAATTCAGTTTATTACTATCGTATAAATTTTAAAGTAGAATTTTCAGTTGTATTATATTATTTTGACCATTCTATCAGTGTAAAATCAAGGTGGAAACAGGTATTATGTTAATGTAAGATAGTATTAGTGATAACAATGTAATATTAATGATATATACTTACACCGGGAGCTGCTGCCCTGGTACCAACTACTTGTGGAGTCCCTATTACCACTCTAGGTGAAACCGTTGCCACTGATTTTTGAGCACTCACTGCGGGCGCTCCGGGCCTCATATTCAATATCTGTACATTAGGCAAGATCGCGGGTTGAGCAGACCCGAGGTTCTGTGTCGTCACCACGACATTCTGACCGCCAGGCTTGTTCAGAGTCATTACGTTAGGTATAGAGCCAGGCATGCTAGTATTAACTGACATAGGAACTGTTACCATGCCAGATTGTATGCCTACTTGACCAGGGTTCGTGCCTTGTTTTATCACCAGTGGTGGTTGCATTTTGAATGCAAAATGATCACAATTTTATTATCAGGAAGAAACTACTAACACTTCACAACGCTAGATTACATATAAGTTTATTCTATAGGTTGACCTCATAAGCCACTAAATTGTTACACTTGTCTGCGATTTAAGATTAACACAGCACGATGTGTACCTAAAAACATGTATATTGTAATTTTAATAACACAAGAAAAAGGTCAACCAAATTGCAACACATTTTACTGAGTTATAACTACAAAACGGGGATTTGATAAATGAGAATAGTTTTTATTTTAGATGTCATTCATTAATTAAAATTTATCACGAATCTCTAAACGTTTAAAATACTACAAATCATTAATAAAATTAAAAATTACACAAACTTTTGTTGTCTCATCAAGTAGAGGTTGACAATCATAGCATAGAATAGAGAGCCGCCATTTTAATACATTCCACTTTATTATTTACAGCAATTCACAACAAATTCATTCAAGTGTCAGTTGATTGTAAATATGAGCTGCTTAGATATTTTGTAAAAATTTAGGAAAGTTACGGTAAATAATATGTAAATCTTTTTTTTATATTTAAAATGAAAGAAAGCACTTCATGACCCAGTAAATTAAGAATTTCGCTGCCGAAATTGCAGTAAGTAAGTTAGTAAGTACCTAAGTTAAATTGCAGTTAATAAGTTGCTAACTTGTAAACTCAAAATATCTTTATTATTAAGCATTGATACAATTACTTATAATCGTCAAAACATAAACTATTATTATTTAAGTACCTTTGGGGAGTTTGTGTGAATGTATGTGTGCGTAGTTTCTGATAGATCAGCGTTTCACAAAGATGCCCCTGTACGGGTTCCGCAAGAATTTCGAAAAAAAAAACAAAACACCCCTCTGGTCGACCGTACTGACAAGGCGCGGGTAGCAGCGTCTTAGTTCCTAATGACATGTTATCATACCGATTATACATAACTACCTACTAATTACCCGTAATTGCAACGTACTAAGATTACAATACGTATTAAATAAACTACACACACCGGCAAAATTAGAGGAACGTTAGTTCATTTGTAAAAAATCAGATTTTTTGTTATAATGTTTTATTTTCTTATATATTATTATTACTTATATATCCCCTCGTTTACACTATGCTCCTGCCCCTGCTACTCGCGCTGCCGGAAATATTTCCCAAAATACTTCCGCGGCAGTACGCTATCTACACTATGCTGCAGTGAGCAGGAAAGTGACGAGGGAAGTGGGCAGCGGCATAGTGTAAACAGTTACTCGTGCTGCTACTCGTCATGCCGGTGCCGTCACTTGTATGTCACTTGGTACGTGAAGACTGAGTGAAATAGCGTATATGTTCTCTCTCGCTCTGCCTCCTTTGACTTCCGCACGAAAAACCGACACTCGCGGGACCAGCGGAATGACGAGTAGCAGCACGAGTAACCCTTTACACTATGCCGCTGTCCACTTTCCTTATCACTTTCCTGCTCATTGCAGCATAGTGTAAATGAGGGTTTACAAAATATAGAGCCTCAACTCACAGCCCTGCAGACGGATCACTGCAAGCAAAAGTGGTGGGGATTGCCCGATATCGGTCCCTACACCGTCTCGTGTGTAGGCGATTCGTTTCGTGCCGACATTATTATTAATACCCCTAAAAATAATATCGTGATGGGCACGATCTAGGGTCGAGTCATCTTGCAGGGGGCGTGTCCGTGCGTGTGTAGTGAGATCGGCCAAATTACACCGCTGTGCGCGCCATGCGGGCGACTGCCTTTACGCTCAAACGCATTATATATACTTAATTTTAATTACATGCGATCTACTTAACCCTATCTTTCTGTGTAAACATGTTGTCAAAATGATTTATGAACTACGTACAAACGTACAAATAAACTGACAAAAATGATCGACATTTCTTATGACAACCATAAGTCCTTTAAAAATACACTTTCAAATTAACTACTATATTTAGTTAAAATAAATTGCTTTGCATTTTTATCCTTACTTTAACAAAAATGTATTTTGGTCTTATAATTTAGCTGTAAGTTAGCATTGAATGTTGATTGCACCTATAAAAGTATTGCACGTTGCCCATGACTAAAATTATAATTTTATTATACTTATACTTAAGTAAGAATGTTTTGGGTAAATGCTGTTGGTGTAACCATTAAATAAATAAACTCATGAAATCGGGCCAATCTCACTACACAGTACGCACGCACCGACACGCCCCCCGCAAAATGACTTGATAATGCGTCAGCATAACGGCAGTCGCCCGCGCAGCGCGCACTGCGGTGAAATCGGGCCAATCTCACTACACACGCACCGACACGCCCCCTGCAAGATGACTCGACCCTAGATCGTGTGGGTGCCCTTCACGATTTTATTTTTACACGCTTTTTATTAGCTTCACCTGTATGTTTCTATGTTTGTAACCGACTTCATTGGGCGCGATTTTGACCCACTTTAATCAGGGGTAATAATAATAATGTCGGCACGATTCGTCTACACACGAGACGGTGTAGGGACCGACATCGGGCAATCCCCACCACTATCGCTTGCAGGGACCCATCTGCAGGGCTGTGAGGCCTGTGAGTAGAGGCACTTATACCCTATTTACACTATGCCGCTGCCCACTTTCCTCGTCACTTTCTTGCTCATTGCAGCATAGTGTAAATAGGGTATTAAAACCGGACTGACACTGGCACTCTCCCTCCCACCCGCAAAAACTTTTTTTTTACCACGTTGTTTACGGTTGTTTGTTCTCAGAGCGTCATCCAAGGAAGGAACATTTTTACTCTAGGGCGTCATCCCCTCAACGTATATTCCCAAAGTTAAAAAAAAAAAAAAAAAAAAAAAGGGCGTCATCCCTACACATGTATAATTAAGATACATATTAATCTATGATCGATCTTTATTAAGTAGTTTGTGATCCCTGCAGCTCGGCCATTCTATCTTCCTCTATCTTCTTTCTTTCTGTATATGGTGGAGGGAAAGTAGGCTTGTGCTAAGTAGTTTGTGGGCTTGTGGCATTTTTGGTTTGGAAATTGTTGTTCGTTTTCTCTCGTCGTCTTGTTTTGTGTAAGTATACACGCTACTAAATGAAATTTTATGCTCATATAGTCATACATCAGGCTGAAAATCAGTATAAATGTTTATAACACAATTATAAATATAAATTTGAAATTCCCCATCACTCCCGTATTTGCATTTTTTTGTATTCCAGGTCAAAAAATGATTTTTTCGCGATTTTCAGCAAAGGTGTCCCCGTGCCGATGTGGTATATTTTAGAGGGGTAAAATATGTGAACAAATCACGATTCCAATTTTCTTTATCCGCCCCCGATTAAAAATGGCTGCCTTTTTACTTGGACGCGTGGGCGTTTGTACTAATTTAGTCATTGCTGTCCATGTAAGCGTCCTAGGGAGACGAAAAATGTCTCATTTAAAAGTTAATAATCTAGACAATTACTTAATGAGATCATCTAACTTAGACTATTTTAAGACTATTTTATTTGGTCCGTCCAAGTGAAGTTAAACTAATGGCGTGGTTTCCTTACTTTTATTCCTTAATGATAAAGATGTGGAATAAAATGAAGTCACTATGTAATTGTCTACATTATTTACTTTCGAATTACACCTTTTTCGTCTTCATAAGACGTTTACATGGATAGCAATGACTAAATCAGTACAAGACCCACGCGTCCAGTAAAAAGGCTTCCATTTTGTAATGGAGGCGGATAAAGAAACTTGGAATCGTGGTTTGTCGATAAAAATCACCATATATTACCTCTCTAAAGTATCCGACTTCGACACGGCTGGAATCGCGTTCAACACATTTTTGACCTTTGACCAGGTATAAAAAAATCCTCAAAGGAGATTGATGGCAGTTTCCAATTTTTATTTATAAGTATTTATGTTTTGAACAATTTTACTGATTTTCAGCAACATGTTAATTAATGCATCTTCACTATCATTTTTTGGGCCAGATTGACCGGTGTAAAATGGATTTAACCAGAAATTAAAAAACTGGTACTGTGTAAATTCTTTATGGGACCATAATAATTAGAGAAATCTCCATCTCATATCAAACTAATATTTTTAAGTGAGTGTGTATGGCATATGAAAATTGGTAGATTGTACAGATGTCTCTTAGAACTAGGAGTATCATGTAGAATACTTTTTATCCCAAAATTCTTACGGGATATGGCTCCGCGCGGGTAAAACCGCGGAGCACAGCTAGTAGTATAGATTAATAATTTCTTTAATTTTTGTTGTTTATTACAGATAATGAACTACTACTTCGACGGTAATCCATTTGTATCCTGCCCTTACAACCCTGCGCACAGGTTACTGGAATCACGGCTGCAAAAACACCTGACAAAATGTGAAAAACAGTATCCGCCGCTGAAAATTTGTCCTTACAACCACTCACACCGACTTAAGGCTGACAAGTTTCTTGAACATGTTAGTAATTGTCCTTCAGTAAAACCCATAAACATTAATGATGTTGAAAAGAGAATTAATGAACAAGCAAACCACCCTTTTCCCGATCCGGTGAAAGTAATTAAAGTACATGATCAGAAACCAAATGAAGATGAAGAAGTTTGGGATTTGAAGAGGAAATGGTAGGCACTCTTTTTGATGGTTCTTTTTTCTAGAGAAGTATATTCAACAATGAAACATTAACAAAAATCAGAATAATATCTATAAGCAAGTTTTGGAGCAAACAATCTCATTACCTAATTGCAACAGTAAGATAACTGAATTCAGAAATATATACATTCCAATATATACTTACTTACATACCTTGTAAAATAAATAAGTATATACTTAACAAGTAATTATTTATACTACACAAACTTGATGTATCGGTGACATATACATATAGATTTGTAATTATAATTTATATTTTGAAATAAAAATAATTTCTTTCTCAAATAGACTGAAAGTCTGCTGTATTAAAAGACCATATCTATCAAAGATCTATCGCCAATTGTCTGATGTGGGTGGCAGCAGGCAACCTATGCCCTCGTTTTCACTACTAAACAAGTTTCATATATCCTACATGTTTTGTTTCCTAGAGAAAACCAGGGTTAAGAGTAAAATTATTTAACAACAATACCTATCAGAAAAAAATGTAACAAGGTAGTAAAATAGTACAACTTTTCACAATGTACCATTTGCGAACTGAGGTAGAAGATTACTTTAATAAGATTTTTTATCACTGTTTCAGAAGAAATCAATACAGGGCATAAAAATTTTTTTTACATGATTAATATCTGTTCTGACTTTAAATCTCTATTTATAAGTATAAGTACCTATCTTTAATAATATTGTATGACATGCAAGGATTGATCGCAGGCGGTTGTATTTGTTACCTTAGGGTGAATTCACTCCTACAATACACTACTGATGACGATACAGCAGCCTAAGACAAGACAGAGTTGAAGTGTGTGTGTGTGTGTGTGATGTGTTTTTATTTTATATTCATATACCATGTGTGTAAGGATTGAGGAGCCAAGTCATGGTTTTTAATTAAAATCATACCCTTATTTAGTAGTAAAATAGCTGATTTTGTAGGACAAACGCTGGATTTTGTAGGATAGGTAAAAAAGTTACATTGGTGAACTTTTTTTATAATTCGTGCTGATTTATTTACTTTGCATAATATAAGTTTTCTTATTGTTTATAAGTACTTGTCTAATCTTTAGCATAGTTTTTTACTTTAATACTTAGTAAGTAAATGTATTACTACTAAGTATTAAAGATAATAAATATACTTAATATAATAATATATCTTATAATAAATATATCCATATATAATATCCAATAAAATATTATTGTTTTTTTTATGACAACCTCTAGCTCATAATTATCTATACTAATATTATAAAGAGGAAAGATTTGTTTGTAATGAATAGGCTCCGAAACTACTGGACCGATTTCAAAAATTCTTTCACCTTTGGAAAGCTACATTATCCCCGAGTAACATAGGCTATATTATATTTTAAAAAAATTTAGGGATCCTTACTAAAACTCCAATAATGTAACATAAGGTGTAAAAAAAAGACCAGAAAAATTCCTTACGTCGCGTGCGCTGCGAAAACTATTGATGATAGAACAAAATCATTCACTACGACTTTGCAGAACTCATCATTATCTACAAAAAGTGTCGCGACAGCATATGACTAAATATTATAGTTGTCACAGTAAGCAGTTTTTTATTCTAAAATATTAATTTATATATGCCGCCTCTTGAAAAGGCTCTTCATTTGTACCTTGGTATTAATCCTTATCAAAATAAATTACTTTATATTCAAGACGGCTTTAATACCTTTTTATAACTTTTTGAATTATTCAATTCGGACATTTCATTCGGAAGATAGATATCACGAGTTTAAAAATGCAAGTATTAGAAAAAAGTCGCGTGGTTGTCGCTCACCGCGCTCAGCTAGCCAGCATGCGATGTAGGCTCCATGTAAGCGTCACTGGTGTACGGGTGCGCCAAAGTTCACCTAAAATTTCAACTCCGATAATTGGAAATCCGAAAATTTTCTTCCTAACATTTTTTATCCTAACAATCGCAACTCCTAAAATCTTTGTCACTAATGTTTTAATTCCGAAACATTTGTTTTCCTATATTTTCTCAACATAACCATCGTTCATACTATTATTTAAAGTCATATCTTTTTTGTTTAGTTTTTATTTATTATAATCAATATTATATACATACATTTTTCGTAACTTTGTTTTTACATAACATGTAGGTATAACATATAACGCACGAGCCGAGCGAGCAAAACGAGAGTCCTGCTCCAATCATTCAGTCAAGTTCCAGTAACGAATCGGTCCTATTCCTAATTATTGGTTTAGGTTATGTTAGAACTGTGACCTCAACGCACGAGCCGAGCGAGCGTAGCGAGCGTGCCGCGGCAGCGGCCGGCGAAGTGCCAGAACCGAATTGGTCCTTTAGTTATGGTTATGGTAAACTCCCAGGCCATAAGCATAACCGTAAACGAGTCGTATAATAATCATTAAAACTATAAATATCATCTTCTACCCACATATATTTTTTATTACACTTGGTAAATGTTTCTTTCTGAGCATGAGTGAAAATATTATGGTAAGTATGTTTAGGGATAAAAGCGTTATGATAAAAAACAGTAGGAGTTTAAATATATTGACATTAAAGATGTTATGAATTAAAATTTTCGGAAAAATTAGTGTTATGAGCATCGTCGGTAGCACTACAAATAGTATGAATTAAAACTTTAGGATGAAAATTTTTAGGAAGAATGATCATTCGGACTATAAATAGTTAGGAAAAACATTTTCGGGTAAAGAACTTTAGGTGAGCCAATATGGACCCCTGGTGTACGGGGGGGGAGTGATCGTATGATTTTATTTTGAAAAAATTTTGAATTCGCTTTAAATTCGTTTCGTAGGTAAATAAGTATCTGATAATAAATATTATATTTTAATGTAACTATTTAAACTGCTTATAGTAGTATTTTATTTCCTGTTCAAAATTTAAGCAAAAATTTAGTAACAGGTAGTTTTCTAAACCCATATTTTTAATTTTCTTTCAATAAGTACCTACTACTTACCTGATAATAAATATTATATTTTAATTATTCAAAAAGCTTAGTCTTCATATAGTTCAATAAGCAAAAATTTAGTAAAAGCCTGTTTAATTATTTATTTCCTTCTATTTTTCATTTTATAATGCCCAAAAATGCCAAAAAGATCAAGATCTCAACTTTCTAAACATAGTTAAAACAAAGTTACAAAAAGGTATTAAAGCCGTCTTGAATACAAAGTAATTTATTTCGATAAGGATTAATACCAAGGTACAAATGAAGAGCCTTTTCAAGAGGCGGCATATACACCCTTATTTTGAAATTGCGATACCTTATCTCACAGCTAATGTAAACGACGGGTGACAATATAATAGTGAAGTTGGTTTTTTTCTTTTGCTTTTATTTAAAAAGTTATGATAAGTCAAAGATTTTCAAAATCCCGCCGAATTGTATTGTTATTCTACACCGAACGCTGCGATACACAGCTGAGCGCGGTCATCGACCCGAGCCGTCACAGAATACTTGATAGCTAGTGTGCCGTCTGGTAATACGACATTTATTTAGTATTTTTTAAAGATAAGTAATCGACTATCATTTTTGATATTTTTATTGGATATATGGATTCAGCTACTGCTACAGATATTCTGATTTTAATAAGTCCCATATTTTCAAAATAGAGGTGTATAAATTAATATTTTAGAATAAAAAACTGCTTACTGTGACAATTTAAAAATAAAAAAATACAAAAAAATATTAATAAAAAATATGAATAAAATAAAGTTAATTTAAAAAAATAAGAAACCGACTTCAGCACTAAAAAGTAAGAAAATAATTTAAAATAAACGAAATTAATTAATAAATATTTACAATTTATAATTAGTTACTTTTGGAGTCAGTGCCAGCCCAGGATAGTTTTTTTTCCTTATAAGATAGCACGAGACGCGCCTATAATATTAATGAAGGCTTTGGCTGTCACCGACTTCAAAAGTAACTAATTATAAATTGTAAATATGTATTAATAATATCGTTTATTTTAAATTATTTTCTTACTTTTTAGTGCTGAAGTCGGTTTCTTATTTTTTTAAATTTTTTAGTGGGAAGCAAGTCTCCTTCTACAAAAGACGCTTAAATTTTCCTCCAGAAGAGCTTTTGACTCGTGGATCACTTGAATCCTTTTTTTGAAGGAGGAAGACTACGTCTTTCCTCTGTCCAGGGGAACGACGGGGTATGTCGGACTCCGCGCCGCAAAGATAGAGCGGCGACGCGCTTACCGACTAAAACCCCTTGGTATACCACCTCTGCGCTTATGGCCGAAACCGGAAGAAACGCGGCTGCACGCTACTACGATCCCGGACAGCGCCTCTACCCTGTTAAGGGTTTCTCCTCCGAGGTAGAATGTAGCTCTAGGCGACAGATGTTGAGTTACCCCCTTCCGAAAGTACCGCGCGCCACCTCGAGGCCTATATGGCGGCAGTGGATCTCCCCCCGGGGATCACTGCCGCAGGTCGGGCGTATGGCGGTTGCAGGACAAAGTGGTAGTCCCGCTTCCGTCTGCCCAACCTTCTGCTGCGGATAGTATTGTGTATAGTGTTGTATAGTGGAGAGGGCTTTCTCTATAGGCGCTCTCTCTCTGCAGCTTTTTTTAGAGTACGACCTCACAAAAAGGTGGACACTCCAATCCAAGACCTCTCCTCGCTCACCATAGCAGAGACTACATTTGGCAAGGAGAGGTCGTTTCCCACGATTGCCGCGAGAGTTGCGAGGGCAATAGCCTCTTGCAGGCCTCTTTCGCTGCTCTATAAGTGTCAAGCAGTTCAACCTCAACGGGTACCGCTTGAATCCTGTCCCATGAGCTGATGTTACTCATGATTCATAATCTAACACAACCCTGCATTTTATTACTTCTTTTTACACGCTTTTTATTAGCTTCACCTGTATGTTTGTATGTTAGTATGTTTGTATGTTTGTATGTTTGTTTGTAATAGACTTCTTTGGGCGCTATTTTGACCCACTTTAAACGGCCAGATTTCGTTCAAACTTTGTAGATTTATTGAGGACCGATGACAATACACTAATTTGATAAAATTATTCCATTTTTCAATTTGCAAATTAAAAAAATTAAAAAAACAAGCTATTATAAATAATCCAAACTAAAAAGTAGAAAATAAATTATAGTTAAAAAAACTAAAAAACACGCTTTTTATAGAAAACCGAACTAAAAAATAGAAAATAAAAAAAAGCGTGGGGTGCTTTTTAAAATATTGACACCATGCACCCCACGCTTTTTTTTATTTTCTATTTTTTAGTTCGGTTTTCTATAAAAAGCGTGTTTTTTAGTTTTTTTTTATCTATAATTTTTAACTTTATCATCCCAATTAAACCATCATTTTATTACAAAACTTCTTTATAACCACAAAGGTATAAGAACTTTTTAGAAAATTAACCAAAGTCAAAATAAAAACGAAAATAGAGGATGACGTTTATACTGTCTATTTATTAATTAAAATAATATATACAATCTAATCTGGTGCAGTGTTTGTTTGTAATATCTAAATATATTTTTTTACGAAAAGTTTTATGAAAACGCTCTGAAGATATATGTGTAATAGGTAACTATAATAGTATAAAAAAACATTTTTAAAAAAATTTGTAGATTCGGGTTTATTTCAGTGTGTGTTAACGAATTAAAAACCAGGACATTTTTATATCTAAAACCCATGAATTGTGAACAGCATTTGATTTAAATACGAAAGAATACAGCCAAAAAATTTTCATCCAGAAATTCTTATGGTATCAAGAATATCGCGAGCAAAACCACGGGTCACAGGTAGTTTTACTTTTAATAATGTCAATCGACAACCCAGCCTACATTGTTGCGGGTTTTTCCTCGATTTTTCCTGGATCCCATCATCAGATCCTGATTTCCTTGACATGGGACCACTTCGCGAATATCCGCTTTCTAATGAAACAAGAATTTTAAAATGCTCCATTCATGATTACAAAGAAATCGCGTAACAAACACACAAAAAAAAAAAAAAAAATATACACGTCGAATAGAGAACCTCCTCCTGTTTTTTTGGAAGTCGGTTAAAAATTCATAAAAAAAAATTCAAACTTCCTTTATAATTTTACAATTTTTTTGAAACCCGATGCAAAAAAAAGGGTGTATGTGTGTGTGTATGTACCCGTGCGAAGCCGGGGCGGGCCGCTAGTGCACAATAAAACGTAGACTAAGACCGCAAATAGTTATTTTCATCCCACTAGCTCGGAAAGTATGTTTTTAATCCTCGATATCTGGGGGTAAAAGTCGATTTTAATCTCAAGAGTGGAAAGTATCGGGGTCGCTGTGACAGCCCCCGCAGGACCCAAGGCATTTTCGATAACTGGGAGTAAAAGTCGTTTTTGCGCTCTAGAGGTTAAAGTAAATTTGAATTTAGAACATCGTGAGCACTGAGTGTGATAACATTTTGTATGTTTTGTATTTCATGAAATTATGACGTCGATAAACGGAGGTTGACCGTACCGCCGTTTACCGACAAAAAAGAACGAATGCTGTTTGTACACATATTTCATTGTTACACATTGGTAAAAAAATACCGATTTACTCAATGCCACATATTTTTTCCTTTTAATTGACACTGTAGCTCAACAATACCTACCCTATGTTCCCTGTGCCGAAATGGGAAGGTACCAAAATAGGAATAAACCGTTTTGAATTCACAAACCATTATACAATTTTTTTTTAATTTAAAATTCAAACTCGGAACCTTCTTGGTATAGAAGACTTACTTATTTTTTTTTAAATAGCTTTGCGCGTGATATTTTGTTTTCATCCCTCAATCCCTCGCTGCGCTCGTGATTCAATTTTAGAATCCTTCGCTGGCTCGGTCCTCAACTGGAGCCCCGGTTAAAAAGCAACTTTGCACTCTTGTATAACAATACACCAAGGAGGTTCCGAGTTTGAATTTGAAATAAAAAAAAGTCATAATCATAATTTCTTTATTGCATAAAGCAGGTACATTTATTGGTGTTACAAAATTATTTTCTTCGCTGTTTTAGGCCACTAAGGCATGCAATTAACTTTACAATTTAAATAAAAATAAAATTTATCAACTTACACAAAAACAAAAATAAGAAAAATTAAAATCATACAAAATTCAAATTCACAAAATAACAAATAATAATAGGTAGGTATTAAAATAATATAATAACATAAGTAACAAAAATTAAAATTATTAAACACTAGCGGCCCGCCCCTGCTTCGCACGGGTACACACACTCATACACCCTTTTTTTTTGCATTGGGTTTCAAAAAAATAGTAAAATTATAAAGGAAGTTTGAATTTTTTTTTATGAATTTTTTTATTCATATTTTTTTATTAATGTTTTTTTGTATTTTTTTATTTTAAAATTGTCACAGTAAGCAGTTTTTTATTCTAAAATATTAATTTATATATGCCGCCTCTTGAAAAGGCTCTTCATTTGTACCTTGGTATTAATCCTTATCAAAATAAATTACTTTTTCAACACACTTGCTCATAAAGGGGCTCTTATTTGTGCAAAAACAGTTGAATAATGACACGTTTTATTCACTAGTGAGTTATAGATTGTTTGTTTTAACTATGTTTAGAAAGTCTCAACTCAACTATATGAAGTATACTATACTATATGAAGTACTAAGCTTTTTGAATAATTAAAATATAATATTTATTATCAGGTAAGTAGTAGGTACTTATTGAAAGAAAATTAAAAATATGGGTTTACAAAACTACCTTTTACTAAATTTTTGCTTAAATTTTGAACAGGAAATAAAATACTACTATAAGCAGTTTCAATAGTTACATTAAAATATAATATTTATTATCAGATACTTATTTACCTACGAAACGAATTTAAAGCGAATTCAAAATTTTTTCAAGATAAAATCATACGATCCCTCCCCCCCGTACCCCAGTGACGCTTACATGGAGCCTACATCGCATGCTGGCTAGCTGAGCGCGGTGAGCGACAACCACGCGACTTTTTTCTAATACTTGCATTTTTAAACTCGTGATATCTACCGAATGAAATGTCCGAATTGAATAATTCAAAAAGTTATAAAAAGGTATTAAAGCCGTCTTGAATATAAAGTTATTTATTTTGATAAGGATTAATACCAAGGTACAAATGAAGAGCCTTTTCAAGAGTCTGTACTAATACGCTTTACATAATAAAAACTTCTTCAAATTACATTTAAATGTTGTATGACAGTTTGTGAATCCAAAACATCATCACACTTAGTGCACACGATGTTCTAAATTCAAATTTACTTTAACCTCTAGAGCGCAAAAACGACTTTTACTCCCAGTTAGCGAAATTGCCTTGTGGATGTTTCCTTGGATGTAGACGATTAAAATGTAAATTATCGTGTAATTTTACTAACAAAGTTGATCAAAATCTATTAAATAATCTTTTATGTTTTATTATTTCACCAGAAATCAGATAAGGATAACAAAACAGATATTTTAACCATGTCTATAATTAACTATTTTTATTTTTATTTGAGCGAGTCTTTTATTTACGTGTGTAGGTACTAGCAGCGTCCCGCAGTAGTTCCCGCTCCCGTGAGACTACGGGGAATTTATACCAAGAACCTTCCTCTTCAATCACTTCATCTATTTAAGAAACCTCTTTAAAATCCGTTGCGTAGTTTTAAACATCTAAGCCTACATACGGACAGATAGTGGGAAGCAACTTTATGTAATGAAGAAGATATTATATCCTCTCAGTACATACAAAAATAATGTAAAAAATAAAACACATATAATATGTTTATTAAATTTATTAAAGTTGGTGACCATGTCGTATAAGAAGGTAAAGGAAGCCGCTTTTACACAAGCTGTATTATTTCAGTCCAGACTGCACACCGCTAACCCGTTCGACCCGTATATTATTTAAGTATTTCCATGTCACAATAATCGAATACCCAGTTTCCAGGCCTCTATTTGCACCTCTGCCTGAATCTTTGAATTATACCTGAAAGAAACATAACATCAAGTTCGAAACTTGTATCTAGCTAGGGTATCAGAAACTACACACACCCAGACAGAGATAAACATTTGTGGTTGATACAAATATTCATCCAGCAACGGGAATCGAACCCGCAACCTTACGGAAAAAGAAAAGAAGTTATGTTTATTTATAAAAAATAAATTTAATGTAAAAACACTAACCTGTGACGGTCAACATCCGTATGTATATTTTAATTTTAAGGAAATACAGTGGCCTCCTGCTTAGTTTCTTCTATAAATCCATTAGTCATCCTTTAGAATAATATGTGACTTTTACAAGCTTTTGTATAAGTATATAATAATGTTTTCATTTAGAAATAAATATTTAAAACACGGACGGAGCACTTGTATACTAAATGACATTGTGACCATTGATTGTCACCATTGCTTGTTTTGAAATTTGAAATCAGTGTTGTCATTAAATACGGTACAAAATTAAGTGTCAAATAATTATTTTTCAAGTCTAAAATGATATATTTAATTAAATATTATTTTATAATAAATAAAACATGTTTCATGCATACGTATTGTGCATTTATATTAACTTAAAATGACGAAATAAATTTAAAATCGGTTAGTCGAGATTTTTCTCGATTATACTCTAGATTAAACATAGCAACACTGCAAACATCCTAGACATCGTCGTTGTTCGGCAGATCGTCGACGAGCTTAGGTAGCTTAGCGAATACGGTTTTTATCACGGTTGTTTTTAAAAGCGATGTCTCCGATGCAACATCTGTGAACTCGTCGTTGTTAACATCCGTGATGAGTTTGTTAGTGAATCGCATTGCTGCAGGGGCTGCCTACAGCGACCCCGATACTTTCCACTCTTGAGATTAAAATCGACTTTTACCCCCAGATATCGAGGATTAAAAACATACTTTCCGAGCTAGTGGGATGAAAATAACTATTTTAAAAACATACTTTCCGACCTAGTGGGATGAAAATAACTCGGAAAGTATGTTTTTAATCCCCGATATCTGGGGGTAAAAGTCCATTTTAATCTCAAGAGTGGAAAGTATCGGGGTCGCTGTAGGCAGCCCCTGCAGGACCCAAGGCAATTTCGCTAACTGGGAGTAAAAGTCGTTTTTGCGCTCTAGAGGTTAAAGTAAATTTGAATTCAAAGCATCATCACACGTAGTGCACACGATGTTCTAAATTCAAATTTACTTTAACCTCTAGAGCGCAAAAACGACTTTTACTCCCAGTTATCGAAAATGCCTTGGGTCCTGCACGGCCTGTCACAGCGACCCCGATACTTTCCACTCTTGAGATTAAAATCGACTTTTACCCCCAGATATCGGGGATTAAAAACATACTTTCCGAGCTAGTGGGATGAAAATAACTATTGTATTGGTGGTAGTACAGTACAGGTGACTTAGATAGAAATGAAGATGATCCATTGAAAAGTTACATTTGGGTTGCGTTTCTTAGAGGACGCAATTTTATTTTTTTGATGTGTAGGGGGGGTAAGTGTAAAGCTAAAATCAAGTTTGTGGGGTCGCCACCCTTGTCCCACGGCCGCCATCTTGAAAATAGGGGTTGAAACGGTTTTTACGATATATCTCTTAAACTATTTATCTGATAAAAAAAAATTTTTAACGTTTTTTGTTGCAAATTAAATTCTCTATAACTTTGGTCCAGTAATTTATAAATAAAAAAGTTATAAGTGAAAATGTTCAGAAATTCGAGAAAAAAAATATATTTTTCGATATAACTTTTTTTTATCATTCTAAGAAAAAACGATATCAGACCATTTTTGCAGATCGTTTTTTCGACAACTTTTATATGCAACATTTTTTCATTAAGTCAATAGCTAAGGTTTTACAGCGCTCCGAAGTGAGTACTATTTTTCAGTACTCTTAACTATACATATTTTATACGTGGGTACTAATAATGTGTCATCAGTTATTTTTTTTATTTTTTATTTTGTTATTATAATTCTTTTAATTAGTAATTTTGCAATGTTATTAATAATTAATTATTGACTCTTTTCCTCACCACCCACGAGGTAGAGTCTGGAGGCAATGTCACAATGACATTTGTTACGAGGATACCGCTGCAGCACACTCAGGCACGGTAGAAAGAGTGGGAGATACTAGGAGACCCTGACGCGAGTTTGAAAGTTTTTACCCATACAAAAAAAAGTGCACAGCGCCGCTAAAGAAGTTTTCACTTCAAAAAAAAGAATAGTCCAGTAAGAGAGGTTAGAAATAATGATAATAATATTAGCAGCTTTTCTTTTGTTCCCTAATGGTCGCTTGGGTATTTTCTACCTGGACAGCGTTCTCGGTAATTTTTTTCTCGAATTTCTGTACATTTTCACTTATAACTTTTTTATTTATAGTTTTACGACAAAAAATTACTGGACCAAAGTTATAGAGAATTTAATTTGCAACAAAAAACGTTAATTTATTTTTTATCAGATAAATAGTTTAAGAGATATATCGTAAAAACCGTTTCAACCCCTATTTTCAAGATGGCGGCCGTGGGACAAGGGTGGCGACCCCACAAACTTGATTTTAGCTTTACACTTACCCCCCCTACACGTCAAAAAAATAAAATTGCGTCCTCTAAGAAACGCAAGGTAAGGCCTAAAAAATGTAACATTTCAATGGATCAAGAGCATTATAAATAATACGATGGGGAACATGGGCAAAAATTCAACAAATGTTTCCTGGGCGTTTTTCTAGCACCATCGCATTTCATTATACGTAGTTATTTAAGTATGTAGTTTTCCAATTACAGAGCATAAATGCGACTCAGTGACGCACAATCGCACAATACTGAATTATTCTGACGCTTATAAGTACCCCATTTACATTCAGTCCCTTTGGGCAGGGAAGTGGGCAATGACTGAATGTAAATGGGTCACTCACGCTGCCATGCCACTACTCAAGTGCTCCCGTGAGTGTCGGTTTTTCCTGCGGAAGTCAAAGAAGGGCAGCGCGAGTGGGAGCGAGGCATTAACCCTTTAACCGCCGGACTTTATATCAGTTGTAGTGCCCCCACTGCTAAGCTTACTGAATCGAAAGATAGAGCGCCTACAATAAATAGAGCAGTGATCGCCTAGATCCCCCAAAAAGCGATTGCCAGAGACGGTAATCTTGATTTGGAAGGAATATCTTCCTGTAATTGAGATAGTCCGTTTTACTTGTTTTAAGACTAATTATTTTCTAATAAAGACACTACAGCATCTCAGTATATTCAGAAGACCTCAGATAAATCCAAATTTATTCATACTGTGACGTATTTAAGCCAAACTTGAAATTTGGTTTTAAAAATATCTTATTATTTTTCTTCCATTTCCACTTTGCACCCAAATTTTTAACAAGTTTTTTGGCTTTTCTAAAACTTGTAGTATACCGTTGAAATAAGGGATAAACAGAGAAGTTTTTACAAGAGTTTTAAATTCTCGGTTACAATTAGTTTTATTTTTAATTGAGTTGAAAGATCCCCTATAAGATTTAAATTTTTCATTTCCCTAGCGTTAAGTGGTCATAACAAATTATTTCGACCTTGTAGGGGTCTGAAATTGCTGTGAGCAGATCAGGTGATATCTGAGACTACAATCGATCAAACAATTTGACTGGAAACCATCTCAAAATAAAGTTATAGGGATGAATAGTCGCAATTTCGGAAAAAAATACAATTTTGGCGATATTTTTTTTATTTTAACAACTAGGAAATTTTTAGCCAAATTGTATCTCCCAAATAGGCCTAGAAACATACCCATCACGTTTGGTCAACCCTCTACCAAACACCCGGTATATCACAATTTATAGGTTTTGCTATTTTATGATCAGTATTTCTTACTAACTTTGGAAATTATTTTTAGCCTATAGGGTAAAGAATAAAGTGTAATATAAAATTAAATGATTACTAACTGAACTACCTAATACTTTATTCTGGTATATATCATTTTAACAAAATACAGCATAATGAGATAAAAAAGTACATTTAAATTTCAGTGAATTTTCGGTCGTATATAAATTTAAACTTATATAAATAAGCGACGTTGGCGGAATGGACACGACAACATTTGTCTGATTTATCCGACGTTGGCGGTTAAAGGGTTAATACCCCATTTACACTATGCTCCTGCCACTGCTCCTCGCGCTGCCGAAAATATTTCCCTAAATACTTCCGCGGCAGTATTGTGTTTATGTCGTGGTCATATCGTAAATTTGACCATTTCATGAAATGGTTGATAATTTCATGAAGTGGTCGCATTTCATGAAATGTTTCACTATCTATTGGCCACATCATGATGTGGTTAGGGCAGATCAATGATAAGAAATCGTTTCTCGATATGGTCAACTAAACGCGCCGCTACTTCATGAAATGGCCAAGATCATTTGATCATATCGTGAAATAGTTACATTCATTACCGGAAGAGGCGCTGCAAGCGCAAAATGGCGGCCGTTGCCAAAAATCGCAGTAAGAAAGTGAATAATTTATTATAAAATGATAAGGAATATGAGAACAAAAGATTTTACGATAAGGTGAAACGAGTGGTTAGGTTAGGTTAGAACTGTGACCCTACACAGTGCGAGGCCACGACATTTACATTAAGTCGTACAGGGTAGAAAAGTGAGCAATGACTGAATGTAAATGGGTCGCTGCCACTGGTAACTCGCGGCAACGTCGGGTAGTGGCAGAGCGGCACGACGAGTGGCAGCGTGATTGACTCATTTACATTCAGTCATTGCCCACTTCCCTGCCCAATACGACTGAATGTAAACACTACTATACTGCCGCGGAAGTATTTATGGAAATATTTAAGGCAGCGCGAGGAGCATAGGGTAAATGAGGTATTAATAATTAGAAAAAAAGCGGTCGCTTATAATTGCGGTCGGGGTGGCAACACTATACTTATAATTTTTTTGAAAAATATAATTTAAGCAGAGTAATTTTTTCATAAAGGGGCTCTTATTTGTGTAAGAACAGTTGAATAATGACACGTTTTATTCACTAGTGAGTTATAGATTGTTTTTTTTTAAATTGCTTTCGTTTTAAAAAAGTTTCGATACCAAAAAAATTGTGTCCATACATTTTAAAAACAAACTTCTATGTTTCCTTACTTTTGGTAGGTCTATGGTCGATTCCATTCATTCATTCGATTTTTTTTAATAAGTATAGTATATTCTTCCAGACAGATATCATAACCTTTTCTGTAACTTTCAATCAAAATTTTAAAAAGTAATTTATTTATTTATGTATTTACATCGTGTTTTACTTCGATAAAAGTTATCTGTATGTTGGAGGTCAATACAAATTTTATATTATAATACGACGACTTAAAAATGTACCAATAAATAAAAGGAGGTGGGTAATTGTTGATATTTTTTATGATGTTAAGAATTCGACAGCTAGGCTAATAAATTGCCTATAAAGCCCATTTGACTATTTTTATGGCTAATTCATTCGTATACATTTAATTGGAGGAGACGAGTCTATAACCAAGTTCCTGGAGCTTGTTATACGAGGTAATACTAAATTGTAAAATGTTCGAGAAGTGAAACTTGTTTGTCACTTTCAGAGTATCACGCACGCTAATTTTACGTGTTACGATTAAAATATAGGTATTAACGCACCTCACTATGCCCTCTTTTACTACAAACTTCAAAAACTAAAACATTCTATATCTAAATTGTAGTGTCATTGCCTAAAACATTAAACAAAAATCTCTGGCTAATTGGCTTATTTGTCATTATTTTGAAGTTTAGTGTCAATAATACAAATAAAAACAAGAGAATAGATACTAATTTAAAAAATTCTATTTTCAAAAAGTTGTATACGTATAAAAAAAAAGCACAATAAAATAACTCTTTATTTGAATGCTGGAATTTTTAAGAAAGTCTTGTAATAATATAGATTAAACACAAAAAAGTTAATAATAACAAAGAAGCCATTGCATTTTATAGTGTTATACAGGGATAGTCGCCGGATTGTGCATCCTTTACACAAGATTAAATATGTCAAAGGGCTTCCGTGTGTTGGCTTTGGCCCCATACTAGCCTTCCAAAAGACCGGGACTCCTTAATAGTCCCGTGAATGGAAAAGACATAACAAAGAAGCCCAGTTAAGTATAAAATAATAAAGAATATTTCAAGAAATACCAGAATAAATTATGAAAAAGCATTAAATCCCACAGGTATTCTATTATAATCTTACTCGTAATTCAGTTAAGTATAATTGTAAAGAGTATGATGAAAACTTTACATAACTTTGAACAATAAAGTAATTTGTTTCAAAAAAAGTTTTGTATGAAACCTAATAACTTAAACTTTTAATAATGGAATTGTGTCCTATTGTAAGACTGTTAACTTTACAGCAAGTAATACTGTTTTTATGATAACACTATTTGTATGTAAATTATAATGATTTATATATTAAAGAAAAAGCATTTATTTGCCATTAGACATACTTGTAAGTACATAATGTTAAGAATTACATTAAATTTAAATCTAATTACAAATAGGTCCAAGTTCCGTGACTTCTTGGACAACAGATTGTTCCATTGTCCAACACTGATGACAAAAAAAAAAGAGATGAAAAAGAAAGTAGAATTTTAAATGATAATACTGAATCACCCTGTTGTTTTTTATTTGCCATTTGGACTGGAATCTGAATCTTCTGCTATTTTTATTTTTGTGTTGCCAAATTAAATTTATTTTTTAATTCAATTTAAGTTTATATTTATCTTTTGTAATAAGGTGGCTGAATACTAGAATTATTTATTTTCTGACATCCTTTTTATATGCATACCGGTAAATTGAATTTTATGTGATATATGTATAGATAGAGTATTCATACATCACTTTTTTAATTTCATTTTATTTTGTTTATTGTGTTGTTGGTCCTTATTTTAGAAATTGCTGCAATGGAAAGGTTTCCACTTAAGTCATCTGTACCTAAAGCCGCCTCTACCTACCAATCAGTATACAAAAAAGTAAGTATTGAAGTACATATTTTATAACATGAATATCCAGTGCTACTAATATTATTTTTAAAGATTTTTATTCTATGACTCAACAACGGCTGAACTTTTTAGGCGAGATTTCACACATGGTATAGTCACCTCTTGGATAAAAATATACATAGTATTTTATTTATTCCAAAATTTAGACACAATCAGAGAAAAAATGAAAAATATTAGGGCACAGCCAGTATTTATTATAAATAATTTACGAATTTAAATGTGTCATTCATAAAATACATTTATACTCATTTTTATTTTAATGGTTGGTTTTGCTTCTTATATAGTTTTTTTCTTAACATTTAAGTAGATGTAGAGGTCAAATTAAGGTCTGTCCACCAACAAGCATTTATAAAAGGAATCCTCATCTGTTATCTTTATACTTGAACTTATTTATCATAATAATATATATGTACTTACTTATATAGAAAATCCTAAGACGCAATATATATCATAAACATGTTAAAAAAAGAAAACATATTTTAATTAGGGATGCCAGTTGAGATTTTATTACCTAAAACCAAACCACAGATGAGTTAGGCACATTTGGTAGTATTTTTTTTTATTAATATTTGTGTGATAATGCTTACCATTCACCCTTAATTTATTTTCATAAGTACGAGTATTTTGAAATTCTATTATTGATTGTATCCGTTCAGTAGGGTTCTATTGTCATAGTTTTAAACCTGCTGTATTTAAAGCACCGCCGCGCGCCGTGACGCGAGTTAACTTAAAAAAGACCCCTCGAAAAAAATGATTAAATTTTTATTATTCTTTATAACTTTCGCGTAATATTGTAGTAATATAAAATTCGACCGATTTCCAAGTTTACGTTTTTAAAATTAGTGAATAATAAATTAGAAAAGACAAGGTGAAAATGATTATGTAATAATAAGATAACGTATAAAAAGACCCCGAAGACTTGATAAAATCTATAAGTACATATGTCAACAATTAAGTACTTTGCTTGCTCGTACATAATTAAACTTAAAAAACTATTTGATTGAGTTATCATCAGTATAATTATGTCTTTATTATCGTTAATTATGATATAGACTTGTATATAGTTTGTAAAATCTAGGATGATCTCTGTGACATATGTCAAACTTTCGTTCATAGGGTTGGCAAGATCTGAATCTATGTAGATAGAAATTATTTATGTTTCTGTCTATTAAAGATGATAATGTTAAATTATATTGAGATTAAACGCTAGGTACTAAATTAAACGAATATTTTAATTACAAAAACAATTATTCTCTTAACCCAGATAAGCCTGAAACTATTTTTTCTTAAAATGTTTCAAATATTTATATTTTTCTAGTAGTATAGGTCCTAGGGAATATATAAAAAATACTCAAAAAAATCCTGCCTGTAAGGCTTTCAAGGAATCGACCAACCTATATATAGGACAGTAGGATAATAGGGCACATATTAGGAATGTATGAATAAACAACAATGCAGTTTCTCCAATCAGCTTTATTTATTTTTATGAAGGCCTTTATCCTTACTTATATTATAAATGCGAAAGTAACTCTGTCTGTCTGTCTGTCTATCTGTCTGTCTGTTACCTTTTCACGGCTAAACTACTGAACCGATTGACTTGAAATTTGGTACAGGGGTAGCTTATGGTCCGGTAAAGAACATAAGACTTTTTATCCCAAAATTCCCACGGGAACGGGAACTACGCGGGTGAAATCGCGGGGCGCTGCTAGTATATAATATGGGTGTCCCAGTGAAAAAAATGACAAACACAATATGGTAGGGGAGATTATAGCCCCGAGACATCAGTACTTCGCAGAAAGTCAGTACAACACTAGCTCCTAAACCCAAATATTTGTATATTAGGCACATAGAGTAGCTCCTTCATATGGCTCCACCCAGAACACATACCCAAGCCGAGAAGTTCCAACCCATGATTTGAATCCGTTTCGAATCGGTTTTCCTTTTATGTGTTGTTTACAGCCATGGTGACCATAATATAGAATCAAGTAGTGAAACAAGTGGACGTATCTTCGTATATTTATCTTGAGGATCCAGGTCATCGTTGACGTGAAAATGGCGGAAAATAAAATCGAATCTATCTCTGGTCATGGCAGAGGAAATCAATTTATTTTTTGAGTCAGGAGAATTTTCGCCATACATTCGCCTTCGTGGCAGCCAGGCATACTCACTCACTCCACAGGCTTGTTATCTAAGTCTCGTTTCCTCCACGAGTAATGGCACCTTCTTCTGGGACGACGAGCAGTGGGCTCCTCGGATTCCTCCTCAACATCACTATCTGGATCTTTCCCTTGGATGGTAAATTCTATAGGTTGAAGTAAAATATTCCTTGGCAAGTTGTTCAGGGTAACACTGTCCTCGTCTCCAGAATCCTCATCGATCAGGTAATTTGGGTTTACAGGAGGAGGTAAAATACATATCACCCTTTCCCGATTGTGTTTATCATCAGAAATATTCTCCAACAGGTCTAATATTCCATGTGCAGGCACATTTCTGAAAAGCAAAATGTACACCTTATTATCCTACTGTCCCATATGTAGGCTTATCTGGGTTAAAGGGATACATCCAACCCATATCTGAATCAATTTCTGATGGAATATTACATGAGTAAGTTAGAAATTGGAGTTTATTTACTCGATATTATTTTATATCAAATGTAAATTATATTAAAGATATTAAAATATACGATAAAATTAAAACACACTTTCATTTTAAATAGAGTTTTATTTAAAATATCGATAATTCATAGTCCGTGGTCACGATGATGCATCGCCCATCACTAAACAGGTCGACATGCCCATTAACATGTACTGACTGCAGTACTACGAAATTCAGAACTTTATAGGCGGGATTTCACTGACAGCTGTCACAGAGATCATCCTAAATTTTACAAACTAAGGGTACTTCCACAACATATGCGATTGCGCGGACAAATTAAACGAAAACTAAAAAGGAAATTAATTGCTATAAAAAAGTAACTTAAAACGCATAGGGGAGTAGTACTACTAATATTTCCCACATAATTATTGTTCATGTTAACCCGGCGGTTTAGAGTGTGTTCATTCTTCCGTCATGCGTTACATCGAATCCTACAACGTTAAATATCCGGGCTATAGATGTGCTATTGATTTTCACCCCTGCGTTTCGCCGTTGTTTCTTCCTTCCCTCGTCAAGGAGAAGTACCTAATAGCGGCCTAACCGAGTCCACATAATTTAAACACTCGTTTGTTTAAGAAATGTGTGAAACATTGTTTATATAAACACGTAAATGATACGAATAGTATTTGTAATACGTGTAGCATTCAACAATAGAATCGGAACTGTAGCGGTCTTAGCGCGACTATAGACTTTGTGGTGTATATTTCATAACTAAGTACTAAAATGTAATAAAAATTATGTGTGTGACACTATAATTGCATTCAGTACTATTTTTGCAATAAAATAAGTGTGTTGGTATTAAAATTTGACTGCGTGATTTTTAAATAATAATGTGTGTCGGGTGTGCCATGAAATACTGAAGATTTCATAAGCTAAAGATATTTCAGAAATGGTAAATAATATTTGTATCATAATTTTATTTCGATTTGGTATTTCTATGTAGTTTAGGTTTTACACCGATTTTTTGCATCACGTTTTGGCCCACTTAAAAATCTATTAACGCTGCTCTTCTTCCTATCAAAACCAATTTAATGCAAGTACAGTAGTAAAAATTGGTCTCATAACAAGGCAAACATTCAACAACAACAGGATACAATTTGAAAGCATACGTAACGTATCACATTTTAACTTTAATGGATTAATAGCCAATGTGGGTCGGAGTCCGGAAAATTTCCATGTCATATTTTGTGCGCAGTAATTTGCGAATTTTGGTTACGATAACGATTTGGCATAGATTTGTGTTTCTGATCTAATAATAATCATCCATTATTCCTAACACTATAATGATTACGTCAAAAAAATAATTAAAAGAAAAAACCATGTCATATTATTTTGGTGCGTAGTAATTTTCGGTACTTGGATATCGGTATTATTTAGCATAGATATCTGATGAATCATTCATTACTCTTAACACTATTCCAATTAAATGAAAGTACATATCTTCCAAGCATATTTGAAAAAAAACAACACGCTTTAAAATTGAATTCTAAAAATAGATTATGGTGTGCTTCAAAATATTAATGAATCTAATTGTGTCCTTAGGGTACGAATACAACAAATGGCCGTGGCGTTCACTCCCCGGTCGAAGAGGACATGGTTGATATAATCCCAGGTCTCCAGCAGTCTTCTGACGCTCCAGTGACCACTCCTACGAACCACGGCACTTTCCAGCTGTACGAACACAGCGGCAGGAACTCTACGGCGAGCACCAACTGTGAGTACAATCTACTGCCCCAGTTCTATTATCATTATCTGGTCTGCATGCGGTTTTAAAGTGCAGTTAAACGATTTTTAGATAGATGCATGAAACTGACTGTTAAATGAAAATTAGGACCACGGATTCCGAAGCTGTTTGAAGATTCTAGGCTATAAAGCCAAATAGTGCTGAACACCATACCAAGTATAAATATGTACATCGTTTTATCGGCCTTTGTCTGTTTGAGTTATCCTGTATGTATAGTCGTCTCAAAGGTTATCTAAAGGTTTGTGTATGTATATCCCTAAGATTGTGCACCCCATGGCCTGATTAGAAACTGTTACTATCTTCGGAGATAGTCACATAGACATTTCCCAGACTGATGACCTTGTAACACCACAGGCAGCGCCCCATGCTGTCTCGTTATCACTCATTTGTTTCCCCGAATAATACACGTATTATTGTATGTACATATTATTATTCGTCCCCTCATTTCTGTTACAATATAATAAACCTGTAATAATTATGACAGCTCCTTGAACTTCGCTGGGTTTAATTACCTTTATCATAAAACCCTTGCTAATATTTATGAATATTTGTTCCCCAATTTCGTAAGTACCTACTTGAGGCCTTTTCAAGTTCAGTGTGGCTATCTCTAAGATTTTTATGTTTATTTTGTTGATCAGTTATTTTAGGTATTGAACTTTTTAAAGGTTATCGTTTTAAAATAAGGATTATATAATATTGTTATTGTGATATTTTGCGTAGTTAGTAGTGTTAGCTCGGGAACAGCGGAACTATTTTTTGGGCCGTGTTTATTCGTGTGTCAAGAATTGGTTCTAGGAACTGATAGAATGTCGTTCTGTGGTAAGAATTAAGTTTCTAAATCAGCGCATACATGTCATTTTGTTACATAATAATATGTACCCAGATATATCATACCGGTATGGTACTTTAATTAATAAAGATGGAAGATTTTAGAAAGTCAAAGAATAATACAAGGTTTAAAAGACCAAGCAAAGAGATAAATTTTAATGTTTTTTTTTTTGTGGCATTTTATGTTGAATGTCTATGCGTGATGTAGACCGCATGGCAAAATAGTTACTTGCTTTGTTAATAATAAAATCAATTAATAATTGTATCAAATCGGTTGGTCAGTTATTCTGTAGTATGCATTCGTAAATCGTGATTGTTACTAAAAGGGTCATAGACTGTAAGGTACATAACATCTTTGTTATGTTGCAAATTGAATGAATACGTTCGATGTCATGAGTTGGGCTAGTTCGGCCACGAACTCTGGTTGACTGGCACGAGCACGACAGACAATATGGCGTTTCCACGGAGTATGTAAACTCTTTAATAATTCAAAATGGAACGACATTTAATTATTTAATTTGTACTGTGTTTTTAATGATGTTTATCGTTTTGTTTTATCCTAGCGTACATCGCCCAGTACTTCAGTTCCACCGTTGGTAAGCTAATTGTTGATTAATGTATATTGCTATTTGTTTTATCTAGTTTACCGTTGTATTTAATTCAATTGCATGGTGTGATAATGATAACTTTAAACAGATGTTTTTCTTAATATTTTTTAATGTGTCAATTTCGTAGTTTTGTTTTAAAAATATGTAGTTTCGCATATAGATTTAGAAGTGTTTGTCACGCTTAATTAGAATGCTATAGTTTTATTTTCAAAATTGGCAATATACATATTTTTTTCGTAATTAGATGTAAGTATCACGTCATTTTGAAAACGTTTCACGATCAGGCTTCACGGGTCTCATGTCGATTTTAGAATTTAGAGTATACTTTATTCTAGAAGTTAATATTAAAAACATAGATTTGATCTTAATTTTGGCCCCTCGCAATATTCGCTCCCTAAACTCCTTGACTTCATACCCCATTCGAGCTTAAAGGTCAAGTAGTTATCGAAATTTTGGCTTAGTCTTTAATGAGGGATGTTTCGCTTATTGCACGTACATTGGGATAAAAGCCTATAGCAATCAGGGATAATCAGCTTACTATAATTGGATGGAATGTTTATAATGGGATCACTAGTGATAACCTTTTACAGAATAACAATCTTTATTTGGTATATTTGTGTAGAATTATTGCTAATTCTTTTGATGACTTGATTCGGTCTTTTAATGTATTAAGCAAATAGTGCTTCACGTTATTAAATACCTGACTAACTATTATTATTTAATGACCCAATTACCTACTTACTACGTAATACCGTCGTTTCTAATAACTTATTTATGCTGCAGCTGTAGTTAAAGGTTTAGCCGTCCAATACTAATAATTACTTACTTATCGTAGTGGAAAGTCAATAAGTTAATTTTTAATTTGTCTTCGTACTTCTATATTTGCTAGCTGTGCCCCGCGGTTTTACCCGCGTGGAACCTTATCCCGTGGGTAAATATAAAGTATCCTATGTGTTATTCCTAGGTATGAGGAACATCTGTAACAAATTTCATTAACATCTATTCAGTAGTTTTTGCGTAAAAGAGGAACAAACATCCACACATCCACACTCACAAACATTCGGCTTTATAATATGTATTAGTAGGATTATAATATTAGTAGGATATGTAACCTATGTTTTGGGTAGTATGTTTCGCATTTAATCGCGTGAAAGACAGAACTGATTATTTTTTAATTCCGTTTAAGTATATCTTTATTTACCGGCTGTCGATTTCGGTGTTTTCTTTTGTTCGATAATCTTTTTTATCAATTAACGACAAGCGACTATTAGTTGAAAAAAAAAAACATACCAGCCTAAGTTCTTATTCTTTTTTGTTTCAATCTGGGGGCACGGCAGTGCCCCCCGCCAAGTCGAGCGCGAAGCAAACACTGCCGTACCATCCTTTACAGGAACCCTTTCGCCGCATTTTCAAGCCCCTATTTGAGAACCTCTGGATAAGCCCAGAAAGCTGAAATTTTCGTCATCCAGTAAGCTATACAATCACATACTTAAAATAAAATTTCAAGTCTGTAGGTCATTTAGTTCCGAAGTTAAGCGAATGCAAAGTTTCGTATTTATGACAGACACTCACTCACTCACTCATGATCATCAAAATAGAACTAGTACTTCCCATAAACCTAGAGAGCTGAAATTTGGTACAGAGTTAGGGTTTAATGACCACATAAAGGGAAAACTATACAAAACTAGGATAATCGAACGGGAACGGGAATTATACGGGAACGGGAACGGGAATTGTAACTCAAGAACGGCTGAACTGATTTGGCTGAAAATTGGTGGGGAGGTAGCTTAGAACCAGGAAAAGGACATAGGATACCTTTAAACCCGAAATTCCCACGGGATTGGGAACGGGAATCCAAAAATCAAGAATGGCTGAATTGATTTGGCTGAAAATTGGTGGGGAGGTAGCTTAGAACCAGGAGAAGAACATAAAATACTTTTAATCCCGAAATTCCTACGGGATTGGGAACGGGAATTTATAACTCAAGAACGGCTGAATTGATTTGGCTGAAAATTGGTGGGAAGGTAGCTTAGAACCAGGAGAAGCACATTTAATACTTTTAATCCCGAAATTCCCATGGGAATGGGAACGGAAATTATAATTCTAGAACAGCTGAACTGATTTGGCTGTCAATTTGTGGGGAGGTAGCTTAGAATCAGGAGAAGCACATAGGATACTTTTTATCCCGAAATTCCCACGGGAACGCGAATGGGAACTACGCGGGTGAAACCGCGGGGCGCTTAATAATAAAATACTACTCCTAAAAAGAAAAAATGTGTCAAATAAAAAAATCTTATAAAATTAATCAATATAAACACGTTTCAACAAAAATAAATGAAATCCCACCAAAAACATTCTGTAAAAAACTAGCCAAGTCTCGATGGAGCTGCTTGTTTATCTCTAAAAAGTAATAAAATCTAGACAAACTCGTGCCAAGTCTAAGATTCCTTACTGCGATTTCTTTATTATTAATGTTGTGTGACTTGGCCGTTGAACATTGTTTATAACGTTAGTAGTGGGTACAAGTCAATTTTGTTTACACGTAATGTTATAACATTATTAAAATACGCAGCTTTATCGAGCCTACAATAGACTGGATATTGAATCAACGTTTTCCAAGAGGCAATTTTCCATCGTCAATGGGTAGCGGTTCTGGCGACAGATTGGTGCAATGGTGTCATGGAGCACCTAGTTTTGTACCCTTGTGTACATGTGTACCCTTCAACGGCCAAGTCACACAACATTAACTATAATAATAAAGAAATCGCAGTAAGGAATCTTAGACTTGGCACGAGTTTGTCTAGATTTTATTACTTTTTAGAGATAAACAAGCAGCTCCATCGAGACTTGGCTAGTTTTTTACAGAATGTTTTTGGTGGGATTGAATTTACATGAATTGCCTTTATTACTTTTTATTCAAAAATTGTTAAATAAGAAGTCTTACAAAGTTACAACTCCACCCGACTTCGTAAAACTCATTTTCTTTGACACAAATAAATACTTTTCCAAACATTTTTCTTTTAATGAAAAGTTTGTAGGTAATTTCTTTTTAGGGTGGTTATCAATACAATATGAAACGTAGGTGTTACTAGGTTACTGGCAGTGGGTACGTCTATAAATATAGATTACATTGGTTTGTTCCATTCACTTTAACACCGCGGGTGTGATGTCTGTCACTGACCCCTCCCCTCTCCCTATTCTCATATTACAGCTCTATGTACCCATTATAAACGATAAAAAGTATCGATAACTCTCCGATAGTCTGGTATTGTATTGATAAGGTATTATTGATATTATTAGTCAGTATTACTGTAGCGGTACGTGTAAAAAGGTGGTTTTGTTTGTAAATAATGGAAGAAATTAATCCGGAAGACGTACAACCTCTTATCGGTGGCGATGTAGGTAAAAATTTAAATAGAGCATACTTATGTAGGCAGTATTTAATTGGTCGTATCATGTCCTCCTTTTTAATGAACGTATTATCTTTCTAATGTTCCAATTTGATTGATATGAGATGTTGAGTAAGTAAAATAAAACATTTTGGTAGATAATATGAATGTTAGTAAAAGTAATAGATGTTTTTTGCGAAACTGTTGTTGTTGCCCGTGGCTAAACGCACAAAGAGATCATTTAGATCATCTTTATTCACTTGAATCGCTTCTACTCGTACAATGGTTGCCTTTACAAATCTTTATTGTGAGTGTTAAATAATCGAAAGCGAAATGGCCAACTCAGAAGCACGTGATCGTTGTCTCTGTTTCGTCATCACAAACAAAACAACGTCGGACGACATTCATTAAACTCACTACGTCCTTCAAGGTTACCTGTGTATCAATTTTATACTATATTGTAACTATTATAGCCACAAAACATATTAATACCATTATTCGTTATCCAAATATAGTATGAAATCAATACCGAGTCTCGTTCGGGGTTTATTCCTTAGAAATTGCGGTTTCCCAGGAAACGTACCTACCTATATACCTACACCTACACTTGAAAAGGAAAACCTTATTTTTACACAAATCTATTGTGATATTTATATCCAAACCAGGCGCAAATAACAATTCGATTTCGGAGTATACTATTTATTTGCTCAGTTATTTCTATACACTCTTGTTGACAAAAGAAACCCCATTTATTTATAACTTATAGAGCGAGATACACGATTACCTATACTAACCATTGCGATCACACTACTAGTAGTCAGATCATTCCATAGTTCTATAATCATGCGTTCTACTCTATAAAAACAACCTTTTGTGTTAGGAAAAAAATACTAAGATACATTGTTTTAATTAAATGTAATCTCTAAAAATGCAATGAAAAGGTAGATTAACGGGTTGCCCTCGGGCTACTCGACACTACGACTACTACTAAATAATACTCGTACATGCGACTTTTGGGCTAAGACTAAGAGGATCAAAGAATCGTCTAGCTAAGTTGGGTAAGTCAATATGTAGGTCACTCACCACTCGATGGTGTTATTGGTACTGAAAAGTTAAAGAAAAAATAATTATCCAAACTCATACGTGTCACGACGACAAATTCATCGATACCTCGATAGCACAAACGGTTATGCTATTATGTTGGTCCCTAAGTACTTTTTGTTTTAACGTAATGTTATGGACTATAACACTCGCTTTATACAAGACAATAAAAATAATTTACATTAACTAAATAAAATAAAAATTACGATCATGATTTTATCTTCACAATTATTTTTCTACATAGTAGTTCTTGTGATTTTACTCATGGTAACACAGAGTTAAACCGTATTGACAGGTGTCATTGAGTCCCGATGACAGTATTTATTTCGCTTGCTCGACTTGCTGTGGTGGACGCCTCGCCTCGCATTTACGTCATGTAGATTGCATTGAATTCGTGTTGAATTTCTTTTGTAATTGTTTTTGAATACAATAACAGTGTGATCGTCATAATAATAAAGAACAAAATACGATGATTATTAGCAAGTTATAAATATTTTAAAGAAGAACTTTACGGAACGGAAACGCGGTAATTAAATGCATTGAACGACTTGAGAAATTCAATACGGGTTTGTTAGATAAATGTTAATTGTTATATTTTAAAATAATATTTGCAGGGGACGCAGTCATGTTCTCTGGGATACAAGGTATGTTAATTGAGTATCTTGGTATAACATATATATCAATTTACTTCGATTTAATAACTTGATTTTCGTACTATGCGCTCGTAAACATTCACCTCTACTTACCTATCAAAACTTTAGTGATAGCCGTAATTACTTTTAACTTCTATTTAAATTACTGCATTTACATAACCTGCTTTTAGTTAACCGCTTTAGATATGTATTTTCTATTTTCCTTTTAATTTTAAGTTACGAATATCATCTAAGTATTATCAAGGACAGTTTCGAAATATTTAATCACTTGTGTATCTGACTGATCTGTAGGTACTTCAATTCAAGTGTAGATTAGTATTTACTTAATTTTAACATAGAAATGATTAGTTTTGAATTAAACATTAAAGAACCTCCAAATTGTTATTATTTTACATTAGAAAAGTGTAATATTTTTTAATTATTCAATGGGTAAATATTTGCTTTACTAAGACATAGGTGTAATAGCCAAATTTTTCATTATTTAAAACATGAGTAGTTTTCATTCAACATTATAAATTAACAACATTTCATTTTTTCCAATATTAGGGACCATATTAATATTCATAAACAAGCAACTAATGCTGTATGCTTCTAAATGTCATTTCGGTAACTTATTAATCCATATAGAATTTACATTATCTTCTTACTAAAAAGCTACACAAAATAAATCTTATTACTATATTACTAATCACATTTGCCTTTTTCAACTTCAATAGTTAAACTTTCAAATATAATGTGCAGGTGACGATGACATCCCCGGTATTGGTCAGTATGATGACTTCCACACCATTGATTGGCAGCGGGACATAGCTCGGGATCGTATGAGACATAGGTACATCGTCAAAAAGAGGCAAGACTCACTATGGGATCTGATAAAGGTAACAATCAACATAACATTTATTCAGTTACAACCTCATAGAAGCACTTATAAACGTCAAATAGAATAGAATGTTGTATTTATAAAACTCATACAATTTTAAACAGTTTTATCAAAGAAATCAGTTTGTTTAAAAATCAATTCATGGTATATGAATGTAGTTTCAACAATTATTTAATATAGTTTCTAAATAATAAATGAATATTCTGTGAACATAAACTAGAAAACTTTAAATCAATAACTTAATGTAACTCAATATTTTCTTTTATTACCGCAAGTACAGTTATAGGAAATATTTACATCAGATTTCACTTTATTTACTGAAACTTCAATTAAAGACCTTTCCATGTCACAATCATCTCAAAAGATGAATATCCAGTACTGTTAATTCCGAATAAGTGAAAAGCAGTGATTTCAAACAAATGAACTAACATGGTTTTGTTATTTAGGGTGCCCACGACGCATGGTCAGGTTGGGTGTGCGTCCTGTTAGTGGGTGTATGCACCGGTATGGTGGCTGGAGTCATCGATATAGGCGCGTCATGGATGACAGATCTCAAGTTTGGCATCTGTCAAGAGTTTTGGCTCAACCGTGAACAGTGCTGCTGGTCCGATACCAACACTACATTCGATTCCGGCAATTGCTCTCAGGTATTTTTTTATTGTATTTATTTATTTCTCTCAGGAAAATAATTATTGTATTATTTGGTCTTGTGTGTGTTAAAACCGTTAGAGCTAACAATATTGAGGAGACATTTGATTACACATCTCTTAGCTGCAATATCATCAACAGTCTGATAGAGACCTTTGCCCTATATTGATATTTTATAAGTAAGGTCTCTCTCACTGATAATTTTCTACTCTACCTAAATCAAAACCTCGATATCATCTTCCCGCCTTTGCCCATAACCCTACCTAAACATAATTTATCAGTAATAATACATGATATATTTTATCCAACCCAACAGTGGTTAACATGGCCGCAAGTATTCGGAGACCGTCAGGTTGGAGCCGGAGCCTACATCATCAGCTATCTATTCTACATTGTGTGGGCCTTAGTGTTTGCAGCACTCTCCGCCTCACTTGTCAGAATGTTTGCTCCATATGCTTGCGGCTCTGGTAAGTATTCAACTATTTAATATGTAATATTTATTTAAAATTGTTATAAAATTATGTTGATTCATCATTTACTGGGAATAATCAAATCTATACGAATATCAATTAACATATATTTGCTTCCAAAAAATACTCGGCGGACACACAAAATTCTTTCACTAACGGTTTGTCACTGAGGCTAAAATTTACCTGAATTTTATCTATGGAAACGCAGGAAAATTTGTGGCACACATCTAATAGGGAATATATTACATTAACTTTATAAATATTAACCACTAGCGGCCCGCCCCGGCTCCGCACGGGTACATACACACACACACACATACACCCTTTTTTTTGCATCGGGTTTCAAAAAAATTGTAAAATTATAAAGGAAGTTAGAATTTTTTTTTATGAATTTTTTGATTCATATTTTTTATTAATGTTTTTTTGTATTTTTTTATTTTTAAATTGTCACAGTAAGCAGTTTTTTATTCTAAAATATTAATTTATATATGCCGCCTCTTGAAAAGGCTCTTCATTTGTACCTTGGTATTAATCCTTATCAAAATAAATTACTTTATTTATATTCAAGACGGCTTTAATACCTACCTTTTTATAACATTGTTTTAACTATGTTTAGAAAGTTGAGATCTTGATCTTTTTGGCATTTTTGGGCATTATAAAATGAAAAATAGAAGGAAATAAATAATTAAACAGGCTTTTACTAAATTTTTGCTCATTGAACTATATGAAGTACTAAGCTTTTTGAATAATTAAAATATAATATTTATTATCAGGTAAGTAGTAGGTACTTATTGAAAGAAAATTAAAAATATGGGTTTAGAAAACTACCTTTTACTAAATTTTTGCTTAAATTTTGAACAGAAAATAAAATACTACTACTATAAGCAGTTTGAATAGTTACATTAAAATATAATATTTATTATCAGATACTTATTTACCTACGAAACGAATTTAAAGCGAATTCAAAATTTTTTCAAGATAAAATCATACGAACACTCCCCCCCCGTACCCCAGTGACGCTTACATGGAGCTTACATCGCATGCTGGCTAGCTGAGCGCGGTGAGCGACAACCACGCGACTTTTTTCTAATACTTGCATTTTTAAACTCGTGATATCTTCCGAATGAAATGTCCGAATTGAATAATTCAAAAAGTTATAAAAAGGTATTAAAGCCGTCTTGAATATAAAGTAATTTATTTTGATAAGGATTAATACCAAGGTACAAATGAAGAGCCTTTTCAAGAGGCGGCATTTATAAATTAATATTCTAGAATAAAAAACTGCTTACTGTGACAACTATAATATTTAGACATATGCTGTCGCGACACTTTTTGTAGATAATGATGAGTTCTGCAAAGTCGTAGTTAATGATTTTGTTCTATCATCAATAGTTTTCGCAGCGCACGCGACGTAAGGAATTTTTCAGGTCTTTTTTTTACACCTTATGTTACATTATTGGAGTTTTAGTAAGGATCCCTAATTTTTTTTAAAATATAATATAGCCTATGTTTCTCGGGGATAATGTAGCTTTCCAAAGGTGAAAGAATAATTGAAATCGGTTCAGTAGTTTCGGAGCCTATTCGTTACAAACAAACAAACAAACAAATCTTTCCTCTTTATAATATTAGTATAGATACACTGAGAATTTTCACAATCTATAAATAAATCAGTGACAGCGGTAAGGGTAGAAAATTTCAAAATGGAAGTTGCAAGTCATTGTTTACATCATTTACTTTCTAATTGTACAAAACATCAAAAACCATATGTATCTAACTCTCAATTTTCGACAATTATGTATAGGATTACCAAATAGGTGATAATGATAACAATTATTATATACATAAAGTATGGAGACTTAAACACAAAGGATTCTATATTTTGATCATAAAAAATATAATACAGTATGATAAAGTTATGTCCAAGAAACCTAGTAACCTTTACCTAATTGTTGATTTCCAATATAAAATAAATTATTATGATACATTTCTAAAGTTTTTAGATTAAATGCGTCAGTAGGAAAGGATTATATTATATTAATATTTCGTCAGTAGGAAAGGATTATATTAATATTTAAATGTTTGTTATCTGAAAATTAAAGATAGTATTCAAGTAATAAAAATATCCTACTTACATGTGCTACTGCGAGATTCTCGTATAAGCTGCTACTATACATTTTGTTAACTACAAATCGCTACTGTTAGCTATATTATCACCGCGTAATAAATATTTGATGGTTGTTTGTCAAATCTGTATCCTTCGACGCCCACTGCTGTCAAGTTGTTTTGGTTTGTCAGTATTATTGATTTTATCAAAACAAACATCTAATTCCACTTCCGCAGAGTATTCTCCTCCGAATCTTTACTTTAACACAACATTTCACTCTCGTATTTACGTTATCACGATGTTACTCACTTTTATTGCAATATTATTTACTTTTATTTGTATTTGTATATTATCAATTATATTCAATAAAAAACAAGTGCGACAAAGCGGTGCAATAACGTTATCAAAGTTGTAAGATCAAAGGACGATGACACGTCTCACTAACATGACTTCATTGATCTCCCCAAGCAACGGCCACCGGCTATAAAGGTTTTGGACAAAAATAAGAAAAGAATAGCTTCTAACCTAACCTAACAAATTGGTAATTAATTGAAGTTGTTTGTTTTTTTATTAATAACATTATTATCTAAGTGAACAGTGTATTGTATGTTCCGATAACTTGATAGGTTGTGTCATTGATTAGTTGATTACCTACGCTTGTGGCGTTTTCCTCATGTTTTTTATTGCTATCGAATGCGTCACAGTCACGGGCTTATCCTCCATATTCCCGATTCTATTAATTTCACGGGAAGTTTGTGACAGTCTATGTTACTCATCAAGCAGCTATCTGGTAGTAGCGTGAAAATTTGTTTATCCAAACTCATATTTACATAATCCTATACTTTTAAAGTGGATCTCAATTTTCAAATAAAAATATTATCGAAAAATACATAAATAAACTAGCTAGATAAACTAGGAAATTCCCTATTCGTTCGTTTTCCCTATTTTCGCCCGAGAAATGTTCGATTTCCCAGAATTTTATTTACGGTACGGTGATTTGATTATTAATTATTTGATATATGTATTTGTTTTCGTTGAAAGCTACAAAGTATGTTTTACAAAGGTGAGAAATCAATCTAGCTAGGTCTAATAACCTAAGAAAATTCCCAATTTTCACCTAAGAAAAATTATGCTTGAATTAGTTTCACCCGCGTACTTCCCGTTCCCATAGGAATATGGAGATACAATTATGCTAAAAACTTTCCCACTGAATCACTCTATCTATTAAAACAAAATCTGTTGCGTAGTTTTAAAAATCAAAGCATACATCCCTATGTACATAGGGACAGAGAAAGCGACTTTGTTTTATATTATGTAGTGATAATGTATTATTACTTAACCAGGTATACCGGAGATAAAGACCATACTGAGCGGGTTCATCATCCGCGGGTACCTCGGCAAGTGGACGCTCATCATCAAAGTGGTGGGCCTGATCCTGTCAGTGTCCTCCGGACTCTCGCTCGGGAAGGAAGGACCTATGGTCCACATCGCTTGCTGTTTGGGTAACATCACTATTTGTTATACCTTTTTGGGGTTATTAAAGCTTTTATTATTTTAGAATTTGTTGCTTAAATATAAAAAAAGAATATTCCCTTATTATTACAAAAAGTACAAGTTTACTTAACTTTCCCTTTATCTATTCTTTACTTTTACATAGTTTCTTGCTTCAATACAATCGTGAAAGCAAACTAGTTGTGTACAAAAACCTTTGTACTAACAGTTTCTCAATAGTTTTGTAACTATCGATTGAGATAAGTATAAGGAAGTGTTTTAATAGAGTTGGTGTGGTCATAGAAAAAAGTTATAGTAATTGAATCAAGGTTTCCTTATTCATATGTACTTTCAATTAAAATCTTGAAGGGCGTTGATTTTTGGTCCAGTTAAGATAGCAAAATTAATAAAATAATAATAGACCTGAACAACTGTCTATTCCCATACGTTTTATAATTTATACGAGTAAAAATTTTATTGTCAATTTGTAATTCCACCTACAAATAATTAACATGTACGATGACACAGTAGGCTAAGGACGCTTTCACACTAATGTTATTAAATAATTGGCAAAATGTGGATATTCACCACACTTTCTTAATGAGTGTTGATGATTGCAAATCTGATCCGAAAAAAAAAGACAATTATTGCATCACGCAAAATTAAAACCATTTTTGGTTCGCTTAATGAGTATTGGTGGTTTCAAACCCAAGCCATGTTCTGAAGACATGTATTACTCGATAATATAACAATATTCATTCCTTGTAGGTAACATTCTGTCGTACTTGTTCCCAAAATACGGTCGTAACGAGGCTAAGAAGCGTGAGATTCTGTCAGCTGCGGCGGCGGCGGGCGTGTCTGTCGCCTTCGGGGCCCCCATCGGAGGCGTGCTCTTCAGTCTTGAAGAGGTATAATGTTATTCAAGCAAAATAAATAAGTGTTCAATTAAAATAAATCAATGTGAAAGTTTGTATGGATGTATCTATAACAGGATGTATGGATGGATGTTTGGTACTCATTAACTTAAAAACTATTGAACAGACTTATATGAAACTATAAACCTGGAGAAGTTTGTATGTAATGAATAGATGTTTGTTACTCTTTCACCAGAACTATTATTAACAAAACTATTGAACCAATTCAAATGACATTTGGTACAGATATTCCTTATAACCAGGTATAACTGGTATACTTTTATCCCAAAATTCTCAACCAAAATTGGGATTTACGGAGCTAAACCGCGGTTAGTATTTAAAATCACATTCTAATGTCTCCTTTAATAATAATATTTAATATTTGTGTAGGTATCATACTACTTCCCTCTGAAGACCCTCTGGCGTTCGTTCTTCTGCGCCCTGATCGCTGCTTTCATCCTGCGCTCCATCAACCCGTTCGGCAATGAGCACTCGGTGCTGTTCTTCGTCGAGTACAACAAGCCCTGGATATTCTTCGAGCTGATTCCATTTGTTGGGCTCGGTATTATTGGAGTAAGTATTTTACAACTAATATTATAAAGGTAACATTTTGTATGTGTGTTTCTAAACTACTTCATGGTCAAACGGCTGAAAGGATTTGAATAAAATTTGAGGTATAACACAGGATAATTCTGGCCAGTAAATCTCAAAGGGTAGCGATTTCTTTTCGCGTATAAATCTGCCAGGGACAGCTAGTAAAAATAATATTTATTTGATGTTGGTTATTTGGAAACTTGCATTTTTGGCTCCGTTTTGGTGTCAAAAAATTGGCAACTCTCACTCGGATTTTATACATAATGATATATACCAATTATTTAACACTATATTTAATTTGCAGGGCTGTATCGCTACAATATTCATAAAGGCGAACATATTCTGGTGCCGCTACCGCAAGTTCTCGAAGCTGGGCCAGTACCCGGTGACCGAGGTGCTGGTGGTCACTCTGGTGACGGCTATCATTGCGTACCCCAACCCCTACACCCGCATGAACACTAGCGAGCTCATCTACCTGCTGTTCAGCCAGTGTGGCATCTCTAGCTCAGACCCGCTGTGGTACGTACTTATTATATGTATTTTTATGTGTATTTTTAAAGGTTATCATCACTGAGTTACCTAGGCTACCACTGACTGAATGTATGTATGACTGATCAACACACAGGAAAAACCACTGAAAAGAAAGGCTGTGCAGAAATGTTTATATTATCACATAGGCATATGCTAAGTAAGAAAAAGTATAACTGCGGGTTGTAGTTGATCTATTTGAAATTCATAAAAACAGCAATTTTGAACTAATAAACACATGCATAACCATCTGGCGTTATATATATTTATATGAAATTGTAATAAACAAGTTAACGGTGTCACATTACAGTGATTACGACCGCAACTTCACGGGAGTGAACTCGGCTATAGAGAAGGCGGCGGCCGATAACGGGGTGTACCACGCCATCTGGCTGCTGGTGCTGGCGCTGGTCATCAAGCTGGTCATGACTATATTCACCTTCGGCATCAAAGTGCCCTGCGGACTGTTCATACCCAGTCTGGCTTTGGGGGCCATAGCGGGACGGATCGTTGGAATAGGTATGTTAACTTTCTTTCTTTCTTTCTTCAAATAAATTGATGCCTTATCCACATTTTGAATTACCATTAAAAAGGAGGCAATTTTCAATCATCAATTTTCATAGCAATTTTCATCAGCAGTGTAAAATTTTATCTGGTTTAGAGAGCCGCGAAATTAGTGTATGACGCATCTAAATTATAATATGTCTTTGTTTATTTACGTTATCGTTGTTTGATAGTGCGTCTGCATAATTATCTGATTATAATATTTTTTATTTACGCTACTAAACAACTGTACTAAAACAAAGTATTTTTCAGGTGTGGAGCAATTGGCGTTCTACCACCCTAAGATATGGATGTTCAGTGGAGAATGTTCTACGGGCGATCAGTGTATCACTCCCGGGTTGTATGCTATGGTCGGCGCCGCCGCTGTGCTGGGTGGAGTTACTCGGATGACTGGTAAATATCGTCATATTTCTATGATTAACTTCGCCCCACATTAGCTCCTCTTCTGTTGGTCTTAGATATAATAGCTGATACTGATAGCCTTCCTCGATAAATCGGCTACCTAAAACTAAACGATTTTTTCTAATCGGACCAGTAGTTATTAGTATAGATTTATTTTTTTATTGAAGAACTCTATATTCTATATATAGACGCGTTCAAGTGTTATTACTCTGTAACTAACACCGCATCGTTCCCCTCCAGTATCGCTAGTGGTGATAATGTTCGAGCTGACGGGCGGCGTGCGCTACATCGTGCCGCTAATGGCGGCCGCGATGGCGTCCAAGTGGGTGGGCGACGCGCTCGGCCGTCAGGGCATATACGACGCGCACATCGCCCTCAACGGGTACCCCTTCCTGGACAGCAAGGACGAGTTCCAGCACACCTCGCTCGCTGCTGATGTTATGCAACCAAAGTGAGTTTAGATATACCTATTGTATTATACTCGCTGTGCTCCGCCATTTTACCCACATAGTTCCCGATTCCGTGTGGTAAAACAGCCTTTGTCTTTCCCCGGACCATAAGGCTACCCTTCTACCTATTATAATTTGAGTATATATAATTAAAGAGAGAAAGAAAAAATATCTTTTGTGTTATTCCTAAAAAATATTTCAGTTTTCTAGTTAAGTAGAAATAGGGGTATAATATCAATTGCGATTCATATTAAAGCAATATTTGTAGTGGTTTTATTGAAATTAACCTATTTGTTATGTTTGTGTAGTTCAAACTAGTAATATACAAAAAGATAAACTTTATTATTATAGTAGAATAAGTAACGCATAGTGACACAAAGTGAGCCTTAGCGATATAAATATAAATTATGATTTTTATATGTGGTTACAAACCGCTGGCGTATTAGTATTTCTATAGTTTTTATTAATATAGCCAAATAGGCTGCTGTATAAATTCTGATTGATATGCTTTTTTATTCATATATGTATTAAGAATTCTACAATTTAAAAGTACTGCAAATATTAACTATAAACTTCGTTTGTCCATAGACGTAACGAGGCGCTGGCTGTAATAACTCAGAACTCAATGACCGTGGATGACGTGGAGACACTATTGAAGGAGACGGAGCACAATGGTTATCCTGTCGTTGTGTCTAAGGAGTCACAGTATCTAGTCGGATTTGTACTGCGCAGGGACCTCAACCTAGCTATAGGTAACATAAGTATGAAATTTCTTTACTCATATAAAATAAGGTCGCATCCCGCTCTTTGCACGCCAGATTTAATGCACGAAAAGGTTGTATGTATAAAAAAAAAACGAACAAAATCACAGGTTCCTAACATTCTCCGGAAATATGTGAGTTTTGTTATCGCGTAGGAATATTGGGATATTGGACAATTTTGGGGTCCGTACCAAAATTGTCCCAAATTACCCGATTTTGTTTTTTATATTAATTTTTATTTATTGTTTGTAGCCAACGCCCGCCGCACCATGGAGGGTATAACCGGTCAGACGGTGGTGATATTCGCGGGAGGTCAGCCCCCCGCGGCCTTACCTAGCTTACACTTGAACCGCATCTTGGACATGGCACCAATCACGGTCACTGACCAGACTCCGATGGAAACTGTGGTCGATATGTTCCGCAAACTGGGACTCAGGCAGACTCTTGTTACGCATAACGGGTATGTATAGTTTGAGTTTTAAATATGTATGTAGTTTCATATACAGGCAGAATATAAAGACAAACTAAAACAAAATGATAACAGATGGAAAGAAAATTCAGTACACTACATTCTTTTTTTTAAACATTGAGAATATGTACAAAAATTAATACTCTAGAGTCTAAAGGAAGAGACTCTGGCTCTCCCTGCCTGAAGAAACCTATTTAATGCATATTATTCTAAGAATAGGCAACAATTTAATATGTTTGTTCTTTAATTCCAGTCGTCTACTAGGAGTGATCACAAAGAAGGACGTGCTGCGTCACGTGAAGCAGATGGACAACGAGGATCCCAACTCGGTTTTGTTCAACTGAGAGCACCTTCCCCCCTGGAGGCCGCACCACCACTCTTTCGACTACACCACGCAGTTCTGAGCGCCTCCACGCGCCGGGGGAAACACGTCATAGTACGATCTACGTACGTACCATGTACCACTCACAGGGGGATCCATATAAACATACCAAGAACATTGGGTAGTATGTGTAACGACGGATGCTGCACGCTGTGAATAACAATGAATTTATTTATTGGATTGGAATGTAAAGCGGGGAAGCAGCTGTGTTTTATCATATATTATATTATAAAATTATATGTAGCAGCCAATTGTAATGTTAGATTAATAAACAGTCGCTGTCAGGAGGTTTCTTGTGATATGTAACACTTTGATATTTAAATTTATCACAACCACACACACACACTCGTATGTTACAACGTCACGGACGAGTATTATATACAATTTATTTATTCGTGACACAAAGATGTAGCTTTTAAATGTATATTTTGCAGTAAGTAAATGTATTTAGTGTCTCCCAACCTTCACCTGTTTATATTTATTTTAAAACAACCGTTTCACTTTAATCGTATTATTAAATTAGACTGTTGTACAGGAATTGAGAATTCTTAGTAAAGTTACATTTGGTTGAAACATCATTATCTATTGCGTAATATAATGAAATATTGGACGCGAACTGTTATTGAATAATATTATTGTAATGATGTAATAGAATTTTAAATATTAATATTTTATTGTGAATACATATAAGTATCTCATTTTGAGTAGTTAAATAGTGTTACACGTGTTTGTGTAATCGTATCAACATTGTTTTGTTATTTGTAAGGATTATTATAATAAGTGATATTTACTGTTTTATGTTATACTAATAATAATATTGATGTATTTGTTTTATATAAAAATATAATATGAATATTGATACAAATTGATAACTATGTAGTTGATGTTACCTGCGGCTTAGTACAAACACGCTGCGATTATACGATATCACTGTTAGAGGTTACGCTCACAGCCACATGTGTTTTGTACATAATGTAAATAGATATGGAATTATATTATTGGAGTTAAATATAATACGTGTTTTAAATGAATGTCTACTGTACGTCACAGTTCCTTAGATATGTAATATTGTCCGTTTACTTCTATGTGTGTAAAGCACATACAATTACAAAGAGTTGTGTTCATGTATATGTTGTCTATTACAAATGTGGCTCTAATCTTACCCTACGACATCACACTTCACAAAAGTGGGTAATTAATATATTTATTTTAATAACTTGAATCACAAATATAATTGAAATCGATAATTTATTGAACTTTATTTATGAAAAGTATAATAATTTTATTTAAATTCAATTTTTAATAATTGTATATTTTGATATTAATTGCATGTTTATTTTAATAATTTTATTTATTGGATTTTTTGTATTTTAAATATTGATCTTTGTATAAAAGTTTTAATCTACTTTTCTTGTGAGTTGTGTGAGACATGCTGGAAATGTACAAGATTATATGTAATGATTTTTGTATTTTACTATCGACTATTAAATAATCATCTTATTATTTATTGCATCACAGTAATCATTCTAATATAAATATCAATTGATTATAAAATCAAATAATAAGGAACCACTACATGTCTCATCTCATTCTCACAGATTCTATTTCGAGAATTTTTTAAATCACTGAAAAAAATGACTGAAATCTGAAATTATGTAATTAAGAATAAAATATATTTGTAAATATACACAATATATATCATTTGTGAGTCGTAAGCGTTCACTACAACAACGCGATCATTTTATAAATAGAATTTACAAATTTAATAAACAATATAAAATATATATATCGTATTTAATACCGTGGTTTTACACGTAGATCGGTCGGTTAGTGTATCAACTGTTCGACGATGGATCAATGGTAATGTTTTGTGATTAGCATAACATTTGTTATGCAGGTGCTTAACGGAAACTTGATTTATACGTCCAATCGTCTTTTTTTAACATATTGATTATTCAACGGCTGTATTATATACGTGTTTGTATTTCAACATCTTTATGTCAAATTATTCGTCTTGTTTCCTCTCCGGTCCCACGATTCTGTTCCTACATTGGGACCACATAGGACCTGGTATTGATACGTAATATGTAAGCAGTTGGTATACTTCCTGTAGTAGCCCCTAGTTGATCCTGTGTGATAGTTTATAACTATGAATGTCTATATAAACCTTTATATGAGGTTAAAGTAAAACTTTTCCGACTGTCTTTATGTTTTTTACCGACAGAGAATGATCTGAAGTAATCTCAAGTCGCCCCCAAAGTTTTACTTTAACAAAAGGAAATAGCCCAAGCTTCGAAAGATTAATACTAAAATATATAATAACATAAATGTGAACATTTTATTTTACTTTTATTAAATTATACTATATGTGATTTGTGATTTTTATTTCTGAAAATTAGAAAGTAACCTATTAATATTAGTTTATTTTCCATTCCCTGTGTATATTATCTTGTCCTTAGCTTTTTTATTCGCATATTATATCTTCATCTCTTGATATTTGGCATAAAAAACATCCTATATAAGTAAAGTAAATATTTGTGTGATCCACAAAATGTTTTTCTCGATGTGGATGTATGCGTAGTTGCGTAGTTCTGATAGCTTCGATACCGGTAATAAGCCTATATAGCCTAGTTTGGGGTCAGCTACTTATAAAGATATATAATATTTAATCGAAATAGTAAATAGCATAGGAATGTTCCTTAGATTGATATTGCATTGATAGGATAGCAAAGTTTCGTCTGATGGGCTGAATTGTTCCAAAATGGCGTCGCAAATGAGCACTTTATTTTCGCATAATTTTGTTTGTCCTAATTTCATTTGGCATAACTCTCTACTCATAAGGCATAATAATACTTATAATTGTTGTTTGGCTTTTGTCATAATTTTTATTGACATTAAGCTGTAAGACATCTAATTTTTTATTAGCACATAATTAGTTGTTGGGCATAAAAATATAATAATTATATAATAGTAACAACTAATTATATGCTACTCAGACCAACCTAGAATACGAATACTAGCAATAGTTAAGAGTTTGGAACACTCCCATTAATAAAAAAATATCATTATGCGTAAAAAAATTTAGACCTAAGAATGGGTTAGTACGCAGTTACTATGCTTAAATAAATAAATCTTTATTGCAGGCAAATAAACCCCTTAAAGTTGTGTAGTGTTTAAAAAATTATGCCAAATGAATATTATGCGTAACTATTATTGGGATAAGTAAAAGGGGTTTATGACACAAAATCGAAAGACATTAAAACGAAAGCCATTTTTTTTGTGCGACCCAAATAATCGAAGTTCCATATGAACGAAACGCCATTTAGCCGAAGGGTCATTTGATCGAAAGGACAAATATGCGAAAGCCATAGGATCGAATGGTCAGTTGTGCGAATGCCACATTATCGAAAGTACAATTTGATGACGATGATGCTGTAGGAAAATTATTATAGAAATTAATACATATGTTATTCGATTTCAGAGCAATTTTTTTTTTATTTAATTAAATATTTAACAAAAACATCGCTTCTGACTTCATCGTCTCTACGAGTTGTGGATAGTTCGAGAGGTTATCTCTATTGCAAATGCTTTGAACAATACGGAGAAGTTCAAAGTTGTTCAATTAACAAGCAATATCATTATTACCTTTATTTTTATAAAAGAAGATGCATCTCATCCTAGTATCTGATCCCTAATTATGGGAATAAGTTCGAAACTTGTATCTAGGGTGTCAGAAACTACGCACACACTTATTCACACATACCCAGTATGTCTTTCGATGTCGTATCATAAACCCAAACAACAGTATGCCATGTTAAATTATGGCAAACAATTTTATGCCCAACAATAGAGAACCATACTACTGCTATCTTGCCTTTCCTCGCGACGCGTTAAAAATGTTTTTAGGATAGCTCTAACTTTTTTGTTTACTGGTACTACTTGGTTGTCTATTGTTATCCTGAAAAATATGTACTTTAAAGCAATAATACTCTTTTTTTCCGTAGTTGTTTTCGCAGTTTGTTTTCCGTAAAAGTTCTGTGACATACTCTGGTTTCTACATTAGATTCCATAATTGTACGGTGCCATACGTAATATTATATAACAGAATATTTCAACGTCATAATAAATTATTTTCGAATACATTCATGTATACTTAATTACAAAGTAATGTTGGCTTTACAATCTATCTACTATTATACAAAACAACTACAATTTAAGAGATTAGAAATCAAACAGCAATCAGTTTGAATAGTTCATTTATTGTTAATTACATTTTACAATATAATTAGTGTACCTCATAAACTTATCTAAATCTAAATAAAGAGAGTTCACATCTGGTTTGGGGATTTCACGTCGTCGGATTTGTCGACTAAACAATGTTATTGGTCGAGTACAGTCATACGATTGTTGTTAAGAGGAACAAGCCACGCGGGTTACAATGTGGCCTTGACCTTTTGGCCTGTTTACAATAATCAAATATGGAAAAATCCATTCGTTCCCGCACTCTACGATTGCGTGTAACCTCAACCTGACCCCTAAATTCTGTGAAGAAGTCAGTTGTAAACAAAATTTTTCAATTGTAGAGAGTAGGCACGCCGGCGAGCATTGTGTGCGATCCATTATCGCGTACAAAGAACTACTTGATGAACTGTCCGTCTTCTGCACACGACTTTTACAATAACATTGTCCGACTAATCAACAATATCAGCGCATAAACACGTCCACCGACCGGCTCACAACGACGCGATTACAAACTACAAAACCGAAACATAAACATTAATAATCATTATCAATTCAATAAAAATATAACATCACAATATTAGTACATAAATAAATAATCAAAAACAATACTAGAATTTCATGGTTAACACATTTTTAAAACAATAAAAATTAATAAAAGGTAAATATCAATTTAGCTATCTCGTTTCAAATCAATTCATAAATTAACACTCCGCTAAAGAAACGTACGTTAAATACTAGACAGAATATTTAATTATTCAATTTGCATTACATATTTGTGTCACTATACTTATATTAGTACAATTTATTTAAAACTAATTTATTTATAGTCAGCTCTTAGTGTCGGCTGACGCGGCGTCTCATACGATACATGAATCGTTATCGATAAAAGTAGTATTTGTTCAAATCACTAAATTATTCATAATTATATTTGGTTTACTTCACGTGCGACCTCTTCCGTGTTTAAATTTAAAAATGCGAGTACAAATCTAAAACTTGTCATGAGATCGCATTTAATATCCTACCTGAGATCAGTTAATTGAATCTATGTCATTATTAGAAGCTAAATTCACTAAAAGACGCTATTTTAGTCCTGTTTTCATGAGTTGTGATATGGAATATAGTGATACAGACTAAAACAACAGAATACATGTGTCATAAGCTCTTGAGTGGGGTCTGACAGACCGCAATCCATATGTTTCAAACGAGTCACTCGGCTTAGCCCCACCCTGTAGAGTTAAATTCGTTACCAAACTAACCTACACGATATCGTGATTATTGATCCCACGATATTCGTCAAGTCTCTTTTAGACAAACAGGGTCTGATTCATATTGGTACTGGTCAAACACGGTCGATAAATAATGCACTTTTATTTTTCATGTTTTTATATTACTAAACTACTATTACTAACAATAGTGAAACATTTGGTATACAGATAATAATTATTTTCATGTACATAAATATTGTTAAAATTATTCATATTTTTAAATGAGAAGGAGACGAGAAAAGGCATCGTGCATCATCATTCTCACGGAGAGAAAAATCAAAGAGAGAAAGGAATATTGAGTGGATAGAGACAAGATAGATTGATTCAGTTGTTGGGTGTAATATAATTCATAAAGTGCCAATTAGGTAATAAAACTTGACGAGTATCGTGAGACCCAAATACTGAACAACACACATACACAATACATTTACACAAAATATGTCAAATTACAAATATATTATGTCAATGTCAAAAATAATTATGTCAACACAATAGTGCCGTGTTCCGTTTCACTATACATTCTAATTAGAAACAAAGCATTTGATTAAATATAACCTATTGGATATATTACGTTACAGACACGTATAGGTATCAAGCGAGACGGCGACTCGGTAGTCATGCCGTGTATACATGTAGTATAGAGTTAATAAAATATATGGGTGTAGACAGTGTACAGAGTAGAGTAGGTTGTGTTCAGAGTGCGGTCTCTACGCATCGTGCCTCTGCAGGGCTATCGACACCTTGTACAGGCTCTCCATCATAAACGACAGGTTCTGCGAGAGCTCGCTCACCGGCCGCGTGATCGCCACCATCTCTGCAGACAAAACACAAACGTACAATGCAATTGCGGATTTTATAGTATTCAGCATACTTGCAAACGAGTTTTGTAATTACTTCAAGTAATAAATAATATGAATTGAACAAAATACTATTTTTGTCTGTCTGTCTGTATCTGCTAATATCTGAAATTGAAATTACCACGGGATCGGGACGCGGACACGGGGCACAGCTAGTTAAAACTAAGTAGTTTTCGCCGAGCTATATGGGTAAAGAAACGCAAAAGAGACTAATACTAAATATATTTGTAAATGAATTCATCTTTGCTATTTTTATTATCTAATCCGTAATATTATTGTATTAACATTACAACAAAAATATTGATTTCAACTAAGCGCTAAGCTCTTATATGTAACTCTAATTATCACAAGATTTGCTAACTCAATTCGCAACTAAGGTCAACTAAATGTACTTCAATTGTCCGATAAGAAGGATCTTTTGTCGGGGCATGGTCAAAAAAAACCAAAAAAAAACTAACTGTAATGAAATGTTAAAATATGTATGTGTGTATTACCCGGGTGTGCCTGCGCCAGGCCCTTGCAGTACACGTGCAGTAGACTTGTCACGTCGTCTTCTGGTAACTCGCCTCTTTCGAGTATCCTTTCGGCATTCCTCTCCCGAACCAGAGCTAGTGCTGCCCCCCATCTGATCACAAACATCAATCATTTAATACCCTCGCATTGATGATATTAATATCATCATCAATAGTGTGAGACTAAACAGGAATGTAGTTTATTTGTAAAGTAATGTAAAATTTTATTCAAATTAATTTCATATCTTACTGTGTTATAAAGAAATAATATATTGCATATTACAATAAACTATTTTCTAGAGCTTTCTAAAGTACCATTTTAAAACGTATTTCTATTTTAGCTATTTCCGTGAAATCTAGACTCAAGAATACTCAAAGACCCTAATCTAATTCTAATATTACATACTAACATGTAATAATTTCAATATCAAATGCTACGTGAAATTACGCAGCAAATTGTTAGAAGAGCCGTGGGGGCAGTTGGATGGTAACAGGGTGGCAGGGGTCGGGGTCTATAAGCCTCCCTTAGAGTCTACAAGCCTCCCTTGAATCTCCCTCGAATTCTAGGAAATTTATCCGATATTGATTCCTATGTTGCCGGGTGCCGGGCAGCACAGGCGCAGAGACTACTCGGATACCGTGAGACGCGTTATTTCACCAATCAGAGATTGCTTGCCACCTTCACCCTCATCCCATAGCTATTACTTATTATCTCCTAGGCGACACCACCAACCCTATACTAGGAAATGGCCGATGAGGGAGATTTTGATAATATTTGTTTTGGATTTGGCCAGTCGATGCGAAATATTTGTTCAATGATATTTTATTTTACTTTTATATTAATTTCATGTGTCGTAATTAAATGAAATATTTTAGGAAATAAATTGTTTATTTTGGTACTTCTGTCTTTTTATTTTTCTGATTTTGTAATAAAATAAAACTGTATTTTTATTAGAAAACTAGCATAAATATTCTATATCCCTTAATTTACACATAGGAAAATATTGTGAGCCTGCAAAACTGAAGGCATTAGAATTATTAAAAAAAATTGAAACATATCACACATGGAATTAAATTTAGTTTTATTCTACATGGATTGTTTGGTAATGACAAGTAAAAATAGTTTGAATAACTTACATCTGCCTCTGCATGAGATGTAGAAGCGTCGCGTCGTCGTGCGGCGCCGGCGAGTGCTCGCCCCACGAGTCGCCGCCGCTGGCCACCAGCGCGCTCCTCACCGCCGACACCGCTGCGCTCATCTCCACGCCCTGGAAACCAACACATATTAACCATATTACCAAGTAATGATCACCATATAAATGTCTAATGAACACCATAAAACCCCTACTCTTATGCATGGACTCCGGCCCCACGGCCCTCAGCACCGACCACATAAACAACGCGTGTAACCTCGGCATCGTATCGCAATGTCAGAGATGTTACCCAGACTCAAGCCAGCGGACCAATGGCCATTTGTCAGCGTCTTATCGCTTAAATCATCTCTAGTCGATATGCATAATAACTGCACTCGTTGTCAACACCCATTGTTGGTTGCAAATTGCAAGCAATTGGCGAAGAAGAGGAATGATACAGATAGTGATTGGTTTTGATTGTGGTGCACACTGGGATTCAATTAGATAATAGTCCCACTCGACGGCGGAAGAGCTCACGTTGCAATTACTGGTGACGCTACGCACCACAATCCGATCAACAGGCGGCACAAAGGCGCGGGCCGAGCGCTCCCACTCGCGCCTCCACCACACACTTATCCTTTATGCACAACGGTGCTCTGCCACTGCGACCTACCTATTACCAATTTGCAAACCCACCTATTGGTACATCTATATCCATACTAATAAATGCGAAAATCTGTCTGTCTGTCAGTCTTTTTACCGAGTGAGAATTTCATGTGGTCTTTCTTTATGGAGAAGATATAGGCTAAAGGCTGTTTATGCCAAAATACTAAGATACACTTACACGTTTTTTATTACTATATTGCCGCGCGCATAACCGCGGGATATAGCTAGTGTATGTAGAACATTCGAGAAAGATCTAGATTATTCGAGATCAACTCAGATATAATAGCCAATCGGTATCACTTGTGAGATGTTATATACATTTTATATAATGTGTTTCAAGGTTCAAAGTCTGAAATCCATATTTTTATTGACAAGAAGCCATCGTTACGCTTTTTACTATTTTAGAGATTGGATTTCCAAAAACCCTTTATTAGAGAAATATATCGGCGCGGCAACGCTGGATGCTATAAATGTAAGAATAGGTATAGGATAATTAAAAGAAAATGTAAACCAACTGATATTTTTATTTCTTGCACGCAAACTCTCTTTTTCGGAAAATTATAGAAGGGCTACAGAATGAGATCTAAATACTAGATAAAATATATTTCTCCCATAAAATAAATAAGTTGGAGTAGACATGGTCTTTGAGACAATAAGAACATGGGTCTCCATGTATCTCACAGTTTTAAAAAGTTCCTTACAACGCGAGTGTAAGGGAAACCCAACAGTAATAAATAAGTACTTACAACATGAATATTTATTTAAAGTTTATTTTTTTTATTTTGTTCTTATTATCTCTCTTATCTACAATGAAACAATCTAAAAAGAAGTGGGAAAAACCAATTATATTTAATTAGATAATTGGTTTTTCTAACTTTACATTCAATCAAATTATTTTGTTTATTTACATCTAATCCTGTTACAAGATATCATTAAGCTATTGATAGGATGTATTTTCTGTGTCTTCTTTCTTCTCCGGAATGATGAGGTGAAATTAGGCAAGTTGAAACAAGTATGGTCTGACAGGGTGTGAGTTTTATATTACACAACACTGTTAGGCCAACTTGTGTCACCGAGCCGAGACTTTCTTCATTTCTTCGCTTCGCATCCTTTTTTCCAAATAGACGATAGGCCATAAACTAAAACGTATACTTACTTGTTTGTCAACAGGTGTGCTTATATGCCTAATTGCGGTGGAATGAAACAGCAACGTTATGAGCGAGTGTATTGAAAATATTTTTTCACTTGCATTCGCGCATAAAGAAGCTCCTCAACGGTAATCACTAACTTTTCACACTTGTTCCATAATGTACTATTACAGTTTACAATGTTTAACTTGCATTAGTCTAGACAATATTAATGAGTAATCAATTACCTACTTTTATACATATCTATAAAATAAAATTAAGGTCCTAGTTTAAAAATTTAAAATCTATGTAGGTACATGTATTGTTATGTACCTGGAGGAGTGTGTGACCTAAGTGGCCTAGAAATCAGGACACGGTGAGCTGTGACGCACGACCTCATCTAGATTGAAATCAGGTCAGCGATGACGCATTTATCTCCAAACACGAACCCCTTAATTTGTTATTTAAATTGGAACTCCTTCAAAATAAAAACATGAATATATTATCTTCCTGAAGAATAAATTTGGTTATATTAAGCCGTCGTTCCCAGCTGTCGTACTAACCTTATCAAAAATAGTTACCGGTAGTTAGATCTCAGAAACCATAACCCACCTTCTATCGCCGTCGGGTAATAAATATCGTCACAGCACGTACAAAAGAATCCAATTTAGTGAGGTCTGTTTGCGCAAAACTTTCCACTCGCGGGTAAGTAAATACGGTGTTCGAAGCGTGCGACTCATCGGGTTGTACAAATAGTAATGATTGGCACGAAATTTGGGATTTATGTCAACAAGGGGGGAAAATATACAACAACAAAGATGTTGACGTGGAAATTTTCCGTTCTCGGAAAATGGCGCCGAGGGTGGCCGCGCCCACCGCTAATCCCCCGGCCCCAACCCACCCGACCCTCTCAAGTCCTGAAATTCCTGGAAATGTGTGAACACAGGACTAATAATAGACTGCGATAGGTCGTTGTTGCGGGACGCCAGACGGCTCCGGCGCAGTAGCGTTAATCAATAACTACGGTATCGTCCTCTCTTTCTACCCTTGCAACCCCAAATTTACTTACGTAATATTGGACTTTTCATACGCATATTGTATAGGGATGAAATATTATGCATTAAGGGTTTATTTTTGATATTATTACTTTTGCTATTGCATTTTCATAGATGAATTAGGTAAAAAAATTAGAAACTTTTGCTTTGATATTTTCGCATGTACCGCGGAGACGTAAAATCTATTTTAGAAAGTTTCTATACCCATAATAGTATCTTCTAAACTCTTAAACTTGCAACCGCTAATGGAATAAGGCGAACATCTTACGTTAGATTTAATCCCATGCCTACCGCGAGGGCGGTTTTGAAACTTGCCTTGGTGCCATGGTTTTAATTGGCAATTAAGGAGGGGCATTACATAGTGAAATTTACTATGGTATTAGTATTTAGAAAATAATTAAGCTATTCAACTGATTCAAAAAAATCTTTAGTAGGTAATTAAAAGTTACGTTATCACAAAGGCTATGATTTAGGTACCCTGATTTTTCCTCTTTTCTCTTTACCGAATGCATTGAATCTATTCATATGAAGAACTAAAAACCTCATAAAGAATAAAAAAATAACTAGAATATTTTCTAAAAAACCCTATATTTATTGTTAAAAATCGTTAGTGGTTTTATATTTTAATAAAACATAGTAGGTATAGACAAAACGAAGAGAAATTGAAAACATATTTTCATTAATGTTGAAATCTCCATCAAAATAAAAGACAAGTAAATAGTTTTAGATCAAAAGCTTCGTCCATGTTTCAGCCGCCACCCTACACCCGCCACCCCTTTTGATTTACTCTCCGTAATTGCCACCCTCTCGTCTCCCTCGGCTGCGACCCCCGGCGCGTCCCTAGCAACAGCTCATATTGAAGCGAGCGGGAATACGCATGCGCTATATCGATCGAATATCCCCAGACCTCGCTCCACAAATTTGTTTCTATACATATATAACACCCATCCATCAACTATGGTTTTTTAAAATACCATTACAATAAATGAATTTAATCTTTCTAACATTAGATCTTGTCGTTATTTATAATATGCCTATTCAAAACGGAGGTTAAGAAACTAAACGGGAATATCATTATCATAAGTTGAACCGAGTTGAGATGTTAACCTGTTACACGAGTATGAAATCGTGATGGCGTCTTTAGGACTAGAAACGTATGAAAATATTTTTAAATTTGTTTTTATCTAATCTTGGTCGAGTCATCCTGACGGTTGGAATAACAACCGGAATAAACTACTTGAACGTCCCCTTTGAGACTCGCAATATATTAAGTGGCAATTACATCCACCCGCCAAGGTCACCACTGGGACACGATACTTAACGACAAATCTCACACGGTACCACTAGGTACGACACGTAGTGCACAAACAGCCACTTATAGTTACGTAAGACGATCTATGAAAGCTTATGATAAATGATGATATATGAAATATGATAAAAGGTGTGGTCCGAGCGAATGATTGTAATGTAAGTATGTTAATCAAGGTGTGTGCTTAATATAATGTAAGACTTACCCTATTATCGAGCGCCGCGTGGTACACAGCTACCACCATTTTGTTGTTAGTTTCCAGTAGAAGCAGCAGTTGGAATATCAGCTTGTAGAGATATCGGGCGGTTTCATCGCTGGACCCTCGCGACATCTCTAGCGACTGCAAACAATATGCTTAATTAGTATTAAGTTTAAGATATCGGTTGCGAAGGACCGATATGAATAGGAGATCCAGAACATCTCGATTGTTTAAAGGTTATTGCGAGTATAAGGCTGAAACTCCACCAAAGCGGAGAGGTGCCAAGACAAGAGGAGACGAAAAGAGATGTTGTTCAATGTAGGGCTAAGACTCGACTGTGGCAGAGATGTGTGCGGTGTTGGGGTTGCCTAGTGCTGTCTCGTTCTCTCTCATTTCGATTTTACACGAAATACAGAGGGGCTGGACGATCTCGTCTCTAGTTTGCGCGAATAACGAATTTCTATTGGCTGCTTCAAACACAGCTCTACGCTCTTCTCGTCTGGTCTCAGCTTTAGTGGAGTTTCGACCTAACGGAGCAATGGCGATTAATTTGTATTTAACATATTTTGAACACCTTATAAATTACAAAACAATATATGTTATATACAATTTCATATGTAATTTAATGTTAAAATATTATCTAAAATTATGCCCAGAGTTTTTACTGCCTAAGTGACGTAGTGCGACGTGAAAATATCATGTTAAAAAAATAATTTTATTTTAAAAATAATTCAATTAACGATTTCCTGTAACTGACAGCATACACAGAGAACTTTATTAAACGTCCCCTTCCCTTCATTGTTGTTTAATTTCACCTGGCACATACAGATACTGTGAACTGCAGAACTATGTAATAATAATTATGAATGTACAGTCACGGAACCTTAGAGTTGGTTTTCACTTGCACTAGTACTGCAAGAAACAATTATGCCAACATAGAAGTGTAAGAAACAGTGATGTTAACATTTAAATAATTAATATGACGTTTGATATCGAATAAGGTTTTGCTTGATTTTTCTATTCTTTTTTGAAAGACTGCCTTATGCGCGCGGCATGTTAAAACCTCTTTGATATTTTGCAATGATGACATTGGCCGATTGACAATAGTTTAACAGAAATAATAATGGCAGGTTGAACCAACAAGAAGTTTTTAGTTTATCAAAAATCTTGTTGACAAGATATTTATCCTGTCAAACAACACTTATCTGAATAATTTTGAACTTTATTGTCGTGCAGTAGAACATTATTTTCCCTAACCCGTGTCTATTCTGTACCATAGTTTCAAAAGGTAATATGTTTTCGCGACACATTAAACGAATCAATTTGAAAATTGACGAACCTTTTCGTTCCGAGACTGTACTTTGAATTTACAAAATCTGAATCTTTCGATATTTCGTAATTTGAGTTGGTAAATTAACTGGAATATGAAGAAGTTTCCGATATTTTATGTTAAGTCAATGAGTAATTTCAGTTTTATTGAGTTAAAATTGATTATCATCGAAATATTAGAATACCATCTCAAAAGTGACGTAGTTTTCTATGTGTAGATTTCAATTGAGAGTGGTTTCGCTTTTGTTAGACATTGTACTGTAGTATGGAATATAAGTATGTAAAGAGTTGGCAAAGGCCGCGGCATGCGCGGCTCATGCCTCGACCGAAGCCGAGTGTGGCGACTAGCCCCCCAACATGTTGCTACCCTCGCCCTCGCCACGTCGCTCAGTTCGACACCCTACTAACTTGCGAATACATTCGGAGAACCTACAAACATACACCAATGTATACTTACATAGATTAATTTCATACTAACGGATTCTTGCCACGTTTTTAATTCTAAAATTTTTGTTTTTAAGATTTCTAAAAAAACACCGTTTACGTAGTTCTATTTGAATGTGATGTGTTCGCGTAAATCAGAGAAATCGGAATATGAATACTTTCGTTTATATTTCCTTGTAATAACACAAATGTAACTCATATTGGTATACGGTTTAATTTTTTATTATGTATCAATTGTGTTTTTTGTTACGTAATGTGTGTGTTTGTAATGGAGATAAAAATGATTGAATATTTTTAAATAGTAGTATAAGTGTGTATTTTTGTGTTTTGTACATTTAATTTCTGTGTGTTTTACGATGTCCTTTGGGATGATGTATTTAAAATGTAAAAGTTATAATTATCAAATGACTTAATAAAGGTAGTAAGCTTTTTGCGATTTTTCATTGCGAATAAAAGCAAATTGGTGATTTTATTATTTTTTTCTCACATCCTTTAAACAATTCCCATTATAGATTTGCTTAGTACTAGATGAGAATGTATGATACGATATCCAGATATTTAGAAATCTACCAAATGTTCGTAGATTTATAAATTATAATTATAAATAATTATAAAAAATTATAAATAGAAAAAATAGCATCTTTTTTCTAATTTGATTTTATTAGGCGTGAAGATTTTAACGATAAATTATTATTTGTTCGCCCGTTACACGGTTCGATCTAAATACGACGCATGCGATCTGAATGTGACGCTAGCGCTACCTGATCCTCAGAGGGATTAACGGTTTTTTTTCACAACAGATTCTTTGACAATGCAACAAAAATATAGTCCTTACAATTGTATTTCACGCTAGTATCTTTTTTTTGGGTCCATATTGGCTCACCTAAAGTTCTTTACCCGAAAATGTTTTTCCTAACTATATGTAGTCCGAATGATCATTCTTCCTAAAAATTTTCATCCTAAAGTTTTAATTCATACTATTTGTAGTGCTACCGACGATGCTCATAACACTGATGTGTCCGAAAATTTTAATTACTAACATCGTTAATGTAAACATATTTAAACTCCTACTGTTTTTTATCATAACGCTTTTATCCCTAAACATACTTACCATAATATTTTCACTCATGCTCAGAAAGAAACATTTACCAAGTGTAATAAAAAATATATACGGGTAGAAGATGATATTTATAGTTTTAATGATTATTATACGACTCGTTTACGGTTATGCTTATGGCCTGGGAGTTTACCATAACCATAACTAAAGGACCAATTCGGTTCTGGCATTCGTTGGGGTCACAGTTCTAACATAACCTAAACCAATAATTAGGAATAGGACCGATTCGTTACTGGAACTTGACTGAGTGATTGGAGCAGGACTCTGGTTTTGCTCGCTCGGCTCGTGCGTTATATGTTATACCTACATGTTATGTAAAAACAAAGTTACGAAAAATTTATGTATATAATATTGATTATAATAAATAAAAATATATCTAAACAAAAAAGATATGACTTTGAATAATAGTATGAACGATGGTTATGTTGAGAAAATATAGGAAAACAAATAAAAGTGTAAAAGATGTTTATTGCTACTGACTTTATGCAGTTGAATGTTTCGGAATTAAAACGATAGTGACAAAGATTTTAGGAGTTGCGATTGTTAGGATAAAAAATGATAGGAAGAAAATTTTCGGATTTTCAATTATCGGAGTTGAAATTTTAGGTGAACTTTGGCGCACCCCTTTTTTTTTAATAGATACGCGAATATTTAGTATAAAAATCTTACAAGAAATCCCCCATTATTTTAACTATCTAAATTATTAATTGGTAAATCAATTATGACAAAATATCAAAATACGTTCAATACTCATAAATGGTTTTAGAGTGAGCTCAGACATCGCCAATCAGACACACAAACAACAGTAGAATTATGGAAATCCCATTTTTTCTCGATAAAATAAAGATCGGTGAATAAATTTCTTATTTATAAAATTATATTTTTTTACATACGGTGAGAATTTTAAGCTACATAGCCTCCATAAGCCCTACCATATTCCCAATAAACCATAATAAACAGTATATTTTTCGTGAATTTTTCCATAATATTGCGTCGCAAGTTATATAACAAAGCCATCCCGACCCCTATCCAAGTGCGTCATAGGCGACGCCGATCAATAGTAAAGTGGAGAGGGGAGCAATAGGGAGCAAAGGGGAGCGAAGGAGAACCCTCCCGTATCCGATGAAAGGGGATGCAATGTAGGGCTGTGTATTAATAATTGTATTATTATTTTATTACTTTGACTATTGAAATAAAACTTGCAGATTTTTGTCGTAGTTATATTTTGGTTTACATTTTCTGAAGTTTCGGAATGACGTAGTGTTCGTATAAATCAAAGAAATTAATACGAGTATAATTTGATGGTTTTATTTGTAATAATGTGAATTGACAGATTGTTAACAGTGTTGAATCTGTTCTTGATTTTTGAATTGTATTGTTAAAAACGTGTCAGCTCGAGTTTTAAGAGACTGTTTTGTTAGCTAACTGTTATAAATTTTAAAATTTCAAGAAATTGTTGATAAGCATTACCTTGTTAAAATGTACTTATCAAATATTTAGACTACATTTTAAACTAGTTATCCTAACCGATTACATTCGCGCGCGGACTGTATTTAGCCATTTCGTAGTTAGGTAAGTGACGTCAATTAAAATTCAATATGGCGTACACAGAAATATGGCGAACTAGTAGTTCATTTTCATTGACCATCATATAGAAATAGTAATAAATAGTTCTAACGTTTGTTTTTTTTAAATGCGAAAATAAACTTTGTTTTCAAGGAATAATATGTATACTTATTGAAAACATTTTAAAGGTGGATAGAAAATTATTTTTTAAGGAAAGATGTAACAAACTCCGGTTTAGTCAGCCCTAGGTTTGTAACTAAGGGTAACGAGATATACGCAATGCGTCAAAATCTCCCTCGCGGGGACGAGAGGCGCGCGGGCGGGAAGAAGAGCACCGGTGAGTCTGCGCGAGATGCCTCTCAACTTAGGTTACCTAATGGACGGTTATTGATTTACAGCAATGCGTCATATTTTACAGTATATTACATTACGCTTGCGCGGCGTCGCAATGCAGTCTGCATTGCGTCAAATATTGCGCTAGTTACATAGCGAAAACTTACTATGGTAAGTACTAGTTTATTCATATTGATCCCCAAAACAAAGGGTCCCCCCAAAAGGCCCTTCGTTTTTGTTTGAATAACGCGATTTAAGTTATTCCACACGTGGTTAATGACTTTGATTTTACAGTAACACTATTTAAACTATCGCGATATAAACACATTGTTATAATTATTTTTCGCGGGACTAATCGTGAATTAAAAATTTATATGCCGGTACGTTTCGACCGTGTTACTGCGGTCGTGGTCGCGAGAAGACTGACTGGGTTGGCAGGTGTTATTGTTAAAATTTTATGGTCGAAGGGTTTAGTCTACCCTCATTTCGATCACAATGTAGTACACTGCACTGGTAAAGATTGAATAGCGAGACCCTATAGTGACAACGTTTTTGTACTAGACTTATAATTTCCCCGCTAACAATTTCCGATTACAGGATTCCACGCAGACGAACCATGAGAATACGTGAATGAAATTCTACTAAAAACTTTCCTCTTGAACCACTCTAACTATTAGAGAAAACCGCATCAAAATCCGTTGCGTAGTTTTAAAGATATAAGCATTCATACGGACATAGATAGCGGGAAGCACTTTTGACTGGATATTATATTTAGTTGGTTGCATTTACTCATTTGACCCTTTTGCACACGGTTTACTTATCATAATAGAAGACATTTATCAAAAAAAATCTTTACAAACTTGCGAACTGGGTCATAAGTCATCTTTTTTAGCTATCTCGCTCACACTTATTGAAATATCGGATCTCTTGCTCGCAAGCCTAGTGTTGTGTGTAACATGGAAAATGGAATTTGTCGATAGTACAACCACAGACAACTTATGCAATTTTCACAATTAATTTTTACTGTTTACGTTTTACCTGATTTAATTAATCCTCAAGGATTGCGTTGTCTTATATCGTCCTATAAAAGAGTGCCACTCGGAAGCATCCCCTTATCGATAGCGCGTTGGCGGAACGCTTTTTCGATAAAGGAATGCCGCTCGGGCGCATCCCTTTGACATGATGGTTTTATGATCCTGTTCGCACGTTTGTAATGGGACTACTATAGTTACCTATATAAATTTAATTCAATGCAATATTCTGTTTTCCTATATTGACGTCAGTCAAGTCGTTACATCACAGAATGTCAGTGTCAATGTCATTAAAAGAACTGTCATTGAAATATTAGTTGACACAATTTAAAAAAAACCGTCATAAAATTCTTACCTCAAGCGCATGCTCCCGTCGATCAAAATACGTTTCAAGATGCTCAGTGATCTCTAGTGCCGCGTATCGTACAGCGTCGCGTACACGCGGGCAATCAGCCGCGGTGGCGCCCGCCCATAGCAAAGGAGGTTCTTCGGCTCCAAGCCTCTCTAGGACCAGTGCCAGCTCGGCGGCAGCACCGCTACTGAACCCGGTCTCGGAGCATAGGGATACTGTCTTGTATATCACCTCCTTCGGAATGGAAAATGTGATGTTAGAACAAATGGTCGTGATTACTATTGTAGGCTAACCTTAAAAAAATTAGGCACATATGTGTATTCTTATGCACGTCCTTTAGAGAATATCGTGTACAAATATTTTTTTCAACACACTTGCTCATAAAAGGGCTCTTATTTGTGCAAAAACAGTTGAATAATGGCACGTTTTATTCACTAGTGAGTTATAGATTGTTTTTTTAAATTGCTTTTATTTTAAAAAAGGTTCGATACCAAAAAAATTGTGTCCATACATTTTAAAAACAAACTTCAACTATGTTTCCCTACTTTTGGTAGGTCTATGGTCGATTCCATTCATTCATTCATTCGATTTTTTTTTAATAAGTATATTCTTTTAGTCTTTGGCCGATCACCATTGTTGTATTGGATGCGCGCGAATAGAAAAACTGTTTATTTATTAGCGAAAAATGATAATTTTTTCGCAAATGTGTTGAAAAACGTTGTATGGTACACGCGTGTATTGATGATTACTATCCTCGGCTATCTTCAGACCCTCGCCTGACGGCTCGGGCCTCAATAGCGCCTCGGAAGTAATCACCAACTTACCTCGCTTGTACCATAAATAACTATTAATTAAGGGACATAAATAAGCAGACAAATGACTTGCTTTAACTATCGCTCCCATGGACTTGAGATTCCAAAAGGAGCATTGTAAGTCCTTTGGGAAGTTCTTTTTGGTGTAGCGTGAGTAATCCTTGAAATACTTATCGAAATACCTTAGATACTATAATATTCTATAGATTTAGTTCTATGGAAAGTTCTAGAAAACATACCTTGAGCACTGTATGAAGTCTGTGCAGGAGAGCTAGCGGTTGCATGTGCGAGGCGTGACGTAATAGCGCCGTCACAGATGCGCGCCATTCGTCTCTTATAGGACCGGATGAGCCTGGGACCGGTGTGACGTCACCGCGATCACCTGGGAAAACATTCGGATATGAAAAACGGATATGATGGTGTCAGGGTACTTGTTATTATGATTAAATCCAATAATCAGGTGACGCTATTTTAGCCATTTATGTCTTGATTTAGATATTTGAGTCCATAATTTTATTTTTTGAATTGTAATTAATTGTAAGGATACCCTCATATTTTTTTGCTGGTCTGTGGCATATACAAATCTATAGAGAGTTATTTAGATAATACCAACTCGGACTGTACTAGCGCCATCTACTTTAAGGTTTTTTTAATGACAGCACAAAGATGTTTAGAATTTTTACCACATTTTTTATTATTCAGCCATTTATAATATAAAAAACCAACTCACCATCAGGTTCTCCACTGGAGGCGCTGGAGAAGGAATGCGTCCGTCCATGTATGTTCAACTCGTGCGTCATGTGCGTGTCTCCCTCGCCGCGGCCCGCGCCCTCCTCCCATCCGCCTTCTTCATCTGACGAGTCTTCGTGCCCGCTCTGGTTTGTAAATAGGGATATGATGAAAGGAAAATTTTATGAAGATATGATGAAAACACCAAAAATGTACGTATATTTTAGTGATGGATGAAAAAAAAGTGTGTTTTAGGGATGAAGAAACTGGTGGGATAATGAATAAGCTAAAAATTACTGTACTACTTTTAAAAGTACTTTCATACATAGAATGGTAATTTTTAACTTGGCTTCACGTAAATATATGTTTTTAACGAACGAACTTAAAGTTACAGAAAATTAACAGTATTCTCTGAAAATCGATAGCTACTAATATAGAAAAAAATGTGTAAATGAAAGATTGTTACTTAGTGATAATTCACTAAGTAACAATCTTTCATTTTCACATTTTTTTCTAGAGAGGCAACAGGTATAATCATAAAATTATTTGTTATCAATAAAAACTTTTTGTAAAATGAGGGTAGTTGACATTTTCTTAGTATAATATATGTACTTACCGGCTTAGACAGATGCGAGTCTAGTGCCGGTGTGTGTCTCGGAGGGCTTTTTTCAACGCCGGCTGCGTCGCGCTCTTCGTGAGGCAGGCGTCTGCGCACGCCCCAGTTGAAGTTATCTGAACTTTCACCCTGAAATAAATTATATTATTAGAAACGTAAAAAAAAAGGACTTGGACCGATTTCGATGAAAACAGACATTTGGAAAAATCAATATTTTGTAGCGATGAAAAAGAGCATGTTTATTGTGAAATAATGTATACAGGAAGAGATCTTATGAAAAATTTTTTTAAAGAATAAAAATGGTCATTAATCACTTTTAGTATTGCCAATAAAAAAGAAATGATTTACAGTCGAATCTCGAAAATATACTAAGTACTAAAAAACCCACTCACCTCAATACTCTCACTCTCGTATTCCAAGAAGTCGAAATCCTTGAACACTCCGAAGTGGTCGGTCGGCGGCGCGCCACCAGACGGCTCATTGCCAGGCGTGCCCGACACTTCTTCGAGAGACGACGCCATTGATGACTCACGCTCTAGTAGCTCTGAGCTTTGGCTGAATATCACCTAAATAGAATGTGGGTATTAGTATATTTCTATGATAGAACGGCTTGACTGAAAATCAGCCAGCCAGCTGAATTAGTATGGTAATAGTTAAGACGCTTTCCTTTGGTATGTTTAGCATTTTAGTTGAGTTTCAAATTGATTTTTTATATGTAGGTTTATTTATTTGGGACTGAAATTTCGTGTTATAAAAGAACTCCTGCGCATAGTTTAATGCGTTTATATGGATTTAGGGAATTTATAGGTCACCGTTATTGAATTGGTTTAATGATTAAAAGGTTATTTTATGTTATTTTGTATGGATTTTGATTGTACTAATATATATTTGTTTATGATTTCGTGACTAATTCGTGATCTAACTTCTTACGAGTGTTATAATACATTACTTAAATGTACTTCTGTGCCTTAGTTCTGGTGGCAAATGTGAAACACCTTAAGATAAACCAAAAGAAATTATACCTTACAATCGTAAAACGGCCGTAGTACGTTAACATAAGGTATATTTTCCATCGTCTATCAGTTGTATACTAATTTCGTGACTGTGCTTTAATTACCTTTTAATGTATAAATGTGTTGTTCTGTGGTGAAATTGAATACATTACATACCATACCCTATGGGACATATTTTGCTTATTTCAAATAATATATCCGCGCATTGTATATTTTAGACTAAACATCGATGGACGAACAATGTGAAAGCATTTGTTTATGAGTTAGCAAAACAATAAAAATAATGAAAATAAATATTGAACGTGATGTAAAGCTATAAGTGTCATTTGACAGTTGACAGTGACACATGTCAGAGTGAAGCAACAGAGTGACGCGCGCAACCGAGCACCCTCAATACGTAGCGTAGTATGTGCGAAGCGTACTTTATACGTTTTATTCTTATACAAGTTACCTTAGAACATAAAGTGGTTATTAAATCGTCCTATACGCAGCGATGGATAGAAAACTTTATTATTGTACAGTGTATGTTTTCCTTCTCGATTCTGGTTATATTTATAAAGGAATTTCAATGTAATGGGTAAGAAAATAAGGTGCAACTTACAGATGGACTCTTTGGTAGACCGACCCGCTGTCCGCACGTGGTCAGTAGATTTACTAGACATTCTCGTACACGACTCTGAGAAACAAGAAAATATGTTAGGAAATGGCCAACAGTGTACCTAAGTAACTAGCGGCGCGCGGTTTATGCGGTTAGCTCCTCTCCTATTGGTCTTTAAATCTTAAAATGATTGAAATGAGCTATCTAACACTGAAAAAATATGAAATCGGACCAGTACTTCCTGACCTTAGCCCGTTCAAACAAAAACCTTCAGTTCTATAATATTAATTTGGAATTCTTCTTACTTGAGACATCCAAGGACGTTTCCATCCGGATGCGAGCGCGTCCGCGGGCGACAGTGATAGTGAACGTCGCGGTGAGGCAGCGCTTTGCGGGTGTGAATTGTTAGCCGTGTTCACATCTTGGCCGACTACTGTGGACGCTGAGCCCGACACTGAGGGCGAAGAACCTAAAACAAATATTTGATTAGAAATAAATTGTCTCCATATACACACGTATGAAAACTTTTGTAATTTAATTATAAAATAAAACTGAATTTGACATCATGTGCAATGGTCGATTTTGTTAAAATGGATGTTATTATTTAATTTTCCGTATTTTTGTTACAAGTTTTAAGAGAGAAGAAGAAGAATTTACTTTTTAATCAAATATCTAAGGTTTATATTATATTTATTGAACCATATTAATTGAAAATCTTCTATTTTAATCAAGATCTTCGCTAGTTATAACTTAATATTTTTTGATAAACATGATATAAATAAAAATGTCAAAGATACCTTTATCGAGTGTGACAGAAGAGGCATTGGAGAGGCTGCTGGGTCCAGTCCCCGGTTGTGTGCCGCTTTTGGGCAAATATTTCCGTCCGATGACCGGCGTTTGTGATAAGTCGAACGTAAAGTCCATTGTTCGACCTGGTAGCTCCTGTATAACAATATTAGCATAATTTAAAGTAAATGAATATCATAATTATCTTTTTTATTTAATTTAGGTGTATAGTCATTTATTATTTAGTGACGAAGACAGCTACTCGATTAATGAAAGTGCTAGAAGTGATAGTTTGTAAGAGTAAGTTTTGCTATCAACGTAATTGCAAATTTTTTAAGATATTTTTTCGGTTCTAGTATTGCCAGCGGTCCCATTTATGGCCACCTTGTATAACAATGTCATTGTCAAATATTGAGAAACCAACGAAAAATCAGTGGAATTAAAAAAAAAAAATCTTTTTAATTTCTAAACAATTGGTGGACCGATTTCGAACAATTTGTCCAAATCGGTCATTTTGACTCAACTATCCCAACTTCACTAACGTACTACAATGTTAGACTATGTTAGACTTTAAGGTATTCATTATATGGGCCTATGTTTACAGTTATTTGGTTAAAACAGTAAATATTGCTAGAAATAGAAAGAAAGAAGAAAGAAAGAAAGAAACAGTTTATTTAAACATCACACACTATTTAGACAAAAATACAGTAAAAATACAAAAAAAAATAAAAACTAAGGAAATACATAAAAAGACTTAATAAACAAATACAATAGAAACACAACACATACTATAAATAGTGGGTGATGAATAAAAGGACCCAACTCAGCATAACGCTGTGATGCTTGAAGCATCACAACACTGATTTTCAGTTGGGCCCTCAGAGTCATCACGGAGTATAAAACAAATAATAAAAAAAAATATATATATATTGTCGGTCATTTTTATGTCAAAATAAAAAAAATGACATTGACAGTTGACATTTATGGCCGGAAAGACTGCCAAGTGCCACGTACGCATTAAGCATGGCGCGAGCGTGGAGCGCTAAATCACAGGCAAACCAAACCAAACCAACCAACAGAAAGATACAATACAATTGCGGCTGCTTGGTTGGTTGTTTACAAAATTGCGTTGCGGGTTGCGGCTCCAGCCAGCCTGGCCGGCCTATACCTAACCTGGACTTCTACACCACCCAGATCCCTAACCTAAAAGCACACAGTGAAACATAAACATTAATTTTGAGGCTAAGTTAATAAGTTTTTGTCACAAAAAACTACCCTCCGTAAATGCCTCCGTACTTCGCAATTGTAAAGCAAACTAAGCCTAGAGAGGCCGCTACCACCACCAAACAGGAGTCATGCAGCCCGATAAAGTCTCCATGAAAGTCGAAAATAAAACTAAGGTATGAGGTGTTTATTAATTTCAAATGTTCATATTCAGGTAAAATGATTTTAAGTACCTACTGAAACTCTTAACCGTTTTTAGGTTTCGCAACGGAGGAGGCAGGTTGTTCCAACATTTGGAGGCTGCATACCTGAAACTACCACGAAAGGCAGCGGTAGTATGCTGAGGTGTGGTGATCAGATATGACGACGCTCTAGTGGGGTACCTATTGCTTTGAGAAGCCCATTTTAATTTATCGTACAGATATTCTGGCTTAAGTGACGAGATAACTCCGAAAAGCAAGGTGGCTAGATGGACATGTCTCCGGATTTTCATCTTCAACATATTACCCTTGTTGAGGAAGGGTGTGACATGCGCCCTAGATGGGATACCGAAGCAAAATCTAGCACAGGCATTCTGTACTCTTTGCACTAAATGTTCAGTCCTTGACAATAGACAGGGACCATAAACTACATCAGCGTAATTAAGCTTAGACAATATTAGGGATTCACATAACCGCACTCTGATGTCCTGTGAGAGGTATTGCCTAATCTTATAAAGTATTTTGATTCTATAAAAAACAGCTCCTTACTGCTTCAGCTACATGATGCTCAAACCGCAGATTACCATCAACCACCAAACCAAGATTGCGCGCTTCAGTGACAAGTACCAGCTCCATGCCCTGCATTGTAATTTTTGGGGCCATGTCGCTTATTGCCTTAATCTGGTGTTTAGAACCACAAATCATAGACTTGGACTTGGTAGCGTTCAGGACTAAACAGTGTTCCTCAGACCATTTAGCAATACTACACAGATCACTATTCATTTTACTAACTGCATTATTGGTTTCACCTGGGGAACAATGAATATACAGTTGAACATCATCGGCATACATATGATGTTGGCAGTGACTCAGACAGGTGGGGAGGTCAGCACAGTAAATGATGAATAAAAGGGGACCTAAAATGGACCCCTGAGGCACGCCACGATTATTGTACAGTCGAGATGATCGTGACTTGTTACCCGTACTCAAGTCAGTACACTGCACAATTTGAGACCTATTGCTAAGGTAACTATTAAACCACCTAATTGTCTCTGTACTAAAACCATAGTATGCTAATTTAGATAGAAGTAATGTGGTGTTAATTGTTTCAAATGCTCGGGAATAATCAAGCATTGTTAGGATAGTACCCTTCCCTTCATCTTGTGCTGCAAGCATATTATCTACTATATCCAATAATGCTGTAGAAGTTCCATGATTTTTTCTAAAGCCGGACTGATATTTGGGTAAAATATTTTCTGTTTCTAGATATTTAACTGCTTGTATGTAAACTATTTTTTCCATAACTTTAGATATACAAGGCAGTATGCTAATGGGTCTAACATCCTTAATATCCGTAACAATAGGTTTTTTAGGTATAGGGTTTATTAACGATATTTTCCAAAGTTCGGGGAAAGTTGACGTCTGAATGGATTTGTTAATAATTTTAGTTATTGAAGTCAGTGAAAAAGGTAAACATGCTACTATCATGCTCAAAGTTATTTGGTCAAAGCCCTCCGCTTCAGATGTTAAGGCATTTATTATTTTATAAACTGTATCTTCAGTTACCACCTCAAGGCTGAAATTCGAGGTCTTAAATTTGTTGAACTCATAATAAGTGAGTGTAGAAATTTTAACACGATCGTCTCCAGGAGCATTTAGGAAATGAGCGTTTAAGACATTGGGGTCCGTCAATGATAGGGGCAGCTCATGTTTATTATTACTGTCTACTAAAATGTTGCGTTTTAAGTTCTTCCACAAAAGCTTTGGATTATGAAGGTTACAGTTTATATGTTCACTGAAAAATACCTTTTTTTCCTCATGCAGAGCTTTTATAACACAAGATTTCAGTTCTTTATATAATATTTTTGTGGATTTGGAGTTTGTGTTTAAATATTTACTATGGTAAAAATCACGAGTGCGCATCATCTCTTTGATAGTGTCCGTATGCCAAGGTAAAGAATAGGTTTTGATCTGTGTAGTTCTTTTAGGGGCATGCAAGTCAAAAAGTGTGAGGATATAATGATTGAATTGAGCAACCATGTCGTCTAATTTGTCAAATGTATATATTGAATTCCAGTCAATTGATTCCAAGTCCTTGCAAAATATTTCCTGTATAATGTCTTTGAATGGCCGGCCTATAAGTGACAAAAAAAGGTAAAGGTTTTTCTTTTTTTATATGGAATACTGCAGATATTATTGCATGATGCCCTAAATCAGGTATATATGTTATATCAGTAGAATTAGCACTAATGTCACTGCATATGACATCTATTAGTGTTTGACTGTGGTCGGTAAAGTGAGTTGGAGCATCAATAAGCTGTTGCAGTCTCATATAATCCAAAAATTCAGTCAATAGTTTGGTTCTAGAATCTAAATTTAGCATGTTAATATTGAAGTCGCCAAGCAATATTATCTTGTCATAGTTCGAAAAAGAAGAAATAGTGTCAGTAAGGTTGTCCAAGAAAACATTTATATTGAGCCAGGGAGGCCTATATGCCGTACCTATGAGTAGGCGTTGAGTGCCAACCTTAGTTGTGATCCACATTTGTTCTATCTGTGAATCAGAGGTGACTGAACAAAACCTAACATGAATCCCCCGTCTAATGTAGAAGCCGACCCCCCCGCCGCGCCCGCCCCGCGCCCCCGCGGGCCGCGGGACGTGCCGCAGCCTGTAGCCGGCCACCGCGGGCGCACGCCCCTTCTCTCCCTCTCTCAACCACGTCTCGTTGATGGCCAGAATATCTAACGAAAGACGCTCCACTGCTATTATAAACTCGTCATGTCTACTCCCAAGTGACCCAGCATTGAACAGACCAACGGACAGGTATTTTGATTTGATCATCGATTTGATTCCTTATGTCTACGATACCACATAATATGGCAATAATAAGATAGAACAAAGATTCTTAAAGATATGTGTAGGAGAGTAATTGATTGATCAAAAACATATGTTTGTCTGGGTTTACAGTTTACAGTATTACTGACTATGCAATTGTTTGCTGTGCAGGAAGGTTTACAATTTAGAACTAAATTAATGTAATAAATAATTATATAGATTTTAATAAGTGGTTTATACATAGTTATAATTGAAGATACGATATAATATAGTTTTGGAAATAAAATAATATAATAATAAAAGTCGTTGTTTGATTTAAAGATAAGAAACAAAAGAGAAAACAAAGTCAAACGGGAAGAGCGCCAAAAATTCGCACAACGTCCGCCTCAGACTTAAAGCAATGGGCTGGCCTGCCGTCACTCTGCCGAGCGTAGACGCCACCTCGTCGCGTCCACGAGTACCGCCACTGAAGCCTGCGGCACTCCTCCCGGACGCGGTGGAACAGCAGCCGGTTGTCCCTGGTCAGCCGCTCGTTTATAAATGATTAGATTTGATTACCTTCTTCCCATGCAGTTCAGTGTCGAGTACGGAGGAGGCGTGCGTGTCCCAGTGCGGCGGGACCACCAGCGTAGAGCATCGCGTCACCACCAGCTTCAAGATCTTCATCGCTTCCTTGTAGTTGTTGCCGTCTTGCTGTGTGGACAAAGAAAAGTGATGGTGAAATTTATGGTTATGGGGAAAATAGTTTGTATTTTTTGAAGAAGTATATAGGGCAAAGATGGATGGTTTAGGAAGAATGGATATTTTACCTTAGTTTGCCATGTCATTACTTCTCAGAATTTGATCGACGAAGAAACATTATCAGATAGCCTGATAATTCAGAGTTTAATTTGTTTCGCAAAATCAATTGGTTCAATTCCTGGATAGATGTTTTTATAATAAAACCTAATGATGCAGTTTTATTCTTTATCAAAATAAGCCTCGAGCCTTTTTCGATATTGCTTTTACATAGTTTCCTAGTCCACACACACTTGAATAATTCACTCTGTAAGTACACAATAATAATAAAAAATAAAAGGTCCTTACGTCTATAAACTTGGCGACGGCCCTCAGTAGGTCAGCGTTGACCGGCTGCGCGTTTAGCTCCACGTAGTACAACATGCAGTGCAGTATCGATAGCACGGCCGGTTGTAAATTCGACGCTCCCTGTATAACGTAACAAAGAAAATTATTAAACGGCGTTATTTCTCTTCAGCTATTTTAACGTGACCCCACTTATTTTTTTTTAAAGGTCAACTATCATTTTCGTTATTTTTTATTTGATATGTGAGTTCAGTTACGGCTACAGATAAGGTCAAATTAATTTGTCCAGTAATTTCAAAATAGTGGTGTATACCTTTTCGAGTACTTCGACGAGGAACGCAAGCATTTGTAGTGAGAGATGCGAGTAGGTGTCCCAGAGGTATTTGACCACGCACTTGGTCCACTGGAAGCTTTCCTTGCTGAACGTGCGACGAGAGTACAACGTCATCACAGTGCCGAGGTTCTCCAGTTTCTTACTCTTTTCTGATGTGAACTGTAATAAAGGAAGTTTTCAAATCAGAAGATTCAGATCATCTTCGTATAGCAACTGACACTAAACCACTTGTATTATACCTGAATCTAGGGTATTAGATACTATACGTAAGTTTTAAATTAGTTCTTAGTTCGTTTGGAATATTTTTTATAATAAATAAAATATCAAATTTGACAAAATTCATGTTGGACATTTTGTAATTTGACATTCTAGAAAGTTAAAAATAGTAAATACATTAAAATTACCTGTGCAATATGACAAGCAGCTTTAACACACAGTTCATTCGCGTCTTCGTAGTGCAGTAACATGTAGGGCAGCAGAGCGACTACAGTCATGGGGAACGCGAGCGACTGCGTGGGGTCAATCACGGGTAGCTCCAGCAGTGGGATCATGTCTGCTAGCACACCCACCACAGGCTCGTACGTGTTAGGGTGAGTGCAACCCTGGAATGTGTGACTGGTTAATGTTTTGAACAAAAAGTGACTCTCTGTAAGTTCATTTCTTGTGAAAGGTAGGTTTTTGTTCGTGAATTCGTGTTTGTGTTGATTTGGGTGTTAAGATTAAAAATTCAATAGAAATTGGTGCAGTCATTCAAAAGTTTCGATCGAAACTATAGTAATAAGTAACGATTTATTTGTAACCTTTGTATCATGTCTATTTGGTGTCGCATGGTCATAGTCTAACTAGATTTGGCAGAATATCAGTACGTGGAGCGACTGCCATAAGACCTTCATAACCTAAAGCAATAGTAAGTTTTATACATTTTATTTGTGTAAACTATAATAAAACTGTCTTACTTTAAGCAACAGCGCATGTAATGAAGGCGACACGTGCGCCTGAGTCCTATCTAAGCGCTCACGGACGTCAGGCCGGTCGAGAGGCAGCCGTTGCATCACACGCGACAACAAACGAACGCCGAGTAGGAACTCGTGTTCATAGTCCGATTCGAGTAGGGAGGCTCCCACCCAGAATAAGGTCGCTAGGATTGTAAGTTTGTCGTCCTGTGCAAAAATAATATTATAAGTAATACTGTGTATTTTTTTATCCAGAACAAAAATGATATTTTAAGTAAATTATGAGCTTTTTTCTAAATTATCACGTATAATACATAACATATATAAAAATCAATATGTGGTTCGTGTGTTGAAAAAACATCCTGTACTTATATAAGATGGTAAATAATAGAAAAATACATTTTTGAAGCACACACTTATAATTTGGAATAAAAAAGAAATCTTAATTTTATGTTAATTTTTATTTAAAAGAAAAAAGACGAATATACCTGTGTGGCGGTATCTCCGAGCAGCTTCAATGATTGTGCCGACCGCGACCGACAGAGGTTTGAACAAGTACCCTTGTTGGCTTCATTGCACGTCCGCGTACGATCTAACAACGACAATAATAGTCCTTAAGATACAGTTACAAGCACGTATGTAATCCAGATTTTTTATGTTCCTTTAGTTATGACTTTTAAAAATATTTTTCAGAACGATTACGTATTTAAGTCGTTACAATACAACACAAGAATGTATCTGAAAATCCAATCTAAGATTTTTATGTTACAATTTTGAAAATATTAGTATGCTTGGTTTACATGACTCCAGAGCGTAAATACATTTCTCTATTCCCAAAATATTTGGAAAATTCTATTCAGACGATTCCCTAAACATTTTCCAACCAAGCAAACAAATACCGAACTGAATTAAACCACTTCATTATTTATGTCCTACTAGCGGCGCCCCGCGGTTTCACCCGTGTAGTTCCCGTTCCCGTAGGAATATGGGGATAAAATTGCAAATAATATAATGCTAAAAACCTTCCCACTGAATCACTCTATCTATTAAAACAAACCGCATGTAAATCCGTTGCGTAGTTTTAAAGATCTAAGCATACATAGGGACAGAGAAAGCGACTTTGTTTTATACTATGTAGTGATACACTTCAGACGTATACATTACCATGTGGTTGTTTCTCCGCTGAAGATGGCGGTGCGTTGTTCTTGCGTACACAGTAGGAGACCGAGTAGCTGGTACTGCGAGTGTGGTTGGTGACACAGCCCACGCATACACCAGGAGAACGCTTGCCGGCTGTGTACGAATATGATATTTAACGTATTAATACATTTTGTATCAATAATCATGGTTATATCATCAATGTTACAGGAACGAGGACGAAAAAAGGTACAGGTAAAGGTATTTCCTCTCCTTTTCTTTCGTCTTTAATTACACGGGTAAATAAATAAACACAAATTATTCATTTTATTTCAATATAGATTAAAATTTTTGCTAGTCTGTTAATAAAAACTATTCAATTGTACAAATAACATAAGTTCGTTTTAAAACCCTGCACGAATTTGAAAAACATGTACGACATTCAACACATTGACGTGTAATGTTTTCTTTGTAATTATTTTTAAATACAAACCTGCATTAAAAGCTCCAGCAATGTTAGGTGCACCTCCATCTTTATTATTGAGATTTGGTGTAGACTTGAATATGTCTCTCATGTAATCGAGCGGTCGGAAGTTCGATTCCAACGAATCGACCGCCGCTTCCAATGTTAGCAGTAATTCGGTTACATATCCCTAAAACACAATAATTATAATAAAAATGATCAACGCTTTACAAAAGCGTTTTTTTATACTTTTAAATTTAAGGAAGATTTGATAAATGTTTTCACGTGGTCAGCGCCATCTAGTAACAGTTGTACGTCAACAATTGTGTAGGTCATTTAACGAAGGTTGTCATGTTCATAATTCTCAGCCAGCTATTCACAGATACTTATTATACACAAGCAGTGCCTTGTGGTATTACCCGCGTAGTTCCCGCTCCCGTGAGAATGCGGGGATAAAATTATGTTAAAAAACCTATTGAATCACTCTATATATTAAAACAAACCGCATCAAAATCCGTTGCATACTTTAATGATCTAATCATACATAGGGACAGACAGCGAGAAACGACTTTGTTTTATACTATGTAGTGATAGTAATGTGTAACGTCACCGTGCCAACTTTCGTTAATTGACCTATATTCTACCTTTAAATACTACACTAACCTGCATATCCTCTCCTTGTTCGGCGACAGTCTCGACGAGTCGCGACAGAATGTCGGACACCATGCGACCTGTCATTGCAACACCTATGAACCTGAATACCTGTTGATGAAAATATGTGTTTGTAACTAATAATTGAAAAAATGATTGTTTAGTTAGGAGTGTCTTTGATGGGTCCGTTATTGATATTTAGGCTTTATGTATACACACAAACGATTTCGTATGTGGATAACGAAGTCACACGGTTTTAGATACATGCCTTCAACACTGCTATGCCTCTCATTATCTGACTTTTGATGACGTATACTGTCATCATATTTAATCCACTTTTTCCGAAATTGGAATTTACGCGAACTTGTGGATTGATATTTGTTACTCTTTCACGTAAAACTTACTGAACTGATTTATATGATACTATAATCTCGAGATTCCCACGGGAAGCTAGTAATACATAGACTCACTTGTAAAGACCTCCCAGCGTAATGCCTAGACGGGCATGACAGGCCGAGTTGCAGAGCAGTTTGCGCCCACCGCTCAGAGATCAACGCGTGAGGCAACGACTCGCGGAACACACGGAGCACGTGACGTAGTAACGTTGACATTTGATGACAGCTACGTAGCGTCCACACTGTGTTTGATGGAAATAGAAGAATATAATGTAGGTGTTTGTTGGTATGCCACCGGCCCTTCCAATCTCGGCTCACGGTGGTTTGGTATGCAGTTCTATGCATTTTCACCGCGTAAAAAAAAGGTGTTTGTTGATATTGTTTGTTGCTTTTGGTGAAAACATAGGAGATCCTATGTAAAACGTTTATTTAGAAATAAACTTTTTGCCTCTACGTTCAGAATTTTAAAAGCCATCGCTTTGGTCAAATCTCGAATATTTTTTACCCAAACTTGAATCATCATATAATGTTTTAGTAACTTTTCGTTTTGTACTTATTATACTGTACATTTGGTAAACGCATTATCTTAAAAAAATCTTACAAAATGTTACTGTTTTTATCAAAGCAGGAGTGGAATTTGCAGCAGAAACTATCTGTAATCACCTTTAGCAGTAATATCCTCGTACTGCCATAGCGGTAGATGCGTGGGCCTGTTGGCGAGGAAGTGTATGAGGGACTTGATGACGTCAGCCACCGGTAACTCAGCCGGCTCGGCCACTGCGGGGTCTGGTTCAGCTGGCTCCGCATCCGCTTCACCGGTCACTATCACTGGTAGTGATGGGTAGTTGTCGCCTTCACCTATAACGTATAGTATATATAACATTTTTGATTGTATTTTTTGATGATTATTAATGTTATGAATATCTAGTATGTGTGTTATTTCACGCGAAAAGACCACGGATTTTGATGAAATTTGAAAACAAATAGATTTTCACTTCCTGTTACAAAATTCGACAGTGTATTATTATTTTATTTCAGTAACATGCACTGGTTTGACTTGTGTACAGGCAACAACAAGTCCACCTGTATTTTCTATACTTACCTTAATAAAACTTTAAAATATATTTTATAAGGGAATTGAACCCGATACTCCATTTACTGTTGATAAATTTAAAAGGATACGTAATAACTAAGTCATTATGTACCTTCAGGAGTAGTCTGTGGGTCCGAGCTGATGGAGCGCGCGTGTGTTCGCGGCGAGTGCGCGCATTGAGGGTAGTTCTCCGTCTTCTCTTCAGGCTCTGAATCGCAACAATTAAAATGCTGTCATTACCAACGTTATTTAATATGATGATAAATAAATTACGAGTAAGAGAAATATTCTCAATCCTATGGGAATCAAAAAGTAGACCTCAACCTTTTTATCAAGGTAAATAATAATTTAAATTTACTGTGCGTCAATCTTATCCAACCTGGACGAAAAAATAGATTTTATTAAACTGACAACTAAATGACGATCAAAAAAGCGATTACAGTAACGCTTCCACCGGATCTGATATATTTGGCATTTATATTCACAATTAATTAATCCTACTAATATTATAAAGCCGAATGTTTGTGAGTGTGGATGTTAGATGTATGGATGTTTGTTCCTCTTTCAAGCAAAAACTACTGAATGGATTTTATTGAAATTTGGTACAGATGTTCCTCATACCTAGGAATAACATAAAGGATACTTTTTATCCCAAAACTCCCACGGGATAAGGTTCCACGAGGGTAAAACCGTGGGGCACAGCTAGTGCTTCAATAAAATAAACCTTATCACCAATGAACAAAACCCTTGTCCTGTTTATGTTTATGTTTAAAATTGAATACTAACCAGTAAAGTTCTTGAGTTGTAGCGAGAGCGGCGGCGGCTGAGGCGCGAGGCCGAGGTGAGCCGAGCGGCTTGAGAGCAGCGCGCGGGCGACGCTCAGGTGGTCGTGATGGGCCGCCACCGCCACGAGCAGATTGAGGAGCAACTGTCTGCAGTGCTGGTGGACTATCCATCTGTGTAACAATATTACAGTTACAGTTAGTCTGAACTTACTTACCACGTAGTACTTGAGGACAAATGCCTTTCGGATATCGTTGAGAGTTGAGAACCTAGACGAATTTAAGAGACTTAGAGCCTATTTGAGGACCTTCAAGTAAAGTTACTCACCGAGTAAAGTGAGTCTTGTCTCTTTCTTACTTTATGTCAAGTGACAAAGACAAAACATGTGAGTAGCTAAACGGAACTTTACTTGAAGATCGTGAAATAGGCCCTTAAACTCGTCTAGGTGTTGTCGTCTTGGCTGAGATTATAATGTATTCATTTTGCGGTGAGACAAAATGTAAACAAACCATGAAAAAGGTTTTTTTGTATGTCATGTTTTATCAATAATACATAGACTACTCCCTACTGACTACTTGATATTTAATTAATCTTTGAAATATAGAATATATAACATACTAGCTTTAGCCCTCAACTTCGTTCGCGTGTAATAATTATTTTAACACGCGACTTCATTTATGTAGAAGGTGAAAAAATAGTTATTCTGTGCCGCCGTGCACTAGCCGGGTCGCTTTGTCGTAGTAACTATTTAGTAATATGTGGCCTTAATCATAATTTTGCTGTAATGTTATTTTAAAACTAAGATATCTTCTAAGATACTTATTGAAATCAAATCATGTAAAAGGCAAATGTCTTTTAGATTAAATACTTTTGCAATGTAAGCGCAAAAAATGTGTTTTTTACGACATCACATTAGAAATCCCTAGATTTATCGGTGTTTCTCTACAATATCATGCATGTATTATACATATAAACTTTCCTCTGGTATCACTCTATTAAAAAAACTGCTTCAAAATCCGTTGCGTAGTTTTAAAGATTTAAGCATACATAGGGACGGACAGACAGCGACAGCGACTTTGTTTTATAAGTACTATTTAGTAACCATAGATGAAAGATTGGTTAGATACCGCGATACCTGATGAGATACATATATTATTAATAGTTACTCGCATGTTCACACTGCCAGCGAGTAACTATTATAATCACGGATGAACAGTTCAGTTCATCCGTGATCATGGCGCTTGCAACAGCGTAGCAATATTGGAAACTCGAAATCACTACCTTTGAGCAATTGGTAGGGAATAAGACACTTTGGCCATAAAATACCTGGAAATTTAATGAAATACAGATAATGCGTCTCGGAGATTTTTTGTCGAAGCATATACAACAGCCCGAATCAAATGATTGACATACGTTACGCGCGTTTTTTAAAATATGCAGAATTAAATGTATTTTTTTATAATCTAACTGAGATATTTTCTTAATTTTTTTGCGTAAGAACATTCTACAGAGTCTTAGAAAACTACAAAAGAAAAAGCCAAATCGGTCTAGCCGTTCGCAAGTTATGACGTCATAACGGCAAACGGGTTTCATTTTTATATAATATAGACTAGCGGTGCCCTGCGGTTTCACGCGCGTAGTTCTCGTTCCCATAAGAATATGGGGATAAAATATGCTAAAGACCTTCCCACTGAATCACTCTATCTATTAAAATAAACCGCATCAAAATCCGTTGCGTAGTTATAAAGATCTAAGCATACATAGGGACATCAGGACATAGGGACATAGAAAGCTACTTTTTTGTATATTGTTTTTGATGATTACACGAAATTTGTTTCTTGAAGTATTATTTTTACACAGTTTCACCATGCAAACTGTCATTTTACTACGTATTATGTTCAATTTTTAATAAAACATTTGAAACATACGCCTCACAGACAGCTTGCAGTGTGACTGGCTTGGATACGCCGAGTGTAGTATTTGTTGCCGCATTTGACTACATCGGCGATACCTACCAAACACAGCGATACCAATTCTTCATCTAAGGTAGTAATAGTAATGACGATGATAATTGACATTACTAAAACCTAAAAATGCTGTGAATCTCAAACTATGGATACATTTTAATACTACTAAATGAAGGTGAACAGTCATTTTAAGTAATGAAAGTAAAATTAATAGTTTTCGTATTTAGCCGGATTGTACCCGTCATTTTTACTCTTGATCAACTTGTTGACGTGAGTGTTTTCTTCCCGATTATATAGTAAAGTATATTGTAAATTTTTGATATTTTTTTTGTTTAAAGTAATTATTGTATTATGTTTTATATTCAGTTATCGTTAAATTTCTGTTATCTGAACGTTGATTTTGATGAAAATAAGTAAACCTGGTTCAAACAGCGCTTGCACTTTTACTTCGCCGAAGATCCAAACAGACACCAAGGTGTTATTAATATATTTAAATACGTAGAAGAGACTTGGCCAAAGATTCGTATCCCTACAAAGAATATATTGTATATAACGACTTCACGAGCCTCCGTTTACTGATTTGTAAAAGAAAAAAAAGGAAAATCCATGTTGGAGCTCTTCTTCTTCTGAGGATCACCAATAAATAGTTGTTTATTTATTTTGTAGTAAAACAATTCAGGTGCTTACATGAATTGTTTTTACTCGTACTCAACTCATCCTGTTTATTACCTTTTTATTGATTTTTACACTAAACTAAATTACTTATAGACGACTTATCAAAGATGTCTACTTAGTCTTATTTTACTTTCATATTTATAACTCTAAAAAACAATATATTTTTCGCCTAAAAGAGCTAAAAGTTTGACAACCAGTATTTCTTTGTTTACATTTTGTCTCACGGCCAAATGAATGAACTATAGGTTATTAGATTTCAATAAACCTATTTAAACGAAAATTATGTTTCGACATATAAGAATGTTTTACGATGCAAAATTTATTTTAAATGATATTTTTTTAAACGTATTATAAATTTGTTTCGAATTATAAGATTGTTTTACACGACAAAATTTCCCCTTTTTCATAATTTACGCACTGTTTTCCTAAGTACACTGAAGAGGACTGAGGAACAAGCGTATTTATTACTGTTTTTGCGAAAATACAAGACAAAACTGACGCAAATTATCCTGTACACAATTCTAGTCAGGTTACATTTTATAGTGATACATTTTCTATTTGAAACATCTAGAAAATGTTACACACAAATGGAGTATCGCTTTTAACGAGACATCAATCTCCGATATGCTCTTATATTCATACGCCTACACACATTCGTTGAAAAGGCTTACTTTTCGTTACATAACATAGATTGTTGTGCGAAGCTCTTGGGGAGGACCTATTCTAGTATGTAAGAAAATCGAGAAAAATTATTACTAATATTCACTTAAGTATACATCAAAATAAATGTTTAAAATTCAAAATAATTTATTTAGGTATCGGCTAGAACCTCAGATAAAGTAAATGTAAAATACTTATTATCAATAAGATGAAAACCTTTTTTAATCGTTAATAAAAGCTTATTATTACTTAAAATATACCTTTTAAATTGAAGGCATTATTATTATTTACCGTTATGTACATACCTGGTGTGATCCATAGCGAGGAACACAATATGCAGCATCAGCGGCACATGGATGGACCAGTCCAGCTCAACGCCGTCCAGTACCACGTCACACAACAACATCACTGCCACGTTGCATCTGTAAACAAATATAGACTTTATTTGTAACTAAAATAAGGTGGACTTTCGCGCACAAAAACCGAGGGAAAACATAACCTATGTTATTAAGGCTAAATAAATAATATCAATCGAAATATAGTCTTAAACCGCCCTCAACGTTATTGAAATAAACCTAAACGGCACTATAGAAAAGAATCACCCCCAACCTTAAAATTCAGTACTTATACTTATTTTTTTTTTTTATTATTTTATTGTACCACTTTGTCCACGTAATTATATATTTTATTATATGTATTATATGCACGCACATCTATGAAAACACAGTTTTAGCATAAACAGACTCTAAAGTTAGCAACAGACAGGCAGTCAGATATACCGAAACTTGTTAGTACTTCGGAACCATAAAAATAGCAAATTCTTCTCACACATTACGAGCGGAGGTGAAGCGGAAACGAGGCGAACGCGTGTTGCCAACAAGCCTTAAATCGAGAGTAGAATTCGAAAGTAAAGAATAAACATCTTTCCTTCCGCTCCAGTATGTGCACTTGAGGGTTAAAGGTTTTTCCATAGGATTGTGCGGGTAAAATTGCGGGGCGCTGCTAGTCATCATCATCATCAGCTCATTTAAGTCCCACAGAGGGGCTGGAGCCTACCATAGATTAGGGCGATAAGGCCCTAGTCAACCAAGACTAAGTTAGTATAAAAATATATATATAAATAAAACATAATAATAAAATACCTGTGGAATCCAGATATAGGCTGGTTGCTATCAGGCAGGAACTCCGTAAGTAGGGCGAAGAATCCCCCATACTCGGGCATCGGTAACGGCCGCGGTTGAGGCACGTCCACTCTTGGCTCCTGAGGGGTGCCCGGACCACTGCCCGGGATCGGGGTCACGCCAGATTCAGGGCATAACCCGGTCTGGAATAGATGTTGATGATAATAAGTAAAAGGATACATAATTACGTAACGCCGACCTACCTAGTCTCAAACTAAGTAAAGATTGTATAGGTATAAAATAATTAATTTTTATACATTCATTACAGTTCGCTACTAAACCGTATAAAACACCCAGATAGACTAAGACAAACCGAAAAACGCTCATACTCACAAGTATTTTCATCAGTAGAAATCGAACCCGTAAAACAAACTAACTTTGCGCTAGCAAGATAACTGCCGAATACACCACTTTACTTTTTCGGATTCTTAGTATATTTCATTTTGCAAATGGGAAGTAACTGAAAGCATGTCAGCTACAACTAAAAGGGTAGATCAATTTCTATTAACTTCAACAATGTTTACTTTTGGTGGATAGATAAGATACACATAATGTCTTCTTCTGTCAATCCTGAACAAATCTCACAACGTCACGTTAAAAGCATATAGTTATTTTCGGCGCTTTTACCTAACCATCCATTATAATAAAATTGAAAGCAGCTACTTATTTACTAAAGGAAATATTTCATAGGCAGTACATTTTACACGTGTGACGCGCACTGGTATGTTAAAGACATATCATTCAATCTGTACATGACAGAAGATGTTCATAACGTAACAATAGGACGACCTATTTTTGAATTTAGATCGTTTAAAGAATATTAGTTCATGATTCCATGCGTACATGATCACGATTCCAGGTATTAGATATTAACTTGCCACTTACATAATGTCAGTATTGAAATTCATTATAAACGATTACCCTATATAACACTATTTTTAAGTTAGTAGAAAAATAAATGGAGATATATATAGCAGTAACTAAATCAATACAACAAATACAATATTATTAAAGCTAACAGAATATAAATCCCAAATCTGGTTACACTGAAAACCGACCCCAAAATAGACATGGGATAAAGGTTCGGAAACGAGAATAGAATATAAATCCCAAAGTATATCAAATCAATGTCTTTTATACAAGCGTACTATCAATATTAAAGTGTTCATCGTCAAAATTGCGTCTACGTAGTAATGTAGGATGTCCATATAATTTACCGCGATTTGAACTACATTAGCGTACATTGTAATAAGCATCTTTCGTATGTGATTTGCTTCAGAAGATTCAATCCTATAATTAAGGATTTCACTTGGTAAATTAGTCCTAGTAATTTACATTAAATAACATTCTTACCGGTGTAGCGTCTCCATCAGAAGGCGGACAAGCGGCCAGAATAAGGTCTTCGTCAGCTGGCGGCGTTGAACACGGTGGTGCTGAGGCGCGTTTCGAGCTCGGAGTCTCGGGTACCTTCGCGCCGCTAATGTGAACAATAAAACCATTGATAAGGGACTTGTTCTATACATACATATTCTACGTCATCGATACACGTAACGAGTAAAAGAACCCTTGTCTAACAAGAATATTGCAGGGCGCACTAAATACCCAAATTAGAAAGGTCTAATTACGAAAAGATGGCCATTTACGAGTATGTATCTAATCTACATACATCTCTTCTAAAATCTAGGTTTATTATTATCATCGCATATGTGTCTGAAGTATTCTTTTGAATAAGGATATAGACTTAAGAGAAATATTCAATTACAATTTTACTAAAAGCGGGAATAACGTTACCGCTAAGTCGGGTACTTTGCGTCATCCCACTTAACTCCAAATCCATTGTTATCAAAACTTTACCACCTAAACATTTCCACTTGACTCGAACACGAGTCCAGGTATTATTTGACATGTGGAAATATCTGCTTATTGCAATTTCAACTAATTTACAATTCCACTAGACTCCAACATAGTTTTGGTAGAATCTACCGGCTAAATAGAATCTTGACGTTAATTCGGTTTAAACCAAAATTATCTGATATTTTGATCACAGATTTCATAAATAATCACTACATCATCTTCACATAGTTACAGTTGACACCTAGGTTTATTATTAGCATCTAAAGTATAGATAAACACCTAGACCTAAGCAAAAAATTGTGGATATTTTCGGGTTCGAGTCCTAAGCGGGGTCTTAGGACTCGAACCCAAACTCTTTGGTCAGTAGTTCGGTAGCACTTTACCACTTGGGGCGTTGTAAAATTATCCCGGAATAATTAATGCTCTACCAGAATACCGGGACCACAACTTGCTATTCATCCAGAAACTTAGGTCATGGTCAAACTTAGGTCCTTTCCAAAGGTTATTTATCAATAATAAAATCATAATTTATTAATGCTTTATATTCAAATGTTATATTATTTATTCCACTTTGGTCTTGTGGAAACACTATATGACCACGAAATAGGTAAAAATAAGACCAATTTACAAATAAATAAAATAAAAATATAATTAAATTGTGCAGTAGGGGTAGGGATGCGCCATCTTTCCGTAATCACTTTGCGAGTCGAACATCAATTGGGAAATTACATTAGCGGAGACGAATCGACAGGAAACCTTAGCTCGAATATCTTTTATACTATTTTTAAACATAAAATACAATTTAATAGAGTGCAGTAAGTACCATTTACATACACAGCACCATTGTGTATAATTTTATTATTTACGTAGACAGAATTAATTAATCATCTTAATACTTAGAATAAGTGGTCCTCAATTTCGATTTCAACGTAAAACAAGGACAACAACACAAGATAAATAAACAAAATTTAATTAATTATCGGAAGTGCGAGGTAAACAAGTCTCCCATTACACCTGTCATTCAAGGGGACACGAATATCAAACGTCAGTCTTGACCGCCATACGTCACAACAAGTGATGATGTGTTCCATGCCGATTTCGGCAACGGCGACCGTCTCCTGTTTATACAGGGTTATGGGTTACTAGTTGGATGCGTTCTCACATGACTAAGGTACCCAATTTTAGCAGTGAATGTTTTAAAACAGTTGCTACATGTGAGAACGCCATTTACATAATTGTACGTGATGTTGGAAGGCGGTTTACTTTTAATATGTTCCCTTTTTAAGTCTAGATCGCGCCTCCGTTGATTTTCAAAAGTATAAACTTTGTGAACCTTTCGCCGCCACTCTAAGCGATTGGTAGCTTGCTGTCTCTTCGGCACATCTTCATACCTGAGGAGTTGGCCTCCACTTTTACGTTTACCTTCTTGGAGTTCAGAGAAAAAGATGCGCTTACCCAATCTTTGTTGGGGTTCTTCTGACAATTTCATCAGACGATTCAGCATTAACCTCGCAAAGATCTCACCCGGTGGTTGATAGAAGAGAGATACCATCCACGGTAAGAATAACAGTCCTCGCGGTCACAACAAGTACCGAAAAATTAAACACGGAACATAACCAACCACTTAAACGAAAACCTCATTTTCATTTCCAATTTGCGCTGAAACGGTCAACAAGCGCTTGCAGTAGATGCATGTCAGTTTTAATAAACTCGTTGAAATTATTACGTAATAACACTAACAGTGCTCCCACGTTTACCCTTTTCCCTTTACCGCAACGTTAAACAAAACAATATTTATTGCAAAAGTTCCCCGTCAAAAGAAGTATATGTCCCAAACACGTGACTAAATAAAAAGTTTCAAGCGATTCGCAATATCACATGCATCCGCATTGACCGGGTTGAATATTTTCTTAATCATAAGCACCGTCACAAAAGACGGAGCATTTAAAGGCAAAAATGACAACTTCATGAGCTACAAACAAAAGGTGCCCGTTTATTAAAACAGACAATAAAAAGTCTAAGGTGTCATATTTCTAACGGTGTAATGTGTAGAGAAATAAAACAAAAAGTTTCACCCTTCTCTCGTAGTACAATAACTGCCTGTTTTTCAATAGAATAGGTATGAGTTTTATGCGAATAAATTCTAACTTCCTAAATTTGATATAAGATTTAATACAGTATTTTTTATTGAATGTTTCGTGTAGGACAAGTTATTCGATGCATTCTTCTTGTACGTAGTCTAAACAATGGAGGCTTCTTTTTATAGTAAATCATTGAGTGCATTCAAGGTAATAGTATCCCTTCAAGTGCCCGGTAAAAGCACGGCACAACGCAATTACGGGGTGTGCCAATATACAATTACATCGCTTGCATCGGTTTCTGCATGTCAAAGGGTCTTTTTAAGATGATCAAAGAGAAAAAATTAATTTTAATGTCCTAATCAAGCTTATTAAGGTTCCGTCTGTAGAGCGTAATAAGGAACAAAGTAACATTGTTTTCTTGCAGATTTATGAGAGGGTTTTTAGGAAATGCATTGGGTATTTCAAATATTCAAATATTTAGTATGAATAAATCAATCACATCGAAATTATAGGTAAGTACATGTATAAGATTACTTTTACTATTTTAATTTCCATATAATGTAGTATTTTTTCTATCGAATATTCTAATAATTTATACAAAGTCAAATATTTTTTCAATGTGACCTATACATAAAAGTAAAAACATAAAGTTAATAGGATTTGTAAAAATATTATATATTAAGTATCAAAATAAACTATAACAGCGAAATAAAATACTGAAATCGATTTCCCATCAAATGAAATGTAATATAAAAACATATTCGGACGAGATGCTAACAAACATCTTGCTGAAATCAATAGCCACTTCAGTAACGGCCACCAATCACTACTACGACGGTTACATCCGTTGCTTAACCAAACACATCATATGTAGATGAATTATGTTATGAAGAATGAATATCACAAGTATGTAGATGGCTTACAAAGAATATTTACCGTACGTGATTACATTGAGTTCGTAAGTATTAACCCATCGATCACAGAATATAGGGAAGCATCACGAGTGCGTCTGTCCGTAGTCTTGTTTTATTATCGAGCATTGTGTTCCGTCCCCAGTTTACGGTAGGTTACAGAGCGTAGGGTAAACGGCAGTATATTCGATTGGATAGCAATTACCAATATTTCATTAGGCTTTAAAAATGCGATTCTTGTATTCTAATTTGGGTACTTTCTGTGTGAGCGTATTTTTTTTAATTTTAAAAGCTCTAAACAAGTCACGCTTGTCGATGTTGTTGTACGACAACTGATACCAATGGTTAAACGTTCCATATAATATCATATCCAATCATTAAACTTAACTCTCATTTAATTAATATATCAATTTGTTTGAACACTACAAATGTAGAAGAAAAATACAGTTTATAGGATTCCCTTTTACAAAGCCGTAAAGTAACAGATGTTAGCACCCTTTTAGGTTAAACTTAATAAACGAACTTTGTAACATACTCGTATGTGTATAAACAAGGACGAAACGTGAGTTAATTACCTTGCTTTCGCCGGGTCTTCACCGCTGTGTCTCTTCGTGTGTATTGTGCCTTTTTCTACCGGCGCTAGCTCGCCCGTGCGCCCGGTTGCGTCCTTACAAAATATTAACATTTTATTAACTCGTCTCAAAACGAAGCCCTCTCAAAGAACGCATATTACTTTAGTTATGAACTCCGTCGCAAGAAGTATGGGATTATTATAAGGTGAAAACATAAAAGTTATTCTTTCATCTTTAGAATAGATTTACATAACAATAAAACGATAGATTTAGGGGATAGTGGATTTTTTTTACGTACAATAGAAGTGATTACTGATCTATATGTAACGCAGAACACAAATTAACATCAATCATGGTACACTACTAGGGATTCATTTTGATATTAACTAAGTAGATACATCGATATCTGCCAGCAAAACAACTTTAATCATGGACGGACGACATAGCCACAACAATTTTGGAAGAAGCCACAGCTACCGCCGCTGAAACTATAACAACAAGTCCGACTGTAACTTTACCAGAAGCCATTTTCTTGCCTCAATTGTGTCCTGTGGGTGTATTTACTATTTACAAGTGAAACTATGTTGCTTCAATCTTAGTACCTGTGATCCAGTGCCAGGTCCATCACTATGACCGGATGTGGCCTTCCTCATTGAAGTAAGTCGGTAGAAGGGCGGTGTCTCCGTTCGCTCGATCAGACAGTTCAGCGTCTCAACTGTTTGTAGTTCTGTCATCATTTCGTCTAGCAGTCTTTCTGGTCTAGACCTCGCTAGGTACAGCACGACGCGTTTGGCCTAATGAATACAATTGGATGAGATAATGTGGATTTATTAGTGCTAAATATAATATCTTAATCTTAATTTATCGTCTTAATAAAATCGTTTTGATTCTAAAGATGCAAAAGAAGGTGAGAAAGAAAGAAACATTTATTCAGACACCACAAATTAAGAAGAAAACAAAAAAAAGGAAACAAAATTACAAGAATTACACTCAATTACATTAGACATTTGAGAGTGTTAGATCTTCTCGTAAAGCACTTTCCAAACTACGATTACGATTACGTCATAGTGTAAACTCAAGGATTAAAAATTTACTTTCCATTAGGTATACATTCCATTAGTTTTTCCATACATTTACTAAATCTGACAATTAATTCTATTTCAGTCCACAAAATACTTCCACAAATATCAAATAATGTAACTATTATATCATCCATCAGGCAGTCTTTATTCATCACTAGCTCAATTTGTAAACTGAGAAACGATTAAGTAACCCATAGATATGTGTTGGATACCAGTAATTAGTCGATACCAATCAAATCACATTTCGTATATCTGACCCGCGGTGGTTCCACCCCAACCCCATTCCACCCCCTTTAGCTTCATGTCTACATCCAATTACCAACTTTTCTGTCAAATTTCATGTTTGTAGATTACTTTGTGAACATTCTGTGAATCTCTGTATTATACTTCGGGTTTAAATTGCATCTGTGGATTTTTATTCTTTTATGTTTAACGTAGTTTTTGCAGTCATGATATGGGGTTAAATGTCGATGGAAAAATACGTTTTAATACCTTTAACGTGACGTAATTTTGAAATTAATATACTTGTATTGTGTCTTAGATTTTGAGGTAAAACTTAAGAAGGCAATTAATTACGTCTAGACTTCGCGTAATATTCAACTATTCTCGACTCAATTGCACTTAAAACTAATTAGTGAAGCTTTATTCATATTAAACAATGTTTGTACAATTTAACACGAATTTCGAGTGGTTACACAACATGTTGTTTTCGCAGATTTCACTAATGGCTCGCGTTAAGCCCAACTAACACCCAAGATTTTCAACTATATGAAATTATACACGCGTATGTAATTTCAGAGTACCCGGGGTGATTACGCTTAATCTTACTAATTAATCCTCTATGTACTAATAACAATGTGAACTGAACCAGCCGAGGGATCTTACATACTTATACTCTACTTTCTACTAAGTGTGGCAAACAATGTATTTTTTAAATCCTAACAAACATTACCCCTATGAAGAATATGGTGTTACGTAAGTAAATAAACGTTACACATATTTTTCATCATAAATATCATCACATATACGACTGTACCTACTATAAATCATACCAAATCATAACAAACATAGTAGAACGAATTTGTCTTCGCTCTAAACGCTAAATCCGGTGGGGTATCGTACGGTCCTCTTGGCCCCAAGGATACTCACCGCACGTTACAATCACGTAACTACTTCGAAAACAAAGTTGTTATAAAGAGGAAATAGGTCGTTACTAATAAGCTAAGTGTTATTTTCGTGTGTGATAGCTACGACGTTGTGTGTCGCAGTACAGTAGTACTATATTATGTTATGTATTTGTTAGATTTCTTTGTTATGACTTTCTTAAATTTGACTTTATATAGTGTTTTAGAGAAGTCACAGAGTCAAAGGTGTTACATTACTTGTTTTATTACTTGCGTCTTCGATTTCTTATTTGCTTCAATGCTTATAGAAATATAGATGTAACACCTAATTTACATTTGCTCCTTTGATAACATAGTTAATATGTTTTTTGATAATTTAGAATACTAATAACAAGACTGTCAAAGGCAGAAAGACAGACAAACAGATATAGGCAATGTGCGAATTTGAACATCAAAGTAAAACGTAAAAGAGTTCGATCATCAATAATATTTTGAATTATTACAATGTGACTACTGATTACTTTTATAAAAGACATTTGTATAAGAACTAACTTTATAATTTATGGAAAATAAGAATTATGAAAACAAACTAACTTGATTGTACGTTTATTTGTTTGTACATCGTATCCTAACAGTGCCCGCAGTTTACCACGCGTTATCAATTTCCATTTTCCTAGTTTTCTTTTTAACCACTTCAGGACAGACGAACCGAGCAACAAATCGTTGGAGCATTTTTTCGAGTATGTTTTTGCGAGACTCACGCGGCGATTCTTTTTTAAATATGGACTACTGTTAAAACAGGAGGGCTATCAAAAATTACCTTACACGTTTGTACAATTTGTCACAAAATTAACAAAAGATATTGAACCAACAGGATATCGAAACCGTTTGAGTTCTTTGTAAAATGTAACAATATTGGAAACATAAATGTTTGATCTTGTGTCTTGTAAAAAGTTCTAGAAATATTAATGTCCTAGATGAGCAACAATAAGTGCTAGGTCATTTATTTAAAATATATGTTTCTTTCTTCACCAGTTTTACATATTAAACACTTTCAACAATAAAATCAGAGTATTAATCCTGATACATATAAAAAAGGCATTATTTATACTTACATATGGCAGCAATTCGTTGGGAGCCATTCCTGAGACGATAATGAGGTACCGAATGATCACCTTCAAGTTGTTGGGCCAACAAGCGCATAGTGTCGACCAGAGCTCTTCGATCTCTTTAGGATGATTGTCGGAGAACTGGAGGAAAAAGTACAACATTAGCTTAAAGTACACGTAATATTAGTTGAAAGATGCAGGCTGCGAAAAAAAATCTAAGTGGGGTTCCCATACAACAAATATGTTTTTTTTTGTACGGAATCCATCGTGTGCGAGTCTGACTCGCACTTGGCCGAGTTTTTTATCTTTGTAACTATAACTCATATAAATACTAAATTATTAAAGTACATTACACGAGGAAAAAAGCAGATAATATCAAGGATTTCTTGAGGAAAATTAGGGATTTGCAAAGTTAATAATAAAATATAAAGTCACTTTAGCACTTATGACGCTACTCAGAAAATAATTCTATATTGAAGTAAAACAACATAAAAATAAACTTCAAACACTCGTATGCTTTTAGGACATAATTTATTTATAAATGTCATTGGAATTTTCTTATACGGATTAGGAATTACTTCTAAAAGAACTTAGTACGTTTATTATTTAACAAAATGCGAAGGTGTAAAAAGGTTAAGCGCGTAGTTTCAAGTGGGTTGCCAATTACGGAAGGAACAAGGCGTATTTGAGTTCGGGTCGTGGGGCATTTGGGACCGGGACCGCGGTCCAAACTTACACCTTTTAATTTTATATTATTTTTGAGTAGTATTTCGGGACCACAAGAAAAATGAATTTAAAGTACAGTTAACAAAAAAAAATGAAATTGCTATGTTCAAAATAAACATTATGTATACGAAATTTTACAATAATTCATTTTAAATACCAGGAGAACAGAAATGTAGAAGAGGTCTAAAACTTTGTTAAATTGATTCACAATATTAAATAAAGTAATTGGTCTTGGTCTTGGAGAATTTATTATTAGAAGTACCAGGACAGCATAAACTTAAAGCGTTATTTTTTAAATAATAGTTATTTATGGTACAAGCGAGGTAATCATCAATACACGCGTGTACCATACAACGTTTTTCAACACATTTGCGAAGAAATTATCATTTTTCGCTAATAAATAAACAGATTTTCTATTCGCGCGCATCCAACACAACAATGGTGATCGGCCATAGATTAAAAGAATATACTTATTAAAAAAAAATCGAATGAATGAATGAATGGAATCGACCATAGACCTACCAAAAGAAAGGCAACATAGTTGAAGTTTGTTTTTAAAATGTATGGACAAGATATTTTTAGGTATCGAAACTTTTTTAAAACTAAACAAATCTATAACTCACTAGTGAATCAAGCGTGTCATTATTCAACTGATTTTGCACAAATAAGAGCCCCTTTATGAGCAAGTGTGTTGAAAACTATATTATAACTATACAGGATGATTTTTTCAAGTAGGTTTGGTAGACGATATCCGAAACTACTTATAAGGAATATCAATAAGTGCTGAAAAGAGTAGTTTCTTTAATAGCAACACTTTCAGATGACACGATAATACATGGTGTTTACATTTTTGTGGCATACTCAACTGGTTTGATTCCTGGCAAAGAATATAGATTTTTCAAAAATATAATGATGTAGTTTTTGTTTTTATCAAAATAGGTCTCGAGACTTCTTTTAGCATTTTTTCGGATTTAGTCTACCACGCCCACTTGAAAAGTTCACTCTGTAGAAGAAGATATATTTATATTAAATTTATTTGCTATGTTTTTGTTAACTGTACTCTAAACTCATTTTTCTTGTGGTCCCGAAATACTACTCAAAAATAATAAAAAAAATAAAAGGTGTAAGTTTGGACCGCGGTCCCGGTCCCAAAAGCCCCACGACCCTTGAGTTCATTATTAATATTTATTGGATTTGTATTCAATTGAAAGAATACTGTTTTATTTAAATGAAGGCAATTCTGATGCAAAATGATGTTTTAATACTTGTAGCAATTTAATTGGCATGGAATTGTATTTTATTGATACAAGAATAATTAAAGGAACGAAGTTTTTATGTAGTCTGTTTCACCAGTGCTCTCTAAAATATAAAATTAGCATTTTATGCGTAGAAAAATCCAATGGCAATATATTTTACTCATAGTAAAACCATATATTGTGCCACAATCTTTTCTGTGCCGGTGGTCAAAATTGAAAGCTACTATTGTCATATTTATTATAATGTCATTCCTATACAAAAGATTGTCGCACTATAACTCTAGTAAGATGACGTAATTGTTCTGTCAACAAAAATTGTTTTAATTAATGAGTCAAGTTACAAAGTTCTACAGTTGTGAAACAAAATCCTTTTTATTACAAATTCAATTGCTTTTCTACAGGTTCACTCTGAGTGTACTGAGATTGGCACTCGGGTAAACTTTACAAAATTGATTTTAAAGTTGAAAAGATTAGCTCTAGAAGACATACAACATTACTTACACACGAAAGCTAAGTAGCATTTAATGTTACTAAGTATTTTTGTGACAGCATATTATTTTAATAATAAATAATTTAATTGTATTTTGATGATATTTATGACGGGAAGCCACTACGCTCGCTGTTATAACAACTTCGTAATAACAGTAATAGCTTAATTATTTTATACAAATAATGAACACTTATTTACTTTTCCCAATTATTTGCCAATGAATCATTTTGGTCAATATTTTACTAGGAATTTTAATGATGTCATTTTATATGTCAACAAATAATAACGCACCAATTTATAATAACGACAAAAAGACTTGTACCTGCACAACCCACAACTTTATTACGAAAAATACAAATGAACAATACGTCACAACACTTGATAAGAGACATAACATGGTAAATGGAAGTCCTTAGAAAGGTAGGCGGGGCCCGGAACACATGTCGCTTCCTGTTTTCACTCACATCATTATCAAAGCATTTCATCCTCAAAATCATTATTACATACGTATGTCGACGCTGTCTTTGAAACATGTCATCAACATGTTACCTTCAAACGATTGCAGAAAACATATTAACCTCGGACAAACACACCACACTGTAAGTTTTAAATGGTACTTTAAAGTGTCTGGCGTCAAAGGCATTCCATAATAATTTGTTTTCAAATCAAATTAAATTGTAACATAGTTTAGTAATTGAAAACAGAAATGTAGATTGTTATTGTGTGGTGTAATGAAATACGCGTGCGATTAACATAGCTTATCGATTGTGACATTGAAGTTGGTGGGCGAGTGATGTCGATACGTGTTTAGGGTTGAGCCGCGCCTGTGTTTGACCGCCCATACCTCATTGCATGCCCTTGAGCGCTACCTTAGCCCTGCCTATTTAATTTTATTGTTATACCATTCGGTGCTCGATCAAGTTCGCATTCCTTAGCTCGCCCAGTTCGATTACTGTGTACACAACCATGTGCGTAATACATTACTAGGGAATTTTGGTAATGTTCGGAAGCCAGGAAATATACCTATATGATAGCAACAACTTGTTTTGAAGTTTTTATTATATTAAGTGCACATATCCTCTTTTCTCTCCGAAACGGCTTTACTGATCTTTATCATATTTCATATGCATATTCAGTAGGTCGGAGAATATATAGGATACTTTTTATCCCAAAATTCCCACGGGAACGGGAACTACGCGAGTGAAACCGCGGGGCACAGCTAGTTATACTATAAAAATCTTTAGATACGTGCCATTAAAAATCATGTTAAGATCAATCAGTCAGGTAAACAGTCCAGAGAGCCAAGTAGCAAGTATGTATTGTTTGGTAGCATACAAATAGTCATTCGTCATTTTAAAATAAACAGTTTTCCAAAAAATCGCAGTGAAAAACTGCGCTTTTATTTATTACCTAGTGCCGACCAATAGATTAATTTCGGTTCACGCGTTTCGAGTAAATATTCGTATAGCACAAAGGTAACAGTTTCAAAGCGTAACTCATTTCGTTGGCGCGCTTGTGTTTGTGTTGGTGCCGGTAGCTGTGTGCACTACATCGACAAATAGCTTTACCGGTCCGGTCCGTTAAAAGTGTACAAAGGTCGAAAGTATCACGCTGTCACAGGCTGTATACTAAACTCAACTTCGTTAAAATAATAATTACCGCGAGCTTTAATCTTCAATATTTATTTTATGTTTAACCTTGACGATATTAAAAAGTTTTTAAGGATTAGACAGAATTTTCAGTTTCAAATTCTCAAACTTCGATAATTATTTACGAAATCGATACTTTTAGAAGTTGCCTGATTAGACTTAGAACAAGGACGGGAAAGTAGATAGTCTGTAATTAGGAGTTGTTGAGAGGTCGCCGGAGATTCGACACAGACACCGCCACCGGACTTAAAAAAATATTCACCTCCACCATCGAGTCAATCTTTTCGACACTTTCAAAAGTTCAGTTTCACGTTAAATTTTAAACATATTTTATAACTACATTTAATTTTTTGTCAAAGTACAGAGAACGAACAACAGTGTACTTGGCACGTTTAAAATTGCGTTAATGGAAGTGAACACGTCAAAGGGATGAATGTCAACGCTGATTAAAGCGTTCAGAGGCTGGGCGTCGAGGGGCTTCATAATATTGTTAAACGCAGTGGTTTGCCTTAATAAATGGATATCATTTTTTTTCGCTACTAACTTGAAAACTACTAGATAGATTGATTTTTTTAAAGGGTAGACTTCGCGGCTGGTCGAGTGATGTTATTCTGTTCTAATGAACAGGACCTGATGATGGAATCCTGAGAAAACTGAGGAAATTCCTTACTATGTGTAGAAGTCATTTTGTATTTACCTTAGCAGTCATGTAGAACAGATTGTTGAGCACCATTTCAGTGGCCTCAGCGGAGCCGAGACCCTCGCGCCGACCGCCCCTGCTTGCCTCCGATGCGTAGTACTGGTAACAAGAAATAATGTATTAATACAACTTTTTAGCGTCGTTACACATAATACGGAACACACAAGTTTTGTTGTAGAAAATATGCTACATATAACCTGGTGGAACCAACAAGCACAACATCGTTATTTTACGTGTTCAAGAATAACGTGACATTCTGTGAATAATATAGTGTTTTGAATAATACATATTTACACGAAATTTGATTTAAATTATATTGATGCTATTTATAATATCACTTTTTCATCTTCATTTACCGACTCCCTAACTACCTAATTTCATCTCCGTATATAAGGTATCAAAAAGTATTAACAACGCATAAATTCTTTCATCTGCATATTTATAAATCTAAAAAAGAATACATATTTTTATTTACTTTAATACGAATTGAAGATTTCACTAGAATTACAACGAAACCGTATTGTTGAGAAATCTCTACACCACTCGTAGCAAGTGCACTACGTGCTACGGTCCGGTACTGGTCGGTGCGCTACGAATGCTACGATTACAACTCGCTGTTGCAGTGGATGCAATATTACGAGTACATAGATACTGCACTGAATTTAATATTACCTACTGCTTATTATACAGTTTATACGAATAGTGAATAAAGCCAACAACCTGCATTTGGCCAACGTGGTTGACCTGATCGCCCTAATCAAGAGTAGGCTCGAGTCCATGTATGATTATTTCAGAATAAGCTCGAGTCTACACGAAGATGATACAGTTGATGTAAAGTAGGTAGACATATAAAAATTCACTTGAATATTGATGAAAACGGCATTTAAATCCGTTGCGTAGTTTAGTTAGGTGTAGGCGTACAAATGGCAGACCATTTCGTTCAATAATGTAATATGTAAATTACTAAAAGTAACTAGCATTTGCCCGCAATTTCATCCTCGAGGTGATGGAGAACGTAGCATAAAAAACAAATTTTATATTCACATCCTTTATTTAAATTCCTTCAGGAATAATTTAAAAAAGGTTTCCTAAAGTAACTAATATGTTAAATTTGGGTATTTGTAGCTTCAGCGAGTTTTCACCCTTTTCACATCAAAGGAAGGCAGAAGTGCGCAGTTCTAGAACAATTTACTACGCGTTAATACTTTGAGGCCGCGTTCAGACCAACCTGAATATCATCCGCCGAAAGTGAGCGAGAGTTACGCAGTTTGTTGTATTTCCATACATATTGACTTTTTCGTTCACATCTAACCAACAATACGTTATTAGTATTACCCTATGCGTAGACGCTGACGAAAAACAACGTTTATTTTCACGTTCACACTAGGGTTCACAGTAAGCCTGCTCATAGTCGCAGCTCACGGTAAGGTCACAGTCTGAACTCGGCCTAATATGCATAAATAGAGACTAGTTACTATTCAGTTACTGATAATTAAAGAGACGACTAGTTTACCATATTCAGATACTATTAATTTGTAATAATACATAAGGTATCAGATAACAACGTACTAAACTAACATCAGAATAGATAACTTTAGAATTAATAGATGATGTCACTTCACTTAGGTATTATATGAATTAATACAGAGTAACACTAGATAAGTAATTCGGTCTAAATATAGACTCCTTAGACACGTGTAGAAAAACAGGAAATAAATATGAAAGGGATTATTTGGTACAATTGGATAAACAAACTGGTCAAGTATAACTGATTATTAATCAACTCAGCATAGCATGGGGGCTTACAAGAAGAAATGCCAATTTAAGATAACCCGCCATTAGTAATTGATATGACCCTTAGTAATAAAACACAAATATTTTTCATGTTCAAAGGTCATAACGGAAAAAACAATTTGAAAAGCAATATTTTACTTGTGAAATTGGGAGAAAAATAATGAGAAATAAAGTTATTCTTTATTTGTAATCAGGGTAAACAAACAAAAATAAAACAGTTCTCGAGATCAGATCACGCGGTAAATAAACGGTATACAACATTTTCACATACTGTTGTTGGTATCTAAAGCTGAAAATAATTTATTTTCCATCTCTATAAACAAAAATTCCGAGAAGCCAATTAGAATGAGGATTTTCAATGGTTGCGTCGAGTGTGCTCGCGACATTATCGTAGCTTTCTCAAGTTATTGTATAAAATATGTAAGTACAATCGGTTCGCGGAATCGTCGAAACACTTTCGGTGTTGTCGAGTTAAGCCTCGTGAAATCGAGTCACACTTCGCGAGAGCTTACCGATGTAATGCCGAAAACAATTACATTTCAATAGAATATTTTATGAACAATGTTAGTCTATGGGCACACATGAGTCGTTTTATCTGCGATCTTTATAAAATGCGTCAGAAGGTTTAGTAAGAAGATCTATCTAGTGTTAAAAATATGTAGAAATTGGCCTTAAATAATAAAGTCTTTTTTGAATTAAGAATGGGATCATAATAGCAAACAGTCATGGTTGTCTCATCGAACGGTACAATTGGCTATGACTAACAAGAAAATCTTGAAGTAAACAGTTTTAAATTCATTAGATTTTATCTGGTCATATGATTGAGTCATATACTTCCTGAATGACTACTCAAATAGCAGCTAACTTCGGATAACTAAATCAAACTTCCAACAAGAGGCTAAGAGTTACATTTTTATGCGAGATCACTAATTGTGTAATCCATAAATATTTGTCTTAATCTGGATGTTCACCTGAATTGATGTACGTGTATAATAAAAAAAGGTAGCACTCCGGGAGTGCCGGCAGAAGTGAAAACTTCAATATTAACGTTGTGTTTAATTATAAGTATAAAAGTACTATCATTTATGAGGTAGAATACAATGTTTATTTATTGCGCTATTGTACACAAATATGACAATTTATATGTTGTTATTTATAATATTATATCGTTATTTATATATTACGTAGAAAGAGTGGGAGATACTAGTTCCTCTCCCTTCCCCTCGATCTTACGCTTTTTCGATCAGCATCACGTGACCCTGACGCGAGTTTGAAAGTTTTTACCCATACAAAAAAAAGTGCTCAGCGCCGCTAAAGAAGTTTTCACTTCAATAATAATATTCTTAAGTAAAAAAGTTAAGCCTACATTAAAATAATGTTATTTTACTTGGCTACTACTGGTGCTATTTTCCAATATCCAATGCAGCCTACGCACTTCCGTGTGACCGATGACGTCATCGATTTTTTACGACATTTATGTACTCAACTTTTATGAAGTGAATGTCAACTTTACTTTGTCTCTTATCGATGTTAAAGAGTTGACGTTTTTGAAACATCGGATTATAGGAAAAATAGAACTGGAGTCGGTAGAGTATTTTATTAATTAATCAAAATAAAATCAGCTGCAAACTGATTGTTACGAATAAGATTTTGGTACTCTTAAGCTGATTACATATTTTGATATCTATACAAGGGTTAGTTCGTTTATTTTAACGTGCTAATTTGAGGAACTACGAATTCCATTTCAAACCTCCTTTCTGCATTCACTCGTCTTTTGAGGCTGTATATCAACGAGTGAAAGACTAGGACACAGCTAGTACTAGTATAATTATAGCCTAACACTATTAAACACAAGTACATTTTTTTAATTATGCGATATTATTTTAGATTTATTCTAAAAGTTCAATATCTGGTGAGAAACCATCCTAATATCGAAGGCCGTACATAACGAAAACATCTATAAGTAAACTGAAGTGAACAATATGAAAGTGTGCCTGTGAATAAATATTGATTAAACTCTGATTTATACAACACTGAAATAGAATTTAAACCGAGAGAAGGTCAAGTCGACATGATCCCGCTTACGGGACAAGCTCCCGGGAAAATAATTACGGCTTGACATTTTCTTATTACTGCTATGCAATAATAAAACTACCAACACGGCCTTAGAAATGCATTACATTATAAGCTGTTTGCGATGCTTGATTAATTTACAACTGTTTATTTAATTAAGGTTGAAATGATTTAGAACGGGTAAAAAACTGAAGGGATTTGGATATTGCTTTTTCTACCAAAATTTCTACGTGCTCAAGATTTTACACGGGTAAAACTAGCTACAGGAATATTTTAAGTATGAATGAAATGAACACATACAATTCCATGCAATCAAAATCCCTGCGAAATCATTGCTAATTATGCCGGTCTAAGTGAAAAAATAGAATGTAGAAAAATGTTGCGTAGGAAGAAATAACCAATAATAATTTTATTGTTGCAATTACTACATTGTAGAATTTTCTTGTTAGTGACGATAATTCAATGTACGTATGCCTCGAGGCCCTCGGTAGGGACATATTAGGAGCTGATGATGTCATAAGTTCTAATAGACCAGGGTCGATAATTTTTGATACAAAATAAAATAATAGTAGGATGAAACCCATTAGAATAGGAGGAGAATATTATAAAAGTTAAAGGTAAAATAATTTACGGGCGATCTGAGGTTGGGAAGGGGATGGGGGTGAGTTTTAAGGGTAAAAAACGGTTTTTCTCGATTTCCAGCAAAACTAAAAGTCCTATGGAAAAAAGTCAAATAGCAAAGTTGTAGGTGATAAAAAGATCTAAATGTTTTGTATTGACACTTTTTTCACATAACCTCAAAATTTATGTAAAAAATTCAAAAAACCAAGTTTTTGGTTTTTTATTTTTATCTCTTTCAAAATCAATTTTTTCTTCACGAAATTTTGTGAAAGCTTACCTTTTTATGTCCCAAATACGCTGTAATTTATTTGATTACAAATATTTATTATTTCACCTGATTTTGAATTAAAATAAAAAAATCACCCTAATTTTCAATCGAAAATTCACCCGTCAAAATATCAGCTTTTTTCAAAAAATTGGTATGTTTTCTATTTGTTGAAATCTCTACTTTCCGATGGTGGAAAAAAATATATATGTTACTATAGTAAATCTTCTCAGAAAATGCAAAAATTCGAAAAAAACTCGAATTTGAATTGTTTATTTTATAAATGTAGATACTTTATTCTGACTACGTTATTCATTACAATATGTTTAAACACATTAATCGTTATGTCTACGAGCTTCTAAAAATACGAGCTTGCACCTTTTCCATTGTCACTTTTTACAGAAAATAGCCTCAGGAAAAATGTTAAATCTCAACTTTACGATTTATTTGTGAGTGCGAATGGACCAACGCTTTCTGACGGTGTAGTGCATGTCGTCGACGGTGGATTTTTACTGCACAATTATCAGCTTCAAACTTGGTTGGGTAACGAACTAACAGCAACAGATTGGGGCTGGAAGCAACATCAACGTGGAATTATGCCCAAATTTACCCAAAAGGAATTAATTCCGGAAATATTGCTCAAAACTATTTGCTGCAGCTGTGAAACTGGATGTAACAGTTTAAAATGTGATTGCCGAAAACATGGTTTGAAATGCACAAATTTATGTTCAAATTGTCATGGTTCTGAAAATTGCTCCATGCTGCGTAATGTTTTTCTACATAGCGCAAATATTTATTCGTTATCTCTTCCACTGTTTCATTTTTCTGCCAGATTACCTTGTGCAGTAAAAATCTACCGTCGACGACATGCACTACACCGTCAGAAAGCGTTGGTCCATTCGCACTCACAAATAAATCGTAAAGTTGATTAACATTTTTCCTGAGGCCATTTTCTGTAAAAAGTGACAATGGAAAAGGTGCAAGCTCGTATTTTTAGAAGCTCGTAGACATAACGATTAATGTGTTTAAACATATTGTAATGAATAACGTAGTCAGAATAAAGTATCTACATTTATAAAATAAACAATTCAAATTCGAGTTTTTTTCGAATTTTTCCATTTTCTGAGAAGATTTGTAACATATATATTTTTTTTCACCATCGGAAAGTAGAGATTTCAACAAATAGAAAACATACCAATTTTTTGAAAAAAAGCTGATATTTTGACGGGTGAATTTTCGATTGAAAATTAGGGTGATTTTTTTATTTTAATTCAAAATCAGGTGAAATAATAAATATTTGTAATTAAATAAATTACAGCGTATTTGGGACATAAAAAGGTAAGCTTTCACAAAATTTCGTGAAAAAAAAATTGTTTTTGAAAGAGATAAAAATAAAAAACCAAAAACTTGGTTTTTTGAATTTTTCACATAAATTTTGAGGTTATGTGAAAAAAGTGTCAATACAAAACATTTAGATCTTTTTATCACCTACAACTTTGCTATTTGACTTTTTTCCATAGGACTTTTAGTTTTGCTGGAAATCGAGAAAAACCGTTTTTTACCCTTAAAACTCACCCCCATCCCCTTCCCAACCTCAGATCGCCCGTAAATTATTTTTCCTTTAATTTTTATAATATTCTCCTCCTATTCTAATGGGTTTCATCCTACTATAATTTAATTCACATTTTATTATTTTTAAAGGCTTCTACCCTGGTCTATAATACAGACCTGTATGTAAGAGAGAGGGTTAGCGGGCGGCACATTCGGGTCGACCAGCTCAATGTTAACGAGCCACGGCAACAGATACTGGAGCAGCAACTGTCGTACTTCAGTGCGAGCCGTCTGGAACCGCGCTGTTATTTCTGTAACAATAACACAATCTAAATATATATAACTCAAAGGTGACTGAATGACTGACATAGTGATCTATCAACGCACAGCCCAAACCACGGGACGGATCGGCCTGAAATTTGGCATGCAGATAGATATTATGACGTAGACATCCGCTAAGAGGATTTTCGGAAATTCGCCCCCTAGGGGGAAAAAAGGGGAAAAAGCCCAAAGCCTGCCGAAAGTCATTAATCCACGGGGATGAAGTCGCGGGGCGCTGCTAGTTATTAGTATAAAACCTAAAAGTTTTCTTTAAAACTAACTTTGTCCCAATACCTCTTAGCAGTACCATAAGATAAAGAAAAACTATTTTTTTAATTCATTAGTCCGCAATATTCTTAGCCATATTAGATTAAAAATCACGTCACTTAGTTATCCATTCAATATAAAATTTTAGCTCAATTGTCAACAGTTGTCCCACTCACATAGCAACGTTTATGAAAAATAGTATTATATCAATTTATGACATCTACATTTAAAATGTGAAAGCAAAACTTTTGGATGTAAGAAGAAAACCTTTACAGCTGATGTTCTACGAGATACATATTATGATACGAATAGTAAGAATGAAAAAAGCAATCATACCGAGGAAAGCAGAATCTACTCAGAGAGCTAGATATGGTGTATATGATAAGGAATGCAAAATAATGTCCCTAGTTCATAATTACTTTGGTTGAGCAACTGTACATTTCTTTTTGGCCGAACGAAACCATATAAAAATTATATAAAAGAGAATATGAATCATTTTGTAACAAATTTTAATTACTTCGCAAACAATTTCGCAAGCAGTTTGACATTTAGCTCGACGACATTATTATTGTTCCAATTTTCAATTGTTAAAACATAAAACAAATTTAAAAAAGAAGAAACCCTTTACACTACTTCAAAAGTTAAGGTTCATAACGAAATTTGTTTAGAACTGGTTACATTCATAAGTTTTAGAGTGCTTCAAAGGTTACATTAAGCAATCAGTTGAAACTTTCAACGGAATTACAAATTTTGTTGGCTCACTCACCATAGTTACACAAGAATAATCGTTTTATGTAAATTCTATACCGTATGTTGGTACCACTAGAACGCTCAGTGGAAACGATAATTGGCTAGTTTGAGTATGCCTACTACTTCAATATACGTATAAGAATAGTCAAAGAATGATATAATGGTACGTAGAGACCTCGCATTGAATACGCACAACTCAAATTGGCCAGTATTATTCCTAGGCATTATAATAAAGTGCTGGACTCATCCGCCGAAGCGCGATCACATACAAATGTAAGTGGTCTATTACATTCAATCAAATCATCTGAACTTGGGACCTTGGTCTGAAGTGTACGAAAACATGTTTGGCTCGGCGCGGTCACGTGGCCACTAAATTGGACCAATTTTTAAATTTCAGTCAAGTGTCACATGTCACCCTCTCCGTGTAATTCTGTTTACTAATATCTTCGCACGGGTGTTAACGTCTCCTACTGCGTAGGTCGCCGGAATTTTCCTATGTTATTGAGATGTTGGGTACATCACGACGGAATATTTGGTTTCCTCTCTAAATGTGTCATATAACGTGAAGCCTTTACTTGTTGACGTAGCTGTTGTCAATTTGGGGACTAATTTCCGTTTCACAAACAAGATAACCTTCGCGCGAGAACTAACTTTTACGTTTTACATTTTGATTAATTTTTGTTCCGATATGGCGTTAATATTTGAATATTGTAATTTTGGTCTAATTCAGAGGGGACTAGTGTTTCTGTTTACAGCTTCCTATATAATGATAATGATGTTTACTACTCAAAATTAATGGCAAAAACGGAAGTTCTTAGTATTAAAATATCTTATATTCTACTTTTTATTAATGATTATCAACAAATAGCCTTGTATTTCGCGTTTATAAATATATGGCCACATTAGGTGACAATAGGGGGAATTCATGCCAAGGTTGAGAAAACTGGTCTTGCCTAGTAACTGACTTGTTACATCTTTTGCTGTTTTCACTTATGAGAATATAAATTTGTTTTTAAATTCAAACTTTTAAGATCTTTTTCAAAAAAGGAGGTACACAGTTTTTTCATTACTCTGTCATTTATTACATAATCGATTTCTTTTTCTTATCTGATAGAATATTACCGTTATTATCTTCTTCTCGTATTCTATCTCTATGTTGTTAGTAGCAATTTGGGTTATTATATTAGTTAGGAATACATGGATCGACATTCCATCTGTATAGGTTAAAGCCCCTTTGCTATCGACTATTCTAAATAATCCCAATTTACCTAATGGAGGTCGACAGTACAGCAAGCAGCGTAAAGGCAGACAAATCCTTATTTCGCTAATAGATTTCAATATGATTGAAAGAGTATTATAATTTACACATGTAAAATCGAAAATAGCTTTTTGTAAAACATTAGATTTAGGTACTTTAATTATCTTAGGTCATTATAAGAAGCAAATAATGTATATTATTTAAGATAATGTTATTAATTGTTGTGTTAATATTGCATACTTTGTATATAATATCCAGCTTCCTGTTAATAAACAAGCCTGTAAAACTATTAGGGTCACAAATTCGATTTAGACTTTCACTAGAAGCAAATGTTCTGAAGCCGTGCACTGAAAGTACTACCGCCGTCGGCTTCCGTTTTTATTTCCAATAAGTTTACTGAAAAATAAGATTTACTTGCGGCAATTTTTATTTCACATTTCCCCCTTGGTTATTTTTTATTCATTCAGAGAATATTGCTCAATCTAATAAAGAAATTTTCCAAATACGATTAACAAACGGTTCAACAGTTTTTAAATGTAAACAGGATGTTAGAGATGTTATAATTAGAGTGATTCATTTTGAAAAATAATTAATACTTTATCCGAGTTGTGATGTAGTTGGCGATACCAACTATTGTATGTTGCCATGTCAATAATTATTTAACGGTATAATAAACACAAACGGGATGTAGAAGAAATACAACAGAAACATTTTCAATAAATTGTCAATATGATTTTACACGTTCATAATATGAAATGTATTTTTCTTTTCTGTGAACTTGTTTTGCTAGACGAGTAGAGTAAAGATTTATTTTAACGAGTGCTTCAAATAATGTGTTAAAAAATAGTAGTTTTTAATTAAAAACAGTAAACTCTATAACGCGATACACCAAAACTGCAATGGATACAAGTAATCAATAAATAAAGATTAAAGGACATTTTATAACCATCTTTTTAAAGATGTTTGATACTGGCCTTTGCCGGGAGTTTGCTTGTTAAAACATTGTTTAGCAAGGTCGCTTGTCAGGAGCGATGAGCGACATTTATAAATAGAGTGTATCCTTGCTTGTCCAGTAAAGACACGTTCATTGGTCAGACTCTTGTCATAGGATCAGTTGTCATGCCAACTACTGAGTGAGTCTCACGATTGATAGTATCTAATACTAAAGTTGATATAAGACTATAACAACGAGTCTAGTTATTGAAAAAACATTCACTATCTCGAATAAAATAAGAACAGGACTTCAGAGTTTATTGGGTAAGGTCCTGCTCAAAGGCCTCTAATCTTACTAAATAAGGTAAAATTGCGCCTTACTGGCATCATTTTTTATTCCTTGAAGCAACTGGAATAAAGTGCACTCTATTGTTACTGTTAACAACTGGCTTACAATTTGTTATAACGAATGCAACTAAACAATCATAAGATCAGGTTGAACTTTGTGAAGGAACGACAAAATAATAAAGGAGACAAATAATATAACAAGTATCGTAATCATGTTATTGAAAAAATATGCTTTCAGGCAGCAGATTCCATTAGTATAAAAAGGTAACGGTGTTGTAGAGAGCAAATTATCATATTTCAAAGGTGAATACAATATTGTTCGGCGGCACAGTAAATACTTGGAGTAAGAAGCGTCAGTTTACCTGAGAACATTGGCATGGTGAGCTCTGGATGTAATTGCGACAGCTGCCGGGAGAGGTACAGCTGGGAGCGGCAGTACGTGGTACACAACAACGCGTCCAATGTGCCTCGACCTTTTTCTGAACCTGCTGACAAAGAAAAAACTAAATTAGAGCAACTACTTTGCAATGACATTCATCTTCTGTCATGGTTTGGGGCAGAGGTTTTGAGTGCATTGTTCCAAAGCTAATCCTTGGGATTCATCCGCATTCTGACAGTAGCTGCCTGATGGAATAGTTCAGAGTAATTTAAATACGCAGTACGTGCAAAACATTAGATTAAAATCTACCAAAAAATCATTAAATATATGTACATTAAAACTATATCCTACGATACCTTTGAAACGCAAACGATTTCTAGGCATTTTGACTGATACTAGTACGGGGGACTACGCAAATAGCACAATTATTGAATTGAAGCGATTGTTAAATTGATCAAGAAAATATGATAACAACGTGTTTTTAGAAAAAGTGACACGGTTATTAGGTGCGTGACCGTGCTGCAATTGATAAGAGCCGGTGCAACCGTAGTACGGTGACAATTGCATAATTTGCGCGTTCGACACCGCGGTTATAATGGACGTATCTGGGCCAAGAGTGTTCGGGCCCCGACCTGCACCAATCTATTCAATAACCGATGCATCCTACTTGAGCGTAACCACTTTGATTATACTCTTGTTGTAAAACATAGGATTACATTGTAACAGATATACGGCATACCTTTGCAATATATGCTTTCTGGCAGCTTACATACGATTTTTTATTTTAGTATATGACGAGTATATTGTGCCGACAAACGTAGTGGGATAAATGCAGAACAATCTTTACAGAAAGGATATGCCGTCTTTCCGCAAACACTCAGTGAATCTCAACCGTTTCGGAAATCACATCATCCGAGAAGAATCGGCAAGGTAATTTGATTGACTTACATGTTTTACGGAAACATACATACGAAATCTGATCAATATAATATATAGCTTCTTTTTTCTTATTAAAAAAACTGGCACTTAGTCCCGCATGCCAGTAATAAAGCTACAAGATTAAACAATAATATACTTTCAAGAGCATATTTATTTTCAATTTATTGAAGAAAATAATTGTAATAAAATAAATAAAATAAATGTAATAAATTCTTCGAAACTAAACAAGTAAACAGTTCATGTTAAATCATTAAAACAAGAGTTTGTAAGTTGGAGTAGATATGAAGTGTTTGTACACAGTATCCACTAATAACTGTTTAGCATGAAACTAAGCTTTTCAATCCACTTCAAACAATTTTCAGGTCTATACAAATATTGTTGCGAAGAATTTAATAATCACTTTCACGAAAATAACTAGACTTGAAGTAAACAAGCAGACTATTGCCCGCGTGAAAATTGTTTATAACCCTAAAGGAAATTAATGTAGGTTAGGTATAGCATAATATCCTTTCCAAATATCTAAATCGCTTCGGTAGTTTGGAGGCGAAAAGGTTACGCATAAACATTTGCTTTTTCGCATTAAAAATATTGACTTTTAAACATTGAATTTTCCAACTCAGATTATACTTGCAAATTTTTGTTATTATTCTGGAAAATTCCTATTGAAAACACTTACTTTTAGACTGATAATATTTAATATGAAGCTCGAATATAAGTATTAATATGAAATATAATTCCATAAAATTTATAGAACAAGGATTATAACTGAAATTTCATATCTGCCATTTGAAAGGATTCGAGGAAGGAGCGAGTGAAGGATATTGCGAGATTAAACTGTTCTATCTTAGAATTCGTAGTAAAGTCTAATCGGTATTGCTTTATATAAAATACATTTAATTAAACATTTCATATCTCGATGTCAAAGGTTATACAGGTAATATACAAATCTTCAGAGGGACAAGCAGTTCTCTTACCGAAACTGTTTTAATAACTGCATTATTAAAACTGTTTCGGTAAGAGAACAATTTATTAACAATACGAAAGCGTGTAAGAACTATTTACTTGCCCGGTATCATATTTGATCAATTGCTAGATTTTAGTAGCTTTACACGCCAATATAAATGATAGTAAAGAGTAACAAAATAGCACCATCGAATGACACCAAAACATATCTTTAAATCTATAAAACTGCAACAACTTGGATCATAACTAATCAACTTCCCAGAGAAGAGTTTAATATCATTCAATTGAAATAATTTACCTTTTCAGACGTCTCTTAAATAAATACACACATCAAAAGTGTCTAGGGATCAACATATATTTTTGCAATAACTTTTCTCCTGATTGATATTAATTAAAAATTTCTTTAAGGATTCATCAAATAAAGTGTTTTCGTTTGTCACAGTAACGATAAACCAAGTCACCTTTGCATTAATAAAGAAATTTGCCATTTTCCTAATAAAGGGATTTTTGACATTTGAACCACTAACATTAAAGTTCGAAAAAAAGACTGAAATAACAGTTTTCTTTAAAATTTTATTGGGTAACTTAAACAATTAATAATCCGTGTTTCTACCGCGAACACTAACAACACAAGAACATCGGTTTGGCATACTCAAAATGAGTTCATCCAAATCACGCTGTGGAATGGCCGCCCATGTTCGTTGCAACAACAAAAAAAGGTCTTCTTGCGACTGGATACCCTCCATATTCGGCAGAGCTCTTCTCTGTAGCATATCCCATGCATGCTCAATCGGGTTCAAGGCTGGCGACTGAGCAGGCCAGGGCAGGACATTGATGTTAGCTGCGGCGAGAGTCTGTCTTACAACTCTTGCGGTGTGCGGTCGTGCATTATCATGCATTAACTGAAATAAGGGACCGATTTGCACTTGTAGAGGAACGATGACGTCTGATACAATCGTCTCAGCATAAATTTGAGCGTTGAGGTTGCCTCTGATCCAAATCAACTCAGTTCTTCCGCCGATCCAAATACCCGCCTATACCATGATGGTTCCACCACTATAAGGATGGACTTCCTGGCAGGATTTTAATCGCTGTTGGCGTCCAGGGGTTCTCCAGTGTCGTATACGTCTTGTATCCGGTCTCATACCAAAACGAGACTCATCAGAAAAGCACACGAAACGCCATTGTTCTTTGCCCAATTTCTGTGTTCAAGAGCCCATTGATATCGAATCCTACGATTGTGCATTGCTATAGGTGGTACCCGTAGCGGTCTTCGGGAATGAAGGTTCACTTCATGCAAGCGGTTTCTGACTGTTTGGTCGCTAATTAAGTTCCCTGAAGAGTGATGAAGCCGCACGGCTAACATCATGGCGGTTATTGTTGGAGCTCTTCGAGTTAAGATTTGAATGTATCGGTCTTGTCTCCGTGTGGTGCAGCGATACCGTCCTCCATGGCGCTCAGCCACGGTACCAGTGCTTCGGTAACGTGTCCAAAGTCGACTGATAACACTCTGACTTGTATTCAGAGCTAAAGCCACAGTACGTTGCCGGGAACCAGCTTCTATCATTCCCACGGCTCTGAGCATTTCTTCCCTGCTTAAATGACGTCGCCGCTCCATAATAACGTTGGTTTTAATCAGTAGTAGGGAAACAGTAGCACTAATAATGTCTTCAATGCGTTGTATGTTTTTATAGGGAAAATATTGACAGCTGATTTTCATCTTTTACTCGAATTTGATTCACAGTTCCTGATTCAAATTATGAAATGCACCAAAAAGGATCCATATAAATTTATAAAATCATAAATTTATTACAAAGCCACATCTCAATCTCAAGAAATCCGCATAAAAATGCTTGATCCCTAGACACTTTTGATGTGTGTATATATGTACTCTGAATATATATTTGTATTTAGTATATTCTCCGAATACGTCGTTGATTCCAAGCCACTTATAATAATTTACTTCGATGTAAGATTCCCGACGGTGAAGTTGCAGGGATTGCTGGTCTTTTTATCGATTCGTCTTGTCGTACCAACATTATTGAAATTAATTTCATATACAACGTAATTGTTGGGAATTGGTTGATGTAGTGATGTACCAACTTTTATTAGGAATAAGTACTTCAATTATTATTATACAAATAGGACATGTATAAAAAATTAATATCAGTTTTCCAAATAACAGAATTGATTTTAATTAAAACTTATTTTGTGTGCTTCGATAAAAAGAAAGGTAACCTAGAAAAGTTCAATAAGTACCAATTCAATAAAAAAGTTCCATAATTATCAGTCACTTTATCAATTATTTATCAATTATTTTATTATCTTTCCGCAAAGCCTACGTCGTAGTGAAATTTGACTACGAGACTCGTAGCGCGTTATACATGATTGTAATGTTTAGTAAGTCATTAAAGGATATAATATCGATAAAATTATATGTAAACAATGTTTTTAAAGAAATTCTGATACTACATACATATACTATGTTGTTACTTGTTGAATAGGCGGAGAATCAGCGGAGTGTGGGTGTGACCGGGGTGGCGGGCGTTTGCACGGGTTGAGATGCACCCACCTCACTCCCCCCGGGTATATAAACGGCAACGGTCGGAGAGCGCGCTCAGTAAGGACAGTTTCGGCGCGGCGCGCGCTCGCCGCCGCCGCCATCGCCATGTCCCTCACCAATAGTCGCGCGTTAGATAACTTTACATCGTTTAATATGGAGTCGAACGTAACGCGCGCGGACTTTGCAACAACTCTCGGACCCGAAACAACGACAGTGCTAAACCTGACCCCATTTGATGTCATAACGGAAGAAATCGCAAGCAAACTACACATCGTCTACACTCCTTTGTTAATTATTTTAGGCTGTATTGGAAACCTGATGTCGATACTCGTATTTTGTACCACCAAGTTGGGGGTACAATCTACGAGTCATTACCTCTCGGCATTGGCTGTATCCGACACAATCTTTCTTCTGCAACTTATTCCGCCCTGGCTAAGGGCCGTCGAAGTATCTTCAGTTTTTAACAAAAATGGTTTTTGTCAAGTTATAGTTTATTTGACATATGTGAGCAGTCACCACAGTTCGTGGCTGGTCGTCTCATTCACAGTAGAGAGGTTAGTTGCGGTAGTGTACCCCTTGAAGCGCAATGTAATGTGCAGCACTAAACGTGCACGTCATATAATTTTTGCTTTGGCAATTATCTCTCTTGTGGTCAACATTCCGGTCCTGCGTTTTGCGGTTCCTTCGGCCGGCGACTGTAACATCGACTACCAGTTACTGGATCACGCGGCGCGGTTCAATATGGTCGACACGATGCTGTCCTTCACGGTGCCGCTGGCGATGATCATCGTGCTCAACGCGTGGATCATGACGGGCGTGTACAGACTCGGGCGCACTCGCGGTCACCTCGAACCACCAGAAAGCGTCGCACAGTCTCGAGCCCTCAACTGGCAGCGGTCTCAACAGCGGGTAACGCGGATGCTGCTCATCGTCTCCAGTGTTTTCGTACTTCTCAACTTGCCGGCATACACCATGAGAATAGTCGCCTACGCCAACAACATGGTGAGTATCATAATATGTATATTTAATTTTCTTAAATATTAATTTTATTTCCCCACGCCGAAGCGACTTCGCTTTTTTGGGTCAATGTACAAAAAATAAAATCTCTTAAGTCATAGAATTTGGTAGATAAAAAAAACTATAAATATCATAAAAATTGCCATTTCGCAATTGTTTTTTGGGTATATGTCACAATATAATTTTCTAATGCGTCGCGATTGGAATGTTAATATATCTTTTGTTCCAATATTTATCGGGGTAAAAAATATATTAATAATAAATCAAACGTTGAAAGTGATCCACTCCAACAAACCACGCGGCGGTCGTGTAATTGTTTTTGCTGGCGTCGCGCGTCGGCGAATCTAGTTATATTTTTCGCGACTTTTGTAAATTACCTCTGTGTAAAACACGTTACACTTATTTAGTCTATGTGATGTCAGGCGTCTTAAAATGACGAACAGAATAAAATAGGTTGTTTTGATCTTTCTAGCCCGTTGCTAGCGAAGAATAGATAGCGATTTGTAATTAATCAGCTCCCGGCACGGTCACTACGTAATAATATTTGTTACAATGATTGTTTTCGCTCTCTGGAGGAAACTTTGAGTGTTTGGCCCGGTCGTTCTTACAACAATCGCTTTTGAGGTCTCTGAGATACTTGAAATTTAAACATCAGTTTCGCTACAGCCAACTGAAGACGGAAAAACACCGTTTATTTAATTTTTCACCAAAAATAAGTAACGTTTAAAAAAATAGTAGAGTATAAATATCGCAAAGTATTAAAATTAATCTCATATCGCACACAATCTAAAAAGGGGGGGACCAAGTAAAATTAGTCTTATTGTCTTAAATTTCTTTCTATTTATATATTTAATGAGCTAATTTTAATACGTTATGTACCCGACGGAAGAAGACATGCAAGAAAAAAGGAGCGGTAAAATAAGTACTAACGTAATAGTCTTAAGAAAAGATCTGTCTGAAGACTGATCTATCAATATACAGCTCAAAACACTGAACAGATTCCGCTTATGACGTAGGCATCTTCTAGAAAAGAAGAAAACGCGGACAAACTGCGAGGCACAACTAATTGTACGTATACTAGCATGTAAGTTTCTATCCATTACCCGACGGAACCCGACGGGAGAAGACTGCAAGAAAAAAGGAGCGGTAAAATATGTACTAACATAATAGTCTTAAGACAAGATCTGTCTGAAGACTGATTGTAGACCAATTTATTCACAACTTGTACGTTAATATACTCGCATACATACTCGTGAGTATATAAAATAATATCGTTTAATTAAACTACTAACTTAAAACGGCTGGATCGATTTAGCTGAAATTTGGTACTGATTTCTCTTATAGGTAACAAGGAATAAAGCATATAGTAGAATACTTATAATGCCGACATTCGCATATGAAAAAACGAAAAAATTTCAGGTAAAATCGCAAGGCACAGCGAAACTGATTGTTTTACCAGTTAAAATTTCAAGAAAAAGTAATATCTTTGGCTCAAAAGCTTTGGTTAAAAAAGAAAATCATTTTTTTATATACTTTAAAACTACTTACTTTACATTCATAAATTTAATTATATTTAAGACTCTTAGAAAAAGCCTTTAATTAGATAAGGAAAACTAAAAAAATACTAAAAATGTAATTCACTTTCGATCTAGAATATTTAGAATAAATTCACTTCACTCACTCTACAATAAATTGTTTAAAAAGAAAAACAAAATTGTAAGTCCTTAAATGTGACTCTACCAAACAAACATTTTAATTGAAAAGATATGTTTTAGCGAGCTTGTATTCCATACATGCAGCTTCAATCAAGTTTTAATCAATATAATCTTATGTTTCACTAAAAACTCAATCAGAGGGTTGCAGTGCGGTTGGCTGATCACTGTGCGTAGCAAATATTTGTGTATGAACAACCAATTCATATGTAATTATGACGTCGACTATATAGAAACAGGCATACTCAACGACGGAAAAATAAATTGATTGATCTGTTTCGACTGCAAAGATATCTTTAATATTTTATATATTATAATATTTTATCAGCCTAGGTAAAATGCAATTTATTTGGTCATATATTGATACTGTACTGGCAAAAAATATATAAACTAATAGCAATATAATACATAAGTACTTCTTTTTTTATAAGTTCCGTTCGTGTGTAATAAATAAAATTGATTGAACATACACTTTAACAATACATCTATCATACTCTGTCACCAAACGGAAAAAGTGTCGATGTTTTTGACGAGATTTTCAATTTGGTTAATAAAGTAAAAAAAACATACATTTTCCCTTTTATTTTATCGAGTATGTTTTGGTAAACTCTCTAATTGCGCCCCACGGTTATAACGTGAAAGCGTATCAGGTAACTCGACTTCTTTTCGAATTTATATAATAGTTACGATTTATTCAAATAAAACGAACATTTATACGAATATATTTAAATTTACACATAAATACATTATCTTTAAAATAAATGTGTTCAATATAACTAACGAATATAATGGAACATTTTGATGTCAAGTATTCAATCAATAATCATGGAATGATCAAAGCCATTCTTTGTATATTTGTTGCAATAGCTGCCCGCAAATGAGAGTTTCGCAGTTTCCATTGTATTTATAAATTCCATGTTAAATAACTAACAAAATTTACATTAATATTCTGAATGCTAACGTGTTTGTTTAAATTGAATTAATACAATTACGGAAGATATTATGTTGCCATAATTATATGTGACTTAACATTTGTCTCGAGAACTATTTTAAGGGATGAAAGAGAATATTTCAATTTGTATTGGTATCGCATGACTCGTACCAGTTGACATGATTATTTAAAGTTTTTTGGAGGAATATTTAGTAAGTGGTAGGTTGTTTGATTGTGTGATATGTGTGGTGTGTGTGTGGTGTGTGTGATGTGTGTATGTGATATGTGTGGTGTGTGTGATGCGTGTGTCTGTGTGTGTGTGTGTGTGTGTGTGTGCGTGTGTGTGTGGTGTGTGTGTGTGTGTGGTGTGTCTATGTGTGGTGTGTGTGTGTGTGTGGTGTATGTGTGTGTGGTGTGGTGTGTGTGGTGTGTGTGTGTGTGTGTGTGGTGTGTGTGTGTGATGTGTGTGTGTGAGTGTGTGGTGTGTGTGTGTGTGTGTGTGTGTGGTGTGTGTGTGGTGTGTACGTATGTGGTATGTGTGTGTGTGTGTGGTGTGTACGTATGTGGTATGTGTGTGTGTGTGTGTGTGGTGTATATGTTGATGTGTACGAGCATTACTTTGTTTCGCAGTCGGTGTGGTGACCATCACGCTGGAATTAGAGTTGTCAAAATATACTAAATAAAAAAGATTTTAATATTGGGTCACCCAAGTAACTTTAAATTAAGAGACAACTTTAAGATCTTAAACTAAGCTAAAAACTAAACCTAAACTAAATAGTAAAAAACAAGTTACAGCCGGGTAGCTGATTTTTGTTCGCATCAGCAGTTTCGTTTTTAAAATGAAGGAACATTTCAAAAATAGGTATTATCATCGTCTTATTTATTGAATTAACTTTAACAACATAATTTATACATAACTATTGTTTACGACTGTGTGTCAAAGTCTAAAAATGTTAACTTTATTAAATTAATAATTTAAATCCCGTCTGGCGTACGTACTTTTAGGGTTCCGTAAGTCTGTATGAATGGAGGGAACCCTTATATTACTCGTGTCTATCCGTCAATTCTAGGCAATGTGCTCCGAATTTATCGGTCCGTTGATGTTGAAATGTTGTGTAAAGTTTTGTGTTCAAATATAAATAATATAATTATGGATACCGATATTCGAACCTGTAGTTTTACCAAATCGTAGGTCAAAAACATACAAACATATTTGCTCTCATCTCAGTGTTTGTTTTGAATAGACTGAGTAGTAAATAATATTTTTCGATACCACTATTTTGATTGAACATCAAAGGATGTCCAACAAAAAATAAAAAGGATTTATTAAAATTCGGACAGATGGAAAATACGGGATTTCAAAAAGTTATGCAGTTGTAAATAAAAAATATAAAAACGCATGTGTCGAGAGCCGACTCCTAATTCGCATTGGTTTTAAACGTAGGTTATTTTGTGAACCAATATGAAAAATTAATTAATTTTACTTGTTATTATAACTTTATCTAATAATACTAAATTCAAAAATATAAAACTACTATACAAGACTTTTGATTGCAAACTAAAGTCAAAAGCGGTGTATGAATTTCATTTTAACTGACAATATACATATTTCAATGATAAACTATGTGTTTTAACACTTGCAAAATACCTTTGAACGCCGACAATGAATATTTTACGTAAATTCTTTAAATACGTCAATCAAAGGCCAATCACGTGTAAACGCGTCTATTCAGAACTGCTGTATTTATTTCCTTCTTTTCTCGTATTCAAAATTATTTTATAGAAGAAAATTTTACAAAATGTACTTATTGAAAAATTACAATTTCGCGAATCCGAGCATGTCACTTGCAGATAATTATTTTAACGATGCTCTTATTAATTTTGATATCAGATTTCAGAATGGTTCTGCACGTAATAAACTAGATCACAAATTATGTAAATGCTAAATATGTCCCTTTAAACAAAAACCTACTAAAACTATTTTCAATTATTTCATCAAAAGATTTGGGAGTAATACACATTTATGTGAACATCTAGATTATTCAAAACGCGTTCCACCAAACAAACGAACTACGCCTTTAAAATATTTGTATAGATTAGAACAAAGGTTTTGATAAACAATGAAATTAGTTAGCGAAAGTACAAGAACTCTAATTCTTTGTAAATCTTAAGGCAGCTCGTTTAATTCTTTCGTAAGGGAAACCAGTTGTTTACGTAGGTATTTATTACTAAGACAAGCTTAAAGGCTTACTTAGAAAGTAGTTCTTCATTAAAATAAAGAACTGTTGTCTTTTAAAATTATTGGTCATCGAATAAATATATCTTTTTGTGCCATATAATAAAATTTTAATACTGGGAACAAAAATACACTTAAGTATTTTTAAACTAAAATACTAAGTAACTAGGTGTTTTTATCATAAATGTCGTAATAGGACTGAAATACATAATAACGCACCAGAAAAGTGCAGTCATTCTGAGCTAGGTTTAAATCTAAGCGGACCCTTACGTAAACAACGTCAAAGAGAACGCCAACACTGTAACATGACCTGAGGGCTCAATTCGTAATACTTTTTATACAAACAGTTGCGAAAACGTATACATACGTTCATAAAACGTTATCAGAGTAAAAAGTTTACATTATGAAAATATGTTATTTTAACACAAATGTTTTCATTAAATTAATACAGGATTCATATTAAAACACATATAATTGTAGAAATAACAAAACGTATCGAAATCCTCATTTATTAAAAAAAAAGTAATTATTACGTATAGTAAAAATATGAAAAAATACGAAGCGTCAACATTTCGACAGGATAGGCCGATTTTGCTTTAGCCTGTGTAGACTATGTCACTTTTTATGTCAGTGCCGGGCTAGAGGCTACATGTTACTTGATTTAATAGTTATTTATGGTACAAGCGAGGTAAGTTGGTGATTACTTCCGAGGCGCTATTGAGGCCCGAGCCGTCAGGCGAGGGTCAGAAGATAGCCGAGGTAGTAATCATCAATACACGCGTGTACCATACAACGTTTTTCAACACATTTGCGAAGAAATTATCATTTTTCGCTAATAAATAAACAGTTTTTCTATTCGCGCGCATCCAACAAAACAATGGTGATCGGCCAAAGACTAAAAAAATATACTTTTAAAAAAAAAATCGAATGAATGAATGAATGGAATCGACCATAGACCTACCAAAAGTAAGGCAACATAGTTGAAGTTTGTTTTTAAAATGTATGGGCACAATTTTTTTTGGTATCGAAACTTTTTAAAACAAAGCAATTTAAAAAAACAATCTACAACTCACTAGTGAATAAAACATGTCATTATTCAACTGTTTTTGCACAAATAAGAGCACCTTTATGAGCAAGTGTGTTGAAAAAGATTTTTTTGCCGAAAGCTTTTTTGATTACGGGAAAAATGGAGCAAGCAGGGGGTAGAAAAATTGAATTAGTAATTATTGTTGTATGGCATCAATTGTTCTTCGCGAGGTCTAATGCCCACAGGACTACTATTATGTAGTATTATTTACCTATAGTGTGGTTCTTTCGAAGGCACTCAAGTGAGAAAAGTTGACCCCCTCTAGTAGCCGGTAGGTTAACGACTGTTCTACTTAAAATAATTGAGCACGAGTACAATTTGTAGGGCAGTGCCAATTAATTAAGGATTAAGATCGTTACGCAGAAAATGTATCGAGGGACTCTTGTTTACAAGTTGTAGTAACGTTAAGGGTAACTTTACAAAACAGGTGTTTTTAAAAAGGAAAAACATAATTATAATGATGATTAAAGAGCGGATAATATTAATGATTTAAGAGTGTGAAATAGGGTTATCTTAGAGTAATCACTATGATGGACTGCTGAACAGGGTTACGGGGAAAATTTCTACTTAAACTTTTTGAGAGAATGGTGCATATTCCAAAATATTTCATCGGATTATTATATTGTTATTTTATTTTATACAGCATACCATTATTTGAGCTAGTTAGGTACATGTCAGTTTATGTAACCATCGACCATAAGAGAGAGTAATTATTTGAGTCGTAAATCGCATGATTTCGTTCGGTTGATGTTAACTGAAATTTGGTTGCGCTGCCATATTAACGTATTGAATTTAGTTAACGCCTGTAATGGGGTGTTTGTATTATGGATCGCAATGGATTCACTAAATAGTTTGCTTTACAAAGCGGGTACGGAATTCCATGGCAGACAACTAAGTTAGTTAGGGCTAGCTAATGGAGAGGGTTTGTTTATGTTATTTTGTGAGATATATTTTGAATAATACATCAAAAGACTAGGAAATTAATCTCGTTAAAGCTTATATTACTACGAATATTACCATATCAGAGTAAAAATAAATAAAAACGTATAAAAACCTAAGTTGTTTTTCAAAAAGAATATTTTGAAAATTTTTAATTAATTTAGTACATTTCCTGAATATCGGACTGAATGTAGCTTTGTGATATACAATTCCATATCCCTTACTGATCTCTCAGCCGATCCGAAAATCAATTACAATAGGCTTGAGATAGTACGTGTAGACAAATCATATTACGTCATCAGCATCACGTAGCACAAATCGAACCTTCATATGAGACCGAATGCAACGTAAACACCACAAAATACATAAGCTTCTCTCATATTGTTATTGAGTGATTATGATTTCCTTATTGCATGATTAAGTTCGCATAGTTGGGGGCAATAACAATCATTTAAGTCTCGTTATTTCTTAGAAGGCTCATAATAAACAACGCTTATAAGAGCAAGCGCAGTTTTATTCTGGTATCGTAGTATTTGGTTCCGGAAAACCCAAGTTGAAAATTTTGCGCGAATATTGGAACTTAAAAACAGAGTCACTGAGAAGGCTTCTGCATATCGTGTTACGAGAGGATCAATTGACTTTATTTTATTTATTTCTCAGTAAAGTAATTAACACGAATCAGAAGCTTTGGGTATCGCAATGTTTTTCAGATATCCAATGACAAAGTTTTAATAAGTTTATGAGATTTATTTGATATCTATTACTGACCTTTGCGTAACACGAATACGTAATAGCTTTTATTGATTTTGTAGAAAAATAAATGTACAATACTATTCAAATGGATGGAAACTGCATGACATGAATGTATCGTATTATAGTTTGCTTAGAGGGTGTTAAACAGCAGGTAACTTTGAACTCTACGTTGCATTCCTACGTGCAGTGCATGTTCGGCGAGAAATACTTCAAAAATGGTTAGAAAGTTGAAAATGCAAGTCACAGTCGAGTAGTTCGGACCATTACAAACTGTAAGGTATCGCAGTCTCGTTATGTTCACACATCAGTTAACAACATAAAAGCTTGTATGACATAAGCGAATGTCTGCTCACAGGAATGTATACAATTTATTGGTACAATTACTACATATTTCCATATGAAGTGCCATTTGAAATGTCTCTATTTATAGACGATTTCAAATGCAATATTTAAATTACGTCGACACGTTGACAATTTGGTACCTACACATAGAGTCACACAGAGTATTGTTGGAAGTTAAACAACAGTAAAACTTGCAGCTGAAAATTTCATAATAGTAATTTCCATTTTGATGAATGATGTGCCAAGCAATTTCATTTACATACATCGTGTAACGCTTTTATAAGTTGAAAACGCACATATGTCACACAATGGTTCACACACCGGATGAATCTACTAAAACAATTTCTTCCTCATCTGCATTGATTTGCATATTTCTATTCAATTTATTTATCGATACACGTTTGTAACAAACTTTATGAATGTATAATCCGTGTGTTTTATGTAAATAACTTTGTGTAATTCGATTGGAAACATATTTGTAATGATCAAGTTTTATTTGGATTAACTCGGGTACTCCCTAGTGATATCTGTAGCTTCATGTTTACATAGCGGTTCAAACTTTAAGTCGGTCACCGCTGTGGTAGATTTACGACAACGTTCTAGAGATTTTATAAACATTATCATTATGAAAAGCTTTTAAACAAAAAATGATGGTATTTTTGACAGGAAGGAAAAATACCGATTAGTAAAACGCTTTTTTGTAAGTATATTATTTCTTAATGACACATAATAATGTGTCATATTAAATATAAAATATATAAAAAATCCGAACGGTAACTAAAAATATTTTATTTTGCAAATAAGTGATGATATAAAAATATTTATGAAACATTTTGTCATTTTGATAAAATTGGCCTTTTATTGCGGTAACTTTGCACTTGTAGAAGTTTTTAATACTCATAGTAGATTCAATAGAGTATTTACACCCAATCATATAATATACTATGTAGATTCAGGGGCTTATATTGACGAGACGAGGATTAATTGGCGCAGTGATTACAGTGAGACGGAATACCATACAGATTACTGTAACCGATTACAAACTGGAACACAGCTAAGTCAATTAAATACAAATACGTAATCTGTGGGTAAATTCGTTTAACTATTGAGGTCTCGGGGCGACGGTGATCTATTACGACTTATAACAGGGACGCCAACCGCATTAAGTAGGTACGAACATAAACGAAAGTCAATTAACTGATACATAATTAAATATAATAGTTGTTAGGGCAGATAAGATTTCATTTTATGACAGGAATCCTCTTTAATGTAATGTAATTTTAAAAGTCTTAGAGGATTTTAATATTTGAATTTGTTTATAAATTTTCATTGCGTTAACCAGCCTGCACTTCCTAGTATAGTCCAGGTTTGATTTTTTTATAAATCACTACGATATAAGACTTACAGACTTTACAGACTGTACTCCGAACTTAGTTTGATAGTCGGCAAAAAAGACAAAGGTATAGGACGCTAATCAGGATTAGAGGTATATGTACTATGTGACACTACTTTTGGGGTGAAAGTTAAAAATACAAATTTTCCTACACTTTAGGCACATTCTGGTCTAGACAGTACAAAAAGTAGAAAAAATAAACCTAAGTGGTGTCCATCAAAGTCTGACAATGCACATTTGGGACCGTTGAACTTTTCCATGCATATTTAATACCCATCTTCGCATGAAGTTATGTTAATAACTTGTTATTAATGCCTTATTCGATGCTTTATAAACGTATTATTTATGACATTACTATACTTTACCTATCGAGAATTATAAGGTTTGTACATGTTGAGTAAAGTATAGCACAACATTGAATAAAAACGAGCTTGACTTAAAAAATATTTGGAGTTTTGAACAGATTGAATAACAACGGGCGCGCTATCGATTGTTCCCAAACCCGACTATGAAGTGGCCCTCGGCTATTGTGCTATGTCAGTAAAATGCTCTGCACTGTGTGCGTTTGTTTAGACGTTGCGATGTAACGAGAATACTATTGACAGAATATTGCAAACGGAATGGAATTTTCATTTAAACGTTACGATGCATGTACGAGTACGAATGTAATGTTTTGTTGAAATTTAGATGTAAAAGGACCAAAATGACCTATCTGAATTCTCATTGTATTACAGCTTAACCTGTTAATAGGTATATGCATTAATCACAATGCTGCTGGTATCCATACTAAGTATTGTACTGCAAACTCTCCTAATTGGAACATGATATTGTATCCGTAACAAAATCGAAATGTCATATTACAGAATACAAATTAGGGCTAAGTTAATTCACTGGAGCGTTAATAGTAGACTAATTGATATAATTAATAACGATATTGTTTCTTTGTCTGTACAGAATGAGAACGAGTACAGCGGGAAGTGGGCAGCTCTTCAGCAAGTATGCTTGCTGTTCTTCAATACCAACTTCGGTATCAACTTCTTCCTATACTGCATGTCTGGGCAGAACTTCAGACGCGCTCTCTGCATAACATTCCCGTGGCTACGAAGACTTTTTGGCTACGTGCCCGGTGCCAACCTTGTCGCGACACGTGCTACAGTTTCAAGTAAGGTTACTTTAGTTACCGACTATGATTTAATTGTTAAATAGTTCTATACAGCGATTATGGCCACTACTATCATCAAGACAAGAATATAAACATCGTATACCAATGGATTTATCGAAGGCTGTGACAACGCTAACATTCTTCAGGGTTCTTGTGAATTTGTGTAGGTTAAACCACATGTAATCAAAAAAGACGATATAGCTACGATTAGGTCCATTCTAAAATTAATTGTTGCTATTATTTAGTAATTAGGTAATTGTCAATTAATTATAATCTATAATCCAGATTTTGTTACAAAGCTAATCAGTGCGGCCGCGACACACAAATATGTAATAAAATAATCGGGACGCGGTTAACCTTTTAACATTCCTGTCCCTAATCGAACGTTTGTCACATCGTTTCGGTTAAAATTGTTCTCATTATGATTCATTGAACAACCATATCTTGTATTTTTCAAGTAGGGAGAAGCAGTGTTTTTTTTTCAGCTTTATATCGACCCAGTTAACTTAAGTTTGATGTATGGCAACTGAAATATCAGTGTCCAAAAACTTGCGGGTTTGATTCCCGTGCAATTTGTGTGTGCTTATTTTTTGATTAATTATATTTAAATAAGGTAAAGTATTTAAACATCTAGAAATTTCCAGATAACACAAACTTAAATATAACAGACCTAAACATTACATACACATGTAGAACCTTCCATTAACCACAGAACATTTAAATATACTAGACTTCGGACTTCGGAGAGAACTTCGCGTGTTTCACTGCAAAACTAGGTAATTATATGTGTATGGTGACCGATTCACCATAAGATTGAGATTGGAATAATATTAGATACCTGTCTATTTGAGGCTCACGACGGAAAAAATATAAATGTATTTTCATAAATATTAGTTTCCAATGTACGATTTACTAGTCTTTTTGATTGCGGTCGGTTGACGGCAGTGGTTGTAGACAACTGGGTTTTTGCAACATATAAAAAAAATCTGATCAAAAATATTTCCTTTCAGCTGGTTTGAAAAATTTAATTGAACTGTACAAGCCATAGAAAGTACGAAACAACTAAATTACATTCGAATAAACATTTTTCTTTTTATTCTTAATTAAAATAACAAATATAATGTATTTAACAATTTAGTTGTAGATTAAAAATACGTGGTTCATAAACAGATCATAACCCAAAAAAACAGAATAACTGCATCGCACACTCGTGAAACCTGGTTGTATTAGAAGTAATAAATAACAAATTATCGCTAATGTTTATACCAAGAAAACCTCTCTAATAAATTCGTACTCGTATCAAACCATAATCTGTATAAAATCTTCAGAGTTAAACAAAACGAACCTTGACATTAATCAAAATAAGATTCAGCAACACGTACATACGCGTGTCATGTAAGACGAAGTATATTACGGTGTTTTTCCAGAAGAATGTTCGAGAATACTACGAAATACATTAGAATTTTACTAACTGGTAACGCTTTCGAGCGTTTACATATTATACAGTAATGTGACACTTCGTAATGTACCCGACTGACACAACGCCAACTTAATTCAATTTCAGTGACAGTCACTCCGTGCCTATTCTATTTATATGCCCCTAAATACACCCTGGAGTTCGTATTTGCGAGTGAGTTTTTGGCAGTGAATATTATTTTTCAAAATTGCTCATATCGTCACGACTTCTATTATTCTAATGAACAGAATCACGGGTGACATTTATTATACAAATCAAATACAATTCTTGATGACATGACTTGATAGACTGACACAGAAAGTGAAAGAAAGGGTTATATGAGTAGAAATATGAACATTTACATTGGAAGACTACATTTTCCTTTGGTTAAATGGCAGGAAACGTCTGACGTAAATGTAGGTAACATTCAAGTAACTACGTCACAATACTCACAATTTTACGAAATTTTGAGTCGAGACTATTAAGTTTTCTAAGTTTAGGTATTAGTTAATACTTTTTTAAATCAAGCTATTTTGTCGACCCAATTAATTCATTAATAGCAACAAGGACCTGTTATTACAATCAAAATTTTAATATTTCATTAAAACATTTACTTTTGAGAGATAATTTAAATTTTGAATAGCAAATTTTTCCACATTGTTTTTGTAGGCAATTAAAATAATTAGCGCTTGTAATAAAGTTTTGTAAAAGTATACGCAGACTTAGTAAAGGTTGCTAAGATTTCGGAATCGTTTCGTTAATTAAAAACAATAATATGTATGATGAACATTTCTTTTGATCTATCATGTTTGTAATTTTCCCGACAATTAAAATACAATGTAAATTTTAACCGCTGCTGTCTTTATGATGAGACCATGTGTGTAATTTTTCACAGCATTTTAATTGGCAAATGTAAAATGAACTTAGGTTTTTCAAAAGGACTTCTAATACAAACGTTTACGCAGTTACTCGTGGTCCCTTTACATTTGTATTTTCCTCTGATAGTCCCTCTTCAATGTATCTTTTTGGAAAACTTTTAATTAAAATATTTTCATAGCTGTAGTACAGTCAGCAAGAAAGTAGATTTACACATTCATTACACAATAATTGCGGCTTTTTCAATACGTAACTCGTCTATATTTTATAGCTTGATTTAAAATCAATCTTAGAATTAGATATAAGTATGTAGTATTGCAATGTATATTTCCATTGAGTTTTTTTTTTATTATCCTAATGTTTTCATCTTTTTGATGCGGACTGTACAAAACGTTCAAAACGTTAGAACTAAAACAAGCTTTGTAAATGAATAGGATTTGTATTGAGGGGCACACACAGAAAATATTAACGGCAAGCTTACAAACTTAATCCGGTGCGGCGAGTATACGACTGAGTGTAGAGACATGAAACGCCCAACGGCTTTATTGAGGGATCAAAGAAATATTAATAATATATTTCAACTATCCCGTTTAGCGTTAAGTGTTTTATAGCAGACAAAATATTAATACAATTATTTATTTATCATTCGGGTTCGGAACAAAAAGAGACAGCTGAGTTTGTTATTTTTGATATTTTTTTGGAAAATAATGAGTTGTACCAATTGGTGTGTGAAAGGTAACGACAACTGAAAAGACGTGGGGCCTTGTATCGAAAAGCTTATCGTAACACATAATCACATGTCAAATGTGAGGCTCGACCGATATCTCTGTAACAGCCGTTAAATGATCATTTTTGTTTATAGGTCACAAATAAAAATGTTGTTCCTATTTCCTTCTGTACGTAAAAATAATTTGATGTGTATGTTATCTGTAAAAATGTGAATCACACCTTACATGGGATATGGTGACACAAAAACTTATTCAGAAAGTCAGAATTTAGAGTAATTTGTAAAGATATGTATAAGTTGTAGCAATATTTACCATCAGAGTAATATGCTTGTTACATTGTTTAAGTCCTAGAAGACACGTAATTTTTAGCTCTAGGACGCGCGATTGAGTCGCGCGGTACAACGTCTGAACTCATAGTATTAAAGGGGCAGTCGCGTTGAAGGATGTTCCTCACCAATTTTGTTTGTGAAAATCCTACATAAAACGTATAATATCGTCCTTTACTTTCTCATAATATGACTCATGTCTCAACATTATCGCATTTTTTTTGCAATAAAACGCAGTCCTCGCTAAAACGCAATCGAGTTGCCAAAACGCGCGACTTCAATATCGCGAACCCTTGCGTAAAATTCGTCACATCGTACATCGCAATGAAAACGCGGTATCGCTAATATAATAAAGAATAGTGTGTATACAAACCCCCAAATAAACATTATATGTAATCATTATCTCTAATGAAATACAAGACTTTTGCGTCGTCACAGTTTGGCCTTCATTCACCAAACTGTAACAACGCAAAAGCTTTGATAAATATTGCGTCGATTAATTACAGGCAGTTGTTGATTCCATTTATTGTTTAGGAAAACGAATATTGTTAGATAAATACTCTTCAAGACTGATAAGATTTCGACTTGTAAATCCGAATCCAATACAATCTGGTAAACAAATTACGAACATTCGAGAAATGTATTTACTAAAAAGGTTTGTTTGTGACAGGTTCATTGCAATCATTTTGAGGAAAAACTATTTCACTAGTAATTTGACCCAAAAAATATTTATTTTTATGTTCGATTCATTGAGTTTCAATTTACAATAAATTCAAACATCATAGTAAACACAACACTGCTCTACAATCCAGAAACGTGTGACTGTATTAAATACAAACCGTACGCGGCTCATTCACATTATTTCATACTCCGTATAATAAGAAAACGTGTACAAAATATAAGTTGGTTATTTTATCACATTTCTGTTCAAAGTACAAGGACAGATTTTGATTGAGTCGTCTCAAATGTAATCTTTACCGTTCCTCAGTTCAAAGTTCTTCAAACAGATTAATGTAAAAACGTTACCAAAGTACATAAAACAAATCACGAAAGTTCAAATAAAAATATATGTTTACAGGAAATCTTTTCAAAGACTAACCGAGTACGGTGATAATGTTACAAGTATTGAATGTTTAATATTTTAGCATAATTTATAAGATGTTAAACAGAGACCGGGAGGGCACTTTACATAAACCTTGAAACTTCAAAGTGATTTTATCGTTAACAAATACAATTTAAAAGGTTAATTGAAATATTAAAAGAGATGAGTGGTCGACGATAAACTAATTTTGTATACCTAATACATCCCACATGAGCCGATCCATCCCAATGTATCTTGTATACATGTTCAAGTCAAAACACCCTTTAAAACTGGCTGTAATTTCGAATGAACAAGGGAATACGTCGACGCCGAACGGTAGAAAACTCAATTAATCAAGTTTTCTTAAGTTTATGCAGGTAATTTAACTTTGAGAGTATTTTTATTACATGGTAAATTCTCCGTAACATTGGTAAACAAAGATGCATGACAAAAGCTGGTAGGAGCTAAGTACTGCATTTTACATAGATATTTGTAATGTATAAAGTCGTGATATTAAGGAAAAATACTTTAAATACGTAGTTTAACCAGGTAGGGATTAAACGAAATCGAGTGATTTAAGACAGAATAGATAAATCAAGGTAGTAACAACAACGCCTATGTATCTAAGAACAAAGTAATGCGTAGTACCTACATGTTCCGTTGTTGTTCTAACTATATGGGTAAACATTTTAAATCACGTTTAACGTCAGTCACCAGTACTACGTCACGGGTCTCGTACGTTTTTATTATTTAATTTATATGTACAATACCTATATAAATAACTAATGAGAATTTATGCCCAAGTAATTAAGTGTCCTACGCCTAGGTTTCGTAGCTTTCTTTATGTGCCCATTCCTTTTAAGGAAATCCCCCATAAAATTTGCAATCGCGGTGACTTATATATTCGGTTACCAAGTTTACTAAATTTTCTCAGTTTAACATTATAAAGCAATATTAATTTATTGTGTTTGACTCCCGAACCGTTTATTCTTTTAAAATCAAAACGAAAATGTGGGTAACCGTTACATGTTCTGAGGTGACAATTCCTTCATTATCTCAACAATCACACCACTTTGTATCTATATCTCTGTACGATCTTTGTGACTAATAATTTAGTACACACACAAGTAGAGCGTAAAATAAATAATAAGAAATTTTCTTGTGATCTTTGTTGATGTTTAACTAAATTCGTTGTTCTACAGCTTCAAACATCACCGAGGGGCCAATCAACGCGGGTGCGGTGGGGCCGAGAGGGATTGTCCGCAGGCCACGTGGAATAGCTGCACCTTCCATTACGACCGAGGGGGATAACTTTATAAGTCGTTGGCGGTTCGACAACAGTCGTCAAAGGCAGCAACAAATAGAGATGCAGACGCGCAGGCAGACCGAAGACATGTGACGAAGGGCCGGTTATGCGGACGAAGAATGGTGTGAGACACAGTTCCATCACCGTCCGCATCATGCGCGCCAGCTACGTGCAACGAGGGGGCGCACTCAAGACAGGGTCCACGGATTCCGGTCAGTAGATAGAGTGTAGTGTTACAGTTTAGCCAGTGATATCAAACAAAGATGACGTTTCAGTATTTGTTTAGAAACAATATAAACACTAATTATAGTGATAGTGGTAAGATAATTGTGTAAAATGGCTTTATTAAATGCCGAAAGGGAATGACTCCGGTATCTTGTCCATACATGTATACCTAGTACGTAATGTTAGATTTAAGTGGTCCTATACTCGCAAAAAGAGTAACAGATCTCAAACTAGATTTTACAATTATACATTTTTTATATATTTCAAACCATTGTCAAATGTACGTTTTTTATACCTGATAAATCTATTAAGTGTACAAATAGGAATCCAATATGTACCAAAGTTAAAGTCTGACTACAATAACCCAATTTTTTATTAAAATATTATAAAGCTAACTGTGATTGCCAGTGGTAACAATTTTAGTTCAATGCAATTAATTTATTTACACATTTGATTTACATTTAACATAAAATGTAAACTCATATTTAAAAAGGATGTACATATTAATTTCATTCTTTATCAGGCACTTTGCTCAGTTAAAAACAAATGACTCTAACTGATTTTGTATAATTGTAATGAATCAAAAATTTCAAAATGTATCATCCAAATGAATTGGCATGTTTTTTTAAAACATTTTCATAAAATAAGTAAATTGAATACAGAGGAAGTTTATAGAAAATAGATTATTGTTATAATGCGGTAATACTTAGTAATATTTAAGGACTATACATTTATGTAGTTAATTTTATTTCATCATGTGTTTTACTACTTTTCTGTTAAAAGTATGTTCGAAATTGAACTCTCAATAGAACAGATTTGGGGTCACATTTTAGGTATTTTTTTTATTAAATTGATAAAAAAAATCGCGTCTCAGTGCATCTGTCATATTTTATTAAGTACATATTTCTCAGATTCAAATAGACTGGAAAATAGTATAAATACAACTAAGAATATCAACGAAAAACATATCAAAATGTTTAACAATAGATTCAATAGTCACACAAATAGATAAATACAAAAAAAAATAAGTACGACGCGATTTAAGATTTCTAATGAAATATTTAAGATAATATCTCAAAAGTTAAGACAAGATTTTAATAGATACTGAAAAAAGATTACACATCATTTCAATGAGTTTTTGATTTAATATTTTATACATATATTGTAGGTTTAGTTAGTAATAAAGGTAATTTTAATTGTACATTATATCGTGGTTAAAGTTACTATTACTATTTAAATTATCTTAAAACAATCTCGATCCATTGCAGTGACTTAATTTGGTCTTAAAACAATTTCAGTTAATTAGTTGACAATGAGGTCCCCGTGGGTAAAAGGTAATGTACCGACGGTTTGACCTCTTGTTAACTCAAATCCTTTTTCCAAACATTATTGTTCCCTATCCTTACTAAACTTTTGCAGTGGTAGAGCACAACTGTGATTATCATCATAGTTCGAACATGGGCAAGCTCGAACGGGGGAGTACCACACTCTCACAGGAAATCGGCGTGAAGTGGTGCCTCAGGGTACTGTGTTTCGTACGGTGAGTGAGAGGGCCGGAGCCCATCCCCCCCCTCCTCCTCCCTTTTCCTTTCCCCCTCCCCATATTGTGTTATCCTTTAAAGACCGTCAACGCACTTTGTGATTCTTCTGAGTTGCAATGATGTCCCATGAGCGATGGTAAAAGCAGTGGATCGACTTTATTTTGGGACTAGCTAACCACATTGTTGTATAACGAGTATTTTTTAAAGTCAGTACTACGACTCTAAAGATCTCTTACTACGACCCTTGCTACGCCTTATGCGTAGCAAAAGCCAACCTCTAAGATATTTAATTTAATTAGGAGTTTATTTCTAGCGTATAGGAACTATTATGATACTAAAAAGAAAATGAAAAAAATAGTAAAAACAAGTAACAAAAAATATAAAAAAAAAATGTAAAATGAATCGACTGGAAAGTGAAAAAGTAGATTAGTAAGATGATTAAAGTAATTTAATTTTATAATTATAATTTCATCAAGTGTATTAAGTTGTGTACATTATACAAAATATATTGGATTTAGAATAATACGTACATTTTGAGCGTAATTAACGTGACAAAACATTAGGGAATTGGAATTGACATCGGCGAAGTTTAGTTACTTGACATTTGGTCGGGTTATATGGAGCACGGTTTTGCACTAAAGAGGACGTGTTTCATAATATATTCACATATTCACTTCAAATGTTGGTTAGACTTCGATTAACGCCAAGCCAGAGAATTTTATACATATTTAATGATTATAAAATCCCTTTTAAGAAGTATGTTAAAGACTAGTATCTCGTTAACTTATCAGCCATTTGGAATATAGTTAAATACTACTATACAATATAAATACATTAACATCAACTAAATAAAATAACTTTTTAATACCCAAAATTTCGTTTTTAAACATCGAAACAATATTTAATGAAAAAAAAGTATATCGATATAAAACGTATGAATTCACATACTCATTATAATCACTATACTCTTTAAATTTTTGTTTTGTACCTATTTAATACTTTCATTTGTTTTTTTAACATAACTTATTACACACTACTGTTACTCTGCTATTTATCTATCTGTACACCATAGACTATAATTTGAAAGGTCACAGTTTCGATCCCGTTTTTCAAAACTACTATATCGGCAAATCTACTTGATATTTAAATAAGTTTTACTTAATAATTTAATTGGGGTTGATCTCACAGTTTTATTTAATTAAAAGTTTAAAAAAAACATACATATTAAATAAAAAAAAACATTAACGCGGCATAACCTTTGATAAGAAAATTTAATAAAATAATAATACCGAAAAATACTAATAGGAATATTTAAAAATAAATAGTTAATTTTAACTACAGTTTCAAATATTTTTTGTGCCTTAAACGCGGTTAGTTTTTGCTGGTCAAATCCAAATAGTATCCTTAAACGCAGTTAAAGCACGTAAACTGGCTTAGCTTGAATTGATTGCATTCAATTTTAACGGTGAAATTAACCCTACGGTTCTTATTACTTACTTGATAATTAAATAAGTTTTACTCGATTGTTTGTACTTGATATTTAAAAACGTTTTACATACTTAACTTATTACTTGATATTTAAAAACCTTTATTTCTTGCCGTTTGGACGCCGGTAAAAGAATAGCTCCAACCCTCACTTCAGTAGCGGGGTGTCGTAGAAGGCGACTAAGTCTACGTACATTAACACATACATGTACAACAATTTACCATCTTTAAATACAAAACATTGATATCATAGTTTTGTAATTTAAACCGACAACAATTTACTCAATCAGTTGTCAATTTATTTTTCTTTTCTGAGTACTTATTCTATTTAGTTTGTAAATAAATAAAAAAAAAACAACAAAATAATGCAATAATAGGTTTATAGGTTTAAAAATATATAGTACGCGTAGTTATTTATACTTATAAAAAATATATAAAAAATAAATAAAAAAAAGCAATTTTAATTACATATCACAATCCCGAATTAGCATTTTAATTAGAGTATAGTTTAGAAATAAGGATTGATAAAAAAAATAAAAATAATATAAAAACAATATCTAAATTAAGTACCTAGTTCTTTAAATATAAAATAGGTTTAGTGAATATGTAATCAAATAGTAGAACGTAGGTAGATGTGTAAATAAAATTTGAGAAAAATATCAAAAAAAAAAAAAAAAATGGCGCGTGAATCTTATGATTATTTATAGGAACGAAAATGTAATTAATAATAATATATGAAAATGTATAATAAATAAAGTAATCATTTTAATAGTATTTAACCTTTCAAGTAGTGAACAAATTAAAATATATAACGGACACAGCTGTATATAATATATTGCTTTTTAAAACTATAATCATAAATAAAAACTAAATCACAATTTCTTCCTAACGTAGTAGAGAATACGGCTAATACTTATATTAACTATGTAGCTTTTCGATATCTTTAGAATAAATAGATTTCGGTTGATACTTATAACGTAGCCTTTTTAGTATCTTTAGAATAGATTTTTAATATCCTTAGAGTAATCTTACTAGCTCGAAGGGTGTCGGCTCAGTAGTCTCAGAGCAAAGAATCGTAGGCAGCCCGCCGCGCGGCTTTCAAATTTCAAATTTCCTAAAATCCCTATCAGTTTTAACCCTCCGTGTATCATGTTTGCAAATTGCGGTTAACATTGATAGATATTGTTACTGGATATCGGGAGTCGATTAGTTAGATCCGTGAAGCCTAGACAGTTAAAATATAGGTTTGAAGCAACGCGGATTGATGTAGGGTCCGCGTGAGTTGAAATCGGAGGAATCATATGAATCACGGCGTACGAAATTTGAACATACTTCCTATAGAAGGCCGATAGTTAAATTTCATGTGCGGCGATACAAATGACCAACTATAACATCGCAGCTTTACATAACTCGCGATTGCTACCGACCTATAATCAGATATTGTAATTCTTACGTTTAATTTTGATTCTTTTTGTACATTGTTATCGATATAGTGAACTATATTGCGCAGTACGTCTGTGTTATTAGTTTTAACATGAATCCGAAGCCATTATCTTTAAATTTTAACATGTATTCCGATATTATATTCAAATTACAAATTTCAAACATTTTCAAAAGTTTTAGTTTCTTCTAATGTTAAACGATTTAACAAAAACACCAATTTGGAAAAAAAGTATGTAACAATAGCTCGACAGCCCCAAGAATATTCTTTTGAAAATACTTATTTTTACTATATATTTCTTGTGTCTTATGTATATTATAGATTTTGAACATATTATCTTCAAATATCAGCCGAGCGTCCTAACTAAAGCCGTAATAAAACCGAATATAGATATTTAAAGTATTATTTAATAATTACATAATAATAGGAAACATAATTAAATATCTAGGGTTAAGTTCACAGAGTTGAAAATTGAGAGTTCACACAACGTGCCTTAAGCGTATCCGATATGAATACAGATTCCTCAGAGAAGACAGACCACGAGCCATACTTAATATAAAGCAGTGTCAGACTATCGTAGTCAATATAACGTAACTTGATAAATAGTACATTTAAATCCGTTCAATACATAAAATATGATTAATTAAAATAACAAAATTCAAAAGGGAAACCTAACCAGACAATAAGTATAATCAAAAGAATAAAGTCGAATAAATATCAACAATGCACATTTTTATTTTTGAAGTCAATTAAAGTTATTTTGCTACGAGGCTGCTACGGGCAAGTGCCGTAGGGCTACGGTTTACTACGAACAACATGTAATACGACCGCCCGATTCGAACAGTCGATCGGTTTCATAAAATCACGGGGATTATGACATACGATAACTTAATAATGCGATCCTGAACATACGGGATGTAATAACCTGCTATTATTTATCTACCATTGGCTTTAATCAATTAATTTCTTTCACAATTCAACATTCAATGCGTGAAAATGAGTAAATAAAAATCAAATTAAATGAAAATGCAATAGAAAATACTATAATTTTTAAATAAACTTAAAAACATACTTTACAGTTATGCTAACACTTGTAACTCGTTATTTCAAAATTTGTTTTTATGTCTCGACAGACTCGCAAGATGTATTAAGTATGGCCGTTCTCAATGTCATGTAAATAAAATGTATTAAGTTTCTAAGATAATATTTACTTTAATTTTATTTTCCAAACTTATTTCTTCCAATAGTGTAAATTTGCTAAAATCCCGCGGTCTAATCCACTTAAAATATTAATCCTGTAGAAATACCAATTTTACTTAAATAATGTTAACAAAATTATGATGTAACCATTAGAGTGATTAAATCCAATGAAATAACCGAACAAAGTAGAGTTCAAAACAAATTTTAAAGCAAACACTAGTAAATGCAGTCAAGTGAATGATTTTGTATTATTCGCCGGAATTGCAAGTCTCAAGTATCAGTCCACTCAACACACGTGGGTACACATGCATGAACGACCATCTTAAAATACAGCATACGTACATTCCCTTACTTCTCAATATCAAATAGAAAACGCTTGTAACTCCACCTTGAGTCTGTAATTTTATAAAGAATTGTACTGCTATTACAGAACATTCTATAAGAAAGCGTTAATATTCTAAATTAATATTAAAAGTTGAAAGTAATGTAATGTTCATCAAAGCGGTGCTGTCACTTATTAGCCTAGCGAGCAATGAACTTGATTAGATTTAGTCTTAGTTTGAGAATAAGTAAAAAAACGTAGGAACTCTAGCATCTTGCGATCTTTAGAAATTAAATTAGTAGTAGACAGACTAGAGTGATAATAAAATTAGTTTTTTACATTTTAATACTTAATTATAATAACCGAATCCGATTCGCTTTTATATTGGTAATAAGAGGAAGGTGTAGATATAATAATAGCGTGTCAATAAGAAAACATCAATGAGCCCAAAAAAGTAACTTGTCTCAATTTGCGCGCCATAGTACTTAGTTCTGTATATATTGATTAATAAATTGGCTTTCATGATTATCTTTTCTAGGTTACGATACTACTACTTAATAAGTATTTTTAGTTTATTATATTTTTATAACGATCCCGCTACTTAAATAAAAACGTAACACTGTTTAATCGGGAGTGGCAATGAAACATCCCAAGATGGCGCGTGATATTTTGCTATAACAACAGATCTACCGCCTCGACTACGGATCGTCGTCGGCTTAATTTATATTTGGACAATATTTTGCTGTTAATTAATACTATTTGTCGTTGTTTTCCGTTGATCTCATCACATCTAGTAATTATTAGAGTAGGTATATTCGCGTAGCTTTTTCATTGGCAACGTCTATAGGAGGTCGTTCGTTGCGTTGAGCATTATCATGATGTGTAGTTAGGCGCCTTGATCTCACAATGTGCACTGTACTCAATACTGATTTCTTGTACTAAAAGTTGTTGCTCGGGGTATTAGGTATAGTCGGAGATCGCGCACTATCTGGCGATGCTCTTGTATTCACAAAAATCAGTCACGCAGCGTAATTACGCGTCGTGATCATGCTCTAGAAAGTGAACGCGATTTACCACCAATATGAAAAATTATTTTAATGATTTTCATTCGCAACATCTATAGGAGGTCGTTCGTTGCGTTGAGCATTATCATGATGTGTAGTTAGGCGCCTTGATCTCACAATGTGCACACTACTCAATACTGATTTCTTGTACTAAAAGTTTTGCACGGGGTATTACGTTTATTCGGAGATCGCGCACTATCTGGCGATGCTCTTGTATTTACAAAAATCAGTCACGCAGCGTAATTACGCGTCGTGATCATGCTCTAGAAAGTAAACGCTATTTACTACTAACATTAAAAAATATTTTAATGATTTTCATTGGCAACATCTATAGAAGGTCGTTCGTTGCGTTGAGCATTATCATGATGTGTAGTTAGGCGCCTTGATCTCACAATGTGCACACTACTCAATACTGATTTCTTGTACTAAAAGTTTTGCACGGGGTATTACGTATATTCGGAGATCGCGCACTATCTGGCGATGCTCTTGTATTTACAAAAATCAGTCACGCAGCGTAATTACGCGTCGTGATCATGCTCTAGAAAGTGAACGCTATTAACTACTAACATTAAAAAATATTTTAATGATTTTCATTGGCAACATCTATAGGAGGTCGTTCGTTGCGTTGAGCATTATCATGACGTGTAGTTAGGCGCCTTGATCTCATAATGTGCACTCTACTCAATACTGATTTCTTGTACTAAAAGTTGTTGCACGGGGTATTAGGTATAGTAGGAGATCGCGCACTATCTGGCGATGCTCTTGTATTTACAAAAATCAGTCACGCAGCGTAATTACGCGTCGTGATCACGCTCAAAGCAGTGAACGCGATTTACCACTAACATTAAAATTTATTTTAATGATTTATTCAGCATCACTATAAAATCTCAATAGAAATAATAATTAATGATAATTTATATTTATTGGTTCTCCGGATGATGAGCAAACTGTTGTCATTGAAAAGCAGATACGCTTCGACCTGTAGCTTTTCTAACACTAAAATATATCGAATTAGACAAGTATAGAATTATTAATAGCTTGTAATAAAAAATATAAAATTATATCTCCCAAAAAAAAATAAAAAATTATAAAATACAAAAAAACATACATTTAATCCTTTTTTTTCTATTTAGGATAATGTTAGATAGTTTAGGCTACGAATACTTATTAGTTCGAGCAAAGGTTTTGTTTCTATTAATTGTTTATAATTATGTTAAATCAGTTGTGTTGTGATATTATGTTAGTGCATTATTTCAGTGAGATTATTTTACGTAGTATTTCGGTGTAAATCTTAATAGCCAGATACATTAATTTAGTATTTTAGTTTTAGGACAATTTAGTTAACTTCAAAACATTCCAGATAGCAAAATTAAAGTAAATTCAATTAACCCCACAAACCAGCGCACCTACTCGAAAACTACATACTAACACGGGAATCTCAAAATGAATACTTCAAATCAAAACTCTGTAGTTCGGAACTAATCCTAACCTGATTCTACCGGTTATTCTTCAAGTACTTTACATACAAACAGTGTTGTTTAAATTCCCTCTAACTTCCAATTTTAAATTTATTCAAAATCAACCTTTATATATAACACAAAATACGATCCAAAACACCACGAAAAATATTTCAATATTTCGTTTTTATTATTTATACATTGATTATACATATGTACATACGGTAAGAGACAAACATGTAATATATAGGTTGATGATTTCAACAAACAAATAGAGCACCTTTGGTACAAAACAAAATATACATAAATAGAGCACTATATCATACATAATATAAAAGAGAATATATAAATGAAATGTAGTAAATATATATTAAGAAATAAACATTATAGATTAGTTTTAAATCAAGAAAAAAACACTGCTACACATGACAATAAACATATGTATATAGGTAATCATATAATCAAACAATAATAACATGGTATAATCAAATATAATCAATAGGAATACAATATTAATAACCGATTTAGATTTTAAAGCTTCGTTGGATTAAAAGTTGGTTAGCACTCGTAGTAGTAAGGACCTCGCGAGTTATAATACGATTGAGATGAAGATACTTTGAAACGAGGGTCTCATTGTTTTGTCCGGCTTTCAACTCGTATACCAGATACAACTACCGATTCTGCGCATTCGTGTGGTTTGTGTAGCCTATGTTCGCGAAGATCCTCGCCTATAACGGGCGTGTGATATCAACCTGATTAGTAATTATAATTGATCGTCAATAGTGGTCGGGATTTTAATACGCCACTCTTAGCAACCAGATCAGCGTGACATTTGTTATCAAATATTTCTCAAACTTGTATTAGAATGTTGATAATAATTATTAATCGTGTAATTTTCACTTGATCGTTTTTAAATAAATAAATATAACATAACATTTAGTCGACCGCCCGCAATGGTGGACCTATATTGCATACAAGTAATAATACAAATGATTTTTTGTATTACAACTCGCGCGGTACAGAAATTAAACTATGATGTTTTAACTTGCTTTTGATCTGACGAACTCTTGAGAATTAATAACTGTGTAAACTTTAAATATGCAATACGAAATGAATTTATACGTTGTATGTCAAATTCTCTGGCTGGCTTTTTTACTGTTTAAAAATATACTCCGATATTTTCAAATATATAATCGTAATTTAAAAAACAGAAATAACCAATGAAAAGTTATTAATGATGTACGATCTATATCCAAAGTTTTATATTATCGTCAAATATATTAATAAATTAATATAATTTCAAAACATGTTTTCGTAGTACGTAGGACTTTATTGGGATTATCTAATAGAGATATTAAGTTACTAATTTTTATGTTAATATTAAGTTAAAAAAAATAAAAAAAACCAAAAAAAAAACCGATAAAATTAAACAAATTTTTTTTTAAATGAAATGGAGGTTGATTGATAAGAAGTAATTATTGGGATGAAAAAAAAAAGAAATGTGTGAGGTAGCGAGAACACCGAGAAAGAAAGTATACTCCCGCCTAGCAATCTTGAGGGGTCGGGTTTAAATCCGGGTTTAAGACATTTTTACCAATTCAAATTAACTTTGTCATTCAATACAGGAAAACATAGTACGAAAACAAGTATTAAAGAACCAACAGTTCGATGAAGAGTTAATTTCACCAAACCCATCATCATCATAGCTTCGATTCACGTAACAAAACTTGAGCGATAGTAAATTAAAAGTCTCGATCGGAGTTACTAACGAAACTTCGGTTCTATAAAGGACCGAAGCGGGCGTAGTAAAGTCGTAGCGATTTTGAAGAATTGCTACGACGTTCCTCAAGTTTATTTTAATCGGGCTACGAGCCCTTGTAGGCTCAGTAACTCCATGTCAGTTAACCTTGAAGAAATAAAAAAAAAATAGAACAACGATACCATACATAGAATTAGTAAACGAATCTCTACCCATGAGATCGACCATTTATGAGCTTATTACTGAATTATGTTTAGCTATAATTGTATTATTATTGAACTATTATTTTCGTTTTAAGATTTTCTATATCATTTTTTTAATTGAGTTTATTCTATAATTAAGTTAGTTTTATCAATTGGAAATTTGTAAATATTATTATTGATAACTCCTGCGGTGTTATCTTAGTTTATGTTGATTATTTAGGTTAATTTATTTTAAGGAGCGTTTTCATTCACTCTGTTAGATTTTACAAAAATCCCTTTCCTAACACCCCTATTATCCCATTTATTATGTGTTAAAGTATCATAAGAATTCATATTTTGTTACTCATAAAATCCATTTTTGCAATTAAAATATTCTTTCATAAGTTTAAAACTTTTCCCCAGTTGCTTAAATGTTAAAGTTCATGATTACTCATTATGTAAGCGTATTTAAGTTTTTATATAATTGTAATACCCTTGTTTATTGTTAATTTTAATGAGAATTGTTGAATGAATGAAGAAATGAATTGTAATATTTGATACTTGTCTGATTGTTATGAATTTACTGTTATTCGTTTAACGTCGTTTTATTAGTTCATGTAATTAATTTGAATTATTATTATTTGTTTAGTACATACATTATGTTTGTCAGCCAGTAGCCCGATTCACGTAACAATGGATGTCGTAGCGATCGCCACATTCACTCATCGACTCATCACGGTACGATATCGCTTATTACTTGTTACGTTAATCGGTATAGCTGCGATCCACGTCGATGTTTATCCGTGAGGAAATGTGAATAAAATGCGGCCATGGCATGTGAATATAATGCGACCATGTCATGAGTATAAAATGCGACCATGTCATGAGTATAAAATGCGACCATGTCATGAGTATAAAATGCGACCATGTCATGAGTATAAAATGCTACCATGTAATGTGAATAAAATGCTACCATGTCATGAGTATAAAATGCTACCATCTGATGTGAGTATAATGCTACCATGTCATGAGTATAAAATGCGGCCATGGCATGTGAATAAAATGCGACCATGTCATGAGTATAAAATGCTACCATGTAATGTGAATAAAATGCTACCATGTCATGAGTATAAAATGCTACCATCTGATGTGAGTATAATGCGACCATGTCATGAGTATAAAATGCGGCCATGGCATGTGAATATAATGCGACCATGTCATGAGTATAAAATGCTACCATCTGATGTGAACATAATGCGACCATGTCATGAGTATAAAATGCGACCATGTCATGAGTATAAAATGCGACCATGTATGTGAATAAAATGCGACCATGTAATGTGAATAAAATGCGACCATGTATGTGAATAAAATGTGTAATGTGAATAAAATGCGACCATGTATGTGAATAAAATGTGTAATGTGAATAAAATGCGACCATGTAATGTGAATAAAATGTGAGTGTGAGTAAATGTGAATTATATTCCAAAATCTATATGTACTAGTGTGTAGAATGTTTAAAGTAGCATTTTATAAGGTTTTTGTGTGTGTGGGCAGGTCTTGAATATGTATTATAAAACAAAAGACTATTGACTATAAAGACATATAATGTAGTTAATATAAAACATGTAATCTCTTTAGGTGTAAGTTTTATAGTCTGGTGATGATAAGAACACGACGTGTTGCGATCTATACTCAAAAATATATTCCATTATTTTGATTTTCTTTATTCGCAGATTAATCAATGTTTGCTACACAATTTTACCGTTCTAAAATAACTTTTTTTTTTAAATTGTAATCTTTAAATTGTATTTCTTTAAATTATAATTCGGTCGGACAGATTGAAATAAGCACATTAATTTATAAATTGGCAGTTTTTTATTCTGTTGTGCCAAAGATACCGTAGGGCTCACGGTTGTCAATAAATATGAATCGTTAACGACTAATGGGTTTTAACTCAATTGTTGCTGTCCTTACATAACCAGACTAAGATATCCTTAGCGTAGCAACGACATTATAGAGTCGTATATCCAAACAAAGATACAAATAGTGTTGCAATGATATTATACATATAAACCTATATTCAAACTTAGATACACGTAGCATAGTGCTGAAATAATATACTCCTATATCCAGACAAAAATATATGTGGCGTAGCATTCAAAACAAGATTACTAACCAGACTCATATAAATGTAGCGTTGACGTAGTAACCGTAGCGATATTATAATATATCGACAAAGATTTAGAATTAAGGAACTCCCCAATTTTTCAAATATTTGTTTCAGTTAAAATTCAATTGTAATGTGTTGTTGTTGTAATTTATTATTCCGAAAATGAAAAACAAAATTGTTATTATAGTATTTTACTACATTGTACCTTTTAATTGTGAATTATATCTACCTTGAAATGCTTTATTTGACTGTATTAAACATATTATGTATTATAATTTTATCCTGGATATTTCGTTTCATTTAATCTTTCACCTTCCTATATATAGAATGGGACAGCTATCAGCCGTGCTATTCTATGAACCGAATTCGCACCTCACTCAAATCAGAGGAGAGAATTGAAATTGATATACTGTAAACTCAACCCGGTAGACGGGATTAAGTTAGTGGGAAATCGAACTAAATCAAGTGACTCTTACTAATACCAATAAAAGTGATATACCTATGTAGGTACTAAACACTCATATAAACCTAGACTAAGACGTACACAAACACTAGTAAAATTAGGCATAAAGAAGTAAAATTAGTTTGAATGTATAAAGTATTCTCAGGAATTAATAATTCGATTTACTTCTAGATCGATTGCAATCAATACTTAATTGTTAAACAGGTATAGGAATATTTTCAATCAAAATTCAAATGGAACTGAGAACCATGTGTCAGGCTGGTTTTTATGATTGCGGGTTCGATTTCCGTGCCAGATTATTTGGGACTATTCTATGCCCAGATTTCAGTTTAGATTAACTTATCAATCAGATATGATATAGCTTCCTGAGAAACCTTATACTTACAATATCCACACTTTGTTGTTATCTACAAGTAGTACGAGAATGTATTAACAAAAATAAAAGGGTTAAATAAAAGTTCATAAAGAAATAAGTGTTACTTATATCTAAATGAAAACTACTGTAGTTAAAATTCATTAAAATTTTATTCATTTTGATGAACATGTAAAGCTTATAATAAAGACATAATAAATATTAAACAAATAATTGATTAACGACTTTGATCGCGTGAGTTTTGAATTTACAACTTTTCTCAATAAGTTTCTTGTAGTCACTGCCCAGAACAGTTTACCGTTCCTAAAAACGGAGTGCGCCGCATAGGGGCTTAAATATAGGCTAAGTTGATCTGTAAAATCGCGCGATCAAATACAGCGACAGAACGCTAGACCACGCATACATAAGTTGCAGTAGTTGACGATTTGGCGTTTGTAAATAAAAACATATTATTTAATTTACAAATAATTATGATAAACGGCGTAGAAGCTTTGAATGTAAGCGTTTTAGTGTACGAGTATATATTTAAAAACATAGAAAATGTAGCATTTCATAAGATGGAACAATATGAAAAAAAAATTGGTCACAGTACATACTTTTGGGACTTCAATAAAAAACCGCCAAAACGCGAGATCAGACTTTAAGAGTATATAAAAGAATGCGATATCATTACATTCCGAGCGAAACCGCGGGGAGAAGTTTGGTGAAAAATACTCATGAACTGTTAGTTGTTACACGCACTCGTATGTAACTCTGGTACAATTAACCTCAAAAGTTGTAATAATTGAAATATTTATTTAAATCACTCTATATACGTCGATGTTTAATAAAAACATTGTAAAAGCAAAAGCATATAGGGATATAGTGATAAGAAGAACATATATTTGCTTTCAAACAACGTAAAAAGGTTTGAATCTTTAATCTACTTTATCGTGAATCGACTTTCAACACCGACACACATTGGAGTAACGCGGCGCGGCGTGGCGGGTTAATAGTCAAAACTCACCAATCAGACAATTGGGATGAAAGAAATATTGGGGGTGACTTTTGTTCAGCAGTGAAACAAAATAGGTTTTAAAATAGTTTAATACTGCCCGTATATTACATGCATAATAATCTATAACCAGTTTCCCCAGTATCTGTGATTATTGATTTAAATTCTAACCCATGGCCAGCAACGTTGTTAAACACATCAAATCGTTGCCCATAATTTAGTACGATCTAGTTAAAATTAATCAATCCGCTCCTGCGACCTGACAGGTCTTTAACGTAACAATAGATTGCATATTGGTTTATAATTATCGAGGTTAGTGTATGCATTGTACTGAGGACTAGACATCATCAGTGTCCCTTTTACCAATTAGACTCCCGCAGCTTCTAGGCCGTTGGCATCAACACATCGGCACCTACGTATATACATGTAACTGACTGGTCACATAACATTGTTTACCCGAGTGAACTGAAGCCAATGTCAGGTGCCATGTACGAGTATATACGTAATGCAAATTATTTTTAACATATTTTTACAACTTGACGTAAATAGGAAAAGGGACATTACAAGGACTCCAGGAAGTAACATTGTATTGATTATATAACGTTGTTACATGATATACGAATATAAAGATATATTAAAACACAAAATTCATTGTATAACAATATAAACAAATACTTCAAAAGCGACACTTAAATAATAAACAATATGTAAAGTGCTGTACTGTAATAATATACGAAACCTTAATTGTATGAAGTAAATGTAAAACTGGCTAATTAACGACATTTTATTTATTAAATCAATTAATTGGATCAACAATCAGTACTAATTGGCAATATAATTAGAGATCATGGTACGACGAATACGATACAGAACGTGCAACCACTTTCGCGACTGCTATAATTACATATGTATGCAAGCAACGCATACAGAGACACACACCAATTAGTAAGCCCTTCTTAGCACCCGATACAAATATAAGGTATATCCTAATTAAACAGCAATAGGACACGATTTGAGATAATTAATGATATCATAATCAAAACACAAGTGGTTACAATGGTTACATTATTTTTAACCAGTACAGCCATGTTTTCTAATTCTTATTTCTTTTCGACGTTCACGTGAAAAAAGAAAGCTTACAACGAATTGAGAATCTCTTTTTGGAATTGTTCATAAAATAGAATCCATGTGAAACTTGAGCATCAGGAAATAATATTAAGTCAAATAATTTACTTTGTAAAGTATACAAACTTTTGAAGTAAACAAAATTAATTAGATATTTAATTACATTTTGTGATTGTTAGACAGGTACTGGGACGGATGGAATGAACAACAGAACGCTGTCAAGAGGCCCTTTTTTTATTAAACTTACTCATAAATCTACTTTTGGAAGTTGTAAACATTGTATAATGAGAAATATTTACTGATCAATTTTCAACTTGTTATTGAGAACATGATAAACAATTCTTCGAAGAGGAACGAGATTTGAATAAATTATCACAAAATAACAATTCAATAGAGATTAAAAACATAAGTCCCTTCGAACGAAAGGTAGGTCAAGTTGTTATTATACTTAATACCCCAATTTAAGACCAATTAGAACACGATTACGAAAATTTGACACGGATATTAATTTGCAAACAATTAGCCTTACACCGAATAATATTGTTAAATCAATTTTATCCCAAAAAAATAAGTGTTGCAGAAAAAGCCAGGTTACGCGTTCCGAATACCTACGAAAAATATAACGTTACAACGTACCTTACAGTTCCAAATTATACTTTAAGATAGCTGGTAAAATGATAATATTGCACGAAATTTTCAGACTAAATCCGAATCATTGCAAAGAACGCAATCAAATAACGATTGGATAACGAGGGTTGTTACATGCTGTTCAAAAAAACATTCGTGAGAAAGCTATTTCTTTTTTGGACTTCGGAACCCAAATAAAGCAATGTGTCGTACGATATCTGGTAGTTAATATATTCCTTTTTACTTTTACTCTCCTACATTCTGTCTCTTTCTCATATATAACTGCACTACATAAACATGTGTGGATGTAAGGGAACACATATAGCATACTCGTAAGTGTCGATTGGACAATTTCTACCGTCTAGTCTACATCCGTCAAGCATGCGATAAAAATCATAGTTCCAATAAGTTTATTGGAAAATAATCTCAATCGTGTGCTTGGTGCACTCGAGGGTGTTAATAATTGGTTATATGACTGTGAATTTTATATAAATTGAACACGAAAATAGACGGTATATATACACATAAGTTTAAGACGTAAAATGGGAAGAATAAGAATATAAGATCATGTAAAATTTGTAGGGAAAAAGGTCTGTCTCTCTCAAGATATTACAGGGGTAGAGAATTAATTTATATGTCACTACATCTCATCTTGCTAATGTATGTTGGAAAACTCAAAACAGAATCATGTTTGCAAAATAGCAAGGCAACTTTAATAAAACGCCGTATGCTTTGCGATATTTAATTAAATATTTTAGAGTAATATTATTTAGACTTAAAAAGTAATTTATATTAGATTCTCGAATTATTTGTTACTTATGTTATGATTGAGTAGATTGATATATAGGTCTAATATATAGGAATAAATATAGGTCAGTTTATAAACCTAAGAATCTCATTAGTGTATTTGTCGACAACAACCATCTTAAAGAAAAATCGACCAGTAAATTGAAACTAAATATGTTTCTGAACGCAATTTTATTCAGAATACTTATTTATTATAACGTTGTTTATTCTAAAGAGCTTATTTAATATGTTTTATAAATACATAATATCGTTCATTTATTAAGAAACAACAGAATTACGTATTTTTTTTAGTTTGGTTCTTTACATTTTAGATAAATTATCGTCTTAGATTTTATTCGTTAATTAATATACAATTTCTTACTTTACTCATTTTACTTAATACACATTTCTAATATTATTTTATTATTAATATACATATTTTATTAGTAAAAGTTATCACAGTAGAGACAGAATCAATTCAATTTCGTTGAAACGTGCGTTGCCCTACAATGCTAAATCATGCATTGCTTAGTGTGATTGCAATATACACTATGAAAACAGGTGATTTGTGCTTATAATAATATACATTGAACATAATATTAACTTAATATTAATTAACTAAATTAGTGTAGACTTATTAGTAAATTATATATATAAACTAAGCTTAAAATAGTGTTAATAAACAATAAATATATCATTATAAATATTCATTTCAAGTATAATATCGTTAACCTTTTTATGCAGACCATATGTGAGATCTTTCTTTATGTATTATCTGTAACATACAACAGATACTTTCCTCAGTTTCATTAGAAAAATCTAGTTAAAATCAAGCCCATTTAATTCCGTAAAGAACAAAAGTTGTCCTTTGAAACATTAGTGTTCCAACACTAATGTTAATACACTAAAGTTAACATAAACCATTGTATAGAAAGCAATATATTTACTCCTGTTAATATATTATGTTAACTTAAGTAAACGACTTATTAAATGTGTATGATTACGTAAATCTATGATTATAATTGGGGATACGTGTCGGTATATCAACATTGATTTTATACAATCAAAAGATTGGGATGATACGTAGTTGTCATACGTCGAGTTCAAGGTTTGAGCTCTGGAAAAGTTCCAAATATTCAGATTTACTATCACTTATATAATAAATATTTAATGGATAATGGATCAAAAGGTTACGTTAATGGTTTTTAGATTACTTATATACTTTTAAATCTTAGTGGAAATTGTGGAAAAGTTTTGTTTTATACATCAAAGAGGTGGCAAGAGGTATCCATTTAAATTTTCTTTATGTCACTTGTTTTTTAAACAGAATAGTTCTGATTTAACCTGCCTGGTAAACTTTTTAAATTTTTAGTTTACTATCTAAAAGCAACACTGTTTTTAAATCCCCAATCAAATATCGAGGAAAGATGTTTTACGTCGGAAACTTTTTGAGATTACTGTCAGAAATATTTAAACATAAAAGCGCTATGTACTCGTAACTCGTGTTGGGCTTAAGCCAAGTTAATGCAAGTCATTGGGCCCAAGGTCTTGTCGAAGGGGGACTGATGTTATGAGTCCCCACAAGAGGTGGGGACTTCCGGGGAGAAAAATTGTAGGCGGAGTCTACTAACAATACGCCCCCAAGCATAAGCCTTTCGGGTCCAGCAAGGATTATAATTACGAACATAATTTTAATATAAGCGACATTAGAATTATGTTATTGGTCATATTTGTACCATATTGCCTTGAAATTTACAAACAGATCAAACATTTGTTAGCCGATCATTTCTTTTTATGTTGGAAGAGGTGACATCATTTGATTTAATATAAGTAAATATCGACTTTATAGACATGTTCATGAAATTATTTTTTTAACTTTGTTTCAAAACAAAGTTAAAAATTAAGGTTAATTACCATTAAAGCAAATTGGTTCCCATGCAGATAGTTCATATTCGATAAAAATAACATTATTTTTTTAAAGTAAGTATACCACTTTAATAAGAAAGCATCAGCACATTCTGAGCTTCACGTGACGGAATAATAATAATACTATTACACACTTACACAGGGTTCCCCAACATGGAGTCTGCGGTCTGCGAACCTATCCTAAAAGGAATCCGCGCACAACAATACTAAATTACAAAAGCATAAAAGCATACTCGTACATGTTAAGACTCAGCGTAAACTGAGCGCTATGTATGATATTAAAATTAGAATTGTGGTACATAATGCTGTAATTTAAAATTAATATATTGTATTGTGGGACTAATTCAATAAATACTTAAGTTTTTATTATAATTTTGGTTCATGCGTAACATCTTCGAGTCCAATGTTTTGAAAGCCTGCTTTTGAACATGGAATTACAATATGATTATTGGTTTCCTAGTGATGCGGTGCCATTATATTGCGGCCGTAATAAATGACGTTAATAGAATTTTGTCTATGTTCAAAAAGTGGCGCGGACCTATATAGAGCGATAGCTGAAACCATAACGTCAAAAAGCGGTGCCGTCATCTTATATTTCATCTGACAAGACAGTCGTCATACAAATATGACGACTGTCTTGTCAGATGAAATATAAAGAATAGATGACGCCGTGCGTGCGTCCATAATATTACAGCTGCTTTATGACGTCACCTTAGGAAACCAGAGCTAAACCTTAATAGGCTACAACTTACCAGTTTCATCGTCAGCTGGTAGAGGGGTGACGGTGCCGAAGAACCTCTTGTCCAACAGCTGTAGGAGCTGTAGGGCACTCTCGTGGACCGGCGCACGAGGACACCCGGTGCACATTAGGGTAACGTTGATTATAGCCGTGTAATGGTCGCATGGGTATTCCCTGTACAATTGTTATGGAGTTAATAACATATAATAATAATGGGGTTATTGTTAGACATATACAAAACAAAAATCTTAATATCTTAATAGGAAATCTTTCTCCTGTTCTGACCCAGAGGTATCAATGGATAGACTTTAGTAGAAGTTTGGATAGCATTTAGAAGTACACTATGAAGTATAACTATGAAGGCAATTCATTCTTTCTGATCTTTTTAAACTTGTTTTCTTAATCTCTTACAAAAATAAATTAATATTAATTCAGTTATCCACGTTTGATGAAATATGTAAACTGCTATCCATACAATAAATATCAAAAGATCCGATAAATTGACGCCAATGCGACGACTCAATAATCCCAGCGACCCAATAGGAAATGCAAATCAATTCATCATATTACCACGGCCTTAACGAGATGATTGCAGGATCATCGTAACACTATTATTGTTAAATACCGACTGGTATACGTAACAGGAGGGTAACACTCGACTGTAACTCAAGGTGACCGAATACATTTGAATGAAATAAATATAATCTTGAATCTATATCAATTGTCGAAAGTATGTAATAAGCGCGTCACTTCAGAATGGCTCACATACACACATCAAAAGTGTCTAGGGATCAAGCATTTTTATGCGGATTTCTTGAGATTGAGATGTGGCTTTGTAATAAATTTATGATTTTATAAATTTATATGGATCCTTTTTGGTGCATTTCATAATTTGAATCAGGAACTGTGAATCAAATTCGAGTAAAAGATGAAAATCAGCTGTCAATATTTTCCCTATAAAAACATACAACGCATTGAAGACATTATTAGTGCTACTGTTTCCCTACTACTGATTAAAACCAACGTTATTATGGAGCGGCGACGTCATTTAAGCAGGGAAGAAATGCTCAGAGCCGTGGGAATGATAGAAGCTGGTTCCCGGCAACGTACTGTGGCTTTAGCTCTGAATACAAGTCAGAGTGTTATCAGTCGACTTTGGACACGTTACCGAAGCACTGGTACCGTGGCTGAGCGCCATGGAGGACGGTATCGCTGCACCACACGGAGACAAGACCGATACATTCAAATCTTAACTCGAAGAGCTCCAACAATAACCGCCATGATGTAAGCCGTGCGGCTTCATCACTCTTCAGGGAACTTAATTAGCGACCAAACAGTCAGAAACCGCTTGCATGAAGTGAACCTTCATTCCCGAAGACCGCTACGGGTACCACCTATAGCAATGCACAATCGTAGGATTCGATATCAATGGGCTCTTGAACACAGAAATTGGGCAGAAGAACAATGGCGTTTCGTGTGCTTTTCTGATGAGTCTCGTTTTGGTATGAGACCGGATACAAGACGTATACGACACTGGAGAACCCCTGGACGCCAACAGCGATTAAAATCCTGCCAGGAAGTCCATCCTTATAGTGGTGGAACCATCATGGTATGGGCGGGTATTTGGATCGGCGGAAGAACTGAGTTGATTTGGATCAGAGGCAACCTCAACGCTCAAATTTATGCTGAGACGATTGTATCAGACGTCATCGTTCCTCTACAAGTGCAAATCGGTCCCTTATTTCAGTTAATGCATGATAATGCACGACCGCACACCGCAAGAGTTGTAAGACAGACTCTCGCCGCAGCTAACATCAATGTCCTGCCCTGGCCTGCTCAGTCGCCAGACTTGAACCCGATTGAGCATGCATGGGATATGCTACAGAGAAGAGCTCTGCCGAATATGGAGGGTATCCAGTCGCAAGAAGACCTTTTTTTGTTGTTGCAACGAACATGGGCGGCCATTCCACAGCGTGATTTGGATGAACTCATTTTGAGTATGCCAAACCGATGTTCTTGTGTTGTTAGTGTTCGCGGTAGAAACACGGATTATTAATTGTTTAAGTTACCCAATAAAATTTTAAAGAAAACTGTTATTTCAGTCTTTTTTTCGAACTTTAATGTTAGTGGTTCAAATGTCAAAAATCCCTTTATTAGGAAAATGGCAAATTTCTTTATTAATGCAAAGGTGACTTGGTTTATCGTTACTGTGACAAACGAAAACACTTTATTTGATGAATCCTTAAAGAAAATTTTAATTAATATCAATCAGGAGAAAAGTTATTGCAAAAATATATGTTGATCCCTAGACACTTTTGATGTGTGTATTTAGCTTTGTTGTTTGAAATGGCCCGAGACTTTTTGTATGATGAAAATTTTTGTTAAATCCATCTAAAGCAATATCCACGTAGCCTATTTGTGAAAAACAAGTTCATCTGTCGTTCATGTAGATAGGTAAATGTATGTAATACGTCGGCGCGCCGAAAGGGAATCCTAGTCAAAACATGGGTCAACGCATGCCACGGACACCCCATTAAATAGATTTCTGGTTTGCTCGTTGCAAATTCCAATAAAATTACTTTTTACTCACGATGTTTTTGTATAAAAAACTATTTTTTGGAAAAAAAACAAATTCAATAGTAAACGTAATATTACGTAATACGACTATATAAGTCGTGTAATTATTTATTTGTTACTTTTTCAGTACATTACAGTTCTAAAGGAAAAGCAGATCTTAAAGACTACGAAGAGATATTCCAATGTATACCTCATATCATCATTAAATTCTTAGGAAGAATGAAGTACGTTTACTATTTACCAAACACAGCCAAAGTTTGAGATTCACAGCTGACATTGAACAAGCAGCAGATGGAAAACGCCTATTCCTGACTAAACTAATATCATCAGTAAGACAAACTTTTACTTCGGTCTAAAGACTAAAGGAGCAGATTCAAAATTATTTTAAGCCAGCCAAGCCGAAGATGGATAACGCGCACTAAGTTGGTCTATCAACATCCTAAGAAATACAATAATATTATGTACTTAATCTTCGTTGAATAATTTGAAGGGAGGCCACAAAACCAATTCATAACAATAACATGAAATAAAATTATTCTGTAGAGAACTGGAAAATTATTATGTGGAAACTTTCCACCTCTTGTTATTTTGCAACGATTGTAGGAATTTTCCTATATGTTAATGTATCCACAATCCAAATTATATTTGAGCTGGCATGTTCGACAATAAGGTGATATTACGCGAACAATATAAGATTTCAACGTCGAATTATTGGACGTCAAAAACAGTTTTCTAATTTATATATTACAAAAGCAACATCACACACATTACACGTACACACAAATATTGTTTTCTTTAGATATCGTTGTTTTGTTATAAAAAATAACATAAATTAATTTGTATTTTTCTCAAATTATTATGATTAACGGGATATTTATCATGTATTTATCTACTTTTCTGTCTGATCTTCATAGAATTTAGCACCTGTATAGGTAGTCAGAAAAACCTTTAAGTAAAACGTAAAGAGAATTGAGACAAACTATAGAATAAAATGTATACTTAAAAGTTATATGTAGTTTCTCGTCGTGTATAACAGAATACAATTAACAATTGCCAAAATAAATCATCGTATAGAGGGTGTACTTAATAAATTTAAATTAGTCCTATAACCATAGAGAAAAGAGAAGGACGGAAGTCCTAAGACTCCCTGATATGTAGCTATAACAGTAATTGCACCCACGTAGTAGCTTCTGAAGTAATTCATTAGAATAAAATGAGACTTAGAGTGAGCGGCGACACATTTCATACACATGTGTGAACCAAGCCTAAAGCAGGTTTTGATTAGAAAACTTTAAATTACTTGTATAAACTTAGAAATATTACATTAACCTACTTACTTTCAAGTAATGTAGGTTAGTAATACCGGGTGTTTGGTAGAGGGTTGACCAAACGGGATGGGCGTGTTCCTAGGCCTATTTGGGAGACACAATTTGGCTAAAAATTTCCTAGTGGTTAAAATAAAAAAAATATCGACAAAATTGTATTTTTTTATTTTTTTTCGAAATTGCGACTATTTATCCCTATAACTTTTTTTTGAGCTGGTATCCAGTCAAATTTTTTGATTGATTATAGTCTCGGATATCACCTGGTCTGCTCACAGCATTTTCAGACCCCTACGAGGACTAAATAATTTGTTATGACCACTTAACGCTAGGGAAATGAAAAATAGAAATCTTATAGGGGATCTTTCAACTCAAATAAAAAGAAAACTAATTGTAATCGAGAATTTAAAACTCGTTTAAAAACTTCTCTGTTTATCCCTTATTTCAACGGTATACTACAAGTTTTACAAAAGCCAAAAAACTTGTTGAAAATTTAGGTGCAAAGTGGAAATGGAAGAAAAAATAATAAGATATTTTTAAAAACAAATTCCAAGTTTGGCTTAAATACGTCACAGTATGAATAAATTTGGATTTATCTGAGGTCTTCCGAAGACACTGAGATGCTGTAGTGACTTTCTTAGAAAATAATAAGTCTTAAAACAAGTAAAATGGACTATCTCAATTACAGGAAGATATTGCTTCCAAATCAAGATTTCCCGTCTCTGGCAACCGATTAAAGGGATTAAAATACGTCCAGGGTTGTGGAACACGCGTCTAGTGGGATGCTATTCCATTTACAGCCTACTTTCTTGGCGAAATATTCTATCTCCAATTCTCCATTACATACTAAAAGAGATTCGTGAATGATATGTTTATTTGATGATTCTAAACCATTCTGCAGCAAGGGGTCTGTAAATGGAATAGCATCCCACCAGACGCGTGTGCCATACCACTGGACGTATTCTAATCCGTTTAATCGGTTGCTAGAGACGGGAAATCTTTATTTGGAAGTAATATCTTTCTGTAATTGAGATAGTCCATTTTACTTGTTTTAAGACTAATTATTTTCTATGAAAGTTACTACAGCATCTCAGTATCTTCAGGAGACCTCAGATAAATCCAAATTTATTCATACTGTGACGTATTTAAGCGAAACTTGGAATTTGTTTTTAAAAATATCTTATTATTTTTTCTTCCATTTCCACTTTGCACCTAAATTTTTAACAAGTTTTTTGGCTTTTGTAAAACTTGTAGTATACCCTTAAAACAAGGGATAAACAAAGAAGTTTTTAAACGAGTTTTAAATTCTCGATTACAATTAGTTTTCTTTTTATTTGAGTTGAAAGATCCCCTATAAGATTTCTATGTTTTCATTTCCCTAGCGTTAAGTGGTCATAACAAATTATTTAGTCCTTGTAGGGGTCTGAAAATGCTGTGAACAGACCAGGTGATATGCGAGACCATAATCAATCAAAAAATTTGACTGGAAACCAGCTCAAAAAAAAGTTATAGGGATAAATAGTCGCAATTTCGGAAAAAAATAAAAAAATTCAATTTTGACGATATTTTTTTTATTTTAACCACTAGGAAATTTTTAGCCAAATTGTATCTCCCAAATAGGCCTAGGAACACGCCCATCCCGTTTGGTCAACCCTCTACCAAACACCCGGTATAATAAACTAGCTGTGCCATTTTATGTGTGCTGTGAGTTTATACAATCATTTAAACCTTCCTCTTGAATCATTCGTCTGTTTTCACTATACAAAATCCTTTTCCTAGTTTAAAAGATCTAAGCGTGAAAAAATGAACTAAGTATACAAACTGCGGGAAATAGCGGCGGCGAGATAATAACGTTATCATAGATAAACAAACAAAACCTTTAGAAGCAATTTTCACCGAAAACAAGGTGAACTACGATTTTAGAACCAATTATCATAAAGATTTTCTTATTGGTTTATCTTTAGTATGGGTGTATTAAACTATTTGAACCATCAGCAAAATCAGAAAAAGAGTAGGTAAACAAAGAAAACATTACTATAATAACTAGAACACGTACACAATGTTACAAGTAATACATTATACTCGTAATGTATTGCAACTTGAAAGTGATGCGTCAAATCTGTCACCACCTAATGGGATTAGTGGACGCGCCTAAAGCAAATGTCTGCCAATGTGTGGTGGCCTGTGTAATCTTAGATGAAGTGAATATCATATTGTGTGTACTTAACACCCTGACCGTGACCTTAAACTTCGGCAAACACTATATACTTTGGTAATCCGTAGGCAGTTAATCGGCCTTCGTGCTCATATTGGTGGAATTATTGTTATTGTTTTATTGACAATGGGATCAGTTCTTATTCTAAGTCTATTCGGAGTCGACTGATAAGCACGCCCTTCGCACGCGTGATGCTTGTGAAGGGCGTGCTTATCACTCCGCGTCAGACGAGGCTTAATCACAGATAGTAAACAATGAGTGGCTAACATAGACATGTTAGTATTACAATTAATCGTTATAATACAACCAGAAGAACATTATATATCCCAAAAATATGGTAAATCCGTCCGGAATAAATTATAAACTTAATATGGTAACCGGATTTAGTAATAGCCGTGTAAGCAAAGCGCTAAGTGGTTTGTTTCGAAGCGTAGAAACATTAAGCAAGCAACAGGTTGGCCTTTTATATAAGTTTCATGAGTGTGTTCAGATTACGTAACCACTATGATGGAAAGGTTCCTAGTGTAACTTTGTAAAAGGTTTTGCATTAATTTATTTAAATTAATAACAAATTTACTAAATATTTCCATTTTATGGTCAGTACGTAATGGAAATGTTGTAATTAATTAGTCGAGCCGGTCGAAATTGTTTAGTGCTTCGGAAGTTTGCTTTTGTTTACTACACAATTTATATGTTTAGGATAAATTACAATATTAAAGTTATTTTCGATATTATTGGACCTAGACTGTGGTGAAATATGTTATTTTGATGTTAAACTATTAATCCAATAAGAGATTTACACAATTCTTCACCCTTAAAACCCTACTCGTGTTACCTATCGATATCCCCGGACCTTGTTAACCTCTTTGGGTTATAGGGACAAATTGTACTTGAATTTATGACATTTAGATATTTAAGCTCCTGGTACAATGATGAGAACCTGTTTAAGCTTCTGGAAGTTTCTGCTATAAGGAATAAAATAACTTTACAAAAATTATATTCTAAAAGAGCGATGCCGCTGGCAGAAAGCTAGTTTACAAAAAGCTAACATAATCGTAGAATCTTTTCATGATATGAGTAAACAGTGTTATGTAACTAGAGCTTATATAGCTCATTAGTGTGGGAAATAGAAAGAGCTCGCTGAACTGTTGACAATAGATAAATAATAATTAGGCTTAATTGGAGCGCCCCTAATGTAACGTGATAGCGATCATAATCGAAATATTCCGGGAAATATTTGATCGAGTTGTATTTATTGCCAAAGGAAGTGTTATGATCTTTCTATTTATTTATTGGCACAACATTATTGAATAGTACATTGAGTTTTATTTCTGTTTTTCCTTTTAAACAGACATAGTTTTCGAAATGGTCTCGAACAACGTGCATAATTATTTTTTTTGTCTGGTTTGCACTGTTGAAAATATTTTAAAACCCATAAGAAATGGAAATTACCCAGATGAAACCAATCTTTCATAAACATAGCTCATCGAATAGCCCATTCCTAATTCAAAAACTCCTAGAAAAAAACTTGATACTTTGTTTCAAACTAGTATGAAACTAAATCAAAGTGTTCTCGGAGGCAGTTAAGAGCAATCAGGTCGGTTACTAAGCATCCCTCCACAGTGAGGGGTGAACGTAAATCGAATCACAAGATTGTAGGCCAAGGTCACGGGCCTTGAAATGAAATGTGATGTTGTGAAGACACGTTCCGCGATTATGATGGATCAGAAAGGGTTTACAGCGCGTTGTTTGTTTATTTTAAAATGTTGTTTTTGAAGGGATTTCATTTCACTTACCGTGTTCATTTGTTTGGCCTTTGACAATAGGCTAGATTAGTCTATTATTAGTAAATTTAAATAAATAAATTGAATTGAATTCAACTCAAAAAAGTGTAGTAATAATGGCTGACATTAAAACGACTGAACACTATAAAACAAAACATGTTTAAGAACGCAAGAATAACTTTTAAATTAAAAAACGCAATCATATAATAGTATAACATAGAAAAAAGCTTTTATAAAGCCTAATAAACAAATTACAAAATCGCATGTCAATAATGTAAAACTCTGGCATAGAATCGGTTCATGTTTTTCATTATACTCGTATTGCAACGTCATAATTTACATAATCAAAATTTACATACGTCAAATTACATTGCAATTGGATTGTCAGTATTTGTTAGCAACTGGTTGAATATAGGTTTGCAAATTATGACATGGTCAAATTGCATACGAACATTGCAAACGAAATTAATCAGTCTGTTAAAAATAGAGAAACAATTCTTTAACTAAACTCCGGTAAGAACTAAGATGGTTCAAATAACAGCAGAAGCACGCACAAAGGTTCAACCCTGATGTAGATTTACGGATGTTCCCACTTGTAAATAATACCTATGCCGCTCCCTAAGGGCACGAACCCACCGCTACGCACGCTGCACACGGCTACGCGGCGCTGTCATACAATTGAAATATCATCTCTATGGCAGCGCCGCGTAGCCGTGTGCAGCGTGCGTAGCGTGCGTGGCGGGGTGGGTTCGTGCCTTAAACCTAATCGATCCCGGTATGCCGAAAGAGAACTGCGCGGGTGAAATCGAGGGGTTTTCCTAGTTTAATATAAAATAATAAAGTAATAAACTCGAATATCTCCCTTGTTAAGCCGACAATCATGGACAGATGAACAATAATGATCTCAACGTTGAAATTCAATGTAAATATTGTTACACAAAACGGGAAATTAAATACCGAGTAATTTTTGATCCACCCCTGCAGACTGCACTTCCGTCAGACCTGTATAAAACAATATACAGATTGCTATACAGCGGGGGCGCGAAGGGCGCGAAGTAACAAATGAACTGATGGAATGTATCACATTATTGTAATTTCGATGCATTGATTTAGAATTTGGTATTCATCGATATACAGTCAGCATCAAAAGTACGTTAATACATTCGAATAATTATAGGAGTCATAAGACTTCAAAATCAAATGTCAACTTATAAGTTTCAACTAACTAATTCCTAAGGCACTGGTCCCACCGCGGGCGAGTGAGCGATGAACTATCGCCGAGTTTCTCGCCCAAGAAAAGAATAGTGAATGTACAGTCACGGAATGAAAAGGTTCGTCACCTTAGAGTCGGACTTCACTTGCAGTAGTACTGCAAGAAACAATTATGCCAACATACCAGTGTTGCTCTATGGCCACACTGTCGTGCGAATGTTAGTGTTCACGTTGTCGCAATAAAAGTTCGTGTTCGTTTACGAGAAAGTGCTTGGCCATAGGATTCGCGATAGGACGAATTCTTTGGCCAGACGTGTCGCGATAACGCAAATGTTCACGTTAACTCGATAGAGTGGCCGTAGCATAAGAAACAGTGATGCTAACATTTAAATAAATAGACGTTTGCTATCGAATAAAGTTTTGCTTGATTTTTCTATCCTTTTTTAAACACTGCTCTGTGCGCGCGGCTTATAAAACCTCTTTGATTATTTTGGAATGATGACATTGACCGATTGACAATAGAACAGAAATAATAATGGCAATAATGGTTTATCAAAAATCATATTTATCTTGTCAAACAACACTGATCTGAATAATATAACTTTATTATCGAGCAGTTGAACATTATCTTCCCTAACTCGAGTCTATTCTGTAACATAGTTTCAAAAGGTAATATATGTTCGCGACACTTTAAACGAATCAATTTGAAAATTGACGAACCTTTTCATTCCGAGACTGTACATTCCGTGTAAACGAAAGAGATGCATATACTAATAGTTACTCGCTGGCGGTGTAAACGCGAGTAACTATAAATAATATACAGTGGTGGTCACATAATTAAGAACGATCTAAAATTCCATATATTTTTTATCTAAATAATTTCTTGTGTAGTTATTTATGGCTTTTGGCAGTAACTATTTATGTTTTGAGATAGCTGCGTGACTGGGGCAAATGGGATCAGGGATATAGAATTGAAAGGTCAACTATTTTTTTTTACAAATTTCATTAGTTCTCTATTGTAACGAATTTAATGTACCAATGAAGCTGGACAAATAATTAAGAACGATTTATTAAACTGTTCAAAAGTTATTTTATATAAAACTGAGATTCAATAAATGATATTATTGTGAAAGTAAAATATCAATTTATTGTATTTTATCTGAAATTACTAGTTGGCAATATGTTTAAGACTTTTAATTACTGATTTACCTATATCGGGCGGCGACGCATTGACTCAATCAATTTTTGACATTTTGTAAGAGAAACAGAGTTCCATTCTATTGAAAAAACATCGTTAGAGCTCTCTTTAAATTGCCATATTGTCCATTTAAAACTATCCTCTTGACTTCGCACCAAGAATGCTCGATTGGGTTTAGCTCTAGGCTGTTAGCTGGCCTATTTTAGACAGAAAATAATTGCAATATGAGATATTCTTTAACGGTGCGCGCAGTATGTATTGGGTCATTGTTGTGCTGCAATGTTTAAATTGACCAAAAACCTAAAGGAACGTTTTCAGCTTGAAGGAACATAGTTTTTCCATTATATTCTTTGTCTTAGAATTGATCCATGTTTTCTTGTGTCAGCTTCACAGCTTCAACGCAGTATTCAAAGTAGCATCCAAAAATGACATATTTCTTTAACATGCTTTAATGTCACTTTTGTGTATTTAAGGTCGAATGATTTATTCGGAAGATGTTGTAAATTATGTTTTTCACCAGAAAACACTCTAATTTATATTTGTTTCTTCAGAAAACATATCATTTTCCACTGTTTACTATCCAGTTTTCACACCTTCTTGTAAGTGCCAGCCGGTATTGCCTATGGCATCGTTGCATGATGGGTACCTTCCTTGTTATTGTTCCGTGCAGCTTTCCTTGTACCAAAAACCTTCGTATAGTCCATGCCGAGATTGTTGAAAGAGTTATTTCTTCCAAAATATTCGTTTCTCAGCACATTAGACCCTTTCAAATTATTTTCTCTTCCCAAACGAATGTTTTCGATCATCTCGACGTGATGACTTTCTAGGTACACAACACACACCAACCATTTGAAGTAATTCTGATATGTGGCAAAATGTTTCACGGCGTGAAAAAATAACGTTTTTGAGCATTGTAAAGTGTTATATATCTTTTTGTTCGACCAAATTCTTCTCAGGCAGTTTTTTTATTATCTACCTTGTAGATTTGTCAAAACTTTTATTTTTCTCCATATGAATTCATATGAAACAATTACCTTTAAGACCTTTACAGTACTAAATGGGATCAAAATTATACGAATAGTGACTTACAACCACAAAGCTATGGAGTGTTCTTTATGTAAACTTGAATAAAAAAGTTAACTATTCAGCGTTCTTAATTATATGACCAGCCAGTTCGTATCAATATTAGGTTTAGATCTAATATATAAAGTTTATCTTTTTATTTATTAGCCAATCGTGTGTATCAACTGATGTATCGATACTATGGAAATGTTGGAAGGTATGAAAAGAAATAAAAATAAATACATGCAATTAGTTATACATGCTATTTTGAAAAAATCGTTACGTTAAATAAGCGTTCTTAATTATATGACCACCACTGTATGTGCATCTTTTTTGTTTACACGGAATGTGTTCAATGTCCTTTTTCTTGGGCGAGAAACTCGCCGATAGTTCATCGCTTACTCGCCCGCGGTGGGACCACTGAATAACCCATTTAATTACAAAACCTGTAAAGTGCAAGTGATTCAGGCTCTTTAGTTCCACCATGTAAGCAAATAACAGTGCTGAAGTCTCTAACGACACTAAGGGCCTGTTTCACCATCCTCAAGTAACGTTCCGAGTACCTACTCACATGTTTTGTCTTTGTCACTTGATATAAAGTAAGAAAGAGACCAAACTTACTTTACTTGGTGAGTACCTTTACTTGAAGGTCATGAAATAGGCCCTTAATGAATTTCGATTATATTAGCACGATATCTGAGACTCATACTTTAAGTATACATGAAAATGTTCTCATCTCAATGTTTTATATTGATACTAGGTCCGCCCCGCGGTTTACCCGTGTAGATGCGTATCCTATACGTATAAGCCTACTCTTGTATCTTGTATAATCAATATTACATACGTGATTACATACATAGTGAGATGTAAGCATGGATGAGATGATAGAGAGTGCGAAGTGACTTTGATATGTGCTCTTCAGAAATAGATTCTACTTAACTTTTAGAGAGGTTTACAAATACATGTTTATAGGTAACCTTTCCTCGTGAAAAGTAAAGAGTTCCTTTTCTTCGCGTTCCAGATATAACAAATTTCCACGGGGACCAAACTGCGTACACAGAAACCTAATACCTAATCTATTTCAATAAATGTCAATTGCCGAATGTATGCTTAGGTATCACTTGAGAAGGGTTCTAAATTTAAAAAGTAGGTAAATTTAGATTAAATATTTATTTACTGTAGTGTTTGTAGTTATTGGGACAAGGTTTGTGTGGAAAGTTTTGGAAAAGTCTATGGGAAAACAGCATCCGTGCGGAGCCGGGGCGAGTGACTAGCGAGCCGTTGCGATTATCATAAAACTTAGCTATTTCTATATTTGTGTCCATTAACAGAGGTTGTCTGGAAGAGATCGCTTTTAGCGATAAGACCGCCTTTGTATGTACCAACTTGTTTGTAACTATTCTGTTTTTCTGTTCTTTTTCTTGTGTGTGTGTATGTACAATAACGTATTTCTATCTATCTATCTATCTAATGTAATTATGAGTTACTTTTCATCTAACTATTTATTACATGGTGTCTTACACCCAATAAGTACTTATAAGACGAAATTTGAATAATTTTATTCGCACTCATTACAATTTGTAGCTAAAAGTTTCTTCTGGAAACTTCTAAAACTTTCCAGATTTATGACGTAGTCTTTTAAAACCTAGTGGCGCCATCTGTTATGTGTTCCCGGGTAAATAACACCAAGGGTTGAAAATACGTATTTCATCGTGCCGTGATAAGGGGTGGTTTGTAAATTCATTTTAGTTTATAGTCCTGATCATAGATGGCGCTTCATGAATGATATAATAAGTAGCGGCCTCTGTACGTCATTTTGGTTGTTTTGTAAACTACAGACCTCCTTACATTTCTGTAGGCCTGGTAGTTTACACGGATAACAAATATTTTAATGAAAAATTATCATATTAAAAAAAAAAATAATTTATAATAATCAAATTCTTGTTTTATATTTAAAAATACTGCAAAATCAACAATTTGGTTTAAATAAAGCATATCTCACCTAAGGGATCATTAAGTACTTCAAATTTAATTTTACGTACATAATTGTACGTAAAACACCTAATAACCCATGTTTGCCTGGTACTTTTGTCCAAAAATCGCACGATATATATAAACAATGTAACATTTGACAGTCTTAGTACGGTCTCTTAGGTTAAGTTTAATAAAGTGGGTAGAAGGACGATGTCGAAAACTTGGAGTAGTTGTCTCACCCACAAACGGCTAAAGTACTGGGTGAGATGACCACTAAGGATATAACAAGGTGGCAACTCACCTGGTAGTAAACCGTTTTAAAATATGATCTTGTGAAAATCAGAACGAATTAACCAGAAATAATAGTAGTTTTTGAGATTATTCATGGCTATTAATAATGTTGTCTGATATGGAGATTAGATTATGTCAGATTGAATATAATAAAATCAACTATTCATAATTAAATAGAACACAGCTACATCACGTTTCAATTCAATTCTTGTGTGTGATAGTTGTCAAACTGAATCTTTCGTTTTCATAAACTATAGTGCCCATAGAATAAGGATCACGACACGAGATTCTCTCTGGTCACATCCATGATAGTGCCACAAATATATCTGAGCCAATGACAGCGCCGCTATGAAATTTTTGTTGTCAAATAATTGTCAATTTATTAAGTATACACAATGTCATTATAAACATAATGACAGCATTAGTTCCAACTATTTCCGCCGGATCAGAAATGTTTATGGCACTATTGTACCTAGCACTAAATAGTTCATTAGTTCCAATTATTTACGCAGTCAGATAAGTTTATGGCACTATATGAGATCAATGACTAAACTGAAACGTACCTGGCGCTGAATATAGTAGCGAGAGCCATGAAGCACCCGTCGGCGACGCGAGGCGAGCCGGTGTAGCACTTGTCCACTGTCCAGTCCAGCAGTGGGCCGATGTCCGGGTTGCAGTCCAGTAGCAGCACTATTGTCTCACGTGCTAACTCGTATATCTAATGAAAATAAGGTTTTATGATGTGCGGGTACTTTTATTACTTACAAGTTAATAATATAGGATTTTACTTTAGACAGTGGTTTTCTGTCATTATTTCGATCCGATTTGTCCCAAATCGGATCGAAATAATGACAGATTTTAAGAATGCTAGATTTTTTACTTGTAACTCTGTGATATGTATATATTTTTCTCTTGTTTTATAGCTATCAACATTAACTGACATTTTTCTCTACTCTTTAAAGATTAGTATTTTAAAAAGAGTAGTGATATTCACTAAATATTAAGTCAAATTAAGGACCAATAACAATGATACCTCATTAATTACCTTATCATTAGAAGAAGACAGCATCTCACTGAGCCAAGGATACAGGGAGCCGTCTTCAGCCAGAGCGTTGGGCGAGAAACATGGACCGCAGCATACTAACGCGCTCATTGCCTGTTCAACAAATAATGTAATCAATTACATATTCAAGATAATATTTAACATAATCACAAGCTGTTATAGCTTGTGATTTTATTTTATTTAATATCCCTGGCTAGGCACATCACTTACCAAAAAACATAAGAATTGGTCAAGAAATCTTTAAACATTTTGTTTTTTTAGCTATCACATAATTTGTTTTGGCATACCAACTTCAATATTATGATAAAAAGAATACAAGATAAATTTAATTTTAACCATAGTGATACTTACTCTAAGCGCCGCTAGGTTGAGCCTCTCATCAGTGTCAGGCTGCGGCGGCTGAGGCACCAATAGGCCCAAATGTTTGCCGAGCGCGCCGCACCAACCGCCGAACAACGAAAACAGGCTGCGTACTTGTTCTTTCTTCATTAGGGACCCGTACATTTCCACTGTGAAATGATAATATTAGTAGTATCGTCTACTACGATTCTATTGCCAAAGCTGCTCACTTATTGATTTAAGGAGGAATAGGTATAATTAACACGCCTATCTAATGCGTGTTTGAGACTACAAACGTCAAAAGTATAAAACGTATAAGTATTAAAGGTTTCAATTTAAGACGTGAAAAAATTAGGTTCCACTCTGTCGTATAGGAAACAAAAGCTGACGAGCAGACAGAATCACTTTTATACTTAAATTTGAGCAAAAATATTTAGACTTACAAGGAAAACTCTTGATAAGCTCAGTGATGAAGTCAGCGAATGTGAGCCGTTGCTCACGCGCAGCTGGAGCGTCCTTTTCGGCTTCAACTTCAAGACACAGTCTCACTCCTTCAACATACTCTGTCAACGTGGGATGAAGACTGCCACCTTCTAGCGCGAATTGACTGTACACACGAAAATTTAGCTTAATATAATGGTTATAGAGTTCAAAATAACAATTATTATTATTGTCATGAATGCCATCCACAGAGTGCCATAAACATTGCTGTTCCGGTGGCCAAAATTGGCAGCTAATACTGTCATTTTGAATAGAATGTCATTTAAATACATTTGCAATAAACTGTTAACTGATAAATCAGCCGACAGCAAAAAATGCGATTACAGCAACGCTGCTATCACCGGAACAATTATGTATGTGGCACTTTATAAATCACGTCAAGGGATTATAAGCCCTGTTACCTATTAGCGAAGGTTTTCTTTTGCGCGATGAGCAGAAGCATCTTGTTCAAGTTGAGTCTGAGCGCGTCACGACGTCGTCTACGTCTCATGTTCTCTTGTTTCCTGTCAACAGCTTCCCGAAGGAGTGGCACTAGTTCTTCCATTAGATCCCTGGTAAAAAAAATAAACCTTACCTTAGGTACTAAACACAATATGTGTATAAAGGGTAAGTTTTCAACATAATGTCAATAAAAGCTATACATAACTTTGATTACATGCATTTTTGTTGTATTTTTAGGGATCCCTAAGCACATTTACATCCAATAATCCTAATCTGAAGTATTTTTTCATTTTTCTGTCACTTACTTCAAAGCATCAGGATTGATGTTGCCACAGGCAGCGATTGCCGCATCTCTCACTTCTGGCACCTCGCATCTCGCTAATGGCACCGCAAGTTTATGCAACGAGCCCGGCGACGCTTGCGCACTCCTCGCCTCTCCCCCGCTCCGCTCGCTTAGCGAGTCCGGCGAAGAACTACACACAAACAGTACTATACAAAATACTATTCTTGTAATAAACGACTACACATATGTGGCTATGAACATCGATACAGTAAGCGGTGTACGTAAAGTGCACGCTACATTGCGTGCGTACACGCATAATTGGGGATTTTTGAACTTTAATAATAAAAATCAATTGAATTGTACGGATACAAACTTCAACATTTTAATTGAATATTAGGGATTTTTAATTGGATTATTTAATTCAAGGGGATTTATTACTGATTAATAATGAAAGTAAAAATTAAAGCAACATTTATGTAAGCAAACACTTCTATTAAGTAATAAGTGGGTCAGAGGATACGATACGGGACGGTGAGGAAAAGACTTATAAGTGGGAGGTCAACATATGCATGTAATTTTTTTAAGTGGTGCCGATGCCCTATTAACCCCTGTTTTTATGTTGGAAATGGATAGAGGGGAGGCCCAAAAACAAGGTTTCCATAGGCCATTTTTGGCGCGGACTTCTAGTTGTCCCATATTCCGCCATCATTGACCTTGAGGTCAACGACTTTAAAGTTAAATTCATCGAAATTTCCATAAATAAAAATAAAATATATGTCCCAAGACTTAAAGGTCACTGACCTTCATATCAAGGTCACTGACCTCAAGGTCAAATTCCTCAAACAATACATAGACTACCTAAGACTACTTTTATTGCTTTCACTGACTTTAAGGTCAAAGGTCAGTGACCTCGAGGTCAAAGGTCAGTGACCTCGAGGTCAAAGGTCAGTGACCTCAAGGTCCAATTTATGAAATTTGACCAAAAAAAATAAGTTAAATGACTTCGAGGTCAAAGGTCACTGACCTCAAGGTCAAAGGTCAATGACCCCGGGGTGTGCCGCCGAGGGCTCTCCACCCTAATATTCCCACATCCCACAGGGTCCCGAATGTGTCTTTTGGGCTTATAATTTTGGCAGAAAAGTCTTTTTTCCTCAGCTAAAAAAAATTTCGTCTCTCGGCACCCCCTATCTGATAGTAAAAATAAAAAAGGGGGGTTAATTTAGGTCATAATTGTCGACCGACTTTTTAAGTCTTTTTTCCTCAGCGTCCCGTTACGTACACTTCTACCAATAAGTGCGCTAATAGCGATCAAAACATTAAAACAACGACCTGTTAAACTTTGATAACACACAGACACACACTAAATCAACTACAAAATAAAACACACAAAACAAGCTTCGCCGATGCAAACTGGTTCCAATGAAAAAAACACAAATAACAAACATTTTAGATTATATACAAAATGAATGTGATCATAATGGTTATTTTTTTTCGAGCAAGGATTCGACTCAAACAGAACTTCAATAAAATGTTACATTCCTCAAACAGAGAAAACTAGTAAGTAGGTAGGTAGTCTATAATAGAAAAGACAGTTTCATTTTCTACAAAAAATGCAATGATAATTTTAGTTTTCGGACAATAAACCACGTTATTCAAAATTGATCAGAGTATAAAAAGAAAAACGTTAATCAAAATTTAAGATAGTCAAATCAATAACAATCATTTATTATTTTTATTTACAAATAAGAATTTTCCACATTTAATAAACCTCAGATACTTATGCACCACGTAAACTTTCTAAGCTTCTACTCATATATTTCAATTGTAAAATGTCGATGTCACGAGTTTGTGTTTTGAAATAGTAATTATTATTATTATTATTTTTTAAATTTTGTTTTATGCAGTATGCACTATTTGCAGTGCATTGCAATATTTAAGATTGAAAACTACACAGTAAACAATTTGAAACTGAACTTCATGCATTATTTAGTTATTGATCTAATAACTACAGAATTTATTGAGAATCAGTTGTAAACATGCTATGGTATGACACGCACAATGAAAACGTAAATAAAAAGTTGAACATTTGTATGGAATTGGATCTAAACAGAGACATATATCTAAACATATAGACCCCACTAATTATATAACCTAATTAGGAATGATCGAGACAGTGAATTCTACACATACAGATATCATAAAAAGTTGAAGAGAGAATTTCTAGTAAATAATCCGACTGTAGAAACAGGAATTGCTAAGAGCGTATTGTTTGAGTATTGTGAACTTTAATTACTCAACAAAACAAATACGTATGAAAATCCATTGAAGGAGCAATTACATTGCACGCTGTGTCGGTGCACGCTTTTAAAAGTGTTTTTATCAAGAAGTGAACATACTATTTTATAATGATTCAGCGAATATACAGTCTCGAACCTTCCATATATTTACAGGGGCACTAACGGACGTAAACAACTGCGAACACACGATAATGACACTTATTACAATGTACGTGAGTGCATATTACCCCCAAAGAGTCTCCGGACACGCTGAGAGGAACAGTGCGCTTTCGAAACAAAATTATGTACACCCTTAGTTATATTACATTCAAGTAGTTTACTACATTGAGGAGGTGCAGTTCAAGTACCGGGACAAGCAAATTTGAATGGTGAAGAATATGTGGTTACTAGCTTTGTCTCGCGGTTTAACACGTATTTATAATATAGTAGAAGATCCTGTATAGAAATGAGATAAAAAATTACTGCATAAGGATAATGTAGGGATTTATTAGAACAATAATATTAAATCTGAGTTAAAAAAAAGATATATTTTTATGTTTATAATATTAGTACAGTTAAGGAGACAAGACTTTAATTTGTTATAGAACTTGTAAAAACAAGACATGCCAATACTTGAACTATGATTTCATTCAAATAGTAAACTTTGTAGAAGCAAAATAATGTCATATTTAGAGAAAATAAAACATATATAAAATACAATATTAAAATATATAAAGTGCATATAAATACAACTACTCTACAAATTATGATATTTATATACGTCTGTATGCATTACTTGCACGGTATTAAATAGATGATAGCAAATATAAAGTATATAGACATACATTTTTAATTTAAAACTGTAATTTACTTGTCGTATTTGTTATTATTGAGGATTCCGCAGTTCAAAAATGGAAATACGTAATATTTTTAATAAATTTTATATTTTTTTATATAAAATATTGATATATGCAATAGTTTTATTTACGGAATCTCAATAAATACTTGAAGTTAAATAGACATAATATTTATGTATTTATGAGTATTCGGTACTTATAATGGGATTTTTATGTAACGATGCGCAATGAGACAGTACTTACCTACGTATCTATGTAGCAATGGATCTATACTACAATACATTCAATAAAAGATACTCAATGAAAATGTATGTAAGTATACGATGATAAATACCATTCACTATAGATAGATACGAAGGCGAGAAGATCTCAGAGAATCGAACATGTACGAGTCGGTCGTAGAACGAACATAATCACAAATGTAAACATAAAGCCGCTATGTTAAGTACAATACATTTAATGTATGTATGTATGAATGAGTGTCTGTGTCAACGGTACTGTGAATCATCACCGGTACATAAATTGTATACAGAAAATCTGATATCGGTTTACTTTTACTCAACTATTTATTTACATATTTAAACGAAGATATTTTACAAAGCACTTGTCAATGTGGCCGTAGTAAAAATGTACAAAATAAAAATGTATGGCAGCATTAAAAACATGATAACCTTATATCAAATCAATTGCTATAACCACATTAACTTTAAAATTGATAAGTGATATGATATTGAGACATGATATTTATGTGAGATAACCGATACGAGATGCACTGTATGCGGAGTATGGGTGATGGCGAGAGGCTGTGTATGTGTGTGTCTGTGTGTGTGTATGGGTGCGGCGCGATGGATGTCTGGGTGGCGCGAGTGATGGAGGCGAGGTACGATGAGGGCGACGTGCACGTAGCTAGGTTGCCACCTCGTCCGCTTGTGGTGCCTGTGGGCGCGCGCATAGCTCAGCGGCAGCGTGAAGAACCCGGCGGGTTGCGGCGCGGCCAGGCTCTCGCTCGACGAGCTCAGCCCCACCCAGCCGTCCGTCTCCGCGCTACGACAGACGGCACCGTCACTCGCCTCCTCTCCTCTCACACCACCATCTCACCACCGCCAGCGCCACCTCACCGCCTCATACCACGACCACTATCCCGCCTCTCTCACTACACCTCTCGCTCGCTCGCTTCTACCTGCCTACTATCACATAACAGCCAATATTCCAAATATTGTGCCACAATGTTTTCTGTGTCGGCCAAAATTGGAAGCTACTATTGTCATTTTGACTCTTAATGTCATTCCTATACATTTTCATTACACTAACAACTAAAAGATGCGATTACAGCGAACGCTGTCATCGGCACAGAAATTATTGTGGCACTATACATAATTATAATACGTTATCAACTGCATATATTACATAATATAATAATAATAATATATGTTCTAACAAACATTATCTATTTATTTATATATAATTTGTTAATTGAGTAAACTAGATACAATATAAAAAATTTAATGTATAATGTGTCACCTACTGTATAAAGTGTGTGTAATCCTAATTAACGAATTTATTGTAAAAGTAAAACAAACTCGAATTATGGGCATGCTAATATTATATCGAGACAAATTAGTATATAAAAACAATTTAATATTACTATAAATTCGAATATATTCATTCTGTTTTAAATATTTAAATAGAAGCTCTATTCCTGGGTAAAAAGATCTAATTTGTCTCAACGTCCTAAAGTGATTAATTTTGGATAATAAAGGCAATCACACTGACCGCGCCTTGAAAAGGATTTTATTAGGAATTTATAAGAACTTACAAATTCAGACAATACTTCAAGGGACTTCAGTTACAGAGTTTACTACTATAGTACCTCAAACTTTTAAAAAATTAAATGTCGTTTTATCAACAATCTGATAGTGTATCGATACCCGAATACAACGAACTAAAGTAAATAAAATTAAAAGAAGAAACTATAATTTATTATAAGATTTAGAATATTTTTTAGAGAAAATTAGTTATTTTTGTTTTTACCAAAGTAACTAAAACATACAAAGTTTGTTCAAATCAATTCATAAGCATGCTATGACTTAGCAAAACAATATTGCTATAAGTAACGGCAACACTTCAGCGCATACACATTATGTTATATAATAATATTACTTATATAGATATATATAAAGAAATTTAACGCCAATTAATAAATAAGAAAATAATAGATTCGATTATAATAAAGTTTTTAAAGCCAATTCACTACGACGTAAGAGTTTTATAAACATTTTGTGGGTTTTAATAAAATTACGGCTTTCTTTTAGGGGAATTAAACAGATTAAATACTATTGGAGCATATTCAAATATATAAATATAGTTTTTTTCACGAAAAATGCGCTGCCATCAGAGCAATAAGTATGTAATAAAATTTCTATGTAATATACTCGTAGCTAAAATAATAACGTCTCACACTAGAACATATTTCAAGAAAATCAGTTACATTATGTATACAGTTAATTAAGAAGATAAAAAAACCAAATGAACAATAAATCCTAATATGTACTTGTAGGTAACTCTTCTTTCAAGAAATAAAATGTAATGTAGGAAAAATTATAACACAAACAATTTGTAAATACATAGTATAAAACAAAGTCGCTTCCTCTGTCCCTATGTCTCTATGTATGCTCTTCTATCTTTAAAACTACGCAACGGATTTCGATGCGGTTTGTTTTAATAGATAGAGTGATTCAGTTGGAAGGTTTTTAGCATTTTATCCCCATATTCCTACGGGAACGGGAACTACGCGTGTGAAACACGGGGCGCTGCTAGTATGTATATAAAAAATCTGTTTAATCTCCCTGAAAGCCAATATAGTAAATTTAAATAAACGCGTGTGTAGTGTTAGTGATGCGTGTGTGTGTGAATACCTGAGACTCAGGTCGGGACTGGCGCAGCGGATGACGGGGCTTGGCACCGCGGGGACCACTAGGTAGGCCATCATCATGTAGTACTTCCATACCTGCAGTTGGGAGGAATATTTGTGTATTACATGAGTAGGTATTTTTTTCAATGGTGTGGCTTTTAGAGCTGCACCTGGAAAACCTAATTACTTACTCATGTAATAGCTCACTTTACATGAGTAAGTAATTAGGTTTTCCTATGGATGTGTGGCTTTTAGCATTGAGTTAATCTATCCAAATTTAGACGAGTAAATGGTCAATAATATCATGTATCAAATGTAAGGTTCATTTTACCAGTACTAATCGTAATGCCGTGAGAAATTTGAGACAAAGGTGTATTGTACCACGCTCCAACCCTCCTTTTGCTAATGTAAATACAAAATTATGATTATTTAGTAGTATGTATGTATACCATTTTACTAGAACAATAACTTACTTGCATATATCCATCCCTTTCTTTCTCTGGCTTTCTAGGCAATGCCGGCCCTCGGGACAGAAGTGAGGCTCTATTGTCGTTGACAGGACTGAAATAATAATTAATCTAGTAGGTAAAGTTAAACAGTTCAATTCACATAAAACTATATAAAAAGGAAAATGGCGCTGACTATAATCATCCTAACTAATATTATAAATGCGAAAGTAACTATGTCTGCCTGTCTGTTACCTTTTCACGCTAAACTACTAAACTACTGAACCGATTGACTTGAAATTTGGTACAGGGGTAGCTTATGGTCCGGGAAAGAACATAGGCTAACGAACACGTTTTATCCCGATAACGTATGTAATTCGGCGGTAGTAAAGTTTCTGCGGTCGCATTTTTGACTGTCAGATGGGTAGGTAGTTGTCAACACAATTATTCAGATTCAGTGAGACTCAAATATGTTTGTGGTACTATAATCCATTCATTCTATAAATTTTCTTGCTGTCTTATTAAAGAAAGCTTCAAGATACTCACGCTGGTTCAATGATGGTGAACAGAGCGTGTATTCTGGCGTGAAGTATCGGCCACGCTTGCAGTACTGTCGCAGGGCACTTAGCCGGCACTCGACTGCGCTCAAGGAGGCCGAATAATACCACCTGAAAGTTCATAGGAGGATATTTTATAACCTTCACATTTGCAATAAACAGGATGTAAGCATGCAAACACTGCACATTTAAATAAAACTCAGATAATATATGAAACAAAAGCTAAAACTTTGAATATTACTAATTAAATTTTGTATAATTACTCTGTAAAAAAATAATTGTATAAATACCAACCTCCCAAGGATCAGCTCCGTTGGAAGCGCTTCCGCTCCAACTATTTTTGGTAGATGTTTCATCGTGTTGAAGACCTAAAAGTATTAAAAAAATGCATCGCAATAACTTTAAAAAATGTGGGTTTGTTTTTCTATGGCTCTTACGCATATAACAGAAGCCGTTTTTGCCGTGAGGATGCAAAACCCAGCAGCCGCACGGCAACTTTGCGCGATAAAGCCGGCGGGTTAATTATTTATCTATTCTTACCTGCAGTCCAAATAGCGTGAGTTCTCTCAGCAATCCAGACCAAGTCCGGTGTGCCGGCGGCAAGGACTGCTTGTTTCTCAGCAGGCGGCAACAAAGGCAAACATTTCTCAGCGAAATGCGGCACGTGAGCGTCTGCCGCGTCTATGAGAGCGGGTTCGTCACGCGATAGTTGCAGTTTCTCTAGGAGTAGCTTGCATTCTCTGTGAACAAACGAGTCTTTATAGATTTTGCTGTAATTATACAAACACAATAGCAGGTCACATTTATTGTGATAGTTTTTCGTTAATGTCTGTAATGTACTGATATCAGCCTGTTACAAATGTAGCTATCACAACTATCAGCTAAGAGTGTTAATGATGCCAATGGTTTGAAGATTATTTATCGGTTCTATGTTATTGTATCTCTTTAACGGAAGATACTAAAGAGGTAGATATTATCACATTTTGACATGAATAGCAGTAGCCGTCGTAAATACATACATACGAATAGACAATATGAACTACAAAAAGAACACTAGGAAAATCAATTTCCATACCTCAACACATGCACAGCCAGCCGCCTAGGGTAAGCTTTACACTGGCACAGCATTACCAGACCCAACGCTTCAGCGCCTCTGATCACTGCGGCCAACGGCTCGCTTTTACCCACAGCTGTGGTCACAGGGCCTGGCTCACCGTTCTTCCAACTGGTGACTAGCTGGAGTAGCATTCGGAGACCATTTTCTACCAATTGTGGCGACATATCCTAGAAACAAGAGTATTGTGAACATCACCAATGATTTTATAATACTTAATTAAATTATTTTTAATCAAAGTATTGCAATCATCACCAGAAAATTTTAGTCATATGATCTGAAGTGGGCAAACATGTGCAGATGAAGAAAAAGATATATCACTAACAATTTTTATATTATGTTTTTTGTGAATTGAGTAGACAATATTTTCAACTCACTTCAAACAGGCATACTTAGTATAGTTGGGGAGTTAACAAGACTCTAGTTTATGTGCATTGTGCATGCTATAAAACTAACTAGAAATGTGAGTATTTATAGTAAGCACCATAAAGAAAAAATGGGTATTTATAGTGAGCTTTTTAAAAAAATATGTAGATATTTATACACACCTGTACTTCCTTAGCCAAAAACTGAGTGAATCCCGCAAGCACATCCTGCCTCCATTCAGGGAAGTCTACGATCAGCGTCTGTAAGCTCTGGAAGGAGAGCCCTCGCAGCTCCTCGTCCATGTGGACTGTCAGCCGGCAGAGCAAGTCCACCAGTTCACTGGAGCTCATGCCTTCGGGGATCAGTCTATGAATAAGATAAGTAGAGTTATTTGACTTGTACGCATGACATTTTGGTTAAAATATATGTTAAGCAAGGTTGAAATAATGATTTATTTATTGTAAAAAGATAACAGCAGTAGAATGAAGCTAGATATTCAGTTTCCAATTTAGTTTCCAACCTTAATCAAGGACCGTTAAATTCTCATTGGTAGTGACTCTAATGAGAAAAAATAATATGAAAATTACTAGCTAAATTGTGAGTGAACCCTTACCTTGGTATTGCAGCAACACAAGTTCTAAACAAATCAATCCTCGGTTTCCTCTCTCCTGTATTGATCTCCTGTTCTTTAGTAACATTCTGTGTGTTGGTTAACATCAGTGGTCTTCCATAGTGCGCATCTAGAGCTCTAAGAATCTCTACGAGTACTCGCCTCACGAAAGGGAAATACGCGCTCATGCCGATCGAACGAGCGGTTTCTTCAGTGAGCATTTTGTTCAGAAAGGTTTTCTTCACTCTCAACGTGTTGCCGGATGGTAAAGTCCCTGAAGTTCTTGGCATAGGAGGTTCTCCTTCTTTCTGCTGTAAGCTGTCAGCGACAACTAAAAACGCTCTAAGTCCGATCGACATTCGCTCCGGAGTCAGTATAATCTTGATAGGCCTGCCCACCATTAGTAAATCAAAAACTATCTCCCTCATAGCGAAGTCTAGACGCTCTTGCGCTATAAACTGAATGATTTTGACGAAGATGTTCAGAGGAGTGTCTCGTGGTACAACTCCCTTGGAACCTTTAGGGAACAAAGAGTTGACAATGCTTTGCAGCCGCGATTGTGTTGCGGAATTGCTCTCACATTTGATTCTTATCATGTATACCCATAGTAGCCGGTATAGGGATTCTGTGGAGGTAAGACATAGACACATTCATTTTATTAGTATCTCTAATCTGAATATACATCCTAGATGCTATTATAATAAAAAATACCATACCTAAAGCTACTCTACACATCTTAGGGTCTCTGTTCTTCAAATGTGACAGGCACATTGCCAGAAAGCAATGCCAGTTAGCCAGAAAGAACTGCTTTTGCGAGACGCAGAGTAAACAGGTGACCAATGGAAACAAAGCTAAGCGATGCTTCGATTTGGTGCTCGCGTCCAAAGTGTGGCTGTATAGCATCTCCACGAAATTCTTCAGACACGGTACATTCACTTCGTTCTTAACAGTCTGTGGAGTAAAGATAAATAAATTAATTTGAATGATCATTATTTTTTGACATATCAAGGATACTTGAGACTCAATTCAAATTGAAATGGCAGCGGTCGACAGTGATTCGGATGATTTCAAAAATACTGATTTATAACACAAACTTTATGCTATGTCTAGTCAATAAAACAATCCACCGCGTCGCTGCCAACTGAAATTTTAATGTGATTTCATCATAATAATATTAAAACTACATTACTCACCGCAGCCACAGGCACTAATATCTCAACAAAGAGTCCAGCGAGTGCATGCCTTATATCCTTATCCTTGACTTCGAGGAAGTACTGGGCACACTCTTGGAGGAACTGGAAAGAGGCTTCAAACTCCTCGATGGGTACCATTTTTACTCTGAAGAACTTCATGCCCATTAACAGGGAGATGATGCTTTGGGTTGTATGAGGGGATGGCTCCCGGCTTTTTAGTTCCTGTCGAGAGAAAATTTGGCTTTGTAATTCGATCTTATTTGTTTTTACTGCCCGTTGTTAATGGCCTCTGTTTTGAAGGACTGAGCTGATGGTAACTGGATATAAGGGGTTCTAAAATCGTGTGTATGTAATTAAAAAGGTGTATAACCAGCTGGGCACTGTTTTAGCCTCATAATGCCAGAAAAGTAATTAATTCTGTTTTATTAATACTTGTTTAAATTTATTTTATCTTTTCTTATTGTTTTAAATAGTTTTAAGTAATTGCTTGCACCTACGATTATTAATTTTACTTGTGAACGCTGTGTACACCTGTAATTGGTCTGTACATTTGAATTTTGTTACATATAGACACTATATTTTTAAGAATGTTTTATGTACTTTCTGTTGGTGTGCCTGTTTTAAAATAAATAAATAAATAAAAGGGGTGACTAAATAATATACATAAAAAATATTCTTGCTTTAGACAGCTTGTTTATTGAAGAAACTTAAAAGATTATATTTTGAAAAATCTAAATTATTTTTGCTTTAGATAATTAATAATTATGTTATTTATTGAAAAATCTCATTCGTATAGGCTATCTATCAAGTGTCTGAAATCACAGTGCTCACTTGTAATCCTTACTTCCTTACTAATATTATAAATGTGAAAGTAACTCTGTCTGTCTGTCTGTTACCTTTTCACGGCTAAACTACTGAACCGATTGACTTGAAATTTGGTACAAGCGTAGCTTATGATCCGAAGAAGAACATAGGCTATGTTTTATCCCAAAATTCCCACGGGATAAGGTTCCACTCGGGTAAAACCGCGGAACACAGCTATATTACATAAACTGTTGAGCTAAGCTAGTAGGTACAGAATAGTAATTACTGTTGTATCTGTAGTGATTACTTACTTTCAGTTCTGCAGTGAATCTCTTCTTCACGGAGGCGAATCTAGACTGTGCTAGAACTCCGATCACCTCCGCATACAGGTCAGCTATTATATGAACGTTCGCAGCGTTCGGGTTGGACTGTAACCTAAACACAAACATTTATTTTATTTGTTTTTTTTTTAAATAAGTACAGGTTAGGAAATCTGTATTATCATATTTTCCTTTTTATCTTATCTTTATTTCTTATATTATCTAATTATAAAAAAACTGGCAAAGTGCGAGTCGAACTAGCGCACGAAGAGTTGCGTTCCAAAACGACAAAAAAACACGTTTGTTCTATGAGAGCCCCCTTAAATATTTATTTTATTTAGTATTTGTTGTTATAGCGCCAATAGAAATACATCATCCTCTGTGAAAATTTCAACTGGTGACATACGGACTGACGGACGGACGGACAGCGAAGTCTCAGTAATAAGGTTCCGTTTTTACCCTTTGGGTACGGAACCCTAAAAAAACAACTGTACTCAAAAGCTAGTAGACCAGTTCACAGGATTCTTTCATTAGGAGGCTGTATTATTATCATTGAATAACATAATGTATGATTACCCCTAATATTTCTACGCGAACACGGGTAAAACCGCATCATACAGTTGTAAATGATTCTAAAAGAAATAATTTTCATTTTAACTAGATATATTAATTACCCTTCCTACTTACCCTTCCTTATAATTAAACCTCTTGAACGCAACATTCTCTATATAATGCACTAGATCCTCATGCCCTGGATGGAAAGGCAGTTGTTTCAGTACTTCTATGAGCGCGAGACAGAATAGAAACTCGACGGCCAAGTCTCGCCTCTCCGCTTGAAGCTCCTCACAGCTCCGCTCCACGGTCTCACCACTTGTACCGCTGCCTGATACTATGTAGATTATGCTGGAAATGCAAATATTAATTTTATGGGTAGTTTGGTACACTCTCAGAAACTTACATTAAAAGTAATTACAGTAGGACGCCGATTAACCGAATCGCCAATTATCCGAATCGGTCCTAAGCATAATATAAAAAAATAAAACCAAATATTTTTTGTTTTGTTTTGTTGTAAAAACACGTCGAACAAATCATTGTACATGGTTAAGACGCTCCACCTAGAGCCAATGGAATTGTATTCCGTGAAGAAAAATTGTTTTAACATGCACATCTTGATCAAGTTGATTAATGACTAAAGCCCCGGAGATCACCATTATATTCAAGTATTCCAATACACAACATGGCATATGCCCTGCAGTGGGCTAACACATGCTGTTGAAGAAGAAGAAGAAGAATACACAACAAATTGAAACGTAATAGATACAGGAATTAACCTATTTTTGTATAATCATATCAATACAAGTACTTTTCGATGCAATAGTTAAATACCGTTTCTTACTTATACATTGAAGTAGTTTTATTACAAGTGTTCGCGGTAATGAAATAAAACAGTAAGTTTACCTTTTATTCCTCAAATCCTGGTGTGGTTTCTTAGCATGTTCACTGAGTTGTGGTGAGTCCGCCATCTGCCGCTCGAGCCAGCCGAACAGAGCCCGCAGCAGTGAGGGCAAGCAGTGCTCCGCTACGGTACCAAATGCTGACAGTATTTGGTCCAGTTGGGGGTCTTCACCGCGTTGAAGTGTCTTGTTTAGGGGCTTTTCCTTTAAACAAATATGAGACTCTTATTAAATAGATTTATTTTTATATTAATAAGGTCTATTTCCAAAACCATAAAAAAAAACATAGTCTCTTACTTAAAAACAACTTATATGAAGTATAGTATCACTGAACATGTTTTACCATAAATTTTCTAAAGGTTCTTTGTTTTCCTTTGTCCCATGTGTAATTGGTGTTGATTTCTTGTTTAACAAGATTTAGCAGAACATCAGTATTTAATGCAAAACAACTAATTGCCTTTAAATAAAAGCGATCAAATAAAAACATACCAAAGGTTCAGCCATAACAGCTTCCATTTTTCTCTCGGCTTGCACCGTGAACTCGGTGAAGAGAAGCCTCATTACATATTCACCTGGACGTAGGTCTGAATCTGGAGGTGGGACGTTAGGACCCTTGTGGGAGCCCCATGGTAACATTGACCCTGGAAAATTGAAATATTAAGATTCTACACCTAAATATAAGTATCATAAACACATATGTGATTTCCCTAAAGATTTAAAACAATTGGCCCTTTAAGATTGATAAAAATGTATGATTAAAACTTTCCAATATATCCAATTGTTTTGTAGAATAACTTGTTTTGTGTAAAAAATATGTTGATTAGTAATCACATAACCAGATATGACGGACCAATGCCTAGCTTAACATTTTAAAATATTAGTAATCCCAAAATGTTTACTATATTTTTTTAATATATCATAACATTGTTGTAATCTATATTCATATAAAGATGCCGAGGAATAATTTAATCAAAATGCCATACCTCTAGTAGACACAAATGAAGATATAGTTCCTGTAGACTTCCAATCCGAAGCAGATGGTGTAGATGGTTTGTCAGTGATCAAATAAGTGTGGTCCCCGAGCGAGTCACTGGCGAGACTGACGGGTACATCTCCTGCGTCATGTCTCGCGCCGTCTGCTACGACACTACCCTCCGACTCCGCCTCACTGGACACCATTGAAGACGGAGCATCTTCTGTGCCGGATGCTACAAGAATATATTATACAGCCCACTTTTAGATTTCATTTTTTATGGTACAGGGAACTGCTAATGAATCACGAAGAACTACTGTCGCCCATAGACATCTGTTATTCATGAGTCACAAGGGCATTGGCCAACTTGCCACCCTGAAGGTATAATGGGATAGTAGGAAAAGGGGAAGGAATAAGAGATTTAGGCTTCAGATCTCTAACTTATCTTGCGAAATTCAGTAGCTTGAGTTACTAATTCACACTTATATTCCTCTCACACACTCACTTTCACTAGCCGAGCCAGCCCTTGTGATAATCACAGTTATGCTCTACCTCTGTGAAATAATGTTTAGTAAGTACAAACCTGATACATCTTCAGGGTGTCCATCTGAGGGGACGGTACTCAGCGAGTCGGACTCTTCTGAGTTTATCATACTCTTCATTCTATGGGAACTTCAGCAGCTTCTGGAAGTATTTATTTTGATGTTCAATCATTCAATTCTATGTATGGGTAAGTAATTATTCATATGATGGTTTTATTGGCTATTTTTTCAAAAGTAACCTTATTACCTAGCTGGTTGTTTGAATTCTATTTTGATTACAGTAGATAACACACAAAATATTTAGTAAACAATACTTTAAGATCACAAATTAGGTATTAAACAGAGACATAAAAAAATATTATAGCTGTTTGAATTTAGGTTTATACAGATTGTAGGTATGTATAGATAATGTAATATAGTTATACTTTATGTCACATTTATAATTTAATCATTTAATTGTTAAATCGTCATTATTGCATAGTAATAAATGAGTCATGTCATGACAGTAATATTTCTTCCAGTGATATTTAATACAAGGATATCAAAACAAAATATACCTATTTTTGAATCTCATAACTGATTTAATAACATGGATTTCTTTTCAATATGTTTCTACTAATGTTGAAAACTTAAGACATATTAATATTTATAATTACCTTCTCAAATCACTATAGAAATTCCCATTTTTGCAGTTCTACCTATAACAAAACATAAAAGTTGATTTAAAACCTGAATAAATTCAACAATAATAATAAGTATTCGCAAAAGCAAAATCACATGAAAAATATAGCAAAATAAAATTGTGCACTGCATTGGGTTAAACTATATGAATTCGCATTCATTTAGAGTGGTTTACAACGAAAATAAACATCTTAGACTGGACTAGTTAAACACATGTTTTGTACCAACACAAACACACATGTTTACACTAAATAATTGATGTTTAAAAATAGTTTAAATGTATTTTTGCGATATAATATGCAGAGCAACTCGTTCAAATCACATCACAAGGTGACATCAACACATATTGATTTCATTTATTAGATTGCACAAACACAAGCTAGTTGATGGAGTTCAACTACTTTGAACAGGGTAAATTTAGTTACATTTGATGTAAACAAGAATTGTTAGTGTGGAGCGGCTGTTTTGTTTGGCTATGACTAAAGACAAATTTAATAAAAATTACTACCAATCTACATTATGTATTGTATTATATTTTATGTAATGTATTGACGCAGGACTTTAAGAATATTATACTTACTTAAACTTAACAGACTTTTTACCTTCAGGTAGGAAAAGTATCTAAACCACTAGTAGAACATATTTACAATATAAATATTTTACTATGTCAGTTGTATTGATATTTTATTAGACAATATTTTTTAACTAATCCTGCTGACCTAAAATATAGCCGTTTCATATGAGTTGGTAACCATTTCACATAAAGTTTAGATGTTCTATCTGTGCTCTATGTTCTTTGAAATGTTTTCATTACATAGAACTGTATAATTATACCCTTTGACCACCAGCTGTGCCTGATATTAAATCAAAGTAATCAAACCAAAATTTCCATTGTAAATGTATCAAGATACTGACACAAATCTACACACCAACACTATCAACCATTTACACCACCTAACTACTGACCTTGGAGGTCAAGGTTATGTAAAGACACAGAGAAGAACAACTAATTTGGAGATTTACTAAAAATTATTCACTTTAAAGATACTGTCTTGGTATAATTTTAAATCAATCAAATGTATGTGGTGTATTAACTACTTGAAACTGGATTGAATTGCTTCATTGCTATCGAAAATATTTACAAATTTCTAAGATACGAACACAATCGAGTGCACAATATAGATAAACAATACAAAAACAATAACCAATAAATTATAAACATAATAATAACTCGTCATAATCATCTGGTTTACGCTACGTAAGCCATGAACAACTGATTTAATTAGGTTCATAGTAAAAGACGTATAAAGCACAAGAAAAACATAGAAGAGATAAAGCTTTTGCAATGAAATGAAATAAAATAAAAATGTTTCTTTAGTTTTTGGTCTAAAACCGATCATCGAACGGTACCTGCATGCAATCAATTTTACCTTCTCAGCCTTGAAGACGACAATTATAATTTGTTTTAGCGCGCAAATACAGTAAAAAATATTATCAGATTTGTTGTCTTTATATCAAATGAAATACACTATAAATATTGTGAAAACAAATGTAAATTAATTCTCTAGTTATCAACCAAAGTATGAAAAGGTTCATACAATATTATTTGAGTGATTTGATTGAAGGAAATTAAATTTTGATTTTGACATTTCGCAATAGAATGTTTTATAACCCTACCAAACAACAAGATGACTTTTTCCAAACGCCTGTCAGCCATTTATCGTACAATTGTATTATTCGGAGTTATAATGTTAAAGCTGTATTGTATTTTCATTTCGTTATACGCAATAAATCATTTAAACCATTTATTTCTACATACAAAGAAATTAAATTTACAAACTATAAAATAATATAAACAGTTTACAATACATGTAGTAGTCTGTAGTGGAGCAGACTCGGTGTCCGCTGCGATGCCGCTGGTGCGTGCGACACACCGACACAGCACTGGTTTGGTTTTCAGTCTGTCCAATATGGATTTATCGTTTTGTATTTTTTTATAGTTCACCATTTTATTACGATTTGGACTTTCAATTTGTTATGAAATATAATAGTTTAACTTAAATAATACAGACTCTTACCCCTCGTTTATACTATGCTGCAGTGAGCAGGAAAGTGACGAGGAAAGTGGGCAGTGGCATAGTATAAAGGGGTCACTCGTGCTGCTACTCTTCATGCCGCTGCTCCTGCCCGACGCTCCCGTAAGTGTCGGTTTTTCGTGCGGAAGTCGTACGTAGTACGCTATTTCACTCAGTCCTCACGTACCAAGTGACATACAAGTGACGGCACCGGCATGACGAGTAGCAGCACGAGTGACCCCTTTATACTATGCCGCTGCCCACTTCCCTCCTCACTTCCCTGCTCATTGCAGCATAGTGTAGATAGCGTACTGCCGCGGAAGTATTTTGGGAAATATTTCCGGCAGCACGAGTAGCAGGAGCAGGAGCATAGTATAAATGAGGGGTTAGAATTGAACAAACCACGTACTTATTAAATTAATTATAGTAAAATACCTATATTACTTTTTTCCTCTTTATTTATTGGTCAGTATCCAATGTGAAATACCTACCTATTGCTGGCTTAGAATTACCGGTCACGTTAGAAATAAACAGGCCTTTTTGAAAATAGAAATCACTAGCTGCGCCCTGCTGTTTCACCCGCGTAAAATTTATGTAATATTTAGGGACTACACATATTCATTCAGCTCCATTCGGGTTTAGCTGAACGATTTTGGTCACACTATAAAGCTCTTCTTCTATCAGCCGCGTACGGCGTCGTAACTCGTAAGAATGAAAACTGTCGTCATAGCGCGATATCTGATGTGCTTTCCGTGTAAACGATTAGATGAGAGATGCATATACTTATTAATAGTTACTCGCTAGCAGCGTGTGTGAACAGGCGAGTAACTGTAAATGATATGTACATCTCTTTTGTTTACACGGGATGTGCATTCACCGTCCTTTTCTTGCGAACGCGGCGGAATGGCGCTGAATATGGCGGAACGGCGCTGAACGCGGCGGAACAGCGCTGAACGCTCTCTATAGCATTCGCATGATAAAAACACATTTGTCCGCATTCACTGGTTCGCCGCAAAAGTTGAATAGAAGCGGAAAGCTGAATGGATGCGTACGCGTCTCCATACAAAATCGTTGTTGTGTATGGACAAACGCTGAATGGAGCTGAATAAGTCTGCGTAATCCCTTAATTTTATCATCCTATCATCAACAGAATTGACCCTAACTAGGAACTTTGACTATGCTGTCCAATATTGTTTAATAACTTAAAATTCTTGGTTTCTGGAAGGTAAGCAAAAATAATATGACAAAGTATAAAGAACAAGCTCATTTGAGCGGTGTTAAGCAGAAGCCGACCAACCACAAAAAACTAGAATGGCGGTTTTGAGATATGGCGGTTTTTGTTATGAATAAAATATGATTGCATAAAGCGACCATCAAGATGGTATCTTTCTGCAATATAAAAATAGGTGCAACACTGCCACTTTAATTAGGCAGAACCTAGCCAACCTCTCAGTCGGATTCTGCATAATTTATTTTCATCAATAATCAGATTTTTGAGTAGCCATCCGCATTATTTGGTCTTGTTTTACACTTAATATACACAGAGAGTTCAAAACTATTATTCAGCTCAAAAAAAAACGATTTATCTAAAATTATGTTATTCTAGATGGATCTTGGGTGAATGTAGAATTTTTTAGAATATAATTATTTAATGAAGGATCTGAAGATTGACGGCACAATAGTTTTTAAGTTTATCCATTACATTAAACATACACACAAAAATACAAATCTTTCCTCATTATAATATTAGTTTAGTGTATATCTAGGTATTATGAATTAAGTAATTTTTAAAACTTTTATTATAATAATCAGATTTTTAATATATTATGGCAGCACCATGGCTTGAAAAGCTGTTTAGCCATAAATATATTCGAAAACAGCGCACTCTGTTGTTGACATTCAAAATTATATTACAGTATAATGTAGTGCATTATGTCTTCAAATAGTTTGAAGTACATTACAAAGATGGCGTTGCAGTGCATTGTTCAAGTAGTTCGAAGCATATTGCAAAGATGGCGTTGTAGTACATTGTCTTCAAATAGTTTGAAGCTTATTTCAAAGATGGCGCTGTAGTACATAGTGTCATCAAATAGTTTGAAGCTTATTTCAAAGATGGCGCTGTAGTGCAATGTGTGTTCAAATAGTTTAAAGCACATGTCAAAGATGGCGCTGTAGTACATTGTGTCTTCAAATAGTTTGAAGCTTATTTCAAAGATGGCGCTTACATCGCCATTGTGTAAAAAATTAAATTAATATGTATTTTTGTAACAATAGTGCTTCTTATCTGATTAATATATTTAAATAAACGATAAAAATGTCCTATAAATAATTTGTGCTTGTAATAAAGTTTATTTTTATCGTTATTCACTTTATATAGGTACTTACCAAATTTTACTAAGCAGTGGTTTTATTTAAGTAAATAGGTAATAGTAAAACTTATGTGTGTATGTTCAAATTTGATTGGTTCAGTAGTTTTTGCGTGAAAGAGTTACAAACATCCATCCATTAGGTACCTAATACTTAATAGGTATACCTATTAGTAGGATAAGTAGGTAAGTAGCTAGGTATGTACTTAATAAACTTTTGCTTGTACCTATAACAGGTAGGTATTACCTAATAGGATTAGGTTCTTATTATGAAAATAATAATAAATATACGAATGTTGTTGCTTGTTATTATAAGATATAGGTAGGTAGGTACCTATAAGTAATGTAAAAGTTGATGAACTATTTAAAATCTAACTAGGTACTTACCTATTTATGTAGGTTAATACCTACTAGGTACCTGGTAACGGATTTTTGTCGTTACATTTTGTTTTACATTTTCCAACATTTCGGATTCTTTACAGAACCCGTGATCACAGAAGACTAAGAAGAAAGACGTCTGTACAAAGTAATGTAAAAAGTTTCCTAGGTTATTTACCTAAAATATTTATTACAGATTAGCTGTGCCCCGCGGTTTAACCCGCGTGGAACCTTATCCCGTGGGAATTTTGGGATAAAAAGTATCCCATGTGCTCTTCTTGAGTATGAGGAACATCTGTACCAAATTTCATTAAAATCTATTCAGTAGTTATTGCGTGAAAGAGGAACAAACATCCATACATCTAAATATTCACACTCACAAACATTCGGCTCTATAATATTAGTAGCATAAGTAGGTAGGAACTTATATTATTCAATAAACAAGCTCTCAACTCGAAGTCTCATTGCAGCAACTGTTATTGGATAGATTTCTTTCCACAATAAGTATTACTACTTACCAATAGGTACCTACTTTAAAAACAATTCCTAAATTGTTTAAGATAAATTACATACAAATAACACAGTCTTAATATCATTAATGCTGTGCTGATAACACGGAAAGCCACCAAAACTATATTAATATTTACTATACATAATTGAATCAAAATGTAACGAGCGAGATCGGCATTCCTGTTCCAGTCGAGTTTGTGACCGGTACCTTGGTTTGGTTGAGTCCACGCAGTCTTGGTGAGTGACCCGGAGCGGACAGTCGTCAGTCCCTTTCCCCACAACAAAGCGGTATGGAAGCCATACATAACCAATTTAATCCATTGACCGGCAGGAAATACCTCATCTAATATTTCATCGATCACTTTAACATTCGTTTAGTAGCGACGTTATGGCTATCTAAACATTATTCAAATACTATCTAGGAAGTTTTTTGATAAAAAATAATTAAATAAACCAGTTCTTGTTTCACCGTATCTCGAATAGGCTTTTTGTGTAGGTGTAGTGTTCTTATAGGAATAATTTTGAGTTTTTTTGGTGTGTAATGTTCTTTTTTTAGTTGAATAGTTGGGTAATTAATTATTGTATTGTTTTAGATACGAGATGTCGAAGAAAAGTTCGGAACCCGCGCCCGGCAAGTCGGCGACGGAAACTACTCCACTGGTTTCCAAAGATGTAAGTATATTATATGTCTATCACCACGTTTTTAAGAATCAGTAACGAGAGTCCGTTAACACATTCTTCAAAACTTTAAATGATTTTTAAATAAAGTAATTTCTGATTTTCCATATCATATCATAGTACCTACTAGAAATGCTATTAATTTGATACTGATTTAAAATTATAAATACGGTAGTGTGCTTGTTCATTTTCTACAATCTAACGTTTGCAATTTATCGAAGTACAAAAAACAATACTTATTGCATAAAAATATTTATGGGATGAGGAGAAACTGAAATAACGCATGATATCGCGAGGCACAGTAGCTACCTTCATAATTAAACATTGATTGAGATGAAGTGATACGTACATATTTTACTTATAATATTAGGCTTATCTTTAATTAAGATACTTAGAAACATGCGATAAAAAATAATATAACCCATATATTTGAACAAGCCCCTGTATGTATGAAGTATAAAGAACGCATTCTTCCAAAAGTTCGGACTTAACCGATCTTTATATTACTTAATCGATAAAAAAGATAATAGTCCTTCATTAGTATTCATAATTATGAATTCTATGTTGTTTACAAAAGTTACTTTTAAAAAGGTTTATGTGAAATTTATTCCATTATTAGGTACCTATGTATATGTTGCGCAATCATATGTAATTTGGATCGCTTCGACCGTGTGGTGTGGATTTAAAGCCGCACGAAATAGAAAATTCATAAATGTATAATTACAACAATATTGTGAATAATTAATTTAAAATCAATAAGTTTGGTTAGAACTTACTATAGTTAAACGTGAAAGTAATTTTATCCTTAGCTGGACTAGATTTTACTAGATCCATCGCGGTATTCAATCGCGTAATATATACTTATCAAGTGAGACAAATGGGATAAAAAGTGGTCTTTAAGTTTTAATTAGGTTCCCAATTGAACCCATTCAAACGTACAAAACAAAAAAAAGTCCGTTCAGAAGATCTATTGTCCAGTATTAGCTGGACTATAAAAGATAGATTAAAATATAAGAAGATATAATCAACAGATATTAACATAGAGCACTCTGAATATTATGACTTCCTATTTTTCCATTCTTTTATACAACATGTACCTATTCACCAGTATTGTATCGATTTCTATAATAAACACATTACTTAACTAGGAGGTTCCGGTGGCCGTCTCCAATTCCCCTAATTATAAGTATGACAGTGATGGGTATAAAGTTACACTGTTGGTGTTTTGAACAAAAAACTAAATAAGTACGAACAAAGAATACTTTTAACAAAATATGGATTAGAAATAAAGTACTACAAGTATTTTATATAATTACTAGCTGCGCCCCGCGGTTTCACCCGCGTTGTTCCCGTTTCCGTGGGAATTTCGGGATGAAAAATAGATGTTGGCCGATTCTCAGATCTACTGAATATGCTCACAAAATTTCATGAGAATCGGTCAAGCCGTTTCGGAGGAGTATGGCAACGAAAACTGTGACACGAGAATTTTATATATTAGAAGTAAGTGTGGCAGAGTAGTCACCAAGCCAAACTGCCAAAAGACGGGTTCGATTGCCATGTGAAGGAAATAAGTAAACAATAAATAAGTAAGTGTTAATAAATAAGTGTCTTAAACGTATCTCAGTCTGTTTGTGTGTTCGAATGAGTGTGCACGTAATTTCTACCCTAGGGATCTAGATATATATACAAGTATTACCTATAGGTAATACTTGTATACTGGTAATAGATACCTAGTATCTAGATGCAGGTAATGAAGATGTATTATCTTTATTACCTATGTATCCTAGATTTAGTATCTTTATCCTCCGAAGATTTAGTAAGTGTAAGGTGCTGGTGAAGATAAATGGCTCTTTCAGTTTATGCGTTTTATATAAAGTTGTTTTTATTTTATTTAGATTGATATAGGTAATGCCATGTTGTTCTACTCACCAGCTTTGCATATAAAGAGTTTGTGCCTAATTAGGTCGAACTCAAGAATTCAAATACTTAATCATATTTTTTTCTTTCCGGTCTTCGTCTGGTATCTTTTGAGGTTTAAATACAGATAATGAATCCTAATTAATATTATAAATGCGAAAGTAACTCTGTCTGTCTGTGTGTTACCTTTTCACGGCTAAACTACTGAACCGACTGACTTGAAATTTGGTACAGGGGTAGCTTATGGTCCGGGAAAGAACATAGGATACTTTTTATCCCGAAATTCCCACGGGAACGGGAACAACGCGGGTGAAACCGCGGGGAGCTGCTAGTTTCCTATACTTAATGGTTCTACTGGAAAAACATTTTATTTTGCCCCAAATTTTAAAGTGCAACATAATAGAATTACACACAGCTAAAGCCGCGGGCGATACACTAGTCTTTAACATAAAACCTGATATAAAAACATTAGATTATAATATAAACTGTGTATAAATTGTGTAAAGGTTAAAATTACCACGTGTATTGTATAGGCCGAATGAGACAAAAAATATTTCTACAAGGTCAAATATTTTAATATATTTTTTTATATTATGCGGTTTAGTATTTTAGATTATTTGCATTTATGTTAAACGTCTGATTGATTTCCCTAAACAACGATTTATAAAAAAATTATCTGTATTAAGCCTGGCGAGCTTAACACTGTTATTAACCTATAAATACTACTGTTATAAGGATATCATAGTAGTATTTATAGGTTAATAAATGGGTTAGACTTAACTAAAACTTTATTTTAATCTATAAACAAAATCTTATTATACATAAGCACCAAAAGCCAGACAGAGGCATTGAATTTTAAAATACATATCAAGAATGTTGCTAAGTATAATATTTTTTTTATATTGTTAGTCAAGCCGAAAATATATCACATATTATTATACTTATTAAACCTGAACTTCCAAAACAAGATACTCGGTTAGAAAAACACTGAAGCATGAATAATGCATGATACATAAACAACTACCTACTTTACTTTTATAAAATTCTTAAATATATTATCTCAGTCTTAGTAAAACTACGAATATAAACGCGAAAGTTTGTACGAATGTATGGAATATGAATACGAACGAGACAGATTTTGTAAATGTCTAGCTAGATAAAGATCCTACTAATATTATAAAGCCGTGGATGAGTGTGGATGTTTATGGAAAGTTTAGATGTGTATATGTTTGTTCCCCTTTCACGCAAAAACTACTGAATGGATTTTAATGAAATTTGGTACAGATGTTTCTCATATCTAGGAATAACACATAGGGTACTTTTAATCCCAAAATTCCCACGGGATAAGTTTCCACGCTAGTAAAACTGCGGGGCATAGCTATATTTTATTTTTTATTTTATTGACTTTAGTGACTCTTTCATGTAAAAACTATCCCACCAAAAACATTCTGTAAAAAACTAGCCAAGTCTCGATGGAGCTGCTTGTTTATCTCTAAAAAGTAATGAAATCTAGACAAACTGGTACCAAGTCTAAGGTTCCTTACTGCGATTTCTTTATTATTATAGTTAATGTTGTGTGACTTGGCCGTTGAAGGGTACATGTACACAAGGGTACAAAACTTGGTGCTCCATGACACTATTGCACCAATCTGTCGCCAGAACCGCTACCCATTGACGATAGAAAATTGCCACTTGAAAAACGTTAATTCAATATCCAGTCAATTGTAGGCTTGATAAAGCTGCGTATTTTAATAATGTTACAACATTACGTGTAAACAAAATTGACTTGTACCCACTACTAACGTTTTAAACAATGTTCAACGGCCAAGTCACACAACATTAACTATAATAATAAAGAAATCGCAGTAAGGAACCTTAGACTTGGTACCAGTTTGTCTAGATTTCATTACTTTTTAGAGATAAACAAGCAGCTCCATCGAGACTTGGCTAGTTTTTTACAGAATGTTTTTGGTGGGATTTCATTTCTTTTTGTTGAAACGTGTTTATATTGATTTATTTTATTAGATTTTCTGATTTGACACATTTTTTTCTTTTTAGGAGTAGTATTTTATTATTAAGCGCCCTGCAGTTTCACCCGCTTCGCGTTTCCGTGGGGATTTCGGGATAAAAAGTATCCTATGTGCTTCTCCTGGTTTTAAGCTGCCTCCCCACAAATTGTCAGCCAAATCAGTTCAGCTGTTAGAATTATCATTCCCGTTCCCATTCCCGTGAGAATTTCGGGATTAAAAGTATTCTTTGTGCTTTCCTGGTTCTAAGCTACCTCCCCACCAATTTTCAGCCAAATCAATTCAGCCGTTCTTGAGTTATAAATTCCCGTTCCCAATCCCGTGGGAATTTCGGGATTAAAAGTATTCTATGTCCCTCTCCTGGTTCTAAGCTACCTCCCCACCAAATTTCAGCCAAATCAGTTCAGCCGTTCTTGAGTTATAAATTCCCGTTCCCATTCCCGTGGGAATTTCGGGATTAAAAGTATTCTATGTCCCTCTCCTGGTTCTAAGCTACCTGCCCACCAATTTTCAGCCAAATCAGTTCAGCCGTTCTTGAGTTATAAATGCCCGTTCCCATTCCCGTAGGAATTTCGGGATTAAAAGTATTCTATGTTCTTCTCCTGGTTCTAAGCTACCTCCCCACCAATTTTCAGCCAAATCAGTTCAGCCGTTCTTGAGTTATAAATTCCCGTTCCCATTCCCGTGGGAATTTCGGGATTAAAAGTATTCTATGTTCTTCTCCTGGTTCTAAGCTACCTCCACACCAATTTTCAGCCAAATCAATTCAGCCGTTCTTGAGTTATAAATTCCCGTTCCCATTCCCGTGGGAATTTCGGGATTAAAAGTATTCTATGTTCTTCTCCTGGTTCTAAGCTACCTCCCCACCAATTTTCAGCCAAATCCATTCAGCCGTTCTTGAGTTATAAATTCCCGTTCCCATTCCCGTGGGAATTTCGGGATTAAAAGTATCTTATGTCCCTCTCCTGGTTCTAAGCTACCTTCCCACCAATTTTCAGCCAAATCAGTTCAGCCGTTCTTGAGTTATAAATTCCCGTTCCCATTCCCGTGGGAATTTCGGGATTAAAAGTATTCTATGTTCTTCTCCTGGTTCTAAGCTACCTCCCCACCAATTTTCAGCCAAATCAGTTCAGCCGTACTTGAGTTACAATTCCCATTCCCGTTCCCGTATAATTCCCGTTCCCGTTGGATTATCCTAGTTTTTATAGTTTTCCCTTTATGTGGCCATTAAACCCTAACTCTGTACCAAATTTCAGCTCTCTAGGTTTATGGGAAGTACTAGTTCTATTTTGATGATCATGAGTGAGTGAGTGAATGAGTGAGTGAGTGAGTGAGTGTCTGTCATAAATACGAAACTTTGCATTCGCTTAACTTCGGAACTAAATGACCTACAGACTTGAAATTTTATTTTAAGTATGTGATTGTATAGCTTACTGGATGACGAAAATTTCAGCGTTCTGGGCTTATCCAGAGGTTCTCAAATAGGGGCCTGAAAATGCGGCGAAAGGGTTCCTGTAAAGGATGGTACGGCAGTGTTTGCTTCGCGCTCGACTTGGCGGGGGGCACTGCCGTGCCCCCAGATTGAACCGACTTATATCAAAGTTGTTACATATATTCCTTGTAATTAGGAATAACATAAAAGATACGACTTTATAATAAAACTAGCTGTGACATCGTGTTCATTTGCGCATGGGTGTATGCGGGTAAAACTGCGAAATGCTGCTAGTTTTATTAAAAGGTCGATACTAATAAGTGTTATGAATATTTAATAGATTTCGATTTATGAATTACAAAGTAGTCTACACTTACATTATATAACGATTTATATGACACAGTGGTAACCATAGAACCGGGATTGCTATACAATAACCTATACAATACCTACTTACCTGTAATACAGCTTGAAACTAGGTAGGCATCAGTTTCTAAAATGTTATGAATATAAAATTATCTGAAGTTGAGAAATATCAACAGATAAGCAGAAAAAAACGTTTAGGCGTGGTTCATATTCAACATCGGCTCTTGAAATTTAACCACCCGTTAGATTCATCAAGCAATTCACCAACTATTTGAAAAAATCACTATTTATGGTTATTAAGCCACGTTAAATAAGACCAACAGACTTTTCTCTGTTTATCTTGATCAGAAATTGAACCTGCAACCTTTGACATAGTATACGGAGTCACTACCGAATCAACGAGTTTTCTAGAATGTATAACAACATAATCATTCACTACATTATGCCATTATTGTAACTGACCCCTAACTAAGTTCGAAGCTTGTATTTAGCTAGGGTATCAGAAACTACGCACACACTCATTTACACACATAACAACATTACATAAAAGACTATTCCTTGTACGTAACATTTTAATAATTAAAATAATGGTCTAGGAGACGTGGAACATGAACCTTCACCGATGATAACCAGATGAAACTTATTTTTTATATACCTATGTAGTTTTAACAATAGATAAATACGACTGTAGTAACTTGCTTGTCAAAATCCGATCCGGTAAAAAGATTCAATAATAATATTATTTCTTGATATCCCAGGGCATTGAAGGCGAGAAGGGAGGTACTGAGAGTGGTGGTCTGTCTGCGAAGCAAGCGGCCCTCCTGGTGGCCGGAGAAATGGCTGGCAGTGGAGTGCTGGCACTGCCAAGAGCTCTGGTCAAGACAGGTAAACTATACTTCGCTATCACTTTACTACATAGTATAAAACAAAATCGCTTCCCTCTATCTGTCCCTATGTAACATAACATACTCATTCACTACATCATCTCATTATAGTAACTAACCTAACCTAACTAAGTTCGAATCTTGTATCTAGGGTATCAGAAACTACGCACACACTCATTCACACACACACACCCTGACACGTATGCTTAGATCTTAAAACTACGCAACGGATTCTGATGCAGATCTATAATAGATATAGTGATTCAAGAGAAAAGTTTTTAGCATAATTTTATCCCTGCATTCTCACGGGATCGGGAACCACTTGGATTAACCGCGGGGCGCTGCTAGTATATTATAAATACGAAAGTTTATATGGATGTTTGTTACTTTTTCACGTAAGAGTACATAATCATTAATTAATTAAGAGCGGTGATGTTGATAGTGTAACAGGTGCAACTCTTTCCATCTGCTTCTATCCAAATCTCCTCTATCCTTCATACCTCTTCACGTAGAAGCTACTGAATCAATTTAGGTAAAATATAAAATGGTACAAATGTTCCTAGAAATAACGCTTCTTAACCTAAAACGGTATTGGAGTTTACCGCAGATGAAACAGCAGGTTCTTTTGATTATAAAATGAAGCTTTTGCGATATTTGAGAATATTTATTAAACGCTATTTTTATGCGAATTGTATTCCAAGCGATTGACGATAATTTTAAAAATGAAATGTTAATAGATTCTTTTAATAAATAATAAAAATAGCTAATATTATGTTTTAAGATATTTTGTTCAGAAGATACTTATATCTATAATTAATTACTAATATAAAGAGCAGATTATTTGTTTGCATTGAATAGGCCACGAAAAAAAAGATAAAACTTATAATTCTATATTAACAAATCATTTTCTAAAATTTAAATTTATAAATATTTTTTAATTAACGGAAATGAACCACCTTGAGCCTTGAGTTGATTATTGTCGATTTTTCTAGACTGAACTTAGGTATTTCCTAATAGTGTAACACGGAAATAAATTTTTACGGATAGGCTCATTTATTTTACTTTATAGTTGATTCTATCTAAATATTATTATGTTATTATTTTGAATATAGGTGGTAAATAAGTTAACTTAAAGCATGCTTGCTGGAAGCGAATTTGCCTTCATCTTGCTTCTTTTTAGGTTGGATTAGTAAATATAATATCAACATCTAAGACTAATTATCTTAATGTGAAACATTCAAAATTCAAATTATCTTTATTATAAAGGATTGATACAATCACTTATAATCGTCAAAACTTAAAATAAATTGATTTGATTGTTAGTTCACTACGCGCCCACTACTGAGAAGAACTAACAAGAAACTCAGTGCGAGTTCAATACATTAAAATGGTTCTTCGAAAGTAAAATAATTATTTGAAAATAGAAAATGTATACTGCTTACGTATTTTGCTGTAGGCATAGATTGTATTTCATTCAATAAGAAATTGTTGCAATATCACTGTTAGTATACTCTTACCTTCATTCCTACTATTTACTCGTGCGTATTGAAGCAAAACAAGTCTAACGTTGCCTTTTATTTATTTATTTAATCCTCACAAATACGCGGTAGTCAGTGAAATTCATAGAGAAAAGTTAGGACGGAAGTCCTAAGGTGACTCCCTGGTCCCCGATTCTCTCAACTATTAAGCTGTGATAATGCTACTCAAATGTATTTTAATATCAACATTATGGCCATTTTTCTGTCATTTGTTGTCATTTTGGTATTGTCTTAGTGACAACTACTCCGCTGACTCAATGGCTCCATAAAACTTAGATGGTTTTTATGGAAACTGTACTCTGACGTTTATTTGACAAAAAAAAATTGAATTTTGATATGCAACAAAAACCACTGAGACACCATAGCTATATGAATAAATTTTAGCAGAATACCAAATTTCTGACACTCTCGTAATGCTGCCTCAATATCAACATTTTGTCTGATCAATAATATCAAATTGCAGACTTAGGCCCCTGATCTGTGGTGAGATTACTGGTCACAACGAGAATCACTAACTGATGTTTCGGTTCGGGGTGACGAGCGCAGTACAGTGTTGTACACTGTGTTATGGGCAAGCGTGTTGCTTACCATCAGGTGACCACCTCGCTCGTCTCATCACTTGATCATATAAAATAATTATAATAATACAAATATTATAAAGTCAATAAGTTGTTATCATTCGAGACAAAACTGGCAATCCAATTCTACGAGGACTCTGAGATTTTAAGAGATCGTAATCAGATTGACATTTCAATTTTAATAATTAACAGATATATCGTAACATAGAAATATTTTATCTGAATATGTCTCTAGCTATAGTAGTTTGGTACTGGTTCTTGTAAGATTACTTTTAAGATAAAGTTTTTATTTCATATAATTATTTAAATAATATAACCTGTTTTAAGTCGACTTATTTTTTTCTTGGCTTTACTTTAATTTTACGTGCAACATCGAACATATTGAAAGCAAATAGTACCTACTAGGGTTCAGAACCGGGAAATCCCGGAACCGAAAATCCCGGGATTTCCCGGTTCTTTAATAGTAGTCAAAGAACCGGTTCTCAATGAGTAAGAACCGGGATTTTCGGTATTTTCGGGAAATAACAAATCATGTTAAATATATAACCATTTGTTTGATTTTAATCTTCTATTAACAGCATTTATTCTTTTTATACAAAATATTCAAGCTAAAACCATATTGTCATTAAAATGTTGTATCTGTAGGTACGTGGTAGATCATTATTCCATCATAAGACAAAATGTGGTACTTAAAAAGCTTACGAACACCTTCTCACAATTCCAACTACTAGCGTGGAGCCAGAAAGAATTTTCTCCTCAGCTGGTCTTTTTTGTAACAAAATTAGACCTTGATTAGGTGATGCAACTTTAGATGCAATGACCTTTTTGAAGACACATTACCAAGAGAACAAGAAAGTTTAATTATAAGGACCAAAATGGAGATACTATTTAGGAGAATCGGCCTACCATATACGTTGATGTTTTATGTGTACAACTTTATCATAAGTGAATTTATAACTGTATTTTGATCATCAACAGCCTGTTTACGTCCACTACTGGACTTAGGCCTCTCCCAACTTGCGCCAATGTGCCCTGTCGGTGGCACGTTGCATCCACTCTCTCCCGGCTACCCTGCGCAGATCATCGCTCCATCTAGACTCTAGGTGGAGCGATGATTTGAGATTCTAGAGGTAGTTGTATTATATGCTATCTCGAGAGGGGTACCTTACCGCGGCACATAACCGCTTCGAAACCTGGCCTGTTCGACGGGCTGAAATTCGTCGAGTCTTCTTGATAGACGAATTGACACAACCCTTGAGAACAACTTGTAAACATGGTTCAAAAGCGAGATGGGTCTATAGTTCTTCAGCAGGGTTTTATCCCTTTTTTTGAAGTAGAGCACCATCACACTTCTGTTCCATGCTTTTGTAGTTCTCCCGGAGAGGATGACATTGTAAAACAGCTTTTGCAGTTTCCGCAGCACTGGCCTGCCTCCTGCTTTAAGAGGCTCAGTCGTGATGCTATTTTAATGCGTTAAAGTAATCAATGCTTATCTTGTCATGCCAGAATGCGCAATATGTGTTATTTAATATAAATAATATTTTCAACACACTTGCTCATAAAGGGCTCTTATTTGTGCAAAAACAGTTGAATAATGACACGTTTTATTCACTAGTGAGTTATAGATTGTTTTTTAAATTGCTTTGTTTTCAAAAAAGTTTCGACACCAAAAAATGGTGTCCATACATTTTAAAAACAAACTTCAACTACGTTGCCTTACTTTTGGTAGGTCTATGGTCGATTCCATTCATTCATTCAATCGATTTTTTTTTTAGTAAGCATATTCTTTTAGTCTTTGGCGATCACCATTGTTGTGTTGGATGCGCGCGAATAGAAAAACTGTTTATTTATTAGCGAAAAATGATAATTTCTTCGCAAATGTGTTGAAAAACGTTGTATGGTACACGCGAGTATTGATGATTACTATCCTCGGCTATCTTCAGACCCTCGCCTGAAGGCTCGGGCCTCAATAGCGCCTCAGAAGTAATCACCAACTTACCTCGCTTGTACCATAGATAACTATTTTAGACTATATTTACCTCCAAAATTAAAGAGAAGAAAAAAATCCCGAAAGTACCGAAAATCCCGGGAAATCCCGGTTCTGATTAGTACTGGTACCGAAAATCCCGGTTCTGAAATTTATACCGGTTCTCGATACCCTAGTACCTACCTATTCTTATTTCTTATAGTAATTGATTGTCTTACCTCATATACCTAATCACTACAGAGCTCATGATTTGAACCACCACTGTAGTTCTTATCATTTCATATTAGCCTTAAAGCTTATTTATTTTAAATTTCGAAACAGAGCTAAGATGTATTTTGTAGTTTTTCCTAAACCAAAACATACAAATGTGAGCTAAGCTTAATCTTAGAAAAAATCTTATAATAATTACTTAATGTGTATTTTAAATCAAAAAGTTTTAAAGAAAAACAGATTATAAAGATTGTATTAATAGAAATACGGTCGCCATCTGATTCAAGTATGTTAATATGAACACTTAGTTGAATAGCGTTTTCCACATTCTTTCCATATTTCTTTACTTCACATGGAATTCGGATAAAAGTTAGAATGTGATTTTCATGTTGCATAAAAACTTGGTAAAAGCTTATTGAACTGTTATATAAATAATCTATAAGTACTTTTAAATAATGTAAAATATGTTGTCAAGGTTGTTACCAAGTTGTATTTAAGAGGAGTTATAAACTACTTATTTAAAAAATACATTCGTTTTTTAATTGATTATGTATAGTTAGCATGGAAAATTGATTATCTTATTTAAATATATTGACTTCCCAAAAGCGAATATTAATTTTTCTGCTTTATCTCTGTCACTTGATTCACATTCAAGTATTAACTAAAAACTCAAAAAATCTAATGAAATGCTACAATATTTTAATGTATAAAAATCTACGTCTGATACTGATGTACCTTAATTGGTTAATAATGATACTACTAAGTATGTAGGTGGATTCTTGTTATATAGTTAAATTTAAGATTATTTTATTTTAGTAAGACCTGTCTTTACCGATTCGATTTTAAATATAGGTCAGCTTATGTCCCTCCTCCTCCTCTCAAGATAATTCTAAAAATATTTTCCAAAAACAAATTAAGTTGCAGACTGTACCTATTTAAGATACAATAATACAAAAAAATCAGGCGACTTTTTAAAACCAGTTTTTTAAACAAATATTATAAATAGATCGTTACGTAAATGTTATAGTGTAGTGTATCTATCCGTATCCTAATAATGTAGTGTAAAAATAAAGTGTAATATTATTAATTAATAAGTATTTGGAGGCCTTGAATGGTCTCATCGTACCTATTTGGATATTTTCGTGTTAGTGAAGTAGAATTTGACGAGCGCGACTTGTTCGACCACAAAGTTAAAACTAGTAAAACCAGTTTAAGTAACATTAGTTACAAAACCTCTTCGCCCTTCACAACTAATGCATTCGAATCACGGCATTATAATTATATAAGTATCTCTAGTTTTTTTATAATTTTAGATAATTTTGTTTATGGGTAGGTAGGTACAGTACAGCGGTTTGTTGATGTTATTACCGGCTTTTGTCAGATAAATAAATATACTTACGTCTTTAAACTTGTAAATAAGCTACATCAATTCTTCCTCTATCGTGTCAATGACCACAAAATAAATAAAATTAAACCTTCACTTAATTTTCTCTGTTTTAAACCTAGCTTCTCCTATAAAAGCGTTTTGCTGTTCTAAGTATACAAACTTACCTATATACTTACTTATTTACTATTCTTGCTCACTCCAGCTCTCCTGTGTTGTTCCGGATATTCACCAAAAGATAATTCACCAAAATTTTCTTACATACAAACCTTTTCCTGATAACTACAAACACAAAAAATATAATTGGCATTTTGGCCACTTTATTCCAAAAAAGTAACAGATCCATTACTTTTTATTACTTTGACGTTTTACCTTACCTTTGTTTTTAGCTATATCTGACGAGATGGTAATTCTAACCTTAGCCTTATAATAAATAGTATATTTGCGGTACTATCTAGCCTTATTATAAATTGTATATTTGCTAGCATAAAGTTTACTCCTAATTAGCAATTAACTAAGTATCAGAGCAACCGATCAAAGCTCATATATTAGTTACACAATTAATAACAATCGGTAAATATACAAAACGATGTGTTATAAGTACTTCATTAGGTACTTGTAATTGCAGTTATTTACTTGTATTAATGTTATTAATTAATAAATAGGTCGTAATTAGTACAACAATTAAAAGAATGATCTTCCAGATGATTCTAGAAATATTTATAATAATTAATTGGTGTGCGTCTGTCTGTATGTGTTTGAGTGCAAATGTTTTTATTAAAATGTCCTTTAGTAAATATTCTTTTGTAATTTTGATTGTCCTAAACTAAAAGTCACTTCATACTTTTATATTAATTACAGGATGGGTTGGTGTACCGCTGATAATACTGATGTGCGCGATCGCTGCCTTTAGCGGCAAGCGTCTGGGTGACTGCTGGTCCATCATAGAAGATCGTGACCCTCAAATGAGAAGCAGAAAGAGGAACCCGTACGCTATCATCGCTGAACAGACTCTTGGAAAGACATGGAGGTAATAAAGCTAACTACTTATTCACGGGAAATTTATTTTATTAGGTCGTGGGTTGTTTAATCGGTAATTATGTACTGTACAAACAAAATCCAATACCTTACTCCAATACGTCTTACAGGCGCAATCACTATGCACTTTATATGCATTACTAAGAGCACAGATCAACTAATTCCAATCATATAAAGAATCAGTTCACGTGACAAGGTTTTCTTGCTGTTGGATAAGGAACCTTATAATAATGTTTTTTTTTGTTCCAGCGTGGTCGTCTCAATGGCAATAATAGTGACACTGTTCGGAGCCTCCGTAGTCTACCTGCTGTTGGCTGCTCAGATCATAGAGCAGGTGTTCCTTTCCCTGATACCGACGCTGACTATTTGCACCTGGTACCTCATTGTCACAGGAGCCATGACCCCGCTACTGTTCTTTGGAACTCCTAAGGACTTCTCGTAAGTATAGGACATATTTAAGCAAGTTATCTTATGAGAGGACAGGTAAAGAAATTGTAAGATTCCACTCCGAGGCAATTGCCCTTATTATCCCTTAATTAAGGGTTGGCAACGTATTTGTGAACCTATGAAATGTCGGGGTCCATGGCTGACTGAAGCTACTTAAAATAATCAAATACATCAAAAATCTAATTATAGTATTGATAATGCCCGAATTGCCAAATGGAACTTTACACTAAATACATTTTTTATTGCTTCGATCATCATACTTCATGTATCCTATATGTTCAATTCAGATTCACCGGCATCATTGCGTTTGGTTCGACCGTCCTGGCTTGTCTCTTGTACTTCATTGAAATGATGAATGAGATCCGGCCATTTGTGTTCCGCTGGGGCATCCACGGGTTCCAAGACTTCTTCCTCGCCTTCGGAACCATCATGTTTGCCTTCGGTGGAGCGTCTACCTTCCCCACCATTCAAAACGACATGTCTGACAAGAGCAAGTTCAGTCAGAGTCTGCACTACAGCTTTATTGGTAAGATTTACTCTTAAAATAATTATACTAAGATTATTTGATGTCTTATTAAAAATCATCAGTCGACTGGCTACAGTAGACGTTTCATGCTATGCTATGTATTTTAGAATATTAATATTTATGTTATTACTTTCAGCTATTCTCCTATTGTACTTGCCTATCGCGATTGGTGGGTACGCCGTGTACGGTGAATCGGTGGCGTCGAACGTCGCTGCCTCCCTCTCGGCAACTCCTCTGACCCTCGTCGCCAACGTCTTGATGGCTATTCACCTCGTCTTCGCTTTCATCATCCTGATAAACCCTGTCTGCCAGGAGATGGAGGAGCTTTACAATGTACCACGAGGTAGGAACTTTTTGTTTTAGATATAGATAAAGTTCTAAAGTCGTTATAATTGAGAATAATATAAGTACTTAACTAATAGTGTATTTAAAAAAACCTTCCCTTTTTTAATTTTAGCTATCTTTAGAATAAATAGATAAAAAAATGATCATTTAATTCAAACTATAAAACTATTCGGCTTTAATTATTAGTTTATCTAAATCAGATATGTTCAATCAAAGTAATAAAAATTACTCCAAATTTTAACTAGACTCTGTCGGCTGGCGCATGGCTGTCCGTCTCTCCATCATGGGTGGTATCCTCTTCATTGGCGAGAGTATTCCTCGATTCTACACTATTTTGGCGCTGGTGGGTGGCACAACAGTTGCACTCCTGACTTACATTCTGCCGTCGGTCTGCTATTTGACTCTGGTCAGCCAAACCCCGAGAGAAGGACAGACTCCTATGTAAGTTTACGGTTTCTTAATTAAGTGCTTATTCTTTTTTGTTAACCACTAAGGGAGGGACCGATATGTTTTGGTATCCTAACTAAAATTCTAACCATCTTGCCGTCCTGGAAAAGTAGTTTCCAAAATATCCTCTCTAACATGAAAAATGTGCTTTGAATAATTTTATAGACTGCATTTCAATCAGATTTTCAGATTCTCGTAAATCTGTTTTTGATATTTTTAAACTAATTTTCTTTAATAGTGAAGTAAGTATTAGTTTATCGAGGTGGGATATACAAACCGGTACTGGTACTTCACCTCTCTCACTCACTCCTTGATCTTTAGTAAAGTGACCTGTGTCTGAACTATAAGACAATGTTTTTTAATATTATTTTTGTAAATTACAGTGAATCTCCCGGATGGATGAAGATGGTTTGTTACGAGGTGATCTGTATTGGAGTCGCTGGAGGCATCGCTGCCACATACAGCGCTCTCAGCGCTATATTCAGCACCGCGCAAGCGACACCCTGTTACTTACGATAGATATATAGATAAAGTGCAATACACAGGGCGTGAAAGCGAAGACGCGAATGCTAAGTACAACAAACAGCTTATCTTATCTTTCAACCAGATTATATTACAACCATATTACAACCACGTCTTGCTTTCGCTCTGTATGTAGTGCACCTAAAAACTGCAATTTGAACGCTAATAAAAATGATTTTCTAATGGTTTTAAGCCGTATTTTATAAATTTTCTATTTTTAAACTTACACTGTACGTTAGTAACTAATCAAAATTGCTAGTAACGTAGTAAGTGCAATTGTGAGGTACATAAATACTCATAGTTTATGTTTTTACTTTTTATTATTATAAAGTTTATGCATCTTTCTGTGCATTTTTTAAGTACTAGGCACGCAGATGTAATCATTTTAATCAGAAGCTTATTAAATATTGAGTCAATATTATACAATAAATCTCTTAATAAATGTTTTGTAACACGTGAAGATCCAATTATTTATAAAATTCCCAGGGGGTTTATAAAATTGTTTTTTTTTTGCAAAATATTGGAATTTATACTGGAATATTGGTCCCATAAGTAGTATATAATAGATAAATAGTGCTTTCTTATTATTGTAGATCCATTGTTCCTCAATCAATATGTAATGACAGGGTAAACTGCCATAGTAATAAGTACCTATTTAGTTTGTAACCAACTACATTTTGTTGAACGAGATTAGTTTATCAATTATTCAACAGTTTATAATTTGATACTGTAGTCTTGTAATATTAATAAAATAATTAAAAATATTTAAATGTATGTTTTATTTTTAGTTAATGAGCGCAGAATATTACCTACCATAGGCCATTTGACCGTCTGATATTATTATAAAATATATAATAACTCTTTAATCGTCATATATAGTAAAGCCACTGGGTTCTTTATCTGTGTGTAGTTATAATGCCTTTGTTAATTTTATAGAATACTAGCTGTGCCCCGCGGTTTCACCCGCGTAGTTCCCCATCCCGTGAGAATTTCAAGATAAAGCATAGCCTATGTTCTTCCCCGGAACATAAGCTACCCCTGTACCAAATTTCAAGTGAATCGGTTCAGTAGTTTAGCCGTGAAAAGGTAACAGACAGACAGACAGAGTTACTTTCGCATTTATAATATTAAAGTAAGGAATAAGGATACTAGCTCTTAGTAGGTAGAACTTACACGTACTACTATGGCACTAGCTTACATCCTCACAAATCCCCTGCGCAGGGCAATCTGAATGTCCGTGGGTCCTCCCAATATCGGCTCACGGTGGTATGCAGTTCTATGCATTTTCACTGCGTTAAAAAAAAAAAAAAGGGCAATCTGAATGTATGTATATGTGATAACTAACATCCAATATTCAACCCTAATCAATACGTTTGAGGTTAAAGATTGATTTTATTCATATTTTACGTCTAATGTCAAGCTAAACGCCGGAAATATGAAAGAAATCAATCTTCCATCTCAATCGTAAAGTAATATTAGAATTGAATAGTACCCGATGAAGATAGCTGAATTTCACCAGATGTTGTTCACCTTCTCTATTGGTTTATAAGTTACTAATAAGGTAGACAAATTAAGGAACAAGTTAATATTAAAACTAGAATTAGGACTAAAATCACTTTATTTTCAAACATTTACAATTTAGGATGTTGTCACTACATTTTATATTATCGAACAAGTCAATTGAAAACTACAATATTTAGTTTGATACTAAAACATTTGAGGACAATTCGTAAAAACTTTAAAGCTATTAAGACCACTTATAATATACTGAGAATTTGTGATATCTCAATACTTAATCATTAATTGCATTACTTCTACGAGTACATGTCTATTTCATTTTTAAAAGTCGTGAAACATAGTTGATTCGACTTGCATGCCAAAACAGCATATTTTGCGGAATCTGCCACAACAGCCTTTCCCTTGAATGCTGAGCCTAATACCTCTATTTTGACTTGGTTCTTCTTTGACCTCTTCGTTATCTACTTCTTCTTCCCCTTCTTTATCATATATATTTTCATCAGGAATAATTTCCGTTTCTACATTCTCTTCGTTTCCACCCACTGATGGTTCTTTGGGCATTGGAGGACACGAGCACATTGATATATTTTTATCTCTTTCCTCACTACAGTAACAACCTGGTTCTACAACCTTGTTTACGGGTTCTGCTTCTGGCTTCTTCACGATAGCTTCTTCCGGATGTTCTTCAAAGTACTTTAAGGCTTCTTCAAAACTCATTTCTGGTTCAAATTCATCAATATCTATAGGTTTATCACTATACAGGATTTCATCAAGTTCTTTTCTATCAATTATCACTACATCGGATGAGGGACGTTTGACGGGTTGGTTCCTTTTTTCATTCATAATTTTCTTATTCTTTTTACATACACATAATAATTTTTCCTTAACTGGTTCTTCTTTAACGGCACACGTACAAGGGTCATCGCATTTCTTTCTAGGAGGCTCTTCAGGTAACAGGCCCGGGCATATCCCAGGGGGCTCCTTGCAACCTTCACATGTTTCCCGAAGAGTCACCTTCTTTTTTAAATGTGGAATAGGATGTGCGTCGTCCACTTGTTTAATCGCCGGCTTATGTGGAAACGGTAGACAACCATGACATGGAATATGTTTTTGATTATTTTCCTTTGCTACATCATCTGCAAGAGATAAATAAAATATTTATTATTTTTTTGAGTTCTATTTTTACTCGGCTTATAGCCGGTTAATAAATGGCGATTACGGGCAATAGCCAAGTAATCGTCACTTTAGTGTTAAGAGGGTTGATGGTCGTGGGAGGTGTCGTCACTCTGCATGAACTTTCTGACTATACGGCATGTGTTGAGGATGACTGCTTTTTGCATGAGGTTATACGTGAAAGGTGATAGGTTCAGTAGTTTGAGACTGTGATGTAGATGTTTGGGTATGACTCCTGTTGCAGATAAAACTATTGGGATTATGTAAACTTTATCTATTTTCCATATTCTTGTTATTTCTTCCTTAAGTTCTGTGTATTTATTTACTTTTTCTGTGATAGTCTTTAATATGTTGTGAGTGTTGGGTACGGCGATGTCAACAATGTATGCTATTTTGTTCGGTTTGTCTAATATTGTAATGTCCGGTCTGTTGTAGTGAATAGTTTTATCTGTTAATATAGCGCGGTCGTAATACATTTTGTAGTTATTATTTTCTAAAACGGGGCTAGGTATATATTTATAGTAAGGTGTGATTGTATCAGGAATGAGTTTATACTGTATTGCTAATTTTTGGTGGATAATGTTTACTACTTGATTATGTCTGTGTGTGTAGTCGGTTTGGGTGAGAGTCGGACAAGCTCCTATTATGTGTTGGATCGTTTCAGGGTTTCTGTGACATTTACGGCATTTATCGTCTATGGCTTCGGGATCTTTAATGATATGTTTCCTGTAGTTTTTAGTGTTGATGACCTGGTCCTGAATAGCAATAATAAACCCTTCGGTTTCGGGAAATAATGAGCCACTTGTGAGCCACCTGTTCGATGCTTCACTATCAATATGAGTCTGTTCGAGATCGTTAGGGTGACGTCCGTGCAGTGCTTTTCCTCTCCACCTGTTTATCTTCTCTATTTCTGGGTCAGCTTCTGTAGAATCTATTTGTAGGGTTTCTGATAAATTAAGGGGTGTATAGTTAATATCATTTTGTGCTATTGCTTTATGTAGAATGCTATTTGAAGATTTACGTGTAAAGAATGCTTTGAGGTTGTGTATTTGATTTTTCCAAAGTTTGTGAATATCTATTAGTCCTCTTCCTCCTTTCTTCCGGTTTAGTGTTAAGCGCTCTATTGCAGATTTGGGGTGTAAATGGTTATGTTTGGTGAGTGTTGTACGAGTTTTAATCAATAGGTTATTTATGTCTGTTTTAGTCCACTTTATTATGCCGAAAGAGTATGTCAGCACAGGTATAGCGTAGGTGTTAATCGCTTTTATTAAAGATTTGCTGGTTAATTGACTTTTACAAATTCTATTGACTCTATTTTTATATTCAATTGCTAATGATTCCTTTAATGATTTATGATCAAGTTGTTTAGATTGTTGATATCCTAAGTATTTATATATTTCATCTGATTCCATCGACGATATAATTTGTCCATCTAGAGTAGTGTAATCTTCTTGTTCTATCTTGCCTTTTAATATGTGAATGGTTTTACATTTGTCTAGCCCGAACTGCATATTTATATCGTTACTAAATTTAGTTGTTATGTCTATTAGGGTTTTCATATTTTTGCTATTGTTTGAATATAATTTTATGTCGTCCATGTAGATCAGATGCGTTATTGTGGTTGTCGAGGGGGAACATGTTAGTTGATAGCCTTTCTGAGATTGGTTTAATAGATTTGAGAGTGGATTTAGGGATAAGCAGAACCACAGGGGACTCAAAGAATCACCTTGATATATTCCTTTGTTAATCATTATTTCTCTAGATACAATTGTAGATGAGCTATTTCTTAAAAAAAGTTTAGTTTTCCAAAGTGGCATTAAGTGTTCTAAAAATGAAATGATTGAGGGATTAATTTTATAGATCTGAAGAATTTTAACTAACCATGAGTGTGGAATGCTATCAAAAGCCTTTTTATAATCTATGTAAGTGCAGTGTAAATTTCGTTTCTTAGAGTTAGCATGTTTATGGATTACCGAGTCAATAACCAGTTGCTCTTTGCATCCCATGTGGTTCCGTCTACATCCTTTTTGTTCTTCTGAAATAATATTATACTGTTCTATGTGCTTGTTAATATTATGTGTTATAACTGATGTTAAGATTTTGTATATAGTCGGAAGACAAGTAATCGGTCTATATTGTGATGGATCTTGAGAATTTTTACCTTTGGGGATCATATATGTAATACCTTTAGCAATGAAGTTAGGTATAGGTTGTTTTCTATGTATTATATCTGTAAAAATTTTAGCTATTGAATTATGAAGTACATGTAATTTTTTATACCAAAAGTTGTGTAAATTATCAATTCCCGGTGTTTTCCAATTATGTAATCTAGCAGTTACATTCTTTATATCTTCTCTGTCTACGCTAACAAATTCCATCTCAGCAATTCCCTTCCAAAGGTCTTCTTCTTCTTCGATCCAAGGGGCATTATCTTTGTGTAAAACTGCTGTTTCCCATATATTTGACCAATAGTCTTCCAGAGCTTCTTTTGTAGGCGTTTCTATGATACTATTATCAGTGGTGGTATTTGTGTCTTGTTTAAGTTGTCTATAAAATATTTTTTCATTTAATGTAAATAATTTGTTTTGTTGTTTGCGTTGTAGTGCTTTTTTATATCTACTCAATCTATGAGATTTTAAGGCTAATTTCTGTTTTAATGTATCTAAAAATTCTTCCGGGGTTTTGTTGTTGTTTTCGTGTCGTGTGTGGATTTTATTATTTTTAAATATTTGCTCTACTTTCCTAACTACTTTATTTGATCTATTGCCTCTTATGTATTGTATAAGCCTTCCTATATCCGCTCTCAGGTGTGCTATGCTTTTATCTAATCTGATTTGCCATGCAGGTTTAGTGTCTTTCTTTATTACTTGTTCATTGTGTGTTGTTATTTTATAACCTAGTTCTTGTGATATAACTGTAGCGGTACAATAAATAAGAGTGTGCACATCTGTAAGAAGCGCATTTTCTGTTATGAATTGGTTAAGAATATTGTTATTAAATAAGTTAACGAGTTTTGTGAGTTTCTTACTATAATGAATTTTGGGTAATTTAGGTCTTAGGCTGGGGTCAATGCCTGCATATAATATTAAAGCAGTCTTCAATTCAGCCAGTAGTTTTTGAGTGATTTCATCGGTTGGATCTTCTTCGATAATTTCTATTTCTGTTTCTACTAATATATTTTGAGACAATGTTGTTTGTGTGCTTATGTCGGTTGTTTGAGTGGTATTATCATGTGTGATTGTATGAGATTCGATAGTGAGCAAGGGACGTGAGCGTGAGTGTTGAGTGATTGATGGTGAATGCGTTGTAGATGGTGATTGAATGTTCGGGACATCGTTTGACCTATCTTCTAATTGGAATGTTCTTGTTTCACTTAATTGCAGTACTTCCTTAACATCATTTTTAATCTGGTTCAGTTGTTCTTCAGTCAGGTATTTATTTTTAATGATCGCACGTCTTTGGTCTGATATTCGTTGTTCCGATACATTTACATCTGGGTATTGTCTGAGAAATGATTCATGCAGAGGTTTTCTATAGTATGTCATGTCAGTTTCTAGTTTGGTTATTATGTAGTAGGAGCGCATGATAAATTGGTTAACGGCTTCTGTCCATTTCATGCGCATCCTGGGTTTTCCAGCCTTGGTGGACGCGGGTAAAAAGGCATTCACCTCCCGCGCAACATCCGAGGTTGGTATAGGCTCATCGATACTGACCGATGGTGATGATCGTATCGATGGTGTATACGAAATTGTGCTGGGACTATAGGGTTCAATTGGGCTATTGCAATTACTATTGTCAGTCTGTAGGTCTGTCATTTCGGCTGTCATATCTAATCCACTAGTGGACCTGGTGGGAGCCCGCCTGTTCAGCTCCGCACCGCCGACGGTTCGCATGCTGTGACACCCAGCGTCAGCTCCAGGTGTGCCCCGGCGATCGCCCCCGGGAAGCGGCCCTATACGTTTATTCCTTGAACGAGTCTCCATGTTGAATGGGTGACCATTGCCATGTTAGCCGTGCCAGTAATTTGTGATCACGTGTCCGCCCCCTACGTGGATCTGGTGTTCGATCCGGACGTATGGTTGGGATTTAGGGGGCAATTATTATTATTATTATTATTATATAAATAAATATTTACTTTTACATTATCAATTCAATAAATGACCCCGTAGCTAATGTATAGAAAAATGGGTATCGGTCAAATTTGCTGAAATTTTGGTATGATGCAGACTTTGACTTCCTTATTAAAATTGTGTATGGGACCGCCTTTGAATAGTTTCCAAGAAAAAAAGAAACAACGATTTTCCTTCCTGTATTCAATACGGTACCAATTCCGAAAGGAACCTCGAGGTCGATTTTAACAAAAACTAAAACTACATTTTACACCCCTATTTTGAATTCGAGATACTTAATCACACAGCTAATGTAAACAACGGGTGACAATATAATAGTGCAGTTAGTTTTTTTCTTTTGCTTTTATTTAAATAGTTATGATAAGTCAAAGTTTTTCAAAATCCCGCCGAATTTTATTGTTATTCTACACCGAACAACCGGCGAACGCTGCGATACACAGATGAGCGCGGTCATCGACCCGAGCCGTAACAGAATACTAGATAGCTAGTGTGCCGTCTGGTAATACGACATTTATTTAGTATTTTTTAAAGATAATTAATCGATTATCATTTTTCATATTTTTATTGGATATATGGATTCAGTTACTGCTACAGATAATCTGAATTTAATAAGTCCCATCATTTCAAAATAGGGGTGTATATTAGATTTCTGATAAATCCATATTCCTAGCCAGGAATCTAAAATATAAATAGGTATAAAATAGGTAAAACCAGTTCATTTTAAACATAAATAGGTATAGAAACTGCTATTAAACTGTCTAATTTCCGGATTTTAATATAATAGAAAAATATATTTTAATACATACGTTTTGATTTTTTTTGTTTAATGTTTGATTTGTATTTCTTTATAGGTGTAGGCATCTGAGTTTGCACATCTACACCATCTGCACCATCTACACCATCTACACCAGCCCCTGTCGGCACTGGTTGTTGTACATTAGCGACACCTGGCGGATCCTTCTTGCTTAGTTCGTGTTTGCAAATACCGGGCCCAGGACATTCGTGCTTAGGATTCTGGTCATTAACATTTGATACCGCACCTTTCTTGTTTGGTTTGGGTTTGCAAATGCCCGGCCCTGGACATTCATGCTTCGGTTTCGGGTCGCTAGCATTTGATGCATTATCCTTCTTGCTTGGTTTGGATTTGCAAATGCCGGGCCACGAACATTCATGCTTCGATTTCGGGTCCTTAACATTTGATACAATATCCTTTTTGCTTGGTTTGGGTTTGCAAATGCCGGGCCCAGGGCATTCATGCTTCGGTTTCGGGTCGTTAACATTTGGTACAATATCCTTCTTGCTTGATTTGGGTTTGCAAATGCCGGGCCCAGGGCATTCATGCTTCGGTTTCGGATCACTAACATTTGATACAAAGACATCTGAGGATTTTTGGCAAATACGGTTAACATCCGAAATTATTTGACATGTGTCCATATTCAAGCCTGAAAAAAGTTAAACACATCAAAAATATTTCTTTTTCTTACACTTTTTTGTTATCACACGGAAGTTGGTGTTGCATTAGAATTTGGTTTATTTCTTATGTTTGAAAATAACAAATTTAAAAGATACATTATACATAATTTATTGCTCGCTCCGCTCATAGTTAATTGTAGATACTTAACGTCAATTACTTAAGTAAAGACGTGGCTTAATGGTTGGATTACTATTCCCTTTCTCTTACAGTACCTACTTGCAAATACAGGTACATAGCAAGGTACCAAAAGTAACTTTACTTTCGATCCCCAGCGGGTGCAAAAACTGACATTCATTTTGCGGAATGTAGTGCATTAATTGATTGTTAAAATGATATAAATATATAAAACTACTAGGGAAAACTGTAACACCACATCACGTTACTCGCGTATTAATCAAAATCTTCACATAATCAGAATATACAAAATGAGTACCTTCATCAACCAAAAATGGCTTCATAACATCAGAAACTATGACGCAAACCGACCGTTTGCGTTGTATCTCTTCAGAACTTTGATTGACCTTTGCTTGAGTGTATTGGCATAAGCATGAATAATTATTATCGGTTATATTTATGTCGTCGTCACATTTGACGACTTTTGCTTGAGTGGATTTGCAATCCACTGTATTCACGCCATAGCAACTGATTGTAGTATGCTTTACTTGTATTCCTATTGATTCTTTAGGAAAATACTTATGCAGTCTTCTTCTTTGCCGACTATATTCAATTCCTAGTAAATTTATGTCATCGGGTTATTACATACAAATAACATTTCTCACTATAATATATAGAAATAAAACGAGTTGATCTATTTTTAAGATATAACTAGTTGGTACCTCACAGTAACGTGAATTTTCGCTAGTTTTTCAACTAGTTTTGCTACAAGAACCCCATAATACATATTTTCTAATAACATGATGTCGGGAACAATAAAAAAAAGGTAGCACTCCGGGAGTGCCGGCAGAAGTGAAAACTTCAATATTAACGTTGTGTTTAATTATAAGTATAAAATTTTCATCCAGAAATTCTTATGGTATCAAGAATATCGCGAGCAAAACCGCGGGTCACGATTAGTTTTACGCAATGTCACATGACATTTTTTATTTTCAATGTTTCTAGTGTCAAGTGCTCCGTGTTTTAATTCTTTATTTCTTAATTGTAAAGATTAAATAATCCAAAAGCTTGTAAAAGTGATGCATGTGAAATGACAGTTCAACGAATGTTTGAACTGCGATTTGTTACGAGGATACCGCTGCAGCACACTCAGGCACGGTAGAAAGAGTGGGAGATACTAGTTCCTCTCCCTTCCCCTCGATCTTACGCTTTTCGATCAGCATCACGTGACCCTGACGCGAGTTTGAAAGTTTTTACCCATACAAAAAAAAGTGCTCAGCGCCGCTAAAGAAGTTTTCACTTCAAAAATACGTTATTCATTTACAAACGGTATTTTGGTTCGTTTGCTAAGTTTGGGTCTTAATTAAATGCCTAATTAAATTAGTTTAATCATGACGTAAATCATTTTATTTAAATATCGACATAAGTCAGGGTAGGCTGAAGGCCCTCGGTAGAGAGTTGATGATGATGCTGATATGAAATTTGAAAATGGACGAACGTTACAAGCTTTATTTTTATTTAGAATATTCTTTGGGCAGTATAAATGAATATGACCAGTCTCTAACTGTTTAGATTTATTGGGCCTTTGTAGGAATTACCACATTATAAGTGAAATTGTAATTATCACCCATTTCCGATAAAGTATTAAAACATTCCATAAACCCTCACCTTTGTCTTCGAATTTTATTGCAGAATTTTGATTGCTTAGTGTCTTTACTGTATCAGTGACATAAAGTCCTGTTTTTGTTTCCTTCTCAACATTAACTGAAAATTGTATACATTACAATGCAAGATGTGTATTAAAGGAAACACAAAATTATATTAAGTCGTTTTCATAAATAAAAATATGTACTAACTTGTGTTTGTCAAAAATGTTTGTGAAAACTTGAAACATATCGAACTGATTCGATGTGATAAGTTTTTATTATTAGAAATGTTATCCGTATTAGAGACTATGACAAATAGCGAGGAGTCACTCGAAATATCTATCTTAGAAATGTTTTCATGAACTATCTTACAAATTTTGCGATAGCAATTATTTGAGTTACTATGAACTTTAGGTGATCTATGTTTGGCTCTTGTGTAACTTGGGTTTGATTCTGATATTTTGATTATTAGATTATCTTTTTCATTAGCATTTACTTGAGAATATGTTTGTTTTGTTGGCAGGTTGGTATTTACCACTTCACTGAAATGATAAACCAAATATTTATGATTATGTAAAATACTTGACAAGTTAAATAAATAAATCATGTCATATTAATACGTATAACTTACCTAGTATCGGATGCACAGTAATCAATTTTTTTTGTAAAATATTCAGATTCCTTGTCTTTCAAACTGTCACTGTCGCTAGTATCAGCAAAGCAAAGATAATGACTTGAAGATGGAGCGACATTACCTTCATGATATGTTACAACATTGATTGATTCTATGCTAACAGAAGGCTTGTTTGACAAACTTGTAATAGATGTTGACTTCCCAAAAGCTACCGATTCGGAACTGAATATAGTAATACAATCATGTTGGTTTCTTTTACGAAGAATAAGTGAACTGGAGGATGATGTTTCAGACCATTTGTTTGTGACATAACTAGTGGAACTATTATTAAATATAGTCAGCACACTGTCACGTCTATTAAAAGGTTCTTGAAGATTGTTTGATTTCATTTTATTGTAATTATGAACAAGAATTTCACGATAAATATGTTCTTTAACTTTATCGTGTACTTTTTGTAAATCACGACTAGTAAGTATAAGATTTGTCGATGAAATACATTCATCAGAGTATAGTGATGATGACGAATCCTTATTTTCTAATTCAGGTCTACTTGCATTTATATCTCTTCTCATTTCTATTTTTTCTGCTCTATCACTTCTAAACAATTCAGAAGTATTTATACTTCTAAACTTAGGTTCATTAGAATTATCAAATGCTGTTTTTGATTTAGGTATGACAGATAGTGATGGAAAACCGACTGCACTTCCTATAGTGACTTTAATACCTTCATTATCTACAAAAGCACCACCCTTAACACCTGGTACACATTCGTCTGGACAAGGACACAAAGATGATATGTCTGGCGAGGTAACTCTAATTTTAACATAACTATGCTTAAATCTGATTTTCTTTTTGTCGCATCCACATGCACGATCACATTTAGTTGTTTTGATAATGTCTTCATACTCTTCTTCAATACCAGCGCCAGGCTTAATTGATTTTCTTCTCATACTAAACCTTTTAGATCTGGTTCTAATTTTACCCAACTTTTCAGATGGTGTTATTTCCGGTGGTAATCCAGCGGCAGTGCGTATTTGTTGGATCATAGCTTTTTCAGATGCAGTTTTTCCTTCCGGCATAGGTAAACCGGCATCAGCTAAACCTTTTAAAATTCTTTCTTTTTCTGCAGAACTTTTTCCAGCCAGTGGTGTAAATAAACCGTCAGCTTGAGCTTTGCGTACAATTTCTTTCTCAGAAGCTGTAACAGCTGTTGGCGGTATGCCAAATTCTGTTTTCACTTTTTGAATTAATGCTTTTTCTGAGGGAGTTTTTCCTTCAGGTAATGGAGCACCAGCTGTTGCCATGCTCTTAAGAATTTTTAACTTTTGAGAAGATGTTTTTCCATCTAGCGGTGAAGGCACTTCTGCTTTTATTTTCGCTATGAGAGCTTTTTCGGAAGCCGTCCGTCCTGCGGGTAGTGGGATACCAGCTTCAGCTTGAGCTCTTAATATTTTTTCTTTTTGCTCAGTAGTTTTGCCTTCTAATGGAGTAATTATGCCCTTAGCCTGAGCACTTGCATATTTTTGTTTCATTGTTGAGGTTTGTGGTTCCGGTGGTAGGCCCATTTCACTTCGTAATTTATTTGCTATCTTTCTTTCAGATGACGTCTTCGGTTCTAATGGTATACCGTTTTTGATTAATCCTCTCATGATTTTTTCCTTTTCTTCTGGAGTTTTACCTTCCAAGGGTGTTAAAAGGCCTTCCTTTTTGGCTTTCTGTAGTTTTTCTGACATTGTCGGAACCGCTTTCTTTGATGGAGTTGGGAATCTCCCTGATGGTGTTGGTGTAAATTTCTCTGATTCCGGTGTAAGTATACCGCATATGCATTCGTCACTAGGACCCTTTCCTTCTTTCATTACTTTAGCCGTGTCCTCATCTAGTTTCATAGCTCGCTTAGAAAGAGCTTTTGGAGGCGGAACGCCCGCTGCTTCAGCCTTAATTTTATTAATGAGTACTCTTTCCGAAGAGGTTCGCCCTTCGGGCAAGGGTATGCCTGCTTCAGCTTGACGTCGCAGAATTTGTTCTTTTTCTTCATGTGATTTCCCTTGAAGTGGTGTTATTATTCCGGCAGCCACCGCTTTGTTGTATTTCTTTCTTTCACTTTCTGATTCAGGTTCAGGAGGAAGACCAACTTCAGCGCGAACTTTATTGATTAACTTTTTTTCTGATGCAGTTTTTCCTTCAGGTAGAGGTATTCCATTCATGGCTAATCCTTTGAGAATTTTTTCTTTTTCTGCTGGTGATTTACCTTCTAAAGGAGTCAGTAATCCAGCAGCTTTAGCTTTTCGAAGTTTTTCAGAAGCTATTTTCACGGCGGATGGTGGTGCTTTGACTTCAGCTTTCACTTTAGCTATGAGGGCCTTTTCAGATGACGTTCGCCCTTCAGGTAACGGTATACCTGCTTCTGCTTGTCGGCGAAGAATTTGCTCTTTTTCCGCTGCAGATTTACCTTCTAGTGGAGTTATAAGACCATCGGCCATGGCTTTATTATATTTGATTTTCGATTTTGTAGATTTAGGTTCCGGTGGCAGACCCATATCTTCACGAACTTTGTCAATGAGTTTTTTCTCTGATGCAGTTTTTGCTTCAGGGAGGGGTATGCCTTGCTTAGCTAGGCCCCTGAGAATTTTTTCCTTCTGTTCAGGTGTTTTGCCCTCTAAAGGTGTTAACAATCCCGCAGCTGTGGCTTTTCGTAACTTCTCGGATGGAATAGCACCAATGGGTACAGTTTCAGCTTTAATTTTTTGTATAAGGGCCTTTTCGGAAGCAGTTTTTCCTTCAGGCAATGTAATTCCTGCTTCAGCTTGACGTCGAAGAATTTTCTCTTTTTCTGCGGTGGATTTTCCTTCTAGTGGTGTTATTATACCAGCAGCCAAAGCTTTATTATAATTGATTTTTGACTTTGTAGTTTTAGGTTCTGGTGGCAGACCCAAATCAGCACGAACTTTGTCAATGAGTTTTTTATCAGAAGCAGTTTTTGCTTCAGGCAGCGGTATGCCTTGCTTAGCCAAGCCCCTGAGAATTTTTTCTTTCTGTTCAGGTGTTTTGCCCTCTAAAGGTGTCAACAATCCCGCAGCTTTTGCTTTTCGTAACTTCTCGGATGGAATTGCAGCTATGGGTACAGTTTCAGCTTTAATTTTTTGTATAAGGGCCTTTTCGGAAGCAGTTTTTCCTTCAGGCAATGAAATTCCTGCTTCAGCTTGACGTCGAAGAATTTTTTCTTTTTCTGCGGTGGATTTTCCTTCTAGTGGTGTTATTATACCATCAGCTACAGCTTTATTATATCTGATTTTTGACTTTGTAGATTTAGGTTCCGGTGGCAGACCCAAATCAGCACGAACTTTGTCCATGATTCTTTTCTCTGAAGCAGTTTTTGCTTCTGGTAGGGGTATGCCTTGCTTAGCTAAGCCCCTGAGAATTTTTTCCTTCTGTTCAGGTGTTTTGCCCTCCAAAGGTGTTAACAATCCCGCAGCTGTTGCTTTTCGTAACTTCTCGGATGGAATAGCACCAACAGGTACAGTTTCAGCTTTAATTTTTTGTATAAGAGCCTTTTCGGAAGCGGTTTTTCCTTCAGGCAATGAGATTCCTGCTTCAGCTTGACGTCGAAGAATTTTTTCTTTTTCTGCGGTGGATTTTCCTTCTAGTGGTGTTATTATACCATCAGCTACAGCTTTATTATATCTGATTTTTGACTTTGTAGATTTAGGTTCCGGTGGCAGACCCAAATCAGCACGAACTTTGTCCATGATTCTTTTCTCTGAAGCAGTTTTTGCTTCAGGTAGGGGTATGCCTTGCTTAGCTAAGCCCCTGAGAATTTTTTCCTTCTGTTCAGGTGTTTTGCCCTCCAAAGGTGTTAACAATCCCGCAGCTGTTGCTTTTCGTAACTTCTCGGATGGAATAGCACCAACAGGTACAGTTTCAGCTTTAATTTTTTGTATAAGGGCCTTTTCGGAAGCGGTTTTTCCTTCAGGCAATGAGATTCCTGCTTCAGCTTGACGTCGAAGAATTTTTTCTTTTTCCGCGGTGGATTTTCCTTCTAGTGGTGTTATTATACCAGCGGCCAAAGCTTTATTATATTTGATTTTTGACTTTGTAGATTTAGGTTCCGGTGGCAAACCCAAATCAGCACGAACTTTGTCCATGATTCTTTTCTCTGAAGCAGTTTTTGCTTCAGGTAGGGGTATGCCTTGCTTAGCTAAGCCCCTGAGAATTTTTTCCTTCTGTTCAGGTGTTTTGCCCTCCAAAGGTGTTAACAATCCCGCGGCTGTGGCTTTTCGTAACTTCTCGGATGGGATTGCACCCATAGGTACAGTTTCAGCTTTAATTTTTTGTATAAGGGCCTTTTCGGAAGCGGTTTTTCCTTCAGGCAATGAGATTCCTGCTTCAGCTTGACGTCGAAGAATTTTTTCTTTTTCCGCGGTGGTTTTTCCTTCTAGTGGTGTTATTATACCAGCGGCCAAGGCTTTTTCATATTTTATTCTTGACTTTGTAGATTTAGGTTCTGGTGGCAGACTCAAATCAGCACGAACTTTGTCAATGAGTTTTTTCTCCGATGCGGTTTTTGCTTCAGGGAGGGGTATGCCTTGCTTGGCTAAGCCCCTGAGAATTTTTTCCTTCTGTTCAGGTGTTTTACCCTCTAAAGGTGTTAACAATCCAGCAGCTTTGGCTTTTCGTAATTTTTCTGATGGAATCGCGGCTGCAGGTTTAGTTTCAGCCTTAATTTTTGCGATGAGAGCTTTTTCGGAAGCCGTCCGTCCTGCGGGTAGTGGGATACCAGCTTCAGCTTGAGCTCTTAATATTTTTTCTTTTTGCTCAGTAGTTTTGCCTTCTAATGGAGTAATTATGCCCTTAGCCTGAGCACTTGCATATTTTTGTTTCATTGTTGAGGTTTGTGGTTCCGGTGGTAGGCCCATTTCACTTCGTAATTTATTTGCTATCTTTCTTTCAGATGACGTCTTCGGTTCTAATGGTATACCGTTTTTGATTAATCCTCTCATGATTTTTTCCTTTTCTTCTGGAGTTTTACCTTCCAAGGGTGTTAAAAGGCCTTCCTTTTTGGCTTTCTGTAGTTTTTCTGACATTGTCGGAACCGCTTTCTTTGATGGAGTTGGGAATCTCCCTGATGGTGTTGGTGTAAATTTCTCTGATTCCGGTGTAAGTATACCGCATATGCATTCGTCACTAGGACCCTTTCCTTCTTTCATTACTTTAGCCGTGTCCTCATCTAGTTTCATAGCTCGCTTAGAAAGAGCTTTTGGAGGCGGAACGCCCGCTGCTTCAGCCTTAATTTTATTAATGAGTACTCTTTCCGAAGAGGTTCGCCCTTCGGGCAAGGGTATGCCTGCTTCAGCTTGACGTCGCAGAATTTGTTCTTTTTCTTCATGTGATTTCCCTTGAAGTGGTGTTATTATTCCGGCAGCCACCGCTTTGTTGTATTTCTTTCTTTCACTTTCTGATTCAGGTTCAGGAGGAAGACCAACTTCAGCGCGAACTTTATTGATTAACTTTTTTTCTGATGCAGTTTTTCCTTCAGGTAGAGGTATTCCATTCATGGCTAATCCTTTGAGAATTTTTTCTTTTTCTGCTGGTGATTTACCTTCTAAAGGAGTCAGTAATCCAGCAGCTTTAGCTTTTCGAAGTTTTTCAGAAGCTATTTTCACGGCGGATGGTGGTGCTTTGACTTCAGCTTTCACTTTAGCTATGAGGGCCTTTTCAGATGACGTTCGCCCTTCAGGTAACGGTATACCTGCTTCTGCTTGTCGGCGAAGAATTTGCTCTTTTTCCGCTGCAGATTTACCTTCTAGTGGAGTTATAAGACCATCGGCCATGGCTTTATTATATTTGATTTTCGATTTTGTAGATTTAGGTTCCGGTGGCAGACCCATATCTTCACGAACTTTGTCAATGAGTTTTTTCTCTGATGCAGTTTTTGCTTCAGGGAGGGGTATGCCTTGCTTAGCTAGGCCCCTGAGAATTTTTTCCTTCTGTTCAGGTGTTTTGCCCTCTAAAGGTGTTAACAATCCCGCAGCTGTGGCTTTTCGTAACTTCTCGGATGGAATAGCACCAATGGGTACAGTTTCAGCTTTAATTTTTTGTATAAGGGCCTTTTCGGAAGCAGTTTTTCCTTCAGGCAATGTAATTCCTGCTTCAGCTTGACGTCGAAGAATTTTCTCTTTTTCTGCGGTGGATTTTCCTTCTAGTGGTGTTATTATACCAGCAGCCAAAGCTTTATTATAATTGATTTTTGACTTTGTAGTTTTAGGTTCTGGTGGCAGACCCAAATCAGCACGAACTTTGTCAATGAGTTTTTTATCAGAAGCAGTTTTTGCTTCAGGCAGCGGTATGCCTTGCTTAGCCAAGCCCCTGAGAATTTTTTCTTTCTGTTCAGGTGTTTTGCCCTCTAAAGGTGTCAACAATCCCGCAGCTTTTGCTTTTCGTAACTTCTCGGATGGAATTGCAGTTATGGGTACAGTTTCCGCTTTAATTTTTTGTATAAGGGCCTTTTCGGAAGCGGTTTTTCCTTCAGGCAATGAAATTCCTGCTTCAGCTTGACGTCGAAGAATTTTCTCTTTTTCTGCGGTGGACTTTCCTTCTAGTGGTGTTATTATACCATCAGCTACAGCTTTATTATATCTGATTTTTGACTTTGTAGATTTAGGTTCCGGTGGCAGACCCAAATCAGCACGAACTTTGTCCATGATTCTTTTCTCTGAAGCAGTTTTTGCTTCTGGTAGGGGTATGCCTTGCTTAGCTAAGCCCCTGAGAATTTTTTCCTTCTGTTCAGGTGTTTTGCCCTCCAAAGGTGTTAACAATCCCGCAGCTGTTGCTTTTCGTAACTTCTCGGATGGAATAGCACCAACAGGTACAGTTTCAGCTTTAATTTTTTGTATTAGGGCCTTTTCGGAAGCAGTTTTTCCTTCAGGCAATGTTATTCCTGCTTCAGCTTGACGTCGAAGAATTTTCTCTTTTTCTGCGGTGGATTTTCCTTCTAGTGGTGTTATTATACCAGCAGCCAAAGCTTTATTATAATTGATTTTTGACTTTGTAGTTTTAGGTTCTGGTGGCAAACCCAAATCAGCACGAACTTTGTCAATGAGTTTTTTTTCTGAAGCAGTTTTTGCATCAGGCAGCGGTATGCCTTGCTTAGCTAAGCCCCTGAGAATTTTTTCCTTCTGTTCAGGTGTTTTGCCCTCTAAAGGTGTCAACAATCCCGCAGCTTTTGCTTTTCGTAACTTCTCGGATGGAATTGCAGCTATGGGTACAGTTTCAGCTTTAATTTTTTGTATCAGGGCCTTTTCGGAAGCGGTTTTTCCTTCAGGCAATGAAATTCCTGCTTCAGCTTGACGTCGAAGAATTTTTTCTTTTTCCGCGGTGGATTTTCCTTCTAGTGGTGTTATTATACCATCAGCTACAGCTTTATTATATCTGATTTTTGACTTTGTAGATTTAGGTTCCGGTGGCAAACCCAAATCAGCACGAACTTTGTCCATGATTCTTTTCTCTGAAGCAGTTTTTGCTTCAGGTAGGGGTATGCCTTGCTTAGCTAAGCCCCTGAGAATTTTTTCCTTCTGTTCAGGTGTTTTGCCCTCCAAAGGTGTTAACAATCCCGCGGCTGTGGCTTTTCGTAACTTCTCGGATGGGATTGCACCCATAGGTACAGTTTCAGCTTTAATTTTTTGTATAAGGGCCTTTTCGGAAGCGGTTTTTCCTTCAGGCAATGAGATTCCTGCTTCAGCTTGACGTCGAAGAATTTTTTCTTTTTCCGCGGTGGTTTTTCCTTCTAGTGGTGTTATTATACCAGCGGCCAAGGCTTTTTCATATTTTATTCTTGACTTTGTAGATTTAGGTTCTGGTGGCAGACCCAAATCAGCACGAACTTTGTCAATGAGTTTTTTCTCCGATGCGGTTTTTGCTTCAGGGAGGGGTATGCCTTGTTTGGCTAAGCCCCTGAGAATTTTTTCCTTCTGTTCAGGTGTTTTACCCTCTAAAGGTGTTAACAATCCAGCAGCTTTGGCTTTTCGTAATTTTTCTGATGGAATCGCGGCTGCAGGTTTAGTTTCAGCCTTAATTTTTGCGATGAGAGCTTTTTCGGAAGCCGTCCGTCCTGCGGGTAGTGGGATACCAGCTTCAGCTTGAGCTCTTAATATTTTTTCTTTTTGCTCAGTAGTTTTGCCTTCTAATGGAGTAATTATGCCTTTAGCCTGAGCACTTGCATATTTTTGTTTCATTGTTGAGGTTTGTGGTTCCGGTGGAAGGCCCATTTCACTTCGTAATTTATTTGCTATCTTTCTTTCAGATGACGTCTTCGGTTCTAATGGTATACCGTTTTTGATTAATCCTCTCATGATTTTTTCCTTTTCTTCTGGAGTTTTACCTTCCAAGGGTGTTAAAAGGCCTTCCTTTTTGGCTTTCTGTAGTTTTTCTGACATTGTCGGAACCGCTTTCTTTGATGGAGTTGGGAATCTCCCTGATGGTGTTGGTGTAAATTTCTCTGATTCCGGTGTAAGTATACCGCATATGCATTCGTCACTAGGACCCTTTCCTTCTTTCATTACTTTAGCCGTGTCCTCATCTAGTTTCATAGCTCGCTTAGAAAGAGCTTTTGGAGGCGGAACGCCCGCTGCTTCAGCCTTAATTTTATTAATGAGTACTCTTTCCGAAGAGGTTCGCCCTTCGGGCAAGGGTATGCCTGCTTCAGCTTGACGTCGCAGAATTTGTTCTTTTTCTTCATGTGATTTCCCTTGAAGTGGTGTTATTATTCCGGCAGCCACCGCTTTGTTGTATTTCTTTCTTTCACTTTCTGATTCAGGTTCAGGAGGAAGACCAACTTCAGCGCGAACTTTATTGATTAACTTTTTTTCTGATGCAGTTTTTCCTTCAGGTAGAGGTATTCCATTCATGGCTAATCCTTTGAGAATTTTTTCTTTTTCTGCTGGTGATTTACCTTCTAAAGGAGTCAGTAATCCAGCAGCTTTAGCTTTTCGAAGTTTTTCAGAAGCTATTTTCACGGCGGATGGTGGTGCTTTGACTTCAGCTTTCACTTTAGCTATGAGGGCCTTTTCAGATGACGTTCGCCCTTCAGGTAACGGTATACCTGCTTCTGCTTGTCGGCGAAGAATTTGCTCTTTTTCCGCTGCAGATTTACCTTCTAGTGGAGTTATAAGACCATCGGCCATGGCTTTATTATATTTGATTTTCGATTTTGTAGATTTGGGTTCCGGTGGCAGACCCATATCTTCACGAACTTTGTCAATGAGTTTTTTCTCTGATGCAGTTTTTGCTTCAGGGAGGGGTATGCCTTGCTTAGCTAGGCCCCTGAGAATTTTTTCCTTCTGTTCAGGTGTTTTGCCCTCTAAAGGTGTTAACAATCCCGCAGCTGTGGCTTTTCGTAACTTCTCGGATGGAATAGCACCAATGGGTACAGTTTCAGCTTTAATTTTTTGTATAAGGGCCTTTTCGGAAGCAGTTTTTCCTTCAGGCAATGTAATTCCTGCTTCAGCTTGACGTCGAAGAATTTTCTCTTTTTCTGCGGTGGATTTTCCTTCTAGTGGTGTTATTATACCAGCAGCCAAAGCTTTATTATATTTGATTTTTGACTTTGTAGATTTAGGTTCCGGTGGCAGACCCAAATCAGCACGAACTTTGTCAATGAGTTTTTTATCAGAAGCAGTTTTTGCTTCAGGGAGGGGTATGCCTTGCTTAGCTAAGCCCCTTAGAATTTTTTCCTTCTGTTCAGGTGTTTTGCCCTCTAAAGGTGTCAACAATCCCGCAGCTGTGGCTTTTCGTAATTTCTCGGATGGAATTGCTCCAATAGGTACAGTTTCAGCTTTAATTTTTTGTATAAGAGCCTTTTCGGAAGCAGTTTTTCCTTCAGGCAATGTTATTCCTGCTTCAGCTTGACGTCGAAGAATTTTCTCTTTTTCTGCGGTGGATTTTCCTTCTAGTGGTGTTATTATACCAGCAGCCAAAGCTTTATTATAATTGATTTTTGACTTTGTAGTTTTAGGTTCTGGTGGCAGACCCAAATCAGCACGAACTTTGTCCATGAGTTTTTTTTCTGAAGCAGTTTTTGCTTCAGGCAGCGGTATGCCTTGCTTAGCTAAGCCCCTGAGAATTTTTTCCTTCTGTTCAGTTGTTTTGCCCTCTAATGGTGTCAACAATCCCGCAGCTTTTGCTTTTCGTAACTTCTCGGATGGAATTGCGGCTATGGGTACAGTTTCAGCTTTAATTTTTTGTATAAGGGCCTTTTCGGAAGCGGTTTTTCCTTCAGGCAATGAAATTCCTGCTTCAGCTTGACGTCGAAGAATTTTCTCTTTTTCTGCGGTGGATTTTCCTTCTAGTGGTGTTATGATACCAGCGGCCAAGGCTTTATCATATTTGAGTTTTGACTTTGTAGATTTAGGTTCTGGTGGCAAACCCAAATCAGCACGAACTTTGTCAATGAGTTTTTTCTCAGATGCGGTTTTTGCTTCAGGGAGGGGTATGCCTTGCTTAGCTAAACCCCTGAGAATTTTTTCCTTCTGTTCAGGTGTTTTGCCCTCTAAAGGTGTCAACAATCCCGCAGCTTTAGCTTTTCGTAATTTTTCAGATGCAATTTTGATTATAGATTTTTTTTTACCAACTTGCTCTTCTTTTATTTTCGCTATGAGAGCTTTTTCGGAAGGTGTTCGTCCTTCAGGTAAAGGGATGCCCATTTTGGCTTGTTCTCTTAAAATATTTTCTTTTTCGGCAGTGGTTTTTCCTTCAAGCGGTGTTATGATTCCAGCTGCTTCTGCTTTTTTCATTTTTTCTCTTTCTTTACTTGATACTGGTTCTGGAGGTAAGCCAAATTCAGCTCTTAATTTTTGCACTATTTCTTTTTCTGAAGCTGTTTTGGGTTCGGGTAAAGGTCCACCCTCCTTTACCAAGTCCCTTAATATTTTTTCTTTTTCGGCAGCAGATTTTCCTACCATATCTCTTTCGGCTTGTACCATTTTGTCTTTTTTTTGGGAAATTTTGGAAGCTTTACGTAATTCTCCGAGTCGCCTTTCTTCGCGAGGTAAATGCCCACATAATATGCAGTTGCAATGGTTACAGTCTTTTTTTTTATAACAGTCGTAGAGACTTTTCATTACTTCGAACATATTGTCAGAATTGCATTTGCAACAACAAGATTCTTCCTTTGTATTAAATTGACATCGGTAGACGATGGAATTGTTATAAAACTTACCAAATATGCTTTTCGTATCTGATATACGATATTCTGCAACATCTGGTTGGTGATGGTGCGCAATCATATTATCTGATACACTTGTCCGCAGTCGTGTGTTTTGCATTAAATTTCTTAAATCTAGTCTACTTGAAGGTGTTATTGACATGTATGCATCTCTGCGTTTATGAAATGTCCGTGATGGTACGTTGATTTCTTTTTTTTTCTTTGTGACTCGAAATGTAAGGTCATTATGTTTCGTATTATTATGTACTTCATTTTTATATAATACATTGATTAATATGTTGCAATTTTTACAAGGGAAGTCCCCACGATTCTCGTGAGTATACTTGCTGGTTGAATTCGTTTTAACTGACGAATGTACCATAATTATTTTTATTAAAAGCAATAAAAAATTATAACTAAATATATTATGAAATTTGTAGCAATATGATTATTTTAGCTCCGTCAGTTTTGAATAGTGCCCTCAATGATTTGGCATCACAAAAGTCTTGTAGTAATTGCTTCATTGTTTGTATATCATATTAATTTGAAAATTGATTCTGAAAATAAATCATAAATTAGGGCCTACTAGAGTTTAAAGTTTTGTTGACTAACTTATGCAATAGTATATGCTCTACAATTAATTAATTTAATACAAATTTTGCCCTGTAGCTTTATCAGCATTATTCCTATTTTTAATTGAATAATTTGTAAATAATAGTCTTATTCTGTATTCTTGCGATTATTTACATAAAATTTCATCACGATAAGTTAAACATTTATAACATGAAAGCTCTAAATAAACTCCTGCACATTTATAATATTTTAATGGGGATAATTTGTTTATTTGACAGTGACGAATGAAGTTTCATAGTATCATTACGGTATTAGTTCCCTTTTAGTTCCATGTTTTTACACCACCTCCACGTTGTTTACGCAGCCAGCGGTGTCGTACTGCGAACGGATGTTCGTTAGTTGTCAAAAAAATACAAAGCGCGCGGTTCAGCAACGGTGCGGCGCACATACTACATACGTACAACGCATTGTGGTATGGGAGCCGAAGAGGGGATTATTGGATTTACAAAACGTGCCAGATTAACATAGGGTTGGATACGTTAACATCTTGTCGAGTGCCTCCACTAAATATAAAAACTCTATCTAGTGACTCGTGGATAGGGCAGCATTTTTTTTATAGTTCGAAAGTCCCCTAACCGAATAGTCAGATTAAGGTTCAGTACGACCAGGAGATCAAGCTGAACCACACTGTGTGAAATTCTGACACACTATTTAAATTATTTTGATTTTTAGTCGAGTTTTCAAAAGGCTGCCACGGGCTTGTGTTACATCAGAATCATCAGATTAATAAATAGGAGCTTCATTTGGTATCGCTTATACTCCCTAGCCCTTAATCTGACGCGCTCGTCACTACTTTCAAGTGGCTGCATTTTTTTATTTTTGTCAGCCGGGGGGCTAAGTTTATACTCTCTAAGAGTGTTTTACTCCTTACCACCTACTCTACAAAGTACAAGAGGTCCCCACAACGCTTGACTAAATGCCAATTTAGCATCGTGGGCTCCCTTACACAATGAATATTTCAAGACTTTCTAGCTACAACAAAGTTGACCGTATCGCATGTGTGATTGTACATGAAGAAAAAAAGTGATCAATGTTTTTAAGGCATAGTTAGTTGTTTGTGTGAGATGTAATTGTTTTCCCATTTTCGGGAAAGGGCTTCTATTCTATTATAGGATTCCTATATGGATCATGCAACTATCCCAAACAAGTGAAGAAAACATAAAGGAGTTCATAAGTGTGTAGATTCTCTGTGTTAGATATCAAGTAATCCCAATAAAACATGGTGTTGGAATTTGGCGAATTTTGATTATGAGACAAGTAAATTATAGCTAAGGTTTTGCTTTCAGCTAGCTTAAATTGATATACCTTTTATAAATTGTAGGTGCGTGTGATATTTTAAATCTTATCAGTTTTATTTTGACGTTGTCTTTCGTTCTATTTAAATATATTTAAACTAGTTTTGCCCTGCAGTTTGGTAGTCCACCCGTAGTCTGGTATTTGTATTCGTATTTGTGCGCATATATTTTTAATTCTATTTAACTTTATTCGAAACAACGGATTTGGATAAAATTTGGTACCAATTATAGTTACGTCATATAAAAAAGACATTGCGGATTATTATACACATAGGATCTTTCATTAGGAGGCTTCTTCCCGAAACTTTAACTGGATCTGGTGTTACTATGCACGTGAATCGAACCCCCGACCCTAGGTAGTAGGACATAGTAACTACTCTAACGTTTAGGTCGTTATTGCATTATTTAGTCGCGGAGATCCAAACGGGGAACTCGGAAAAGAGAAGAATCCGCAACTTGGATACTCCTGGGAATCAATATAAGAAGTCAACGTAATGTAACTACTTCCAGAATCAAAACAGTAGTCAGAAATTACCGATACGTTAACAAAGAAAATTTCATCCGCTTACTAAAAGTTTATTAATTTCCGTAAGGTTGCGGGTTCGATTCCCGTGCGGGGTGAATATTTGTGTGAACCACAAATGTTTGTCTCGGTCTGGGTGTGTGTGTGAATGAGTGTGTGCGTAGTTTCTGATATCCTAGATACAAGTTTCGAACTAAGTTAGGGGTCAGTTACTATAATGAGACGATGTAGTAAATGATTATGTTATGTTATTTATTTGCTCATGTACTTGAGGGTTTGGTGAGTAATGTCCTTTGTTCGAGATTAACAACTAAGTAAGTATAGATAATGTTAAGAAAATTATTAAAGTATAAACCGATATTTTTGATGAATAGTAGGTTTCATCTTGTAATTTGAGTCCGAGAATGTAAGCATAATTAGTATAACTCGCTTCGACCCCGAGCCCAGCGTGTCAAGTGTGTAATATTGTTTATTCAGCTGAACGTCATTACAAATATACTCAATATAAACTTTCACGTACCTTGTGTGTCCAAATATTTTTTTTCATTTTATTTACATTAAAAAATAATTGTATTTAATATTTTCACATAGTTATTGTTTTCTGATTGAAAATAAAATGTTGAACTCCATCAAAATAGTTTTATACAGTCATTTCCATTTGACATTTTTGACATAGTTTTTGCGCAGTAAGAATATGAGATTTACATTTACTACACACTTCATGGTCCAAATAAAGGTTAGCTTGTACTTGTTTATTATCTGTTTGAGGTGGGCAGGGATCGTGACGCTCGTCACTAGTTGGTTGAAATCGACTGAGACTCTGAAAGCTGTTCGTTGGTCCACATGATGCGTCCATGTTTAGTACTGGACACCCGGCAGTCATCGCTTCGGTGCACTGGCGGTGATCGCCTATATAAAAATATTTACGATATGACACATGGAGTATTTGAGTGCCTCTGCATGGAAGTGGTTTGTGCGCCTCACTGGGGGTGGCGACCTGCCAACCAATTGTAACTTCTGTAGATACTCTTCAAAGACATTCCCCAACAGTATTAGTACTGTTACAATATTGAAAACACCCCAAAGCTAGCGAAGTCCATACTGTTGGTGCGGGTCGCGGAAAAACCACTGCATGCGGGGTCACTACAACTAGTCTAACTCTACATTCTACGAGTATAATAATGTTCGTACTACCTATACACAGAATACCTTTCGGCATGTCTCCGGTGCGAATGATACCGGTTAATGTTTAGATAAAAGAAACCTATTGACAATATTCTTCCAGCTTCAGGAAACAGAATAGATCACAAAGCCTCTTCTTGGATCTTCATATAAAAACGTTATTATTATGTATCTTCTACTTAATTAAATATTGGTATACCGGGTGTGGCCTACAAGGGCGAGTACATATCCTATTCGTATCCCAGTGGTTCACATTCTACTAATATTATAAATGCGAAAGTTTGAATGTTTGTGAGTTAGGATGTTTGTTCCACTTTCACGCAAAAACTACTGTATCGATTTTGTTTAGATTTGGTACAGATGTTCCTTATAACTAGGAATAACACAGTAGTTTTTTACGTAAAAGAGTAAAAAACTACTAAACCGATTTTGATAACATTTGGTTCAGATCTTTCTTATAACTAAGAATAAACACATACCTAGGATACTTTTATCCCAAATTCCTATTGGATAAGGCACCACGCGGGTAAAATCGCGGGGCCCAGTTAGTAGTCTATGATTCATGGGGATTTAAAACATTGCGATAATGTTGCTTAGCGGTTAGCGGTCGTACGATGCCTTGGTACCGGCCATTACAACAATTATTTTCATAATGATAACATTGTTTGTTATACTTATTTAAACTTACCTTATACTTACGCAAGTTTTAATTATTCGCCCCTGTTTCAGGCCACACCCTGTATCTATAATATGCGCAACAAAAGATTATCTAAATGAAATTCAATTTCAAAATCTCATGTTATTTCGATCTATTGGTTCGCTAATTTATCTACATATTATATGAGTATGTACAACAATGTTGGGTTATTTACACCATATAACTCAAGAACAGCTGTACCGTTTTCTGTTAGTGTTTCGTACAGATGTTTCTAATAAATAGAGATACTCATGTAAGATATTTTATTATAAGCATGTAAGATATTTTTTATCCCAAAATTCTTACAGTGTCGAAATAGGGCCTTATTCCTTTAGAAAAACAGGAACGTCTGTAAAACTGCCGAACGCTTATTGATAAGAAATAGTTGATGATTAAGTATTCATTCAACATTTTTCTTGCTATTTTGTGTGTTAGGATCTGTTAATGTAGTATTTCAAATATTTACGTAATGATTTTCTGTGGAACTCGTACTCGTAGTACCTACCTTCATTTTAGTATCTTCCGCTGTTGTCTTCGCAATAACCTTCTCTTTACGATATTAATAAATCAGAAGTTTGACGACCTCGATGGCAGAGTGGTCACCATGCCGGACTGCCATCCGTAAGGTTGCGGGTTCGATTCCCGTGGGTGAATATTTGTGTAAACCACAAATGTTTATCTCAGTCTGGGTGTGTGTGTGAATGAGTGTGTGCGTAGTTTCTGGTACCCTAGATACAAGCTCTAAGCTTAGTTAGGGGTCAGTTACTATAATGAGATTATGTAGTGAATGATTATGTTATGTTTATTCTTACATTAATCCTTTAATTGCAAAACGTTTCTACACCTTGGGCTAAACACCCGAATCCTGACGGTAAGCCGGTGACTGAACATATGTATATAGCAGAACAGGTTATGCAACGTTTGAACATATTTTTGTAACCGTGAATATGAGATCCAGAAATTATTTTTCCATAATCCCTACATTTTAAGCTTCAACTTCCAATACACCTTTCAATTGTCAAAAACCAAAAGATTTAGAATGGCATTCGTCAAACGAATTGAATTTATAACTGGCTCAAACTGTATTTATAAATAAAGACGGAATATTATGAAAAAGCCAAATTGTGCCATATTTTTTTTTTCGGTGAGGGGAATCTACATATGTACCAGTGGCGAGGGGTGAAATTTTCCGAAAGGGAAGACGATCCAAAAAAAAAACGACGCCTACATAATTTTGGTTGATACTGATGACAAACTTTTTTCCGCGACTTTACTCAAGAAATACGATCTATTCCGATCCAATACCATTATCTAATACCAATGGTATTTGTTTTTATCCTTTTTTATTTTCTATTCCGATCGGATACCACTCTTTAAATTAATTTTAATAAATTTACGATTTATTCCGACCTAATACCAAAACATTAATCTTCTTACAGTCAGCTAGAAAAATGTTTTTATTTTTAATCAGTAGATTAGATACGTTTCTGACCAACTCCTCGAGAAGAGGATCACAGTTGGTCACTGTTTAGAAAAATTAAGGGATTAGCCACCAATTGATATAATTTTTAATTTAAAAAACATTATTTACATGTAATGTTTTTTGCTAATTGTAACTAAGAACTTGATTTTTTCAAAGTTAATTGCTTATAATACTTTTTGATTCTCTAGATTATAATATTAAAAGTTGATTGCCTGTGATATTTTATATTTGAATTAAACATTTACTTAAATTTGTTGGTTAAATTGATTTTGTTAAATAAACAAAAAAGTATTTTCGCAACTAAAAGTTTTTTTATATTGACTGTACTTTATATCTACAAACTTGTTTTGGTATTCGTTTAAAGAGTGGTATCCGTTCGGAATAGAAAATGATAAAGTTTTAAAACAAATACCATTGGTATTAGTTGTTGGTATTGGATCGGAATAGATCAGAAATACGTTTCTTGCTGATCTATGTTAATTTTAACATAAAAGTTACTGTTTATTATATTGACCTTTTGCTATGTGAAAAGCCCATCAAAATCGGTTCAGCTTGTTGTTATTTGTTTGCTAACATAAAGATAAACACACAAATTCTAACGAATTTATATACTTTTGAATCTAAAATAACAAACACAGGAAACAAAACACTTTATGCTATATACCCCGTTATCATTTAAATATAAAAAAGAGAATTCAAAAATGAAACCAGAGACAGATCTCATAAAATTATACAATTAGGTAATTTGTATACTTTCTGAAGTTGCTGCCTCCTTTATATAACAGAACTAACTATTAATAACTAATTTAACTAACTTCTACTCTTATGGGTGGCACGGAGGTGCAAAAAAATATGTTTCATTTATTAGTTTTAATTCTGCCTCTTTAGTTATTTTATTATTTAAATAAATTATATTTCACTACATTTAATTCATTCATATTTTTATGTGTGTAATAGTTATAATGTAATTCAAATTTAAACTAAAAAATGCAACAAAAAATATGTTGCAATCATCATAATTATGCATGCAATTTGATATAAAAGTTCAGTTGTACAAGTTGAATCTATTTCAATAGACTAACATATTCAATTTTAAAAAACTGTGCAGTTTTAAGAACAATACGAGTATACTTTCATACAGGTCGTTTGATAATCAATCTAAAAAGATTATATTATTACTTATCAAGAAATCACCCTACTTTCAAATAGTATTTTAAGTCCAATTTACTAAATAAATTATTCTCACCTAGCAGGTTATCCAGTAAGCAACAGTTGCTCAATCTATAATATAAAAATGAATCGCAAAATGTGTTGGTAAGCGCATAACTCAACAACGCCTGGACCAATTTCGCTAATTCTTTTTTTGTTATGTTTGGTATTGTCAGGAGAAGGTTTTTATGTAAAAAAAAACAGGAAAATTAATGGGAAAATTAAACCCGTGCGAAGCCGGGGCGGACCGCTAGTATGCAATAAACTTTTGTTTTGTTTTATTTTAACTTTCACACTTCACAACACGAAAACCAATAATATCGAATTTAGGTATTTAAATCACTAATTATATCAAATTTACAATTGAGGTATACGTATATATAATAACTTTACAAATACTACATAAAACAATAAGTCGCGTAAATAATATTATCATGTAAAATCGTAAAAATCAACAAAACAAAAAAAAACTGTTACAACGCGCGAAAACTTAAATGGCATGACACTTGACATACGCGAATACGCTTTGCAAAACGTCAACAGCCGTGTTCTCTTTCTCTCTCTTTCTCTGGTCTGATCCTTGGCTGGCACAGAATAATTAATAGTATCTAGTAGCAAGACGGTGGCCGAGTGGCTTATTTTTGGGTGCGCCAAAGTTCACCTAAAATTTCAACTCCGATAATTGGAAATCCGAAAATTTTCTTCCTAACATTTTTTATCCTAACAATCGCAACTCCTAAAATCTTTGTCACTAATGTTTTAATTCCGAAACATTCAACTGCATAAAGTCAGTAGCAACAAACATCTTTTACACTTTTATTTGTTTTCCTATATTTTCTCAGGGTCCATATTGGCTCACCTAAAGTTCTTTATCCGAAAATGTTTTTCCTAACTATTTGTAGTCCGAATGATCATTCTTCCTAAAATTTTTCATCCTAAAGTTTTAATTCATACTATTTGTAGTGCTACCGACGATGCTCATAACACTCATTTTTCCGAAAATTTTAATTCATAACATCTTTAATGTAAATATATTTAAACTCCTACTGTTTTTTATCATAACGCTTTTATCCCTAAACATACTTACCATAATATTTTCACTCATGCTCAGAAAGAAACATTTACCAAGTGTAATTAAAAATATATACGGGTAGAAGATGATATTTATAGTTTTAATGATTATTATACGACTCGTTTACGGTTATGCTTATGGCCTGGGAGTTTACTATAACCATAACTAAAGGACCAATTCGGTTCTGGCACTTCGCCGGCCGCTGCCGCGGCACGCTCGGGGTCACAGTTCTAACATAACCTAAACCAATAATTAGGAATAGGACCGATTCGTTACTGGAACTTGACTGAATGATTGGAGCAGGACTCTGGTTTTGCTCGCTCGGCTCGTGCATTATATGTTATACCTACATGTTATGTAAAAACAAAGTTACGAAAAATTTATGTATACAATATTGATTATAATAAATAAAAATAAATCTAAACAAAAAAGATATGACTTTGAATAATAGTATGAACGATGGTTATGTTGAGAAAATATAGGAAAACAAATGTTTCGGAATTAAAACATTAGTGACAAAGATTTTAGGAGTTGCGATTGTTAGGATAAAAAATGTTAGGAAGAAAATTTTCGGATTTCCAATTATCGGAGTTGAAATTTTAGGTGAACTTTGGCGCACCCATTTTCTCAACATAACCATCGTTCATACTATTATTCAAAGTCATATCTTTTTTGTTTAGATTTATTTTTATTTATTATAATCAATATTATATACATAATTTTTTCGTAACTTTGTTTTTACATAACATGTAGTATACCTACATGTTATGTAAAATATGTAAAGTACATATAACGCACGAGCCGAGCGAGCAAAACCAGAGTCCTGCTCCAATCATTCAGTCAAGTTCCAGTAACGAATCGGTCCTATTCCTAATTATTGGTTTAGGTTATGTTAGAACTGTGACCCCAACGCACGAGCCGAGCGAGCGTAGCGAGCGTGCCGCGGCAGCGGCCGGCGAAGTGCCAGAACCGAATTGGTCCTTTAGTTATGGTTATGGTAAACTCCCAGGCCATAAGCATAACCGTAAACGAGTCGTATAATAATCATTAAAACTATAAATATCATCTTCTACCCACATATATTTTTTATTACACTTGGTAAATGTTTCTTTCTGAGCATGAGTGAAAATATTATGGTAAGTATGTTTAGGGATAAAAGCGTTATGATAAAAAACAGTAGGAGTTTAAATATGTTTACATTAACGATGTTAGTAATTAAAATTTTCGGACACATCAGTGTTATGAGCATCGTCGGTAGCACTACAAATAGTATGAATTAAAACTTTAGGATGAAAATTTTTAGGAAGAATGATCATTCGGACTACAAATAGTTAGGAAAAACATTTTCGGGTAAAGAACTTTAGGTAAGCCAATATGGACCCTTATTTTTGGGCGTGAATTTGTGCGAAAATGTTTCAATGTGTGCGTGAATTTTGTATCGGAACGGTTCATTGTATGTAGTTGTGAATACGCTTTTGTATGGCGCTAGACCTGCAAGGGAAAACGTTTTATTTCCAAGCGATTTTGAACCGTAAGTCATAGCATTTATATTTTTACACGCTTTTTATTAGCTTCACCTGTATGTTTGTATGTTTGTTTGTAACCGACTTCTTTGGGCGCTATTTTGACCCACTTTAAACGGCCAGATTTCGTTCAAACTTTGTAGATTTATTGAGGACCGATGACAATACACTAATTTGATAAAATTATTCCATTTTTTTTAAATTATAAATAATCCAAACTAAAAAGTAGAAAATAAATTATAGTTTAAAAAAACTAAAAAACACGCTTTTTATAGAAAACCGAACTAAAAAATAGAAAATAAATTTTAATGAATTTAAATTAAGAAAATAGTGTTAAAAATTTCAATGAATATAAATTAATAATAGTGTGAATAAAAAAAAAAATATTTTATTTTAAAAAAAGCGTGGGGTGCATGGTGTCAATAGTTATAAATATTTTATTGACAGATATGAGTAGAGTGATTATCATTTCGATAATATTTTAAAAAGCACCCCACGCTTTTTTTTAAATAAAATAATTTTTTTTTTTATTCACACTATTATTAATTTATATTCATTGAAATTTTTAACACTATTTTCTTAATTTAAATTCATTAAAATTTGTTTTCTATTTTTTAGTTCGGTTTTCTATAAAAAGCGTGTTTTTTAGTTTTTTAATTTCATTATAATCATAATGATTTTGTTTCAGTATGAGGTAGTTAGATCGTTTCTTATGCGATGAATATTACGCTATGTATTCTTTTAGTGAATTATCATTTTAATTTGATTTATTAAAAACGATGAGATATTTTTTTAATATGTGGTTATAAGTTTATATAAGTAAGTGTAGATTATAAAAGTAAGTAGGTGTCGTTAATATATAGTTGAAGTATGAGTGTTAGATAATTTAGAGTTTAGTAGTGTAAGTTGGTCTGTTTTCAAAAGGGAAGACGGTAGGAATCGTCTTGTATGGACCCCTCGCCACTGATATGTACGTATATTCTTTTGCAAAAGTACGGGCATTTGGAGATTTTTTTGTATAGTGTCAAATTATATAGGGTGTTAGGAAGGTGGGTGGGTACAAAGCTGGAAAATACTTTTATGTAAATAATATTGTATAACCAAAGTTGTAATATTTGCATGGGTGCCCATTTTTTGCAAAGGGTGCACTACATATAAAATCTGTTGACTTATATTTTTGATATACAACTGAACCGAAACGCGAATTAACAAGCAAAACCCGTGCAAACCGAAAGGTAGTTCTGAAAGGAACCAGGGTGATTGGAATTAGGTGAGCCGTTTGGGATCAATGCCCACAAATGTCAAATAATATAGGTACTCAGAAATATAAAATGCATTTGTATTCTTGTGATTTTAATAAAAAGTACTCAAAGTTACAAAAATAATTGATAACAGAGTAATTCAGTACGTTTCTTATGATTAAAACAATAAGTAACATTATAATAAAATTGTTGTACTTGGTTATACCAGTGAAATTGATTTGTTCTTGAGTACGACCACGTAACATGATGATTATGGCATGATTAATTTTTCCGCAACTCCCCTGGACACCTAATGGAGGAAGGAGAATGACAGAGGCAGGGGTAAACTGTGTGTGTGAGAGAGAGATAGAGGGGGATAGAGAAAGACAGAGATAGAGTACACCAAGGTCTTCTTAGATAAAGTTTGAGCAGTTTACGCTACCCAAATTTGAATATAGTGTAAAAAACTGAACAGCAACATATTGTAATAAAAAAGCTCTCCTGATTCCTATCACCCGTCATCCATTTTAATCAGTGTTTCAAATCCCAAAATGAAGATGAATAATTTTGTAAAATATTTTCTATGATGGATTATTTCTATCTGCGAACTGCATCATATCAAAACAACATAAACTATTTAAACCTTTTGCGGTTGATCCTTTAGCTCTTAAGAAGATTTTTAACCCTTTAGGTATCACTGGCCCATTGATCATCTCTTTCTCTATAGTCTCTTCATTACATCCAATTGCTTCGTCTCTGCCGTGTAACTGTGAATCAACACCTACCATTTGAGATATAAAGCTATTAGAAGTATCAGTATATCCAAACAATTTCGATTCTTCAGAACTTATCATATGTGAGGGTCTAATATTGATCATAAATCCTGCACCATTGGTGGCTGCAGACTGAATTCTGTTTGTTTGCATTAAATCATCAAAACTGGTCCCAGTTTCTGTTACAGATATTAAGTTTTGTTGTGCACTATGAACAGATAAGACATCTTCGACGGAAGTGTCTTCTATAAGGCTCTGCTGTGGTTTCAAACCTACATTTAATACGTTGATGGGCTCATTTGATAAAGGAGAATTTATTAGTATTTCGTTCGTGTTATAACATTGACAAGAGACGTTGGTAACGCTTACTTTCTGTTTTTTATCGCTTCCTACTGATGATGTATCAGAATCATCTTCTGGTCTAGGTCCTGTCGTTTGACCTTGAGCCATGTCTTGTCCTGGTGGGCATGGAGTAGGTGGACAACGTGGTGGTTCAGCTGGATAACGTGGTGCTTCAGGGGGATAACGTGGTGCTTCAGGGGGATAGCGTGGTGCTTCAGGTGGACAGCGTGCTGGATCTTGTACGTAATTTCTTCCATCGTCCTGAGTATGCTGACTTACTTGACGCAGGTAATTAGTTTCATTTGTCTCAGGGGGACATTCACATGAAACATTCTTATTTTTTTTAGAAACACACTGACAATTTTTGTCCATTTTTCCTGAATAGGTTGTTGGAAGATATGGAGCTGAGACTGAGGGTGCTAACGATCTACTACGTGTGTCAGAATTTAAAATATCTTTACAAGGACATGGCGTGAGAGGAGGTGGTCCATATGCATAGTAAGGAGCTTGCTGTGCATTTGGAGGTGGACAATATCTATTATCCATTGGAGGATGAGGAGGAATTGATCTAGAGTACCTAGGGTCATAAGCAGGTTGACCACCTGGTGCATAAGACTGAGGCGCCCATTGTTGTTGTTGTGGGGGGTACGCACCATATCCTTCATTATACATTTGATATCTTGGATCAGGACAAGGGTTAGCGGGTTGCCAACCAGGTTGTTGAAATATATTTTCTTCTCTCATATCATATGTACTTTTTTGTGGCTGATAAAGAGTCCTGTCCATGGAAAATTGTCTCGGTCGCATAACATTTGGTTCATAATGACCCAAATCTTTATCATATGTATTATCTTCAAAGTTTCCAGAGGGAGGCATCCAAGGTGCAGGCATATTATACTGATTATCTGAAGGAGGAGGGGGAGGGGGAGGGTAAGAAGGTTTATATGGGGCAGGAGGACCTAGAGGAGTATCGGGAGGGGGCAGCTGAGGAGGAGGGTTAAACGCAGGCTGAGTTGCAGCGGAAGGAGGAGGGGCGGTAAGAGGAGCAACATTACCAGGAGGACAAGGGATAGGCATAAAACAATTGTTAGGATGATTCATGCAAGGAGAAGGAGCACCAGGAGGACGAGTTTTCGTAGGAGCTCGAGAAGTAAAAGGAGGAGCAGTATTATATGCAGTAGGAGGATTAGCTGATTTCACATATCTAAAGTCCATCCGATTTACTGATGTTTGCTTATCTACAGTACGTTTTCTAAAGTTTTCTCTGTCACTATAAATATCCGAACGGTAATCCCATTCAGTCTTTGAGATTTTGTTATCAAGGTCAAGGTTGTCGTCTATAATTGGGGGAGTCGCGGGGTTAATGTGTTCTGATTTATGATTTCGTTGACTATGCATAGACGTTTGTTGCATGTTTGTCATGTTTGTCGTTTTAATATCATGACAAGAATCGTCTTTACTCGATCGTACTTTTTGGAATTCTTTACAAGGGCAACTTCTTGGTAAAACAGGTTTTTGGTCTTTGCCGCTGCATCCACAATTTTCATGTACGTGAAATGTTCCACATTTGTTCTTTTCCGTTTTAGGGCCTGTGAACAAATACGAAATCATAAATTGGCATTATATGTATTTTTAAAATCAACTGCAGCCGAGTTATTATTTACGCCCGAAATTAATCAATTATTTTAAACAAATTGTTTTAAACTTACACTAAAACCATAATCTTTAGGGTATGGCGAATCAATTTTCCGAACATGTTGAAATAGCGTAAGAAAAAAAACATTTTACTAAGTCACCACACACTATTTGCTAAAAAATAATAAAAAGATAAGACCTACTAGTAACACAAACATAAGTAATGAATAAATACAAGAAATTTAATGTATACAAGGCAAGGCTATAAGAGTGTGTGATGACAAAAAGGACCCAAATCAGCATAACGTTGTGATGCGTGAAATATCTGATTCCCGGTTGGTTATACTTATTATAGACTAAACTATCGGAGCCTATTCGTTACAAACAAACAATCAGATGTTTCCTCTTTATAATATTAGTTTAGATTAATTGAAATGCCGCCGCTAGAAAAGCGGTCTTTATTTGTGTCTTGGTATTAATAATAAATTCATATTCAAGACTGATTCCATTACCTTTATTTAACTTTTTATCTAATATTATTCAATTCGGACATTCGAAAGATATCACGAGTTCAAAAAGTAAGTATTATGAAAAGATACTTTTGTCTAAAATTCGCGTAATATTATTATACACCCCTACTTTGAATTCGAGATACTTAATCACACAGCTAATGTAAACGACGGGTGAAAATATAATAGTGAAGTTAGTTTTTTTCTTTTGCTTTTATTTAAAAAGTTATGATAAGTCAAAGTTTTTCAAAATCCCGCCGAATTTTATTGTTATTCTACACCGAACAACAGGCGAACGCTGCGATACACAGCTGAGCACGGTCATCGATCCGAGCCGTAACAGAATACTAGATAGCTAGTATGCCGTCTGGTAATACGGCATTTATTTAGTATTTTTTAAAGATTAGTAATCGACTATCATTTTTGATATTTTTATTGGATATATGGATTCAGTTACTGCTACAGATATTCTGATTTTAATAAGTCCCATCATTTCAAAATAGGGGTGTATACTTACAATATATAGGGCTATTTAATAAAATGTTATAAAGCCTTTCCCATGTGTACAGTAAAATTTATTGTCGGACTACTTGGAATAAAATATGTGTGTCCAAACAGTTCGACATCTCGGGCTAACTATTTGGAACATTTCATTTTGTCCAAGTAGTTAGATGATCGAACTCCTTGTCGGACAGATTGGAATAAGCCGATAAGTTTATTGTTAAATGTCTTTGCTAATACTATTTTTTGCTCGTGTTTTCGATTAAGTTTCGTAACCTAGCATTTAATTATATCACGTGTTATGTATGTATGTTATTATTAACGTGTGATTGATAAACCTTAAACAACTCACTCAAAACCCATGGTAAGTACTTAAATAGAATATCTACTTGTCCTTAAATATCTTCTTTTAAACGCGGTCGCCATTCTTGCGATCCCTGCGAAAACTGTATACAGTTTTATTTATTACATTACAATTTGTTTAATACAACTATTATTTTATATCGGTTCACACGGGTATGTTAAAGTTTGGTCCTATAATTTTCTTACACACAAATCTTGCATAAAAATATAACAAATAAAAAAAAATGCAATCACTTTAAAATCATGCGAGTACAACATACACTTCAGATATTATTTTTTATTTATAATATTAATACAGTCAGAAAAAATCAAAATATATCTGCAACCGCCTTATGACATTAGCAAACCTACCAAAATTGTAATAATACGAGTATATGGCGAGTTAAAAGTAAATAAGTAGGAAGCCAACTGAATGTTATGCATTCCAAGATCAATCACAATCTTAAATCGTAGATTCATTTCGGGCGTTAATACCATATAGTTAAACAGGTTATAAGGTTAAATAGTTAAACATTGCAAAAGAATTGTCCTGTCCAAACCTTTTTTTAAATCGAATGAACTTTAGATGGAGATCTAAACTTAGTTTAATTTGTATGTGGTTAATAAAATCAATAGCATCAGTCATAAGCTAAATGTCAATGTTAATCCAATTAGTACTTACTCTGCGTAGTGGTACAAGTTTGAATATTTTCATATCTTTCTTTAAGGACGGGATGCGGTGTTTCCGGTGGACAATCAGAATTTTCAGTATCTTCACAACCTTCGTTATGGACTGGCAAGCTAGGCTCCCGATTGGCGAAATGATTTTGTAGATTATTATACCTTTCGCTATGAACTGTGATTGCAGGGTCTGTTCGTCTGGCTAAATGGGAGTGAAGTTTATCATATCTGTCATTATGAACTCGTGCCGCAGTCTCACCTCGACTGGGGTAACGTCGTTGAGTATTTTCATATTTTTCATCATAATCTGGTGTTTCTACTCGGCCGGAGTAATTTCGTTGAGTATTTTCATATTTTTCATCATGATCTGGTGTTTCTGCTCGACCGGAGTAATGTCGTTGAGTATTTTCATATTTTTCATCATAATCTGGTGTTTCTACTCGACCGGAGTAATTTCGTTGAGTATTTTCATATTTTTCATCATAATCTGGTGTTTCTGCTCGACCGGAGTAGTGTCGTTGAGTATTTTCATATTTTTCATCACGATTTGGTGTTTCTGTTCGACTGGCATAACGACGTTGATTATTTTTACATTTGTCATCACAATCTGGTGCTTCTGCTCGACCGGCGTAACGACGTTGATTATTTTCACATTTTTCATCACAATCTGGTGTTTCTGCTCGACCGGCGTAGCGATATTGATTATTTTCACATTTTTCATCACAATCTGGTGCTTCTGCTCGACCGGCGTAACAACGTTGATTATTTTCACATATTTCATCACAGCCAGTTATTTCTACTCTGTTGGCGTAGCGGTTGTGAGCATTTCCATATTTTTTGTCATGGGCTGGTGACGCTGATTCTGATTGATTGTTGTAACGACTTTGAGCATTTTCACATTTTTCATCATGGGCTTTTTCTGCTCTACAGGCATAACAATTTTGAGCATTTTCACTTTTTTTATCATGAGGTGCTTCTACTCTACAGGTGTAACGTTTTTGACCATTTTCACATTTTTCACCATTGGCTGTCTCTGTTCGATTAGAGTAACGATTTTTATCACAATGGTCTGCTGACTCTGTTTTATTTGAGTAACGTTTGTTTTTAAACAATTTATTGTACAAAGGATTCATGTGTTCCGTTAAATCAGTACTTGATGTTTCGCAACTGCATGCCGGGTTGTGATGATGGTGAAAATGATGGTGACAGTCAGTAGGCAAACATATAGTAATCGACGTTCTTTGTTTTGGATTAAATAGGGACGCATGACATTTCACTTTTTTCTCAGGTATACCCAGGTATGTTTCTTCTTTTAAACCTACAAAGACAGTAATAATTTATTATTTTATAGTTGCTGGGTGCACAATGGTTGAAAAAAATGAATTTTAAGCTTCCTATTTATGGTCTGTATGTATGAAAATGGTTTTTTGGAAAATTATAATCGAAACAGTTTCAGAGAGTGACCTTGACATTCCAGTGCACTGCAAAACTACTAGTATGACTTAGTGCCCCCGCGCATTTAGGCGGCCAGGTCGCGCGGCCAACTAATTCCTCCAAGATGTATGGAAGTGCGCTCATTAAGCGGCCAGCCGTTGACGGCCTAATGCGCGGGGACACTTAGATTGGCAAGTAGTCTGAATCTACGTACCTTGACTAGCAATTACTGGTGTATAGATATCGGAAACTATTTCATTGTACGATCTCGGAGTGGGATTTTTATCATCTTTAGGTTGTTCTGAAGTGTTCTTACGAGCTGTACAGCAGCATGGCCGGTCTTGTGTCGTATCCATGCTGAAGCAGCAATTTTGTGATTTGGTCTTTGTGTGGTGCTCTGATTGACAATATTTATTACTTCTATCTCTTTTATATAAAAGTTTGGTAATCTTTTTAAGATGCGACTGGTTATCATTTAATTCTTTGAAAATAGGTTTCGATTTATTATTTTTCTTCCCTTCTTTTACGTATTTGAAGCCACAATCAATCGGTAAGAAATCATCGTAAGTTAAATCTGAAAAAATAATAACACAATATTTTTTGTTGAATGGATGTTAGTTATTGTAATCCAAATGAGTTTTAAACACGATTTTGAGAAGAATATTAGTTTTAATGATCGTTTACACTAATTGCAATTATTACTGTAGTTGATCGAAGGGTCTCGCGTTAAAATTTTATGATTTTGATTTACAGCGTCACGTCACGACACTCATGACATAGCATATGATAAGCAAATATTGAGAAGACTTAAATAGATTATACATAATTGTAACAAACTAAACTTTACGTCAAGGGAGCTTCTTTCCGTTTAAACACTTTGTTTACATCAGTTGAGGATCGGCAAAATACTCTGGGTTGGCTGGATGAAGAAAAAAATAATATTCGAAATAAAATAGCAAAACTGCTTCGTTACTTATGTATGTATATTACTGGGCTAATAAATGCCGTATCAAGATAAGGTAGTCATCACATTAGACCACATGTAAACGGTCAGAAGATTTCTTTGTCCGTGCTATTTGCCGCTCATACTTGTTAAGTATGTCTTATTATACTATGCCTAAAAATGTTGAATATGAAATACTTACAGTTAGTTTCAAAACAATTATTTGCTATCTCCACTAAAGCAGTAGAACTGATTGAATCTGTTACACTGTCCGTTTCATTTTCATCAGATGTTGGCACTAAAACGAATATTGACGACGTTTTTGATATATTCTTTTTGAGCATCACTTTATCTACAATCTTCAATATATTTTGACTTATTGTGACATTGTTTACTATAACAACTGGCTTATGTTTTGTATGGTATTTGTTAGGCAGATTTGAATAAGACATGTTTAACAATAGGGAGTCATCATTGGTGACTTTCGTTTTCTTCTTTGGCGTATTATTGAAGATGCTGGTAACGCTGCAAATAAAATTAAACCGTTAAATTATTCGAGTTTACCTTATTAATGTATCTGTACCTGTGTGTATCTGTACCTTATTAATGGCAGATTTCAATGAGGTACAGAGCGAAAACGGAGTAGAGACGAGGACATGTGTGTAAACGAACCAGTACGTGTTTGCGTAGTGTCTAATTTCTCAAACTAACAATAAACAATACAAAAAGGCGTCTTCGCCTCCGCATCTTATTCGCTCTGCACTACAAACACACTTTATAAAGTCGTAGAAGTTCAAACATTGAACATATTCAGATTTAACTGCTATATACTTCTAATTTGTTACACTTGCAATATAATAACTGCAATGTAAGAGAATATACTACTTGAGAACTCAAGAGCAGTAAATTGCCATAATCTTATGGTGATTACGAACTTAAGAACAGTGGACGCATTTAAATACAAACTTTGTTGCCAGTTAGAGTCATACATTAATGTAAATGTGACCAAATGAACAGAGCACGAAACATTCGGCCTCTTACTAGAGGTACCTCGAATACTTGCCGGAGAGATAAAGCAAGTAGCGCGTACAGCAAGTAACCCTTCTTTGATAGTTATCTTAAAAATATTGGTTTGTGTCCCATACAAATTGCCACTGAGATAGGCATAAAATAATTTACCCTCATACATAATATTAAATAATATGGCTCACGAAACTTGAGTATTTGAAAACAAAAGAACTACTGATTTTTTTATGTATTTTTATACTTTATATTTAGTTATATCGATATTCAATGTGAAAAACTTTAATAAAAAAAATTTAAACTAATTAGAATCAATTAAAAATTGATAACATTTTGATAATAATAATTAAATTAAAAATCTCCCAACACAATTACTTTTAAACCCCCATAACTTTTAAACGGGTCAACCGATTTTCATCAAAAATGTCTAAGAACACTTGCACGTAGGTCCCCTTTAATAAAAAACTAAATTGAAATCGGTTTATCCGTTCGGGAGCTACGATGCCATAGACAGACAGATATGTTTATGACGTCACAGACAGCTGTTGGCATGTTTTCGATTCTGGATTTAATTTTTTTTCAACACACTTGCTCATAAAGGGGCGCTTATTTGTGCAAAAACAGTTGAATAATGACACGTTTTATTCACTAGTGAGTTATAGATTGTTTTTTTTGAATTGCATTCATTTAAAAAAAGTTTCGATACCAAAAAAATTGTGTCCATACATTTTAAAAACAAACTTCAACTATGTTTCTTTACTTTTGGGAGGTCTATGGTCGATTCCATTCATTCATTCATTCGATTTTTTTTAATAAGTATATTCTTTTAGTCTTTGGCCGATCACCATTGTTGTGTTGGATGCGCGCGAATAGAAAACTGTTTATTTATTAGCGAAAAATGATAATTTCTTCGCAAATGTGTTGAAAAACGTTGTATGGTACACGCGTGTATTGTATATCCTCGGCTATCTTCAGACCCTCGCCTGACGGCTCGGGCCTCAATAGCGCCTCGGAAGTAATCACCAACTTACCTCGCTTGTACCATAAATAACTATTATTTCATGTACCTTTTTAATTATTTCAAAGAAACAAAAACCAAATTTAGTTTGTTAAAAAACTGTTAAGTATATGATCTTTTCATTTGTCACAAAATTCTTTTTTTCAAATACTCAAGTTATTTGCGCACGAGCGCTGTGTCGACGCAACGCTACGCAGCTTTCTTCTACGTCGCAGCGTTGACGTAGATGTAGGTGTACATCAATTTTATGTAAATAGTCATGGACCGCCAATGGAGTCAAATAAACGTGTTCTGTTGCTGCTTTTATTACAGCAACCCTTTTCCCACTACACACCACCGACGACGAAAAAACTTCGCAGTACGAAAAGATAAGGAACTCTCCCTTAATCGTATTAAAAATAGTGATGGAAGGTTTTTGATTCGAGAATATGAAGAGTTGCTGTGTACCCTTTATGATCACAATGCCTACGCCACGAAACGTCTAACCTATACCGCTTATGGACTAAGTCGCAAAATACCTCACATTTAAAACACCTACAAAGCAAAACGCCTGTATGGTAAGTGATTACCTCCGTTATAATGAGTCTGTCTACCAACTGCAACTCAAAAGTCACAAGCGCCATGCTGGCCTTTGAGGTGTATGCGCTCTGGAAGGTTTAGAGGTTATATCGTTTTTTCTTACACGCGTTAACTATAATGAGAGCATTATTGTTCATTCATCATTTCATGGTTTTAAAAGTTTTCATTATAAATGAATTATACGTATGTTCCATTCAAACTTAAAACACGTCTAACATCACAGTTTGTGTGCGCAAATACAATGGGGGATTAACAATCAAGCAACATCAATCAGTAAATTTTTAGTTTTCATCAGAACATCTGCATAACTGTACTTTTCAACAATACAATATTCATAATATTAAAAAAAATCCTTCAAAAAACTTCCTTATGATGTTTTCAAGTTAAAGTAAATCGAGGTCATTTATAGCTTTGAATAAACAGGCTGAAGTTACACGAGGAAATAAATTTTATAAAAGACATTTGTACAAAAATTTACTACTCGTATACTGATTTCATTCGGGTGCTTTAGTACTCAGGGCGTACTGAAGAGATAATATTCTGAGAACACTGATTCTCAGTAGCAAATGGTTGATTGACATAACCAATTCCAATAATTTTATTTATATGGCTAATTTATCAAATCTCTCTCTAAGTAAACGATGACATGGCGTAGTTGGTCGTAAAAGTTACGGGGTCGATTACAAACCTTTGTGTATAAACATGCCTGGTTATTTAAACTATCTATTATATGTTATTTACCAAAAAGTGCATACATCTATGGCATAAGTTTTACTTGATTTAGGACTAGGAAGAGAAGTGTAAAAAAGAAATGAAACATATAAGAATCTATCTATCATTGAAAATATATTATTTATTTTCACAAAATCTCCTTTTTAATTAGTCATCATTGATTGCCTCAATTTTTTTGATTAAGTTATATTTTTTATTTGCAGGTTGACTACAGTCAATCACAATAATCTAAAGTTGACATTTTAATTTTGTTATTCTATTTTAATTTTAAAATGAGAAATAAAAATTTACTTCTTGCATTAAATATTTTCTTGCAGATTGACATTCAAAATCATACTTTTAAATCAATGGACACGTTTACATGAGCAAACAAATTATTTGTTTAATATTTTATATTGATAAAGGCTGAAACCAACCGAAGTACACGCACACGCTACGCACGAAAATGGGTGGGGGCTACGCTATGTTGAGCTATAGCCCCCGTGTGTTGACACACGAATATGTACAGTCATGGTTAGAAATGGTTACAAGGAGGTGGCATCTTCCCTATTGAAATTATGTATATTTTTAATTTCAATGGCCTCACGTATCATCCTGGTTAGATGTCTGTATTCTTTGGCGAGGATTTGGGGATTATCAAACCTTAGGTAATGGTTGGGTTTGTCCAGAGTGTGCTCAATTTTATAAACACTTGACAGGTCTTAGAAATTGGTTTATTTTCCTAGGCGGTTTGAAGTATGTCTTGATGGACGCTCGCCTCAGAATGTTTCCAACTTTGTTAGTGACTCCTTTTAGGTATGTAAGACAGCAGGTTGTCGCTCGACCGTCGCGTCGTTGGCTTGATGCGACATCTGTGACGGGACTGCGGTACTGGTAGTTTGATGTCCCTCAGTACTCTCTTGACATGTTGAAGTTTGTCTCGCAAGTGTTATTTGTTACATTTTATAGTGTTATACAGGGATAGTCCCCGGATTGTGCATCCTTTACACAAAATTAAATACTTATGTCAAAGGGCTTCCGTGTGTTGGCTTTGACCCCATACTAGCCTTCCAAAAGACCGAGACTTCTTTATAGTCCCGTGAAAGGAAAATACATTAATAACATTAATCTAATTAAGAGGGAAACATATTGTAACACGTATATTTAAGCAAGTGTAAATTTTGCTAACTATATGCGAAAGCATGTAGTAAATATTTATAATTTGTATTTTAAATAGTTGTTATAATTTGTATTTTATATGCACAAAGTTGTGTAAGTTGTGTTCCGAATAAAATTAAATAAAAAAAAAACCAAAATATACAAGTCGAATAAAGAACCTCTTCCTATTTTTTGGAAGTCGGTTTAAAAGGCAATTAAAATCTCTTTCCTAAAATTAACTTTAATGTCATTGTGATTAAATAGACCACGAAGGTACGTGTCCGTCTCCATGGCACAAAGAATAAATAGGAACAGATAGGCAGCTTTCTACAAGGGCGTGAATCGAATGCACTATTACTACTATTTTTTATATTTATCAATTAAATATACAGATTTACAATAATGTTACGTAGTATCAAACAGGGTCATAGTTTTTCTTGTAAATACATAATTTGTTTTATTTTATTTTCAAGATATACTCATTAATTTTACGTTTTTGTTTACTGGTCTCTATGACAACCTGTATCCCACCAAAAACATTCTGTAAAAAACTAGCCAAGTCTCGATGGAACTGCTTGTTTATCTCTAAAAAGTAATGAAATCTAGACAAACTGGTACCAAGTCTAAGGTTCCTTACTGCGATTTCTTTATTATTATAGTTAATGTTGTGTGACTTGGCCGTTGAGGGGATGAACATGTGTTCATCCCCTCAACGGCCAAGTCACACAAATAGTGTCATGGAGCACCTAGTTTTGTACCCTTGTGTACATGTGTACACAAGGGTACAAAACTAGGTGCTCCATGACACTATTGCACCAATCTGTCGCCAGAACCGCTACACATTGACGATAGAAAATTGCCACTTAAAAAACGTTAATTCAATATCCAGTCAATTGTAGGCTTGATAAAGCTGCGTATTTTAATTATGTTATAACATTACGTGTAAACAAAATTGACTTGTACCCACTACTAACGTTTTAAACAATGTTCAACGGCCAAGTCACACAATATTAACTATAATAATAAAGAAATCGCAGTAAGGAACCTTAGACTTGGTACCAGTTTGTCTAGATTTCATTACTTTTTAGAGATAAACAAGCAGCTCCATCGAGACTTGGCTAGTTTTTTACAGAATGTTTTTGGTGGGATTTCATTTATTTTTGTTGAAACGTGTTTATATTGATTTATTTTATTACATTTTCTGATTTGACACATTTTTTTCTCTAGGAGTAGTATTTTATTATTAAGCGCCCTGCGGTTTCACACGCGTAGTTCCCGTTCGCGTTTCCGTGGGGATTTCGGGATAAAAAGTATCCTATGTGCTTCTCCTGGTTTTAAGCTACCTCCCCACAAATTGTCAGCCAAATCAGTTCAGCTGTTTTAGAATTATCATTCCCGTTCCCATTCCCGTGGGAATTTCGGGATTAAAAGTATCTTATGTCCCTCTCCTGATTCTAAGCTACCTCCCCACCAATTTTCAGCCAAATCAGTTCAGCCGTTTTACAATTATCATTCCCGTTCCCATTCCCGTGGGAATTTCGGGATTAAAAGTATCTTATGTCCCTCTCCTGGTTCTAAGCTACCTCTCCACCAATTTTCAGCCAAATCAGTTCAGCCGTTCTTGAGTTATAAATCCCCGTTCCCAATCCCGTGGGAATTACGGGATTAAAGGTATCCTATGTCCTTTTCCTGGTTCTAAGCTACCTCCCCACCAATTTTCAGCCAAATCAGTTCAGCCGTACTTGAGTTACAATTCCCATTCCCGTTCCCGTTGGATTATCCTAGTTTTTATAGTTTTCCCTTTATGTGGCCATTAAACCCTAACTCTGTACCAAATTTTAGCTCTCTAGGTTTATGGGAAGTACTAGTTCTATTTTGATGATCATGAGTGAGTGAGTGAGTGAGTGAGTGAGTGTCTGTCTTAAATACGAAACTTTGCTTTCGCTTAACTTCGGAACTAAATGACCTACAGACTTGAAATTTTATTTTAAGTATGTGATTGTATAGCTTACTGGATGACGAAAATTTCAGCGTTCTAGTCCTATCCAGAGGTACTCAAATAGGGGCATGAAAATGCGGCGAAATGGTTCCTGTAAAGGATGGTACGGCAGTGTTTGCTTCGCGCTCGACTTGGCGGGGGGCACTGCCGTGCCCCCAGATTGGTTTGACTGATTGTCATAGAATACTTTTTTATAATATAATAGAACAATTTTGCACGTTCTTACGAAGCTGTCTATCTGTTTCTTTCTCTCTGATCTGTGGTGATACACGCGTGTACTTCGGTGGAAACGGCAACACACACGCAGCTGAGCTACGCGTAGCTGAGCGGCGTAGCCGTGGACATAGCGCAGCGGTGGGTTCGCGGCTTAACAGTTTTATGATGGAGGTTGTCCGAATTTTTCAAGCTCTCGTCAATAACAAGAGTATTTAAATGCGTTCACTGATCCAGTAATCAGGATCTAAATACTATTTGGTGAAAAATCACATACCTTAAACATAAATCATGAATATTGTAATTAATTAACTTTGTAATATTTTCGACATCATCCTCTTCCGTGCCGGTGCTACTTGTGTCTGAATAGCAAATGTACTGGCTAGAAGTAGATTCAATAGGAATATCATGGAATGATATAATACTTATTGTTTCGATGCTCGGGGTACTTGGTGGCGAATTTACAACTGACTCCAATCTAGGTTTGGTAATATCATCGTGTGGATGTTCTATGAGTGATAAGGAAGATTTATTGCATTGAATTTCTGAGCTTGAAAGGCAACTTAATGTATTTGTTTTGGCATACAGTAAATGTAAATTGTCTTCCGATGCACCGTAAAACATATCCTGGCATGTATTATAGTTTTCGTAATCATCGTATATATTGCAATAGTCATCATTTTCGAAAAGCTCTTTTATTATATGTTGTTTGACTTTTGCATGAATCAATTGCAGATCATGAGTGGTAAGAATGTCGTTCCCGGAAAAGTCATCGTCATCAGTGCAGTAAGATGACGAAAAAGAAGTACTGTTGTATATATTTGGCGAACTGCGAGATATTATGTCATCATAGTCACTTTGTATATGTTTATCTGTTATCGATAAAAGGGATGGGATTCCCACAGCGCTACCCACAGTAACTTTGATTCCTTGGTTATCTACAAAAGCACCAGCCTTCACACCTGGTATACATTCTTCTGGGCAAGGACAAAGGGATGAAATATCGGGTGAAGTAACTCTTATTTTGACATAACTATGTTTGAATCTAATTTTCTTTTTATCACATCCACATGCTCGGTCACATTTAGTTGTTTTGGTTATACTTTCTATTTCGGTACCCATTATTTTCTCTTTAGATGATTTGAACTCGTCATTAATTTTCTGAATTAAAGCTTTCTCCGAAGCTGTCCTCCCTTCAGGTAAAGTTAACCCTGCTTTGGCTTGATTGCGAAGTATGTTTTCTTTTTCTGCGGGTGTTTTTCCTTCTAAAGGTGTTATTAATCCAGTAGCAACAGCTTTATCGTACTTAAGTTTTGCTTCAGATGTTTTGGGTGCTGGGGGCAGACCCATTTCAGCACGAACTTTTTCAATCAACTTTTTGTCTGATGCTGTTTTACCCTCAGGTAACGGAATTCCATTATTTGCTAGGCCCGTTAAAATATCTTTTTTTTGTGCTTGTGTTTTTCCTTCCAGGGGAGTTAATAACCCTTCTGCTTGAGCTTTACGAAGTTTTTCAGAAGGTATTTTTATTGGGGTTAATGCTTTTGCCTCAGCTTTCACTTTTTCTACAAGAGCTTTTTCTGAAGCTGTTCTTCCTTCCGGCAATGGTATTCCTGCTTCAGCGAGACGTTTTAGTATTTTTTCCTTTTGCTGCGGAGTTTTGTCTTCAAGCGGTGTAAGCAAACCAGCCGCAGCAGCTTGATCATACCGAAGTTTTGCTGCAGATGTTTTGGGTGCTGGAGGAAGGCCTACATCGGCTCGAACTTGGTCTATTATTTTTTTCTCTGATGCTGTTGTGCCCTCAGGTAAGGGAATGCCAAGTTTCGCTAAGCCCTTAAGAATCTTTTCTTTTTGTTCTGGTGTTTTTCCTTCCAAAGGTGTGTATACACCAGCTTCTTTAGCTTTTCGAATTTTTTCAGATGGTGCTTTGTAAAGGGGCGTTGGTTTTGTCTCAGCCTGCACTTTAGAAATAAGGGCTTTTTCAGATGGTGTTCTTCCTTCAGGCAGCGGTATTCCTGCTTCAGCTAGACGTTTAAGTATTTTCTCTTTTTGGGCTGGAGTTTTATTCTCGAGTGGTGTTACTAATCCAGCTGCAATGGCCTTATCGTACTTGAGTTTTGCTGCCGATGTTTTAGGTGCTGGGGGCAGACCCATATCAGCACGAACTTTGTCAATAATTTTTTTATCAGATGCCGTTTTACCTTCGGGTAAGGGAATTCCATTTTTCGCAAGGCCCTTTAAAATCTTTTCTTTTTGTGCTTCTGATTTTCCTTCCAAGGGAGTCAATAACCCTTCTGCTTGAGCTTTGCGAAGTTTTTCAGACGGTATTTTTATTGGGGACAATGCTTTTGCCTCAGCTTTCACTTTTTCCACAAGAGCTTTTTCTGAAGCTGTTCTTCCTTCCGGCAATGGTATTCCTGCTTCAGCGAGACGTTTTAGTATTTTTTCCTTTTGCTGCGGAGTTTTGTCTTCAAGTGGTGTAAGCAATCCAGCTGCAGCAGCTTGATCATACTTAAGTTTTGCTGCAGATGATTTAGGGGCTGGAGGAAGGCCTACATCGGCTCGGACTTTGTCCAAAATTTTTTTCTCTGATGGTGTTTTGCCCTCAGGTAAGGGAATGCCAAGTTTTGCTAAGCCCTTTAGAATCTTTTCTTTTTGTTCTGGTGTTTTTCCTTCCAAAGGTGTGTATACACCAGCTTCTTTAGCTTTTCGAATTTTTTCAGATGGTGCTTTGTAAAGGGGCGTTGGTTTTGTCTCAGCCTTCACTTTAGCAACAAGGGCTTTTTCCGAAGGTGTTCTTCCTTCGGGCAGCGGTATTCCTGCTTCAGCTAGACGTTTAAGTATTTTCTCTTTTTGGGCTGGAGTTTTATTCTCGAGTGGTGTTACTAATCCAGCTGCAATGGCCTTATCGTACTTGAGTTTTGCTGCCGATGATTTAGGTGCTGGGGGCAGACCCATATCAGCTCGTACTTTGTCAATAATTTTTCTATCAGATGCCGTTTTACCTTCGGGTAAGGGAATTCCATTTTTCGCAAGGCCCTTTAAAATCTTTTCTTTTTGTGCCTCTGATTTACCTTCCAAGGGAGTCAGTAACCCTTCAGCTTGAGCCTTGCGAAGTTTTTCAGACGGTATTTTTATTGGGGTTAAAGCTTTTGTCTCAGCTTTCACTTTTTCGACAAGAGCTTTTTCTGAAGCTGTTCTTCCTTCCGGCAATGGTATTCCTGCTTCAGCGAGACGTTTTAGTATTTTTTCCTTTTGCTGCGGAGTTTTGTCTTCAAGTGGTGTTAGCAATCCAGCTGCAGCAGCTTGATCATACCGAAGTTTTGCTGCAGATGATTTAGGGGCTGGAGGAAGGCCTACATCGGCTCGGACTTTGTCTAAAATTTTTTTCTCTGATGGTGTTTTGCCCTCAGGTAAGGGAATGCCAAGTTTCGCTAAGCCCTTTAGAATCTTTTCTTTTTGTTCTGGTGTCTTTCCTTCCAAAGGTGTGTATACACCAGCTTCTTTAGCTTTTCGAATTTTTTCAGATGGTGCTTTGTAAAGGGGCGTTGGTTTTGTCTCAGCCTGCACTTTAGAAATAAGGGCTTTTTCCGATGGTGTTCTTCCTTCAGGCAGCGGTATTCCTGCTTCAGCTAGACGTTTAAGTATTTTCTCTTTTTGGGCTGGAGTTTTATTCTCGAGTGGTGTTACTAATCCAGCTGCAATGGCCTTATCGTACTTGAGTTTTGCTGCCGATGTTTTAGGTGCTGGGGGCAGACCCATATCAGCACGAACTTTGTCAATAATTTTTTTATCAGATGCCGTTTTACCTTCGGGTAAGGGAATTCCATTTTTCGCAAGGCCCTTTAAAATCTTTTCTTTTTGTGCCTCTGATTTCCCTTCCAAGGGAGTCAATAATCCTTCTGCTTGAGCCTTGCGAAGTTTTTCAGACGGTATTTTTATTGGGGTTAATGCTTTTGCCTCAGCTTTCACTTTTTCTACAAGAGCTTTTTCTGAAGCTGTTCTTCCTTCCGGCAATGGTATTCCTGCTTCAGCGAGACGTTTTAGTATTTTTTCCTTTTGCTGCGGAGTTTTGTCTTCAAGCGGTGTAAGCAAACCAGCAGCAGCAGCTTGATCATACCGAAGTTTTGCTGCAGATGTTTTGGGTGCTGGAGGAAGGCCTACATCGGCTCGGACTTTGTCTAAAAATTTTTTCTCTGATGGTGTTTTGCCCTCAGGTAAGGGAATGCCAAGTTTCGCTAAGCCCTTTAGAATCTTTTCTTTTTGTTCTGGTGTCTTTCCTTCCAAAGGTGTGTATACACCAGCTTCTTTAGCTTTTCGAATTTTTTCAGATGGTGCTTTGTAAAGGGGCGTTGGTTTTGTCTCAGCCTGCACTTTAGAAATAAGGGCTTTTTCCGAAGGTGTTCTTCCTTCAGGCAGCGGTATTCCTGCTTCAGCTAGACGTTTAAGTATTTTCTCTTTTTGGGCTGGAGTTTTATTCTCGAGTGGTGTTACTAATCCAGCTGCAATGGCCTTATCGTACTTGAGTTTTGCTGCCGATGTTTTAGGTGCTGGGGGCAGACCCATATCAGCTCGTACTTTGTCAATAATTTTTCTATCAGATGCCGTTTTACCTTCGGGTAAGGGAATTCCATTTTTCGCAAGGCCCTTTAAAATCTTTTCTTTTTGTGCCTCTGATTTCCCTTCCAAGGGAGTCAGTAACCCTTCTGCTTGAGCTTTGCGAAGTTTTTCAGATGGCACTTTTATTGGGGACAAAGCTTTAGTCTCAGCTTTTACTTTTGCTACAAGAGCTTTTTCTGAAGCTGTTCTTCCTTCCGGCAATGGTATTCCTGCTTCAGCGAGACGTTTTAGTATTTTTTCCTTTTGTTGTGGAGTTTTGTCTTCCAGTGGTGTAAGCAATCCAGCAGCAGCAGCTTGATTATACTTGAGTTTTGCTGCAGATGATTTTGGAGCTGGGGGGAGCCCTACATCGGCTCGGACTTTGTCTATCATTTTTTTCTCTGATGGTGTTGCTCCCTCAGGTAAGGGAATGCCAAGTTTTGCTAAGCCCGTTAAAATCTTTTCTTTTTGTTCCGGTGTCTTTCCTTCTAAAGGAGTGTATAATCCGGCTGCTTGAGCTTTACGAAGTTTTTCAGATGGTGCTTTGTAAAGGGGCGTTGGTTTTGTCTCAGCCTTCACTTTAGCAACAAGGGCTTTTTCCGAATTTGTTCTTCCTTCGGGCAGCGGTATTCCTGCTTCAGCTAGACGTTTCAGTATTCTCTCTTTTTGTGCTGGAGTTTTATTCTCAAGTGGAGTTACTAATCCAGCTGCAATCGCTTTATCGTACTTGAGTTTTGCTGCCGATGTTTTAGGTGCGGGAGGCAGACCCATATCGGCTCGTACTTTATCAATAATTTTTTTCTCTGATGCTGTTTTACCCTCGGGTAAGGGAATTCCATTTTTCGCTAAGCCCCTTAGAATCTTTTCTTGTTGTGCTTGTGGTTTTCCTTCTAGGGGAGTTAATAACCCTTCTGCTTGAGCTTTACGAAGTTTTTCAGACGGTATTTTTATTGGGGACAATGCTTTTGTCTCAGCTTTTACTTTTTCTACAAGAGCTTTTTCTGAAGCTGTTCTTCCTTCCGGCAATGGTATTCCTGCTTCGGCGAGACGTTTAAGTATTTTTTCTTTTTGTGCCGGAGTTTTGTCTTCAAGAGGCGTAAGCAATCCAGCTGCAGCAGCTTGATCATACCGAAGTTTTGCTGCAGATGTTTTGGGTGCTGGAGGAAGGCCGACATCGGCACGAACTTTATCAATCAATTTTTTTTCTGATGCCGTTTTACCCTCGGGTAAAGGAATACCAATTTTCGCGAGGCCTTTAAGAATCTTTTCTTTTTGTTCTGGTGTCTTTCCTTCCAAAGGGGTCAATAACCCTTCAGCTTGAGCTTTTTTAAGTTTTTTAGATGGTATTTTTGACAGAGGCCCTGATGTTTCAGCTTGCACTTTATTTACAAGAGCTTTTTCTGAAGGTGTTCTTCCTTCAGGCAACGGTATTCCTGCCTCCGCCATACGTTTGAGTATATTTTCTTTTTGTGCTGGAGTTTTACCCTCGAGTGGCGTTACTAATCCAGCTGCAATGGCTTTATCGTACTTGAGTTTTGCTGCCGATGTTTTGGGTGCTGGGGGCAGACCCATATCGGCTCGTACTTTGTCAATAATTTTTTTCTCTGATGCCGTTTTACCCTCGGGTAAGGGAATTCCATTTTTCGCAAGGCCCTTTAGAATCTTCTCTCGTTGTGGTTCTGATTTACCTTCCAAGGGAGTCAATAATCCTTCTGCTTGAGCTTTGCGAAGTTTTTCAGACGGTATTTTTATTGGGGTTAAAGCTTTTGTCTCAGCTTTCACTTTTTCGACAAGAGCTTTTTCTGAAGCTGTTCTTCCTTCCGGCAATGGTATTCCTGCTTCGGCGAGACGTTTTAGTATTTTTTCTTTTTGTGCTGGAGTTTTGTCTTCAAGTGGTGTAAGCAATCCAGCTGCAGCAGCTTGATCATACCGAAGTTTTGCTGCAGATGTTTTGGGTGCTGGAGGAAGGCCCACATCGGCACGAACTTTATCAATCAATTTTTTTTCTGACGCCGTTTTGCCCTCGGGTAAGGGAATACCAATTTTCGCGAGGCCTTTAAGAATCTTTTCTTTTTGTTCTGGCGTCTTTCCTTCCAAAGGGGTCAATAACCCTTCAGCTTGAGCTTTTTTAAGTTTTTTAGATGGTATTTTTGACAGAGGCCCTGATGTTTCTGCTTGCACTTTATTTACAAGCGCTTTTTCTGAAGGTGTTCTTCCTTCAGGCAACGGTATTCCTGCCTCCGCCATACGTTTAAGTATACTTTCTTTTTGTGCTGGAGTTTTACCCTCGAGTGGTGTTACCAATCCGTCAGCAATGGCCTTATCGTACTTGAGTTTTGCTGCAGATGTTTTGGGTGCTGGAGGAAGGCCCACTTCGGCGCGAACTTTTTCAATTAATTTTTTTTCTGACGCCGTTTTACCCTCGGGTAAAGGAATACCAATTTTCGTGAGGCCTTTAAGAATCTTTTCTTTTTGTTCTGGCGTTTTTCCTTCCAAAGGGGTCAATAACCCTTCAGCTTGAGCTTTTTTAAGTTTTTTAGATGGTATTATTAACGGTCCCGGCGGTGTTTCAGCCTGCACTTTATTTATAAGAGCTTTTTCTGAAGGTGTTATTCCTTCAGGCAACGGTATTCCTGCCTCCGCCATACGTTTAAGTATATTTTCTTTTTGTGCTGGAGTCTTACCCTCGAGTGGTGTTACCAATCCATCAGCAATGGCCTTCTCGTACTTGAGTTTTGCTGTAGATGTTGTGGGTGCTGGAGGCAGGCCCATTTCAGCACGAACTTTGTCAATTAATTTTTTGTCTGATGGTGTTTTACCATCAGGTAAGGGAATTCTATTTTTTACTAGGTTTTTTAGAATCTTTTCTTTTTGAGCTGGTGTTTTTCCTTGTAATGGGGTAACTATTCCTGAAGCTAGTGCTTTATTGTAATTACTTTTTGCCGCTGAAGATGACGGTTCTGGCGGAAGTCCCAAATCAGTACGAACTTTGTCAATTATTTTTTGTTCTGACTGTGATCTTTTTTCTGGAAAGGGAATTCCAAGCTCAGCTAGTCCCCTTATAATCGTTTCTTTCTGCTCTGGCGTTTTTCCTTCCAAAGGCGTCATTAAGCCTGCTGCTTTGGCTTTTTGAAGTTTTTCGGATGGTATTTTGAAGGCCTTTGTTGGGCCTTCAGCTTTAATTTTGTCTATGAGAGCCTTTTCCGATGGCGTGCGTCCGACAGGTAAGGGCAATCCTGCTTCAACTTGAGCTCTGATTATGTTTTCCTTTTCTTCTGGTGTTTTACCTTCTAGTGGCGCTATTATACCAGCAGCAACAGCTTTATCATACTTTTCTCTTGATACACTGCTTTTAGGTAAAGGAGGAAGACCCATTTCTTGACGTACTTTATCAGCCAATTTTTTTTCTGATGCTGTTTTAACTTCGGGCAACGGTATTCCAAGTTTTGCTAAACCTTTCATAATTTTTTCCTTTTCTTCAGCTGTTTTTCCTTCTAGAGGAGTTAAGAGTCCCTCTTCATTTGCTTGTTTTATTTTTTCTTCAGGCACTTGCAAGCTCCTTAATTTGCTTTCAATTTTTTTTTTGTACGGGTCGGCATGGTAGCATAATATACAATCGCAATCATCACAGTTTTTTTTCTTATAACAGTCATATAGACCTTTCATTACCTCGAACATATTATCGGAGTTACACTGACAACAACAACTTTCCTCTTTTATATTGAATTGGCATCGATATACAAACCACTTTAAGTTCTGATGTTTCCCAAAAACATCTTTGCGCTCGTTGGTAACGTATTTCGACACTTTCTGTGTTTTAGATCTATTGCATATAATGTCGGATTTACATCGTTCGATACATGCATTTTTGTCTTGTATGTAAGGTATACTTAAAATTTTCGATACAGGAATTTCTTTTTTACGATAGAAAAATGTTAATGATGGTGATAAATCTTTTCCTTCATTACGATTAAACTTCAAATCCTTCCGTTTCTTATGTTTGTACGATTTATTTCTTTTAACAATGCCCAGGTCAATAAGGCAAGATCTGTTGCGATGATTTATATATAATAATTCCATTCTTTATTTATTTTTCTTGATCGCGATGATATTGATGATGTACGTCAAAAACTTACGTATATTTGTAGGACAATAAAGTTTATAATATTATAATTTACTCTCCGCGTGGCGTAGATAAGTGTTAAAGCATCAAAAAGATTGCTTCAAAACTTTGAACAATTTCAATTTATAAAACAACCTGCAAATAAATAATATAAAAATCGATTTGCAAGCCTAATTCATTGAAAATATGCTTAATTTATCAATTTAATTATTTACAACCTAATTTTTTTATAATCACATAAGATGGCAATTTATTTTGACCACTATTCATAACAAATAATATGTTTCCGGTATAGACAAATAGGACGTAGGGCGCCTATTTTTTTAATTATATTGAAGGAAACTAATAGTTTACATAAAAATCATTAATGTTGACGACGCATAACCCATCATAGCTTAAGCCTTTTCTGCCCTCGCGTTGTATAGTAGCATCAAGTTTTAATATACCAAAGCGTTCGAAATACCCAAAATCGTCTCATTTTCGTTTGTATGTAGTCAAAGATGGCACACTGGTGGAAGCATCCAAAGCAGTTCAAATATATCCAAAGTAATTTACCTATACAGCAACAATATAAACAAATCTTGTTTTTAGATCAGTCTATATTATGAAATGTGGTGCGGGATTAAGATGCTTGGAATATCATGGACAGAGTTTCGTACCGACGAATACTCCAATATTTTGACCATGTCTCAAGACGAGATAACAGTTCCATAGAGCGGCTAGTCGTACAAGGAAGAGTTGAAGGAACCAGACCACGCAGCAGGTCTCCAATGCGGTGGACTGACCAAGTTAAAGCAGCAGTGGGCAGCCGCTTATCAGACTGCACCCGTCAGTCCGCCAACAGGGAACGATGGCGGGAGATCGTGCGGAAAGCTGTGTCCGCGCCTGCAGCCACAGTGGACAGCTCCACGTGACCACGACAGCTCTACCAAGAGCGTATCGACAGAGAAGAGAAGATACTATGCCATATTGTTTACAGCACACCCTTATTAGTTTGTTTTGTGTTCACTAGCGTCCACTGTTATTAAGTTTTGATTTAGTGATTATTCACATCACGTATTCTTTTATATTAAGTAAAAGACGATATTTTTAGTAAGATTCTATAGAACATTGGCAGCTAATAGATTGTATACAGAAGCAAATATCGATAGAGTCAGATTCATGAGCCCATTAAAGCTCTATGTGAAGTAGTTATATTACGAGTAAGTACTCGTTTTATACTCGTCTATTAATCATTTTAATTAATTCCGAACCCCGGATCGCAACAATATGTATTCTATCAAGTAAATCCATATGTGAGTAAAAAGCAGTAGAATTAATTGTATCATTCATTGTACTACACTTACACTGAGTGGGAGCGACTTCATTCGGTACCATGTAAAAAGATAAGCATTTTAGTTCGATTATACAAAAACATAGGCACAGTTTGAAGTTAACTATCTACTGGCTGAAGACAGCAATATAAAAATATTGCTGTCTTCAGCCTACGATATGCATGAACGTTCTGGAACGAAAACACCGTGCGTATGTTTTCTACTAAAACAACTGGAAACTATTTTGTTTAGGCTTTTATAAGTTACTCTAAAAACTCAATACTTTGGCGAAAATATCTTGGTTTATAGTGGTAAGTAGAACTTAAATTACATGATCTAACTCAACTAATACTTTTTTATTAGTCTGTAAAATCCCACTCGAGGGCAAAGGCTCAAACCCACCGAAGTAAACGCCACACGCTACGCACGAAAATGACGTCATTGATACATTCGTGGCTGACTCGGCTATAGCTCAACGTAGCTGAGTTGCGTGGCCGTGGACCGTGGGATTAACGTACGTGGCGGTGGGTTCACGGCTTAAAGGTCACTCACTCACTGTTGATGAGTTCAGTGAGATGGAATTATCGTAGTTAGTCACCAAGCTTGATGTATGTTGGTGATAAAACAATGACTCATAAGGAATATCTACGACTCAAGGAGAAATATACTCTGGTAAGAACTATTGTACCAATGAATGAATGTACCAATTGGCTTTTAATGTTATATTGTTAGAGAATCTATACGAATAAAAAAGGGACTGTTTAAACGCGATAATCTCAAGACTACTAGTTTTAATCAAACATTTATTTTAGTGTTGGATAACCCGTTTCTCGAGAAAGACTATAGGCTGTATAACGTCAGCAGTAGGCTTGGAGCAGTAAATAAAAATGTGGGTAAAACTGCAGGACGCAGTTGTTCCATTATGGTATCTTCTTGTGCCTTTGCCTATTTGTCGAATATTCCTACTGAACCAATTTTCAAAACCTGTTACTGCAGTGATAGTTTTAGTATCTTTAGAACTAACAAAGTAACTTTACTAATCTCTGAATCTGCCCGTCAGTACCGACTATACATCACTTTGGTACATTCATTTTAAAAAGTTAAAGTACTTACCTAATCTGGGAGCCCGCACGAAAAATATAGAAATAACTCAAAATAAATTTAATCACATAGTTGTTTCACTGTTACTTCATGAGGACTATTATTTTATCATTTTATTAAGTAATTACTTGATAATTTTTAAATTATTATTTTTGAAAGATTACCAAAGGATTACCATTAAATTTTTCTGTCATCAATTTGTCATTGAATTTTATAAGTTTTATGACCAGAAACAAGGAGATAGTAACTACTAAAGAGTACATAACTTACTAAGGTACATAAAAATGATCATGTAAGCAATTTTGGTCTAAAATAATAACTTTCTTCTGTACAGATTGTCGATAATTACACTGGGGCAAAACAATTTTTTTTGAGTTTATCACATATTACAACCGTAAAAGAAAGGTACTAAAATAGTTAATTTAAAAAATTAAAATAGTTAATTTAATATTGGCATTTTAAAAATATATGTTATAGGTAGAAATCAAATAAGCTTGTTACTTTGACTTACTCCTCTAAGCTTGTTACTGTTGTTTTCAGAAAGTTGGTTACGAAAGCCCATCGGAAGCCATATGAGACATCACCACAGATCAGGGAGTCGGCTTAGGTTAGATAGTTCTGTCGTCCGTGGACATGACGGTAGAAAGAAAAAATAAAATGGACTAGTGACTATGACTGTGAAATACTCTGTCACTCTTTGAACACAAGTGATCTATGGTTTAAGGCGACGGCAAACGATCGTAACTATATAAATTGGAATAAATAAATAAATAAAAAACATTTATTGCCAAACTAAAACTAATTACTTATATCATATTACATAGCATTATTAGAAGTCACTTATACTCATTTCTTGTTTATTGATGAACTAGTAGCACCCCGCGGTTTCACCCGCGTAGTTTCCGTTCTTGTGGGAATACGGGTATAGAATATAGACTATATCACTCACTGATAAATTAGCTTTCCATTAGTGTAAGCATTTTTAAAATCGGTTCAGTAGTTAGGGGCTTATTCGTTACAAACAAATCCTTCCTCTCTATAATATTATTAATTAGTGTAGATTTTGAATAGAATTTCACGCTCAAGACCAACATTTGTGTGCATGAACATCTTTTCATATTTAAAAAAATAAAGTGTATGGCAATTGTGCTATGCAATCACCACCTATTTAAGCCGAGAGCGGACAGTCGTCATGTGACACTTCTTAATACGTGACTTTCAAGTAAAAATGTACAGAAAGTCGTTCGTTTGAATTCAACCTTAACATAAAATTAGCAAATATACAGAGAAAAAAATAAAGCAGCAATAATGATGAAGTGATACATAATGTCTTGTAACTGCAAAGGTATAAAGCGCAAACGATGCGGTTGTATGCAGTACATGTCGTATTTACCCTGGGGCAGCAGCAGGAACCTGAAGAGTAGCAGCTGGAACGATGACGTGACATACTGTGATACGTCCAACGCTTTATATCATTTCATGGAGAGAGTTTACGACAAATGTGCTAGCTACAACTTAAGGTATATTACCCATACTATCTATATGAAGCAAAATAATAACTGCTAATGATAATTGTTTTGTAGTTGATGATAACCCCAAAAGCTTTGATAACTTAGGGTGATACCAGACCAAATGATCGATCATCGATCAACGTCGATCGAAGCTGATCGACTGGTTTGGTAACTTTAATCGATCGACAGATACTGTTTGACTAACCAATCGATCGATCATCGATCGAAGGGATCGATCAACATCGATCGACTGATGACAGATACTGTTCGCACATCACCTCACCCCAAAAGCTTTGATAACTTAGAAACGCGGTGCCGTCATATGGCTTAGGTGGCTACTCAGCCACTAAAAACTCACCCTCTGGGTGAGTAGCCACCTTGTGATTTTCTTAGTGGTCATCTCAGCCAGTACTTTAACCGATTGTGGGTGAGCAAACCACTCCAATTTTTAAACGTCGTCCTCTCACCCACTTTATAAAACTTAACCTGGGAGACCGTACTAAGACTGTCAAATGTTACATTGTTTAGATATATCGTGCGATTTTGGGACAAAAGTACCAGGCAAACATGGGTTATTAGGAGTTTTACTTACAATTTTGTTCAAGTACGTAAAATTAAATTTGAAGTACTGATGGTTCCCTAGGGGGTAAACCAAATTGATGATTTTGTATTATTTTAAAGATAAAATAAGTATTTGCTTATATAATCTTTTTATTAAAAAAAATGTTATCTTTGTAAACTACCAGGCCTGCAGAAATGTAAAGAGGTCTTAATAATAACTTGGAGTATATATTTTTTTAAATCAAAATAATTTAATTCTCCTAAGATTAAATAAAAATATCGATAATATAAAATGTAATTATATGCAAGGAGGAAAAAAAAACTGGTGTACATCTGCTGATTTACGAATCTAGCATTCAGCGAATAGTCCGAAAATTTTATTATGTCGCTTTAGGGAATGTTGATGTCCAACAAAAAAAAAAAAAAACACAGACATAAGGCATTGCAAACTGACAAGATACGATTTTGTAAAATGAAGGATGTGGTAATACCTGCTCAATTCCAAAATTTTCTCTTTGCTGATTACTGTGACTCTCATCAAGGACTCTAATAACCATTTTACATTTTTGAAAAAAAAAAAATATATTACAAAACGGATATATGAGGCGATGTTAATGCAAAAAACAATCGAGAACGGAATTCGAGAGTTGGTAAATCACGATATTAGTAATTAACTAATTCATTTTTTTAATAAATAGAGAAATTGAAGTCCAAATTAATAGTTATTTGTTATACAAGAGTGCAAAGTTGCTTTTTAACCGGGGCTCCAGTTGAGGACCGAGCCAGCGAAGGATTCTAAAATTGAATCACGAGCGCAAGAGAAGAGAAGAGAAGAGAAGCATCTGTGCTTCCATTCCGACGTCAAACCTTACACTAAAGCTCTTGGCCTACATGCTTGGCTTCAACTGCGTGAAGTCAGATCCGACTGCAGACATGCAGTACTGCATGCAGTTAAATATATCGACCGCGCGCAGTCACTGCGATGCAGTCCGTCTGATGTGAGGTCAGCCTATAGGTTTTAGTGTATTGATTTTTGTAGCTCTTATTAAAAATTACATTTTCAACACACTTGCTCATAAAGGGGCTCTTATTTGTGCAAAAACAGTTGAATAATGACACGCTTGATTCACTAGTGAGTTATAGTTTTTTTTTAAGTTGTTTAGTTTTAAAAAAGTTTCGATATCAAAAAAAATCGTGTCCATACATTTTAAAAACAAACTTCAACTATGTTGCCTTACTTTTGGTAGGTCTATGGTCGATTCCATTCATTCATTCATTCGATTTTTTTTAATGAGTATATTCTTTTAATCTATAGCCGATCACCATTGTTGTGTTGGATGCGCGCGAATAGAAAAACTGTTTATTTATTAGCGAAAATTGATAATTTCTTCGCAAATGTGTTGAAAAACGTTGTATGGTACACGCGTGTATTGATGATTACTATCCTCGGCTATCTTCAGACCCTCGCCTGACGGCTCGGGCCTCAATAGCGCCTCGGAAGTAATCACCAACTTACCTCGCTTGTACCATAATTAACTATTCTTTTAGTTTGACTTTCACATTAATTAAGTAAGTATTTTGATTTAAAAAAATATATACTCCAAGTTATTTTTTATTAAGACCATTAACAAGATTATTAAGACCTCTTTACATTTCTGCAGGCCTGGTAGTTTGCAAAGATAACATTTTTTTTAATAAAAAGATTATATAAGCAAATACTTATTTTATCTTTAAAATAATACAAAATCATCAATTTGGTTTACCCCCTAGGGAACCATCAGTACTTCAAATTTAATTTTACGTACTTGAACAAAATTGTAAGTAAAACTCCTAATAACCCATGTTTGCCTGGTACTTTTGTCCCAAAATCGCGCGATATATCTAAACAATGTAACATTTGACAGTCTTAGTACGGTCTCCCAGGTTAAGTTTTATAAAGTGGGTGAGAGGACGACGTTTAAAAATTGGAGTGGTTTGCTCACCCACAATCGGTTAAAGTACTGGCTGAGATGACCACTAAGAAAATCACAAGGTGGCTACTCACCCAGAGGGTGAGTTTTTAGTGGCTGAGTAGCCACCTAAGCCCGTCATATAGCCTGACATCCCTTTCTTAAGTAACAAATGTTTATAAAGTAATCGGTGAACCCATATTCTTCGATGAATTTTCCATTGTCGATAATAGACCAACGGGATCTTTTGGTCTGAAATTACGTAACCGATACTTATGACGGTGTTCGTAAAGACAGAACAAGAAATCCAGATGCCCTTTCCTTCTTTCTTGAAACTTTATTTATTTTTTTGTGCTTGTCACAAGACAATAATTAATAAGGATATAAACTTAAACATCTTGAGTAAGAGCTCTTTAACACGGCATATTATTTTCCAGCCGTTGACTTGCGATAATGCATATATTATCATATATTTATGGTATTATTATACTAAGGGCCTCTTTCAGCATCTTCAAGTACCGTTCCGAGTAAGTACTCACATGTTTTGTCTTTGTCACTTGATATAAAGTAAGAGAGAGACAAAACTAACTTTACTTGGTGAGTAACTTTACTTGAAGATCCTGAAATAGGCCCATACACGAATTTCTTACGTTATTACAATACACTTTGCGATCGGATTTCATTGTTTACATAATTTCCAGTTTGTACATATAATTACCTTCACGTTTCAACCAGGTTACACTGATGTGTAAATTATGTAAACAATGAATATTACACACATGAACAGAAACATACAAAAAAAATCTTAAAAACTAGAGGGCCACCAGTATCGAGGCGGGGCTAAGCTACCGGGTGGTTAAATAATAAAAATAAGAGTATGTTCACAGTACATGATTGTACAGCTGTGTGTAAGAAGTAAAAGTAATAACAGCGTTTATTGTCTGGAATCTATTTTGCGGCTGACTCTTGTACCAAATGATCTGATGAAGTGCCTGGGGCTGCCACTACTTTAGTTGCGATTGTTGATGGCGTGTGTCAAATGCGCACTGCTCGCATGTCTAGGCTAGAAGTAAGGGCAGGACAGGCAGATACCCCAAAACAAAACACCCCTTTGCTGATATTATTGAAGTCACCAGTTGGTAGCCAATTGCACACAAACATGTCGTCTGCTGCTGCGGCCTGGAGTCGTAATTCCCAACTTCAGATGACGGTAGTGCGACGTGCGTGACGCGTTAGTATAAAAAATAGAATATTCTTAAAATAAATTTTAGGATATGAAATTCTAAGTACTTATATCTCCTTTAGCTTGATGGTAACCTGATAGTTCATTTCCAAAATTTTTATAAATTACTTCATTATTTTACGAATTAAAAATGTATATATACAAATGTCTGTATGATTGTTTGGTATTGTAATTTACGTACATTTACAAAGCGTGAGGCGTCGCTTTTTTCAAACAAACAATATAATAACGCTGCAGTTACTCGCAGCAACACGTCTGCTGCTTCTGTACGCAGTCGGCTACGACAAGCGAATTTCAGTGAAAATACAAGAGTGAAATACTTGGCGATCGATTTCGATGTTATTATTCTTCGATAATTTCGTTGTAGATAACAGAACACATGGATTGTATGTCTTTCGAGCTTTATACGAATAGTCATCACGGTATGAAGCACGAGAGTATACAATTCAGGTGCCCTTTTCTTCTTTGTTCATAGCTTCTTCGAGAGATCTCCGCTGTATATAAAAGAGCACTTGAGTTGTCTTTGCTAACAAGGAATATACTCGTACGTTATATATTATGCTTTGGAAGTAAAGACAACCCTCATGATCTTTTCTTTTCTTTCTTTAGTCTTGTCTTGAGTATCTACAGTAAGAAATAACCTTAAGAGCGGACCAAAATAGACTTCAATAGCGTTGTAACATTCTTATAACGCAGCAAAATATGTATAACTAGTTACAAGAAACAAATTCAATAGATGCCCGCAAAAAAACAGGAGGAGGTTCTCTATTCGACGTGTATTTTTTTTTTTTTTTTTTGTGTGTTTGTTACGCGATTTCTTTGTAATCATGAATGGAGCATTTTAAAATTCTTGTTTCATTAGAAAGCGGATATTCGCGAAGTGGTCCCATGTCAAGGAAATCAGGATCTGATGATGGGATCCAGGAAAAATCGAGGAAAAACCCACAACAATGTAGGCTGGGGTGTCGATTGACATTATTAAAAGTAAAACTACCTGTGACCCGTGGTTTTGCTCGCGATATTCTTGATACCATAAAAATTTCTGGATGAAAATTTTTATTTTGATTTTGGTTAATTTTCTAAAAAGTTCTTATACCTTTGTGGTTATAAAGAAGTTTTGTAATAAAATGATGGTTTAATTGGGATGATGAAGTTAAAAAGAAGTAATAAAATGCAGGGTTGTGTTAGATTATGAATCATGAGTAACATCAGCTCAAGGGACAGGATTCAAGCGGTACCCGTTGAGGTTGAACTGCTCGACACTTATAGAGCAGCGAAAAAATCCCTGCAAGAGGCTATTGCCCTCGCAACTTTCGCGGCAATCGTGGGAAACGACCTCTCTTTGCCAAATGTAGTCTCTGCTATGGTGAGCGAGGAGAGGTCTTGGATTGGAGTGTCCAACTTTTGTGAGGTCGTACTCTCGCAAAAAAAAGCTGCGGAGAAAGAGCGCGAAGCCCTCTCCACTAACACTATCCGCAGCAGAAGGTTGGGCAGACGGAAGCGGGACTACCACTTTGTCCTGCAACCGCCATACGCCCGACCTGCGGAAGTGATCCCCGGGGGGAGATCCACTGCCGCCATATAGGCCTCGAGGTGGCGCGCGGTACTTTCGGAAGGGGGTAACTCAACATCTGTCGCCTAGAGCTACATTCTAGCTCAGAGGAGAAACCCTTAACAGGGTAGAGGCGCTGTCCGGGATCGTAGTAGCGTGCAGCCGCGTTTCTTCCGGTTGCAGCCATAAGCGCAGAGGTGGCACACCAAGGGGTTTTAGTCGGTAAGCGCGTCGCCGCTCTATCTTTACGGCGCGGAGTCCGACATACCCCGTCGTTTCCCTGAACAGAGGAAAGACGTAAAGTCTTCCTCCCACAAAAAAAGGATTCAAGTGATCCACGAGTCAAAACCTCTTCTGGAGGAAAATTTAACCGTATTTTGTAGAAGGAGACTTGCTTGCCACTAAAAAATTTAAAATAAAGTTAATTTAAAAAAATAAGAAACCGACTTCAGCACTAAAAAGTAAGAAAATAATTTAAAATAAACAATATTATTAATACATATTTACAATTTATAATTAGTTACTTTTGAAGTCGGTGACAGCCAAAGCCTTCATTAATATTATAGGCGCGTCTCGTGCTATCTTATAAGGAAAAAAAACTATCCTGGGCTGGCACTGACTCCAAAAGTTACTGATTATAAATTGTAAATATGTATTAATAATATTGTTTATTTTAAATTATTTTCTTACTTTTTAGTGCTGAAGTCGGTTTCTTATTTTTTTAAATTAACTTTATGTACAATTGTTGTCGATACTTTGGCCGTTCCTAATGTTGTACTAATACTTATAACTACCAACTATCTGAACTAATCACGCAACACAGTACAATACCAATGAAATAAATAATAATTATATTTACAGGTACTGTCCGTTTTACTCAATAAGGAGAGACAAGTACTTGAGGAACACAATCAAATATGTATTCATTCTTGTCCTTTTCTTCCTCGCTAACTTCGTGGTGTTCATTAATATCTTTTTGAATATAACGCTTAGTATTTACTTTGTTTTGAAAGAATTAATGTTGTCTATACAAAGGTACGTATTACCAGTTCTAACATAAAAGTTTATTATCAGTTCTTACACATCGAAACTGATATAGGAACTACTTATCCGATTTGAATAATTATTTTTGCATTGGATATCTCATTTATTGAGAAAGGCACAGGCAGGGAAATCATTGAAATCACGAGGAAGTAGCGAATAATAAAAAAAATCATGTTGTCTTGTTACAGATATACACAGATATTACTGACCGACTTCAATTTATGAATTGTTGTTTTTCAGTTTCATGCTAACAAAAGAAGGACCTGTCGAAAATGCGACCACAACTGAAAATGAAATCCATGACTTTTTACCCCCATATTTAAGGAAAAGCAAACTTTAATTACTTACACTTTTTATCATTTTATTTTATTTCCATAATTTATACGACTTTTTATTTTAGTAACGTTCATTGTTTTACTATACCTAATATTTAATAAAATTATTGAGAGGAACTGGTCTTTAGTATTTTTTAATAATTTCTCAAAATATCTTGTATTTATATTAAAACTAAGAGAAATGTATTTTACAGTTCGTTGCTTCGATTTGTTTTCCGATGACTGTTTGATTGTACACAATGGGACAACGGGATTGTCTGTTCGTGATACCGTCACACGTATCTTGACTAGAACTTCGTAGAAGAGTAGGTGTGCGTAACCCCAGCCAGATCTTGTCGAAAATCTTCATCTTAGTGCAATAAATAATTAGATATTACTGCTTTTGTAAATGGTAAGCTATTCAACAACTACACAAATTCAAAAATATTTATTCAGAGCGTAACCTTTAGGCGTAAATTTTTATATAAGTATAAAATATATAATATTCTTAAAATAAATTTTAGGATATGAAATTCTAAGTACTTATATCTCCTTTGGCTTGATAGTACCCTGGTACATCATTTCCAAATTTTTTATAAATTGCTTCAATATTTTACGAATTAAAAATAAGTATACAAATGTCTGTCTGATTGTTTGGGATTGTAATTTACGTACATTTACAAAGCAAGAGGCGTCGCTTTTTTTAAACAAACAATATAATAACGCTGCAGTTACTCGCAGCAACACGTCTGCTGCTTCTGTACGCAGTCGGCTACGACAAGCGAATTACAGTGAAAATACAAGAGTGAAATACTTGGCGATCGATTTCGATGTTATTGTTCTTCGATGATTTCGTTGTAGACAACACAACACATGGATTGTATGTCTTTCGAGCTTTATACGAATAGTCATCACGGTATGAAGCACGAGAGTATACAATTCAGGTGCCCTTTTCTTCTTTGTTCATAGCTTCTTCGAGAGATCTCCGCTGTATATAAAAGAGCACTTGAGTTGTTTTTGCTAACAAGGAATATACTCGTACGTTATATATTATCCTTTGGAAGTAAGGACAACCCTCATGATCTTTTCTTTTCTTTCTTTACTCTTGTCTTGAGTATCTACAGTAAGAAATAACCTTAAGAGCGGACCAAAATCGACTTCAATAGCGTTGTAACACATCTTATAACGCAGCAAAATAAGTATAACTAAACTAGTTACAAGAAACAAATTCAATAGATGCCCGTAAAAATGAGCTATTTTGTATAATTGGTGTCGATACTTTGGCCGTTTCTAATGTTGTATTAATACTTATAACTAACATACAGCTGCACAAATTCAAAAATATTTATTCAGAGCGTAACCTTTAGGCGCAAATTTTTATACACCCTTATTTTGAATTCGAGATACTTAATCACAGAGCTAATGTAAACGACGGGTGACAATATAATCCCACCAAAAACATTCTGTAAAAAACTAGCCAAGTCTCGATGGAGCTGCTTGTTTATCTCTAAAAAGTAATGAAATCTAGACAAAGTCGTGCCAAGTGTAAGGTTCCTTACTGCGATTTCTTTATTATTATAGTTAATGTTGTGTGACTTGGCCGTTGAAGGATACACTGTACACAAGTACACAACTGTACACAAGGGTACAAAACTAGGTGCTCCATGACACTATTGCACCAATCTGTCGCCAGAACCACTACCCATGGACGATAGAAAATTGCCACTTGAAAAACGTTGATTCAATATCCAGTCAATTGTAGGCTTGATAAAGCTGCGTATTTTAATAATGTTACAACATTACGTGTAAACAAAATTGACTTGTACCCACTACAAACGTTTTCAACAATGTTCAACGGCCAAGTCACACAACATTAACTGTAATAATAAAGAAATCGCAGTAAGGAACCTTACACTTGGCACGACTTTGTCTAGATTTCATTACTTTTTAGAGATAAACAAGCAGCTCCATCGAGACTTGGCTAGTTTTTTACAGAATGTTTTTGGTGGGATTTCATTTATTTTTGTTGAAACGTGTTTATATTGTTTTTTTTTATTAGATTTTCTTATTTGACACATTTTTTTCTTTTTAGGAGTAGTATTTTATTACTAAGCGCCCCGCAATTTCACCCGCGTAGTTCCCGTTCACGTTTCCGTGGGAATTTTGGGATAAAAAGTATCCTATGTGCTTCTCCTGGTTCTAAGCTACCTCCCCACCAATTTTCAGCCAAATCAATTCAGCCGTTCTTGAGCTATAAATTCCCGTTCCCAATCCTGTGGGAACTTCGGGATTAAAAGTATTCTATGTTCTTCTCAAGGTTTTAAGCTACCTCCCCACCAATTTTCAGCCAAATCAGTTGAGCCGTTCTTGAGTTATAAATTCCCGTTCCCAATCCCGTGGGAATTTCAAGATTAAAGGTATCCTACGTCCTTTTCCTGGTTCTAAGCTACCACCTCACCAATTTTCAGCCAAATCAGTTGAGCCGTTCTTGAGTTATAAATTCCCGTTCCCAATCCCGTGGGAATTTCGGGATTAAAGGTATCCTTTGTCCTTTTCCTGGTTCTAAGCTAACACCCCACCAATTTTCAGCCAAATCAATTCAGCCGTTCTTGATTTTTAAATTCCCGTTCCCAATCCCGTGGGAATTTCGGGATTAAAGGTATCCTTTGTCCTTTTTCTGGTTCTAAGCTACCTCCCTACCAATTTCCAGCCAAATCAGTTCAGCCGTTCTTGAGTTACAATTCCCGTTCCCGTTCCTGTATAATTCCCGTTCCCGTTCGATTATCCTAGTTTTTATAGTTTTCCCTTTATGTAGCCATTAAACCCTACCTCTGTACCAAATTTTAGCTCTCTAGGTTTATGGGAAGTACTAGTTCTATTTTGATGATCATGAGTGAGTGAGTGAGTGAGTGAGTGAGTGAGTGAGTGTCTGTCATAAATACGAAACTTTGCATTCGCTTAGCTTCGGAACTAAATGACCTACAGACTTGAAATTTTATTTTAAGTATGTGATTGTATAGCTTACTGGATGACGAAAATTTCAGCGTTCTGGGCTTATCCAAAGGTTCTCAAATAGGGGCCTGAAAATGCGGCGAAAGGGTTCCTGTAAAGGATGGTACGGCAGTGTTTGCTTCGCGCTCGACTTGGCGGGGGGCACTGCCGTGCCCCCAGATAGTGAAGTTAGTTTTTTTTCTTTTGCTTTTATTTAAAAAGTTATGATAAGTCAAAGTTTTTCAAAACCCGCCGAATTTTATTGTTATTCTACACCGAACAACAGGCGAACGCTGCGATACATAGCTGAGCGCGGTCATCGACCCGAGCCGTCACAGAATACTTGATAGCTAGTGTGCCGTCTGGTAATACGACATTTATTTAGTATGTTTTTAAGATAAGTAATCGACTTTAATTTTTGATATTTTTAATGGAAATATGGATTCAGTTACTGCTACAGATATTCTGATTTTAATAAGTCCCGTAATATCAAAATAGGGGTGTATAAAAACTCAAAGGTGACTGACTGACTGTTTGTGTTGACTTGACTTTAAATATTTTATTCCGATCAGACCCCTATTAGTATCACCACATTATTTAGGACAGTCGGCAACAAAATATAATGTATTGTTTGCATGATTAACAGGTCTTAATCGCGTATAACATAATTATTAGAATTACCTCGACGACCTGTTAATCATGCAAACAATGAATTCCGATCGCGAAAGTTTAAAAAGTATGAAATACAATGTGTAGTTTTTTTATTCAACCAACATTATGTATTAAAGAATCACAATAATTGTTTTTAAATACCAGGATAACAGAAATAGTGTAAAAGTGGTCATTTCAATAAACTTGAGTTAAATTGATTCACAAATTACGTATTAATTGGACTTTCTTTGGAGAGTGATTAGAAGTACCAGGAGAGCATAACCTTTATGCGTAAATTTCTAAATATAAAATATTCTAAAAATAAATTTTAGGATAAGAAATTAGCTTGATGGTACCCTGGTACTTCATTTACAAAATCTTATATATTATAGCTTACTTCATATTTGTACGAATTAAAAGTACAAACAACCCAGTAAATTTTATTTCATTTAAAATAAATAAACACAGAAAAAAAAAAACATTTCTTAGAAATATTAATTAACTAAATCAAAACTGCATATTTGTGTTCACATTTAAATTCCTGTGATGATTGAATGAAACACTTCAATCAAATTAAACTACATAATAATATGTATATTACACTTTTTTTCTTGAAAGTACTTACCTGTCAAAAAGAGTATCAGGGATCAGACCGGAATGACAAAATATTAGGTGGATCACAAATTTATCAAAATAACATAATGGCATAACCACAAAAAAAAAATGAATATAAACAAATATATAAGTACTTATAATATCAAACAGTAACTAAAAAATATTTAAGTAATAGTTACACCAACAGCATTTACTGTGCTACAATCTTTTCTGTGCTGACGGCCAAAATTGGAAGCTATGGTGCCACAATATTTTCTGGGCCGGTGGCCAAATCTGGTAGCTACTATTGACATTTTGACTCTAATGTCATTCTTAAACATTTTCATTACACTACTGACTATCATCTGACAACCAAAAGATTCGATTACAGCGAACGCTGTCACCGGCACAGAAAAGATTGTGGCAATTTACAAAAATATTCTAATTAAATAAAATAACAATAGTTTTAGTCTTGGACAATGTGCAATACTTTACTTTTACAGGTGCAATCAACATTCATATCTTACAAGAAAATATATTAAAAAAGCGGAAGAGAGAATAAAGCTAAACTTGTTAGAAAAGCGGTTGCTCGAAGGGACATAGTTCCAACGATAGATGTTAATAGTTTGAGGTATGCGTCTGCAAAATAATTAGAAACATCCCGCCAAAACCGAGTTAAACCGGCCGTAAGGCCTTTGTCTGAGAGTTACGCTATCCATAATGAAGGGATTGGACCGTAATCCGCCACGCTGGTCCAGTGCTTGTTGGCGGATGGTTGGGGAAGGTGAGTCAAAGGGAGTGCAGTAATAAGGGGAAGGTGTATGGGAAGGGAAAGCAATGGGTGGGATAGGATGTTGTTGCCATGGAGAGGGATAAAAGAGGACGGCAAACAACAGCTCGAGGAACCCGGGGTCGCATACCCGTATGCTCAGACCATCAATCGGACAGATTGGCTAACTGAGCATCCTCTGGGAAACCGAACACATACACCCCTATTTTGAAATTACGGGACTTATTAAAATCAGCATATTTGTAGCAGTAACTGAATCCATATATCCAATAAAAATATAAAAAATTAAAGTCGATTACTTATCCTTAAAAAGTCGTATTACCAGACAGCACACTAGCTATCAAGTATACTGTGACAATCACTATGACGGCTGGGGTCGATGACCTCGATCAGTTGTTCATCGCAGCGCTCGCTTGTTGTGCGGCGTAGAATAAACAATAAAATTTGACGGGATTTTGAAAAACTTTGTGTTATCATAACTTTTTAAATAAAAGCAAAAGATAAAAACTAACTTCACTATTATATTGTCACCCGTCGTTTACATTCGCTGTGTGATTAAGTATCTCGTTTTCAAAATAGGGGTGTATAAGTTACAAGTAAGTTAATGGTGATTACTAGTCAACATATAAAATCAAAAAGACTAAGTATCTGCCGACGGATTGTAAGTGTACGGGGTCTTAAGAACGCGATGGCACAATATTATTTTACGTTTATTGAACGCTGCTTCATTTGTATTTTTTTTGTTGGTAATAGAACAACTGGATTGACGAGTATAACTCCTAGCCACCGATAACATAATATCTGTGGTGGCCATGAGGTATGTGTCCAACCCAGATGCCTCCTTCTGCGTCATTTATTGGCACTTGGGATGTTCTTTACTTATAACTTCGTGTTGTGAGGTCCCGCGGTGAGGTGATTCATCTCTCCCGTTGATAGTATTATTACAGTGATTAGGAATAGTCGAGGGACCATATTTAATTCATCAAAATGTGATCACCTCGGTATTTCCTACACTATAACAATGTTCATAATTTGAGGTTGGTGTCCTGCAACTTAAATCAATATGTATTAAAGCTTTATTTCATTACTTTCCTTTAAGATTTCATTTTTATATGTTTCACAAACTTTGCTGCCATAGAACCAATTCATTCAAGATTTTCAACGGATTATATTAAAATTTGACCTCGCTAGGTCAGTTAGTATAAAGTGGCGCTAAGGTTGAGCATGGTCCTGGGTTCAAATTTCAGGTAAGGTAAACATATTGAATGTTTATCATCAATTTTACTCCCTTAGTCGGCTCTTACGACACCCACGGGAAGAGACGGGGTGGTACTATTCTATACCGGTACCACACGGTGTACACAAATGTGAACAGAGAAAAATAAAATATAGTATATAAATAAAATACTTATAACAACTTAAACAAGAGAAACATAAAAGTTTGACGGCAGTAACTTTACGTAAAATATTGTTTCGCTAATGATTAAGGCCGTTTTCTCAGTACAACTCCAACCGCCATACCAATGTATGCGCCGTTTTCTCACACACGAGGACAACACAACTGACATTAGTATGGCGGTTGGAGTTGTCACAACATTATGTTGTGTTGGTTTCGGTCGTCCCGATTCCCCCCACCCTTTCTTACAACAACCAACACTTTGGACCACGCTGCGCGGTTAAGTTTTAACTATGTACGTACATCATTATTCGATTAATTAAGAACATTATTTATTATACTTACACTAAACAGCCAACCCAAAGTAAAGCAATATAGAAAAGTCTAAAGTTTTCTTTAATATAAGTCAACAATAAAAATATTTTTACATAAATAAAACAATCTTTTTAGTCATTATAAAAAGTATATAATTCATTAAATTGCATAAATAGTAAAAGAAAACATTGCAGAATCTGGAACAGTCTCGTTTTTAGCATATGAAATCGTGCCTTATCTAAATATATAACAACTCAAAGGTCTGACTGACTGTTTGTGTTGACTTGACTTTAAATATTTTATTCCGATCAGACCCCTATTAGTATTACCACATTATTTAGGACAGTCGGCAACAAAATATAATGTATTGTTTGCATGATTAACAGGTCTTAATCGCGTATAACAAAATTATTAAAATTACCTCGACGACCTGTTAATCATGCAAACAATGAATTCCGATCGCGAAAGTTTAAAAAGTATGAAATACAATGTAGTTTTCTTATTCAACCAACATTATGAATTAAAAAAATCACAATAATTGTTTTTAAATACCAGGATAACAGAAATGTAAAAGTGGTCATTTCAATAAACTTGAGTTAAATTGATTCAAAAATTACGTATTAATTGGACTTTCTTTGGAGAGTGATTAGAAGTACCAGGAGAGCATAACCTTTATGCGTCAATTTCTAAATATAAAATATTCTAAAAATAAATTTTAGGATAATAAATTCTAAGTATATCTCCTTTAGCTTGATGGTACCCTGGGACGTCATTTCCAAAATCTTATATAGGGTAAGTTCGCCGGTTCGCGTCCATGTACCGGTTCGCGTCCACTTTAAGGATCTCCCTTTAAAAATAACTAAACTAGCACACCAATTAAACGAATAGACATTACCGCTAATACCTCAATGTATAAGGAGCACACACGCATGGATAAAAGGACCGTGCGACAAACCAATCCCGTAAAATTTTTTATTTAATCTGACTTGTAGTCAAGGTAGAGCGTTTGCGCGGTATTTTTAGGAAACAAGTAGTGTGCAGCGGCGCGTTCGATGGTAAGTTTTTAATAGTTTTATGTGAATTTTAGGATACATAGCTGTTTCTAGACTTTAATAATGAAAAAAGGAATAATATTATTTATGAATTAGCTAATGTTTTTCATATTTAAAGAATAAAATAAGGTTGACGCGAATTGTTACATCGAATATTCAAAATTGCTACATCGAATAACTACACCTACAGGTGATAGTAGTAAACCAAATTGCGTCCACTATTTTCGTCAAATAAATACGATTGACTTGCTATATAATTATAATTTAAAATGTATTAATTATTCATATATTCATTTATTTTATTATATCTTAAATTTTTACAAAATAAAATTAATTATTATTACTGTATTTTTTTATGAAGACTTTGTGTTTATAATTAAGTTTTTAAATGAAATGCGTAATATCTTTCGTTTTTTTTCTAAATAGAATATCTCTCTTTCTCTCTTCTTGTCTCCAAAGAACTCATTTTAAATAAGATGAGTCATCAAGAAAGAAGAAGTACAGTCTCGGAATGAAAAGGTTCGTCAATTTTCAAATTGATTCGTATAATGTGTCGCGAAAACATATTACCTTTTGAAACTATGGTACAGAATAGACCCGGGTTAGGGAAAATAATGTTCTACTGCTCGATAATAAAGTTCAAAATTATTCAGATCAGTGTTGTTTGACAGGATAAATATCCTGTCAACAAGATTTTTGATAAACTAAAACCTTCTTGTTGGTTCAACCTGCCATTATTATTTCTGTTAAAACTGTTGTCAATCGGTCAATGTCGTCATTGCTAAATATCAAAGAGGTTTTTATATGCCGCGCGCACAAGACAGTGTTTAAAAAAGGATAGAAAAATCAAGCAAAACCTTATTCGATAGCAAACGTCATTCTATTTAATCAAATGTTAGCATCACCTTTTTTTACACTTGTATGTTGGCATAATTGTTTCTTGCAATACTAGTGCAAGTGAAAACCAACTCTAAGGTGACGAACATTTTCATTCCGAGACTGTACATTCACAGAAGACAAGTTAATTTTTTATATAAGTATAAAAAATATAATATTCTTAAAATAATTTTTAGGATATGAAATTCTAAGTATATCTCCTTTGGCTTGATGGTACCCTGGTACATCATTTCCAATTTTTTTATAAATTGCTTCATTATTTTACGAACTAAAAATTTATATAGGTATACAAATGTCTGTCTGATTGTTTGGGACTGTAATTTACGTACATTTACAAAGCGTGAGGCGTCGCTTTTTTCAAACAAACAATATAATAACGCTGCAGTTACTCGCAGCAACACGTCTGCTGCTTCTGTACGCAGTCGGCTACGACAAGCGAATTACAGTGAAAATACAAGAGTGAAATACTTGGCGATCGATTTCGATGTTATTGTTCTTCGATGATTTCGTTGTAGACAACAGAACACATGGATTGTATGTCTTTCGAGCTTTATACGAATAGTCATCACGGTATGAAGCACGAGAGTATACAATTCAGGTGCCCTTTTCTTCTTTGTTCATAGCTTCTTCGAGAGATCTCCGCTGTATATAAAAGAGCACTTGAGTTGTCTTTGCTAACTAAGAATATACTCGTACGTTATATATTATTCTTTGGAAGTAAGGACAACCCTCATGATCTTTTCTTTTCTTTCTTTAGTCTTGTCTTGAGTATCTACAGTAAGAAATAACCTTAAGAGCGGACCAAAATCGACTTCAATAGCGTTGTAACATTCTTATAACGCAGCAAAATATGTATAACTATAGTTACAAGAAACAAATTCAATAGATGCCCGTAAAAATGAGCTATTTTGTACAAAAAATTTTATACACCCTTATTTTGAATTCGAGATACTTAATCACAGAGCTAATGTAAACGACGGGAGACAATATAATAGTGAAGTTAGTTTTTTTCTTTTGCTTTTATTTAAAAAGTTATGATAAGTCAAAGTTTTTCAAAAGCCGCCGAATTTTATTGTTATTCTACACCGAACAACAGGCGAACGCTGCGATACACAGCTGAGCGCGGTCATCGACCCGAGCCGTCACAGAATACTTAATAGCTAGTGTGTCGTCTGGTAATACGACATATAAAATATTTAGTATTTTTTAAAGATAAGTAATCGACTTTAATTTTTGATATTTTTAATGGAAATATGGATTCAGTTACTGCTACAGATATTCTGATTTTAATAAGTCCCATAATTTCAAAATATGGGTGTATAACAATCAAAGGTGACTGACTGACTGTTTGTGTTGACTTGACTTTAAATATTTTATTCCGATCAGACCCCTATTAGTATCACCACATTATTTAGGACAGTCGGCAACAAAATATAATGTATTGTTTGCATGATTAACAGGTCTTAATCATGCAAACAATTAATTCCGATCGCGAAAGTTTAAAAAGTAATACAATGTAGTTTTTTTTAATTCAACCAACATTATGTATTAAAAAATCACAATAATTGTTTTTAAATACCAGGATAACAGAAATAGTGTAAAAGTGGTCATTTCAATAAACTTGAGTTAAATTGATTCACAAATTACGTATTAATTGGACTTTCTTTGGAGAGTGATTAGAAGTTGGTACTAATTTACGCATAAAGGTTATGCTCTCCTGGTGGAGAGCATAACCTTTATGCGTAAATTTCTAAATATAAAATATTCTAAAAATAAATTTTAGGATAAGAAATTCTAAGTATATCTCCTTTAGCTTGATGGTACCCTGGTACTTTATTTCCAAAATCTTTATAGCTTACTTCATTATTGTACGAATTAAAAGTACAAACAACCCAGTAAATTTTATTTCATTTAAAGTAAATAGACACAGAAAAAAAAAACATTTCTTAGAAATATTAATTTATAATTTACTAAATAAAACTGCATATTTGTGTTCACATTTAAATTCCTGTGATGATTGAATGAAACACTTCAATCAAATTAAACTACATAATAATATGTATATTACACTTTTTTTCTTGAAAGTGCTTACCTGTCAAAAAGAGTATCAGGGATCAGACCGGAATGACAAAATTTTAGGTGGATCAGACAGGAATTTAAGGATAATAATAATAAAACGGATACCCCAGGGTATCAGATACGGGAGTTTCAGACCGGAATAACCCCCGCGGCGCTATAGCGCTGTAGTGTTGGGACATTCAGATATTTTTCTTTATTTTCGACTTGACTTGACAAGAAGTAGAAAATTTGTTTTTATTGATGAACGAAATGTCTGAACAACAGCGACAGCATCTTTTTGATTCAAACTTATTCGTAACATTCGATTTATTGTGAGCGAAAGAAGAAGTGAATCTCTACTACAGAGCAAGGAAAATAAAAGTCGAATTTTATAGAAATTATGAAGAACAAAGACAATATCCCGACAATTTCTAGAGTGTTTAACTTTATTAGATTTAAACTTATTTTTTAGATCCTAGACTAATCCAGTATTATACACTCGGTTTGGCCTATGAGAAAAATAAAATATGACAGTTCGCTTAGAATATAACAGTAATTTTAAAGAGCGAAATGAATGAAGCTGTTCTTACATTTTTAAATTGGCTTTAAGTTCTTACATTTAAAAAATGGCCACAACCCAGTAGTTTTACCGAGTAGTCTAACCAGTTGAACTACTGGGAATTTTCTTCCCTGTAGACTTACCAGTAAAACAAAACCCCCAATAATCCTACTACTATGTTGACCTAGGTAATTGATAGACAATTAAGAATTTATAATATAAAAGTAGTTACCTAATAATGAATTCCCGTTGAGTCGCACCATTTTGTGTAACACTGTTACACAAACATTGGTACAAAAATTACCGATAAGTAATAATACTGTCACTTAAAGCCACATTTTTTTTCCTTTTGAGTGACACTGTAACTCAAAGAATACGATATGTTCCCGTTAAATAACACCTTGCGTAGAATCATTGTGCATAAAATAGTGCTACGCGCAATTTGTGGACAAAGTACCAGGCAAACATGGGTTATTAGGACAGTTACATACAAATAGTCCTACTGCTGGTGAGGGTGGTACAGTCAAACAAAAAAAAACACAATTGCTCTGTTCAAAATAACCTTTCCAGTAGTTCAACTGGTATGACTACTCAAACGAACTAGTGGGTCTGGGTACTACCCACAAAATTAAATTTCACAACACCGTCAAACAGTTTTAGTATATCTTTATTTATCAGTATCTGTCCAATTATCCCAATTAGGTAATTCGGATAATCGGCGTTCTAGTTTTTTAGAATATAAATGATAGGCTGGAAATACTGCGAATAAATATAAGTTATATTTTGTGTTTATTTGACTACATTACTGTCCACCGTCCAATTGTGTTATACTTACATATTAAAACAATATAGAAAAATCAGGTACAATCTACTACAAAAACAAAAATCTTTAAAACAGATTTGTATTATATAGCGAAAAAAAATACATAGGTCACAAAAAAAGAACACGTCAAACAAATCATTGTACATGGTTAAGAGGCTCCACCCAGAGCCAATGGAATTGTTTTCCGTGAAGAAAACTTGTTCTTAAATGCGCATCTTGATCAAGTTGATTAGTGACTAAAGCCCTGTGAATTACCAATATACAGGTGGAGACTGGTCAGCTCCACGCTGTATTCAAGAATGGGATACCTGTATATAATGGTAATTCTCGGGGCCTCAATCAAATAATGATTTTCTTTATTGCAGCTTCAACTGATGGGCTGTGACTTCTTCGATCCTGTTGCTAAGGTGGACATCGCAGAGTTCAAGTTGCAGATCTGGCCGGGGTTCAAATGGGCTTGATGGTAGTTTTGTATCCCGGCCGGCGAACTTTGTGAGCAACTTCAAGAAATAGCCAACAAAGTCCTCCGGATGGATACAGTTTTCATAATCATAATTTCTTTGTTGCGTAAAACAGGAACAACAAATGTTACAAATGTAGGTGTTACAAAATATCCGATTCGCTGTTTTTTGGCAACTAAGGCGTGCAATTAAATTAGTTTACTTTGTTTTTATTTAAATAATTTTAATAAATTTGAGCAACTAACACAAAGAGACAAATCATAGTAACATAAAACTCAACTTAATGAAATCACAAATTTATCAAAATAACATAATGGCATTACCACAAAAAAAATTGAACAAAAACAAATATATAAGTATTTACAATATCAAACAGTAACTAAAAAATATTTAAGTAATAGTTACACCAACAGCATTTACTGTGCTACAATCTTTTCTGTGCTGACGGCCAAAATTGGAAGCTATGGTGCCACAATATTTTCTGGGCCGGTGGCCAAATCTGGTAGCTACTATTGACATTTTGACTCTAATGTCATTCTTAAACATTTTCATTACACTACTGACTATCATCTGACAACCAAAAGATGCGATTACAGCGAACGCTGTCACCGGCACAGAAAACATTGTGGCAATTTACAAAAATATTCTAATTAAATAAAACAACAATAGTTTTAGTCTTGAACAATGTGCAATACTTTACTTTTACAGGTGCAATCAACATTCATATCTTACAAGAAAATATATTAAAAAAGCGTAAGAGGGAATAAAGCTAAACTTGTTAGAAAAGCGGTTGCTCGAAGGGACATAGTTCCAACGATAGATGTTAATAGTTTGAGGTATGCGTCTGCAAAATAATTAGAAACATCCCGCCAAAACCGAGTTAAACCGGCCGCAAGGCCTTTGTCTGAGAGTTACGCTATCCATAATGAAGGGATTGGACCGTAATCCGCCACGCTGGTCCAGTGCTTGTTGGCGGATGGTTGGGGAAGGTGAGTCATAGGGAGTGCAGTAATAAGGGGAAGGTGTATGGGAAGGGAAAGCAATGGGTGGGATAGGATGTTGTTGCCATGGAGAGGGATAAAAGAGGACGGCAAACAACAGCTCGAGGAACCCGGGGTCGCATACCCGTATGCTCAGACCATCAATCGGACAGATTGGCTAACTGAGCATCCTCTGGGAAACCGAACACATACACCCCTATTTTGAAATTACGGGACTTATTAAAATCAGCATATTTGTAGCAGTAACTGAATCCATATATCCAATAAATATATAAAAAATTAAAGTCGATTACTTATCCTTAAAAAGTCGTATTACCAGACAGCACACTAGCTATCAAGTATTCTGTGACAATCACTATGACGGCTGGGGTCGATGACCTCAGCTGTTCATCGCAGCGCTCGCTTGTTGTGCGGCGTAAAATAAACAATAAAATTTGGCGGGATTTTGAAAAACTTTGTGTTATCATAACTTTTAAATAAAAGCAGAAGATAAAAACTAACTTCACTATTATATTGTCACCCGTCGTTTACATTCGCTGTGTGATTAAGTATCTCGATTTCAAAATAGGGGTGTATAAATTACAAGTAAGTGAATGGTGATTACTAGTCAACATATAAAATCAAAAAGACTAAGTATGTGCCGACGGATTGTAAGTGTACGGGGTCTTAAGAACGCGATGGCACAATATACTCGTAATTGGTATAGGTCAGTGTTGCCAGATGAATATTATAAATTCCCTCCAAATCTTTTACAAAATCCCCCCAAAATATGAAAATTTTAAGAAAAATCCCCCAATGTTAAAAAAAAAAAAATATTATGACAAAAACATAAATATACGTAAGTAAATTTTTTTTTCAACACACTTGCTCATAAAGGGGCTCTTATGTGCGCAAAAACAGTTGAATAATGACACGTTTTATTAACTAGTGAGTTATAGATTGTCTTTTTTTTAAATTGCTTTGTTTTAAAAAAGTTTCAATACCAAAAAATAAATAAATTGTGTCCATACATTTTAAAAACAAACTTCAACTATGTTGCCTTACTTTTGATAGATCTATGGTCGATTCCATTCATTAGATTTTTTTTAATAAGTATATTCTTTTAGTGTTTGGCCGATCACCATTGTTGTGTTGGATGCGCGCGAATAGAAAAACAGTTTATTTATTAGCGAAAAATTATAATTTCTTCGCAAATATGTTGAAAAACGTTGTATGGTACACGCGAGTATTGATGATTACTACCCTCGGCTATCTTCAGACCCTCGCCTGAAGGCTCGAGCCTCAATAGCGCCTCGGAAGTAATCACCAACTTACCTCGCTTGTACCATAAATAACTATTATTTCGGAAATTGCTTCCATTATTGCATCTGTATCTCCACATGGTACATCGGTGCCATACATTTTTTCAAAATGAATTTCTTCAGCATCTATGCGCACACACAGTAGTTGGCGGTACAAATAATCTTGGGGCTCTATTCTCTTCTCTAGCTATTAAGCTGTGATAATGCTACTCCAATTTATTGTGATGTCAACATCATAGCCGTTTTTTTTATCTTTTTATAAATCTTATGTTCGTTTGTACTCAAACCACACTAACACATCGTTGTGCGTATGTATGTGCTGATTATGTAATAAAATAAATTCTTTAAATCGCATTCAGTTATAAAAAAAAATATTTAATTGTTTTTCAAAAAAACCCCCATTCCCCCCAAGCCCATTTTAGTTCCCCCCGCATAATCCCCCAAAGAATTTGTCCCCCCGAAATTGCCCCCAAGGGCTTAAAATACCCCCAAATTTGGGGGGAATTCCCCCAATCTGGCATCAGTGGTATAGGTAGCGGCACGTAAGTTTAGCGCTGAGCGAAACGTAGAGGGGATAGCTGCGCATGTGTACAGTAGCGAACAAAATACAATTACGTATAACTCAATTACAATTACTATAACTACTTAAACAAATATTTTTAACAACATATTTTATTTAAATAAGTAGTATGTCTATCATGCACGAAATGTGGATGATATTAGGTACTGTTGCGCGCGCTAACATTAATAATTACCTACTTAATATTAAAGTTAACTTAAACTTTAATATTAAGTTGTATACTATTGACCATCTACTAAAAAAACACTAATAAAAAACCAAAAATATCAAACAAACTTAAACTTAAAAAAAACTATCCATGAACGGCTTATAATAATATACTTTAGAACGCGACTGTTCATTCAGATGTCCGCGGCGTGTGCTATCGTGGTGGGGGACGGAGTACGGCAGACTAGCCAACCGGCGCTACGCACACACTCCCCTCGTCCCTCTAGCCCCCCTGTGATACCTTATTTTTGACTTCTGCGCAATAACGGTCAGCGCTAGAGTTTCGTGCCGCTACTTATACACGGAAACATTCCGGAAACATTATGAAATAGAACAAGTTTTAATTATCAGTAGCGAAAGAGACTAATATTAATAAACCTTCAAGAATAACAAGCCGACGTTTTTTAATGCCTGTGTTTAGTAAAAGATTTGTCCGTTTTCATGTTTATTGAACGCTGCTTCATTTGTATTTTTCTTTGTTGGTAATAGAACAACTGGATTGACGAATATAACTCCTAGCCACCGATAACAAAATATCTGTGGTGACCATGAGGTATATTTCCAACCCAGATGCCTCCTTCTGCGTCATTTATTGGCACTTGGGATGTTCTTTACTTATAACTTCGTGTTGTGAGGTCCCGCGGTGAGGTGATTCATCTCTCCCGTTGATAGTATTATTACAGTGTTTAGGAATAGTCGAGGGACCATATTTAATTCATCAAAATGTGATCACCTCGGTATTTCCTACACTATAACAATGTTCATAATTTGAGGTTGGTTTCCTGCAACTTAAATCAATATGTATTAAAGCTTTATTTCATTACTTTCCTTTAAGATTTCATTTTTATATGTTTCACAAACTTTGCTGCCATAGAACCAATTCATTCAAGATTTTCAACGGATTATATTAAAATTTGACCTCGCTAGGTCAGTTAGTATAAAGTGGCGCTAAGGTTGAGCATGGTCCTGGGTTCAAATTTCAGCTAAGGTAAACATATTGAATGTTTAACATCAATTTTACTCCCTTAGTCGGCTCTTACGACACTCACGGGAAGAGACGGGGTGGTACTATTCTATACCGGTACCACACGGTGTACACAAATGTGAACAGAGAAAAATAAAATATAGTATATAAGTAAAATACTTATAACAACTTTAACAAGAGAAAAATAAAAGTTTTGACGGCAGTAACTTTACGTAAAATATTGATTCGCTAAAATCAAGTTAAACTAACATTACGATATTGCAGATTTGTATGGGATCGAAATAACGCCATCGCTCCTAATTATTATTTTTCTTATTCATATTTGACGTTTCAATGTTCTCAATCGAGCCTAAGATATTTGATTATGATATTTAAGAACTATAGTTTGTAAAATCTAGGATGATCTCTGTGACATATGTCAAACTTTCTTTCATAGGGTTGGCAGGATCTAAATCTATGTCGATATAAATTATCGATGTTTCTGACTATTAAAGATGATAATGTTAAATTATATTGAGATTAAATGTTAAGTACTAAATTAAACGAATATTTTAATTACAAAAAACAATTATTCTCTCAAAGGGGTACAACCATAGACTACCTACCCAGAATAGACCACGCATCACAGGCGAAGTTCTTCTGGCAAGACATTGTAGTAATCCAACATATGCGGCTTATATGTATAAGTAGTCACTGTCAAATGTCAACGCAGTTGGGACCACGTCAGTGAACCATAAATACAGTTGTGTCAGTTGATTGAAAAATATTTAATAAATGTAAAAATGCCGTTTGGTGTGGTAAGGATAGTGGAACCTCAAATTTAAAAAAAGATGGTATAATATTTCATCGGTAAGTTAATTTGTCATGATATTTTTCAATATGTTTTGTAATATAATGATTTTCAGAGCTCAATAAATACTGGTCGGTAAAATAATTGCATCCCTTTCTTACCTATGTAATTTAGCAGTACCTCTTGCTTCGACAAACGAGCTAGTGATTGCCAAATGTGCTAATTAATTTTATCGATAACACATTTATTTACTGAAGGTAAAAAGTAAAAATATGCCCTCTCTATTTATACCCACTTACATGCTCAAATATATTTACTTATTTAACACATTCTGGGTAGGTAGTCTATGGGTACAACCAATCCATATCTGAATCAGTTTCTGATGGAATATTACATGAGTAAGTTAGAAATTGGATTTTATTTACTCACTTTATTATGTATCAAAGGAAAATTAATATATGACAAAATTAAAATACACTTTCATTTTAAATAGAGGTTTATATAAAAATATCGATAATTTATAGTCCGTGGTCACGATGATACATCGCCCATCACTAAATAGGTCGACATGCCCATAAAGTATGACATTAACATGTACTGACTGTAGTACTAAGAAATTCAGAACTTTATAGGCGGGATTTCACTGTCAGCTGTCACAGATATCATCCTAAGTTTTACAAACTATATGTTCCTTATCGCGCGTTTGACGGGGAGAGGCCAGAATGGAAAGAGTGTCCCGCCACTTTGGGGTTACAGTCATGCACTTTGCACATGCACAACTTTAACAAGAGAAACATAAAGGTTTTGACGGCAGTAAATTTACGTTAAATATTGTTTCGCTAATGATTAAGGCCGTTTTCTCAGTACAACTCCAACCGCCATACCAATGTATGCGCCGTTTTCTCACACACGAGGACAACACAACTGACATTAGTATGGCGGTTGGAGTTGTCACAACATTATGTTGTGTTGGTTTCGGTCGTCCCGATTCCCCCCACCCTTTCTTACAACAACCAACACTTTGGACCACGCTGCGCAGTTAAGTTTTAACTATGTACGTACATCATTATTCGATTAATTAGGAACATTATTTATTATACTTACACTAAACAGCCAATCCAAAGTAAAGCAATATAGAAAAAACTAATTTTTTTTTTAATATAAGTCAACAATAATAGTTATTTATCATACAACGTTTTTCAACACAGTTGCGAAGAAATTATCATTTTTCGCTAATAAATACACAGTTTTTCTATTCGCGCGCATCCAACACAACAATGGTGATCGGCCAAAGACTAAAAGAATATACTTATTAAAAAAAAGTCGAATAAATGAATGAATGTAATTGACCATAGACCTACCAAAAGTAAGGAAACATAGTTGAAGTTTGTTTTTAAAATGTATGGACACATTTTTTTTGGTATCGAAACTTTATTAAAATGAAAGCAATTTAAAAAAACAATCTATAACTCACCAGTGAATAAAACGTGTCATTATTCAACTGTTTTTGCACAAATAAGAGCCCTTTTATGAGCAAGTGTGTTGAAAAAATATTTTTACATAAATAAAACAATCTACTTAGTAATTATAATAAGTATATAATTCATTAAATTGCATAAATAGTAAAAGAAAACATTGCAGAATCTGGAACAGTCTCGTTTTTAGCATATGAAATCGTGCCTTATCTAAATATATAACAACTCAAAGGTCTGACTGACTGTTTGTGTTGACTTGACTTTAAATATTTTATTCCGATCAGACCCCTATTAGTATCACCACATTATTTAGGACAGTCGGCAACAAAATATAATGTATTGTTTGCATGATTAACAGGTCTTAATCGCGTATAACATAATTATTAGAATTACCTCGACGACCTGTTAATCATGCAAACAATGAATTCCGATCGCGAAAGTTTAAAAAGTATGAAATACAATGTGTAGTTTTTTTATTCAACCAACATTATGTATTAAAGAATCACAATAATTGTTTTTAAATACCAGGATAACAGAAATAGTGTAAAAGTGGTCATTTCAATAAACTTGAGTTAAATTGATTCACAAATTACGTATTAATTGGACTTTCTTTGGAGAGTGATTAGAAGTACCAGGAGAGCATAACCTTTATGCGTAAATTTCTAAATATAAAATATTATAAAAATAAATTTTAGGATAAGAAATTCTAAGTATGTCTCCTTTAGCTTGATGGCACCCTGGTACTTCATTTCCAAAAACTTTATAGCTTACTTCATTATTGTACGAATTAAAAGTACACACAACCCAGTAAATTTTATTTCATTTAAAGTAAATAAACACAGAAAAAAAATCATTTCTCAGAAATATTAATTTACTTAATCAAAACCGCATATTTGTGTTAACATTTAAATTACTGTGATGATTGAATGAAACACTTCAATCAAATTAAACTACATAATAATATGTATATTACACTTTTTTTCTTGAAAGTGCTTACCTGTCAAAAAGAGTATCAGGGATCAGACCGGAATGACAAAATTTTAGGTGGATCAGACAGGAATTTAAGGATAATAATAAAATAAAACGGATACCCCAGGGTATCAGATACGGGAGTTTCAGACCGGAATAACCCCCGCGGCGCTATAGCGCTGTAGTGTTGGGACATTCAGATATTTTTCTTTATTTTCGACTTGACTTGACAAGAAGTAGAAAATTTGTTTTTATTGATGAACGAAATGTCTGAACAACAGCGACAGCATCTTTTTGATTCAAACTTATTCGTAACATTCGATTTATTGTGAGCGAAAGAAGAAGTGAATCTCTACTACAGAGCAAGGAAAATAAAAGTCGAATTTTATAGAAATTATGAAGAACAAAGACAATATCCCGACAATTTCTAGAGTGTTTAACTTTATTAGATTTAAACTTATTTTTTAGATCCTAGACTAATCCAGTATTATACACTCGGTTTGGCCTATGAGAAAAATAAAATATGACAGTTCGCTTAGAATATAACAGTAATTTTAAAGAGCGAAATGAATGAAGCTGTTCTTACATTTTTAAATTGGCTTTAAGTTCTTACATTTAAAAAATGGCCACAACCCAGTGGTTTTACCGAGTAGTCTTACCAGTTGAACTACTGGGAATTTTCTTCCCTGTAGACTTACCAGTAAAACAAAACCTCCAATAATCCTACTACTATGTTGACCTAGGTAATTGATAGACAATTAAGAATGTATAATATAAAAGTAGTTACCTAATAATGAATTCCCGTTGAGTCGCACCATTTTGTGTAACATTGTTACACAAACATTGGTACAAAAATTACCGATAAGTAATAATACTGTTACTTAAAGCCACATTTTTTTTCCTTTTGAGTGACACTGTAACTCAAAGAATACGATATGTTCCCGTTAAATAACACCTTGCGTAGAATCATTGTGCATAAAATAGTGCTACGCGCAATTTGTGGACAAAGTACCAGGCAAACATGGGTTATTAGGACAGTTACATACAAATAGTCCTACTGCTGGTGAGGGTGGTACAGTCAAACAAAAAAAAACACAATTGCTCTGTTCAAAATAACCTTCCCAGTAGTTCAACTGGTATGACTACTCAAACGAACTAGTGGGTCTGGGTACTACCCAAAAAATTAAATTTCACAACACCGTCAAACAGTTTTAGTATATCTATTATTTATCAGTCTCTGTCCAATTATCCCAATTAGGTAATTCGGATAATCGGCGTTCTAGTGTATATATTATTACAAAAGCTCTATATTTTTTAGAATATAAATGATAGGCTGGAAATACTGCGAATAAATATAAGTTATATTTTGTGTTTATTTGACTACATTACTGTCCACCGTCCAATTGTGTTATACTTACATATTAAAACAATATAGAAAAATCAGGTACAATCTACTACAAAAACAAAAATCTTTAAAACAGATTTGTATTATATAGCGAAAAAAAATACATAGGTCACAAAAAAAGAACACGTCAAACAAATCATTGTACATGGTTAAGAGGCTCCACCCAGAGCCAATGGAATTGTTTTCCGTGAAGAAAACTTGTTCTTAAATGCGCATCTTGATCAAGTTGATTAGTGACTAAAGCCCTGTGAATTACCAATATACAGGTGGAGACTGGTCAGCTCCACGCTGTATTCAAGAATGGGATACCTGTATATAATGGTAATTCTCGGGGCCTCAATCAAATAATGATTTTCTTTATTGCAGCTTCAACTGATGGGCTGTGACTTCTTCGATCCTGTTGCTAAGGTGGACATCGCAGAGTTCAAGTTGCAGATCTGGCCGGGGTTCAAATGGGCTTGATGGTAGTTTTGTATCCCGGCCGGCGAACTTTGTGAGCAACTTCAAGAAATAGCCAACAAAGTCCTCCGGATGGATACAGTTTTCATAATCATAATTTCTTTGTTGCGTAAAACAGGAACAACAAATGTTACAAATGTAGGTGTTACAAAATATCCGATTCGCTGTTTTTTGGCAACTAAGGCGTGCAATTAAATTAGTTTACTTTGTTTTTATTTAAATAATTTTAATAAATTTGAGCAACTAACACAAAGAGACAAATCATAGTAACATAAAACTCAACTTAATGAAATCACAAATTTATCAAAATAACATAATGGCATAACCATAAAAAAAATTGAACAAAAACAAATATATAAGTACTTACTTATAATATCAAACAGTAACTAAAAAATTTTTAATAGTTACACCAACAGCATTTACTGTGCTACAATCTTTTCTGTGCCGACGGCCAAAATTGGAAGCTATGGTGCCACAATATTTTCTGGGCCGGTGGCCAAATCTGGTAGCTACTATTGACATTTTGACTCTAATGTCATTCTTAAACATTTTCATTACACTACTGACTGTAGTGTCTGTGCGACGCGCAACTTCACTTGATGACGCGCCGTGAGAGTGGAAGGTTGCGTGCGCACAAGCACAACTATTAATTACCTAGTGAATCTGTAGTTTTATTGATCTATTAGTGCTTACAAGTGGCGACTGAGGAAAACGTGAGTAATTTTACTCGTTATACTTAAAAAGGGTGACCTAGTAACCATTTCTTCGAGAGATTAGCAAAGACAACCTAAAAACCTTACGTACGTACCTACCTACATTGTGTAGACCAGAGTGCTGAGTGCTGTAGTAGTTTTTATATAATCGGCTTTATTATTGTGTTAGTTGTGATGTGACGGACAAACAATCATCGTCCGATATTGATAATATTTAATGTTAGATTTTTGCCTCTCAATGTAAATAGATTAGTGCATACTTACCTATATAATTTTACGGCTTATTGAGTTTTACAACATTTTTTCTAAAGTTTTAGTTACATCCACCTCAAGTATACTATTTTTATAATGGTATAAATGTTGAAGCTAACAAACATATTTTTTGTATTTACAAGCTACCTATAAATATAACATGTAAATCTACATTTTTCTCAATCACTTAAATATTAAACAAGTGTTAAGTATTAGTCAGCAAGTTATTTATTATTAATACAGCACCAATCACCTATTTAATATGTACGTAAGAAAAAGTCAGAACAGGTTGATTACAATCCGTATATTGAATTCGAAGAAATAGTAATGGGTACCAATTTCTAAGAATTTCCGCCAGGTGTTGTCGCTGAGAGATAACACAGATAATAAGAACAATGAATAATAACAATAAACTATTGTTATGGATTTAAAAAATAAATGGTTGGTTATATGAATTAACCACACACTATTTATTTTAGATATAATGTTTATATCTGTTTATACTTTATAAGATTTGAATCATTCGACAAAAGGGCCATGCAACTATGTATTTGTTGCATTGTATATGCAAAGGGCCACAACTTATAAAAAGAAAAACAAAAAATAATGGTCATGCAATAATATTTGTTACACAGTAAAGGACCATTAAATAACTACAAAATTACTTATTTACTTAAATGCCATGCAGTGTAAACTGTTACATAATTTGTAAAGGGCAAAACAGAATAAAAATGGTCATGCAATAATAATTGTTACAATAGTAAAGGACCACTAAATAATTAAAAAAAAAAAAAAAAAAAACTTATTTACTTAAATGCCATGCAGTGTAAACTGTTACATAATTTGTAAAGGGCAAAACAGAATAAAAATGGTCATGCAATAATAATTGTTACAATAGTAAAGGACCACTAAATAATTACAAAATTACTCATACATATAAGTACTTAATAATTTTGGTGCTATATTAAGTAAATAAGTAACTAGCAGTACTAAAAGCCATGCAACAGATTCTGTTGTTATATCTTACATGTAAAAGGCAACTAACTAAAGGCATTCATTGAAAAAATGCAATATCATTATACTAAAAATATATTTCAGGTTGTCCCAACTGGCAAACATGTCTGGATCAAACACAATATTGTCCGGTCTTGAACAATTTGATTGCGTAGGAGAGATGGCTTCTGTCGGAGTACGTTGGGAAAAGTGGAAAAGGGCATTAGACATTTATCTTTTAGCCACGAGTATCACAGACCCATTAAAAAAAAGGGCAATTCTACTGCATTTTGGCGGTCTGTCACTACAAGACGTTTATTATAGCTTACCCGGTGCTCATATTGAAGAATCAGATGGGGTTGATGTCTTTAAAGTTGCCGTGGAAAAGTTAGATCAATACTTTTTTCCAAAGCAAAGCAAAATATATGAGCGTCATCTTTTTCGCTTAATAACTCAAGAGGAGAATGAAAGATTTGAAACATTCTTGCTTCGTCTTCGAAGTCAGGTAGGAAAATGTGGATTTATAGACGACGATGAAAACATTATCGATCAAGTGACCGAAAAATGCAGCTCTTCTGAATTAAAAAGAAAATCTTACGTTTGGGCGATGAAGTGACTTTAGATAAAATTGTGTCCATAGCAACTTCTTTAGAAATTGTTGAGAAACAAATGGATCAAATGGCCAAACAAAGTACAAATCAATTATATAGCTCAAAAAGTGATGTGAATAAAATTGAAGCTCGTTCTGGTAATAAAATGTACAAACAGAAATGTTCTCGATGCGGAAGCTATGATCATTCATCGGATTTTAAAAAATGTCCAGCTATGGGCAAGAAATGTTTGAAATGCAATTTCATGAATCATTTTAAAGATTATTGTAGATCGACCCGTAAGCGTAAATTTACTAGTTTTCAGTATAACAAATCAAATTTTAACGCTAAAAAATCTAAACAGGATATTACAAAATCTGATACTAAGAGTTCATCTGAAACAATAGATTATATTTTTCATCTTGATGAAGATTTAAAGGTAATATGTTGCGTGGGAGATGTAAATATAGAAATGCTAATTGACTCGGGCAGTAAATGCAACATCATTACCGACAAAACGTGGAAATACCTAAAGAATAATAATGTACGTGTAACGCAACAAAATATCAATCCAAACAAGGTTCTTTATTCATATGGAAGCAAAGATCCTCTAAAAATTTTAGGTTCCTTCGATGCAACTCTCCGCTTGAACAATAGAAATAGTTTTGCAACATTTTACGTCGTTCGTGATGGTACACGAAATCTTCTCGGCAAAGTAACGGCGATTGAATTAGGTGTTCTAAGAGTGGGTATTGAGGCAAATGTAGTAGAAGCAATACAAGCTCCGTTTGCTAAATTCAAGGATGTAGTTGTACACATACCCATTGATAAGAGCGTAAAACCTGTGATTCAGCCATACAGACGTATTCCAATACCATTAGAGGAAAAAGTAAATGCAAAGTTGGATGAGTTACTACAAGCAGATATTATTGAAGAAGTAAGTGAGCCATCACCATGGGTATCTCCGATGGTACCAATTATCAAGGAAAATGGAGAGGTACGCATATGTATTGATATGAGACGAGCTAATGAGGCTATAATAAGAGAAAACCATCCGCTACCAATTATGGATCAGCTGTTACCTCATTTTCGACAAGCAAAATATTTTTCGAAGTTAGATATCAAAAATGCCTTCCATCAATTAGAAATAGAGCGAGAATGTAGGTACATTACGACTTTTAGTTCGAATAGGGGACTTTTTAGGTATAAACGCCTTATGTTTGGTATTTCATGTGCACCTGAAATGTTTCAAAAAATTTTGGAAAAGATTTTATTAGGTTGTGAGGGCACAGCTAATTTTATCGATGATATAATTGTGTACGGGAAAAATGAAGTAGAACATGATAAAAGACTTAGTTTTGTTCTTAGTAAACTTAAACATAACGGTATTCAGCTTAACGACAGCAAATGTATCTATAAAACGAAAACAATTGAGTTTCTAGGGCATATTCTTACTGAAAAGGGTGTTAGACCTCTTGATAAGTATGTGCAAGTAATACAGTCTAGTAGGAAACCCGAAAATATAGAAGAAATTCAAAGTTTTCTGGGCTTAGTCAATTTTGTAGGAAAATGGATTCCTAACCTTGCCACACTAACAGAGCCGTTTAGACAGTTATTGCGGATGAAATTAGGCAAATCAACTAAAATAAACAACTACTGGGGTGAGATTCAAGAACGTGCATTTTATAAGTTAAAGAAATGTCTTTCAAATATACCGACACTAGGCTACTATAATCCTTCGGACAAAACTCAGGTCATAGCTGACGCCTCACCTGTAGGTTTAGGAGCAGTTTTAATACAGATCGATCAAGATGGTCCTAGGATAATAGCTTTTGGTAATAAAAGTCTTACGGACTGCGAAAAGCGATACTGCCAGACAGAGAAGGAGGCCCTTGCTCTAGTCTGGGCCGTAGAACATTTTAAAGTTTATCTTTTTGGTAAAGAGTTTGATCTGATAAGTGACCACAAACCTCTCGAAGTAATTTTTGGACGTAAATCAAAACCATGCGCTAGAATTGAGACATGGGTTCTTAGGTTACAAGCTTATACATATAAAATTATCTACCGTCCAGGGAAATCCAATATAGCAGACCCACTTTCACGATTATGCAAATCGTCTAAACCACAACCATTTGACAATGAAAATTACATAAATCAAATAGTCGAACAATATAGGCCAGTGGCAGTTCCATTATCCGAAATTAAAGCAGCATCTGCTACTGATATAGATATCGTTAAAGTTAGGCAAGGAATTTACAACAATAAATGGGATGAGTCTGTTCATAATTACAAAATTTTCCAGTCAGAGCTTTGTTTTTATGAAGATATTCTTTTGAGAGGAAACAAAATTGTTATTCCAACAAAATTACGTCAAAGAGTATTGGAAGCAGCTCATGGCGGTCATCCTGGCATTGTCGCAATGAAAAGCCGTCTTCGAACAAAAGTCTGGTGGCCAAAAATAGACAAAGACGCTGAAAAAATTGTAAAATCATGCCAAGGATGTACTCTTGTGTCTGCTCCCAATCCACCTCATCCAATGAAGAGGCGAGAACTTCCCCTTGCTCCGTGGGTAGACGTAGCTATTGATTTTTTGGGCCCTCTGCCTAGTAAAGACCATCTTTTTATAATAATAGACTACTATAGTAGGTATAAAGAAATAAAGGTAATGAGAGGTATTACAGCTGAGGAAACAATCCAAGTTTTAAAAGAGATATTTTCTAGGCTTGGTTATCCTTCGACATTGACTTGCGACAATGGAAATCAGTTTACGAGTAAATCTTTTAAAAAATTTTGCACTGAGTGTGGTATTAAAATATTAAACACAATTCCTTATTGGCCGCAAATGAATGGCGAAGTAGAACGTCAGAATAGGGACATCCTTAGGAGGCTTAGAATCAGTCAACTAGGAAAGAAAGAATGGAAGGAAGATCTCCTCGAATATCTGGTAATGTATAATAGTACTCCACACACTGTTACAGGAAAAACACCATCTGAGCTTTTCTACGGTAGGCTGTTTCGCGATAAAATTCCCACCATATCTGATATAGAATACAAACCGGGAGAATCAGAAGTTGCTGATAAAGACAAAGAAAGTAAAGAAAAAGGGAAGGAATACAGCGACAGAAAGAGAAAAGCCAAAGACACCAATATAGAAGTAGGAGAGAAAGTATATGTTAAGAATATGATCAAAGACAATAAATTATCACCAAATTTTAATCCCATAACTCACACCGTGATAAGCATCAATGGCGGAGATGCTCATGTGAGAAATGATGATACTGGAAAGGAATATCGAAGGAATGTACTACATTTGAAGAAACTAGACGGTACATGGAAAGTTGTGGACAGTGACCCTCCAGAAGGTAGCAACAATCAAGAACTGGTCGAACCGTTAGACGATGATTATTAAATGTTTATAATTAGTTAAAGTAATGTTGATTTAAAACGAATTAGGTACAATGTTTCAAAAGATAATGTTCTCAGTATTGTGATTATTACATTATAAGTTATTTGATCTTTTGTGTCCAAATTATGTTTTATATTTAATTTTGTAATTCTTAATAAAGATGAGGATGTAGTGTCTGTGCGACGCGCAACTTCACTTGATGACGCGCCGTGAGAGTGGAAGGTTGCGTGCGCACAAGCACAACTATTAATTACCTAGTGAATCTGTAGTTTTATTGATCTATTAGTGCTTACACTGACTATCATCTGACAACCAAAAGATGCGATTACAGCGAACGCTGTCACCGGTACAGAAAAGACTGTGGCAATTTACAAAAATATTCTAATTAAATAAAATAACAATAGTTTTAGTCTTGGACAATGTGCAATACTTTACTTTTACAGGTGCAATCAACATTCATATCTTACAAGAAAATATATTAAAAAAGCGGAAGAGAGAATAAAGCTAAACGCGTTAGAAAAGCGGTTGCTCGACGGAACATAGTTCCAACGATAGATGTTAATAGTTTGAGGTATGCGTCTGCAAAATAATTAGAAACATCCCGCCAAAACCGAGTTAAACCGGCCGCAAGGCCTTTGTCTGAGAGTTACGCTATCCATAATGAAGGGATTGGACCGTAATCCGCCACGCTGGTCCAATGCTTGTTGGCGGATGGTTGGGGAAGGTGAGTCAAAGGGAGTGCAGTAATAAGGGGAAGGTGTATGGGAACGTCAGGACCAGTGCCTTTATTAATGTCAATATCTTGTAAATATTTATCAATAATGGGAATAGACAGTTAAATTGTGTTTAAACTCGTTGAATTATTGTCAGAAACCGAGTAATTATGATTAATACAATTATTGGGAGGTTCGAACACTGAATGAAAATATGAATTAAATAAATTAGAGATTCATTGAGCGTCTGAACTAGTGCAATCCTTATAAAACATACCACCATATTTTTTAACAAGTACCATGAAGCACTTAGTGTTCCTATCTATATATTGTTTAAACTTTCACTTAGCACGGGTTGTCTTCCTAAGATATAGAAACAATCTTTTGTGGTTCCGATTTATAAAACGGGCAATAAACATGATATTCAAAACTATAGACCAATTTCAAAGCTATAGTCTATACTAAGATGTTTGAAAAAATTGTCTACGATACCCTTTCCCCAGTTTTGCGCCCTTTTATAGTTGTAGAACAGCATGGTTTTATTAGTAAACGTTCAACTGAAACTAATTTATGTGAATTTACTCATAGAGTTGCTGATATGATGGACCATGGTTTTCAGTTGGATGTAGTTTACACGGATTACTCTAAAGCCTTTGACAAAATCTCGCATTCTTTGTTAATTTCCAACCTTTGGTATTCACGGCGATTTGTTAAGATGGTTGGAATCGTACGTTAGGGATCGTAGTCAGGCAGTTACTATTAAGGGATACTGTTCATCATTTCTGCCAATCTCTTCGGGAGTGCCCCAAGAGTCCCATCTCGGTCCCTTGTTATTTTAAGCTTTTATTAATGATGTAGTTTATAATTTCCACCATTCCAACTGCTTAATTTATGCTGATGATACCAAAATTTTCAAAAAAATTAATTCAATTCAAGATTGTGTGCTCTTGCAAAACGATCTCAATAGACTATTAAACTATTGTAAATCAAACTCTATCTTCCTAAACATAAAAAAAAAATTGTCTCTTTTACACGTAAAAAAATCCTTTGACTTTCAATTACAACTTTAATAATGTGTCGTTAGCGAAGGTAACTGAAATTAGAGATCTAGGTGTATAATTAGATCATAAATTAAGTTTTATTAGCCACATTAAAAATATAACTTCTAAGGCGTAATGAATGCTTGGTTTTGTTCTTAGAGTGAGCAAAGATTTCAAAAACCCTAAGACATTAATTTTATTATACAATAGCTTCGTACGTTCAATTCTGGATACGCTTCAACCGCCTGGAACCCACAATATACAGTTCACTGTCAAGAGATCGAAAAAATTCACAATAAGTTCATTAAACACTTGCAATACCGTGTTCGTTGTTTTGACCCAAGTCATATTTTAAATCTTCAAGACCGTAGGTTGATAAGAGATCAAATTTTTCTTCACAAATTATTGTCAAATAATATTGATTCCCAATATAATTTAGAAAATATAAAATTCAATTGCCCTCGTTTATCAATGCTTAAAAAAATTACCTTTTTTTATTTCCATATGCAATACCAATTACTGCAAGAATATATTTTTAAATAGAGTTTGTGTCACCTATAACATCAAATTCTCAGAAATAGATTTATTTGATTCAAGTTTTAATATATTTCGAAAACTATTGAAGCAAAAAGTGACAACACTTCATGTACTTAGGAATTAATTATTGTCTGTTGACTTGACCTATTCAACTTTTGCAAAAATGTTTTTTGATTTAATTTTGTTTTTTTACCTTGTAACCAGGGGCCTAAGTCTGCAATTTGACATTATTGATTAGACAATATGTTGATATTGAGGCACCATAACGAGTGTCAGAAATTTGGTATTCTGCTAAAATTTATTAACATGGCTATGGTGTCTCAGTGGTCTTTGTTGCATATAAAAAAAAAACTCAAATAAATGTCAGAAAACTGTTTCCATGACAACCATCCAAGTTTTATGGAGCCTTTGAGTCAGCAGAGTAGTTGTCACTAAGAGAATATATACCAAAATGACAACAAATGACAAAAAACGGCCATAATGTCGATATTAAAATACATTTGAGTAGCATTATCACAGCTTAATAGTTTAGAGAATCAGGGCCCAGATATTATGCCAGGTTTTTTGTATGTTTTTTTTTATACGTATTTGTTTAATTTTTAATTTATTTTTTCTAACATTTGTTTATATTTCTTCTTTAAGTTAATTTGATAGTACTTTTATTTTGTATAACATTTTTTTTTCTCACACTGATTCACAATTTCTCACATGCACTATGTTTAATTGTCTAATTTTAATAGTGGAATCTTCACTGGTTTATGTGTAATATTTGTACTTAATTATTAAAATCTAGTAATAACTATTTGGTTCCCAAAAAAAATGTTTATCAATTACGAGGTCTATGTTTTAAACATTTTGACAAAGTAAAACTAATGGGCTAATGGCTTATTATCAGTAAGTCTACTGGGAAGGAACTTCCCAACTGTTGAACATTGTTTATAACGTTAGTAGTGGGTACAAGTCAATTTTGTTTACACGTAATGTTATAACATTATTAAAATACGCAGCTTTATCAAGCCTATATAATTGACTGGATATTGAATCAACGTTTTCCAAGTGGCAATTTTCTATCGTCAATGGGTAGCGGTTCTGGCGACAGATTGGCAATGGTGTCATGGAGCACTTACTTAGTTTTGTACCCTTTTGTACATACATGTGTACCCTTCAACGGCCAAGTCACACAACATTAAACTATAATAATAATATGAAATCGCAGTAGAAGGAACCTAAGATTTGGTACGAGTTTGTCTAAGTAGATTTCATTACTTTTTAGAAATAAACAAGCAGCTCCATCGAGACTAGTTTTTTACAGAATGTTTTTGGTGGGATTTCACTTATTTTTGTAGAAACGTGCATATTGAATTATTTTATTAGATTTTCTTATTTGACACATTTTTTTTTCTTTTTAGGAGTAGTTTTTTATTATTACATTAGTTCCCGTTCCCGTTCCCCTGGAAAGTTCAGGATAAAACGCATCCTATGTGCTTCTCCTGGTCCTAAGCTAACTCCCCACCAATTTTCAGCCAAATCAGTTTAGCCATTCTTGAGTTATAGTTCCCGTTCCCGTGGGAATTTCGGGATAAAAATTATCTTATGTCCTTTTCCTGGTTCTAAGCTACCTACTCACCAATTTTCAACTAAATCAATTCAGCCGTTCTTGATTTAAAATACCCCCAACTAATAAAATTTGGTCGTATATGTAGTTTTCGAGACAACGTTTTGGTTATGTAGCTGTCGTACTAACGTATATATGACGCAAATAGAGAACCTCCTCCTGTTTTTTTGGAAGTTATAAAACTTTTATTCGTATAGCGATCGTGTCATGGTCGTTTAAACATTGGGAAGTACTCACCAGTATTACCTTTTTGCGGCTACCAGTTATTTATAGGCAAATTCAGTGGAAGTGAGATAAAAAAAAAAAAATATTTACAAATTGTAACCATCCTGCCATATCTATTATTGAATGAATGTTATTGACTATAATGTATTTGGTGTTAGTAGGTAACAGTGTCTACTTTTCTTAGGGAAATTAAATTTCTCGACGATTGTATGTACATTTTTTAACAAATATTTAATGCCCCCTTCGAATAGTTGCAAAATACCTAATATTAATTTAATTTAAGATTTCTACTACTTTTACAATTATACGATTTTAGGTAATGATGATGACTATTATATGACCATAAGTCCCATATCTTACCATTTTATTTATTTTATCATTCGCCATTTTCAGGGTACCGTAAAAAAAGTGAAAACCCGTGCAATTTTTTAGTCTTGTAAAGATAGTCAAAAATCATGTAAAAAACATGTATACAGATTTACGTTTTATAAGAGTTAATTAAATGTACTTTACATGACTGTCATGTAGAAATCTTATTACTGTTAAAAAGTAGTGTTATGGTCGGCATTATAACCAGATTATGATTGTAATATAAATTACTTTTATACAACATCAAGTATGTTTTTAATGGTCTCAGCTGCGTTTACAAGATGGTTATATAATTTGTTCGTGTAAACGATTACAGGGCTAAATTAAATGACTAAAATCTTATACAACTTATTGTTCGTTTAATATATTGTTACACGATTAATGGTAATTTGAGTTACAACTATGATTTCTATAGGACCAAATGTCATTTAGGCTCTATATTATAGGACAACTTTGCTAGTTGGCCGTTCCCGTGGGAATTTTGGCATAAAAATCACATGTTCTTCTCCTGGTTCTAAGCTACCTCCCCACCAATTTTCAGCCAGATCAATTCAGCGGTTCTTGAGTTACAATTCCCGTTCCCGTTCGATTAACCTAGTGTTCCCTTTATGTGGCCATTAAACCCTAAGTCTGTACCAAATTTCAGCTCTCTAAGTTTATGGGTAGTACTAGTTCTATTTTGATGATCATGAGTGAGTGAGTGAGTGTCTGTCATAAATACGAAACTTTGCTTTCGCTTAACTTCGGTACTAAATGATCTACAGGGGTGCGCCAAAGTTCACCTAAAATTTCAACTCCGATAATTGGAAATCCGAAAATTTTCTTCCTAACATTTTTTATCCTAACAATCGCAACTCCTAAAATCTTTGTCACTAATGTTATAATTCCGAAACATTTGTTTTCCTATATTTTCTCAACATAACCATCGTTCATACTATTATTCAAAGTCATATCTTTTTTGTTTAGATTTATTTTTATTTATTATAATCAATATTATATACATAAATTTTTCGTAACTTTGTTTTTACATAACATGTAGGTATAACATATAACGCACGAGCCGAGCGAGCAAAACCAGAGTCCTGCTCCAATCATTCAGTCAAGTTCCAGTAACGAATCGGTCCTATTCCTAATTATTGGTTTAGGTTATGTTAGAACTGTGACCCCAACGCACGAGCCGAGCGAGCGTAGCGAGCGTGGGTGCGCCAAAGTTCACCTAAAATTTCAACTCCGATAATTGGAAATCCGAAAATTTTCTTCCTAACATTTTTTATCCTAACAATCGCAACTCCTAAAATCTTTGTCACTAATTTTTTTATTCCGAAACATTCAACTACATAAAGTCAGTAGCAATAAACATCTTTTACACTTTTATTTGTTTTCCTATATTTTCTCAACATAACCATCGTTCATACTATTATTCAAAGTCATATCTTTTTTGTTTAGATTTATTTTTATTTATTATAATCAATATTATATACATAAATTTTTCGTGCCTTTGTTTTTACATAACATGTAGGTATAACATATAACGCACGAGCCGAGCGAGCAAAACCAGAGTCCTGCTCCAATCATTCAGTCAAGTTCCAGTAACGAATCGGTCCTATTCCTAATTATTGGTTTAGGTTATGTTAGAACTGTGACCCCAACGCACGAGCCGAGCGAGCGTAGCGAGCGTGCCGCGGCAGCGGCCGGCGAAGTGCCAGAACCGAATTGGTCCTTTAGTTATGGTTATGGTAAACTCCCAGGCCATAAGCATAACCGTAAACGAGTCGTATAATAATCATTAAAACTATAAATATCATCTTCTACCCACATATATTTTTTATTACACTTGGTAAATGTTTCTTTCTGAGCATGAGTGAAAATATTATGGTAAGTATGTTTAGGGATAAAAGCGTTATGATATAAAACAGTAGGAGTTTAAATATGTTTACATTAATGATGTTAGTAATTAAAATTTTCGGACACATCAGTGTTATGAGCATCGTCGGTAGCACTACAAATAGTATGAATTAAAACTTTAGGATGAAAATTTTTAGGAAGAATGATCATTCGGACTACAAATAGTTAGGAAAAACATTTTCGGGTAAAGAACTTTAGGTGAGCCAATATGGACCCGATCTACAGACTTGAAATTTTATTTTAAGTATGTGATTGTATAGCTTACTGGATGACGAAAATTTCAGCATTCTGCCAGGCTAGCATGACTTCGAAAACGTGATAGATATAACAATTTATCAACATCTGACTGTCAAAATATGATGAAAATATCCGCCATATTTAATTTTACCACGTAATAAATTTTATGACATTTGGTCATGCTCGCGAAATCGATATAGCTATTTATCGACATACAACTGTCAAAATACAATAAATATAGCCGCCATATTTTATCAAATCGTACCACGCCATATTCATTTGGTCATGCTCGCGAAATCGATATTGTTTCGTGGTGTCTATATATTTTCAGAGGTTCTCAAATAGTGGCCTGAAAATGCGGCGAAATGGTTCCTGTAAAGGATGGTACGGCAGTGTTAGCTTCGTGCTCGACTTGGCGGGGGGCACTGCCGTGACCCCAGATAAAATTTACTGTGTTGTTTGTTACTTTTTTCCTATAGGTTCGACATCGATCATGTCATTTAAAGATAAAAGATTTGTATTTTTTCTGCCTGTGGACACAGACAGAAATTTGTATACTTATATATTTTTTTAATTCGTTCAATAATAATAAAGTAAGCTATAAATATTTTGGAAATGAAGTACCAGGGTGGTATACTTAGAATTTTCTGGAATGGGTTTCAAGAATGGGTCTGCGCTGCCCGCTCCGCTCCCGCTTCCGCTCCGCTGCCGCCCCGCTGCCCGCTAAATTCAAGACACCGGCCTTATACTTACATATTGAAACGATAAATAAAACAATATAAAAAAAAATAGGTACAATCCACCACAAAAACAAAATCTTTGAAACAGATTTGTATTATACAGGGTGTTTGGTAGAGGGTTGACCAAACGGGATGTGCGTGTACCTGAGCCTATTTGGCAGATAAGATCTGGCCAAAAATTTCCTAGTTGTGACAATAAAAAAATTATTGCCAATATTGTATTTTTTTTTTAGATTTTCCGAAATTCCGACTATTTATCGTTACAACATTTTTTGAGCTGCTTTCCAGTCAATTTTTATAGTTGACTAGCTTCCGCCCCGCGACTTCGTACGCGAAGAATAGTTATTTTGGGCTAACGCTAAATATCGATGTAATAAAATAACTTTAATCAATATGTAGGCCTAGCGTCGAGATTAAAAATAAACAATAAACACGCCTATATGATTCAATAAGACATTAATCAGGTCAACTTTAATATATGTGCCTACATAATCAAAATACCCCTGTGAAGATTTGGTGGTACATTTTACGGAAAAACTATATAACCTACAGATTTGATAATTCGAAATAGTTATTTAATTTCATGTCTAGATTTATAATGCGGGGTGAAGAATATTGATAAATATCAATTAATATGCAAAAATACGGGATTTTATTTAAGTACATGTTTTGTGATACGCTGCCATAAAGTGGGTCTCATTTGCCATCAATTTATTTTAGTCCGCCATTTTGACATTCAACTGTCAATTACAGTAAGGAGTATTGATATCAATTTCGACGCAAATCAACTCCAAAATAACTTTTTACCCCTTTTTAATCATGTTAACTGACGATTTAAAGAAAAATGAGTATCACATATTTAATTAATCTTTTTGAAGAACATTTATGCCAAGTTTGAACTTAATCAGACCACGGAATCACGTTGTCCCATACAAACTTTGCAACCCCTTTTCACCCCTTTAGAGGTGGAATTTTCAAAAATCCCTTCTTATCGGACGCCTACGTAATACAAATAACACACCCTCCAAGTTTCAGGTCTCTACGATCAGCGGTTTAGGCTGTGCGTTGATCTATCAGTCATTCAGGACAAAGCCTTTTATATAATGACTAGCTTCTGCCCCGCGACTTCGTACGCGAAGAATAGTTATTTTGGGCTAACGCTAAATATCGATGTAATAAAACAACTTTAATCAGTATGTGGGTCTGGCAGTCAAGATTCGTTATCACTACATATGTAGTATAAAACAAAGTCGCTTTCTCTGTCCCTATGTATGCTTAGATCTTTAAATCTACGCAACGGATTTTGATGCGGTTTCTAGATAGAGTGATTCAGTAGGAAGGTTTTTAGCATAATTTTATCCCCATATTCCTATGGGAACGGGAACTACGCGGGTGAAACCGCGAGGCGCCGCTAGTGACATATAAATTAGGTGAACTTTCATATTTTATGTGCACTACATAATTAAAATACCCCTATTAGATATGATTCAGGACAGGCCCTAGCCCCTCCTTAGGTAGTTGATACTGACCCCCTAATATCAATTCCACGCCACTACCTCTTTCACCCCACTCCCCTTCCACACTAATACATCTTCCACACCGCTCCCACTTCCACATCACTCATCATTACTTATTTCTGGTCTTGTACCCTCGGTAGGGAGATCAATGAACTGGTAATGATGATTTAAAACACATTGGTATGTGGTGGGGTTCCAACCAGGCACCTTCCGATCGAAAATCAAATAACCTAAGCCTTAAACCCCTACGCCACCGACGCTCTACATCACACCGTCCTACATCCACACTAATCCCATTTCCACATCTCTACCACTTCAACGCCTATCCCGCATACACACCACTCCACTCCACTTCCACGCCACTACCCCTTCTACCCCACTACCCCTTCTACCCCACTACCACTTCCATCCCATTTTTTCATACTTTTTCGGAAGAGTCGGCGTTTCATTACACAATACATATTCAGTAGAACGCCGATTATCTGAATTAATTGGGACCGGGGTCGAAAATTCGGATTATCGCACATAGACTGCACATAGCTGGACTCGCGCACGAAGGGTTCCGTACCAAAAAAGACAAAAAAACACGTTTGTTGTATTGAGAAGCCCCGCTTAAATATTTATTTTATTTTATGTATTTTTTCCTATAGCGGCAATAGAATAGAAATACATCATCTGTGAAAATTTCAAGTGTAGCTTTAGCTATCACCGTTATTGACCTTGAATATGCATCATTCTCTCATAGCATACATCCAATGTCCATGGTTCTTGAGATAGTCTGGTGACAGACGGACGGTCGGACAGCAGAACTCAGTAATATGGTTCCGTTTTTACCCTTTGGGAACGGAACTCTAAAAACGATGTCACACCTTTTTTTTTTTTTTTTTTGGGCGCGTTCTGACAACCTCCACGTGGTGCGTCCTGGGCAACGTCGGCGGGCCATGTCATTGAGACTGGTCTGCCGACGGCTAATAGTCAGCGGGGAAGAGGACTCCGTTCGGTGCCCCGGGGAACCTGGGAAGCAGCGGACGGATGTCGGGGCTCGGCCGGCGTCCCGAACTTTTTCGGGTAGCGGCGGTGCGAGTCGGGCGGTGGGCTTCGTCTGGTCGGGGTAACTCCTGACTGGGCAAGCAGGTCTTTCAGACCACCATCGGCAAACCGTCTCTCGGAATGATCAAGTCATGTTTTTGTGACCGAGGGATGGAGGGCTTGCCTTAATTGGCCGGCCCGCGAGGAAGGACACCTCTCTAAAAAACCCGTAATCCCCGGCGTTGGGGCGTCCAAGAGAGCGAGTCCTAACGGGCGTTCTTGCGGGCCTTCGCGCGGCGTCGGGGTGCTCTTTTCAGAGCGTTAGGCGGAGACCTAACTCCTAGCGGCCACCCCCGGGAAAACTCCCTACTCCCGGGCGTAAGAGGGTTGCTGGTTGGTACAGGGGGTAGCCCCAGTGGACTGTTTAGATCCCCCACACTCGTGGGAACAGTATGGAAGAATCTAAATCTAAAAAAACGACAGAGACAGGAGAAGAAGGAGAGGGCCAGTGGGGCCGAGTTGGAGAAGAAGTGATGGGCCAGACGGGCCGAGAAGTTACAGCTCAAGAAGCTAAGGGCCAGAGGGGCCGAGAAATGAATAGAGAAGGAGAGGAAGAAAAGGGCCTAAGGAGCAGATCAGGCTCATTCGAAAGCTGCTGTAGTCGGAGAGACACGCAGCCAGGAAGAAAAACATATGGGAAAGAACAGATCACACGGTCACGGGTGAGTTCTCGTTCAGGGTCCCCAGTCGTTCTTCTGACCAGACTGGAGAGCCCGAACCGCCCTTCCCGTATGGAGGTGACGGAGGAGAGCCTCAAGAGGGCTAGATCGACGGACGTTTCCGGTCAGTCCTCTGAGGAGGAAACTCCTAGAAAGGTACTAGCGGCGCCTAGTAAGAGAGTGAGAGGTCGCCCGCCTACAACAGGCCATTACGTAGGTCTGCGGCAGGCGAAAGAGGCCCTGATTGAGGCCGAGAAGAAAGAGATGGAGCTGGCCGCTGAGAAAGAGCTAGCGGAATCGGCCAAACAGGCCCGCGCCAGGAGGGGCGCCAAACTCTTCGAGTCTCTATCATCAGACATTTCTGATGTTAATGATGAGGGAGACCAAGCGGCAATAGAGCTTCATAGCCAGGTGATGGACAGCATCGCGATTATTTTGAAGGTAGCTACTACCTCAAAAAATCTGAAAGGTAGCTACATAAAGATGCTCAAAGAGCAGGCGTCCTCCATTAAGGAGGCAACTTCCAAGCTTTCAGCTAGGAACAGATCGGAGGAAACACAGGCGCTTGAAGCAGCCAACAGACGCCTCAAAAAAGAAGTGGAGACTCTTCGTCAAGATGTCTCCACACTAACAGAGCGTCTAAAAGGGATTGAGGCTCGCGAGGTGTCCCAAAGGGACAAGGGAGCTTCGTCTGAAAGCAGGAGCGTCAATGAGGTACCGCTCTCACAACAGAAGGACTTCATGGAGGAAGTAGTGAGAGAGGTGATGATCAGAGTCGGTGGCATGGTAGATGCAAAGGTAGAGGCTGTAGAGAGAAGGCTCCCTCCGGAACCACGTCTCCGGCCACCACTGGCAGCCGATCGGAGGCTCGAAGCTGAAGCCAACTTGGCTCTCGAGTGTCCGGATCCTTTACCAGGGACTAGCAGCAGCAGAGGTCCTTCGGTTAAGAGGAAAGAGGTGGAGAAGAAGAAACAGGTAGATAAAAATAAAGAGCCTGGTAAGGAAAGAGAGGAAGAGAAGAGAAAAGGGACAAAAAAGAAGACAGCAGAAGGGCAAACAGGGAAGAAGACCACTGAGTCATCGGTGCCTAAGCCCAGCACGTCCGAGGAGGGATGGACCAAAGTAGTCCACAAGAAGAAGAAAAATAGGAAAAGAAAGAAAAAGAAGGACAAAGAACCGTCAAAGGGTCAAAACAACCGGCCCAAGGCTGTCCCCAAAGCCCGCGCCCCTAGGTCAGCTGCTGTTATAATTACTCTACAGCCAGGGGCCTCGGAAAGGGGAGTCACTTATGCCTCGGTTCTGGCAAAAGCCAAGGAGACAATTAAGTTGCCTTCCATCGGCATCTCCAAGGGGCTTCGCATACGCACAGCGTTGACAGGGGCCAAAAAGCTTGAAGTGCCGGGTGCCACAAGCGGTCCGCAGGCGGATGTGCTAGCAGGCAAACTGATGGAGACGTTCAATGACCAGGACGTGCGAATCTCGAGACCGTTGAAGTGTTCCGAGATACTCGTCTCTGGGCTGGACGACTCCGTAACTCAGGAGGAATTAACAGATGCGATAGTTAGGGACACAGGGTGCTCCGCTGAGGCTATAAAGATCGGGGTGATTCGCTACGATCCTAGTGGTCTTGGCACAGCATGGGTACGATGTCCAACTGCAGCTGCAAATAAATTGGTGGATAAAGGCAGGATACTGGTGGGGTGGGTCTCGGCGAAGGTGACACCGCTGCAGACTAGATCCATCCGATGCTACAGATGCCTAGAGGTGGGTCACGTCCAATCCCAGTGTAGGGGATCGAAAGACAGGAGTGGCTTGTGTTACCGTTGCAGTGGTGCGGGACATAAGGCTGCAAACTGTTCTGCGGCTGTCCACTGTAGTGTCTGCGCAGACGCGCAAAAACCAGCTGGGCATAAGATCGGGAGCAAGGCGTGCTCCTCAGCCCTGCCCAAGAGAAAAAGAACCAGACGGAAGGTGGTGCTTTCGACTGAAGAATCCCAGGCCCCTGAGGCCATGGAAGAGGGTGCAGCAACGGTCTCTTAATGGATACACACCACCAACATTTAAGAGTACTGCAGGGTAATATCAACCACTCTGCTAGAGCTCAGGATCTCCTGATGCAGAGCATGGCGGAGTGGTCGATCCATTTGGCGGTGGTCGCGGAGCCCTATTATGTCCTACCGGGTAGGGATAACTGGGTTGGAGACTCTGACGGCCTAGTCACTCTGATCTCTCAAACAGCAGTCGGCTCCCCCCCCCTCGAACTAGTGTCGAGAGGACGGGGATGTGTCGCTGCGCTAATGGGAGACATCTATGTAGTAGGGGCATATTTTTCGCCAAATCGCTCGGTATCAGAGTTTGAGGTGTTTCTCGGCGACGTCTACGGGCTCCTCAGACGTGGACATCCTCATCTTGCGTTAGTTCTTGGGGACTTCAACGCGAAGTCCACCGCGTGGGGGTCTCCGAGAACGGACGCGAAGGGCGCTGTCTTAGAGGAGTGGGCTGCAACAGCTGGGCTCATTGTCGCCAACCGGGGTACGGCTGACACGTGTGTGCGTCAACGGGGTGGGTCGATTGTGGATATCACATTCACATCTCCTGCTCTGGCGCGCCACGTCTTAGACTGGAGGGTCCTTGAGGAGGCGGAAACGTTATCCGATCACCGGTACATTCGGTTTGACGTTTCCGCTCAGACCTCGGTCCCCGGTCAAATGTCGTCCCCTGGTCCTGGCGGCCCAAGATGGTCATTGCCGCGAATGAACCGCGACCACTTAGAAGAGGCCACAATCGTGGCAACATGGGTCCCAGCACCGGAGAGACCCACTGATGTTGACGCTGAGGCAGCATGGTTTGGTGGGGCAATGCGCAGTATCTGCGACGCCTCCATGCCAAGAGTAAGACCTCGACCAGCAAATCGCCAGGTGTATTGGTGGTCGGCGGAGATTGCGCAACTTCGCGCTGCGTGTATTGCCGCCAAGCGCCGATACACTAACCACCGGAGAAGACGGATTCACGGTCCAGACCACACCACGATTGAGGAGGATCTGTACAACATATACAGAGATGCCAAAAAGAGCATGCAGGCGGCAATTGCTAAAGCGAAGGCTGACTCGAGGCAGGCCATGCTGGAGACCTTGGAAAGTGATCCATGGGGGCGACCGTATCGTATGGTGAGGGGTAAACTTCGCCAATGGGCCCCCCCGCTGACACAAAGTCTCCGGCCTTCAATTCTGGAAGGTGTGCTGTCAGCCCTTTTTCCCAACAGGGCTGCACATACGCCACCGGCTATGGCTCCACCTTCTGTGGCGCCATCAGCTGACGAAGTCTCGGCCGTGACTAGGGAAGAACTGAGGGTGGCGGTGTTGAGACTTGCGTCAAAAAACACTGCCCCCGGTCCCGATGGCGTTCCTGGTCGCGCATGGGTACATGCCCTCAAGATCAGTGACTTCGAGTCAAGACTGCGAGGGCTGTACAGCGCATGCCTGGAACGGGGCCAGTTCCCGATCACGTGGCGTACCGGCAAGTTGGTGCTCCTTAAAAAGGAAGGGCGACCGGCGGACTCGCCGTCGGCTTACCGCCCGATCGTCCTGTTGGATGAGGTGGGCAAGCTGTTCGAGAGGATTATAGCTGCTCGCCTCTCCAGCCACCTAACAAACGAAGGACCTGACTTGGCCGAGAACCAATATGGTTTTAGGCGAGGACGTTCCACCCTGGATGCCATTCTTAGGGTGAAGAACTCGGCAGACGAAGCGGTGAACCGGGGTGAGGTTGTTTTGGCGGTGTCCTTGGACATCGCCAACGCCTTCAACAGCCTCCCCTGGGAGTGCATAAGGGAGGCACTTCGATATCATCGGGTGCCCCTCTACCTCTGTCGGGTTATAGGAGATTACTTGTCGCAGCGCGCTGTGACATTCCCGGCTTGTGACGCATGGAAGCAACGCTCCATGACGTGCGGTGTTCCGCAGGGGTCGGTCCTTGGGCCACTCTTGTGGAACATCGGATACGATTGGGCGCTGAGAGGTGCAACTCTGCGTCAGGTGGCGATGACGTGTTACGCTGATGACACGTTGGTCACTGCCACTGGCAAGACGTACCGGGAGGCTAGCATAATCGCCACTGCTGGCGTCGCGCATGCAGTAGCGCGTATAAGGATGCTTGGTCTCCGGGTAGCCCTGGAAAAATCGGAGGCGATTTGCTTTCACGGTCCGCGCAAAGCGCCACCGCAAGGTGCGCATCTTGTCATCGGCGGGACACGCGTGGAGGTCAAATCTAGCCTCAAATATCTGGGGCTTATTCTGGATGGCAGGTGGAGCTTTCAGCAGCATTTTGCCAATTTGGCTCCTCGGTTGCTGAAGGCTTCATCTGCTCTGAGGCAATTGCTCCCGAATCTCAACGGGCCTAGAGAAGCCAATCGAAGGCTATACCTCGGTGTAGTGCGGTCTATGGCCCTTTACGGGGCCCCCGTTTGGGCAGGTGCTCTCACAGAGAGAAACGTCGCACATCTTCGTCGTGCACAGAGGGTGATGGCGATTGGTGTTATACGGGGTTACCGTACTATATCGGCAGAGGCAGCATGCGTCCTTGCTGGCTCATTACCCTGGGACCTAGAAGCCAAAGTGCAAATGGTGGTTTTCCAGTGGCGCAATGACCTCCGCCTCCGCGGAGATAACCCCCCACTGGAAGAAATAACACACAGGAGGCAACAAGCTCGATCGGAAATGATCGAGCAATGGAAGAACCGCCTGGAACGGGCCACGTATGGAAAGCGCTCCATTGATGTCACACCTAGAATAAACTATATTAAGTTTAACAAGCACAGTTCTACAATATCTATAGTTCATTTAAACATCTCGATTCAGAGTAAGTTATTTTATTTTATTTATTTATATTTAAGTTGCAATCCCACCGGGCCTTACCGAAAATCCCTACTAATATAATAAATACGAAAGTAACTCTGTCTGTTACCTTTTCAAGGCTAAACTACTGAAATAATTGACTTGATATTTGGTACAAGAGTAGATTATGGTCCAGGAAAGAATATAGGCTACGTTTTATCCCAAAATTCCCACGGGATCGGGAACTACGCGTGTGAAACCGCGGGGCACAGCTAGTACAAAATATAATAAATCACAACAATTAATAGAGGTACATTACATAGTAACTTAGGACCCATTCGGATAATTTGCGATTCGGTTAATCGGCGTTCTACTATATTAGAAAGTGTTTTAGATTCTGCGAAAAATTCTGGAAAGGTTCTGGATTGTAATTTAGCGAATCTATGTATCTTTAAGAAGTGTTTGATTTAGTTATAAAAAAACCCTGCTCGACTTAACTATTGTCATATCATAAAGCTAAAATCGATAAATCGCACATGAATAATAATTTTCGTATAGTAATATTTTAGATCGAAAATGTCTGAAGATATGATAAGCAGAAATCAAATTATGAGTAAAATATCCTTAAAATATCTATCAAAGTAATTAGGGCGAGCAAAGCGAAGCCCTTGTAATTCAACAATTTGGTGGTACATTTTATGAAAAAACTACTTCACCTACAGATTTGATATTTGAAATACTTAGTTATTTAAATTAATGTCTAGATTTATAATGCGGGGTGAAGAATATTGATAAATATCTATTAATAAGTAAAAATACGGTATTTTTTTTATTTACTTGTAATTTTGATACGCTGCCTCATTTTCCGTCAATTTATTTTAGTCCGCCATTTTGACATTCAGCTGTCAAATTACAAATTGAAACACATGTCAAAGGAGTATTGATATCAATTTCGACGCAAATCAACCCCAAAATAACTTTTTACCCCTTTTTAATCCTGTTAGGTGACGATTTTGAGAAAACTGAGTATCACATATTTAATTAATCTTTTTGAAGAACGTTTATGCCAAGTTTGAACTTAATCAGACCGAGGAATCACATTGTCCCATACAAACTTTGCAACCCCTTTTCACCCCTTTAGAGGAGGAATTTTCAAAAATCCCTTCTTATCGGACGCCTACGTAATACAAATAACACACCCTCCAAGTTTCAGGTCTCTACGATCAGCGGTTTAGGCTGTGCGTTGATCCATCAGTCATTCAGGACAAAGCCTTTTATATAATGATATAGATGATCATAATTGAGCATTTAATATTAATTTAACTGAAATATGTAGAAATATTTAGTAGATGATATAGATATAGATGATATAGATTATGGTTTCAGCTGATTTCAGATATTATCTGGTCTATCCACAAAATTTTCAGACTCCTACAAGGTCTAAATAATTTGTTATGACCACTTAATGCTAGGAAAATGAAAAATAGAAATCTTATAGGGGAAGTTTCAACTCAATTAATAAGAAAACTAATTGCGACCGACAATTTAAAACTCTTTTAAAAACTTCTTTGTTTATCCCTTATCCCAACATACCTTTGTGCCACACTACTGGACGTATTCTATTCCCTTTTAGCAATTGCCAGAGACGGAAAATCTTGATAGTCTTGGACAATGTGCAATACTTTACTTTCAAAGGTGCAATCAACATTCATATCTTACAAGAGTATGGTTAGGCATTATAAGCTGGAAGTCAGAAGGGAGGTGGACTTGGCTACATATTTATTTAAACTGTTAAGAGGGAGGATTCACAATCCCAGTGTGTTGCGCTATGTGTGCCTAATGAGTACGTGGGACGTAGGCGAAGGCCTAACATGGTGAGTGTGGCGCGAGCACGCACATGCCTGCTGCAACAGGCGCCGCTATCGCGGGCGCTGCGAGTGCTTAACGCTCTGTCTGATTTGTTCTCGTGCTCGCAGTCTCAGTTCACAAAGGAAGCGCATCAAGTAGTTAGTTATTTCAATTTGTAATAAGTATATAATGTATTTTTGTTTTTAATTTTAAGTATTTAAATAAAATAGCCTGTAATGTTAGTGTATGTGTGTGTGTAAATAAATAAATAAGAAAATGAAGAAAAACTATCATTTTAAAATTCATCTGTGTAGTGCCTAGTGCGAGTTTTATTTTCGAAAAGTTAACGTTACGATATCGCGGATTTGTATGGGATAGTATCAACGCCATTCGCTCCTTGTTATTTTTTTTTTTTTTACATATTTGACGATTCAATGTACTCAATCGAGCCTAAGATATTTGATTATGATATTTAAAAACTATGTTCCTTGTCGCGCGTTTGACGGGGAGAGGCCAGAATGGAAAGAGTGTCCCGCCACTTTGGGGTTACAGTCATGCATATAGTGTAAGAGAGAATAAAGCTAAACGTGTCAGAAAAGCGGTTGCTCGAAGGAATATAGTTCCAACGATAGATGTTAATAGTTTGAGGTATGCGTCTGCAAAATAATTAGAGACATTCCGCCAAAACCGAGTTAAACCGGCCGTAAGGCCTTTGTCTGAGAGTTACGCTATCCATAATGAAGGGATTGGACCGTAATCCGCCACGCTGGTCCAGTGCTTGTTGGCGGATGGTTGGGGAAGGTGAGTCATAGGGAGTGCAGTAATAAGGGGAAGGTGTATGGAAAGGGAAAGCAATGGGTGGGATAGGATGTTGTTGCTATGGAGAGGGATAAAAGAGGACGGCAAACAACAGCTCGAGGAACCCGGGGTCGCATACCCGTATGCTCAGAGTATCAATCGGACAGATTGGCTAACTGAGCATCCTCTGGGAAACTGAACACATATAAGTTACAAGTAAGTGAATGGTGATTACTATCAACATATAAAATCAAAAAGACTAAGTATCTGCCGACGGATTGTAAGTGTACGGGGTCTTAAGAACGCGATGGCACAATATGCTCAAAATGATTTTCTTTAGCTTTTATGCATAACCTAAAATCTTCGTACAAATTTTTTTTGTAAACTTTTTTGGGCTCTTTGATGATTGTAATCAAATCAGCAACATGATTAAATTTTTGTCATAACTCTCTTTTGATAAAAATATTTGTCTCATCAACTGCTTCTTTGAGGTCCCCATAGAAAATAATTCAAAGGATTCAAGTCGGGGGATCGTGCTGGCCATGAAATAACCTTCGCGTCCAATCCATCGATTTGGGAACGTTTCATTCAAAAATTCAGTCACCGTGAATGGTGGGCAGGTGCACCGTCGTGCTGTAACCACATTCTCTCACGTACTTCTTAACTTTTTACGAAGATGTTAGTTATGCATACGACCTGAAACTGCGCGGGAGAGGTACTTCTTAACTTAAATGAAGATTTTGGTTATGCATAAGGCCTGAAAAGGAACTGAACGCGGAGAGAATGTGATTGGCTTATTGCCAGTTGGTACACTTCTACTGCCAGTTCGTACACTATTTTTATCATTCAAACCATAGTTTAACTTCCAGTTGTACACTGGTTCCATAAGGTTCAAATTTCAACAGTTAAATGATAGAAAAGTACTGCCGAGGAAGTAACCTCATACACAAGAAAATCAAATGGGAAGAAGCCTGTGGTTGCAGCACGACGGTGCACCTGCCCACTACTCACGGTAAGTGACTAAATTTTTGAATGAGACGTTCCCAAATCGATAGATTGAATGCGAAGGTACTATTTCATGGCCAGCACGATCTCGATCACTTAGAGATACGAGTAGATAACAAGAATTAAAACTATTAAACAAAATCAAATGTTAGAGTTCCAAGTAACAAAAAATATATTATGAAAATGTATCATTTAAAATTTCGTCTGTACTTCGTCGTATTTAAATATACGCTTTACATAGTAAAAACTTCTTCAAATTACATTTAAATATTGAAATAGTGTGAGATTGTAATATTGACATCGGAAGGTGGTTATAAATACGAGGGATCATACATAAAACACTGTTATTAAAGAGAGCAGTTTTATGACTCCGACAGCTTATTTTGTGTTCATGTCTTTTACAGCTCTCTATTTTTCTTTTTAGATTACATATGGTTCGTATGCACTTCTTTTGGGCTTTAAATGCTTCATGTTTTTCAATTAAGTTGCCCCAAAACATGATGCCATAACGTAGAATGGACTCTAAATGATCATGATAGGACATTATAACGGCAGAGATATCGGCAATTTTTTTGAAATGGTAAAGTGCATACGAAAACTGGTTTAATCTAAGTAGTACTAACATAATTAACATGATCCTTTCATTTCCAATTGTTGTCAATATTAAAACCTAGAAAAGTTACATTTATTTCTTGGATCGGGTTTACGTCATGTTTTATGCCTAATTGACTACATCGGTTAGCAAATGACATAGTATTTGTTTTTCTTACATTTATTACATAGTAACCAGCAGCGGCGTAGCGTGGGTGTCGGCCGCCCGGGGCGGAAGACAATTTTGCCGCCCTCTTATTTAGATATTTCAATTTAATGTATATGACGGCGCCACCGTCTACAGACAATCTGTGTTGGCGTGGCGGCGCCACTGTCGTCGTGTCAACGTCACTTGTCATAACAACGTGTGCAACGGGCGCTACGTCTCCAGTCTCCCCACCACCACAGTATAAAAGGCAGAGCTCGCCAGTCGGAACGGCAGTTGTTGGCCGACCGTCGCCCGGTGCGGTCGTGCCTTCCTCATTTAATAATTGTTTTATGGAACTAATGTGATTCAGTGGTAATTGTCTATTGTGATAATAATTAATAAACTGAGTGAATAAAGATGATCTAGTATGTCTTGTTTTAATATAACGCCTCCTGATCCTACATATACTATACATTACATAACATACATTTAAATAAAAAAGTTTATCTAAGTTTTACAATCATCTTTATTATACATTGATACATTTTTATAACAGGTACACTCAAGAACGCGTCAACCTATACACTTTGGACTTTGCACCATTCTTATTAACAAACGCATAAGCTCGAAACTTGAACTGCGAGTGTATAGCTTGATGTGAGCTTTAAAGCGTAACGTAAATTACGATACGAGACATCAATAAAACTTTGTTTGAATCGTCAGTCATTCTCGCTGTTGTTTTGTTAGCCATAAACAATCCAAGCAATAAATAAAATACGGGGAATCCCCGCAAGTCGTAGACGGTGTTGCCAGCAGTCGCTACAAAATATCATTCAAAGAAAGGGGATTCCCCGAATCCGTTACAGAATAAGTAATGAAAAATTCCATGCTCTTTTCAATCGGTCCTTTGTAGTTGCGTTAAAAATATGAAATGGTTCAAATATTTTTATTATTTATTGTGAAATTTTGCCGCCCCACTAAAATGTGCCGCCCGGGGCGGGCCGCCCCTGCCGCCCCCACTACGCTACGCCACTGGTAACCAGTTTATTATGTCCTTAAGAGTCTCGTTTATATCTAAACTCAGAGATGATGCGTCTTTATTTGAGAACATTACAGTGCAGTCATCGGCAAAGAGTACCATGGATGGTTTTATGTATTTAGGAGTATCATTTATACTCGTATACAGGGTGGCCCAAATAGAACGGTCAGTGGGGGGAAGTATAAAACTATAAGAGATAAAGATTTGTTCTTTGGAACCATGTCATCGATTTTAGTAAAAAACTGCCTTCATAGATTTAGAAAAAAAACTATTACTCACTCCGGGAATCGAAACCGGAATAGTACGAGATCCGGCTGCAGGATTACTACGCTCATATGTTTTTTGCTGGAAACCATTTTTTTATGTATATTTACATTTAGGAGTTTTTATCGAAAGGAGTTGTAGAATGAATAAAATTTATTGGGAATTATTGAAATTTGATGAGATTGTATTCTTAATGAAATTATAGGATTTTATATGGTCAATATAAAAAATATTAAATGACTTTTGGCCCACAGGAGTAGTGTACCGCCGCTATAGGGAGGCGATCCAGAAGAAAACTCCCTAAACTATGTATTATATTTATATAATTTGTATATATGTTAGTTTGTTAGGTATTTATGTAATTAGTTTGTATGATATTTTATATGTGCGCGTGGTTTGAGAGCCCTTACCTTGCCGTAACACAGTTTTTAACTAGCACGGGAGGTAAAGTCTCGATAATTGCGCCAAACATAATGTATTGTGTCAAATTTATATATAATAAATTGAATTGAATTGTACAATATCAATATAATTGTACAATATAATTTTACCATTTATTTTCATTGGAGAAATGTCGTGTTTTGGAATATTTATTATCCTTATTTATAATAGATCATGTAGCTTTGGACTTGTTTTTATATAATAGTTATTTTGTAATCTTTGTGTTTATTTTTAACCGACTTCCAAAAAAACAGGAGGAGGTTCTCTATTCGACGTGTATATTTTTTTTTTTTTGTGTGTTTGTTACGCGATTTCTTTGTAATCATGAATGGAGCATTTTAAAATTATTGTTTCATTAGAAAGCGGATATTCGCGAAGTGGTCCCATGTCAAGGAAATCAGGATCTGATGATGGGATCCAGGAAAAATCGAGGAAAAACCCGCAACAATGTAGGCTGGGGTGTCGATTGACATTATTAAAAGTAAAACTACCTGTGACCCGTGGTTTTGCTCGCGATATTCTTGATACCATAAGAATTTCTGGATGAAATTTTTTTGGCTGTATTCTTTCGTATTAAAATCAAATGCTGTTCACAATTCATGGGTTTTAGATATAATAATGTCCTGTTTTTTAATTCGTTAACACACACTGAAATAAACCCGAAACTACAACATTTTTTAAAAATGTTTTTTTATACTATTATAGGTACCTATTACACATATATCTTCAGAGCGTTTTCATAAAACTTTTCGTAAAAAAATATATTTATATATTACAAACAAACACTGCACCAGATTAGATTGTATATATTATTTTAATTAATAAATAGACAGTATAAACGTCATCCTCTATTATCGTTTTTATTTTGACTTTGGTTAATTTTTTAAAAAACTCTTATACCTTTGTGGTTATAAAGAAGTTTTGTAATAAAATGATGGTTTAATTGGGATGATGAAGTTAAAAAGAAGTAATAAAATGCAGGGTTGAGTTAGATTATGAATCATGAGTAACATCAGCTCATGGGACAGGATTCAAGCGGTACCCGTTGAGGTTGAACTGCTCGACACTTATAGAGCAGCGAAAAAATCCCTGCAAGAGGCTATTGCCCTCGCAACTCTCGCGGCAATCGTGGGAAACGACCTCTCCTTGCCAAATGTAGTCTCTGCTATGGTGAGCGAGGAGAGGTCTTGGATTGGAGTGTCCACCTTTTGTGCGGTCGTACTCTCGCAAAATAAAGCTGCGGAGAGAGAGCGCGAAGCCCTCTCCACTAATACTATCCGCAGTAGAAGGTTGGGCAGACGGAGACGGGACTATCACTTTGTCTTGCAACCGCCATACGCCCGACCTGCGGCAGTGATCTCCGGGGGGAGATCCACTGCCGCCAAATAGGCCTCGAGGTGGCGCGCGGTACTTTTGGAAGGGGGTAACTCAACATCTGTCGCCTAGAGCTACATTCTAGCTCGGAGGAGAAACCCTTAACAGGGTAGAGGCGCTGTCCGGGATCGTAGTAGCGTGCAGCCGCGTTTCTTCCGGTTTCGGCCATAAGCGCAGAGGTGGCACACCAAGGGGTTTTAGTCGGTAAGCGCGTCGCCGCTCTATCTTTGCGGCGCGGAGTCCGACATACCCCGTCGTTCCCCTGGACAGAGGAAAGACGTAAAGTCTTCCTCCCACAAAAAAAGGATTCAAGTGATCCACGAGTCAAAAGCTCTTCTGGAGGAAAATTTAAGCGTCTTTTGTAGAAGAAGACTGCTTCCCACTAAAAAATATAAAATAAAGTTAATTTAAAAAAATATGAAACCGACTTCAGCACTAAAAAGTAAGAAAATAATTTAAAATAAACGATATCTTTTATACATATTTACAATTTATAATTAGTTACTTTTGAAGTCGGTGACAGCCAAAGTCTCATTAATATTATAGGCGCGTCTCGTGCTATCTTATAAGGAAAAAAATACAATCCTGGGCTGGCACTGACTCCAAAAGTTACTAATTATAAATTGTAAATATGTATTAAAGATATCGTTTATTTTAAATTATTTTCTTACTTTTTAGTGCTGAAGTCGGTTTCTTATTTTTTTAAATTAACTTTATATTATTTGCCTATATCGAGAAGAGTACGTTTTATAGGAGGCTTTTGTTTCATAATTTTTATTGTGTCTATAGTTCCATAACAATTCCCTTTTGCGATTAGAGCACAGTTTATTACCTTTTGATAGCCAGTTTGGTTTTTTATGAACGTATGTTTCTACTCGATGTTTGGGAAAACATAAATTGTAGAACATTAAGAAAATTTCATAAAAAATATTAAAAGCTTCCTCGGGATTATTTATTAGGAATACATCTTTAAAAAGACAATTAGAGAATTTTATCATGTTATCTTTACAAAAATCACGTTTTTCAGAAAGCCAGTAATCATTTGAGTAGTGTTTTTTGACTGGACATGTCGGTATCTGAGCAGTGTGATCCGATAAATCTCATTCGATATTTACCCTAACGTTGCATTTTCTAATGTTATTAAACAAGTTATCAGGTCATGTTTCACTTTTGATTCCTATTTGAAAGTTTTGTTTGATATTAATTTAAAAATAGCCTTATATTTATTACTTTTTAAAAGATCTTTATAAAAAAAACACCACATATGATTATTTTTTTGTTTAAACAAGATAGTTTATACAGAAGTCAACTAAATGCATTATAAAAAAATTCAAGTTCAGAACGTAAAATTCTTGGAAGTTATTTTATTATTAATATCTAGTAATGTTACTGGTGTCGGTTACTGACTAATATACATGATCCACCGCTGCGAGTGCGAGATTTGTACGAGTATAAGCAGTAGCTAACTGATATTTTGATATAGTCCTCATAGTTGAGGGATGTCATTTTGTATCATATTGTGTACCTTCATCTACCAATGTATCTAAGCTAACAATGAGTGGATCCGATTTAGTTATGAGACCGTTAATGTTTTGGTGTAGGACATGTTAACTATTGTGAACGAAAAAATATCTGTGGTTTAGGTGTGGACGGATGTGAAGAATTAATGTAAGGAGATTCGGTAGATACTTACATAATAATTAATATCAATTTCTATGTTATCCATTATGTTTTTGTACATAATATAGTTGATCCCATAGTTATTAATTTTACCAGATTTGTTCAATAACATTTCATAAGAGAGTATTGTATTTACATTATAAAAATATGCACTTTTGGTATTTTGTAGCTCAACATAAAGTCAATGATTAAACATTTCTACTCTACAATCATGTATAGTTGCACCTTGGCAGGCGTGTTGCTTACCATCAGGTGACTACCTCGCTCGTCTCATCACTTTACCTCAGTGGTTTTTTGGTGCTTGTCAACAGTTGCTATGTAAATACTGTTTTGTTTATTTGATAATAAAGTGAAAAAAAAAACCTTGATCATATAAAAAATCTCTTCATATAAAAAAAATTAAATCTCTTCATATAAAAAAATTTAAATCGTATCAATATTTTTTGAGAAACTCGAAAAGTTATTCATTTTGTGTCTAATATAGAACCGCCTTTTGAAGGTCGGTTGAAATAAGACCACTCTGTTCATAAACAGCATTCTAAGAAAATTATTAGCTGTCCTCTTCATATGAGCATTATGAGTATTAGAGTAGAAGACTTGAGCGCAAGCATGAGAGACAGCTAGTGGTTCGACGACTGGTCTAAGATACGCTGTCAAAAAGATATAAGTACTGGATATTAGGTCTTCGATTCTGTATCATCGAGCCACCATTCCATGAATTTCGTCTCGACCCTCCTGTAGTAAAATGGAACGCTGAATTGGGTGGTTCTTCATTATTCGATAGTTTTGCGTTGGATAATATTACATCCGGATTATCTATATTATTGTCTTTAGGGTATCGATAAAATAATTTCTACGTGCACACTGAGGAAGAATATCCAATCCAGATGTATAGCTTCATAAGTATTGTTCACGTAGGCTCTATGAAGTAATAGTTATTTATGGCACAAGCGAGTAGCGAAAAATGACATTTTATTATTAATTTCTTCGCAAGTGTGTTGAAAAACGTTGTATGGTACACGCGTGTATTGATGATTACTATCCTCAGCTATCTTCAGACCCTCGCCTGACGGCTCGGGCCTCAATAGCGCCTCGGAAGTATTCATCAACTTTACTCACTTGTACCATAAATAACTATTTATTTCAATAGTTTTATTTGAGGTGGATCTTACAGGAAACGAGAGGTGTATATAATATCATCCTAGGAAAAAAAGTAAAATTACTTATATGAAAACTATTAATGTGTATTTCTATATCAACGAATTATTGTTCTACTAATTAGTTCGTCTCTTCCATGTAAATTATATAATGATGACTGGGATAAAAAGTATTTAATCTAATATTAAAATCTTTAAATCTGATTATCTTGTTCCTCAAGGATATATTTGTAGACCCGCTGCCTTATTGAGTATTCTTCAATTATATTGAGAATTACTTTTATTTATTGCAAAAACGTAATTTTGTAGTAGTATTGTAATTGGTTAGTAGTGATCTGTATTAAATTTATTTCTTATAAAGATATGTAATAGATTTGTATAACTGTTTCTATTGCATTAGAAATACCCATAAGACCTTTACTAAGGTTTATAGAAATCGGTCAAGTAATATTGAGGAAATAGTACCAAGTAAATGCAAATTTGCAATGGAAACCTAATATTCGGCGCATAAGGCCCAATTTTACGAACAATGACTAATTTATCGAATGACTAGGGGTCTAAGTCTGCAATTTGACATTATTGATCAGATAATAATGTTGATATTGAGGCACCATAACGAGAGTGTCAGAAATTTGGTATTCTACTAAAATTTATTCATATGGCTGTGGTGTCTCAGTGGTCTTTGTTGCATATAATTTTTTTGTCAATTAAATGTCAGAATACTGTTTCCATGACAACCATCTAAGTTTTATGGAGCTATTGAGTCAGCTGAGTAGTTTTCACTAAGAGAATACCAAAATGACAAAAAAACGGCCATAATATTGATAATAAAATACATTTGAGTAGCATTATCACAGCTTAATAGTTGAGAGAATCGGGGCCCAGGATGTTAGATTTTTTTGCGTAAGTACCATATTCAGGATTGGCGGAGCTGCCTGCATTATCTAAGGTTTTACTATAGATAGTCTATGGTTTACTGTACTCGCTATGCTTGGCCGACGGGTTGGATAATATCGTTTTAGATAGGTAATATACTTATAGCCTTTTTACTTAGAGTGAATATAGCTTTCTAATGAAATAATTTTGGAAATCGGCACAGTAGTTTTTATATTTATTCATTACAAACATACATACACACAAAAATAGAAATATTATCTCTGTATAATTATTATTAAAGAATTATAGAAAATTATATTATTAAAGAATGTTATAAAATGATTGGTACTGTATTGATATGAAGTAAATATATGAGCTGCAATTCTTAACTATAGTTCATCATCATCATCAACCTGCCTCAATTTGATTCCTATATTTAAGTTAAGAAGCTTATTAATGTATAAAATAATTAAGGGACAAGATTTATTTTTTAAAGTTACCTATATACCAGATTAATGATATGTATAATTATTATAATAAGTTTGAAGTAAAGAGCTCCGTTCATTATTACAAACTTTTATTTAGTTTCACGTGTCCCGTTGTCTGTAATCATATCTTTCAAGCCATTTTTCGACCACTTCTGGTTTTCCGATTGAGCTGATAAATTTGGCATCTAGGGCAGAGGTCCCACCGACCGCTGCGTTATGTAAGTCCCATGACAATGCAATAAAAGCTTCTTGTGTTAATGATAAATTTAATACTAGAAGATTGTCAAATAAAAGACATTTTATAGGTATGGTTATTGTATTTTACGATGATTATATTTAAAGTATCCGCCCTAAAATACAAAGATTAACTATAAGCTTGTTCGTTTAAACACAGGGTCATTAATATGCAACCCACTATAACTAGTTATACATTATTGTATTGATAATAATGTCACGATATCGCAAACATTTTATTATCTTATAGCTAAAGTTACAGAGTTTTTAATAAAACCTACGAATAAATAGATGGGGCAATAGTGGAAACGAGAGCATGTATAGAAACGAAATATGAACCAAAAAATGGTCGCGTGATCACTATTGCTAGAACATCGGGGAGTAGTTTTACGTTAAAAGGGATTAGAAAACTAGTCCTCCGAGCTCTGGCGCTCAGGATCTAGCAGGTAGATAGTGAGCGTCGGGAGGTAAACAAGTCCAGCGATTCCTCCACAGTAGTCAGATGTCCTGGAAGTAGCCGATGCCTTGTGATGGATACTCTTCAGGCGCTGCATTCTGCAAATAAACACACGCATTAGTATTGTCGCAAAGTTTAAATGTGTATGGCACAGTGTCTCTAAATGATAAGAGTAAACTATTATCCATACCTATTCATTTAGTCGATTGCACTTGCGTTATAGTCATCAACAGATCGACACGCGTAGTTCACGCGTGTTCTCGTCCAATGAGGTGGACCAATCAGATACTTGGTTCCTTCTCTTAGATGATGGTCTTCTCTTTTTCAACAAGCATCTGGTCGGTGCATCTTTGAATGCCGCAGACTTTCGTATCTCACCGCATTTGCTTAAACGCGTTCAAGGCTATAGCTACGGTCCGTGTGGTATTTTATCGGATTGGGGGACCAGCCGCAATCCGAACCCTCCTCATTGACTGGGCTTGGGACCAGCAGAGCCAGGTGTTACGACTCTGGCAGAGTTACCACTATGAAAACCCCTTCTGGGTCTGATAACTGAGAGGGGTTTTAATAGTTCCACGTATGATGTTGATTGTGTATGAATTCAAATACTTATCGAATTTGTATTGCTGATTTATTGTATTCATCAACTCATTGGCTGGCTGGAAACATAATATTTGTCCATTTCTAAGAGCGCCACGCTGGTCAGTGCGTGTTGGCGGATGGTTGAGGAATATGAGTGAAAGGGAGTGTAGCAATAAGGGGAAGGTGTATGGGAAAGGAAAGCAAGGGGTGGGATAGGATGTTGTTGCCATGGAGAGGGATAAAAGAGAACGGCAAACAACAGCTCGAGGAACCCGGGGTCGCATACCCGTATGCTCAGACTATCAATCGGACAGATTGGCTAGCTGAACATCCTCTGGGACATCATGAACATCAACTGAACACATATAAGTTAAAAATAAAATCCAACTACTGATCAAAATAAAGCTCTAAAATAAATGGAACAAGAAAATATTTATACTAAAATTTAGGGGATAACCGTGGTCGCATGCTGCCCCATATAATCAGATGCCTCGTTCTCGTAATAGAACTGCAAACCAAATGGATTAATAAGTCCATTTGTGAGAGCGTGCGGTTAGTGCGTCTTCATGCCGTAGACTGGGACTACAGGCAGCGTACTGGCACAATGCATTAAAGGTCTTACCTGCGGTCGGTGTGTGATGTTTTATCGGATTGGGGGACCAGCCCTGATCCGAACCCTCCTCCTTGACTGGGCTTGGGACCAGCAGAATCAGGTGTTACGACCCTGGCGGAGTTACCACTATGAAAACCCCACTATTAATGGTATTCTATAGATTTTTCATAGACACCATTATGTTTACGGTGGGGTGTTCATAGTTTCACAAAAAATAACTACTTAGTGACAAATGCATGCAGTGGGAAAAAAAGCAGCATATTAGGGATGTCGACTAAAAAATAATCCGTCAGATAAATTTCTAAAAAATATTGAATACGTATTTTTTTTTTATGATACAAACAAATAATAGAGACGATACAGTAGTGCATAGAAAACTCGTGTGACACAACTAGGTACACCTTTTACTTAGAATTATCGTCATAAGCCCCCATTCCTGAACTTTAATGCGTTATAATTATAACTAAGTAAACTTCATTCATTTGAAAAACAAAAAAAAAATACGTATATCGAGCGTCGAAATAAATAATATACTCCCATTAATCATAATAATTTGAGAATTAATACGTGTCTAATTTTTTTTTTCGAAATGGATCTGACTGTCTAATTAGAATTTAATTTTATTTACCCAGTCAACATCCCTATTATTTAGATATTAAATATTGATCTTAATATTTAAACTATGAAATATAAAATAACACTAAGTAAATAACTACCTACATTAGTAACATTACCAAACGAAACTAGCAATAATACCAATACCTTCTTTAATTCATTAATTACCGTTAAAAGGAACTTAAATGAATAACTTGCACTTAGGTCGTGTGGTTTGACGTTTATTGTAATAATCGTCAAACCACGCGAACAAACCTTTTTTTTTTAACGCCGTGAAAATGCATTGAACTGCATACCACCGTGAACCGATATTGGGAGGACCCCCGGGGCATGTAGGGCTCTCCCAGCCAGAAGAGCTGGGCCTACCCACTAAAAACACAGCGACTTCCGTCCGCGTTACATTGGGGTGCCGTAGGATCCCGAGGGGGATTTCTACTAAGGCACTCCAACGCCGGGCCCGCACTAAAGGCGGCGCCCCCCTCCTTGAGAGGACCTCTCCGGAAGTGAAGACGTCCCCGACTACTGGTACCGAGGGCAAGCGTCCTCCCCAACCCTCGCCCTTTTTACCAGAGCTCAGGAGAATGCCAGCCCCCCTACATTTACACCAACATATAATACACATATTGACTTACATACTAAAAAGGTTTACAACATGTTGACAAACTATACATATTTCAATAAGTGATTTAAAACTTATTGAACTATGCTCCACGGCATATATTACGTAATATTACAGATTTATTAATTAACCCACACGCGATCAGAATGGGATCTTTTGGAAGTTGGGAACTAAATCGCAAATAACAGTTATTGTAAAGTATTTTGCAAAATAAATGCCTCTAAGGAGCGGAGCGCGACCTTCTGAGCTCCAAAAGATTGCTGTTCTAATCGCACGATATTTACATACAGTTTATCAAACGTATTTACAATAGTAATTACGGGTAAAAGTGTCATTCTATTATACGCAATAGAGTTCTGCGCACACGTCAAGCGAAAAAGCAAAGTGAAGCGGAAGGCAGTCGTGTAGCACAAGCCTCCAAAGGAACCACATACACAGGGTGTATTTGTAAATATCGGTATAATTATAAACTAAGTTTCTACACATGACACTAATAAGAAATGCAACAAGAATCGTTACTATAGATGAGAAATCTCTCTAACTTTATTGTGATAACACGTTTTAGTTCAGATGCAGTTTGAATGCAAACCAAACGCGCAGTCCGTTTGCAGTTCTATTGCAGTCGTACCTCCGAACTGCATCTGAACTGCAATTCGCGGTCGGATTGCAGTTGGAAAGTCTGTCTATCTAGACCCTAATATCTTTTTTTTGGTAGCTTACGTACGTAGTGGAAAAAGATCACCACAACATCAGTTTTAGATACTAAATATTAGAGACTAATATTATGCAATAGTCTTTGATTTTAATGAGTCCAATGAGTCGGAACATTACATATTTTAATTATGGGATAGCGATAGTATGATTACTTATCCAACAAAAACATGATAGATTATTTTCCATAGAAGTTAAATAACACATGGTGTTAAAAATATTCTTTTTTAATTATTTAAATGAAATATCGAAATTTGAATCTAAGACGTTGTATTCCGGATGGCAATGGCATGATTACTTTCTAGCAAAATGCCATAATTAAAAACCAACGTCAAAGTAACCAGACGCACCAAGGTCTTTCTCACAGTTGACATTACCGCAGTCATGAAGAGACCTACATCAAAATTCAAAAGTCAGGTACCATTTAGCCAATAACATGGCTAATAGCGCGCATACTTATTTATAAAAATCATTATTCATCTTTTAGCATTCTTTTGACATAGGATACTACACTTTACTTAAGCTAGGCGTATGCTGAGACGCGTCTCAGCATCTCGGAGAGAGAGCAGGACAGACACATGTCTGCGTCGCACGTGCCTGCGACCTGCGTCTCAGCATACGCCTAGTCTTAATATCAAGTAAAGGTGCGTTAGTATATTATTTGGTGTTAAATAGTACGACCAAATTCAGGTTGCCACATGTACAGATTGGAGAATAAAAAAGCACAGTTTTCGACAAGCGTAAAACGTGATTTAACAACAAGAACAAGATGCGTGGGCTTGGGTTGAGAGGCGCTACATTGCGGGGCGTTGGTTACTGGGATCGACAAGCTGGTTGCGGATCGCGGCAAGCGTATCGAGGCAAGCGTATTGCAGCAAGCGTATTGCGGCAAGCGCATTGCGGCAAGCGTATTGCGGCAAGCGTATTGCGGCAAGCGCATTGCGGCAAGCGCATTGCGGCAAGCGTATTGCGGCAAGCGTATTGCGGCAAGCGCATTGCGGCAAGCGCATTGCGGCAAGCGCATTGCGGCAAGCGTATTGCGGCAAGCGTATTGCGGCAAGCGCATTGCAGCAAGCGCATTGCGGCAAGCGTATTGCGGCACGCGGATTGCGGCAAGCGGATCGCGGCAAGTGGATCGCGGCAAGTGGATTGCGGCAAGTGGATTGCGGCAAGTGGATTGCAGCATGCAGCTTGCGGCAAGTGGATTGTGTCATACGGATAGCAGGAAGCCGATTCCAACTTGCGGATAGCGGCAAGCCGATTGCATCATGCGGATTATGGCATGCGGATAGCAGCAAGCAGAGCGTGGACTTCGGGGCGTGACAGGCGGAGCGAAGGTTTCGGGGAACGTCAAGTGGGGTGCAATAAGCGGGCATGATAAGCAGGGCGCAGGTTGCGGTGCGCGCAATTTGGTCATACTATTTAAGACCAACATTCTCAACAACTCACAAGACGTAATAAAATTTTATAAATCAGGTACCATTTAGCCTATAACATGGCTCATAGCGCGCATGCTTATTTTAAAAGTCATAACATACACTCACAAACACACACACACACACACGCACGCACGCTCACACACACACACACGCACGCACACACACAAACACACACAAACACACACACACACACACACACACATAGCGAATGATTATGTTATGTTACACTAGTTAGTGGATTTCCACATAATACATTCATATCTGTATAATACTATAATATGTGAATGTTACAAAGTGCTATAGTGATTGACTAAGGTGGACCTCTGAGGAGACTACTTGTTCGAGATTTGAAACGGAAGCAGTAATAAATCAATTCGAGGTCATGATCTCGAGATCACAATAACAAGTCGCAGTGTCAAAATGTACCAATTTGATGATCATTAAAATGTCCTGTTGCGTACATGTTGTTTGATAGATACGAGTTACATTAATAAAATAGTAAATTATAGTATATGATAATACGTTCAAATACTACTTGTGCCCCGCGATTTCTCTCATGTAGTTCCCGTTCCAGTGGGAATTTCGGGATAAAATATACCCTATATCACTCACTGTTAATATAGCTTTCCATTAGTGATAGAATTTTTGAAATCGGTTCAGTAGTAGTAGGGCAACAAGAAACGAGCGGCTTTGAGAGTGGAGAAGACGCCCTGGGTTTTAAACCGCGATCCACTGAGCCCTAGGGTCCAGCTTCATGCTAAGCCAACTCACCACTTACGGAACGCCCCTCACTCTCCGAGCACCAAATTATTAGTATTGATATATTCTGAAAATAATAAAATATTTATATTTTTTACTTACCTGTTATTTTCTACAGTTTTTCTTTTACACGTGTTTGAACATTATTACTCGTAAAACGTCACTGTGTAATGCCATTATTATTTTGACCTAAAAAATGCCCCCTCGAGTGGTTGTTGGAAAAACCAAATCGAGAATAGGTGTAATTAACACATCGGAGACCGAGTGTAAACGTGGAGGTGTTAGTGTAAAAAACGTGCCAGTAAAAACGAACAGGCCACGAGGCCAGCGAGCGGTTAATTTTGGTGCGGATAAAGTACTCCTAGCGTATTGTTAGAGCATTGGTTGCGGATAAAAGGTTACTCTTTTATAGTACATTGAATAAGAACGCGCGCTAAAGCACTGAGCTAGTGAGAAATCTTATTTGTACTATATACGTTTTTTTGGTAGTATATTATATACAAAGCTGAAAACTTTTTAATAAAAATCTTATTTTAAAATTTTAGATAAGATACATGTTTTAACATACAATTTAATATAATTTACAATACAAAAAACTTATTTTCTAGAAATCTTTCAACGAGACGCGATCAAGACCATTTACCAGAATAACAGATATAGGTCTTAATCGCAAGTACTTAACCTAGCACTTAGCTTTGTCACGACGACTGCAGGCTGTAGCTGGAGTGTAGAGGTGTGGACTCGCGCGGGCGGGAAGCCTCGCCCGCGCGAGTCACCACGGTGCCAGTCTCAGCAACATCGATGCGAGACTCTCAGCTTCGTACGCGTTTGTAAAACTCGGATTGCCCAGTTCTTGTAAACTTATGCGGGGTGAGTGTGGCATACGTGTGACAAAAGTTGTCTCGGGGCTGTGGCCAATTGGCCATAGCCATAGCATTAGCATGCAAGCATTCACACCGGTAAAAACCTGCCGTATGTGTGTTTAATATACTTTTAATTAAATTAATATACTAATATATAAATTTATTTGCCACAGCAGTTTTTTTTTATTTATTTTGTTGATTAAAATCCTTTATTCACTATTCATTATAAACGGTGTTCACACAATAACGAAACACTATTTTGTTATATACTTTATAAATAAATCGTTTGTCGAAATTGGGAATTTTATTGGGATGAAATTATCCTTTTTCATTAGACAAATGTCTCACGTTTTCTCCGAATCTAGTTATGGGCAAATCCATCACTTCACAATTTTTTTTTAACATTCACTACATCATCTCATTATATTATTATTTTTGTTTTGCTAATTAAAAAAACTTCACTAGGGCAGGCTTTTATCCACTTCGTTTTGATTTACCTTAAAGAGAAAAAATACAAAATGTTAGTAAATCACAAACAATACGCGGATACCCGCGTGATGAACAGGGATGACAACTAGAAAAATCTAATAGAAACTTTAAAGCGTTATAACTAGGTCATTTTAACTACTTACTTAAGTAAAACAAAAAAATATGTGTATAATACTTTTGTATGACCAGACTTACGGACGAAATAGAATTTCATTATGTACCCAGTCGTCATCCCTATTAATATAAAGGTGCATGCATAAGCGTCTCAATGCGCAGCCGTACTTAGTGGGTATTGATCGGGACGGGAAACGTCAGGGAAAAAGGGTAGGTGTAGATTTGTAAGGTAAGGTTATCGATTGAGAATTCACGATATTTGCAACGTTACATATTTCCAACCAAATTCTGACATGCCCACAACGTAAATAGCCTGAATTCTCAACACTAAATTTATTGAATAGCAAACCTTCTAAATCTATTATTCTAATATATTATAAATATATCTATAAAATGTTAATTATATTATAAATATGATATAAATATTATATTAGCAAGCTTAAAGGTTATATAGAAATGGAAAAACTCTTAATAATATGTTAGTTTTAAAATCCTACTGGAAAATCATCATCAAATCATCTATAATACAAAAAATTGCTAGATTATATGCGTCATCATCAGCCTGCCTCAGTGCATAGATTATATGTAACATTCGATATGTAAATCAGCACATCCCTAATCGCTGAAACGCGAATGTAGGAAGGCGTATCTAAAGTATCGAACGCGAGAGAAGCAAGTGTACTAGGCATGGTGTGATTATAAACCGCGGATGGCCTCTTTTTCTAATAGTGATTAATGTGTTGTTAGTACAGGCAAATATCTACCAGATTAAATACTTGGAAAGTTTGTTAATTGTCTTCTTCGGTGAGTTTTCCATTGTAGATAATAGAACAACGGAATTCTCTATCCTCGGATCCTACAGGGTACCGATATATAAAGACGGGTACCCCGTGGGAGAATAGACAATCCAGATGCCTTGTCTTCTTATTTATGGCTTCGTCTTCTTTCTATCTGTCTATATATTACATAATGACGTCTGTAGGCTAATGGTTTCCCGTTCACTGATAATATAATACAGCGAAAAGGAAAAAAAGCATAACGCGTCTAAATATTGCCTTCCGAGTGCTGATTAAGTACGATTCACCTAAAGTACAATAGAAATACTTATTATTTTATATTTATGTTTGTGAGAAAAAGATAATTTAGGTTGAAAAGGTTTAACTTTATAATTTACTAGGTCAGTTAACTGTGTGGATTTTCAATCGCGGAATAATAAAAGATATTCAAAAAGAGAGGCTTGTTAGACGGTTTCCACGAAATCGTTTTTCTGTGCATTAACTTTCGGCATTCGCGTTTTTCTGCGGTCTCTTTATTTCAACTAGTAAAATTTCAGAGGTCTAGCTTTAATTTGTGATAGAGAAAGTGTTTAGTCGCTTTTGTCATCGATCGCAATTTTTTTGATAGTAAATTTTCTCGACATCTCATTTTTATAATCGGTTTTATTCGAATTCGCATATTTTTTCGGGTATGCGTGTATGTTTGTGACCTTTTCACGTCGAAACGGCAGAAATTTGAATGAATTGGAAGGAATGGAGATAGCTTAGAAAAAAGATTTCGCGGAAACCGTCTAACAAACTGTTACTGTGAATTGATCGCTTTGCTCGACAGGGAAACGCAAACAACTGAATGAATGCGCGTCAAGTAATAAACACATTAGTGAAATGCTTTTTCATTTTTAAACTATTTACACTCTATAGTAGTTTAAAGTATTACGATCACGCCTATTCGCAAACTCGAATCCAATATTGAGAAAGCCAATAAGACTGAAAGATAAAGAAAGAGAGATTCATATGACTGAAATGTAAAATTTCTTTGATCCTTAGTAATTCTGGAGATAAAGTGGTCACGGAGGGCTATGGTGTAAGACATGTGTATACGTCATACACCTCAGACTTCTGTGATCACTGTGGGCAATAAATAACCCATTTTCTTCTTCTAAATAAATATCTAAAATTTATACGACTAAATAGTGCAAAACATCATCATCCTGCTGACGTAGGACAGATCTTCTTTTTCCTTCATCGTTAGAGCGTCAAAAAACGTACAAAAGAATTCGAAAATCGAAATGAAAAACTTTGTATGTGACGAGGATCGAACCAGCGCCTTCCGAATGGAAGTCTAAAACTTTAAAAACTACGCTATCGACGCTCTAGAAATGTCATGTTACTACAAGTGAATAAAAAAACCTCACAGGGTGTATTAATAAAGAGGAATGTGCATAATCACCACTCGTGATGCCTACCCAGTGATGTTAGCTCAACTAATGCTAATGCTATATTAGTAATATTTTATGTGTTATTATTATATTTACCTGGTAACAGGAACTTTTAAGAGAGATCATCTGAGTAGATGAAGTTGATTTTACCTACAATCCATAATACGCGGAGATGACGCCCGTAAACATGACGTGATATTATACTTGAGTTGTTATGATGAGAAGAGAATACTTTTGATAAAGATCCTTACGAAGATCAAAATTCCATCGGATTATCGCAGCACTAAAGGCCAAAGCTACGAAGAACGCGATTGCTGACTAACGCGACCTTGGCCAGAACTATTTCCTACAAAATCCAGTATTCCTTTAAAACCTGTAAAGTACAAATAAAGCATCACATTAATACACTACGATTGGAATAAATAAGATATCTTTTCGAATGGTTTTATTAAATTGTAATTATATTATATTAACATTCCAAGAATTTGATTTATGAAAGTTAAAGCTAAATGTACCGAAGTTATTAGTGAATTTGATGTATTCTGTACGAAAATGTATGTTTAAAAAGTGGCAATTTAAATTAATAATACGACCATACGTAGTGATCTTTAAAATCGAAATCTTATGCTACGGCCACATTTGCGTTCCGCGAACTCGAATGCCCTTCGCTCGCTGTCGTTTTAAATTGGCACACAATCATAGGATTGTGTCGCGACAGTTTCGCACGACAGTGTGGCCGTAGAGTTACAATATGTTCTCATTAATGACGAAAAAGTCGTTCTAAGGCCTTTTGCACATTATAAGACACAGAGACAAGACAAGAAAAATGTCTTGGCTGGTTTATTATCGTACACGTATTTACGTTTAATTTTTATTTCGTTTGTTATGCTAGAATCATATCCTTAGTCTCTCGCCATTCACGGAGAATACACAAAATGGATCGACAACAACGTCTATTATTGATACTTGTGCCACAGAAGAAAACGCGGTATTTGTAGCCACACGCAGCCGACAAATTGACTAGTATTCGCGTGTTATCCAACAAATGCATTTTTTAAAAGATTGTAATAAGACATAAGAAAATACATATTATCTCTTTCAACACACTTGCTCATAAAAGGGCTCTTACTTGTGCAAAATCAGACAAATTGCACCCTGAAAGAAATAAAGGCGTAAGTTGAAAACACCAACTTTACAGGAGAGCAAAAAACTGTTTAACAATATGTTTGTGATGTTATAATATTTTTTCATATACCAGAATGTAAGAAAAAAGACAGTCTTTTTATGTTTATGTTTTAAATACCTCAAATTATCTCGGTTATTAAATAATTAATATTTAAAGTTTTACGGACATTTTTCTTATTCTTTTACGAATAATCCTCAAACATAAAGATGCTTACTCCAATTTTTAATTTTCTAAATAATTATTATAGTGTAACTACTCGTGGTTACGTCTTTTATAAAGTTCTATACTATCATAAAATACAAAGGCTAAGTACTGCTTACACCTTTTTTTTATTTTTTGTTTTGAAATAAAACCTTAATTTTACATCAAAATTTTATGAAACATTATGTATCTTCGCTTGTACTATTCGAAACTGCAAATTTTTTTCGACGTATTCGCACTTATGCCTTTATTATTCTGAGGGTGCGCAAATAATGATACCTTTTATTCACAAGTGAGTTATAGATTAGTTTGTAGGTTGCTTTGTTTTTAAAAAAGTTTCGATACCAAAAAAATCGTGTCTATACATTTTTAAAACAAAATTCAAATATGTTGCCTTACTTTTGGTACGTCCATGTTCGATTCCGTTAAATTATTTATTCGTCCATTTTTTTATATGTATATATTATTTTATTCTATGACCGATCGCCATTGTTATGTTAGTTGCGCGCGAATAGGAAAACTGTTTAGTAGCGAAAAATTATATTATACACCCCTATTTTGAATTCGAGATACTTAATCACACAGCTAATGTAAACGACGGGTGACAATATAACAGCGAAGTTAGTTTATTTCTTTTGCTTTTATTTAAAAAGTTATGATAAGTCAAAGTTTTTCAAAATCTCGCCGAATTTTATTGTTATTCTACACCGAACAACAGGCGAACGCTGCGATACACAGCTGATCGCGGTCATCGACCCGAGCCGTCACAGAATACTTGATAGCTAGTGTGCCGTCTGGTAATACGGCATTTATTTAGTCATTTTTAAAGATAAGTTATCGACTATCATTTTCGATATTTTTATTGAATATATGGATTCAGTAACTGCTACAGATATTCTGATTTTAATAAGTCCCGTAATTTCAAAATAGGGGTGTATTATTATTATCTTCGCACGTACACGCGTGTACCATACAACGTATTTCAAGTGTGTTGAAAAACGTTGTATGGTACTCGCGTGTATTGATGATTACTATCCTCAGCTATCTTCGCTTGACGGCTCGAGCCTCAATAGTGCCTTGGCAGTAAGCACCAACTTTACACGCTTGTACCATAAATAACAAATAATGTGTAAAATGCCTAAGAGTATACGTTTTATCTTTTATTATTTTTATAAATTGAAATTGAGTATAGAAATTTGAGATTCAAATTTCAGATATTTACAGTGTTTGGCCTGTAAAAGGACTTTCACGTGCTCCTAATGTTTCAAAGTCCTTAATTTCGGAGAATATAGATATAAGTAGTTTAAGAGTTAAAATTCATATTCAATGGGTTTTTACATTAAGGTATTTTTGTTGGTTCTAGTCTTAGTACCGGCCGTTCTAACAGAATTAATTTCGTTATAATCACAAATAAAAGTTATTCTTGTAATAATTCTTGAAAATTGTTATAAATGTTAACGAGGAGCACACGGCTTAAAGCCATGCCTCACGGTCCGGTGCCGCTCCTGTATTACATATAAAAATGTGTGCGGCGAATATGTTTTATATTATAATATACGTATTAGTAAGGCCGTGGCCGCCCCATGTTCATGGTGCCGTGCCGGCGCACCGTTCGCTAGTTTGTGTTTTACTGTTGCATAATTGTTATTGCACGTGTATAACCGTCGCGTTAGTGACTGCTGCCGCCGACGCGTTGATGACAGCGGTCGACCGGTGGCGACGGCTGACGTCTAGAAAGTGCCGTTTGTGTGTTAGAGCCCTAAACAGTTGTAATGCAGTCTGTCTGTCTGTCTAGCGTAGAAGCGCGCCAATGCTCGTACGGGTTGAGCGTGTACCGCCTATACGCGCCTACATGCGCTTCCAAAAGAATACGAGCTTATATAAGTAAGAGTTTAAAACGCAAGTCTGAAACCGCTCTATTTTTTGTAAAAAAATAATACGATGTGCAATAGTTGTCCGTAATAGTGTTACTATACAGAATAGGGCATCTCTAAAAACAGATTTATTCTAATCAGATAATATTAATTTAGTTTTCCTATACTTTTTTACAAGTAGAATCTAATCAAAAAACCTATTATGTGCTACTAAAAACAAATACACGTACGGATATAGGTTGTAAAGAAAATTAAAAGACATGGTACTTATCAAATTTAAATGTATTAAAAGACCTAAACAAATAAAATCACTTGTACATTTAACACAGGAACTAGACCAAAATCAAGCCAACAGTGAGATAAAACAGTCCTAAAAATATATTTTTAAAAAATAATATTAATTAATATTCTTCTCCTCCTTCGCCTTCTCCCTCGCCCGAGTCCATGCCGACCTCCTCGTAATCCTTCTCTAGCGCGGCCAAGTCCTCGCGAGCCTCTGAGAACTCTCCTTCTTCCATACCCTCACCGACGTACCAGTGGACAAACGCACGCTTGGCATACATCAGATCGAACTTATGATTGAGTCGAGACCACGCCTCAGCGATGGCTGTCGTATTCGACAACATGCACACCGCGCGCTGCACCTTCGCTAAGTCCCCTCCGGGCACCACGGTAGGGGGCTGATAGTTAATACCCACTTTGAAACCAGTGGGGCACCAGTCCACGAACTGAATAGTACGCTTAGTCTTAATTGTTCCGATCGCAGCATTTACATCCTTCGGCACCACGTCCCCACGATACAGCATGCAGCACGCCATGTACTTGCCGTGACGGGGATCGCATTTCACCATCTGGTTGGCAGGCTCAAAGCACGCGTTTGTGATCTCCGCCACTGATAATTGTTCGTGATATGCCTTCTCAGCAGAAATGACAGGTGCATAAGTTACCAATGGGAAATGTATGCGAGGATATGGTACCAGATTAGTCTGAAACTCAGTCAAATCGACATTCAGGGCACCATCGAATCTTAAGGACGCCGTTATGGAAGATACAATTTGTCCGATCAATCTATTCAAGTTGGTGTAAGTAGGTCTTTCAATATCCAAGTTTCTTCTGCATATATCATAAATAGCTTCATTATCGACCATAAAGGCGGCATCGGAATGCTCCAATGTTGTGTGCGTAGTCAAAATTGAATTGTAGGGTTCCACAACAGCTGTGGAAATCTGTGGCGCTGGGTAGATGGCAAATTCCAATTTGGACTTCTTACCATAGTCTACAGAGAGACGTTCCATTAGAAGAGAAGCGAAGCCGGAGCCGGTACCACCTCCGAAAGAGTGAAATATTAGGAAGCCCTGCAGTCCAGTGCATTGGTCGGCCAGCTTGCGCACTCGATCCAGAACCAGGTCTACTATCTCCTTACCGATGGTATAGTGGCCGCGTGCGTAATTGTTAGCGGCATCTTCTTTGCCGGTGATCAACTGCTCTGGGTGGAACAGCTGGCGGTACGTGCCGGTGCGGACCTCGTCTACCACCGTGGGCTCTAGGTCTATGAACACCGCTCTTGGTACGTGCTTTCCTGCACCGGTTTCGCTGAAGAATGTGTTAAAGGAGTCATCGCCTCCACCGACAGTCTTGTCCGAGGGCATCTGCCCGTCGGGTTGAATGCCATGCTCCAGACAATACAGCTCCCAGCACGCGTTCCCGATCTGAACGCCGGCTTGACCACCGTGTATGGATATACATTCACGCATTTTCGATTAAAATAATGAATATACTTAAAAAATAATAACTTTTATTCTATAGATTCCTTCCTGGTCGATGCCAACTTACGAACTGTCGAATTGCAAAACAATTGCATTGACGTTTGAAAATTCGAATTTTAATTATTTTAATATTCGTAATTTACTCTCTATAGATACGAAAACAGTATCAAAAGAGGATTGTAATAATATAAAACGAAATTTTAAAGTCTTTTTAAAGTATTTGTGAGTTGTTCATTTTTTATACCTAACTGAAGCCGTTGAATTATCACTTGTAGATCGTGAGTCGGATTGCGGAGATTTTAACATTACTATATAGTAGGAACATAAATATAATAGTGGTAAAATTTCCACAATAAGACTTCGCAGAGTCAGGAGCTCTTACTAGGATAAAATACAATAAGTACATACCAAAAAAAAATATTATTTGACACAAAATTTTGAATGAAATTTTTATGTAAGTATACAATAGTTTTTAATGCATTTGTTTCTTTTAAAAAATATAACTCGGTTTAGGGTGGTAATGTTGTGAGGGTAAAAGACCTTACAAAGGATAACTTGAATTCAATTAATTACTAAATAACACTAAATTAAAATAGTAATGTGAAGGTTTACCTATGAGTACTTTAATAAAATAATATTAAAGAATCCGATGTGATGTGGACGCACCATCGCCATTACGCCCCACCGCGTGGCCACCCGCCTCTATTACCGGCGTTAATTGGTATTTCAACACTAGACTAAAAGTTTAACTATCCTAATAACTAATACTTAAACTGGAAATCAGTAAAGTCGTGAATTTAATTTTAAAATCGATAAAATACGTAAATTATTATTTGAGAGAAAGACGAGACCACACGTGTCGCAGCCGAAGCTTCTAGAACCTACATGAGGGGAGGGGGGATGACCAGACGGGATGCGCAGAACAGCACAAAGGGGTGGTGTACACGAGTGGCGGGCGGGTGGTTGAACACTAGGGGGCGAGAGGACCTAGCTAGACGGGGAGACGCACGCAAGAGGTGGCGGAGGGTGAGGTTTTCGACGCGACAAGCGGGGACGAGGGCCCTGACTAGACGGGGTGCGTAGAGTACAAGAAGTGGCGATACACGAGGGGCGACGGGGGGGAGGACCTGACGAGACACGGTGCGCACTACTACAAGAAGGGGAGACTTACATAAGGGGTTTGCAAACCGAGGGGGTGAGGGGACATTGCACCGGAGGGTGCGCAGACTGACCAAAATACGTTCGTGCGCCGCTTCATCCAGGGATGGCCACCGTTTATCGATCGCCGATTCCCTGATTCCCTTTGTTTAGGTACATGAAACATACGAATATCTAGTTTGAATACCTACTCGCTCAGCAGATTGAATACTTTCAACAGTGAGAGATGCACAGCAAATATATTCGATTTTTCATAAAAATCGCAATCGACGATTTAATATTACGCTAAATTAAAGTATAATAAAATATTACATACCCGTCACTTTAATTTCAATGTAGACTCCTCCTTAACAATAAACGCGTAGGTATTAAGATAACTGTTCATATAATAATTAAAAAATCAATTGAAAATGCCTTGCAAGAGTTGCAGACTATCGCGTAGTAGACATCTTTTAAATAAATTTCGCGAAGAGTCGACGAGTACCGATGCCGGCGATGGCCGAAGCGACTTGACGTAAAAGCGCCGGCGCGCGACGCCGCTGCCGTCCGGGGCAGACATGGGGTGCGGTCGGCCGGTTGCAGCGGAACGCGACAACCTACAGCGCTCTCGTACCGGTATCGACTGGAGGTGGTTATGTATGACGCATGCGTATTGCGACGTTACCCGGCACCAATAAGGTGGTTATGCGCGATTGTCGCGACCACGCTCGACACCGTGTCGGTGGTGTGGAGGCCGCAGTACGCGTGACCGACTGGCTCCCACGTTGATTCTAGACTGAGGTGAGGCGCTGCGCCGTGCCGCCGCGCCGCCGCCCCCCACTGCACGCCCTCACACTGATACTGTGTCTGCACACTGCACCGACACTAGTCACACACACCACCCCACTAGCTTGACCAGTGTGCAATGCGGTACTCCGGTACATGAGTGACGCGGTACTATTGTACGATTCGCAGATTGAATTTGTGTGCGTTTGACGGGGAGCCGAAGTTAAATTAATATAATACACTGTCTGCAACCGTATTGATAAATTTGAATCCTATACAAGGTAAGTCTCTAGATATTCGTTTTATTTTTGTCTTGTATTATAGGTATGTGTTACTAAATTGATATAAATTTTATTTTGCACATTATTTTGTAGCATCAGCGTAGTCACTCTATACTTCTATAATGTTCGTTGGTATAACGTCTAAGCTCCACGTATAGGGATACATTATTATATTTATACGTAGCTAAGGGGTGGATGAAAATCAATGCTGTTCATATGGACGACATAACCTGAGCACTTTGTCCTTTTAAACTACCTATTTTTTTTAACTTTTGTAACTAAAATTTTATTTTAAAGATTTACGTTCTAATTTTGTTTTTATTTAAAGATTTTCTATAAAAATACAGTAAGTACTGTCTGCCTGCCCACATTGTTTTTAGAACCGATATAATCGGGCTGATTTTATCTTCGATTTATATGACCCTTTTTGTAACACGTACGATACGTATACATCCTATTTTTGAAGTGAAAACTTCTTTAGCGGCGCTGAGCACTTTTTTTGTATGGGTAAAAACTTTCAAACTCGCGTCAGGGTCACGTGATGCTGATCGAAAAAGCGTAAGATCAGCATCACGTGACGTTTATGATAACTGAAGTAAGAAACAAACATTGTATTCTACCTCATAAATGATAGTACTTTTATACTTATAATTAAACACAACGTTAATATTGAAGTTTTCACTTCTGCCGGCACTCCCGGAGTGCTACCTTTTTTTTTTTTTAATAAAAATATCGGTTACGATTATTAGGTTTTAGGACGTGGGCGCTTAGCCCAAACATACATATTTTATTCTTTATTTTATAATTAGATAATCTGAACATAATGTTTTTTTTAGTTTTAGCTCGATATATCTCCCCGAGGAGTTTTCCATGAGCGATATAAAGCGGATGCGATTGTGATGCGAATTCATTGCGAGATGATGCAATGCGGTGGCTTTGTCCCGCGTGTGTATCAAATTTTGTAGTAAATTTAATATTTCTTTTGCTTCAGTTCGCGCGAGGATATCAAGACAATCGTTGTCTATCAACCACTATCAACTGATCGCGTTCGCTTCGGCTCTCCTCGGTCCACACCGCACCGCACCCCGCGTGCGCCCGGTCCCGTAGAACACAATAATAGGTATTGACTTTTTATTAATTTCGCTCAGCGTGGTGCCGTATCGCATTTGCTCACGCAAGATACCATTAAAGCGTGAGCGAGTGCGATACGATTTAAAGTGAATTTATTTCGCTTAGCGAATATAAATGAGCCATGGCAATAGATGTTAAGTCGTCAGGGCACTCCTATTAGGCTTTCCAAGTCCGGTAGGAGAATAATGAAAGGAAAAGTGCAACGCACACGGCACACTATGTCATAAAATGTGTCACAAGAATAGGAGAACAATTGGTCTGACTATCGGTCCTACAAAAAGTCCAAAGTACGAAAGCAACCTTATAGTCTAGGATCCGGCTGCAGGATTACTGCGCTCATATGTTTTTTGCTGGCCAATTTTTCTGTATATTTACATTAAAGAGAATATATATTTACCAGGTTGCCTAGCAAAATTTGGCCGCAAGTAATATTATTTAAATTATTTTCAATTGACTTTTGAGAAACATTTCAATTTATATATCAAATGAAAGCTATTTTTTCTGTTTATTATCATATATGCTTGTCTAATCAAATCCGCTTGCAAATTAGGGTTGCTGGCTATTAAAAATGCAGGGCGAAACTCGCGATATCTCGGAAACTATGCGTCCTACAATAAATCGTAAAGACATTATTTGTATCAAATTGCTTGCTAAGCAACCTGGTAAATATATATTCTCCTAATTGTTAAAAAATGGTTTCCAGCCAAAAACATATGAGCGGAGTAATCTTGCAGATCCTAGACTATAAGGTTGCCTTCGTACTTAGGACTTTTTTTAGGACCGATAGTCAGGCCAATTGTTTTTCTATTCTTGTGACACATCTAATGACATAGTGTGCCGTGTGCGTTGCACCGTTCGTTTTATTATTCTCCTACCGTACTAGACCTAGTAATACTGCAGCCGTATCTCGTACTATTAGACCCGCATGAAAATATGTAGGAAACCTTTGTCCGATAATCGGTGACCGACTTTTTGACCGATAATTGAGCTGACTTTTTTATATTGATTTTATAACTGACTTTTTATAGGACGTGTGCGTTACACTATAGCTATCATTACGTTCTATTTTTTTTCTACAAAACCTCGATCACCGATTGTCTGACTAAGGCGAGCAGCCTAAAATTAATATATCAAGTTATCAACATAAAATCTCAGGTAGGTATCGTTCATAGTATAGTCATGAACCATTAATTAAAAAAAATAGTGCATGCCCACGTATTCAACTTATAATTTCTAAAATACAAGTTATGTTGGTACACTTTTCAAGACGTTTGTTTATATAATTTTCTCGCATTATATGGATTAGAATCTATCCAATTTTTGACAATGAATATATTACGAATAAGAAAAGAGAGAGATAGTTCTGTCGTCCGTGAAAAATAATTTGAAAACAATCAGCATTTGTAAAAACATGTTTTAACCTAGAGGTTTTATTTGCTTAAGTAGTTTTAATTAATATTCCTATTTATCTATGACATTGATGACATGTTAATGATCTGTCTAATATAGACCAAGATCCCACAGCCCCCTTTTATAAGTAATTCGTCTGGTATATTAGCTTCTAACTAAACCTACCTCTATTACGATGAGCGAGAAAGATGACACTCACAAACAGCTCAGTTGATAAACAAATTACCCAATAAATAAAGTATCCTGTTATGAAACGGAAAAATACTGTCAACTGTTAACCTTCCGTCCATTAGCTGACCTCTTAAAAGACGATGACGCATATGTTTTTGTGTGAATGTTTTCGTCGGATGCCCGAGGTACGAATGAATAATACCGGCCAATATTCAATCTTAGTCCATACGATTGAGGTTGAAGATTGATTTCATTCTATTTATGACTTTACCTTGACAATTATAGCTAAACGTCAAAAAATCACTACATATGATACATAGTATAAAACAAAGTCGCTTTCTCTGTCCCTATGTCCCTTACTCGTACTTAGATCTTTAAAATTACGCAATGGATTTTGATGTGGTTTGTTTTAATTAACCCCCGATGCAAAAAGAGGGGTGTTATAAGGGTGCGCCAAAGTTCACCAAAAATTTCAACTCCGATAATTGGAAATCCGAAAATTTTCTTCCTAACATTTTTTATCCTAACAATCGCAACTCCTAAAATCTTTGTCACTAATGTTTTAATTCCGAAACATTCAACTGCATAAAGTCAGTAGCAATAAACATCTTTTACACTTTTATTTGTTTTCCTATATTTTCTCAACATAACCATCGTTCATACTATTATTCAAAGTCATATCTTTTTTGTTTAGATTTATTTTTATTTATTATAATCAATATTATATACATAAATTTTTCGTAACTTTGTTTTTACATAACATGTAGGTATAACATATAACGCACGAGCCGAGCGAGCAAAACCAGAGTCCTGCTCCAATCATTCAGTCAAGTTCCAGTAACGAATCTGTCTTATTCCTAATTATTGGTTTAGGTTATGTTAGAACTGTGAACCGAATTGGTCCTTTAGTTATGGTTATGGTAAACTCCCAGGCCATAAGCATAACCGTAAACGAGTCGTCTAATAATCATTAAAACTATAAATATCGTCTTCTACCCGTATATATTTTTTATTACACTTGGTAAATGTTTCTTTCTGAGCATGAGTGAAAATATTATGGTAAGTATGTTTAGGGATAACAGAATTATGATAAAAAACAGTAGGAGTTTAAATATATTTACATTAATGATGTTAGTAATTAAAATTTTCGGACACATCAGTGTTATGAGCATCGTCGGTAGCACTACAAATAGTATGAATTAAAACTTTAGGATGAAATTTTTTAGGAAGAATGATCATTCGGACTACAAATAGTTAGGAAAAACATTTTCGGGTAAAGAACTTTAGGTGAGCCAATATGGACCCGTGTTATAAGTTTGACGTGTCTGTGTGTGTGTCTGTCTGTGGCATCATAGCTCCCGAACGGATGAACCGATTTAAATTTATTTTTTTGTGTTAAAGGGGACTTACGTGCGAGTGTTTGATGAAAATCGGTTGACCCGTTTAAAAGTTATGGGGGTTTGAAAGTAATTGTGTTGGGGGTTTTAAAATTTTTAATTTTAGATAGAGTGATTCAGTGGGAAGGTTTTTAGCATTTTTTATCCCCATATTCTTACGGGAACGGGAACTACGCGGGTGAAACTGCTAGGCACCGCTAGTATTGAATAAATTTAATCTTCAATCTCAATCGGATTGTATATTTTTAATGTAACAACAATATTTACAAAGGGTGAAACGGACATTAGAAAGACCGAAACAATGGCGAGTCAGTCGTATTATTGCATTCAATTAACAACACATCGTTACATTACTTAAGGAAATTCCAAATCGCACATCCTGGATACTACTCGTAGATTAAAGCAGTGGTCTGACCACGAGCGAGTGAGCGATGAACTATCGGCAATTTTCTCGCCCAAGAAAAGGACAGTGAACATACATTCCGTGTGAACGAAAGTGATGCACATATTATTTATAGTTACTCGCCTGTTCACACGCCGGCGAGTACTCGCTTTACTAGTTTTGTCGCTGAGCTACAAAAATTTACTCACCGACTCGCTGAGCGAGTTGGCGAGTGATTTTTACTCGCTCAGCGAGTTGGCTAGTTAATTTTAGTCGCTCAGCGAGTCTGCGAGTAAATTTTTGTAGCTCAGCGAGTTGGCGAGTTTGACCCGGTCTCTTTTGTTCACACGGAATGTATGTTCACTGCGAGTACTCGCTACTCGGTGATCTTATTTATTTCTAGAGATATTTTTAGGAATGACGCGCCATGTATTGAACTCGTTAAATTCATGACCGTTTCTACACAAAGAATTGAGGTTTATAAATTTTAACGAAGGTAGTACTTATATCAATATTTCTGATTATAATTAAATATACGATGAGAGGTCGTTTTCATTCTTACGAGATAAGTTTATTTGAGTACAAGTTAGAGAGCCTGGGTCATAAAGAAGTTCAAAGAACCATTATTAGGTGGGATCTTATTGTCGTGGAGTGAAATAGTTGGCTTGTATAGCAAGCCTTAACGCGCTATTTAAATAGCGTGTGTCATAATCATTATTAACTCATCATATTTGTCCCCACCGAGGGGCTCGAGCCTACTCTGAACTAGGGTGGCTTTAGTTAACCACGCTGGCCAAGTGCGGGTTGGTCGACTTCACATACACTTTAGAATTTCTACGCAGGTGTCGGCAGGTTTCCTCACGATGTATATCTTCACCGTAAGAGCGTTGCAATAAACGTACAACAAAAAAAAAACACATTGGTACGTGACGGGGTTCGAACCAGGCACCTTCCGATCGGAAAGCCAAGACCTTAACCACTACGCCACCGACGCTCTCCCCTACGACATCGACGCTTTCTCTTCGCGTGTCTTAAGCAATAAAAAAATGTTGTTTCCGCCGGATAAATATTCGTTGCTCCGATTATACACCCCTATTTTGAAAATATGGGACTTATTAAAATCAGAATATCTGTAGCAGTAACTGAATCCATATATCCAATAAAAATATCAAAAATGATAGTCGATTACTTATCTTTAAAAAATACAAAATAAATGTCGTATTACCAGACGGCACACTAGCTATCAAGTATTCTGTGACGGCTCGGGTCGATGACCGCGCTCAGCTGTGTATCGCAGCGTTCGGTGTAGAATAACAATAAAATTCGGCGGGATTTTGAAAATCTTTGACTTATCATAACTTTTTAAATAAAAGCAAAAGAAAAAAACTAACTTCACTATTATATTGTCACCCGTCGTTTACATTAGCTGTGAGATAAGGTATCGCAATTTCAAAATAAGGGTGTATATATATTTCTTCTTCTATTGAAATAAATTCCTTCTATATTATTGTTATCCTGACCACAACTAATCTTTTCAGCTTTGGCTCGACTCAGCTCACCTAGGCTACAAGCGTCGCATTGGAATTACACTTCGTCTAGCTATATCATATGTACATAACTGTAAGATTGTAATTATTTAATATATTATTTTATTTATTATAGCAAAAAATATGAAATTACGGTCTTGTATTTGTATTAAAATTTGATATTCGTATTCAATTATATGTGTATATAGACGATCACAGTACATGACCAATATATTAGGGAACATTTGGTATTTAAACGTGTTTAAAGGCTAGCTAAAGGTTGAATGTTACACTATGTATTAGGAAAGATTTGTATAACTAGTAGGTACAAATAAATTATATTGAAATCGTTATAATAACTTCTTACAGGACAGGCGATTCCTAGCCCGATTATTGTATTAGAAATAAGATTATTTTGAATAGATTTCGACTAGATTTTCATAATGAATCCTCAAGAACAAGTAATAGTCAACCTTGATTGAAATGCGATAAATAACCACTCACTCCTGAATAAACAAAGTCTGAGAGCACCCATGTCCAATAGCCCATGTCAGGGATCAATCAACAATGACAGGCGAAGAGATTGGGCACGTTTCTTTCTGATTGTATGTTACATATAAACACGTTAAGGGCGCGAACCCACCGCCTACTCACGCTACGCACGCTGCACACGGCTACGCGGCGCTGCCATAGAGACGATATTTCAATTGTATGACAACGCCGCGTGGCCGTGTGCTGCGTGCGTAGCGTGTGTGGCGGTGGGTTCGCACCCTAATGTTATTATGAGACCTTCATGTTCATAATTGGAATGAACTGCTAATTTCAGTCGGTAGATTTTCAATTTGATCCATTGAAATGTTACATTTTTTAGGCCTAACCTTGCGTTTCTTAGAGGACGCAATTTTATTTTTTTGACGTGTTGGGGGGGTAAGTGTAAAGCTAAAATCAAGTTTGTGGGGTCGCCACCCTTGTCCCACGGCCACCATCTTGAAAATAGGGGTTGAAACGGTTTTTACGATATATCTCTTAAACTATTTATCTGATAAAAAATTTTTTAACATTTTTTGTTGCAAATTAAATTCTCTATAACTTTGGTCCAGTAACTTTTTGTCGTAAAACTATAAATATAAAAGTTATAAGTGAAAATGTACAGAAATTCGAGAAAAAAATTACCGAGAATGCTGTCCAGGTAGAAAATACCCAAGCGACCATTAGGGAACAAAAGAAAAGCTGCTATTATTATTATCATTATTTCTAACCTCTCTTACTGTACTATTCTTTTTTTGAAGTGAAAACTTCTTTAGCGGCGCTGAGCACTTTTTTTTGTATGGGTAAAAACTTTCAAACTCGCGTCAGGGTCACGTGATGCTGATCGAAAAAGCGTAAGATCGTAAGATAATGATAATCAAGACACAGAAATAAACCCGAACCAATAAAAAAATAAAAATACTTTTTTATACTTATTATTATTAAACTTATTGTACATATTATACTTATTATTCTGACGACCTCGATGGCAGAGTGGTCACCATGCCGGACTGCCATCCGTAAGGTTGCGGGTTCCATTCCCGTGCGGGGTGAATTTGTGTGAACCATAAATGTTTGTCTCGATCTGGGTGTGTGTGTGAATGAGTGTGTACGTAGTTTCTGATACCCTAGATTAGATACAAGTTTCGAGGTTAGTTAGGGGTTAGTTACTATAATGAGATGATGTAGTGAATGATTATGATGTAATGAATGATTATATCTTCAGTGCGATTTCGTCAAAAGAGTCAATAATTAATTATTAATAACATTGCAAAATTACTAATTAAAAGAATTATAATAACAAAAAAATAAAAGTAACTGATGACACATTATTAGTACCCACGTATAAAATATGTATAGTTAGAAGTACTGAAAAATAGTACTCACTTCGGAGCGCTGTAAAACCTTAGCTATTGACTTAATGAAAAAATGTTGCATATAAAAGTTGTCGAAAAAACGATCTGCAAAAATGGTCTGATATCGTTTTTTCGTAAAATGATAAAAAAAAGTTATATCGAAAAATATATTTTTTTCTCGAATTTCTGAACATTTTCACTTATAACTTTTTTATTTATAAATTACTGGACCAAGGTTATAGAGAATTTAATTTGCAACAAAAAACGTTAAAAAAAATTTTTATCAGATAAATAGTTTAAGAGATATATCGTAAAAACCGTTTCAACCCCTATTTTCAAGATGGCGGCCGTGGGACAAGGGTGGCGACCCCACAAACTTGATTTTAGCTTTACACTTACCCCCCCTACACATCAAAAAAATAAAATTGCGTCCTCTAAGAAACGCAACCCCAAATGTAACTTTTCAATGGATCAATTGTATGATATTAGTTAGTCAATTATTGTAATCTTAGTATAATTAGTTTTTAGTAGCTTTAAGAGTATAGAAACAAGATTGATTTTATTATATTGTTTGTTTGCTATATAATATACATACATTTTTGTTGTTTTATTGCTGTGCGAATAGTTTTTAATTTAGTATTAATACAGAGGGTTAACCAGACTAATAATCAACTGATACGCAGCTTACTACGATATTTCGTAGGCTTTTTCGTAGCCACGCTTCTGGTAAGTAAGTAATCTTAGTTAAGCTACATACTTTTATTCCAGTAATACACTTTCATTAGTAAAAACAGGAATTATATTACAGCTTGCTTATGAGCGCAATATGGGCAAGTGTGTATGAGGAAATGTATCTGGTTTTATAACATCTGTGTTTGTTTAAATCTCAATTATTGGACTATAATGAGAGATGTATGAATGCATATTTTTTTAGTTAATAGGGGTAAGTATATATCGTACTGTATTATGCGCACGTGAAGATGAAAATATGAGAATGTAAGACTTGACTGTATGAACATTTTTGGTAACATGATATTCTAACAATTTCATAAAAAGACGTGTTGGAGTGACATGATATGTTTATTATATCTCGTCTTGTATCTTTGATTTGATGATATTCCTTTAATAGTACATAGACACCCTTCACAAAAGTGTGCAGAACACTTTAGAACACACTCTAACCGCTGTAGACACCAGTTTAGTGACGTTTTTCGTGCAATAATGCTGATTGCACCAGCGACCAGCAGATGTGAAACACCGCCATTTGCATTTATCTGCACCATAATGTTGGCTTAATCACACAAAATAACAGCCACCATCAAGCTTTAATTTCATGCTCACAGCGTTTTACTGATTATTGCTGAACGAATGGCTACACCTAAGCACTGGAGAGCATTATAAGTTTACTTAATGCAGAAACTACCCAGACCGAGAAAACATTAGCTTTTCACATAAATATTTACAGGAACCGAACCAGTATCCCTCAGTTTAGTAATCCAGTGCTATACACACATACACTCACCTAGCAGTGTGTAAATATCCAATATCATAGTCTATCTAGTCGTCCCTAATAAGCTCATGACATAGTATGATGCCCAAACATCTAGATACACAAACAAGATTCTACAAGAACGAGTGACGTCGAGAGATCAGCGCTGCGTCATCATATCAGAGAGCGGAGCTTCGTTTGCCACTATCAGCCATCATGTCACCACGAGTAGACGGCTACAGGGCCATCATATCACGCATCATATCACGCATATTTCTAACTAGGCTTTGCTTATAAAGAGGGCTTTCCAATAGCGGTCACAAGTATCTATTTGCACTAGTGCTTTTAACATATTAGTTTTACCGCAGTGGCCCAAACATGCCACAATAAAAGGTTGAATGTTAGGTTGTACGAGTAGCGTCATAGTGCTACGAACTTGTCTAGTCACATCATAGGTAGAGATGTCGTTCTCTGACGCTAAGCAAAAAACAGCGTTAAATTACGATCCCTAATCGTACTTTTCTATGACACAGTCTGTCACGGTGACACATTATTGGAAAGCCCTCAAAGTGGAGCTTAATAGTCATTCCTTTTGACCCTAGCATCATGCGATCGATCACAAATATGGTTATTTGAATCAAAAGAAAGTTTTATTTAATAGCAATATATGCGAATGGATTACCCTAAATGACCAATCTGTAAGTATATCGTAAAATAGGTACGAGTAGTTTTATTAAATGTCCATTAAGGTTAGGGCAAGCAAAAATATCCGTGTTTGTAACTGAAACGCCTAACCGAGAGTAGATACTTAGATTACTAACATAGTTTAGGCGGTAGAATTTTTATTCCATCTTTGTAATGCTTTTTACAAACATGCTTTTAACAAATTTTTACTATGTACAACAGTTCTTTTTTAACGGTGACCAAGGCAAACGATAAGAGTGTGTAATTGTAGCATAAAAGTCAATTGTAGCATATAAATATATCAGCTTTGTAGCATATAAGACCGTTTAAGTTTAAATTAGCATCGAGTTTTTCTTTTGGTAATTAAATTTGTATCCAAGCGAAAACTTAATGATAGATATTAGTTTAAAAATGGGCGTTCATAAACTAATACGAATCAGTTTCTACTAAATTGATTTGTATGTAAATAATTATACAAAAGCTAATATAATAAATAAATATTTATCGACTTTTTAAAAGCTTCAAAGAAATTCTAAAATAGTCTAATTACAAAAAAAAATTTTAAGCATAATATGTTTTTTAGGTTTCATAAGACTTTTTTCATTTGAGTGTAGTTTTCGTTAAAAAAAAAATGCCATTTCTATGATGTTTTGTGGTCTAAAAATAATAATTACTCGGGGTTTCTATCCTAACCCAGGCTAACCAATTCATTTACTCAAAAGTTACAATTTATAAACAAAAACTTAGATAATATTAGTCTCCGCACGTTTTCATTAAAATATAATTCAAAACATATAATAATCCATTCATATTATTCTTCATTTTACTTCATTTTCGCAACCAGCAGTTTTTGTATTTTTTTTAAATCCTTTTTTATGTTTCTTTTTATATAATAATCAGAAATTTACTTAATAACTATTATATTAGTTGCAAAGGCGTTGTTGGTACCCGTTTAAGTTATTAGTCACCTAAAATATTATAAACGTGTTATGACTCACATATTTGACCTTTGAAGAACCAAACTAAGAGGAAAAATTCGCTTTGGTGTTGCGTGGGTGACCCCTACGCCGTAAACATGTTTATTTTATAAGAAATACGTATTTGTCTCTTGGTTACGTGATTTCAGTTACGAACGATTGAAGGCCAAAAAATTCCTTCCGATTATAGTTATATCTTGTTAATTATTACAAATTTACTCTGGTTATTTTGGGAGATTGAACAAAATATTACTTCTTCATTTCTTATTATTAGATACATACAAAAATTACTGGAATCTAATTTTAATTCAAATATCGTCAACCAACCATCGACAACACATTTTTTTTTAAATATTTCTCTTTGATCTCTCTTACTTTAGTTGTATTAAATCTACTTATTTTATTAAAGTAGTTTACTATCATTTTTAGGTACAAGCATATTTTTAAAAGCATAATAATTATAGAATCGTAAATAGAGAAGTATAAATCCATATATCTTTATACTAGTAGACTAATATTGTTCTAAAGCTGAACTGTTTTTTAAAACTTTATACCTACAAAAATGATAGGATTAGCCCGACTTAACTACATATGATTGTAATTTGAAACTATCAGTGAAATAGTATGATAAAATACATTTATGACAAAACTAGCTGTGCCCCGGCTTACCCGCGTGGAACCTTAACCTGTGGGAATTTTGGGATAAAAAGTATCATATGTGTTATTCCTAGGTATGAGGAACATCTGTACCAAATTTCATTAAAATCCATTCAGTAGTTTTTGCGTGAAAGAGGAACATCCGTACATCTAAACATCCACACTCACAAACATTCGGCTTTATAATATTAGTAGGATATTACTATAGAAACAAAATTAAGATATTAAAGTCATTCATTACAACTAGTCCTCCATCTAGATTCTAGAATGTATCGCCATTTTGGATTCAGTAAGTATATATAGGTAATCAATTTAGTATAATCGTATACAAAAATGGCAATATAGACAGAACAGTTTCCACATTACTTTCATTTTTTCCGCCAAGTCACAAAAGTTTGTTGCACTCTAGTAAGAACGTGTATTTAGAGGTTTAGAGTTACTATAAAAATAGTATTTTTCAACAAACTTGCTCATAAAATTTCTCCGAAATCAGGCATATAATGACACCTATTATTCACAAGTCAGTTAAAGAATTTTTATTAAAGTTTCTATGTTTTCTAAAAAGTTTCGATACCTAAACATTTAAAAAATTTCAGCAGTCGTTATTGGTGTTACGTAATATTGAAAGTTCATTTAAAGATTTACCTAAAAATATATAATTGTTAAAAAAATTGCCCATTTTTAGACGACAATACCTTTTTTGATGCATGTTCACGAACAAAATATAAAATCTTCTAAAACAGACACATACTCAGAAAATTTTTCATTCATTCATTATTACGAATTAACCAAATCCTCACGGATATAACGCACAGCCAGCTCGTAAATATTATCAACTATTTTATACGTATTTAACACATAACATAAATTCCTAGAAAAGGAATAACCTTTTATTCCTTATGAAATTGATGACATTGATTTTGTCCAAGTGACTCGAAGAAAGTAATTTCAATCTAATATTTAGGAATATTAATCGTATAATAGGCATACCCTTTAGCACATAACATACTTAGTTGCGGAGTAAGTCAAGGAATAAAAAGTTATGACAAAAGTAAAACCGCAGCAAAAACTGTAGTAGGAAAAATACGCACAATATTCGATACATCAAATACCAATCGGGTTCAAGTTCTAATCGATACAGTATTTGACGCGTGCGCGGTACGAACAGACTGCGTAGTTGCGTAATGCGTGAAAAATTTTCTTTTTCATAATATTCTACGATTATACTTAAGTATATTTTTCAAATAAAGGCTCTTAATTAATTGAATATCTTAAGAAATGAACAATTATTCACACAAAACATCTTTTGGGTTTCAAACTTTAGTTACAATAGTAAGGTACTTACTTTTATCACAAAATATTTAAAAAATTCGAATAATTTAACACTTTCACTATTTTCACACTAAAATTAACACATACAACATGTTCATGTCAAAAAGAAATCAAATACAGTTATCACGTTAGCAGACATCTGTTGCTCGCGCGCGTAACATCCCGACTGAAGAATCAATGGCACATTTGGGGGTGGGGGCTTGGAAACGCGTAGGTTGCTAGGGACCGAGCTGAAAATAGAACGTACCTAGCCCGCACAACGTCGCATTCACCACAGATAAAAATACAGACTCATATAAAAATATATAAAATCACATTTTATGTTTATATATACGAAAATTATAGTAATAATTTATTTTGTTATCGCCAGCCGTTTTATTTTTTTATCGCAGATTAAGTTTAAAACGCACAAGGATTATCACTTTTAATCCAGCTCATCCGCGGTCGACGACACGTTCGATTGCATTCGACTGTTTTCGTAGACTGATGCAATCCTAGTGACACGCGCACTACGTCAACGCAATGTTGAAAGTTTCAGTATTGATCCACTGTGAAAACGCCGGTTTAGTTCCGTGGAAACGTTACGTCACTTTCATTCGTCATCAACAACATAGATTGTAAATATTCATGCAAAATGTGTGGCATTTTTTTGTTAATGTGCTTCCTACATTACTACAATACTAGTTTTGATTTATTTAATATAATAAATACTTATTGTGAATATATATAAAATAAAATATTCAATTGTTTTTTTTTTAAGTTGAGCTCCTAACATACTCTTCAAACTAAAAATATTATGACTTGTGTAGAACTAATTATATTTTTACTGCTTATATAAAAATATAATATTTTTTATATTTTATAGAGTTTTCTACATACATTTTTGTTACGTAGTTTTTTATATTGTTTTAAAATATCGGAATGTACAACTGACAATCAGTGCTACGCGTTTCCCCGTCTACGGCGTAGCTCGTGGTAGGTCGTAGCAAACGCTGATTGGATTAGGGTGCAGTTCCACCGCATGCATAACTTTTAACGTTTTATTTTATATTGTCTTCTTTAATTAAATTATTTTTATTCCTAATCTTAACTAAAATTATAAATGCGAATGTTACTATGTCTGTCGCACTTTCATTCCAAAACTTTTGTACTGATTTAAATTAAATTTATTACCGAGATAAACAAGAGCTGGGGAAAGAATAGGCAACATTTTATCCCAAATTTCCTACGGGAAAAAAATTCACACGGGAAAAACCGTACACGAACTAAAATACATATTAACTTTCTTTTGTAGACGTTTTTAAATTTTCAAAAGAAAAAATAGATTAATTTGTATCTAGGGTATCAGAAACTACGCACACTCATTCACACACACACCCAGACTGAGATAAACAATTGTGGTTCACATAAATATTCACCTCAGATGGGAATCAAACCCGCAACCTTACGACTGGCAGACTGGCAGACTGGCATAGTGACCACTCTGCCATCGAGGACGATAAAGCAATGTACAGTATTAAATATAAAAAATTCTCGTGTCACAGTTTTCGTTGCCATACTCCTCCGAAACGGCTTGACCGATTCTCATGAAATTTTGTGAGCATATTCAGTAGGTCTGAGAATCGGCCAACATTTATTTTTCAACCCGAAATTCCCACGGGAACGGGAACTTCGCGTGTGAAACCGCGGGGCGCAGCTAGTATTTAATAAAAAAACCGGTCATTTGCTGATCTGACTCGCACACAAAAGGTTTCAATTCGTACTAAGCAACGGCATAAAAACACGCTTGTTGTATGGGTCTTTGTCGTTAATAGTTTATTTTTATTATGTTTTACCCTTTGGTACGAAACCCTATAAATAATTTAAAAATATTTCGTTATACATACTGTACAGACACACTGCCTTCGATACTACAATGTATGGCAAGTGCTGCCACTTAGGTGGAACTTTCTAGTCAGTCAGTTCACGATTTAGTTCGCCGATTGCTTGTAGATGGCGCTGCTGATTGTAATGGCTTTAACTACATAATAACTTCACGGTCTACTGGTTATAAAAGCAGTTTAACATGTAATAGTTCTTAAACTTTCAAGAAGATTATTATAGAAGTTTATTATTGTACTTTTACGTGAGCAAACATAACATTTTACTTAAATTCATATAAAGAATGCTGGCTGTGTTTCGCATCAAATACGTGTTTTCTCCCATGCGAATTTCGTTTCAAGTAACATAATTATGTGGTTTATCTATTTGTTGATAATGATTGAAGTTAAAATTAAAAACCTATCAATAAATACTATTGTATTTCTAGTTTCTCAAGTTAACTATTCACACAAAAATAGAACTACACAATTCTCAAATATTTGTAAGAAATTAACTTCATAGAGGTTCCATATTTTCACGTTTCAAACCATCCCTTTTTCGTCATTGATTTAGTTCGCACGAGTTTTGATAGATGGCGCTGTAATTTGCGTCCCGTCGTTTTGCAATGTTTGACGACCCAAGTGACAGAGTGTTCACTATACCCGTCTGCCACGAAGGGTTGCGGGTTTGATTCCCGGGTGGAGTACACATTTAAGTAATCTTTAAATCTCGTCTTAGTAATAATAAATAACTTTATTGACAGTAATACATACCTTAATATCTATGTGTACAGTTGCCTGAACTAGGCCGAGCCTGTGTCTCAGGCAACAGTCTTATCTCGGTCTATGTGTACTCGAATAAAAAGCAGTTTATAACTTATTAATTCTAAAATTTTATAGAAATTTGTAAGGTTGTATACGTGAGAAAACATAATTTCACATAAATTGAAAGTAGTTGTGCCCCTTGATTTTACTGATATCAAACCCGTGTTTTCCCTCCATGCGAATTTCGTGATTTCAAGTAACTTATGTGCCATTTCTGTATGTGAACCCTTAATTTAGGTAAACTTTTTAAAAACCTATTAAATGATATAGTATTTCTAGTTTCTCAAGTTTGCTAACATACACAAAAGTAGGGGTACATAATTCTCATTTTTTTGTTTCAAGGCAACTTCATTGTCAAACCGAGGTTCCAAATTTCCAAACCACCCTTTGATTTAGTTCGCACGAGTTTTGATAGATGGCGGTGTAAGTAACGTCCAGTTATTTTGCAATTTTTGACGACTCAAATGGTAGAGGGGTCATCATGCCCGTCTACCGCGAAGCAAGGGTTGCGGGTTTGATTCCCATGCGAGTTATTTTTGTGATCCGCAAATGTTTTTATCGGTTTTGGTGTAGGTAAATAAATGTGTGCCTAGTTTCTAACACCTGAGATACAGATAATAAACCTAGTTAGGGGTCAATTGATATATGAAGATAGAGAATATTTGATCGAATGTTGCATTTATAATATTTTCTGTAGAGAAATACATAAGTACATAATTACTTTGATGAATTTTATAGTAGTGAACAAAAATTCTCCTTAGCTGAACTATTTGCGAGATTTTAAGCATTTCGTGTCGGTTATAGTTTTACTAGTGATCGATAAAAAAAATAAACTAAACAAAAGCTTGATTCTTATCACCGATCTCAAGTATCGTCTCAAATACATCCACGTAGTTATTATAAACTCTCTTTGATATCCAAATTCGTCACACTACTGGTAGTGTTCGTAAGTAAAATACCCATCTCAAGTACGTAAGTATATAATACGCTTTGTAACATAGGACCCGAGAACATCAGGTTGTGTGACTAACAACTTAGTTCGCACGAGTGCTGGTAGATGGCGCTGTACGCCGCGTTGAGTCGTTTCAATGTTTATTTTATAATATTTTCTATTAACTAAGAAACTTTTTCAATGGCTCGAATTATACTGTAGGTAACTCAACTTTTTCAATTAAAACCTAATTTTGATGTTAAAAAATCTAAAACCCAGCCTAATTCGTAACAACGATCTCAAGTATTTCGTTTAGCAACACAGTATTCTATAGGCAAGCGAACCCTTCAAGTTTCACCCCAACGGATTTAGTTCACGGGAGCGCTCATAGATGGCGTTGTATAAAGCTGGTATTCGTTTCAAAGTTGAATTTATATTATTATATTATCTGTTAACGAGAAACTTTTTCAATGGCTCGAACTATATATACTTGTTTACTACTCAGCGGTTTACTTTACATTATATAAAAGTATATATTTAGATAGTTGTCTGACATTTATCGATTTAATCGTTTTCTAATAATAGTCAGTTTCATCGTTCTCTATTATTATACATATGTATTCGAATATTAAAATACATAATTGATTTAAAGACAAACTTTAAATTTTAGATAAAATATTTACAAATTGATTTCTAATATAAAAAGTTAAAATAAACGTAATCATTGTCTAATTTAAATAACTTTTTTTTAACTTATTCAAATACTTTAAACTTTAAGGTAAATATTTAAAAATTGTTTCCTATTTTACGAGTTATATTTCCTTTTATCACTCCCTACTTCGATAAACATAATATTGGAATACTTTAAATAAATTTTGAGAAAATATTCGCAAATTTTACCCTCAAATCTCGTGGGACCGGGGATATTAATTAATATTTCCCTTACTTTGAACTGTCGAAATGGGCTGTGGCAAAAAGTAGGAATTCGTCCGGTCCCGGGGGACGATTGGGGACAATTTAATCAATATTTGAGCCCCGTTTGTCCCATTTGGTATTTGGGCAAGGCTTTGTATTAATGAATATTGTAATAATTTGTAAAATTATGAGTTGGTTGAAATAATATTATTGAAAATTAATGTTACAACCTAATATTGTTTATTATCTACATATTTGATTTTAGTTGGTTTAAAGATCATATTTTTTTTAGGTTGGTCGATGAACAATATTTTAACTGAACTTGTTGGAATAGAAATTTTTATATTGTTTTAAAGAAAAGAGTTATATTAATAGAAAAGAATTATATTGTTTTAGAGAAAAGTTTATATTATTTTTTTATTTAGAATTTAATATACACCTTCTTGTATCGCTAATTAAACCTTTTTAAGAAGTAAGTAGAATATTTGGTTATTAAAAGAATATAATGACAGAATTTGTATTTTATAAAAGAAAGTGATTTTTATTATTTAAAAAAAATATTATTCATAATTATTGTTATACTTATTTAAGTGAAACCATCTGATCCGAACACGATCCCTACATTATAAATATATATTAAATTCTAAATAAAAATATATATATATTTATATTATAGAAAATTTATTTATTTTGTACGTAGTTAATATAAAATCTAATTTAAATTTCTCATCGGCGTTTGTCGTTTGATTAATTTTCTAATTGGCTAAAGTTTCACAAAATGTTAATTGTTATTCTGTTTCTGTTAATTAATTTTACGCCCACTCGTTACCTTTTGACATTGGGTAAAAGTAATTCAAATTACAATTTTGTATTTGAAAAATCTTGAGATTTATTTGCACTTATTGTTATTTTATTTTAATAAAACTAATTTTATGGACGTTTGGATATACATATACTGGCATTTTATGTGACTTGAACAGGGAGTAAGGATGACACAGTTTCTCTCTTATATTTTACTTTCCATTTTCAATTATGAAACGTGTACGATTTTTGTACTTAATATTTGCATATTATTATGAAAATTTTATTTGCATGAAGGAATGTAAAGTTGAAAACTGAAAACTCTTTTAAACAAACCCTGTCTTGTCTGTAACGAACACACAATTGACTGTCATTTTCTAGTTATGTGCGTGCATACATTTCGGCGATCCATTTTAGTGACATCGTTAAATCGGGTTGAATTTAAAAATAATATTCATGTGATAATACAAATATTTACAATCGATAGCGTCGATTGTAAAGATTTGTATTATATGTATACAAACAATAACACACCAATATCGTGCAGTCGTATTGAACTTATGCGCGGACATATTACTTATATACATTTTTGGCGATTCATTTTTACGTATTCTTAGAAATAGGGTTGTCCTAATATATTATATTAAAGCGATAACATATAACAATAGTACGAGATCCAGTTGCAGGATTACTGCATTCATATGTTTTTTTGCTGGATTTTTTTTACACATTTACCATTAGAAGAATATATATTTACCAGGTTGCCTAGCAAAATTTGGCCGCAAGTTCTTTTAAAATCATAATTTTCTCATTTTTATGCTTATAACTTCTTTCATATTAAATTTAGGGCAAGAAGTTGTATGAACATATTGTAGGTAAAGCAATTTGATACAAATAATGTCATTACGAATTTTTTAGGACGCATTGTTGACAAGATCTCGCGAGTTGCGCCCCTGCATTTTTAACAGCCAGCAACTTTTAGATTAGGCAACCATATATGATAATAAACAAAAAAAATGTTTGTATCATTAGCGCAGTGGTCCCACCGCGGGCAGTACTCGCTGACGGTGTGAACAGGCGAGTAACTATAAATAATATATGCATTTCTTTTGTTCACACGGAATGTACGTTCACTGTCCTTTTCTTGGGCGAGAAAATCGCCGATAGTTTATCGCTCACACGCTCGCGGTGGGACCACTGCCTAACGGTACCCTCTAGACAGCACAAAGAGGACATGAGACCGTTAAGCCTGCCGATCGATACTCGGCTACCATTCGGCTGCCTTCGGCCTCTCTTGGCCGAAAAACGTACCGGGACAAGGGAACGTAACACGTGCCGCCCCTAGGCATGCGTAAAGCGTGAACGCGTTGCGCTCAAGTGACGTCACCGTTTTGTGTTTTGGCTTACGAGTTTGTTTTGAAGGTTTTCGAATTGGATTTGATATACAAATAAAAGTGAAATTTGATATGGAGTTGAACAGGTTGTTAGGAAGTTGTTTTTAAATTATAGTCATAATTTTAATAGTAATGCAAGTAATGTTTTTCTTTCCAAATATATATTTTTTTTTTAAATGCATGAAAAATGAACGAAACTAGCCATATTTAAAGGTCTTCTTTAACATCGAACACATCAAAAATTGTTTATAATTATAAACTAAAATAGTCTTTAACAAAATCTTCATATCAAAATATATCATTGTGATCTGATAAAGTATATAACACAACAAAATAGCAACAACAACTTATAACGAAAAATAAGACTACGACAACATCACAATCTACGACGGCGGCGTAGCAACGTAGGCCTATAATCCTACGGCGTAGGCCTATCGTATCGTATCAGCATCTAATTTGATTTATATTTATTAACATTTCATATTTAATGCTTATTTGAACCGGTTATTACTATACAGGGTGTCCCGTAAGTAGTGGACCAACGGGATGTGGGGGATAGGGGAGACCGTTACCTACCAGAATCACCAAAATTTAATGTCCTAGGCCTCATAGTTTTGAATTTATGACGTTTTTTAGTAAGTAGGTGAAATTATCGTACTATGTGCACATTTTTCTTAATTCTACAAATTCTGTTACTTATTTTGATGTTATTTTTATTCAAGGGCGTTAAGAATACATAGGTTTTTCTAATTTAAATCATTTTTTAGTGTAGTTATCATTAACATTAAAATTAATCAACAAAACAAGTGCAATTGTTAAATTTCAAAATACTCTAAGTGGTATTTGAGCTGAGCTGGTGTAAAAAAAATGTATTGTAGCCTTGTGGCACATTATTTTAAAAACATCTACATATCATAAGGATTACAAAAACGTATAACACTGTGGTTTCAAATGAGTAGTTTTTTATTTTAACTAATATCAACGTAAAAGGGAACTTTTGAGAGAAAACAAAAATTCATTGCTAATTATGGAAATTCGTTTATTACTCAATTTATTTTTACATTAAGGGTTCAAAATGCTTTTCTTTAGCTCTTGTGCATTAAAACATCTGCGTATAAAGTCTTTTTGTAAACTTTTTTGGGCTCTTTGATGTTTTTTTATCAATTCAGCAACATGATTGAAATTTTGTGATAACTCTCTTTTAATCAGAAATATTTGTCTCATAAACTGCTTCTTTGAGGAAACCCCATAGAAAATAATCCAAAGGATTCAAGTCGGGAGATCGTGGCCTATTTCATGGCCGATCGCTGGCCAGGAAATAGTACCTTCGCGTCCAAACCATCGATTTGGGAACGTCTCATTCAAAAATTCAGTCACTTACCGTGAATAGTGGGCAGGTTCACCTTCGTACTGCAACATTCGTACGTGCTTTTTAACTTAACGAAGATGTTGGTTATGCACAAGGCCTGAAACTGCGCGGAACCACATACTCTCGCGTACTTCTTAACTTTATTCAAAGATGTTGGTTATGCATAAGGCCTGAAACTGCACGGGAGAGAATGTGGTTGCAGTACGAAGGTGAACCTGCCCACTATTCACGGTAAGTGACTGAATTTTTGAATGAGACGTTCCCAAATCGATGGTTTTGACGCGAAGGTACTATTTCCTGGCCAGCGATCGGCCATGAAATAGGCCACGATCTCCCGACTTGAATCCTTTGGATTATTTTCTATGGGGTTTCCTCAAAGAAGCAGTTTATGAGACAAATATTTCTGATAAAAAGAGAGTTATCACAAAATTTCAATCATGTTGCTGAATTGATAAAAAAACATCAAAGAGCCCAAAAAAGTTTACAAAAAGACTTTATACGCAGATGTTTTAATGCACAAGAGCTAAAGAAAAGCATTTTGAACCCTTAATGTAAAAATAAATTGAGTAATAAACGAATTTCCATAATTAGCAATGAATTTTTGTTTTCTCTCAAAAGTTCCCTTTTACGTTGATATTAGTTAAAATAAAAAACTACTCATTTGAAACCACAGTGTTATACGTTTTTGTAATCCTTATGATATGTAGATGTTTTTAAAATAATGTGCCACAAGGCTACAATACATTTTTTTTACACCAGCTCAGCTCAAATACCACTTAGAGTATTTTGAAATTTAACAATTGCACTTGTTTTGTTGATTAATTTTAATGTTAATGATAACTACACTAAAAAATGATTTAAATTAGAAAAACCTATGTATTCTTAACGCCCTTGAATAAAAATAACATCAAAATAAGTAACAGAATTTGTAGAATTAAGAAAAATGTGCACATAGTACGATAATTTCACCTACTTACTAAAAAACGTCATAACTTCAAAACTATGAGGCCTAGGACAATAAATTTTGGTGATTCTGGTAGGTAACGGTCTCCCCTATCCGCCACATTCCGTTGGTCCACTACTAACGGGACACCCTGTATTTAAGCACCATTTTACCCTTATTATTTATCCTGTGGGAATATTATTATATGGAAACAAAGCGAATATTCCCAGTAGGGATGAAATCCTTACTTCCGATGGGACGTTCTAGACATTTCAAGTTTCGAATGGGACGCTCTAGACATAGTCGCTTCCGAAGTTAGCATATATTGACTAAGAGGGTCAGCGTACGATGCGATTGTGTACTCATACATATGAATGAACCTTGGTTCACTTTTCCGTGTTCCTTTATTTAAATTTTATCATTTTATAAAAATGTCTTCTTCTTAAAGTACATTAAATAGGTACTTGGAATGCTCTTGACGATAAAATAATTTATTCAACGAATATAAAAAATGTTCTGACGCTATTATTCATTATCATTAAAACTTTTTAATAATGCAAATGAAAAATTGTTGGCTAAAAGGTTTCAATTTATCTTTTAAACAATATACTAACGTCATTAGTGAGAGGCATTTAGAAAAATTTACTAGAAAGCAATGTTTAATAAAATGATACCTAGATAAAAATCTCAAAAAACGTATTTTGAAGCTTGAACTTTTAAAAGATTTTTAATAACATTGCTTCATTACTCAACACTTTCATTTTAAAAGCAGACTCGATGCAATTATGCATTTTTTACACCTATAAAAAATCTATAAAGTTAAAAGAAACTTTATTAAATATAAACGTCGGTCGTCGACAGCGCGTCTAGACAGATCGAACTAATTTCATTTTGTAACAAATTGAACGGTCAGGAATACGTTTAATAAGTCTCACTTACAGAGGGGAGGAAAGAGGAAAATGAATATAAATAACTTATAAAATGTTTTCGTAGTAATAAAATGAAGCAAATCTTTCACGAATCAATGACCACGTCAAATAAATTTGTAACTACATTTGAAGATATAAATAAATTGAATTGAGTGTTACGAAAAAATATTTAAGAGGTTGAGGCCGTGTGTTCACAGTATGAAATATGTCTTGTCTGATTTAGATAAGATACAATGTTCATGTTAATGAGAAGATTTTTGTCGAATTTAAGTAAGAAAAAATTTTTGTATGTTTTAGACAAGAAATAATCTAGTATTAACATGAACAATGTATCTTATCTGAAACAGACAAGACAAACTACTTACCTTTGACACGCGGCCTACAGAATTTCTCATTTATTAAATACTTACGGTGCCCCGCGGTTTCACCCGCGTAATTCCCGTCCCCGTAGGAATATGGGGATAAAATTATGCTAAAAACCTTGCCACTAAAACACTCTCGGTCTTACCACAAAACGAAGTCTAAATTTGAAACATAGTTTAAAATGATTTTTACAAAAAATTGTACCACAAATCGATGTCTACCTCTAAAATTGGTTTAGGCAGTGTTTGAAATGACAGTCTACCTAAAAACTCTGATGCCCTTGTTTAAAGCTATTTCTAAAATGGCCGCCTGAATTTGTATCAGCTGATTTGAAACGTCAACGTGATTTTATATCGATTATGATATTATGACCTCTTTAGTTTGTTATTCAACCTCTTTGCTATATTGTTACTACAAGGTGCCGCTTGATGGCGCTAGTGCACAAACTCCAAAACGGCGAGAATATGAAAAGACGTAAAAAAACTATTCGAAACGTATTAATGTAATTATATTCTAATAAAAGAACTGCATTGTGTCATTGAATTCAATTTATTTAATTAGACAATAAGTACATTATATTCTAAGAGAGACCCCTCTCGAGACCCTACCTCCCGTGCTAGTTATAAACTGTGTTACGGTAAGGTAAGGCCTCTCAAACCACGCGCACATATAAAATCATTCAAATATATGAGGAACATGTCCGTGTACTTCGTAGCTACTTGAAGTAAACGATACGGTGCAGGTAGGCTCCACAACACGTAAGGTGACCTCTGTTGCTGTAGCAGGGGCGATACCACGTCGGTTACGGGACGGATACGGTCGACGTTTCCTCTCCACCAGGATGAAGCCATCCACGTCGCCTTTCTCCGCTGCACTGACTGCTGCTCGCTGTTTCTTCGGTGCAGCTAACTTCGTAACTCGCCTTTGTTGATAGTAGATAGACAAAACGATTATTCTGCCGAACATTGAGGCAGTTGTTGCGGCACGACACTACTGCTCGTGTTTTCGGTACAAACGCAACGCAACGGTACAAATCCATTAATTGCAACTCTTCTACGTATCCGTGTTTTAACTATTTAAAATTGTATGAAAATATAAAATTAAATACAACGTCGATCGAATAAATAATAGTCACACATGACATGAGTCAGTCAGACAACGTCGATCAAAAGTCAATTCAAAAAACGTTTCGTTTACGGATTAAACGATCTTTGAGGATGAAAACATCAAGTAATTAGTTTACTGTTTCTTCAATCAACAATTATATTTATAGATAATAATACTTTTAAAAATAAATTATATCAATTAATAACTTAATTCAATAATTATTATCAACTTTTGAGATACATTTGTTTATGTTGTACTCAACTTGTCCTGCATATAACGTAACGCGTTTATGTATTGCCATACGTATTTTATTAAAACCAGAGAGAAACAGTATCGTGATCCTTATTCTATGAGTAAAACCATTTTTCAAGACAAGAGCAAGACAACGATTTGTGGTAAGAAAAATTCAAACACGGTCTAACATGCCAAAATCGTGTTTGACTGAAGAGTGGTCTAGAGAGTGTTTAAACATCGATTTATGGTAAGACGGTCTATCTGTTAAAATAAACCGCATTAAAATCCGTTGCGTAGTTTTAAAGATCTAAGCATACATAGGGACAGAGAAAGCGACTTTGTTTTATACTATGATAAAGAATTTTAAAATATATAATTGTAATTTTTAAAGAAAATATATTCTTTATTTCTAAAAAAATATTTCGATGAACCGACCAACATTCTTAGGGGGAAATACTGGTGTTTCTCGGTTATCGGAAAAATTTGGGACAAACCACGAAATACCGACAGAATATTTCTTCACTTTATTTTGTCTCCGTTATTTTTATTCGTACTTGTTTATTTTCTAGGAGCAGTGGTACATGTTAATTTTGTTTATGGTACCAAACCATATATCAATACAAAAACCATATAAATGAGTCGCTACATTGTTACGAAAAAAACAAACACACAAACAGAATATATAAGAATAATACAAAAAACATTCATAGATTGTATTATTTCGAATGATTTTTTTCAAGCATAGATACCATTTTGTTATGAAGTAATTTGGTAGATTCCATAGAAAAAAGAAAAGACAGACAAAAACCTACTAAGCAATGCTAGAGTCAACATGAAACTAAATATTCGTTCTATAAGTGTATAAGTACTAAAATTACGTACTTTAGATTACTTTGGTAGTCAAATTATTTGTTAATTTTCCCTTACGTTAAATTCAGTCCAATAATATTCCTATTTATTAAATTTTAAGACAATTAAGACACTATCACTAGACTAGCCATAACATAGCATATACTTAGCATTGAGTATACTCTATTACTATAAAAAACTATCTTCAATATTCCCGCAAACTCTATAAAATCAGTTATCACAGTAAACAATTTCCTCAAAGCACCCGCTTTCCCTACTATTGCTAACAAATTACTAGATTAATATTCTCTCCTTTGTACTTCGCTTTATTCCAGCGACGTTATTAAGCTGTTGTGAGCTATGATCAAAGCTGGCGTAACACAAAACGCACAAAACCAATATTCTCAAAAGAACGGTCACATTCAGTATTTATTGCCTCCTCTAGTGAAAGGATTACTTCGCTCTTGAAGCGGCAATCAACTCCGTCAAAGGGACGGGTTTTACAATCTTTTTTCTCTTCCAGATTAAACGGAAAGCAATTTAATAATGTTTCTTTATGACTTAACTCTGATAGTTTAAGTTTTTTATAAGATGAGGATAGTTGAAAGGCGATTAGTGGTGTTAAATTAATGTTTGGACTTTATAATTTTATATTTTTTATAATTCATTTTAGTGATATTTATAATCATAAAATAGATAATTATATGCAAGACAGATGTGTGATGGTTTAAATGACATTTAATTTTAAAAATTAAATAGGTACAATACAAAAAGTTACGAACTTTTGTATCACTTAACTTATTCACAGTAGGTTTTACAATAATATATGACAAAAATGACGTAAAATTTAATTTACTTGAAAGATAAGGGAAAGAAACATCCCTTACCTTCCGTCAGATTTGACATATTTCATTCAAAGTGTCTGGTACATTTCATATTTTTATATTAATATGAGAAAAGGTATGTGAGTGTTCTCAGTACTGTGGAAAGTTTTGTTCGAAACTCAGCCCATATTTTCATATGTATATTTTCTTAGAACATGTGTTCATTATCATATTTTCTTTAACATAATTAAGGCAACCAGATAATTACTTTCAGTTACCGTAATAATTTTAGGCAATATTATTCTGTGTTTTTCCATACCCAACGTGTATGGAGCGAAACTTTCCAGACTGATTGCTTTGGTTTACGAGAACATTATAAAAATAAAACCAGGTGATTTTATTCTCGCCTTTAATTATATTATATTCATTGAAAAAGAACTAGGCATGTTTTTCTCCTAAAGTGTGTGTGAATGAGTGTGTGCGTAGTTTCTAATAACCTAGATACAAGTTTCAAACTTAGTTATGGGTCAGTTACTATAATGAGATGATGTAGTGATTATGTTATATTATGATAACTTTTTTGTGACTACATCAGTAATTAAAATAAAGTTACTAATAAATAACTATTTGAAAAGATTTTATTCACGCATTTAATTAAAATCTATTAATTCTTTTTTGTGACTTACAGCAGAAATGTAAAACAAAACACAGCCAATAAAACCACAAAAGACATATTTCATGATGATCACTTGAGTAATGAGCGTAAGTAAAAAAAATAGTTAACGTCATCATTTACTAAAAATACACACATCAAAAGTGTCTAGGGATCAACATATATTTTTGCAATAACTTTTCTCCTGATTGATATTAATTAAAATTTTCTTTAAGGATTCATCAAATAAAGTGTTTTCGTTTGTCACAGTAACGATAAACCAAGTCACCTTTGCATTAATAAAGAAATTTGCCATTTTCCTAATAAAGGGATTTTTGACATTTGAACCACTAACATTAAAGTTCGAAAAAAAGACTGAAATAACAGTTTTCTTTAAAATTTTATTGGGTAACTTAAACAATTAATAATCCGTGTTTCTACCGCGAACACTAACAACACAAGAACATCGGTTTGGCATACTCAAAATGAGTTCATCCAAATCACGCTGTGGAATGGCCGCCCATGTTCGTTGCAACAACAAAAAAAGGTCTTCTTGCGACTGGATACCCTCCATATTCGGCAGAGCTCTTCTCTGTAGCATATCCCATGCATGCTCAATCGGGTTCAAGTCTGGCGACTGAGCAGGCCAGGGCAGGACATTGATGTTAGCTGCGGCGAGAGTCTGTCTTACAACTCTTGCGGTGTGCGGTCGTGCATTATCATGCATTAACTGAAATAAGGGACCGATTTGCACTTGTAGAGGAACGATGACGTCTGATACAATCGTCTCAGCATAAATTTGAGCGTTGAGGTTGCCTCTGATCCAAATCAACTCAGTTCTTCCGCCGATCCAAATACCCGCCCATACCATGATGGTTCCACCACTATAAGGATGGACTTCCTGGCAGGATTTTAATCGCTGTTGGCGTCCAGGGGTTCTCCAGTGTCGTATACGTCTTGTATCCGGTCTCATACCAAAACGAGACTCATCAGAAAAGCACACGAAACGCCATTGTTCTTCTGCCCAATTTCTGTGTTCAAGAGCCCATTGATATCGAATCCTACGATTGTGCATTGCTATAGGTGGTACCCGTAGCGGTCTTCGGGAATGAAGGTTCACTTCATGCAAGCGGTTTCTGACTGTTTGGTCGCTAATTAAGTTCCCTGAAGAGTGATGAAGCCGCACGGCTAACATCATGGCGGTTATTGTTGGAGCTCTTCGAGTTAAGATTTGAATGTATCGGTCTTGTCTCCGTGTGGTGCAGCGATACCGTCCTCCATGGCGCTCAGCCACGGTACCAGTGCTTCGGTAACGTGTCCAAAGTCGACTGATAACACTCTGACTTGTATTCAGAGCTAAAGCCACAGTACGTTGCCGGGAACCAGCTTCTATCATTCCCACGGCTCTGAGCATTTCTTCCCTGCTTAAATGACGTCGCCGCTCCATAATAACGTTGGTTTTAATCAGTAGTAGGGAAACAGTAGCACTAATAATGTCTTCAATGCGTTGTATGTTTTTATAGGGAAAATATTGACAGCTGATTTTCATCTTTTACTCGAATTTGATTCACAGTTCCTGATTCAAATTATGAAATGCACCAAAAAGGATCCATATAAATTTATAAAATCATAAATTTATTACAAAGCCACATCTCAATCTCAAGAAATCCGCATAAAAATGCTTGATCCCTAGACACTTTTGATGTGTGTATTTCAATTAAAAGGCCAATTAAGTCAATAAGTATAATGATATTGCAAAGAAATCGCAGATTTTATTACTGCTATTGCTGTTAAACAAAAACCAATTACATGTTAAACACAGTAGTTGTTTAAAAACAAAATAAAAAGACGCCACCGAGTCTCGCATTAAAGCAAATTGAAATTCCCGACTCCGTGCATTTTCTATTGCGTCACGAGGAATCTTCAGTTATTGAATACTTTACTGACTTTAAAAATGCGCCATATAAAATACCAATAATGTTAGGCTTTTACGCTATTTTTATTTTATTTAGTTTTATTTAACTGTCTGTATAGAAATTCTATGGATATTGGAGTCTGAGAAGTGAAGTAAGTATAATATAGTACAGTGGCGTAGCTAGCATGGCACCTGGGGCGAATTGCAGGGGGGGTTGCGCCGTAGAAATCTCGCCCAAGAAAAACTAGTACTATGCATGTAGGAATCTCTAGATAATTATTGTATATTGATATCTTTGATTTACACGAACACCACACATTGAAATAAAATACTTAAACGGATTTCGAATCTGCGGTAAATTCACAATGTATTTAAAATTATATTCAAAATATTGAAGGTAAACTTTTTACATTACTTTGTACAGACGTCTTCCATCTTAGTCTTCTGTGATCACGGGTTCTGTAAAGTATCCGAAACGTCAGAAAATGTAAAACAAAAAACAACCACGACAAAAATCCGTTTAAGTGTTTTATTTCAATAATTATTGTAGTTTTCACATTATTTTATTTGTGGCGGTTTTTTATAGGTGAAACTTTAACTGATGTTCATAGTCGGGCTCGGGTGTCACCCTTTTAGGGGTGACACGGGGCGGAGCACCCCCGCCGCCTTCCCCTAGCTACGCCACAGTATCAGCATTTTAAAATTCAACTGCAGGGCAAATGCTTATTTATCTCACTGATGATGTCATAAGTACAGTGACAATGAATAGAAACACTCCTAATGACTATGCATGTTTGCTTGTTACGTGTTGGTGATCGCAACCCCGATCCATGTCGATATTTTTACCAAGTTATTTATTTAACATGCTTACTACAATTATGAGCTATAAATAAATGATTAGATTTTTGTTTTGTCTTAAACATTATGTTTGATAAAAACAATTTTATGCAAGAACATATTTTGAATAGTCATCCTACTTTTTTTTAATCGTGTTATGTTTGTAATCAAATTCCACATGGAGGAAAAGCCAATATTTAATAAAGAGCTTTCGAAAATGCTTCCAAAGCTCGTTAACATTTTAACCTTTGGCTATCCAATTATGAACTTAATGAGAAAAACTGAGAGAAACATTTTCATCAAAGGTATTAAAAAACTGTGTACGTGAAAAATAAAACATTGTTACCGTTAAAAATGGTTGTTTATAAAGTAGCGTACTTGCGTAAAAAACCTGAAGTGCATTTTTTTGGTTTTTTTTACACTTATTTTAAGTGAAATCAAAAAGTCTATCATTGTTGGCGATATTATTTATTTTAATAAATTGATCTACAAAATCTTAATTAGGTTGTCGAAATTTGAACAAGCGTTGGGAAGAATTCGAACTGATACGAGTATAACTCAAAAATTATATTACTCTTCGGTTTATGGATCAATCATTATTTCTCAAAATATTAGATACGACCTCAATATTTGTACTTATAATAATTCAAAATGTTTGTTATGTCGGCCTCAATCCTACTAATATTATAAAGGCGAAAGTTTGTATGTATGGATGTTTGTTACTCTTTCACGCAAAAACTACTGAATGGATTTTATTGAAACTTTACAATAATCTTGCTTATACATCAGAATAACACATAGGATACTTTTTATCCCAAAATTCCCACGGGAACGGGAACTACGCGGGTGAAGCCGCGGGGCGCTGCTAGTAGTTTATATATTAAACAATATACAGGAGCTCAAATTCTGTATAATAATTCAAAATGTTTTTAATTTCGGTCTCACTATGACATGTACGCCAATGTTCCCGTAACCTCACCAGGGACCGATAACCGCCCCACCCCAGCGCCATTTCTGCCGCAACAGGAGCGATTAGGTGTGACGTCACGGGCTCGGGTCATCGACGAAACCGGTGTCCCAATTTATCCCGGTCCCTAAAAGTGAACTGTGTCAAATTCTGCAGCGAAAACATCGAGAGTTGAGTTGGTTTTCGGTTGTATAACGCGATATTGTTTTAGAGATGCATTTTAATTGATGATAGTTTTGTCTACGTAATGTTTTAGTATGAATTTGGAGAAAAAATCCTACTAGCTAATATCAAACAATAGAAAACTTATCACGATTTGAATAAAATACCAAAAAACTAATAAATCAGCCCCGTAGTTCTTACGTGATGCACATATATGTACCAATACACAAATAGTACAAATAGAAAACTGGTAATATCAGTTGCTAAAATCACCTCTGTTACTAAAATCTTTGTCTAATTCATTAAAATCAAACGCATACATAGTTTACCACAATTGCTTTTTATTAGACTTGTATACATTTGTAAAACAAATTAAAAACTCAAATCGTTTACAAAACACGTTAAAGTTGCTCGTTTTAATTTATTTTGAAACCGAAGTTTGTTTTGCGAGTTAAATAAAACCTATTACTGGATAAACTGGAGTCTGGAATTCCTGGGATTTTAACGCCGGAATATTGTAGGTAACACTCAACGTTAACTCGATAAAGAATAATTGGATAACACACATTTTTCTGCGAATAACGATAGCACTGGCTCGTTCAAATTAAATTATCTCTGTAAATAAATCAAAATTATAAGTGTAATACTCTTTAAGTACTTTCGTATTGATTTTTATGAGCTTCGTGTTTTTTTTATTATATGTAGATTTTGTTATTGAATTTTATTTTATGAAGTATCTTACTTTGATTTTGTTACCTGAATTTTTATAACCTACATTTGTATATGACGACCTAGTGGTCTGTCTCCCATGCCGTAGGTTACCTGTAAGATAATATCTACATGCACATAAAGATTCTTTATGTGCATGTAAAATCTTTGGTTAAGCAAACTGGTATTGGTCGAACCAGGAATAGACCTCGATCACCGGCTTAGAAGGCAGCATATTACCACTAAACCATTAAAACATCAAAACGTAATTAAATTTTATATAATACAATATTATTTTATAATAAAATATCAAAATTAATCTTCATATTTTCGCAAGAGATCAAATCCCTTCGTAATTGGTTCAATTTAATCTCCGCTTAATTAGTCAAATTTTATTAGCAAACAACAATTTATTTTACAATGAATTTCTGTAAAATAACACGTCTATAATTACTTAACGGAAAGCTTAATTTGGCTTATTTTACACGAGTAATTTACGAACAATAAATATATTAAGATTATTTAATGTTTACGAAGAATCCTACCTATATGATTATAGCGTAGCATATCTTTCTTCATCCATATGTTATCATCCATTATATCGTGAACACTGTAAAAATTTCTTTAAAAATACTTGTGCTTATAAACTTTAGTTCTGGAAACTACTAGTTTACGTCTACACAATAGTTAATACACATGACGAAGTAAACTAAAGTGAGTTTCATATCCAACATTTTGCGTGTAAATAAAAAACTAAAAAGAATTTGAACGAATCATAAAAGTAAGCAAAATTGTGAAAAAAGGGGTTACGTAAGCCGCATATGACCACGCATTCGACACGGAGCAATCGAGTCGATAGCAACCGTAGAAACCACTCCGGGGTGTTTGATCGAGTGTTTTGTTTCTTTTTAGGGCTCCGTAACCCAAAGGTAAAAACGGGCGTCTATTACTAAGACTGTCGGTCGGTACGCTGTCAGACCGAATGTCACTAGGCTGTGTCTCATGAAATGTGATAGTTTGTTGAAAGAGCCTTATTTTTTGAGATTTGTTTTTTTGATGACTACTTAGTTGTGCCCCACGGTTTCACCCGCGTAGTACCCGTTCCCATGTTTCCGGCAATTATTCGTTTTTTTCACCTTTTAAACCTCCACGAACATTTCAAGACCAAGATAAGATAAATCCGTTCAGACTCGAGTTTTAGCGAGACTAACGAACAGCAATTGATTGTTATATTTATAGATAGATATATTTCTGTTGTCGCTATCTATTATCTATAACCACGAAATATACTAATACAAAATAAAATTAATATTTAAGGTTCCAGGAACAAATAAGATTTTTTACATTTGTATGAAACCTTGATTTAGAACCTTTTGTGGGCGAGTCCGGCTTGCTCTTGGCAGATTTTTTCCTAACTTCCTTTTTTGTTAAGTTTCCCATTTGAATTTGGGAAGTTCATAACCCAATACTAACCACGAATCACTTGCGATTTGTACGGTTAAGCAACGTTTCGTCCATCATGATAGTGATTGGCCTTTACTAAAAATATAGCTTTTGATTTCATGAGCGTTTTCGAAGTTCCCGGTTATAGTACTAACATCTTGTTACAACTAACCTTAGGAAGACTTTTGAGGGAACAAGAACCGTAAGAAGTTACAACATTTGGTTTAACCAAAAGTATCGTATCGACTTCTTGATTGTGGTTAAAAATAAACATTTCAATTTTTATTATTTTTTTATCTTCATAGACTTCTTGATGAAGGTCTGATCAGGCAATCGCTCCAAGTGAAAATTTTAACTAACTAAAAACATGACAAATCAGACATATTATATTTTTTAATTAAAAAAAGATTCCTGTTTTACTTTGTAATATTTACTCACCCGATACAGATCAGTTTCAAGATTCCTCAATTTTAATTACCTTCAAGTCTTATTGTTGTTTTCAATATCAAATATCTCTCTTTTACGTCTTCCTAACTTTCCAAGAATTGTGTTTCTTTCATCTTTCATTGAATAAATATAAATGAGCAGAACTAGAGACGCAATAAATATAAATCGCGTTTTGATTTTAATTATTATTTGTTACTGTTTTGTAAGCAGACAAATTTTATTTTAAACTAGCTTTTGCGTGACTTCGTCTGCGTGGTTATAATCTTCTTTGGCAAAATTAGGGTTTTTCCCCTTTTCTCCCCCTAGGGGGGGGATTTCCAAAAATCCTCTCTTAGTGGTAGCCTGCTCCCCCCAACAAACATGCCAAAATTCAGCTCTCTACAACTAGTAGTTTCGGCTGTGCGTTGTTTGTCAGTCAGTCAGTACATCAAAGAGTTTTATATACTTATATATATAGAAGATATTTGCAAATAAATAAAATTGGAATATTTATTTGTAACCGCAAAAGAAATACGTTTATTATTACATTTCTTTTAATTTCGTATATTTGTAATTTATGTTGGTCTGTCCTTACAACTCAAAAGATTAGAATAACAGCACATATCATATATTTATTAACAACAATATAAATATTCTTTAAAGGTACTTATATTTATATATGAAGTAATAAGCAGAAACATTATTTTATAAAATATAACCCTGAGTAAAATAAAATACAAAACATAGATAAAGAACTGTTGTATTTTATTAAAAACTTCATCATAAAATAAGTTGGAATGCAAATAGCGCGCACTTAAAGCGGATGGTATTTTTAACGTGAAGTTCAAGAATTGAAATTGAATTTATTTTCTCTCGGATAGAAATATTCAGAATAACATTATTTTTATAACGTGATGACGCATTATAATGTTATGTTAATAAGTTTTACACATAATATTTTCTAAAAACTAAGTGTATTTATGAAATATTTTGTTTCTATGACACGATTTCTCCGTACTCTTATTTATATGTGTAGTCAATATTCCATAATTATTGAACAAAAAGTTTTCGAAGCGCGCGCCAATTATTATCTTTTAAAGCAAAAGCTCATATACCTTGATTACCAAATCATTGTAATTTTTATCTTCATAGAGTAATTAGCAAAGTAAAGAACATCACTCTCGAAAGAATTTTTAAAATCAGTTCAGTCCTCATAACTTTAATAATACAAGTATTCGTATAAGACAACCTTAGAACATACCCATCTCATAATAGAAATCGTACCCTCAATATGGACCAAACACTTTAATTATCGAGTCGGTTCACCGAATCGTGTTCGAAATTCAAATATGACCAGCGATCGATCAAATAATTGATTCATCCGTGGTACTGAGCAGATCAATTAATTCCTCCTTCGATTTTCGATTCAACGCGGATGGATCGAATAGCGCGCGCTGCAGTGCATTCGACGTAATCAAATTTCGAACCGAACCTATTACCGGCCAGTAATTAAACTCCTTCTGGTCAACATCCCAAAATTCATCACCTCGCCAATTTGTAGCCAGACCAATTCGGTTGTGCAGCTAATCTTGGCATGCCAATTTTGAACATTCGTGTGTTTATGTTGTGGCTGTTTTTTACAGAAAGAAGGAATGAAATGTTAAATTTTGGGAAAAAGCTTCCGCAAAATATTGACGCTCGAAGTGTGAATGTTCTATTTGATATTAAACTTGTAGTAAGCAATATTAAACATAGTTTTTTTTCAATTCATATTCAATTTTTGTGTACCTCTATGAAAACACGTTGAAACAATTCCCGCTCTATTTTTTATAACAAAAATCGTGTAAAAAATATCTAAATCAAATTCCACTATCGCACTTCAACTTAACGAACCCCGTGTTACCTGCACTAACGTGAACCAAGCCCTCATACAAACACGCGAGTCCTATACTAATTGCACATCATGCATTGCATTCACTGTTCACACAATCTAAACCCCGTACCATGTTCACATGTCTGTCAATATATGTTCATTAATCCGCGGAGCGTAGAACATAGTACGTGAATACATAATGGAGTAAGCGAATCTGTATGTTCGGTACATAACCGCCTATTAAAAATCAAAAGGGAAATATTGAATATAAAATTTTGCGTTGCTTTTAAAATCAAATTGTTATTTATTTTACGCAATAGTGAATATCAAATTTTGTTTTTTGTTTTAAATATCAAATACTAGTTGTTTATTTTACGCGTAAATTAGTGAATATCTTTTTGCGGTTCGTTTGGTATACTATCATTTTGTTTGGTTTGTTAAAAATGGAAGAACTGAAATGAGAATTGTATACATTTTTTTGTAACTTGCAAATTGGGTCCTTTGTTCGTCTTATATTGTTGGTTAGACATTTAATGAGAATTATAATTTTGTTTCGTATTTCATTCTATCATTTATAATTAATATTTCAAAAGTCACTGTACAACATTTATTTTTCCAGTTAATTATCCTCGAAGTCACGTAACTGACTTTAACAAGACTCTAAATTGACAGATTTGAAAACTTTCCAGGGTTACCTGGGAAGTTAAGTAAAGTTAGCCCCTTATTTACTTTTTAATAGATTGTTATTTTAACGAGACAATTATGCAATATCAAAACGGTAGATAAAACAAAATATTAATACTTTTTAAATGATATTTACTATAATATACAAAATATGTTAAATTTTATGAATTAATACGTTAATTAAATTAAAATATTGATAAAAAAATTGATTACTTTTTATTTTTACCAAACTTGTATTATATTATCGCAATCACATTCGCGGAACTGAGCTAGTGAATGTATCTGTGTGGTTTGTTTACCGAGCACAAACACGGCTCGGGCCCGTACATCATCGATTATAACGAATTTATACATATATCTGTCAACAAATACGCAAAGACACGTATTTGTATTCGCAAACAAATTTATTTTTCAACGTGTACTCGTATCTATATTTAAAACAATGTTTAAAAAATGCACAGAAAATTCTTACTAACAGGCACCTATATTATAAATGCGAAAGTAAATGTAAAAAACTTAAGTAAAATCCAATAACATAACATAATCATTCACACTACATCATCTCATTATAGTAACTAACCCCTGACTAATGAACCGATTTAAACAAGATGCACTAGAGCTTAGGAATGGACATAGGCCACACTTTAACCCAAAATACCCACAGGATAAGTTTCTGCGTGATTCCACTAGTGTTTCATTAAATGTTTATTTACTTTTTTAAGTTGTTCTATAAATACGAACGTTTGAAAATATCATAAAAGTAGAAAATATGTGTTACTGCACTAGGAATGCATTGTAAGACAACTCAAAGTAGAAATGTTCAAAAATATTTCTTAATTCAGTGCTCTATGGTATGCTTTGTACGGTTACGTAAAGTTAATGTCTTTGGTCTCGTCTGTTAGTCTTTGAAATAGAAATCCTCAGAATACATACACTCTTAAAGTTATGTCTCAATTGGATCAATTTGTTAGAACACATAAACGCGAAATATACAAACAGTGATTTTTATTTACCTACATACTCGTAAGATAGGTTATCAAATCTTAATATTATCAATCACTCTAGCAGCTGGACCCCTTTATTTAGTGTATTAGTAACTACGCGAATATCAAAACGCATATACATTACACTAAAACCGAGAACATTAAAATTTGTCTATACTAATATTATAAAGAGATTTGTTTGTTTGTAATGAATAGGCTCCGAAACTACTGGACCGATTTCAAAAATTCTTTCACTAATGGAAAGCTAATTTATCAGTGCGTGACTTAAGCGTGATATTGTATCCCCGTAATCCCACGGGAACGGGAACTACGCGGGTGAAACCGCGGGGAGCTACTAGTTGATAATACAAATAATTACCCCGCACGAGAATGGAACCCGCAAACATACATAAAGACTTTAAAGACAGACCAAGATATGTCACTCAAAAGAAAAGGTCAGATAAAATCTAGAGATATTTTTGTGCACTTAAATATTCACTTGAGTCGGGTGTCTGAGCATTAGGCGTTCAAGGCATTAGGAGACGGAAAGTTATTCGACTGAGGTAGGAAATCTCTGTCCACTTCCAGACCTCTCGCAGTTCAAACTTTCTCAAGCGTTTAATCGAGTGTATCTGAGTTTTTTCAAGGAGAATAATGTCGGTTCTTTTTTATTTATTAGGTTTTTATCGAGAAAAAAGGTATTGTTGGCTTAAAGGGTCGGTTTAATTTTGATCTACGAGAATGTAATATAAATAAAATGTTACATTTGTTGGTTAAATAACGGTTTGTATTATTATTGTTGTACGTGAAGATAAATATCAGTGGTTTCGATTTATTTAAATAGATAGAAGTTTTTATATATGGGACAGACATTTTAAAGACAAAGTAGTCAAGGCAATGTTTATTCAGTTAGGGCAACATAGAACCACTTATGAAAATCGAAAGAATCTACCACCGATTCGGAAAAATCATTAGCCAAGAAGAATCGGCACAAACTTGGGCTATTTTTGTCAAAGTAGTTCGATGATCGAACTACTTGTCGGACAAAATGGAATAAGCCGTATTTTTTATACTTAAAAAAAATAATACACAATGTCCTAAATACTAAGTCAAAGTTAAAAATAACTATAAAAAGAAATTACTTATGTCTAAAACCTTGACACAAACATATCTGGCCCGGTGACAGCGTGGCTGTAATCGCACATTTTGCTGTCAAACGATTGTCAGTTTATTGAAACAGTATGACATTCTAATTGAAACACTATGACATTCAACATGACATTCTAAATGAATTGACAATATTAGTTCCGATTATTTCCGCCGCAACAGATAAATTCGTGTCACTATAAATTGGTTCTGACAGCTGTCATCACTCGAACCCAAAGATCTCGATTAAAGTAAATGAAATGTCTATGGTTGTATTGACCTCAATCAAAGCTAAATAAAATATTTACGGTTACAAGAATCCCCAAACATTTAAAATTAATACGTGGAGTAGACCAACAGAAATATAATAATGCTCAACATTATACCGTTGAGTTGACATTGTCAAAGGTGTCACGTTGAAATTACTTGAGTAACATATAATACCATTGTGTTGAACCGTATTTATATTTACAGGGGTTGTTCAACAATATGATTTCACAAACAATTTATTACACACAGCCCTCATTTAACCGTACCTTTTTATCAGTTCGTATTACTTTATTGGAATACAATACTTTGAGCGGAATTTCCCGGTTTATATTTTATTTGTTACATTATTGCTACAATTTTATTTAAGCTTGCTAATATTTTTTGTTTAAGGATATAGAAAGTAATCTTATTTTCTCTTTTTATTACGTTTTTGAATAGATGAAAAAGTTGGATTCGCAATATTTGGTGCTCAATTGGATTATTATTAAGTTAAAGACTCACTTTAAATTAAAGTTGTTCCCGCCAGAAGACGACCTGTAAGGAAAAGAAACACTCGTTAATTTCTGTAAGAACCTTATTTGAAAGAATAGCAGAATTGTAATAATTAAAATTGTTTTGCTTATACAATTCTATATTTTCATTTTTGTCTAATTCAAATCACATAATATACATAAATAGGTCAAAACTTCATTGGACTTGTTCTCATTTGACCAGATGTTAAAATGACTAGATAAAACGATAAAAACCAAATGAAATCGCCCCTCATTTGTGAGTTACGATGTCACAAACAGATACAGTTCAATAAGCTCATTCCGGCCGCATTAACTCAGTTAGTTTATCCAATATTTAGTAATACCAAAGCCCTATTATTTCCAATTATTTTGACAAAATTTTGCAATATCTTGTATCCAATTATCGTAGGACATAATCCAGAATGTTCCATTATTGTCTCTGTTTGAACCAATCAATGTTCCAATCAATTAGGAGTGATGTTCTGATTCGATATTGACGCTAACAGCATGCTAATTATATCAAATTAGTGGTGTAACAACGTGAGTGCATTGACGGATCTCACTAATGTTATTAATACACGAGTACAATACGTAATATGGTACTGTGTTTTGTTTGGTTGGTTTCTGACGACCATAATGGCAGACTGAGATCGACGAGGCACTATCCCCTGAGTGTGAGGCATGCTGAAGAAAATGATGGCAAGGTTGATTCCCATCCATATATATTTATTCAAGATAACCATTTACCTACGTGCGATTGTATACGATAAAATTAATAAGAGATTTTTCTTTCGTGTATTGAAATGATGATGACTAAATAAGCCCTCTAAATAACATTCTAATCGCAAAATTGTTAAAACATTAAACCACCATAAAATGTTGCATTCACATTCAGGTACATAATATAAAAAAGGCTAGTATAGATATAGCATAAGGCTAGATAAAAAACACTCACATACAACCCGACACTCCTACAGGAAACATAACCCGGTCTCACCCACGTAGCACTATTTGTTCCCGGCGTCAGATAGTATTAAATAATATCGAACAACAGGAAAATTTCTAAGGAGTGACAATAAACGCTCCATTATCGCGTGAAGTGATCGCTTTAGACCTTAATAGGTATTTTATTGCATTAAGTGTTCTTTTTCTTTGCTGTAAAGTAAAAAAGTTTAAAGAATATCTACAAATAAAATGTTATTAATTAGCGATTATTTCATCAAATAACTATTTAAGCAGTTATACTTGTATATAAAAAGGTGTCATATGTGACTGACCTACTGATATATCGATACAAAAAATATTATCCTTTATGACATCTGTGAAAACTATAATATAGCTTATTAATAAACGTATAACCAAAATAAAAAGTAAGTTAATGCATTTTAGAATCAATGAAAATGTTCAAAAGAAATAGTTATTATTACATAGTAGCATCCGCTAAGAAAGGAAAAACATAAAACGCAGAGTACCGTCAAAACCAACAAATTAGATATTTATGTAAAAGCGTTTTGTTGCTTTAATGAACCGTAATTCAAGAGTACTTATAGAGTGTTATAACGAGACCGATCAATGAGTCTTAGTGGCCATACCTCGATATAATCCTACTCATGTTTCACGCATGAGTACCTTTGAATTTTGGGCGTTCAAAATGTTTATTCAAATTAATAAACAGTTGCGTTTTTTTATGTTATGAATACCTTTTTGTTTTTTGTAGCTTTTATTTCTTTGTTGTTTATTTGATTCGTATGGTCTTTTGCAATAGATTGTTTAAAGTAGTTTTCCTCAAATTATTGAAATTAAATTTTGCATTACATGTTAAGTTTGGATGATGAAAATGATTATTTTTGTCATGTCATTCTTAATCCAATATGGCGGATTGCGGAAAATGGCGAATTAGTAACGGTTATAATAACGAATTCTGCCAAAATGTCTTGTTTTTAACTTTTTAAATTTAACCTTTAAGTTAATCATGTTACAAACGGACAGCGAAGCTTTAGTAATTAAGTACCAATTGCACCTTCTCCGAGCAGTTGTAGAACACTTAATACACAATCTTATTTTGAGCAGAGCTCTATATTACAAACGTAATTTAGTTGCGGTAAATGTTTACACATTTTTCGAAGTAAAGTTTCAATCGTTTTCAAAATGAACATTAATATAACTTAGATTTTTTTGGTTCAAGCTTTTCACAGAATTTATTTAATATAGTGCTGTAATCACTGAAAATTCGATTTCAGACATACTTACTGTTTTACTCGTATTTTTTTAATTAAACATTTACAATAAATCCATATAAATCAATGGCCAAATAAATGTATGCGTATCAATTCAGAACGGCTGTTATGTTAGGTTTCGTGTTCTCAATTGTCACCCAACAAACTCAGTGTGAAAGAAAACAAAAATCACGATAAACTTCGGATATTTACACACGTACAGTGCGTACAGAGCCGAGACGAGTCCTTAGTTTTGGGATAAAAGGTACTTTTGACGTGCGGTGTTCCCCCAATAATAGTAAAGACGTGAAATAACAAACAAATAAACATGCTTACTATGTTGATAACGAATGACTTTAGTTAGGTTTTTAAAGTTCAAAAACATTGCAAATATTCATACAATGAAATACTTAACCGTGCATATTGCCTATTAAATCGCACATATAACACTAATATCATCACAATAATATTCCCAATTCCATAACACTTCAAATTGAATCCCAATTTCGAGATCGGAGATGCAACAACAGACGTATTCTGCAGATTAATCAATCTTGTATCCCCTTTGTGCGGCTTCAAATAGTGAATAGACTAGTGCATTGATTTGGAGCAAGATCTCCTGAATGCCAGCCGTATGAAATTGAGGATTAAATAGAGATTGTATTACACAAAGCCTTTGTAATCTCCACGCAACGACAAGTTAATAACTTTTTTCCCTATTTTAAAATTAATTAAACTTTTCATCGTCAATCGTTACACATAATACCTATAAACATTAATTCATAAAAACGAGGTCTTAAAAAAGCAAAATAAAAACATTAAAATCAAATAATAGGTATCCTCTATCTTTTAGGATCGCACAAATAAATATTGTTAACAAAATGCATTTCGTTCCACGAGATTACGGAAGAAATTTTATTGTTTACAAAGTGGAGGTATTAAATTAATCTGTGTACATATATTAAATTAGATCGCTCAGTAATTCACTAAAAGGTCGGATGGATTTTCATCAGGCTAATGTATTCAATTTCAATTTTGAATATTCAACAATGAAATTTGAACACAAAATAAATCTTGGTTATGTAATAATAGACTTTCATCAATATTAAACCAATATTTAATTACATAGAATTACGTGTTAATTAAAAATCATACAGTAGCACATAGGCCCTCTTTTAGAAGTCGGTTAAAACATACATTCTTTTTTAGCAATCCACAGCAATATGGTTACAAATACCTGCAAAAGTTTGTTTCGCTTTCGCGTACTTGTTAACAAAACTAAAACGAATAGACCAACGAAAAGGTTTGCGAGGTGAAATTCCTCAATAAAACTTTAGATTGCTCTCATTCGGTTAAACAAATATGAACAACCCTGATTCCGCGTAGTATGTGATTTTACAACCACAGTTTTTATCTCAAAAATTGGAAATTCTTTGATAACCAATATTGCTGTCAGTAGTTCTGTATAACAGTAATTGGGAATCACAACAGATCGCTTGAAATACCCGTGTCTGTGATTTTTGTAGTCTGATTTTTATCACTTTTATTTAGGGTTACCCATCGTTATTTTTCAACTGGATTTTTCCATATTGATGGATGTTCTTTTCATGACTTTCTCTTCATTTTTGAAACGAAAATAAACAATTTATTGATCAACTAGTATGTGGAACATCTGTACCAAATTTCATTAAAATCCATTCAGTAGTTTTTGCGTGAAAGAGGAACAAACATCCATACATCCTCACTCACAAACATTCGGCTTTATAATATTAGTAGGATGATTGAAAGAAGATATTACCTACCTATGTATTCATACACGAGCATAGTGTGGTAGCGGTTAAGGCACAAACACTAGACTACGCGTAGTTGGGATGCGGATTTGTAATTTAGAAAACTATGACGGGAATATCTGCAATGCGATTGCGGCGAAGCAGTGCGTCTGTTCTGCCCTTAAAAAGGTCATAAGTGAATTGATGGCATTCAATATATTATTAACCGTTGAGTAATTGAACAAACAATATCATTATTTCCTTTTTGTCTGTTTGGAGTCGACATGCTAAGAAGAAGAATATATTATTTCTTCATTGCCCTTCTTTCAAAGCCTTTTTTTAATTGCTTAATTAAATAGGTTGCTTTTAAATAGGGTAACCATGGTCACAACTGTGGTGACGGCATTTATCGGATAACAGGATGTTAGGGGAAAGAGGACAGAGGTGGCTGGAATCCAATAATCACACTCGCTATGCAGAACGCAGTAACGTGAGCTCTAAATTGACGCTGATATTCTGTGAGGTGTTGTCTCCGGTCGAGCTAGTGTGTCCGAACTGTGATAATTACGGGAGGTTCTACCACTAGAATTATGCGTGATGCAAGCTTGTAGGTTTCTATTTACTAATTATTAACGCCGAATTTCAATAATCCTATAATTATAGATTTGTACTAAATACATGATTTTTACTTAGACTGACATATAAATAAGCTTTGATAATAATAAAAAAAAATATGTTTATATTATGATATTCTTCTAATAATCAAACATTTCACCATCTGTCTTTCAAAAAAACAATTTACAAATAATCCCCGAGAAAATACTTTGTATAACTTATTTACCCTTGTCTAAATCCCAGTCTTATCTTTACCGACAACCATCAACTTAACTTGTAAATAAATAATCATTTTCCCATAAAAAATATCAAATACTGTCGTATCATTCATTAAATTGTCAACCGGTATCAATATAGAAATAAATAATAAATCTATTCCACAGATATCTTTTAGTGACAACCGTCCTTATAACTTGTAAATAAATAATAATGTTCACATAAAAACAATAAAATAATGTCGTATCATTCATTAAATATAGACCAGCTATCAATAGCGGCTAGACACAACTCTCCAACTTGTTCACATCAAGTGTAATGAAATCACGGGCAACTTTTTCTGCGATATTACTCTTGACGGCCAACTTGACTAGGAGATAGTTTTTATAACAAATTGAAAGCCCCGTGTTATTACTTCAACTAGACTTCAAATGTTACACTTTATTTTACTTGTATAAAATTTGATATAAATAGGAATTAGGTGTTAAAACAGTAATGTAGGATCTTTATTCGAAGGACGAAGTAAATGAGCCAGTGTTTTTAACTGTATTATATATTATTTAAGCCAAATTCAGTAATTAGACGCATTAAAAGATGATGAACATGAACTTTTCCGAGCCATTCATGGCATGCTAATCCTTCCGCCAATATCTATTATCGAACTGACATCATTGATTATCGCCAAGGGTAGTTAGAGCACTAAAAATTCCAACTAAAATTTTCCCGGGTGGGTAGGACTAACAAAGAACTTAAATTAGAGAGATATACACATAATACACATACGTACAACAGGATTCAATTCTTTTGGATTGTTAATATATGAACCACGTAGCAAGCCCAATGTTAATTAATATAGCCTTACATTGCTTAAATACAGCCACAAAAGGCGCTTTAATATCAAAGTCCTTTCACAACGCCGAGTTACCACACAATATTAAAATTGATAAAGCGTTGTATGAAATAAAAGAGGAAACTTTGTACAGCGTACAAAGGAACTAAAACCGTTGATTAGCCTGTTGAAAAAGGATCAAAGTAAGTGTTTGTGAAAGCGCTCCGTCTGCGGTACAATGTGGAACAATACTACATTCTACTGTCTGTGGTTTGACACGCTCTTGACCACTTTTCAACACGAAAATAGAGAGTGACACTGGCCGCTTTTAGCCCAGAATATATTTTAGAATTTCGAACTAAATGGACGGATTTAGATTCCATTCGCTATGAATATTTAAATTGTTATCGATTTTTTAGGATTGGTGTTTTGCAAGGTCTAGCCATTTTAGTAAATGATTTGAATTTGAGTTTAGTCAAATTTTGAATATTTAAGTAAATAATATAACTGATAAAGAATACATAAACGAGAAAGGTGGTACAAAATTAGGTAATTATTATTTGCGGACGAACGCTGAACATGCATACTGCTGATTGCACCTGTAAAAGCTATTGCACATTGTACAAGATTTAATTATATGAACATTATGATTTATTAGATAAATAACTGAACAAATAATTATAGTTGTTACATCTGTAACAGACGATTCAATCAAAGTGTCGTGATACGAAGTGACACCTACAAACACAAATAAAATCACCCTTTTAAATAATAAATAAGCTTTGTAGTCAATATTTGCAAATAAATCAGGGAAACAAATATTAACACGAGTACGTTACACACGAAAACCAAAATAAAATAACGAGGTAAACGGGGCAGGTATTTACCGCGTTTTCCAGTTCAAATATTCGGTAAACCAAACGGTTTACAAAGTCAATGGACGCCACGTGATATTTGGATTAAGTTAAGCGTATTTGAACGTACTTAGGTGATTTAAACTGCGCGCACTGTAAGCCGGGACTTACGTTTGACCTTTAGTAATACTAGCTATTATTTATAGTCGTTATACGTAAAACATAGATAAACGGAAAACCGACCCCAATTAGAAATGGAATAAAGGTTTAAAGAAGAAGGAGAAGATTGAATGTTGGTTCGGTTGTGTGTGTAGGTACGCGTAGATTTTGATACTCATTCTTAATTTAGACAGAATACTCTAGATCGGTTTTAATCAATTTTAGAGATCAGTTACTAAATAAGATGATAGAGTGATTGATTAGGTATGTTATCATTCATTTAAACTTAAGTATATGTCTGTTACATTATAAGATGTTGCTTATTGATATTATGCAAAAACTCCTGCTAATGTATTTTTGATTTCGTTGACATTTCCTGCTAATTCTATACAGCGGTGATAGACCGCGTCGCCCGCAACACTCCCCACTATAAAACCACTTCATACTTACAAAACAAAATGGCTGTTACCCTTTGTTGGTGGCAACCTTTGAACTGAACGCAAAGCGGTTTAATGACCCGATTTATAGGTATACAATTGTATTCGTTTGAGGAAAAATGTCGGTTTTATTTAACAGAACATCTTTACAAACGAAATCTTTTGTTACATTTTTAATATCTACTTCAAAAAGATTCTCTTGACTGATCTGTTACATCAATTTGTTTTTGTTGCGAGTATAGATGACCCTTTTTTTCACGCTGAGAAAATGCAAAGAATCGCTGCTGATCCGCTCCGAGAAGTGGTCCCCATTTCTCGGAACATTTGTACATACATATACTATATGTAATTGGTGCATGGCTATGCAAATTTTGTTTTGCATACATTTTGGAGTTACCCTTAAGTAACTTATCAATTAGGGGTATCAGACAATAGTTTACGACCTATTCTCCGATCTGCACATTGTTTTTTAATAAAAATCTATCCAGCCATTTTGGGGGGGTGTGGCTAAAAAAACCACGGACGACAGAACTATCTCTCTCTCCGAAAGTCCGAAGCTGACTCCCTGATCTGTGAAAAAAAACTGTGTCTCTAGAATTGTATATAAAAACTTGCTGCGCCCCGCGGTTTCACACGCGTAGTTCCCGTGGGAATTTCGGGATGAAAAATAGATTATCAGACCTACTGAATATGCTCACAAAATTTCATGAGAATCGGTCAAGCCGTTTCAGAGGAGTATGGCAACGAAAACTGTGACACGAGAATTTTATATTTTAGATATAAAAAATAGAATTGTCTATAAATACACATATTAGTCCTTTAAATACTTGTTTACATTCAAGTAGCTGTCAATTGGTTCGCTTAATGAGCATTCCCGGCGGTCTAGACACTGAACTATTCAGACATTGAGGATAAATTGGGCGTTAAATTACGTAAACGCCTCTGAGTCACAGGATGTTAGTCAAGTATATGTAAACCGGTGTTGTGACTGAGCTTAGTTAACTAAGTATATTGAGTGACTAATGTTAGATACTCAATCTACCTATTACAACTATTTACCGTCTTAGGGACTAGACAAATTTATTCAGCTCCATTCAGCGTTTGTCCATACAAAACAACGATTTCGTATCGCATTCATTCAGCTGAATGGATGCTTACGCGTGCGTACGCGTCTCCATACAATGTGTCTAGTCCCATAAAGTCGAAATTGAACCGTTAATCAGCGTATATTGAAATTTGATCGTCATTTAGACACTGTATGTGATAGATGGTCAACGATATAATATGGCAGTATGTACGTGGTATAGGCAACGATACGGGCAGTTAGGAGTAAATAGAAAATTATGTTGGTGTGGGAAAATTAACATATGAAAATAAAACTAAACCCAAAATATTGTAAGTTTTTAAAAAACGCGAAATATATTATTTTATTAGAATTCCGCTGAAGTAAAAAAATGTTATCGAAATTGCCTTTTTTAGACACCTTATATTTTTTTATAAGTCATCAAATGGATTTCAAATTTTCAACCCCATAAATTCTTGTTTTAATATCTTCTCCCGCCATCCTGGGATTAATAAGGAAAATCACACATAAGCGGAGGAGCGAAAATATGGATTAGGCAAATCTTTGTTAATCCATCTGAAGATTAAAATACGGCTTGATGTTAATTTTGTCTTTGACTTATTATTTACTCACAACATTTCATTTTATTACTTATTAATTTTTTAAGTTTTTACAATATACACAATAAAAACTTAAGAAATACTTAAAATTTACTTTATTTATTTATGTTGACAATAGTATGTTGAGAAAGCAAAGTTGTTCATGTAACAGTCAGGTTCAATAAGTACATATTATACATTTGAATGTATGTCGGTGATCCTGAACTCGAACCTAGATAAGTAAAAAACAAACATGCAACGTTCTACCCAATAGCCAAGCTCAATAAGTATACAATAAAAAATACGACAGTAAAAATGTAATATAAAATGTCTCTCGAATAAAAACGCAATAAACTTTGCTAGGTTCAACTAAAATAGATCGTCAATACTTTTTCATAAAGCAATATAGGTCTTGATGGCTCTCCATTTGTGCTATGGGACAAAAGACAGTCTCCAACGACTGAAGTCTCCCTCAAGTCCCCCTATCTATGAATGAATGAATGTAAGAACGAATTAATCTCGAGAACGACAGAAAAAATTGGACCCTATTATAATCGTGGTCGGTATTTGTGAGGGAAATGTATTAAAAATGTTTTGTTAAGTATATATTCAAAATCATTTTAGTTTGGGTCATAATATAAGTATTTAGTTAAGGGTCAGTTACTATAATGAGACAGAAAATGAATTGAAGAGTTTGATAATATATTTAGTAAAATTAGAATTGAAATTCAAAATCATTTCAGTTTGGGTCATAATATTTTAGTGACTGATTATGTAGGTGTTAAGTTAAAAAATTATGAATGTCATAAGAAAACTTGAAACAAAAACACAAAATTATTTAAGTAAAATAAAAAACTTTAAAGCAAGTTCTTCTATCATATATACAACGTGTATGTATACACGTTGTGAATCCACCATTGTAGCTTTTAATTACATAGCGCTTGAGACAGTAGTTAAACCTTCGGTCTTCATTGTCGTACTCACGTCATCGACAGTTTTTACCCATAGTTAGGGCTCTCAAAAGTATACCTAAATAATTGTTGAACCAAAAATATCGTACTACGAACAAAGGTTACCAAAATGGAGAGTAATTACGGAATTCTACCCACTCATAAGTAGAATACAATACAAAACAATACAACAACAAGGTACATTTAATTTGTTATAAACACTGAAATTTCAATTAACGTATCAAAAGATTAACAATATAACCTCATTGTTAATTTAGTTCATTGTTCTACGTCACAATGTTGTATTTATCAATTTACTTCGGTAGTTAATTACCTATTGTAGAAAGCCGTGAACACGTTTAAAATTAGCAGACGAAATACACTTTATTAGCAAGTGTAAAATTTAATTACACGTAGGGAAATTAAATGTCGGAAAATATTGGTATTTTGATGAAACATTTTAATGTATTCAGGTTTTAATTAACGTTTAACATATCGATTACGTTATTTGTGGAACAAAGGGGAACATGATATTCAATATCAATTTAGTCCCGTGTTCGTGTTCAGCCATTTACGTCTGTTTTAATCAAGGCATCAAAGGTTACTGAAATGAATATTTGTTTTAAGTGACATAGCAATTGTGTTTATACTCGTATAATTTAGACTGCTAATGTCAGTAGGTTTCAATGTTTGCGCTTCGTGTGTATTTAGTATTTTATAATTAAACTACAACAGTAGTGTAATAGTATATTTTATGTGTGTTTTTACAATAAATATTTTTCATTTTTACATTTTTTTTTAATAGTAGTAGTTTATATACTGTTTTAGTAATTAAAAGTACCGTTTTATTTAAAAGCTTTGTACTCCACGGAGATAGAAACTAAATAATAAAAAATCTTATAGGTCTAGGTAGTAGATTCAAAATAAGAAGTAGTTAATATCAATACTTGATATTTCACAATACTTATCTACGTAAGGTACATATACTAAAAGCATATGCTATATGACTTAAATATCTAACCCTAACAAAATGGCCTTTAAAATCTTTTTGTACAACTTGCCCGAGAAACACTTAGACCTTTTCTACCCAATATGTATTCACAAGGTTATTCGAAAAAGGTCTACCTTTTACTTTAAAAATTTACGCATGCAAATACTCGAGATATAAGTAATAGTACATGTATTTTAAATATATTTTAAGAACATATTTTTGCTTCATTCATATTTGATGTAGTCAGTTGTGTTTGGTACTTATGTACTTGTAATAAGTGGGTATAGTTTTCCGTAATTATACCTCTTTATACCATAGTTTAAAATGGTATTTAGTAATGGAGGTTTTACCCACGTTAATCCCGATTCCGTGGATGTTTTGAGATAAAAAGCCTAAGTAACTCCTTACCTACTTGCGAATAAAAACCACTTCAAAATAGGACAGAAACTTTATTAACTGATAAGTATTTTATTTATTTTTTTACTAGGAAAGCAAACAGTTGTCTTAACAAAATAAGTAGGATAAAAATGAGTAACTATAAACCAATAACATGCTTTCACATATAGTTACGGAATACACACGATATAAACACTTCAAAATTTAATTTATTTCAAAGATAGATACTTCTAAAACATAATTATACTTCGTAGTTTACAGATACTACGTAGTTTAGTTCATAACTATCTGGGCCCTGATGATTTCGATCACGAAACTCCGTCCGATGGGAATATAGAGATGAAAGGTATCATACTCGCATGTGTTAATCCTGGCAATCCTATACGTGCTCCAAACATTCAAACCCGATCAGTTATTTGGGCGTGAAATTGTATTAAACTTGTATGTCTGTATATTTATTCGTAAATTGGTAATTTTCCGCAATTAGACTCTTCTGACTGGCTTATGCCACACCTGACACCACCTAAATCATCTTATGTAGATGTATAGGCCAATGATGATGCCACTCAACCCCAAAAATATTTCCACTACTTTTACTTTTCTGACTATCCTATTTGCGTGCTGCGTTTTGTTTTTGATTGAATTTTGTAGGATTAAATTGTAACAAACATACACGCATACATACAAACTTTCGACTTTATATTTTTTTTTCTAACGAGAATATAAAAATGATATTTTCTCTCCGAATCGTTAACTGGTTTTAAATTAAATTCAAAAACTAAATATATAATAAACAAGTTCCTTTTTCATTACATTTAGTAACCAACTTTGTTTCGCCTTTGATGTATTTAATAAAATTCTTGGAAATACTTTACGGCAAAAAATAAATATGACTCTTTAAGTGCTCCATTAACACACTACACTTCACTACAGTTAATATTTGTTTCCCAGAATAACATAGAAGGAATACGAAAGGATATTTTTATATTAAAACATGAGTATAATTGTACACTTACAGTCTACGGTAACTTTATGTTCAACTAGATTTACTTTGTGGTTCCACGTTATTAAAAATAACTATTTCAAGTAATAAAAAACATGTGTGCGTAATTTTGTCCATGTAAATTCGTTTGAGTACTCGTGATGATATTAACAAACAAACAGACAGACTGAAAAACTTCAATTTTTTTTGTTTAAACTATAATTGTTACTACTTATTTAGTTATTCTCTAATACCTATTAAGCAATATATGTAATAAGAGAAACAAATAAATGTAATAGGTAAGAAAGGATGTAAATCTCATATTTTGAATTAATATTAAGAAATTACATCAACAGTAATCATAGGCATAGAATAAAAATAAAATAAAAAGAACCAAAAATATATAAAAAATTAACAAGAAAAATAAAATATTTAAATAAAGTCCTTAGCCTCCGCTGAGGGAAAATTGATTAAATTAAAAAAATAATTAAAAAAATACATATAAAGCAAAGACTTTGCCCCTTAACAATTTAATTTACGTAACTATAAATTTCAAAGCAGAATTAAATCCGTAAGTCAAACAAATATTAAAATAGTACCAAGAAATCCCTGTTTTATTAAACAGTAACTGAGGGCCGGAGGTATATTGACTCAGTAAAGAATACCGCAATAACGGAAAGGTTTATTAACATAGTAAGAATTCATTGTGGAGAAATAGTTATTATTACTAGCTGCTGGCAGTTTTATAACAAATTATTAATATAATTCTGTGCTACAAAGGCCAATAGGTATATTTAGCGTAGTGGTAGAGTGGTTATCATGAACTGAAAAACATAGGGGGATCAATTCTCGTGTGTGGTCATATGTTTGTGTAATCCATAGTTTGTCACGGTCTGTGTGTGTACTGTGTATGAATGTGTATGTGCGTAGTCGTGATACCCTAGACCTAGTTAGGGGCCAAATCTTATGATAAGGGAAAAGAGAGTTTCGTCTATAATAGTGAATTGTGAAAAACAAGTTGATAAACTTGACTTTTTACTCTGTTTCATTTGAAAAAGTATAATAAATGATGGAACATCTTTTCTTAAGAATTGCCACTTTTCATTCCAAAGTCGCCAGTAAACTTTAAAAAGAACTCACTCTTTCATAACGAAATTGTGAATAAAAGCTAAAAAAAACAACATGAGATATAAAAATCTCTGCCCGCAAAAACTTTCATAGTTGTTACTCTCTGCTTTTCTTTATTGCTTTAGTCATCTTCAATTCGCACTACGTAGGCACTAGGCACTATTGTGTTCGTTGTAAATAGACCATAAGTCGGTGGCTCAGAACTCAATTTCCAATACGCCGATGTGCAAACAACTAGTGCGGGCGGACGTGTACACAGAGAGGCAGAAAAGATCAACATTTGATGTTGTTATCAGCTTAAATTGGATTAGACTATCAACAGTGGACGGACAAACCGCAGAACACATAGAATTAATAATTTAAACCGTTATTTGTGTTCTGGTTGAAGGATTTCTAAACGATTGGTATAGATTGATTTAGTAACAGTGATTGTTTAACCAGATCTACTATTTCCGATATTAGATTAAGTTTCCTTGAATTGGTTATATTATTTTATGAAATAGGTAAGGGTTTTGATAAAAACAGGGAGTATCAATTTATATTAAGCAAAAATTTTCTAAGGCCTTATCGCCCTAATTGAGGGTAGTCCCGAGCTCTTCGGTGGGGAAATATAGTTATTACGAGTATATGAGTTGATGATGACGAAGCGATTTCTTAATACAATCAGCATGTTTTTTAAATAAAAATATATATTCTTTGTGTATCACTTAAGAATAGCTGTAAAATTAGCTGAATAAGTCTCTAATTCTCTATGTGTAGCGTTACTAAAAGGCAGTTTGAGTGAAAAAGAAAATCCACGGGAAAATTACACCCATACGCAGCCAAACAGGTTGCTAGTTTACAATTAAGGAACTCTTTCAACGTTTTTAATTACTAACCTATACATTTGACTACAGCGAAAGTCTTTTACACATTCCATAAATCAATACGCCATTATTATTGCTACACAGTATACTAATATTAATTAAACTTTTTAAATGTTTTATATTAAGTACTTATAATTTGATTGCCGAAACCGGGAAAACCTTTTTTTTTACACATTTCGTAAATGATTTTATCTTATGAAACCTACAGAATAACGTAAATTCAATATATATATTTGTTTGTTTCAGGTGAAGATAGACTAATGGCGTCGGCGTGGGGAATCGCACCATCTCAAATCAACTCCTGCTAGCCTGAATAGAGCCCGGCGTAACGAACGGTACGTACTCATGCAAACATCATCGGAAATATTGTACGAATACGAGTATCGAGTTTCACAAATGTTTCGCGGTTTGGGTTTCTGATTGATTTTATGTGTGTGTGTCTGGTTTTTGATATCAGAAATACAGGTATTGAAACTTAGAGATTAGTTGTTATAAAAAGATGATAGTGTGATTGTGTGTGCGAAGAACTTTTACGTTTTACGTTAGTAGGAATATCTTTAACTTTTTTCCATTGCATCAAAAGTAATTAGAAAATCTTAAAAAAAGCGACTGATTGTTCTTTTCAAATATTCATAATACGAAGTCATTATTCGCCTCTGTTCTTTTGTTTAAATAATCTTTGGTTATTTATATGTTAATTACGAGTATACGGAGTGTTGTCTACCCTCCATAATTAATTAATTGTAAGTCTTCTCGTGTAAGCTTCGAGGATCATAAGTGCCTCTTGAGGCGAAATTGAATAAATTATTTTGAATTTGAAGACACGCAACGCATTTTGATACGGTTTCGAGGAAAGTTAGAACAGATTATAGGCTTATTTATAATCGTGCGAAGCCGAGGTGGGGTTGAGATATAATCTAAGTAAAAGCCTTGATAAGTAAGTCTTTTCGAAACAACACATTTGTGAATTAATATTTTATTGTTATGTTTTTAGATATTTTAAGCAACTTTATAACTTTTGTTAGAGGTTTTTATTTAGTTTCCGTAACTTAATTTATACGTTAACAGTAGTTTTTTAAGCCTCCAACGAATGTAACTGTCGCATATATAGTAATAACTAATTGGATACTTTTATCCCTTTAGGTTTCTTATCTACCCAGGTAAAACCACGGTCTAGTATCACTATACATTTTAGTAACACCATTAAATGGCCTCGTTGAAACTTCACCCTAAGTTACTAAGTTCTATCGCAACCTACAAGTGGACATACATAATATATTATTTCTGTATAGTCAGTGCATCTCCTAAGGTCAACCGTACCAGCATACTAGAACTAAGTTAAGCTTGGCTTTGACAAAGTAATTAACAACTAATAACTTCGAAACTACAGTTATTTTATGTATACACTAGTAACTAGAGTAGTTTACTATTGCTTTATAACTATAAAGGTTAAACCAACTGGTTACGTAAGGCATAAGAGAGCGTATATACGACGCCATTATAAAGAAATCATGTTATTTTCTAAAAAAGACCGTAAAAGAATCTAATGTTTTAAAGGGTAGAAGTGGTCGCCGTAACCGAAACAGGATAGATTATTTTTGTTTATTAATAACTTTAATAATATTTAAGTAACGAATTGAGTTATTAACAGTGCATTATAATTCTTGAAGGATAATCGAACAGAGAGTCGTTTATTAATTTTTGAACAAAAAATAACGGGCTCCACCCTTTGTTTTGCGAAGTCTTGTCTTTGAAGAAGTAATAAATGAATTATTAATTAATACATTAATGATCATTTTTTTATCTAATCTATCACTAAAAACGTATAAATAGGTATGTTTATCCGTAGTATCCAAACAAGCTTTTTATTTGAGAATAGATTTATGTGTAATGTAATAAATAAAATTAATAATATTTTATCGGAAATATAATAAATAATGTGTTCGATAGAGCTCATTACTGGTGCATCCAATTAAGCGCTATAATTTGCGGTTTGAAACAATGGATGTAATTGACATTGATTGGTCGGGAATGAAGTGTAGAGTCAAAGTTTTCTGTGCTAGTGACGGCGTCGCTGTAATCGCATCTTTTGGTTGTCAATGTAATCAAAATGTATCCAAATGACATTATAGAGTCTCCAAGTTTTCTGTGCCGGCGGCCAAAAGTGGAAGCTACTAATCGTCATTTTGATTCTAATGTCATTTGGATACATTTTCAATAAACTGACAACCAAAAGATGCGATTACAGCGACGCTGTCACCGGCACAAAAATTTGGTGACACTATATAGTCAACATGACAATAGGAGCTTCCAATTTTGGCCGCTGGCACAAAAAACTTGGTGACTCTATAATTGCAAACGAGAACGCCGATGGTGTCAGTAGTGGTTGTTAATTTGATTTCATTTGGAAATTTCGATCTACCCACGTACTTAACAGATTTTTAATTTCAAATCTGTATGAACGTTTATTCGGGAGATCGTCGATGGTGTAGTGACCTTTAAATACCGTTCGGGTGTATTCATTGGCATATCAAACGTCAACCGTCGCATCTGGTGCCGAACATCGCAAACTATTCGACACATAATGAATATTCAATAATGTTCTCGTTCCATTTAACTCGATGTATAAGGTGGCTATGGACGAGTCAGTTGAACTGATCAGTCCAGACATAAAACTGTAGCGTCACTCCAAAAGTATTAAAGACAGATCGCGTAGTGAACTAACAATCAAATCAATTTAGTTTAAGTTTTGACGATTATAAGTGATTGTATCAATCCTTGATAATAAAGATAATTTGAATTTTGAATTTTGAATCTGGTATCGCTCCGTGATTGACGACCATTTTTGGATGGACGCCAGTTCAACTGCTCAGTTGAACTGACACTTCAATGGCTTTAAGCTACGTCCATATTAATTGGTTACAACATTTTAATAATAAAAGTCGAGGTGGAAACGCTAATTGAAATTCATCGTGATATCATAACTGGCAATTAATCGATTGGTAGTCATGACTTCATCGAAGTTTTCGGAATTCTTAAAGTTCTGAATGATATTATAAAGAGAAGTTTGCGACAGGTATGATAGCTGTTGAGATGTTACTGGATTAATTTAAATGTTTAATTATTACTACGTTTGGGTCCTTTTGGTTATAGATTAAATAAATAAACTAAAATAAAAATACCTTTATTGTCTTTTTAAACATATTAAACAACAAAACTTAATTAAACTTAAACTGACTAATATAGAAAGAATGACAAAAAACAATTGAAATATAAAACAATTAGGAACTAATTAATTAAGAAGACAATTAATTAGGAAGACAAAGGCTCAGCTTATGCCGCTCATATGAACGGCGCTGATTTTCAGCCACCCCTTGACTCCTGAGGTGATGAGTGGAGCTTATAATGCTATGATTACTTATGATTAACACGGTAAGCAAACGTCTATACTGTGTCTTAATAGTGATTGTTGGACCATGGCTTTTAATTTCAAGAACTTTTCCATACTATACAAAACATTCAATACCTATCTTCAAAATTTTCGTATGTATTTTGTAGCATTTTAACTTATTTCAAAACAATGTTTTTTCCATACATGGGACAAATATTTGGAAATGTTTAAATTTAATTAATGGAAGCAGGTATAAAATACCTTTAGAAAGATATTAAATTACTTCCACTGTATGAATTTTTCAATTACCTGCGACCAACGCGAATTCATAAAATATTTGGACCCCAGGTGCGTTCTCCATTACTGAAAATGTTATTAATTATTTCGTAATATTTTGGTAATATTAACATTCCCGAACAAAAGGTACAAAATTAATAGGTACATACTTTTATAACAAACAGCGTGCTGCGGTTTTACCCTCCCATGTGATTTTTGTATTCTATCTATAATTATTCCTGATTATAAGAAACATCACAACACATAATCCAACTAACACCCAATTCGACCATTATTTTAGAGTCTTTAAAAAACTGTTTTAAAGATAATAAAAAATAATAATATTTAAAAAAAAAACGATTACATAGGTACTCAGGTTTCTAAAGTAAAAATTTATTATGGTTTACCTATATACTCGTACTTAGTATTATAGAACCTATTATTAGTGAGTTCACATAACTGACATGCTAATGTGACATGCCCGACTGACGATGCATATCGGCTTTTCGGATGTACTACGAATAAAAAAACAGTTAATTTAAAGTGTCCACTTCGACGAGGTTCGTTCCAGTGTCTTTTTTACTTTATTTTTACATTCCTCTGTATTCCATTGATTGACATTTTACGTATTTATTCCTGTAGTTTTGATAAATGTGATATAATATTCAGACTGTACGTAATTTGTTTTCGTAAATCACGCATCCAAAACATATAAACCAATAATTATGTATCAAATTATTTTCATGAACAATTACTAAAATAAAATACACTATTATGATATTTAATTTCGATAACATGATAATATTAATAACTGTAGTTTCCATTACAAAAACCCCATTGTTACGAAAATGTCGGTGTTTATTAAAATAACCAATGTATGTCAATGTTTACGTAAAGTCACAGAGTTGTATGAAATGTAAATACCACTCACTCATTACCTGCCAGACTAATTATGTAATCAAAGGAACTATAAGGTTTACAAACTTGAAATACCTATTGCAAGTAAGTCCTTTGAGAACCCACCCCACGGAGGGTGAATTACGAGTCAAAGCCGCAGAGAGTCTGTTAGTTTATTAAGAGCAAACAAACTAATTAAAACAAATAAGTCAAAGATGGAACATAACGTAAATAAGAGAAAGATTTCAAAACCTTGTTTATCTTCACAGAGTTTCCACTTAACTTCGACGAAAAATACGAAAGTGCGTATAACGTGAAATGATATAACTTGAAATTAAAATTTTATATTTGCTCAAAGACATCAGTTCTTTACCCACGAAATTGGCAATTAACATAAGAAAAATAATGTTTTGAAGGAACGTATTTCAAACATAATATTGAAGAGAAACAGTGTAGATAAAGTTTGGAAACGTTGTGAATCAAGCAGAGTTCAGGCTGCAACCAAAAGATAAACTTTAAATAGAGTTAAACAACATACGTTACAATTCAAATTGCCTGTGAAAAGCGCTAACACACGCTATTGAATTCTCTGAAATGCAGTCACTAATTGAAATCACACGAGTCCACGCTTCATTCCTAAACAATACGCTCGACTAGACACCAAAAGGCACTTTATGCAAGTTAATTCATTGGGTCAGTTTGTTTCGCAACATTGCTTTGGCGAAATTGAAGTCCAGTACACCGGCTTATTTGTGTAAAGTGTTAATTGTGATATAGAAGCGAGGGGATTCTGTCGCCGCATTAGTTGGTTCCGGTAAAGCGCTATTATGTTTGGAAGTGGAACTTTGACGGGACAAGCTAACTAAATTATTTCGTACGCTCATTGTAATGACTATTTGTGCCGGAATGTCGTTTGAATGCCGCGCAAACTTCACCCGCTTAATTTAACGCTTAAATGCTAAATATTTCGACACTGTTTTGGTCATGGAGTATAATATTGTTCATTTAAGTTATCTGATTAAGTGTTCATGTAATTTCTAACATTTAGCGTGGTTGTCCACGAATGTTTATCTCGTACTAGTTGTGGGTGTGAGTTAAGTATTTCTGATACAATTGATACCGGTAATCAACTTAGTAATTAGTTGTAATGTGAGATGATAACAGTGATTGATATTGATATGTTACTTACTAGTTAATACCATCCAGGCAAGAATACAAGTAATAGACATTTTTATATTACTTACTTTATTTGTGCTTCATCAGATTTTTTTACAATACTTTTGAAAATGTTGGTACAAAGTGTTTATTTGCGAGTTTGTACAAAGTAAATTTTCTTCCAATCGGTTTAATAATGATTTGATATATCTGCACCTTACATACAAAATATTTGTAGTACCTATTTATTAGGAAATCTGCAAACACGATACTGTCCGTATTTTCATATTTCCCTTTTACATTTTCATATTTTTCAGTTATTAATAAAACAGGAGAGAGGGGTGGCCGTTAGCAAAGTGGCTTTTAATTTTATGAGTGTTTTCGTTTTGCGGAGGGTGCGTTAAGCCGATTCCACTCATCGTATTAATATTATCGACGGACAGTTAGTGCGAACCGTCAACAGACAAACCATTAAAAATATTGGTGAAAACATTTGATTTTAAAATGAAAACAATATTTTAAGGAATAATAGAGACTGATTTTTTGTGATATTTCAAATTAAAACAGCGATGAATTACTCTGTTCAGACATAGTCCAAGAAAAGAGCGTAGTTTTTATAATGCTAAAATAAGGCGTACAGAACAAATTTTAACGCGAAAAATTAATAAATAAATGAATTTGAATGACAGCGATCGTGTAAAAGACCAGATAAACTCCACGAAAGTCCAAAGAACCACGTGCACACGCTCAGAAAAATCGTACGAATGACTAAAAGACCATCTCTACCACCAGGCAAAACCACACGAAAGTACACGTACGACTATGGAAAGACCACATTAAAGACCAAACGACTAAATGTAAAACCAAAAGACCACGCGGAAAAAACAAACAACGAAACACCAAAAGACCGCGTGACAAAAAGAAACCACACAAAAGACTGCGAAACACTGCCATAATACAAACCAAAGTTTACGTTCGGAGGAAAACATTCAACGTATTTTTAAACTTTATAAATAACTCTTCAGGCGGGAATTTAAAAATAAAAGTTGTTTTTAAAAAAGGCAGCAAATATTTTTATCGGGGTGGCGTGCGAAAGTTTCGCGTAACGGGATCGAATGTGCATTTCCTCGCGTGGAGACCGCCGGAAACCTATTTATTGTGAAACCAGGACCAGCTGGCCAGACATACCATTCACTGCGACTCCTATGAGAGACACATGATTTTACCACTTTATTTATACGCTTCACAAATTTTGACGCTCGAGATTTCTGTTTGCGTGAGTTTATTTTTAAATTGTTTTGGATATGAGATGCTGTTTTAGTTGGTTTTTTATGCATTCTTTTATGATGTACGTTCTGTTTTTGTATGGAGTTTTATTAGTGATACATTTTCGTACTTTTGATACAGGAAAATGAACGGATTTTACATGTATTTTTGTCTAGAAATAGTGTCTTTTCATAGTCTTACCGAGCAGGATTCGTGGCTATTAGCAACACCATCGGATAATTATGATAGTGCTATTCACTAATAGCACTATCATAATTATGTATATATTACTATTTCGGGTTCGATTCTAGGTACTTTTAGTTTTCATTAGAATTGGCCTGGAGATTCTACTGGTCACTTTAAACTAATCCTTAAAGCTTTTTCTTAGTTCACTTAAAAATACTTAGATACAATAGAAGATAAAGCACCGCCCACTACAGTCCTGTAGGTCTACCCTCTTCAGTAATAGAAACCAGATACTTCGCACCAGTTATTCGATACAATAGCAATTGTTTATCAAAAGCATTGTTTTCATATCCTATTATCTCCAATAATTGAGCATCTATTGGTTTTCTGAAAGATTTCAAATGTATTTCAATACTATCTTGATCGTACTGCGGTAGCCATTACAACTAAGTAAATTAATCGACTTCAAAAATAGGAGGAGGTTCTTCATTCACTTTTTAAGGTTTGTAATCAGATAACTAAAGTCATTCAAGAACGATTATTATTTATAGAGAATATTTTTACCTGATGGAATAAAGGGAAGCTTCTTAATACAATCCCTTTAACCCCAGATTTACCCAGTTTCCCCACCTCATTAAAAACTAATCAACTACACTAATATTGGTGGGATAGCAGTAATATCATAAGCATACCACAGCTATCTATTGTTAGATGATATAGGTTTGTTCTTAGCATCATCTGCACCAATAACAGAGAAAATTATTGTTATGTTAGTACATATTTTTCCACTATTGGCTTCTCTAATTAGACACCTTGGCTAGTGCCGTGGCATTCCTAAGTTAAAGCAACTATTAGACTCTTGAAGGCACAAAGTAGGTAGGCATGGTCGGACATGGTCGTACAACTGTCGATGATGTTGGTACGACGATCGAGTGGGACGGGTTAACGTGACCTTCGAAGAACCACGGAAACAAAGTCACTTCGTTAAAGGCCACCTATTGCTATTATGATGATGCCAGGCGTTGCTTAACCGAACTTATGGCGAAGAATTAGAAGAACCAATACAAAAAATCTACGCTTCAATTATGTTGTTTTCAATATTATAAGTCTCTACACTAATTACAGTACTTAATAAAAACGTGTATAAGCTGAAGTTTTGCTTAAAAGTTGCGAAAACCGGAAACTTAAATTGACCTCTAATTTTAAATAATTCAAATGCTTTTAACTAATATTTCATTCATATTTATTTTCAGTTTACAAAAACCAAAAAAACGTACTTCTTGGTATTGTGTGTAATTAATAAAACCACTAGCGCAGGGCCGTTTGTCATTGGTTGCCACAACTCGGCTCCGCCCCTTGATCTGCAGACCCAGTAATCCCGCTATGTCCAGTTCTAGTTATTTTGAGCGAATGCGAGTATTTCACTGAATAAATACGAATTTCCAATGTAACTGCTCTACCGACTACTGAAACCTATAAAGTTGAAAGGTAAAAGTGGGCGGCGTTAGCAGCCGTATTTCGCGATAGGTTCCGCGTAGGATAGGTATATACACATTATTTTTTTAACTTTCTGCTCTAAGTAACGCCTTCCATTAAGTAACGACTTTATTTCAACGCATAAACTTTCATTGAATAATTTATAAGAAAAACTACATACCACATAAAATAGTCGTATATAAAAGTAATTACGAAATAGCACATAAGAAAAATTGTTTGATATATTTGTCACGCACGTGAGGAACGCTAGAAAAATATGGAATTCCAGAGGCGAGGTCCGCCCTGATGCCCGTATTGTGGTCAGCTGATGCAATAAAACTTCCCTCTCGCCACTCAATTTAGTGTTGTAAAGGTCCAATCCACATAAATTTGTGCGGATGTTCGTTATATTCATATTCAAAATAAATTTTCTCATATTCATACGGATAACTGGGAACATACAGAATTTATTACACACACTTCTCGAAAACTAAATACGTGACTAACATTTCAGATGGCTGGTATAAAGTAAAGTACCATTAAATAACAGAATTCACGGTATCATGTATTATGCATTTAATTTTAGAGGTTCGGTGTTTGTGTTTAAAAGCTGAACCTGTATTTAATGATGTTTATTCAAACCCAGGTCTGTTTATTTGTTAAATACTAACTTTGCCTCGATGTTTATTTTATGAAAATATTGCGTTAAAGGGTGGCTTTTGAGTGCTTTTTGCCGGTGGGGTGAGTTGGGGAGGAAAATTAATTCAAATTTGGGAAAATATAATGCTCTACTAATACATTTTCAGTGGAAAATTTCGCTTACGGGTGCTAGCGGAATAATGTGACCGAAAGACGAGAAAAAAAAGGAAGTCATTTGATGGACATCATTCTATTGTGTTGAATGGCAATTACAGTACTCAAGCAGCGTTTCGCAGTTTCAAAGCACATTAGGTGATTGACACTTAAAAAAATCTCACTATGCTTAAACAAACACTTACTCTACTTATCACACACTTATTCCTAGAGATACGGTGATAGATATTTACTTATACAAATGTTTTAATCACGTCCGCGTAGGAGTTGTGAGTGTTATAAAAACCCCATGAGTTAACTCCGACAACAGACCCTATGATTGTGTGCTAAACATCTTAAACCACAAGTTATGAACAAACAAAAACTAAGCCCATTCATAATATAAAAGCAAAACATTAATGAAAATGCTATCTAAAAACAAGTTATTAAAAACATTTTAAAAGGATGCCCGGGCTCGCTAAGTAAAATGCAAATACTAAAAACTACGGTGGAAAATTGTGAGCCTTTTGAAGCGCGGTGAATAAGTCAGTAACGTTTATTACTGTAAATATGATTAAATCTAACAAAAGGAGAAGTGAGGATCGTTACTCAGCCAGGAAGTGGGAAGAGGTTTACAAACAAAGGCTTTCGCGGCCATTACCAGGGATATCTGTTTCAATGGACGAAAATATGTTTAGTTTGAAATATAATGGCGTAAATTCAATTCAAATTTGTTTTACAACATTATAAATTAAACTACTCGTACCTATTAATTCAGTACGAATAGTTATCGTTCATCAGTATTCAAAGTCTATTAACTATTCACAAAACAATTAAAATGTATACCACGAAACTACTAAGAGATTAATTACGAAATCTCGGGAACTATTAAGCCTATCACCTTGAAAGGCAGGCAGGTTAATTACAGGGTGTAAGAATAGAACTAAGAGGATATTTCAACCTTTGTAAGGGCGTGAAATGGTATTTGAGATGGGTTGGCACGTGTATTTCTAACGTCGGTGAGCACAAATTTGAGACCCGTTTAATTTTAACTATTGTAATCTCTTGATGGAAATTTAGATTATAATTTACTAGATTTTCGGCAATGACTTTATTTGTGTGGTGTACGATGATGGTATAATCGTACACCGATTTGAATTCGAAAATTTTTTTAGCTACATTTTTAGTTAAATGGCTTTATCTTTCGGAAAGCTAAAATTTAAAAGATGAATAATTAGTTTAACGCTCAAAGAAGCTATAGTGGGGAGGTCTAATTGCTACAAAACAGTTCTCTAAAATGACAGTTTTTCATTCCAATATTTCATTTCCATTGGAATAGCTGCTCCATTTAAAAAACACGGCGGTTACCTAAATCATTATTACTAGCTGTGCCTTTCAAAACAATCTATTCAGCAATCTGAGGTATGCATTCATAGATCAGCCAGCCAGAGACGGGTTTCTTTTATAAGTTTTCTTCTTGAAGACGGACCTGATTAAAAAACTTACTATTAAATAATAAAAAGTGGTTCGACGAAATTTTATTTTTACACTCAAGACAAAGATATCGGTTGTTATTGGCCAAGTTTCTAGCAAACATTGAAGTTTGAAAGGAAACTGAACGTTGAATGTAAGAGGGTTGGAGAGCGAGGGCCCTCGACGAGAGGGGATCGGGATATCAAGTAGATCAGACACAAAACCTAATATAAACAAACCTTGAGTTCAGCGTCTCGAGAACGTGACATTTTTAACGAAACGTTCTTTATTCATAAGTCATTGTTGTTTTCAATTGGATTTCGCGAAAGGTCACAGCAAAAATAATGGGGAAACATAATATTTGTGTATTTTGTTTATTGAAACATTGAATTGGATTCTAAAGTGGATTCGACGTAATTTTCTTGTAGTTAATGGAAAAAGAAGTAGGATGTGACTTATCAATATTTATTGGGTTGTTTATTTTTATTTGTTTACGGTGAAATTGCTCTGAAATTGAAAATCATTTTGGAAAATAAATAAGCTACCCACATAATAATGGATTCAGACAAGAATTTCATCTGAGCGATTTAAATTAGTATATGTACGAAGATTATACTAGCTAAATTATTATGCTGCCATAATAATTTAGTTAGTATAATAATATAATTTATTAAATAAGTATTCGTTCAATAGCTTAAACTCTGTAAGATCAGTCAGTAAGGATCGGTTTTATTGATTAAAATATAAAACAAATATGAATGAAATTACTTCATAGTATTTAAGTATAAATAAAGTCGTTGTTTGTTTGTCCCTATGTATGCTTAGGTCTTTAAAACCACGTAACGGATCGGGAACTACGAGGGTGAAACCGCGGGGAGCTGCTAGTTTATTAGAAAAATAAACTCTGCAAACTACTAGATGTAGAAGCAAGCGCAGAATATTGTCGGTATCAAAATCAATTAACGTCATACGAAAGTCCCGACCGCGGTACATTTTGTAAAATAAATTTAAATTGCTTATCGCAAACAAGGGCTTGTGGTAGAACTACATTTACTGTGTCACCAACATTTAGTGTTTACCGATAAAAGCAATGTTCCCACAAATATGGAAGTTAGGTTCAATTGAATATAAAACTATTTGTTTTAGAAATGTTATTTGGGTTGTGGCTGTTTAGTTTCTGTAATGAAATTTGGAATAAACTTGTGGTCATGTGGGTAGAACTCGCGTAAAATGGATGCCAAACAACTATAATAATAATAAAATTCTATTGTTTCTCTTATCAATATGAATTTGTAGCGGAACCCACATTGATCGCGTGGACGAAAATCCGTAAGTACTCAATATGGTCGAAATCCCCCGAGGGATCTTACGGCACCCCGAAGTAATGCAGATGCAGAAGTCGTTGGAGGTTTTAGTGGGTATGACGCCATTCTCGCATGGAGTTCAACATAACCACCGGGATCTCCTCTTGAATCCTGGTGGTCACAAAAATGTAAAGTCTTTCCAGACGATAAAAATAAACAAAATGTGATAAAATAAAAAAATATTCCCACTTAAAAGATAAACAAATACCGATAACTCAATTTAATAATTATAACAACATTGACTAATCCCTATAAAATAAATTCAATAATCCCTTTTAGAAACACTTTTCAATATCGTATTAATTTTATTTTATTGATAAATCGCCGCCGGATACCGCCCAGACGGGGCTTATCCTCGATACCTTTCTAAGAAAGCTAAATCGATCCAGTTCGCTTTAAGTATCGAAATGTAATATCTAGGTGTAATACTATTAGAAAGTTTGTCGTTTTCATTTATTTTCTTACACTTATCTCTGAAAACATATTATGTATTCGTTTTAATTTTTGAAGATACTACATTATCTTTCCATGTTATTGGACACATATTCTTATCATATTTAAACGCAATTCACTTCAGAATTTATATGTGACCCGTGACTTTTGCCGCAAAAAAAGTAGCTTATAGATGTCGTCAATATACTCGTAATAGAACATAATTTTCATAAGAATGTAGTTCCAGACAAAAGCGCATCTGACATTTGGTATAGCCAAAAAGTGACTGGGTTGTGAAGACTCGACAGCAGTTATAAAAAACCGACCCAATGCATCTAGACAGGGCATAAAGTTTCGAAAAGAGAGAAAAGAGATTAGCGTATAAGTGTAGGCGTAGCTGGATTTTGGTCCGGGAGATTTATATTATTTAGTTATCTTTGTGGCCATTGACACGAAAGAAGAATAAGCGTATAAACAAAGTATACGTATTGATTATTGCAATCACTGCGCCAACAAATTCCTATTGTTTAATATTGCCAAATATTACCTGTATTGAACACTGCACTGCGTCATTGTGTTTAGGCATCAAAATCCGAATAAACACATTTGTAGTTCATTAAATGATATTGGAAACTATTGAAATAATACCAATCAGTAATGCTAACACTCTCCTGATTGGCAGAGTAATTTTAATGCGTGATTATAAACCGCACGAGGTTTGTTTTATGTTATAGTTAGTATTGTCTGTGTGTTATTATAATGATATTGATTTATAAGGTTGTGTAGTACAATATCTATTATTAATTATTTATTTTAGAAACTAAAGACAAACGCCAAATTAATCTTTAAATCTTTTTACTTAAAATTTAGATGCACGCAAAAATTAGAAAACTTTTGTTGCTGAAAATTGAGTAAACAAATTCTCATAATGAATCAGTCACTAAAACTAAAACAATACTAAACTAAAACAATCAATACAGATCACCTATTTTAATTATATTTCGTAAAAGTAAATCAAGATTTACTAACTTTAGTTATTAACATATAGTAAGGTAAACAAAGGATTTCAAGTTTAAAAAGTTTAAATAAAATCTACCAATCCAGATGCACTAAATCAACACTTAAATAAGAAGAACTTAAATACTTAACTCAGTTTAAGTTAACCAACTGATCAACTGCTTTCAAACCCGGTATTGAATCAGTTTCCAGAACTCGATACAGAATGCAACCCAATCAATTAGTCACCTATCTCATCGGATCCCGTTGGCTTTTACCTGCCATTGGATCCAAACTGAAGCTGGGCTTTCCACCGCTAGCGAAGCCAATTAAACTTGCAAACGGAATTTATGTGCAAAGGTAGAGGGATATATTGATAGCTCTTTATTGTGTATCTTACAAAAGTAAAGGCCGATAAAGTCAAATTTTACACTAACTGCTACATTGGGTGTCCTTGTCAAAACATTAAATTAAAAATTTAAAAAACCCCCAAAACTATTACTTTTAAACCAACTTTTAAACGGGTCAACCGATTTTCATCAAACTTGTCTAAGAACACTCGCACGTAAGTCCCCTTTAATTGAAATCTGTTCATCCGTTCGGGAGCTATGATGCCACAGACAGACACACACACAGACAGACACGTCAAACTTCTAACATCCCTCTTTTTGCGTCGAGGGTTAAAAATAGTGATATTTTTCATCAACCATTGTATAAGGTAATCATGAAGAATGTGTTTGAGTGTGCATAGTTTAGTTCGTCTAGATAGCGATACTAAAATCTAGCAAAAAATCAGTTGTTATATAAAATCGTTTAAGTATGCCATATCTTAAATAAATAAAAATTTATTTAAGGAACCCCCGTTTCCCGTTGTCACGCCATAGCTTGAGAACGGCTAGACTGATTTGGCTAATTCTTTTTTTGCTGTGTTTGTTTTTGTATGGAGAAGGTTCTTATTTAAAAAAATCTGGAAAAGCAAACGGGAAACTCGGACCCGTACGAAGCCGGGGCGGGCCACTTGTTGAGAATAAATAACCAGAAATAAAAACAAAACTGGCTGGAGTAGAAACAAGTACTAAATAACAAACAACCTTTTAAGTAAAACACATTTAAAGAGGTGGCATGTTCGATTACGAATTCTCATCGATTAGATTGAATATTCAGTTAACCATTAACCTTTCAAAGCAGCTAACAGCTTTCACGGCACATCAAATATTTACTACATAAGAAAGGTTTATATATTTGTTTTATTTTTTCAACATACATAAAAAATAAACCATAAAAGTAAAGTAAAAATATGTTAACTATAACTAGTAGCGCCCCGCGTAGTACCGTGAGAATATGGGGATAAAATAAACTAAAAACCTTCCTCTTGAATCACTCTATTTATTTGAGTGAATATTTGTGTGAACCACAAATGTTTGTCTCGGTGTGTGTGTGATCAATGAGTGTGTGCGCATAGTTTCTGGGACCCTAGATTCAAGCTCCGAGCTTAGTTAGGGGTCAGTTACTATAATGAGATGATGTAGTGAATGAATATATTATTAAAAAACCATGTCAAAATCCGTTGCGTAGTTTTAAAAAATTAAGCATGGAGAAATGAACCAGGCATCTCTTTCGGTTTAAGCATACATAGAGACGGACAGACAGCGACAGCGACTTTGATTTATACTATGTAGTGATATCTTCAGTAAACCAATCCGTATCATTCTACTTTCATTCAATATGTTCTCAAAGTTCGAGTCAAGTTCCAAAGTTGGTTCCGCGAAGTTAGTCCCATCTGAATTTTATATATTCACCTCTAGAAACTAGTTACCGGGCTTTTTGTTTAAAGTTTCTTTATGATAAAGAATATATTTGCGGCTATATTTTTATATCAGCTATACCTAAAAATATAAGATAGAAACAATCATTTCTCATCTCTAGTTTAACCAAGTTGCTGACATTTATTTCGCTTCTAAAACTCACACAAAAATAACAACACCAGACTATGTCGTATCACTACATAGTATAAAACAAAGTCGCTTTCTCTGTCCCTATGTATGCTTAGATCTTTAAAACTACGCAACGGATTTTGATGCGGTTTGTTTTAATAGATAGAGTGATTCAGTGGAAAGGTTTTTAGCATATTTTTATTCCCATATTCCTACGGGAACAGGAACTACGCGGGTGAAACCGCGGGGCGCCGCTAGTTAGAATATAATATCAGCTTGAAACCTGTGCTCCTACGTCATCCGAGACAAGCCTTGAGCTAGTACATATTTCATACGAGCCGACATTGCAACGGTAGATGTGTTTATCGATTAGCGTAGACCCATTTATTCGCAATATTCATAGTTACGTGTTGTTTTTACGTTATTACACTACATACGGCAATGCGGATAAGCATCAGTGCTCTTTTGAAACTTTTTATATTAAACTATATTTTATATATATTTACTATTATTATATATTGTGAATGTGTGTGTGCGTAGTTTCTGATACCCTGGATACAAGTTTCGAACATAGTTAGGGGTCAGTTACTTTAATGTGATGATGTAGTGAATGATTATGTTATGTTGTGTTATATATATTATATACTTACTATAAGTAATTCATTTCTTAGTCTATAATTACGTGAAAAACGATTTTTCTTCTAATACAAGCGTTCTTTTAATAAAGACATTACTTTTGTAAGACCTTAATTTTCATTAAAAAATAACCTGGACAGGCAAACTTAAAATGCAAACAACTATCAAAACGTTCTTCTAATACGAGTACAGTTTTTGTACTCGTCTCGTGTTGTATTTTTGTCAAGCACTTTAAATTTTAAAGTACGTAACAAAAATCTAGACCAAAATTCTTGCAGAAATAAACGCGCAAATTGTATAATAATTTTGAGATATCCATACTTTCTGAGGAGAAATAAGATTGTAAATGTTTAAAAATAAAAATCTAAACCAAATCAGTTACTTTAACCCGTGCGGAGATGAGTGGTTTCTTCTTCAACTTTTACAAGTAGTAAGTTTAACGGTATGACAGTTTCATCTCGTTAACTACACTCTTGGAATATTATACCTCTAATGTATGAGCTAACTGTGCCCCGCAGTTTTATCCGCATTATTCCTAATCCTATAGAAATTTTGGCATAAAAAGTCCACTTATCAGTTACTAGCGGTCCGCCCCGGCTTCGCACAGGTCCAATTTTCAAATTGATATTCCTGTTTTTTTTTACATAAAAACCTTCTCTTGACAATATTATAACAAACATAACAAAAAAAGAATTGGCCAAATTGGTCCAGGCGTTGTTGAGTTATGCGCTTACTAACACATTTTGCGATCCATTTTTATATTATAGATTCCAGTGTGCTATTCCCAGTTATAAGGAACATTTGTACCAAATATATAAATTAGTTCTACTAGTTGTATCATAAACAAACAGATTTCATTAAATTGAAATTAGTTCAGTAGTTTTTACTACAAACATTTGTAATATTAGTAGAATGCTCGTTATGCTAATTTATGCATATCGATCGGTGTCACGATGTCGAATGAAACGTCGAATAGCAAACACATTTCGCATTTATATTGGCTCGATTTTTAGCATGCAATAAAATTCGATCGAAAAAACCCATGTGTTTCGCGTTTTTTAGGGTTCCGTACCTCAAAAGGAAAAAACGGAACCCTTATAGGATCACTTTGTTGTCCGTCTGTCCGTCCGTCCGTCCGTCTGTCAAGATCCATTTTCTCAGGAACGCGTGGAGGTATGAAGCTGAAATTTATATCAATTACTCAGGTCTACTGTCCCTTGAAGCTGTGAAAAAATCAAACTTCTAAGCCAACGCAATCAAAAGATACAGCCGTTTATGCCGCAAATTTTCGACACTTGCAAGGGAATCAAAACCTACAGGGTGCTTCCCGTGAACTCAGAATCTTGAAATTTGGTACGAAGCAACGTCTTATAGCATAGATAAAGGAAAAATTACGAAAACCATAAATTTTTAGTTACATCACATAATATATTTTTTTTAATAATTTTAACCTTACTACCCATTTCCTCATAAACGCGTAGAGGTATTAAATTGAAATTCATACCAAATACTCAGGTCTATAATACCTTTAAGCTGTAACAAAATCAAACTTCTATGTCAACGCAATCAAAAGAAACAGCAATTTAAGCTGCATATTTTGAAACTCGCAAGTACTCGCAAGGGAATCAAAACCTAAAGGGTACTTCCAGTCGACCTAGAATCTTGAAATTTGGCATGAAGCAACGTTTTATAGCACACATAAAGGAAAAATTCCGAAAACCTTAAATTTTTAGTTACATTACAAAATATATATTTTTTAATAAATATAAACTTATTACTTTTTTCCTCATGAACGCGTAGAGCTATCAAGTTACGGAACCCTCGGTGCGCGAGTCCGACTCGCACTTGGCCGGTTTTTTTTTTGTTAAAGAGGATCAAAGATGACGTGAGAAAGAAAGAAGTGGAAATTGATTCTGTATGGAGAGACATATTCAAGATTTTCTAAAAAAAATTATCAAAAAGAATAAGTAAATATTGTATTTTAATATTGTAAGTGAACCTTATTCCTCTGAACCATATTCATGAATATAGAAATTCATGTCTTAAATAGCGCAATCAGTCTAGGTTATGGGCTCAAGAAGGCTAAGGTCGAACCTAATGGGCTGTGACAAAAAGACAGCATACAGAAATATACGAATAATATTAAAGGTTTTTTTTGTTTCAACCATCTGACGGAACCCAAGAAATATTTCATATGTAATAACACATTCTCAACGTAATATTAAGAAACGAACGTAAAAAGTCACGTAATCACCAGTAGGCATATAATACTCGTCTACATACATAATTCGTATACATACATAATGTTAAAACACTACTTATTCACGTTTACTTACGTGCGCGCTCACATTTACATCGAAGGGATTACCCTACTTTGCATTCCCACATCGAATATACATTTCCAAATGTCAATTTTAAAAAGGTTAAGCCAAGGTGATAGAAGGCGTAGCTCGTAGGCATAAGCTCGTAGCCTCGTAGCGATCCGACCTACATCGCCGTAGCCTTGTAACGTGCATTAAAAATGCATACCTATTGGTACGTTCAGCCCACAACTGGCACATATAATATTACCCTATATTTAGGGACCATATTCAGGTACAGAAACGGCGCGAGTACAAAACTGAATTTTATTTCGAAAAGGTTTCGATTTGTAGCACTTATTCGGAGCAAAATTGAATTTGTTATTTCCATGAATAGTTCCAAGGTTTGGTTGGAGATATATTTTTATGTCTGGCGGAAAACGTGGCAATATCTAACAGCACACAGTTTGATCAAACATGTCGATCGTGCAGAGATCGGTTTTAATTAATAAGCTTTCGCAGCATCGCTCTTTGTTTGAACTCTTTGGTTAGTTTTCCATTAAGTAATCTTTATAAAGTTTTCTTTTTAAAATGTACACATTCAATATTTTCAAATAAGAGGTTAGATGGAAAGTTTTAAAGAATCGTTATTAACCTTTTAAGTTTTCTCGTATATGCTCGTCATTAAAAAGTTTTATAAATATATATATTTTTTTCTATATCCCGCAATGAGTATGTATGAGGTATCTTTGAATAGATTTTTCAAAATTATTATAAAGTGGTTTTAATACTGTTTTTTAATTAAGTTTTCTCAAGTTTCTTAGAGTCGAGCCGCTTTTAGCTGGTTTTATATTCATTATTTATACAAAGAACATTAAAATTTACGGGCAAAATGTTAATGTGAATCAATTTGTCTAAAATTGTGTTAAACAAATTACTTTAGAGTACATCTGCGTCACCAAGTTAACGTAAAGTAGAACGCACTTAAATAAATTCATAGTGACGTTTCGCTGCGCCAAATGGACTTAAATCTAATACCAGTTAGCTGTTGCCAAGGATATAGGACTGTATATAGCACGACAAACGATTTATAACCTTAATATTAATTGGTAGACTGTAGACAGTAGATTAATATTAACTAGTAGTTCTGCGGACAGTAGATCTCACAAACAATAAAAAATTTCTTTCCCCCATTTTGTCTAAATTCATAACACGGCTTTGATTGAAGTTCGTACACCAGTACAACATTTATTGCGCTCACATCCATATAATTAATTGCTTTTGATGTGCTTGTAACTTTTGTAAATTGCATGCATTGTTTGCCTATAAGAGATTGTGCATTTAGCTTTATTTTATTTACTTAATTTAATTTATATTATGTATTATTGTAACAATTGTCGGCAAACTTTTTTTAAATAAATAAATAATGAAACCTAATCGATAAAAGTTCTCTACAAAAAACAACTTTTATATCAAGGTGGTGAGCACACCACCTACTTAGCGAAGTACAGTCGGATCGGTTAAAATATGTGGCCTCTGGCTCCCGGAACTGACATAAAAAGTGACACAGACGTACATTACTTTTCACAGAAGAAAGTAAAATCAGCCTTATCGGAATGAACAAGTTTTTGCACAAAATTGAACGAAGTAAAGAACAAAGGTTTATAAAACCGATATAAAAACAGTATTTGGTTCAAAAACAAATATTAACATGTTATCGAAAACAAAGTATAAGGTGTAATGTTTAACAAGGTTGGAAAGTTTATATTATTATAAAGTAACATGTTTGTACGTTGTATCTTCGTTTCTATGTTAATGTTGAGTTTTAATTAGAACCTTAAGGCTAAGTTTGAAACATTTTACTTGAAAACACACGAAGTATATTTACGAAGCTTCGGTATTACGTGCACAGATTCAAAAGGCATACTGCAGTAATGCTATTAGAGGTATGACAGTCTCGCAAAGCGACGAGCGTCAATGCTTTCACGGGAAACTTACCGCTACTTAAACTGCTTCAAAGGATTTTTGTTGCAAATTTAATTTTAAAATCTTGTCGAGAATATTTGATGAAGGATATACTAAAGTTAGTAAGTGAAGCTAAAAATGTAATAGTTTAAGACTAATATTTATTATACCCATATTTTGTGACAACTATGATAGAAAAGAAGGTTAATAAAAAAATAACATAACATAATAATAATTAAATAACTTTCTATAATCAGGTTTTGAGACGACAGAAATGTAAAACATAAATTGTTCCCGTAAATTGAAGAAATCAGTAACTTATCTCAACGTTGAAACTTATGAATACACTTTGACAGCTAATGGGAATGTAATGAGTGCTTTTATCTGTAGCACAATTGAATTTGTTTTACACTTAAATTACTTTGAAGACTGTTTGATATTGTTAATGAATAATTAGTCTCATTAAATGAGTTTGATGTTCGAAACTTTTCCTATATTATTAACGTCACGGAGGCTTAGTACGTCAGCGTGCCACGCCAGGCCGATCGATGGTTGGTCGCTGTTTATCAAACATGACTCGCATTACAAACCACCAATAGCGGCGAGCGTGATGATTCTGACCTTTTACTACAATAATATTATCAGAGAGCTAAGAGGTATTTATCATAAAACGTGATCTTAAGGGGCTTCATAATATTATGTATTAATTCGTGTTTGCCAATATCTTATTCTCCTATCAATATTGGTTCTAATAATGTCTGTTTTATCATGAACTGTAACTTAAAGTCTTACTCTACGTGACAGTAAAGCCGAAAAGGAGCTTTCAATACTAATTCCTTTAGATTGCCATTTACAATATGCTCTGAATGTAAACAATTCTTGAACGTAAACAATAGTGGTGTAAACAAGGTTCAAACTTTATTCATCAATTTTCCATTAACTTCCACAAATATAACTTGATGTACAATTGTGACCCTTCCGTTCGCCAGATAGACAAATTAGTGGAGCATCAATAATTGCGCTCCAACTTTCCGATTCCAATAATCGCTTCGAAACTTGTATTGAAGGCCCCGGGGATTACCTGCCACAGTCAGCACCGAGCTCAGACCCGCCGACGAGCATTTCATCTGTTAATCAAACTGCATTCTATGCTAATGACACTCGAAAAGCAATCCGCATTCAAATCAACCAAAAGATGATTGAGACAATTTGAACTTTGCAATTTAACGCTTATTCACTATCCAGCAGTTATTTTTTTTTTAGATATTATGTCGGAAACTATTCGAAGCGTGAATGATTGCAAAGTGAACGTGACCAGAATAGGAAGGACGCGCGTGTGCGGCACGGCTCGTTGGGTCAAGGCTCCACGTAGGTTAGACATTATAACGATCCACAAAAAGTGCAGTGCATGGTAGCCGTTATAACATTTATTTTTCGCATATTTTTCTAACTTTTATTGGCGCCGCACGTACGCCGGCCAACTCCTGCCACACTCACGCCCACAGACAAAACCGTAACTGGGAACGCCAACTTCTACGAACGAAACCTCTTTTTTATCGGATTCTGTCGACCTGCATTCAAATAGCGCAAGTTTTTGATGACTAAAGTTCGAATCGCAATTAAAAATGCTACGCGAAGTTTAATCGGTAGTTGAACGTTTCTACTTTATTCCATTTTAAGTTGGAAGCTGGTTTAGAACGCTTTTAAAGAAGAGTTTTTTTATTTCTCTTTAGCGATTTTCTTCATTATGACGGTTAAGTGGTATAGATCGGATCCTGCCTGCTACACCAATGGTTACGGGTTAGATTTCTGCTCTAGACAACATGTGTGACATATTCGATGTTCATGTACTTACAAAGAAACTATTTTTTATAAATAAGTTTATCTGTTGTCTAGTAACCATAATACAACCTAATGATTTTGGGACTATGTGGCGATGTTATTATTTATTTATTTTATTCGGGAGGCTCACAGCTATTTTAAGAAAAATGTTTTATAATCTAGGTAACAAACAGCCAAAAACAAGCCACTACAGTTATAAATTTATCAGTGTTTCCAAATCTTGAATCATGCCGTCATTATGATCCCAATATTTATGTAATTAATCCGAATGTTTAGATATAATATCAAATATTCGAGCCACTTTGAATGAAAGCGCTCACTAATATTTTAATTATATTGATTAGCATGCATGTGGGCAATTGTTCCCCCTAATATTGTGGTCCGTTTGATCCATTGAAAGTTTTGATTGCTCAAATGAAGTAGGTGCGTATAACGCGTTGTTTGAAAGCAAACATTATCCCGTTATTTCATTATTAATGGACTGGAGATTCAATAGCTGATAAATTATTATAATATTTAACTAATACTCGTATATTAAATGTGTAAGTTTGTGTGGATGGACGTTGGACGCATGGATGAATGGATCTTTCACGTTAAAACTATTTAACTGATTTTACTGAAATTTGGTACAGATGTTTGTTAACTAATATAAGGTTTAAGGTTTAAGGTTTTAAAGGCAAGTTAGAAATAAAACGTCAAATATAGATTCTCATTACGAGTAGTAAAAAAACAAAATAAGGTTAGAACCATTGATCCACAATCGTACATTGTGGATCAATGGTTCTAACCTTATTAGAGAATCTTAGTCGTGATTCTTATTCTATGGTTAAAGCACAGTTAGAGTGAGTTAATTCAATTAAAATAAATTTAAGTACGAATATATTCTGCTTAAAAATATTTCAAACACGTTGTAAAAAGCTAAAATTACATAATAACATATTTGACTAACATTTCATAAAGTGAAAACAAAACAAAAATACATGTTGTTAAAACGTCGAGTCAAGCCGCAAAAGCAATTTTCGTTTTTTAAAACGAAATAAAATAAGTGCTCTCCTAGAATTGCATATTTATGTCATTCCCAGAGTCGGGGGACGGCACTACGAGTTATGCAGGAGGACTTACAAAGACTTATTCGTACTAAAACTTGCTTTAAATATTTGGTAAACAACTTTAAGTATCCCAAGTGAATACAAACGAAATACCACATTCCGTTTGCCTTTTGATAGTTTATGAATGTTTGCTCGTGTAGCTTCATTGCAATCTTAAGTCGTTTGCAGCATTTAGTCAAGTTGCCTTTTAGAGTCTTAGTAAAACTTGAATAGCGCATCAGGTACCGTAAAATATTTACTTGAATTGTTGGAGACAAATAGTAAATAATGTATTTGCTACTTCGTCCAAACTTTTGCACCATAAATAGAATCGGTTTAGTAGTTAAAAAAATAGTAGTTGAAAGCTTAGGTCAAATCAGTCTAGGGTTCAATACATGTATCAATCTAACTACGCCAATTTGATTGCGAAATTCCACAGTATTTTTCCATTGTTATTTATAATGTATTATTTAAATGACAATGTATAAAGATTCCGTTCTAACCTATTATTTACATATCATAAATAAATCAACCGCTTTATTTTCTATTTATAGCAACTGACCTAGCTAGGTATATAACCTATATTATATCTAGGGTAGAAACTGCACTGTGCACACACGCGCGCAGACCGGAATAAACAATTGTCCACCCCTAGATCGAAACAAACAATTGCGAATCGCACAAATATTTAACGTGCACGGAAATCGAACCGGCAACCTTTAATTAAACAGAAAACAACGTAACATAACACTTTGATGAGCAACGTTAAATTGGTGTATTTACCCCAAATTCGTTGTCTATTTAATATTTTGATCAAGAAATTCCTTGTTCATTTATCTTATGTTTATTCATATTTAATTGGAACGAGAACCAATTTATTAAACTGTGAGCGTGCTTCAAGATACCGCACACGAGATTCGGAGAATAACACTTAAATATTTATGATGATTAAAATAATAATGAGGTGTGTTATTGTTGGTAGATATGAGCGAAATCATATTCATTGTGGTATTCGTCTTTATTACGGATTAATTTTGTTTGACTCAGTTATTCTGTTAACATATTATAAATGGGAATGTATGTTTAGGTATTTGTTCGTTTTATGGTTAATGGTAAATAAAAAGACGAATAGTTTATAAACACTGTTAATTACCTTTTATCCTAAAAGTTACATGGTATTTTGTGAGGATTTACATACATTTTTTAAATATAAATAATAATCTAAATAGTGTCTATTCTTTTTATATGCGACTACAAACGCTGTCACCGGATCAGGGGCCTAAGTCTGACATTATTGATCAGACAATATGTTGATATTGAGGCGAGATTTATTCATATAACTGCTAAAATTTATTCATATGGCTATGGTGTCTCAGTGGTGTTTGTTGCATATCAAAATTCAAAAATATTTTTTTGTCAAATAAACGTCAGAATACTGTTTCCATGACAACCATCCAAGTTTTATGGAGCCATTGAGTTAGCTGAGTAGTTTTAACAGTTTTAACTAAGAGAATACCAAAATGACAACAAATGCCAAAAACGGCCATAATGGTGATATTAAAATATGTACATTTGAGTAGCATTATCTATCACAGCTTAATAGTTTAGAGAATCAGGGCCCAGATTGGTGATTTTGTGGCGCTATAACTGTGTGTAGACTGTCAATATGCCATCTGCGACCATGGCTTAACATGACAAGCGGGACCGAACGGCTTAACAAACCCACTTACTAGCATTATGTCAACCCGATATAATTGATTCACAATCTTTTATGTGCAGGCGGCAAAAATTGGAAGCTACAATTGTCATTTTGACAATCATCTGATAAACAAAAGAATCGATTACAGCGACACTGTCAACGACACAGAAAAGATTGTGGCACTATAGATAAACACGTACATCAAAATTCATGTCAGTAACGGCCACCAATTACTATTATGACAGTACTAACGTTGCTTAACCGAGAGAATTGCAGGTACTGAAGTTAGTACGGGGAATTTAAACAGTTACTTCAATATAATATTAATATGATTATTAATAATATGTGTACAACAACACAAAGACATTTATAACGTATCATTTAACATTATTATATTACTGTTTATTTTAAAGGTAAGCATTTAATTTAAAACAAAATACTTAAAGCGAATTGAATGGCCGGCTTTAATTTCGACTTCATTTTTTGTGATATCATAAATGACTGGACTTAGCAAATATAAATGTTTAACCGGAATGTTATCCACTTTATTTTAAATGTCGCCTTTATTTTCAATCATTGAAATCTGTAAACATTTTTGTTTGTTTATTTATCAAAAGGTATTTACTTAATTAAAAACGTTTGATTGTTTCGAAACTTAATTAAATCGTGTTTTCAGCTTTCTAATTGTCTAATTAAGGCCGAAGATTTTATAAACAAAAGTAGCTGTTGCTCGTGACTTCTGATGCGCCTGTTTTAATATTACTTATACACTTAGAATTAGTCAATTTTTTTGTTTCAAAGAATTTACAGAAAAGCAATATGAAAAAATATATAAAATGTCTATTAGAGATCACCTCCTTTCATCTGCGCTGAAAAAGTTGTTATTGAAAAAGTAGGTACTACGTGCCTTTTTACACTTGTTAATTTTTGTTGCCATTTAGATTTTTTTCCAATATTGCCATTTTTTTTGTTTCTCAATACAATTTTTTAAATATGTTTTGTCCAATTTTTAGACTACATGAACTTTTAAAATTCGTTTTGCTACAATAAATTTTGTCACGTACACACTGACAGTCAGTTTTCTTTTGTATGTATATGAGAAGTTTAAATACCTCGCTTATAAGTGCTCATTTTTCCATCGCCAGATAACTTTTAATGCAGGAATAAAATTGACGTTTGACAGTTTTGTAAGAAATAACTGTCAAAATTTCAATATTATTCCACGAATAAAGTTATCTGGCGATGGAATAAATCAGCTCTTGTCGATAGAAACGAATGGCTGGAATAAAACAATCAAGTGATTAAAATACAATGGAACGCCACAGATGGGGTGATCGCGCGAGATATGAGAATCGAGGAATTTATATAATATGTGTGCCACACTCGTGGAATAGTTCAATAATGCGCAATATTGAGAGAGAAAATAAGAGATTAAAGTTATTTTTGTTGGATTTGTGGTAAAGGTGAATTGGAAATGAAAAGAACTAATAAAGAAGAAAATAGAATACTTATACATTTTATTAGCGTTTGAATAAAAATAACGAACATATGTTTAAACCAAATATTTTATTAATACAGTTTAGAATTTATATCTCTCAAAAGTGACGAATGCAATATTTCTCCCATAACAATAAAATCTTTATAAATAAAGAAAAAAACATCAATAAAGACATATTTATTATAATTAAGATAATATTAGACGTTTTCTAATATCGTTTTCTAGGATCTAGAATCTCTTTCATCCCTCTTACTGATTGAAATGAAATTCTCGCACGTCACTCTAGCGCTTGACTATTTTCATATGAAAAGTTACACGTATCTGTCGTCCCGTCAGACGGCAAAGATTTTTATTAAATGCTCTATATTACCTAGTTATTTACTACCTAATAATGTATAAGAGGAAATACAGTTTGAAACTTGCTTTTGCGTGCGACTTTGTCTGCGTGGTAGTTGAAATCAGCCACTTTTTTCACGCTTATATATTCACTAGCTGTGCCCTGGATTTACCCGTGTGGAACCTTATCCCGTGGGAATTTTGGGTGTCTTATGTGTTGTTCCTAGGTATGAGGAACATCTGTACCAAATTTCATTAAAATCCATTCAGTAGTTATTACGTGAAAGAGGAACAAACATCCACCCACACATCCACACTCACAAACATTCGGCTTTATAATATTAGTAGGATGTTTAGTTCACATAAACAAAAATAGTTATACCGCAGTGTTCACTGCAGAATGCTATTGGTAGAAACAGTTAAGCAACGGTTAGGAGCGTCTTAACAATGAGGGGTGTTTGTAACCAAAATGGGTTTTAATTTTATAAGATTTCTTGTATTTGAGCTATTTTATTCAACTGTCTTGATAGTCATATTGTCATATTTCGCATTCGTTGCTTGTAATTAGAAATCTCGCGAAAAAAAAATTAAACTAAAATAACGTTCCACAAAGGACCCAAACTAGAGAAAATCTAATTGTGGAAACCTGCCCTTGCTACTAATAAGTACTACAGTGCTAAGAGAAAATGTATCTCCTTTTGTACGTTCACCGGAGGTGTGAAGCGCATGATCAATACAGGAACATAATCTCACACAGGTGACGGGAAATGTGTGTTTCTTGAGCGGATATTTATTGTTCCATCCTCCTTATTCCTTCTTTCCTTTAAACTTTAATATCTGGCATAGTCGGTTATATCTTGACGTATTTATATTTAGAATGAGGAAAAATATTTTTAGCACCATTATTGTATAGAAGTGATGTCACGTAAGTTTATCTTAAATCAATTTTTCGTGAAGAGTTTATGATGAAAAGGACCCTCATTCTCAGTCCAGTAGTTTCGAAGCCTATACATTACAAACAAATTACCAAAAAATTAAATCTTCCTCTTGAAATAAAACTACTTTAACGGATTTTTGTCGTGATTATGTTTTGTTTTACCTTTTCTCTTTATAATAATAAGTATAGACTGACTGCCACTCAGATTTGCATTTCTAAATTCCTTCAAAATAAAAGGTATGTGAAATGTAAGCCAAAATACATCCTAATTTATTATTAAAGAACAGGTCTTGTCGGGTTTAAAACATTTAAAATTATTTACCGCGATTTCGATCTGGTTACACTTCACGAATGGAGGGAGTCTCCTAAATTATTTAAACCCGATCAAGACGTTCTAATATACCATGAATTCGGTTCGCAAATGTTTAATCCAAATCCTTTTAACGCTTTTAGCGTGAAAAAGTAACATATATACACTCGCAAATATCTACATACGAGTACATAGGTACAATACCTACAGCAGAGCGTTCATCACATTGATGACGTATTAAATTACGAGCATTCATTACACAACAAATTACGAGTATAAATCGATCATTAACTAAAAACAAAATGTAATTACTGGAATATGAAATTTTAAACGTAAATGAAATTCGAACCAATAAAACGCCAGTTTACGCTTTAATTAACAAGCTCTGAGCTCAAACATTTTAAATACCTCAATCACAATTAAATTCCCTTTAAACACGGTTCCTGGAATGATGAAACGCCAATTATCCATCATATTTGAATTGAGAGATATTTTGTTACCGATTTTATATCCGAATTTAAACTTACAGGTACAGCGTAATATTGAGTACTAACGTAGTCAAGGTATAGAATATAAGATTATTTTATATGTAAGAATAATCATTAGTTCTAAAAAACTAATTTGTTAGCTCATAATAAAAACTTCTGTAAGTATTAAGTAGTTTTTCTTAAATATCTTTATGTAGACATCCGTTTCAGTTCAGTTTGAGGTCTTAAAATCTAAATATCGAGGGTATAGTGCTCAAACCCAATAAGTATGCAATTTCAACTTTCGAGTTATTCAACATTTAAGGTTTAATGACAAATATACCCATGCTATTTATATAATATCGTCACAATAAGTATTTGAAGTGGAAGAATATATATTAGACTAATTACTAAAACAATTTTAAAGTGTCCAGTTTACATAATTTTTACATTAATAGAAAATTAGACAGGTGAGGTAATGACTTATTGGGTTTTACCCCAAGAGAGAGATCAAATTAAACATTTATTGTATTTTATTAATTCGTTTTATTAACAATAAAGTATAGAAAAAACAAGATTAGAGTCACTCTTCGTCACTTTCGAAAGATACTTTGGTAAATGCATTTAAGTGCATAAAAATCAGTGGTATTGTATGTTTTATTACACCAATTATTACCTACCTATAAAGCAAAACCTATTTTACTTCCCTTTTTCAAACATTGTATCAAAATGGATTAGTTAAAAAACGTTATGAAAATAGTTATAAAGTGTGGATTTGCCTAATATTAGCGGTTTCATGCAAGCTAGTTGCATTAATTTTCTTCTTCGTTCACCCATCGTAATATTTAACACCAACTATAAGCACTAAACTAAGATTAAACACAGTAATTTAAAAAAAACACTCGCGGAGTACGTACGCGGGTGCAACGCTCGTCACAATCTGCCAAAATGGCGCGTGAAGAAGAATATTGCAATAGGAGGTGCTACACATATTTGCGAGCAGTTGCGATTTGTCAGCCGAAAATCCTTCGATGTTAATGGATATAACGGTCAATGCTGATCTTATCGAGGGTTGAGAGAGATTTGGGTGAACCATGGTGGTGAAAGGATTGGCCAGCCTAGACTCTGCGTTACCGAGCCTAGCTGTTACCGAGGTGCGCCTCGTGGAGGCTCCTTTCATGCACCCCCGTTGAACACTGCCCATACCCACGCTATCTGGGAATAACCCTCGACCGAACTCTTTCTTTTCGAACTCACTGTAAAAAAGTGAAAATGAACGTCCACGCACTGGGGAGCCTCACCTCATGTCATGCGCACGACTGGCCTGGCACTGTCTTTTTCTGCCGGCGAATATGCAAGTCCCGTGTGGCATAGATCAAGTCACACTAAGGAGGTAGATGCGGCTCTAAACGAGACCTGCCGTATCATAACCGGATGCCTCAGACCAACTCCCTTGAAAATGTTATACCCATTAGCCGGTATAGCACCACCAAAAGTACGCCGGGAGATAGCTTGCTGGAAAGAGAAACACAAACAGGAAACAGACAGCAGACACCCCTTTTCGAACACCAACTACCTCCAGTTCGTCTCAAAAGCCGCAAAAGTTTCCTGAGACTCGCCAAACCCTCAGATAGGAATATGATTAAATCGAGGCATGAGCTGTGGAAGGAAAGGTACCCCCCTCCTCCAAACTTTGTGGCCCCGGGTGAACATCTGCCACCGGGGTCGGAGCAGCAGTGGTCAACCTGGAAGAGTCTCAACAGACTCCGTACCCAGGTCGGTCGCTGTAAGAGCAATCGCGCCAAATGGGGCTACATTGACCCTTCAAACGTTCAGTGCGAGTGTGGAGCCCCTATACAAGATATGGCGCACCTGCTCTCCTGCCCCGCGTGTCCATCCTCCTGCACCATGGAGGAATTGATGGAGGCCTCTAGTAGTGCGGTGGGGGTGGCTACTTTTTGGAGAGACAAAATATGAGGAGATGTGAACCGGACACGATGAATGAATGAATGGCGCGTGAAGTTGTAGGTAGGTCATTTATGATTTATTGGGTTATTCCTCAAACAATATTAGGAGAAACATATTTAACGAAGTGAGTAAATCCATATAACTAAACAAATCCGTTTTTGTTTTAAAAATTATCGAACAATGAAACACCGATAAATTCATTTGTTTGTTTTTAGTTTTTAATTTTGTCAACTTTCTTAACTATACTAGTAAAGTTAGGACCCGATAAACGGAAATAATGGTTTTTGCCTTTTGTTTTTATTTAATTCCTCATTATGTGGGTAAAGCTAAAACCCGTTAAATAGAAATTATGGTTATTACCATAAATGCTATGGAGTGATTTTGGTAGATCTGTTCAATACTAAATACAAATAAATAAATGTATGTGGTTTAAGCGTGAGCTAAAAATATCATTTCTTCAGATAAATCTCTTTAGGGTGTTTTAGTTTTTCAGTTTTTTTTAAAATACCGTCTCTTATTGGGTTATTACCTCAAGTAACTTGAGTTTTACTGCAAATTTCACTTATTGGATAAGACCACTGGAAATAGCGTAAAAAATCGATTAAGATGGACCAAAAAAGTCAATTTTGAATTTTTGGTCACTTGAAATAAAACACTTAAACGGATTTTTGTCGTGGTTATATTTTGTTTTACATTTTCTGACGTTTCGGATTCTTTACAGAACCCGTGATCACAGAAGACCAAGGGTTCTGTAAAGAATCCGAAACGTCAGAAAATGTAAAACAAAATATAACCACGACAAAAATCCGTTTAAGTGTTTTGGTCACTTATTGGGTTTTAACACTGGACCCTCGATATACATATTTAACTCAAAGGATTGACTGACTGACATAGTGATCTATCAACGCACAGCCCAAACTACTGCACGATCGGGCTGAAATGGCATGCAGGTAGATGTCATGACGTAGGCATCCGATAAGATTTTGAAGGATTTTGATTAATTCTACCCCCCAAGGGGATAAATAGGGGATGAAAGTTTGTATGACGGAAGTCATTATTCCACGCGGACTAAGTCACGGGCAAAAGCTAGTGTTATTATAAGTATTTATAGAAATCATTTTGACATATCTACAAAATATTAATAACTTTGTCGAAATGAAACCTGCTTTAAAACAGATTTCCCAGTTAAAAGGCACTCGTATTGTTCACTTTGTTACCCGGTTGCTTGTATCCAGTATCGAATTGGCTACGGTCCAGCCACTCTGGCATTCATCCAACTGTGAAGCTCACCAAGCTCCCAAACTGTCCTATTAAGGTGTTACTCAATAATCCCTAATTTATTGGCACTAATCAGAGTTAATTCAAACGAAAATAACGTTAAAACTCTACAATATTACATTCTTACTAGCTGCGCCCCGCGGTTTCACACGCGTAGTTCCCGTTCCCGTTCCCGAGGGAATTTCGGGATGAAAAATAGATGTTGGCCGATTCTCAGACCTACTGAATATGCTCACAAAATTTCATGAGAATCAGTCAAGCCGTTTCGGAGGAGTATGGCAACGAAAACTGTGACACGAGAATTTTATATATTACATTTAATTAAATACGTACCTTTGTAAGAATAGATGTATGTTTGCTTCTCTTTGACGTAAAAACAACAAAATCAATTTAGATGCAATTCGGTACAAATGTTCCAAAACATCCAGGACAAATGAACCAGGAATAACACATAGGATACATTATCTCGAAATTCTCTCGGGATTGAGAATTAATAGTAACAAAGGCTTTGTAATTAACAAAGCTGAAAAAGTTCTTTATCCCGTTTATTCGGCTGGTCCGAATTGAAACATTTTTTAGTTTATTGAGGATGCAATACCATAGCTTCAATCAATATGAGCCGTGGTTCACTCATGTTAATTGCTACAATCAACATGAGTGAACCGGCGGAGCAAAACAAACTATTGAAAAATGATTTGCCTAAACAACTATGAATACTATTTCTGCAGTCATAAAGTTCAAAATCATATCTCGCAACAGTCGACTGAAAAAGACATACAACATGTTCGAAGTAAAAAGATTTTTTTTCTTTTGCGAACAAACTCTAGCGAAAAGCCTCACACTGCCGTACTTTACGTCATAAAACTAACTTTATTCCGCAACAATTTCTATTGTGTATTGACCTAGTAATACTTTGAGTTAAATGTCTCTCGTCTTTATTTATTATGAATTTATTCATTGGTTTATCATAATGCGATGTGCATTTAGTTACACAATTTAAATAAAAGTATGAAGTAATTATTTGTGGGAAGATTTCCGCAATTAGACTTCACTATTTAGGATCTTTTACGTACGATATTTTGTGGTTAGACTTCTAAGGGATTTAACTACATTAGCAATTGTAAAACATACAAAAAAGGTGTCTTTCATTTTATATTTTTTATAAAAGGTCTACCTTCTAATTGAGTGACCTATGAACGCACAACCCAAAATACGGCTCGTGACTGTCGTGAAAATTTACATGCGGGTTTCTTTGAAGTTAGAGGTCAACATAATCAAAAAATGTTAAAATTCAACCCTTGAAAGTAATGAAAAAGGGGAAAAAGGAAATTTTATACGAAAATGTAATCCCTATTTTGGTATTTACTTTTTAAGTCCAGTATAAAAAGCGCAATACTTTAATTAAACATCTTTATCAAATGATATTATATAAATACTTATTTTGTCATTTGCAGATGCATCAACCAATTTTATTAATGTAGTCAATCCATTAGATTCCAAGCAAAATAGCTATAGTACAAACTCAGGGATGTACGAAATACCTGACACAAAAACTTTCTGCCAAAGGAGTGGTAATGTGAGTGACTTTGTACGAGTGGATACAGTAGAAGTTAATACGACATTCAATTAAGGGTAATGGTTATTTAAGTATATTAAATTACTAGCTGCTGCTGTGCCTCGCGGTTTCTCTCGCGTGGTTCCCTTTCCCGTGGGAATTTTGAGATAAAAAGTATGTTATGTCCTCCTTCTGGTTTTAAGCCACCTCCCCACCAATTTTCAGCCAAATCATTCAATCCGTTCTTGAGTTATAAATAGTGTAACTAACTCGACTTTCTTTTATATATAGATTTTTACAATTCATTCAATCTAACAAGGAGCGTCGATAGCGTAGGGGATGATTCAATCTGATCCAACTAATATTTATTATGTAAAAGGTTGTATATTTGTGACTTTGCCTGTTTGAATATTTGTTCCAAGGTTTCGCGATATATAATTGAGATTTGGTACACGGATAGTTCGTTCGATTCGAATTCGATATAATTTAAATTCAAATTTGGATCTTACGTTTTTTTCTAGTCTAGCCCTTACCCGTACCTTGTGATTAGTAACTTTGTTTCAAAAAGGAAGCTTTTACTGCAAACTATGCATTTTCGGCTCACATAGCTAATAGGCTAGTGTGACCTGTACCCTTCACACCTCATTAGCTAGGCACACCAGGTCTAACTTCACTGGAAATTAGGCTTAACGAGAGTAACATCGGAGCCGGATAATCATGAATGATGCTCATATAATTATGGGATCCAAATGCGTAACATTCAATGCGTTGTTTGTGATACAAATTAGTATCAAAATGAAGCGTAAAGTTTAAATAAAAGGAAATTATTTAATATTATAATACAACATTAATTTAAATCCGTACTCATAATATAATATTCGTAAATACTAGTCAGATCTCATCGTTTAGATTTTATCGATATAATTACCCGATAAACGACGACAATAAAGAGCAAATATTTCTTTTGTATTAATATTATTTTATCATTTACCGAGAAACACCTTGGAACATGTGTCTATTCACTCTCTTAAGAATATCGAGTAACAACCACCCAAGGCGATCGACTCAGGTTTCCATTCACACATCGAGCCCCATTTCATCATAACACCCTATCAATTACCTTGATTGTGAGCAATTAAGTAAAACAATAACAATTTCATTCTTCTACGTAAACGGCTATTGTTTATCTAAACAATGAATGTCAAAATAAATCGAGTTAGAAATGTATAAACAATCTAATTTGCTGAACAATTATTGTCATAACAGCGGACCGGTATCACAACAGTTAAATATTTTGTAAACAACAATTTATGTTACCTTTTCTTTTGTTACCGTTCTAATTTTAGTTGCGAAATACAGCGAAATGTCTACTTAATTATAAAGTTGACGGTTCCTTTAATATTACGATTCAACCGTGATTCAAACCACATTTTAACTGTCAACATATTAATTACAGTTCCTGTCACTTTCACAAGTTCTTGGAATTTATCTTTGTGTGACAGGTAGCACTTACCGTTAAATTAATTTAGGGTGAAAAGTTTATGTAACAAGTATTAATTAATGACTGTTATTATGATTCATTTTAAACAAAAGCCTTTCATTGTCACTTTACTGTTCATTGTATTCAGGTGAACTTTCTTTATATAAACAAACGGCCACGAATGAAACTGTGACTGGGACAAACGTTGCTTAACATGTAACTTAATAATAATTATTGGCCCACAAGTAATTTGAGTAAAAAATCCTTTGATAATTTAAACTACATTTACACAAAAATAAAACAATTTTATCGATACGAACATTTTATTTATTTGTTCATTTCTGTTTGTAAAGTGACGTACCATTTTGCGCGAAACTTGATATATGCATTTTGTAAATACAAAACACATATCAAATACGAACATAAAAGGTTGCGAAACAGAATTAAAATAAAAAATATAAACAACATTCAATTCGACTAAATATGAAAAAGTTTGCTGAAGAAATATTGAATCAAAATGTGCATCGAAAAAGCATCTAAATAATGTTGAAAGCCGTCGCTATCTGCAGACTGACGTTTTCATTTCCTACCAATCTAAAGTTCCTCGTTCAAATATAATATTTATTGGAATCTATTTCTCGGAAGCTGCAAATCGACAAGTTTTATTCAATCATTTATTTTTTATAGAACATTTTATACCTTTCCAATTACTGTTTCTTTAGATGTCCGCTTGACAATTGAACAATTACTTTCAACTACTTTACTATAACAAATGTCTGTGATTTATCTATTCACTATTTGTTGAATGAAATAAAAGTTACACAATCGTGGAGTTGTATCAGAAAATAAAAACATTATTTACACAATAGGCAAGTAAGTATGGATGAGATACCCTTAACAATATATTGTTATTTTGGTAGATATGAGAGATGTGCGGAGATGGCACATATTTCTACTTGAACGAAGGAATAAAAATACAAAATTGCTTCGCTCGTGGCCACAAAATGTCAGTCTATTTTGTTTGTCGAACACAAGGTCGGCTCACGTAGAGGAAGTTTCCCAATACGAGCAGACAGCCGAACCGACCGCTAAAATGGCCTAGAAAATTCATATTTTAAGTGAACACAGATATGCCTAAATTGAAACAGACGTTATACAACCTGACCGATTTCGTTTCATTTTTTATTTTTAAACTTAAACGGAGTGAAATATTAGAGATTAATTTAAGAGTTTTGTTTAATTAGGGTTCCGTTCAAAATTTTAATATAAAATTAGAATTATTCAGAATATCCGCAACAGAAAATAGAAAACAAATTTCCGGGCAACATTTGTAAACTAAATAGCGTTTGTTGTGGGGTAAAGTTATGAACTGCATAAGTCTAACTCAAACAGGAACTACAGTACAAACTCCTAAGTTTTATATGGAAATACCTCTATTTGTGTTCACTTAATATACGTAATGTAGGAGTTAGTTTAGGATGAAGTTTTGATATCTCTTTAGACTCGCACAACGGTTGAGTGTTTGTCAAGCCGCTACAAGGTATTCCAGTTTAATCCCATATATGAGGAACAAATACAAATGAGTATTACGTTTTAAAATTAGTTATTCTATACAAAACATATAGTTCATTACATATACCAAGTATACTTACATTTTAATACACAATTACAATCAAGGACAAAATACTGTATCATTTACCGAATAAATTACCCACTTATATCATCAAAGGGGGTTTGAAGGACTTAGCGATGATAGTTGGTATAAACGTTTAAACGTAACAAATCGATATTGTAACGATGTAAGCCCATAATCGTTGTGGTAATGGCATGTTCTGATTCCACGAACGTCCTTCTAGCTCAGCCTGGCCTCCCTGTAAATGCAGCTAACGTCCTCGCCTCGCAATTAAAGAATAACGTTTGCTTAACCTTGCATACCTATCGATCCAAGTGGGTTGTGCTGTGACCCTAATGCCACTACACCTAATGCTTCAACTTAAACTTGGTATATTTTTGTTAAACTATTAGAATACTAGCTGTGCCTCGCTGTTTAACTCCGCTTCTATTGGCCGTAGCGAGACGTTTTATCTATTTAATATTTTTGTAGTCTACAACCTTCCTCGATAAATTGACTATCTAACACTTAAAGAATATTTCAAATCGGACTAATAGTTGTAAAGATAAGCGCGTTCAAGCTAAGAAACAAACTCTTCATCTTGATAACGTAAAAATTACTAAGTACATAGTATAAAACAATGTCGCTTTCTCTGTCCCTATAAATGCTTAGATCTTTAAAACTACGCAACGGATTTTGATGCGGTTTGTTTTAATAGTGAGATTGATTTAGTGGAAAGGTTTTTAGCATAATTTTATCCCCATATTCCTACGGGAACGGGAACTACGTGGGTAAAACCGTAGGGCGCCGCTATTATTATACTAAAACTTACGTGCAGATGCAGTGTGGGAGGCGCGGGTGTCGACCGGTGTCACCGGGTCATCACCAGGATGATGTGATGTTCCTGTGAAGACACACGATTGGTATTAAGTAGTTTTCGATAGTATTATAATAGGATTTTTATTAATACTATTACTAGTTAAAAGCGTGACATTGAGGGGGTTCGCAAGATTTTTAAACTGCATTTTGCCCGCGACACATAAAAACCCTTGTTTTATATCTATTGAAAAGTAATATTTTAATATTTTTTTGCACATCTAGACATGAATTGAAATGTCGAGGGATTCGACTTAAATAAGTATGTACGAACATCCTGTTACTTTCATTTAATTAAACTATTTAATAACTATCATATATGTAGGAATTGTAGCTTTTTCGAAAAATAAAACTGTATAGGTCAATGTTGAATTAGAAGGGCTTCGCTTCGCTCGTCAAATCTTATAGTATATACTACAATAAAGAAATAAATGAAAAAAATATTACGAAATAACTAGGCATTACTTTTTTTCAAAAATAATTAAGTACATTAAATTGCATCTAACACTCGACATTCCAATCCCACTAATTGTTCTCGTAGCTATCGTTTGTAATAATTGACGTAAATCAAGGGGTGTTTAATTAGAAGGTATTAAGTGTATTTAACATATCCAACCAGTTATTAACGGATCAACGGTTCAATATCATTTTTGTGCCAAGATTGAAGTTCCGGGTTTGATTTCTAGAACGAGTGATGTTTGTGACTATTCTTTTCAATGTATTGGCTTGAAATCACCTATACGAATTAAGCATGTGTTGTTTCTGATTACGCAAATTCCCTTTAACTTTACTAGTAATTGAGGGTTGAGAATTTATTAAACTGTACTACTAATAATATATTCAGAGCTGATTTTTCCATCGCCAGATAACTTTTGTTCGAGGAATAAAATTGACATTTGATTTGACAGTATGAATGAACTGTCAAAATTATTCCTCGAATAAAGTTATCAGATGATATCAAAACCAGTCCACAGTGAGATAAGAAGATTCCACTGTAACAATGGTTTCAACTCGTGGAATCTTCCAATTAATAATCCGAAATACCAATGAACCATATTAATTTTGGTTTACCTAACCAAATATATTCTGAACGGAACTATTTATGTTTACATTGATTGATTTTGTTTACTTTAAAGCAGGCGCTTATGTACAATTCCCGGCCTTGTCTGTAGTGCCGAAACTAATATTAGTATTGCTAACATTGCCTTCGAACTACTCGTATATATGAACTTTGTCTTCGAAAATGTCGCTTATTGTCATACTTGATATGAAATATTACAGCTGAAACTATTTCTTGTTGAGTATTTCTTAAACTTATATGACATTACGATCATCAATGCCTGCCTTATTTGCGTTGCATTTTTAGTCTGGTTTAACAAAACCTGGTAAGCATTTGACATCTTGTCAGTCAAATCTGTCACTTTGTCATTTTTCAAAATTGGTTGTAAAACCTGGTTTAATGCTAAACCAGACTAAATATGCAACGCAAATAAGGCAGTGCGTGTTTAGCTACAATCTTTTCTGTGCCAGCACCCGAAATTGGAAGCTACTATTGCAATTTTGATTCTATTGTCATTTGGATATATTCTCAATAAACTGACAATTAAAAGATGCGATTACAGCGACGCTGTCACCGGCACAGAAAAGTTTGTGGCTCAATACTTAATATGAAATATTACAATTGAAACTATTTCGTAAACGTATATGACAGATGACTTATCTAACATTACGATCGTCATTAATTTTGAGTGGATCAGATAAAAAACGATATATCGTATAAAATTACGATTAAATTAAGAAACTTTGTTAAAAATAATGTAATGAACGATGAATTCTAATTTTGAATAATTACAAACATATCATGAGTTTTTATGGGATGAATACGGAATAACTATTTTGTGTGATACTTTAAAAACGAAATTATCATAAAAGTTTTTAAATTTTCGCGAAGTAACAACATATTCTGATTAGTGTTCTTTATAAAGTAGTGTATGGCGACTATAAGAAATCCAAACAGTTTTATAAAAAGTCTTAGTTTTAAGAATTTTTTCAACACACTTGCTCATAAAGGGGCTCTTATTTGTGCAAAAACAGTTGAATAATGACACGTTATATTCACTAGTGAGTTATAGATTGTTTTTTTTTAATTTCTTTGTTTTTAAAAAAGTTTCGACACCAAAAAAATAATGTCCATACATTTTAAAAACAAACTTCAACTATGTTGCCTTACTTTTGGTAGGTCTATGGTCGATTCCATTCATTCATTCATTCGATTTTTTTTTAATATGTATATTCTTTTAGTCTTTGGCGATCACCATTGTTGTGTTGGATGCGCGCGAATAGAAAAACTATATATTTATTAGCGAAAAATGATAATTTCTTCGCAAATATGTTGAAAAACGTTGTATGGTACACGCGAGTATTGATGATTACCTCGCTTGTACCATAAATAACTATTATTCTTTCTTTTCAAATATTTTCTAAAGAACGTAACAAATGAATTAGTCTGTGACTTATTAAAAAATGTTTGATAACTAAATTACTGGACCGGAGAAAGATCTCAATCAAAATTCTTCGCAAAGTAATTCTTCGTTAAACTAATCAAATCTTGACGTAATTCCTTAAAGATATTCATTCTTACGGGTACTGGCTAGCTACTTTAACATTTTTGGTATAAAGGTGTAAAAGAATGTATTCATGTAAGTGATTGAACACATTCTAAGTATTTAATACGTTTTTTGCAGCCATCTACAAAAATAAATCTTCATTTTAGGTAATTCATCATAATAAGAAAGCTTTCGATATTCGTCTATGCAAGAGACATTTTCTTTTTGCACAACGACACGTCAAATTGATCGATCTCGTAAAGGTTTTTAAAACATTGCTTTTGCGGTAAACTTTTGTTTTTATTTATACAGTTTGCAGAAATCTCGATAGGTGGATCAGGCGACATCGCATGTAGTCTGGTGGCGATATCACCGGGCTCTCTGCTATCACGGCGGACGATAGAGCGGAAATGTTCAGAGATGCTCAATCAGGCTCAATACTTGCTCGTACGGCTTTTGTTGGAAGTATGACCAGACTCGGCGACACGTAAACCGCTTATTTTAAGTCTGATAGACTGGCCCCACATGCGATGCACCACTGGTATCAAAACGAACACCAATGTTCTACAATTTCTACATTGTATGAAACGTGACGAGTTCTTTTTGCGACCGAGCGAAATGAACTATTGTTCGCAATAGAATAGTGGATTATTCAAAAATGGAGTGGCATATAGCCTCGGGAATTAATTGTGGCGTGGACGCATTGGAACTGAAGTATTGGGATTAAAAGATATATTTTCCTTATAACAATAGTTGGGTAACGTTGCAATTTATCGAATATTAATAGGAAAAATCGAATTCTGCTTATATACATATTTTCAGCAGAATGTTCCCATCAAAATATAAATAAACCATATCTTATGCAAAAAAAAGCATTAAAATTAAATATAAAATTGTCGAAAGAATAATATTTTTTTTAATCTGAATTTTGGATTACGTTCTTAGATGTATTTTGGTAATGTGTCTTATTTGGGTTTTCTTAAATTGTAAATAACTTTTACATGTTATAAAATTACCGTATATTTCTTCTTCGTATTTCTATTCTTCTTTAGTGTAATATAAAATGAATATTTTGCATTAGTTTGTCTCTTATATAACTCTTCTCCTGATTTCACCAAGGGCAAGGTGCATTTAATGCCCCGAATTCGCACAAATGAAAATTTATCCGTAGATTTTCCAAAATTTTCTTTCTTCTTCTTTCAAAATTAAAAGTCTTGATAATTAAGAATGCAAAAAAAGATAGATAAGTCAATTAATTAACGTCATTTTAAAAGTAATTCGTAAACATAAATATTGATAATTGGTTTTTATACTTTAGTAAGTTGATTCGAATACATGTATGACGTTTATGCTTTCATTTATATTCAACTAGCTGTGCCCCGCGGTTTCTCTCGCGTGGTTCCCGTTCCCGTTCCCGTGGGAATTTCGGGATAAAAAGTATCCTATGTCCTTTTCCTGGTTCATAACTACCTCTCCACCAATTTTCAGCCAAATCGGTCCAGCCGTTCTTGAGTTATAAGTGGCGTAACTAACACGACTTTCTTTTATATATATATAGATTTTGTGACACTGTTTTCGTACGCGGTTTTCAATTAGTTTCAGTTAAATAATACTGTATGCGGTTTGTGCTAGGTTAAATATTAGATAGGAGTATATTAGTGTATTTTAGAGTAGATAATTAAATCATACGAGTCTTTTGCGCTAATTAAACTAATAAAAGAATGAATACTTGTTTGCGGATATGATCACAAAGTGTAGATAAGAAAAGAGGTTGTCGATGTCCAAAGGGCTGGTTTTCCAATCATCTGACAACTTTATTCGAAGAATAATTTTGAAATTTTGACAGTTATTTCATACCGAAACTGTCAAACGTCAATTTGATTCCTCGAATAAAAGTTATCTGGCGATGGAAAAATCAGCCCTAAGTATAATGTCTGCAAAGACATTTTATTTACCTTTTGGAGTGCCTGTCGCGGGGATTTAGGTTTCTTTACAATTGTGTTTGAATTGAGTTTACTTGGTTATTATGGTTTGCTTTTTGTTACTGTGTGTAATTTTAGTGTTTGTGATAATTTGGTATGGAATTATATTACTGGTTTGGAATTATATCATTGGTATGGAATTATATTATTGGTATGGAATTATATTATGTTTTTATTAAGTTTTTGGTTTGTTTTAACTAAAAAAATTAAACCATTATTAAAATGAATGATAAAAATTATGTATTTTTCAAATGAATGAAAAAAAAAGTGATTTTCGATATCAATTACAATTTACGAATAAAATGATCATATATATTTTTGATTTTACTAAAAGTGTAGGTAGTACGTCGAATGTAGGTTATGTGAAAATCGTTATAGGGATGTGCGAGTGACCTATTTGTTGGAGCAAGACAAGTGTACGTTCGGAGGCATGTCCCGAACGAGTGAGCCAGTGGGGCCGGCCCAGTCAGCCGATTTTGGCCCCTACTGGCCCGTAAGCTGTTTGCGACCTAGCGTCGATACCACCGCACGGTACGCAGGCGCGCTCCTGCCATCATTAAATTCTTACAAATGCTGTGTATTCAATGTTAAAGCGCATTTCGGTACATACATTTCTTAACTTGCCACAAGATCGATAATACTGGTACGCTATGTCGGGATAGTGTTACTCAAAAAACATATTATATTTTGGTCCGTTTTAAAGTGTTTCAAAAATGTTTAAACGTCATTTTTATAATTTTAATAAAAAAGTATTTCTTTAATTTTTAAAATCGGTTCGGTCGCTTGTGGTTCAGTGCTTTTGAGTGGACAATGATTTTTATATTTGTGACTTTATAACAATATAAATCAAAATTAAAATTTAATAAAAATAAAATAATCAGTACTGGTAAAAATAATCATAAACCTACTTATTACTTAAACTTAATTTAACAAAATCGGTTCATTTTGATCTAACATAATTTTGTAAAATCAAAAATGAACAGTAAAATACTTAAAATTTCAGTGTGATAAATACTTTTGTTGGCTGAGATCGTAGTTGCAAAATAGTACCACAGAGCAGCAGCGTTTAACGTTAATTTGGGTAAATTATTAATTACCTAATACATTCATAAAACGTCTCGCATGCCACTTAGCTTAGTCATCAATATTATTTATTATCATAAAGTACCTGGTAAGTTGTTGAAATGGCTTATCAAGCGAGCGCGCTCGCGGTGGACCCGTGCGCCGCGTTCGATAGATCATTAGATAATGGCTAGGAAGTGGAACCGCGGTATGGCACATGTATGCGGGGGTGTCTGGGGCGCATGCGCGGGCATCGATCGACCCCCCCTCGTCCCCTCTCAGCGACAATTACTCTGTGGACTGCATTCTTGTGCCGGTCCGTGCCGTACGGCCACGCGCGTCAGTACCCCTCAGAGCTCCGGCGTGAGTAGGCGTGTTGGTGGTGCTCACTTTCCCGCGAAAAGTTTTACGTAATTTTTTATGAAATGATTTATTTCTTAAAAGCATGAAACAAACTCTCCTACGATGTTCCCTAGACCAAATGCGATATAATGCATTCGGATAAAAAGTCAAAAACTACTTTTTAAATTTAGTTTTCAGCTAATGCGACCCTGCGTGTGATTATTTTTTGGGACTGAACTACTTAATAGGAGTAATTTCTATAAATTAAACAACAAATATACAATAAAATACAATAGATTGGGCCACAATTTTAGGAGTTTTTACTAAAAATGGTGTGTTTTACTGGCATTGGTCGGTGAGTAATTCAAAACCACACGATGCATGTCTAAAACATCACTAAAAAGGAACATTACTGAGCTTCTTACAATCGCACTGACAAATAAATAATATTTCCAAAGAAATAGTACTTTTTTCTAAACTTTTTGACGGGCTCAATGTCAAATATTTTTAATAACAATTGAAACATCATTCACCACTCTAAAATAGACAGAGGAAAGTATTCTTCTGTTGTTTTATTGACACTTTGACAACAATTTTGGAGTAACACATGCATTGTTTGGTTTTGCATACTTTGTTAGATATTAGTGTAGGATGCTATTTGCGAATCAAATGTTTTGAATTGTACGCAATAGTGACGCTGGCGAGCTATTAGCGAAATGCACCCATTTTTAAATTTTTGTATATAATACAATAATAACAGAGGTCTAATTTTGTAGTTTAATTATAACACATCGCAGGTGTCGAACTAGCAACGTTAGGTTAGGTCAGGTTAGGTTAGACACGTTATTGAAATGCGGTAAATCACAAAACCACGTGACCGTGTTTGTAAACAAAAGACGACGCGCCGTCCGTCGCTAGGGGTGATAGCATCATAACAACGCTTGTTTATTTGTTTACAATCGACCATCTGTTCTCGTAACGGGATTCTGTATTATGAGACGACAACGGTAAGTCTATTTTTAGATGAAATGTGACGTTTAATGTCATGAAGATTGTATTTGTTAATTAATTTAATTGTTTTTTAAGTAGACTTTATTGATTAAATTACCTTTTTCAAAATTTGTTTTATTTATTTAATTAGTGATTCAGTACTTTTTTTAGTAAGTTGATAAAATATATGTTTGATGTTTTTTTATATATATTGGCGTTTTTTTGTGTTTTATTCTCCTTTGTAATAAACTTGATTTAGATTAAGTTGCTTATAAGTTATTTATAGATTTTTGTGTTTTTTATGTTTTGTAGCAAATTGACGCGGTTAGAGTCAGCTGTTTTGAAATTTCACCGAGTTTGAAAAAGTAGTACGTATCTTTGTTTCTATTGTAAGTTACTAAGGCGGACTTATGGTAAGGGAATTTCTTCCAGGACAAAATTACTTAAAATCTAAGCTTATTTAAGGCCTTTATACTTTGACCGACTTTTCTTTTCAATTGACCGAAGTATTTTTATTAGTATTCCTCCGCGGGTTTTCCTGCGTTAAAACTTAGCACGTGGAGCTTTACATTAGGACTTGAATATTTTCTTTAGAGTTCGTTGAGATGTTTTTGGGGACAAACTTTCAGACGGACAGACAGTTTTTTTTTCGATATACTTTTATTTTGTTTTGAATTTAACTTTGGGGTTTATTTTGGGATAACAGATACTTAGATTTTATTTTTTTGTATTATTTGACTGTGGTAGACATTGGGATATAATTTTGTTAATTTTCTTAATCAGACATTGATTCTTGATCAGACGCATTTTTGGGGGATCTTGACCTAGTAACAAATATTGGGCTATTAATAGACTACTACTGCGTCCCCACGGTTTCGCCCGCTTTTATGTATATCTGAAGGATTATCCTTCAGGATACAATATAGCTTGTGCTTGGATATATAGGTACAAATATAGCCTTTGTGTATTATTATGGATAGTTTAAACTTTCCTTTAAGTAAATATTTTTTGGGAATAGTTTTCAGGAAAAAACGTAACTCTCCCACTAATATAGACCTTAACACCTGTAGGATATTGGGCTATAAGGGCCTGGGATATATGATATCCCTGTGATATAATATATCCCAGACACACATTACATACTAGCGTTAAGTTATGTCGTTGGGATATTATGTTATATCCCGGGAATATAATCACGCGGTTTTGTCTGTATTGGTATATATCCTGTAGGATATTGGGCTATAAGGCCATGGGATATATGATATCCCTGTGATATAATATATCCCAGGCACACATTACACACTAGCGTTATGTTATGTCGTTGGGATATGTTATATCCCGGGGATATAATATATCCTTTGTACAATTTATAAACTCATGCTATTATACAACTTTGGGATATGATATAACTATGGCATATAATATATCCTTAGTATTATTGGCTCTATAATATTATATGTGGATCAAATTCCAAATCTAGCTTGCAAGATATTTGACAGGAGGAGTACGGAGACAGGTAGCCGAAGCATAGTCCTAGGTTTGAATCTCGGATAAGGAATAATTTGACACATATTTGTAATAGGTATTAAATTACTACATAACCCAGTTTCTAAAAAGGAAAAAAAATAAACATAACAAAAAAAATGGCAGAATATCCAAAGAAAATGAGCATTCCTTGCATTTGCGAAGTCTTATTTCCATTTGGCATAAAAAAGTCACTCATAACTCCCAAGAAGTATTCAACATTCAAAGAGAAAAGAACAAATATCAAACTTTATAAATAGAAGCTAATATTGCAAAGTAATAAGTTTGAAAGTTGTTCCGTTCACTGTAATATGGCGGAGAAAGACAACCGCCGACTTGGAAACTTCGCAGTTTACTATACAAGTTGTTTTATATTAAAAATAGTAGCGTATTGTGTATATTATAACTTATACGTATAAACTTATCTATATATATAAAAATGAAACCCGTTTTTCTTGGTCACGGCATCACGCGTGAATGGCTGGACCGATTTCACTAATTCTTTTTTGTTGTATTTGTTATTATTAGGAGAAGGTTTTTATGTAAAAAAATCTGGATCAACGGGAAAATTGGACCCGTCCGAAGCCGGGGCGGGACGCTAGTAACTTATACGGTTATATGTTACGGGAGTATAAGGATATGTAATTTACAAGTGACTTTAGAAGTTACGAAAATAGGAGATGGTTTTGGGCATTGGTTGTCAAGTATCTACTAAATTACTAAATACAGAAGTTGGTTTAAATATCTAATGAAATATCATGCATGCACGGTAGGATAAACAATCATTATCATGAGACTAAATAAACGTAAAGCGATGATCATATTATCATTATCATTAATATCATCTTCAGACCACCTTCTTATATACATTATCATGTAGATGTATGTATCTTGTTAATCATAGATCTCACTTATTGGTTTCCTTACTATTAACCGTCTCTCAAAAACAACTGATCTCGTAAACTGTTGAACTGTTAAGCATTTACGGGGTTTGCGGCACGTACAGCATAACAACATAATTATTCAGTACATCATCTTATTATAGTAACTGACCCCTAACTAAGCTCGAAGCTTGTATCTAGGGTATCAGAAACTGCGCACACACTCATTCACTCATACACCTAAACCGAGATAAACATTTGTAGTTCACATAAATATTCACCCCGCACGGGAATCGAACCCGCAAGAAAGGTACACGACTCATATGGTACAAGGACACACACACATCAGATATATCATATACAGGACTCTTTATAACATAACATAACATAATAATTCACTACATCATCTCATTATAGTAACTGACCCCTAACTAAGCTCTGAGCTTGTATCTATCATTCATTATTATTATTTACCATCCCCAAAAATTTAGTGATTTCCGATAGAACAAGTCAAAAAACGACATTAATTAATGGGAAATTACTTGTAAAGTCCTTATCCATACATCAATACACTAGATCCGAAAGTCATCCCAAAATATTCCCGTTCTAACCATTCCCAAATAAAAGGGTTAAAAAATATCCTATGTCACTTTGCGACCTCCGACTATACTGATACTATAACCAAAATCAAGTAAAAAAGTAATCACTACATAGTATAAAACAAAGTCACACCCTCTGTCCGTCCTTCCCTATGTATGCTTAGATCTTAAAACTACGCAACGGATTTTGATGCGGTTTGTTTTAATAGATAGAGTGATTCAGTGGAAAGGTTTTTAGCATAATTTTATCCCCATATTCTTACGGGAACGGGAACTACGCGGGTGAAACCGCGGGGAGCCGCTAGTATAGTATAAATCAAAGTCGCTCCCTCCGTCTGTCCCTATGTATGCTTAGATCTTTAAAACTACGAAACGGATTTTGATGCGGTTTATTTTAATAGATAGAGTGATTCAGTGGAAAGGTTTTTAGCATAATTTTATCCCCATATTCTTACGAGAACGGGAACTACGCGGGTGAAACCGCGGGGAGCCGCTAGTATAGTATAAATCAAAGTCGCTCCCTCTGTCTGTCCCTATGTATGCTTAGATCTCTAAAACTACGAAACGGATTTTGATGCGGTTTTCTTTAATAGATAGAGTGATGATAGAGTGATTCAAGAGGAAGGTTTTTGGTATAATATTATCACCGCATTCTTACGGAATCGGGCACTACGTGGGGGAAACCTGCGGAGCGCGGCTAGTATAAAAAAATAGAGCATAAAAATATACCACTATTAACCTACATGTTTAAATTAAAAATATTCCAACTTTATGGCCTTAATTTTCGTAGTGATATATAGTATATGCATGCTGCAAGCGCAGTATTAAGCTGCAATGCGTAGTTCTATATAATGTCTTCAGAGTTGGCAGAGTACCCAGATTACTCGAGCAATCGCTGGGCGGGACTAGCTTTATAGTACATATTATAATAATGATATGGATATAGGTACTATAACCAAATTATACTAATACTTTAGTCCAAAAAAAAATCAAAATTAAAAAATCATTAATTTAATTAAGGCCTCAATAATGCACTTATGAAAGTCAATGAATCTACCACCGATTCGTTATTACATCAGTCGAGAAGAATCGAATCGAGAAGAAAAGAAAATTGGGGCTGGTATTTTTTTTAATTAATTAAATACAAATGTCACTTATAACTAATGTCAACAAAAAAAAATATGTCAAAAGGTATATAAAAAATAATTATTAAACGTAAAAAGGAGATTTATTTCATTGGTGTAATCAAAGAAACCTGTTGATCTATCGGTCTCGCTATAGGATCCGCCCACAACACGTCAAAAATCGTAATTTCGACAATGGCATCTCAATTGCAGTAGATTTCAAAATCAGCTGTTCGAAGTTCAAGGTCATGGTGAGGTCAGGTCATGTGTCTTTAACTGCATATGCTATTTTCAAATGACACTTTTTTTCTCACAAATATGTACCAAACCGCTCTTAAAGCCTATCGAAATACCAAAATAAAACGAATTTACGAAAAAAAACATTAAAATTACTTAAAAATAAATAATTGTTACCTGTTGCTCATGACGTAATTACGACGCCCAGTTGTTGAAACGAGCTAGTCTTCAAGTAAATGGATACTAATTTACTTCTATCATAGATATTACTTATCGCTTACAATGATTATACGAAAATCAGTTGAAAATTCATAAAAAAATAAGATAGTTTTAGTTAAAATCGCGAATTGCCGATCTCTAATTTCTAACTTCAATTTCAAGTTTTTTTCGTTTATATTCTGTAGTGTAAATTCTTTATTACTTATAATTTTGTAAAAGAAAATAATAAATTTAAATTGAAATTATTATTTTTATATTAAAATGATAATATTTTGATGAATAAAGAGGCATATCTCAAGCTATCGAGATCCCGCCCATTAGACAAACCCCCCGCCCATTGCGGCTGCGCGGTGCGGACTTCCCTCAACTGTAGGTAAAGCAGAGCAAGGTCTTCCTTTCTCTTGTTTATTTACGTTTCGATACATAACAGTTGGTATTTTTAAACAAAATGTTATTTATAAACAAAACATTGCGAAATAAATCTTAAACAAAAAACGAATTGTGAATCAAATCGATTATACTTAGATAAATGATATCTTTTATCAATAGACAAGGATTAGAAACATTATCTATAGTCAAGTTATATAACCTACCCATACTGACTGACTTATAGACATAGATCAAACTATAGAGGTACAACTGTACTTGTAAATAGGCAGATTATTCAACAATAAAACTTGTTTGGACCCTTGAAGCGTGCTGTAATGTTTTTGCCTAAACTATGATACTTTTTCGCGATCTAACATTCAAATCACGCGAATGTAGCTTTTTAACCTATCATCTAAACATAATCAATACGAAAATCATCCTACTTTATAAGAACAACTTCTCCTTACGTAAATTACAAAACAAAACACAACCGCCCCATAGAATACAAGCACAATAAAACAATGTATTCAACAATAAAATACAATGTTAAAGTTAATTAACAGTCTTAGTTGGAACAATGAGTAGTGTGCGTACGGTAATGAAACGAAGACACGCGAAGCCATAACACCATAGGGGTTTCAAAGCTTTGTCTACAATAATTATACTCGTGTACGGCGACAGTACAATAATCGTACTCGTAGGTAAGACAGTGACGTAATTGTATTTACGTAAATCTCAATATACTAAGGGCCATAGCACACTGTGTTTTTTAAACGTGCAGACGACGCGCAAATTACGCGATTACGTATACGTGATTCAAACGAGATTCGATCGCAACCTTGTAACTTAAACACACGGGGCGATCGTAAAACGCGCCTCTACTGCGCGTATACGCGTAAACTATTATTGCAACTGAGGCGCGGGCAGTGCAGTGGTGGCGTGAGCGCCCTTCTCCCTGCCCCTACTCCGCACATTTGTATCGCTTCAAACGCGCGTATACAAGCTTCATGCGCGCGCTTGTTTTTATCTTGTCTTTAGGCGCGCTCCTGAAACGCGCGTCGTCTGCGCGTTTAAAATACGCCGTGTGCTAGGCCTAACTGTTTGTTAAGCGAAATATCAGCGTTTGCGACTAAGAGTACTCTTATGTAATTTCTATGTAGAAATTTACTATGCCTTGCATATTCGATTATTTTGACTGTACTACAAATATCATCTGTTCCTTATAGAGGTGTTCAAAAAGTTTAGACTCGCCAACTAGGTACAAGAAGTTGCTTTTGTTCTCCGTATCAAACCTTCATAAACTCTCTTTGGCCAAAAATTACTTTAGCGTCATTTTTTGGCCATATCTTTTACCATAATATTAAAAAACAAGTATTTATATCTCTTGCTAATTCAAGCAGAAGACAAATAATGATCATTCCACTAAAGATTAATGATACACAATCAGAAATCAGCAATTAATAGGCCGAAAACAACATGAATTCGTCAACACGTTTTCACGTAGAAACAAGGTCTAACAGAAAAAGGTTTTAACTTTTCGTGTTTTTGCTTGCTGAGCCAAAGCCTTCAGCATAATAACTATCTGCATACCGAATTTCAGCGGAATCCGTGCAGTATTTTGAGTTGCATATTGATATGTCAGTCAGTCAGCAACGTATGCCTTTTTTAAAAGTGGATAAACAGTTTCACTTATTGTTGCATATACTAACCGAATGTTATAAAAAGGATACTCATAAATAAATAATGTTTATATAATTACAAAAAAAATATATAATATATACATACGTACTAAATATATAAAAAAGAAAATAATTATTTTATTATTCAAGGAAAATGATAGACGGATAATATTTATATACCAGAAATGTGTAGGTATGCTGATACATAATATACCGCCGTCTGTACATATGTACGTACGCACATAATGTACCTACAGTTATCGGTCCCGCCCCCATTAAGGTGTGTTGCGTCTGTAAACTTGTTTAGATAACGCCTATTGCGCGATCTAGATGCAATCGGAAGGGCGTCCCCGATCCAATGCAATGTGAATGGACCACTCCTACTCGTAATATTCCACTGACCGTCGAATTGAAATAACGTTACAGAAATAACGTTAAAATTAGATAGGTATTTTTCGCTATTGGTTATTTTATGTCGTGCTTTGCAGATGAAATCTTTATTTGTTACTTTTTTAGTTAGGTATTTTCCGCTATTGGTTATTTAATGGCTTGCCTTATAAATTAAAAATAAAGTAAAAATTAGATAGGTATTTTTCCTATTGGTTATTTCATGCCGTGCTTTGCAGATAAATTCTATATACATATATTTGTTACTTTTTAGTTAGGTATTTTTCGCTATTGGTTATTTAATGGCTTGCCTTATAAGTGAAAAATAAAGCTAAAATGAGATAGGTATTTTCCGTTTTTGGTTATTTCATGCCGTGCTTTGCAGATAAATTCTATATACATATATTTGTTAGTTTTTAGTTAGGTATTTTCCGCGTTTGGTTATTTATTGGCTTGCCTTATAAATGAAAAATAAAGTGAAAATTAGATAGTTATTTTTCCTATTGGTTTTTTAATGTCTTGCGAATGCAATCGATATTTGTTACATTGAGAATTTTAGTTATGTATTTTCCGTTATTGGTTATTTGCTTTGTCGTAACTTACGATGAAATCTATTTTGGGAAGTCCAATGAAATTGAAGTGGGAGGGGTTTTAAATGAGTTTTGCTTTCTGCTTTTGGGGACTTTTTTATTAAATGTTTTTGATATTTATTTTTTTATACTGACTGACTGACTTATCAAGTTAGAGCATAAACTATTGATAGTGGGATTGTGAAAAATTATTTTCGGGTTTTTTTAAATGTGGGTCGAGCTGAGATGGGATATTTGGAAATTTAACCCCTAATATGGATAAAAGGGGATAGAAATTCATTATTTTTGAAAATAAATACATAGACGCAACTCATTAAGAAATTAAAAAGATAATGTTTCATAGTTTTTAGTACGCGATAAAAACCTAATACGACACATGCGTAGCTGCGATTTTGAAAATTCAGATTCTCGTAGATTATAAATTAGCTGCGTCCCGCGGCTTTGCCCGCGTAAATCCCAGTTTTGTGGGAATTTTAGGACAAAATTAAGTAGTTTATGCGTAAAGAAGTTACAAACATCCATCTATCCAAACTATGCTATGCTACGTTGCTACGAATCTATGCTACGTTGCTACGGAACGTATCCGTAGCAACGTAGCATAGTATAGCTCCGTACCCCGATCCTGGTAAATGTAACGTCAACGGTTCGACTTCGGTTCGTTTGCACTTTGATAATTTTGTATTCTAATATTTTATCAACGAATTTATATTGGCTTTGTGACGTTTATAAAATAACATTTCAATTATAAAAATAAAATTCAAAATCGATTTTTCGTGTTCCACTAATACAGTGCAAATATAATAGTTGGATTGTTAGTTTGAATCAAATCAATACAGTCGTCGGTCAATATTATTCGTTTTTAATATTAACGCTTTAACTTCGGTAATTGATCGGCAAACGTTTGAAAGAAAATATTACCAGCACCCCGATTGTGATAAATGTTACGTCAACGGTTCGTCTTCGGTTAGTTTGCACTTTGATAATTTTGTATTCTAATATTTTATCAACGAATTTACATTGCCACGTACACACACATTACGTTTATAAGATTTGCAACGTTCACAACGATTACAAATCAGTTTTTTGTATTCTACTAATTCAGTGGAAATACAATCGTTTGTTTTAGAAGGAAATTTAATAAAATCTCCTTGTATTCATATTATTAGTAACTATGGTTACTGCGCTTGTAGATTGGCAAACGTTTGAAAGACAACATTATCAGAATACGAATTTGAAACGGACTAACCGGATAAACGGACGTTTATTTGTTATATGTTAAATGTCAATTAAACGAACGTTTCAAATTCGGTTCAGAGTTATTTGTTAGGAGAATCGGGCTGCTAGTGGAAAGGCTTTATAACCAAACTTCCGCGTTTATTATATTAGTAGAATTGTGAGTTATTGATGTTTTATAAAATTTAAATTTCGTACAAACACACAAACCTGCACTTGGCCAGCGTGGTTGACTAAGGTCGGTGGGGACATATATGAGCTGATGATGATTATGATGATCTATTAATTTATCGAACTTATGAACCACGATACATTGTCGAATGTATCGTGGTTAATTTTCTACTCTCCTTTATTATTAGCGATATAATACCATGGAATATGTAAATTAGAAATGGCTCACATATGAATAAATTACCCGATAATAGAGGGTTTAATTATAGCGTGTTTCATATGACACTGACCTCGTTTAGCTATGGGTATTGACATACTTAGGGGACAATTAAATGGATACATTTTTTAATATTAATAATTATGAATATAAAAAATATATAATTATAATAAACTAAGTAGCACTGGTGCATGGGGACAGTTGCTTACGCAATCACGATAGTGACGTGTAGTTAGGGGCCCGAAAATTGTATGAAAATTAAGATTATTTTAAATAAATAAATTTGAATTGATAGCTAACAATTAAAAAAACCTTTAAGAATATAACAGTATAGAATATCTCGGGAAGCTTTTCATTTCAGAGTTTTTAGTTTACTTAGAGATGAGATTATTACAACACCAAGAAACACGTTTTTGAAGTAAATTCTTAATCAATTAGCTTATACGTCCTCTAAAAAACTACGAGTAAACATCTAGTATTGAACAGATGGTCAAAAAGTGCATCAAAGTAAACCTATTAGACTAATATGGATTAAGGGGTTGCATAATTGGATTGTGTGCAAAATCGTTTGACGAAATCGCATCGGTCGCTCGCTTGGTTGCGCTCTTTACTTTGTGTTAGGGATTAGGATTAAATTTTCAGAAAGGCCAATGTCGGTTCGGCATGAAATGGAATGAGGACAAGTAATATTTTGCGTTATTTTCCGCGACCGGCCGGCGCTATGAGAACATTAATACTTGTCAGCGGGCGGTCGACTGTGAAATGCTCCGAATAGATTTCTTCAGCTATTTTTTGACCCGTTAAGTGGCGTACTAACTTGGCAATCTTTTTTACACGAATCGATTATTCATGAATAACTCTTCCGAGGAAAATAACGGAATATTAGGTATTTTAATTTAAATAGAAGGTCGGGCGTAATTTCGTTTAGACACGCAACGAGAATGAACATTGTGTGACACGAAGCAAACACTTATTGGAACTAGCGCACTATAGTTTGTCATTTGGTTCATTTCGCTAATATAGACACAGCTCTCTCAGCTCTAATAATGAGTACGGTATAGATTCAAAACGTTAGATTCAAAAAGCAGTTTTATATACATTTAGCATTTATCATTTTGTCACCATATTTATTAATATATATAACGAAATATTATTCATATTATGTTATGTATTAAATAATGCCATTATGCGATAGATGTATATGTAAATATAAATTATGCTCAATGATATTTTACGTGATAGCTATTAAAGTATAATGTATCTTATTGTTACAGGCACAATGTCGAAGATTAGACGGCCAACAGTCGTAGTCAAATGACAATAACTAGATTAAAGGTAAGTTTTTTTTTATTATAGATATTCAATTTTAAACTTTGCAGTTATAATCGGAAAGTGGCCATTGTCGAGTCAGTTGAACTGATCATCAAACTATGGCTTCACTCCAAAAGTTTTAGGCTAACTAGATTTCCACAAAAGAATTTGAAATCAATCCGGTGACTGACGAACATTTTTAGATGGACGCCAGTTCAACTGATCAGTTAAACTGACTCGTCAATGGCCACCTTTAAAGTACAAAATACAAGAGAGACATTGTTTAGCTTTTCCTTTTTTTCTCAACCCACATTGTCCCACTGCTTGGCAAAGGTCTCATTAAAAAATAAAAAATGTTTACGTGTTAACTGTAAGTATGTATGTATGTTTGTTTGATGCATATTGTCTCAAGATCGACGTTTAAAATATTTATTTATTTATTTTAGGATATAAATTAGAAATAATAATAACTTTATAAGTACTTATAGGTACAATACATAATAATATAAGTCGGATACGGTTGGTATTGGAGTTAAAATACAAAACTGCGATGGAGTCGCTTCATAAAACTTTCACTGCAACAACGTACGTTTATATTCTAATCAAGCATTCTTTGTGATATTACATGCACCAAAAAGACGTAAATATCACGGAACTATTGTATTTTTTGTTGCGCGAGTCATAGTTTTGTATTTAAGTACTTTCAAAAACGGTATCGTAATATCGTAATAACTGAATGACGTTACAAATTATAGAGACCAACTCTTAAGGTGGCCATTGAAGAGTCAGTTTAACTGATCAGTTGAACTGGCGTCCATCCAAAAATGGTCGTCAATCACACAGTTTTAGGTTTGGACTGATCAGTTCAATTGGCTCATCAATGGCCACCTTTATATTAGTATTCATTTATTTAAACTAATACCTCAAAGGTTTATGTTCAATAAGCTTAGTGATCGTCCAAAGCACACATGAAAGGTCTCTCACAGCGCAATAGAAAAATGTCTTCAAAAGACTCTATATTCCATACATCTTCTTTAGGTATGGTAAACAAAATTTAATTCATTCATTCAATCTAATACCTCAAAGGTTCGCGTTCAGTGAGCTTTGTCCGTCCAAAGCTTACATGAAAGGCCTCACAGGGCAATAGAAAAATGTCTTGAAAATGATTCAATCAACGTTTGTCCTTTGATGTACATCGAGTGTACTCTAAGCACTTGTAAGACTCTTAACAGACAACACTCGGCTTAAATTCTTATTTTTAACGTGTCCTGTATGGAGTGCTTATACCTCCCAGTGTACGCACTTATAGAGGGAGGATGAAAAGCGCTTTGATCTCCAGTGTAGGCGCTAAAATGGTTTTTAATAAAAGAATAACAGACAGACCGACGTACCAAAGCATTTCAAATTAAAGGGAATGGGACCGTGAAAATGAGATTCAGCCACACAAATAGTGAAAGGGGATGAATGTTTGTGTTAAAATAGGATATAAAAACATATTATCATATCGGTCTGGGTGTGTGTGTGAATGAGTGTGTGCGTAGTTTCTGGTACCCTAGATACAAGTTTTGAACTAAGGGTTCAATTACTATAATGAGATGATGTAGTGAATGATTATGTTATGTCATATAGCTATAAACAGTACACTTAAGAAGTATTACGTACTTTGTACTTGAAAGTAAGTACTTACCTCTTAGCGGGTTTTCCGCAATTTAAAATATTTAATTTGAAAATAATTAATTAAAATATAATGAGAATATTTCTGCTAATAAAAAGATTTACGATAAAATGGGAATGATGGTTCACAGTCCGCTTTAATCTATTCTAATATTATAAAGCTGAAGAGTCTGTTTGTTGGTTTGAACGTGTTAATCTCTCAGATTTCCAAACCACTGGGAAACGTAATAATAATGGGAAAAACATTACATTTACTAGAAAACGATGAATTTCGATCTTTTGACGACCTAGATGGCAGAGTGGTCACCACGTAAGGTTGCGGGTTCAATTCCCGTGCGGGTGAATATTTGTGTGAACCACAAATGTTTGTCTCGGTCTGGGTGTATGTGTGAATGAGTGTGTGCGTAGTTTCTGATACCCTAGACTAGACACAAGTTTCGAACTTAGGGGTCAGTTACTATAATGAGATGATGTAGTGATTATGTTATGTTATCTTCGCTAAGTGTAAACACTTGTGTGCATGTTTGTGTTTGTCTATGTCCGTAGTATCTAAGGCATATCTAAGCTTTGCTTTTGGATGTGGCTACGTATATATTTCATATTTATTTATTAAAATATATGTATTTATATGCCATGATTAACTTCATCGTTCTCATAACAAATGCCCAATGAGCATTAAAAATCCTCTATAAGGGGGCATAAGATTATGTGATAAGTAATGTAAAGTATTTGCCGGTTTGTGCCACTGAACTAAAAAGGTGACACTCACTGATGATATACGAACAGTAAAATAAAGAGGTTAAACTACTAACGGTGATAACTAAAATACGAATTACATAAATCCTTATTAATATTTATTAATACGAATTACGTATATCACATTCAAAATCTGTTACTATTACATACATATTGTCCAGTATTTATAACTAATGCATATTATAATATGTATTTATTTATTAAGAGCATGGTAATGATAACCCTAATGCTAATCCACTTTATATATCAGTGAGCAATCAGAATGGAGTGCGAAATACTCGTACACGCGATCGCGGTGATCGACTTTAAATTTATTTATAATTGATAAAAAAAAACGGGGAATTCATTTCAATAAATATTAGAAATACGAGGCCAATATTTCATCATGTTTATGTAAATTAAACGTCAGATCATCTTTGTGTTACAAAAACAATTATTTGCATAAAAAGTACCGCATAAAAATGATAAAAAGTTAATTAGCATAAAATAATAAAATGATAACCGTCTTCTATTTTGACCGAACCGAAAATTTTTATCAAATCTTTTTTGTTAACGCTACTTCATTCGAGATATCGATAACCGCCCGTCATTTTCGTTTTATATCAAATGATCCATTGAAATGTTACATTTTTTAGGCCTTACCTTGCGTTTCTTAGAGGACGCAATTTTATTTTTTTGACGTGTAGGGGGGGTAAGTGTAAAGCTAAAATCAAGTTTGTGGGGTCGCCACCCTTGTCCCACGGCCGCCATCTTGAAAATAGGGGTTGAAACGGTTTTTACGATATATCTCTTAAACTATTTATCTGATAAAAAAAAATTTAACGTTTTTTGTTGCAAATTAAATTCTCTATAACTTTTGTCCAGTAATTTTTTGTCGTAAAACTATAAATAAAAAAGTTACAAGTGAAAATGTACAGAAATTTGAGAAAAAAATTACCGAGAATGCTGTCCAGGTAGAAAATACCCAAGCGACCATTAGGGAACAAAAGAAAAGCTGCTATTATTATTATCATTATTTCTAACCTCTCTTACTGTACTATTCTTTTTTTGAAGTGAAAACTTCTTTAGCGGCGCTGAGCACTTTTTTTTGTATGGGTAAAAACTTTCAAACTCGCGTCAGGGTCACGTGATGCTGATCGAAAAAGCGTAAGATCGAGGGGAAGGGAGAGGAACTAGTATCTTCCACTCTTTCTACCGTGCCTGAGTGTGCTGCAGCGGTATCCTCGTAACAAATGTCATTGTGACATTGCCTCCAGACTCTACCTCGTGGGTGGTGAGGAAAAGAGTCAATAATTAATTAATAATAACATTGCAAAATTACTAATTAAAAGAATTATAATAACAAAATAAAAAAAATAAAAACTGATGACACATTATTAGTACCCACGTATAAAATATGTATAGTTAAGAGTACTGAAAAATAGTACTCACTTCGAAGCGCTGTAAAACCTTAGCTATTGACTTAATGAAAAAATGTTGCATATAAAAGTTGTCGAAAAAACGATCTGCAAAAATGGTCTGATATCGTTTTTTCGTAAAATGATAAAAAAAAGTTATATCGAAAAATATATTTTTTTTCTCGAATTTCTGAACATTTTCACTTATAACTTTTTTATTTATAAAATACTGGACCAAAGTTATAGAGAATTTAATTTGCAACAAAAAACGTTAAAAAAATTTTTTTATCAGATAAATAGTTTAAGAGATATATCGTAAAAACCGTTTCAACCCCTATTTTCAAGATGGCGGCCGTGGGACAAGGGTGGCGACCCCACAAACTTGATTTTAGCTTTACACTTACCCCCCTTACACATCAAAAAAATAAAATTGCGTCCTCTAAGAAACGCAACCCCAAATGTAACTTTTCAATGGATCAAAAGTCCACCCTATTCTGTTAGCGCGCAGATTGCTTCAATATTTTTTCGTTAATTTTCCTCGACCACACTGATATTTTATTATCAGATTCCAATTTACGAGTGCTACTACATCAGCCTGCCTAGCATGACTGTGCGTGATAAATGATATAGACACCACGAAATAATATCGATTTCGCGAGCATGACCAAATGAATATGGCGTAGTACGATTTGATAAAATTAAATATGGCGGCTATATTTATTATATTTTGACAGTTGGATGTCAATAAATAGCTATATCGCTTAGATAAGTCACTCTATAGATCCCATGTCATACACTGAGCGATGCAATAGACAATGGCCAACATTTGCAAGGCTGTGTGCGTGTGGTACGCATACAAGCTTATAGCCAGCATCGTCTTACTCGAATGCATAGAGTTGCCGCCTAATGAATCTTCCCTATGAAATGGGGAAAACTGTAAAATTGAGTCGTGTTAATAAAAATATTTTAATAAGATGAATTTTATTGAAATTAATAACTTAAATGTATGGGGTGTATAGCAACATATGCGATGTGATAAAATGTCCTTTTTGCCCATTTTCCTATGGGTGAATTTCAACAAATGCTATTTTTTCATTATATCGGTGAACTTTTTCATTTCTTTTTTGTATATTTTTCAGGTTTTATGTAATCATCAACGTATCATTTAAGACTAAGGAGTAAATTTAGTTTGAATTTTACATTCTACCGATGCGATGTGACAAACCGGCACCGATTATTTTTCTGTACACCGATTTGTTTATCTACCGAAATGATATACATATTCAGTGATATGATAAATTTATGTGTACAGCCTTCTTTTCTTTTTTTAATATACCTATTTTAGCTTAGAATAATAAAAATGTTTATATTTATTAACATAATCTTTAATTAAATGAAGTATAAAAAAACAAAATCTGTTATAAGTTAATGACACGGCATCAACCGATATGATAAATAAAAATGACTTTTAGTTTCATAAGCGTTTCTGTGCTTCTGAGGGCACGTAAAGCTGTTGGTCCCGGCTGTCGTACTAACTAACATCATCGACAATCGTTACGGGTAGTTAGAGCTCTCAAAAGTCTAACATTTGGTTTAACCAAAAAATGTCGTATAGCCCTCTGATGGCAGTCGCTTCACATAAAATACTGACATTCCGCCAAATCGGGTTAAACTTAAAACCATACAATATTATTAAGAGGTTGATTAAATCAGTTCAGTTAAAGATTATTCTAATATTATGGAATGTAAATAAATAAAATAAAATCCATTTATTGCTTATACATAAGATAAAGTAAAATACAAACATGTTTTTTTTGTTATATAAGCAAAGGGTGATGGCTCAGCTTTGTGCTACCCGGAATAGTGTACAACCCATGGAATCAAATAAGGTCGAAATGTAAAAAATACGGAAAAATTACGGAGGCAAAATCGCGGGCGAAAGCTAGAAATAATATACAAGCAACTAAAATATTTATTTCAATTAAGCTAACTGTTATTTAATTTTATAACCATAAAAATATTTATTACACATATACTTTAGTATCGTCATATACGTATGCATATTGTCACATTTTATTTTATTACATTGATAAATGTATAATAGGTATAACATACATACAAAATAAAACTACAGTGGGAAATTCTAAATCTGAAATCAGGTAACACTAAAAAATGGCGCAATGGCGGCGTGAAAAATACATCATTTGATAGGTTTTGCTTTCGTAAAATACTATAAGATTTGAGTTACTTTCCGATGGAAGGAGATAGTGTTAGTTGTTTTTAAACGTCCTTTGTAATTCCTGCTGGTTTTCATTGCACAACTTGTCATTTTCAGCAATATAACTGAATACAAAATCTAGACCGTGCGTGTGTATTGTATGACGTTACAATGAACACTAAAGAGTATGGAACACCTTAGTGGTTAACAGTAAGCCATTATATTTTTTGACGCTATGGCACCGTCCATAGTCAATCTAGAGGTGACTTATCAAAGCTATATCGATTTCGCGAGCATGACCAAATGTCATAAAATTAATCATGTGGTAAAATTAAACATGGCGGGCATTTTTATCAAATTTTGACAGTTGGATGTCAATAAATAGCTGTATATATCGCGTTTTCGAAGTCATGCTAGCCTAGCAGGATTATTTATTTTTTATTTTGGTACTTGCATATCACACAATATGACTATTATAGTTTTTATAGTTATCATGGTTATTAGTACTAAAATTATTATGATTAACGGGATATTTACCATGTTTATTATTTATTTCGATGTTCCAATATTTCGACGCTGTTGCAAGTACCATGATAAATAAATAAAATAAAAATATTTTTATTTTGATCCGAATGTTTATCTGTGATCATGGCGAAATAAATAATATAAATGGAAGAATCCCGTTAATCATAATAATTTTTAAATGACTAATAGTCATATGTAAAAAAAAATGAGGAAAGCATGGAAATTATTCAGAAAACAAATTACCTACAAATTGATCAATACGATCTAATACTGGCCAAATTATGTGAAAATAAAAATGGTAATAACTATTGGTATATTCATAACACATACAAGAATAAAAGAACTCTCTGAAATTAAGTACAGTAGAATTATGTCTATGTTTGTCGTATTATGTATGTGTATTAATTATTATGAATCCGCCTATATTGACCAACCGGTTATTATGACGAATTGCACTACGAAGTTTGGTTTTCATATTAAATTCTTTATAAAAGTCGGATATAATGACTTCCCTTACAGTGACATGTCGCTTATTATGACCCATCTAGAGCTATGTCTTCTATACACAATAGGATTAGAGACTGTTTTTACAATACAATGAAAAAACAAAAGTAGACAAAAATCACAGATTACTTACAGTAAATAATACACTTGTGTGTGTTATTATAATAATGTGCTGATTACGTGCAATTTTGATTTTGATTTAATATGTACGTATACATATGTAATAACTATGTTTCTATATTAAAATACTTAAGTACATACATATTTACATAAAAAAGGTTTTTCATTTCACATAACGCTTTGTATGACGTCCGCTTATTATGACGTGTTTGTCAATTCCTTTCGATGTCATTATAAACGGACTCTACTGTATACGTGATGACGTGTGAAGCACTGTTAAAGAAATGATCCCAAGAAGGTTTTCTTGAGCCACTAGACGCAATTACGCAAAATAATATAATATAAAGAACTTTGTAGTTTACTACCATACATATCACTTTCACTCTCTATAAATAGAATTTCCAACAGGTACTAATAACTCAGTTTATACCTAGATCTTTAATTAAATTGGACATAAATATACTCGTAGTATAAGCCAAAATACACGAGCTAAATACAGGACAGTTTGTACCGAATTAGGACGCGAACCCACCGCCACGCACGCTACGCCCTCTGCACACGACTACGCGGCGCTGCCATAGAGATTATATTTTAGCGCCGGCCACAGATATAGTAATTTGTTTACTGATAAAAGTCAATTTAACTCTAGTCTACAAATAGAATACTACTATAAGGTTGAAACTTTCTTGAACTCTCTAGAATCACATATGAAATGTGATGCTAGAGAGATATAAATATGATACAGGCCTAAAGATATGAGTTAAATATAATATGTTGAGGACTATATTGGTCGATTGGGAAGAGTTCACTCACACACGAACGATCAAAGTGTTATTAAATACATATAAACTTTTATTTGTTGATATAAGTTTTATTCAATACGCATCTTTACTCTATACAAATGTGATGAACGTTATGGAAACACCCTACCTTGAACCCAAGGGGAAGTTAAGCTGCTTATCGTAAATAAGTATGCATTCGACATCATTCTACAATAGGGAACTCTAAAACTATCGAAACTTCTTTTCTTCTGTTAATAGTCCTTATTTCGAATTCATACCAAATAAAGTAAAATAAAAAACAACGAAATCTTTTTCGAAAATTATGACATAATATCCCTGTTAAAAGCATAAATGTGGAAAAGGGTCCAAGTTTAATACAAACGACGTTTGAAGTCGACAATTTTACCGATAAAAAGGTGTTATAAGGATACTAAGTTCTATAAATCCGGTGACGGAACTAGATGTCACCGCGACACCGATGGGTAAGTTAGTAAAGTGAGCAGAGGAATTGAAAAGATTCGATATATTAAATGTGAAAATCCTACTTCAAATAACTTTAATATATTAGGTACGCGCTAAGAGCAAAATAACGTTTGATGTTATTTATAATTGTTAATTCTTGGAATAGAAAAATGGCCACACTGACCCTTGGTTCTCTTTACTAAACAAAGATTTCAGTGTATTCTAGCAATATAATCATTATCTATATCATCATTATATAAAAGGCTTTGTCCTGAATGACTGATGGATCAACGCACAGCCTAAACCGCTGATCGTAGAGACCTGAAACTTGGAGGGTGTGTTATTTGTATTACGTAGGCGTCCGATTAGAAGGGATTTTTGAAAATTCCACCTCTAAAGGGGTGAAAAGGGGTTGCAAAGTTTGTATGGGACAACGTGATTCCTTGGTCTGATTAAGTTCAAACTTGGCATAAATGTTCTTCAAAAAGATTAATTAAATATGTGATACTCATTTTTCTTAAAATCATCACCTAACATGATTAAAAAGGGGTAAAAAGTTATTTTGGGGTTGATTTGCGTCGAAATTGATATCAATACTCCTTTGACATGTGTTTCAATTTGTAAATTGACAGCTGAATGTCAAAATGGCGGACTAAAAGAAAATGACGGAAAATGAGGCAGCATATCAAAACTATTATGTAAATAAAAAAATACCGTATTTTTACTTATTAATAGATATTTATCAATATTCTTCACCCCACATTATAAATCTAGACATTAATTTAAATAACTATTTCAAATATCAAATATGTAGGTGAAGTAGTTTTTTCATAAAATGTACCACCAAATTGTTGCGTTACAAGGGCTTCACTTTGCTCGCCCTAATTAGATATTTTACTCATAATTTGATTTCTGCTTATCATATCTTCAGACATTTTCGATCTAAAATATTACTATACGAAAATTATTATTCATGTGCGATTTATCGATTATAGCTTTATGGTATGAAATTAGTTAAGTCGAGCAGGGTTTTTTATAACTAAATCACCCACTTATTATAGATACATAGATTCGCTTAATTACAATCCAGAATCTTTCCAAAATTTTTCGCAGAATCTAAATCACTTTCTAATATAGTAGAACGCCGATTAACCGAATCGCCAATTATCCGAATCCGTCCTAAGTTACTATGCAATGTACCTCTATTAATTGTTGTGATATATTATATTTTGTATTTTCGTCAAGGCCCGCTGAGATTGCAACTTAAATATAAATAAATAAAATAAAATAACTTACTCTGATCGAGATGTTTAAGTGAGTTATAGATAATGTAGAACAGTGTTTCTTAAACTTATTATAGTTTATTCAATGTGTGGCATCGTTTTTAGAGTTCCGTTCCCAAAGGGTAAAAACGGAAACATATTACTTCGCTGTCCGACCGTCCGTCTGTCACCAGACTATCTCAAGAACCATGGACATTGGACGTATGGTATGAGAGAATGATGCATATTCAAGGTCAAGAACGGTGTTAGCTAAAGCTACACTTGATATTTTCACAGATGATGTATTTCTATTCTATTGCCGCTATACGAAAAAATACATGAAAAAATAAATATTTAAGCGGGGCTTCTCAATACAACAAACGTGTTTTTTTGTCGTTTTTGGTACGGAAAAATTCGTGCGCGAGTCCAGCTATGTGCAGTCTATGTGCGATAATCCGAATCGACCCCGGTCCCAATTAATTCAGATAATCAGCATTCTACTGAATATGTATTGTGTTATGAAACGCCGACTCTTCCGAAGAAAAGATGAAAAAATGGGATGGAAGTGGTAGTGGGGTGGAAGGGGTAGTGGCGTGGAAGTGGAGTGGATGCGGGATAGGCGTTGAAGTGGTAGAGATGGGGAAATGGGATTAGTGTGGATGTAGGACGGTGAGATGTAGAGCGTCGGTGGCGTAGGGGTTAAGGCCTTTGACTTTCGATCGGAAGGTGCCTGGTTGGAAACCCACCACGTACCAATGTGTTTTAAATCATCATTACCAGTTCATAGATCTCCCTACCGAGGGTACAAGACCAGAAATAAGTAATGATGAGTGATGTGGAAGTGGGAGCGGTGTGGAAGATGTATTAGTGTGGAAGGGGAGTGGGGTGGAAGTGATATTAGGGGGTCAGCATCAGCTACCTAAGGAGGGGCTAGGGCCTGTCCTGAATCATATCTAATAGGGGTATTTTAATTATGTAGGCACATAAAATATTAAAGTTTCTAGCTTTCAAAGATCTAAGCATACATAGGGACATCAGGACAGAGAAAGCGACTTCGTTTTATACTACATTATGTATTGATAACGAATAATATAGGCGTGTTTATTGTTTAATTTTAATCTCGACTGCCTGACCTACATATTGATTAAAGTTATTTTATTACATCGATATTTAGCGTTAGCCCAAAATAACTATTCTACGCGCACGAAGTCGCGGGGCAGAAGCTAGTAAAAAATAAATACAATAAAAAAAGTGATTCGTATTATGTACGTATTGCCTAAATTTACCTCCTACCTAATGTCTTAGTTTTGACAAGTCTTGTCAAAAAAACAAACACAAATATTTTATTTATTTATTTTTCCAAAAAATTACACATATCATTACAGGTACTTATGGTGGAACATATTCGCAAGCACAACATTTTTGCTTTATTTTTATTTTTAATAAAATACAAGCGAGGTAAGTTGGTGATTACTTACGAGGCGCTATTGAGGCCCGAGCCGTCAGGCGAGGGTCTGAAGATAGCCGAGGATAGTAATCATCAATACTCGCGTGTACCATACAACGTTTTTCAACACACTTGCGAAGAAATTAATAATAAAATATCATTTTCGCTAATAAATAAACAGTGTTTCTATCCGCGCGCATCCAACACAATAATGGTGATCGGCCATAGATTAAAAGAATATACTTATTAAAAAAAATCAAATGAATGAATTAATGGAATCGACCATAGACCTACCAAAAGTAAGGCAACATAGTTGAAGTTTGTTTTTAAAATGTATGGGCACGATTTTTTTTTTAGTATCGAAACGTTTTTAAAACTAAAAAAATAAAAAAAATATCTATAACTCACTAGTGAATCAAGCGTGTCATTATTCAACTGTTTTTGCACAAATAAGAGCCCCTTTATGAGCAAGTGTGTTAAAAAAACTATTACTCACTCCGGGAATCGAACCCGGAAATTTTGAAATGTTTACATATCGATCAACAGATACAGTAAATATAGCAAATTATTGTCCTTGTCTTTCTTAGTTCATATCACGTTCATATTATAAAACATCAGAAAACAATCCGAAAGCCACAGAGCAGTTTCGTTTTTTAAACCACGCGGGCCAAGTTTGCCAGAAATAAACTGGGATACAAAAAATACTAAGTATTTTGAACATCATTTACTGTGTCGTCTGTCTGTCTGTGTTCATTAAAAATTCATGCTTTTACAATTAAAATGATATTAAGCTTAATCCGGGGCAACATATAAGTATGTATGTAGGCAATGTTACTACAAAATAGGTTTCGGGAAAGAAAAATTTAGAGTTAAATTTTTAATATCAATTTATCTAAAGAACATTTACAATAATTTCAAAATCTCGTTAACAGTTTCATTTATATCAAAGGATATAAATAACTATAAAGATATCTTTATCCTAAAATGTACGAATAACATTGTTAAAGCGATCCCAAAAGCAAATTAAAAGACTCGCTGTTAACAAAATAATTGGAGCAATTAATAAAGGTGTCTCTCTTTGGCTAGACTTTGCAATTTGTCTTACACCATTTTATTCATAAAGACTACGAAAATCGACATGATAAAGCCTTTCTCTGTAAAATGGCATTAATTAAGCCAAAATTATAGTTATACCTAGAAAATGAAATGGATACACTTTTGTGGCCATTGACGAGTCAGTTTAACTGATCAGTTTTACAGACGTCCATCCATAAATAGTCGTCAATCAGCGATTCCAGATTCCGATTGGGGTAATAATTGGCCTAAAACTTTTGGCGTGACGCCACAGTTTTATGTCTGGACTGATCAGTTCAACTGACCCGTCAATGGCCACCTTTATATGTAAAAAAATCGTAAAGTTATAAGTTGGTAGCCGACTGCAGACAGCAGCAGCAGACCACTCGTCGCCGCCTAACGTCATCATGACACTTTGCCATCTGTTGCTCGGCGACACGAAGCTAGCTTCATGTCGCCCACTTCGAATAATTTCATAGAAATACATAGAAACCAGTAGCGGCGCGGTGACGTGTGGTCTGCCGCTGCTGTCTGCAGTCGGCTACCAACTTATACCTTAAAGTTAAATTATAAATTCATCGTGAGATATAAACTGATCTCAATCTAAAATTAATTAATGACTGTTATTGAAATTCAATTAAGGTAATCGACATGGTTACGAACTTACGAACAACGCTTTCTATTACTTAGAAATTCATTTTCAACTTATCGTTTACCAAATGAATTATGGGCCAAAAGTAAATCAAAATTAATATAAGAAAATAAAGCAAAATTAATCTTTGTTGTGTAGAGTAGTCACTATGCCGGATTGCTGAAGGGTTGCGGGTTCGATTCCCTTGCAAAGTAATAATAATTTCTATCTTCGTCTGAGTGTGTTGCGTACTTAAATAATCTGTGTACACCTAGTTAGGGATAAGTTGTTTAATGAAAATGATGGAGTTATTGATCATGTAGCAAGTTTATGCTAAGATTAGGCAAAAGATTAGGCTAATGGAAACATTGTTTGGTACGTGTTGGGATTACGTGAGATACTCCTAATATGTGTAAACATTTGACGATGGATAATGGAAGGTATTTTCGGTATCCAATTAATCCGCGCCTAATCCCTAGATCAGCTAAATCTCGGCGTCTGCAAACAATTTCGCGCATGACGAGTCATAAACGATAATTAATTGCCTATCAATGTACATTTGCTAATAGCATACATACCTTAGCATTAATTAACAAATATTACGATAATTGCTCCTAGATTAATAACAAGATATAATAAAACAGTTTATATTATAACACCGAAAGCTTTTTGTGTTTCAGTAGTGAATTAGCCTAAATTACAGGGATATAAATATTTTATTAACCCATTAGTACAGTTATATTGACAAATATCGTCATAAAAATGAAAATTATAGTCTTTTGTTTCATGTATGAGTACATACTCGTACATATGTATATGCTACTGTTCATATTTAAGTAATGATCGACGAACTGTTAGTAAATCGCTCATAGCCGAACGATAACCACGGGTTGCTAGCGATTTGTTAAGTAACGTTAGATATCATAACAGTGATGGGTGACCGGCCATACGAACACATTGATTAAGTCGGATAAACTAGCAAAATAAAATAAGGATATAGTTATAACGAGACGAAGACGACGAAATATACTGAAATAAAAAGGAGCAGAGGCTGACGAAGAAAAGGATAGAAAGAGAGGTATTTAATTGTATGAACGAATTATATAACTATTATATAAAGTTGAGTGAAGATGATTTTGACAGATGCACTAATCAAATGGGAGCAGGGCAAATGACTCTTTGCCTTCAGGTTATATACTCGTACTCTTAAATGAGTGACTAACGCAAAGGCACCTCGAGAAATGGAAAGTTTTTTACTTATCCAATCACTTGGGTGGACGGATACTCAATAGAGAATAGATACATAAAAAGTAAAATGCCTCTCACTCTTAAGGTTATTTCCAAAACTATTATACCGATAGACTTTTATTTGGGACACTCATTAAAAAATAGGTATTAAATTAACATATGCTAACATCAAGGAAAGTAGAGAACTACTTATGCAATCATTTGGGTGGACTTACACAACAGCACTTTTAAAAGTTAAATAAAGTATTCATAGTTAATACAAACAAACAAACAAAGACGTGTATATTTGTTGATACTCAAAAACTAATTAATCGATTCACAAAATTATTTCACTAATGCTACATCATTACTATAGATTTTCTAAATGGAACGCGGGTAAAATCGAGGCAAGCAGTTATGTTTTTAACGAGCACTTAACTCCAACGTAGACTAATCTTTCCTCGGAATATTAGTGTAGGCGGAATGCTCGTCTCGGTATAAAAATAGAATTAAGTGGATAGGAATATAAAATGTTACTTAAGTATGACTTCAATATATGCGTATATCATCAATATAAGCTGCTTTCAATCTGTTTAGGGCATGACAGGAGACGAAACATCGAGTGATTGATGGAATGATCCAGAAATAAAGGCTTTTATATTGTGACTGGATGACTAAATTGAGATCTATGTAGTCGTTGATTGAGATTTATGAGAAGCGTAAGAACAATGGAACATTTTTTGTTTGTTCTAATTTTAGATACCAATGTAAAGCCGAAATAATTGTTGTTTTCACAAAAATTGGAGTTGAAATTGTTTATGTTTTATTTAGTGACAATATTCAAATAATAAAATTTCAACTAGTTATACATTTCTGTATCTACGTGTATATAAACAAGTGAATTACACTTACTGATAATCCCGGCATGCACCATGAAATCTGAAACAGAAATAAAAATTATGACATCGATTTAAAAAAGTCATTGCAATGCTAATGCTTCACTCAATCTTCCTATAGATATTAGTAGATTAGTACTGTGAATACTTATATGCAATTTTAGGTAATATATGAAACGCTTGCCCAAGAAAATGCCTATTCTTGAACTATGTCTAATTATGTTTTACCGAAACTGCTATCTTATATCTTATCGAAAGAAGGCAATCCTTGCTGAATATATTGTATTTATCTAATAATAATTATGTGTCTTTATTAAATCTCAAGTCTTCTTTTGTGAGCTTTGTCACGTTCATAATTTCACTTTTTCTTTAAAGGCCAAACTAAAAAACATTTAGCATTTAAAAACCCGAGCCCTTCTAATTTTTAGCGTAAAATTTCTATTTAAAAAAATAACAAGCCTGCGTGAATACACAAAGTCCCCCCCACGAATAGAAACTGTGCCCTCTAATTTGGCAGGGAGGTGCACAGACAGTTAAATTGCGAGGGGGTTCGAAGGGATAACGTTACTAGTAATAGATTTTCGGAAATTGAAAGGGTGAAATAACGCACAGCTAACTATTGGAACCAGACAGTGGGGTGTACAAGTTTCGTAGTATATTTTTATAAACTTTGTTGAGTCGTAAAAACTCATTAGTATGATAGATAAATTTGAAATGTATCAAAAATAAATGAAACAATATTTCAATAACATAGTTTTATTCATTTAAATATACTTAGTTTCAACATAGTTTCATTTTTTTTAAAAGGACAATCATGAAATAAATATTTTTTTAACCATAAAAAGTGTCATATTATAATTTGAAAAATTATGTTAAATTAGTCAGGGATTTTAAAATTATTGTAGAATTGCTAAAATTCCGTTATTGAAAGTCAATTGTCACCTTTTTCGCCCCATGGATCGGGACAATATCATATGATAAGAGAAAAATCATGTGCAAAATTCGAGATTTATTTCTAACAAAAGAAAAGTGCATTTCCTTGCGAGCGTCAAAATATTATAAATGTTTGCTTTAAGTTCAGGAGGGGATCTCACCCTCGAAAGGGATTTCCCGCGCTAGAGACCGCGTGTGAACGAACGAACATAACTGCTGTGGTTTTAAGGAATCATACTGAGTTGTTATAACATCTTTTTGTTGCTTTTTTTGTAATATTGGGAAAGCGTGGTGATAAGGACTATTCCTTTTCACAGTACTAATACGAGTTATTGAATGACATGAAAAGTTTATTATATTTTAAACTTTGGATAGATCAGCAATGTACATAATTACACTGCCTAGTTGCAAATACAACGCTATATATACCATAGGTAAGGCTTATTAAATATAATTCAACCTCTAATGTGGCGAAAAATGGGATGAAAGTTTCTACGAAATTTGTTAACTATTAAGTCTGAAAATTGGTAATTAATTTTTATTGGCCTTTACTGCTTCACTGTACAGAAGGCCCGCCTCCGGGTTAAATCATTAAGTAACTATGGCAACTGCACGTAGCTAGAAGGAAGTGCAGACCTCAAGTTGGGCAATAGAGCGGTAAAGGTAGATGAGAAACCACCAAGCCTCGGTTATACTTAGAATAACTCTTGAGATCGAGTTATTCTCGTGATGTAGTATAAGTCAATATCGAGATACCTCGGCCAAGCAATCGAGACCGATAATTGGATGTACAGGGCAAATGTGTACTTGGCGAAGTTCGTTAGGGGGTTCGGCGTCGAGGGTGCCTTGATTGCATCGGGCGGCGGAGCGCACGTCACCGCGGTAATGTGGTCGGATCGATCCGGGGTACTGAACCGTTTTAGCTACTAATGGGATACGGTGACGCGATACTCAAAGCGACCGCGTGGAGCTTCTTTGAGTTCTGTTTTATTGAGAGTTCATTAGGGAGGTCAACATTATAACGTTGTGTAAAGCAATTTTAAAAGTTTTTTTTATCTATATTTATTTTGGGGCTTTTCCCTGTATAAGGTACGCCACCCCCATCATACAAATAAATTTTCAAAGTTAAATCATATACTTAATTTAATTGAACATTATATGAGTAGTCGTAAGACTCTGATATGATCTTTTTATTAACAACTAGACAGACAGACAGAGTTACTTTCACATTTATAATGTATTTATTTATTTATAATAATATTATAATTAGGATTAATGATTGCAATCTAGGACCCGTAATACTTAATTGAATCCTTAATTAGCTCATGAAACGTACAATTAACTCATATCAATTTACACATGAGACATTGACCGATAATCGACTCCTAAACAAGTCCGATGAATGACCACAACACATTCACTCATCCGTTCATAAGAAGAAAAATGAACAAAATCGCAACTAAAATCCCACACTTCGTATTATAAAAATCCATTATATCGAACGACACACAATACTCGTATATCTGAAGATAAATCACGTCGCGAACATAAGTCGATGATCGGATTCCACACAGGAGAGGGCTTATATGAGGAGTTTTATCCTTTCTCGGTTGAAACTTGAAATTCTTTTAGTTTCTTATTTCAACCGGTTCTCGAACAATTCTCGAAGAAATCTAGTTCAGTAAAAAGGATTTTTGGAGCGTATAGTTCAATACAATGGGTTGGTCCAGACTCTCAGATAAGATCTGTCTTTTAATAAAATATGAATTTTGGTCGTGAAATCTCAAAAAGTGTTATTACTATAATACTTTGCCAATCAAGGTTACCAGTATGTAGAGTTTAATGTAGAGTCAAAACATAAAAACATCTTATAATGTAACTTTGTTAATTTTGAATAAAACCTCATCTCAATACGAAGGTTAATTGACCTGACCCCCATGAACGGGTACAGCAACCATGCCCGAAATGTGGGGATTAGCAACTACCCTAAATTTTACACTTATCAATTAGCAGTACAATTAATTAAAAAAATAATTTAAATAAATCCACACATCCATCATACTAAGATACTAAGATACAGATATAGTCAACTCTGCGCCAATTTCCAGTATCTACCTAAGTAATTAACGATCAAAAGATACCGGGCTCAGCCGGATGGGATGAACAAAGTATTGGATACCGTTGACGTCCTTTGAGAAGGAAACTCGACAAAAAATCCCATTAAACGTGTTTGAACCCGGAGATGTGCCAATTTTATATTTTTTTATCACTATCCAGTGTCCATTAGCAATTTAATTAAAAGCTTTTCACGTGAATGCTTTCCGAGAACCTTTTATTTATAAATTGATACGGGGGCAATTTACACGCTTGTATTCTATTTTGTTATAATGTTTTATGGAATATGAGGCAAAGTGAGGTAACATTGCGTATTTTTAGAATACAACACGGGAAGCTCGAATAACTGATAGGAAACCTAGTTTAAAAAAAACAATCTCAATTTCACATCCGCGAAACACAATTTAACCGTTATTAAATAATTCCTGTGTATTTTGAACTAAGGATATGATTACTTTCGATACCATTCAATATAAAAAGAATATTCAAAAAAGGAATTCTCAGACATAGATCCAAACATTATTTACTTCAATATGTAACTATCCCTATCTCTTTCTTTACACTCCTAACAAACAGTAACTCTATCATCTAACCAACTGACCCGTAACTGGGACTCTATCTGAGGTGATCAAGCTGAGCAAATACTCATTCAAACCTAGATCAATATCAATATTTGTAGTTCACACAATGGACCTTTGCGAGATTCGAATGTACAAAGATTTTTGTTAGTATATCGAAAATAGTTGCTTTGTCAAGTTTCGATCTTATTGTGAAGAGTTTGTAAACGTGGCTCAGCAAGGAAAAAATACTTATCTCGGTCTAGGTGTGTGTGTGAATGAGTGTGCGTAGTTTCTGATACCCTAGATACAAGTTTCGAACTTAGTTAACAGTTACTATAATGAGATGATGTAGTGAATGATTAAATGTATAGGTCGAAAGATGATTAGTTTAGTGATATTTACCTTTTTTATATAGTAGAATCACGACCGCATCTCTCCATGACGCTGTCGGCGCCACGTCTTCAAACAACACTCTGTTGAAACGTTGCCTCAGGACTGGCTTCCCTCCATTGTGCTGACTCTTATACGTAGTCTCGACTCCACCATCTTCTGAACTTGACTTCCCCATCTTCATAGGCTTGAGGACCTTCTTAATCTCGTACTGGATGATTTAGTCTCTAATAGCCGTCGAAGCTCGAGTTTGATACTTAAATTCAGATTAGCTCTCCGTATCTGATAGTCATTTCTCCCCACTCTATTCATAACGTCAATGTTGTCAATGATGTATCTATAGCTCATAAAGTCTATCTGATTCTTAGTGCTGCTGCCGTCAGGGCTTTTCCATGTCCACAGTTTATTTTTGTGAAAAATGCTGGGTGCTGAGGGCATTTCTTTCTTTTGTCAGTGCACGCATGGGTATTGGCCTTTCCTTCTTTGATCTGTGCATGCTTGGGTATTGGCCTTAAAGCGCCACTCTGTCTATTTCCTTTTAGCGCGTTTTTTGAGGGTATTTAATCCTCACGGCCCGTAGCCGCTCCCGTGAGGGAGGTTCAGGTTATTACCGCCGCCTGATGCTCGGCGTTGTTACTCATTTAGCACCACCCAGGGGGCACGTGTAGGGTAGCTTAGGGTTATACCTACGGACGCGAGTAACTTTACCCCCCACCCCCCAGTAAGATATTTATTATAGCTATTTATTATATTTATTATAGAAAGCCCAAAATAAATCGCAAGATTTTAAACCCAGACTAAATTACGAAAGTATCCAACTCCCAAAATTAATCGCAAGATTTTAACCCAGGCTATAACGAAAGTATCAAACTACCAAAATTAATCGCAAGATTTTTAACCCAGACTGAATTACGAAAGTATCCAACTCCCAAAATTAATCGCAAGATTTTTAACCCAGACTAAATTACGAAAGTATCCAACTCCCAAAATTAATCGCAAGATTTTTAACCCAGACTAAATTACGAAAATATCCAACTCCCAAAATTAATCGCAAGATTTTTAACCCAGACTGAATTACGAAAGTATCCAACTCCCAAAATTAATCGCAAGATTTGTAAACCCAGACTGAATTACGAACCTTATTCCGTGGGAATTTATGGATAAAAAGTATTCTATGATACTCCTTAATACATCAGCTACCTGCCAATGTAAGTCCGAGATTAGCCGTAATAAACAGACAGACAGACAAAAATTATAAAAAAATGTTATTTTGGTGTATTTACCGTATATATATTCATAAGCAAGTAGTAAAAAGCGGTTATTTCAATACTACAAACAGACATTACATTTTTATTAATATGTATAGATTCTCTGATAACCTAAGTTACTTTTAAACTTTAATAAAAATTGTGTTGTTTTGTATGCAGTGTCGGAGGCGCTCATGAGACAGTCGTGCCATCGCTTGCTTGAACATCAACAGACCGGAGGGGAAGAGCCACCCCTTTACTCGCCAATCGATCAAATTTCAGGTAAGAACTAATACGAGAACACTACGCGAAAACTACGTAATACAGACTGCTACGAGCTTATACTAGTACAATGATTGAACTACACTACAACACAGACTTATATTAGGTGCTCGTATCCGCAGCACGCAGACTGGTACGAGCTACTACTGCTACATACAATGATTGAACTAAACTACAACACAGACTTATATTAGGTGCTCGTATCCGCAGCACGCAGACTGGTACGAGCTACTACTGCTACATACAATGATTGAACTAAACTACAACACAGACTTATATTAGGTGCTCGTAGACGCAGCACGCAGACTGGTACGAGCTACTACTGCTACATACAATTATTGAACTAAACTACAACACAGACTTATATTAGGTGCTCGTAGACGCAGCACGCAGACTGGTACGAGCTACTACTGCTACATACAATGATTGAACTAAACTACAACACAGACTTATATTAGGTGCTCGTAGACGCAGCACGCAGACTGGTACGAGCTACTACTGCTACATACAATTATTGAACTAAACTACAACACAGACTTATATTAGGTGCTCGTAGACGCAGCACGCAGACTGGTACGAGCTACTACTGCTACATACAATGATTGAACTAAACTACAACACAGACTTATATTAGGTGCTCGTATACGCAGCACGCAGACTGGTACGAGCTTATACTAGTACAATTATTAAACAATTGCAATCGCCATGATCACGGATAAACTGTTAGACTGTACTGCGAGTAGATTTGATAAATTGTTTAAGTGCAGATAAATCTGTCTATCCTCGTTCTTGTTCGTTTATTACGCACAACACCGCTGTCACTGTTGTCACACACATCACAAACTCGATCATGACAGACTGCTACGAGCTACTACTGCTACATACAATGATTGAACTAAACTACAACACAGACTTATATTAGGTGCTCGTAGACGCAGCACGCAGACTGGTACGAGCTACTACTGCTACATACAATGATTGAACTAAACTACAACACAGACTTATATTAGGTGCTCGTAGACGCAGCACGCAGACTGGTACGAGCTACTACTGCTACATACAATGATTGAACTAAACTACAACACAGACTTATATTAGGTGCTCGTAGACGCAGCACGCAGACTGGTACGAGCTACTACTGCTACATACAATGATTGAACTAAACTACAACACAGACTTATATTAGGTGCTCGTAGACGCAGCACGCAGACTGGTACGAGCTACTACTGCTACATACAATGATTGAACTAAACTACAACACAGACTTATATTAGGTGCTCGTAGACGCAGCACGCAGACTGGTACGAGCTACTACTGCTACATACAATGATTGAACTAAACTACAACACAGACTTATATTAGGTGCTCGTAGACGCAGCACGCAGACTGGTACGAGCTACTACTGCTACATACAATGATTGAACTAAACTACAACACAGACTTATATTAGGTGCTCGTAGACGCAGCACGCAGACTGGTACGAGCTACTACTGCTACATACAATGATTGAACTAAACTACAACACAGACTTATATTAGGTGCTCGTAGACGCAGCACGCAGACTGGTACGAGCTACTACTGCTACATACAATGATTGAACTAAACTACAACACAGACTTATATTAGGTGCTCGTAGACGCAGCACGCAGACTGGTACGAGCTACTACTGCTACATACAATGATTGAACTAAACTACAACACAGACTTATATTAGGTGCTCGTAGACGCAGCACGCAGACTGGTACGAGCTACTACTGCTACATACAATGATTGAACTAAACTACAACACAGACTTATATTAGGTGCTCGTAGACGCAGCACGCAGACTGGTACGAGCTACTACTGCTACATACAATGATTGAACTAAACTACAACATAGACTTATATTAGGTGCTCGTAGACGCAGCACGCAGACTGGTACGTGCTACTACTGCTACATACAATGATTGAACTAAACTACAACACAGACTTATATTAGGTGCTCGTAGACGCAGCACGCAGACTGGTACGAGCTACTACTGCTACATACAATGATTGAACTAAACTACAACACAGACTTATATTAGGTGCTCGTAGACGCAGCACGCAGACTGGTACGAGCTACTACTGCTACATACAATGATTGAACTAAACTACAACACAGACTTATATTAGGTGCTCGTAGACGCAGCACGCAGACTGGTACGAGCTACTACTGCTACATACAATGATTGAACTAAACTACAACACAGACTTATATTAGGTGCTCGTAGACGCAGCACGCAGACTGGTACGAGCTACTACTGCTACATACAATGATTGAACTAAACTACAACACAGACTTATATTAGGTGCTCGTAGACGCAGCACGCAGACTGGTACGAGCTACTACTGCTACATACAATGATTGAACTAAACTACAACACAGACTTATATTAGGTGCTCGTAGACGCAGCACGCAGACTGGTACGAGCTACTACTGCTACATACAATGATTGAACTAAACTACAACACAGACTTATATTAGGTGCTCGTAGACGCAGCACGCAGACTGGTACGAGCTACTACTGCTACATACAATGATTGAACTAAACTACAACACAGACTTATATTAGGTGCTCGTAGACGCAGCACGCAGACTGGTACGAGCTACTACTGCTACATACAATGATTGAACTAAACTACAACACAGACTTATATTAGGTGCTCGTAGACGCAGCACGCAGACTGGTACGAGCTACTACTGCTACATACAATGATTGAACTAAACTACAACACAGACTTATATTAGGTTCTCGTAGACGCAGTACGCAGACTGGTACGAGCTACTACTGCTACATACAATGATTGAACTAAACTACAACACAGACTTATATTAGGTGCTCGTAGACGCAGCACGCAGACTGGTACGAGCTACTACTGCTACATACAATGATTGTAAACTACAACACAGACTTATATTAGGTGCTCGTAGACGCAGCACGCAGACTGGTACGAGCTACTACTGCTACATACAATGATTGAACTTAACTACAACACAGACTTATATTAAGTGCTCGTATCCGCAGCACGCAGACTGGTACGAGCTACTACTGCTACATACAATGATTGAACTAAACTACAACACAGACTTATATTAGGTGCTCGTAGACGCAGCACGCAGACTGGTACGAGCTACTACTGCTACATACAATGATTGAACTAAACTACAACACAGACTTATATTAGGTGCTCGTAGACGCAGCACGCAGACTGGTACGAGCTACTACTGCTACATACAATGATTGAACTAAACTACAACACAGACTTATATTAGGTGCTCGTAGACGCAGCACGCAGACTGGTACGAGCTACTACTGCTACATACAATGATTGAACTAAACTACAACACAGACTTATATTAGGTGCTCGTAGACGCAGCACGCAGACTGGTACGAGCTACTACTGCTACATACAATGATTGAACTTAACTACAACACAGACTTATATTAAGTGCTCGTATCCGCAGCACGCAGACTGGTACGAGCTACTACTGCTACATACAATGATTGAACTAAACTACAACACAGACTTATATTAGGTGCTCGTAGACGCAGCACGCAGACTGGTACGAGCTACTACTGCTACATACAATGATTGAACTAAACTACAACACAGACTTATATTAGGTGCTCGTAGACGCAGCACGCAGACTGGTACGAGCTACTACTGCTACATACAATGATTGAACTAAACTACAACACAGACTTATATTAGGTGCTCGTATACGCAGACTGCTACTTATAAAATCATTTTATTTTTTATTATTAAGAAAACAGTCGTATCAATAGGTCGCGGTTACACTGGAGACGATTTTGAACGCGAATCACTTCAAATACTAATGAAACCATAAATTTACAAATAAAGCATTAAATTCAAAGCACATTGTGTTTAAATTATTTTATCGATAATATAAATAAAATTAGCGTGCATGTTTGTAATATTGAAATAACCGCTTTTTGCTACATGCTTAGGAATATATATAAGTACGGTAAATACACCAAAATAATATTTATTTAAATTTTTGTCTGTCTGTCTGTTTATTCCGGCTGATCTCGGACTTAAATTGGCAGGTAGCTGATGTATTAAGAGTATCATAGGATACCTTTTATCCCAAAATTTCCCCGGGAAAAGGTGCGAGCGAGAAAAAACGCGGAGCACAGCTAGTATAAATACACAATCGTTATTATTAATTCAATATTTAAATAATTTATTGTCAACATTATATTTTAAAATGTTGTTTAAAATATTTCTCCCAGAGGTACGACTAAAATAAATCCAATTACCAACTAACAAACTAATTAGGTTAAGCTCAAAACTTAGTTATTGCTTATGCAAACTAGGCATTGATTTCGGTTCGACCCGACCACTAAACAACTTTATAAACTTATATTGGTCCTGACATTTCATGATAAGTCAATCAGTTAGTCAGTGGGAGCTGTTTTTGTAGTTTTAATTATAATGTACTGATTAAGAATGAGTCACTCTTGTCCCTTATCTATATTGCAAACTAGCTGTTTCCCGAGATTTTACCCGCATAGTTCCCGATCCCGTGAGAATTGCGCGATAAAACATGTCTATGTCCTTCTTCATAGATAACTAACTGCCTTTTATTTTTTTGTTTTTTTTTTGTTCACGCTGGGGAACGACTTTACCGTCTACCACCGGGAATCAAAGGGGAGCTCCCGGGGTGATGTGGGGCTCTCCCCGACAGAGTGTCGGGGCCTACCCACTAAAACCCCAGCGACTTCCGACCGCGTTACACATTGGGGTACCGTAGGATCCCGCAAGATTTCTACCACGGCACCCCGTCCCTGAAAAGAACGTCCCCGGAAGTAAAGACGTCCCCAGACCGGTACCGAGAGCGAGCGTCCTCCCGCACGCTTACCCTTTGTACCAGGGCCTAGGAGCATTGGGTCGATGACTCTTCCCGTATCTCCCAGATCCCTCCTGACCCCCCACATTAACGGGCAACTTAACATAACATAATTATTCACTACATCACCTAATTATAGTAACTGACCCTTAACTAAGTTCATAACTTTTATCAAGGGTGTCAGAAACTACGCACACACCGATTCACACACATGCCTAGACCGAGATAAACATTTGCTGCCTTATTTGCGTTGCATTTTTAGTCTGGTTTAACACTAAACAAGGTTAACAATCTGATGTTAGTACAATTTTGAATACTGTCAAAAGACTAAAGTGATAGATTTTATTGACAAGGTGTCAAATGCTTACCAGGTTTTGTTAAACGAGACTAAAAATGCAACGGAAATAAGGCAGTTGTAGTTCGCACAGCTAACTATGCCTGAAATGCGGGGGGGCAGGAAAAACTTACCTAAACAATTGTAAATAATATAATTATAATGGACAGAACATAAAGATCTGTACTGTGTTTATTAGTAAATACGAAATAAAGTCAATCGCAACAGCAAAATCGTTGATAAAAATATTGATAAATTCGCAATTTTAAACAATAAAAATTATCTACATACTTCTTAATATTTAACACTTAAATTAAAAGTCTTAAAGTAGTTCACGTGGTTACAAAACAATGCTTTCGGACAGCAAACTATATTTCTAAGGTAAAGAAAAATCTAAAAACATATTTCGCTTTTGGTAAACTAATCAATTCAAAAGCTTATAATAAAAATTATTCCATAAAATATCATGTATGAAATTTAAAGAACATTATACTAATTGCTTCAAATCTGATATGAAATAACCTACTTATAAAATATATTGTTCAAATATGTTATAAAAATATTAATTATTCTTTGGTTATAAATTGAATTGTGCTTGAGTTTTACAATCAATTCAAAATCAATTATCGGACGGAAACAGGTTACTAACATTTCTAGAAAATGCGATCAGATGACAAAAAACGCAGTTTTAGAGGAATTGGGATCTTTGAAATACACCCCCTTGTTGGTCGCGTGATCCCCTGGGGAAAACCCCAATCATGCCCCATATTTCACTCCTTTCAAAACGTATTTTTGAAATGTATGTGTGATATATGTTTATGTGTGATTTTGTCTAGTGATGACAAGGATTAAAGATTTTATACTCCAATATCAATTCTTTTATCTTGATCTATAAACCTGTCATCTGCTGTTATTTTTTCCTGAAATTAATTTTTAGAGAAACGCTAAGGTTAGGTTAGTTTTATAGTTTTTAGTCAAATTTTAGATTGGAACTTAAATCGAAAATGGTATATATATACATAAATTGGTAGTTAAAAGTAAATAGTACATGGATTAAAAATGTATCCTCCTCCTTCATTCGTTTGCTTACTGCTGAGCGTTGTGATGTACCCGACCAATTGTCTCATTGAGGAATTGCTTCTAGTTGTGGCTATTGGTGTCGAGTTGTTCTGACACCTGATCAGACTACCTTTATGGAATGCGACCTGTCGACTTCTTGCCCCCCATCTTTCCAGTGACTATAAACCTCTCCAGATTACCGGCGGGCCTACGCCCAAATTGGAGTACTCGTTGTAAGCAGATGGTGGAAAGCCTTCTAGTCACCCGCAGCTCACTTAGGATAGAGACTTTGGTTCTATGAGCCGTTCAAGAAATTTGCAGCATACGACGCCAGCACCACATCTCAAACGCATCAATTTGTCTGTCATATCATGTCTGTCATGTCCCCCAGCTAGATATGTTTGAACCAAGCTATACGAAATCGTGGACGTTGTCGTATTGGCTCAGAAGTCCATTTATTTGTAGAAACCCAGCTCTATCCACAATGATAACCTACGTCTTGGCCTGATTAATTTTAAGGCCCATGTCCAGGCATACAACTTCCAGACGACCGAGCACCTCTGCCATTTCCTCCTCTGTTGCAGTAAGTAGCGTGGTGTCATCGGCGTAGCGCAGGTTTGAGATCTTTCTTCCTCCAATGGCCACTCCACCCTCCCATCCTTCTAGCGTTTTACGCATAATAAATCAGTGCAGTATTATTTACACCTTTCCGCAACTTTTGTGACCTCGTTGATTGGGTTTCCATTTTTATTCTCAATGACCCATGTCTGGGCTTTGAAGAACTTTATTTCTCTGCATGACACTCTACTTCAATATGTATGTCAGTGAGATGACAATTTTTATCCCATCTGCAAAGTTTTTGTATGTCTCTGCTTAAGTTAGCGTACTTTTAGTCATTAGATTTTAGTTCTTTCCTGCTTTCAATCACCCTCCAATTGTCGTCACGTATCCAACTCTTCTTTTTAATTTGTGGTTTCCTTTGTCTGACAATAAGATCCAGAGCGTTTGTGACTTCAGATTTAAAAGCAAGCCATGTTGTTTGTTCAGACATATCTGTGGTGACTTCAAAAGCAGACTCCCTTATTTGTTTCAAATAGGCAGTCTCACGTTTAGTTAGTCTAACTACTTTAGCTTCGAACCTCTTGGGAGATTTTAAACGTATTCGTAATTCAGCGATCAGCAATTGGTGGTCACTGCCACACAATCCGCCCCCGGTAGTATTTTTACGTTCACCAAACATGACTTCCACCTTTGGTCTACGATTATGACGTCAATTTGATTGCGATATCTATCTCCCGGAGATTTCCACGTGTACAAATGTGAGGCGGTTTCCGATACAGAATTTCAAAAAGCGTTCACCTCTTTCATTTCGCGTTCCAAGTCCATAATCTCCGACTGTATTTCGTATGTGGTCCTCTCCTCGAGTATCATCTACTTTAGCGTTCCAATCGCCTTGAACAACCAGCATCTCTCGTCACGGTATACCTTTGATGGTTTCTTTTAGTACGCCATAGAAATTATCAATATCGTTATCAATTCTGTGGACTGTGAAGTCGGCGCATAAACTTGTACTACATTTTGCAGTTGTAATTGGCAATGGTTTGCAGTTCAATTTTAATGTGATTATTTACGGGGTTATACCCAAGAACACAGTTATATTAAGATGCTTTGGTACTAGTATTGCTACTCCGTTTCTGCTTTCGGTATCATTGCCTGTGAAATATAGTGTGTTCCCGTTTGCTGCATGTCCAGAACCTTTAAAATGAGTTTCCGATAGTCCGAGTATGCTGACTTTGTTTGCGGTCATTGCCTTTTCGACAATGCTCAGTTTGCCAAACTGGAGTAATTCTCTTACATTCCATTCTGGTGATCGGGTCTTTAATTTGTTGCGTAGGTCATCTTTGATAGTGTAGTTTGCTGGCGTGTGGGATTGATGACTAGCCCTCACGTAGTCTTCGGTAGCCAATTTCACACTCGCTGGCCCGAGTACAAGCGAACGCTGGTTGTCAAGCAGGTCGTCCGACCTCATATTCATTTCCGTTACTTGCCATATTGTTAAGGTCGGGACATTCTCGAGGGAGAATCAGTCGTAGTGGTTTCCCCTTGCCTTCTTCGCCAGGATGTTTAGAGGGTTTTTAGTTCCTCTAGGCCCCTCTAGCCTCTCCTAGCCAAGGTTTGCTTAGTTAGGGGTCGGGTAATCAAAATCCGCCGTCCGATAACGATAATAATGTATACATTGGCCGGAGTGGAGCCCGCGAGAGCACTTTGGTGCTCGGAGAGTGAGGGGCGTTGCGTAAGTGGTGAGTTGGCTTAGCATGAAGCTGGACCCTCGGGCTCAGTGGATCGCGGTTTAAAACCCAGGGCGTCTACTCCACTCTCAAAGCCGCTCGTTTCATGTTGCCCCCTTGTTGCGACTCGAGCGACTTGTTTGGGGGGCCCAGTCATAAAGCTGGCAAGTCTCCATCCGCCACTTCGTACATGTTTATAGCATTGTATCGGCGGTTGTCATAGTCCTCATAGTTCCCCAATATCCAGTCCATTAAACATCCCATTCCCATATCCCAGTCGTAGTTTTCCATATATTTGCAATAATCCCAGCAGAACCGGGGACTGTCCTTGGATGCATTTTATAGTGTTATACAGGGATAGTCGCCGGATTGTGCATCCTTTACACAAGATTAAATATGTCAAAGGGCTTCCGTGTGTTGGCTTTGGCCCCATACTAGCCTTCCAAAAGACCGGGACTCCTTAATAGTCCCGTGAATGGAAAAGATATACAATAATACTAAAAAATAAATTAAAATTGTTTAAATAAATAATATTACTTTAAACACAATTTTTATAAATACTTTTATTTTACATACTTATACTCTATATTGCAATATTTAATTTGAATTGATTTTGATTTCGTTTACTTTATTTTTATTGAAACACATCGCGCCCACAATCATGTTATTGCGGTATGTAGATGGTAGGTATGGGATATTGTTTTTATTCGAATTGGCGCCGTTCGCGAATAACCGTTACATGAAAAATTATTAGGGACGCTGTCGTGGCCATTGAAGCTAATTGGCAATCCGGTGTTAAGAGATATTTCTGGTGTGTAGGCATTTTAAGGTTAAAGAGCCACGAACAACTCGGTTGGAGGTGACAGCATGCGGCCACGTGCGAGCTCGTTAGGTCCAGCACCCGAGCTGGCTAATATCCGGGAATCAAACCGGTTGAGTGGATCACTATGCAGTTGCCGACGCCAAGTGTGCGGTGCGCGCGCTTTGCGGGGCGGGCACGGGGGCGGAACGGGGCGGGGCCGGCCAACCACCGACCTACCTAATACCTAATAAAGAAATATAAACAAGGAGTTTTCACACAGTGGTACCAGATCATGTGGCCCGGGAGGGCGGAGGCAAGCTGACCCGATATGCGACGACGGAGGAAGACGAAGCGACTCTCAGGGAGCTTCTACTTAGGTACGTGTGCCACCTTAGCCAGACACTCGAGAATAGCTTTTCGCCTTTACTATTGGCTTCATAATGCATTGATTCATGAGGAGTTGTGTGTGTCGATGTGTCTACCTATTCTACATTTTCACCTTGGCTTGGCATCCCAAATATCTTGTATTGCAGATATAAGATGCGTTTAACGTTGGCGGTTGTCGCTAGAGGACCAGTGACCCCTGATTGTATCGTACACGTGCTCGACTCGAGCGCTGCATTAGCCTCAATGGCCATGACCGCCCGAGCGAGGTCTCTCACACTGTACTAGGTGGTGACCGGCGCGGGTCGCGGGAGGGAGTGCTTGCATGTGTGTCACTGTCATGTGTTACAATTTGTATTCGTAGTGTCTCTATCAATATACCTACATGCGTGGTCTCATACACATCTACCGTCTAGAAACGATGTAGCGTTCACTTTATATCAATGAAGAATTAGACAATTGTTTGTAGGCATTATAGTATTACTGATTTATATTAAATATCATGAGTTTACACGTTTTGTATTACACTTGCTTCGCTATGTCTGTCCTCTTAACTAACGACGTCTAAATTATGATAACTCTTAACATTTTTTTTTACAAATACCCGATACCTTTATTATTATTATTTAGTTTGTTTTTAATTGTTATTAAATATTAAATGTATTATATGTATTTTTTTATTATTTATTATGTACGTACATACCTTAAAACAGTCATAAATGAAACACGCTTAATATAAAATAGAACATTTTTAACATCCAAAATGGATATATAAATGTGCAATAAAATATTAAAATGAAAAGAAAATAATAATAAAAAATTTACATGATGAGCTATAAATTGTAATTTAACAGATTCCTTACAAGACTATAAATAAGCCATAAATTGTTAATGTTCTAGAAAGTACATTAAGAGTTCACTGTAATATTACACTGACCTACTTATAAAGCCGCGCCAGGTCTTTGCAGGCATATAATTATCGTAAAGATATAAAAAAAAAAATTTTATATTCTGGTAACGTAGGGGTGCGCCGTAAAGAGGCGAGACAATATCTCCCTCATTCTTTTTCCTTCGCTCATTTGCAAGCACGAAAGAAGCGAATGACAAAGTGAGGGCCAACAACGCTATCGGGAATTCGCAACATCTGGCGCAACATTCTACTTTTGTTTCCATAATAATTCAAAACAACAACATTGAACGAAAATACTGCTCGTGTTCCTGAAATAAAAAAAAAAACTTTGAAACAATCGGAAGCGAAATGTCTTCTTCTTTTGAGTTTGCAAATACGCACGCATTATCACTGGCACGTAAATGAAAGCGAATGAAAAAGAGCGAGGCGCTGCGGCGAAGATAGAATGCATCCAATAAATGTCCCAATTATTCACTGTCACTCAAAACATGCGAAATGGATGACTAACTCACTTATGAGATGATGTTTGATTAGCCTTCAGAGACAGGTGAGCGTGATGAGCATGAATCTCTCGGCGAAGCTAGATGAGCTGCAGCGAGGCGACCGACAGCTGGAAACAACAGTCGCGCTCTGCGAGATCCGAACACAGCTGCAGGAGCTAACCAAGAGCGTGGAGTCATGTCAGAGCGAAGTGTCAGAGGTTAGGACAATAAACGACAACGATTACACGTCAAACATTAACAATAATAATCAGTAACAATATAAAGTAATCTGTTTACGTAATCAGGTCAAACGTGACATGGTTGCCATCAAACAAGAACTTGACACCGTGCAGCAAGTGAAAGAGGAAATCGAAGAGCTCCGAGAATACGTGGATAGATTAGAAGAGCACTCACAACGACGGAAACTCAGGCTATTAGAACAGGTAACGGACAAACTCTACACCTCACGTAATATCCATAATATAGCATCAATCTAGGATTGACAATAAAAATTATGATATTGACAAACAAATTACATTTATCTTCTTTATTTCCAGGGCCTAACATTTTTCCTATCCTACGCTATACTGGCTGCTGTACTTGGTATGCTGCAATTCGGTTACAACACTGGTGTCATCAACGCTCCCGGCAAAGTGAGAATATTTCCATGTGTAATCTTCAAGTTTTGTTTCCCATATGTTGTATTGAGAATATTTCTTCTAGAACATCGCAAACTTCATGAAAGACGTGTACAAGAACCGGTATGGTATGGACCTCCACGATGACACCGTCAACAGACTTTATTCCATCGCAGTCAGCATATTTGCTATTGGTGGGATGCTCGGTGGCTTTTCTGGAGGCATGATTGCAAATCGGTTTGGGAGGTAATTACTACCCGTTGTTAATTTGCGATAAGCTGCATATTTATGCTAAGCTAATGCAATTTTGTTATTGACAACAGAAAAGGCGGTTTATTGCTCAATAATATCCTTGGTATCAGCGGCGCGAGTCTCATGGGCTTCACTAAGATCTCACACTGCTACGAATTGCTCATTTTCGGGAGGTTCATCATAGGAGTTAACTGTGGTATGTTCAGCTTCATTCAATCAAATTCCAAGACAAGTTGGAAAGGGTTTTTGTCATTAGCACATTTATTATTTTGTATTTATGTCATGTTCCAGGGTTAAACACATCACTAGTGCCAATGTACATATCCGAAATCGCGCCTTTGAATCTGCGCGGTGGCTTGGGCACCGTCAACCAATTAGCAGTCACTGTTGGTCTATTACTATCTCAAGTTCTTGGCATTGAGCAGATATTGGGTACTGATGAAGGATGGCCAATTCTACTCGGTATATAAATACCCCTATTAAATCTAATTACACATACACATAACTTGTTGCATTGTTAATTACTTCAATGTTATTTTCCAGGTCTAGCCATTTGTCCAGCAATTTTACAACTTCTCCTGTTGCCAGCTTGTCCAGAATCTCCCCGTTATTTACTTATTACTCGTCAGTGGGAAGAAGAGGCACGCCGCGCATTGCGCCGTCTACGAGCCAGTAATCAAGTATGTAATCAGATCAGACCTTTCTATTTATGGTTAATTAACACCAACAACCTCTTATTACATACATGTTAAAGGTAGAAGAAGATATAGAAGAGATGCGAGCGGAGGAGAGAGCCCAACAAGCGGAAGCTTCCATTTCGATGAGAGAATTGTTATGTTCACCAACACTTCGAGCGCCTCTTCTTATTGGAGTAGTGATGCAGCTGTCTCAACAACTTAGCGGAATCAATGCGGTCGGTAACCCTTGTCCATTATCCATCCATTTCTTTGAAAAGCTATTACTAAAACATCAACTATTACAGGTGTTTTATTACTCAACATCTCTTTTTACATCTTCGGGCTTGACTGACGAATCAGCGAAGTTCGCCACCATGGGTATTGGAGCTATCATGGTGGGCATGACCCTCGTCTCCCTACCGCTAATGGACCGCACAGGGCGACGGACTCTTCATCTCTACGGCCTCGGTGGAATGTTTATCTTCTCGATATTCATCACCATTTCCTTCTTGATAAAGGTGTGTCCGACATATATTTGGATAATTTTGAATTAACAGGCGACTGAAGAAATTGGTATTATGTCTTGACACGAAGGAGACTGGACCTGCAACAAAGAAGAATGAAGTTTTAATTATAAGCATAGCATTTCAAGGAGAGATAATGGTAAAACAGTATTTTTATCATAGCTGGAATTTTGGTTATGAATTAAAAAAAAATACTTACCTAATCATTTTATCAAAACAAAATTCCGGCTTCTTATATTTTAAGAATGGCTAAAATAACAATTATCGTCAATTGCCATTCTTGAAATTATCCCTTATAGATGCTTCCGCACGCTTTCACTTCGCCAATCCAGTTTAAGATATTATTTGTTAATACGAGGTAGGTCCTTCATATTATTATTAAATTATTTCTTATCATTCTTCTAATTATTTCATTTGTAATTTTTTCCTGTCATCTTCATTTAAATACGGTTGTGAAGGCAAAAACCGATTATTTAACAACATGACGTAGTAATCGATCATTATTATTAGTAAAACAGCCGAATGCATGCACATTTTACTCCTCTTTTTGTTTTCACACAACCTTTTTATTTGCTTCTGCGGTCGATCCTATTCCCAATTCTAATTAAACGAAGATTTGTGATGGGCAATAGTAGAGATACGAAGCGAGGCGAACGCTAATGAATGGAAATAGTATTTAGATTGCAATAATTGGGAATTGGAAACACCGAGCGCTTCGCTAGGTCACCCTCCCCCCAACTGCCACTTTCCTGTTTCCGAAACCGGACTCTCGGTAGGAAAGCAATGTAAATACAGAGAAATAAACTCTCAAATATAAATGTTAGAAACATCACTCACATAGCACTAAAACACATTTATTTCACACGTGATGACGAAAAACGTGAAACTCACAAAAAAGCTATGACGCACGCGTTTTTTAAATGATGCGAGATTTTTGAATCACACAAACACTGCTCAAAAGCAGATAGCACTTTTCACTATAGCATACGCATAACATGCGATAGTCGAAGACACTTCGCTACTAGCACCAACCGGTGAAACCATACTATTCAGACCAACTCCCGCACAAACTTGTGGAGTGTTCTTACGACAGACACACAGACAGACGAGTGTGTGATGTGCATTTATGTTTGTGATTTATTTCTTCTCCGGTCGGCGACGGGAAAGAACGTCATTACTATCCCCTGATAGGAGTTTTTCGGGTATGTGCAGGAAATGATCGACTGGATGAGTTATTTATCGGTGGTTTCGACGCTGAGCTTCGTGGTGTTCTTCGCGGTGGGACCGGGGTCCATCCCATGGCTGATCACTGCGGAGCTGTTCTCCCAGGGGCCACGACCCAGTGCAATGGCAATCGCTGTCCTCGTCAACTGGATGGCCAACTTTGTAGTTGGCATCGGATTCCCTAGTATGAAGGTATGTCCACTTTCGGTAATCTTCTATCAGCTGTGCTTTTCTTGTATTTTTTATCTTGACATTAACACATTTCAGGCGCTGCTGGAAAACTATACATTCCTGCCTTTTAGTGTATTCCTTGCAATTTTTTGGATATTTACATATAAAAAAGTTCCTGAAACGAAAAACAAGACCTTTGAGGAAATACTGGCTCTTTTCCGGAATTCCAACGGCAGGTAAATAACCTCGTCATTTTTCAAATTGTTTCAACATACTCACTGTGTATACCTATTGTTGGATGTCGACACAGCAGACATATATCTGTAACACCTTCAAACAGCACTTCTGACATAATGACACTGATCCAATCATAACATCATCAGCACGCGTCGCACGATACGACTCTTCTGACGCAGTACTCTACTCTTACTCTACCTCCTTTACATACGCGAACTGGAGGCCAACAGTATGATTTCGTTTGACAAAAGACGATTGACGGGTTCTTGGTCAAATTGTGTCGACGCACATTCCGCAGAGCATATGTGTTGGGTAGTGCGTGACGCGTGAGTGTGTGCAGGGACAGTTTCCGCGACAGCCGTCTCTACGGGAGCATGATGAACTGTGTCAACGCACTGGAACAACAGCTGCCCCCGCCACCGCCACCCGCCCCTGTTGACGAGAAACATGACTCATGTAAGTCCCCTCTCACCGCTTCATCATACCTTCGTCACCCACACACTTGTAAACCAATGATCAGCTTTATATCACTGTCTCCAAACAGTACAACTTCGTATCAAATCAACAAAGGTACGATTTGAGACTTGCATTAACTCCATCTACTGGAACTCAATGTTCATGTGGTCACTTCTGTATTTATTGATCAATTCTTCTTCTTTTTCAAGGATCCAATGGAGCTTACTTTTGTAAATACAAATATTGATACAATTTTGTAATACAGTAGAACAATATGATATTTCCATGTAGATTGTATGTAAATGTATTTGTTCTGAGAATGTGTTGTTGTATGTATTCCAGTGTCAGAGCAGTCATCGGGTGGCGGCGAAGCGGGACGTCCCCCACCCCCACTACCTCCCCCGCGCTTCCCTGCGACCGGCAACGTCTGACAATGGGAGAGCAGTGCGCGGGCGCCACTTGTCGCGCCAATCAAGGCCGCCGCCAACTTCTTGTTTCATGGACTCAAGCGCCAAGCGGGCCGCGGTACTATCACTACCACACAACAAATGTTCTAAATCGATGTGATTAGGTTAAGAAACGAAATTAGCATATAAGTCACGGCGTAAAATTAATATAGTTCTTTAGTCTGTCATTTTATGACATAATTTACGAATGCATAGGTACGTGGTAAAGTGCCGTCGATTCTTGTACCCATTTTAACAAGATCTTCACAAAATTATTGAAGATTCGACTGGTACAGTGTGAGTCACACCACTGAAGCGAAGTAATAAGGTCAAAATTCAACTTATAGTTTCTGATTTTTATATTATTAAGAGATATATCTTCGGGAACGATGGCTATACGTATAAACGGTAGATATTTATCGAGTGCTCTGTACCTAGAAATGGGATATTGATGAGTCAGCCTACGTGTCACCTGCGCGAGTCGAGGACACATATGATAACGCACGCCAACCAAATACTTATTACAATAATATAGAAATTAATAAATCATTATAAAATGGGTACTTATGAAAATTGTAGGCCACAACATGCCACTTACATGTATCGATACCGTACTATGTAAATGCGTGCTGTGATCTAGATATATTGTTGATTTTGTACTAATTATATTAATTTACAAATGTTTTTATTATCTTTTACTCAGAAATAATTATTATTGTTGTATACATAATAATGAAGTCATATCTAAAATGACCGAGATTATCTATTAGTTATTGTATTTACAGAATAAATTATTAGTGATAAATCATATTAATGTGTAAAACAATACGGAGAATGAGATTGCATTCGCGGGAATTGATTGAAACAATTTGATGACACTCAATAGCAAATACATAAAGTCTATAACTAATTATACATACTTAGGTACAGTTTATTTACAACATTTGGAAACGCTTCAGTTGTTACTTTGACGTCCTACAATTTCGCATTTATATTTATTTAAAGCGGATTAAACCTATATATTTTTGATTGATTAAACAAAATGGATAGCGTTATGGTAACTTATACAATTTTGTGAAGACTTTTAATACTGTAAAGCTTCTAATTCATACGCCCCTAGAAAGAGAAAAAAAGTTTACTTATTAATTAGGGTTCAGTAGTAATGACAGGGTGGTTGTCGATTCGTTCGTCCGTGCGTCTGATTACTGCTCAATTCAATTAAGACTAAGGGGGGTTCCGTAGCGTATCGTGGTACACGGCCTAAAGTGAAGTTTGTGTGTATCTGGAGTGTGGTGGGTCGCGGTCACGATGACTGAATTATATCATTTACTGTAATGTGATGTGATACGGTCGGGGAGGCACCTCGGGCGTCCGGGCGCACTCCGGGCGGGGCGGGGCGGGGCGAGCGGGAGTGCGGCCCTGGCCCCAAAGAGCGTTCGGTTCACGAGAACAATGATCATCGAACGATGATCAAAAAGTCGCCTTATGTTTATTCTAAAATCAATGAAATCATGCTGCGCAATAAACTCTAATGAATTAATTAATACCTCTTTACTCACAATATTAAGTATACTAAGGTAACTAGATAAAATTTTACATTATTATTACTAACTAGTGTTGACTAGAATATTAGAGAATTTTATTAGTTTATCGGTTAACACGTTTAAACGAATAAATGTATATTCATGATTGTCAATTTCATGATCCATGTATGGTTGTAATTAATGATAAAGGAACTTCCACTACTTATGAAACCGTATTATGGGTTTTGAAAAATGTTATTTAACGTGATGTTAACGTATTTTGTTAAATACTTTCACATTTTAAATGAATGTTAATTAATTGCACATTGCCGACAATGTGTCGTGTGACATGCGCATTGTTTATCTACTTTGGTCAAGCAATATCCAAGACTAAACCAACGATAGCAATATATTGAGCCATATGGACGAATGTAATTTGTTATTTACAATAAAAAGTTGTTGACAAAAAATATATTCTTATTTCAAATCAATATTAAGGCACCGGTCAGAAATACGGGTATTTCTGACTGAAACAAAAAAGTGACGATATTACAATCAAACGTTTGTCTATTTATCAACTGCAAATTTTTCGATATCCTTAACACTTAAAATGTTATTTTTTTCAGGACAAGTATTAATGCGCTTGTTTCTGACCGGTGTTCAAAAAAATCGTATCGGTTCACACTGCATTACTAACGCAGTTTGCACATAGAGAGCACAAAACGAAATGTAGCACAATGTACCGCCGCGTCCGTAACCAACGGCAAACGTTCATCTCATATCAGATCAAAGGCACAAACGATGTCATGTTCACTGTGTTATAAACAACCGTGTTTGTTAACATTATAATTTAATTATATTGAATATTATTGCTTATTTTAATAAGTAGATCATATCATAAAGTTATTAACTGCGTGAATGACAACAAAGTCAACAAAACATTTGTGGACATAATTTTGAATGTAGATATGCGATATGTAAATAAATGGAAGCATGTTATGTCAAATATACTTGAATTAGTGAATCAGATTCTAAATTATAGAATACAGAATGGTGTGAGTGTAAAAGTCTGACTGAACTGGTATTAGAGCCGAACAATAGTACGTGCGATCATTGGGGAGGCCCCAGGGTGGGCGCGCGGCAGTGCTCTCGCACCACCGGTGGGGCCGGCCCATGCGACATGCGCGCTCGCGAGTCTCAACACGCGCATGTGGTCTCGGACCGACGCGACGCGACCAACAGACATCTACCAACATCTCGTGTCGGAACTATGAAACATTTCGCAGACCAATTCCGCCCGACCTACAAAATTTTGGCTAGCATAGTTGAATCAAATGTAAACGGAAGGGCGGCATATAAATATTTTCCACACTGCCCGGTATATAATACCAGATATGCCACATTTAGATATATAAAAAAAACAATATATTTGTAAATATATTAAGTTTCTGTAAATTTGGTCATAGATCAAAAGTTCATAGTCATATTCGGGCTATGACGAAATAAGTAATGTGAGTTGAGTTACCGGCTCAGTCGACCAATGCATGCATCGCTGTCGGTGTAGGTACGTTTAAATATAATTAATTGTATTTTATTTCTAAAATTTGCTGTGATTTTACATTTCTATGTGTTAATAATAATTGTAAATGCATGCGTCGCGTTGCCTCGACTGAACCGAGCCCATTGCGTACATGTAATTAATGTTAGTGTAAGTATATTATCAGTCCTATTACTGCTAGGTAATTACTAATGTTAATTGTAACGTGTTGTATTGCTCATTGCTGGCTAATACTAGGCGATTATTTAAATATATATACATATATATAATTATTATAATTTATATAATAATTTCTAGTCAACATTATTAAATGCAAGCATTTTACGTGCGCACATAATATAAGAACTACACCTAAATCCAAAACGTATTTATTGTTATATTGATAATTACATGTATTATGTATAAAATTATATAAATAACAAACTAATACTCTCTAACTCCGTCTCTTTTTGGCATTTTATTTACTCGTATAAATTGGGTATTTAGGTATGTAGTAGATACATAATAAATTTATCTTATAAATGTTTTTATTTATTAATAAACTTTTAATGAATGTTATTGAAACAAAACAATAAATAATTAATTAGACAATAATAATTTATTGTTATTTCTAAATCAGATTTGAAGCAATTTGTTAACGATAATAAACATAAATAAGTACTTACCTAATAAATAAAAAGGCAGACCCCACTTCTTCTTATTGATTTTGAAATAGGAACGTTTTAATAATTTAATGACGTCATATTTGTATCGTCCACAGACAATACAGCCTAAATAGTAAATAATTGTTTTTCGTTGCAATCATTCTCAGTATTATTTGAATATTTTTATAAAGTGTTTTCGTACATTTTCATTGGTATTAAATCATTTACTTAAAATGTCATTTAAAACGGTTTTATTGTAAACAAATTTCTTATTCTAAACAATCGCATTTGCCCACACAAATACATAAAGTATTTGTGAGAAATAAACTTATCTTATAACATGCATAGATCACTTACTGCTTGTATGAGGCCACTGCAACTGACTCGAACTCACAACACTACACCTTAAAAAAAAGAAAATTTCCATTAGACAATTATCGGTTAAACATAATTAAGCATGCTTTACATTCATGGGGAGATATAAAGAAGCGAAATAAATGTGTGGGTAACATGATAAATTACACAACGTTGCTTAATAACAGACACTTCGCGTTTTTTACCCCGCGACAATTTGTAAAAAGACTCGGAAAAATATTGATAGGCTGGCCTCAAATAGACAGAAAAAAGCTTTCTGAACAAATATTCGCAAGCTTTGAGCTGTGTTTCTCTGACTTTACCAGTGTATGAAAAAAGACTGTGATTAGAACATTTTGTTTGTGTGTGCACGCGCATTCTAAATTAACAATATGATATTCCGTCTGTTTGAGGTCAGCCTGATGGGTGTATTGAGTGCCACAAACTTATCTAACCAAAATAAAATTGATCTGATACTGTAGTTTTGTATAAATGTCATTTCTATTATTTTTTAATAGACTGACAACCAAAAATGCTATTACAGCGACGCTGCCACGCTGCCGCTAGGTTAAATAAGTTTGTGGCACATACGACATTGACACTTAGTATCAGAGAAAAAAAACATGATTACGGCGCCGAAAAGAGGCAGTTGAATGGCACATGGTTCCTACCGTATACCCCATGACACCTCTAGCTTACATTTTAATTACTAATCAAAAACAAGGCTTTTATGTATTATGTTATTTCTATTGTCTTTTTTAGAAATATTACTAAGTTTTAGCTGTACATATCATCACTACGATATCGGTGAACTTTCACGATACGCAATAATAGGAAGCTAACAATAAAAAGTACTATTTATTATCTATTTATTTATTTATTGTCAAAGTTTAAGAAAAACTTCGAGCAGAAACTTAACACTGTTTTAATTGTAAAAGTATGGTCAACAAAGAAAGTCAATTGGCACATTGAAATGTTTTTTTTTGTTATTAACCAAAAATTAAATAATTTTGGATCATAACTCACTTGGCTCTTAATCGATATTTTTGTTGTAATACATTAGCTTGAATGTACGACGTCTGTAATCAAGGTATAACTTTATAATATTTTGCTATTGGGAAGTCAAAGGTTGTATTTTAATGTGTTAATAGAGCTTCGTTGTGGACCCTAATCAGTTACTACAGACAACACTCGAGAGTTAATTTTGAACAGTTTCTGATACTTGAATACTGTGGCATTATTGGGGGGTGCTGATTCTGTGATCTAATTTTAACTGTCAAAACTTCTAAAAACACCAACTTATTTAAAAAATGCTCAACTTTTAAAATAAGATTTATACGAACACGATTGCTTAAGATCACTGAAATTAAATACTTTTATTAGAGTAAGTAGGTAAAAATGGTATGTAACTAATTGCTGTATCATTTTAATATCAAATGAAGGTCGTGTTGTTATGTGGACAGTTTTATGTAAATTTAACATAAGGTCTGCCTTTGCCACAGTGCTTTCTTAATTAGGCAATAATTACACAATTTGCAAGACTTAAGTAAATCACGCTTAAAGGGGGCTGCAATTTGTATATCAATGTTTAATAATTATACAATAACGGGACTTGTACGTATCATCTTGTGCTACGTGAGGTATTTAGATTTAAGTGAAGACTACCAGATATTTGAGCGAGGCCCTTGGTTTGTCACAATTGATGTATTTAATTATAACAATAATTGTACTCGTAATCTGTTCAATACTTTCAAATAGATGTTAATTCATATTAAAGTGCCATAAACTTATCTGACCGGCAGAAAAAAAAAACTATAATCGTAATTTTGTTTAAAATTATAATTACATTCATTTCTAATAGACTGACAACCATAAATGCTGTTATAGTGACACTGTCATAGGTTAGATAATTAGATTTGTGGCTTTATATAGTGACACTGCCACTAGGTCAAATATGTTTAGAGCTATGCTGCCACGGGTGTAATATGTTTGTGGCACTATAGAGTTATGCTGCCACGGGTGTAATATGTTTGTGGCACTATAGAGTTATGCTGCCACGGGTGTAATATGTTTGTGGCACTATAGATCTATGCTGCCACGGGTGTAATATGTTTGTGGCACTATAGAGTTATGCTGCCACGGGTGTAATATGTTTGTGGCACTATAGAGTTATGCTGCCACGGGTGTAATATGTTTGTGGCACTATAGAGTTATGCTGCCACGGGTGTAATATGTTTGTGGCACTATATATCTATGCTGCCACGGGTGTAATATGTTTGTGGCACTATAGAGTTATGCTGCCACGGGTGTAATATGTTTGTGGCACTATAGAGCTATGCTGCCACGGGTGTAATATGTTTGTGGCACTATAGAGCTATGCTGCCACGGGTGTAATATGTTTGTGGCACAGTAAATGGCAAAGAAAAGAGAAACGACGACTTTTCTTTAAAACATCTCTCTTTGAGGATTTTCATTTTTTATTCATTAGTAAAATTATATGCGATAAACTGAATGAAATTGATTTTTATAATGTAATTTTTTTGGGAGCTATAAATGTAACTGTGCTCGAGGTACTTTTTCTTAATAAATATTTCCATTAATAGACTTTTATGAGATTTACCAATAATTTGCATCTATTTGTTTTTATTGACCAGACCACTAATTTTTTAAAGTGACACTATGGTACTATGGCTACATTTTGGTGAAAATGATTGTCTCTTATTACAATTATTAAAAACTATAATGGAGGTTTAACTGACTGTCACCTTCAAAATGTATGAAATAGCTATTCTAAATTCAGGTCTCGCTCATAGTCATAGTAATAATAAATGATGGGTTAAAATAACACGGCTTTTGTATTATATAATTTGTAATTGTGTATGGGTGTAAATAATAATGTATCAGTGAGAGAGACCTTTGCCTAAGAGCAGGATTTACAGGCTCTCTTCACTAGACCATACCTAAACTACAGCACTAAGTAGGTACCTAAAGTTGTTGGCTACGCTGGCGGTACTATTCGTAGCAGTGTTCGTAGTAACTTATATAATAATCTGTGACGCCAATACATTGCAGGCTGTGCTGATTATATTATCGATAAGATTCTGGGGTCAATACTATGTCTAAAGCTTAGATAAGTAGGTACGTCATTTTTGCGTGTATTGTCTGACAATGGGAAGAGTAGGCTTTCTATGGAATAGTTGTACTTATTGTATGAATTATCAGAGTTCTTTAATAAAATTATCATATACATATTGAGGAAATTGTTTACATGTTTCCGTTAATTAAAGCAATATTTTGTTAAGTTTTGTATGATATATTGATTGAAGCGGAGAGTTATTTAAAATGTATAAAGATTTATTGTGACTGTTATGTGAACGCCGATTATTTTAATCCCATTGTGTATTATGTGGTGAGATTGTGTCGCAATGGGCTCCTACGTATTGTCTTCGTTTGTACGTCTGTATGTTTATATAATGCACGTGTGTATGTCATGTCGCCGACGCTGGACGCACGGACGACAGTGCTCGTCCCATAGACTAGAGCAAGAGTCACCCTGTAAAAGCACTTTCCACATTAATGCCACTGTCTGCGTTTGAAGCGGGGTATACTCTGTACTTGTACAAATTAAAAATTGTAAAATTTTATTGGAACTACTTGTTATAAAAACTTAAAAAATACATTACACGTGTTTTTATTATTAATTTAAAACCTCTTATTATGGACTTAAAGAAGGTATCTCACCCCGAGAATGGATTCGTCACCCCTGCGGGCCCTCGGCTGACGTTCCATGCATATGCACTAACAATCATTTGCATGTGAAACTATTTTGTTATGTTATGTTTTATGTGATATATAAGTATTTAAGGTGGCCATTGACCATTCAAAAATGTTCGACCATCACCGGAGCGATTCCAGATTCCAGTGGGGAAATCTAGTTGACCTAAAACTTTTGGAGTGACGCCTCGATAAATAAACAGAATTACTTAATTCATTTATTTGATACTATAAAGGTGGCCATTGACGCGTCAGTCGAACTAATCAGTCCAGACATAAAAATGTGGCGTCACTCCAAAAGTTTTAGATTAACTAAATTTCCCCACTGACTGGCGCCACTCCGGCTCTTCAGTCGAAATATAGTTTTTTTTTTCGTGCAGACGTGACGTCGGCTACGCGCCGCAATGGATTTCCGTGGCGCGTCCTCAGTTAAAAACTCTGGAATTGCTCTGATGATTGACGACTATTCTTGGATGTACGCCAGTTCAATTGATCAGCTGATCTGATCTGATCAGTTGAACAGTGACGTTCAGACAAAACTGTGCGTCACTCCAGAAGTTTTAGGCCAACTAGATTTCCCCACTGGAATTTGGAATCGCTCCAATAGGGATGTCGACTGGGTAAACAAAATGAAATTCTAATTAGTCCGTTACATAGATTTCGAAAAAATATTAGACACAATTAATAAAACTAAACGCATTAAAGTTCAGGAGTGGGGGTTTGTGACGATAATTCTTGGTAAAAAATGTACGTAGCTGTGACGTCACAAGAGTTTTCTATGCACTATATCGTATTTATTATATTTTTGTAAAAAAAGAGAAAATACGTGTCCAATAAGTATTTTTGCGAAATCTATCTGACGGACTAATTAGATTTTTTTTAGTCGACATCCCTATTATAACGAGCTATTTTTGAATGGACGCCAGTTCAACTGATCAGTTAAACTGACTCGTCAATGGCCACCTTAAGAATTTTGGCATAAAAATGTATATGTAGGTATGTAGTGGTATCGCATGTGCTATTCCCGAGTAGGTTATATGTTAAGAAAAGTTAAACTGAACATAGTTTTTATAGTTATCATATTATTAGCACTCAAATTATCGGGAAATATCGGAAACTCGAAACAAATAATATACATGGAAAATATCCCTTTAATTATAATAATTTGAGTTAAACTGAATTTCACCTAAATTGGTATATAGGGTGGCCTAAATAGATCGGTCAGTCAGTGGGGAGAAGTCTGAAACTATAAGACTTACAAAGATTTGTCCTTAGAAACCATGTCTTCAATTTTAGTAAAAACAAAAACTGTATTCTGGGATATAGAATAAACTTACTGCAGGAATCGAACCTGTAAGTTTTATAGGTACGGGTATATCATATCTGACATTTCAAATAACCTTTCTTCATTTAACTACTACGTGCAAGAATAATGTTCTTTCGTTATTGAATGTTTGACTAGACATTGACTATTATTCTAGCTTTTTGACGATAAATAATGGTAAAACAGTGTAATTTTTGTATGTTTTCTTAGATCAATCTATATAATGTATATATAAATCAATATAGTCTATTATATAAAAATCAATTGCTGTTCGTTAGTCTCGCTAAAACTCGAGAACGGCTGATTTATCTTATATTAGTCTTGAAATGTTCGTGGAGGTCTAGGGAAGGTTTAAAAGGCGAGAAAAAATCGAATATATAATAATTGCCAGGAACACGAGAACGGGTACTACGCGGGTGAAACCGCGGGGCACAGCTAGTGTAACAGTATGAATGTGTTTGGGGGTTAGGGGTTTACACGCTTCTTCTTCTTTGCGTGCCGACTCATATTTTAGAGGACCAGAACTCGACAACCGATATGGCACTATCAGTGGCCGAGTTCTGTTTTAAGTTTACACGCTGTATAGGTACGATGTTCCGTTAGGAATCTAATTTTTTAGTAATATTAAGTAAGTACCTACTTTCAAAAGAGGAATTCTTTCTGTTTCGCTTTAGCCGTAAAATGAAAGTGTGCGCTACCCCAATCTTATCGATATAACCCCATATCGAGATAGAATAACGAATGACCAACTAGGTATAGGTATTATGCCTACGAAGTAAGTAGTTATCTAACATTATGCTATGGCTGAAGGCAGCGACGGATTACGACTTCATGATGCCCTAAGCAACTTGGGGCCCCCAGGGATGTTAGCTACAGTGGAATTTGACTACGAAAAAAAGGCCATTTGTCATTTCAAGCATAGCTACGGCCCTGAGGCGCCCTATCCTTATGTGCTCTTGTGCCCCCAGACGTCCAATCGATTTGCCTGAATGTGTGGATGGGCATTATTTCCAATCATTCAATTGGGCCTTACTTTCTCCCCGACAATTTAAATGGGAAAAACTATGAAAATTTCCTGCGAGAAGACTTAAATGACCTATTTGATGATTTGCCACTCAATCTTATTCAAGACATGTGGTTTCAGCATGATGGCTGCCCTGCCCATTTCAGGAGAAGTTTTATCCAAACAAATGGATTGGACGAAGTGGGCCTATACCCTGGCCAGCCAGAAGTCCGGACTTAACCCCCATGGATTTTTATGCGTGGGGGTAAATAAAGAGTCTCATGTACAGTGAGCTCAACCCAATGTCATCAATTGAAGTACTGAGAGACAGAATCATTAATGCAGAACAAAATTAACTACTGGTGTAGTGAAAACTGGTCTTCGCAAAATAATGCGAAGATGTGTGCAATGCAGGGGCCGACATGTCGAACATGAAATTTAGACTCAAAAATGGTGTGTGTAGTACTTAAAAGTTTAATAAGTTTACTAACTTGTTCTGTATGCTGACCTATTGTTTTATTTAACCTCACCGGTAACCTATAAAACTACATGTTTTGTACAAAATTTCGATAAAACCCTAGGTTGTTATAGCTCGTTGGATAGCCGATGAAACGTAGATATTTTTAGGCATATCTGCCAAACAGGTGCCATATCTTTTTTTCTAGATATCCTTGAAAGAAAAATAAACTTTCCGATTGTTATTATTTTTTAAAAGTTTTAATCGCGTACACCTACTTATTTATTTATTTTAGGTACAATATTGGTTATTGGGGTCACAAAGCACCTTATTATAAACGTAAAAATCAAGTAATAGTAATAATAAGACATACGCATTTGAAAATATCCAAGCTTATAGCCGAAGATCCGGTGATTTTTATAAAAACAAATAAATTGAAATATCTCTTAAACGGTTAGGTTTAAGGTAGGGTGTTTCATGGTGAAATGAGTCGGAAACGATGTAAACTACACGCCCTTGACGGGAACAGGTCGACTTAACCAATAACCCTGTATATGACACCTTAATATTATTTGATTCGGAATGTAAGTACTCTATAAGCACAGCCTGTAAGTCAGTCAGTCTTTACAATTAACAATGTTTGGTGTTCGAGAGGTCATATTTATGTGACTTCAGATTAGGGTCACTATTTGCCTTGGAGGCGTTAATTATTACAAACGATCCCCGTACCGCACATAAATGGTCAATGTTAAATACCATGATAACAACACTTTCGTGTTACATCTGAATGATTCGTCAACTCAGGCCAGCGTGACGAGACTGGTTCACCTTGAGAGGATTGACCCCGGTCAATGTTAAAAAGGCGTAGGTGTTGTCAGACTTAAAAAAAACCTTTGACACAGTCTTGCAAACAAAGTAAGTATCACTAAATACTATAAAACAAAGTCATTTCCCGCTGTCTATCCCTATGTATGCTTCGATCTTTAAAACTACTTACACCACGGATTTTGAAGCGGTTTCCTTTATTAGAAAGAGTGATTCGAGATCAAGGTTTTAGAATATTTTTATTCCCAAATTCTCACAGGAGCGTAGTACTTCGCGGGTGAAACTGCGAGGCTGCGAGTGTTAGTTAATTAAATTAAAAGTTTTGGTATAAAGTCAAAGTCAAAAATCCTTTATTCAGTTAAGACCTCAATGAGGCACTTATGAACGTCAGAATTGATTCTACCACCGATTCGGAATTACATCAGCCGAGAAGAATCGGCAAGAAACTCGGGCTGGTATTTTTTTTTATTATAAGAGGTCTTCATCTTACAGGTTCAATAATTCCTACGAAACTGTTAGATCTCTAAGCGTTGTTTGGCTATAATGACGTGATCAAAGTACCTCAAAAGCTCCATTGCTTACAATATTAAAATAACGACGGTTTATGACGTCATACATTTTCCTGGAATATTGCGCTTCGTGATGTGCCGTACCCGGAAATGTTCCCGCTAGGTTTATTCGCGCTACTGTACGTGTACAACGCCCGTAACGGAACGGAATTCTTCAACCCGGGTGAAACCCATAGAGGTATTCTCCATGGTGATGGTGAAACCACGGAGCATTGTTCGCAATGTAGTTAGTTCGACTACTTATCACTAGATGGCATATGCTAAAGGAGGCGGAACGTAATGGAGACCTAGAAACGCACTGCTTTTAAGGGCCAGAGGTTTTATTTAAAATTGTGACCGTAATATCACACATCGTATAGTTTTAAGGATTTTTAACCGACTTCCAAAAAAACAGGAGGAGGTTCTCTATTCGACGCGTATGTTTTTTTTGTAAGTATTAAACTCTTATATCATTTGTGTTATTGAAAAATCGTAATGCAACATCTCGTTAGGACACATTAACACATTATTTTTATAGGTCATTTGAATACCTTTGTAAAAATAATAGATAATAAAAATGAATAAAGTAAGTCGATTTTTTTTAATAATTAGCCGAAAAAGAACGAGACCAGTAGTGGTATCTAGTGGGGACAGTCAGAAACAGCATAAGGAGAGGCGAACCATCTCGAAAAGTATTTTAGAAACTAATCGTTAAACTTAAATTTGAAAATTGGCGCTAGTTACTACGATAAACTTAAATAAACTAAATATTCTGAGAGCTTTAAATGTAATATTCATTATTTTAACGGTATTATTAATAACTAGCAGCGCCCCGCGGTTTCACCCACGTAGTTCTCTTTCCCGTGGGCATACTGGGATAAAATATGGCCTATAGTTTTTACCCGCGGCTTACATGAAATTTTGAATAGAATCCGATTTAAATGTGAAAGTGCACCGCAAAAAATTTCATCAAGAAATTCTTCAGGTTTCTAAAAATACGTGGGAAAAACCACGGATCAAAGTTGAAATTTTAATATAATTTTTATTAAATTAAAATATGACATTTTAATTTTACAATGATACATTTAACGCCATCTAGTAGGAATAGGGCAACAACTATCGTGAAAATGATTATTATCTAGGAAACCAAAATTTCATTTACTAATCATCATTTTACCTAACAAATACAAATAAATTACAAAAAATACAACAAATTATTCCTTTAGTCTTTGATCATGTGAAACATTTTTAAATATTTAAAAACTTTCGGCAGACTGGCGCCATCTAGTTACTTGTTAAATAATTATTTTGTAGAATGAAATTATTTATTTTATATTCCTACAGGATCTTATCGATTTTCGGCATAAATGTAGCCTATGTTTTAATCCAAGTGACAGAGTATCTGTGTATAATTTCAATTGAATCTGTTTAGCCGTTATTGCGTGAAAGTGGAACAAACATCCAAACTCAGAAACATACATTTTTGTACCTATTTGAAAGTAAATGCGTACTTAATAAGAAACTCTTCCTCTCTTCTAAGTTGCATAATTTCCCTATTATTTGCCCTATTCTATACATAGGATTCATAATGTTACTAATTAAATACGTGATATAACGTTAATTTATGTGAACAAGAAACCTAAGTAGGGTAAAACTACCGGCTATCGGCCACTTAAGCGACTTTTCAACTTCAGCGTTGATCTTTATACTAATTGGATAAACCAAAAACTTTCAAACAAATCATTATGTAATGCTACAATATTCTAGTTTCAGAAAACCTAAAGCATATAGACGTATCTTTAACACATAATTTACAAATAAATATTAATCGTGAAATGAGCGAAAACACCGGTTATCGGCCCCTAAGACCAGCTATCGACCAGCAATGTACCGGTTATCGGCCGCCCACATTCACTATAGGAAAATGACTCTTATAGTAGAGACATAAGGTTGATAGTCGAATGAAAAAAAAACAATTGATGCGCTAAGTACAAACCATACAAAAAGGATTTTGGTTGCTATTATATTTTGATAAACGTTTTGAAATGTAGAAATCCATCCATATTTAACCATCTATATTATAACGGGAATCCAAGGGGGGAGATCCCGGTTATGTGGGACTCTCCCAGCCAGAAGGGCGAGGCATATCCACTAAAACCCCAGTGACTTCCGACTGCGCTACACATTATAGGGTGCCGTAGGATCCCGCGGGATTTCTACCACAACACCCCAATGCCAGGCCCCCTGTAAAAGCGGCGCCCCCCTCCTGAAAAGAACATCCTCGGAAACAAGGACGTCCCCCAAACCGGTACCGACAGCGAGCGTCCTCCCATGCTTTCACCTTTTGTACCAGGGCTTGAGAGAATTGGGTCGATTGCTCTTCCCGCATCTCCTAGCCCCCTCCTGATCCCCAACATTAACGGGCACACACTATGCCCGAAATGCGAGGGACGATGGGACGGTCCGGAGTCCCGGGACCCCGGGACGTCTGGTAGACGCACAGTATAGCATAACCTTGATAAAAGCTAATTACTGGCTAGTTACCAACTTGTATGGCTGATAAAAATGTTATATTTTAGCCATTATGTTCATAGGTCGATAACAGGTATAGCTATACCCTATACCCGGCCGTCATAAATTCAGTATTTCTGAAGGTCATAACTTTGTAAATACAAAGTATTTTGGCGGCCGGAATCTAGTTGTAAGACCACAAAAATATAGTTGTTCATAAATGTAAATAGACCTACTTCAGTAAACCTAAGGTTTCTTCAATAAAATCAAAGAAAAACATCGTAAATAAAACTGGTTTGCGACCTCCAGGCCGATAAGAGGTTTTTGAAGAAATTCGTCTACCTGTGTGCCGGCCTCCAAAAATCTCAAAATTGATGAAACCTTGATGAGTTTTAGTATTTGAATATGAAATTTAAACATTTACTAAACACACAGCCCAAAATTTTCTGCAATTGAACTATAGTAACACATTAAAACTTAGCTTTGAAGATAAATCTACTTGCTATGTTTTTTGCTAAATTTTACGTAAATCCTCACATCAAAATTTTAAATTGCGATTGGGGGCTCAATTTTCCACTTTCAGGAATATGCCGTTAGCTAATAAATAGGTGAAATTTGCAGGAATCAAAAGACATTAAGTTAGAAAAGATAAGATTAATATATTTTTAATTATTTAACAAAAAGTGCCAGGTGGCCGATAACGGGTGGTGGCCGGCTAACAGGTAGTTTTACCCTACTTAATTATACCCATTATATTTTAAAGTAGTCAGTTGTCAGTTAGTTACAGCAGCGCCATCTAAAATAAACACTTTTTTATGAATAAAAATGGATTAAAAATGGGTTTTCTTTTATAAATCAACTAGCGGCGCCCCGCGGTTTCACCCACGTAGTTCCCGTTCCCGTAAGAATCAGCGACATCTAGTATCGACGGGTGGTACTAAGTCAGCGAGCTCCTTGTTGCGTCAGTTGACATGCGCGTCATTAGCGACACTATCCTACAAGTAGCGACATCTAGCGACAATATTGTAAAACTGATCCGCATACAATAAATTCTAATTTTTGTGAGAAATAAAGCTATCATTGTTATACATAATTAATAAATAATAATATCTACTATAACTTCATGGGGAAACAGAGTTACCTCTTCCTTGAGGGTCTCAGGGCGGGTACTCTGATTAACCGAGCATGGACTCGTGTAGAAAGGAATTTCACAAACAGTATCGTCTCGGAACTACATACAAAAATACTCATCGACAAACAAGTACATAAATAAAATTATTTTTAACTTCATAAGTACTAATAAATATATATTAAACATAAGTTCATATAAATATACTTATAATAATGTTTATATAACACAAATTCATGAATTAAGTATACGTGATCACACATAAACAACACGAATAATAATTATTGTCGCTTTTTGTCTGGCAAGTAAAATTGTTGGTCCCGGGACACAGTGTCTACTGCTGTCATAGCCATAACCTGCCATAGCCTCTTCAAAAAATCATACAAATTTATCTTTTTAGGTGTGTCAATTTTTGGGTTAGCCAATTGGCACAATCCCTGGATAGGTTTATTGATTTTTCAAAATCTAATAACCTCATTCTGTTTCTCTATTACGGCCTCAATTCTCGGCTAAGGCCTTTCATCATTCTTCGATATTCGTTATAAATGAGAACACCACATTGTCTCATGTTATATTATTTTATTTATATTTATATTAAATAATCAAACTACGTACTTATAAACTATAAACTTAAATCTAATATAAAACCACTAGCGATTGTTCGTGCCAGCATTGAATGTTTCTGCGATATAATATAATTTCACAATAAAATAAAATTAAACAAAAAGAAATTAACTAGACACAGGTATAAAACAATAAAATTATATATAAACAACAACTAAGACATAGAAAAATTAAATAATAATTTGAACATAACATAAAAAATAACTAATTATTAGTTTATTAACTTACATGATATCCTAAGGTGCGACGCCCGGTGACAGACGTCTTGATTATCACCTACGGTAAGGAAATCGTTAAAATTATCTAAATAATGAACACAATTTGATGGTAGATGATGATTATAGTCTATTACTAGTTAGCTACGCGGCTTTGCCCGTGTCGCACGATTATATCTCGACACGCATTACAAATATATTTACATTTTAAAGTTAAAAGGTTATGTACGATAACTTTAATATCTATCTTATTAAAAACACGACTAAAGTAGTTTAGCCATTAAAATGTCAAGAGTTACTTGGCATTTCCATTAAAAATATACGAGTAATAACTTATAACTGTTTGGAATAGTCGAAATATTATCTTCTGGAGTTATGATAAATATGTATTTATATCAACTTTAAAGAGAAGCTTAAAAGCATTTAATTTACTAATCTAATAATTTCATAATTTTCAAAGCCAAAACATAATTTCATAATTATTATTACAGTAATTGTAGAATAAATAATAATATTTACCATAACTTTTTGGTAATGGAAAATGCACTTAAAATTAATGACAACTAAGTACGAGTAATAGCAAAATAATATGACATAGCACACTAATCACAATTATTACAGCATTTATAAAATAAAATAAAAACTTATATTAAATTACATAACCAAAACTTAAATAATAAAAGACAGAAAACAATACAATGTAATTAACTTAATTATTTAATCATAGATGCACCGAATACTCGTATTGTTTATAAAATGTGATGACAATAAAACAATAAATAAAGCTGCTGACAAAGTTACTTCGTAGGAGTATTTCTTCTTCTTTGCGTGTCGACTCATATTTTTGAGGACCAGAACTCTGCCACCGATATGGCACTATCAGTGGCCTTGTAAAGTTCCTCGCGTGTGCAGGTGTAGGGACACGTACGGCAAGTTAAAAGACGGGCCATTGTTTGGGGAGAAATGCCACATAGACATGCACTATCAGAGCTGTAGCCCCACCTGTACATGTTATCCTTGCTTCGGCCTACTTGAGTCCGCAGTCTGTTTAAGGACTTCCAATTTGCCCAAAGTAGATGGGAGTACTTTAATCATATAATTATTTAATTAAATGTTAAAGACCCATCAATATTTAAAGTGTTATTTATGTAAAATAGGACAAAATAAAAAATTAAGCCCAGGTTTATTACTTCCAGAAACTAGAACTTTCTACGGTTTCATTTATTGTTATACTGTCTTCGACACTTTGAATCATATATTCGAGTATACCTTGTTAATATTTAGCAGAATATTCAGTTGAGCTCAATAATATTATTTAAAGCAAATCAAATGAAATCATTTTATTAATATTCGATTTGATATATCCTTACTAATATTATAATTGGGAAAGTAACTCTGTCTATCTGTTACCTCTTCACGGCTAAACTACTGAACCGATAGACTTGAAATTTGGTACAGGCAGGGGTAGCCTATGGTCTGGGACCGGACATAGGCTATGTTTTATCCCGAAATTCCCACGGGATCGGGAACTACGCTGGTGAAACCTTGAAGTACAGTAGAACGCCGATTAACCCAATCGCCAATTATCCGAATCGGTCCTAACCATAATTTTCACTACTATGTACCCCTATTATTGTGGTGAATTCTTTATTTTGTATTTTCGTTAAGACCTGGTGGGGATGCAACTTACTCTGATTGAGATTTTTAAGTAAGCGTTCTTGTAGAACTGTTTGTTCGTTGATACTGTGTGTGACAGTTCGTTTTTCTTCTGTCTTTCGTCTATGTCCGATTAACCGAATTTTTGATTATCCGAATCGACCCCGGTCCCAATTAATTCGGATAATCGGCGTTCTACTGTACATAGGAGCAATGAACGTGTATGAAATCATTAAACTATGTAATCATCAGTCATGTTGATTTGTATTTACCTATTAATTGTGCTCTATATTGAATAATTCGGCCGAATATTTCGGATTCGTATTTTAACTCGAATATCTGTATTTTGTTGGACTCACATTCGGCACATCACTGAACTAGTAAGCATAAGACAGTAAAATACAATTCTATGCAAAAATATCGCCGGGCACTCTAGAATTTTTCGATCTATAGAAAATATTCGGTTGAAAAAAAATCGAGATACATATTGGCATTCAATCAGGATCATTATCCAATAATATTAACTTGTTACAGCCGTGAAACGACAAAGAAATGTTTTTTAGATATCCGGGGTTCAATATTTTGTTTTTTTAATTTGACCTATTCAACCCGTTGCGTAGTTGCTCTATTTTTGCAAAGAATTTATATTTATACAACACAACATATTAATAAAACCCTGTGAGGTCCATTATTGCACGTAACCTATTAATTTCAAAAATAAACCATCCCCAAATATATTTAACAAGATTACTACATATTTGGCTTTAAATGAAAATTCGACATTTAAAAAATTGCACGAATATAATTCTAAAAATTAACCTCAATTTTGATTATACGTATATTTGTCTAATAAAGATCTGACAGGGTTTTCAAACACATCCTATAAGGTTTACAACATCGAAACATTCGTGCATAACAAATTATATTTCATACATAAGTAACATACAAAATTGCGAACTGAATATAATACAAAGGAAACTTATAACAGAGATCGTATACTAAAATAAACTAGAATGCGAAAAAGCTTTTAAATTAAATCAATAAACAAAAAATTATACAATAACACATAGATTTAAGGTATAAGTTGGTGGCCGACTGCAGACAGCAGCAGCAGACCTCTATGAAATAACATTCGAAGTGGGCTTCATGAAGCTAGCTTCGCGTCGCCGAGCAGCAGACGGGAGTGTCGCCCGACCGCAGATCAGTAGTGAAGCTGACCATAGATATATATATCAGACCATAGATTAAATCAGCGGTCCCATCGCGGGCGAGTGAGCGATGAACTATCAGCGAGTTCCTCGCCCAAGAAAAGGACAGTGAATGTATATTCCATGTAAACGAAAGAATAAATTAAAATTAATTATGGAAAATTTAAATTTAATAGAATAATTGTTTATTGAAGAAACAGTAAACTAATTACTCAATATTTTCATTTTCAAGATCATTTAATCCGTAAACGAAACGTTTTTTTAATTGAATTTTGATCGAACATTGTCTCAGTTGTCTGACTCATGTCATGTCTGACTATTTTATTCGCTCGACGTTGTGTTTATTTTCGTACACGTGCCCCTTAGCAGAAGAGTTACGCGCAGGTATCCCGGCAGCCGCTCCGCTAACCAACAAGCCTCATCTGGTGCGTACTATCGAGGTTAAGATCGTAGCTGCACCGAAGAAACAGCAAGTAGCAGTAAGTGCAGTGGAGAAAGTCGACGTGGATAGCTTCACCCTGGTAGAGAGGAAACTTCGACCGAATCCGTCCCGTAACCGACGTGGTACCGCCCGGCGCCCCTTCTACAGTATCAGAGGTCACTCTACGTGTTGTGGAGATGGACCCCACCGTATCGGTTACTTCAAGTACCTACGAACGAAGTACAGGGACATGTTCCTCATATATGTGCGCGTGGTTTGGAAGACTGAGTGCTTAAAACAAAGAGGTTTACAGAAAGTTAACCTTAAAAAATATGTTTTATTAATAAATTATTCGTGTTAGTTGTATTAAAATTAAAAATATTTGTGTAAAAAACTTTTGCAGTTTTTATTTACTATATTTATTAAACACAACGAACGAAGCTAAGCGAATCTATGCCTTGCCTATAATATCTATAATATTCCTTGAGAATCGATGACTTCAGAAATATCTACGAAATTTTTCACCTAGATAGATGTGTATTATGAGATTTATGAGTCAAATTTAACCCGAGCAAAGCCGGGTTTTCATCTAGTAATTACATAATATGTGCATCTCTTTTGTTTACACGGAATGTATGTTCACTGTATTTTCCTTGAGCGAGAAACTTGCCGATAGTTCATCGCTCACTCAACGTCAGACATCTTGTTTCACGGAGCACTCGGAACTTAGAGTAGAAAGCCAAACGGAGCGAAAACTGGGAGGCCTTCCCCTCTGTCAAAGGTTTAAGCCCGTGGGCATTATGTTTGATAAAAACTAATTCAAATTCAATTTATTAATATTTTCTAATTTAGTTACAATTTAATTGCCGCGCGTTCCGCGCATGTTCCGCGTCATTCAGCAAATGACAGTGCGCGTCAAATGATACCCAACAAAAATGCCGATTTGCTGTGTATTTTCATGTATAAAAAACGATCAGAATCATCAAGTAGACAAAAGGATAATACCACTTACCACTTGTAAGTATTATATAATATTGTTAAATAATGCACTAAATTACAAAAACAAAGAAAAATACTTCTGTTCGGATTCTAAGTCAGTCCGCTTTTTCATAATATACGAATATATAGCTTTTTTACTTAATAGTCAGAAAACATTGACAGCAAATTTATCGATAGTATCAAGCACTAGTGTCGCTTACTTTAAATTGACGTCATCTCTTGCACGTATAGGTACGACCTTGTGTGAGAATGTACAAGTGTGCGTTAATTGCAACTAGTGTTTGATAATTTTGGTCGTGTGCGTTCGTAGCTAAGCTACGTCACCCCCAGTTCCATTAGTGTGAAATTGTCTGTGTGTGCGTTACCGCACTCTCCCCGCAGAAATTGACAGACTTTTTTACTAACAGTTCTCTTACTGTCTCCGTTTGGCTTTCTACTCAAAGACTCGGAACGAACTGAATGTCATCATCTGTTGCCATCTGCAGTTGTCGCCTGCAGTCGGGTTCGAAATAATGACCGCCAGCTACATGAAGCTACGAAGTGTCATGATGACATTAGGCGGCCTCGTGTGGTCTGCTGCTGCTGCCTGCAGTCGGCCGCCAACTTATACCTTTACTTACTACAAACAGAAACTAAAGAAGATTAACTTACTACTACAGAAAAAAAAGCAAAGAGAAGAGACAGAAAAAGTATATAACGTAGTAACGTTATCAACTATTTTTCTATCTCTTTAAAGCGCGCGCGGAGAGATTTAGTATATGCGTCGAGACGATACGCGTTCGCTTCACACTTAGACACTTGTTCATCAATCGCGTCGATTTGTTGCAGCAGCGGTTTTATTTGCTCGGTAACTGAAATCACAAAAATATTCTTATATAAAAATCTTTCTGATGTAAAATATTTCTTATATGAACTCATTCAGAAATGAAATTATTCTTACACTAGCAGCGCCCCGCGGTTTCACCCGCGTAGTTCCCGTTCCCGTGTGAATACAGGGATAAAAGCCTATGTCACGCACTGATAAATGAACTTTCCATGCGTGAAAGAATTTTTGAAATCGGTTCAGTAGATCCCGAGATTACCCCTTATAATTTAACAAACACATAAACTTTACTTCTTTATAATCTATATATATATATATAAAAGAAAGTCGTGTTAGTTACGCCACTTATAACTCAAGAACGGCTGGACCGATTTGGCTGAAAATTGGTGGGGAGGTAGATAAGAACCAGGAAAAGGAACGGGAACGGGAACGGGAACTACGCGTGTGAAACCGCGGGGCACAGCTAGTATTAGTATAGATAAAATCATTCTCTTAAATTATTTATTTATTCTAGATATCAAAGCAACATATTAGGCGGGTTCGATTCTCGTGCGGACTGAATATTTAAATAAATAAATAAATAATCTTTATTTCATCAAATTTACATATTTATGTGAAGCACAAAAGGTTATCTCGGTCTGGGTGTGTGTGTGAATCAGTGTGTATGTATTTTCTGATACCCTAGCTAGATACAAGTCACGAACTTTGTTAGGGGTCAGATACTATAATGAGATGATGTAGTGAATTATACATTTTGATAGTTTGTTTGATTATTTAAACTAGTGAATCTATTGTAATAAAATTTACATTCAATATACATAAACATGTAAAAACGTTGTTTTATAAAACAAAATACAAAAAAAAATATTATAATGCGCCTTTTTGTTGAATCTCATTTTAATAAATATTCCACGAAAAAGTAAAAGTAGGAGTAAAACTAGTAAAACATTGAGTTCTTTTAGATATTAATTGAATAATATACCTCTTGTATTGGGCTAAATTTATGGACCCTACCTGTAATCAACCGTCGATATCTTCCGAACAACTTTAACTTATTGCAAACATAATTAGAACTTTGCAAACACACTTTGCACTTCTTGGTTCTACAGAAACACTAAATCTTATAAAGAAACTAGAAGAAGTACTGATAAGTAATCTGAATTACAAAAGAAAACCCGATAAATCTTCACAAACAACTATCCTGAACGAGCTCCTAGCCATAACTGCGTCATAATTGTAAAACGAAGGAGAAATAATCGAGGAAAATATTCGCAAACCAAATACATAAGGGTCGGTTCACATCGGACGGAAGACGCGTCGAGCGTAGCTTTGTTTTGCCACATTATTTTATTACGCGTCTATTAAGTACGTACAGTATGTTACGTCTCGGCCGCCAACGCGTTGATGGAAACGAAACAGACGCCGAAGCACTAATGACACTAATGACTAATGTAAAAGGTTGATATTTTCTCTTATAATTGTCCGATTTGTCTGTTCTAGCGTTACGCGACCGATAATACGAAATGCAACTATTTTTCTGCACTCCTTGGTTGGCAGGTAGAAAATGTTATGCTAGCATTGAGGCCTCCATGTACATTAAATTAAGGTACAGAAGCAGAAAAAATAAATAATACGCGCCGTATCTTCCGGCAGATGTGAAACGACCCTAAGACCGAAACGTCTATCTATCGAAAGATGTCCCTTTTGCGGGACTGTCAACAAGTCGGAGTTCATTAGTTCCACACCAGTAACTCGAAAGCTTAACGGTTCAACAGTTTGTTAGATCAATTATTATTCATGAGATAAATTGTTCAATCAACTGAATATTATGCTAAAATTCACTACATAAACGTTTTGTATTATACAATGGAAAAAGACGACCTAGATTTTCCTAGCCTAGATCTAGCTTTCTCCTAGACAAAAAACTAACTAAAATGAAGAGAAATTCTAAATTTTTTCACTTTTTCATTGTCAAAGTTAGTAGGTATGTCATCATGACCAATGCCACCGAATTAAAGTCCTGGCGACTGATTGACATGCACATCCTCGAAGAGAGTAATGCGAACTGCATCGACAGGAAACCCTTGTTAAACTTACTGGTTTATTTCTATATAGAGGGTCTGTCTCCAGTTCCCACTAGTTCATTGTTTTAGCAAGTGGGAAAAGTATCATTAGATTAGTTTAGTAATTGAATAAAAGAAAGTTTTACTAGTCAATTAAAAACTTGCTTTGGCTTATAAGAATGCAACAGTCCACAATTGAAATATCATCTCTTATTAGAGATAGAGAATATGCAATAATTTCAAAGATTGAAATAGCATGAAGGGAAATCGAGGGAAATTCTGACTCAGTGTTCAAAATTTTATGTTTTACTAGCTGCGCCCCGCGGTTTCACACGCGTAGTTCCCGTCCCCGTTTCCGTAGGAATTTCGGGATGAAAAATAGATGTTGGCCGATTCTCAGACCTACTGAATATGCTCACAAAATTTCATGAGAATCGGTCAAGCCGTTTCGGAGGAGTATGGCAACGAAAACTGTGACACGAGAATTTTATATATTACATTATTTAAAAACATTTTTAGTTAGATTAACAAGGTATTAATGCAGGAGATTACATCCTAACTAATATTATAAATGCGAAAGTAACTCTGTCTGTCTGTCTGTCTGTTAACTTTTCACGGCTAAACTACTGAACCGATTGACTTGAAATTTGGTACAGGGGTAGCTTATGGTCCGGGAAAGAACAAAGGATACTTTTTATCACGAAATTCCCACGGGAACGGGAACAATGCGGGTGAAACCGCGGGGCGCTGCTAGTAATAAATAAATGTAACTTTTACCATTACTCCTTAAAACGTGAAAATATTATTAAAGAAAAGCCTTGGAGACTAATTAGATGTATACATTATTTCAAACATTTTAAGATGAGTGACAACCATTTTGTATCTGATCTCTCACAGGTAAAAGGCTAGCTCTGTACCACTATGGTGGCTTCAGTTACGAATCGAGAAACACACACAGTACAAACAAAGATTGTGAGTTTCACAATGGCCGCCCCGCCGCCGGTAGCGCAACTAGTGGTGGAGTGAAACACGAAATCAATCAATACATTATTAATAGATCCGCCAGCAACGTGCGTACCCTAAATAATAAAAGACACTACCTGGGCAACGGCCTTCCAAAGACACCTTTCGACAGTACACAATAGCGTTCATCACACAAAGACGTCACCGTCGAGAAAACATCTACCGAGAAATGATGCTCAACGAACAAAAAGCTAATCGGTGGTTCAGTATCTGGTTAATTTCTGGCCAAATGGAATAACTTTTAGGCGTTTTGTTCATTTCTTGTACAAAACGAACATGAGTGATAATATTAAAGTCAAATGAATCCCACCAAAAACATTCTGTAAAAAACTAGCCAAGTCTCGATGGACCTGCTTGTTTATCTCTAAAAAGTAATGAAATCTAGACAAACTCGTAACAAGTCTAAGGTTCCTTACTGCGATTTCTTTATTATTATAGTTAATGTTGTGTGATTTGGCCGTTGAAGGGTACAGATACACAAGGGTACAAAACTAGGTGCTCCATGACACTATTGCACCAATCTGTCGGCAGAACCGCTACCCATTGACGATAGAAAATTGCCACTTGAAAAACGTTAATTCAATATCCAGTCAATTGTAGGCTTGATAAAGCTGCGCATTTTAATAATGTTATAACATTACGTGTAAACAAAATTGACTTGTACCCACTACTAACGTTTTAAACAATGTTCAACGGCCAAGTCACACAACATTAACTATAATAATAAAGAAATCGCAGTAAGGAACCTTAGACTTGTTACGAGTTTGTCTAGATTTCATTACTTTTTAGAGATAATCAAGCAGGTCCATCGAGACTTGGCTAGTTTTTTACAGAATGTTTTTGGTGGGATTTCATTTATTTTTGTTGAAACGTGTTTATATTGATTTATTTTATTAGATTTTCTGATTTGACACATTTTTTTCTTTAGGAGTAGTATTTTATTATTAAGCGCCCTGCGGTTTCACACGCGTAGTTCCCGTTCGCGTTTCCGTGGGGATTTCGGGATAAAAAGTATCCTATGTGCTTCTCCTGGTTTTAAGCTACCTCCCCACACATTGTCAGCCAAATCAGTTCAGCTGTTTTAGAGTTATCATTCCCGTTCCCATTCCCGTGGGAATTTCGGGATTAAAAGTATCTTATGTCCCTCTCCTGGTTCTAAGCTACCTCCCCACCAATTTTCAGCCAAATCAGTTCAGCCGTTCTTGAGTTATAAATTCCTGTTCCCATTCCCGTGGGAATTTCGGGATTAAAAGTATCTTATGTCCTTCTCCTGGTTCTAAGCTACCTCCCCACCAATTTTCAGCCAAATCAGTTCAGCCGTTCTTGAGTTATAAATTCCCGTTCCCATTCCCGTGGGAATTTCGGGATTAAAAGTATCTTATGTCCCTCTCCTGGTTCTAAGCTACCTCCCCACCAATTTTCAGCCAAATCAATTCAGCCGTTCATGAGTTATAAATTCCCGTTCCCATTCCCGTGGGAATTTCGGGATTAAAAGTATTCTATGTTCTTCTCCTGGTTCTAAGCTACCTCTCCACCAATTTTCGGCCAAATCAGTTCAGCCGTTCTTGAGTTATAAATCCCCGTTCCCAATCCCGTGGGAATTACGGGATTAAAAGTATCCTATGTCCTTTTCCTGGTTCTAAGCTACCTCCCCACCAATTTTCAGCCAAATCAGTTCAGCCGTACTTGAGTTACAATTCCCATTCCCGTTCCCGTATAATTCCCGTTCCCGTTGGATTATCCTAGTTTTTATAGTTTTCCCTTTATGTGGCCATTAAACCCTAACTCTGTACCAAATTTTAGCTCTCTAGGTTTATGGGAAGTACCAGTTCTATTTTGATGATCATGAGTGAGTGAGTGAGTGAGTGTCTGTCTTAAATACGAAACTTTACTTTCGCTTAACTTCGGAACTAAATGACCTACAGACTTGAAATTTTATTTTAAGTATGTGATTGTATAGCTTACTGGATGACGATTTTCAGCGTTCTAGTCCTATCCAGAGGTTCTCAAATAGGGGCCTGAAAATGCGGCGAAAGGGTTCCTGTAAAGGATGGTACGGCAGTGTTTGCTTCGCGCTCGACTTGGCGGGGGGCACTGCCGTGCCCCCAGATATATTATTAATAATGGATAATATTCTTAAGCAATGTAATCTTATTAGTTTTAATTGTAAATGTCTTTCAACGTCAATGGAATGTGTAAGAAAACTGTGTAACATAGCGGATATGTTGCCCTTCGGGAGACATGGTTACTGCCCCATGATATTCCAATACTGAGTACCATTAGTAAGGATTTTGAATATATGGGTAAATCAGCAGTAGATACTTCCGCGGGGCTTCTGGTTGGGAGACCGTATGGGGGGAGCTATTTTCTGGAAAAGGGCTGTATTTGAATGTGTAACTGTAATAGACTGTATTAGCCCCCGTTTATCTGTTATTAAGACTACTACAAATGGTCGCTCTGTAATTATATGTTCAGTATATATGCCAACTTGTAAGCATGATAACTTGCCTATTTTACTGAAATATTGAGTGAAATCAGTGCAATACAAGAATGTAATAATGTTGAAATTATTTTTACGTTAGGTGATTTTAATGCCCACCCACAAGAACTTTTCTTTAGGGAATTATCAAATTTTTGTCTGGAACAGTCGTGGATGTGTGATGCCGCGTATATGAGGTCAGTATCATTAACGTCAGCAACGCGGATGACATTGTGTTGTTGGGCCCAACTGTGGGATCAATCGGAGAGATGCTGAATGCGTGTGCTGCCTATGCTTCTCATGGTCTACTGTATAATGTAAAAAAATGTCAATACATTGTCTTTGGGGCCGCCGATAAACACTTGAAGGATGCTCCGAAGTTAACCCTTAACGGTCAAGATATTAGAATTTAGGACATCTTCTTGCCGATGACGTCAATGATGATGTAGACATAGAAAGGAAACTTAGAGCTCTCGCCACTAGAGGCAACATGCTGATTCGTAGATTCTCTCGATGTACAGAAGAATTAAAAATAACTCTTTTAAAGCATACTGTCAGTGTTTATACACGGGGAATCTATATATCAGCTTTACGAAGAGGGCAATGGACAGTATGGACACCCTTCGTGTACAGTACAATAATGTTTACAGGACGATGTTGGGATTGCCGCGAATCTGTAGTGCATCAAGGATATTCGCCGAATATCAGACCGACGACTTTGATGCCATTATTCGCAAGAAAACGGCATCCCTGATGCGCAGAGGGCGCGGCAGTCCCAACAGCATCCTCAAGACAATAATGGACAGAGTGACGTCTCCACAGTGGAAGTGTTTTGTACGGAGAGTCATCAAATAGGTACTGTTTGTCCTTAGAACATTTTATAATTTCAAAAAAACGAATGTGTACTAATCTAGTATATGTGTTACTAACTGAATCATTTTATTTTATTCTATTTTAATACTAACCCTACTAATATACGAGTATATGAATCCTTGGAATTTGAAATAAAGTATTTTTGTTTATTTATTATACACATTTGTTCTAAAACTTATAGAGACACTTGTTGAAAGAGATTTAAACAACATTTGACACGACACAAAATGACGGCAACAGAAACAAATACTATTCCATTTCTTTATGAAAGTATTATTTTAAAAAGATTTGCCCTTTTTCCGATTACTGATCAATAGACTTTTGGTTCAATTAACAAAGAGTAACGCCCTAAAATATAACATTCACATATCAAACAATACGAGCGCATATTCACCTTAAGTATGTGTTAAATGTCTTTATGATAGATTTTTACACAAAACATGAATGTTTTTTTATGTTAATCACTATTTAATAGGGCAGTAACGTAATTTATGACCTATTACGACGGGTGGTAACGCGGAGACTAGTTTTCCGGGACGTCGCCCCCTCCCGGCCTGCCCTTGATACACGACGCAGGTGCATTCTCGCATCAATCAATAAATACATACATACAGATCCCCTCGCCTCCCTGTCTAGACCGCGCTCGAAGCTGACATACACTATTTTACAAATTTTATGACTGTGTGACGATTTACATTTTACATTAACACTACAAGACTGATTGAAATTAAATTTGTTAGACATGTCCCTTACAACTACAATTAGCACTTCAAATGCTTTATACCGAGTTACCATGAAATCCAAAATATGTGTTATGCCGGTGTAACCGCGAAGCGCAGTTAATTAATTCTATAAAATATATATTATTCTAGAATGTAGAACATTCAAGAATAATATTTTTATGTAATAATACTATACTTCTAAGTATTTATTTATCATGTACTAGAAGCCAATGTCGTCCGAGAGATATTTTCCAATTTAATTTTATTATTCTTATATTACCCAAATGGCAGAGGTCATCCCTCCCAAACATTCCCAAGTTTGTCAGATAGATAAGTGGCCAATGCTACGAAGTAAATATTTGTGTGACCTTATAGGTCATTGTTTATCTCAGTCTGACTGTGTTTTCTTTGTTGTATGTGTAAATTCTGATACCCTAAATAAACCAAGTTAGAGATCAGATGCTGTATGAAGATGATAGAGTGATTGTTTGTGGTACGGTTTTTTAGGTGAATATCTGTCTTAGATAGAAAAAAACTAAATTTTAAACTGCTGTGAGCGAAATTTAGTCCCTTAGGTACTAATATTTAGTGCCGACCCCACTTGAGTGGAGCAAGGGCAGGGAAATGATGAGGTATTAAAATATTTATGTTACAACTAATAGCGCCCCGCGGTTTTTACCCGTGTAGCTCTCTTTTCCGACGAACGTACCGGGATAAAATATCTCGGCTAGCCTATATTATTCCCTGTAAAGTAACTATCTAATATATCTAACTATCCAATAATATATCTAATAGTGAAAGAATATTTCAAATCGGTTTTGATGTTTCGGAGCCTATTAAATGCAAAAAACCAGACAAATCTTTCCTCTTTATAGTATTAGTAAAGAAGCAAACATAGACAAAATCTTAATTAAAATGATACTTACAAATCCCACTGTATTCATTTAACGCTTTGTTCAGATTGATGGCCAAGTTCTTCAAGTCAGCATACTTGGTGATGGCAAGCCGATTAATATCTTCCAATAAAGTGTAGTGTTCCTACAAACAATTTAATTTGTATTAGAATGATTCTCCTCCTTAAATTCATTAGTAGTGCTAGTTACATAATATTGTACCCCTTTGAAAACATACTACATCATCATCATCATTGCGTATGGCATTAATCCTGCGAGGATCAGATTTTAATGTCCAGGTTATGAATCCAGCTTATAGCGGCAGGTGTAAGCTTATGGACTAACATACTACATTTAAACACTTTCCCTAACATAATAATCATTCATACAAAATCTCATTTTGTTTCAATCGCCATCCCAATAAAATTGAAAATGAAATAAAATGTACAAAGTGACAGATCAGACTTAGTGTTTCATACAAATCACAAATTTTTTAATAAATCTTTATGATACACTAATGTGACACCACATCACACACAACTCACCTCCAATCAGATCAAACAAAACAAACCCCTCGCACTAATAAGTACAAGTACATCTTATTACTCCAATTCCTTACTATATTGTAAGTGTGTACTCTGCTTTATATTGCTAAATAATATTTTTTCGATTCTCGAATTTACATATACATTTGTTCGATACTCTTACATTGACCTATGTACCTTTTTTTTTTTTAACGCAGTGAAAATGCATAGAACTGCATACCACCGTGGGCATGTAGGGCTCTCCCAGCCTGACCTATGTACCTACTTATTTCTATATGTATAGATTTTTATTATTATTTTTTTATTTTTATATACCTTTTGACATGTTTTTTTAATTGTTGATTAGTTATAAGTTACATTAGTACCTATTTCATTTTATTTAAAAAAAAATACCAGCCAGAGTTTCTTGCCAATTCTTCGTGGCTGATGTACCTAATTCCGAATCGGTGGTAAATTCATAGACATTCACAAGTGCCTCATTGAGGCCTTTACTGAATAAATTATTTTGACTTTGACTTTGAAGGACAATATGAGGAAACCTGCAAACACCTACGAAGAAGTGACTGATTATGTTATGCTATGTTTATGTATCTACCTGTCCAGCAGCCATTTCTCCCTGTAGATACTCGTTTGTACGTCTAAAGAGCTGCGTAGCAAGCCGGCTTATCACTGGATCATGAGGATCGAGAACCTCGAAGCTCGAACAACTCGGTGACATTTGAAGATCTAATGAAAATTTTATAAGTCATTATTTTAGGAAGATGTATTAACAAACTTTTCTAATTCATATGGAAGAGGCACATATTTATCTTTTGATGTGCTTTTATCATACTTTAGTAATGAAATTAAATTCTGAATCAAATATTAAAAAACAATCTATCACAACAATATTAAAAAAACATCTATAACAAAGTATCAGTAATATCACTCAACATCAGCCCACTGCTGGACATATGCCTGTCCCAATGAACGCCACAACGCAATATCATTCAACACATCTTTAAAAATATAGTTTTACAATCTAAAAGGATACCTGATTTTAATATTATTTGTCAAGATTTTAATTTTCATGTTCTTGAGAAGTTATATTTTGTTCTTTCTTTTCAGCATTAGTGCTAGAGGTAAACAACTTTATACTTTGTCTCACTGCGTGCGTTTGCTAAATATTAATAATTTGATGTAAGTGCCACACCTTTTTCTTAATGCAAATGAGATGATGTGGCTACTGTGGTTAAAGATACTGAAAATAAATTTCCAACTACAGAACTATCACAGCTCACTTTCACTAATCAATAATTACAATAAACTGTTCGTTACATTAAGAGAAAAGTTCAATAAAATATTTACCCACCCATATTGCGCGTCTCCCGATTCCATTTTTGTACTTCTTCCTCAGTCATAGTTGGGAAGTGGATACTTGATTGCTGCGGAGATTAATATTGCCAACCGAGATCAAGTCAGAATAAGTCACTAACAGTCACAAAACAAAAGGCAGAACTATTATTGATTAATTAGGTACCAAATTAGTCCAATTTCACTAAATATCTATTTAGAAATAATATTTTTATTACTCCAACAAATCAAGCTAACTCATCGTATCACAACCGCAACCGAACTAACCACAGAACTAACTAAACGGAACCTATCGATCGACTCGACCTACAGACTAAATAGAAAACAGATATTCGGTCGGTCGGATACATGAAGTTGTAGGTAAAAAATGGAGCCCAAACTTGGAACAACAGCTTGAGTCAAATACCTACTCTCTGTGGGTCGATCTCTCTGTTTAGTCGGACTCTCTCTTTCTAGAGGTTACCTTAGTTAGAAAGAGAGAGCCTGCCCACAGAGACGCGATGGTGATACGCAAGGTATGCTTCAAGTAGGTATTCGAAGTGTGGGCTCCATGTTTTACCTACAACTTCATGGTCAGATATGCACTCAGACGAAGTTTTGACGGAGCGAAACGGAGCGGAGACTAGGAGGCCTTCCCCTCTGCCAAAGGTATAAGCCCATTGGGCATAGCGTTTTATAAAAACTAGTTGCCGCGCGTTCCGCGTCATTCAATTGCTTAATAGTTTTTTGCGTATTGGAAGTTTCGTGGTACCAGCTATTATACTTCTGCTTAAAAAAAAAAAAAGGTCAATTTTCAAAATGAAAACGTATCGAGAAAATGTTATGTTATCGTGTTTCGATTCGAGTCAAATTTAGTTATAGAACCAAAGTTGCATAGGTATTCTATCCTACTAATATTATAAAGGCGAAAGTTTGTATGTATGGATGTTTGTTACTCTTTCACGCAAAAACTACTGAATGGATTTTAATGAAACTTTACAATAATCTTGCTTATACATCAGAATAACACATAGGATACTTTTTATCCCAAAATTCCCACGGGAACGGGAACTACGCGGGTGAAGCCGCGGGGCGCTGCTAGTACTTATAATAAATCTGTAGAAGCGAAAATTCTGTACATTTAAAATATAAAAAAATAAACAGCAGGGGGTGTTATTAAACCGACACCGAACCCAAAAATGTGATAATTTTTTTTTTTTTTTCTGTCTTTCTGTATGTTCAGGCATCACGCAAAAACTACCGGTTCGATTACAATGAAACTTGGTATAATTATTCTTTAATATCCTGCTCAACACACTGGGTACTTTTTATCCCGGAAAATTATTTTAAAACAACAAACTTAATTTTGCGGTTCGATCCCTTTAAAGACCCGCTTACTGTACCAACCGCAAATAATAAGTTTGTTGTATGTTACGTCACTCGCAGTCGAGTTCATTAAGACGCGCTGCACACGGCTAAAATACTGTAATATTATTTTATCGCTCGCCGTACAATTCAATGGGCTATATCACACGATGAAGGTAATAAATAATATTTCATATGTATCGTATCTTCTGATTATGGAGGGTAGAGGTCAGGTTAATCATCTTGAACATGAAAAACTGTCCGTCGAAATAACATAACATAACATAATCATTAACAAGGTTTTTAAACAGTTATTTTTACTGCATATAGCTGAACACTTTTTTCAATTTTCTACCATAAGAGATGACACTGCTGACCTCTACACTTCAGATGAATTCTTATAGCGACTATGGTACAAGCGAGGTAAGTTGGTGATTACTTCCGAGGCGCTATTGAGGCCCGAGCCGTCAGGCGAGGGTCTGAAGATAGCCGAGGATAGTAATCATCAATACTCGCGTGTACCATACAACGTTTTTCAACACACTTGTGAAGAAATTAATATTAAAATATCATTTTCGCTAATAAATAAACAGTTTTTCTATTCGCGCGCATCCAACACTACAATGGTGATCGGCCATAGATTAAAAGAATATACATATTAAAAAAAAATCGAATAAATGAATGAATGGAATCGACCATAGACCTACCATAAGTAAGGCAACATAGTTGAAGTTTGTTTTTAAAATGTATGGACACGATTTTTTTTGGTATCGAAACTTTTTTAAAACTAAACAATTTAAAAAAAAATCTATACCTCACTAGTGAATCAAGCGTGTCATTATTCAACTGTTTTTGCACAAATAAGAGCCCCTTTATGAGCAAGGGTGTTGAAAAGGTTTTTAAATTCGAATTTGAATTTGATTTTGGAATTTGACATCCATCGTTATCAGCTCACGCGTGCGCGCGGCCGCTGGCCACGGGTTAGACAGATAAGGACGGAGTCAAAGCGCTCGCCAACACACATTTTTTTAGTTTTGATTTGAACGGAAGTGTTGAGTGGCGAGCGTTCGTACTTATTAGCATTCTATAAATTCAATTCTAAGGGCTCTAACACACAAACGGCACTTTCGTCAGCCGTCGCCACCTGGCGACGGCAGCCGTCAACGTGTCGACGTCTATGTCGCGTATTGACCGCTGTCGTCAACTCAATTTTCTACCTTAAGAGATGACTCTCCTGACCTCTACCCTCCATACTTCAGATGAATTCGTATGGCGACTGATATTAACATAAAATATTATAGTATTTAACCGTGTGCAGCGCCCCTTACTGAACTCTACTGCGGGTGACGTAACATACGACAAACTTATTATTTGCGGTTGGTACCAAGTCAAATTCCAAAATCAAATTAAAAATCTGTAGAAGCGAAAATTCTGTACATTGAAAATATTAAGAATAAACAGCAGGGGGTGTTATTAAACCGACAACAAACCCAAAAATGAGATTTTTTTTGTCTGTCTGTCTGTCCGTCTGTTTGTTCAGGCATCACACAAAAACTACCGGTTCGATTACAATGAAACTTGGTATAAATATTCTACTTTACACAAAAAAACTCATAGATAAGTTTCGCCATCCACGTGAACGAAGTCGCGGGCACAGCTAGTAATACATTTAATAGTTCTTTGTTATACAAGAGTGCAAAGTTGCTTTTTAACCGGGGCTCCAGTTGAGGACCGAGCCAGCGAAGGATTCAAAATAAGAACCCTGAGCGTTAGCGAGGGACTCAAAGGAGCACAAGGTTAAAAATTGTTTGCACTCGAGTGCAACACATTATTTTTCATCCCCCCTCAGCGAGGAAATTACTAAATGAAAACATTAAACAATCACAATATTAAGTGAAAAGCAAAAATATCACGCGCAAAGCAAATAAAAAAATAAGTAAGTACACCAAGGAGGTTCCGAGTTTGATTTTTAAATAAAAAAAAAGTTGTATGATAGTTTGTGAATTCAAAACATCATCACACTTAGTGCACACGATGTTCTAAAACCAAATTTACTTTAACCTCTAGAGCGCAAAAACGACTTTTATTTCCAGTTATCGAAAATGCCTTGGGTCCTGCACGGCCTGTCACAGCGACCCCGATACTTTCCACTCTTGAGATTTTAATCGACTTTTACCCCCAGATATCGGGGATTAAAAACATACTTTCCGAGCTAGTGGGATGAAATAGTTATTTGTTGTACAAGAGTGCAAAGTTGCTTTTTAACCGGGGCTCCTGTTGAGGGCCGAGCCAGCGAAGGATTCTAAAATTTAATCACGAGCGCAGCGAGGGATTCAAAATAAGAATCCTGAGCGTTAGCGAGGGACTCAAAGGAGCACAAGGTGAAAAATTGTTTGCACTCGATTGCAACACATTATTTTTAATCCCCCCTTAGCGAGGAAATTACTAAATGGAAACATAAAACAATCACAATATTAAATGAAAATAAAATATCACGTGCAAAGCAAATTAAAAAATAAGTAAGCCTTGTACACCAAGAAGGTTCCGAGTTTGAATTATAAATAAAAAAAAGTTGTATGATAGTTTGTGAATCCAAAACATCATCACACTTAGTGCACACGATGTTCTAAATTCAAATTTACTTTAACTTCTAGAGCGCAAAAACGACTTTTACTCCCAGTTATCGAAAATGCCTTGGGTCCTGCACGGGCTGTCACAGCGACCCCGATACTTTCCACTCTTGAGATTAAAATCGACTTTTACCCCCAGATATCGAGGATTAAAAACATACTTTCCGAGCTAGTGGGATGAAATAGTTATTTGTTATACAAGAGTGCAAAGTTGCTCACAAGGTTAAAAATTGTTTGAAATAAAAAAAAAGTTGTATGACAGTTTGTGAATCCAAAACATCATCACACTTAGTGCACACGATGTTCTAAATTCAAATTTACTTTAACCTCTAGAGCGCATACTTTCCGAGCTAGTGGGATGAAAAATAATTTTCATCCCACTAGCTCGGAAAGTATGTTTTTAATCCTCGATATCTGGGGGTAAAAGTCAATTTTAATCTCAAGAGTGGAAAGTATCGGGGTCGCTGTAGGCAGCCCCTGCAGGATCCAAGGCAATTTCGCTAACTGGGAGTAAAAGTCGTTTTTGCGCTCTAGAGGTTAAAGTTAATTTGAATTTAGAACATCGTGTGCACTAAGTGTGATGATGTTTTGGATTCACAAACTGTCATACAACTTTTTTTTTATTTCAAATTCAAACTCGGAACCTCCTTGGTGTACTTACTTATTTTTTTATTTGCTTTGCGCGTGATATTTTTGCTTTTCACTTAATATTGTGATTGTTTAATGTTTTCATTTAGTAATTTCCTAGCTGAGGGGGGATGAAAAATAATGTGTTGCACTCGAGTGCAAACAATTTTTAACCTTGTGCTCCTTTGAGTCCCTCGCTAACGCTCAGGGTTCTTATTTTGAATCCCTCGCTGCGCTCGTTATTCAATTTTAGAATCCTTCGCTGGCTCGGTTCTCAACTGGAGCCCCGGTTAAAAAGCAACTTTGCACTCTTGTATAACAAATAACTATTAGTACTAATAGTGGAAATATCATAACCAGTCTTCCGAAAACGGGCATTTTGCATCTCAGAGCGCCTTAACCCACCTTTTGTATGTTCGTTCTGGATTTTATTACAAACTAATACTCTACCTACATATACTAGTATATAGTTAGTTAAGTTAATTTCTCGCTCACTCAAATTCATCCCGCTTAAGTTATTAAATAAACTATGTGTCATAATCATAACTCATAATCATCATAATAATCAGTCGCAAAGGTTTTTTTTAAACGATCGTTCTATACGAACCGCTCATTCAGTTATTGGACTGCTCAATTATTTTACAATTGACATTGTATGATAAAATAACCAACTAATTGTTTTTTTGTAACTTTCCATGTTTTACTGTCGCAATAACTGCTCAATAAGTTTTCCAACAGAACATAATAAATCGAATAGGGTAAGTTCGCCGGTTCGCGTCCTTGTACCGGTTCGCGTCCACTTTAAGGATCTCCCTTTAAAAATAAGTAAACTAACACACCAATTAAACGAATAGACATTACCGCTAATACCTCAATGTATAAGGAGCACACACGCATAGATAAAAGGTCCGTGCGACAAACCAATCCCGTAAAAAAAAATTTTTTATCTGACTGGTCATCAAGGGAGAGCGTTTGCGCGGGATTTTTAGGAAACAAGTAGTGTGCAGCGACGCGTTCGATGGTAAGTTTTTAATAGTTTTATGTGAATTTTAGGATACATAGCTGTTTCTAGACTTTAATAATGAAAAAAGGAATAATATTAATTATGAATTTGCTAATGTTTTTCATATTTAAACGAATAAAATAAGGTGGACGCGAATTGCTACATCGAATTTACAAAATTTCCACTTTGCGTCCGCAACGGACGCAAACTATACCTACAGGTGATAATAGTAAACCAAATTGCGTCCACTATTTTCGTTATATAAATACGATTGTCTTGCTATATAATTATAATTTAAAATGTATTAATTATTCATATATTCATTTATTTTGTTATATTTTAAGTTTTTGCAATATAAAATTAATTATTATTACTGTATTTTTTTTATTAAGACATTGTGTTTAAAATTCAGTTTTTAAATGAAATGCGTAATATCTTTCGGTTTTTTTTCTAAATAGAAAAATATCTCTTTCTTTCTTCTTGTCTCCAAAGAACTCATCTTATTTAAGATGAATTCTTCGGAGACAAGATAGAAGAAGTACATACACCGAAGACAAGTTAAAGAAAGCGTTAAATTAATTTCGAGAGAAGATTAAATCGATATGACACATATGTATACTATTCCCAAGACCACAATATTGAACAAAATCAGTGGGCGCAGACCAGATGGAGTAAAGAAACTGGGACTATTTAGACAGTATTGGAAGATACCATCGAGCTCCTGGAATAGAAAGAACTTGGCATCAACATCGCCTTCACCTTACATTTGCCAACGACATCGAAGTCAACATTCTCGCTGAGTTTCTCATCAGATCGGCCATAAAAAAAACATGCAAAAGACGAAAATCATGTCGAATGTTCATGTTGCGCCGAATTCTAATCTGAAGTTGATGGCAAATATATCTACCTAGCACAAACGGTCCAATTAGGTAAGTCGAGAAAATGGTCAATCGTCGAATCTAACTCGGCTGGGCAGTGTTCGGGAAATTACGAAGCGTCTTCTCGTTCAAAACACCTCAGTTCTTAAGGACGAAAGTCTTCAACCAGTGTGTGTTACCAGCGATGATCTACAGAACTGAGACGTGGTCTCTTACTATGGCCTAATCATAAATCTCAGAGTTACACAGCGTGCTATGAAATGGAGAGGGCTATGCTTGGCGTTACCCTGCGTGATCCTATCCGCAACGAGGTGATACGCAGGAGAACGAAGATGCGACCACCTTTGTTCTCCGTCCCCACTGGAAATCATTGGGAGAGGCCTATGTTCAGAAGTGGACAAACATAGGCTGATGATGATGATGATTCCAATCATCATCATCAGTATGGAAACACGATATAAGGTGGAAAAAGGAAGAGTTTTAGTGAATAGTATGCCTCAAGAACGTTACTTAGACCGATAGACGGATAAGATCTTATTTTTTTAAGTGGTGATTGTAGTGATAATAATGTTTTTAATAATAATAATGTTTATTCTGTTTATAGCATTGTATCGGCGGGTGTCATAGTCCCCATAGTTCCCCAATATCCAGTCCATTAAACATCCCATTCCCATAACCCAGTCGTAGTTTTCCATATATTTGCAATAGTCCCAGCAGAACCGGAGACTGTCCTTGGATGCATTTTATAGTGTTATACAGGGATAGTCGCCGGATTGTGCATCCTTTACACAAGATTAAATATGTCAAAGGGCTTCCGTGTGTTGGCTTTGGCCCCATACTAGCCTTCCAAAAGACCGGGACTCATTAATAGTCCCGTGAATGGAATAGACATACCAATTATAATGTTTATTCAATATTTATATTCGTAAAGAAATTGTTAAAATACCATCTTACTTTACAAATTCATATAAATATCAGCCCTTTATTCCTTTACTAAGCTAGTGGACGCAAACCGGTTCATAGGTGGACGCGATTTGGATTTTTTGGACGCAAACCGCTAAAACGGCTATTTCTGATATTTCTCTATTTAACAAAAAAACCAAAGATATATTTAACAAAACTAAAAGTTAATCTTAAAATAGACTATATAACGAACATATTAAATATTTTTCTACATAGAAATGCGTGCTGGGATATTTTTATAATCGCCGTCAAACTCGCCAACTCCACTAAATGGACGCGAACCGGCGAACTTACCCTATTTAAATACCTAACAGCTCAAAAAATTAGTTCGTAATAAGAAATAGCGAATCTGGACTACTCATAAGCTCCGTTGATGAGTCGGAAAGATAGATAGGATAGAATAATATGATATTTACCATATTTTGTAAAAGTTAAGTTATTAACAATGCCTTGTTTGTACATTTATGAAATACTAGCTGTGCCCCGTGGTTTTACCCGCGTGGAACCTTATCCCGTGGGAATTTTGGGATAAAAAGTATCCTATGTGTTATTCCTAGGTATGAGGAACATCTGTACCAAATTTCATTAAAATCCATTCAGTAGTTTTTGCGTGAAAGAGGAACAAACATCCATACATCCATACTTACAAACATTCGGCTTTATAATATTAGTAGGATCTGTATTTACTAGAACTCACCGCTATCTTTTTGATTTTGTAAAAAGTAAAAGACATAAACACAAAATAAGCTGTCGGAGTCATAAAACTGCTCTTATAATAGCAGTGTTTTATGTATGATCCGATGTACCTTCCGATGTCAATCAACAATCTCACACTATTTCAATATTTAAATGTAATTTGAAGAAGTTTTTATTATGTAAAGCGTATTATAGTACAGACGAATTTTCAAATGATAGTTTTTCTTAATACGATTATATTTGTTGTTGTTGTTCATTTGTTTTGTTTAATAATTTTAATTTTTGTTACTTATGTTATTATATTATTTTAATACCTACCTACCTTATTTTGTGAATTTGAATTTTGTATGATTTTTCTTATTTTTGTTTTTGTGTAAGTGGCTAAATTATATTTTTATTTAAATTGTAAAGTTAAGTGCATGCCTTAGTGGTCTAAAACAGCGAAGAAAATAATTTTGTAACACCAATAAATGTACCTGTTTTATGCAATAAAGAAATTATGATTATGAAACAGACTACTTGACTCAAGATAAACAACACAAAGGAAGACCCTAAAATCAATACTTTCCTCTAACCCACGACGACGTACTGCGCATGCGCGTGGGGTGGGAAACCGAGCGGGCGCGCGGGCGGGACGAGTCTGGGAACATTCGAGATGTTTCTATGACATTACTATATTAGGGTGAATTTCAACGGATGCCAGTTTTTTTATATCGGTGGACATTTTCATTTATATGTTTTTTGTATTTTTGAAGTTTTATGTAATATTTAGGATATTAAACACCCCCAAATCTACGTATCATTTAAGACTGAGGAGTAAATTTAGTTTGAATTCAAATGACAAATCGGCACCGATTATTTTTTCTGTACACCGATATATAAAGAAAGAAGAAAGACAAAACTATATTTATATCATGAATTAAAAGTCCAATATGAGATATAAAAGACACCGATTGTTTTTTTCTAATCATTTCGGTGTAAATTATCATATTGGTGATATTAAAGACCACCGATTACACCGACGTGAGATAAAACACACCTTTTAGAAAATTGGAAAGAATGCATAATATCTAGGATAAATTCAATGACAGTCATTGAAGCTAATTTACTTACTACCTTTGTTGGAAACAAACAACAATAATAAGGGACTAATTACACTTATTCAGCTCCATTCAGCGTTTGTCCACACAAAACAACGATTTTGTATGGAGACGCGTACGCATCCATTCAGCTATCCGCGTCGATTCAGCTTTCGCGGCAAACCAGTGAACCCTTTTCTTGCGGAGATAGAGCGCTATGACGGCTGTTTTCATTCTTACGACGCCGTACGTGGCTGAAATTAGTCCCTAAAACTACTGATTACACTACAAATATGCAATCACCGATATTAAAAAACAATTGCCCGGGAGCAACTTATGGGGCATACTTTGGCTATTTGCCGGAATATACAGCGATTTGACACAGGATTATCTTGACTCTAGTACACACTAAGGAGAGAAATAAAATTGGGGTAGAGACACTGTCAGACTCGTCAATGTAAAGTAAAGTTCAAATTACTTTTGTCCACAGATATGAGAACATTTTGCAGGACAAGTACGTTTGTCCCTCTCGGTAATAATAATCTTTTATAATGTCATTAAATATGATATAGGCATATCAATAATAAAACTATAATTCTATGTAATAGTAATAGTTCTATACTAAACTTACTCAAATGTATTGGTATAGAAGCTCTTTTGTTTGTAAAAAAAAGTAGAGGGACAGCACCGATATGAAAAAATAGGTTTTATACTTATATTTATTTAATAATATAGTACTAAGCAAATTATATTTTTGCCACAACCCAATAACTACCTAATGAATACTAAAAAATATAATTCAGAACCTTCCTTCCTTCCTTCCTTTTCAATACACTTGCTCTTAAAGGGGCTCTTATTTGTGCAAAAACAGTTTAATAATGACACGTTTTATTCACTAGTGAGTTATAGATTGTATTTTTAAATTGCTTTGTTTTAAAAAAGTTTCGATACCAAAAAAATTGTGTCCGTACATTTTAAAAACAAACTTCAACTATGTTGCCTTACTTTTGGTAGGTCTATGGTCAATTCCATTCATTCGATATTTTATTATGAATTTCTTCGCAAGTGTGTTGAAAAACGTTGTATGGTACGCGAGTGTATTGATGATTACTATCCTCGGCTATCTTCATACCTTCGCCTGACGGCTCGGGCCTCAATAGTGCCTCGGAAGTATTCTACAACTTTACTCGCTTGTACCATAAATAACTATTTTTCAAATACTAATTTAACCGAAGACAAAAAAGGGCCCTTTGGGAAATTCACCCATTAATTAAGGTTTGGTTCCGATTTCACACATTATTCGCTTTGTGATCGAATCGATTTTGTTTGTCCATAGCAGTAAATGTTACTAAGAAACATGATACTAAAATGTTCTTTTTTGTATTCTTTCAATACTAAAGTACAACATATTAAAATTTCATAATGACTTTTTTGAATCTTCAAAAAATCTTTTTAAAACCTTCGGGATTTCTTTTAGCCCCGCTTCCCAGACCTCTGAGTTGGGGTATAAAAGGAGAGTTATGGGATATAGTTTCAGCTTGCCGCAAACACTTTGCCAAAATTATCAGCCGTCTGTCGGTTTAATGTGTGTCCAAACAGTTCGACACCTCGGGCTATTTATAACATTAGTTAGATGTTCGAACTACTTGTCGGGCAGATTGGAATAAGCCATTTTTATTATCTGAAATGGATTAACAACCCACTTTCTGTAAGTCGGATTGATTTACATAATATGAAACAGACTACAAGATAAACAACTCAAAGGAAGACCCTAAAATCAATACCTTCCTGTAGCCCGCGACGCCGTACTGCGCATGCGCGTGGGGTGGGAAACCGGGCGGGCGCGCGGGTGGGAAGAGGCTGGGAACCTTCGAGAAAGATAAAAAGTTTATTTGGTTCCACAATCACACATATTTACACAAATTATGCTTAAAACCTACCCGGTTAATCAATCTATGTATTTAAACAAACCGCATAAAAATCCGTTGGGTAGTTTTAAAGATCTAAGCATACATAGGGACAGAGGGACAGAGAAAGCGACTTTGTTTTATACTATGTAGTGATAAGAAAGTTAAAAGTTGAAATTATATGTCAAATTGATAAGAAATACTTATACATTTTAACATGAATGTTACAGCCCCAACTGCTTAAAACTATAGATGTTTCTACGACATTACTATATTAATTAAGGCTTGGTTCCGTTTACAAGCATTATTCGCTTTGTGATCGAATCGATTTTGTATGTCTAAAGCTGTAAATGTTCGATTTTGTAACGATTTTGTATGTCTTAAGCAGTAAATGTTACTAAGAAACATGATACTAACATGAATATTTTATTTTGTTTTTTTTTCAACACTAAAGTACAACATATTAAAATTTCATATTGCCTCAAACACTTTTTTTGAACCCCTTAAAAAACATTTTGAAACCTTCGGGATTTCTTTTAGTCCCGCTTCCCACCAGCCAGGTCTGGACCTCTGAGTTGGGGTATAAAAGGAGATTTATGGGACAAAGTTTCAGCTTGCCTCAAACACTTTGTCAAAATTACCAGCCATGTGTGTCCAAACAGTTCAACATTTCGGGCTAACTATTTGGAACATTTTTGTCCAAGTAGTTAGATGATCGAACTACTTGTCGACCAGATTGGAATAAGCAAATTTTATTATCTGAAATGGATTAACAACCCACTTTCTGTAAGCTCATTCTGGATTTTATTATAAACCAATACTAGTAGTTAGTTTAGTTAATTTCTCGCTCACTCGAATTCATACCGCTCAAGTTATTAAATAAACTGTGTGTCATAATCATAATAATCAGTCGCAATTTTTTTTTAAACGATCGTTTTGTATGTACCGCTCATTCAGTTATTAGACTGCTTAATTATTTATGAATTGACATTGTATGATAAAATAACCAACTACATAATTGATTTTTTGTTACTGTCAATGTTTTACTGTCGCAATAATTAATCAACCGCCATTAAATTTAATAATTGCTCAGTAAGTTTTCCAACTGAACATAATAAATCGAATATTTAAACAGCTCAAAAAATAGTTCGTAATAAGAAAAAGCGTTGATAAGTCGGATTGATTTACATAATATGAAACAGACTACAAGATAAACAACTCAAAGGAAGACCCTAAAATCAATACCTTCCTCTAAATCGCGACGCCGTACTGCGCATGCGCGTGGGGTGGGAAACCGGGCGAGCGCGTGGGTGGGAGGAGGCTGGGAACATTCGAGATAGATAAAAAGTTTATTTGGTTCCACAATCACACATATTTACACAAACACTAAAGTAGGTACAAAACCACAAAGTTCATACAATTGAGATTAAAATAGAAATAATAGTAAAAATCAATAATCCTAGTACAAATATGTAATTATATACTTATAGAAAGAAAATAGTTCACAAAATTAAAATTAAATTATTGAGAATATAAATATGCATTACCTATATTAGATTACTAGCGGCGCCCCGCGGTTTCACCCGCGTAGTTCCCGTTCCCGTAAGAATATGGGGATAAAATTATGCATAAAACCTACCGCTTAATCAATCTATGTATTTAAACAAACCGCATAAAAATCCGTTGCGTAGTTTTAAAGATCTAAGCATACATAGGGACAGAGGGACAGAGAAAGCGACTTTGTTTATACTATGTAGTGATAAGAAAGTTAATTATATGTCAAATTGATAAGAAATACTTATATATTTTAACATGAATGTTACAGCCCCAACTGCTTAAAACTATAGATGTTTCTACGACATTGCTATATTAATTAAGACTTGGTTCCGTTTACAAGCATTATTCGCTTTGTGATCGAATCGATTTTGTATGTCTAAAGCAGTAAATGTTCGATTTTGTAACGATTTTGTATGTCTAAAGCAATAAATGTTCAGATGATTTACCGGTTTAAAGTTTTTGATCCCACGAAAGGTGACTCTGTCATATTTTTTCTCAATTAACTACTGTTTATGAGACTAAAGTACGTGAAATAACAACTTCAATCTTAATTCCATGATCATAGTTCTAGTAGGTTCAATAGTCATTATTTTAAAGTGTACTGAGTAGTCTCTATGTGAATGAAAACCACACAATATTAGTTAATTATTATTAACATTACAAGTCATATAGGAAACATATAGGAATTAACTGTGAGATTAAAATAAACAAATAGTTTTTAGTCTAACGGCCGTTCCCAATATTCTATCTATTTATGATCTTACTTATCGGCAGTTACAAAACTCTATCTGTCATTTTACCGTCTGTATGAATGGTATGTTTGGTATGTCTTGCTTGTTTTATGATTGTGTCCATTGATTCCTTAAACTTTCTCTTTTTTCTGTAATATTTTTTTATATCACTCTCGTGTCATAAAATCACCTTCGTGGATAAAATTCCACGAAGGTGATGCCACGAAAGTGACGAAATTTTCAGTTTTTTATAAATTCTAGCAAAATTTTGCCGCAACGAGTTAAATCATATACCACATAAATATCTCGTACGTTTTCTGGTTTTGATGGGCTAAGTTTGATTTCAATTGCTTAAATAAAATACAGTAAAATGTTGTTCAAGAAAGTGATCGGTACAAGTATCGAAAAATATAAAAACTTACGTATTTTCCTCACTGCAACGATGATGATGATGATGATCCTCTACGATGAAGGAACACAATTGACTTTTGCCCAAATCGATCACTGTGATTGATTGCCGCTGTTGTGATAAACAGCAAGCCTTTGTTACTACGCAAATCTAAATTACCCAAAATCGTGTGACCGATGCATATTGTGTTCTGAATTCAAAACAACCTTGAAACGATTTTTTTAGATTATTGAGGGTAAAGTATATAATATGTAAATATATACTGAAATTTGTTGACACAGCATCCAAATGTTTTACTGCAACGGGCAGTGTTACACGATGAGTACGCGAAAAATGGCCCTGTTTTTGACCGTTAGTGTTATTTTTTAATGTTATTTGTGCTTCTTTTGGTACAAGCTAATTTTATAGCTAAATAAATGTTTTATTAACCTATTCAAGAATTATGTTAGTAATTTTTACCGTTTATGAAATATAGCCGTGTGACCATCGATTTTGAGCTAAAATGAGAACTACCCAGATAATGATGTGTTCTACTACATTATTTTACTATATCAATTTATTGTATTGTTACATTATTGGAGTTTTAGTAAGGATCCCTATTTTTTAAATATAATATATCCTATGACACATCCCAGTAGTGAAAGAACTTTTGAAATCGGATCAGTAGTTTCGGTGCCTATTTGTTACAAACAATCAAATCTTTATAATATTAGTTTAGATTTATATAGGAAAGATTTGATTTTTTTGAAAGCTACATTAACCTTGAGTAACATAGACATTATATTTAAAAAAATAGGAATCCTCACTAAAATTTCAATAATGTAACCCAAGGGTTAAAAAAAGTGTCCAACATATTCTTAATAACATCGCGAGCGCTGCAAAGGCTATTGTTAATAGAATAAAATAATGTACTACAACTTTATAGAACACATTATTATCTACAAAAAATGTCGCGATGGCATATGTCTAACTATTAAAGTTTTGCCACAGGAAGTGTTATATTATTTTAAAAATTAATTGAAATGCCGCCGCTAGGAAAGCGATCTTTATTTGTGTCTTGGTCTTATGAAAATAAATTACTTGATATTCAAGATTGTTTCAAAACCTTTATTTAACTTTTTAAATTATTAAATTCGGACATTCCATTGGAAAGATATCACGAGTTTAAAAAGTAAGTAATATAAAAAGATACGTGGTCGCCGCGCGCCGCTCACCCTACTCTGCGAGCTAGATAAGCAACACCTTATGCGATATACTTAGGCGATGTACTGGGGCCTGGCTATAGGCTGTATTTTATCCCGGTATGTATGCCCACGGGAAAGAAGACTACGCGGGTGAAAACGCGCTGCTAGTCCTTAATAATCTCGTGTATGTCTATATGGTCTAATATGGCCTCTAATATTGTTGTTGTGGTGTAACAAAAATAATTTCGATGGCGGCGCGGCGCCCCCTATTGTTGGCGTCTGTGTGCGCCGCATACTTCGCACACAGGGGCGGCTCGGCCCTGGAAACAGACTACAAGATAAACAACACAAAGGAAGACCCTAAAATCAATACCTTCCTCTAACCCACGACGACGTACTGCGCATGCGCGTGGGGTGGGAAACCGGGAAGGCGCGCGGGTGGGAGGAGGCTGGGAACATTCGAGATGTTTCTACAACATTACTATATTAATTAAGGCTTGGTTCCGTTTTCAAACATTATTCGCTTTGCTTTGCGATCGAATCGATTCATTAGTACATTAAGAATGTGTTGTAATGACAACATTTTTTCCACTAAATCATTAATAATTAACTATTGTTAACGTTTAACTATTGCATTTTGTATCTTTAAGTGGCGAATTATTCGTTTTGGTATTTGGCTGATTTTGGGACTTCAATGATGTTTTGGCTAGTTTTATACCAATGATAACTTATGATATATGTACTTACATTGATGATTTTGAAAATAATAATAAATTAATTGATATTGTATGTTCAACGGAGCATAATATGATAGAAAATTATTCACTTTTTATATGTTTAAAAAGCTATTAACATTGCTTCAAAATTTTGCAGGTGTAGTAGACGCGGCGGCTCCTGTTTATTAATATTAAAACATCACAAATACTTACAAATTGCTAGACGCGTCCTTCAATGACAAAATACTTGTGATGTGCTCGGATATGGTAGAATTAATATTCTCAAGCGTAATAAATAAAGCTAATTTTATTTAAAATCATAAACTAATATACCCATTCATTACATCATCCCAATAATAACTGACCCCTAACTGAGTTCCAAAATTTTATCTATGGATTCTAGGGTATCAAAAATTACGCACGCACAAAAAATAAAGAAAAATGTTTACAAGAAATGTAGAAGCGTCCTCACGCCCCGCTTCCGCTCCGCTGCCGCCCCGCTGCCCGCTAAATTCAAGACACCGGCCTAAAACCTACTTAAAAGTTCAAGAACACAATGGGTGTGTTTACAAATATAAATTCGTGGGAACTTCGTAATACGAAGCAACATGCGGCTCTAACTCGATAAAGAAACCACAGCAACCTGTTAGCTCCTTAGCAACGCGACGCGACGTGAAACAAGGATAAACTTATACTTAACAAAGGTATCTCGTATGTAAAATTTCAGTGCAGGGCCTTTTGATTTATCCCCTTTTAAGTGATGTAGTAGAGTGAAGAGGTATAGTTATAAATAATCCCCACAAGTAGGAATAATGGTTAAATGAAAATTTGACTCCCACGTAAAATATTCCCAATTATTTTTTGATAACAACAAATAGGGTGTAAGGGGGCAAACTAACACCACATTACCTCAACCGTCAACCTTCCTTACCTGCACGTGGCCGACCGTCAGACAGCGGTAGAACTGTCTCAAAAAAGACACACTCCATAAATACTCTGTCCGTTGACGGGCAGCAGCGTCAAACGGATCAAGCAGTGTCCTGCGGTCGCCAACCCGCCTGCCCAGCGCTGCAGCGTGGTGACTAGGGCATTTTCCCCGTAACTAATGATCTGCATCAATAAAAGACGGTCCATAATTTTCGGTAGTTCTGGCATGCCTGACTCTGGTAGCGGTCATGGCAATGACGGGGCAGGGGGTGCTAAGAATCCCCGGGTGAATGACTAAGGCTACCTTAAAAAACTGACCATGGCTACGTACAACGTACGCTCTATTTTCGCAATTGGAAACCGAACTTGCAAACATTAGGTGGCACATATTAGGGTAATGTGAAGTGCGACAAGAGGGAGAGGACACCGTAACCTTACTCTCAGGCCACCTAATGTACTACAAGGAAGGGGACCAACAGTCTCAGGGTGGAATAAGGTTTCTCGTCAATAAGGCTCTCTATGATAACATTGAAGTCATCACGAGTTGAAGTTCAACCCACATTGAAGTTCGATGTTGATTCGACACATTCGTACATTACACTCTCTTAGACTTTTTAAGAGATACACATTAAAAGTCATTCAGGTTTACGCTCCAACATCGGCACACGACGACGTTGAAGTAGAGGATATGTGCAAGAACATATCTAAAGCCTTACACAACATCACAAGGTTCACTTCAATGTTATCATGGGAGACTTTAACGCCAAAGTGGGAGTACAGACCTGCGGTGAGTCAAGACTGGGACCATTTGGGATTGGAAGCAGAAATCACAGGGGGCAAATGCTCGTCATCTTTCTAGAAAAGCAGGGTTTCTTTTTGACGAACTCTTTCTTTAAAATGAAGCCCCAGCGAAAGTGGACATTGCGAAGCCGTGACAAAAAATTAGATTGACTTCATCATGATAATAAGCACTTATTCAGTGATATCTCTATGATCAACAGGTTTAATACCGAAAGCGATCACCGACTTGTCCGAGGCACACTGAATATAGATATCCACAAAGAAAGAAACCGCATGGTGAGGTCTACGCTCCGACCAAAACTGCTTCAGTCCATAATGGGTTTAGAAAACAGTTCCAAGTTAAATTGAAACAGAGACTCACTGCCGTGGAAACCAACGATGACGTAGACGAGGCCCTCAGCAAGATGGTAGGAGGTCTGAGAGACGAAGGCATGCAACTTTGTAAGAAGCGTAAGGGTACGAAGTCCAAACTCTCGGATGAGACCCTCCAACTAATTGCCGAAAGGCAGGAAAACACGTGGGCTTCGCCGTCAGATGTCGGCTCCTAACAAGAAAATTGCCAAGCGAGTACGATTTGACCTCCGGAGCTCCAACACACTCCAAATAATCAACGCGATTGAACTAAACCGGGGGTCCAAAGTATTTGTAAAGCAACTTGGTAGGAGTCACCTCACTATACTCAAACGTGCAAACGAAAATTACACGAAATTATACGACAGTGTCCATGGAGGAGATTCTCTCCGAGGTAGAGGACTTCTATGGCCGGCTCTAGGTTCCGCTTTCCTCTCGGACCCCACGAATATCCCCGGATCCCATTAGCCACCCTGACACGTCACTACACCGATGATCTCCCTGACGTAGACATAGACGAGATTGAGGCGGCCCTCAGACAGCTGAAAAATGGAAAAGCCCCGGGTGAGGATGGCATCACGACTGAGCTTCTTAAAACAGGAGGCAGACCAGTGCTGCAGAAACTGCAACGGCTGTTCAACGATGTCATTCACTCGGGGAGAACTCCAAAAGCATGGAATAGAAGCGTGGTGGTGCTGTTCTTCAAAAAAAGGGATAAAAACCTGCTGAAGAACTATAGACCCATCTCGCTTCTGAGCCTTGTCACAGTATAATAATGAGTACTAGCGTATTTATATTTACAAGATGTTCTCGATGGTTGTCTCAAATCGTCTATCGAGAAGACGTACGACGTAATGACGACGACGAAGTGATCAGACAGAGAACTAAAGTCACCGACATAGCTCAAATAATTAGCTCTGTGAAGTGGCAGTGGGCTGGCCACATCTGTAGGAAAACCGATGGCCGTTGGAGCAGATGAGTTCTCGAGTGGAGACCGCGACTCGGCAAACGTAGTGTAGGACGTCCCGTGGCTAGGTGGAGCGATGATCTGCGCAGGATAGCCGGGAGAGAGTGGATGCGACGTACCGCCGACAGGGCACATTGGCGCGCGTTGGGAGAGGTCTATGTCCAGCAGTGGACAAATACAGGCTGTTGATGATGATGATGAACAACAAAGGAATCTATTTTTCTAAAACATCATAAGTACATTATAATCAACCCATTATCCTGTAAACATTAAAATTAACTTATCTATCCTGTCAACATAAAATGTAACAATGCCTTTGTTCGCTTCAACTTCCAAGAAAAGCTACTTTCAATACTTTAAAAAAATCTCCTTGGGAAATTTCCACGAATCCTTCTAGAATATTTTTGTTATATTTTAAGCCACGTGCGAGCGTTGCTAACAAAGCCACCGGCACCGGTCCCCGGGCGGTGCCTACTGCGCATGCCCGTCGCGGTCGGGGGGGTAGTGACGCATAACGTACTATTGATTTATTACCCCCGGCCACTCAACAGATATTTCGCAATCGCTCATAAAGCTATTATAAATAGATCGCCCCTTAGACCTCTGTTATAATTCTAATATTTGGATGTTAATAAATTGCTACATCGTCCACGGTTATGTTATAAGAAGGGAAACTTTTTGATTTCATTTTAGTGTAATGTTTGAATAAAACATACATATTCATATCTATTCTATATCTATACTTAAATCTGTAGAAGCGAAAATTCTGTACATTGAAAATATAAAAAAAATAAACAGCAGGGGGTGTTATTAGACCGACATCGAACAAAAAAATGTGATTAAAAAAAATTTTGTCTGTCTTTCTGTCTGTTTGTTCAGGCATCACGCAAAAACTACCGGTTCGATTACAATGAAACTTGGTATAATTATTCTTTAATATCCTGCTCAACACACTGGGTACTTTTTATCCCGGAAAATTATTTTAAAACAAAAAACAAACTTAATTTTGCGGTTCGATCCCTATATAGACCCGCTTACTGTACCAACCGCAAAAAATAAGTTGTTTGTTCAGGCATCACACAAAAACTACCGGTTCGATTACAATGAATCTTGGTATAATTATTCTACTTTACACAAAAAAAACTCATAGATAAGTTTCGCCATCCACGTGAACGAAGTCGCGGGCACAGCTAGTGAGATAATAAGATGATTGCAACATAGTATTTGTAACCTATTTCAAACTTACAAACATGTAATCCTGGTGTGTCGGGAGATAAATGAGACAACCGTATCGCTCGAATACTAGTTTATTACTGACTTCACGTCATTTACATACATCACATCCCTCCACCATTAATTTGGAAATCTGTAACAAAACAAAAACTTGACAAAAACAATATTTACTTATAGATAAAACAACAATACTATAATTTTAACAACTAGTTACTTATACTTAACTTAAAAATATTTCCTATAACTTATTGGTTTCCTAACACGCATTATACGAGTGTTAGGTTCTACTTGAACACTAACCTCCTGTGAAACCATTGGCCTAACTGTGTGAGAGGGTATATCCTCTCCTGCCTCCGAGCAAGCCTCCGCCCATTCCTCACCGTCTGATCTAGCACCCCCCGGTGATTGGTTACCACTATTATTACCCTCAATAAACCGCTCACCTCCCCCCGACGGTGAAGGTGAGGGAACACTAATGACCTCCGAAGGCGAAGGAAGGTCATCTACAACACTATCATCTTTAGGCGGCGCCGGCGCCGGCGTGGATGTCGGCGCCGACGCCGGCGTAGATGTCGGCGCCGACGCCGGCGTGGAAGTCGGCGCCGCCGGCGTGGAAGTCGGCGCCGCCAGCGTGGACGGCGGCTGCTGCGATAAGGCCTCATATACGGACGACACTGCCGGTGCGGACACAGGCAACGTCGTCACCTTACAATGCGTCTCATTATTTACATATTTTCTTATTTGATCTAGATGTCTATTACAAGTCATATCATAATCTACAAAATATATTTCAAACAATCTATTACCCATACACTTTTGTATGATACCTGTACACCAAATACTTTTTCTAGCAACATACCATTTAGCCCATACTTTTTCACCTATCTTAAAAGTTCTACTAGATTTTAATGACGAAATTTGTTTTTCCTGTTCTCTGTTATGTTTTTGTGGTAATAATAAATCAAGTCTAGACTTTAAGTTGCGACCAAACATTAATTGTGATGGAGTTACCCCGGTAGCACAATGAATAGTGTTTCTGTATTGAAAAAGAAAACTTAACAATTTTTCTTGTATTAATTTTATACATTTACTATCATTTAAAATACACTTAATCATTTTTTTACAAGTTTTGACAGAATTTTCAGCCTGGCCGTTACTGGCAGGATGATAAATTGGTGATGTTAAGTGTTCTATCCCATTAAAACGACAAAATTGAGAAAATTCCAATGAACTTATTTTCGGATCATTATCTGAAACAATAACATTGGGAATACCGAATTTAGCGAACATTTCCTTTAATTTAGTTATTAAAGAGTTTGTGGAAGTACCACGGTCCATTAGTACACACTCCAGCCATTTGGTATACGCGTCAACAACAATAAGGTAAACATGTTGTCCAATAGACATGTAATCTATGTGAATGCGGTACCACGGCGTCGGCGGCCGCGGCCACGGCGAGGGGGGCGCGCGCGGCGGTGCGCTGCGCATAGCGGTGCATGTGTCACACCCGCCAACCCACCTCTCGGTATCAGAGTCGATTCCCGGCCACCACATTCTACTACGGGCGGAACTTTTTGTTTTTACCACGCCGAAATGAGCTGAATGCAGTTCCTTTAACATACGTGTTCTATAAACATTGGGAATTACTATTCTGTGGCCGCGAAATAAACAGCCTTCGATTAATTCTAAATCCGTTTTACATTGAAAATATGGCATTACTGATTTACAATTTATTTTCCTAGGCCAACCCATCTTCATATATTTAATTACTGTTACTATTACACTATCACTTTCCGTCGCTCGTCTGATATCATTAAATGAAACCGGTTCCGTATTCGACTCTAAGAATAAGAAATATCTAGTGCTTTCGTCCTCCCGTTCCTTATCTATTGTTAAAGAACAAGGTGAACGTGAAAAATAATCCGCTACCTGATTATTCTGTCCGCCTACGTATTGCACTGTATAGTTGTATGCCGATAGTATAATCGCGTATCTTTGCAGTCTTAAAGCTGCCGTTACAGAAATACCATTCTTTTTCCCAAAAATAGAAATAAGGGGTCTGTGATCTGTCTTAAGAATAAAAGGTGTTTCACGGCCATATAAATATTGATGGAAATGTTTGACTCCAAATATTATTGCCGTAGCTTCTTTCTGTAACTGACTGTAGTTCCGTTCGCTAGCTGTTAGAGTGCGCGACGCGAAAGCAATAGGACGATCGCGGCGTGCGCCCGCGGCGGTGGCGCTGCCATGCGCGAGCACCGCGCCGAGCCCGCTCGGCCCCGCGTCCACCGTGAGCGTTAGCGGCGCCTGCGGATCGAAATGAGCCAGCACTCGGTCGCTAGCTAGCTCGCTTTTAACGAGTTCGAATGCAGTTTGTTGTCGTTCACCCCAATACCATTTTACACCGGATCGTAATAACTCATGTAGGGAACTTAAAATGGCGGATGCACTTGGAACAAAGTTTCTGTAATAGTTTACCATACCTATGAATCGTTTGACACCCACTATATTTGTCGGCGCCGGCGCATTTAAAATAGCCTCCACTTTAGTAGGACACGTCCTTAAACCGGTTTTATCTATCACGTAACCTAAATAAGTTACACTGTTATTAAAGAAAACACATTTATCTTTCTGCAGCCGTAACCCTGCGTTTTGCAATCTTTTTAAAACTTCTTTTAATCGTTCTAAATGTATGGTTTTCGTGGGGCCTGTAACACATATGTCATCTAACCATATACTGACACCTTCTACGCCAGAAAGTAACGTTTCCATGGTTTTCTGGAAAATAGCGGGCGCATTAGCGAGTCCGTAAACCAACCGGGTATAACAAAACAATCCTTTATGTGTATTTATGGTAGTTAGCCGTTGTGAGGCACTTGAAAGAGGGCACTGATTGTATGCGTTACATAAATCTAATTTCGTATAATGTTCCCCCCCACCTATTTTGGCAAATACCTCCTCTATCCTAGGTAAAGGGTATTTATCTATCAATAAATCTTTGTTTAATGTACATGAAAAATCACCCGCTATTTTCAATGTCCCATTCTCTTTTAAAACAGGTACAATAGGCGTAGCGTAATCCGAATAACTAACGGGTTTCAGTACGCCTAGGCTGACTAACCTATCTAACTCAGCACTGACCCTGTCCCTAAGCGCGAACGGAATTGATCTTGCCTTAAAAAACTTAGGGGTGGCACCCTCTTTTAGTTGTAATTCTACTTGAAACTTGTTAAAACAACCTAATTCGTCTTTCCAAAGGTCTGGGTATTGATTCAATAACTGTTGTACTTCCACAATTTTATGCTCCAATCCGCGAGACTCGCACCCAATGTTATTGTTATTTATTGAAAAAGAAATGTTAAATTTCGACATAAAATCGCGTCCAAGTAATGGGGGTCCACCGTTTTGTAAAACATAAAATCTAACATCCTTTATCAAATTACAATACTTAACTTTAGCAATGAAATACCCCAATGGAGTAATTTTATGTCCATTATATAAGCACATTTTAAGGTCACTTTTTATCAATGAAATATTAGAAAACAAATTTGAATAACATTGCTCAGATATAACAGAAGTACCAGACCCCGAATCTAATTCCATACAAAGATCTATATTGTTTACCTGAACGGACATTTTTATGGGATTATAATTAACGTACCTTAAATTATACAGTTCGCATTCCTTGCAATCATTATCGTGAGTTTCTTTTGTTGTTTCAATATTATGCAAATTAGACTTTTTTACACTACACATTTTTTTTAAATGCCCTTTTTGCCCACACACTAAACACTTGTAATTTTTGAACCTGCACTTAGCCGCGTAGTGGTTTTTGAGACCACAAACCGTGCACGTAGGCCGCTCGGCCCCCTGGACGCCCGGTGCCGCGGTGCGCGCGGTGCCCGCGCGGCCGCCACTCCGCTGCTCCTCCATTCTGTACACCGGCTCCTCCTTAACGATGACAGCCCGTGCTTGCCGTGCACACGCTACCTGTTGCGCCACCTCCATCGCTTGCAGTGGCGAGGGGTCCATACAAGACGATTCCTACCGTCTTCCCTTTTGAAAACAGACCAACTTACACTACTAAACTCTAAATTATCTAACACTCATACTTCAACTATATATTAACGACACCTACTTACTTATAATCACATAAAATATCTGTTTTTAATAAAAATTAAAATAATAATTCACGAAAGAATACATAGCGTAATATTCATCGCATAAGAAACGATTTAACTACCTCATACGGAAACAAAATCATAATAATCATTAAATACTACGAGTTACGGTTCAAAATCGCTTGGAAATAAAACGTTTTCCCTTGCAGGTCTAGCGCCATACAAAAGCATATTCACAACTACATACAATGAACCGTTCCGATACAAAATTCACGCACACATTGAAACATATTCGCACTAATTCACGCCCAAAAATAAGACGCTCGGCCACCGTCTTGCTACTAGATACTATTAATTATTCTGTGCCAGCCAAGGATCAGACCTGAGAAAGAGAGAGAAAGAGAACACGGCTGTTGACGTTTTGCAGAGCGTATTCGCGTATGTCAAGTGTCATGCCATTTAAGTTTTCGCGCGTTGTAACAGTTTGTTTTTGTTTTGTTGATTTTTACGATTTTACATGATAATATTATTTACGCGACTTATTGTTTTATGTAGTATTTGTAGAATTATTATTACGTAAACCTCAATTGTAAATTTGAAATAATTAGTGAGTTATACCTAAATTCGAAATTATTGGTTTTCGTGTTGTGAAGTGTGAAAGTTAAAATAAAACAAAACAAAAGTTTATTGCATATTGAGCAACTGTTGCTGAATGGATAATCTGCTAGGTGAGAATAATTTATTTAGTAAATTGGACTTAAAATACTACTTGAAAGTAGGGTGATTTCTTGTTAAATAATAATATAATCTTTTTAGAATGATTTCAACTAAATGTTATCAAACGACCTGTATGAAAATATACTCGAATTGTTTTTAAAACTGCACAGTTGTTTAAAATTGAATATGTTAGTCTATTGAAATAGGTTCAACTTGTACAACTGAACTTTTATACCAAATTGCATGCATAATTATGATGATTGCAACATATTTTTTGTTGCATTTTTTAGTTTAAATTTAAATTACATCATAACTATTACACACATAAAAATATGAATGAATTAAATGTAGTGAAATATAATTTATTTAAATAATAAAATAACTTAAGAGGCAGAATTAAAACTGATAAATTAAACATATTTCTTTGCACCTCCAGTGCCACCCATAAGTAGAAGTTAGTTAAATTAGTTATAAATAGTTAGTTCTGTTATATAAAGGAGGCAGAAACTTCAGAAAGTATACAAATAACCTAATTGTATAATTTTATGAGATCTGTCTCCGGTAAAATTCTTTAAATCTCTTTTTTATATTTAAATGATAACGGGGTATATAGCATAAAGTGTTTTGTTTCCTGTGTTTATCTTTATGTAAGCAAACAAATAACAATACAGCTGAACCGATTTTGATGGGCTTTTTACATAGCAAATGGTCAATATAATAAACAGTAACTTTTATGTTAAAATTAACATAGCATAAAATTAACATAACATATCAGCAAGAAATGTATTTCTGGAGTCGCGGAAAAAAGATTGTCATCAGTCTCATCCAAAATTATGTAGGCGTCGTTTTTTATTTTTTGGATCGTCTTCCCTTTCGGAAAATTTCACCCCTCGCCACTGATCGCTTGGCTGAATGTTAACCTCTTCGAATCACATTCGAACAATCTGTCACGTTCTGGTCCTGTTCCCAAGCCGAGCACGAAACGGTCCCGCAATAGCGTTTCTAATTCCGTGTCAAAATCGCAATATATCGCTAAACCACGCAGGCGAGCTGCCCACTCCTCGATGGTTTCGCCGTCCGATTTTATTGCTTCGTAGAACTTCGCTCTGTCAGCGAATGTCGACCGTTTTGGCGTGAAATGCTTATTGAGTACATAAACTAGCTCATCAAATGTTTTTTCTTCGAGTTTGTCCGGATGCACAAGGTTCCGAACCAGACGGTAGGACTCATCCGACAAGTGAGTCAACAACACAGCACTTTGATTACTGGCCGAAATGTTATTTAACTTTAAGAATTGTACTAGACGCCCGTAGAAAACGTCCCACTCATTAATTTTGTGGTCAAAAATGGTCACAGTACCGATTAAATTCGACATTTCTGTTAACTTTTTAACTGACATATATTTTTTTTTTTACTGCGGGTAGTTAGTCCTCGTCGTCAAATGGTGTGTCGGGAGATAAATGAGACAACCGTATCGCTCGAATACTAGTTTATTACTGACTTCACGTCATTTACATACATCACAAATCCACAATAGTTTCTGTCTGTTCCGCGTATAATCTGTTGTTGTTTCTTATCTAATAGGTCCAGGTATAACTTTAGCAGGTCCAGGTAACTGCTAGGAGTTGTGTAGAAGTATCTTGTGTAAACGATCTGTCATTAGGTCTACATCCTAGGAAGATAATTTTTAATTTTACTTACTAAATTTTTAGTAATTTATATTTATCGAAGTAAGGGTAATAGAAGTAAGGGCCCGCAGGCCGCCTGGGGGCCATACGTCTGGGTAGAATAATAAGTTCGCAGTAGGATAATAACATCTGAATTCTGATCCTGCGGCGCCCGTTTTAATAGAGAATGCGCTGAGTTTTTTTTAGGTAGGTCTCGCCCTTCTGGCGGGGAGAGCCACATATTTATAAACACCTACATTACTAGACTCCGAGAGTGTGCAGTTAAACGCATTTTCTCAGCGGAAAAAATAATAATAAAAAGGGTGACTAGTACGTTTATTAACTTTTCGTTAAGTAAGTAAGTATCTTAAAAAAATCAATCAAAATAAAATAATGATTATTTTCTCCCAATAATGTAGGTACATATTTGGTTATAACAAGTAAGTATGTTAGTAATTACTTAAATATCTATATACACTTTAAAAAGTCGATCTGAAGATGGACCTGGAAAACTTGAGGAACTCCTCGACGACTTTCCTCGCAGTTACCTCGTGTTTTGCTTGATTATTTTTTATCGATGAGACCTTTACAACTACTTCGATAGGTTGTGATTCTAAAAAAAACATTGAGATAACAATCGAGAAACATCTGTCAATGACAGATGTTGGGCTCAAAGTTCTATTATTTGAATATTATTATTGTTCACGCATCTACTGCGTGATGCCGACCGGTTGGGGGACGGGAGGGGCGCGGACGGCCGCTCGACACAAATTCACTTCGGACCAAGGCATCGCCGCCGGGAACGATTCACACGCATTAAACTTTTTTTTATATCACTCGTAACGGCGTCTTGTGATATTCAAGAAATACAAACGTTATTGATACAGTCCACTCAGGACCCTTAACAATTATAATATTTCAATACAGATTAGGGTTCTTGCCCTGCGGACGGGTTAAGAACTCAAAAGAACATAGAAAAACTTCGCATAAGAGGCGTATTAAAATTAACCTTTATTATTTTCAAATTTTAGTGTCACAAGTTGTGAATTTTTAATTTGAAAATAATAATAGGTATTCAAATAATAAAACTTTGAGCGCAACATCTGTCATCTGACAGATGTTACTCGATTGTTATATCTCAATGTTTTTTAGAATTTATAGAAACGTTAACCCTTTGCTCGATTCATAGTTTACGAGTTGGGGTAGTGGTTTATTCCAAACCACAATTCAGTTTGATATCAACATAAGATAATCTAACCAAATGTTTCGTCTTTTGTGACTTTTTTCTTTGTAGCACAAACTGAATAGATTTTATTTGTTTAAATATATCTAATACAATAGGTACAATGTAAACGAAGGGTCGAAGTTTATCACAGGCATTGGATTCTGTTGTGTTTATCTTTAGAATAAATAAATTAGATCTCGCAACAAGCTTTTGTACTATATTTATAATAAAATGTTTAAAGGAAATGATTTTTATTCTTTTTAGTATATTTATACAGGGTTACTGGTTTCAATGAAGATCAATTGTGTACATATATACATATACATATATGTATATATATATATCAATGGTAAATATCTCATTAAAAACAGTTAAGTGTTGTTATAATAACGTCTGCATTGTGAACCCTACTTTTAACTAGAAATATGACAGCCTAGTAAGGTGGTGGATATCGTGGAGGGAAAACAGTGCGTGGAGATTCTAAGGTCCTCTCTGAAATACGGAAATATTAAGGGGAATTTCCCAAACGGCTTTTTTTGTCTTCGGTGATATTAGTATTTGAAAAAAAGGATAGGTATTGTTCTGAATTATATTTTTAAGTAAGTATTCATTAGATAGTTAGTATTGGGTTGTGGCAAAAATATAATTTGCTTAGTAGAAAAAAGAAATAAGTAAGTAAGTACATAAATCTCATTTTTTTCAAATCGGTGCTGTCCCTCTTCTTTTTTTACAAACAAAAGAGACCAATAAATTTTAATATACTTACTTAAGTAACTTTAGTATAAGTCTGTTGGTACGTTTTTGAATTTTGTCGTATGACATCGGCAAACGAGCTACAGACCCGAAATTTTTACATTTCATTAGCCATACCGTCCGCGGCACGAAACAACATGTTCTCTCTGGAAGAGCATTTTGAAATTTTAAAAACTTATTATCCAAATCGCCGAAACTGTGCGAACTCACTGGTGCGCGGTAAAATTCAAATCAATCAAGGAAAAGTCAACCAAGAGTCACAGTTTGGTGTGGATTTTGGAGTGGTGGCATAATTGGCCCATTTTTCTTCGAAAATGATGCTGGCAACGCCGTTACCGTCAATGGCGAACGCTACAGAGCCATGTTGACCAACTTTTTATGGACTAAAATCGACGCTATAAATGTGGACGACCTTTGGTTTCAACAAGATGGCGCCACATGCCATACAAGCCGACTTACGATCGACCCTTTGCGCACCAAGTTTAACAACCACATAATCAGCCGTTCAGGAGATGTCAATTGGCCAGCGCGTAGCTGCGATTTGACATCGCTGAACTTCTTCCTGTGGGGTGCCGTTAAAGACCGATGTTATGCGGATAATCCAGAGACAATTCCAGCTTTGAAAAACAACATTACGACTGTTTTGAGTGAAATTGGGCGCCGAGGTAATTCAAAATGTCATCACTAATTGGGGTGACCGAATGACACTGTAAGGCCCGGTAGAGGGAGCCACATGAACAAAATCGTTTTTTAAGGTATAAGTTGGTGGCCGACCGCAGACCACACGAAGCCGACCACACGAAGCCGACCACACGAAGCCGACCACACGAAGCCGCGCCACTACTGGTTTGTATGAATCTCTATGAAATAACATTCGAAGTGGGCTTCATGAAGCTAGCTTCGCGTCGCCGAGCAGCAGATGGGAGTGTCGCCCGACCGCGGATCAGTAGTGAAGCTGGCCATAGATATATATATCCGACCATAGATTAAATCAGCGGTCCCACAGTGAGCGATGAACTATCGGCGAGTTTCTCGCCCAAGAAAAGGACAGTGAATGTACATTCCATGTTAACGAAAGATTAAATTAAAATTAATTATGGATAAATTAAATCGAATAGAATAATTGTTAATTGAAGAAACAGTACACTAATTACTCGATATTTTCATTTTCAAGAACATTTAATCCGTAAACGAAACCTTTTTTGAATTGAATTTTGATCGAACGTTGTCTCAGTTGTCTGACAGACTCATGTCATGTCTGACTATTTTATTCGCTCGACGTTATATATTTTATTTTTTTATTTTCGTACAATTTTAAATAGTAAAAACACGGATACGTAGAAAAGTAGCAATTGTTGATTTTGTACCGTTGCGTTGCGTTTGTACCAACACACAAGACGTCGTGTCGCAACAACTGCCTCAATGTTCGGCTGAATAATCACTACTATTAACAAAGGCGAGTGCGAAACGAACAGATACACCGACCCCCGTGCCAACTGCGCCCTCTTCTGCTACACGTGCCCCTTAGCAGAAGAGTTACGCGCAGGTATCCCGCCAGCCGCTCCGCAAACCAAGCAACCAACAAGCCTCATCTGGTGCGTACTATCCAGGTTAAGAGCGTAGCTGCACCTAAGAGACAGCAAGTAGCAGTAAGTGCAGCAGAGAAAGTCGACGTGGATGGCTTCACCCTGGTAGAGAGGAAACTTCGACCGAATCCGTCCCGTAACCGACGTGGTACCGCCCGGCGCCCCTTCTGCAGTAACAGAGGTCACTCTACGTGTTGTGGAGATGGAGCCCACCGTATCGGTTACTTCAAGTACCTACGAACGAAGTACAGGGACATGTTACTCATATTATTATATGTGCGCGTGGTTTGGAAGACTGTGTGCTTAAAACAAATAGGTTTACAGAAAGTTAACATTAAAAAATATGCTTTGTTAATAAATTATTTGTGTTAGTTGATTTAAAATTAAAAATATTTGTGTGAAAATCTTTTGCAGTTTTTATTTACTATACTTATATATTAAACACAACGAACGCTATGCTATCTATGCCTTGCTTATTATACCTATAATATTCCTTGAGAATCGATGATTTCAGAAATATCTACATACATTTTTCACCTAGATAGATGTGTATTATAAGATTTACGAGTCAAATTTCACCCGAGCGAAGCCGGGATTTCATCTTGTAATTACATAATATGTGCATCTCTTTTGTTTACACGGAATGTATGTTCACTGTCTTTTCCTTGGGCGAGAAACTCGCCGATAGTTCATCGCTCACTCAACGTCAGACATCTTATTACACGGAGCACCCGGAACTTAGAGTAGAAAGCCAAACGGAGCGAAAACTCTGAGGCCTTCCCCTCTGTCAAAGGTTTAAGAATGCAGAATGCCCATGGGCTTATGGTTTTATAAAAACTAATCGCCTCGCGTTCCGCGCATGTTCCGCGTCATTCAGCAAATGACAGTGCGCGTCGAATGATACCCAACAAAAATGTCAAATTGCTGTGTATTTTTATGTATAAAAAGCGATCAGAATCATCAAGTATACAAAAGGATAATACCACTTATCACTTGTAAGTATTATTTAATATTGTTAAATAATGCACTAAATTACAAAAACAAAAAAAAAATTTCTGTTCGGAATCTAAGTCAGTCCGCTTTTTCATAATAGGTATACGAATATATAGCTTTTTTACTTAATAGTCAAAAATCATTGACAGCAAATTTATCGTTAGTATCAAGCACTGGTGTCGCTTACTTTAAATTGACGTCATCTCTTGCACGTATAGGTACGGCCCTGTGTGAGAATGTACAAGTGTGCGTAAATTGCAACTAGTGTTTGATAATTTTGGTCGTGTGCGTTCGTAGCTACGTCACCCCCAGTTGCATTGGTGTGAAATTGTCTGTGTGTGCGTTACCGCACTCTCCACGCAGAAATTGACAGACTTTTTTATTATCAAATTTGTTCTCTTATTGTCTCCGTTTGGCTTTCTACTCTAAGACTCGGAACGAACGAACTGGATGTCATCATCTGTTGCCATCTGCAGTTGTCGCCTGCAGTCGGGTTCGAAATCAAGACCGCAGCTACGTGAAGCTACGAAGTGTCATGATGACATTAGCCGGCTTCGTGTGGTCGGCTTCGTGTGGTCTGCGGTCGGCCACCAACTTATACCTTTAAGGTATAAATTGGTGGCCGACCGCAGACCACACGAAGCCGACCTCACGAAGCCGCGCCACTACTGGTTTGTATGAATCTCTATGAAATAACATTCGAAGTGGGCTTCATGAAGCTAGCTTCGCGTCGCCGAGCAGCAGACAGGAGTGTCGCCCGACCGCGGATCAGTAGTGAAGCTGACCATAGATATACACACATCAAAAGTGTCTAGGGATCAAGCATTTTTATGCGGATTTCTTGAGATTGAGATGTGGCTTTGTAATAAATTTATGATTTTATAAATTTATATGGATCCTTTTTGGTGCATTTCATAATTTGAATCAGGAACTGTGAATCAAATTCGAGTAAAAGATGAAAATCAGCTGTCAATATTTTCCCTATAAAAACATACAACGCATTGAAGACATTATTAGTGCTACTGTTTCCCTACTACTGATTAAAACCAACGTTATTATGGAGCGGCGACGTCATTTAAGCAGGGAAGAAATGCTCAGAGCCGTGGGAATGATAGAAGCTGGTCCCGGCAACGTACTGTGGCTTTAGCTCTGAATACAAGTCAGAGTGTTATCAGTCGACTTTGGACACGTTACCGAAGCACTGGTACCGTGGCTGAGCGCCATGGAGGACGGTATCGCTGCACCACACGGAGACAAGACCGATACATTCAAATCTTAACTCGAAGAGCTCCAACAATAACCGCCATGATGTTAGCCGTGCGGCTTCATCACTCTTCAGGGAACTTAATTAGCGACCAAACAGTCAGAAACCGCTTGCATGAAGTGAACCTTCATTCCCGAAGACCGCTACGGGTACCACCTATAGCAATGCACAATCGTAGGATTCGATATCAATGGGCTCTTGAACACAGAAATTGGGCAGAAGAACAATGGCGTTTCGTGTGCTTTTCTGATGAGTCTCGTTTTGGTATGAGACCGGATACAAGACGTATACGACACTGGAGAACCCCTGGACGCCAACAGCGATTAAAATCCTGCCAGGAAGTCCATCCTTATAGTGGTGGAACCATCATGGTATGGGCGGGTATTTGGATCGGCGGAAGAACTGAGTTGATTTGGATCAGAGGCAACCTCAACGCTCAAATTTATGCTGAGACGATTGTATCAGACGTCATCGTTCCTCTACAAGTGCAAATCGGTCCCTTATTTCAGTTAATGCATGATAATGCACGACCGCACACCGCAAGAGTTGTAAGACAGACTCTCGCCGCAGCTAACATCAATGTCCTGCCCTGGCCTGCTCAGTCGCCAGACTTGAACCCGATTGAGCATGCATGGGATATGCTACAGAGAAGAGCTCTGCCGAATATGGAGGGTATCCAGTCGCAAGAAGACCTTTTTTTGTTGTTGCAACGAACATGGGCGGCCATTCCACAGCGTGATTTGGATGAACTCATTTTGAGTATGCCAAACCGATGTTCTTGTGTTGTTAGTGTTCGCGGTAGAAACACGGATTATTAATTGTTTAAGTTACCCAATAAAATTTTAAAGAAAACTGTTATTTCAGTCTTTTTTTCGAACTTTAATGTTAGTGGTTTAAATGTCAAAAATCCCTTTATTAGGAAAATGGCAAATTTCTTTATTAATGCAAAGGTGACTTGGTTTATCGTTACTGTGACAAACGAAAACACTTTATTTGATGAATCCTTAAAGAAAATTTTAATTAATATCAATCAGGAGAAAAGTTATTGCAAAAATATATGTTGATCCCTAGACACTTTTGATGTGTGTATATATCCGACCATAGATTAAATCAGCGGTCCCACAGTGAGCGATGAACTATCGGCGAGTTTCTCGCCCAAGAAAAGGACAGTGAATGTACATTCCATGTTAACGAAAGATTAAATTAAAATTAATTATGGATAAATTAAATTGAATAGAATAATTGTTAATTGAAGAAACAGTACACTAATTACTCGATATTTTCATTTTCAAGAACATTTTATCCGTAAACGAAACCTTTTTTGAATTGAATTTTGATCGAACGTTGTCTCAGTTGTCTGACAGACTCATGTCATGTCTGACTATTTTATTCGCTCGACGTTATATTTATTTTTTTATTTTCGTACAATTTTAAATAGTAAAAACACGGATACGTAGAAAAGTAGCAATTGTTGATTTTGTACCGTTGCGTTGCGTTTGTACCAACACACAAGACGTCGTGTCGCAACAACTGCCTCAATGTTCGGCTGAATAATCACTACTATTAACAAAGGCGAGTGCGAAACGAACAGATACACCGACCCCCGTGCCAACTGCGCCCTCTTCTGCTACACGTGCCCCTTAGCAGAGGAATTACGCGCAGGTATCCCGCCAGCCGCTCCGCAAACCAAGCAACCAACAAGCCTCATCTGGTGCGTACTATCCAGGTTAAGAGCGTAGCTACACCTAAGAAACAGCAAGTAGCAGTAAGTGCTGCAGAGAAAGTCGACGTGGATGGCTTCACCCTGGTAGAGAGGAAACTTCGACCGAATCCGTCCCGTAACCGACGTGGTACCGCCCCTTCTACAGTAACAGAGGTCACTCTACGTGTTGTGGAGATAGAGCCCACCGTATCGGTTACTTCAAGTACCTACGAACGAAGTACAGGGACATGTTACTCATATTATTATATGTGCGCGTGGTTTGGAAGACTGTGTGCTTAAAACAAATAGGTTTACAGAAAGTTAACATTAAAAAATATGCTTTGTTAATAAATTATTTGTGTTAGTTGATTTAAAATTAAAAATATTTGTGTGAAAATCTTTTGCAGTTTTTATTTACTATACTTATATATTAAACACAACGAACGCTATGCTATCTATGCCTTTTTTATTTTACCTATAATATTCCTTGAGAATCGATGATTTCAGAAATATCTACATACATTTTTCACCTAGATAGATGTGTATTATAAGATTTACGAGTCAAATTTCTTGTAATTACATAATATGTGCATCTCTTTTGTTTACACGGTATGTATGTTCACTGTCTTTTTCTTGGGCGAGAAACTCGCCGATAGTTCATCGCTCACTCAACGTCAGACATCTTATTACACGAAGCACCCATAACTTAGAGTAGAAAGCCAAACGGAGCGAAAACTGGGAGGCCTTCCCCTCTGTCAAAGGTTTAAGAATGCAGAATGCCCATGGGCTTATGGTTTTATAAAAACTAATCGCCTCGCGTTCCGCGCATGTTCCGCGTCATTCAGCAAATGACAGTGCGCGTCGAATGATACCCAACAAAAATGCCAAATTGCTGTGTATTTTTATGTATAAAAAGCGATCAGAATCATCAAGTATACAAAAGGATAATACCACTTATCACTTGTAAGTATTATTTAATATTGTTAAATAATGCACTAAATTACAAAAACAAAATAAAATGTTCTGTTCGAAATCTAAGTCAGTCCGCTTTTTCATAATAGGTATACGAATATATAGCTTTTTTACTTAATAGTCAAAAATCATTGACAGCAAATTTATCGTTAGTATCAAGCACTAGTGTCGCTTACTTTAAATTGACGTCATCTCTTGCACGTATAGGTACGGCCCTGTGTGAGAATGTACAAGTGTGCGTAAATTGCAACTAGTGTTTGATAATTTTGGTCGTGTGCTTACGAAAGCACACGACCAAAATTATCAAACACTAGTGGGGGTGACGTAGCTACGAAGCTACGTCACCCCCAGTTGCATTGGTGTGAAATTGTTTGTGTGTGCGTTACCGCACTCTCCACGCAGAAATTGACAGACTTTTTTATTATCAAATTTGTTCTCTTATTGTCTCCGTTTGGCTTTCTACTCAAAGACTAGGAACGAACGAACTGGATGTCATCATCTGTTGCCATCTGCAGTTGTCGCCTGCAGTCGGGTTCGAAATCATGACCGCAGCTACGTGAAGCTACGAAGTGTCATAATGACATTAGCCGGCTTCGTGAGGTCGGCTTCGTGTGGTCTGCGGTCGGCCACCAATTTATACCTTTATTATTGACGGGGATACTTTTAGCTTTACAACAACAAAAAAGTAATAAAAAATATCAATGCATACTCTTTTGATCGCATTTTTAAAAACGTTCCAATAGATGGCCGACCCTGTTTAACTTATTCTATTACAATAGAATAAAATTTATACAGGGTTACTGGTTAAGTCGACCTATTCCCGTTAAGGGCTTGTAATCTATATCGTTTCTGACTGATATAACTATGAACTATCCTATCCTAAATCTAACAGATTAAGAGATATTTGAAATTAATTTTTTTTTGTAAAAAAATCGGATTTTCGGCTATTAGCTTAGATATTTTCAAATGCGTTTTTGTAAAATAAGGTGCTTTGTGACCCCAATAACCAATATTGTACGTAAAATGAAAATAAGTAGTTGTAGACGATTAAAACTTATAAAAACTAGTAAAAAACAGAAATTTTATTTTTCTTTCAAGAAAAAATAATGTTTAGCAGATACGCCTAAAATATTTACGTTTCAACAGCTATCCAAAGAGGTATACCAACCTAAGGTTTTATCATTTTGTAGAAAACATTTAGTTTTATAGGCTAATGGGAAGGCTTAATACAGAAATTTATTTCCCTCCATAGTGTGTGCTAGTGGACAGTCAAGATGATCCTGTGTCAAATCGCTATATATTCCCGTAAATAACAAAAGTATGCCACATAAGTTGCTCCCGGAAAATTATTTTATATTATCGGTGATTGCATTTTTGCAGTGTAATCACTAGTTTTATTATTATTGTTGTTTGGCTGTAACAAAGGTAGTAAGTGAATTAGCTTTATTACCACCGATGTGATAATTTACAACGAAATGATAAGAAAAAGTCAATCGATGTCTTATATCTAATGTCGGTGTTTTGACTCATGATCAAAACATAGTTTTGTCACATCGATAAATCATTTTATCATCTGGGTAGATCCCGTGTCATTACCCTATGTATAATTGAATGACATATAAGAGATTTTTGTCTTTATTTTTATACTTACTTCATTTTAATGAGTCGTGGTGGAAGGATCGGCTAGTCTGCGTTACCGACTTGCCGTCCGTAGACCATTGCCCAGGGTGCGCCGGGCGCATGCTTATTATGATACGCCACTCGGGGAGGCTCCTTCCTTCCAAAAACTGATAATAAAATACCCATACTTATATATATAAAATAAATCTGGTTTGTTTGGGGCAAAAAGTTTAAGGTCGTCCATATAAAAAAGATGAAAGATGGACTCGCTGTTTCTCCGAAGCCTAAATACTTATATATAATCCAGACCAGAATCCCCTAAGAGGGTAGGTACATAGAGGGTTCAGAGCCAGGTATAACCACAAGGGACTCAAACCATCGCTGAATCCTGATCCTGAAATATACACCTTTCAATTTTGATTTTGAGAGGGATCCATGATACTACTCGACAGACGAAGAGTTGTGACCCACTGTCTCATACACGAACTCAGGAGAGCTCTCAGAGCTGCATCAACCTTGTACAGCTCCAATCTCCTCTCCAACTATGAATGAGGCACCGAGTCATAAGCCTTCTTGTAGTCAATACAAGCAGTAGACAGATTTCCTTTACCATGCCGGACCTTGGCAAACGGTCATATCAAAAAGGAGGAGCTCCTTAGTACCACGGGACCGAGCCTTACATCCATTCTGATTTATGGGCCATGAAATTGTTCGCTAGAATATGCAAATTAATGTTTGATGTCAGGATGGACGTAAGTTTAGGTAGCTTATAGATGGTGGATAAGCATGTGGATCCGTATTACTACCAGACTTGTGGAGTTGAAAGCTGACACATGTTGTTAGGAAACTGAGAAGAAATCCAGCTTCAAGGGCGTTCTGGAATTGCAAAGCTAAGCGAGCATGTGATTTACGGAACCATTTAAACCAGAAGTTATGCAACTAATACAATCCAGGACTTTTCCAGTTCTGGGCCGAACGGATCGTATAACTGACGTCATCGGTGATGACGATAATTGCATCCTAGGTTCTATAGAGTCACACGCACGCTGTACAACGTTCATCCAATCACCCGCTGTGTGGGCAACAGGCACATTGTTCTAGATTAGTTATATACCCACAATATTATAGATTAGATTCCTAGCTAACGTGAGTAGATTGTTCTAAATTAGTCAAGTATCAACTTAATTGTATCATTATATATCTGGGGGCACGGCAGTGCCCCCCGCCAAGTCGAGCGCGAAGCAAACACTGCCGTACCATCCTTTACAGGAACCATTTCGCCGCATTTTCAGACCCCTATTAGAGAACCTCTGGATAAGACCAGAACGCTGAAATTTTCGTCATCTAGTAAGCTATACAATCACATACTTAAAATAAAATTTCAAGTCTGTAGGTCATTTAGTTCCGAAGTTAAGCGAAAGCAAAGTTTCGTATTTAAGACAGACACTCACTCACTCACTCACTCACTCACTCACTCATGATCATCAAAATAGAACTAGTACTTCCCATAAACCTAGAGAGCTAAAATTTGGTACAGAGTTAGGGTTTAATGGCCACATATAGGCAAAACTATAAAAACTAGGATAATCCAACGGGAACGGGAATTATACGGGAACGGGAATGGGAATTGTAACTCAAGTACGGCTGAACTGATTTGGCTGAAAATTGGTGGGGAGGTAGCTTAGAACCAGGAAAAGGACATAGAATACTTTTAATCCCGAAATTCCCACGGGATTGGGAACGAGGATTTATAACTCAAGAACAGCTGAACTGATTTGGCTGAAAATTGGTGGAGGTAGCTTAGAACTAGGAGAAGAACATAGAATACTTTTAATCCCGAAATTCCCACGGGAATGGGAACGGGAATTTATAACTCAAGAACGGCTGAACAGATTTGGCTGAAAATTGGTGGGGAGGTAGCTTAGAACCAGGAGAGGGACATAAGATACTTAGAATCCCGAAATTCCTACGGGAATGGGAACGAGAATTTATAACTCAAGAACGGCTGAATTGATTTGGCTGAAAATTGGTGGGGAGGTAGCTTAGAACCAGGAAAGCACAAAGAATACTTTTGATCCCGAAATTCCCACGGGAATGGGAACAGGAATGATAATTCTTAAACAGCTGAACTGATTTGGCTGACAATTTGTGGGGAGGTAGCTTAAAACCAGGAGAAGCACATAGGATACTTTTTATCCCGAAATCCCCACGGAAACGCGAACGGGAACTACGCGGGTGAAACCGCAGAGCGCTTAATAATAAAATACTACTCCTAAAAAGAAAAAAATGTGTCAAATCAGAAAATCTTATAAAATCAATTAATATAAACACGTTTCAACAAAAATAAATGAAATCCCACCAAAAACATTCTGTAAAAAACTAGCCAAGTCTCGATGGAGCTGCTTATTTATCTCTAAAAAGTAATGAAATCTAGACAAACTGGTACCAAGTCTAAGGTTCCTTACTGCGATTTCTTTATTATTATAGTTAATGTTGTGTGACTTGGCCGTTGAACATTGTGTAAAACGTTAGTAGTGGGTACAAGTCAATTTTGTTTACACGGAATGTTATAACATTATTAAAATACGCAGCTTTATCAAGCCTACAATTGACTGGATATTGAAATAACGTTTTTCAAGTGGCAATTTTCTATCGTCAATGGGTAGCGATTCTGGCGACAGATTGGTGCAATAGTGTCATGGAGCACCTAGTTTTGTACCCTTGTGTACATGTACCCTTCAACGGCCAAATCACACAACATTAACTATAATAATAAAGAAATCGCAGTAAGGAACCTTAGACTTGGTACCAGTTTGTCTAGATTTCATTACTTTTTAGAGATAAACAAGCAGCTCCATCGAGACTTGGCTAGTTTTTTACAGAATGTTTTTGGTGGGATGTGAATATTACCGGAAATATATAAAATCTAGGAAATTATGAAATCTAACCTAACATAAAAGCGAAGTTAGCGGCGCATGCACATACGTCTCTATGACGCGACGTTATATTGGAATATTCTCAAGTAATTCTCAAAATACTCAAGAAATAAAGTAGTCGTATGCTCATACGTCTGTATGGCGTAACGTAAAATAAGGCTAGAAACACATTTGTCCCACGTACGCAACGTATGCAACGCATTATGAAATCTGGCCCCTGATATTTGTATGGTTAGAAACATACTTATCATACGCAATGCTATCCCACGCGTCCCATGCAATGTCCTTTTTGATATTCAAAGGCGGATAGATTATAGAATTTAAATGCCGCTGCTAGATAAGTGGTCTTTATTTGTGTCTTGGTATTAATCCTTATAAAACTAAATTGCTTCATATTTCAATTCATCATTTCAAGACTGCTTCAATACCTTTATTAATTCTTTTGAATAATTCAATTCGGACATTCCATCCGAAAGATATCACGAGTTTAAAAAGTAAGTACTTACATACGAGGGGGGGTCAAAAAGTTCGCGGAATGGAGGGGATAGCGGGGGGTGGGGGACCTGCCGCAGGTAGTAACTAATGAGCAACTCTTTGTGAGTATATATGCCAAGTTTGAACCTGATTGTGTCAATAACCTTTGACCTGTCGTCGATCAAACAAGTGAATCCGGAAGAAAAACTTGAACATGGAAAAAATCGAGTTTCGTGCCGTCATAAAGTTCCTCACTAAGCAAGGAAAACCACCTCAGAAAATTTTGGAAGAAATGTTATCAGTATACGGGGACTCTTGCCCTGGGAAAACCATGGTGTACAAGTGGAATAGCCTTTTCAAGCAAGGCAGAGAGTCTCTTGAAGACGACCCTCGCTCAGGACGGCCGATTGAGGCCACCACCTCAAACATCGTTGAAAAAGTGGAGAATCTTATACTGGAGGATACTCGTTTGAAGAAGAAACAACTTGCAGAAATGGTTGGAGTATCACCTACAACCATTTTAAATATTCTACACGACAATCTTGGGATGTCAAAAGTCAGCGCAAGATGGGTGCCAAGAATGCTCACACCACCACAGAAACAGCTGCGCGTCGAGTATTCAAAGGAGTTTTTAGACCTCTGTAGCGCCGACAAGGAAGGAATTTTTGCAAGACTTGTTACTGCAGATGAAACTTGGGTTCATCATTATGAGCCTGAGTCGAAGCAAGAGTCTATGCAGTGGCATAAAAAGGGTCAGCCCCCCCCTAAGAAATACAGGGTGTCACAATCGGCTGGAAAAATCATGGCAACTGTTTTTTGGGATACAGAGGGTATTTTATTAATAGATTATAAAGATAAGGGTGTTTCTATAACGGGAGAATACTACGCTAATCTACTAAGACAATTAAAAGAAGCAATCAAGGAGAAAAGGCGGGGAAAGTTGACAAAGGGTGTGCTGCTTTTGCATGACAACGCACCGGTACACAAGAGCCGCGTTGCGATGGCTGCCCTTCATCACTGTGGCTTCGAAATGTTAAACCATCCTCCCTATAGTCCAGACTTAGCCCCCTGTGATTATTTTTTATTTCCCAAATTAAAAAAAGAGCTTCGGGGGAAGAAATTTTCCGATGATGAAGAAGTCAAGTCGGCGATTTCGGCCTATTTTGAGGACAAAGACAAATCATTTTTTTTCGACGGTATTAATAAGTTAATAGAGAGATCTGAAAAATGTATTCGACTTAAGGGGGAATATATTGAAAAAGAAAAATAGTACAGTATTTTATTTCACCCCCCTTCCCCTCCGTTCCGCGAACTTTTTGACCCCCCCTCGTATTATGAAAAGATAGGTGGTCGGCGCGCGCTGCTCACCCTACTCAGCGAGCTAGCTAGGATCTTATGCGATGTACCTAGGCGTCACTGAGGCCTGGATATAGGCTATCCCGTATGCCCACGGGAAAGAGAACTACGCCGGTGAAAGCGGGGCGCTGCTAGTTAATAATAAAATACTATAATATATATGTGCTTCCTAATGATAGGTTTGAAGTCAGTGCCAAGCCAAAAATCAAATAAAACTATTAAAAAAATTATAAATTACAACTATAATTCGAGACGAACCGTCAACGAACGTCTGTCTCTTATCAAAGGTCTATCCGCTTGGGTCGTTTTGTTTATCAATAGGTCGTGGCCAAACTCTACTCTAATTCTCTCTCATCTGTGCTATCAGTCTGACTGATGTCAGTCACCGGCTCTACGCTTCTCTTTAAGTAGCCGGGCGTCTATAATAGTGTCAAATTCAAAATTTGACGTTTCAGAATTTGATTTGTTTTATTTTTATTTACCTAAATAGTACTTACTTACGTATATTTACGTATATTATTTAAACATGTATGTATACAATGGATAAAAACTTAATATATTTATTAAATACCTATTGCATTCTTATCAATTACTAATTACAATATCTGTTAGGTATTTGAATTTTGCAATTCGAAATGCCGAATACCTAGGTACGAAACTAATTTTGTTTCCATCGTGCATCGATATGTTTATTATTTATTTTATAAATTAGTAAGTACTGATTGCGCATGTGAAAGCGCAATGCGTTTGTTTGTAATCTTCCCACCCCACCCACCGCTGAACCCTCTCGGCGTCTATTTTTCGAAATCTGATTGGTGTAATTCGTCATAATAAAAATCAATAAATTTGTAAATTTGTCTCGTTTCCTCTTATAAGAACCCAATGGAAATGAAAGATACTCCGTCTCTCTCCTTCTGACCCCTCGTTGGCGTCTCGGTACCGGGACCGGGGGGCGCGCTACCACTTCGTGCGGGCGGAGCTGGCTGCCATTCCAGTCGCGACGTTTGAGTGCGGTACACGCGCCTGCGTTATTTCCGTGCTGAACATTATAAGATAGGAAGTTTCTTTTTTTCGGTTCTTTGTGTTTAAGTTCATCGTGAAAATTCAGCAATATGGTTAAAAATGTCAAGTAAGTACTCTAGAATTATGAGCTCGTTCGTTACTATTATTGATTTTGTACTAGCTGTGCGGCACTGCGCATCGCGTTGGTGATACAAAATGGCGTAGCATCACCAACATGGCGAAGGGCGTGTTTGTACTTCAGTATTTAAAGCTTGGTGGTTTAAAATAATATTATTTATTGTATTTGTATGCAATATTTTATTTACTTATATAAGTAAGTTAACTTAACTTTGCATTTGCTGGTCGTTTAACAAACACGTTTGTTTAAGCAATATACCTAGTCATCCTACTTAATTCTTTTGAAGTTGTACCTACCTATACCTACTTGTGAATATATTAAGTACTTATATTAATACTGTATAAAAATGTATTTTATATTACTAACATAACTATATATAAATGTTTGCGATTTATTTAAATATTCTAACCTGTCTCTTGCCAGTGCAATTGTTGGTTATGTATTATGATGATTTATTTTAATTAAATTCATAATACTAACTTGATTTTATTACTTTGCCTTGGCTACTTAAAATTTTAAATATTTTTTTAAAAGACGGTGCACTGATATTTTTACTTAAAGACTTCCATCTGGCAACTAGTTTAATTGTATATTTCTATTATGCTGACATAATAGGTACAAACTTTTGAATTTTTTTTTGTTGAGCCACCCTCCACTAGTTTCTTACAAAACAGACTTGTTTAAACAATAAGCACTTACTTAAATTATTATTTAAATGAATAAAATACTTAATTATCTATACGTGGCAAATTTGTAAATAATCATATAGGTAATTACTTTGGTAATTACTTACATATAAATACAATAAATATATTTGTTTAAAATACAACATTTTGAGAAACATCTTCGATGCACAGGAGAGTTGGAGTAGTCGGCATTGAACGTTTGATTTTTTTATAAATTTGATTTGAATACATAAAAAGTATTCATCCCAATCTCAAATTATGCACTGACAAAGAAAACTTTACATCCCAATTTAAATTATTTATCATATGAATCGTTCACATGATAAATTAGGTATTTAAATTGTGATGTTAAGTTTTCTTTGTCAGTGCATAATTGGAGATTGGGATACAAACTAGAATTTTGTTTAACAAATGTACCCAAATAGGTATATTTTTATTTATTGAAGTATAAATTATGTATGAATTTAAATGTATTTGTAATTTAAATGTAACATCAACATCGGCAAGATTTTAAACAAAAACAATGTATGTGTCCTTCAATTAAATAAAATAATATTTATTATCATTTGCTAGATGGTTTGGTACTTTTTTAGATATCAATATTTTAATGATTTAATAATGATATACTATTTACCCAGACAGTTGTTTATCTGTATTTGCAACTTCCCGCAGATAAATTTATAAAATATTTATGGCTTATTCCAATCTGTCCGCCAAGTAGTTCGATAATATAACTACTTGGACAAAAATATTCCAAATAGTCCGACAGCAGTAAAGTACAGTCAAATAAAAAAGAAATAACGAAATGGCTCTGTTCAAAATAAATTATGTTTTTAGACATTTAACAATAATCTATTTTAAAATACCAGAAGAACAGAACTGTAGAGGAGGTATTTTCAATAAATAAACTTAGTTAAATTAATTCACAAAATTAAATAAAGTTATTGGTATTTCTATGGAGAATTATTATTAGAAGTACCAGGAGAGCATAACCTAAAGCGTTATTTTTTAAACAAAAACGTATTTATGTTTATTATTCATATAGGCTATAATATAATTCTAAGTATATCTCCTTCACCTTGATGCTTCTCTGGTACTTTCATTGCAAAAATCTTAAATAATGACTTCATGTCGATCTTTTATTTTAAGTGGTTCTTAAAAGAGGATTGATATATAATATTATAGGTTTTTATATGTATGTGAAGTACCATAACGAGAATACTGGACAGATCTTATTCCCACTTGAGTGTACCGTAAAATTGTCGGACTATTTGGAATATTTTTGTCCAAGTAGTTCGATGATCGAACTAATTGTCGGACAGATTGGAACAAGCCATATTTATTAATTGATTTCGAAATCCATGGACTTTGGACTTATATTACTCTTATATTCTATATTGGGCAATTATTTCCTTTTGTCCCCCTTACCGCATTGGTTTTTGGCAAGGCCCCATAAGTGTAACAAGATGGCGTTCCGTGATGGCGTCTACAAACAGTTACAGCCCGCGCTCCCTTCCTCCCTCGGGACCTACCTATGAACGTTCAGTGCGCAGCGTTGCCGCGCATCCGCCAACGCGATCGATCTTCACAACAAGCGTGGGTGTGACGCGACGATCTCTCGGACAGGGATTAAAATCATCGTTTGATATAAGTTATTGGAGACAGTTATGGCGCAGGATCTACCCAGACCCACACAGTTCTTTATTGTTGTTTACTGGCGTCACACACGGGGAAGATACTATAATATCTATCTGAAAACTAACGTGCAGTACCTATTCGTAGTTAGCTTGGTGGTATGATGCTTAACAGTCTTACTTGATGAAATAACTGAAATCTTTTTTAAAAACTTAATAGTTATATAGGTTTGTTTGTCCGAGTGAGTTCACAGACCACAGAAATCAAGTCACGTCTGTTTTTAATGTCAACCACAAGTTTATTCGGGGTGTAAAACAAAAGTTAAAACCGCGATAAAACAAGTTAAATAGTATAATCTCGTTGTATATAAGTAACTAGTAGCTCCCCGCGGTTTCACCCGCGTAGTTCCCGTTCCCGTGGGATTACGGGCATAAAATTCCATTAGTGAAAGAATTTTTGAAATCGGTCCAGTAGTTTCGGAGCCTATTCATTACAAACAAACAAATCCTTCCTCTTTATAATATTAGTATAGATAATTTAAAATTGTTGGGTCTGACAATAGAAATAGGCATCTTAGTATTGTTCTAAAGAATTTAAATAAGAAATTTGATCCACGCAGGATAATTGCCATACGCAATGATTACGAAAAATCTAGTCAAATAAAAAAACAAGATGGCGTTCCGTGATGGCGTCTGCAAACAGTTTCAGCCCGCGCTCCCTTCCTCCCTCGGGACCTATAAACGTTCAGTGCGCAGCGTTGCCGCGCATCTGCCGACGCGATCGATCTTCACAAAAAGCGTGGGTGTGATGCGACGATCTCTCGGACGGGGATTGAAATCATCGTTTGATGTATGTTATTGGAGACAGTTATGGCGCAGGATCTACCCAGACCCACACAGTTCTTTATTGTTGTTTACTGGCGTCACACACGGGGAAGATAGTATAATATTTATCTGAAAACTAACGTGCAGTACCTATTCGTAGTTTGCTTGATGGTATAAAGCTTAACTGTCTTACTTGATGGCCTATATAAAACTGATTTGTTTTTACCAAATCGGACCATTAATCCCTGTGATTAAGTCTCAAAATCTTTCTCTATACCTGGAGATAAATTATACTATCATAAGTCCTCCTACGCACTAATCGGCTTAATCGCGGATGGTCGCCTCAACCGCGATGAAACCGTGTTAAGCGGTTGGATTGGAGCTGCTCAAACGAATCGCCTAGGCGGCCCACCGCTAGTGCGCACGGGGGCTGAGACGCATAACATACGGTTAAGTTATGATAAATATATCCGCTCGAATCATTCTCTCATGAATATTTCGTAACTTTTGCCCCGGTTTATTTTTTTATTTAAAATTTCTGACGTTTCAAATTTAATTTTAAACCACAGTATCTTGAGGTCTAGGAGTTGTTGGACATGCTTTGGGTATTAATTTGTTGACGTTGGCATCCTCAACAGGCTTTTATGGATACAGGACCAATTAGGATATTGTTTCTATTTCGATTGTCTCACGTATTATCATCCTAGTCAGGTATCAGTTTTCGTTTGATAGAATGTAATTTGGAGACACCCGTATACCTAGTACTTTAAGTTAGACGGTATAAAGGTGCATTTGGAAACGGTGCACTAGCTTCATTTATGAAGACATGTTTATTTATTTTTTTAAATCTACTTACTTTATTTCGGTTTTTAGCTAATGTATGCAAAAACTTAATAAATCATAAACCTACTAAAACCTTCGAGAACTACAACCATACACTATCAGTGAAATCAGTATGAAAAGCAGTGCAGTAGTTTTTGAGTTCATCACGAACAGATTGGCAGGCAGACAGATGCCATGGAGGAGAACTTGTTATCCCGTCACAGATGCCGTAACAAGCCAGCGACTGTCGAGCGATAACCTGCTGTCTTACCATACCGAAAGGAAGGTTTACTCCCGAAAGGATTAAACCCTCCTTTCAGGTATGTATGGTAAACCGAAAGGAGTCACGGACAAAATTGGGAACATCCTGAGGCGAGCATCCATCAAGACCTATTTCAAACCGATGAGGAAAATAAACCAATTTCTAAGTGCCACATAAAAATATTAGTGTACCGTGCTTTTTATTTATGTATTATATTACTTTAAGTGAATGTTGAATTTGTATTATATTTATATTTATCCTTGAATAGAAAAATTACCTACTGTTTATTTTAGCCACCGAGTGCGTGCGCAGCGCAAATTCGCTCAAGGTGCATACATACCCCCCATTCCCCAACAAGAAAGAAGCCCAGAATCAACATCAGCGCCAACCAATAATGATAACCCAAATGATATGGAACTTAATGTCTGCGAATTTTTAAACATGTTATCGCTATACAGTAAGTATTATTTGTTTTATTGATTTTATTTAGGTTTATGACACGAGATCGAAAGCCATTTAAGCGAGTGCCATTTGTCCGACGCCAAATGATCGAAGTGCCATATGAACGAAACGCCATTTGACCGAAAGGCCAAATATGCGAAAGCCTTGAGATCGAATGATCTCATGGCTTTCGCAATTTTTTTTTTTAAATATGTACTTAATTGAAAAAAAATTGATTAAATGACTTTTTTTTTATTGCTGCGTAATCGAATAAAATATATTAATTTCTATAATAATTTTCCTATAGCATCATCGTTATCAACTCAAAATTGCCCCACTAGAAGAATTTTTACTTTCGATGATGCGGCATTCGCACAACTGACCATTCGGTCTTATGGCTTTCGCATATTTGGCCTTTCGATCAAATGGCCCTTCGGCCAAATGGCGTTTCGTTCATATGGCACTTCGATCATTTGGCGTCGGACAAATGGCTTTCGATCTCGTGTCATAAACCCATTTTATTTACCAACACATTTTTTATTTCTGTAACTAACCAACATAGTTTCATTATATTATATCCATGCATTGCTTACATTGTTTTATAGTGATTGTGTTAGTACCCTAAGTTCATACAGGGTTTAAACCTAGTAAAGAGCAGGGCAAAGACGTATCGATTAGTGTGGTTCAATATTATAGTACTATTGCGCCGAATAGGTTAGATTCGAGCCCCGAATGTCATCACAATAACTATCTACTCTGAAAATAAATCCTAGTATTACAGTTAAATGTTCCTCTGTAAAATTGGACGTAGTTACAGTAAAACATAAAAACGAAAAGGATGACCCAGGTAAATTAATTAAAATTAAGGACTGAATTGTGGAAATTGAGCTAACATGCTGCAAATTTGATATACCTTAATTTTGACTTGCTATTCATTTATAACACCAATATACTCGATTAGTTGACAAGTTGACGGAAAATGCCAAGTTAATAAAACTGTTTGATTTTCAATTAAAAACCAAAGAGTTAAGCCGATTTTTCCTGGCAGTAGACAATACGAATTTCCGGCTGTTGTATACGACCCAGAGATGAGACAATTATTCCATATGCGGCCGATCATGAATCATATAAAATACTTGTTACATTTTAGTGTGTAAAATGATTTTTTTAAGTAAAAACAGAATTTAACGTATAAGTAATTTTTTTAATTACTCGAGCAGGTGTTATTTTATATGAATAAATAGTCAATTATTGACTAGTTGGACATTGCGCACTCTTTGTGATCTATCCCGAAAATGGCTCAAGATATAAAAAAGTATTGTTGACAAGAGATGTAGAGAATTCTGTCCTATGCAATATGTGTGAAGATACAAATAGCATAATAAAACCCATAGTAAACGAGATATTTGCGATAATTGTGATTTTTTTACGTTTTCACGTAAGAAATCTGTACACACAGACACCCTACGATAGGTAGGTTTCGAGACAAGTTTTAGCTAGTCCAAATAGAGGTATACAAGGTGGCCCAAATAGAACGGAACAGCTAGTATACAACAAATCAATGCAATGCTATCCCTAGGAAGAGCGGAACCTCTAACACAAGTAAAATTGTTTTACTTAAAAGAGGCTCCAACATGATAATGTAACTGATTTTAGCTAATAAACGTTTTATTTAAATTTTCAAAATTTCTTGATTCGGTAGTGAGCAAGTTTTTTTTTCTAAATCTATGAATGCAGTTTTTATTTTTACTAAAATCGAAGACATGATTTCTTATAGCAGATCTCTGTATCTCTTATAGTTTGAGATTTCCCCCCTACTGACCGTTCTATTTGGACCACCCTGTATAACAAGATTGCAGCATTTTAGCTCAATTTCCGCAGCGAAAGAAAAAAAACTTTAATGCACTAGAAGAGTATTTTATGTTACAAAAGAATTATTTTATGTAACAGACTCATTAATAATTCTGTTTGAAAAATGTTTTAATATCTTCTTTTTGTATGATATCTGTTTATGTCCGTATTTTATATTGATTCTGTTCAGATAACCTTGTTACTTGTTCTATTTTACCGGTGAATTTTCGCCCATAAAGGCTTGATATTGACAGAATGCAAGATCAAAGCTAACATAGCCCTTAATTGAGAGAATTTTTTAAAGTTTTTAACTAATGGATACGATTCGCCCATTGTTCTTTACCACATTCACTAGCAATTTAATTAAGGCTAATGCAATTAATTTAGTTTGGCTAATACAGTAGTGTCGTTGCGCTAATTTCCTGCTATTTTATTAGGTTTCACGAACTTGTCAACTTCGTTGGATTCGCAACTAAACTGCACCATAACGCGGTAACAAAAGTAAATAAGCAGCAGTATCATATTTATTATTTATTCGGATATACAGGGTGTCCGGGCATCAATGTCGGATACTTTAAGGGGGTAAAATATGGTATTTTTTATCGACAAATCACGGTTCCAATTTTCTCTAGCTACCTCCATTACAAAATGGTAGCCATTTTGTTTTTTTCAACTCGACGCGCGGGTGCTTGTATTGATTTAGTCATTGCTATCCATGTAAACGTCCTAGGAAGATGAAAGATGTCTCATTTCAAAGTTAATAATGTAGGGTATTATTGAATGTAAGATTTTATTTCATATCTTAATTATAAAGTAACAAAAAATCATTACAAAAATAAAAATCAATATATTTTTTCTGCATTTTTTTATTTTTTGTTAAAATTTGACCTATTAACCTACGTTTTTCATCTTGTTTTTTGATAGTACCGAATATTTACTTAAAAAATAAGCATACATCTTATAGCCTTATGTATGATAGTTCTAAAGTTACGATGGTTTGAATATGATCCTTAGCCAAGAAAATCGTCTCGTATTGCGAGGAGTGCTCAACGTGCTCGTCCATGGAACTGCGTTGTTGGGATTATCTGACTTGGACTATTATTTAGTCCGTCTAAGTGAAGGTAATTGATCAAAAAATGACACATTTTACTCCATATCTTTATCATAAAATAACAAAAGAGGATGATAAAAACAAAAACCATAATGTGTTTTCGTATATTTTTTAGATTATTTGTATTTTCTTAAAAAATGACCATTAAGCTACTTTTTTCTTTAGTTTTGATAGTACAGCACATTTACTTAGGGTATCTATGAAGTTCAAAAGGTTAGACAGTTTGAATATGACGCTTAGTTAGACAGTTTGAATATACAGTCCCACGGACGAGTAATCCTGAGAATGCGAGGCGATTTTCACGGTTAAGGGTCATATTCAAACCTCCGTAACTTTTGAACTATCATACATAGGGCTATAAAATGCGTGACTTATTTTTTAGTAAATATTCTGTACTATTAATAAACAACAAAAAAATGTAGCCAAATGGGTAAATTTTTAAGAAAAAGACAAATAATCTAAATAATATACGAAAACACATAATGGTTTTTGTTTTTATCATCCTCTTTTGTTATTTTATAATAAAGATATGGAGTAAAATGTAGCATTTTTTGATCAATTACCTTCACTTAGACGGACTAAATAATAGTCCAAGTCAGATAATCCCAACAACGCAGTTCCATGGACGAGTACGTTGAGCACTCCTCGCAATACGAGACGATTTTCTTGGCTAAGGATCATATTCAAACCATCGTAACTTTAGAACTATCATACATAAGGCTATAAGATGTATGATTATTTTTTAAGTAAATATTCTGTACTATCAAAAAACAAGATGAAAAACGTAGGTCAATACGTCAAATTTAACAAAAAATAAAAAAATCTGAAAAAAAATATTGATTTTTATTTTTGTAATGATTTTTTGTTACTTTATAATTAAGATATGAAATAAAATCTTACATTCAATAATACCCTACATTATTAACTTTGAAATGAGACATCTTTCATCTTCCTAGGACGTTTACATGCATAGCAATGACTAAATCAGTACCAGCACCCGCGCGTCGAGCTGAGGAAAACAAAATGGCTGCCGTTTTGTAATGGAGGTAGCTAGAGAAAATTGGAATCGTGATTTGTCGATAAAAAATACCATATTTTACCCCCTTAAAGTATCCGACATCGATGCCCGGACACCCTGTATACACCCTTATTTTGAAATTGCGATACCTTATCTCACAGCTAATGTAAACGACGGGTGACAATATAATAGTGAAGTTAGTTTTTTTCTTTTGCTTTTATTTAAAAAGTTATGATAAGTCAAAGATTTTCAAAATCCCGCCGAATTTTATTGTTATTCTACACCGAACGCTGCGATACACAGCTGAGCGCGGTCATCGACCCGAGCCGTCACAGAATACTTGATAGCTAGTGTGCCGTCTGGTAATACGACATTTATTTGGTATTTTTTAAAGATAAGTAATCGACTATCATTTTTGATATTTTTATTGGATATATGGATTCATTTACTGCTACAGATATTCTGATTTTAATAAGTCCCATATTTTCAAAATAGGGGTGTATATCAATAACTTTTAATATTCATTGGCATATTTATACCCTAGTTATTGACGTTGTGGTGCGTGTAGTCTTGTGAATCCATCTTATGACACAAAAATCCTATATACTCCTAATATCCTATTAGTATTATAAATAATAACCTTTAATAATAACCTATATAAACTGTATTCATCTAATCATAGCGTTTTTTTGTGATTGCACACTTATCGGTGGTTCATATTCGGTCACAAACTTCAAATCGCCTTTAAAGCTGCCAAAAAAATAAATCTGCCTCGTTAGATTTTCAGAAAATCAATACACCTAGCCAGGAAACAAACTACAGTAGAACCTCGATAAGTCAAAGTCCAAGGGAAACACAAAATATTTTAACTTATAGAGGTTTTAAGTTATCAAGGGTCTATGTTAGAGATAGGTAAATATAGAGGTAGGTATGTATGTATGTACTCTTATTCCTATTTTTAAACAAACATCGTTCTAAATTAGAGAATTCGTCAATTTTCGTCAATTACATTGTAGAATTTCTCCTGATTCTTGTTTCTTCAAGATTTCAGCTTTTTTTTAATGATGAGTGAACAACACTCATCATTAAAAAAAAACTGAAGTATAGTTTTCTTTTTGAACTCATTTTTCAGCTGTATCACACAGTAGGTAAAGCGATGTTTCCAGGACAATGCTCAAAAACTTATGATCCAAGTAAGCAGTCGCAAGGCTTACCGCCGCAAAGCTTTAAAGAATTTCAGTAGAAGCAAACAATAGGCGACATATTATTTATTGTTTACGGTAAAAAATTAACTAGTGAACACGTGCAAGCAACAAATACCGAAACCTTGTGTTTTGCACACTCTTTCAAAATGACTCATTGACAAACAATTTTATGTTATAGAGGTTTTGGAAACATTTCATTAGGTTACTGAGGGTCAATACAGAGATTATTTATTTAAGTTATAGAGGTCGCGTTTTTTAAGTTATAGAGGTTTTAGGCTCTGAAGGGAAGAGAATGTATTATTTTTTTAAGTTAAAGAGGTTTTTATGTTACCGAGGTTTGAGTTATCGAGATTCTACTGTAGTTGATTTTAAACAAAGAGATGCAGCCTGTATTAACTAATAGTAATTAGGATTAAATTCTAGGAAGTAATGATATATGTAAGTATATACAAACATAGGGATGATGCTCATTGTAAATAAAATTTACATTAAAGGTGTCTGGCAAGGGGTTGCCATTATGTTAAAGGGAAGATATACGCCCTTGACCTTGTTCCAATGGGCGTTACCGATGAACATGCCCCGCGCAACCGCCTCACCCCCTCAACAATATAACGCGCAGCGCGTACGCGTCTATAATATTGTAGTATGCGAAGGAAGTGGATGGAATAGGTAGTACCGACCTAAAAATAATTAGGTACAGTAACAAATACTTTTTGACAGAAATACCTACCTAATTAGTTACCTACCGTGTATTTTTTTTGTATAGTAAAAACTAATTATTATAAAATTATTTCTTGTCTATTTTTTTCATTGATTTATTGAAAAAACCAGAAAAAACACTTCCTCCTCGGGTAACGTTGTTCCAGCAGGAAAATTCTAAAGAAATGGTCGGAGAGAGTTTTTTTTGCATTAGGTAGCTTATCGTTGTACAAAAATGTGCAGTGAAAATATAGTAGGTCTTCAGTTTCTCGAGATATCGCGTTATAGCGTTATACCGACTCCAAAAGTTACTAATTATAAAATACGTATTAAAGATATCGTTTATTTTTAATTATTTTCTTTTTAGTGCTAAAGTCGGTTTCTTATTTTTTAAATTAACTTTATTTTCAATTTTTTAGTGCGAAGTATGTCTCCCTCTACAAAATAATCCTAAATTTTCATCCAGAAGAGCTTTTGACTCGTGGACCACTTGAAACCTACTTTTTTTTTGAGGGAGGAAGACTTTACGTCTTTCCTCCGTCCAGGGGAACGACGGGGTATGTCTGACTCCGCGCCGCAAAGATGCGAGCGGCGACGCGCTTACCCACTAAAACCCCTCGGTGTGCCACCTTTGCGCTTATGGCCGAAACCGGAGGAAACGTGGCTACGATGCTGGCCAGCGCCTCTACCCTGTTAAGGGTACTCCTCTGAGCTGAATGTAGCTCTAGGCGATAGATGTTGAGTCGCCCCCTTCAGAAAGTAGCGCGCGGACAAAGCGCGCGCGCCACGTCGAGGCCTATATGGCGGCAGTGGATCTTCCCCCGGGGATCACTGCCGCAGGTCGTGATTATGGCGGTCCCGCCTCCGTGTGCCCAACCTTCTGCTGCGAATAGTGTTAGTGGAGAGGGCTTCACGCTCTATCTCCGCAGTTTCTTTTTGCGATAGTACGACCTCGCAAAAGGTGGATACTCAAATCCAAGACCTCTCCTCGCTCACCATAGCAGAGACTACATTTGGCAAGTAGAGGTCGCTTCCCACGATTGCCGTGAGAGTTGCGAGGGCAATAGCCTCTTGCAGGAATTTCTTCGTTGCTCTATAAGTGTCGAGCAGTTCAGCCTCAACGGGTACCGCTTGAATCCTGTCCCATGAGCTGATGTTACACAAGATTTATTGTAATCTAACACAACCTTGCATTTTATTACTTCTTTTTAACTTCATTATCCTAATTAAACCATCATTGTATTACAAAACTTCTTTATAACCACAAAGGTATAAGATTTTTTTAGAAAATTAACCAAAGTCAAAATAAAAACGAAAATAGAGGCTGACGTTTATACTGTCGTATTTATTAATTAAAATATCTATACAAACTAATCTGGTGCAGTGTTTGTCTGTAATATCTAAATATATTTTTTTTTACTAAAGTTTTATGAAAACACACTGAAGTTATAGGTACCTAGAATGGTAAATAAAACATTTAAAAAAAATGTAGGTTCGAAAGTTTATTTCGGTGTGTCTTGACGAATTAAAAAACTGGACCTTTTTACATCTAAAACCCATGAGTTGTGAACAGCATTTGATTTAAATACGAAAGTATACAGGCAAAAATTTTCGTCCAGAAATTCTTATGGTATCAAGAATATCGCGAGCAAAACCACGGGTCACAGTTAGTTTTACTTTTAATAATGTTAATCACCACCCCAGCCTACAATGTTGCGGGGTTTCCTCGATTTTTCCTGGATCCCATCATCAGATCCTGATTTCCTTGACATGGGACCACTTCGCGAATATCCGCTTTCTAATGAAACAAGAATTTTAAAATGCTCCATTCATGATTACTAAGAAATCGCGTAACAAACACACAAAAAAAAAATATACACGTCGAATAGAGAACCTCCTCCTGTTTTTTTGGAAGTCGGTTAATAAAAGCAATCTAGATATTTTTTTAACATTAATATTATCAATAGGAACATAAATCTTATTATGTATTCACTTAAAAATTATATTTAGTACTTATTAGTTTTATATATCATCATTCATGAAATCAAAAATAGAATTGTATAATTTTTTTATTCTTAGCTCTTTATTAGCTTCACCTGTATGTTTGTATGTTTGTTTGTAACCGACTTCTTTGGGCGCTATTTTGACCCACTTTAAACGGCCAGATTTCGTTCAAACTTTGTAGATTTATTGAGGACCGATGACAATACACTAATTTGATAAAATTATTCCATTTTTCAATTTGCAAAATATGATTTTTGTTAATTTATATAATTTTCATCTATAGTAATAATCCAAACTAAAAAGTAGAAAATAAATTATAGTTTAAAAAAACTAAAAAAACACGCTTTTTATAGAAAACCGAACTAAAAAATAGAAAATAAATTTTAATGAATTTAAATTAAGAAAATAGTGTTAAAAATTTCAATGAATGTAAATTAATAATAGTGTGAATAAAAAAAAAAATATTTTATTTAAAAAAAAGCGTGGGGTGCTTTTTAAAATATTATCGAAATGATAATCACTCTACTCATATCTGTCAATAAAATATTTATAACTATTGACACCATGCACCCCACGCTTTTTTTTAAATAATTTTTTTTTTTTATTCACACTATTATTAATTTATATTCATTGAAATTTTTAACACTATTTTCTTAATTTAAATTCATTAAAATTTATTTTCTATTTTTTAGTTCGGTTTTCTATAAAAAGCGTGTTTTTTAGTTTTTTTAAACTATAATTTTTTAACAATAATGTTTTTAAGTTATTCTTAAATATATTTCGGTTTGTTTCATTACGGAGGCTTAAAGGTAACTTATTATAAATTTTGACGGACATCGCAAAAAGGACCGGAATGATATAGTTAAAGTTTGGAGGGGGAAACATTAGTCTACTTCCCAATTATTAATAAACCGCATAAAATGTTTTGTTAACTTTTCTATCCGACTGTACTTCTCTTTAAATTGTACCTTTAATTATAGTGGAGTAGCTTGGGACATAAAAATAAAAATCAATAAAATCATTCAAGTACCGATTGAAGTAAAACGGGATCTGAAAAATAATATATTATTTTTAAAAATATTCTCTGGAGTAAACTGGGACTGCATGTATCCATTTTTTCATTTTCGATATCAAAGGAATGGAGTAAATAGGACTACTAACCCGATGTGAATTCGCCACGGAGAAAATGCCGCGGTCCTTTCCTTGTGCCTCAAATCGTTGTTGCATGTGTGTTATTTGAACGTGGTATTCTGTGTAAATGTATGTTCTTTTATTTTAATGTTTTTTAAAAGTCTGCTTGTGATGTGATTTTGCTATTTTTAGGAACTACTTTAAAACTGAGGATTTCGTTCATCTGACTCAAGAATTTAAACAAAGGAACTACCTGTTACGCGTTACGTGAACCCCATAACAAGTTACGTGAAAAGGAGTACAATTAGCAACACGTCTAAAACTTTGGGTTCCTAGGATAGCGGTGCAGTTAAATATTTGGGTTTTTGAAAAAAAAATAACACTATAAATATTTTACCACTACACTATTTATAGTCTATTTATTCAATTAGCACATTAACATTTTTATTAATTACAACATTATAAAGTCTAAATGACCTTCGCAACAAAAATACACACATCAAAAGTGTCTAGGGATCAACATATATTTTTGCAATAACTTTTCTATGTATCGGTCTTGTCTCCGTGTGGTGCAGCGATACCGTCCTCCATGGCGCTCAGCCACGGTACCAGTGCTTCGGTAACGTGTCCAAAGTCGACTGATAACACTCTGACTTGTATTCAGAGCTAAAGCCACAGTACGTTGCCGGGAACCAGCTTCTATCATTCCCACGGCTCTGAGCATTTCTTCCCTGCTTAAATGACGTCGCCGCTCCATAATAACGTTAGTTTTAATCAGTAGTAGGGAAACAGTAGCACTAATAATGTCTTCAATGCGTTGTATGTTTTTATAGGGAAAATATTGACAGCTGATTTTCATCTTTTACTCGAATTTGATTCACAGTTCCTGATTCAAATTATGAAATGCACCAAAAAGGATCCATATAAATTTATAAAATCATAAATTTATTACAAAGCCACATCTCAATCTCAAGAAATCCGCATAAAAATGCTTGATCCCTAGACACTTTTGATGTGTGTAGTTTTTGCTTAGTGGTTTATTCGACGCACTGCTTGAATGAAACCATTAATTTCGACGCTTTTCATCTTGTGGAACGTTAAAAAACATTTTTGGAAGTCCTTGTTTTTCGTATTCATACATAATGGTACGAAAAAAAGAACGACATGATAATAGTTATTTATGGTACAAGAGAGTAAAGTTGGTGAACACTTCCGAGGCGCTATTGAGGCCCGAGCCGTCAGGCGAGGGTCTGAAGATAGCCGAGGATAGTAATCATCAATACACGCGTGTACCATACAACGTTTTTCAACACATTTGCGAAGAAATTATCATTTTTCGCTAATAAATAAAGAGTTTTTCTATTCGCGCGCATCCAACACAACAATGGTGATCAGCCAAAGACTAAAAGAATATATTTATTAAAAAAATCGAATGAATGAATGAATGGAATCGACCATAGACCTACCAAAAGTAAGGCAACATAGTTGAAGTTTGTTTTTAAAATGTATGGACACGATTTTTTTTGGTATCGAAACTTTTTTTAAACTAAACAATTTAAAAAAAAATCTTTGACTCACTAGTGAATCAAGCGTGTCATTACACTTCAACACACTTTTGCTCATAAGGGGGGGGGGGGGGGGGGGGGGGTTAATACAATGTAATTTCGCTGTAAACTGACGTGACTTTACAGGCCGTGCTTTCGGTACTGGATATTAAAATAATATTTTTAAATGCATGTAACTTTTTAAAACTTAAACATAACAAAAATAGTTTCAAGAACCCAATTATATTAATAGATAAAGAATATCCGGAACCCAAAGTTCGATAGCTTGCGAACTATGTAAAGGACGTGAATGTTTTTACGGCTTCATCGTGTCAAAATGAAGATCTTGATGAAGAAATTGAAAACAACTCCGATGTTAAAGAAGCAGTGAATATAGCATTCTTAATAAAGTTTGGGATAAACATGCTCTTATATCTAAAATAATATTAATTTATGTAATAAAATCTATTAATAAAAAAAAAACCAGTTTTTTATATTGTCCAATCTAGCTGGCTGCCTTTGAATTTTCAAAAGTGTGTATGTAGTCAGGATGGCTGGAACAAAGACCATATGTATACTATTTAATTTAGTACCTATGATGAAATTGATGAAATATTTTGTACCTTTGAAAAGAAAAAGAGTGGTCAGCCATGACGTTAGGTCGGCTGTCCGCTTCCAAGTTCTCATGGTTTTAGTGGAATATTAACTGCGTTGTTATTATAAATATTTAGTACCTATTTGGTGTCCTTATCTGTATATTTCTCAACACTACGAAGCTCCTACAAATAGTTATCAGTAAAACAACTTTAAAAAAAGTTGTATTCCCGTTGTCCCTAGGTTTCGCGATTGATCTAACTATAACATCACCTCGCACTTACCAACTTTTATATTCAATATGTATTGTGTGGAAAAAAGCTATATAAAACATGCAGATAATGCAATAACGAGTTGAAGCATAGGAAAGAAGATGATAATAAAAAGCTAACCTATACATTAAATATAGGTTTGCCTAAACCACAGTATAATAATGAGTACTAGCGTACAGTATGGTCACTCCCTGCTTCTCGCTGATAGTGCCCCTCACCCCTCGCGGCGGCAGTTGTAGTACACAGTTGTAGGCTGGCGCAAAGAGAATATAATCAATCATAACGATTTTTTACGAAATGAACTGACTGACAGACGAGAATGTATACTTTCGTATAGAAAAATATTAGGCTTAAAATTTCATAATAAAAAATCTCTCCTGATTAGAAAGTCTAAGTAGCGAAAAGTCTGGTTAGCAATATGTCTAGTTAACTATCAATTAGGTCTATGTTACAAAGAGTCCAATGACTTGAAGAATTGTGCAACACCAGAAGATAACAACAACACAGCGATTGCCCAACAGTTGCACATATTGAGGTCGACTACTTATCTCTCGTGTGCAACGTTATTAAGCACATATATTATAAATAAATGTAATACATTATTAGGTAGGTATATGAAAAAGTAAGTTTTTCAATATGTACTACTTGTATAAAACTATAAAGATACTTATGATTCACTTCTAAAAAGAATTTGCGGTGTGCGTGTGGTGTGAGGGCCCACTTGTTGAATTTTTTTGAAAATATGCTAAGTATTTAGTGAACATTCCCAAACAATTGTGAAAGTTGGAATCGGATTTTGTGAAAATAAAATAAAAGAGTTATGGGCTCTAAAGTCGGGCCCTCAGTCCTCACATAGAGGACTGAGGGCCCGGCTGTATCGGAAAAACTATGGATACTACAGGAATACTGTTTATGCCTAAATTTAAGGTAATGCCAAACAAAATTTGTGAAAGTAAGATATTATGCCAAAACATCGTCAAACTTTGTATATTTTCATTCAAAATGGGCCCTCAGTCCTCACACATGTCAAATTAATTATGCAAATAACATGAAAACTATGAATGTAATCCTGCTGTTTGAAATTCGAAAAATTAGGAAAAAAAATGTGAAAATTTGTGAAATAAAAACCAGATCACTACTGCTTGTCGTTTAAAAGTTATTACTTTTGTAAAATTCGGGCCCTCAGACCTCCATATTTTTTTGTTTTTCTTTTATTACGCGTAACTTATGAAAGATAGGATAAAACAAAATATCTCTCTTTTTGTGAAAAAAATTGTGCAAAAAATTCGATACTACAGATAGTTAAAAAAACCATTTATTGTTATAAAAAATCAAGTTTCATTTTTATTAACAAAATTTGTAACTAGGGTGACCACAATTTTTTTCTGAGAATCCATGTAATTTTCAAAATGTATAGAAAGATGGACTTAAAATTAAATTGAATCAAACTTGTTTTAGAATAGGCATTATTTAGCTTAAAAAATCATAAATTTGTATTTTTTAGGTATGTAAAACTAAAAAAAGTGAAGAAAGATTTTTGTATGGAGTCTGGCATTTGTCGACCGCCATTTTTTTTAAGTCAGAGCGCCATGTCTACGATTTTTATAAAAATAAAATTGTCATTCATAGATTAAAAAAAATATCACTCAGTGCGAGGACCGAACCCGGAAGTATTGAAAAATAAAAACAATGCATTTCGTTCATTTTCATGTTTCGGTTTGTAGAATCTATACGCAATTACTTTTCAACACACTTGCTCATAAAGTGGCTCTTATTTCACCGAAATCAGGCACATTATGACACCTATTATTCACGAGTGAGTTATAAATATTTTTTTATTTTGCCTTGTTTTAAAAATGTTTCGATACAAAAACAAAATCTGTCCATAGATTTAAAAAGAAAACACCATTCTGCCTTACTTTTTCTACCTCCGTGGTGACAGTTGTCCATAGATTTTAAAAAGAATATACCATTTGCCTTACTTTTCCTACCTCTATGATTGACAGTTAAATACTGTAAGGCAGTATGTATGGTTGACTTTAGCTCAATTTTTTATTTATAAATCTTGTTATTTTGGATGCGCGCGAATAGGAAAACTGTTTATTAGCAAAAAAAATAATATTTTATTATTATTTTCTTCGCAAAATTTGTTGAAAAACGTATGTTGTACTATTAAAGCCACATTACGGAGATAACTATATACGAACTTAGTTAAGGGTTAGGTACTACTACGAGTATAATGAGGTGATATAGTAAATGATTGATTTTTGATTCATTATTATTGGTTACAGTTTAAAATAGCGATTATGAAATCACGTAAAATGTACAAATTGCGTATTAAATGAATTCAGGAATGTTTCAAGTGGACGCGGTAGACCAAATCTGAAACTACTCTCGACGCGGATTTTGATAAGAACTATAACTGCATTAGATTTTTGATAAATAAATACTAAGGGAAGATAGTATGAGGTGTGTATGAAGTACTAGCTTTTTTTAGTTATACTTAAATAAGATTCTACAAACCGAAACATGAAAATGAACGAAATGCATTGTTTTTATTTTTCAATACTTCCGGGTTCGGTCCTCGCACTGAGTGATATTTTTTTTTAATCTATGAATGACTATTTTATTTTTATAAAAATCGTAGACATGGCGCTCTGACTTAAAAAAAATGGCGGTCGACAAATGCCAGACTCCATACAAAAATCTTTCTTCACTTTTTTTAGTTTTACATACCTAAAAAATACAAATTTATGATTTTTTAAGCTAAATAATGCCTATTCTAAAACAAGTTTGATTCAATTTAATTTTAAGTCCATCTTTCTATACATTTTGAAAATTACATGGATTCTCAGAAAAAAATTGTGGTCACCCTAGTTACAAATTTTGTTGATAAAAATGAAACTTGATTTTTTATAACAATAAATGGTTTTTTTAACTATCTGTAGTATCGAATTTTTTGCACAATTTTTTTCACAAAAAGAGAGATATTTTGTTTTATCCTATCTTTCATAAGTTACGCGTAATAAAAGAAAAACAAAAAAATATGGAGGTCTGAGGGCCCGAATTTTACAAAAGTAATAACTTTTAAACGACAAGCAGTAGTGATCTGGTTTTTATTTCACAAATTTTCACATTTTTTTTCCTAATTTTTCGAATTTCAAACAGCAGGATTACATTCATAGTTTTCATGTTATTTGCATAATTAATTTGACATGTGTGAGGACTGAGGGCCCATTTTGAATGAAAATATACAAAGTTTCACGATGTTTTGGCATAATATCTTACTTTCACAAATTTTGTTTGGCATTACCTTAAATTTAGGCATAAACAGTATTCCTGTAGTATCCATAGTTTCTCCGATACAGCCGGGCCCTCAGTCCTCTATGTGAGGACTGAGGGCCCGACTTTAGAGCCCATAACTCTTTTATTTTATTTTCACAAAATCCGATTCCAACTTTCACAATTGTTTGGGAATGTTCACTAAATACTTAGCATATTTTCAAAAAAATTCGACAAGTGGGCCCTCACACCACACGCACACAATTTGCGTGTATGTAATACTTTCCCTCATTTGGTAGATAATGAGAAGCAGACAACATCTAATTTGAGTAGTAGTAGTAGGGTAGGGTTCTAACGTATTTTTTTTAATTAACGGACAGGACAAGGTCTGTCAGTTCAGCTAGTTATTATATTTATTATTGTGGTTAAGTGTCCAGGCATTTTAGTTATCAATTTCATACAAAGTTGTTTTGTAACATCATAGACCTATTGATAGACGTTTTGCTACATGGCCGATTAGCTAAGTAGGCATATTGCCCACCTAGACTTTTCGCTTTGTTTGACGGTTTGCTACTTTCTAATCAGGAGGCAAAAATCCGTAAATGGAGTTATGGAGGTTTTAAGTTTGATGGATAAATTAAAAAAAAAATATGTAGTACTTTCAGTGTTAAAAGCTAATTTTGAAATATATTCATATTTATTAATAAAACATTTTTACTGCATTATGAAGTACATAGTAAAAATATAGTCCTAAAAATCATTCCCGTTTAAACATACTTATAATTAACATAATTATAAATTAAATCAAAAATATTTTCTGCCGACATTTTTTATAAAATACTTACATTATTATACAATTAGATCACCTTGTGCCAACGATTAATTGTTAGATCCGGCCGGTTTCCCAGTGCAACGACAATACTGCTACCACCCAATTGTGTTTATTAAACGATTAATCACAAATTACAATCATTAAAAATAATATAAAATAAAAATTTAATTAAAACTCGTAATAAAATAAAAAATAAAATCTAACCGGCAAATTAATAAAAATAATTCAAATATGTAAAACAATCATAGCGCGAGTTGTAAGCTCTATTCACAAGAATCACAATTGTGTTGTAATTTCTTTTTTTATATTTTATAAGGAAAATCATAGAGGATCTAAAATTACGCGGGCAGAATCGCAGAACATAATTCGTTCCAAAAATAATAATATATTTGAATTTAGACCATTAACTCTCATAAAAAAGGCTCTCCCAGCCAGAAGGGCTGGGCCTACCAACTAAAAACACAGCGACTTCCGTCCGCGTTACATTGGGGTGCCGTAGGATCCCTAGGGGGATTTCTACCACGGCACTATGCAGTTGAATTTAAAATGCAAAACTGTATAGGTATGCAAAATCGTTAGGGCCGTTTTCGAGATAGCCGAAATATAAATACATACATAGATACATACAAGAATTGCTCGTTTAAAGTATAGCTAGGAGATTATTGTGTCAATATAGTGTTTATCGCCACAACATTAACCTCCGGACGAAGCTTTTTGCACGATTGTAAAAAACAGTGTCCGAGCAGTATTTATGTCTAGTAAACCAACACAAAGATATGTTTTCAAAATTAATTGTACTGTCAACAGTACATGATATTATGTATTAAAGTTCTACTATTTTGATGATACTTTAAAAAATATAATTTTATGTTCAGTTCTGTTTTACCAAACCAATCTATAATTTTTTGGACATACACAATTTACATTACAAAATGAAATCTGCTATTTAATTATTATGAATGTATAAACATATGAATTATTATGAATGTTATTTTAGAAGTACAATTATGATTATATAATTAAGGATACTGTTAAGCTTAAAACGAAGAGAGGGTTTTTTTTTAATCTAAGGGCATGAACACGTCGGAGGCTCGCGGCGGCGGCGGCCCGCGCGCCTCCGCCTGCACTCTCCTTATCGCCCACCACCACCCACAGCGCTGGTGTAGCACTCGCGCTATCCGTTACAATATTTTTTTATTCATCAAGTAACGAGACGAGCGAGGTGGTGGTATTTATTTACAAAAAAAATTTTATCATAATCTCAATCACAATATTATTGTTATATGTATGTAGACACGATTCTTTGATACAAGTGTATTAATGCTATAATAGTACGAGATCCAGCTGCAGGATTTCTGCGCTCATATGTTTTTTGCTAGAAACCTTTTTTTTTATGTATATTTATGTATATTATTTTTTAGTACAATTAGGAGAATATATATAGGAGAATATTAAAAGATTGCCTAGCAAAATTTGGCCGCAAGTACTTTTAAAAACATAATTTTCTCTTTTATGCTTATAACTTCTTTAATATTAAGTAAATTTATTAAAAAGTTGTATGAACATATTGAAGGTAAAGAAATTTGATACAAATAATGTCTTTTCGATTTTTCGTAGGACGCATAGTTTTCGAGATCGCGAGTTTGCGTCCCTGCATTTTTAACAGCCAGCAACCCTTATTTGCGGGCGGATTTGATAAGGCAACCATACATGATAGTAAACAGAAAAAAATAGCTTTCATTTGATATATAAATTGAAATGTTTCCCAAAAGTCAATTGAACATAATTTTATTAAAGTTACTTGCGGCGTATACTTAAATTTCCCTAAATGTACATAAAATTGGTTTCCAGCAAAAAACATAATATGAGCGCAGTAATCCTGCAGCCGGATCCTAGACTATAAAAATGTATTAAAAAGCTATCCTTTTCTGCTAACTGCTGTCATATTTTTGTATGGCATCAGATAAAAGATAACCGCGCGTCTCTTAAATGAAACGAGCGTCCTCTCTCTCTGTGTATGTTTTAAACTTAACGCACGCACGCCTAATTGAAATTGTGCCTTAGATACAACATGAATAGGGTTATTTATAAAAATAACTGTTTAGTGCCTCTTATTTAAAAATATAGATTTTATCCCCATCCCCACTCCGCAAAGTCAAGCTAAGTGCAAATTATCGTAATTTGGATTATCGAAGAAGACTTATTTGCACAGAATGTTATCTATATCATCATTATATAAAAGGCTTTGTCCTGAATGACTGATGGATCAACGCACAGCCTAAACCGCTGATCGTAGAGACCTGAAACTTGGAAGGTGTGTTATTTGTATAACGTAGGCATCCGATAAGAAGGGATTTTTGAAAATTCCACCTCTAAAGGGGTGAAAAGGGGTTGCAAAGTTTGTATGGGACAACGTGATTCCGTGGTCTGATTAAGTTCCAACTTGGTATAAATGTTCTTCAAAAAGATTAATTAAATATGTGATACTCATTTTTATTTTAATTCGTCACTTAACATGATTAAAAAGGGGTAAAAAGTTATTTTGGGGTTCATTTGCGTCGAAATTGATATCAATACTCCTTACTGCAATTGACAATTGACATGTGTTTCAATTTGTATTTTGACAGTTGAATGACAAAATGGCGGATTAAAATAAATTAACGGCAAATGAGGCCCACTTTATGGCAGCGTATCACAAAATATGTACTTACATAAAAAAACCGTATTTCTGCATATTAATAGATATTTATGAATATTCTTCACCTTGAATTATAAATCTAGACATGCATTTAAATAACTATTTTAAATATCAAATCTGTAGGTGATATAGTTTTTTCGGAAAATGTACCACTAAATGTTGCGTTACAAGGGCTTCGCTTTGCTCGCCCTAATTAGATATTTTACTCATTATTTGATTTCTGCTTATTTGATTTTTTCAGTCATATTCGAACTTAAATATTACTATACGAAAATTATTCACTCGAATTGTAATAGTATGTACTTAATTACTCTTATCGACATTTTCAGTAAGTATGTATATTTGATATTTTTTAATCACGTATTTTGGTCGTTCAGATGCGATCTATCGATTTTAGCTTTATGATGAGATTAGTCAAGCAGGGTTTCCTTATAACTAAATCACCCATTAGATACTATATCTTCGCATAATTATAATCCCAGTGTTAATTTGCCAATTTGGTTTTTCGCAGAATCTAAAACACTTTCAAATATAGTAGAACGTCGATTATCCGAAAATTTATATTTAGTATGTATTTTCGTTAAGACCCGTTGAAGTTGCAACTTACTCTGATCGAGACGTTTAAATGAGCTATATTGTAGAACTGTGTTTGTTAGACTTATTAAAGTTTTTTCTATGTATGATTGTTAGTTTTTCCGTTCCCAAAGGGTAAAAACGGGACCCTATTACTGAGACTTCGCTGACCATCCTTCCGTCCGTGTGTCATCACACTGTATCTCAAGAACGGTGAGGTGATAGATAGCTATACAGTTAAAATTTTCACAGATGATGTATTTCTATTGCCGCTATAATAAAAAATACTAAAAACAAAATAAATTAAATATTTAAGGGGGACTTCCCGAACTTCCAAACGTGTTTTTTGTCGTTTTTGGTACGGTTTTTTATTATTACCAGTCTACGTGCGATAATCCGAATTTTAGATTATCCGAATCCACCCCGGTCCCAATTAAGTTCGGTCCCCAGTTAATTCAGATAATTGGCGTTATACAGTATATGTATTGTGTTATAAAACTCCTCCGAAGAAAAGATGAAAAAATGGGATGGAAGTGGTAGTGGGGTGGAAGGGGTAGTGGCGTGGAAGTGAAGTAGAAATGGGAGTGGTGTGGATGCGGGATTGGCGTTGAAGTGGACTTGGTGTGGAAGTGATAGAGATGTGGAAATGGGATTAGTGTGAATTATAGGTATGAATGTAGGACGGTGTGATGTAGAGCGTTGGTAGCGTATCGTATGGGTTAAGGCCTTTGACTTTCGATCGGAAGGTGCCTGGTCGGAACTCTACCACGTACCAATGTGTTTTCAGTCATCATTACCAGGTCATATATGTCCCCACCGACAGAACATTACCAAAAATAGGTAATGATGAGTGGTGTGGAAGTGGGAGCGATGTGGAAAATGTGTTGGTGTGGAAGGGGAATAGGATGGAAGAGGTAGTGGCATGGAAGGGGAGTGGGGTGGAAGAGGTAGTGGCATGGAAGGGGAGTGGGGTGGAAGAGGTAGTGGCATGGAAGGGGAGTGGGGTGAAAACATAAGCTACCTAAGGGGCTAGGGGCTATCCTGAATCATATCTAATAAGGGTATTTTAATTATGTAGGCACATATATTAAAGTTGACCTGATTTATGTCAGAACGAATCATATAGACGTGTTTATAGTTTAATTTTAATCTCGACTGCCAGACCTTCAAATTGATTAAAGTTATTTTATTACATCGATATTTAGCGTTAGCCCAAAATAACTATTCTTCGCGTACGAAGTCGCGGGGCAGAAGCTAGTAAAGATATAAATATTTAATAAATATAATAGCAAACCATAACGAACACGACAAAAAAGAAATAAATTCAATTTGATTCATTGTTCAAAAGAAATGGCGTAAAATAGGGATTAATTTTTATATTACGATGTGTTTTATTTCTTACCTTATGATCTTAATAAAACATTTTTTGTTAATTTTAAATCATTGTCGACAGGAATAAACTAAAGGACGAAAATGACGTCCCTGCGTAAAGGTATATTACGTTTTTAATAAGCATTATTAAATGCTTTATGTGTCTGTTTACTCCCAACGGCCACCATTAAATCCGCCACCACTGGTGGCCCTTGGCACTAAACTATTAATTTGAGTGTCAACTACCACCTCTGGGGTCCTATGACACTAACATTAATACGAGTATTTTAGTGGCAACGGGCTAAGGCATGTGGACTCCCCTTAATATAATACAGTATATATTTTGGTTCGTTCACAAGATCGACTGATTGTGAAAAACACTTTGTTCTTCAAAATACATTTCGATCTCACAAATATGTTTTAGTACGGCTATTTTAAGTAGAAGTACCAGGCGAACATAAACTATACCAGTTTGTCGACAAAGAAATCTATGTATACGTATCTTAATACCTACGATTGTATAACATTAAAACTTGATTACTGTGTTTGGTGCTAAATAAAATAAAAATTATGTAGGTATAAAAATCATGTAACTAAAACAGTAACATAAGAATAATATATATATGACTTTCACAGTTCAGTTATATTAAAATAAAATACACACATCAAAAGTGTCTAGGGATCAACATATATTTTTGCAATAACTTTTCTCCTGATTGATATTAATTAAAATTTTCTTTAAGGATTCATCAAATAAAGTGTTTTCGTTTGTCACAGTAACGATAAACCAAGTCACCTTTGCATTAATAAAGAAATTTGCCATTTTCCTAATAAAGGGATTTTTGACATTTGAACCACTAACATTAAAGTTCGAAAAAAAGACTGAAATAACAGTTTTCTTTAAAATTTTATTGGGTAACTTAAACAATTAATAATCCGTGTTTCTACCGCGAACACTAACAACACAAGAACATCGGTTTGGCATACTCAAAATGAGTTCATCCAAATCACGCTGTGGAATGGCCGCCCATGTTCGTTGCAACAACAAAAAAAGGTCTTCTTGCGACTGGATACCCTCCATATTCGGCAGAGCTCTTCTCTGTAGCATATCCCATGCATGCTCAATCGGGTTCAAGTCTGGCGACTGAGCAGGCCAGGGCAGGACATTGATGTTAGCTGCGGCGAGAGTCTGTCTTACAACTCTTGCGGTGTGCGGTCGTGCATTATCATGCATTAACTGAAATAAGGGACCGATTTGCACTTGTAGAGGAACGATGACGTCTGATACAATCGTCTCAGCATAAATTTGAGCGTTGAGGTTGCCTCTGATCCAAATCAACTCAGTTCTTCCGCCGATCCAAATACCCGCCCATACCATGATGGTTCCACCACTATAAGGATGGACTTCCTGGCAGGATTTTAATCGCTGTTGGCGTCCAGGGGTTCTCCAGTGTCGTATACGTCTTGTATCCGGTCTCATACCAAAACGAGACTCATCAGAAAAGCACACGAAACGCCATTGTTCTTCTGCCCAATTTCTGTGTTCAAGAGCCCATTGATATCGAATCCTACGATTGTGCATTGCTATAGGTGGTACCCGTAGCGGTCTTCGGGAATGAAGGTTCACTTCATGCAAGCGGTTTCTGACTGTTTGGTCGCTAATTAAGTTCCCTGAAGAGTGATGAAGCCGCACGGCTAACATCATGGCGGTTATTGTTGGAGCTCTTCGAGTTAAGATTTGAATGTATCGGTCTTGTCTCCGTGTGGTGCAGCGATACCGTCCTCCATGGCGCTCAGCCACGGTACCAGTGCTTCGGTAACGTGTCCAAAGTCGACTGATAACACTCTGACTTGTATTCAGAGCTAAAGCCACAGTACGTTGCCGGGAACCAGCTTCTATCATTCCCACGGCTCTGAGCATTTCTTCCCTGCTTAAATGACGTCGCCGTTCCATAATAACGTTGGTTTTAATCAGTAGTAGGGAAACAGTAGCACTAATAATGTCTTCAATGCGTTGTATGTTTTTATAGGGAAAATATTGACAGCTGATTTTCATCTTTTACTCGAATTTGATTCACAGTTCCTGATTCAAATTATGAAATGCACCAAAAAGGATCCATATAAATTTATAAAATCATAAATTTATTACAAAGCCACATCTCAATCTCAAGAAATCCGCATAAAAATGCTTGATCCCTAGACACTTTTGATGTGTGTATAAGCTCGTTCAACAGAAACAAAGGCACGACACACACATAGTGTCAGTGAATGGTGCACAAAGTGACGTCGCACTTCATTATCACCATGACAAATCTGTCCATCCCTCTCGCGCTTGATCAAGCTTATAAGTATGAACGAGACATTGTTATAAGTATGTTTTTTTTAAGTAGAACATAAACTAAAAGAGTTGGTTGTATTCTAATATTGGCAACGTACTGCAATAACTACTGTAGTGTGACTACGTCTCCTATATGTTAATGTTGAACAATAAATTGATATCTTTATCGACAAACTCGTACATATAGTTTATGTTCTCCTGATACTTCTACATCAAATAGCCGTACAAAAACATATCACAATTAGTCGAACTTGTGAACGAACGAAAATATATACTGTAGTATATTGAATTATATTACGGGGAGCCCACCTGCCTTCGAGTTCGATCGGTGTGACTGTGATCCAGTGGTGGTCGGTGGCACTAAAATTAATAGTTTAGAGCAAACGGCCAGTGGTGGCGGATTTGGTGGTGGCCGTTGGGAGTAAACCTATCTGTCGTATGTATGAGTGGTCACCATGCCGGACTGCCATCCGTAAGGTTGGGGGTTCGATTCCCGTGCGAGGGTGAACATTTGTGTGAACCACAAATGTTTATCTCGGTCTGGGTGTGTGTGTGAATAAGTGTGTGCGTAGTTTCTGATACCCTAGATACTAGCTTCGAGCTTAGTTAGGGGTCAGTTACTATAATGAGATAATGTAGTGAATGATTATGTTTATGTATTGTATTAAATGTGCTTTATGGCGACGTTTGACATAGTCTTCCCAGAACAACCATTTATGTAGCACTCCCACATTCACATTACTTTGTAATGATATTTTTATTTTACATTTATTTGGGCATGGTATGTATTTATACATAAGCTATCATGTTAATCAATGCAAACATGATTTCCCTTCAGGTGTACAATAAATAAATAATACAACATTATGTTATCTACTACGTATATTTTTTATAATACATACTTGATGAGAGATTTCATAAAGTTTATACGAAATAAAAACAAATAAAGCAATCATACCAACATAAATGTTTAATACTTATGTTACATATGTATCTCAACAAAGCAAACAAAAAGTTCAACATAAGCTTAGTAATGTTACCAATAAACATGATAAGTATCCGTATTTATTCAATACTAGCGGCGCCCTGCGGTTTCACCCGCGTAGTTCCCGCTCCCGTGGGAATATGGGGATAAAATTAGTAGAGGGAGTAAGTTGTCGGTACTTGTTCATATTGACCACCAGATGAAATCGCGATGTAAGTTCAAAAAAAATGAGCTGCAAAACATTCGACTGGAAACGTTTCACATTCATCCGGAGATTGCCCACTAGTTTAACGGCAATTAAGTCATATTAAATATGCCGCGACCATCATTGCAACGTAAATAAGTACTTAAATGCATGGTAGGTTAGTGTGCGCAGGGTGCATGTACTGTGCACTTGCTGTTTATTATATACTAGCTGATGCCAGCGACTTCGTCCGCGTGGAAATTGGTTTATTTATTTTACGTACCTAGTTGATTTTTTCAAAGTAATCAAACAAATTCTAAACCGGATGTTGAAATTATTTTAATCATATGTAATCATTATTAAAAAAACAATTATTTTTCTATAGTAAAAAATATCAGAACAATACTTGGTTATGTAAAAGGTCTGTTTTAACTCCTCGAAATGTTCAAGCATATGCAATAAATAATGAAATACTGTCGCGTATTCAAGGAGGAGTCGAGAGTATATCTCTATCAATAGAATGATGGATCAAGAACAATCTACAAATTATCCGATAGAATTTCTGAATTCGTTAAATGTTCCTGGACACCCCTCACATACAATAAATTTAAAAATCGGTGTTTCTATAATTCTTATTCGTAATTTAAGTCCTAAACTGTGCAATGGTTCTCGATTAAAGGTCATAAATCTACAACGTAACATATTGAAGCAGAAATTTTAACCGGTTGTGGTGTCGAAGAAACTGTCTTGATACCAAGAATACCACTCATCCCTAACAATTTTCCATTCCAATTCAAGGCGTTGTTTTGCTATGACGATAAATAAATCCCAGGGTCAGACACTAAAGGCCGCTGGTGTCGACCTAAGGTCTAATTGTTTTTAGCATGGCCAACTATATGTGGCCTGCCCACGGGTCAGTAATTTATTTATTTATGTTAGCCCCAGAAGGCAAAACCATCAATGTAGTTTATAGAGAAATTCTTTGATTATGAACTATCATATAACAAAGTTTTGTACATGATGCAAGCACACGAAGACAGTGAACAATAATTTAAAAGCATTTATTTTTTGTCCTAAATGGATATCACAATTTTTGCTTGATTTAACCAAAAGAAGGTTGAATGCACCTATATTTTAAAACTCAATACTGCCAACCTTTGTGTAAAGAATATCATAAATTTTAGGACCTTTGCACACTGCCTATTTTTCACTCTCACGTAGATACCGTGACGGATTATACTCGATAAAAAAAATTAATGACCAATCTCCATCGTGTTGTTTTACGTTTACCTACTTTGACATTAGCAAAATTGCGTAGTTATGGTAGTAGTAGCCAAAAACTATTTTGTTTATTGAATTGATACCTTGACGGTGCTGTAGATATTTTTTTGATGTCTGATGCACCATTTTGAGAACTTTAGTATATTACGATCTAATCTCCTCGGTAGCTCAATTGGAAGGAGCAGTACTACGATTCAGCATGGTTCCGGGTTCAAGTCCTGGCTTAGGCGAAAATTTTGAATGCATTTTTCAAAAAGGCTAATAATTTATTTAACTAAACTATTTAATAAAATATTTATGTTAATTAATGTATTCATCAGCAGTTTTCTTATTGTTTTTTGAATAAGGGAAAGACACTCTGTTGATGTTTCTTTAACATAGTACGTACGTACAATGCACTTTAATATTACGTCTATACTATTTTTTTTACGCCCGAAAATCCGCTATGTTCATATGCCCTTTAAGCATTCGATATTGAAGTATTCTACATTCTGTCAAATTTGATATCTATGAAATATTATTATACAAAATCCAAAATGTAGTATTTTTGTCAGTAATGTTTTCTCGTCAAAAGGAAGCGAAGTGTTGATAAATATATTTTTTGATTGAAATCAGAGGACCGAAGAACAACAAAGACTACGATTCCTTCTAAATTTAAAAGAATATCTCAATAACTTAGAACTAACTAAGGTGGTAAGTTGCGCGATATAAACGGATATTGCCCAAGCGATGTCGTGGGCGGAGTATTGTTTATTAAATTCAAAACAACAAAATAGATTTTTATTGATAACTTTTCTTTTCATTATCCAAATGAGATGAAACAAAGCCTATATATTGCGCTAAATTAAGCTTAATCCATATGTGGAAACGCCATGAAAATCCGTTCAGTACTTTCTGAGATTATCGCGAACAGACAGACAGACAGGAAAGAAAGTCGAAAATTGTTTTTTTGTGTTCCTTTGACCTTCTTTTATCCCCCCCTATCAGTTTTAGGTAAATTTATTTAATGTACAGACACGGTGGTTCTACTGTTTTATTATTAGTATAGATATACCTATAAATGGTTATGTACCAAAAATCGTAACGATAATACTTTTACGTTATTATATCGATTCCATGAACTGTGATACCAAGAAAATGCCTGCTTACAAGATACTAAGTTGACAAATTAAAATATAGTACGGGTAATGCTGTAAATTTTCCGTTTACTACATGTTTTAGAAAAAACCCATGTAAGAGTACCCCCTAGCATGACCTGTGCGTGATAAAATATAGACACCACGAAATAATATCGATTTCGCGAGCATGACCAAATTAATTATGGCGTGGTACGATGATAAAATTAAATATGGCGGCTATATTTATAATATTTTTTTACAGTTGGATATCGATAAATACATAGCTATATCGATTTCGCGAGCATGACCAAATGTCATAAAATGTATTACGTGGTAAAATTAAATATGGCGGGTATTTTTATCATATTTTGACAGTTGGATGTTGATCAATCGCGTTCGAAGTCATGCTAGCCCGGCTGCATAGTATAAAGTAATGTTTCTAAGCGTAAATATATCCTATAAACTAACCTACCCAACACAATTTATCCAGGTCGACTGCATCTGATTGGCCATAATTATGTGACCACCACTGCTTGTTTATATGTATAACGAGTATGACAGGATTTCCTTGGTTTTTTTTTACAATTGACTATTATCAAGCTATTTTTCCGAGAGTAGCTTCATTTTAATGAGACAACCCAACATTTCATTTTCAAAAAATCCCGTTTGTGGTAGCTATCTGGGATAGCATAACAGGGATATAAAACTTTAGAGCGTAAAACTGGAATAACCTCCTGTTCAATTTGTAAGACAAAATGAATTATGTACATACATTTTAACTAAGAAACAGTAAAAATAAGTTCTAAAACTAAAACCCGATTACTGATAAAAATAACGTCCGAAAAGAATATTTACTTACAAAATATAATTAAAAAAAGGTAGCACTCCGGGAGTGCCGGCAGAAGTGAAAACTTCAATATTAACGTTGTGTTTAATTATAAGTATAAAAGTACTATCATTTATGAGGTAGAATACAATGTTTATTTATTGCGCTATCGTACACAAATATGACAATTTATATGTTGTTATTTATAATATTATATCGTTATTTATATATGGATCTTACGCTTTTTCGATCAGCATCACGTGACCCTGACGCGAGTTTGAAAGTTTTTACCCATACAAAAAAGTGCTCAGCGCCGCTAAAGAAGTTTTCACTTCAAAAATAAGAAACCGATTTCACCACTAAAATGTAAGAAAATTATTTAAATGAATCGAAATCTATTTTGAGGATTTTTTATACCAACCTGCTTAGCATGACTGTGCGTGATAAATGATATAGACACCACGAAATAATATCGATTTTGCGAGCATGACCAAATGAATTATGGCGTGGTACGATTTGATAAAATTAAATATGGCGGCTATATTTATTATATTTTGACAGTTGGATGTCAATAAATAGCTATATCGATTTCGCGAGCATGACCAAATGACATAAAATTAATCATGTGATAAAATTAAATATGGCGGGCATTTTTATCAAATTTTGACAGTTGGAGTTCAATAAATCGCTGTATCTATCGCGTTTTCGAAGTCATGCTAGCCTAGCAGGGCCAAAGTTCAAAAATTAGTTATCGCGATTTCAGCCATGCCGAAGATCCATCCCGATACACGTAGAGTACGTGTTTGGCAAGTTCCTGGTCGAGTTCCAGTGAGAGCTGTCTGCAACATCCTCAGGAAGTCCATCCATACCACGGTAGGACAATTATGGTTTTATGGGGGAATTCGTGTTAGTGGAAGAACAGACCTTCCAAACGGAACAGAAACACCATGACTCAAAGCCGTAAAGAGGTACTAGTACCAATAATCTACTCCATCATGCAAATGGGCCAAGAATTCACGCACGATAGGGAGGGGGGCAGGAGCATTACGTATCGGTCTTAGGGTGGGCCGCCCAATCGCCTGATCTAAACCCCATAGAACACGCGTGGGACATGCTCCTTTGAGGAATTTCCCTGCAAACATTGCGACGGAAGAGCAACTTTTTTGGCATCTTTGCCGGACCTGGTACAATATACCGGAGCAAGACTTGGATAACTTACTCCAAAGCATGAAAAACCGTTGCAAGTCCGTTATTAACGTAATGGGTGGTTTTACTGACTACTGATTTTTCACATACCTGTTAAAAACAGATTACTAGAGCAACACATTCATCGTTAGTTTTACCATTATCTCACCTTTTTTTTCTTTACTTATATGAATAATAATTTGTTTACGTAAAAAAAGTTTTTAATATGTACAACGCTACTTAAAATAATCTGTAACTCACTTGTAAGTAATAGGGTGTCATTATGTGCCTGATTGCAGAGAAATAAGAGCCACTTTATGAGCAAGTATTTTGAAAACATATTAGGGCGAGCGAAGCGGAGCCCGCCTGGCGCAACAATCTATTCAGTTTTGTGGTACATTTTACGTTAAAACTACAATACCTACTGATTTTTGCCATAGTTATTTAAAGTGACTTTATGTAATCGTTTAAATACTTCTTATCTTGTATTGAAATTAAGAATAATATTTTACATGCCGCGTGTAAAAGGCAGTCTTGGAATGATTAAAAGCCTTGCGAGTCCCCACAGAGACTAAGTCACGTTTTAGCTACCTAGTTTTATTTTCAAGTATCGCTTATTAATTATACGTGTTTGTTTGCCGATCTCTGTAACTAAACTTGGTCTGATTGTTGTTCATAGTGCACTTTTATTATTTGACAACCTTGCCAAAACAAGTAACAATTTTACACGTTCTTATGATGGTCTCTGTACGATTACCTGTGCCCTGTTTATCAAAACTCACAAGCTCCACATTAGTGCCGTTAAGCTCCGTGAATTAACGCGATCGTTACTGTGGACGGTTTTCGCGGGGTTCACGCACGTTCACGCCTGTTCCCCGATCAGAGTCGGTCATTCTGTGAATTCACAGTGAGATTTTTTGATGAACGAAATCACGAATACAAGTTTGAAAATATACTTGTGAAATAAATAATGACACTTGTAACTCGTAAATTACACGTGTAGTTTTGATGAACACATATTTGTAATAATGAAATTTTTTACAGGAAAATTGCTTGTAAGTTTTGATGAACAAGGCACTGCTCTAAAAACCGACATTTGACAAGTAGCCCCGCCTTCAGTAAATTAATATAGTATATTTGTTTCAGGAACGCATAGAAAGGAACCGGTAGTGATATTAGAAAGACTATTGGGATATTCCGAACCACAAATAATTAATGATAACCCGGTAACTCTTAATGTACAAATGCCGAACCATATTGGGAACGCTAGTATCCCCGTATCCAGGCATCCTCCAAGAACTCCTCCTGTTGCTAGTTCCACCCCAAGACAAAGTGGAACAAACCCGCCCGCTTACATGCATCTAAGATCTCGTATTCTGACGAGATTACAAAGCAAGCCGACCAAACCCAAATTGACTGGTTCGTTAATTCGTAAACAACATGTCACCAAAAAACGCACTCTCTGTAAACGCCGTCGAAGACGATCTAGCTGCACAGAGGACAATGTACCTCTTCAGAATTTTGTTAGCCACTCGCGTGTACTTTGTAATAAAAAACGCCCATTATCGGACAATGTTTCAAAAAACAAAGACCAATCTAAACCTAAATATAAAAAGCACGCTGGGCAGGAACAACTATTACCATCACCAAGTCAAATAAATAGTGTAGTAAACGCCGACAATTCAGAGCCGTCAACTTCGACACATATTCAGCGTCCAACAATCAGCGGAATGTGTACGAGAAGTAGATCCTATCTGACAGAAGGTAACGTCGCTATACTGCCGCAGCAAAGCTCCGAACCGAGAGAAAATAATGTGAATAATGTGACTGAAGATAGGGGCCCAATAGGTGCAATGGCACCACCAGGAGTATTTGAACCGACTAGAGAGCCGTCTGAATTTGATTGTAGCGAATCGGTTGATTTAATAGGTGCACCTTTTCGTGGTTGGTGCAACGAAAGGATGGACACAACAGAAGCAGCCTTACATCGACAGTCGACAGTCGCAACTCCTTCGGTATGTACCGATATACCGCTGGATGATGGCTCAGTTTGCTCCCGTAAGTAACATCAACATAGCATCTATATTTTAATTTAAAACATTCCTATTCATCAATCGGTTCCTTTTTTTGAGAAGCCCATTTAGATGAAAATTGGTACAGAAGATCCATATTAGGCAGGAATAATACATCAAATACTTTGTCTCAAAATTCCCTCGGAATCGGAATATATCACCGCGGGGCGCTGCTTATCACAAAATAATGCTCGTAATAGCCTTTTACTTTATTTATCGAAACAAAATTTTTTTTGGTAGGTACTGACATCAAAATGTCGTGCTGTCGGTTTATCTGTTTGTTTGTTTCGGCTAATTTTTAAAACGTATTTACCGATTTTTACAGGAAGGAATCGGGATTAACGCATATGATACTGTAGGCACAGTTTGTTATTAATATATACCTAGTATAGTAATTTAAATTCTTGTTTTAGTTGATATAACAAACGGATCGGCGGACGCCTGGTTTGACTCTTACCATAACAGGAAATTCAAAGTGCCCGAACCGCCTAGGGAACGCAGAACACACTTGTCACAAAGCGAGAAGATATTGAGGAAATATTGCCCTGCTTGGAAATACACTTCTATGGGCTCCATATCCAAAATCGCCCCGGAAATTATAGAAAGGTTCTGCGGAGGGTGCTCTCGCTGCTCTATCATAAAAAGGGTAGTAAACCTCGCTAAACATATACCTAAAGCAACTTCCGATTCGGGGCCAGCGCCAAATACACCAAATACCCAACAAGATACGTCTACAGCCACTGTCGGCACCACAGAGGCATTGGATTCTTCAACTCAATGTCAAGGTGTACCTGAAGTTTTGCAAACCTGCTCAAATGTGAATGATATTAATGTATATGACTTTAACTGTGAAGATGAAGAAGTTCCGAGTAGCGCACCAACGCCATATCGAACAAGTAGATCTAATGAGCCAGACAATAATTCTACCCCAAATCAACACTTATTGGATTTATTCCCTAAGGAAAACTATATATTAAAATTAAAAGAATGCGGAGATGAGCATAACAAACATATGGCTATTGAAGTTGTCCATAGGGATAATTTAGATAAAACTGTGCCTCTTTCAGAGGTTTCAGAAGATAATCGGTTAATGCTCGAGCGCTTTGCTAACTCACTCAAAAATGTTCGTAGTATGTTGACTGAAAAGAACAGTGTTAGCGAAAAGAACTCTCCTAACAACACCCAAAATATAATAGAGCGATCAAAAGAACATCCTCTTGGTATCAACGTCATGTGCGAAATTCCCATGTATTCTGATGGTGCTAATAACGCGTCTTCTATGGCAGCGGCCCGGCCTTTTTTAATTCCTGCCCCGTTAAGAAAGCCTTACATACCATTTGCCGGGCCCTCCGCACCAGCGATCCAGCCTTCCAAATCAGTGGCCCGGCCTTCCGCACCAGCGACCCGGGCTTCCAAATCAGTGGCCCGGTCTTCCAAGTCAGTGGCCCGGCCTTCCAAATCAGTGGCCCGGCCTTCCAAATCAGTGGCCCGGCCTTCCAAATCAGTGGCCCGGCCTTCCAAATCAGTGGCCCGGCCTCCCAAATCAGTGGCCCGGCCTTCCAAATCAGTGGCCCGGCCTTCCACACCAACGACCCAGCCTCCCACATCAGCGGCCCGGCCTTCCGCACCAGCGATCCAGCCTCCTACATCAGCGGCCCGGCCTCCCAAATCAGTGGCCCGGCCTTCCAAATCAGTGGCCCGGCCTTCCGCACCAATGACCCAGCCTCCCACATCAGCGGCCCGGCCTTCCGCACCAGCGATCCAGCCTCCTACATCAGCGGCCCGGCCTTCCGCGCCAGCGACCCAGCCTCCTACATCAGCGGCCCGGCCTTCCGCACCAGCGACCCAGCCTCCTACATCAGCGGCCCGGCCTTCCGCACCAGCGACCCAGCCTCCTACATCAGCGGCCCGGCCTTCCGCGCCAGCGACCCAGCCTCCTACATCAGCGGCCCGGCCTTCCGCGCCAGCGACCCAGCCTCCTACATCAGCGGCCCGGCCTTCCGCGCCAGCGACGCAGCCTCCTACATCAGCGGCCCGGCCTTCCGCGCCAGCGACCCAGCCTCCTACATCAGCAGCCTGGCCTTCCGCACCAGCGACCCAGCCTCCTACAACAGCGGCCCGGCTTGCTTCACTAGCGGCCCGGCCTTCCACGTTAGCGGACTGGCCTATCACACCAGAGGCCCAGCCTTCAACGTCAGGGGCCTGGCCATCCACATCAGCGGTCGCACCATCGACATCAGCGGCCGCGTCTTCCACCTCAGAGACACGAAACGGCATATTGGATGCCCCCACCTTCTACCCGACGGCAGAAGAAATGTCGATGGTAATTAATAAATATATAATATATACACAACTATTTTTAAATTACCGGTTCCGCCGTACTTTGAAACTACGGTCACCTTCGACGATTAATATAATGCACCTTCGAATGTTTAGATTGACCAGGTTATGTAGTAGCTACACTACTGATCTAAGCAAGCATGACTAAGTTACTCAATTGGGGCATCACAATATTCACTCATTCATTTTGAATTGACATCAAAATTGGGATATATTATAGAAATAAAGAATTTGCATAAAGTCATTCTATAGATATAGACAATTGAGATTATTTAAAATTACATAACTTATTACTTTAAAAAAATTCGTTGATTTCATTATTAATGTCAAAAATAGTTTTAAACATTTTACCTAAAGTTGATGTTTTTAATTATTCTTATACGAACGGATTTTCCTGGCCGGAGTGTAATTTAGTAAATATTTCACTCCCACTCATTATTACCATTTTGTTTTAGAATTTTATCGACTACGTGCAGAAAATAGCTCCAGAAGCTACCGAATACGGTATATGCAAGATCACAATACCTAAAGAGTTAAGGCCTGAATTCAACATGAAAAACATTCAATTCAAATGCAACAACCAATACATATCAATTATGTATCAGAGATGGGTTAATATATCACGACAGATGACAGCAATTAAAGCCCACCTCGGGACTCAAAATGTCAGCTTCACCAGACCTCCTCTGGTAAGTAATAGCAGTATCTTCTGTAACGATTGTGCCAACCACGGAGACAACGATTTTTTCACTTGTTTTACACAAATGTCAAAGAATAATTCGATGCATACTCAACTGGTTGGAATCGTGGCTAAGAGTATTGATTTTTCAAAAATCTAATGATGTTGTAGTATCAAAACGGGCATCGAGTTGAGACTCTTGCGAGCATTTTTCAATATTTCAAATAATAGATTCGGATATCGTCTACTACGCCCACTTGAAAAATTCACCCTGTTTAGATAAGTACAGGTTTCCCAAAGTGATAATGCGCATAGAAATCTTCATCACTCTTCGGCAACGGTCGTATTCTCCGAGCGTCGGAATACGATATGTATTTAAAGTGGTCAAGTGCATTTTCTTCATGCATTAATTTAGGAATTATGTAAGTGCTAAAAGAAGTAAATATTGATTTATCAGTAACGAAATTTTAAAATGGTATGGGCAGAGTTAGGCATATTTTTATTTATTTGTTGTATTATTATATTATATAAGTACTTATATACTTTATAATATTACTAGCTGTGCCCCGCGGTTTCTCTCGCGTAGTTCCCGTTTCCGTTCCCGTGGGAGTTTCGGGATAAAAATCTATGGGAGTTTCGGGATAAGTTCCTATGTCCTTCTCCTGGTTCTAATCTACCTCTCCACCAATTTTCAGCCAAATCGGTCCAGCCGTTCTTGAGTTATAAGTGGCGTAACTAACACGACTTTCTTTTATATATATAGATTTATTCCTATATATCTTTGTTTATGCATATGTATCTTTCTATAAAATTTATATACTTAAGCCTAAATCTGATTTTTAAAATAGTATTTAACGTTAGAATTTTTATTTTTTTAATATTAAAAAAGTGAAAATGTTATTATTATATTTACCTATTTAACAAAATAAACTATTTAAATTTGAATAAGGACCGATTTTTCAAGCTTCAGATAAAAGGCCGAATAACTAATTAAAAATAAATAATTAATTCGAGGAATAAAGTTATTAGACTGTTTATTAGAGGAATAATTATTTTGAATTTTTCATTTAAAAATGATCTAGCGAATAGTTATCTATGATTATTTTGTTGCTGACTGCACACTAGCTAGTGCGAGCGAGATACATAATATGCAATCTTATGTGCGTTAAACAAAGGCAGAATATAGTTTGATATTTCACAACTTTTACTTTGACAATCTCAAAATTATTTCAATTGATTGAATTGAATTTATTTTGTTTATTTGTTTTATTTTATCACTAGTAGCTCCCCGCGGTTTCACCCGCGTAGTTCCCGTTCCCTTGGGATTACGGGGATAAAATATAGCCTATGTCACGCACTGATAAATTAGCTTTCCATTAGTGAAAGAATTTTTGAAATCGGTCCAGTAGTTTCGGAGCCTATTCATTACAAACAAACAAACAAATCTTTCCTCTTTATAATATTAGTATAGATAGTATAGATTAATCAATGAAAGTAAATAATCTACGGTTTCCTTTTTTAATCGAAATCTCCTCCAAAATTCACTTTCATCCCATTGGGCCTCTCTTGTAAAACGCGGGTTTTCCGCTCAGGGTTTAAATAATGAAGAATTTCTCGTTCCTCTTCGATAGCCAAGTCGTCAATGGTTTCAAACACTTCCATCATGAAAAATCACTACCTAAACTTAAAATAAGTCGTCGTGCGTACGTTCCAGTTCAAAACTAATGAAAACTGTGAATGAAAATTCTAGTGTTCGCCGTCGATAACTGACAGATAAACCTCTATCTGGCCCACAAAGTAGCAGATAAGTTTATTCCTCAGTTAGAGGCTTTATTCGTCAGTTAACTACTATCTGACTATTGAAAAATCAAGAATACTGTTATCCATCGAATAAACGCTATCTGGTTGTTTATCTGACGATTGAAAAACCGGCCCTATGGGAATTAAACTTTAAATTAAATTCACTTTTGAAAACAAGACGGGTGTGTAAAATAGCATCTCTATACAGGGTGGCCTAAATTGAACGGTCAGTGGGGGGAAGTATAAAACTATAAGAGATACAAAGATCTGTTATTAGGATGTCATGTCATCGATTTTAGTAAAAATAAAGACTGCATTCATACATTTAGAAAAAAGCTATTACTCACTCCGGGAATCGAACCCGGAAGTTTTGAATAATGTAATTTTTATTATTTCTAACTATAAATCTATTGTGTATGTCTAAAGCAGTAAATGTTATTATGTGTATATTTTATCCCCGTATTTCCACGGAAACGGGAAATACACGACTGAAACCACGGGGCGCTACTAGTGTTTTCAAATAACGAGTAAACAATGTAGTATGCTATGCGGGTAATATAATTAATTTTACAATATTTGTTACAGTTCGAAGGAGTAGAGGTAGATTTGGTAAAACTGTACCATGTAGTACAGTCGTACGGCGGTCTCAAAGCGGTTATAGAGCAACAGAAATGGCCGCAAGTCGCAGAAGACATGCGGCTTAACTCTGGCCGATTTAAAGCGCACCTAAAGCTCGACAAAATTTATTGTAAGCACTTGTTGCCTTACGATACGTTGTCCGATGGTAAGTAGAACATCCACTACATATACTTCTTATATTCTGTAGTGGTTCAACAACATATTTAATATGTACAACTTAATTTTCAGCGGAACGGGAGGATCTTCTTCGGAAGATAGATTCGATTTGGGAAAAGAAGCACAAAAAGATGGTAGCACGCGCAGCCAACCCACTGCACCGCATGCGACAGATACTTGAAGAGTCGGACTCATCCGAAGACGAATCTGAACCGGACGCCGACCGTAAAATGTTCAATGCTTTTGTGGAAACAGAGGAATGCGTACTGCCTGGACAAATTATTAATTATGAACGCTTCCAAAAAATTGCCGAGCAAGTCCAACACATGCACTTCCCAGTAGGTGAAATACCCTCGCCAGAAGTGGTTGAACGTCTGTACTGGTTGCGAGTGTTGCGCGGTGACGAACATGTGTGCGTACACAATGCTTCGTTAGATACCTCTGTGAATGGACTGGGTTTCCCACCTTACTATGATCACCCGTGGAATCTAAAGAGATTGGGCGGGTCTGACACGAACGTGCTTAGTGCGCTAGGACCGACACTTGCAGTCACTGTGCCAACACTACAACTGTCCATGATGTTTGCAACGAACTGCTGGCATAAAGACCCCCACCATCTGCCATGGACAGAATACATGCATGAAGGGGCTGCAAAAATTTGGTTTGTATATTTATACTTAAGTAGGCTATATAAAAATAAACATCTTAAGGCAGGGGCTACTTGTCAAATTTTGGTTTTTGAGGGGGTGAAGCAGACGAGTGGACGGAAGATCTAGTCTAGCCTTCCCCCGCCCCGTGACTGTGTCAAATCGCAGCTACGCGCTGGCCAATTGACATTTCCTGAACGGCTGATTATGCGGTTGTTAAACTTGGTGCGCAGAAGGTCGATCATAAGTCAGCTTGTATGGCATTTTGTTCGCGCCATTTTGTTGAAACCAAAGGTCGTCCACATTCATAGCGTCGATTATAGGCCATAAAAAGTTGGTCAACATGGCTCTGTAGCGTTCGCCATTGACGGTAACGGCGTTGCCAGCATCATTTTCGAAGAAAAGTGGGCCAATTATGCCACCACTCCAAAATCCACACCAAACTGTGACTCTTGGAGGATGCATTGGTCTCTATACGATTGCGTGTGGCTGTTCCGAACCCCAAATCCGGCAGTTTTGCTTGTTCACATATCCGCCGAGATGTAAATGCGCTTCGCCCGAAAAGATGATTTTTCGACCAAAATCGACGTCATTATTGAGCTGGACTATAGCCCACACAGCGAACTGATATCGAAGCGGATGGTCATTTGCATTCAACCCTTGAGTCATCTGGATCTTGTAGGCGAATAATCCGAGGTCTTTGTGCAGTATTCTCCTCCAGGCTGGTGCGACGAATGCCCAATTGCTGCGATCAGCGTCGAGTTGAGGTCGTCGGATTCTGTTTCACACTTTGGGCCACAGCCTCAATATTCTCGGGTGTGCGCACTGTCAGAGCTCTGGGACCACTTCTGCCATCCACTAACATCCCTTTCTCACGAATTTTACCAATTTGAGTATAGCGCCTTTGGACGGTATGGCTGTAAAAATTTCGGATCTGTAGCTCGTTTGCCGATGTCATTCGACGAAATTCAAAAACGTACCAACAGATGACCGGCAACAGAAGTCGATATAATGAAACACCTTTTTCCCAACTCTATTAAAACATTAATTTAGTTGATATTAATTGATTGATGATTGAGTTTATATGATGTATGTAACATTGGTTTTAATTTGCTTATTTGATTTTCAGGTACGGCATTCCAGACCAAGCCAGCGCCATGTTCCGGGAGGTGGTACAAAAATTATGCCCAGGAGTAGCCCAAAACAAATCAATATGGCTACCGTCAGACTTAACAATGATCCCGCCAGAGCTGTTAGTTCAGCACGGTATCCAATTGTCACGGCTGCAACAGAAGCCTGGGGACTACGTTCTTGTATTTCCTCGAGCTTATTCGTGTTCCATAAGTACAGGCACAGCGATATCCGAAAGCCTTTACTTTGCTTCTGAGATATGGCTCAGTCGGGTACAGCGCATATTCGAGGAAATGCGCAATAATTGCGAACCAGCCATGTTTTCCTTGGAGCAACTCGCTCTAGGATTGTGGCGAGGGAAAAACCCAACACGGGCCCGCGATTTGTTGATGCCAATATTGACAGCCGAGCGAGATCTTCGTAAGGAAGCACAAAGGCGAAAAGTTAAATCAGAATCAACATCTGAATTTCTCGCTCGTAACGGTCACATGAAAACGTCGGCGTGGCAGGTTAAACGCGATGAGTGCGAAGTGTGTCGCACAACGGTATACTTGTCGAAGGTATGTAACCGATAACCATTATATACAATATTCGTAGGATAGTTAGATGATGAAAAGTAAAATATATGTTATTAAATATCCTCAGGTTATAGGCGTTACTCCTGCAAGAACTTCCGTGTGTTTATCGCACGGATTAAAATTATACCGCAGAAGACGTAGCACTAAAAATGAAATTACCCTCATTGTTTTTATATCCAATGAGGAAATAGAAAATATGATCACTTTGATTGACAAAATTTCACAAGTAAGTATATGTTTTTCATTTACATTTCATCATTTGGTATTTTCCTCTGTTCACATTCTCATCCCGCATATCTTCGGATAAAATATAATTATTGTGGTAACTCTCCTTGCAGAAAATTGTTTGACTGATTATCACTTGCCGGCCGAATAATACTTACTTATTAATTTCAGATTTAATGGAATGGACTAGGTTTCGCACCTTACTATAACACCAGTGAAATCTTAAGAGATTAGGCGAGTCTGACTCCAACGTACTTAGTGCGCTAGGACCGACACGCGAACCGGATACCGACTGTAAAATGTTTAATGCTTTTGTAGAAACAGAGGAATGCGTACTGCCTGGACAACTTATTAATTTTGAACGCTTCCAAAAAATAGCCGAACAAGTCCAACACATGCACTTCCCAGTAGGCGCAAGCGACGGTTGCTAGAAGAGTCAGACTCATCCGAAGACAAATGCGAACCGGACACCGACCGTTAAATATTTAATGCTTTTGTGGAAACAAAACCGTAAAATGAACGCTTCCAAAAAATAGCCGAACAAGTTCCAACACATGCACTTCCCAGTAGGTGAAATACCCTCGCCTGAAGTGGTATAACGTCTGTAGTGGTTGCGAGTGTTGCGCGGTGACGAACATGTATGCGTACACAATGCTTCGTTAGATACCTCTGTGAATGGACTAGGTTTCCCACCTTACTATGATCACCCGTGGAATCTTAAGAGATTAGGCGAGTCTGACACCAACGTGCTTAGTGCGCTAGGACCGACACTTGCAGTCACTGAGCCAACATTGCAACTGTCAATGATGTTTGCAACGAACTGCTGGCATAAAGACCCTCATCATCTGCCATGGACCCAATACATGCATGGAGGGGCTACAAATATGTGTAATGTGTAATTGAAGACTATTTGTTATTGTTAGGTAGTAGAAGTAAGAATGTAGGGTTAAATATTTTTTGTGAATTTAGTGTCTCGATGTTGTTGTTACTAGTTGTTACTACACTAAACGGCCAAACAAAGTTAACGCGGGTGAGGAAGCCGTCCTCCGGGCGAGATTCCCTGCACACAGAGCAGGGAACCTCGCGAAGAAAACTTTCTTATTTGTACATATTTGTGCAGGGTCAGTTTTTTTCTATATTGTATAATAATGTATAAGTACATATAATAATGTATACTACATACAGGTTCTAATATTAAAAGTAACTCTTATAGGAGTTCACATTCTCTGTAGTATCTGTCTGTATATGATGGTATACCATATATATATATATATATAAGTATACATTAAACTAGTTACCCTGTACAATAACCGACATTAATGCACTTGAATATACAAATATGTACCTGCAGAGACCGCACTCAAAGGTCAAGAAAATGCCAAAAATAATTTATATCTCAAAGTATTAGTTTGTTGCATTTATGGCAATTATTTATTTTCTTAATTATAATTTTATATAAGAAAGATTTTAGATTAATTTAATATATTTAATATGTTATATAATAATACATGGGTACATAATATCATCACCTTTACATATATAAAAGGTGAACATGATCTATATGATAGGGCGCCATCGCATCACCGTGTATCCAAAAATCAAAATTGTAAAGATTACTTTTATGTAAATACTAATATTAAGAAAGTTAATAGAATTAAGGCTTTGTACGCGTTTTATTTAGTGCATAATACATAAAGGGGTTTGGGTAAAATTGGCGTCGTTTGTGAAATTATAGCGGCTAATCACGTGTCATAGTTAAAAAAAAACAAAAACAGACATTGGCTAATTGAAGTATTTGTACTCGTATATTGACAAATTTTATAATATTAAAATGCAAATATCTTAGATAAAGTATCACTTAGGACAAAAATAATAACACGTTATCATTTTTATGTGTGTGTATTAACACAGCACAATAAAATGATTAGTGGCCGCTGAAAAATAAAATGACGCCACTAGTCCATACAAAGTTACTCTGACCCCTTTAGTGTGCAATCAAAGAACATTGTCGTTATACAAAGTTTGAAATTTTTGAAAGTTTTAAATTTCAAATTATTGAGAGGTCAATTTGTAAAACAAACGTATATACAACATACTTAACGATTACAAACATTTTAGGTAAAAACGTTAAAATAATCAATTCGTCGAATTTGTCCCCCTAATTGCTCACTTTTTCTAACTACATAGTTATTTCTTAAATACAGGGATTTTTTATACACACATAGTGTAAAAATACTATTAATTATTGAGAAAAAAGACAAAAAAAGTTAGTGGTTTTGAGTATTTTTTGTAATTTCCTGGCTTATTAAGGAGCCTGTATGTTAATACGGATTTACGGTTCTCCGATTCTGTGCCATGAAACAAAGTCCATTTACTTTTTTAAAGTTTGAGTCAAATGAGTTGTTTAGTTTTTTGCCATAATAATATAAGGGTATTAATTAAATGATCTTCTTGTTAATAGTTAAAGTTGGCTTCTAAATTACTAAGTCGGTCGCAACGCAACCAACGCCCGTCTAAATAATAGTATCTCAGCCACTAGTTAATAACTCAGCATGGTGGTTATTTTTAAGCATCTAAATTTGTGGCATGCATTCAAATAGCAAACTTCTAAAATATTATTATATGGCACCAAGATAGTTGTTCTATTCGCTTCTAATTTTATAATTTAGCATGTTTAAAATGTAAGTCATCCTACATGAATCGATCGTTAAATTTACCTAATATTGTAATCAAATAGTCGGTATATTAAAGCTACTATTATTACATGAACTATTGAAGTTCAAAATAAAATAATTTTATTATAAAAATGATGGAATCTTATGATCGAATTTCAGCAGAAATGGATGGAGGTCCATCTCCTTGGTTTACCTGGTTGGACCACGGGCACTTTTTCTTGTCGGTGGTTCATCTATTTGTCGAGTAATATGCAATTCAAAAATGTCTAATAGGTCATGGTCCACCTAAAAGTAATTCCTGCCTATTCCATCTGGCTATCCCACCTGGGTGGTAATAGTTATTTGTTATACAAGAGTGCAAAGTTGCTTTTTAACCGGGGCTCCAGTTGAGGACCGAGCCAGCGAAGGATTCAAAATAAGAATCCTGAGCGTTAGCGAGGGACTCAAAGGAGCACAAGGTTAAAAATTGTTTGCATTCGAGTGCAAAACATTATTTTTCATCCCCCCTCAGCGAGGAAATTACTAAATGAAAACATAAAACAATCACAATATTAAGTGAAAAGCAAAAATATCACGCACAAAGCAAATAAAAAATAAGTAAGTACACCAAGAAGGTTCCGAGTTTGAATTTGAAATAAAAAAAAGGTCTATGATAGTTTGTGAATCCAAAACATCATCACACTTAGTGCACACGATGTTCTAAATTCAAATTTACTTTAACCTCTAGAGCGCAAAAACGACTTTTACTCCCAGTTATCGAAAATGCCTTGGGTCCTGCACGGACTGTCACAGCGACCCCGATACTTTCCACTCTTGAGATTAAAATCGACGATTTATTAATCGACTTTTACCCCCAGATATCGAGGATTAAAAACATACTTTCCGAGCTAGTGGGATGAAAAGTGTATTTTTTTCCTATCTTCATACCCCAGCCACTGTTAGCGAATAAGTAAAATACTTTTGTGTTGTCGCAGTTCTAACATAACCTAACCCACCCAGGTGGTAGGAAATAAGGTGTGATAGATAGGTAAAATTCTTTAAGAGGAATTTTATTTCCTACTCACCGGCAAGATGAAGTGCCAGTGGTCCACCCCCAGGTGGACTGACGGACTGAGGTGGACTACCGGCAACAAAAATAATTTAGCTATCCAGATACACGACACAAAGAACAACTGATTTTCTCTGTTCCGTCTTCAGTTACGTAGAAGTATAAAAAAAGCCTTTTAGGAAACCAGTTGAGTACAATGTTTAATTAAATTAAAATAACGGGATGCTCGTGCATACTTTTAAGTCGAATCCCCCGCCTAGTTTCAGCCACATCTAACACAAAAAACAGTTACGTACAAGTATAAAAAAATATTTTAGGAAACCAGATTCCAAACTTTAAGAGGCACGAACGACAATAAAAAAACACCGTGTCGGTAAAAGAATCGAATGGCGCTCTGTGATTGGTGCAAATGGCGGTAATTTACATGCTAAGTTATAATATTTATGATGTTGTCTATGGGGGCTTAAATATATAATTTTTGAGGAGCTTGTATTGAAGCTGTAAAACTTAAAACGATTTGCAAATTTCGCGGCCGAGTTAGTAAATTAGTTGCCAACATATAAATCGGAAGACAAGTTAAAATCATTGTTACGCTTTCTTTATTTTATATCTTCATTTTTAGTTGGCGTTATAAAGAAGAATTGAATTTATCTATTAGAGGCTATCCTATTTTCCCGATGGTTAGTTAAGTAAATGAAAAATATCAGAAGTTTGACCCAATGGCCAAAAAAGAAATTCTGCGGCCGGTTTTATTATTTCTCATAATCTAATTAAGTACATCAAAACAGATGTACAGCGGTTTAGTTCCGATCGGCTTCAATTATTTATTATTGTGCTAATAAATTTGATGTTTATGTGTAACATACATTTGTAGAAATACTTCTAATTAAGTATTTATATATAACCTAGATTAAGATTTTGAAATATTTAGGTTTAAAATTGTTTCCTAATCAACTATAAATATGTACTTATACTTGTTCACTCCTGTCAGGTGGAGTAAGTGGGACTACCTTGTAAATCAAATACTAAAGGCCCTAGCTCTATAGCAACTCGGTCGATAAAGCGAGTTAATTTAAATCTCTCTCTCTCAATCGTAATGTTAATTTAAATCTCTCAATCAAAAAACACGGATGGCGCTAATTCCTTAAGAATTTTAAACAAACAAAAAATTACGTATTTGCGAGTTGGTCACATATTTTTCTAGAACTGATTACAATGGTAAAAAATATTGCTACAAACAGTACTAATGTCTTAAAATATTTCCCTATATATATACACCCCTATTTTGAAAATATGGGACTTATTAAAATCAGAATATCTGTAGCAGTAACTGAATCCATATATCCAATAAAAATATCAAAAATGATAGTCGATTCCTTATCTTTAAAAAATACCAAATAAATGTCGTATTACCAGACGGCACACTAGCTATCAAGTATTCTGTGACGGCTCGGGTCGATGACCGCGCTCAGCTGTGTATCGCAGCGTTCGGTATAGAATAACAATAAAATTCAACGGGATTTTGAAAATCTTTGACTTATCATAACTTTTTAAATAAAAGCAAAAGAAAAAAACTAACTTCACTATTATATTGTCACCCGTCGTTTACATTAGCTGTGAGATAAGGTATCGCAATTTCAAAATAAGGGTGTATATATCAGTGGCGAGGGGTGAAATTTTCCGAAAGGGAAGACGATCCAAAAAATAAAAAACGACGCCTACATAATTTTGGATGAGACTGATGACAATCTTTTTTCCGCGACTCCAGAAATACATTTCTTGCTGATATGTTATGTTAATTTTATGCTATGTTAATTTTAACATAAAAGTTACTGTTTATTATATTGACCATTTGCTATGTAAAAAGCCCATCAAAATCGGTTCAGCTGTATTGTTATTTGTTTGCTTACATAAAGATAAACACAGGAAACAAAACACTTTATGCTATATACCCCGTTATCATTTAAATATAAAAAAGAGATTTAAAGAATTTTACCGGAGACAGATCTCATAAAATTATACAATTAGGTTATTTGTATACTTTCTGAAGTTTCTGCCTCCTTTATATAACAGAACTAACTATTTATAACTAATTTAACTAACTTCTACTTATGGGTGGCACTGGAGGTGCAAAGAAATATGTTTAATTTATCAGTTTTAATTCTGCCTCTTAAGTTATTTTATTATTTAAATAAATTATATTTCACTACATTTAATTCATTCATATTTTTATGTGTGTAATAGTTATGATGTAATTTAAATTTAAACTAAAAAATGCAACAAAAAATATGTTGCAATCATCATAATTATGCATGCAATTTGGTATAAAAGTTCAGTTGTACAAGTTGAACCTATTTCAATAGACTAACATATTCAATTTTAAACAACTGTGCAGTTTTAAAAACAATTCGAGTATATTTTCATACAGGTCGTTTGATAACATTTAGTTGAAATCATTCTAAAAAGATTATATTATTATTTAACAAGAAATCACCCTACTTTCAAGTAGTATTTTAAGTCCAATTTACTAAATAAATTATTCTCACCTAGCAGATTATCCATTCAGCAACAGTTGCTCAATATGCAATAAACTTTTGTTTTGTTTTATTTTAACTTTCACACTTCACAACACGAAAACCAATAATTTCGAATTTAGGTATAACTCACTAATTATTTCAAATTTACAATTGAGGTTTACGTAATAATAATTCTACAAATACTACATAAAACAATAAGTCGCGTAAATAATATTATCATGTAAAATCGTAAAAATCAACAAAACAAAAACAAACTGTTACAACGCGCGAAAACTTAAATGGCATGACACTTGACATACGCGAATACGCTCTGCAAAACGTCAACAGCCGTGTTCTCTTTCTCTCTCTTTCTCAGGTCTGATCCTTGGCTGGCACAGAATAATTAATAGTATCTAGTAGCAAGACGGTGGCCGAGCGTCTTATTTTTGGGCGTGAATTAGTGCGAATATGTTTCAATGTGTGCGTGAATTTTGTATCGGAACGGTTCATTGTATGTAGTTGTGAATATGCTTTTGTATGGCGCTAGACCTGCAAGGGAAAACGTTTTATTTCCAAGCGATTTTGAACCGTAACTCGTAGTATTTAATGATTATTATGATTTTGTTTCCGTATGAGGTAGTTAAATCGTTTCTTATGCGATGAATATTACGCTATGTATTCTTTCGTGAATTATTATTTTAATTTTTATTAAAAACAGATATTTTATGTGATTATAAGTAAGTAGGTGTCGTTAATATATAGTTGAAGTATGAGTGTTAGATAATTTAGAGTTTAGTAGTGTAAGTTGGTCTGTTTTCAAAAGGGAAGACGGTAGGAATCGTCTTGTATGGACCCCTCGCCACTGGTATATATATATATATATTTAGTATTAGTAAGTACAAATATGTAAAAACTAGTATTAATATGAATAATTTATGTGTTTAAAACAACATTCTAATCGTATTCAAGTGGGGGATGGGGAACTATGACCGGGGTAAGGGGAACATATGTTCCTCTTTGCCGATTCCAGGTCATCAACGTTTTAATTTTTCGGTACTAACTTTGATTTATTCGAACAGAAAATCAACTCGAATTTTAAAATATAACGTCGATATTATTTTTAAACCTTGAAAAATCGGTTTTGCACTTACGCGGTCATCCGATTACACAAAAATAATAATAATATAAGCCCGCAGGGCACCTTTGAGGCGGGGTGTCGGGGAGTAGCGCCCCCGCGGACCTGACGCGCTCCCGGGGGAGGTCCCCGTTCCTCACCTCCACTCGCCTTCACTGGCCGGCGGAGTAAGCACTGACGAGGAACAGGTCCCCCACCTCCGTGCTTGCCTTCATTGGCCGGCCGGAGTGGAGCCCGCAAGAGCACTTTGGTGCTCGGAGAGTGAGGGTAGTTCTGTATTGGGTGAGTTGGCTTAGCATGAAGCTGGACCCTCGGGCTCAGTGGATCGTGGTTTAAAACCCAGGACGTCTGCTCCACTCTAAAGCCGCTCGTTTCTTGTGGCCCCCTTGTTGCGACTCGAGCGACTTCTCAAGTCTCCACCCGCCACGTACGTGTTAATAACATAGTGTCGGCGGTTGCCATAGAAAAGACATTACAATAATAATAAATAATCATTCACTCCATAATCTCATTATAGTAACTGACCCCTAACTAAGTTCGAAAGTTGTATCTAGGGTATCAGAAACGACGCACACACTCATTCACACACATTACCATACCGAGACAAACATTTGTGGTGCACACAAAAATGTGCCATTTTATAACGCTATAATAGTAAGGATTATTTTTTGCAATTTACTAAGATACATAAATTTTGAACTATAAAGCCACACCCGGTAAAATATGCTAGAAAACAAGCTAATTATCTACTCTTACTTCAATCTGCAACATTTTTTTTTTAACTTGTTCTTGGCATGCGACGGTTGCTAGAAGAGTCAGACTCATCCGAAGACGAATCTGAACCGGACACCGACCGTAAAAAGTTTAATGCTTTTGTGGAAACAGAGGAATGCGTACTGTCTGGACAACTTATTAATTTTGAACGCTTCCAAAAAATAGCCGAACAAGTCCAACACATGCACTTAACAGTAGGTGAAATACCCTCGCCTGAAGTGGTATAACGTCTGTAGTGGTTGCGAGTGTTGCGCGGTGACGAACATGTATGCGTACACAATGCTTCGTTAGATACCTCTGTGAATGGACTAGGTTTCCCACCTTACTATGATCACCCGTGGAATCTTAAGAGATTAGGCGAGTCTGACACCAACGTGCTTAGTGCGCTAGGACCGACACTTGCAGTCACTGAGCCAACATTGCAACTGTCAGTGATGTTTGCAACGAACTGCTGGCATAAAGACCCTCATCATCTGCCATGGACGAAGTGTGTGTCACCCAACTGTCAACATGTCCAAAATATGTAACCGATAACCATTAAATACAATATACGTAGGATAGTTCGATGATGAAAAGTAAAATATATGTTGTAGACCGTCTTTAGTGGTTGCGAGTGTAGCGAGGTGACGAACATGTGTGCGTACACATTGCTTCGTTTGATACCTCTGTGAATGAACTAGGTTTCAAGACATAAAGATATAATAGATATATAGAAGCATAAAGACCCTCATCATCTGCCATGGACCGAATACATGCATAAAGGGGCTACAAACATCTTAAGGCAGGGCTACTTGTCTAGTACAGTCGTACGGCGCCGGCTGTCTCAAAGCGGTTATTGAAAAACAAAAATGGCCACAAGTCGCAGAAGATAATTAACTCTGAACGATTTAAGGCACATCTAAGCTCGACAAAATATATTGTAAGCACTTGTTGCCTTACGACACGCTTTCCGATTGTAAGTAGAACATCCACTATTTATCCTTCTCATATTCTGTAGTGGTTCAACAACATATTTATTAAGTACTACTTAATTTCAGCGGAACGGGAGGATCTTCTTCGGAAGATAGATTCAGTATGGGAGAAGAAGCACAGAAAGATGGTAGTACGCGCAGCCAACCCACTGCACCGCATGCGACGGTTGCTAGAAGAGTCAGACTTATCCGAAGACGAATGCGAACCGGACACCGACCGTAAAATGTGAGTCTGACACTTACGTGCTTAGTGCGCTAGGACCGATATTTGCAGTCACTTAGCCAACATTGCCAATGTCAATGATGTTTGCAACGAACTGTTGGCATAAAGACCCTCATCATCAGCCATGGACCCAATACATGCATGAAGGGGCTACAAACATCTTAAGGCAGGTTTACTTGTCAAATTTTGGTTTTTGAGGGGTGAAGCAGACGAGTGGCGGACGGAAGATCTAGTCTAGCTTAGTGACAAAAAATCACAGTCAGCGGCGGGCCTAAAATTGCTCATAGCTCAAAGCCTAAAAAATAGAACAGGTAGCCGTACAGAGACAAACCTTCATGAGAACGTGTCAAATTGTTACTAAAATTGTTTTGGCAAGGTTGTCAAATAATAAAAGTGTTGTCATTGTTGCATAATTTACAGTTCTTAATCGCGTATAACATAATTATTATTTACCTCGACGTTTCGACCGGGTTACACCGATCGTGGTCACGAGAAGACTGACTTATGCAACAATGAATTCCGATCGCAAAAGTTTAAAAAGTGAAATTAAAGTGAGCTATGACAACAATCAAACCAATTTTAGTTAAAGAGGTCGGCAAAACTAGGTAGCTAAAACGTGACTTTGTCGCTGTGGGGACTCGCAAGGTTTTTAATCACTCCAAGACTGCCTTTTACCCGCAGCATGTAATTTTTTTATTATTTATTATCATATATACATTTATTATCTTATTTTTTAAGTTTTTACAAAATACATTTATAAAAAATAAAAACAAAATATACAATAAAAACTTAAAAAATACAAGGCCGCCAGTAGCGGGGCAGGGCCCAAACTACCGGTGGTTAGGGCTGCAGAGACAGGAACCTCCTCACAATACGTGCCGTGTCCAAAATCACTGCCTTCTGTATCTGCCCCTTGATCCAACCGTCGAGCGAAAGCCTCTTAAGATGTTGGTCGAGGCTTTTTGCTATCAGACCATTCGCACTCACAACTATCGGTTCGGTACAATAATTGTTGAATCAACGTCCCACATGGCGGTCCCACAGGTCCCCCACCTCCGTGCTTGCCTTCATTGGCCGGCCGGAGTGGAGCCCGCAAGAGCACTTTGGTGCACTTTGGTGCTCGGAGAGTGAGGGTCGTTCCGTAAGTGGTGAGTTGGCTTAGCATGAAGCTCCCTCGGGCTCAGTGGATCGTGGTTTAAAACTCAGGGCGTCTGCTCCACTCAAAGCCGCTCGTTTCTTGTTGCCCCCTTATTACGACTCGAGCGACTTGTTTGGGGGGGCCTAGTTATAGAGCTGGCAAGTCTCCACCCGCCACGTACGTATTAATAACATAGTATCGGCGGGTGTCATAGAAAAGACATGGCAATTCAATTCAATTTATTCACCCCTATTTTAAATTCGAAATACTTAATCACACAGCTAATGTAAACGACGGGTGACAATATAATAGTGAAGTTAGTTTTTATCTTTTGCTTTTATTTAAAAAGTTATGATAACTAAAAGTTTTTCAAAATCCCGCCGAATTTTATTGTTATTCTACACCGAACAACAGGCGAACGCTGCGATGAACAGCTTAGCGCGACCCGAGTCGTCCTAGTGATTGTCACAGAATACTTGATAGCTAGTGTGCCATCTGGTAATACGACATTTAGTATTTTTTAAAGATAAGTAATCGACTATCATTTTTGGATATTTTTTTGGATATGGATTCAGTTACTGCTACTATATTTTGATTTTAATAAGTCCCGTAATTTCAAAATAGGGGTGTTTATAAAGTTTTTGTTACAATAAGTACGTTTGAGCAATTTTAGTTACAGAGATCGGCAAAACTAGGTAGCTAAAACATATCATATCAGGTCATACAACTAAGTTACTAAACTTAGTTGTATGACCACCCCTGACTTCACATCATATGTTAGAATAGAAACAGTTGGACGACACATAGAATCCGATTGCACAAAAATAATAATAATATAAGCCCGCAGGGCACCTTTGAGGCGGGGTGTCGGGGAGTAGCGCCCCCGCGGACCTGACGCTCTCCCGGGGGAGGTCCCCGTTCCTCACCTCCACTCGCCTTCACTGGCCGGCGGAGTAAGCACTGACGAGGAACAGGTCCCCCACCTCCGTGCTTGCCTTCATTGGCCGGCCGGAGTGGAGCCCGCAAGAGCACTTTGGTGCTCGGAGAGTGAGGGTAGTTCTGTATTGGGTGAGTTGGCTTAGCATGAAGCTGGACCCTCGGGCTCAGTGGATCGTGGTTTAAAACCCAGGACGTCTGCTCCACTCAAAGCCGCTCGTTTCTTGTTGCCCCCTTGTTGCGACTCGAGCGACTTGTCAAGTCTCCACCCGCCACGTACGTGTTAATAACATAGTATCGGCGGGTGCCATAGAAAAAACATTACAATAGACAAAGCACCGACACGACACCGACCGTAAAATGTTTGATGCTTTTGTGGAAACAGAGGAATGCGTACTGCCTGGACAACTAATTAATTTTGAACACTTCCAAAAAAAAGCCGAACAAGTTCCAACACATGCACTTCCCAGTAGGTGAAATACCCTCGCCTGAAGTGGTATAACGTCTGTAGTGGTTGCGAGTGTTGCGCGGTGACGAACATGTATGCGTACACAATGCTTCGTTAGATACCTCTGTGAATGGACTAGGTTTCCCACCTTACTATGATCACCCGTGGAATCTTAAGAGATTAGGCGAGTCTGACACCAACGTGCTTAGTGCGCTAGGACCGACACTTGCAGTCACTGAGCCAACATTGCAACTGTCAATGATGTTTGCAACGAACTGCTGGCATAAAGACCCTCATCATCTGCCATGGACCGAATACATGCATGAAAAATGGCCACAAGTCGCAGAAGATAATTAACTCTGAACGATTTAAGGCACATCTAAGCTCGACAAAATATATTGTAAGCACTTGTTGCCATACGACACGCTGTCGAGATCTTCGTAAAGAAGCAGAAAGGCGAAAAGTTAAGTCAGAATCAACATCTGAATTTCTCGCACGTAACGGTCGCATGAAAACGTCAGCTTCGCAAGTTAAACGCGATGAGTGCGAAGTGTGTCACCCAACTGTCAACATGTCCAAAATATGTAACCGATAACCATTAAATACAATATACGTAGGATAGTTCGATGATGAAAAGTAAAATATATGTTGTAAGAACTTCCGTATGTATGGACCGAATACATGCATGAAGGGGCTACAAACATCTTAAGGCAGGGCTACTTGTCAAATTTTGGTTTTTGAGGGGTAAAGCAAAACGAGTGGCGGACGGAAGATCTAGTCTAGCTTAGTGACAAAAAATCACAGTCAGCGGCGGGCCTAAAATTGCTCATAGCTCAAAGCCTAAAAAATAGAACAGGTAGCCGTACAGAGACAAACCTTCATAAGAACGTGTCAAATTGTTACTAAAATTGTTTTGGCAAGGTTGTCAAATAATAAAAGTGTTGTCATTGTTGCATAATTTACAGTTCTTAATCGCGTATAACATAATTATTATTTACCTCGACGTTTCGACCGGGTTACACCGATCGTGGTCACGAGAAGACTGACTTATGCAACAATGAATTCCGATCGCAAAAGTTTAAAAAGTGAAATTAAAGTGAGCTATGACAACAATCAAACCAATTTTAGTTACAGAGGTCGGCAAAACTAGGTAGCTAAAACGTGACTTTGTCTCTGTGGGGACTCGCAAGGTTTTTAATCACTCCAAGACTGCCTTTTACCCGCGGCATGTATTTTTTTTATTATTTACTATATGACCCGGCGAACTTCGTACCGCCTTAGCGTAGCTTTGATGCACTACTTTATTTTGTATAGCTGACAGTTGTCCTATCTCAGGTATGAGTACCTTTTAAATTTTAGCTGGATTTTATAATATCCTCCATATAAAAATGATTTCCTATTTCCCTGGTTTCGCCATAACTGTGAAGGACTTGACTAATTTCACAATTTTATTAATTAATTATTTTTTCATAATAAGTAGTGTTTATTCCATAGGGTTAAATAATTCCACTTATATTTTTACAAATCGCTACCGAACAACTTGGCATTTCGAAGTAAACACTGAGCTCAACACCACGCGCGCTCTAGAAAGCAACACACAGTTACGCCCATATGGCGCCTCTATAGATTTTAATATTGTGTAGTCATCAGAAGTTACCAAAAATCGATATTAACCTATGAACTTACCGTGATAAACAAATTCTTATTAGCAAACAACAAACTTCTTAATCTTTAAAACAAAACAAACTTTATCAAAAATTTAATAAAATTATTTTTAGCGCAGTTATGTATGTCACGGATTACCAGAGGTTACTAAATAGATTATGCGAAGTTTGTATACTGCGCGTTCTGAAATCTAACGTTATGAAACCAAATCGGTCTAGCCGTTCTCAAGTTATGGCGTGACAACGGGAAACGGGTTTAATTTTTATATAATATAGATTATTATTATAAAGTCAATATGGCTACCATCAGACTTAACAATGATCCCGCCAGAGCTGTTAGTTCAGCACGGTATCCAATTGTCACGGCTGCAACAGAAGCCTGTTGACTACGTAATTGTATTTCCTCGCGCTTATTCGTGTTCCATAAGTACAGACACAGCGATATCCGAAAGCCTTTACTTTGCTTCTGAGTTATGGCTCAGTCGGGTGCAGCGCATATTCGAAGAAATGCGCAATAATTGCGAACCAGCCATGTTTTCCTTAGAACAACTCGCTCTAGGATTGTGGCGAGGGAAAAACCCAACACGGGCCCGCGATTTGTTGATGCCAATATTGACAGCAGAGCGAGATCTTCGTAAAGAAGCAGAAAGGCGAAAAGTTAAGTCAGAATCAACATCTGAATTTCTCGCACGTAATGGTCGCATGAAAACGTCAGCTTCGCAAGTTAAACGCGATGAGTGCGAAGTGTGTCGCCCAACTGTCAACATGTCCAAGATATGTAACCGATAACCATTGAATACAATATACGTAGGATAGTTAGATGATGAAAAGAAAAAATACATGTTGTAAGAACTTCCGTATGTTTATCGCATGGATTAAAATTATACCGCAGAAGACGAAGCACCAAAAATGAAATTACCCTCATCGTTTTTATATCCAACGAAGACATTGACAATATGATCACCTCGATAGACAAAATTTCTCGCTCTAGGATTGTTGCGAGGGAAAATCCTAACACGGGCCTGCGATTTGTTGGTTAACTTAGTAACTTAGTTGTATGACCACCCCTGACTTCACATCATATGTTAGAATAGAAACAGTTGGAAGACACATAGAATCCGATTGCACAAAAATAATAAAAATATAAGCCCGCAGGGCACCTTTGAGGCGGGGTGTCGGGGAGTAGCGCCCCCGCGGACCTGACGCGCTCCCGGGGGAGGTCCCCGTTCCTCACCTCCACTCGCCTTCACTGGCCGGCGGAGTAAGCACTGACGAGGAACAGGTCCCCCACCTCCGTGCTTGCCTTCATTGGCCGGCCGGAGTGGAGCCCGCAAGAGCACTTTGGTGCTCGGAGAGTGAGGGTAGTTCTGTATTGGGTGAGTTGGCTTAGCATGAAGCTGGACCCTCGGGCTCAGTGGATCGTGGTTTAAAACCCAGGACGTCTGCTCCACTCAAAGCCGCTCGTTTCTTGTTGCCCCCTTGTTGCGACTCGAGCGACTTGTCAAGTCTCCACCCGCCACGTACGTGTTAATAACATAGTATCGGCGGGTGCCATAGAAAAAACATTACAATAGACAAAGCACATTATCTACTCTTACTTCAATCTGCAACATTATTTTTTAAAACTTCATTTTGGCATGCGACGGTTGCTAGAAGAGTCAGACTCATCCGTAGACGAATCTGAACCGGACACCGACCGTAAAATGTTTGATGCTTTTGTGGAAACAGAGGAATGCGTACTGCCTGGACAACTAATTAATTTTGAACACTTCCAAAAAAAAGCCGAACAAGTTCCAACACATGCACTTCCCAGTAGGTGAAATACCCTCGCCTGAAGTGGTATAACGTCTGTAGTGGTTGCGAGTGTTGCGCGGTGACGAACATGTATGCGTACACAATGCTTCGTTAGATACCTCTGTGAATGGACTAGGTTTCCCACCTTACTATGATCACCCGTGGAATCTTAAGAGATTAGGCGAGTCTGACACCAACGTGCTTAGTGCGCTAGGACCGACACTTGCAGTCACTGAGCCAACATTGCAACTGTCAATGATGTTTGCAACGAACTGCTGGCATAAAGACCCTCATCATCTGCCATGGACGAAGTGTGTGTCACCCAACTGTCAACATGTCCAAAATATGTAACCGATAACCATTAAATACAATATACGTAGGATAGTTCGATGATGAAAAGTAAAATATATGTTGTAAGAACTTCCGTATGTATGGACCGAATACATGCATGAAGGGGCTACAAACATCTTAAGGCAGGGCTACTTGTCAAATTTTGGTTTTTGAGGGGTAAAGCAAAACGAGTGGCGGACGGAAGATCTAGTCTAGCTTAGTGACAAAAAATCACAGTCAGCGGCGGGCCTAAAATTGCTCATAGCTCAAAGCCTAAAAAATAGAACAGGTAGCCGTACAGAGACAAACCTTCATAAGAACGTGTCAAATTGTTACTAAAATTGTTTTGGCAAGGTTGTCAAATAATAAAAGTGTTGTCATTGTTGCATAATTTACAGTTCTTAATCGCGTATAACATAATTATTATTTACCTCGACGTTTCGACCGGGTTACACCGATCGTGGTCACGAGAAGACTGACTTATGCAACAATGAATTCCGATCGCAAAAGTTTAAAAAGTGAAATTAAAGTGAGCTATGACAACAATCAAACCAATTTTAGTTACAGAGGTCGGCAAAACTAGGTAGCTAAAACGTGACTTTGTCTCTGTGGGGACTCGCAAGGTTTTTAATCACTCCAAGACTGCCTTTTACCCGCGGCATGTATTTTTTTTATTATTTACTAGCTGACCCGGCGAACTTCGTACCGCCTTAGCGTAGCTTTGATGCACTACTTTATTTTGTATAGCTGACAGTTGTCCTATCTCAGGTATGAGTACCTTTTAAATTTTAGCTGGATTTTATAATATCCTCCATATAAAAATGATTTCCTATTTCCCTGGTTTCGCCATAACTGTGAAGGACTTGACTAATTTCACAATTTTATTAATTAATTATTTTTTCATAATAAGTAGTGTTTATTCCATAGGGTTAAATAATTCCACTTAAATTTTTACAAATCGCTACCGAACAACTTGGCATTTCGAAGTAAACACTGAGCTCAACACCACGCGCGCTCTAGAAAGCAACACACAGTTACGCCCATATGGCGCCTCTATAGATTTTAATATTGTGTAGTCATCAGAAGTTACCAAAAATCGATATTAACCTATGAACTTACCGTGATAAACAAATTCTTATTAGCAAACAACAAACTTCTTAATCTTTAAAACAAAACAAACTTTATCAAAAATTTAATAAAATTATTTTTAGCGCAGTTATGTATGTCACGGATTACCAGAGGTTACTAAATAGATTATGCGAAGTTTGTATACTGCGCGTTCTGAAATCTAACGTTATGAAACCAAATCGGTCTAGCCGTTCTCAAGTTATGGCGTGACAACGGGAAACGGGTTTAATTTTTATATATATAGATTATTATTATAAAGTCAATATGGCTACCATCAGACTTAACAATGATCCCGCCAGAGCTGTTAGTTCAGCACGGTATCCAATTGTCACGGCTGCAACAGAAGCCTGTTGACTACGTAATTGTATTTCCTCGCGCTTATTCGTGTTCCATAAGTACAGACACAGCGATATCCGAAAGCCTTTACTTTGCTTCTGAGTTATGGCTCAGTCGGGTGCAGCGCATATTCGAAGAAATGCGCAATAATTGCGAACCAGCCATGTTTTCCTTAGAACAACTCGCTCTAGGATTGTGGCGAGGGAAAAACCCAACACGGGCCCGCAATTTGTTGATGCCAATATTGACAGCAGAGCGAGATCTTCGTAAAGAAGCAGAAAGGCGAAAAGTTAAGTCAGAATCAACATCTGAATTTCTCGCACGTAATGGTCGCATGAAAACGTCAGCTTCGCAAGTTAAACGCGATGAGTGCGAAGTGTGTCGCCCAACTGTCAACATGTCCAAGATATGTAACCGATAACCATTGAATACAATATACGTAGGATAGTTAGATGATGAAAAGAAAAAATACATGTTGTAAGAACTTCCGTATGTTTATCGCATGGATTAAAATTATACCGCAGAAGACGACGCACCAAAAATGAAATTACCCTCATCGTTTTTATATCCAACGAAGACATTGACAATATGATCACCTCGATAGACAAAATTTCTCGCTCTAGGATTGTTGCGAGGGAAAATCCTAACACGGGCCCGCGATTTGTTGGTTAACTTAGTAACTTAGTTGTATGACCACCCCTGACTTCACATCATATGTTAGAATAAAAAACAGTTGGAAGACACATAGAATCCGATTGCACAAAAATAATAATAATATAAGCCCGCAGGGCACCTTTGAGGCGGGGTGTCGGGGAGTAGCGCCCCCGCGGACCTGACGCGCTCCCGGGGGAGGTCCCCGTTCCTCACCTCCACTCGCCTTCACTGGCCGGCGGAGTAAGCACTGACGAGGAACAGGTCCCCCACCTCCGTGCTTGCCTTCATTGGCCGGCCGGAGTGGAGCCCGCAAGAGCACTTTGGTGCTCGGAGAGTGAGGGTAGTTCTGTATTGGGTGAGTTGGCTTAGCATGAAGTTGGACCCTCGGGCTCAGTGGATCGTGGTTTAAAACCCAGGACGTCTGCTCCACTCAAAGCCGCTCGTTTCTTGTTGCCCCCTTGTTGCGACTCGAGCGACTTGTCAAGTCTCCACCCGCCACGTACGTGTTAATAACATAGTATCGGCGGGTGCCATAGAAAAAACATTACAATAGACAAAGCACATTATCTACTCTTACTTCAATCTGCAACATTATTTTTTAAAACTTCATTTTGGCATGCGACGGTTGCTAGAAGAGTCAGACTCATCCGAAGACGAATCTGAACCGGACACCGACCATAAAATGTTTGATGCTTTTGTGGAAACAGAGGAATGCGTACTGCCTGGACAACTAATTAATTTTGAACACTTCCAAAAAAACGCCGAACATGTTCCAACACATGCACTTCCCAGTAGGTGAAATACCCTCGCCTGAAGTGGTATAACGTCTGTAGTGGTTGCGAGTGTTGCGCGGTGACGAACATGTATGCGTACACAATGCTTCGTTAGATACCTCTGTGAATGGACTAGGTTTCCCACCTTACTATGATCACCCGTGGAATCTTAAGAGATTAGGCGAGTCTGACACCAACGTGCTTAGTGCGCTAGGACCGACACTTGCAGTCACTGAGCCAACATTGCAACTGTCAATGATGTTTGCAACGAACTGCTGGCATAAAGACCCTCATCATCTGCCATGGACCGAATACATGCATGTAAAATGGCCACAAGTCGCAGAAGATAATTAACTCTGAACGATTTAAGGCACATCTAAGCTCGACAAAATATATTGTAAGCACTTGTTGCCATACGACACGCTGTCGAGATCTTCGTAAAGAAGCAGAAAGGCGAAAAGTTAAGTCAGAATCAACATCTGAATTTCTCGCACGTAATGGTCGCATGAAAACGTCAGCTTCGCAAGTTAAACGCGATGAGTGCGAAGTGTGTCGCCCAACTGTCAACATGTCCAAGATATGTAACCGATAACCATTGAATACAATATACGTAGGATAGTTAGATGATGAAAAGAAAAAATACATGTTGTAAGAACTTCCGTATGTTTATCGCATGGATTAAAATTATACCGCAGAAGACGAAGCACCAAAAATGAAATTACCCTCATCGTTTTTATATCCAACGAAGAAATTGACAATATGATCACCTTGATAGACAAAATTTCTCGCTCTAGGATTGTTGCGAGGGAAAATCCTAACACGGGCCCGCGATTTGTTGGTTAACTTAGTAACTTAGTTGTATGACCACCCCTGACTTCACATCATATGTTAGAATAGAAACAGTTGGAAGACACATAGAATCCGATTGCACAAAAATAATAAAAATATAAGCCCGCAGGGCACCTTTGAGGCGGGGTGTCGGGGAGTAGCGCCCCCGCGGACCTGACGCGCTCCCGGGGGAGGTCCCCGTTCCTCACCTCCACTCGCCTTCACTGGCCGGCGGAGTAAGCACTGACGAGGAACAGGTCCCCCACCTCCGTGCTTGCCTTCATTGGCCGGCCGGAGTGGAGCCCGCAAGAGCAATTTGGTGCTCGGAGAGTGAGGGTAGTTCTGTATTGGGTGAGTTGGCTTAGCATGAAGCTGGACCCTCGGGCTCAGTGGATCGTGGTTTAAAACCCAGGACGTCTGCTCCACTCAAAGCCGCTCGTTTCTTGTTGCCCCCTTGTTGCGACTCGAGCGACTTGTCAAGTCTCCACCCGCCACGTACGTGTTAATAACATAGTATCGGCGGGTGCCATAGAAAAAACATTACAATAGACAAAGCACATTATCTACTCTTACTTCAATCTGCAACATTATTTTTTAAAACTTCATTTTGGCATGCGACGGTTGCTAGAAGAGTCAGACTCATCCGTAGACGAATCTGAACCGGACACCGACCGTAAAATGTTTGATGCTTTTGTGGAAACAGAGGAATGCGTACTGCCTGGACAACTAATTAATTTTGAACACTTCCAAAAAAAAGCCGAACAAGTTCCAACACATGCACTTCCCAGTAGGTGAAATACCCTCGCCTGAAGTGGTATAACGTCTGTAGTGGTTGCGAGTGTTGCGCGGTGACGAACATGTATGCGTACACAATGCTTCGTTAGATACCTCTGTGAATGGACTAGGTTTCCCACCTTACTATGATCACCCGTGGAATCTTAAGAGATTAGGCGAGTCTGACACCAACGTGCTTAGTGCGCTAGGACCGACACTTGCAGTCACTGAGCCAACATTGCAACTGTCAATGATGTTTGCAACGAACTGCTGGCATAAAGACCCTCATCATCTGCCATGGACGAAGTGTGTGTCACCCAACTGTCAACATGTCCAAAATATGTAACCGATAACCATTAAATACAATATACGTAGGATAGTTCGATGATGAAAAGTAAAATATATGTTGTAAGAACTTCCGTATGTATGGACCGAATACATGCATGAAGGGGCTACAAACATCTTAAGGCAGGGCTACTTGTCAAATTTTGGTTTTTGAGGGGTAAAGCAAAACGAGTGGCGGACGGAAGATCTAGTCTAGCTTAGTGACAAAAAATCACAGTCAGCGGCGGGCCTAAAATTGCTCATAGCTCAAAGCCTAAAAAATAGAACAGGTAGCCGTACAGAGACAAACCTTCATAAGAACGTGTCAAATTGTTACTAAAATTGTTTTGGCAAGGTTGTCAAATAATAAAAGTGTTGTCATTGTTGCATAATTTACAGTTCTTAATCGCGTATAACATAATTATTATTTACCTCGACGTTTCGACCGGGTTACACCGATCGTGGTCACGAGAAGACTGACTTATGCAACAATGAATTCCGATCGCAAAAGTTTAAAAAGTGAAATTAAAGTGAGCTATGACAACAATCAAACCAATTTTAGTTACAGAGGTCGGCAAAACTAGGTAGCTAAAACGTGACTTTGTCTCTGTGGGGACTCGCAAGGTTTTTAATCACTCCAAGACTGCCTTTTACCCGCGGCATGTATTTTTTTTATTATTTACTAGCTGACCCGGCGAACTTCGTACCGCCTTAGCGTAGCTTTGATGCACTACTTTATTTTGTATAGCTGACAGTTGTCCTATCTCAGGTATGAGTACCTTTTAAATTTTAGCTGGATTTTATAATATCCTCCATATAAAAATGATTTCCTATTTCCCTGGTTTCGCCATAACTGTGAAGGACTTGACTAATTTCACAATTTTATTAATTAATTATTTTTTCATAATAAGTAGTGTTTATTCCATAGGGTTAAATAATTCCACTTATATTTTTACAAATCGCTACCGAACAACTTGGCATTTCGAAGTAAACACTGAGCTCAACACCACGCGCGCTCTAGAAAGCAACACACAGTTACGCCCATATGGCGCCTCTATAGATTTTAATATTGTGTAGTCATCAGAAGTTACCAAAAATCGATATTAACCTATGAACTTACCGTGATAAACAAATTCTTATTAGCAAACAACAAACTTCTTAATCTTTAAAACAAAACAAACTTTATCAAAAATTTAATAAAATTATTTTTAGCGCAGTTATGTATGTCACGGATTACCAGAGGTTACTAAATAGATTATGCGAAGTTTGTATACTGCGCGTTCTGAAATCTAACGTTATGAAACCAAATCGGTCTAGCCGTTCTCAAGTTATGGCGTGACAACGGGAAACGGGTTTAATTTTTATATATATAGATTATTATTATAAAGTCAATATGGCTACCATCAGACTTAACAATGATCCCGCCAGAGCTGTTAGTTCAGCACGGTATCCAATTGTCACGGCTGCAACAGAAGCCTGTTGACTACGTAATTGTATTTCCTCGCGCTTATTCGTGTTCCATAAGTACAGACACAGCAATATCCGAAAGCCTTTACTTTGCTTCTGAGTTATGGCTCAGTCATTGCAAACCAGCCATGTTTTCCTTAGAGCAACTCGTTCTAGGATTGTGGCGAGGGAAAAACCCAACACGGGCCCGCGATTTGTTGATGCCAATATTGACAGCCGAGCGAGATCTTCGTAAGGAAGCAGAAAGGCGAAAAGTTAAGTCAAAATCAACATTTGAATTTCGCGTACGTAACGGTCGCATGAAAATGTCAGCTTGGCAGGTTAAACGCGATGAGTGCGAAGTGTGTCGCACAACTGCCTACTTGCCAAAGGTATGAAACCGATAACCATTATATACTATTCGTAGGATAGTTAGATGATGGAAAGTAAAATATATGTTGTAAGAACTTCCGTATGTTTATCGCACGGATTAAAATTATACCGCAGAAGACGAAGCACCAAAAATGAAATTACCCTCATCGTTTTTATATCCAACGAAGAAATTGACAATATGATCACCTTGATAGACAAAATTTCTCGCTCTAGGATTGTAGCGAGGGAAAACCCAATACGGGCCCGCGATTTGTTGGTTAACTTAGTAACATAGTTGGTTGACCACCCCTGACTTCATGTCATATGTTCAGGGGAAACATATGACAATATATAAATATAAATAAAAAAATATATAAATATCGAAAATTGGGGTAAGGGTACCCCAATTTCCGATTTCATTTAATAACATTTAAACTAAATGCTATTCTTTTAAATAAGAATTCACATTACATTGTGGAAAAGTTAAAGTATATCACCATGCCTAAATACATAGCAAGGTATCGTTATTATACATTTATTGAAACAGTTTCCCTTACCCCAAAAACCGGGAAAGGAGAGAACAACCAACCTTATGATTTTGCATCATTATATCAAAAGTATTATAGGTAGAGATATAAGGTCTTTTATTTCAAGAAGCTAGATAAATATCCAACCTACAAATTAATCAAAACTAATCAAATCTTTTATAAATATGACAAACTAGCTGTGCCCCGCGGTTTTACCCGCGTGGAACCTTATCCCGTGGGAATTTTGGGATAAAAAGTATCCTATGTGTTATTCCTATGTATGAGGAACATCTGTACCAAATTTCATTAAAATCCATTCAGTAGTTTTAGCGTGAAAGAGGAACAAACATCCATACATACAAACATTCGGCTTTATAATTATAATATTAGTAGGATAATCACAAAAATTTCGCGCAAAAAATTAAGTATGTGTCTCTTACCCCATCTGACCTCATACATTTTATAATTGTGTAATAATGTAAAGTATAAATTAACGTGAGGTCCACATGTCAGCTTTATGGAGAGTTGAAGACGGAAATTTAACTTATTATTATCCCTTACCCCACCTGACCTCATACATTTTATAATTGTGTAATATTAATGTAAAGTATAAATTGACGTGAGGTCCACATGTCAGCTTTATGGAGAGTTGAAGAAGGAAATTTAACTTATTATTATCCCTTACCCCACCTGACCTCATACATTTTATAATTGTGTAATATTAATGTAAAGTATAAATTAACGTGAGGTCCACATGTCAGCTTTATGGAGAGTTGAAGAAGGAAATTTAACTTATTATTATCCCTTACCCCACCTGACCTCATACATTTTATAATTGTGTAATATTAATGTAAAGTATAAATTAACGTGAGGTCCACATGTCAGCTTTATGGAGAGTTGAAGAAGGAAATTTAACTTATTATTATCCATTGAAATAAAACACTTAAACGGATTTTTGTCGTGGTTATATTTTGTTATTATTATCCCTTACCCCACCTGACCTCATACATTTTATAATTGTGTAATATTAATGTAAAGTATAAATTAACGTGAAGTCCACATGTCAGCTTTATGGAGAGTTGAAGAAGGAAATTTAACTCTATCAATAAATATATACTTTTATCGTAATATCGATGTTCTGATGTAATATAGGTACATATACTTAAGTAAATGTCATTTGTAGAATAAGTATTTATTTTGTAAATTCCCATTCAGGCCTAACGCTAAAACACGGATGGGCCACGAACCCCGAGGGGGCACCCGTCGCGTGCGTCCGTTTCATATAGCGCTGCTATTGAAATTTTGATCTCGAACGTGTAGTACAATTGTTTCGAGTGGATTACTATTTACGAATTTCGTCAACGGAAACAACGTCAACTGTAAAACCCGTTAGAGTGTGCGCCCGCCGCCGCCTGCTGCGCGTGTGACAGTCCGTCGCCCGCGCCCGCGATCCGTCACCCGCGCTGCTCATACTAATTTTCATTATAAACACGCGAGCGCGTGTCCGCGCGAGTTTTAGCGTTAGGCCTAACGCTCTCATTAAATACCTACATGTAATAAATGTCAGATTTTAATTGTGCACACGCAGTATTATTTCAGTCCCTGATTACATCCTTTGCTAACCCGTCTCAATGCGCCGTCGTATTTCACTTAAATATTTTCATGCCACAAAAATCAAATAGATACCCAGTAACAGCTGCTCTTCTGCAATGAAAAATAACCTGAAAAAAAGTTATGTTTATTAAGTAAAGTTTGACAAGTTGTAGTTTATTTTCCCAAGAATTTCTATAGGTAAATCTATATAAAACTTCTGTTACTGAGTGAGATATACTGACTGACTGACAGACAACGCACAGCCGAAACTACTGGTCGTAGAGAGCTGAAATTAGGGGGGCTGAAAGGCTACCACTAAGAGATTTTTAAAAATTCCCCCCTCCCTCCTAGGGGGAGAAATTGAAAATTTTATTTTCTTAGATAGACTATGGATAAGGCGATGACCAAGTGAAAAACCCAAATTCTGCTGGCAGTAATTATTCCACGCGGACGAAGTCGCGGGCATAAGCTAGTTAAATATAAATATTGGAACAAATATTATCACACATCGCCATCTAGATCATCCGATACTACGTAGATACTTATTAAAAAGAGTAGAAATTAATGTTCGTGGAACTACATAACAATATGTATTCTGTAGCTGGCACCGCAGCACCTTGAATATATGCATCATTCCTTTGATAAGTACGAGAGAATCTTGGTGGTGAATCACGACCAAGATTGCTAGAGGAGCTGCATTGGATAGGGGCAGAGGAGGGAGTTGCACTTGTTACATAACATCATCTACGTAAATTGGTAAAATCAAGGTAAAGTTAATTTAGGTTGTTTATTATTACTTATAAATAATTAAATTAAAAATTTAAAAAACCCCCAACTCAATTACTTTCAAACCCCCATAACTTTTAAACGGGTCAACCGATTTTAATCAAACATGTCTAAGAACACTCGCATGTAAGTCCCCTTTAATACAAAAAAAAACTAAATTGAAATCGGTTCATCCGTTCAGGAGCTATGATGCCACAGACAGATACACACACAGACACGTCAAACTTATAACACCCCTCTTTTTGCGTCGGGGGTTAAAAATGAATTTTCTTAATTTCATTGTAAAATAACATGGGAATTCTGCAAACAGAATTACTCAACAAAATAGGTGGGAAGAGTAGAGATATAAAGTCAGATGTAAAGCATAGTCTTTTAAGTCACAGAACTAAAGCCACGAACCCACCGCTGCGCTATGTCCACGGCTACGCCGCTCAGCTACGCGTAGCTCAGCTGCGTGTGTGTTGCCGTTTCCACCGAAGTACACGCGTGTATCATCACAGATCAAAGAGAAAGAAACAGATAGACAGCTTACTAAGAACGTGCAAAATTGTTCTATTATATTATAAAAATGTATTCTATGACAATCAGTCAAACCAATACAGGTTGTCATAGACACCAGTAAACAAAAACGTAAAATTAGTGAGTATATCTTGAAAATAAAATAAAACAAATTATGTATTTACAAGAAAAACTATGACCCTGTTTGATACTACGTAACATAATTGTAAATCTGTATATTTAAATGATAAATATAAAAAATAGTAGTAATAGTGCATTCGATTCACGCCTCTATAGAAAGCTGCCTCTCTGTTCCTATTTATTCTTTGTGCCATGGAGACGGACACGTACCTTCGTGGTCTATTTATTAACAATGACTTTAAAGTTCTTATTAGGAAAGAAATTTTTAATTGCCTTTTAAACCGACTCAATTTTATTCGGAACACCACTGTTTGTGCATATAAAATACAAATTATAACAACTATTTAAAATACAAATTATAAATATTTACTACATGCTTTCGCATATATGTAGTTAGCAAAATTTACACTTGCTTAAATACACGTGTTACAATATGATTCCTTCTTAATTAGATTAATGTTATTAATGTATTTTCCTTTCACGGGACTATTAAGGAGTCTCGGTCTTTTGGAAGGCTAGTATGGGGCCAAAGCCAACACACGGAAGCCCTTTGACATAAGTATTTAATCTTGTGTAAAGTATGCACAATCCGGGGACTATCCCTGTATAACACTATAAAATGCATCCAAGGACAGTCCCCGGTTCTGCTGGGACTATTGCAAATGTATGGAAAACTACGACTGGGTTATGGGAATGGGATGTTCAGTGGACTGGATATAGGGGAACTATGGGGACTATGGCACCCGCCGATACTCTGTTATAGACATGTACGAAGTGGCGGATGGAGACTTGCCAGCTCTATAACTGGGCAAAACCAAACAAGTTGCTCCAGTCGCAACAAGGCACAGTGGTTCCCTCCATAGGTCATAAATGAAAAAAATCGTACTCAAAATATAGACTTTTGACGACTTGTTCAATTAATACGATAAACAAGCTACCCAGAAACATATAAATACCACCCCCAATAAATATTTTTCACTTGTATTTTTTTATATTTATTGTTATTTTAACTTTGTCCACGCATAAATTTGTTAAATATCGGATGCTAACCAATTTGTGCCTTAGCTTTACGTAATGAGATAAACACGTAAAAAAAGCAAAAAAAAACCCAAAGCACGTCCAACAACTACAAGACCGCAAGATAGTTATGGGAACCCCATTACGTGTGCATCAATACCCCATTGTTAACTAGGTGGCCACTTAGCGTCACATAACACTAATAACAATTACTTTAATGCAAAACCATAAAAATGTCATTAATAAGTTCCGTTGGTATTATATTTAATCATTAGCTTCCTATTACAATTCTGTGTAACCATTGTCCATTATAATAAAGGTTTCTTTATAGATAAGTTAGTTAATAAGACCACTTCTACTTGTAAGCTCATGTCGAGCACACCTAAATTATAATTTAAATAAAGTATTTTTTATTAAAATTTAAAGCCGTTATAATTTGACTGGCGCAGCCGGGTCGGATAAAGTAAATAGCTAGCAGTGATTTGTACACAAAAATCGGTGCAATAAAATCATTTTCGTAAAGCTCTTTATCCGTAAAGAACCTATAAACAAATTCGTTAACTTCACGGCGAGCCGGCGTGACTACGACTAGAAGTCGGCATGGGATCGAGCAGTTTAATGTGAGTAGACCCTTTATTCACTCCTGTCATATCCTGTGTCTATTTGTAACGACTAATTGGACAAAAAATCGCCAATATCGTTAGCCTGTGTTTTTCTGGTCCCAAATCACCGGATCTACACTGTGTACTTTGGTCAAAATCGCGAGAGTGCACTCACTTAAGTTAAGTCTCACTTGTTACTTAACAAGTTATTTTTATGCTCTAAAAGTAATAATTGTATTTTTAAATAATATTTTATTGTGTATGTTTAAATAATATTTTATCGTGAATTTTACTGCGTAAAAATGAATCAAATACAGTTAATCCCACGGGAAATACAAAACATAATCCCACAGTTTGATGGAGATGAGAAATTATTAAATTTATTTGTTAATAAATGTGAATATGTTTTAATGACGTTTAGGAGCGAAAATAATCCTAGCCAACAATTATACATATATCATTGCATAACAAGTAGGCTTATTGGCAAAGCAGCCATTTTAGCGAGTGAAAGAGAAGAATAAATACTTGGGAATCTCTTAAAGATTGTCTAATACAGCATTTTGGCGACCCTAGGTCAGAAGCGTGCATCGCTATTGAATTAGAAAACATTAAAATAAGAAATGGAGAATCATATTTAGAACTTTGCCACAGAATCCAGAATGTCAGAAGCTCACTAATATCTAAAGTAAATTTATTAATAGACGAAGGTATAAAAGCAGCCAAAAGGATTATTTATAATAATACAGCTTTAAACGTATTTCTGTATACTTTACCCGAAGACATGATTAGAATAGTTAGATTAAATAAATGTCTCAACTTAGAAACGGCGTTAAGTATAGTAATGGAAGAAGTAAACTTTCAAAAACAATACAATGCTCGGAATAAAAATAAAACAACACCCGAACATAAATCTTTTCAAACAGATAGACCGTTTCAGATGCAAAAACCTTTTCAAATAATTAGTAAGCCTCCAAATATGCCAAACCAACAATTCAAATTCGGCATTCCACAACAAAGGCAAGTCCCTTTCAAACCAAATTTCACACCAATTACTACGAATCGATTTAATCCAAATCAGAATCAACAGCCCTTCAGGTCAAACCCACAATTTCCACGAACTTTGAACAACTATAAGCAGTCAGGTTTCTTTAAAAATAACCCAAACCAACAATTCAAATTTGGTATACCTAATCCTAATCAAAATAATTATAAATTAAACACTGATGTTTCAATGAGAACAGCTCGAAACAATATGCTAACTGACGATACGGACGGACAAACAGTAGAACAATATGATAATAACGACTATGAACAATCGTACTATTACAGTGAACCGGAAATAGAATATATAGACAATAACGATGAAAATTTCATACAATATGTCCCTGAGGAAAATGATGAAAATTTTCATATAGAAGCCTCAGAGAAAGACCCACCGAAGTAATAGAAGTTAATTATACCGAAACTCTTAAATTACCTCACGTAAAATTACCGGAATTAAATGCTATATTTCTAATTGATACTGGAAGTACACGTTCATTTTTAAGTCCTGAATTAGCCCACACATTTTACAGGGAGTTCATAACCACTGAACCATTCAACGTAATAAGCACTCACGGTTGCAGTACACACGGTGAAGTAGCTTATATCCCTTTACCTCACACATTTAAGTCACATTTGTATCATAAATTTTACATTTATAACGTAGATAGTAAATATGACGGTCTGATAGGCGTAGACCTATTAAAAGAATTAGAAGCAAATATAGACGTAAAAAATCAAGTATTAAGAACTAATACTACAAATATACCCATTTTTTATACACCTTTTTATCAAATTAGACTACAACCTAGATCAGAGACCCGCGTCAAGGTCCCAACAATAATACAAAACGGCTCAGGCGTACTTAACTTTACTGAATTTCAGCCCGGAGTACGTATGCCAGATGCACTTGTAAATTGTATTAATTCATTTGCTCAAACAATAGTACAGAATTTAACAGAAAAGGAAGTAATACTAACGTTCGACAGACCCCTCGATATCATTAAATTAGATAACGAAATTAAACATAAACCAGGTAAACAAAACGCAAACGCAGACGCATTATCACGTATCAAATTAAATGTTCTTACAGACGACGACATCTCAATGATTGTGAATACAGACAGGCATAATAGTGAAAAGAAAGACCACATATCTCTCTCTTCAGAGGAGATTGAAACTATTTCTTTATCTTCCACCGATTCGAGGAAAAGATCTAAATCACCTTACTCTATACAATCTTTAGATAGTAGAACCGCGACAGCGTCCGAAAGATCTACTATAGCCACTATTCATTCGGAAGAAAACACAGATTCAGCAGATATACCTATATTACGAGAAGCTATAGATACAAAACCAAATCAAATTTTAATTTACACTTGGAATAAAAATGAATTTAGTGTTAAAGATTTATTTAGAAAAAGACAAAAGGTTTTTGAAGTTCACATGCCATTAAATAATTTAGAGTTAATAAACAGTTTCTAAAAGGATATATTAGACCTAAAATTAAGTACTTTTTATATTTCGAAGATACGCGACACCGCGAACAGTTTTCAAATGTATTGTGTCATTTGTTTAAAAAGGGTTCCGTTAACCTGTATGAATGTACAGAAAGAGTAGTTTACGTAGAAGAGGAAAATGAACAAAGTGAAATCGTTCTTAAATATCACGTAGGAAAAACATGTCATAGAGGAATTAAAGAAACAATAGCGCATCTTAAACGAGTTTATTTTTGGAATAATTTAGAACAAACAGTCGCTAGCATTATAAATTCTTGTGAATTATGTAAACAAATGAAGTACGATAGGAAACCCATTAAACCTGAATTACAGTTAACGCAAACACAAACTAAACCATTTCAGGAAGTTTTTATAGATATATTCTCTATTGAGGGAACATACTTTCTTACGATTATAGATGCTTTTAGTAAATTAGGACAAGCTTTTAAAATACCTAATAGATCAACCCCTGAAATAATTAGAGTTTTAATAAAATACTTTTCGTTTTACGGAGTTCCACAAAGAATTAGTTGCGATCCTGGTTCTGAATTTAATAACACCCTTTTAAAAGAAATGTTAGATTTTTATAAAATTAAACTACACATAGGTACCCCACATAATCCTAACTCAATGGGATTAATAGAAAGGTTCCATTCCACCATATTGGAAATATATCGCTTAGCTAAGTACGAAAGGAAGATTACTGACGCAGCATCAGTAATGACGTACGCAATAATGTCATATAACCAATCAATCCATTCGACAACAGGTCTTACACCATTCGAAGTTGTATTTGGACATACAGACACATCAGGTACATTCGAAGTTGAATTCAATAAACAATTTACACAGCAATTAATAAACGAACACGCAAAAAGGACTAAACACCTCTATAATTACCTTACTAATAGGATCACCGAAAATAAAATCAAAGTTAGAGAAAAACGCGGAGGTGAGACCCTAATAAATATAAAAGAAGGTGACGAGATATTTATTAAAGGTGTCAATAATAGGCGTAGTAAAGATAAGCCGCGTTACCAAAAAGCAACAACAACTGGTGAAATATGTAGTTCGCAATACCGTAACGGTTAAAACACAAAACAGACATACAAAGGTGCCTGTTAAAGACATAAAACGTCCTTCACAGGTTCGCTCTCCTGGTAACAGCTCAGGCAGCCCTAATGATGGCCCTTCAACTACACAAACTGGAGGACAATCCAGGACTATTACCGGTCAAGGAAGGACAGGCAGTAGTAAGCCTTTTTGATTGGTTATTAATTAAGCAATTAGACTTAGAGATAGTAAATAAGAATTTAGAATATAACATAGAAAAATATAAGAGTATCAATAGTTACTTAAAAGATAAGTTAGATACATATGTTTTAGACGGAGACATATTAGACGCACAGATACAAACAGAATACATGTTAAATATCACATTAGAAAAATATAATCAACTAATTCCCAGTAAGTTACGAGTAAAAAGAGGCATTGTAAACCCATTAGGTACAATTATTAAAGCTATAACTGGTAATCTGGATAATGAGGATGCAAAGCGATATGATGAAACCATAACAAAACTACAATTAAAGCAAAATGTTATTATAAATAAAATGATATTAGTTTCAGAAATAGTAGATACTTTAGTAAACGTCACAAATTCCACAAGGAATAATTTTATTATGTTAGGTAAAACTATCGAAGAAATAGAGACAGTTTTAAATCAGACTCAATTTCAGAGAAGTAAGAACTTTGTTTTAAATGCTTTTAGTGTATTAACATATAACTTTCAAATAATATTAATTCGCTTAGATGAGGTAGAAACCGCAATAGCATTTAGTAGACTAAATGTCCTACATCAAACAATTATTGATACAGAAGAACTAGTTACGTTATTAAGGAAGATAGAAAATACCGATAGATTAATATTACCTGTTAATTACGATAATTTACTTAACATAGAACGTTGTATAGATATAAAAGCTTATGTAAAGGGCAAACAAATAACATTCATTTTATCGGTTCCAACAGTCCAATTAGACGTTTACAATTATTATCAATTACACCCCTTTCCAATGTACAACCCTCACCTAGACCGAGCTTTCCTCATTGTTCCTAAACACTCCTTTATCCTAACTAAAGGGTCGAAAGTATTAACGCTCTCCCAGCCATGCAGAGAGATCGACGAAGGAAAGTACCTTTGCCACGAGAATGATTTATCACCGGAAAACGAGGAGAAATGCGTAGAAGACCTAATGAAGTTTTCCACAGCTATAACTTCATGTTCACCGCTACCTGTGGAAACATCTGACGCCAAAATAAAGAATATACAGCCCGATACCCTGGCTAGTGTATACTAGACATCACACATTCCTCACAGAATACTGCGAGGACGACAGGAGCCAACACAACGTCATGGGAACATATTTGTTAACCCTTAACAACAATTGTAATGTAAAGATAGGCGATATCACCCTAAGAAAACATAGATTACAAGCGGGACAAATTACCTTCCGCAGTTCACCTGCCCAGCATCGCGCTCTCAGAGGACGCAGCCATAAGAAAACCCATTAATCTCGATAGGATCGACTTAAAGGATCTTCGATTCCTAACTAACACATTAAAAAGTGAAATGATAAGTGAAAATAGTGAAATAGTTAACCTCCGTAGTGTTAGTTTATGGACTATAGTTATTTACGTAATCTTAAGTATTTTGTTAATTAGAATTATATATAGAAATAAGAACAAAATTGTAGAAAAATGCTATAAAAGAAGGGTACAAAATCATGAAGTCTCAAATCAACCCCATGATTTTGTTCTTATGGAGGGAGGAGTTATGGGAACCCCATTACGTGTGCATCAATACCCCATTGTTAACTAGGTGGCCACTTAGCGTCACATAACACTAATAACAATTACTTTAATGCAAAACCATAAAAATGTCATTAATAAGTTCCGTTGGTATTATATTTAATCATTAGCTTCCTATTACAATTCTGTGTAACCATTGTCCATTATAATAAAGGTTTCTTTATAGATAAGTTAGTTAATAAGACCACTTCTACTTGTAAGCTCATGTCGAGCACACCTAAATTATAATTTAAATAAAGTATTTTTTATTAAAATTTAAAGCCGTTATAATTTGACTAGATACTGTCAGCTCAAATTGAATATTTTTGTATTGATGTTATTAACGCTTATACTGAGCAAACGAAAATAGATCTTAAGGTGACGAACCATTTCTTACCATGACTTTACATATTCGTGTGTACATACACGGGGGATATAGCTCAACATAGCGTAGCCCCCACCCATTTCGTGCGTAGCGTGTGCGTGTACTTCGGTTGGTTTCTGCCTTAATGGGAAAAAAAAACCAGTAGTTCTGTCAACAGAACAGGTGGGAGTAAACGGACAAGAGCGCTGCTCTTAAATTGATGATGATGAATATTTATTTATTGTTGACAAAAAATTTAAGGCTTTCGATTCGTTGTAGTTTTTTAAATTACTTACTTACTTAATGAAAATTATTTCAAACTGTGCAAAAAATTGTTTTCAACATTATTTTGCATAATACGGCATTGTGCGCCACTGGGTCGCACTAAGCTCTCTAATTGCAAAACTACTACGAGTATTATGCCTTTGGTCCACTATCGTAACTGATCTTTCGTAACCAGCTACGAACATGGATTTTTTTTCTTCCTTTGATAACCAGCTACGAAAACAGAATTAATTTGTCGTTTTGGTAACCAAGTTTCGTAACCAGCTACGATACAAGATTTTTATTTCTTTTTCTGTAACTGGTTACTAATCGGGAATAATTATTCTAGGTTTGTAACCATGTAAGGAGGTAGGTAGGCATTTTGTCATTATTGGATAGTAGATACTTCATAGATAATTATATTCACTTATCTAGATGTCATGTAAATGTCATTTTGCTATGTTTATTTTCAATAAGTACTCAAGACTACTCATTTAGTTCAGTATTAAATTATCATTATTACTACCAATTTTGCTAGTAAATAATAAAAAACTGAACATGGACTGTGATGATTCAAATCCCATTCAATTTGTGTCGACAAAACGTGGAGGAAGGAAAATGCTGTTTAACGGTCGTCAATATTATAAAAGAAAAATTTACACCAACGGGAATACATTTTGGCAATGTTACAATAAAATTCAGTGTAAAGGAAACATAACATTAGACCCTAATAATATATTTTTAAAAGACAAACCTCATGACGAAGGCTGTATCCCGAATTTCTCCAAAAACATTATTTTGAAAAAAATTAACTGTTTAAAAATAAAAGTTGGAGAAAATCTCGATCCAATTCAGAAACAATTTGAAGAAACTATTTGTCAATTGCAAGATGATGGCGTGGATTTAATTGCTGAATTACCCAAATTTAACAACATTAAAAGTAGTCTTTACAACGAAAGACATAAAAAAATGGGCGTGACTAAGTTGCATTTTCAAAATCCTTTAGAAGTAACAATACCAGTAAAATATGAATATTTTTTATTGGCTGACTACAAATATGAAGAGACCAGAATTATGGTATTTTGCCCTCCTGACATTCATGAGCTTTTAAAGGACAATCAACATTTTTTACTTGATGGGACGTTTAAGTCATGTCCGCCACCTTTTAATCAAATTTATACCATTCATGGCTACAAAACAACAACAAAACAAGTAATTCCGTTAATATTTGCATTCCTGCACAATAAAAATCAAAAAACCTACGAAATATTATTTAACTTGCTCAAGAGTAGATTACGTACATGGAATCCAGTGAAAATTACTCTGGATTACGAAAAACCTGTAATGAATGCCATTGCAAAAGTTTTTCCTAAAACTGAAATTAAAGGTTGTTTTTATCATTTTTGCAACAGCTTACTAAAGAAGGCTAAAAAATTGGGTTTAAAGTCAAGAGTGCAAAGAAGACATGTATCAAGATGCATGGGTTTGGCTCGATTACCTCTAAAATATATCATGTCAGGGTATAAATACATAATGAAACGAGCACCAAAATGCCCACAAGTGGTGAAATTTAACTCGTATTTTAATCATTTTTGGTTAAATGACGTCCAATTTATTAAAAAATGGTGTTGCTTTGGTGAAGAGCTTAGAACAACAAACCATTTAGAGGGTTGGCACGCCCGACTAAATAGATATGTGGGCCGTAAAAATCCACCTCTGGCCAAAGTTCTTGAAATTTTGGTTAGAGAAACAAAGATTCGTACAAACACTAAGTCAAATAAAAGTAAACAATATCAAGAAATTGATTTTGAAATAAATTCTGCCGTTCAAGACTTAGAAAACAACACTATAAGTGTAGGTCACTGTTTAGAGATTATCGCACCTTTCTGCTTTTAATTTTAGCAAAATGATTATTACTTCATACTTATGTTTAATTTTATGTTATACTAATTTAGTACCTATTAGATATTTTTATTTTACTAAGTTTCATAGTAGTCGAGAAATCGAGAAGAGGATTCTTGTAATTTCACCATGTCGGTACATCTGTCTATTCAAAATTTAAAGATTATCGGTATGTTCTATTATAATGTAATTTAGCATAGTTAGTAGTTACGTATAGTTAATAAGTACCATTTGTGGCAAATAAAATCATAAAATATATTAATTTGTTGTAATAGTATATTACCCAGTGTATTTTTTACCCACTTACATGGTTACAAACCAAGAATAATTATTCCCGATTAGTAACCAGTTACAGAAAAAGAAATAAAAATCTTGTATCGTAGCTGGTTACGAAACTTGGTTACCAAAACGACAAATTAATTCTGTTTTCGTAGCTGGTTATCAAAGGAAGAAAAAAAATCCATGTTCGTAGCTGGTTACGAAAGATCAGTTACGATAGTGGACCAAAGGGTATTATGCCGCTTAATGCACTTTATTGTTTTGATTGGATGGTGACATTAGAGTTTGTAAAATTTAGGATGATCTCTGTGACAGCTGTCAGTAAAATCCCGCATAAGAAGTTCTTAATTTCTTATAGTTTGTAAAATCTAGGATGATCTCTGTGACATATTTTTCCAACATTTATTCATAGGGTTGGCGGGATCTAAATCTATGTCGATAGAAATTATCGATGTTTCTGACTATTAAAAATGATAATGTTATCTGGGGGCACGGCAGTGCCCCCCCGCCAAGTCGAGCGCGAAGCAAACACTGCCGTACCATCCTTTACAGGAACCATTTCGCCGCATTTTCAGGCCCCTATTTGAGAACCTCTGGATGAGCCCAGAACGCTGAAATTTTCGTCATCCAGTAAGCTATACAATCACATACTTAAAATAAAATTTCAAGTCTGTAGGTCATTTAGTTCCGAAGTTAAGCGAAAGCAAAGTTTCGTATTTATGACTGACACTCACTCACTCACTCACTCATGATCATCAAAATAGAACTAGTACTTCCCATCAAGGGCGGATCCAGCTTTCGCGCCAGGAGGGGGTCACATAGTCGTGGTCAAGTAGTAAGAACTTATAATTTAGTTTTGATAACAATATACCAGGTGTTTGGTAGAGGGTTAACCATATGTGGTAGGCGTGTACCTGGGCCTATTTGGGAGATAAACTTTGGCCAATAATTTCCTAGTTGTTAAAATTAAAAAAATATCGCCAAAATTGAAATTTTTTAATATTTTTTTCCAAATTGCCACCTTTTATCCCTATAGCTTTTTGATTTTTTAATTGATTATATGGTCTCAGATATCACCTGGTCTGCTCACAGCATTTTCAGACTCCTACAAGGTCTAAATAATTTGTTATGACCACTTAACGCTAGTAAAAAGAAAAAAAAAACTTATAGGGGATCTTAAAACTCAAAACGAATACTAAGTGGAACCGTGAATTTAAAAACTTATCTGTTTATTCCTTATTTCAACGGTATACTACATGTATTACAAAAGAACAAGTTAAAAATATTGGTGCAAAGTGGAAATAGAAGAAAAATAATAGAATTCTGTTAAAAAGAAATTCCAGGTTTGGCTTAAATACGCCACAGTATGAATAAATTTGGATTTACCTGAGGTCTTCTGAAGATACTGAGATGCTGTAGTGACTTTATTATAAAATAATTAGTCTTAAAACAAGTACAATGGTCAAGATTTCGCTCTGGCAATCGCTTAAAAGGTTAAGAATACATCCAGTGGTGTGGCACACGCGTCTGGTGGGATGCTATACTATTTACAGCCTTTTTTTCATTCTTTTTACTGTGCTGGCGAAATGTTCTACCTCCATTACGTACTAAAAGAGATTCATGAATGATTTGTTTATTTGATAATTCGAAATCATTCTACAGCACGGAACTCTGCACTACAGCATTTCACTAACATCATCGACAATCGTTACGGGTAGTTAGAGCCCTCAAAAGTAACATACACGTAACATATTGACATTCCGCCAAATATGGTTAAATTGAAAACCGACCCCAAATAAATATGGAATAAAGGTTCGGAAAAGAAAAGAAAGAAATTATTTTGACCTTGTAGGAGTCTGAAAATGCTGTAAGCAGACCAGGTCATATCTGAGACCATAACCAATCAAAAAAATTTACTGGAAACCAGCTCAAAAATGCTATAGGGATAAATAGATGCAATTTCGACAAAAAAATTGACAAATCTAGCGTTTTTTTTTTTAAATTTTAACAACAAATAAATTTTTGGCCGAAATGTGTCTCCCAAATAGGCCCAGGTACACGCTCACCAGTTTTGGTTAACCCTCTACCAAACAACTGGTAAGTATATTTTTACTAGCTGTGCCCCGCGGTTTTACCCGCGTGGAACCTTATCCCGTGGGAATTTTGGGATAAAAAGTATCCTATGTGTTATTCCTATGTATGAGGAACATCTGTACCAAATTTCATTAAAATCCATTCAGTAGTTTTAGCGTGAAAGAGGAACAAACATCCATACATCCACACATACAAACATTCGGCTTTATAATATTAGTAGGATTTAAATTAAATTACATTAAGTTCTTGACGTGACCACGACTATGTGACCACCTCCTGGCGCCTCTGTATGGTGACAATTTTTTTTATAAATAAAATCATTATGTTTAATTAGTGGTCCACCTAAGTCCTGGAACCTGCTCAGGGGGGGGTCATGACCCCCATGACCCACCCCCTGGATCCGCCGTTGCTTCCCATAAACTTAGAGAGCTGAAATTTGGTACAGAGTTAGGGTTTAATGGCCACATAAAGGGAAAACTAGGATAATCGAACAGTAAGGGGAATTGTAACTCAAGAACGGCTGAACTGATTTGACTGAAAATTGGTGGGGAGGTAGCTTAGAACCAGGAAAAGGACATAGGATACCTTTAATCCCAAAATTCCCAAGGGATTGGGAACGGTAATTTAAAAATCAAGAACGGCTGAATTGATTTGGCTGAAAATTGGTGGGGAGGTAGCTTAGAACCAGGAAAAGAACATAGAATACTTTAAATCTCGAAATTCCCACGGGATTGGGAACGGGAATTTATAACTCAAGAACGGCTCAATTGATTTGGCTGAAAATTGGTGGGGAGCTAGCTTAGAACCAGGAGAAGCACATAGAATACTTTTAATCCCCAAATTCCCACGGAAACGCGAACGGGAACTACGTGGGTGAAACTGCGGGGCGCTTAATAATAAAATACTACTCCTAAAAAGAAAAAAATGTGTCAATATAAACACGTTTCAACAAAAATAAATGAAATCCCCCCAAAAACATTCTGTAAAAACTAGCCAAGTCTCGATGGAGCTGCTTGTTTATCTCTAAAAAGTAATGAAATCTAGACAAACTCGTGTCAAGTCTAAGGTTCCTTATTGCGATTTCTTTATTATTATAGTTATTGTTGTGTGACTTGGCCGTTGAACATTGTTTAAAACGTTAGTAGTGGGTACAAGTCAATTTTGTTTACACGTAATGTTGTAACATTATTAAAATACGCAGCTTTATCAAGCCTACAATTGACTGGATATTGAATCAACGTTTTCCAAGTGGCAATTTTCTATCGTCAATGGGTAGCGGTCCTGGCGACAGATTGGTGCAATAGTGTCATGGAACACCTAGTTTTGTACCCTTGTGTACATGTGTACCCTTCAACGGCCAAGTCACACAACATTAACTATAATAATAAAGAAATCGCAGTAAGGAACCTTAGACTTGGCACGAGTTTGTCTAGATTTCATTACTTTTTAGAGATAAACAAGCAGCTCCATCGAGACTTGGCTAGTTTTTTACAGAATGTTTTTGGTGGTATTATATTGAGATTAAACGCTAGGTACTAAATTAAACGAATATTTTTATTACAAAAAACAATTATTCTCTTAAAGGGATACACCCTCAATATAATTAACATTAGCATCTTTAATAGTCAGAAACATCGATAATTTCTATCGACATAGATTTAGATGCTGCCAACCCTATGAACGAAAGTTTGACATAATGTCACAGAGATGATCATCCTAGATTTTACAAACTATACAGTCCATAGAATAAGGATCACGACCAGGATTCTCTCTGGTCTCTGAAGAAGCCGCCTTACAGCTGACGTTCATCTGTCAACATTATCGAGCTTCTCTTTCTATTAGACGGATCGTCTTAAAGAGAAAACGAGAAGGCTAATGTAAGCTTGTCAACGCTGCGCCAACGCCAATTTTGGACATAACTGCAGGCCACAACATTGCGACGTATCATACTTCAAAAAAAAATTGTTATAAAATAACATCGTAAAGCGTAAAAAACTTGTGAGATACTAAAACTATGTCGTGTTGTGCTGTGTTTTGCAAATCCAGAACAACTATAGGAGGAGTAAAGGATCCAGAATTATCTTTTCACATGTTACTCTTTGTTGACATTTTTTATCTGAAATAACCCATTTTAATACAAAAAATCCATTTCTCTTGTAGAATAAACACTATTCATCATATCACTTCAACCGGTGGTAAATAGTTGTGATTTTAAAGGTTTAATTTAGTTATATTTAATGTATTGTTTTATACCAAGCTAGTGATGTACAACAACAGTGTCAATAAATATGGTCGATACTTTGAACATTAAATGAAAATCATATTGATGTAATGAAGAATGCGAAGAAGTTATAGTATAAGTAATAGTTATTGTAGATCCCTGGTGCTGCAGGTGCGGGCCAGCAGCAACACCATCCTGAATAATATAATGGTTGCAGACAAACTAGACTATGGGTATGTTTATCGCTGATATGCTGTTGCTCATGGAGTACCTACCAGTGAGGTAGCGGGGCGCATGTCCACCGTTTGTCTGTAATGACCCTTTTGTGTTTTTGTGTGATTGTATATGTATTTATTTAGTTTTCGTTGTGTTAAGTGTGAATAATTAATGTTAATTTTATTTTTATGTATGAATGTTATTAACATTAGGTTTACGTTGGGCCTATTTCCCGTTATTGAAGTAAAGTTCCGAGTAGCTAGTCACAAATTTTGTCTTTGTCACTTGATAATACACACATCAAAAGTGTCTAGGGATCAAGCATTTTTATGCGGATTTCTTGAGATTGAGATGTGGCTTTGTAATAAATTTATGATTTTATAAATTTATATGGATCCTTTTTGGTGCATTTCATAATTTGAATCAGGAACTGTGAATCAAATTCGAGTAAAAGATGAAAATCAGCTGTCAATATTTTCCCTATAAAAACATACAACGCATTGAAGACATTATTAGTGCTACTGTTTCCCTACTACTGATTAAAACCAACGTTATTATGGAGCGGCGACGTCATTTAAGCAGGGAAGAAATGCTCAGAGCCGTGGGAATGATAGAAGCTGGTTCCCGGCAACGTACTGTGGCTTTAGCTCTGAATACAAGTCAGAGTGTTATCAGTCGACTTTGGACACGTTACCGAAGCACTGGTACCGTGGCTGAGCGCCATGGAGGACGGTATCGCTGCACCACACGGAGACAAGACCGATACATTCAAATCTTAACTCGAAGAGCTCCAACAATAACCGCCATGATGTTAGCCGTGCGGCTTCATCACTCTTCAGGGAACTTAATTAGCGACCAAACAGTCAGAAACCGCTTGCATGAAGTGAACCTTCATTCCCGAAGACCGCTACGGGTACCACCTATAGCAATGCACAATCGTAGGATTCGATATCAATGGGCTCTTGAACACAGAAATTGGGCAGAAGAACAATGGCGTTTCGTGTGCTTTTCTGATGAGTCTCGTTTTGGTATGAGACCGGATACAAGACGTATACGACACTGGAGAACCCCTGGACGCCAACAGCGATTAAAATCCTGCCAGGAAGTCCATCCTTATAGTGGTGGAACCATCATGGTATGGGCGGGTATTTGGATCGGCGGAAGAACTGAGTTGATTTGGATCAGAGGCAACCTCAACGCTCAAATTTATGCTGAGACGATTGTATCAGACGTCATCGTTCCTCTACAAGTGCAAATCGGTCCCTTATTTCAGTTAATGCATGATAATGCACGACCGCACACCGCAAGAGTTGTAAGACAGACTCTCGCCGCAGCTAACATCAATGTCCTGCCCTGGCCTGCTCAGTCGCCAGACTTGAACCCGATTGAGCATGCATGGGATATGCTACAGAGAAGAGCTCTGCCGAATATGGAGGGTATCCAGTCGCAAGAAGACCTTTTTTTGTTGTTGCAACGAACATGGGCGGCCATTCCACAGCGTGATTTGGATGAACTCATTTTGAGTATGCCAAACCGATGTTCTTGTGTTGTTAGTGTTCGCGGTAGAAACACGGATTATTAATTGTTTAAGTTACCCAATAAAATTTTAAAGAAAACTGTTATTTCAGTCTTTTTTTCGAACTTTAATGTTAGTGGTTCAAATGTCAAAAATCCCTTTATTAGGAAAATGGCAAATTTCTTTATTAATGCAAAGGTGACTTGGTTTATCGTTACTGTGACAAACGAAAACACTTTATTTGATGAATCCTTAAAGAAAATTTTAATTAATATCAATCAGGAGAAAAGTTATTGCAAAAATATATGTTGATCCCTAGACACTTTTGATGTGTGTATAAAGTAAGAAAGAGACAAGACTGACTTTACTTGGTGAGTAACTTTACTTGAAGATCGTGAAATAGGCTCTAAGTCAATATTTTGTAAGATTAGAATTGCATTTTTGTTTTGATTTTATTAATTTCCAAGTTCTTCGAGCCATTTTGTTATTTTTTTATATTTTGTTGTATTAATATGTTCATTGGATTTATTTTCACCGTTGTTTTGATTATTTTATTTTTATTTTCGGAAGATCATTAATATACTTCATTAAAAATATTATATACTTATTTCCATCTTCAATAAAGCATATAATTTAATCATAAATTATTTTTTATTATTAAAAAGTACTCATTTATACACCCCTATTTTGAAATGATGAGACTTATTAAAATCAGAATATCTGTAGCAGTAACTGAATCCATATATCCAATAAAAATATCAAAAAATGATAGTCGATTACTTATCTTTAAAAAATACTAAATAAATGTCGTATTACCAGACGGCACACTAGCTATCAAGTATTCTGTGACGGCTCGGGTCGATGACCGCGCTCAGCTGTGTATCGCAGCGTTCGCCTGTTGTTCGGTGTAGAATAACAATAAAATTCGTCGGGATTTTGAAAAACTTTGACATATCATAACTTTTTAAATAAAAGCAAAAGATAAAAACTAACTTCACTATTATATTGTCACCCGTCGTTTACATTAGCTGTGTGATTAAGTATCTCGAATTCAAAATAGGGGTGTATAGTTATGAGCAAGTTTTTATCGATATGCTCTATACTACTAAGCACTTCCCTAGTAGCAGTTGTAGACAGTGACACTTTACATAAAATGGACACGCGGTTGATAGCATAGATTTCATCCCGTACATAAAAGATCCTTGGGTCGAGGAGTATTTGATCTGACGGACAGGCATCAGTGTCAGGTGGCAGCCGGCATACATTTTGTTCACGTTTGACCATAGAATAAGGATCACGATATTCTCTCTGGTCTCTATTATCAATAGTTTGTAAAATTTAGGATGATCTCTGTGACAGCTGTCAGTGAAATCTCGCCTATAAAGTTCTGAATTAATATCTTAGTAATAAAGTCAGTACATGTTAATGTCATACTTTATGGGCATGTCGACGTGTTTAGTGATGGGCGATGTATCATCGTGACCACGGACTTTAAATTATCGATATTTTAAATAAAACTCTATTTAAAATGAAAGTGTATTTTAATTTTATCGTATATTTTAATATCTTATACATTATTTACATTTGATATAAATAGTGAGTAAATAAAATCCAATTTCTCACTTACTCATATAATATTCTATCAGAAACTGATGGATTGGGTGTACCCCTTTAAAAGAATAATTGATTTTTGTAATTAAATTATTCGTTTAATTTAGTACCTAGCGTTTAATCTGAATATAATTTAACATTATCATCTTTAATAGTCAGAAATATCGATAATGTATATCGACATAGATTTAGATCCTGCCAACCCTATGAACGAAAGTTTGACATATGTCACAGAGATCATCCTAGATTTTATAGACAAGCCAAGGCAGTCGTGAAACAACGGGGACCGCCACCGTTGGTTTCCATGAAACGGAGAACTAGGCATCTCTTTCTCATGTATTGCCATTACATTTTAACTTGCTTTAATATAGGCAAAAAATAATCGTTTAATTTGACTAACACAATCTATGAAATAATAATTATTCAATGTTTTATTATATCGTTAGAAACCTAATTATATTGTTTCAAAACATTACACACAAACAAAGGTAGGTATAGTGCTCTCAATACCATACTTATGTAAAAAAAATAAAAACACAAAAAAGGTAGACGAAATAGACATACACAAGGGCTAGCAGCGAATCTCAGTTTCACTCGCGTAGTTCTCTTTCCCGTGGGTATACCGGGATAAAATATAGCCTACACTCAGGCCCCAGTGACGCCCAAGCCAAGTACATCGCATGAGGTGCTGCCTAGCTAGCTCGCTGAGTAGCGTTTGCGGCGTAACCATGTATCAACACCCCCCCCCCCGGGACCGTGACTGTGAAGATTCGTGAAATAAAGAGGCACACAGGCGCTGTGGGAGGTCGGCTCGGCCCTGGATATAATATTACATGAGTAACTTAGAAATTGGATTTTATTGTTTTATTATTTTATTTCATATCAAATGTAAATTATGTTTATGATATTAAAATCTCTTTTCCGAACCTTTATCCCATGTCTATTTGGGGTCGGTTTTCAGTTTAACCAGATTTGGCGGAATGTCAGTATTTTACGTGAAGCGACTGCCATCAGACCTTCACAACCCAGAGGGCTATACGACATTTTTTGGTTAAACCAAATGTTAGACTTTTGAGGGCTCTAACTACCCGTAACGACTGTCGATGATGTTAGTACGACAGCCGGGACCGACGGCTTTACGTGCCCTCCGAAGCACGGAAACGCTCATGAAATTAAAAGTCATTTTTGGCAATGACCCATCACAGTCATGACGGTGCCAGACGTTGCTTAACCGCACAGATCACAAGTGATCCGCGGGTAGCACTGGGCCACGATTAAAATATGCGATAAAATTAAAATACACCATCATTTTAAGGGCTGATTTTTCCATCGCCAGATAACTTTTATTCGACGAATAAATTTAAAGTTTACCAGATTTTGTATGGAATAACTGTCAAAATTTCAAAATTATTCCTCGAATAAAGTTATCTGGCGATTGAAAAATCGACCCGAAATAGAGTATTATTTAAAATATCGATAATTTATGGTCCATGGTCACGATGATACATCGCCCATCACTAAACAGGTCGACATGCCCATAAAGTATGACATTAACATGTACTGACTGTAGTACTAACAAATTCAGAACTTTATAGGCGGGATTTCACTGACAGCTGTCACAGAGATCATCCTTAAATTTTACAAACTATAGTAGTCAGAGACCAGAGAGAATCTTGGTCGTGATCCTTACTCTATGCGTTTGACCCTATCTATGGTTTGACCCATGAAGTTGTAGGAAAAAATGGAGGCCACACTTGGAACAACAGCTTGAGTCAAATACCTACGTCTCTGTGGGCCGATCTCTCTTTTTAGTGTGGATTTTGAGGACCAGGAGGGCGATTCACTAAGGCAAAACATCTTTACATCCAAGAAATCATCGTTGAAACATCGGATGTCACCAAATCGGTATTCTGTAGTTACAACTGTGCGATCGTAGCGCTTCAACGATGTCAACGGCGCGACATAGAACTAAAATATAGTGCCAAATGTATGAAAAACGGTATTCTGTAACACAAAACATCCTCGCCTTCGACGACAACGGTGACTTCGCCTTCGATTTTAACTGTCAAACCGTAAAGCTTTAAAATTGTGGATGTTTCCTTGGATGTAGACGATTAAAATGTAAATTATCGTGTAATTTTACTAACAAAGTTGATCAAAATCTATTAAATAATATTTTATGTTTTATTATTTCATCAGAAATCAAATATAAGGATAACAAAACAGATATTTTAACCATGTCTCTAGTTAACTATTTCTATGAGAGAAAGTCTTTTATTTACGTGTATAGGTACTAGCAGCGTCCCGCAGTTTTGCCCGCGTAGTTCCCGCTCCCGTAGGACTATATATACTATACCAAATACCTTCCTCTTCAATGACTTTATCTATTTAAGAAACCTCTTTAAAATCCGTTGCGTAGTTTTAAACATCTAAGCCTACAACGGACAGACAGTGGGAAGCAACTTTATGTAATAAAGAAGATATTATATCCTCTCAGTACACACAAAAATAATGTAAAAAATAAAAACACAAATAATATGTTTATTAAAGTTAGTGACCGTGTCGTATAAGATGGTAAAGGAAGCCGCTTTTACACAAGCAGTATTATTTCAGCCCAGACTGCACACCGCTAACCCGTTCGACCCGTATTTTATTTAAGTATTTCCATGTCATAATAATCGAATACCCAGTTTCCAGGTCTCTGTTTGCACCTCTGCCTGTAAAAAAAAATCAATCTTTGAATTATACCTGAAAGAAACATAACATCAAGTTCGAAACTTGTATCTAGCTAGGGTATCAGAAACTACACACACCCAGACAGAGATAAACATTTGTGATTCATACAAATATTCATCCAGCAACGGGAATCGAACCCGCAACCTTACGGAAAAAGAAAAGAAGTAATCTGGGGGCACGGCAGTGCCCCCCGCCAAGTCGAGCGCGAAGCAAACACTGCCGTACCATCCTTTACAGGAACCCTTTCGCCGCATTTTCAGGCCCCTATTTAAGAACCTCTGGATAAGCCCAGAACGCTGAAATTTTCGTCATCCAGTAAGCTATACAATCACATACTTAAAATAAAATTTCAAGTCTGTAGGTCATTTAGTTCCGAAGTTATGCGAAAGCAAAGTTTCGTATTTATGACAGACACTCACTCACTCACTCACTCACTCACTCACTCACTCATGATCATCAAAATAGAACTAGTACTTCCCATAAACTTAGAGAGCTGAAATTTGGTACAGAGTTAGGGTTTAATGACAACATAAAGGGAAAACTATAAAAACTAGGATAATCGAACGGGAACGGGAGTTATACGGGATCGGGAACGGGAATTGTAACTCAAGAACGGCTGAACTGATTTGGCTGAAAATTGGTGGGGAGGTAGCTTAGAACTAGGAAAAGAACATAAGATACCTTTAATCCCGAAATTCCCACGGGATTGGGAACGGGACTTTAAAAATCAAGAACGGCTGTATTGATTTGTCTGAAAATTGGTGGGAAGGTAGCTTAGAACCAGGAGAAGAACATAGAATACTTTGAATCCCGAAATTCCCACGGGAATGGGAACGGGAATTTATAACTCAAGAATGGCTGAACTGATTTGGCTGAAAATTGGTGGGGAGGTAGCTTAAAACCAGGAGAAGAACATAGAATACTTTTAATCCTGAAATTCCCACGGGATTAGGAACAGGAATTTATAACTCAAGAAAAGCTGTACTGATTTGGCTGACAATTGGTGGGGAGGTAGCTTAGAGCCAGGAGAATAACATAGGATACTTTTTATCCCGAAATTCCCACCGAAACGCGAACGGGAACTACGCGGATGAAACCGCGGGGCGCTTAATAATAAAATACTACTCCTAAAAAGAAAAAACGTGTCAAATAAGGAAATCTAATAAAATAAATCAATATAAACACGTTTCAACAAAAATAAATGAAATCCCACCAAAAACATTCTGTAAAAAACTAGCCAAGTCTCGATGGAGCTGCTTGTTTATCTCTAAAAAGTAATGAAATCTAGACAAAGTCGTGCCAAGACTTCCAAGAGTTCCTTACTGCGATTTCTTTATTATTATAGTTAATGTTGTGTGACTTGGCCGTTGAACATTGTTTAAAACGTTAGTAGTGGGTACAAGTAAATTTTTTTTACACGTAATGTTATAACATTATTGAAATACGCAGCTTTATCAAGCCTACAATGGACTGGATATTGAATCAACGTTATTTAAGTGGCAATTTTCTATCGTCAATGGGTAGCGGTTCTGGCGACAGATTGGTGCAATAGTGTCATGGAGCACCTAGTTTTGTACCCTTGTGTACATGTGTACCCTTGAACGGCCAAGTCACACAACATTAACTATAATAATAAAGAAATCGCAGTAAGGAACTCTTGGAAGTCTTGGCACGACTTTGTCTAGATTTCATTACTTTTTAGAGATAAACAAGCAGCTCCATCGAGACTTGGCTAGTTTTTTACAGAATGTTTTTGGTGGGATGTTTATTTACAAAAAATAAATTTAATGTAAAAACACTAACCTGTGACGGTCAACATCCTGTGTATATTTTAATTTTAAGTAAATACAGTGGCTTGCTGCTTAGTTTCTTCTATAAATCCATTAGTCATCCTTTAGAATAATATGTGGGGCATCACTTTTACAAGCTTTTGTATATATAATAATGTTTTCGTTTAGAAATAAATGTTTAAAACATGGACGGAGCACTTGTATATTATATGACATTGTGACCATTGATTGTCACCATTGTCTGTTTTGAAATTTGAAATCAGTGTTGTCATTAAATACGGTACAAAATTAAGTGTCAAATAATTATTTTTCAAGGCTAAAATGATATATTTAATTAAATATCAGTTTATAATATATAAAACATGTTTCATGCATACGTATTGTGCATTTATATTAACTTAAAATGCACAATACGTAATAATATCGGTTAGTCGAGATTTTTCTCGATTATACTCTAGATTAAACGTAGCAACACTGCAAACATCCTAGACATCGTCGTTGTTCGGCAGATCGTCGACGAGCTTAGGTAGCTTAGCGAATACGGTTTTTATCACGGTTGTTTTTAATAGCGATGTCTCCGATGCAACATCTGTGAACTCGTCGTTGTTAACATCCGTGATGAGTTTGTTAGTGAATCGCATTGCAGAACTCAGCTACCAATATGGCACTATCGGTGGCTAAGAGAGTCTGCCCACAGGGAGCGCGATAGTGATATATACAGGGTGTCCGGGCATCGATGTCGGATACTTTAAGGGGGTAAAATATGGTATTTTTTATCGACAAATCACGATTCCAATTTTCTCTAGCTACCTCCATTACAAAATGGCAGCCATTTTGTTTTTTTCAACTCGACGCGCGGGTGCTTGTACTGATTTAGTCATTGCTATCCATGTAAACGTCCTAGGAAGATGAAAGATGTCTCATTTGAAAGTAAATAATGTAAGGTATTATTAAGTGTATGATTTTATTCCATATCTTAATTATAAAATAACAAAAAATCATTACAAAAATAAAAATCAATATTTTTTTACAGATTTTTTCTGCATTTTTTAAATTTTTGTTAAAATTTGACCCATTAACCTACGTTTTTCATCTTGTTTTTTGATAGTACAGAATATTCACTTCAAAAAGAATCATACATCTTATAGCCTTATTAGAAAAAGACCAATAATGTAAAAAATTTACGAAAACACATAATGGTTTTTGTTTTTATCATCCTCTTTTGTTATTTTATGATAAAGATATGGAATAAAATGTAGCATTTTTTGATCAATTACCTTCACTTAGAGGGACTAAATAATAGTCCAAGTCAGATAATCCCAACAACGCAGTCCCATGGGCGAGCACGTCGAGCACTCCTCGCAATACGAGACGATTTTCTTGGCTAAGGATCATATTCAAACCATCGTAACTTTAGAGCTATCATACATAAGGCTATAAAATGTATGATTTTTTTTAAGTAAATATTCCGTACTATCAAAAAACAAGATGAAAAACGTAGGTTAATTGGTCAAATTTTAACAAAAATTAAAAAAATGCAGAAAAAATCTGTAAAAAAATATTTATTTTTATTTTTGTAATGATTTTTTGTTATTTTATAATTAAGATATGGAATAAAATCTTACATTCAATAATACCCTACATTATTTACTTTCAAATGAGACATCTTTCATCTTCCTAAGACGTTTACATGGATAGCAATGACTAAATCAGTACAAGCACCCGCGCGTCGAGTTGAAAAAATAAAATGGCTGCCATTTTGTAATGGAGGTAGCTAGAAAAAATTGGAATCGTGATTTGTCGATAAAAAATACCATATTTTACCCGCTTAAAGTATCCGACATCGATGCCCGGACACCCTGTATAGTTTGTAAAATCTAGGATGATCTCTGTGACATATATCAAACTTTCGTTCATAGGGTTGGCAGGATCTAAATCTATGTATATCGATAGAAATTATCGATGTTTCTGACTATTAAAGATGCTAATGTTAATTTTATTGAGATTTAACGCTAGGTACTAAATTAAAGGAGTACACCCAATCCATCAGTTTCTGATAGAATATTATATTATGAGTAAGTGAGAAATTGGATTTTATTTACTCACTATTTATATCAAATGTAAATAATGTATAAGATATTAAAATATACGATAAAATTAAAATACACTTTCATTTTAAATAGAGTTTTATTTAAAATATCGATAATTTAAAGTCCGTGGTCACGATGATACATCGCCCATCACTAAACACGTCGACATGCCCATAAAGTATGACATTAACATGTACTGACTTTATTACTTAGATATTAATTCAGAACTTTATAGGCGAGATTTCACTGACAGCTGTCACAGAGATCATCCTAAATTTTACAAAGGTTATGCTTCAAGTAGGTATTCGAAGTGTGGACTCCATTTTTACCTATAACTTCATGGTTTGACCTGAGTGACTGACTTGACAGTGACAGTGACAGTGGTATGGTGTCTTTCTGGTCTGGTTCTGATATTTTGGTTCATTCATTGATCATCGCGTAAAAGTAAATCGAGATCAGTGACGGGTGGTTCGGTTTAGTGTACGGTTATTTTCTAAGAATTAACAAAGAAAATATCTGTAAAACTTTATATTAGATCAATTTTAGCGATATTAGCAAAAATGGATCATTTAAAAGTGAATGTGAAATTGAAACTTGTCTGCAGTTTTTTGTTGTTTTCTGCGTTAGTTCAGAGTGTAGTGGGTAAGTACTGTTTTACGAGTCACGACACGACACGACGCACCTAAAACTGTGGGTGTCCTTTCATTTCATTTGGACTCTTTTATAAAGCAATGTATTAATTTGTGACGTTGGTTGAATTCTGCTAATCCTAGCAGAAACGCTCAAACATGGTAAAACTGTTCGAAAGATAATGATCTCGCATATTTTTATGATTTAATTACTTAATAATTTCAAAATTTTACTTAATCATCATATCATCACTATTTAGATGATCATCTTCAAGTGTAGTCTAAATACCCAACATACATGTATTATTAAAAATAATAATTCCACTTGCATGTTACAATATTTACCCATAATATTAACCTTTTCTCCATCTAAGATATTCAATTAATGGTCAAAAGTAACTTTACGACTTCTATTGCTTCATAAGACTGCTACCTTTTCTTTTTTATTATTTTTATTATCACTTTTCTAAAATATTAAGAATATACTTGACCTTATAACATGAATGAATAGAACATTATGATAAAAAAAGAAGTAGGTAACATGTTTAAAATATTTTGTATTGGTAGTGTAGTTTATGTAATGTTATTATTGGCTAAAGTCTCCACAAACAGTTAACATGTCTATTAGTTCTAATTGGTGACTCCGGAACTGGCACTTATTAATTTATCAAACAATGTTTAACCTACCCACGGATGGCTTAAGAGGTTGATAAACTCTGTCTTGTTTTTTGTTTATCAATATATAATATTATTATTAGGAAGTCTGGATATTTAATTGGGAAATGATTTTGTTGACAGCTTTGTGGTAATTAGGAAGTTGGGCTTATTGATAGCTTGAACACACAATTTGTCTTTAATATGTTTTACTGCTATGTTTTATTGTTTCAAATAAGTAGGAACAGTAGTGGGTTAGCAAAAATTAGGTTTGTGGTGAATGGTTTGTTAATATTGTTGATTATGTCTATGTGAAGCAGCTACTTAATACTGTAGCCCTCACAATATTTAAAAAGGAATAACAATGGTGTAGTTAATTTACATTTCCTCTCTCTTTCACATATTTTTACATGGAGAGAGAACATTAGCTAACTACCATTGTTATTAATTTATTAAGAAGAGGTTTTATGTGTGTTTGTTAAAGAAAAACACTTGACTGTTCACACTCAACCGATTATAGTTAGTGCGTTGAGTGTGAACGGTTAAGAACAAGGCCAGCGGCCCTGACGGTATTCCGGCCATAGTTCTGAAGATGTGTGCGCCTGAGTTGTCCCCTGTTTTGACACGCCTCTTTCGCCTCTCTCTTGAGACTCAGCATAGTACCGAGTTTGTGGAAGCTTGCTAACATGCAACCTGTGCCCAAAAAAGGTAGTCGAGCCGACCCCACAAACTACAGGCCCATTTCGGTCACGTCTGTACTCTGCAAGAGTATGGAACTTGTACTGAATCGCCGGCTCCTTTCGTACCTAGAAGATCACGACCTCCTCAGTGACCGACAATATGGCTTCCGCCAGAATCGGTCCACTAGGGATCTTCTGGCGTATGCTATTCACATCTGGAGTGAAGCCATGGAGGAATACGGAGAAATGCTGGCCATTTCTCTTGATATTTCAATGGCTTTCGATAGGGTTTGGCATGACGGCCTTATAAGCAAGCTTTCATCGTACGGTCTGCCTGCTAGTTTGTTTGGGTAGATATCAGACTTCTTGATGGATCGATCGATACGACTCGTTCTTGATGGATGCTCGTCCGATCAAATGACGATTAATGCTGGTGTTCCCCAAGGGTCAGTACTCTCTGCAACACAATGGATGAGCGTCACCCATACATAGTAGATGTTCGACGAGCTTGCACGAAGCGTTTAAATCAAGTTTCTGATTAAACGAGTTTTATTAAATGATCTTATTACTAGATTCACGATAATGTGTGTTTTTTTCTGAATTAAATGAATATGTATGTAGTATGTATCTATCCACTTAATCTATACTAATATATAAAGCTGAAGAGTTTGTTTGTTTATTTGAACGCGCTAATCTTAGGAACTACTGGTCCGATTTGAAAAATTGTTTTGGTGTTAGATAGCCCATTTATCGAGGAAGGCTATATATTATATCCCCGTATTCCAACGGGAACTACGGGGGTAAGATCGCAGGGCGCTGCTAGTTGAATATAAGATAATATGTTCGATTTAGTGTTTGTAGTAAATATAGCATCTATATCATTTCAAAGGTCCCGTTTGAGAATCAGTTTAGGCTTTATCGTGATGTAAGAGTATGTATTTAGTGTATAAAACCATGATATCAACCAGATCATAGACTAGACAGATAATGTTTTAACTGTTTTTACTGCTGCATAATGGCACTTGCACGCGAGTAATGGCTCACGTCATTAAATGAGTCCGTTCAGTGTTGGAAGATTTTCGTTGAACACACCTATACATTAAAGTTCTTAAATATTAATGTTAACTTTTATCCTTAACGTGTGCTAGTTGGTATTTCCTTGTTTTTCTACCTTCGACGACGTAATGCATAGCGAATAGCGATGGTTCATTTTACTTTGCCATACGGTTTTACCAGATCTTAACCCGTGGGAATTTCAGAATAGAAAGAATTATGATATTTCTGGTTAGAAGGAACATCATTTCGAAATATCATCAAAATCGGTTTAGTTGTTTTTGCTTAAAGGAGTAATAATGACAGGTCAGAAATGAGATAGTTTATTAGTCGGATGCAAAAGAGACTTAGGTAGCTATTTTAAAAAAAAATTTCCTTCCGTAATATAGACCAAAACTAAGTTAGCCAATAAATGTATTGGTTTAGACGAGAGTGGTGTGGATTCGTCGTAACGTAATGTAGGACGTCGACAACCTTTAATGCAACCGGTTGTGCTTGACATCATGCTTATGTTCTCGTACGAGTCATATTTTGCAAAATTGTCAATATAAATATATCGACTAAAACCACCAATGTATAAAAACAAGTTATCGTAACGTGTTTGAAAAACTACACGTACCTACCTAGTTACTGTTCGTGGAATTCATATGTATAATAACCTTATGTGTGTTACACTAATAAATAAGACAGTATTAACTCCGCTTATGTCGATGGTGCATAATATGTACATTAGGTATATACTCGTAATATGCAATCGAACCATAACAATAAATTATTATTTTCAAACAAATGATTTATTAATAAACCGATCCTAGTAAATAAGTAATAGATTACGTTACAAAAAGTTTCAAAAACAAGTGTCTATTGTTACGAAAATCGAATCTAGGAACATGAAAACTCCAAAAAGTTATACCTAGGTATTATTGCGTTCACAACAATGTTTTATTATTTTAATTTTTTAATTACTAAACAATTGACACTTTCCACAAGAAAGTGTCAATTGTTTAGTAATTGAATCATATTATGATTTTATGTTCACACGGTTAAAAGAGGGGTAAAGCTTATGTTGGTAGGTATTCAAGTATATACGATGTAGACTTTTAATTATTTTATAAGGGATATGCGTACGTATCGGGGGATTCGAGTAAAATCTGTACGTACGTATGTCCTGTATAAAATAATTAAAATACTTACTAGATACCTAATATCGTTGAATATTTCTACAGGTTTGAAGAGCGAATATTCGGTGGTAGACAGAGATGTGACGTCAGACATGCACTGGTCGGATATCGTGCCGTTAGACCATGTGCGGTATCGCCGGGCTTCGCCGTACGACCCTTCTACAGTAGCCACATCCGAAGCCGTCCCTTCCAAATCCGATGAAACCTCCAAAACAGCCAACGTAACAGAAGGTAACACTTTTTTGTTTACGCTTAGTTTGCGATTTTTTTATCAAGTTCAAGTTTTTTTCGCATAATTATAATTATTTTTACACGTTCGTTCGTTATTAGGTTATTATTTTATAGAATCAAATATGTTCTTTCAGATTTTTTTTTCAGATTTTCTTCTTTCTCATATGTAAGGGTTTATTTCGTTTGTTTAAAGAACTACAGAAATGCCATAATAACTTGACGAAGTTATATATATAAGTAAGGTACTAATATTAATAGGCAAGCACCCTCCATCATAGGTTGTATCATCGCTTACCATCAGGCGAGTTACATTCAAGTGCAAGCAAGTTTCATTTGCTTTCCAAAGTAAAACTAAAATAAATGTACGGAATAATGTCTAGGAATACTGATTGTGAAAACTTCTTCACATAAACAATGATATTTTTCCCGAATGTTCATTTCACCTGTAAACATGATAAAATCGCAAAATCTTACAGATGCATCTAGCCTTATAGATATATACATTATACTCGTAAATAGGCAGTACACAGATACTGCCTACACAATTACATATACAACCATACTTATTTGAAACGAATTTGTAAATAACACCTTATGTATTAACGGTATACGTACGTTCAAATTGCGCCATTATGTGTAAGTGATATTAATTTAAGTACATATTATAGTTAATATACAAATCATTGTTTGAGTATGTAGTAGTGTGCGTGCCGCGCCATTGCGACTCTTTACATTTCTTATCTTGATACATGCTTGATATCAAGTCTATTTACTTCAAGTGTTTTATTCTGATTAAATATTTCAGGGTAAATTTCTGAAAATTATTTAATTTAACATAAATTAAAGTTATTTGTTAGTGTACACTAATGTTTGCTTTCTTGTCCCGCGGTGGTTACAATCCACATCCACAAGTTGTGATTGCTATGACATGACAGTTCATTTCCTGCCGCGACCGTGAAGCCTCTTTATAAATAACATAAGTTTGTAAATTGTAAGATAATTCTATTCACTCTTACATAGTATTTCATATTTAGACATTCAATAAAGTAGAGATACCTATTTACTTGTGTTTAGAAATTCTTTGTATTGTTCTAATTTTAGTATTGTATTGATGTCTCATGTTCAATTACTGATAAGCAATTTTGCAATTTTCTAAACATAACTTTTAAAGTCACCAAAATGCATTGGGCAAGCGTAGTTATGCCTATTCCTTACTTTATTCAAATTATTAGACTAGACAGAGAGAGATATGTGTTTGCCCTACAGTGGGATCTTGTTGAATCTTGTTGGCCGATATCACATCGTAATTGCGCATTATCTTCTTGCATGTATTAATATCATCAGTGAGAGAACGGCCTTTGTCCTGTATTAGGATCGTACACACCGATACTATTGTTAGTGGGTTAACAAAGAGAATTATCTGGTCATTGATAGGAACAGAATAATGATAAACTCATTGAACCTTTAGAAGATATCTAGTGTCAGAATACTCGCCCTAAATTTGATACTAGTACAAATGTGACGCAATTAATTTCTAATAAATTAGAGACTCCGCCGCGGTTTAATATTATCTGTTTGAGTCCATTGCAATCACAGACATACAGAACCAAGAAATAGCACATATATAAATAAACTAGCAGCGCCCCGCGGCTTCACCCGCGTAGTTCCCGTTCCCGTGGGAATTTTGGGATAAAAAGTATCCTATGTGTTATTCTGATGTATAAGCAAGATTATTGTAAAGTTTCATTAAAATCCATTCAGTAGTTTTTGCGTGAAAGAGTAACAAACATCCATACATACAAACTTTCGCCTTTATAATATTAGTAGGATAGTAGGATTGTACATAAAAACGCGAACACATAACATAATCATTCACTCCATCATCTCATTATAGTAACTGATTAACCATGTTTGTCACTTGTGTCTAAGGGTATCAGAATATTTAGGTACATGATACACACTAAAACTAAAATTGGAAGCAATCTAAACACTTCAACGTTTGTTACTTCTTGCTAATTCGTAGACAAGACAAGAGACAAGATAGTGAAGATAGCATGTTTTGTTTATGACAAAGTGCAGTTAATTATTTCTGAGTAACAAAAATACTAATTTTCAATACAATTCATTTCTTATAAAAAATAACAGAGCAACCTTGATGTAAACATGAACGGATATCGAAGTGTTTGCGCTTACTTAGTAAGAATTTATGTACCAATATGAATATATGTATATTGGTATATAGGTACGTTATATATGTATTTGTTGTTTGTTATTGTCATGAAGAAAATTCGCTGAACAATATTATTCTATTATAACTTGAGTTGTAATAACGCTCTTTTAGATGTTTCCACATAATTTCCAAATATCCTCCAGCATTGAATAAATCTACATGTATGTATTCAAATAAAATATATTTACATTAACCAAGGCTAAAGGGATATAGGTCTTCTTTCAGTTTGCCTCTTTAATATTCAACACAAACCGAATTATGGCTGAAACTAGAACAATATCGGACTAAGGTGAAACTGTGCCATATGAAAAAAAAAATTGAGAACTTATTTTTACTGTTGCTTAGTTAAAATGTATCTGCTTACATAATTTATCTTGTTCTACAAATTGAGCGGTAGCTTATTCCAGTCTTACGCTTAAAAGTTTTATTTCCTTACTATCCCGGTTAGCCACCACAATCGGGAATTTTTGAAAATCAAATGTTGTGCGTCTCATCAAAATGAAGCTACTCACGGAAAATTAGCTTGATAGTAGTCAGTTGGAAACAATGTTCTACGGCCCCCTGACTGGTACTTTGCTGAAACTATTTATTGTCTTATTATAATAAATAAATGTGAGTTGCAATTTCACGTGCGGTAATACAATATGGGAACAGGGCTATAGTCCTGGTGAATAAACGTACTACTTCATGTATAATATGTTTTCTAATCAAATAAGTAGTTCCTTAGCACATCCAAACAACTAAATAGCTCCTGTATCTTTGTTATATTAGCGTAGATATTAATCGTACATGTCTACGCAATATCATTTCACAATAACGTAATATGTGTCGCATACTAATTAAATATTTGTGTAGATACAGTAGCAATTATCATAAGACCAAATCACATAAATGTTTGTAATGCTAATAATAACCAAATAACAGGTATTTACAATGAAATGTGTATGTACTAGGTATATTAGGCATTTGGGCACACAAATATGAGTCGACACGCAAAGAAGAAGACAAAAGTTGTAAACATCCATTAATCCATTTACCTATTAACTCAATGAATCAATCTGTTTGTTCCTGCTTCAAACGCCTGAGTTGTTCTGACGGGATTTTTATAAGCTGATGGATATTGTGGCTTGCTGACGACTCGGACACAGTGTCCGATGTAATAAATACAAGGTTCAGATACCACTTCAGGCACTTATTACAGTCAGAAAGCGAAACTTATTACATACAAAAATGACACATCTGGAATCATTTTACAAATACCGAACTACTTTATGCAAAATACGAGATAAAATATGGCAAAGCCCGTTCAGCCGTTGATCCCAATTCTTACCAACATCATTGACAGTTATAACGAATAGAATAAGGATCACGACCAAGATTCTCTCAGATTATCTAAGAATAGAGCCTTCTATCAGTGGTAGCACGCACAAATAGACTAGAACGGTCTTGCGGAAAAAACTGCCCGATACACAATATGCGTGTCCTATATCAACATGTTTCATACAGTTATAATTAACACAGTTTCGAGTTGAAATCGATAGCTTTTTAATAGACTTAAAACATTTTAGGTGATAGTTAAACATAGCCTTGTGCCAAAAGAAGAAGTTCTAAATACATACGACTATGTTTTGTATATGTATTACGATTTTTTTGGTTGATTTCATGTTTTCGATTGGTTTTTGATTCGATGTAGTATGTATCATACAATTTAGTCAAATAAAATTGGAAGATAGAAGTTGTTTTAAAGTATTCAAAGTCACGTTGGACAAGAATTCTTATTAAATTACTCTAATGAGTGGTAAGTGGTAAAATAATGTGGTAATCCACATTATTTTTTATCAATTGAATTATACCATTATTTTTTCATGAATAGTTTTATTAGTTTCGTTTATTGTGAAACGATTAGTCACACAAACCATTATTATGACCTGATTCAGAGTACGTGATCACAATTTGCATTGTTCCCAAGAAAATACTAGTTATGTCTTACTGGCTGTGGCTCTCGGTTTTACCCGTGTTACCTCCTACCTTATTGGTCGTAGCGTGATGTTTTGTCATATTAAATAATAAATTGCAATTACACTACAATAAATGTTTTGTTTTTATCTGTAAGTTTTATCGTTAAAGTTAAAATGCATTACAAAGTATTTTGATTTGTATGTTATCAGCAATGACTGACTTATCTCAAAGAAAGTCAATGTCATTTAAGTTAAATGAGTTTTTAATAAGAGTTTTTATAATAATAGCGATTTTTGTTTCTATACAAATGTACATCAAGAAATACATATATTCAATAGTCGTAGTTTGTAACTATGATTAGTAGTATTACTAGCTCGTTGCTGTTTGTCAATCAATTGGGATTTTGAGATATAAATCGTATGTGTTATTCCTGTTTATAAAGAATCTGTACCAAAATTCACCTAAATAGTTACTTTTATATAAAAAAGTAATACATATCCTTACACACATACTGTCAAACTTTCGCGAATATATTTTTAGTAGGATTCCAATAAAAACAAAAATAAATCCGTATGATAATAAAACAACAGGAAGATGTATTGCGGAAACCCTAGCGACTTCCTGAGACACCTAACCAAAGATTCATCACAATCTTATCAATGTTTAGACACTCATAAAGTAAAAACACACGTACAAAGATTATTTTTTATTTAATTGTTACTTTTAAATGTTTTATCAAGAGTATTTTGCGTAATTCTTAAGGGACAAACATCACATATATGAGCAAGTAGAAATAAGAGAGAAATTAGTTTACTTTTGTATTTTATCTTTGAAAATAAATGTACAAATTTATTCTCATTCAACTCATTCTTATGTATGACCGACGAGATTGATTTGATTCATTGTAATAGGAGGTCGATTTTCCGCTTTCGTCATCAATATTATAAATATTCCATCTTGTTGAATACATCTTGTTACTGTTTTAGAGTAGATAACGTGATCTGCATTATGATTTTTCATTATTTACATTAGTCTGAAGAGTGCAATAGTTATTATTTTAATCTATTGAACGTAAAATTCTTCGCACCAGTTTAATAAACTTACCAGGAGATACATGAGTACGTTGTTTTATATGTTATCAATTATCGTGGTTATTAACACTAAAATGATGATAGATTTCGAGGTATTTACCATGTACATTGATTATTTTGAGTTTCCGATATTACAACGCTGTTGCTACCGCCATGATCATGAAAGCATAATTGCACCGCTCGGGTAGGTTTAGTATTTTTCTGACAGTTTCGATTACATACAAATTACAAATAAAAATAGTGCCTAGGCGTTACGTATACTCTTTTTCTTTTATGAAATCATAACCTGGACATTGACATCTGGCCCCGCAGGATTAATTCGTACGGCATACGCAATGATGATGATGATGAAATCATAAGTTTGTTTAATCGAAGTTTCTACTGTAAACAATTATTATAATAATAACATAATCCAATAGCACAGATGCAGATGCAATAGCACTTTGTGCATCTTGGCACACTCTAGGTTTAATAATCTTGATTACGTAATGCTAAAAACCATGCAAAACAATACCCACTTATGTGTAAGTAGAGTTCCTAAATATATACATAAAATAACATATATATCTATATGGTCATTGTTCTTATGAAACGTTAATTAAAATAGTTACAAAACAATCAATAATAGATTTAGATGACGCGTTAATGACATTATGTGATTCATGAGTTCATATCTTAAACTTGTATGCAATTGTGCATTCTTATATCACTACTAGCTGACCCAACGAACTTTGTTTTGCCATATTCATTTCTGGGGTTAGCAAGACTTGACGAATATAATAAAAAAACTGACAAGCAGTTTCCTTTTTGTAACAAAAACGACACGAGATTGTTCTAGATGGAAGATAGACTTTAGAAAAACATTTTAAATGATAATCCAATTAGCTGAATGACGTAAATGCGTTTCGATCGATTCACCTCGTTTTTTATACACTTTACTATTATTACTCTGTTCATTATCCTCTCTTTTTTTCCTTAAATCGATAAGGTGTTGAACATTTTGTAGTCTGTAGAAGTATCAATTAGATTTGAAGAACATTACTATATCCATGCTACTAGTTGCTTATATTTTATGCCAGTGTTATTGTGGAATTAATAGTACCAGTGAGTGGGTACGTATCCGCAATTACACTTCTCTAGTTTGTTTCATTTGTACGTCTAATAAAACTATTTCATGTATGAATCAAAGAAACAATTGCAAGTTACAATGAATAACGTGACAGTTATATCATCTCACGATAAGAGATTCAATGCGCAGAAACCAGAAACGTAAAAAATACACTATGATATCTATGACATACTTGACTGTTTCGTAGAATACATTTCCTCTTACAACGTATTAAATTCTTATAAATGTTATGGTTTTATATTCGATATACATTATTATGAGTACCAGTCGGTTAATGTCCATTGTTGATAGTTAATTGCTGTGGGAAAGTTTACCCGACAGACGAAGTATTCAATATTTTTATTATAAAAACTTACCAACGTTTTGAACTACTTCGAATGGGCGATGGTAGTTTAGGGATAAAAAGTCTATCTATTTTATACATGCCAATATTCATCCAAACCTGTTTGGCCGTTTCTGCATGGTGTATAAAAACATAGAAACTATGTTATTCTACAACATTGGCTTCAGAATAGCTACTTTCAAGTATGAAAATTATACTTTAATGCTTATGGTTTTATTAATGAATTGGTTATGGTGTAGAATTGTTAATTATGTTAATCGAGACGTAACATGTTATTGTTTAATTCGTATTACACAATTATTATTTTCATATGCTTTAGGTTATTAATGAAAGTGACAGAGGTTTTAACACAAGGGGGATTTAAAGGGCTTCTATATCATTTAAAGAACCAAAAGAGTCATATTCATTGATTTCTTTTGATTTACGCGAATAAGTAGAGCCGCATTGTTCAAATACATTTGAAGCGACAAAACGCAATGATACATTGAGACATAAAATTGTTCACAAGTCAGAACATTTATGCTAAGTGATGTTATGATGTCAATTTAGTTGAACGCTCCATTCAAATAGATCGACAAGGGATCCTGACCAATATGCGTCCCACTACAAATATTGCTCGTGGCTCAATTATGTTAAGCCGAGGAAGTTCCGCAAAATTCAGAATCGACCTCGCTTAGATTCAATAGTAAATAATCAAATATTATTAATTTTGTATAAATAAAAATATATGTTATAGTTTAATAATCCAGCTTTTTGATAAAACGGCTGGAAACACGAATTAAACAACTTCGCTCGATCATAAAATATTTTGAAATAGTCAAATTTTTCAAATTTTTCGATCGTAATTTCCATTTCATCTGGATAATATTAAACTTATATTCGTAAAAATTGCGTCAAATTATAGACAATGACATTTAGAATATAAAAAAACCGAAAAAATATCTAAAATTAATAATATAATCTAACAATAACACAATATTTCAATTTATATAACCACGCGGCGAGTGAGTTCCTCCGCAGTCCGCCGTTTGGCGTCAAGAAGGTAGGACCTGTGTGATTTTTGCCGGCTCGCTGCGTAAAAATACGCGTGTTTCGTGTTTATTAGTTAGGTTTGTACTTTCAGTGTAACTATTTTTGTTATTATTGTTTAATTAGTGGATTGTGTTGTATAATAATTATTGGACATGGCAAATAAAACAAATAGAGTGAAAAGGAAATCAAAATTAAAAATTCGACGTAACACAAAAAGAATAAGGTAAGTTTATTTATTTCTTGTTATATTGGCAACAATATAAGATAAAGTTGGTCCCGCCATTATGATTTTTCATTATGAATTCAATATTACAAACGGACAATCCAATTTTATTTATATATATAGATAATATAGATAATGGACTAGGTCGAGATGACAATTGACAAAGAGCCACAGTATAACGTGTGCGAGGTATGAGTGTAGTAGGTAAAAAACGACCTAATATCATCCAGTAGCGTAAAGGTCGCTATGCCGGACTGCCAATGAGAGGGTCCCGGGTTCAATTCCCGGTACAGTCAACATTTGTGAGATGAGCATATTGGTTGGCTGTAGTCGTTGTATTACAACATGTAAGTATATAAATAAAATATGTTATGTATGTCAATGTCTATATATATTGATATATATATATATAATTATGTCAATATTTCAATATCTGTTTGTGTATCTGTACCCATAAGCTTTTTGGGGATAACTAATGGTGGTTAAATATGTCCTGATATTTATTTTTTATTATCACTAACTATGCTAGAAAGGTATACAAAGATACGATACCTAATAAATATTTTTTTATAGTTCTTCAATACCAAGATCTGAAAATGGTCGTTATAAGAAAACATACGCAAAAGGAAGGTATGTATGTGATTTCTATTATACAACAGTGCCTTGTGGTTTCACACAAATAGTTCCCGTAGGAATTCCGGGATAATATGTAGCCTATGTCAAGTTAAGTCTATATTGGAAAACGAAATTGTTCCATTAGTTTCGAAGCCTATTCATTACCATCAAACAAAAAATCCTTCCTCTTTGACAAAAAAGTTGCACCAGTTAGATCATCTGTGTATATATTTTTTTATTTGATCGAGTGGTGTAGTTGGTAGTGGCCCTGGCTGCTATGCCGAAGGTTACGGGTTCGATTCCCGCTCAAGACAAACAGATGTGCCCCAATATTATTTATTTAATTTAATTGTGTAAAATAGTGCAAATCTCCGTTGCTGAGTGCAGTTGTATGTCGTAGATAACGGACCTACCTGGAAGCCATAACGAATGTAAAAAAAGACGAAACTGTACAAATAAACACAAAATTAATTCAATTGACAATCACCTAACTAAGACTATCTCTTTTTACAGCGAAGCTGTACAAACTGTCGAGGAACCACAGGCTAAAATAAACACAAGTGAAGATCGTATTGTAACTCCTGCGAATTTAAATAATACTAAGTAAGTAATGATAACTTTGAGGGTATTTCATTTAAAATCCCGTAAAAATCAGTCACGCCATTTCAGAAATTAGCCGAAACAAACAAATAGACAGACAGACAGACAAAAAATATTTTGGTGTGTCTACCGTATCCTACTATAATATTATAAATGTGAAAGTTTGTGAGTTTGGATGTTTGTTACTCTTTCACGCAAAAACTACTGTATCGATTTTGATTAAATTTGGTACAAATATTCCTTACAGGAATAACACATGGGATACTTTGTATCCCAAAATTCCCATGGGATTGTGTATATGTAATCGTATGTTTTATTGTAACTTTTTGTAGTCGCAAATCGTACCAATACATGGCTGTTACTTAATTTTTAACACACGATGGTGAATTGTGCCATTACATTATACACATTACATTATCGCAAAATAAATAAATAGCTAATTGGCATTATTGGTTTTATTTTATTCCTTTATTAAATATTTTCAGAATGTTATTGTCTATACTAGTTTTAAGTTTATTTGTAACCGATTTAAATAATTTTATCACTATTGGAAAGATACCACGTATCAGCGAGTGACATAGACTTTATTTTATCTCTGTATTCCCATGGGAATGGGAACTACGCGAGTGAGGCGCAGGTAATAATATTTATTATTTAGATTTAAAGATTTACTTATAAGAATAAGATTTTAATATATTGAATTTCCGACTGAATGGGCCCAGCCTTAGCAGTAACTAAAGAAGGTAGGAGTTTCACTATAGAACATAAACAGAGTAATAAATAACAACATTATTATTCACTCCATCATCTCATAACATTAACTGACTCCTAACTAAGTTTGTGACTTGTATCTAGGGTATCAGAAACTACCCATAGACTCATTCACACACACACCCACACGTTCACACAAATATTCACTCCGCGCGGGAATCGAACCCGCAACCTTACGGATGGCAGTCCGGCACGGTGACCACTCTGCCATCGAGGTCGTCAATAAAAGTAGCAAAAAATAAATAAAATAAATAAATAAAATATAGTACCTACTAATAATATAGGTAGATAATATATTTGTACATATTTTATGTTTTTACTATATAAGTAGGTAGATACTAATGTGCACGAAAGGTTTTAATAAGGTAGTAGTGTTTTTTTTATTTAGGTCACGAAAAAGTCGATTCTAATACATATTGATATCTTTCTATATTAGTAGTCCTACTGCGTGATCGGCTCTACTGTGGCTGTACTGAGTCGCGAGGTCGTCGACCGGACCGCGCGAGTTACGTATTTGCGCGCGCTATCTGTGTCGTAAATGAATACGCTGCACGCAGCTAGCGCGGGGGCTGAGGTAGCTTAAAATACCTAAAGTTGTGGAAGCTCGTCGCCTTAAGTGATCGCTCACAACGCTGGGTGGACTACGTTGTTACATTTAATTGTCCGATTGTACAAACAGAAATAGGGTTATGTGTTTTGCAATAATGTGAGGTTTTTATGGCATAGCGATTGAAAGTATGTTACCGATTGAGGTGCGAATGAATTTATGTTTTGATTCTGTTCTGGTATAGTAGCGGATGTGCAGTTTGGTAATTGAATCGCATACAGTGTTGGTGAAAATCAACAGCGGCTTCGCTCATCCTGATCTCCGTTTCGCTGTATGAAACGTGGCTTGGAGTAAATTAATTAGCGGATATTAACATTCTATAGTGAAACGAACTATAAAACGGTTTCCGCACCGTTTATTGTTCAAAAATTATAAGTATTAAACGTTCATCTCCTAAACCAATACGCCATATAGAAATTACGTGGTTAATCTCCTAAGTACTTCGGTTTTCAATTTTAATTCACTGTGATACTATAAGCGTGCAGCGGTTTTGAGATGAGATGAGAGCTTTGTACTAGAAGAAATAATTAAAAGAAATATTCCAACACGTTTTTTTCATTCAATTGAAAACATTCACTTCTATGTGCCATTTATTAGTTACACACACACGTGTGAGCGCTTTGTTATGTACAATTTACGGAAGGCGTCGGACCGTGATCTATCGATTGACATACATCAAATACAATGATGATAATAACGTCGTGTAAGCACTTGAATTGCAAGGTTATATGTACTTATATTATATGAGTATGTAACTATGTATATTAGGAATATTAGGTTCGCAAATGGTACCGTCTCCTATTCGCAATAGTAGTGAAATAGGATATCATGGGTTTTGTGAAACGTTGTTAAATACTAACACCTATTATAATATTGTTACCAAGTCTTTTCTTTTGAATGTTGATAATAATAATTGTTAGAACGAATGCGGAGTCTTACTCGAATTGGTTCTTAGACGAATTTACCTTCAATTAGAGTAAGACCTCCGTAATTTCGGTGCGATGTATGATATTACGACAAACGAGACCATCTTCCGAAATACGGACTGTAAGGAGAAAGTAATGTAATTTAAATTAAATCACGAATTATAACTCTGTCTTTCATGCTTAAATACTACATAAATTGTAGCCGAAAATTTATACATACTACGAGATTAGCGCAAATAAAAATCTTGGTTTTACGTTTGATGCAATGTACTTTTAAACATTTATTGAAGTCAACGTCTCATACCCTACTGCCCGCTTTTTGCAGCAGTTATTTACTTGTAATACATGTACTAAATATACAATAAGATAACTTTTTGACCCCTCTCCATGTACATGCATTATACACTACTGTTCATTATATTATTGACACTAAACTGTTCTATGAGATGATTGTTTCCATTGAGACAGCATGTCATTGTTATATGTACAACAATAATCCGTATTTATATTGAATATGGAAAAATGTGACCTATGATGGATTTCCGTTTGTTCATATAGATGTAATCTTTGGCATTGTAAAACGTACTTCTATTCTTCATCTTTCAATTGTTGTTTAGGGTTTTAGTACTGGCACAAGATTATTTAAATATTATAAACCAAACCAAATGTTTCTATGTAATAATGGTAATGGTAGTGGTAGTGCGTAGACATATTTAAAATTTATTTCCCCTATATGTATGTTTTTTGTGACAGGCTATTTCAAAGTTTCGCTCGCTCTGTAAGTAAATTGTCACAAAATTGAAATGTTCTGAATTGTTTCCATGGATGCTGTTTATTTGTCTAAATCGGAATTGAAATTTAAAAATGACTTAGTTATTAAGTAGGTGTACTCTTTTAGTAACTCCAATCCAATGAAATTCAATACGTTTGTTAGCAAAGTTTTGTAAACATAGCGTTTATTGTCTCTGTCTATTGAAACACATATACATAATGTTATCCTAATACGGATAATACAGTAATGTTATATTTCATAAACTCAATACTTGCAATGCAAGGTTAAAATTTATTATAAACTAACAGCTCGCGTAGTTCCTGATAATTCGCACGTTAGTTAACCGCGAAATGATATAAGTTTCTTAGAAGTTCCGGTTTTTTTAGAACATCTGTTTCAAATGTTTTACCATCCAAGACAGTTTTTGATGTTAACATCATCATCAGCCTATATATTATGTCCATTGCTGAACGTATGCCTCTCCTAATGGTTGGTAGCAACCAATTTCTTTCCGGCAACCTTTACCAGGTCGACTGTCCATCTTGTAGAGACAAAATATTATAACATAACATAACATCATTCACTACATCATCTCATTATAGTAACTGACCCCTAACTAAGCTCGAAGCTTGTATCTAGGGTATCAGAAACTACGCACACACTCATTCACACACACACCCAGACCGAGACAAACATTTGTGGTTCACACAAATATTCACCCCGCACGGGAATCGAACCCGCAACCTTATCACCATATACATAAAAATGATCATAATTACGTCCACACTGTTAAATGTTTTCACATACCTATCATACTGTTGTTTATAAATAAACTGACTTACGATTTTTTGAATACCTCTATCTACAACGTTAAGTAAATTTGGCATGCAGTAAGAATCAATTTCATTAAACGTTTATCGGTAAAAATGAATGAATAACCTTTTGTACTTAATGAATATTGTTATTATGAAATATACGAAGATTATAGGTATGATATAATAATTGTATTTATTACCTTTACATATAGGTATTCTTTTGATTGCATATAATTGTGCATTTTCATGATGAATTACATACTTTAGAGCCCTTGTGTAGGTCATTAATATGGCTTTTGCGATGATCTCATTAACATGCATTTGCCAGTATAAGGAGTTTATGCTTATTAATAGCGAAATTTTATTTAAAATATACTTACAAAGCGATATTACTCATTCGTTTATAATGAACCTCTAATCAGTGAATATACATATAAATTATTATTTACCTTTACATATTTATTTGTATGTATAAACACTAAATAACCTGGACATAAAAATCTGATCATCGCAGAATGATGTATAAAGACGAAATATTTAAGTATATATTGTTTCTATTTAATTGGCTCCCATACTACGGGAATAATTTAAATGAAATTGAATAGAGATGTTCCTCTAACAAGAAAGGATACTTTTTATCCCACAATTCCCACAAAATTAGGATTTATGCGGATATTACCGCGGAGCTCGGCTAGTAATAAATAAAATAACACGCTACGTGAAAATAATTTAATGAGTAAAATGTATATATTTCTGGCCCTGATTTATCTACGGTAATGCGGGTTAAACCGAGGCACAAGCTTGTATAATAATACCCACATAATGAAACACTTGAGTGTCACACACTGACTCTTTAAGTATACCTATATTATGCTAATTATACTTAATTGCGCGTAATGGTACTTAGTAAATGAATAATACGTTCCATATTACATGCTTCTTACACTATTTGTGTGTTTCAATGCACGATATAATATTATCTTGAACTCTGAGAGTGAACAAAGGCTGGTTTTATCCTGATATTCTCTCCAAGGGATCATATGGAAACGTATTCTATTCTCATTTTATAAAAGTTTAACATCGCATGCAGACAGTATTATTAAGAACTAGCTGTGCCCCGCGGTTTTACCCGCGTAGTTCCCGGTCCCGTGGGAATTTCGGGATAAAACATAGCCTATGTTCTTTCCCGGATCATAAGCTACCCCTGTACAAAATTTCAAGTGAATCGGTTCAGTAGTTTAGCCGTGAAAAGGTAACAGACAGACAGAGTTACTTTTGCATTTATAATAATAAGTAGGGATTTCGGGATATCTTTAAAATACTCGTATCTCACTTCTTTTCGTGACAATGGTTGTGTACTAAATGTTTTCTGCCCATTTACTTTGCAATACCGTTTGCAGCCTCATTGATATCTTATAGACGCACGATTTCAATTCATATATTTTTAATTTCATTAGTAGGTTCCCTGGCCTGTATCGGCCTATATTTTCTTTCTATTGATTCTTCTTAGTGTGTCGACTCCAAACAGATAAAAATAAAGGAACTAATGATATTGATTACTACTTCGTATTGATTTAAAGATCCAAATGATCACATGAAAATGCTGGACTGCCAAACAAGGTTTTTGAATTCAAGTGCAAGCTCAATATGTTTCCAAAAATGTTTATCTTGGTCTGGGTATGTGAATGAGTGGGTGTATGCGCAGTTTGTGATACTCTAGCTACGTTATAAACCTAGTGGCCAGTTGCTAATAACTTTATAGAGTACATGATGTTAGTTTATGTAAATCTTTGACTATTATCTTTACTCGGCTATGTGGCCTCTTAGCTACATAGCCGAATTCAATCGCGAGCCAATCACCACTCGAAAAGTACTTCATGAAGTTGGAATATCTTGAAAAAAGACAGCAATATTCTCCTATTTTTTACGTGAATATATAAAAATGGGACACAAACATTTTATCTTGCAAAATGAATGTATTTTAAAACTTATTGCGTTACTACGTAACCGTTACAGATTTGTTTGCATTGTTATTGTGTTTACCGTAACAATTTATACAGCCGGTACCATTCAACATGTTGGGGACCTTTTTAATGTCTATATGTATGTGTATTTTGGTACCATAATATTCTATTGTTAGATGTATTTTGTCAATTTTACATCAATATTCAGTAGAAGATTTATATTGTAAATCTTTGTATTTTATCGTCTAATGAACCACGTCTGTATACAGATTGAAAGTTATTAAAAAAAAATGGCTTAAAAAAATCTTTATTGACAATTTGCCAAAATATGGCTAAAAAGCGACACCAATGAGTGCATGGATTTATAAGATTTTTTTATTAATTGTTTAATTATAATCTGGTTTAAAGTTATACCCTGGTTATCCCTAACGCGGTATTTCCCCAGGTAATGCCAATGTATAGGTATTATAATATCTTTAGTACTCGTACCAGAGACGATTAGTAGTCACGTTTCTTTTTTGTTTGTCTACGCTAAATTATTATTGATACATAGGTCATACCGTTTAAAAAATATTATGGAGTAAGAGCCCGCTACTGCCTGACCTTCGTCATTTTATAAAAGCTGAAAGTTTGTCTACGTGTGTCCCTAGTACAGGTAAGAATGATCCCCACCCATGAAGCTGAGGCAGCGGTGGCTTTGGCAGATAACAGGTAACAAAGGTGTATGAAATTCCATCTCAATTTCGTCATAGTATAAAACTCTATTTTTTGATATTTGATGCATAATGATATCAAAAATCACGTTGCTCAATGCCGGACAGCTAGTATGGTTCCAACCCTCTGCCGGACACCCTTAAACTATGGTAATTTATAATTAAACTTACGTCATTTTATAAAACCTAAATTTTATATATAATTTTTAGGGGACCTATTTATCTATGTTTCCATAATTGCCGGACAGCTACGACGGTTCCATCATCTTGCCAGACGCATTCAAAGTGATGAGCAATAGCCCGTGAGTGCCTAACTTTCGTTATTATATAAAAGCTGAAAGTTTGTCTACGTGTGTCCCTAGTACAGGTGAGAATGATCCCCACCCATGAAGCTGAGGCAGCGGTGGCTTTGGCAGATAACAGGTAACAAAGGTGTATGAAATTCGATCTCAATTTCGTCATAGTATAAAACTCTATTTTTTGATATTTGATGCATAATGATATCAAAAATCACGTAGCTCAATGCCGGACAGCTAGTATGGTTCCAACCCTCTGCCGGACACCCTTAAACTATGGTAATTTATAATTAAACTTACGTCATTTTATAAAACCTAAATTTTATATATAATTTTTAGGGGGCCTATTTATCTATGTTTCCATAATTGCCGGACAGCTACGACGGTTCCATCATCTTGCCAGACGCATTCAAAGTGATGAGCAATAGCCCGTGAGTGCCTAACTTTCGTTATTATATAAAAGCTGAAAGTTTGTCTACGTGTGTCCCTAGTACAGGTGAGAATGATCCCCACCCATGAAGCTGAGGCAGCGGTGGCTTTGGCAGATAACAGGTAACAAAGGTGTATGAAATTCCATCTCAATTTCGTCATAGTATAAAACTCTATTTTTTGATATTTGATGCATAATCATATTATAACTCACGTTGCTCAATGCCGGACAGCTAGTATGGTTCCAACCCTCTGCCGGACACCCTTAAACTATTATGGATGATGCCAGAATATGTTTGGACTCTGTTACCCTCTCCAATAGCTATGTGTAATATGTCGTTGGATAGCCATAGTTGAGCTGACAAAAGGTTCCTAAGGAGTCAAGGTCCAAATCTTAGTCCAAACAGAGTTATGCAGTACTAAACATATCAATTTATCATAATATCATCCACGTAGATTGTTAAAAAAAACAGTGTAATGGTATAAGGTTATTTTAGGTTTTTTATTATTATGAACATTGCATTTCCTTCATTTTCTTTTCATTTAATATTGTGATTGTTTTATGTTCCCATTCCATTCCATCAAAATTGAAAAACTAATGAATTAAAGTAAATCAAAGGACATTTTTTTTTGTTAAATTTATTGTTTAGTTATTTTAATTAAATCTTTAAACATTTTCATCATTTTCGTTGTGCAATGTTCATAATAATAAAAAACCTAAAATAACCTTATACCATTACACTGTTTTTTTTAACAATCTACGTGGATGATATTATGATAAATTGATATGTTTAGTACTGCATAACTCTGTTTGGACTAAGATTTGGACCTTGACTCCTTAGGAACCTTTTGTCAGCTCAACTATGGCTATCCAACGACATATTACACATAGCTATTGGAGAGGGTAACAGAGTCCAAACATATTCTGGCATCATCCATAATAGTTTAAGGGTGTCCGGCAGAGGGTTGGAACCACACTAGCTGTCCGGCATTGAGCAACGTGAGTTATAATATGATTATGCATCAAATATCAAAAAATAGAGTTTTATACTATGACGAAATTGAGATGGAATTTCATACACCTTTGTTGCCTGTTATCTGCCAAAGCCACCGCTGCCTCAGCTTCATGGGTGGGGATCATTCTTACCTGTACTAGGGACACACGTAGACAAACTTTCAGCTTTTATATAATAACGAAAGTTAGGCACTCACGGGCTATTGCTCATCACTTTGAATGCGTCTGGCAAGATGATGGAACCGTCGTAGCTGTCCGGCAATTATGGAAACATAGATAAATAGGCCCCCTAAAAATTATATATAAAATTTAGGTTTTATAAAATGACGTAAGTTTAATTATAAATTACCATAGTTTAAGGGTGTCCGGCAGAGGGTTGGAACCATACTAGCTGTCCGGCATTGAGCTACGTGATTTTTGATATCATTATGCATCAAATATCAAAAAATAGAGTTTTATACTATGACGAAATTGAGATGGAATTTCATACACCTTTGTTACCTGTTATCTGCCAAAGCCACCGCTGCCTCAGCTTCATGGGTGGGGATCATTCTCACCTGTACTAGGGACACACGTAGACAAACTTTCAGCTTTTATATAATAACGAAAGTTAGGCACTCACGGGCTATTGCTCATCACTTTGAATGCGTCTGGCAAGATGATGGAACCGTCGTAGCTGTCCGGCAATTATGGAAACATAGATAAATAGGCCCCCTAAAAATTATATATAAAATTTAGGTTTTATAAAATGACGTAAGTTTAATTATAAATTACCATAGTTTAAGGGTGTCCGGCAGAGGGTTGGAACCATACTAGCTGTCCGGCATTGAGCAACGTGATTTTTGATATCATTATGCATCAAATATCAAAAAATAGAGTTTTATACTATGACGAAATTGAGATGGAATTTCATACACCTTTGTTACCTGTTATCTGCCAAAGCCACCGCTGCCTCAGCTTCATGGGTGGGGATCATTCTTACCTGTACTAGGGACACACGTAGACAAACTTTCAGCTTTTATAAAATGACGAAGGTCAGGCAGTTGCGGGCTCTTGGTCCATTATCTCTTATTTGTTTCCCCATCACGCGAAAACAACATGACGGATAAATTAAAACAACATTTGTTTATGTCAATATAACATCATAATGTTCACTAACGGAAAATATTATTCCCAAGAGAAATTACATAAATTGATGAATGATATTAATTAAAGTATGAGTACATGCGAACATAGTCCCGATGTTTTACCAGCATAGTTTCAGAGAACTTCGAGATAAAATATAGCCTATGTCCTTCCCCGGACCATAAGCTACCCCTGTACCAAATTTCAAGTCAATCGGCTAGCCGTGATAAGGTAACAGACAGAGTTACTTTCGCATCTATAATATTAGTAAGAATTATAAAGCGACATAGTTTTCGTTTGTTCGAACGTGCCAATCTCAGCTACTGCTAATCTGATTATTTTTTTAATTAGTTTATTGTGGAAGACATTGGGCTATGTATAATATAAACGTGAGGGTTTAACGACTGGTTTATTCCTGGATAAAAGTATCCTGTGCTTACTCATACAGTAATTCTTAATTCTTGTAGTAGTTTAATTCTACAACTCCCTTGATTGGGAAATACACAACAGGCTGGCGATAGTTTTATTTGATCTTAGCAGTCTTATTTGGTCTATAGTTATTTATGGTACAAGCGAGGTAAGTTGGTGATTACTTCCGAGGCGCTATTGAGGCCCGAGCCGTCAGGCGAGGGTCTGAAGATAGCCGAGGATAGTAATCATCAATACTCGCGTGTACCATACAACGTTTTTCAACACATTTGCGAAGAAATTATCATTTTTCGCTAATAAATAAACAGTTTTTCTATTCGCGCGCATCCAACACAACAATGGTGATCGCCAAAGACTAAAAGAATATATTTATTAAAAAAAAAATCGAATGAATGAATGAATGGAATCGACCATAGACCTACCAAAAGTAAGGCAACATAGTTGAAGTTTGTTTTTAAAATGTATGGACACGTTATTTTTTGGTATCGAAACTTTTTTAAAACTAAACAATTTAAAAAAAAAATCTATAACTCACTAGTGAATCAAGTGTGTCATTATTCAACTGTTTTTGCACAAATAAGAGCCCCTTTATGAGCAAGTGTGTTGAAAAATATATTATGTTGTTGTACATCCAGTGATTTTATTTATTGTTGTTACATTGTCGTCATTGTTTGTAAACGTGAAATTGTATTACTATTAGTTATTCTGTGCTATTAGTGGATCAACAAATTAAACAACCGCCCAAACGATTGGTTAATTCAGTAGGTCATTGGAGTCTTTAATGGCGTATAATAACATCTGATTATCATTTTATAATATAACCACGGAAGAATTAACTATGTATCTCTTTTGAATATAACTTAGGAAAGACGTCCCATGATAGATATCGAGCTTGTTTGAAGACCACAAATAATTATTGTAAACGTGTTAATTGATCTTCTCTGCTGTCAAGCTGTATTGTCCCACTGCTGGGCAAAGGTCTCCCACAAACGTTTCCAACTCTCCCTAACCTTCGCAGCTTCTCACCAACTATTGTGACGAGATCACCGCGCCAACGCTTTCTAGGCCGATCCCGAATTGATCAATAAACATTTTATTTTTGTTGGTTGCAGTTACAACTCCGATGCCCACGGTTGCTGTCACACAGATCCCACTGCTGGGCGTCAACGGCTCCGGTATATTGAAAGTGAAACTCACTGAAAATACGCCTAAAGTGAGCGACCCTATCATTCCGGATGACAGTAAGTCTGTTTTTATTATTTTTTGTGTCAAAGACTTTTATTCGTAAATATAGAGTCTAAATTCGAGTTTAAACAAATTATTGTTAATTTTATAGTCGGGGGACTATAAAGAGGGTTTTAATAAGTTTGACCTCTCGCTATGTTTGTGTGCCTGTGTGATACCATAGCTCTCAGACGGGTGAACCAATTTAGAAATGTTTTTTTTTTATTTTTAAGCAGGTTTTCTAGCGGAGATCCATAGACGTGTTTTATCAAAATCGATTTAGCTGTTTTATATTTTTTTATGTCGGGGTTTTCGTATTTTTATTTATAGTTATTGGGTATTTCATCAAAACATTGTTGAACTCTTTGAACATGTTGAATAAAGTTACATTACTTTTCGTACTTACTTCGTAGTTAAAGCCGCTAAAGTCTGTTTAGTTTAATCAAAACTAGCGGCGCTCCGCTGTTTCACCCGCGTAGTTCCCGTTCTTGTAGGAATGTGATGATAAAATTATGCTAATAAACCTTCCCACTGAATCACTCTATCTATTAAAACAAACCGCATCAAAATCCGTTGCGTAGTTTTAAAGATCTAAGCATACATGCACATTGCACACACAGGGACATGGGGACAGAGAAAGCGACTTTGTTTTATACTATGTAGTGAAGTATTGTAGCCCGCACTGAGGATCCATGCTTGAGGTCTAACTAAAGCTAAAACACCCATTTGAAAGTATAGACATCAATTAATGTGATATTTTTAGTAATACGTGTATATCTAGGTACTTGTTATCTTGTTCAGTCGCAGTAAAAGTGATCAATTGTCGCGTCGCGAAACGAGGTTTTTTGTGTACGGAAATAATTAACTTTTGTACCTTGACCAATTGAGGTTGCCTCGTCAAACTTAGTACATAATTATAAACAGTTAACCGACTGTACGTTTGAATGAAAGAGGAAATTCGCATTGTGAAACAACAACAATAGGTCGGTGTTATTGAACAAATCGATAGATTTCACGATTTTAGTCGAATATATTTTACACATAATAAAATTCAAGAACGAATGTAATTATTAATAGATTTGAATACCTTTACTGAGTCTGCTAGGTTTAGCTCTAGTAATATTAGTATAGTCGCGACTTGCAGCTACCTTAAAAACCGGTTATAACTGTATTTTAATATAATTAGTTTCATACATACGAAAATTTTCCATTATTCAATATATCAGACTATGCATATTATTAAATTAAGCCTAGGTTATCTCTCATAATATTCTTTCAAACTTAAGATACAGTCTGGCGAATCTGTCCATAGCTGTCGCAATAAAATGACATAATTTCCTGAGTGCGTGTTTATAAAATTACTGTTACTTAACGGCTTAAAATATAAACCGTAGCCAATTTTACTATTAGCCGTTGATTTAGATCGTTGCATAACACGAGTTTCGACAAAAAATCTTAAGTATTTTCACTTATAAACAATGAGTTGTGATTATACTAAAAGTAAATGATTAGGAAGGAATGCTTCGGCCGTCTAGTATTGCAAGTTTGATTCCTGAATCGTATGTATCTTTGTTATGTGTAAAATAAAAATTAATACGGCAAATCGAATTAGTAGTTTTGTTTCATTAGAAATCGATATACGTACAATTAGGTAAGACACAATAGGTAATTGTACCATAGTGCGGTGGAATTGTGCCATTCGTATGTAATAGTTAAATAATTACCAGTAAACTAGCCAATTACTATGCGAATACCTTTTGTAATATCAAAATTGCACCCTTTAGTTATAAACAAAGTCTAAAATATTCTTTCCAAGTGCGCACTTACGCGAATATGGATTTTTTCCACAGGCACATAACAATCAACTTAGGGATGGTCAATATTCATAGATGATAGATAAACGTCGTTATTTTTTGCCTGACAAATATCAAGGTTGCGAGATTATTATCGAAATGTCCATGTAGCCTAAAGATTCGTTGGTTCGTTTGGATGGTTATTTACGTTTGATGAATATTCTGAATAGTGATATGTCCATTATAACAAGTTTATTATTTTGTTGCAGATTTCACCGATATTTTCAAGGAAACACCTGAGAGAATCAAATCGGAACAGAATCTTACTAACTTGACTTATGTAAGTATGCAATATCAACATGTTAATGTTATAGATGTGATATCGATCGATTGATAAAGTGATATTTTATTGCCTATTTCTTATAAAATTACTTGTAAGTTTTAAAATTTCATGCCTCATTTCTGTTGTTAATTGTGCTTGTATTATATGACAAGTACAATTGAAATACAATATCGATATACGACCAAAATCAAAATGTTGGTCGATAGGTATACAATTTGACGAATGTCGTTCCGCACAAAGTTTCTTATCTTCACATAAGTTTGTTTTCGAAACAAACATCGAATGTCTTAAACGAAACCTAACAATTTACAACATGTGTTTAGGAATCCTTGGTACATATTACTCACGATATTATGGTGCCTAGAATATTTACTTTAGCACATGTTGGTCTCCTCAGTAAAGATGACCTAATATTTCGCATTACACACAAACAAATACATTAGTTTAGATCTAAATTTGTTTTTCAGTTTATTTGTCACGTATTTTTGCAAACAAAACAACATCTGTGTTATAGTCGTATGTCAAACTAATGGCTTGTCTCATTATTCGCGTGAGGCTTGAAGTGTCAGGGGGGAAGATTGATATGATAACCAAATAGCACATGGGGTGGACGAGGGGGTTGGTTTTAGCATGATGTCACCATGTCCAATGCCACAATTATTTCTGTTTCGGTGGCCAAAATAATTGACAGCTAGTACTGTCATTTTGACATAATGTCATTTCTATTCATTATCAGTAAACTGACAATCATGTGACAACCAAAAATGTGATTACAGGGACGCTGTTACTGGAACTTAAATATTTGTGGCACTTATTATAAATAATGATCAACGTGCAATTTTCCGCACTAGTATATGATATAGATTGTTGGGCATGTAAAACCGCGCTTGTATTTGATATAGATTGAAAGTTTTGAAATAAATATGTTATTTATATCCACAGGACCACCACAACTTCTACAACAGTTCGTTCATCGGCAATGTGTCGTATTTCAACGAGTATTGGGCGAACATCAGCAAGCCAGGTGCTCAAGTTCACGCCGTGCTCAGCAACTCACACAGGCGAGCTACAGTGAGTCTCATGTTCTTTACGTGTTTAATTTCAAGTTATCCTTTGGTATCTAATAACAATTAGCAACTATGTGACATTTAAGTGTTTGTTCGTGTAAACAAGTTTATTTGTGTTGATTTTACAATGTCAAGGATGTATGAATCTATACTAATGTTATAAATAAGAATTATTTTTGTAATGAATAGGCACTGAATCTACTGGACCGATTTAGGTGATTTGGAACAGATATTCCTTATAATCAGGGATAAAACATATGTCAAATTCTCACAGGGTTGTATATATTTTTTTATTACAGACATTGCAGCTAAGTTTCCCGTTCCCATTCTACGGCAACTTCATTTACAACATCACTGTGGCGACCGGCGGGTTCATTTACACCGGGGAACACGTCCACAACTGGCTGGCAGCTACACAGTACATCGCGCCGCTGATGGCCAACTTCGACACCAGTTTGACCAATGACAGTATCGTTAAATTGTTGGATGATGGTTAGTATTAAAGTAATCATTCTTTTTGACCTTTAACTGTGTCATTAACTACCTTATTTGCGTTGAATTTTAGTCTGGTTGTAATTTTTATTCGTTGTTGTAGAGTGATGTGCAAAGCCTTTTTTGGAAAATGGACTATTCAACACTAACTTTTCGAACCACTACTTCCTGAGATTAGCGCACTCAACCAAAGTACGATTTATAGAGATACGCAAAGTAAATTTGTATTAGAAATATAAAGAAATCGCGTAACAAACATAATTCGAATAGAGAACCTGCTTCTAGTTTTTTTTAAGTCAGTTAAAAGCTACATTTATCAATCTATTTTATTTAACAGGTGAGAAATTCACCGCTTTCTGGGAAAACGTGACCCTTCAAGAGGACGTCAACAAAACGTTCACATTCGCCGTGTCCCTGTACAAGAACGGAGATATTGTGTTCGCGTACAAGACGATACCGATCGACGTTCAGGAGATCAACGACGCGGAACATCCCGTCAAAGTCGGCATCAGTGACGCGTACCTTAATGATAATATTATGTTCTGTAAGTATTTGTTTGTAATTTCAATAATAAATCAGGTATACCTAAGAAAGCCCTGCAGCTACCAATAATAATTGGTCAGAAAGAAGAGTCTGGGAAGTAATAATGTATTACAAAGGGAGGATGCAGATGCAAGGAAGTCAGTTTGATGACGAGATAGCAAAGTGGTCACCATCCGTAAGGTTGCGGGGTGAATATTTGTGTGAACCACAAATATTTATCTCGGTTTGGGTGTGTGTGTGTGTGTGAATGAGTGTGTGCTTAGTTTCTGATACCTAATATCTTATTCTGATATAGTCTTTAAATTAACTTGTTACCTTCCACAGACGTGAGAAGGAAGACAATATACGAGTACCACAGAGTGTCGTTCAAGAACCACGTGATCGCAAACAACACGATACTGAAGCTGATCGCGTTACCGACATGCCTCCAGTACACGACATGCGACTCCTGTATCAACCATAATACTAGCTTTAACGTGAGTTGGACATTGTGTAGATCCTAACTAATATTATAAATGCAAAAGTAACTCTGTCTGTCTGTCTGTTACCTTTTCACGGCTAAACTACTGAACCGATTGACTTGAAATTTGGTACAGGGGTAGCTTATGGTCCGGGAAAGGACATAGGATATTTATTTATTACTTTTTATCCCGAAATTCCCACGGGATTGGGAACTACGCGGGTGAAACCGCGGGGCGCTACTAGTAGCTTATAAACTGAATTGGTTAATCTACCTTCAAATAATTGAACCTTTTTTTGTGATAATCTACATTTAATGATGAATGTACCAATGTATAGTTGTGGCTTCAGAAACTTGAGAGATTTATTAAACTTATGAAACAGTCACTTAATTTACACCTTAAACATTTTTGTGTATTGAAAATAATTATATTTGTAAAGATATTAATGTAATTTTGTTTGCAGTGTTCGTGGTGTCCTCAAATACAGAAATGCTCCAGTGGCACTGACAGGAACAAGCAAGACTGGAAACTTAGAAGTAAGTTTATTTCAAAACTTAAACCTTGGTGAAACAATAATACTAAAAATGAGCCTTTACCTTTATTACTGAACTTATAACATATAAAGAATCCCAATTTTATAACGTTAACGTTTGCCGAGTCGGCTAGTATTACAACAAAACATAGAAAACTCGTATGACGTTACAACTAGATACACTTTTTACCTACCATTATCGTCACAAGCCTCCACTCCTCAACTTAAATGCATTATAACTAAGTCAGTTTAATTAATTAGATAAAACAAAAAAATACGTGTCTAATAATATTTTTTCGAAATCTATGTGACGGACTAATTACATACAATAGGGATCCTATTGTATCTGATTATCCTATTGGTTTAACCAAAAAAATGTCTTATAGCCCTCTGGGTTGTGAAGGTCTGATGGCAGTCGCTTCAAGTAAAATACTGACATTCCGCCAAATCTGGTTAAACTGAAAACCGACCCCAAAATAGATATGGGATAAAGGTTCGGAAATGAAGAAGAAGGGATTCTATTGTGGATGTGTAACACCAGTACTTCGTTCACAGATTGCGAGAGGAACATAGTGACGGACGTGGCTAGCTGCCAAGTGACCAAGGACGAGACCTCTTCCGCCGGTAATTCAACTGTCTACACCACTGACACGCAGCCGCCTGCGCACTACAACACCACTATTGATACTAGTATGTATATTCATTTACTATTTGTTCCATTTTTAGATCCAAGGGGACGTTTACACAGAATTAGAACACTACAGACTAACTGTAACTGTTTTACCATTAAATTACATAGGTCTAGTTGTGGTAAACTGATCATTTACTTACATACTCATAAGTTATAAATGATCATTAAAGGTAGTTAAAGTATTCAAAAGTGTTAAAGACAAAATTGGAACACAAAGTTGAAAAGTGTAAGTGCATGTGTGTCATTTAAAAGAAACGCGCGAAGAACTTAAATAAGTCACCTAAATAATTGAGATGAACTGTTTCAGGCTTTCCTATCGAAAATCACAATTATCAATTAATTCAATTCTTGATATCACAATTATCTTGGCTCAGATAGACAAAGGCTTCCCGTAAAGTTTACCCGTCATATAATAAGGACTTGCGCAGAAAATCGAATTCAATCTAATTATTCGTCAATGAGTGTACCAACCTAACGTCTCATAACACACACGTTATCATTATCAATTATTCCTTTAATATAAAACACGGTACAATAATCAATTCTTCCTTCCACAGTACCAGAAACAGCAACAAAGGTAGAATCGAGTACTGCCAAAGCGTTGTCGTCGAGCGCCGAGCCGCCCAAGTCGACGGTCGGCGGCGCTGTGGCCGCATTCCTAGCGGTCGCTCTGGTTGTATGCATCGCCGGGTGGATCGTGTACGCCTTCAAGAACCCACACACACGCAGTGGACAAATACTTATTAAGGTATTTACTTTCGAAATATATTTTAATGATATTGTGGTTGGTCTGTGTACGTATGTGAGATATCGTATAATTTAATGGTATCCCGTAGTTTCTCAATGTTAATCCTGTCAAAAAAAACATTAAATCTTTATCGTTCATGTATCTAATTGCCTGTCTGCGCTGTTACTTAAAAACTTTGATGGCATTTAAATCAAATTTTTAGATAAGGGGGCGTCCATTAATTACGTGAGGTGTTTTTGACAATTTTTCGACCCCCTCTCCCCCCTTGGTGAGATATCGTAACATTTTCTTGAACTCCCTCCCCCCTCCCCTAATCTCACGCGAGATTCTTCAAAACTTCTATTTGATCTGTAAACGTGTTGGATTATTAAGAAAAACAATCGAGCGCTACTTCATTGCTCTGCAAAGTTCGGATGAATACGACAAATACTATTTTCTCCGATTTGACCATGTTTTATTCTAGAAATAATTTTACACCGTTTTCTGGGAGAAAAAAAATTATGTGATATTTGCCAAGACTCCCCCTCCCCCCTAAGTGAGATTTGGAAAGATTTAGCTTGACCCCCTCCCCCCCTAGAACACCTCACGTAATTAATGGACGCCCCCTAAGATTCGAATTAGAAAATACTCACATTCTTCTTACAAATGCACCCAGAAGTACCAAATTAATAATTAAATTGTCTCTGTACAGTATCGACCTTCGCAATGGAGCTGGAAACGCGGCGAGGCGCGCTACACGGCCGCTACCATCCACATGTAACAAGTGACGAGACATTGACGCGCATCGCGGGGCACACGCTCCCGCCACAAACGTTGCAATCTATATTTACACTCACACATTATTTCTCATACATCTATTTATCTATTACTAGTGGCGCCCCGCGGTTCCCGTTCCCGTTGGAATATGGGGATAAAATTTATGCTAAAATCCTTCCCACTGAATCACTCTATCTATTAAAACAAACCGCACCAAAATCCGTTGCGTATTTTAAAGATCTTAACATAATAGGGACAGAGAAAGCGACTTTGTTTTATACTGTGTAGTGATTTCTGTAACATCCTTATTCTGACACTAAAAAAATAGTTTACTTTTTTATTCCGCTATTTTGACGTAAAAATGAATATAGGAATAAACTTATTAACAGTGTGAACCTCAGTATTTGCCAAGGTATGGTGTGGGTTCAAGTCCCAACTGAGGTAAAACTACTGTATTAAACAGTGTAATTACAGATTGAAACGTTTGTCCGTTCGTTATGTTGATATTAATATATAGTAACTTCTTTATAAAATATCTGAATCTAGCTCAGATTGCCGTCGCAGCGTTAACGTATTATTTTATTTACTTGTATTGTACTTATATAAATAACTATGAATGTGTAACACAGGTTTGTAAGTTTTTAATAACATGCTTTATTAATAATGATATATGTTTATGTGTTAATGAGACTGTTTGTTTGCTCACGTCTTGTAACTGAACTAACTTTGATATTGTTTTAATTGAATTTATAATTAGTTCCCGAGAAAAGCAGTTATTATTGTGATTTATTTACGTGAACATTGTGTGATGGGATTCTATCGTTTTATTATTACAAATACATCGACATTGTTTGCATTTAATCATTTATTTTTTAAATTGTTATGCGCACAAGTAGTATAGTAGTGAGTGTATGCAGCTTGAGTAATTGCAGGTAGCTATATGAGACGGCAATTTGCGCTGATTCACAGTACAATATGATAACCATTATGATAACCGCATCGAAACCGATATTGACAAGCCATGTGCCTTCGAGTTCCGTAAGCTAATTCGGCAAATCCGTCCCTTGCATACGTATATTTGTATTTAGTAACATACATAACAAAATTGTATATTAAAACCAATTTTTTATAACATATTTAATATAATTTTCGCAAAAACTTATCTGGTCACTCGATGAGCTTCCACGCGGGAGATGCAAACGTTTTTATATATTTAATGAAGTAAAAACTTTATATAACTATAACTTATTGTATAACTAAAAGTAAGTCTAAAAGAATCTTAATTTGATCTAATCAAAATAATTTAACGGCCATTTTGTTAAAATATTGTTTATTTGTAATAAATTGAAATTATATTGTATTGTTAGAATTTATTGTAGGTGTGTTTAAATTTATAGACAAAGTTATTATCTATCAGAGGGACTTGTTAGTCAATTACTTAAAACATTTTGAAATGGATTATAAATATTATACACACAAACAGGGTTATATTGAATCATCGAAACGAATCTCACATAGCTAATGATATTTTGTACCAGAGTTCAAATAAAGGTCGATCATCATAACTAGAATTTGGATAAACTTTTGTTCCATAAATTCTATAAAATGAATAAAATCAAGTCATTGTTTCTATTGATCTTGAGAGAACCATTAAGAGCCGTTTTATTAATATTAGTATCTATAAATAATGTCTTTACCATATCGAATAGCATATATTGTAACGTTGTGAGACTAGATTGTCTATATTTGCGTCCCTGAGCCAATAATTGTAATATAAACAACAGTGTTTTAACAACACAAAAGTTTTGTGGTGGTTGCTATATTTTAAATAAGTTTTTGGGTTTATATAAGGTCTCATATTTAGATGTTTACATAACATTTTAATATTATTGATTACTTGTTTGTGTAATTGTTAATATAACAAGAATCTCTCGAAGAAATGTATGTAAAAGTATTTATATTATGTGGGGTGATAGTGTGACGTCATCATGAAGAAACAAAGGTTGCTAACCATCAGAAAATGGACACACAAATATCGGTTTAAAGTCGCAATCTTTATTAAATACATAGTGTAGTTTGCATTGCATATGAAGCGTAAGGTCTTTGTAAATTGTATCTAAAGAACACGACTTTATGATCTATATTTGAATGGCATTGTTTCATAGTGTCATTGGAATGATCCACAACCTTTATTATATGGCATAATGACGCCACTAGCATCAATAATACCGATAGTGTCTTACGAGTCGTGATATCACGTCTCTTTTATAAGTATATCAATGTAATTGTTAATAGAAATATGTACAAAACAAGTAAATTATGTAGTATTTTGTAATCTAAAAAGTTTTGATATACTTATCTCTGTAACTTTGTTGTATAAACCAGGTTTTGCCTTATTATTATAAAAAGTTCTGATTGTATAACAAATGTTTCATGTAAATATTTATGACAATTCTATGGTGCCCCATAACAATTTATGTATCGGGTTTATGTCATATTTTTATGTAGTTAATTATATTATAATGTACAACGGAATAGTTTTACAAATTATATTAATCTCTTTGTCCTATTGACGCCATCAGCTTAAAATGTTTATCTCATACCCGTCCAGAGACCTTGATAATAGTTATAAACAAGTATATTATTCTGAATATTTCTACTTAATCACCCCACTACTGGGACTCATGTATTCTGACCATATAATGGAAAGAAATTAATACATGTACGTAATTATAATACTTAAATTAATCTATGATATAATCTTACGGAACTCTCAATGTTTGTGTACAAAGTGCCCATATTCTGACACACCGCAATAAAATCACATTTTAGTACTTTACGTAAACTTTAGAAATATTAAATGTTCATTAAAATATATTAGCTCGTTATTAATTTCGGGGTATGTACCTATTAAGTTTTTTTTTCATTTAAACTTGATGAATTTTGTAACTGTTTTACCAAAGACCTGTCTAAATCCAAAATTAAACGAAATCTCTGGATGTTTCAGCTATGAACTTTTTGCACGTGTATTTTTCTATTTTTATTATTTTAAGGGACCATTGTGAGAATCTAAAATAAATAGTGCCGTTAGAATAGCTATTATTTTATTTATTACCTTCTCCTATATTATATCCTATGATTAATTAAATAACATTCTTATATGAGTATGACAAACCTTTATCTATACTAATATTATAAAGAGGAAAGATTTGTTTGTTTGTTTGTAACGAATAGGCTCCGAAACTACTGAACCGATTTCAATAATTCTTTCACCATTAGAAAGCTACATTCACCCTGAATAACATAGGCTATTTTATCCCCGTATTCCCACGGGAACGGGAACCACGCGGGTGATACCGCGGGGCACAGCTAGTACATAATATAGCTAATCATATATGTAAGAACAGCTTGTTTTGTCTGGTTTACTACGCAAATAGTAAAATATTCACAGTAACTAAAGAATTAGAATTACATAACAAGATGGGTGAGAGGGGATCTCATCCTAGGCTAGTATATGCAGTAAGTCTAAAATAAAATAAGTGGAGATGTTGATATTACTTTATTTAAAATAATTAAGGTAACATACATATACAAACATAGTGATTTGATTCTCTTGCATATAACGTTACGCTTACCGCATCACTTACATATCTAACTATAACATTATACATATTTATCTTTGTAAACTGATACAAATTACGTCATTTATATATCATGACTAGATTATACATAGGAAATCACTTTCTAGATATTATTATATATGTTATTTTATATACTAATGAAATAATTAATATATATGGTTATAACATTAAAAATATTATGTCTTTAAGGCCGAATACTTTTTAAGTCACATTTTTATTTTTATAAAAATAACTTTACTACTACATTTATTTGATAAATATATTCGTACATATTATATAAATAAAATTTGAAATTGTAATTATTACATGGAAATAATAAGAAAGTAATATAAAAACAATGAATGTTAAAACCTTTACTGAATGTATATAGAGTAACATCTTATTATAGTAAAACTACGTGTATTATGCGAATGGTTGATTTTTTTTATATTATGTTTTTTTTTAAGTTTTTTTTATTTGATTACCAGTGCGTCCGACTGTGTCTGGCAAAACAGGCTTGGAAAAAAATAATAAATGACATTTTGTACAAAGAAAACAGTAGAAGCGATTCTATTCTACTGTTTTATTATTTTTTGACGCAATGAAACTTATAAAAATATATTTTGTGTCATTATAATGACAGCATCTTAATCTAAGGTAACAATGACTTAAACAAAATGAATAAGGAACAAGTCCCATTCGAACTAAAGCTAACATATATTTCATATTATTAAAAGAAATATTACTTATATCACAAAATATACTAAGTCTACGTTATTATAGTAATTCACAATCATCACAAAAAAAACAAATTAATCACTTTATTTTGATTTCAATACAAACTATAATATGTACTTAATTGATTTCTTATCAGTTTTAGATTGAGGCATAAAATCTTTGGCATTGTATGATGATAGCGAGGCTTGCGCTAGGCTTAGGCTTATACTTGGCTCGGTCTAAGTGTGCGGGGTTATAAAAAAACACTTCACCGAATCTCTTTATGAAATTAGCAGTTTTTCTACCAAATATTACAAGAGATGTGACCAGGCGGCGTCTTTAAACCTAGCGATAAAACAGCGCGATTTTCATACATGATTTTTCTGTCAAAATGACACTTCAATGACATTGACAACAGACTGACAACACAAAAAAATAACACAGTAATCCCTAATTTTGTTTGACGTATCAGGATTTTCACAACAATAATTATATTTTGAGATTGATTTGTATTGTTTTTATCCGTGCGATATTTGTGACATTTTAGGTTTAACCTATACGTCCCTTTAACACAGCCTACCTATTTTATTAATAAAAAAAACCTTTTTTACCGTCGGTGGTTGATCAAAATGGCCTGATACGTCAAAAAGTCATGGTTTAGTACGGAAGGTGGACAGACGTAGACTCTTTACAATATGGGAGTCTAGTCAATGTTATGGAACTTAAGTATGGCGCGTCCTTTGATTTCGGAGTTGCATAGTTTCCTGATCACCTCTTGAGCTTCATCGGCGGGGAACACTGAATGTGGCGGCGGTTCGATCTGAAACAATAAGCCGTGGAATCATTTATAACACTCAATTTATGGAAGTATTTCGCATAACAAATGCGGTTTTAATCTATATCTATACTTCTATCATATATAAAGTTGAAGAGTTTGTTTGGTTCGCTAATCTAAGAAACTACTGGTCTGATTTGAAAAATTCTTTCGGCGTTAGATAGCCCATTTATCGAGGAAGGATATAGGCTATATTTTATGCCCGTATTCCCACAGGAATGGGAACTACGGGGGTAAAACCGCGGGGCGCTGCTAGTATCTTATATGTTGATTGACATTTGAGGCTGAAGGTTCAGTCAACATTAGAGACAACAGTTTCATACAGAGACTAAAGAGGATCTCGTGAACCACATTCAAAGTCTCAAATCAGCGTGACTGTCTTTGCTAAATTAAAATAAATTTCTAATCAAAATAATTTTAAAGCCTTTCTATTAAAACTTTTTCACATCAACATAACAAATTATTGTACAAACAAATTGTATGTGTTATCTATCAGCGTTATTACATAAATAGATAATACAATCGTTGATAACCACTGGGGGCTGTATCTGAGGGACCCCACAGTTAATAAAAGATAACGCTTGATTGATTGTTCATATAACAACACTACAGGTGTTGCCAAAGGGATAAAAAAATAAATTAAAATGACAGATAATGATCATAAATTAATAAATTTCCATGAGATTTTCATCAGGCCATTGTTTCGTTATCTTAATTCTTCACGTAGAGTAGGTGATACGAATAAATACTTGAATAACTCCTAATTATAAATATCGATTTATAAAATTGATCCACAAATAAAAGATGAAAAACGTTATAGAATTTTTGTCGAGTACTTATATTTTTTTGTTTGCCTAAACCAATGAATACATATAATCACTATCAATCTTTCTTGATAGAGCAAAAAATAGTTTCTTCGAATAGGAGCCGAACTCTAAATTTTGTTTGTCATTTCAAAATATATAAAATACTAGCTGCGCCCCGCGGTTTCACACGCGTAGTTCCCGTTCCCGTTTCCGTAGGAATTTCGGGATGAAAAATAAATGTTGGCCTATTCTCAGACCTACTGAATATGCTCACAAAATTTCATGAGAATCGGTCAAGCCGTTTCGGAGGAGTATGGCAACGAAAACTGTGACACGAGAATTTTATATATAAGAGATATACTTATAAAAAACTAAAAACTTATCGCACGAAGTCTTAACAAAAATACTACATTTGTCTCGCCCACAATCGGCTAAAGTACTGGGTGAGATGACCACTAAGAATATAACAAGGTGGCAACTCACCCAGTGGGTGAGTTTATAGTGGGTGAGTAGCCACCTAAGCCCATCTTACTACGAGTAACTATAAATTAAACCATAACAACGGGCATTCTATTTTAATTCCGATGATCGCTCGGAGTAAAGACTAAAATATTTAGTGATAACGAAATATGTAAATATTTACGTCTAATAATATATTTAATAATGAGTAATATTCAGTTTGTTTATCATATAGGTATCATTCAACGAAATCAAATGTCGAGTGCCTACTTATATTTCACAAGGAAAACTTTTGTATGCATAAACATGTCATGATGTTTTCTACCTATTATAAGAGTGAGTACATATTGTTTACAAAAGATATCCTACTTAACATGAGAATGTCTACCCTTTGTATATCCATAGAGCATGTTTTACCGAAGTGTCAAAGGGGAGTGACTTGCATGATCCTTTTCTAAATCAAACAGAGAATAACTGTTTCCAAATCAGAATGAATATGGGATGAATATAGCATTTGTGAAAGAATAAACGTCACTGCGACATGAATATTGTATAACTAACGGTAGTAAGACCTATATGTGAGATGTAGTAGTAAATTATTTATACATTCAAGATGTCTAAAATATTCAGAATCCCTCGACCCACTTACCTCTCCGCGCGCTACCAACGAGACGAGCTCCTTCAACTGTTCGATCGACCCGTTGGGCACTATCACGATTTTCACGTTCAAATCATCCGCCTTCTTCGCGAATTTTGGCAGTAACTTCTCACCAACGTCTTCTGTTACTAATACCACGCCACCCTGAGAAAAATATTTTAGTATTAGTACACCAGTTTTATTATTTCATCATAATCTATTTGTTTATTAATTTATTTGATAATTGTAGGATAACTTACAGGTGCGAGGCATTGTAGCGAGCGATGTAGTGAGCGCGAGGTGCTGCCGAAGTTTAGCACCACATCGACGGGTCCTCCGCACGCGTCCGTAGTGCGCTCTATCAGCTGCTTCTCGTAAAGGTCCTCGCTCCACTGGAGTACGTTCACGCTGCAAACATCACCCAAATATAATACACGTAAAATGTAATGTTTCAGGATCACATCCATGATAGATTAAATACATATTAAACTTACGAGTATTCCTCACAGCTTTTAGCCAACATAAAGCCATCGTCTTTAAAAGTTGCGACACTTATTACGATCCTGTCGTTGTACTGGCCCTGTTTAAAGCAATGGACGGCAACTCGTAATGCCCACAGCGCGAGTCCGCCCGTGCCAACAATGAGAATCGTCGCCTTCTCTTTTTGGTTGGGTCCTTCTAGTACCTTCTGCAGGCATTCGTTGGCTGTGTACACAGTGTTCATGGCCAGGAGCGCTCCAGTGGGCAGCATCGCGGCGATGCTCAGCGGCAGCTCGTCCGGCACCGGCACCAGGCACTTGAAGTCCGGCACCACTATGTAGTCCGCGTACCCGTGAGGCACGCCCTCATATGGGTAGAGGACAATGCGCGACCCTTCGTGTATACCGTCTGTTCTCTCGGCGTGTTTGCCGATAGCGTCCACAACGCCCGCGACCTCATACCCGGGGAAGAGAGCGCCGTCTCTGAGGCCGACGTGGGCCGGGGTGGCCACGGTCATGCCGAACGAGTCCATTTCTCCGGAGAGGCTGCCGATGGAGGATATAGAGGAGGTGGAGCAGACGGAGGCGGAGCGGGTGCGCGCGACGCGGTAGCACGCGCCCGCGTATACAACGCGGATGCGCGCGCCGTACACCGGCACGTCCGGCACCGGCACATCGAAGCTGAACACGCACTCCTTGAGCGCGCCCCCGGGGGACTCGATCGACACCTGCCTACACAACTTGCTCATCTTGACTCCTCACCTGAAATAACGACAACTGTTAATTACCTACGCCCAAATACCAATAAGCTTGTTATTGAATATTATTTAAGATATCCAATAACAAGCTATATTAGGGTGAATTTAAAAGTTAAAATGGTCATTCAAAATGAAAATAAATTATGAAAAATGACTTACAATTACAATAGAATCCGACTCTAAACTAGAAACGTATTCACTATACCAAATAACAAAGGCAAATGAGACGAGTTGAGACATTCAAAAATATTATTATTTACTCAATCAATAACCGACACAAACAAACTATAATTACCTATATTACTTTATAAATGGAATAATTACTTAAATACGTGCAAGACGTAAATAGTTGATGAGATAAATAGATCGCCAAAACATACTAAATATAGAGCCAACATAGATAACTTTAATTGCAAATATTATTTGGTACAGTGTTTGGTAAAAAGTATTTATTTGTTTTTCTTAACGACTTAAATCAGTGTGAATCATATATATAGGGCTTTATATACCAGGTACATAACAACAAACATATAAGTGGGTTAAATTTACTTTTTGCATTGAGATACATTTAAATCTGGGATATATGTTTGGCACTGACCAAAATCAGGTATTTACACTTGTGTATGTAAATCAGGTAAGTATTTATACCAGTGTATAAATACCTGTATTAATTTGACCTCAATCAAAGTCGTTAACAAGTTATAAACAGACTTATTATCAAGTACACAAATAAGTACAGTTATGTATACGAAATGCGGAATAACCTGCTGTGTATTACATTTACATGACCTCGAAGGAGGCAGATGGCAACTATTTAGTGCCAACGACCACCCCAGTGGCCGATGGGAATAAAGGTGTACCCTTCTGTAAGGATATTATCGTCATTTGTGAGAGAATTTAAACCAATAACAAAAAAATTTTAAGTTGGAACTTTAAAGTAAATAACTGTTACTTGTAAAACAGAGAAAAAATAAACGAAAAAACTTCAAAAATCAGAGTAAAAGGTGTGGTGTCCCAACTAATCTTAGTATTGACATTATTTTAAAAGTATTTTTATGAAAGAAAATCTAAAATTTATTTCGATTTCTTCTATTTCTAAATAAATAAATAAATTAGAAAATTTAAGGAAACTTAACCACCATAATAACTGTTCTTATGTATCTTTTTAGCATATGACATAAGTCACAAGCACAACTGTCAGTTGGACAGGGCAATGTCTGTCGGGTCAGCTAGTATAAATTATAATTGGACTTATAAATTGTCTAAAGTGCCATGATAAATAGTGTTGGTAGGAAATCCTTGTCGACAATAAATAGCAATAAAACAAATTGAAAGAAAAATTAAAGACAATTGCTTGATTTACACCAACGCAGACTGTGTAGTCAGATACAAAGAGTAATGTAATGTGTAACTGGTTAGATAGGTATGTCATGCTGTCATGCACTTATTTAGGCAAAAAAATATGTTTTTATGTATTTGAAAGACTAAACTAAAAGCTGTTTATAATATGATAATGTTGTGTACTAGATTACCGAACTTGGCTGTTTGTTTACCAAAATTATTCAAAATATTATTTTCAGATTAGGGGCAAAAAATATTTACATAAAAATTATACACTATATTTTATCACGAAAACATTTTTTTTTTTTTGTGGGGTGTCCTTATTTTATTTTTTAGCATGTCTGTATCCTAAAATCAAAATTATCAAAAAATCTAAACCATAATATTATACAGTTCAGAAAATCATGTATTATTTTTAATTTATTTCTTTTTGTTTTATGTGCTGTCACATTATGATTATAGTTAATGGAATAACTAATTATTTACCACACAAATGAAAATAGATATTTTTGTATGAACAAAATGATTGGAGTTTTTCCAAATATGTATCTTCATATTATATGTACTTATGAACATGTACAATACATGCACACAGGACATGATTACGTTTGTCTATTAAGTGTGTTATGTATTATTAGAAAACACTTTAAAACTAATAGTTACCAAGGTCTTCTTCATTTAATAATTTATATTAACAATCTAGGTAATTATTGTACTTATAAATATTTGCATATACACAAACATATTGTGAGTAGTGTTTTAATGAAATTATATTAAGAATAGGATTTTTTAAAACTATTTTCACTTTAATATTTTCAACTTATTATGTATAAAAAATATTTACTAAGTATCTACAAAAAGATATATTTTTTATAAGACTACAACGAAAAACATTATGTAAATTTACCTTAATCACAGACAAAGGATTATGTGTGACCCACTAAAACTGCACAATAAAGAACAATATTTCGCTGTATTGGAATATAAAATATTATAATTACAAAGCGACGAGCGCCCACATCGATACTAAAGTCCACTTTGAATTTCTATGGCTCTAAAAATAGTGTGTGAGTGAGACAGCATTGATAAATCAACATACATACTGTTTTTATATGAACTTAAATAAACAAGGACAGGACAATGAACGATCACTCCGATGTCGAATGATAGCCGGCGGAGTCCGAGGACTGGGCCACTGGCGGGAACTACAAGCTCGCACTCTCATCACTTGGTACATTATTATGTAAACACCAACACATGACCTTCCCGTACAGCGAAGGTCAAACAACTTACAATTAACCATAAATTCGAAGAAATATTAATAAATAAGCACAGGTATGTAGAAATACCAACCAGTCTGTATTAATTTAATTAATAAATTATTAGTTTTAAAAATCAATGGCAAGTGCAATATTTACCTACCTTGTTCCTTCTGGCTTTTGAATACGCTGCGACTGAACGTGTTACGAGCAAAATGTATGATTTGTTTCACATCGACAATATTTATCGATTTAGTAAATAAGCTCACGGCTATATTTTTATTTGTACAAAACCAGCTAAATAAAATATACAGAAAAGCGAAGGAAAGACGTCATCAACCTGACGTTTGTATTGTCGTTTGTCGTCTTGTCTGTCTTTCTTTTTGTTCGTTCCACGTTCCAATCTACTGAATTGAATCGCAGTATTGTCGTCCATTAAGGCTGGTTTACACTTTGATCAGGTGCTTAGCAACTGCGAGTGCGGAACAAGCGTTAGTGTGTCTAATATTGTTTAGCTACTGCACAGAATTCATTTATTAGTGATGTGAGCGTCGAACGAACAGCAAGAATGGACGAACATACAACAACCGCGATTGCTGTTGCAAGAAATACTTGCAGTTACAATTAGGGACTAGACGCATATATTCAACTCCATTCGCGTTTAGCTGAACAATTTTGGTCACAATTATACAGCTTTGCTTCTATAGCCGCGTACGGCGCATATATTTATAGTTACTCGCTGGTAGTGTGTGTGAACAGTCGAGTTACTGTAAATGATATGTGCATCACTTTTGTTTACACGGAATGTGCATTCACCGTCCTTTACTTGCCATAGCGGTGGAACAGCGCTGAACGCGGCAGAACAGCGCTGAACGCTCTCTATAGCATTCGCATAATAAAATCACGTTTGCCGCGAAAGCTGAATAGACGCGGAAAGCAACATACTAATGAATAACATTAATGTTTTAGGTACTCCTGGACTTTATATCTTCCGTCCACTTTGTCATATTACCTAGTAGTATTTACTCCAACTATCAACAATGCTTAAAAAATACAGCAAGACGTCCGCGTAATAATACTAAACACTAATTACTAAACAAATGTGTCCAAACGTGCTTAGAGCCAGACAAGCTGCGAGTCAAAGGAAAGGAAGAGCGCGCGGAACGGGGTTACTTGCAAAAAAATAGAACTGATTTCTATTCGCTTCACTACGCTGATTATTAACCACTCGCACTAACCAGCAGCTGCCCACACCTGTTTTGTACTAATCACTAAGCACCTTTTTTTTTTTAACGCAGTGAAAATGCATAGAACTGCATACCACCTGAAATAAACAACTGCACTCACACTAATCAAAGTGTAAACCAGCCTTTATTTGTGTTGTGGCTCTCTCTTTCTAATAACGTAACCTCTAGAAATAGAGTCTGGAAAGTCCACACTAAAAAGAGAGATCGGCCCACAGAGATGTAGGTATTTGACTCAAGTTGTTGTTCCAATTGTGGCCTCCATTTTTATCTACAACTTCATGGTCCGAACCAATACTTGCGTTGATTGGAACGTATAACTCAGACAAAAATATTTTGTACTGGCAATTTAATCTTAATCGATTGAACAGATTAAAAATAAATAATATTAATTTATTTTCTAAAGTATGCAGTCATAATAATTGATTTATGATTATTCCGTGTCTTATAATTACAACATGTGTTAAAAATATCATGTTGTATCAAAATATTTAGGTAACGTTTTTGATTTTTGAAATTATGCAATGAATTATTAAAGCTGAATCATCACCTTTTTTGTAACGGCAACCCATTTCGGCGTGGGTCAATTTGTTAGCGTGGGTTGATGGTGGTTGAAGAAATATTTATCTGGAAAAATAAAAGTGCGCCGTTAACAATAAAGTGGCTAAAACAGAAGAATATTATCATGTGTGAGTTACTTTTGCGTTATTTACCGTAAATATAATGAGCGACAGCATTCTCTTTTGTTATTGATTTCTGTCATTCTTCGGGGTGGTCGCATCGGTTCATTACGTTCCTGTATTTTTTATTATTTATACAGATGGTGTTATTAGATGTGTATACGATAGTTATCAGTGGCTAAGCAGTACATAAGTAGCACCGCGATTACATTGGCGTGCTGAAGTTGTGTTTGTTTTTAGTTTTTCGCTTAGTGTAATGTTTGACAAATTTTTTTGATGGGGGTGGGTTGCCGCGGGTAAGTGATCCGCGCCCAATATTTTCCATGTCCTCTACCTTACCATGCATACTTTATTGTTCAACATAAATCGTGGTTAGTGTAATAGTTTATCATATCTATTATCCAATTTAAGATACTGCTATGTTTATGTTTGGGAACAGTCATTATCAAGCAATCAAATCTCCCTACGCCGTAAGTGTAAAGCCGGAGGGACGATCACAAAAAACCGTGATCATTAAAGATTGATGGTCTCAAAAGGGGTCCTGTTGTAATTCAAATTGCATTATTATTGAATGGTTTACTTGAAGCTCAACAAGTACTCCTGCTAACACCAACTACTGGCTATAGGATGACAATGAGATTATTAAAAAAATATTAATTTGAATCTAAATTTAACAAAAATAAAAGTAGGTAACATAAGTAGGTAACAAAAATAAAAGATTTATTAATGGTAAATGGTTAGACAGCGTTGTGGTTGAAAATATTTATTGTTGCTATGCATGATGCGAATAAAGAATACTATTGCTGTTCACACCAATCATTAGTAGGTAAATCTGTTTGTTTGTATGGATAGTCTTTAAGACTACTGAACTGATTTATAAAAACTGATAATAATTATAAGATTGCAGTTAGAAAAAAAAAACCATTGTATCTGTTATAGAACATAGGAATAACATAGAAATAAAACAATGAAAATAAAATGTTATAAATCCAGCTTTACTGATCTTCCTTAATCCACACAAAGTAATAACTACTAAAAAATAGGAATAAAGTAGTCTGTGTAATGACTAACAATAACAAATAATGTAACATGAGTAGCCATCTGCATAATCTATCAAAACAATATTGGGTTATTTACACTATTTATAATTCAAGCTGAACAGATTTTTGTGAAATTTGATGCTAATTGATAAGAGCAGAGATTGACATATGAAATTGTTTAACCTCAAATTCCTACTAAAAAAAAAAAATTACAAGGTGTCAAAAGGCACAACTTGTTCCATAAAAAACATTTTGCCAATGAACTTTGATGAAAAAGGTTAGGCAATCATATTATTTCATCAATACTAAAAGTATCAGTAAAATGCCAAAATAGCACAGAATCCTTTGTCTCCGATAAAAATTTGAATATAACTGTTAGCATAATATTAATAAATTTGAATTTCAACTTGGACAACGGAAAATTTTCGATGTGATACAATGATACATTATTTATGTCTTTTTGACGTCGGTCAGATTAAATCTCTTTCAACATTGTATACTTGCCATAAGATGATCTTTGCGTTGCGATTATTGTTGTTGTGTTGTTGTTTCTTTGTGAAACTATCACTGATCATAGGAACTAGGAAGTCCTTTGATATGATAATGATTTAGTTTTATTCTTCAACACAATGCCAGTTAAACTTTTAACCTGAATTATTGTTATTCATTATTTGAATAATAACGATGTTAAAATTGAGATGAGACTCATTGCTCCACTGTTACTTCGCCTGACCAGTTGTTTTTGCACCAACTCTTATATTTTTAAGGTGGGAGCATATAAAAAAAATATGTATATGCTTCATTGATTAAGTTAAAAAAAACAACAATTTTCCCTAACTATCCAATTTTTTTAAAATAATAAATATACTGATATTTAACTTGTTTCTTTTGCAGAATATCTGGTTAGAAAAATCAAGCAAGTTGGAATATTTTAAAGAAGGTAAGTAATTATTTTATATCAATAATTTTCATTTTATGTTTTTTTTTCGATGTGTTTCCTCATTCCCCACACTATTTTGTTATTTAATCAATTTTAAGCCTATGAATATATTTATAGATTAGCACCTAATGTAACTCTATTCCTTTTGGCTCACAATAACATCTTTGAACAGAATCTACCATACCAAAAAAAAAAACAGTATTTTTCCTACATGGCAACAAAGAACAAAGGGGAGACACAAAGTGGCAAAATTGATTATTAAAATCAAACATTAATAATCAATTTTGTGCTCCAAAAAAACAGAATACAGTTTTAACAACGTCAAAAACCCTATTATTATTCTACATATCATAAATAAGTAATGTAACTTCAGGAGTGGCTCATGAATTGTCATTTGTTTCAGACACGATGTCGCAGCAGTACAGTTTGCGGTGGAACAACCACCAACCAAACTTTATTTCCATGTTCACGACGCTACTCAACACACAAACACTCGTCGACGTCACACTCGCTGCTGAAGGGAAACATTTACAGGCACATAAAGTAGTCCTTTCCGCTTGCAGCACTTACTTTCAGGTATGTAGTTTGTACAATATAATTTTTTGCAGATTTTTTCTATATCTTTGTGATACGTTTTCATATCCTATATAATTAATCGAATTTTTTAATGCTTATTTCATTGTTTTTTATTCCATTCTTTGTGATAGATAAAATGTAAAGTTATAATATATTGTTTGATTACAGGCATTATTTGTGGAAAACCCATCGCGACACCCTATAGTCATCCTCAAAGATGTCACATTTTCAGATCTACGTACAATGGTTGATTTTATGTATTACGGCGAGGTCAATGTTACAGAGGAGCAGTTGCCGCAGGTTTGTACAATATTAACTCACCATTCCCTTCAATATAATTCTGTTATTATCTAGGTAACAACCAGATGTCATTGTAATCCATGTAATTGTGACGAAGAAACATACATTTACCCCTATAATATTAGCGTGATTAATACTTTGTTTTAAATTTTTCTATGATGGTCCAATTTACAGGTGCTGGACACAGCGAAACTGTTGAAAATTAAAGGTTTAACCGAAATGCCAGACTCCACATCCCTAACAAGGTCTCAAGGAACATCAGCTGACTTCCAATCTTCCGGAGATCACAACAATGATCAACAAAGGCTATCTGCATCACCATCTTCACCTTCCATCAAACGGAGGCGGTATGATAAATAATATACTTACTATGATATAAATATACTAGATAACTTAGTCTAAACTAAACCTGTTATTTGAAAATTAGATTTTTTTGTTAGAAAATGATTTAGGTTTTTTATCTTTAGGTTTATATTCGTGAGGACCTGAGGTTGGAGACAATGTTGCACTATCACTGACCTCCCCTTATGGGCAGGTGTTTGAAACAGACTTAAACAAACTACTGAGCATATTGTTAGAATTATTGATTTTGTACAACAAGAATTTCTTGCAATCTTATCATCTGTTTTATAGCCTTAGGGATATAAAATTATTTACCTGTACCTGTAGTTCTTACTAGATACAAAATTAACTTAGTTTTTTGTAATATAAGTAATATGGATGGATAAAAAACTAACATACTAATCTTGATTAAAGGACCACCCTTGACAGACGTAGGAAGAGTTCGACCGGATCTACCTCTTTGAACATGGTGCCGGATGAAGTAAGGCATGAGGAGAACCAGACGGTGGAGTTGGTGCGTGACGGGATCACGCTGAGCAGCGTGCCGCGTCGCCGCGAGTACGACGACCGACATGACAACCAACAACAAGTGAGTTTATCTATAGCACTTACTGTGTTCCAGTTTGAAGGGCAATGTAGTCAGTAAAATTACTGGGCACATGAGACTCACCAAGTGATGTCTCGGGGTAATGAGTGCGGTACAGTGTTGTACACTGTATTTGTTATGGGAGACTTATCAACTAATGTCTCGGGGTGACAAGGCCAGTACAGTGTTGTATACTATGTCTGTTATGGGCAGGTGTGTTGCTTATCATTAGGCGACCTCCTTGGTCGTCTCGTCACTTGATCACTTAAAAAAAATACTAATATTGTAAAGGAAGGATTTAATTGTTTGTTTGTTACAATTTAAACTCTGCAACTACGGAACTGAATTCATAAACTCATTCACTGATGTTGATGAATGGATTCCTGCTATATACACTAATATTATAAATGTGAAGAGTGTATATGTATTTTTAAATGTATATCTATAATAGAAGCGCTCATGGCCCAGTGCTACCCGCGGAACACTTGTGATCCGTGCGGTTAAGCAACGTCTGGCACCGTCATGACTGTGATGGGTCATTACTAAAAATGACTTTTAATTTCATGAGCGTTTCCGTGCTTCGGAGGGCACGTAAAGCCGTCGGTCCCGGTTGTCGTACTAACATCTTCGACAGTCGTTACGGGTAGTTAGAGCCCTCAAAAATCTAACAGTCAGTTTAACCAAAAAATGTCGTATAGCCCTCTGGGTTGTGAAGGTCTGATGGCTGTCGTTTCACGTAAAATACTGACATTCCGCCAAATCTGGTTAAACTGAAAACCGACCCCAAAATAGACATGGGATAAAGGTTCGGAAAAGAGATCTATAAGTAGTGCATAGTTTTCTGGTACTTCAGGAAAAATACTAATTTGCTTTTTGTTTATTTCCTTTTTGCTAGACTGAGGCACACAACCTGAACATTGATGCACTATCGACGGTCGAGAATAATCCCACCGGCATGCCTCCAGGTAAGTTTCACACATGCTATTAACTTGATGTCTTTGAAGCTATTAATTCAACTTACTGACAACAATTAACAACATTATTAATGATATTAACTTCGATTTGGCATTTATACTAATAGTGTTTCTTTTTTCTATATCCTAACAGTTAATAACGAAGAATTTGATGTGTTTGGTTAGTCAAAATTAAAATATTTACTGTGTATCATTCGCTTATATAAACAAAATTTTTGCCTCAGCTAGGAATATAACATAATTTTATATTTATACTCGATAAAACGTACGATTTTACAATTATAAAAGTTAATCTGAATTGTCTATGTCCAATTGCTCACAAATGTTTGAACTACAAGGTGTGCAACATTGTCCGTCCGTGGGATATTACGGTATATATTTCAATATTATGTTATCAATGTATGGATCTTCACTGTTTGTCTTGAAACTTGCACATCTGTGTCTTTGCATGGCGACAAGTCTTACTATGAATAATAAGAATAACTCGAAACATATTTCTTGCAACAGAAAAATATTGTAACATTGGTGTTTACAATAGGATAAGACGATTTTGCTTCTTCTTAAATATATGTATGTATGTGTATTTAAAGGGTCGTATTTCGTGTTTCAAATATGTGTTATCGATGTTTCCTCACCTTACCTTCCTCTGTGTCGTAGCCGTAGTATGTATGTACAATCCAAGTTAACATATAACCAAGGTCGATATTTCAATATCAATTTGGTATTATAAAGATAACTTGTATTGTACATTCAGTTGTTGTGCAAACCGGTCTTGTCATGCTTTCATGTGTATTTGATGGATGTTATGTTAAATGTTTCTGTGCACTTGTCAGATAACTTACGTATTTTGTTAGTTTACATAATAAATGTTTGTTTCCTCACGTCACGAAACCGGTTTCACGTTTTCTTTTCAGGGAAGGGAGATCAATGTAGATTAATAAAATTCCCATTGAAAAAGTTGTCTATCTTTAATGTAGCGAAAAAAGTAAAGTTGTATACTCAAAAACCATTTATCTCTCTTCCCAGGAGGACAGTGGATGATGGAGCACACATATCCGAGGTACTCGAACGCGTGTCTCGGGGGAGGAGGCGGAGGCGGAGGCGGCGGCGGCGGCAACAACGGCAACGCTCTGCAGCCGGAAGGTGGCATGTACATAAATAACGTGATCCACCCGCATATGGAGGTGGACATGAGTGAGTACACGCAGGGCCTGGGCGTGGCGGGGCCCTCGCCCGGCCCCAGCTGCGCGCCCGACGCCCAGCCCGCCCCGGACCATCAGCCGCAGATGCCCGTCAAGCGGCGCCGCACCACCAACCCACAGTCTGAAGAGAATTTCCAGAGGGCTCTGGAGGCTGTGCGCTTTGGGGGCATCGGCTTCTGTAAAGCCGCCAGGATGTTCGGAGTCAACAACAGAACGCTCTGGCTGGAATACAAGAAGAAGGGTTACCCGAACAACAGACCCAGCATCAAGAGCCGTATCAAACGTGAGCACACGACTCCACCGCCCGAGCACAAGGAGGAAATGCAGCTGCCGGAACAACAGATGGCGTTGATATGTCCACCGCACCCGGTGTCCGTAGGGTTCATAGACTCGCGGCCGATCGATTTTCCGCTCCAGGGGATGCCGCACAACTCGCCCCTCAACATTCTGGGGGTGAACTTCAACTCTATGCAATAGAACGCGGTGTGCGGCGCGCCCACTCGCGAGGAGAACCCCCTGTTGTGACAGGAGTGCGGCGGCCGCACACAGGCCGCCTCCTCCCCGCCGCAGTGGCAGCCGCACCACCGCCACCAACACGACCTCGACCTGTATATACACATGACACTGTAAATACTCAATAACTAGTTATAGGGTGTGTACCTACGTACATGTAGCATATTGTATAACAAGTTGCCTTTTGAACACATTTCTTTTGTATAATGTTATACAACGTTCATTGGATCTAAATAGATTCCAATAGAACTTGTGAGTATATTAGCAAATTAAACTACCAATACCTTAGTTTAGTCGCTTTAAAGGTAGTTATTTTATATATTAATATACTATATTGAATGCGGACTTGCCGTCTGTACATGATGTTCAACCTTTAACTGATACAGTTATTGTGGATATAAAGCGCATAATGTTATCATTATTATTAGATGAACAAGTTATTTAGTTAGTGCCACTGGTGGTCTCACAATGCCTCAATCGCAGACTGATTTCATAGACTTTAGATTCATGTTATAGATTAGATACAAATAGCAACTGCAACAATTTTATCACATTATTTTATCCATTGATGACAAAATACACATGAGATGCAGACGAGTAACAAAGTCCAATGTGATCATTGCCATGAAACCTAATGTATTTCTAGATCTCAATAGAACATTAAGGCGCGGTACCTAGTAAGTTTACATTAACATTAATTTTCTAGTTTCGGTATTACTGCCTTTTTAAATATTAGTTTACATACATTTAGATTACTCACCTGGAAACGAAAATACTGGCCATATTTTATAAATGTAACTTAAATTTTATCAATGCAATGAAAGGAATAACTTAGGATTAGGTTTATGAACATTTTGTTTATTTGGACCTTTGTACGGATTGATTTCTGCTTTGATTTACTTAAACTTACTCATTTTTCTAAGTTTTAAATTTAAATGCGGAATACTTATTTTAATTCGTATTTTTAATTTTAATTGCATTTGTCTATAATATATGCGTAGCGTATGTCCAGAGATCTTTTTTCGTCCTGATATGATTTTTACTCGTTTTATCCGTCTTTTTTATTTCTTTATTATTAAATTTAGCTCAATTTGTGCGAGCATAATATGTACTAATAATAACACTTATTTAGAAGACTTTTTGTTTGTAAGTTTTAACTGTGAGATAGTGATTTTCTCAATCATGATTTTATTTGATTTACTAAATTGTCGGATACTTAATGAGTTGTGCCAGTTTGTTTTTAGTATTGATTCAAGCTTTATGAGAGCTGCTCTAATTATTATTAATTCTGAAGTATACTCGTAATTTATTTCTAAAATGAACTGAATATTTTGATGATTCTGTGATTTGTGACGATTTTTTTTAGTCCCATTTTTAGGTTATTATTTCTAAGATTAACTCATTTCATTTTATTCATCGAAGTGCAAACGTAATTACAGTTGTAACTGATTGTGTTCAATATAATAATATGATTTTTGGTAATTTTTAAACACAATGGTCACGATTCTAGAAGAACTACTTCAACACTTAAAAAAATTTTCGTTTATAATTTGAATTAACAATCCTCAAAGACTTAATTGATTTTGATTAAAAAATAATGTAGTATTATTTAGGTATTTTTTAAAAATGTGATCCCAGTAGTATTATAAATATGTTCACCATTACCTCTTAAAGCGAGGGTTAGCCAAACGTCAGTATTAAAGACATTACATCGATAGAGCTAGTCAACACTCTTACCAGTGGTATTGCATTTTCTCAAACAACACAAAATAACCTTTAGATTATGTCATATTTGGCAGCTACATCACATTGTTTTTAGTTAGGTTTTTAGTATCATATATTAAATATATCGCTTTCATTTATACAATATGGTCACATATAATACTGATATTTAATTTTAATATTTTATAGTTAGAATACACGATAAATGGTCGACATGATTCTTTGTACCATTTGTGTATAAGTAAAACATCATTTAAATGAAGGTTGTCAAAAACTTAAGTATTATTTTTAATTTGAAGCTTATTTTAACGTAAATTTAATATGAGATAAGGGATAACGATGAAGTGCTAATGTAAAACAAGCAATATAATGTTTATTGAATGTAAGTAGCAATTTGAAACATCGGCATTTGTACCGATCGCCTCATCAATACACCAATAGTATTAAGATTTTGTAATGTACTTATTTTTATAGTAAAATTGTGAGATAGTTTTAAGATATGGATGTAGTTTATGAGTTGTTTTATGAAATGTATCGCTAGAGATCTCGTTTATATGTATGTATTGCGGTTAGATGTTTAAATATTAATATTGTATTGTTACGCTGTGCCCTACCCAGCTACGGCTTGTGATGTTCTAACAACTGTATGTACCTCGATTTTAAACACAAAATAATTATGCCGTTTTTATAGTAATACGCGACTAGTACAGTGTGCGCAAAGTAACTAGAACTAAATGGTGCGCATTGCGCGTGATTCGATGAATATGGTGATAAAATAGAGTGTCTTATTACGGGAATATGGTGAATAATTATAAAACCTTAATGATAAATTATTTATGAATAAAAAAATTAATGTTTTAAATAATTAAAAAAAATAATCAATTTTCACAAAGATGTCTCCGCAAATCTTAGTGATATTTGATAGGTTCGTAATTTAAATAATAAATTTGTGATTGGTCCACGGCGCGCGCTTTTGAATACTCTTGCGCAAGTTCTAGTTACAATGCACCAAGTATACGAATGTTGCAGCTGACATTGATAACTAACTAAATGATCAGTTGATTTTACAAGATTTTATATATGTTCGTTTTATCATCCTCTTTATTACACGTGGCCTAGAACAGCTGATCAAACATAGTGTTTGAATATAGCAGTTGAATATGAACAGGTTATCATCAGATTAGACGGGCATATGTTTCTACAGAGTGGGATGTTACCGTTCGTAGGCCTTATGAGAGTAGAGAAATGTTCTTTCATACAGATTATTAAAAAACTTTTTAATATCGTAAAAATGTAAATATACCAAGTCGTAGCGCACTATCAATACACAAGTATATATCATTAACCAAACGTAACGTAAGTAATAAATGCATTTATAATACCGCTATTTACGTTACATACAATGAAAGTATTTTTATACAAGTTACCTAAGTATATTTTTGTGAGAATGGTGGAAGTATGTTTTTAAATATAAATTTATTTTTAAGTTACTGTAGGTATAGGATTTATATAAGAATGGTCACAGATGCCAGTGGTGATTTATGTGTAAGTCTACAATGGCCTATAGCAGCTACTCGATGACGTTGCGGCTTTACATTGGTTCTCTTGTAGCCGTAGCAAATACAGGGTGCTTCGTGAATCGCTGGACGGAAAGTGCATATCAAAAGAGAGCAATAAATGCAAACTAGTTATTATAGATGTTGTTAATTAACGTTAAAATTAAACGTACTTAGTATTGCCTTTTTTTCTACTACCTTTTTTTAAATATTGAAAATAAATTATGAATATTTTTTCTTAAATAAAAATAAAATACTTTTGTCATTAAAATAATGTTTGCAAGTGATCGTATTAAAGATCTGATTGTTGATTCAATAGATTATTAACGGACCACCCTGTATCCAGTTGATTGTTGATTTAGTGAACGATCTAAGTACTTGACTAGCTCTCTCCCTCTCTCTGTCACCGTCATAACAAGATCGCACGCGCACATTGTGATTGTGGAAACACGTCTAAACATTAGTATTAATTAATTTAAGATTCTTTTTATAAGTATTATATTTTTATAATTATTGCTATTTTTACAATGATCTTAATTTTTTCAAGTTCGATCTCCATTTATAAGTTTTTCGACTGATTCTATATTGAAAATTGATTTAAAGACGAGTTAGTTTTCACTTACTTTGTCAATTTTCATTTGTAAATAATATAACGATGTATATAATTAATTGATTGGGGATGTAATTGAGAGGTGTTACGCTGGCATTTATATCTTGGTATTGTATAAGTATAAAGACTGCTAGTGAAGTGGGAAAAGTAAAGATAAAATAATTACGTTGATCCAGTGCCATTAAAGTATTCGCAATAAGTGTATACCATGATGATTATTGAGGTATTTCTCGCGTGACGGGGTACTATGTTGTTACCATTTGCATTTAATTTACAACCTACTTAATGTAAGGGGTTCGCACCTTGGTCTGTTATTATTAGAACCTATACTATATGTCCCAGTTCATAAAGATTGGTTTATTGGAACTGTGACGTTATTAAAAGCATAATTATCAGATGAAACACGTGCGTAGCACTAAATGATTGTTCTATACCAAAATAGATAATAAAACATTTGATTATTTTGTATGTTGATTTTTATTTCACCTTTTTATGATTAGTGTAATATATTATTGTCTTCTTCGTTCTTAATATAAGTCGTTTTTGTTCGATCAGTGACAAATCAGATACGTTTTTAAAATGAAAAATATTTGGAAGTAATTGGAATTTACAATTCGATTAATCGTGTGCTAGTAATGACTACATATATTCAAAGTCAACCAAAATAAATACGTTGTCAATCGCTTGCGCATGTGTGTTGTGTTGTTCATCTGTTACTAAATGTCGTATATTGCTCAGCGCACATCGGGGACGACAAGGCTTATGTTGAGTCTACTAATTCTCTCATGGTTTGGGCTAACTAAACATTGAAATACAAATCTTATTATCACTACATTAACGTTTTCAAATTCTTCGCCCTGTCATCTCCGCTGTGCGCTGGCCTTCAATCTTGCACACCATAAATATTCACAGTAAGTTTGTTTCCCAAGAATCGTTGATATCGAGTTTGAAGCAGCGCCGGTCGAAGTTGTTCAAGCGCCAGAACCGCGTGGCTGAGGAGCGTGAGCTGCGGCGCCAAGTGTCGGAGCCGTCGAGCGTCGTCACGCAGCCGCCGGCGCTCAGGAAACATGACTCCTACCCGCAGTACGCAGCTAAGGTAATAAACTAACAGTCTTTGATTTAGATCTATAAGAGGTACTGCTGCTACGCTGTACACGTTGACTATACGCTATGTATGAATATGAATACGTTCTACCACTAAATGAAATTTTCTCCAAGGTCTGAAAGTATGTTTACTTTCACCATACGTTATTCTTATGTATGCTATGTACTCAGAAGAATGCACGGTGTCCGTTCAGGTCGAGCAGCGATTACACACTTCGAAAACTAGGGGTGCGCCAAAGTTCACCTAAAATTTCAACTCCGATAATTGGAAATCCGAAAATTTTCTTCCTAACATTTTTTATCCTAACAATCGCAACTCCTAAAATCTTTGTCACTAATGTTATAATTCCGAAACATTTGTTTTCCTATATTTTCTCAACATAACCATCGTTCATACTATTATTCAAAGTCATATCTTTTTTGTTTAGATTTATTTTTATGTATTATAATCAATATTATATACATAAATTTTTCGTAACTTTGTTTTTACGTAACATGTAGGTATAACTTATAACGCACGAGCCGAGCGAGCAAAACCAGAGTCCTGCTCCAATCATTCAGTCAAGTTCCAGTAACGAATCGGTCCTATTCCTAATTATTGGTTTAGGTTATGTTAGAACTGTGACCCCAACGCACGAGCCGAGCGAGCGTAGCGAGCGTGCCGCGGCAGCGGCCGGCGAAGTGCCAGAACCGAATTGGTCCTTTAGTTATGGTTATGGTAAACTCCCAGGCCATAAGCATAACCGTAAACGAGTCGTATAATAATCATTAAAACTATAAATATCATCTTCTACCCACATATATTTTTTATTACACTTGGTAAATGTTTCTTTCTGAGCATGAGTGAAAATATTATGGTAAGTATGTTTAGGGATAAAAGCGTTATGATAAAAAACAGTAGGAGTTTAAATATATTTACATTAATGATATTAGTAATTAAAATTTTCGGACACATCAGTGTTATGAACATCGTCGGTAGCACTACAAATAGTATGAATTAAAACTTTAGGATGAAAATTTTTAGGAAGAATGATCATTAGGACTACAAATAGTTAGGAAAAACATTTTCGGGTAAAGAACTTTAGGTGAGCCAATATGGACCCGAAAACTTGATATGTGGCTCCTATAAACTATACAATATATATTTTTACAGAACCGTAAACCGAAACCACAGAGAAGCGAGAAGGAAGTACCTCCGGTGTTCATCCGCGCCGTGACCGTGATCGACCGTCAGTCGTCTGCTGGCGGCGCCACCAGCACTTGTACCAGTGGCACATCGATGGTGGGTGCGCGCGCGCGTCACACCCCCGCCGTGCGCTCCGGCCCGCCTCTAAGCTGCAACTTCTGCTGGAACACGATCGACGAGTGCGGCCGTATACTCCGCCGCAAGACCCAGTACCACTGCCCGGAGTGCCGCACTAACTTATGCATCGTGCCTTGCTTCCACGAGTACCATGATGCCGAGGTTGACACCTCCCGCGCCAATGTCAGATGAATTCTCGTCGTAACATAAACCGATCACAGCGACGTACTGTTTTCTCTTGCCATCCATTATTTTCTCTATAAATCTTCCGGAATTTAACTATTTTTGTATGTCATTGATGACTTGTGAAGCGGTTACCGCGCCGCCTTGGGTGAGAGTTTCGGGTTTGATGCCGGGTCAGGCATTTGTGATTCAACAAATGTCTGTACCAACGTGTTGTATGATTGTGATGTATCTGTGATTTGTGGATGTCCGTATATGTAAGTGCTGGTGTGAGAGTGTAATACATTATTTTTGTTTGTTACGAAATTTTATTATTCATTATTTGTTTTTTTGTTAACATTTTATGGTATGGAATAGTTGCAACATTCTCTTTCTTATTCAATTAAGAAGTGAAGAGTGTTGTATGTGTAAAAGAAATACATAGTATGAAAACGAGTGGAACGAACAAAAAGCAAAGTATTTGTGTATTTTTTTCTAAATTATTTTTTTATCCGTCTCCAACGAAAGAGATATTCGTACTTAATGTTATTACTATGGTCCGGGAAACATAAATCCGATTTATGACCCCTGTATTAATTTACGACCACGAAAAAAAACCTTCAAAAATAGACATTTTACCAGTGCCATAACATAACAAAGAAAATGCTTATTTAAATTAAATATGAACCGTAGTCGGGTTTCACGATTTTAAAATTTTATTTTATTGTTATTAATATTTATTTAAATTTCTTTTATTTCTTAAAATATATTGGATAGAGTAATACATATGTATACCACTTACTGAACTTAAAGCAAGAATTTTGTATTATAAATACTTAAATTTTATTTATTTACTTGGAACTTTATTTTCTTCCAAATTTTAATTATTTTTTCTTACAATTCTTGTTCTCAGTTTTGTTAAACTCCAGTCTTCAGAGAGTAAAATTATTTTTATGAATAAGAATAAATGTATTATATGGTATATCTGTGATTGTACGTGGTTTGATGTGAAAGTTGATTTTTGGATAATTGTATGTCTTTTTTTATTTAACCCACTATTTTGGGATTTTACAACTAAGGTAATGCTGTTAAATACATACGTCCTATGATAAGCTTAACAAAATGAATCGAAATGTTGAAAAATCTTCTTAAATGCAGCCCTTATGTGGGCTACGATATTAATATTTATATTATCTGTGTGTTGTAGTTTCAAACGAAATGTAATTTAGATTATAAAATTTTGTATAGTTGTTTAACCTTCGCATACGAGACAGACTATATTTACAAAAGTATAGAAAAAACTTACTTATCTTATAACCTTATAGTAGCATCATAAAGTGTGTACTTTAAAATATCCACTCGTTTTTATAACCAAATAACGGAATCTTATATATTCCCAATATTAATAGCACTACTCTCTTTTCATACAAAAATGTTTAATTAATAAAAAATAATTCTTCTCTTACGAAGTGCATAAGATAAATATGGCAGCGAATTAGAATAATTATTTATATACATAAATTTTTACTAATATATATTGACACGGTTTTTGTCATTATTTAAAACGTGTCTTAACATTTTTATACAGAGTAAATATATTAATATTATATGTTTAAGAAAACTTAACTAACACTTTAAAAAAACTTATTTTATTTTTGTATCTAGACTTCTAACTATAAAGAAGTATAATCTCAATCAAATGCACTAAAAGTGTATCGTTTTATACAGTAAAATATAGTGTTAACAAAACATAGGTATCGGGGGCTTGGCCTTGATTTAATACATCAATTAAAACATCCTTAGGATTTCACATATATATTACATTTTATACCGTCAAGGCACAAACATTTTTTACTAAAGAATTTTATGAAGCAGTGATGTCACTAGAAAAAGAAGCATAATGCCACGGGCCGTTGAAAACGGGAGCCCCAGTCTAACAAAATATATAAAAGACATCTTTGCTAAGATAATGAACAGACATCATCTAATGAAGGTCTCCAACTGCTCAGTAACGCCACAGTATATTCGTATATTCTTTCGTAGCGAGTTGCATCCCAGTCATAGACACTACCTTCGGGATTTCTTTTTCATCAAATAGTGTTACTAGTTAGGAACTTATAGTTATAACGGTTACATAGACTAACAATAGTAACTATGTGATTCGATAGCACAAATATATCGGTAAAGTCATACCCATTTTCTATACCAGTTAATATAATGTAGTTATATATATTTCAACGGTAATTCTAGATTCCGTACTATAATATATTCATTTATATTGTAACTATATACTTAATCTAATATGTATGTTATATTGAACATTTTATACGTCTCAGATGTATTTTTATGTATTGTAATGTTAAAACATTGGTCCGTTTGTACAATAATGGTTGTGTACAAAATTCGATGACCTATGTTTTATAGATGTGTGTTGATAAATGTTAGTATAGATACTTGTTACTTCAGCGTTCGAGTACCTAAAATATTTTATATACTGGGTGGAGATTTAACGTAGATGGGATTAAATTAAAAATATTGATAACAGTATATATAACTGTCATATCTTATAAACTTTTCAGATTTGGTGTAAACCGCACGTAACACAGTGACTATAGTGCCCCAAATGGAGCAAGTGGTCTATATGTATGTATAGAAACATACGTATAATCGTTTCAGATATTACTCTTAAATGTTTCTTCTTAATAATTAAATATGCATGTACTTAATGTTATGAATGATAAATTAGTTTTTGCGACTATACTATATTATAGTAAAGTATCGCCAGTGTTTCAAAATACTGTACGTATACACGGTACGAGCTAAATAGATTCGAATATACGAAATATAAAAATGTATTGTCATCTCCACCCTGTATACTATAAGGATTTGTATAAGATTAATATATTGTTGAAAATAATTGTCTATGAATAATCAAAATACTTAACTATTTTTGGATATGACTGTGTATTTCATTATACCAATTAAAAAAAAGTAGTGGAAAATATAAAAACTTACCCTCTTATTTCAAAAGGAATTAGGGTAAAAATTAGTAGAAATTAATAAGTACTTGAGTATTTGTGGTTTTTAAGTATTTATTTATTTCAATCTACTAAAAAACAATGGAAATAATAAAGTTGCGTCTTTATTTCTCAGTATTTTTTACTGTTTTTAAATTATAAAAGTTTTTTTGATCTCAACAGTTATTTGATGTGAATTTAAATAATGTCGGTATTTATATACCTAGTTTGTTTATTATATTTAGTGTAGGAAGTAGATTAAGTGTGTTGCGAAATATGTAACTTAAAATTAATATATTCAAATACATATTTTGTATACCTAGAAACTGACAACATTTTATTGACATATCAATGTTAATGAGTAAAATATTGTAAAAAAAAAATAGTCTCAGCCATTTGAGACATGTATGAAAATCAAAATATCTTGATATTCAATTAATCTATACTATTTATAGTATTTCAAGATTCAATAACAGTTATTCTTGTGGTATATCTTAATTCTTAAATGTTATAGGATTAGCTGTTTGTCGGTGTTTCTTCTTTATGATAATATGTGTTAGAATAATCGTGCCATATTGTATAATTTAAAATTGTAATATCCCAAGTATTGTAGTGTTGCAGTAATGATTTGTTTATAGAAGTATTGTGAGGTTTTCATACGCAAATGATATTATAGCGGATATCACATGAATTCGCATAAAGCGACGTCAATGTGAAAATCGCTGAAAGTAAAATGGGGTTTTATAAACGCCCTGTATATGTCAAATAAAAAGTTAACAGAACACTTGAGAGGCCTGAACTGTGTATTTCAAACAAATATATCAATATAACTTTGGCAATTATAATATAGAAGAATCTACTTACATGAAAATAGATATTTTGTGTTGGGATTTAGAATATAGTGTAACTTATTATGTGTCGTATTGCATTATACTAGTTATTAGTCGTATTAAAATGTGCAATTTTTCGTTGCTTAGCATCTCATTATTAGCTACAAGGTACGCAACCCTTGTCCCGCGGAAAGATTCTCCGCCCGATTAGCCGCGCGCGATTTCGCGTGGTGCGACATTTATGATAGAGTTTTATATTTCCCAAATCAATTTTTGATTAATGCTTTGCTTTATGTACAACCAAACGATTTACCGTGTTATTACATATTTAAATAGTTATAAAAATAATATACTTATACTTAAATTTGAATTTGTCGTCTTAGATTTAAGTATAGTAGAGAGATGAGATGTTGAATTAAAATTTAAAAATATACTTACATTAATAAAAATCACTTGAATCAATTATTTAGAAGCAATTATTTTTATTTTTATTATCATTATATACCTAATTGTAACATGTAGAGTTTAAAACGTTATGAATGGAAAACAATTAGGTAAATGTTGGTTTTGTTTATGGTGCTGATTTTTTTATATCTACTTTGATTGTATACTGTCTGTACCTACAGAAATGAAAATTGATGATTAAATGTTTTGAATGTATAATAATTGTTGTTTTTTTTACTATCCTAGGGTCCTCTAGTTTTACTCACATTATAAATATTTTTTAACACACTTGCTCATGAAGTGGCGCCTCAGCGGTAATCCCCAACTTTACACACTTGTAGCATAATGTACTAATAACACACTATCTTAAAAATGTCATTATTTGACTGTACTCAACACAAATACAAAGAAAGACTACTACCCTAAAAGCTCTTTAGATTTTATGTGATCTTCATGATTCGCGAATGCCTCGATTTGGATGTGTGGTGTGTAGGTTCTGATACTGCCTCAAGTTACTTTATAGAAGATATTCTTATTATTGTTTCATCTAGGCCTTAGGGAGATATGACACTGCAATCTCGGTCAAATAAGGCTTCGTAATGTGTGTATTAATATTTTACTAGCAGCGTCCCGCGGTTTCACCCGCGTAGTTTCCGTTCCCGTGGGAATACAGGGATTAAATATAGCCTATATTACTCGCTGATAAATTAGCTTTCCATTAGTGAAAGATTATTTTAAATCGGTTCAGTAGTTTTAAACAAACAGACAAATCATTCCTCTATATAATCTGGGGGCACGGCAGTGCCCCCCGCCAAGTCGAGCGCGAAGCAAACACTGCCGTACCATCCTTTACAGGAACCCTTTCGCCGCATTTTCAGGCCCCTATTTGAGAACCTTTGGATATACCCAGAGCACTGAAATTTTCGTCATCCAGTAAGGTGTACAATCACATACTTAAAATAAAATTTCAAGTCTGTAGGTCATTTAGATCCGAAGTTAAGCGAATGCAAAGTTTCGTATTTCAGACACTCACTCACTCACTCATGATCATCAAAATAGAACTAGTACTTCCCATAAACCTAGAGAGCTGAAATTTGGTACAGAGTTAGAGTTTAATGGCCACATAAAGGGAAAACTATAAAAACTAGGATAATCGAACGGGAACGGGAATTATACAGGAACGGGAACTGTAACTCAAGAACGGCTGAACTGATTTGGCTGGAAATTGGTGGGGAGGTAGCTTAGAACCAGGAAAAGGACAAAGAATAACTTTAATCCCGAAATTCCCACGGGATTGGGAACGGGAATTTTAAAATCAAGAACGGCTGAATTGATTTGGCTGAAAATTGGTGGTGTGGTAGCTTAGAACCAGGAAAAGGACGTAGGATACCTTTAATCCCGAAATTCCCACGGGATTTGGAACGGGAATTTATAACTCAAGAATGGCTCAACTGATTTGGCTGAAAATTGGTGAGGTAGTAGCTTAGAACCAGGAAAAGGACGTAGGATACCTTTAATCTCGAAATTCCCACGGGATTGGGAACGGGAATTTATAACTCAAGAACGGCTCAACTGATTTGGCTGAAAATTGGTGGGGAGGTAGCTTAAAACCTTAAGAAGAACATAGAATACTTTTAATCCCGAAATTCCCACGGGATTGGGAACGGGAATTTATAGCTCAAGAACGGCTGAATTGATTTGGCTGAAAATTGGTGGGGAGGTAGCTTAGAATCAGGAGAAGCACATAGGATACTTTTTATCCCGAAAATCCCACGGAAACGTGAACGGGAACTACGCGGGTGAAATTGCGGGGCGCTTAGTAATAAAATACTACTCCTAAAAAGAAAAAAATGTGTCAAATAAGAAAATCTAATAAAAAAAACAATATAAACACGTTTCAACAAAAATAAATGAAATCCCACCAAAAACATTCTGTAAAAAACTAGCCAAGTCTCGATGGAGCTGCTTGTTTATCTCTAAAAAGTAATGAAATCTAGACAAAGTCGTGCCAAGTGTAAGGTTCCTTACTGCGATTTCTTTATTATTATAGTTAATGTTGTGTGACTTGGCCGTTGAACATTGTTTAAAACGTTAGTAGTGGGTACAAGTCAATTTTGTTTACACGTAATGTTGTAACATTATTAAAATACGCAGCTTTATCAAGCCTACAATTGACTGGATATTGAATCAACGTTTTTCAAGTGGCAATTTTCTATCGTCAATGGGTAGCGGTTCTGGCGACAGATTGGTGCAATAGTGTCATGGAGCACCTAGTTTTGTACCCTTGTGTACAGTTGTGTACAGTTGTGTACTTGTGTACAGTGTATCCTTCAACGGCCAAGTCACACAACATTAACTATAATAATAAAGAAATCGCAGTAAGGAACCTTACACTTGGCACGACTTGTCTAGATTTCATTACTTTTTAGAGATAAACAAGCAGCTCCATCGAGACTTGGCTAGTTTTTTACAGAATGTTTTTGGTGGGATATTAGTTTAGATGTAGAGGTAACACTACTGTATCATCAGGGCTATAGCTACAGTCGAATTTGAAGCTGGGAAGCATTGGCGTTATAAGGTCACACTGACCTCGAACTACATATATTCAATATTGAAATCTTCAATGATGTGATGAAGAACAAGAACTTCCTCCAGATTTGGATGTATTAGAGATCCATGTGTCTGAGTGAGAGAGAGGTAGGACATTGTGATTTCAAGGTTGCCCCACAATCCCCCCCCCCCTGGCTACGGCCCTGTATATCCTATATCAGGTACAGTCAGCACAAAAGTAGTTACACATACAAATACTCCAATCATCTTAAAAATCGTTTCCAATCCTGACGAATGAAAATATTAATCGAAAAAAATTTGAGCTTTTGGGAAGTTATATTTTAAGGTTAAGTTAAATAAGAAACATCACTATTAAATATAATTTTAGGTTAACTTTGTATTGCCATGTTCAAATAATTGGTAGGATTTTGGTGTGGTTCATTATTAAATAATTTAAATCCTTAAAGAAAAACAGGTTTAGACCTAATCATACATCAAAATAAACAGATGGGGAAAAATAATGGTTCTTCTACATCAATCAGATTATATAATTGAATATAACATGTTTAATATGGCAACACCGTTTAGTTAGGAAGCGGCTTACACGGTGTTGCCATAATAAAATGATTAGACTTATTCTTCTTACATTAAACACAGATTATATCAGTTAATATTACAATTTTAACATGACAACACCGTTTAATTAGACAGCGGTTTAAGCGGTATTGCCATATTGAAAAAATGATTTTATAGGTTATGGGATTTTCAGACAAATTTAATAAAACAATAAATCATATTTAAACATTTTAATTGTTTATATCAAATGTACTTAAAGTAACAATATTTTTATGTTACGTAACATATCGGTACATCTATCATAAACCAGATCACAAGAATTGGTAGAAAAAATAATTATTAATAAATGCTAGGTATCTCATACATTAAAAATCATGTTTTTTATGTACAATAATGTACAGGGAGCCAACAAAATTAAATACTGTAAGATTTTTCAAGTACTTATGGTTTTCTTTTTAGCTGTCTTAATTATGTTGATCGCACTGTACATTGTATATTTTGTTATTGATTGTATGATTTTTTATTTTTGCTCAGATAATATAATAAGGGTAACTAACGTAACGTGAAGGTACCAATGTGCTCAAATAACTGGGTGCAATGTGATGACGATAATTAAACAATATTTTAATTAGACACAAAGATTTAATAGAAAAACAAATGAAAACTCATATTTACATAAGATTATGTTTGTAATTGTTGTATTTCTAAGCCAAGAAGACATTACGTAAACACTGTTTGTGTTTGTCTCAACTACATCTGCGCACCGTACATATACAGTAACGAACTTATTTCCTAGTTTAAATAATTCTGGTAATAATATATCATAAAATAAATAAATTTTCTAGTGATGTAATATTGTCTGTGTCAGTTTTTAATTTATTTAACTGTGAAAAGCTTATTTATTATAATATAAAGGATTTTAGGGATAGGAAAAAACCACATAGTTGTGTACATCTAAATATTTTTATTATACTTGATTATAGAAATACCTTTTTAGAGTTTGCAATAAATTAATAAATGTAAGCTGTAGTAGAAACGCCTCAGATATCTATTCGATCTTCTTAAACCTGTTCTAGCCTCGTATTAACCCTAATAGTTGTCATCTATCAGACTACAAATAAATCAAAACCTTTTTAGCTCGGCTCAAAAATAAGTAAACTAAATTCTAAAATACTTTCATATATTTCATTTTTGGGCTTCAATAAAATAATAACCTTCAGTAATCAGTCAGATTACCCACCTTCTGCAGACTTATGATGCGAGTTAAATTAAACCTCCATCAACTGTAGACTCCCTAAATTTTGATAATACATATAGGGTAATAAACAAGTGACATCATGTCACATAGCTTCGTAGGGTTGTAGGTCTTACCACAAGTCATACACCTTACCATGAAACGAAAATAAGTTCTATTTCCATGGCTGTAAAGTCGAGATCCTTTTAAAATAAATCGCCGTTGGGCGTAAAAAGAGAAAGATTAATCTTTCTCTCCCCTGTGTGTTTCAAAGTGTGTGTAAGTGTATTTGTTGTAATTTGCAAATCGTAATGTGTTATCAATTTGACATCAATAGGGTGCATGCATAGGGAAAACCAGACAGAAACCACTATTACACCTCCAGTTAAGAAAGCGATCAAATAAAAGTTGTGAGCGTGTAAGTGGCGCCACCTGGTTAACAGGAAAGTATACGTTCTGAACCAGACATCAATGCACTTAAAACTAATTGAATTAAGTACAATAGCTATCTGCAGCGAGATACTATACTTAACTCCCATGCCTATATTGTTAAAAAGCGTTTAAAATAGCAGGCAACACCAAGTAATCTAAAAATACATTTGAGTATACAATGTTTCGTTATCAAACTATGTATACTCAAAACAGATACCGGGAAATGTCTTTAGTATTATCCTTTTTTCATGGATACAATTTTGGTGAAGTCAGTTTGGTCAGAATAACTTTATTAAGTATTCCTTGGTAGTTAAAGGTGTGACAGTGAATGAATTGTTTCCATGAAGTAAGTATTGTTAGCATACATAAGACAGTTACCGTGTATCCTGTATGGCTATGAATATCCCATACTGTCATGTTCAACCGGAAAGCGCGATTCAATTAAATATTTCAACGGGACAGGCGTAGAACAAATAACGCTTGTCTAAAAACCAAGTAGTCAGTAGTTTCCAAAGACCTTTGAATTGGCAACACCAAGTGGCAACCATCCAATTGAACCCTATTAAATGAAAGCAGGTTTATAGTCCCGCGTTTCGAAGCGATAATATTACGCCCTTCATGATGTAATCTACCACTCTTAATGTTTCCATGATTTTCTACTCGTAAGTGGGCTGTTTTCCGCTCAGACCTCTAGACTAGGTCCCTTATGCGTGATAAAAAAAATGTTGCATATTCCATTAATTTGTAAATCGAGCCAATTTTTTTATTAATTCCTAACGGTCATGTAAAAATACTAAAAATTAACCCATATAATCGTAACCTCTACCTAATACTTCATAATTTTTTAATTAATAAATCTGGCAAAAATACTGAGAATAATAATTGTATATACTGTCTAACAGTCTACTTATTAACCGAAGAATATCTATTGTAGGCGTAGAAAGGTATACGATGATATATATTGAAGTCCTGGTAAAGGTATTTCTATAATGATTACATAAAGAGGGGGGGTTAAGGGAATATAATATGACACCAGGACAGCGCATTATAGTGGGGCTTACATTAAATAAATTAAGTGTCGAAAAATTACATTTCGACCTGGCAATTATTTTTGTGGTGACTTTGACAGTGACAAATTACTACGATATGACAGATAACGACAGCCCAAACAAAATAAGCGTGAACCTGGTGACCTAAAAATTGTTCATAATTTTTACACAATCCATTACAAATCATGACATATGTCATGTCATATTAATTAATATAAATAGTCATAATTCACTAAAATACGTCATAATACATCATAATTACAGGCCTACAGTTGACATTCGACTCCGTTACACAATAATGATATGACATACAAATAACATTATTTTTATATGATTAACATTTATATGGGAATATATATATAAGTGTAAGAAAATACCTTAAGTCATATTGTAATGGTTTACATATGCACGACTTCGCACGAGGACGGCATATTATACATACATACTTGTAAATTGGATGATACATTCGGTATACATAAATATATATTGTATAGGGCATTACTGTATTTCCTTTAAGGTTATTGTATTGTACTGTCTCTTTAAGCATATAGTGTGACCCGTTGTGAATTTTAAACAATATTAGTGATGAATTATATTATTAAATACATGTTACTGTTGAAGCCCGTTTTGCGGTAAACACTAATAATTCACTATATTTCTTATAATCAATCAAATTGCAAGAAAAGACAACAATAAGCATTTTGTTCGATTGAACAGACAATATATGTAACCCCAGTTCATAACGTAAAGCAAGATTCGCAAGATTCCTACTACTTATATATACAATTTTTTTACTTAAACAAGTGATTATAATAATGTTTATATATTAGTCATATAAAATAAAACATAATATATAAGATGGCAACCACAACTAACTGTCAATGTGACGTTTGACAGGCGATGTTCCTACTTTGACATGAGTCATCTTTTGCCACCTTTTATTAAGTTGAAATGTCATTAAAATTCCGGGATTCGACAGTAACATAATTAGAATGTTTTATTAGTATCGCCATTTAACGTTATAATCCTTAATAAAACGTTCCTTTTACCTCAGTCTTCCAAAGTTTTCGCTTTATCCTCCGATTTTAACCTGAAATTAGAATCGGAATTTTACTTTCCGTTTCGTCTACCCCACATTAAATAACAATACAAATTATCTCTGTAAGTTTATCATTTTGTGAACCGTAACTTTCCGTGAATCAAGCGCGTGGTAGCACCAACGTCTGTCGCTTTAGATGTCAAACAATTCCGTAATTTAGTATTCATTTTAGTACATTTACGGTTCCCGAGCGACATTGATCAGTGAAGTTAATTTGATACGCCTACAAACGGCTTATTTACGTTACCATTTTAATTGTATTGAGTACAAAAATTAAGCTCATCATTTCGTTATTATGAATTGGGAAATTGACCATGATGTTGATGATTGTTGTCATAAAATAAAATGATAATATTCACGCGTCATACCAAGTACAATTTTATGCTACTCATAAATTGTATAAATTGATTATTATATTTCATTATAGACGAGAGGACAGTCTCGAAGTACAATACAACTACTAATCGTTATTTAAAATACCAATATTGGGTATACGTAACTACATTTTAATTTACGCGATGTAAAGACATTACATTAAACGTGTATATCATAGCAAAAGTTTATCAGAGGACATAATACGTCAGTTAAAATAGTAAGCTCAAAATATTAAAATAATAAAAATAAATCGATGATAAAATAAAACGATGAAATGTAAAATAAAAATAAAGTTTTGGAAATTTGTGTTTTTTTGTGTTCAAAATATTTTTATTCTGTGTCATATATTGAACGGAACAGATGGCACTAAAGACATCAATAAATCGATATGAAAATAAAATCTTCAATATGTACCTACGTCATTCTAATAATCGTTAAACAACCTAACAATACTACATTATAGACAACTAAATCTGTATGTCATTATGTCTGTTGTAACTACTTGAAAACTACGCGATTACATACATTTGAAACGTTTTATATACAAAAATTTAATCAATAAAATATGTTCAGTAAATAATAAATATTAATCATTTAAATAAGCACTGGCATTAATTAATTAATAAAATTAAAATTAACCTAATTCCCATAATAATAAAGTTCAAAATACCGTTTGTTAGAGACAAAATGTGAATGTATTGTGATTATTTTAAAACTTAATTTAATATTAGCCTAATCAGAACAAGTTCGAGATGCATATGATAATGTGTCAAATAAATAGCGAATAATTAAAAATATAAACAGTTTTCCCTGATCGCAAAATATAAAATAAAATAAGTATATCAAAATATTCGTTTTGTTATCTCTATTTGTCAGTCAGACCTCCACAACTAGTAAACAACGGAAGTTTTCAATCATAAATTAATAATCCAAAATAATTGACACTAGATCTATTGTTCATCATAATCGTGATATAAAAAAAGTTAGTAACCTATAATTTATCCGAAAAAATAATAATATTTTATTTTCAAAAAAATATACGTGTAAATGCAAGTATTGTTGTTACTGTTTAAAAATGATATAACATAAATAATGTAGGTGGAATTAAATAAAATAAAAAAATAATCGTGGATATGTCGAGTAGTTGTTTTGCTAAAATGTAGCGTCATTGGATTTCTAAGGGAACATTGACTGTTATAGAGGATCATATATTCGTTGCAATAATTATAAATAATTGTATCAGGAAATAATTAAAAATAAGCTCCATGCCGTAAAAAAAGGCATTTCGTCAACCTCAGGTATGATACGCGAATCAAATTAAATAATACGAATAAATAATTAGAAAAAATGCTTATGTCAATAATAATGTGTAAATAAAAATTATGGTACGATCGTTTTATGCTTTCTATGTAGAATGGAAACACCCGAATACAATCTGTAAAAACATTACACTCCTTTCTTAGCAGTCGTGTAAAATAGTTTCAAATTATCGAACATACGAAACTGGTTAAAAAGTAAAGTTACAACATAGAAAAATTGGCGTAAAATTATCGAAATTAAATTGTATAAAACGTTAAACAATTCAAATGCGCCACACTTCGAGTGTTTCCGTGTATTCCCGATGTCTTAAGAGCCAGTCACATAAAACGTTCGTGCGGTGATACATAATAAAAAGTGTATGGAAGCTAATGTTTGACGTATGTGTAGATGAGAATGCCGGCGACTAGGAATCCGACAGAGAGGGCAATCGGCGTGTAGAGAGACCTCTTCAGTGAATGCCACCGGTCTGCGTCGCGGGATCGCTTCTTGATCAGGGCAATGCGCTCCGACATCTCGCGGTTGCGGCGCCGGAGAAGAGATTCACCGCCCTCGCCGGTCGATACACTATAAACACAAAATATACACATTAACCAAGATCTTAACTTAAATAAAATATCTTCCCGGAAAATTACTTAAATAGCGTACCTTAAAATGATAAAATTACTTAAATATCTTCCCGAAAAATTACTTAAATATCGTACCGGAATATGTCAAAATTACTCAAATATCGTACCGGAAAATGTCAAAATTACTCAAATATCGTACGGGATAATGTCAAAATTAATTAAGTATCGTCCCAGAAAATGTCAAAACTACTTAAATATCTTCCCGGAAAATGTCAATATTACTCAAATATCGTACCGGAAAATGTCAAAATTACTTAAGTATCGTCCCGGAAAATGTCAAAATTACTTAAGTATCGTCCCGAAAAATGTCAAAACTACCTAAGTATCTTCCCGGAAAATGTCAAAATTACTTAAATATCTTCCCGGAAAATTACTTAAATATCGTACCGGAAAATGACAAAATTACTCAAATATCGTACCGGAAAATGACAAAATTACTCAAATATCGTACCGGAAAATGTCAAAATTACTTAAGTATCGTCCCGGAAAATGTCAAAACTACTTAAATATCTTCCCGGAAAATTTCAAAATTACTTAAATATCTTCCCGGAAAATGTCCAAAATTGCTTAAATATCGTACCGGAAAATGTCAAAATTACTTAAATATCGTACCGGAAAATGTCTAAATTACTTAAATATCGTACCGGAAAATGTCAAAATTACTTAAATATCGTACCGGAATATGTAAAAATTACTCAAATATCGTACCGGAAAATGTCAAAAATACTTAAGTATCGTCCCGGAAAATGTCAAAACTACTTAAATATCTTCCCGGAAAATGTCAAAACTACTTAAATATCGTACCGTAAAATGTTAAAACTACTTAAATATCTTCCCGGAAAATTACAAAATTACTTAAATATCGTACCGGAAAATGTCAAAATTAATTAAATACCGTACCGTAAAATATCAAAATTACTTAAATATCGTACCGGAAAATGTTAAAATTACTTAAGTATCGTCCCGGTAAATGACATAACTACTTAAATATCTTCCCGGAAAATTACAAAATTACTTAAGTATCGTCCCGGAAAATGTCAAAACTACCTAAATATCTTCCCGAAAAATGACAAAATTACTTAAATATCTTCCCGGAAAATTACTTAAATATCGTACCGGAAAATGTCAAAATTACTTAAATATCGTACCGGAATATGTAAAAATTACTCAAATATCGTACCGGAAAATGTCAAAAATACTTAAGTATCGTCCCGGAAAATGTCAAAACTACTTAAATATCTTCCCGGAAAATGTCAAAACTACTTAAATATCTTCCCGGAAAATGTCAAAATTACTTAAATATCGTATCGTAAAATGTTAAAACTACTTAAATATCTTCCCGGAAAATTACAAAATTACTTAAATATCGTACCGGAAAATGTCAAAATTACTTAAATATCGTACCGTAAAATGACAAAATTACTTAAATATCGTACCGGAAAATGACAAAATTACTTAAATATCGTACCGGAAAATGTCAATATTACTTAAATATCGTACCGGAAAATGACAAAATTACTTGAATATCGTACCGGAAAATGGCAAAATTACTTAAATATTTACACACAATCAGAACTGTTGATTGAAGTTGTTTTTATTGAGGAGGGACAAGAAAGTTGAATTTTCTTGATACTTATTGATATTTCATTTCATTGATATACTTATCAACAAAAGTGTTTTTGTCAGAAACCAAGTTTTCCACCGGTTCCTAAAATTATCTTCGGCGTTATTAAAGTAAGTATTTAAAATAATAAGTTTCCACAGTTTAGTGTTAATTTGTGTTCACAGGTATAATTATAGAGTTTTTATATTAACTTTTTAATTACATATTTAACGTTGTACATAAGTGAATATTATAAATGTAACGCAGTTGTTTCTGGTTTTACGTTGAATTTTATTCTTTGTAAAAATCGGAACGAAAAAGGAACACAAGCTCTATATGTACCCCAATATAATCGGTTGAGTAGTTTAGGTACCAATTAGGTGTTCAAGTTCGTATAATAATTAACTAGAACAGACTCCACCATGTCACCATTCTACTAAAAAAAATATCAAAATCGGATCGTTAGTATAAGAGCTACGATGTCATAGGTAGGCCATAGATATACTTACAGACAGACAAATTAAACTTATAGCAGCCCCTTTGTACGTCGACGTTTAGGAAGTAAAAGTATATCATATTTCTAAGTAACACAATACACTGAAAAGCTTAGGCAGTTTATTTCCATTGAATTTCCAGTTGTAAGTGAAATACAATTCATACTGCTGGGGGTTTTCCATTAAATTGTTCGACTTGAAAGGGCGTTGCTTCGTTTCAATACAATAGTTGTTGTTTACATTAAGTTTAGTTATAGTTTAATTCTATTATGTATTTTAGGAGTTATTTATTACCTCACTTCGAAACTCGTGATACGAACGTGACTTAGCTACTATTAATTAAATTTATAGAGTTATTTTACTCAAAAGGGAAACTCTTTTCAGGTGTTTTTTCTTAAAGATTTTATAAAACCTGGCTGATTTTATAAACTCTTGATTTTAAGACAGTATGTTATGAAGTCGTGTTTAGCATTAAAGGTGCATGACCACTGTCTAAACTTGACGCTCTTCAAGCGTTGAGAGCCGCACAACCTCCTGCGATCCTCCCTTCAGTCACAAGAGTTAAGCAAATCTACACATTTTCCCAACACAAAATTGGAGAGAGTTGCACCTGTTACACCGACAAGAACTTTGATATGATGTCGTTACACCTACAAGAGCTTAGAAGATGATGTTTATCTTAAACAAGATGATGATGACCTTAAACAAGATGATGACTATCTTAAACTAAATGATGATTATCTAAAACTAGATGACAATAATTTAAAACAAAATGAATTCCGTACCTGTCAGCAACCTCCGGAGGTTCTTCGTCTTCGTCATCAGCGGAGGAGACAGGAGATGAGGATTCGCGCGGCGGCGGTGTCGGAGGGCTCTCGTCCGAGCTCGAAGATTCTTCTGTAGTTCTCATATTTATATTGCCTGAAGATATTTATAGTTAGTACAAATTAGTCACAGTTTATTAGACCGGGTATGCCAGTTGCGTAACCTTTATATTTTTTTGCCTTTTCTATTGTATTCTGTTTGTGATGTGGGCATTGTTCCTTTTCATGTTCAGTAGTTGTAAGAAATATATTTATTCCAATTGACTTGCTTATTTCGGGTAGCGTTAACTGCCACTTGATTGTCTTTAATGATAAACAGTTCATTTTTCATTATGTTCTGAACTTGTAAGCAATATCAATTCAATTCTTGTGTTTTTGGCTTCTATTTCAATTGAAAGACTTTGGCAAGGAACGTCAAAAATGCTTTGACAATTTTAATGCAAGTATATATTCTTACGAAAGCTACTTAATATATAGTAACACTTTAATTACTATATTATGATTAATACTGTATATGTTAGCAACATACTTTTTAAAGCAAATTTTTTGGCTTTTTTCTTTTTTTTAAAAAACACACATTAAACTTTATATTATGAAATGATTCATCTAACTAACATGTTTCTTATATCCTACATGATTACCTAATTCTATTTAATAAATAAATTATGATTTGTCGTGGGAATAAAGCAATTATGGTAACTATTATTTTAACTAGCCTATGTTTTCTATCTATAATTGTCGTTGGGATTGTTTATTAATTATTATGAGATCAAATCTGGTGATTTTATAAATCATGTTTTGTACTAGTAACTATAAATTAGGTAAAGCTGTGGTGATTAAAATATAAGGGAATATAATATAATAATACTATAGTAATATAAATATTTCTAAAACATGCTGTAAGTGTATGTTAAACTTATTTTATTATAAAAGTAATTGAGGTAGTTGTAGAGTAAATAATCTTAAAAAATCCATCATTAAATTAAATAATTGTATATTACACAATGTTTTCAACATTGCATAAGGGACGATGCACAATCTGTGTAACACGGCAAAATACTTATACTTGAGAAACGAAAATATAACTAAGTTATATTAAAATAAAGTTGATATTCCTGTGCATGTCCAGAAACAGAAAATCCAAAGTTCAGTTCTTAGCGATCTTTTGGATCAGCTTTAATTTAATATCCATAATAAGTTATATTTATATTAGCCATGTAAAAATATTCTGTTCCGTGTTACAAGGCTTTTTCTTCATCTATTTGTTCTATAAAGTTACAGCACGTTTTACTCTGCAATCTCACAAAGTTATTAAAAAAATATAATATGACTTACCTTTGTCCTAATAAAAGATAAACTAAATAAAATCATTCATTAGGAACAAATGTAATTTGGCACAAGCATATTGTATATAAAATAATCAAAGTAATAGATTATTGTCTGGATAATATATCCAGTTGTTATTATTGTATGCAATTAATGTTATAATGGGTGTTTTTGGAATAAATGGAACTTAAAGTTATTTCGAAGTATATGAATTGGATTTGCAAATAGAAAAGAGAACATTTTGTAAAGTTTATAAAGTGGGCGTTCAATATAAATTATTTTAATATCACAATTTTTAATAAGTTTGTAATAAGTGTGGATACACATAAATATGTTTTTCATAATCTATTTATCTGCCATTTCAAAAAACACCCATTATTGTATTAGTAGAAATCTAAAACATTATTATTTTATTTTGTTAGCGTACACTATTGTAAATTGTAACTTTGGCTTGAAGCTCTGAATTTAATATTTACATTTTGACTCTAAATCTAGCTGCTAGTTTGTATGATCGATAGTTTAATCGGAACGATTATCGTATCGGACGAATATTATTTTCCGTTAATACACAGATGGATGAATATATCGTCCCGATGAAACTGTCCATCTGACTTAATGTGAACCAGCCAAACTAATTAATTATTGGTGTATCAGAAATGCTATTAGTCGTGCTGATTGCTTGCTTTGAATCTGGTCGCTATGACTGACAATTTCTTGATGATTGAATATCAGAATCGTTTATAAACCGCCATCAGTTTTAAGTGTGTTCTGGATGTGAGTGTACAAGTTTATTTCTGAATTTAATTATGTAATAGCAAAATTTCCTTGTCAGAAAGTGAATAAAACAGTGAATAACATTAACCACAGTAATATTTTGCTTACTTTGTTATCTATTACCGCGATGAAACTACTAAGCATTAATGTAAAAGTAGCGAATAAACAATGACCGATGAAGGTCTATGATGGCACACTTCGGATATAAGTGCAATGTGTCGTCACTCGCTAATACCAAGGGCTAGTGACGAAGAAATAATGTTTAACACGGGATCATGTTTACACACGACCTTAATATAATTGGCGACAGCGGCCTTGTTCATATTGAAGTTATTAATTGAACGAAGTAAGTCGTTTCAATACAGTTATGTAGTGTCGGTACACATTTAGAATTGACGCGCCACAGCGACGATCGATTGTTGATTGTTAGTGATCGCCTGTTAAGCTACGCGTGGTACCTTCACTAAAACCTTGACGGTGAAGAAAACGATTATTAATGAAAATGAATGCCAGCAATATGATTTCATGAACATGAATGATAGTTGGTAAATAAGGGGTGACGTGATATTTTTTTTGTATTTTTATTTTTTAATTAAAGCTAAGGTGATAGCTAGATTCAGTTGCAAAACCTAAGTAAGTACATACAAAATAATAAGATAATAGATAAGTGTAAAAAGGGTCACTAATGTGGATGACAACATCATAGAGGCATAATGACTTATGGGTTTTTATGACCTAGGGCGTAAACGTGCAGACGGGTCACCTAATGGTAACAGTCGTCACCTATGAGATACATACTTGTAACTTAGAAGAGTCACAAGTCCGTTGCCAACCTTTAACTGGACAGTAGAAGGACGAGGAGAGGGAGGGATTTGGGCTCCGGCCCTCTCACTCACCGTACGAAACGCAGCAGCAGGAGCTACTACTTCACGCCGATTTCCTGTGAGAGTGTGGTACTTCCCCGTTCGAGCTTGCCCATGTTCGAACTGTGATAAACACAGTTTTGCTCTACCACTAGGGAGTGGATGGAGTGACTTGGATGGAGTATCTGTTGGAACGAACGCTCTGTGCGAAGCGTGAGCAGGTGAAAGCTTTTAAGAGTTATTCAAATTGTGCACAGTCTTTAAAAAAGTGGCGGAACCGGTGCGGTATCTAGCTATTGTGTACACTATTATTGTTATTGTGATTGGCCAACATCAACAAGCAGATAGTTGTTATATTCTCATCAGGCTATTGTTTACCCCTGTGATTGGTCTGTAGATTTGTATTTCTGGTCTCTTTAGTGATTATACCTCTATGGAGAATGGAAAAGAGCAAAATGGATGACATGAAATTACTGCAGGACACACTTACCTAGGGAGGCGCTGATAGGTATAGCGGGGAGCGGGCGCGCCGGGGGGCGGCCGAGACTCTCGCCCCTCGGGGGCGGCGGCGGCGGGGCCTCCTCGTCATCACGAGCCACCATCGAGTATATGCTCTCCTCCAAGTTGATCTTAGCCCCCTTCTAAAGACGTAATTACTATAGATCTGCTCCCAAAGGCGTATTGATCATGATCAGATGGTCACAAATCAACTCACGTAATTAGGGTCAAGACGCTTGATGCCCTCGATTATCGCCAAATAGGAGAATCGAAGCTGCTCCGATGTCTGGATCAGCCCCATACGGTACTTGCGCATTTCGAGCAGGATTTCCTGGATGTCAACGTTGGCTTGGCCTTGCTTTTCGATCTATATACAAAACGAGTTTATGACGTTGGATAAGAGATCCTGGGGCTGGCTGTACTCAGTATAGAAAGAGAGATTTTTAATGGTGAAGATTGTTAAGTTTACAACGATCAATAAGGAGTATATTTTTGTGTAGTAAAATCATTTCAAATGGTATTTCATTCATTCATTAATCTCCAGCCCGTAGTGTTCCACTTCTGGACTTAAGCTTTTCCTAGTAGATTAAATAAATAGTAAAATCAAAACTCAAAATATCTTTATTATAGAAGAAGCTGTTACTTTGACCGTCACATTCTGACCTAAACAATTTTCGGTAAGATTATTGTAGTTGAATACAGAATACGAGTAAGTTATCGACTCACCAGCAGCAGAGTATAGTCCACAAGGCAGAATGTCCCCGACCTTCCTATACCGGCACTGCAGTGCACTATGGCGGGTCCCACGTCATCTTCCAAAGCGCCAGATGCACGCACGCGCTTCAGAAACTCAAGGAACGCAACCGGAGACGAGGGAACCTCGAAATCGGGCCAGGTCGTGTAATGGAACTGCACGATCTCACGGGTCTCGTTCGAGGTCGTATCTGTCACACTTTAAAATAAACAGTACAAGCTAAGTAATACTTCTAATAACAAGGTCAGAAATTTAAATTCTATGTATCGAGTCAATTTCTCAATAAAATTGAAGGGTTATCATCATCTATTAACCCTTTAAAGTCCGCCCTAAAAGGGTACGCACTTAAACAAGGGTTTATTGATTTGTTTGCGGAAGAATTTAAGGTAAATTTTCTAGTATTAATTTTAATACCTCAACAGCTATTTTTGAGAAATTAAATATTTTGTAAAATATCGTATTACTTTTTAGATAAATATGTAGTTTTGTGAAGATTGAATAGAATTTTATTTTGTGATATCGTATAGTTCATGTATAACGAGCGCCAGCGATATAATCTTCAAAAGAGAATTGAATAATTCCCGGAAAAATGCAGGATCACATCATAAGACACCGTGATATAACAGTATGACTACGAAATAACATTTCAATACAAAATATTGGAAATTTATTTATGATGTCGTGTCTTTTCATTAGACTTGTCTTTCTTTTCTTTTATCAATTATTATATTCATATCGATTTAAGCCTACTCATACTAATCATGATTTCTGAGCCCTACCTTAGAATTTTAAAAAACAAATTCATAAAACCATCAAATCGTTTAAGAGTATTTTAATTTTCTTGGAAATTTTCTAGAGTAAACAAATTTTATTTATTTGCCTATGCAAAGGATTATTAAGAAAAGCAAGGGATTAAGGGATTAAAAAGATAATTGGCTTTAGTAATTAGCTAAACAATTCAATTTAAAACGTAAGATTGTAAGCATAAAACGATATTTTCATCGGTGGCAAGGGAGCGGGTAAAATTTTGTTGATGGCTAACGCTGTTCAATCCGATTACAATATGAAGCAGTTTGCAAACTTTGACTAGTTCATTATTCTGTCTGTAATAGTTAATCGAAACTCATGTCCAATGTCCATTTCCTATTAAACTTTGAATTTTGCGAAACAACCGGCATTGTTCTTTAATGAAGCTAAATAAAACCGCGATTATTAGTTGATCCAAAGTGGTACAATACTATTCATTGCAATCGCCGCGTAATCTTGAGGCATACATAGTTTCAGATTAATTGTATTTATACTTACGTGAAGAACCTGGTGACGAAATAGTTGTAGTCGACCTCGCTGGTCTGTTCTATGATGAGATTGACATCACCGAGGATCATTTTGTGGGCCTCTCCGACACCGTGGGGCCAGTACCAGTGGCACTTGAGCTCGTTCTTCTCGATGACTTTATTAAGCATGATAATAGCTCGTGAGTTCTGCTCCCAGGCCATCAGCCAGAAGTGGCCGACGGTGAATACCAAAGGCCCTTGGGTCAGTATGTACTGCCTACTGATGGGCTCCATCTGTTAACAATATGATTATTCAACCTAACACATAATTAACTAGGTAGGCAAAAGTGTGTCTTTGGGGGGCTGGCAAGTTTTTTTTTAAATACTGCCTTTTGCCCGCGTCATGTAAATTGTAGACACGTCTTTTTTATTTGAATTATAAAATTACGACTGTCTGCCATTCAGACATGAATTGAAATATGAAATCTGTAGGTGTTATAGATTTTCCGTAAATTGTACTACAAAACTGTATAAGTTGTTGAATTAGGGCTTCGGTTCGCTCGCCCTAATAATACATTACAGTATGTTTTGCGTGCTCAAGATTAATTGGTACTTGAGAAGAATTTATTTATAAAAATATTACGATATGGCATGGAATCTTGTACTTTTACTTTATGTGGAATAGCGCATGTACAATGTTTTGTAAAAGTATTTTGTCTTTATGTATATGTAGGTGGATAAATATTTAAATAAAAAAAAACAATATCGATCCCGCCAACCTCAACTGTTCTTGAAGAATGTACACCTCCTTATGGATAAAACATGAGTTGCTTGAAATCTTTAAACCGACTTCTAAGTTCCAACTCAAGTGGGCGTTATAAGCTAAACCTCATGATGGGGTTACAAAATATTTAGACGCCCGATGTCATTATATGTTACGCCCAGCAAACAATCTCTAATCCACTGAATTGCTGTTAGTGCCCTTCCATCTGCATTATCTAGGGCCACTACAGAGAATATAGGAGTTTTCAGACAACGCCGTAACAGTAAGAAACCAATGGGCTGGGTACAATATTGATTTTTTTAACTTTAAATAGGCTAGCAACTCGCCTGTTGAAAAGCGCTGATACATCCAATGCTGGAGCGTTCCTTCATAGAGGTAACCTGTTCAAAATACACAATCCGTTCAAATACACACATATTAGCCAATTACAACACGAAAATAAGAAGAATAGATGATAGGTTTTGGCCAAGTCCATATTCTGTATGTATGACTAAGACTGGAAGAAAATTGCACAGAACGCTTTCGAAGCTGCTGTAAATATCCGTATTGATATCCTTATAATGCGAAAGTAACTCTGTCTGTTACTTTTTCACGGCTAACTAACTACTGAACCGATTGACTTGAAAATTGGTACAGGGGTAGCTTATGGTCTGGGAACGGACAAAGGCTATGTTTTATCCCGAAATTTCCGCGGGATCGGGAACTACGCGAGTGAAACCCCGGGGCGCTGCTAGTAGTAGTATATAATACAACGAATTCCAGATCTATAAGCTACTTACTTCTAGGTTGGGATCTTTAGCATAGTAACGACTGGTAACGGGATATTCCACGGGAGATAGAAACGTTCAAGAAAACACGCTTAAAATAAACAAAACTTAAACTTAGCAAGACGAGAGAAGGCCTAAAACTAATGCTGTTGAATGATAGTTCAATAACAAGTGTTCCTTATTCAGTTAATACATATCTATCAAAGAAAACACAAAGTAATTAAATTAAACGTTGAACCCCTCTGGTCCGTATCAAAACTTTTGGAAGTTTAACGTTCATTATTTATTCATCAAATCTATTTTGAGTTACAGAAACCAAAGAAATGGTGAAATTTTCCACTTAATTTCGTTACAAATGATAAGGTTCTTTATGTGAGGAAGGTAATACGTATAAGGAGATAAACAGATTCGAGGATGAAATCCTTTCTATTCTAATATCGTAAGCGCGAAGGTGTCATTGTAAGAGTGTCCTTCTTTTACGCACCAATGCTACAAAGGATAGTCGCCATATTTTGCATAGAAATACTTCATTGTAAACGTATCCCTTTATAGGATTATAGAAATAGATCTGATATCACACAAAATTTTTGTTATGATGGAAATGTACATGTTTAATAAATTTGGATTTTTAAGTGCATCAATTAAAAGTTAAGTTACACACTAACTGGTTTTAATATTATAACAATCTTTCAATTCACTCTCTATTGTAACATACATCGATCTACATTTGGTTCATACCAAGCCAACTCAAAATCCGAAAATACAGGCATAACGTCAAAAGGCATCGAAACTAAATCCCTAATTAGTTTGAAATGAGCATCTGAAATATAACTCCTAATATAAAAAATATTTTTAACAAAGTTATTGGAGCATTTTATCTCATGGCAAGTTATCTGAGTAAATCTGAGCTATCTATTCTTTTATTAAAATAATTATCTACCGCTAAACTGAAGGAACTGTCTAAAAGTCGGATTACAATTATGATTAAAATTATGTCAAGCCAAAAAGTTTACGTCAAAACCAGCCCGAGCGCCGAGGTAGGTAACTAAGTATTCTTGACCTAGAATATGCCTATTCACACCCTCTCAACATTACAAGTGGAAACTTTACAAACAGATAGCAATTATACCTTAGAATACTGAGTTACGTTTGAAACATTAAATCATCAATTTATCTGAAATAATATTGTAATGAGTTTGGTAGAATCCGCAAGTCTCAGAAACTAGTTTCTAAGATTTGGGGGAGCCTATGTTCGAATTGAAAAATACTTCAGTTGTAGTGTAGTGTTCGTGTAAATCAAAGAAATCAATAATCATAATCATTCACTACCTCATCTCATTATTGTAACTGACCCCTAACTAAGCTTGGAGCTTGTATCTAGGGTATCAGAAACTACGCAGGCACTCATTCACACACATTCACATAAATACTACTTCAGTATTCCCGAAAATTTAATAAGTAATTTTTTTATTGCAAAATGTTGGCACATGTAAATCTTACACATAACTAGGCTCTATTCTAACATGAACCCTATCAGGGCAAAAAGAAACACTTAATTTAAGTAATTCTTGATGACAGATATGATTAATTATAACTTGTGTCAATATAGGTAGCGTAATGAGCTTTCCGCTCGCAATTTTTCCCACATAATATTCGGTTGTAACGTACTTTATAAGAAACCTAATAAAACTTCTAAACAAAGAAAACTTGGTTTTTTATTTCTAGACCTCCAGACATTAATAAAGATGTACTCTGACCCCTTCCCCTTCCCAACCTCAGATCGCCCGTAAATTATTTTTCCTTTAATTTTTATAATATTCTCCTCCTATTCTAATGGGTTTCACCCTACTATTATTTTATTTTGTTTCAAAAATTATCGACCCTGGTCTACTTATGCACGTTTAGCCTAAAAATATTAAAAATCTTTCATTGCAGTGAGATTATTTTGTTGTTCCACACAATTTTCTTGTTTACTTCTTCCATAATAATAACTTATGTTTTCTTTAACAATAACTTTCCTTTATCATAATATTTTTCTAGACAATAACAACACAATAATAAACAATTAGTGAACTAGTCTAGCTGTTCAGGCGTGATGCCGTAACCAAGGGAAACAGGGATTAACTAAGATCTTTATTATCATAGGTAAACAATAGTCTACAATTTATCATGGAAAATTACAATAAATGTCTTAATTAACCCTCAGCATACATAACTAATATAATTACCAATTCGCGTTTGTCTTGTAGGTAAATTCGTGTCTAAATTATACGACGTGGAATATTCACAAAATTTTCCACGATTTGAAAACACTTCGAATTCTCTCAACTTTTTAAATAAAACATCTTATAAAATCCACGTTTACGATTACAATATAGCCGTCATTTACAGAAGCTTTACGGTTTCCTCTGCAAATTAAAAAACATTGGTGTTTAAGGAGATAAAACATTAAAAGCAAAAAACCTTTAGTAATGTCCGTTACCTGTGTAATTTTATTTCGATTTTCTAAAACAGCTGAATCATGTTATTTTTTACCAAATGCATAATTTGAATTTATGCCCATAGACAGAAACTATGTTTATAAATTGTCACAATAATCGTCAGTGTACCTAACCTAGGCGTGATAATATCAATAACCAATTAAACCTGCACTGGATAGCTCTAAATGCTTTTAAGACTGCGTGTTTACGTATGTACTTGTGTAATGTAAGTAATTTTCCACCATTAGAGCCTTTGTGTGCGGGGATACATACTATTTTGGTTAGACTGTTGAGGGTACAACTACGCATAAAGACTATCAATAACGTTAGTACGACAACCGGGACAAACAGTTACGAGTAAATACGACGGTATTCTTTTCACTACAAAATATTAAAACCAAATAATTTCTGTAAACATACAAGAAAAATATCCAACTTTGATCTATTTAACAAAATAAAGCTCATTGATGTTACCGTGACAACGGATTAAGTAAAAAATTATTGGAATTTATTGAAGATAAATAAATGTAGGTGTATCTCACTGAAATGGCGTCGTATTTTATTTTTTGTAAGTTTGTGCTTAATTCTTTCCGAATGGCCCAAGTGAGCGGCGAATGCTACGCCATGCTACTTGTTATAATTTTAAAGTCCAAGTTCCCATAGTTTAAAAGTAGAAGACAAAAAAAAAGAACTTAAAATACTATTATAGTCCTTATCAGCTCTCATACGTCCCCAATCCCAACGGTGGGACTCGTGCCTACCCTAAATTAGACAGAACTTAGTCGAACACGGCCAAGTGCTGCAGCTTTGTGTGCAGGTTTCTTGACGATGTTTCCTCCACCCTAAGGGAGGATAAAGAAAGAACCCAAACTGGAGACGTTTAATTGCGGAAAACTACTCGCTTAGAAGTACAAATACTACCTACAAGCTAAGGAAGCAATGTGTATTTCACCCGCTTTCGTCGCTCACCTAGGACATTCATCAACGTTATATCAGGTGCTATATCAGTATAACAATACCAGCCCCAAACATATGTGTATTCATCTGGAAAACATTTCATACAATGCGAAACTACAAGCCTTGGGGGAAGTTAAAAATAACGTATTTTTCCCAAATCTTCCTATGTGTACAAAAGAAGCGTCCGTACGGAAAATATGAACAACTTTCAATTGATAAGTAGGTATCAACGTGATTTAGCAATTACTGTTCATTGAAAGTGATTCGGCCAAATTAAGCCGCAAATGGTTTCTGATTCAATGTTTTTTTATGTTTCCTCGACCATCTTGTAGGGTCCGGTATTAAAGAAACCCTCAAAGTTTCGCCAATGCTGTGCATTCGTCTGTCTGCGGTTTAACTTTTAGACTACTCAGAATCAGTATTCATTTAATTTCATAAACATATTTACCAAGCAAAATAAACTTTTAAAATGTTGTCTCCCGTATAGAAGTGATATATATGATTACTATATTCTAGTTTATCCCAAGGAGTTTACATAAGATAGGTCCAAAAGTTGCCGCTGTGTGCGAAAAGTATTTCTTGATTCCGAGACCCATTAAGCTTTTAAGTTTTTTAAGTTCCAATTTTTATTAGTCGGACATTTGACTGGAGAGTTACTAAGCCAACTTATAAAATAATAGTTTGGAGAATATTAAAGGAAAATTTCGTACAAATCCGGTTGATAAGTCATTATAAAGTTGAACACATTGCCCGCAACCCGCAACTTAAAATTTACATTCTGTTCGTTACGATGAAAACAATAATCAAGGGTGGGTGTGATATTTCGCCCTCTTAAATGATACATGAGTGTTTTTCCTATACTAAAACCCCATAATGTACTGTAGTTGAAGTGTAGCGTCTCTTTTCCGAGAAATATTTCAAAAGGATAGCTATCGATCAAAACTTTGGTTCGGAACCAATTGGAACGTAGACCAAAAGAATTCCCTCGTCATTATACCCGATAATTTCCATGAAAATACCACCAAATTACTCCATTAATATATTAATTTATCACACAAAGTTCGATGTTGCGAAGAATTCACAAAATAATGTTTACACATTTCATCGAGATATAATTTTAATTAGGCATTGGTGAAGTTGTACAAGTCTAATATAATTAATGTTCCTATTTATCTGTGACCGTCAAAAGAACTTTTTGATCGAGAATTTTGTAAACATAATTGGTAAGCGCTTTTGTACAAGTTCAAAATGCGAAAATCATGTAAATTATCAGCCTGCGGGTTCTTACTCCTCCTAATATTAACTTTGCTTCCGAGGTCTAAGTGTAATTATCACGCTTGCTTTATGGCTGTTAGTGATCTAAAACCTGATTGATGTTTGGAATAAGTCAAGGTCTCATCGCTCAACTTAGAAAATCTATCTAAGCCTGGATCATTCCTATGTTTGTTTGGACCACGGCGACTGCTCTAATTAACACTGTCATCTTGCGCTCTCGTGTTACTTAACTTGTCCCAATCTTTTTAGACTTAATATTTATAATATGATGAACTTGGCAGACATGTAGCTTTTTAAGGGCATAAATGAAGAAAGCTTTATTTAGATGACATTTTCTTGAAAATATATAGCAAACATCTACAATTACAATAATATAAATGTTTGCATCGTAGATCATTAATGAGGGGATTTGCTCAGTGACCTTTTAACAGCTGGATGAAGCAAATATCAATAAATGCACAAGTACCTTGTAGTTCCCGTCTTGCACTTTAATCGTAGTTACTGAGAATTATAAATGCGAAAGGTTTATTGTGATCTACGAAGAAATGGAAAACAGATTTTCATATTGCCTCTTAATTTATATTTTGTTAAATCTTTTCTACATTTAATAATAAAATAAATTTTCTTTATTTTAATTTGCCAGTGATGGAGGTTTCGTCCTATAGTGGGATCTTAAAGGCCGATACCTTTACTTAGTACTAACGACGAAAATTACGAAGTTAAAAAGGTCACCACACAGCCGAATTCTACACAAACGGAAATCTAGATACAAGTGACAAGCGCTTCATCAATTCCATACCAAACAATTTAACACTCTGCAAACATACGGGCTGTACACACTAATTTTGGCAATGTCTGGTCTAAATGCAATTTCATTTTGGTCAATTTCAAAACCGCGCGACTGATGTAATCACAGTGCACGATTGAAGCCTTGTAGTTTCGCGAATACCTGTAATGAATTCCATTTTCATGTGCAATGTGTCATTTTGTGTTACAAATTGTATGTTACATTATTGTGATATTAATTTTTATATTGAATAGGGAGAAAAACGTTTACTACGAGTATAATGATCACCGTAGCTCATGGACACAACACGAATAAAGTCAGTGATGCGTTGACGGTCACTATGAGGGATCTCTCCTCCATTGATGTAATTTAAAAAAAGATTCCTCTCTGCCATTTTCCTATGAAACTCAATAAATAATATCTCATAATTCATGAGAAATATACTTAGGGAGGACTTATGATTTAAAAAGTACCTCTCTGCCTTAAGAGGGTTGATCTGGCGCGCGTCAACTCAAATTTTCACTCACACAGACGCGCACGCGTGTCCGCATGCACACTGTCTATGTAGTGACGGCGCGCTCGCTCTGAATACTCCGGCCGAATGGTTTTGATCCATTGGAAATTATAAATTGTGTAAAAGTTATTGACAAAAGTAAAAATACGAGTATATTTTTTTTTACGATTCGTAGTAGGTAGTATATGATTAGATATAATTTACGTAATAACTTTCGATTCGATATTCCATTATTCACAACAAGGAATAATGAATAAAACAAATAAATGCCTACATTAGTAATGTGGGTAAATGCCTACATTACTAATGTGGGTAAATGCCTACATTACTAATGTGGGTAAATGCCTACATTACTAATGTGGGTAAATGCCTACATTACTAATGTGGGTAAATGCCTACATTACTAATGTGGGTAAATGCCTACATTACTAATGTGGGTAAATGCCTACATTACTAATGTGGGTAAATGCCTACATTAGTAATGTGGGTAAATGCCTACATTACTAATGTGGGTAAATGCCTACATTAGTAATGTGGGTAAATGCCTACATTAGTAATGTGGGTAAATGCCTACATTACTAATGTGGGTAAATGCCTACATTACTAATGTGGGTAAATGCCTACATTACTAATGTGGGTAAATGCCTACATTACTAATGTGGGTAAATGCCTGCATTCTAAAACATTATTTGTTATCATAAATGTTAATATTTTTTTTTAATAAATAATTAAAATTATAAAACAAAAATTATTATCGAGTATCAAAACATGTTGATGAGTTATCGTATAAAATTCGTACGCGCCGCAAAGGTCAAACGCTCGGTAGGAGCGATACGTCCTCTCTCTAAAAAGCCTCGCGGCAGACTGATTTGAATTGTTTCGTGCGTCCGATTTTATAGTAGTTTTATGATGATTTTAAAATATTTGTAGAAAAAAAGACAATTTGTTTTAGAGATTTTTTTTTAGTATAATTGTTGTAGAAAATATTCTTTTATTATTTGAGGTAATTTTAATAACGTTTTGAGCATCATTTATCAACGTAAATTACGATTTTCTTGAGTGTGATTTTTACAAATTCTAACTTTATACTTTTTTCGATTTCAATAATAATTATAATAACAATTAAATTTTCCTATGAGTATTTCCTTAATAAGGATCTGGACTTTAAGTTTGTTTAATTTTTAGTGCTAAATTGGTCGAATTACTAGAATCCGAAGGCATGGAAGTTAATGCTAAAAGTGAAATTCAGAAAACATATGTTTAGTTTTCTTGATATATTTTTTAAGTTTTCTGTATAATATTGTTTTTCTCTGAGTATTTTTTAGATTACAATATTTCCTTTAATTATTACCTAAAAGCATGTTTATAAAATACGCTTTTCATATAATATGACTAGATCAAAATGTACAAAAACCGTCAATTATCGAGTTTAGGGTCTTAAACGCAAAACCTACTCTTTCCTATTAAACGCAAAACCTAATATATTTCAAAATGTACATTACTAGTACCAATCATCTTCCATTTGATTTGGATGGCTTCCCGTAAATTCAATTGCTATCTAGTTCTACTATGATTTTCATCAACTACGAGTCTATTTTAGTATTAATTTGTATGAGATACCAACAGAACTACGACAAAAAAGTAAGTAATTGGAACCAATTTATGTATACTTCTATTTCATGAAGATGCAGAATTTGTTTGTATGAGGGAGTTAATCTCAAGAACTATACTTTATATTTGAAAAATACTATAGCATTTACTGAGGAAGCTTACAGGGTATACATATCGGCACGGCATGGGTAAAACCGCGGAGCAATTAGGTTAGGTTAATACATCGAAGTTCGGTTTTCTATATCTTCTTTTCCGAACCTTTTATCCCATGTCTATTTGGGGTCGGTTTTCAGTTTAACCAGATTTGGCGGAATGTCAGTATTTTACGTGGAGCGACTGCCATCAGACCTTCACAACCCAGAGGGCTATACGACATTCTTGGTTAAACTGAATGTTAGACTTTTGAGGGCTCTAACTACCCGTAACGACTGTCGAAGATGTTAGTACGACAACCGGGACCGACGGCTTTACGTGCCCTCCGAAGCACGGAAACGCTCATGAAATTAAAAGTCATTTTTAGTAATGACCCATCACAGTCATGACGGTGCCAGACGTTGCTTAACCGCACGGATCACAAGTGATCCGCGGGTAGCACTGGGCCATGAGCGCTTCGGTTTTCTATATCAATTTCAAAAAAATAAATTGATTTACAAAGACTTTATTGATAAAAGCCAAATAACTTGAGCCACTAAATAACTTAACCATTATTTGAGATTTTCAAACAGTCGATGTTCCAAATATTAACATAAATCAAGTTAAAATTTGTAAGTAATGTTTGTAGTAGTTGATGTAATTCATAAGGTCAGAGCGAGTAAAGCCGAGGATTATCTCGTCAGTAAAACAATAGGTAACGTACGAGCACAGAACGCAATTCAATTAATAAATCTATTCTATCTAATTATGTAACACAGCGGCGTCAGCAGCCCAACTGAGCCTAGCCTATCGAAATTAGTTTCTATTTACTAGTAGTTAAGATGAATTAGGTCATAGGGTGAACTAATTAAAGATAAATTGCGATATGTGGAAAAATAAGTTTTGGCAATTGATGGTTGTTATTGGTAACAGTTACCACATCTATTATAGGAATGTATTAATCATTGCCAAACTACTTTTACGCATCAATGAAAAAAGGGTTCTTTTGTGAGACAAGGCGAGGACGAATATCTTTTATGATAGATACGGAAATAACTCCCGTAGGAGGTAGAGGCGGTTAACTATTGTTAATTTCCAAACTTAGATGGACAATTGGACAAATATATATGTAAAGAAATCGATCCCGGTTGTTATTGCAATCATCAAATCTAATCAAAAGGCCTTAGTGACTGACGTCATACATACCTCATCAATCATTAGGGAGATACAAAGACAGAAACATCCACCATTATTTGGTCATTTATACTATACATTTTATATGAATGGATATTATAAAGCTAAAGAGTTTGTTTGTTTGATTGAACGCGCCTATCTCAGGAACTACTGGTATGATTAATTAGATAGCTCATTTATCGAAAAAGATTTTATCACAGAAAAGGGAACTATGCTGATTAAACCGCGAGGCACAGCTAGTATAGGTACGAAACTGTGACAAGTTGTCAATTATCTTTAGAACATGCATTTGAAAAGTTTTGTTTTATCGGACAACAAAAAATCGATACATTAAAAGTTTGAAGTGCGTTCGTGCCGTGTGTGCTATCAGTTGCGCGTATCATTTGTTGTTACATACATATTATATTATTGTTTTAAGTATTACACACTAACTATTCTCCGCGGTACCGATTGCTTTCATTACTATAGATCTGTTGGTCGTAGAGTGACGTTTTAAATAGAACCTAAATCCCGCTTCGATATTCTATCAAACTGCTAAATGGTATACTCGCAGGAAGCTCATAAGAGCTACTTTGAGGCCCAGACTGAATAAATGTTTAGTGTATTGGAAAGACTAAAATATTTTATTACTCCGACCAGTAGCTTCGTAGATTAGCGCGCAATATGTTTTCAATTCGAACCAGGAGTTCCTGTGATAAGCGCATTGAACCGAACAAACTTCAGCTTTACAATATTTGTATAATACTCGTGGTTTTATTACAAAGTAAAACTCGATTCATTGTGTAGTAACTTTCATCTCAAACATACCATATACATTTTTGATCGATTCTTAGAAATATGAATAGGTATTCCGACAGGTGTTTGTATGACACATCACATTTTTAAGAAAACCATTCCTTATTGTTTATTACATAATCAAACAGCTGTTTACGAGAAATCACTATGATTAAATTGGCACGTAAAGTGTATGGAATTTTAGAATGAATTATGTGTAAATTCGTTTTCAATAGTTTTGCGAAAATTTATACGGTCTTACCACAAAACGAAGTCTAAATTTGAAACATAGTTTAAAATGATTTTTACAAAAAATTGTACCACAAATCGATGACTACCTCTAAAATTGGTTTAGCTTGTTTGAAATGACAGTCTACCTAAAAACTCTGATGCCCTTGTCTAAAGCTATTTCTAAAATGGCCGCTTGAATTTGTATCAGCTGATTTGAAACGTCAACGTGATTTTATATCGATTATGATATTATGACCTCTTTAGTTTGTTATTCAACCTCTTTGCTATATTGTTACTACAAGGTGCCGCTTGATGGCGCTAGTGCACAAACTTCAAAACGGCGAGAATATGAAAAGATGTAAAAAAACTATTCGAAACGTATTAATGTAATTATATTCTAATGAAAGAACTGCATTGTGTCATTGAATTCAATTTATTTAATTAGACAATAAGTACATTATATTCTAAGAGAGACCCCTCTCGAGACCCTACCTCCCGTGCTAGTTACAAACTGTGTTACGGTAAGGTAAGGCCTCTCAAACCACGCGCACATATAAAATCATTCAAATATATGAGGAACATGTCCGTGTACTTCGTAGGTACAGGTAGGTAGGCTCCACAACACGTAAGGTGACCTCTGTTGCTGTAGCAGGGGCGATACCACGTCGGTTACGGGACGGATACGGTCGACGTTTCTTCTCCACCAGGGTGAAGCCATCCACGTCGCCTTTCTCTGCTGCACTGACTGCTGTTCGCTGTTTCTTCGGTGCAGCAACGCTCTTAACCTCAATAGTACGCACCAGATGAGGCTTCTTGGGTAGCTCACGTAACTCGCCTTTGTTGATAGTAGTGACAAAATGATTATTCTGCCGAATATTGAGGCAGTTGTTGCGGCACGACACGACTGCTCATGTTTTCGGTACAAACGCAACGCAACGGTACAAATCCATTAATTGCTACTCTGCATGTTTTAACTATTTAAAATTGTACGAAAATATAAAATTAAACACAACGTCGATTGAATAAATAGTCACACATGACATAAGTCAGTCAGACAAGGTCGATCAACAGTCAATTCAAAAAACGTTCCTTTACGGATTAAACGATCTTTGAGAATGAAAATATCAAGTAATTAGTTCACTGTTTCTTCAATCAACAATTATATTTATAGACAATAATACTTTTAAAAATAAATTATATCAATTAATAACTTAATTCAATAATTATTATCAACTTTTGAGATACATTTGTTTATGTTGTACTCAACTTGTCCTGCATATAACGTAACGCGTTTATGTATTGCCATACGTATTTTATTAAAACCAGAGAGAAACAGTATCGTGATCTTTATTCTATGAGTAAAACCATTTTTCTCAAGACAAGAGCAAGACAACGATTTGTGGTAAGAAAAATTCAAACACGGTCTAACATGCCAAAATCGTGTTTGACTGAAGAGTGGTCTAGAGAGTGTTTAAACATCGATTTATGGTAAGACCTATAATGTTTCAGTAAAAATGGCGAAAGATTAAGTATTAAAATATCTTTCTTTTACTTTCTTGATTTTATTATTCAATATTTAGTAAAAACATTTTTTTTAGGATTAAACTTTTTCATTTTTGTTTTACAGTTAATAAAATCTCTGTAGGCGTTAGTAACGTTTGAAATTAAAATTCAATTTATTGATAAGAACCCTTAACAGGACATTGCATTTAGGTATAAAATTCCAATATTTTACGACACAAAAACATATACAACAAAAATTAAAGTCGCAGGTAAAATTTAAAGCAATATTTCAGAGTTCAAAAGTGAAAGAAATTTACGCTACCCTACCCTTTATTGCGCAACGATAACCCTTACAAAATTCTTTTAAACACGAACATAATAGCTACATAACAAAAAACATTTGTTCCAAAACAAATTCTATTAACTAGGAAACCGTATATATGCAAAAGAAAAGTTTATGCGTACAACGAAGTACTACAGAACACGGGTGTACTTTTGTAAAGCTGTGTCATTACGATTACTTGTACTTGTTGAATGTTAGCCCTCTCGACAAATCTCAAGATTTCAATGTTTCACAATGAAAATATACTTATATAACCAGTTATATTTTCATTCACACACCTGTGCCAAATGATATTATGCGAAAACTTCTATAGAGATGTTCAAGTAAATTAACTTGAGCATACATCTCTTTAAGTATGTAAGTACATATATTGGTCAAAATTTGTTTTCTGACTAAAAGTTAGTTCGATTTGTAATTTAGGTTTAATTACGCAGATGCAAAACATTTCTTAAATTTTAAAAATTATAATTTATACACGAGCACAGGTGCAAACAAGACAGATTCAATGGCGTATTTAAGAATATTTTTTCCAATTCAAATCTACAAATGCAATGTAAAAATCGAGGATACGAGATGCAGACTACTTTATTAGATCATATTCTAGTACTTTTCCTAGTACCTATATCAGAATCATTGTACTGTGAACTTTATGCTCCTTCAATACTGAAGGAAAAATATGAATGTTCTCGTAAGTTCAGTTAAAAGGTTTTTTTTTTTTTTTTATTAAAATGTGAAGATCACTTAGGTTAACATTTGCACAAGGCATAAAATATAATGTTTTATTGTCCTGATCCCGCCTAATTAATTTTCAACGAAGTCCAAATTACTAACGCCGTGAACATTTGTAAGTGGTTTCTTTTAAATGCTGTCGGTAAGCACTAAGAAAGGATTTTGAAAATGTAATCCCGCCTGATGTAAAAGGGGATCATAAGTTAGAAATACGTCAATAAATAAGATAGAGCTACGAATTCAACTTTAAAATTATCTAATTACCTAATGTTAAAAAAATTCTTCAATATCAACAATGTCAAAAACCGAAATAACACTCATCGTGCGAAGTCGTGAGCTTTAAGCTAGTATACAATCACCAAAGAGTTAGGTTAGTTCTATTTAGAATATGACCTTTTATACGTTGGGAAAATGCGTAGAATCACATACCTCCTGTTACTGAAAGTAAGATCCCAGGAGGTTTTGAGGGACTTAGTTTATACCTAAGTACGATAGAGTGTAGGTATACATATGTGCCGATAAAAGGTTCCGATAATAGGTATGTAAGACTATTGTTTTGTTAGATCAATCATAGTCTCCCGCTGTCTGAGAGTTAGCTATTATTGGGTCGTTAAATTATCTGTCATTGAGTTTCATTTACGAAATTCGATTAACTATTTAAGCCTACTCTTCGACTAATCCCTATTAATACTGCGAATGACAAAGTTTGTATGTTTAGATGTTAATCTATTTGATGCTAATAAACAACTAGAGTGGTTGGGATGAAATTTGAATCACGCCTAATCAAACAGTTTTATTTGAATGAAATTTACAGGGCTCCGATGTTACGGAACATTGAGACTAAAAATATTCTGTATTGTGAATTGCAAATCCTTGAGTCGTCGGCAAAACGGAAACAACCATATTGCTTCTTAAATCAAATCTCTTTCAACAATAGCGCCATTGGAAAGTAATTCTAAAGCACACACAGAGAAAATTTCTTGGAGAAATAATGTACTTTCCTTATTTACTGTGTAAACTACCACGCAATCTTGATGCCTTACAAAATTATAATAGCAATATCACAACTTTTGATTTGCTATACTGTAACTAATTTACATGGGATTACGAATGGAATTTTTTATTCAAAATAAATAAAATATTCATTAGGTCACAATGACACTGTCTGTAGGTTAAATCATATAACTATTTTCGCATCTATGACTTTATCAACATAATGTATCAATCTAGGAAGCTGTCTTATAAGTCGTATAATACTGAACATATGGAAACGGAACATAAGGAAAAAGTAAATTCAGTTTGTAAGATACAGGAAAGTCTCATTTTCAATGACTATTTTAGAGAAAAAAAGAACTTAAAATTCTACATTTTTTTATAAATTCAGAGTGAAATCAATAAAACTTTCATCAAATAAAATCTAGAGATTATTAATGTAAGTACATAAAGAAATTTCACTTAATTTATTCACAAAGAGATACCTACTTCAATTGAATTTTCTAGATTGAAATAATTTAACGAGTGTGGGTTGAGTCTACCTTTTTTAATCAATAAATAATTACCTTACTACTGGCAAAAGATACTTTCATAACGTTTGATTTGTGATATTTTATACATTCATTTTATTGGCTTCGTCGTCTAATTTATTAGTCTAATATTTTGTTACAGATTCTAAAAGAAGGCGCAAATCGAGGAGGTTTGAGATTGACGTGTTACTCTCTGTTCTATTACCCATCTATATCCTCTTGTGAGTCGCCTAATCTTGGTCTTACGGAATTTTGTTAGGGCTACCTAACATTGACAACTTCATGAACAATATGAACCTTAGTATCTTTGACCAAATACTAATACCACCAAAATCTCTGGTATTCAGAAATTAGATTTAGTAATAATTTGAGAAGACAAATAACTCATTCGAGTCGACATACACAAACTAGACTTTTGGTACGAAACAGAAGGCATCTCAAATAATTACGGTATCAAAATTATGGTACTCAATAAAGTACCTTTGGTTGGTCAGCTTAGTTTCAAAATGAGACGTGCCAACCAATAAGAAAACTCAATGATTAAAATAAACAATCTTCGATTCAATTTTGAATCATTTAGTTGTTGTGTCATAAATGTATAGAAAAATTCTGGCATCTTACATTTCAAAATCATATAGATGTCTTCCCGAACCCAACGAAATTACAAAATAATTTTTGGTACACAGTACTAATTAGAGGATTGTTAAAGTATTTTACATTTTCCTTAAGATCGAATATGGGACACATTTTTTTGAAAGGAAAAGAAAGAATCTTCTTCTGAGAAGGTTCTTTTGAGTGAAGAGATCGTGTAGCTATTTTTACCAATAAACCCACGTTATTGGTAAAAGCCTTGGAACCTCAGGTAAAACTTATTATATATAATTTATTACATATTTACTGAATAACGATGTGTCATACACTTTCTACGTTCTACCGTAAAAATAATACATTGCGGTAACGATACCCGGAAAACGCTGATAAGAAACATTGGCACAAATGTACGAGTAATTTATCTATTTTACTCTTCAATACATGCACACTATTGCTTCAATGAAATTTATCTTTTAAATAAATATATGCATTGATGTATCGTATTGTAAGATCCCACTGCAGGACAAAAGGCTTTAACGGATGATATTAGTACAATGAGTGGAAATATTCGTTATTATTTTCTAAATGCGTGTTGGTACGAGCACCGTTTTAAAAATAGCAAACATGCATCGAACCCGCGACCTCAGGCTACGAAAGCAGTTGTAAGGGTCATTATACCACCGCTAGACCGTTACACTAATTGCATTCATTTCTGTAAAATTGATATTGATTCCGAGAAAATTCAATAACATAAATACAGTACACAAGTAATAAATTGTTGCCTATTTATTATGGCACATTGCGCAATACAATACACCGATCATACCTATGGGTATTGTAAGCACCAGTGGGGATTTTGTATTCCATATGCAGTCGATTTGATCACATGTTGATAACGCTATTTGCACAACTTCATTTATTTAAGTCAAGTAGACTGCGATATTACTACGACTAAAGTTTTTTGAGGGGATAGTTTTTGGCATTGCTGTGTAGATTCTTTGTATACATACTCTAATTAATACTGCTAGCACTTAGCTCCTGAATTTATGCAATCGTTTTATAGGCCCTAAGAAATATTTTCTGGAAATTCAAACGCTAATATGATGAAATGTATAATGATAGATTACATTAGAATTATTTTAATAGTAAAGTTATCTGCGTGTATGGCCTTACTGCAAAGCAAGGGTCTTTCTCTGAACATATTAGTACAATGAGAAGGAATGTAGGCAAAGTCGTCTATCACGTCACACTAACAAATGCATTTCGGTGATTCAAACCCTACCTTAACTGAATATATAAAAAAAATATATGATATAAATGTATATCTAAATACGTATTAGAAAAGACGTGTTAACTGATAATATCATATAATCACATCGACAGTTGCTATTAAGCTACTCTATCATTGCTATACAGGGTGAAATCAAATTCACGTTAAACATTGACAAGGATGATTTGGTTCCCTAGTAACGACTTCTTAAAGTGCTAAAATAAGAAATGTCAAAAGGAAAATTTCCCTACTTATGAAATTAAAAGAAAGTATCAAGAGTCGCGGGCGGTTTCTTATTAAGTACATAAGTATACTGAAGCCGCGATACGATTGGTTGATTGAATTCTTTGTGTGGGTCGCCGCCGATTTTCAAAGAGACACGTGTATTCGATAAATTATAACTAATATAAAAATCGTCCCTAAATTAAAAATATACTTATATTTGATTGAACCTTCCTTCAAAGTCTTCATATTTTGTATCTCAATTTTAAATTACTAAACCAGTAAGTCTTCTACGGTTGCCAAATTACCTCTGATGATTGCAAATCCGATTTTGAATGGCGAAATGCCGTATTTCTAATTATACATCTATACTTCTACCTTATGTATTGTATGTACGTATACAATACACAGACATATAAAAGTAAATTACTAAACGCTGACTAATTACAAAATCTGAGAACTATAAAACGTTATGAATGAGTTAACCTTAACAGATTCTCAACTGGATTTAAAAATCCACTCTATAACATTTTATGAACTCTCCCAAAGTGTTTGAGACCATACTTTTTTATTAATTAGCGTCTAACAATTGAATTAGTCTATTAAATGTGTTTCGGGATTTTCGTTAGTTTGTCCAAAGCGCATGTGTTTTTTTAATTGATATAAGTACTTATGTTTTTGATAAAAAAAGGACAGACTGAAAATCAGTGTTGCAAGGTCTAAAGCTTAAAGTTAAAGCCTTACAAGTCTTAAAACGGACAAAGAGTCTGCTCGTCAACATTTATATTTCACTGTATTTATTTCAGAATTTATAAACTTTGTATTGTTTGCTTATGTAGAAATAAATAAATTAATAAACACGCGCTAGCTCTGCTCTTATTAGTCGTAGCGTGTTTTTAAGTTGCTATCCGACACTAAAATATTTTTTAATTTGGACAAATACAGTTTAGAGAACAACCCACCAAACAAACTCTTCAGCTTTATAATACTAGAATAGGTTTCTTCAATGCAGGTGACATTGAAAAAATTTCAAAAAGTAATCGCCTCTCGTCTAAGGACTGAAGTTGAGCAAACAGAAGCACTACCAAGTTCAGTGGCTTGTTTGCACTCAGCATCGTGTACTAGCTCATAGTATTCAAACTTTTAATTTGACGATATACAAGTTAGTTTGTAGTTCTTCTCCTGGGGACGTTGGTAGTTCTAGTACTTTTACTGGCCAGAGAATGTTCAGCGACGCAGTTGAGTATGATAGTTATTAATAAAGTTTAAAGGGCTTTTAATTTCATGAACGTTTCTGTGCTTAGGAGGGCGTTAAAGCGGTCGGCTTTGGTTTTCATATCAACATCGACAGTCGTTACAGGTAATTAAGAACCAAAGCCGAGTCGATCCCGGTTGTCGAACTAACTCAAATCATCGATAGTGGTTACATTAAGAGCCAAAGTCTAACTAAAAATATTGCAACATATTACGCAAATAGGATCCGAAGTGAAGTCTATTTACAGGAAAACTGTCATCTTAGTAGATAAGTACAATACTACAATACACTTTGATTTGCCACTGATACCAATATTCGTCAATCTGCATATGTATACCTTAACAATGCTTAGAATTGTTAGGATCTATCTTTTGTCCCCATCGAGGAAGTAGCAAAGTTCAAGTTCTAACCTTATCTTGAATGTATTGTATTACCAAAATAGTCTTTACAAATATATGGTAAGCAGTGTGAGATGTACGAAATTTTCCATCGCAATATTTTTTAAATTTTCCTTATATGTATGCGCCCTCGCAGGCCAATGATATCTGCCTGCCAAGCTATGACTTAGTTCAAACTTGGGTCGACTGTGTTACTTTTCAAAGTTATAAGAATAGTCTAAGATATGTCGGGCTGGGTTTAAGATCACAAACACGCAACATGTAATCATAATGATTATTCCTCATTATTGTCTTAATATCATGAGTGAGGGAGTGCTATTTGCTCTACTCTGGGGTCTTACAGATTGATATAAAAAGTGCGACCTAAGTTAAGTAATTATATTTACTGAGTACAAGTGTCGCCCACTCCCGTTCGATGTGACACCTTGAAACTAATTTAAGCATTCTGGGTACCGGTACCGACTAGGGAAATGGACGAAAACATGTTTTTCACCATAAATAACTACACAATACATTAGTCACGCATGTACAGATTTTATCAAGAATTCGGATATAAGTAACTTGTATTAAGGAGCCTCTACCTTTTTCCACTTCAAACACCCACCTCCGTATTTAAGGAATCTCTTCCTCTCATTGTGTATTGTGCTGAGGCGTGTGGGTACCGTGGACGCGGGTACCACACCCACACTTTACGACTAAATTAGCACAGTTTCATGGCTGAAAAATCTTACATTGATACCTCGGAGGCCCTTAAATATAACACCCCAATATAACGATTCTAATATTAAACTGTTTACGACACGAAACCGAAATAGGCATCGAAGGATATCTATTAAATTTTATTTATAGTACTCATTGGAAAGTCATAATAACAACGTTCATTAAATATTAATATCAAACTACATCACTTATCCTCAACAATGAAGTGAAAATAAGGTATATACGTCATCGCGTCACTTCAGTTATAATTTTATAAAAGCCATCAAAAGCAATAAGTCGGCTAACATGACAACTCACACAATTACAATTAAAGTATCGTGTACAGGTATAACTGCAAACTATACCGCAGAAGAACTCAATAATCTATACTTTATATCTTACGCCATAAGAACGGTATTTGTTTGACTGCACTTGCATTAGTCGCATAGTATACAACACTAGGTTTCAGAGAGGATTTACCCACGGTGGATTTGTCGGTCAATTTACGTCATCAACATCATACTGAAATTATCAATTTTCCCTTATTTATATAGCAAAAGAAGATTTGCTTGTTTGTTGAATGCAATAAACTTGTTATTGGATAATGAATATGATGTGCTATCAATAATATTGTGTAGCAAGTCAAGTAGATTTACTCTACGTGTGTCCAATCTTAGTTTTCATTGGCATAGTTGTGAGAAATTCTGTCCATCTACCTCTAATAATGTTGAAGCTATATAATGTTGAAAATCAATATCGAATCTTCCTTTATTCAGAAGTTACACACAAATATTCAACATATAAGGGATATTGGTGCCATCGAGATAATAATCCCATTAGCTATACACAAATATGTTTGTGGAGAACAAATGCCAATAATGGCGTATTAATTGGGACCCAATCATAAGAAACATTATTTGAACAACATGGGACAATAAAGAAATCTGTATTGGTAATTAAACAAAGTCTTCACGGTTAAGAAATTATCAAGATATTAATAGAAAATCTTAATAAATCATTGTGCATTAATTAGGTAAGCAAGCAACCGTTGCAGATAAGTACCTATATATAATAATATATATTTTTATGTTTAATATACTTTAGTGTTTAGTGCATACTGTTTTCAACAGTAACTAATAATTTTATTTTATATGTCCTGTAGTTTCACACGCGCTAAAACCTTTGTATCACTATATCTATTGTAGAAAACCACATTAAAATCCGTTGCGTAGTAAAATATCTAAATGTTAATAGAGAGGGAAAGACGGTGTGAAGCGACTATATTTCATAAATGAATGTAATGTAACAAAGTACAAAACATGCCGATGCCGGGTCTGACCTGTGAAAATTCTTGGCGTGAACAATTTGGGATCTCGTAACGATACAAATATTTTCGAGATGACAAACAATATACTAACAAATTTCCAATAGAATGTTTTAATTAATCGATCCTTTCACCGAACATTGTTACGTTCAAAATTTAATAACATCTGAATAAACGAACATGGATAATATTTTTCACGATAAAAGTGAATATCAAAATCATATTGTGCTTGCTTATTGCAGGATTAGAACTTTCTTCATTGACTGATGGTTTGAAATGTCTCTGGTTTATTCACTACCCTAGGATAGTGCAGACTTTACGGGGTAAAATGAACATTGGACATAAGTTCGCAATTAGGTATTATATTCAATACTTATCTAATTGTTAGTCTGGTGGCAGTTAGTTTAATTGAATATTAAATTAAGTACATTAAATTAAATCGCTTATGGCATTTTTATTTTTTTCGCCAAATGCATTTAATCATCACAAAGTATTAAACAAAGTCGCTGTTTCTTCGCTTAGGTATTTTAAGCTACACAACAGTTTCAATGTAGTTCAGCAATAGGTAGAGTGATATTCGATTCATGAGGAAGGTTGATAAGTTGTGTACTCCTAGAGAATTGGGATTTTAAGCGGATGAAACCGCGGAACACTATCACGGGTGTAGCCTGTAACAGGCGAATAATTATAATGGAGATTTCTTAGGGTATCCCCAGTTACTTCTATGTGCACCTAATATTTAATTAAACATTTTAAATTCGGATATATAGTAGTTTAGATTCATAAATCAATGAATAATTCACATTACATTATTGACGCTCAGCGGTTGTAAAATGCCTTGGTACTTGGGATGTCGACTGGGTAAACAAAATCAAATTCTAATTAGTCTGTCAGATAGATTTTGAAAAATTTTATCCACTTTTTTTTGTTTTATCACATTAATGATACTGACTTAGATATAACGCATAAAAGTTTATAGGAGTGGGGGCTTGTGACGATAATTTTAGGTAAAAATTGTACCTAGCTGTGATGTCACACGAGTTTTCTTTGCACTGTCTTTATTATTTGTTGGTATCAAAAAGGGAAAAAGACGTGGCCAATTTTTTTTAAAGTAATCCTCATAGTAAGTTACACAATTAACTAGGTTTTCTTCTTTAGCTTTATTTTGTAAAATGGAGAAAAAATGTCAAAGAAGTGTTGCAACTACACACGGCTTAGATGTCTAATAGCCCGGTCTATATAAAAAATCGATATTCCAATAATTAACGAGTCTAGTTCATAATATCGACAGACACTACATCGACGGTCGCTGCATCGATAACGTTCCATCGACGATACCCCAAATCGATGGTACGCTACATCGAAAGTACACCAAATCGATAGTACGCTGCATCGACAGTATACCATATCGGTAATATAATACGTTATATCGTTATGGACAGTACACCATATCTATGGTACGTATCGACTACCCGACCCGAGTCAGATTCAAATAAAATAAAAAACACTGGCAATATAACGTATTATCGATATGGTATACTATCAATGCAGCGTACTATCGATTTGGTAAAAAAAAATTTTAACCCGTATTTGGTTTTTTTTAATTTCAGGTCAGGTGATTTTCGCGATTTTCAGCAAGGGTGTCCCCGTGCCGATGTCGGATATTTTAGAGGGGTAAAATATGTCAACAATTAATCATGATTCCAATTTTCTTTATCCCCCTCCATTACAAAATCTCGTCACGCAAAATGGATGCAACTGAGTCGCCTAATTGCGGAGCCTGTCAAAAAGTAACAAGTACAATCATCTAAACTAATATTATAAAGACGAAAGATTTGATTGTTTGTTTGTATGTTTGTAACGAATAGGCTCCGAAACTACAGGTCCGATTTAAAAAATCTTTCAGTATTGGAAAGCTACATTATCCCCGAGTGTCATAGGCTATATATTATATTTTAAACGAAATATAGTGGTCCTCACTAAAACTTCAATAATGTAACCCAAGGTGTTGAAAAATTACTTCAAATATTCTTTGTGCGCTGCAAAAACTATTAATGATAGAATGAAATAATGTAAGACAACTATGTAGATCAAATCATTATCTACATAAAATGTCGCGATGGCATATGCCTAACTATTAACTAACTAATACTATTATACATAGTTTTGCCACAATAAGGGCCGGTTTTTCAATCGTCAGATAAACAACCAGATAGCGTTTATTCGATGGATAACAGGATTCTTGATTTTTCAATAGTCAGATAGTAGTTAACTGACGAATAAAGCCTCTATCTGAGGAATAAACTTATCTGCTACTTTGTGGGCCAGATAGAGGTTTATCTGTCAGTTATCGACGGCGAACACTACGAATACTAGGATTTTCATTCATAGTTTTCATTAGTTTTGAACTGAAACGTACGCAAGACGACTTATTTTAAGTTTAGGTAGTGATTTTTCATGATGGTGTGTTTGAAACCATTGACGACTTGGCTATCGAAGAGGAACGAGAAATTCTTTATTATTTAAACCTTGAGCGGAAAACCCGCGTTTTACAAGAGAGGCCCGATCACTTTAGCAAATGGGATGAAAGTGAATTTTGGAGGAGATTTCGATTAAAAAAGGAAACCGTAGATTATTTACTTTCATTGATTAATGATAAAATAAAACAAATAAACGAAAAATTCAATTCAATCAATTGAAAGAATTTTGAGATTGTCAGTCAAAGTTTTGAGATTGTCAAAATATCAAACTAAATTCTGTCTTTGTCTAACGCACATAAGATTGCATATATGTATCTCGCTCGCACTAGCTAGTGTGAAGTCAGCAACAAAATAATCATAGATAACTATTCGCTAGATAATTTTTAAATGAAAAATTCAAAATAATTATTCCTCTGATAAACAGTCTAATAACTTTATTCCTCGAATAGTTATTCGGCCTTTTATCTGACGATTGAAAAATCGGCCCTAAGTGTTATTTAATTTAAAAAATTTATTGAAATGCCGCTGCTAGAAATGCGGTCTTTATTTGTGTCTTGGTATTAATACTTATAAAATTATTTTTATTAATTAAAAATAAAGCTTTATATTTAAAACTGCTTCAATATCTTTATTTAACTTTTTGAATTATTTAATTCGGATATTCCATTCGAAAGATATCACGAGTTTAAAAAGTAAGTAATACGTGGTCGCCGCGCGCCGCTCACCCTACTCAGCGAGCTAGCTAGGCAGCACCACATGCGATGTACCTACTTAGGCGTCGCTTTTCGAAAAAAGAATGGGTCTGGGTATATAGGCTATATTTTATCCCGATATGCCCACGGGAAAGTGAACTACGCGAGTGAAACCGCGGGGGGAAGATAGAAGTCAATATATTCAGTTTGGTTTTACGAAGGGCAAGTCGACTACGGACGCTAGGGCGTGCCACAGGGCTCAATTTTAGGTCCATTCCTGTTCTTGTCATATATTAACGAACTCCCTTACACGATGGAAGACCTATGTAGTATGGTTTTATCCGCAGATGCCACTTCGTTGTTATTTAAAGTGAATAGGAAGGATAAAGATTTGGTAGAAGTAAATAGGTGTATAGCTCGTTTCGGACTGGTTTTCTGCCATTAATTTACGTCCAAAACTAAGTGTATAAAATTTTCACTACCCATTGTCCGAGCCATTGAATCTAATGTTTTTTTGGAAGGAACGAAACTTAAGATAGATAGTAGTACTAAGTTTCTAGGTATAGTTGTAGACTCTAAGTTACAATGGAGATCCCACATCGACGGTCTTTCAGGCTGAGTTCTGCTGCGTATGCTGTTCGTAAAATTAGGGAACTAACAGACGTGGGAACGGCAAGAATTGTTTATTTTGTTAACTTTCTCAGTATTTTGACTTATAACATTTTACTATGGGGGTGTGCCGCGGATTTAGCTTCAGTATTTATATTACAACAACGAGTATTTTGGGCTATCTATAATCTGGGGTCGCAAGAGTCATTTAGGGAACGTTTTAAAACATATCAGATTCTTACTGTTTCTTCTTTGTCCATTTTTGAAAATATATTGTATGGCCGGAAACATCGTTTTAATTTTAAAGTTAATGGCCATCTTCATAATTTTAATACTAGGAATAGGCATAAAATCGCCATTTCAGGATGTAGGTTAGCTAGGACTAAAAAGACCTAATAATAAAATTCCCCGGGAAGTGACTGGGCTCACTGATGGAAGGTTCAGTTCACACGTTAAAAACATTCTGATAAAATTCAAAATTTTGAATTTATTAATTATTTATTCAATTAAGGCCTCAATGAGGCACTTATGAAGGTCACTGAATCTACCACCGATTCGGAATTAGCAAAGCATACTATAAGGTTTCGGACTTTATTAATGACCGGGATGTTTAGCATTAAATTTCTTCACACGCAACCTCAGTATGATCGTTTTATGGACGCACACGCACCTACAATATATATACCTATGTAAGTAGTTATTTTATTTTTATATGAATAGATTTTTATTTTTATATACATTTTGACATAATTTTTTTAATTGTTGAATATTAGTTATAAATTACATTTGTATTTAATTTTATTTAAAAATAATACCAGCCCGTGTTTCATGCCGATTCTTCTCGGTTGATGTAATTCCGAATCGGTGGTAGATTCACAAGTGCTTCATTGAGGCCTTAACTGAATAAATGAATTTTGACTTTAACTTGGACTATTTTATTTGGTCCGTCCAAGTAAAGTTAAACTATGGCGTGGTTTCTTTACTTTTATTGTTTAATGATAAAGATGTGGAATAAAATGTAGTCATTATGTAATTGTCTACATTATTTACTTTCTAATGACACCTTTTTCGTCTTCCTAGGACGTTTACATGGATAACAATGACTAAATCGGCACAAGACCCACGCCTCCAGTAAAAAGGCTCCCATTTTGTAATGGGGGCGGATAAAGAAACTTGGAATCGTGATTTGTCGATCACCATATTTTACCCCTATAAAGTATCCGACTTCGGCACGGCTGGAATCGCGTTCAACTCATTTTTGACCTTTGACCAGGTATAAAAAAAACCTCAAAGGAGATTGATGGGAGTTTCCAAATTTTATTTACAATTATATTTTGAATAATTTTACCTCCAGTAAAAAGGCTCCCATTTTGTAATGGGGGCGGATAAAGAAACTTGGAATCGTGATTTGTCGATCACCATATTTTACCCCTATAAAGTATCCGACTTTGGCACGGCTGGAATCGCGTTCAACTCATTTTTGACCTTTGACCAGGTATAAAAAAAACCTCAAAGGAGATTGATGGGAGTTTCCTTTATTTACAATTATATTTTGAATAATTTTACTGATTTTCAGCAACATCTGAATGAATACCTCTTTACTATATTTTTTTGGTTCAGATTGACCGGCGTATAATATTTGCGATACTGGTGCGCAAAAAACAATATTTTTTTAAGATTTTTTGTTAATTGTGATTTTTATTGACACGATTCTAATAGCCTATGTTTTAATTTTTTGATCCTGTTACACGGTCACACCACCATAAATATGAATTATTTGAGTACATAGTGATATTTAATTAAATCGATCCGGAGCAAAATTATTAGCGGTTTTCATAAACTGACTAAACGCGAGTATAAAAACCTCTCGTTTTCTTTGGTAGTTTTACAAATGAAGTCTGCCAACCCGCACTTGACCAGCGTGGTTGACTAAGGCCTAATCACCCTAATTCAGGATAGGCTCGAGCCGCCATGGTCGGTGACGAAAACAACTGGCAGCAGGTACAGATCTTCTGCGACATTGTTATGTCGCAAAAGGAGGCTGCTGAGAGGGAACGCGAGTCCCTTTCTCAAGATCCCTTGCGCAGCCGGAGAGTCAGGAGGCGTAGGCTACCATTCCCTACAGCCACCGTAATGCTCACCGCGACAGTGAACTCCAAAAGTCCACTGCACCGGAGGGTTTTAGTGGTAGGACCGCCACCACGCCATCTTAGTGGCGAGTGAGTCCCACATACTCCGTCGCTTGCGGCGGGGATGACTAAATTTCCCCTCGTCAAAAAGGGTAGGCTCGAGCCCCTCGGTGAGGACATATATGAGCTAATAACCATGATACGAGCAGTATAGATAAATCAATTTAATTTATTCTAAGATTGCAACTCCCAAGTAGTTGTGTATTAGACTGATATTTCACAATGTTTGTTAATATTAGTGATGATGTTTTGTTGGGTAATTTCCAGGGACTCAGATAGGTAGGTAATGAAGGTCGTAGAAGATTTAATCTGACATAGCTGTTTAAAATTCGAAGGTGTTTCAATAGCTAACAATACAACAATTGGTTGCTGAAAATTTGGTTAGTAAGAAAGAACTGATAATAAGTTCATAGTTCGAAACTAACATAACAATACGATTAAGATCGATGCTTTTGTCAAAGTTTTGTGAAGATGTTTTTCGGGAGTCAATAATTATCTATTATACGTATTCGCCTATTATTATTCAAGGAAAAATAATGCGATCATCGTTATTTGCTTCAGATGCTAATGCTTGATGCTAGCACTGAAACTGCCAACCGTTATCAACCGACCGACCGTAAAACCAGGTCATATACTCTGCGCATCCAATTCAACCACTTGTCCCAACAAATTAATTTTATTATTGGGGCATCTATTAAACTTGCAATTGTTAAATGCCCTATGAATTGCAAGTTTAGTTCAATATTTAAAAAGCAGCTTTATTGAATTTGATTTTATCAATTGATGAAAAATACGGATCCAATAGAAAACCTATTTAGTTTGGATATCGGTCAAAAATATCGCCGTCATGTTTGAAGTCAAACACTGCCCGAAGACATTATGGTAGGGGAGCCGAAGAGGGGATTTTTTGATTTACACGAACGTGGCAGATTAACATAGGGGATGATACCTTACACCTTGACGAGTACCTCCACTAAATGTAAAATTCTATCTAGGGACGCGTGAATAGGGCAGCATTTTTTTTTTCATAGTTCAAAAGTCCCTTAACCGAATTGTCAGATTAAGGTTCAGCACGACCAGGAGATCAAGTTGAACCACACTGTGTGAAATTCTGACACCCTATTTAAATAATTTTGATTTTAAATAGAGTTTTCAAAAGGCCGCCACGGGCTTGTGTTCCATCAGAATCATCTGATTAACAAATAGGAGCTTCATTAGGTATCGCTTATACTCCCTAATCTGACGCGCTCGAGATACTACTTTCAAGTGGCTGCATTTTTTTTATTTTTCACAGCCCCCCACCTGGGAAAGTTTATACTCTCTAAGAGTGTTTCTACTCCTTATCACTTACACAGGTCCCCTTAACGCTCGAGTAAATCCCTTTTAGCATCGTGGGCTCCCCTACCATTAAGAAAAACACATACATAGTATCGAAACATTTGAAAACTATACACATATATACTTACCTGCTTACTTTTAAAGGAAGACGTCGCACAGCACGCTCCGTACTGCAGCATTCTCCTTATGACGTAAATAACCTAATTTGTAAAAGCGAAATACCATTCTCTGACTAATATCGAAAACTACTTGGCCCAAGAAAACTGATATTTGTCAAGTACGTATATTATAGAGAGTAGACGTCAGTTTGGAAGGGATTTAGCGACAGGACCAAGGGTACTAGAGGCCATGGAAAGTTTATAACGAAAAAAGTTATCAAATCCTTTCTAATATTATAAATGCGAAAGTAACTGTCTGTCTGTATGTTACCTTTTCACGGCTAAACTATTTTTTTTACTATTGAACAGATTGACTTGGATCATATTACAGTGGTAACTTATATAGGCTATGTTTAATCCAGAAAATCTCACAGGATGGGGAGCTAAGTATGTGGGTAAAAGTGAGACGGAGATAGTTAGGAAATAAAAAAAAATCTTTTACTATTATACTAATGGTGATATCCAGATTTCTATATCTTAAAATGCATAAATACCTAGTATTTATTGAGTCACTGTTGCAACTGGAATCGTTACCGGAGATAATGTACCAGTATACTTACGAGTTACGAGTATATTTAACTGACATCAATATACGCACCGGATATAATTGATGCCACATCTCTGCTCTACGTAGAATGTACATACAGTATAGATATATGAAGTACATACGAGATGCATTATGTGCATTTCGGCAACGATAAACTTTCATATCCTTCGATTGCGATAGTTCTTTATTAAACAATTTTATCGATCGTGGTCATGGATCTACTTTCTAAAGTATTAGAGGGTCGAAATCTTGTACTGTAAATTCTTTAGTTATTTTTTTGGTATATATTACTGCCACTAAATCATAAAGAAAAAGACCGAAAAAACGTTCGTTTTTTTAAGGAATGTTTAATTATTATCTTTTGCTAAATAATGACTAGCTGAACCCTTTAGACTTTTTCCAGGAGAAAAAAAAAACGTTGACTCAAAATAGTGTTACGCATTTATTTTTTTATACAAATTAAGTCATTGCAATAGATTATGCAGGTACCTAGATGAGTATCATCGGCCATTGTGCCTAGCGTTTATATGGACTATGGGAAACCCTTCGATCTGAGCGGAAGTAAACCGGTGTAGACCTACCTAGCGATGCATTTACTAGGAATACAGTAAGTAGTTGGTAGTTACGTAGCTGGGAATTATAGGAAGAAGGTAGGTTCGAAACTTATTTTTGAAAAAAAAACAATTGACTTGTACTTCTATTTGCGTTTTCGTGTTTAAGAAGACACGTACTAACAATAGCTCTTAAAAATGTTGATTTTTGTTAGCCAAAATTTAAGCAGCATTAGGGCGCGGACCCACATTTGCGCACGCTACGCATGCCATTAGCCCATGCGCAGGCACATAGCGTTTCATATCTCTATGTACAAGTTTTAAGGTACTTTATGTATTTTTTTTTATTTCTAGTCCGAGTTTCTCGCCGATTCTTCTCGGCTGATGTAATTCCCGAATCGGTGGTAGAATCAATTTTTGACCTTTATAAGTGCCTCATGAGGCTTTAACTTAATAAATGATTTATGTGAAATTTTAATTGCATGGCAGTGCCGCGTGTCCGTACGCAGCGGTGGGACCGCGCCCTTAGTTGGTCCGATTGCGGAAAACTACCCACTTACAAGTACGTGTGCCAAGTACTTGTAAGCCGGCGGTTTTCCACAACCGAACCTTTTCCGTTCGGGTCCTTTGTGTGTGTTGCTTTGTAGTTTACATGGACACATTCATATTGCTACATGAAGTTGGTCTAATTTTGTTTTTTTTTTAAGTATGTTCCTGTAAGATTTCTTTGGCCTAAGAAATTAGTTTCCGATTTCCCGTACCGCCTCGCATTTCAGTACTATTTTATGCAGTCTGAGGAAATTTTTAGTTACAGTCTATTGTTGCTGACGTGATGAAGACTAGTCAAAATGGTATTTCACTTTTAAAGCTGTGGAGAAAAACACGACACCCCTTTGCAAACATTTTTTTCGGAGAAACCGATATGGTTCGATAGGATTTCGAAGCCGTACAATATCCGATATTTAATATTTTTCTATCAATTTAGTAAAACATGTTTAAAAAATGTAGAGTGCCTACTAAGGTACAAAAAGTTACAGTTTAGTTATAGTTTATCGGAAACTTTCTTAATTTTTCCATTGTAAAATCGTCGAAGTACCTATTAAGTTAAATTGTAACAACCTTATGACAGAAGATGGATAGACAGCGGAAACCTAGAAAATGTAACTATAAATTTGCAAAGGGGTTAAAACAAAATGGCATATAAAATAGTCATACATACCTATAAGAAAATTAAAAAAATACAATATAAATAAAATAAAACAAAACAATTTATATTTTCTAAGCTCTTACCTTGACCAGATTGGCGTTGATGTAGTCCTTCTCGGAACGCTTCAAGATGATGCGGCTGTGATCGTACGGGTTCACATCACGATATCTGTTCAGCGGCTTGTTCTGCGGCTTCTTCGCCTCAATGTAGGTGTACGGGTAGGAGTGGCATTTCTGACCGATTTTCTGTGACAAATAATTTAAGATAAATGGGATTGTCAAACGCAAAATGGACGCAACTGAGCCGTCTAATTGCGGAGAAGAGCCTGTCAACAAGTATGGGATTGTCAATTGAAAATTAGGGATGGGATTTTAAGTAGATGTGATGCATTCTGACTTGTATTTGTGAGTGGGAAGTTAACTCAAGTTCAAGATGTTTTTTAAGATTTAGTTTTTTTTCATGTGACTCATTGTCTTTGAAATATAAAGAAAATTTTGGTACCAAATATAAGCACAATACAGAAAGTATTTAAGTGCATTTTTTGTACTGAAGGTATTTTTAAAACCATTACTTAAACATTTGATTGCATTCATTAGTTTAAATTAAATGTGTTCCAATTTTATGAGCTATTATAAATTAAATAATGTTTCATAAATCAAAGGTATGATAAAGCAATCATAAGTAATGTAAAATGTAGTGGCTGGTTAAGTTAAAAAGTTTCAGAAGCTACCTACATCAATTAAATTCTTAAGAAAAAATAAGAATAATCAAAGAAATATTTCAATATAATTAAAAGTTCCAATAGAAAACAAGTAAAATAAACCGAATAAATTGATTTAAATCAGATCAAAGTAAACAATTTCAAATTTTCAAACAAAAGTTAAGTTTTGAAATAGGTAGTTATAATAAGTTGTTTATTCTCAATTAGAAGCACCAAAAAGTTTTTTTGCATTGAAAACTTTATAAACAATTAATAGCACTATTTATAAAAACAGGTTTAAGTACGTCTCCTAATGAAAGTAGAAGTAGAAACGAGCCGGAAGAGTTTTAAGCCATGATGCGTGGCGTCATTAATTTCTCTAAAAATATTTATTCAACTCACCTGGTAAATCAACGACCAAGAGTTTTTTGAAGCAATGTCCTTGTATTCTTTCTCTACTCGTTTAGAACCCATTTTTGTTACTCATAAACTATCATAACATGCAACTTAAACAAGTATAAATTGCTGTTCCTCCTTCAAAAGAAACACAACACCGGCAACCGGCTATATCAAGAGCAGTTTTAAATATGAAGTCCGAATCCGAACGAAGACAATTATTCTCCGAAATATTACAGCGGTAACGTACTATCGTAATGTTATCAGAAATGAAAATAAGACCAGCGGCCTTCTTCCCTTCTTCAACGAATGCGGAATGATTTGGTTGAGATTGAGAGCATTGCTATGTTCGCTTGAGCGAACTGTCTAATTTATGATACCAGACGAGAAAATAAAATTTCTACCAAACATAGAATAAGGATCACGACCAAGATTCTCTCTGGTCTCTGAAGAAGCCGCCTTACAGCTGACGTTCATCTGTCAACATTATCGAGCTTCTCTTTCTATTACACGGATCGTCATATAGAGCAAACGAGAAGGCTAATGTAAGCTTGTCAACGCTGCGTCAACACCAATTTTCACATGTTAGCCGGCCACAACATTGCGACGTATAATACTTGAAAATAAAATTGTTATAAAATATCATCGTAAAGCCTAAAAATCTTGTGAGATACTAAAACTATGTCGTGTTGTGCTGTATTTTGCAAATCCAGAACAACTATAGGAGGAGTAAAGAATCCAGAATTATCTTTTCACATGTTAGTCTTTGTTGGCATTTTTTATCTGAAATAACTCATTTTAAAGCAAAATATCCATTTCTCTTGTAGAATAAACACTTTTCATCATATCACTTTCAACCGGTGGTACATAGTTGTGATTTCAAAGGTTTAATTTAGTTATATTTAATGTATTGTTTTATACCAAGCAGTTAGTGATGTACAACAAATGTGTCGATAAATATGGTCGATACTTTGAACATGGTAAGACTATAGATCTCCGGTACCTGAATTTAATGATGCTATTTATTTAGGGGTGTTTTAGGAGCTCATTATAACCCATATAAACTGTTTTTAGTGTAAAGAAATGCATTATTAATTAATTACGACAAAAATAAAATCCAATGGAAATACGTGAAAAATCAAGCAATTTTGACAAATATTGCCATAGATCACAGATTATGTCGTCAAATCCATGAAGTTTAAGGTGAAAATGGAGTCCACACTTCGAATACCTACTTGAAGTATACCTACCCCAATTTTATCGATTGAAGTACTGATAGACAGAATCATTAGTGCGGCCAATGAAATAAGAACAAAATTAACTACTGGAGTAGTGAAAACTGGTCTTCGCAAAATAATGCGAAGATGTGTGCAACGCAGGGGCGGACATGTCGAACACGAAATTTAGACTCAAAAATGGTGTGTGTAGTACTTAAAAGTTTAATAAGTTTAGTATCTTGTTCTGTATGCTGACCTATTGTTTTATTTATCCTCCCCAGTAGCCTATAAAACTACATGTTTTGTACAAAATTTCGATTGTTGATTGATTGAAAACCCTAGATTGTTATACCTCGATGGATAGCTGATGAAACGTAGATATTTTTAGGTATATCTGCCAAACAGGTGCCATATTTTTTTTTTCTAGATATCCTTGACCGAGAAATAAACTTTCTGATTTGTATTATTTTTTATAAGTTTTAATCGTCTACAACTACTTATTTATTCATTTTAGGTACAATATTTGTTATTGGGGTCACAAAGCACCTTATTTTAAACGTTAAAATCAAGTAATAGTAATAATAAGACATACGCATTTGAAAATATCTAAGCTTATAGCCGAAGATCCGGTGATTTTTATAAAAACAAATAAATTGAAATATCTCGAAAACGGTAAGGTTTAGTGTAGGGTGTTTCATGGGGAAATCAGTCAGAAACGATGTACACTACACGCCCTTGGCGGGAATAGGTCGACTTAACCAGTAACCCTGTATAAAGTAAGAAAGAGACAAGATTGACTTTACTTGGTGAGTAACTTTACTTGAAGATCGTGAAATAGGCCCTAAGTCAATATTTTGTAAGATTAGAATTGCATTTTTGTTTTGATTTTATTAATTTCCAAGTTTTTTGAGCCATTTTGTTATTGTTTTATATTATGTTCGTTGGATTTATTTTCACTGTTGTTTTGATTATTTTTTTTTTATTTTCGAAAGATCATTAATATACTTCATTAAAAATATTATATACTTATGTCCATCTTCAATAAAGCATATAATTTAATCATAAATTATTTTTTATTATTAAAAAGTTCTCATTTATATAGTTATGAGCAAGTTTTTATCGATATGCTCTATACTACTAAGCACTTCCCTAGTAGCAGTGGTAGACACTGACACTTTACATAAAATGGACACGCGGTTGATAGCGCAGATTCTATCCATACATAGATTATCTAAGCTACCAAACATATTTTTTTTTAGAAAAAAAATGGCGTCACCGCCTTGTCACTTTACTCTATCAATATCAAAATTAATAACAGAAAAGCCTGACTTTGTCTATGCTATGTGGGGGCTTGCATCTTAAATAGGTAATTTGTGTGTGTGTCATGTAAATGTAAAACCTCTTTTTTATATAATTTACAAATTAATATTTCAACGATTTTCTGCACATTTAGCCATAAATTGAAATAACTATGTTAAATATAACCTACAGAAGCTGTAGTTTGTCTGTAAAATGTACTACAAAATTGTATACATTGTTCGTTCGCCCTTATAAAGTGCCTAGCTAAATGCGAAGTTTTTTGGGGGGGCTCGTGTGCATCATCGTTAAAATATTATTTTGTGACTTATATAAAAATGAATTTTAAAATAAAATTTATAATTTATACCCATAATATTCTTTTTATTTTAACCGTAGAATTGTCGCAATTTTATTTACACCTTTCAAGGGTAATTTTGCATTCAAAATCATTTAATTACGAATAGTCATTAATCTCATCTCTGTCTTTATTTTAAAAACATTCATAGATACATTTTTAACTCAAATACCTATGAAATAAATTTCATTGTTATAATAAGGTACCTTTGAAGTATTCCAGTTTTTTAATTACTTATGTCTAGTAGATTCGGTGAAGTTGAGTATGTCTTACGGCCAGACAGACAGGCAGGCATGTCATGTACAAAGCCAACTATAAGCCAGTTATTCGTAAGGTAATAAACAATTTAAATAGTAACATATTACTAAAATGGAAACTGTAATAAAATTATTCTTTTCATAGTCTAAATTAATATTATATTTTCTACTAAATGGTAGATATTTTTCTTATCATATTGTCTATGGTACTGCTCCACGCGTAGAAAAAGTATAAATTGTCTATTATTTGAGTTGCCAGTGAGTAAAATTTTCCCGATAAATGGCAAACTTTTTAAATTATCTTGTATGGAAAGCGCTACTGCGCATGTGCAGTAAAGTAAGGGAATTTGTGTCATATACTGGTATCCCCGAGCCGTGTGCCAGGTGGACGGAGAAATTTTAGAAATTATCAGTCCAACAATTACTACAGCCCTTGCTTCTCCTATCAGGGGTAACCAATTTGCCTGCGCGAATATATTGTGAACATTATCTTGTTGAAGGCTTAGTTGACTTACATCAATCAACTGAAAGATGGCTTCACCACGTACTCGTCGCAGGCTCAACTCCATCCGCACCCAAGACGAAAACAACGTAAGTTTAGAGAAGTTTTGAAACACTTAAAAAATTATTATCCAAGTTCAGTTGTGTAAATAAAGTTATTTTTTTAGAAATGCTTCGAATGTGGAACCTTGAATCCACAATGGGCTTCGGTTACCTACGGGATTTGGATTTGCTTGGACTGTAGTGGCATTCATCGCAGCCTTGGTGTTCACCTATCATTCGTGCGGTCAGTTACCATGGATAAATGGAAAGAAATGGAATTGGAAAAAATGATGGTATGTATTACTACTTTCACCTTCTTTTTATTTTGTGTTTTTTCCATTGTTTTACAGAATCATGAAAGCTATTTTTACAATTTTGTATTTTTTGATCACCTTTCACTTTCTAATTTTGACAACTTTTATACTTACTTCTGAAGTAGTTAGAAACATTAGTAGTTTATTAGCATTAAGTTTCTTTATATTTTCAATAATTTATGTTAATTTTTCATCATTTTATATTTTTATGTCCGTTCAATCACAGATTTTTGTAATTTAAATAAATGGTTCAATACTTTGAAATACACATTGAATTATCGTGAGAAATAGTTGATCGTCAAAAATATTTTACGAGGTAAATTTCGAATTGAATAATAAATTATTTCCCAAATTTAAACAAAATAACATTTATTATGATACTTTGGAACAAGAATGAAGAATCAAGTTGGTACGATTTACCATATTTTTATTAGCATTGTGAAATTTTCATTTATGAAAATTAGCATTGCGAAATTTTCATTTATGAAAATCCATTATTGCGAATAAATGAAAAAATAAATGCTGAGCGTTTTATGACTGAAAAAAGGGGAAAAATAAAAATATTTAGAATTTTACAAAATCAATAACAATTATCACTTTTATCTACCTTATACAAGAACAATAATTGTCTCTTCAGAACAATTTGGTACAAAACATTTGTGCCAATATTAGATGTTCAATGATTTAATATCAAAACATTCAACATAAAAAAATTAACAAACCAAAAAACAGACTGAATGCTGGTTGATAAACTAAATATCAATCTAAAGAAACAAACACTAGAATACTCAAAGAAAGAATATTTGTTGATATCTTTTTGAAAAAAAAGCACACCAAAAAACAACTTTTGCATCTTTATATTGCTAATGGTGGTGGGATTAATAATTTATGAATGTCCACTGCGAAACTGGGATTTTTATTCGCAAATGCGATTAATTTTAAATGGTTCAAATTAAATTAACAATCAACCAACAGACACTATCAACTAACAACTAAAAATCAAGTAACAAAAAACTACAATATGATTTGAAAATAGTGCCATGAAAATAAAACCGTCAAGTCAAGAAAATTTCAATTGTGTGCATTCATTTGCACAAATACTTACATACAAATAAATTTCACAATTTTAAGACTTCAATTTGAGGTGAGATTTCAAGTTCCGCCCGCACTCATGCATAAGCGCGTGCGCTGCGAAATTGCAAAAAGCGGTTTTCAGAATAATGTCAACTTAAAAAAAGTTTTGTCATCAATAAAAAAAACTTAAATTCCTGTTGACAATTTTGTACGATCTCCTTAATGGATCGATAAATCAATATTTTGGATAGTTTATTTTTACCTACTATCAACGGAGCAAAAAAAAATTTTTTCGCCGGCTTAAAAAAAACGGACGTTTTATATTCCGTCGTTATCGTAAAAGAATAGTTACAAACGAATTTCACAAAAGTGTACATATTTTTCGGCGTATGGAACCATACATCGAGTTACCATTTGAAATATAAGAAAACACGGCATCGCAGAAACAGTCAATCAATGCAGAATCTTATACGAGGACCTTCAGCTCGAAACTTCCAGACCTTCACATTTAACGCAATACTTTGATAGCTCAGCCAAACCCGGGCATTAATACTACAGTAAAGGGCGTGAAGACTTCAAAAGGTTACTTGATGGAAGGAGTCCCTGCTTTAACACCAGCGACGGCAACACACAAGGATATCAACAGTACAAGACATTGAAGAAGGCGTTTGCTGCAAATATTTTGAGATTTCCATTTCTAAATGTTTCATTAATATTGTATTTCTGTAAAATGTACTTAATAATAAAAATATTTTTCCAACATCAGTCTTTTTTTTTTCAAAATTATATTAAAGTATCGTAATATGGTCGTTTTATTGTTCCCAAATCCTAAAATAATGCAATCACTTATTTACAAGTCAAAACCTGAGTCAGTATTCTAGTTGTAAGATGAACCTTGTACCAAATAGTCTCTTAGATGAGTCATTACCATGACGTAACCCAAAGCTTGGGGTTCTTCTAGTTTCTTGAGATAACATTTCCAAATTCGCAATCATTATAATATGGTATAAGAAAGTCGCTTCCCGCTGTTTGTCCCTATGTATGCATATATCCTTATAACTACGCAACGGATTTTGACGGGGTGTTTTAATAGATACAAGTAATTCAAGAGGAAGGTTTATGTGTAGTACGTTCCCACGGGATTGGGAATTTACGCGAGTAAAACCGTAAGGCGCTGCTAATAATCTTATAAAACGGAAAATCCGATTTAAATTATAAAAAGTTTTGGAATAATTCAATTTCTTATATTACGCATGTCAATGGATGTCAACTTGTTCGCAGAGTTTTGGAAGCCAAACTTTATTTCTGTAGAGTCACTTGTAAAAGTTTTTGCTACCGATCTAAATTTTATTGAGATAGAGATTGATCTGAGTGAAGTATAAAAAACGATGATACATTTAAATATTAAAACTGCGTCTATTTTATTGCCCAAAAATTCCCTTAAGTTATTCCTAAAACAAGACGCTGAGTTTTTTTGCGCAAATAGGTTATCGGAAATTCCTTGTAAATAATACAAGTTCTACTCCGAATTTCTTGATAAAAATCTTCTGTTCCAATAAAGTGAAGGAAAAATTTGGTTATCATTAATTTAATGAGGAAACAAAAATTATTACATGAAAAAGTTGTTTCCATTTCGATATTTTATCTAAACTAGTCTAAACTAATATTATAAAGAGGAAAGATTTCATTGTTTGTTTGTGTGTAACGAATAGGCTCCGAAACTAATGGTCCGATTTCAAAAATTCAAAGGTCAAAAATTATTTTACTATTGCAAAGCTACATTATCCCCGAGTGTATATTATATTTAAAAAAAATAGGGATCCTTACTAAAACTCCAATAATGTAACTCAAGATGTTAAAAAATACCTCAAATATTCTTTATATCGCGTGCGCTGCAAAAACTACAATAAAATAATGTATTACAACTTTGTAGAACACATCATTATCTACATAAAATGTCGCGATGGCATATGTCTAAATATTATAGTATTGCCACAATACTTAAGTGTTATTTTATTTTAAAAATTAATTGAAATGCCCCCTCTAGAAAACGGTCTTTATTAATAGTCCTTATGAAAATATAATTCAAGACTGCTTCAGTACTTTTATTTTACTTTTTGAATAATTCAAATCGGACATTCCATTCGAAAGATATCATGAGTTTAAAAAGTAAGAATTATAAAAAGATACGTGGTCGCCGCGCGCCGCTCACTACTCAGCGAGCTACCTAGGCAGCACCTTATGTGATGCGATGTACTAAGGCGTCATTGGGGCCTGGGTATAGGCTATATTTTATCCCGGTATTTCCACGGGAAAGAGAACTACACGGGTGAAACCGCGGGGCGCTGCTAGTGAGAAATATATTCGTAATAGATTGTTCTCATACATACTTAGATATGTATTAGTTTACGCAGTTATACTCATAGTTCTAAGCAACAAGGCCAGTGTCACTTATCGGCACGTCAAAGCTGTGACGGCTCCGGTTGCGATAAATTCGTATTATTTCGTACTTTTCATTTAGCGCCTGAACTATTAAAACTTGCGCATCAGTGGCACACTATCGCCACTTGTGTTACCCTCAAAAGTTTGGCCATACATTTCCATCCATAATACTAACGCTCTATAACCGCTATAGAGTCCTTGCAGTACTTGAGATGGTAGCCTTTAGGTAGAGCCGAGCAGCTCTACCTAAAGGCTACCTTCCGCGTCCAAGCGAGTTTCGTGGTGCGTCGTCGGTGCCAAAGACGCACATTGTCGTCTCGACAGTGTTGCTTTTTATTAGCTTCACCTGTATGTTTGTATGTTTGTTTGTAACCGACTTCTTTGGGCGCGATTTTGACCCACTTTTTAACAAAGATTTCGTTCAATCTTTGTAGATTTATTGAGGACCGATTACAATACACTAATTTGATAAAATTATTCCATTTTTTAATTTGCAAAATATGTTTTTTGTTAATTTATATAATTTTCATCTATAGTCGAAAAAATTTTTCGATCGTAAAGCACTCTCTGATGCTTCGCATCATGAGTCGTGCAATAGTTTAAAATTAAAAAAAACAAGCTATTATAAATAATCCAAACTAAAAAGTAGAAAATAAATTATAGTTTAAAAAAACTAAAAAACACGCTTTTTATAGAAAACCGAACTAAAAAATAGAAAATAAATTTTAATGAATTTAAATTAAGAAAATAGTGTTAAAAATTTCAATGAATATAAATTAATAATAGTGTGAATAAAAAAAAAATATTTTATTTTAAAAAAAGCGTGGGGTGCTTTTTAAAATTTATCGAAATGATAATCACTCTACTCATATCTGTCAATAAAATATTTATAACTATTGACACCATGCACCCCACGCTTTTTTTAAAATAAAATATATTTTTTTTTATTCACACTATTATTAATTTATATTCATTGAAATTTTTAACACTATTTTCTTAATTTAAATTCATTAAAATTTATTTTCTATTTTTTAGTTGGGTTTTCTATAAAAAGCGTGTTTTTTAGTTTTTTTAAACTATAATTTTTTCGGAAGCATTTCGCTTACATTTTCATAGTACTTAAGTAGGTAATACTTTGGCTCTATCGCCGTGATAGAGTAGTTTTGATAACAATAACCGTCCATCACACCTTTTCTTTATCAAATTGCTATTATTTTATGGACCAAATAACCGTTTTAATAATAAACGATGTAGTTCACGTAAAAGACGGCGCAGGCGCATGCCGTATCGTAATAAAGAAAAAGACATTGTAAAAACGAATAAACGAATGCATAAACAAACAAATAAAAAACTCTACCGATAGATAAGAACAAGCAACATTATATCAATGTTCATACGTGTTATAAGGACTGACTCTATGTATAATTTAAGAACTCTGCCCTAGTTGTCAACCATTGTCATACTATGCGATCGATCTAGCAAATCAAACCCATTTAGGTATGTAGTTACAAGTATTGTGTTGTATTGTAGACGGCCCAAGAAGTTTTTATTCAGTCGTGTATGAGTTTTAGACTGCGATAACGTCTTGTTTGTTCAGGTATTTAAAATATTAACATTGATATAATTAAACACATATTTTTACCACGTTCGTATCTCTTTTGCGATTTACTAAGTTCTGTTAAATGTTTTTCTTTTAATACAAACTAAACAAGCTATAAATAGTTTTAACATTAACTGCTAAACGTAAACAGTTTTTGTGTATTTAAAACGGTGAACTTAAAAATCCGATAACCACATTATGTACTAAGTACTTGCCCACATAAAATACGAGGAATTATTTTTCTTTGATCCAGATCGGTGGCAATCTAAAGGCGCGGGAATTTCTAGAGGCTCAATCCGATTACAAACCAGGGTTGACGATCCCTCAGAAGTATAACACCAAAGCAGCTGCCATGTACAGACAAAAGGTAAGTTTACCATAAAATACAATATTTTCCTTTGCAGGCACACAACAATATTTCCTCAGATTAAAAATCGCGTGGGAACTTTTTGGAACCATATAAAGGAAAGCATCGATTGTTTACTTACACCTTGATGTTCCCCTCAAAGGTCTTTTATTAAAATCTTTATCGGTTCAAAAAGGTTTCGACGGAGGCTTAAGGAAATCGCTCTTCCTTCTAATCCTATGTGTTGTTACAGTGACATAGTTTTGTTGTATCAATTTGTTGTTCCGGCAATAAATAAAATCAATACACTTAAGAATTCGTTTCATGAATATAGAACTGAAAATACAGCTGTGCCGCTTCTCACCCGTGTTGATGTTTGTCTATAGCGTTCCTCATTAAAAGACTATCTAGTGGAAAATAACTTTTCGAATCTCATTACCATATCCTACGATTAGAAAGATCAAACAAACAAACAGGCTGTCTTATAATAATATTAGTACAGATTAGTTTTGATGAATATTATTAACGAAATTATAATCAAAATAGACTACGACACAATTTTTTTAACACATTTGTATCTGTTTTTTCAGTTCTGTATCCTATTAGGTATAGGGTAGGTATAGGTACGGGCGCTTAATACCGTCTTTGTGCAGAATACTGGACAATTGGACAATGCACTTGTATCTTCTAATTCTTTCCTTTCAACGTCTAGATGTAAGACTCTTTGAAGTGACCGTCCTTTGGAGAAAGTGGGATCACTCGTTATATGTTTATAGAATATAGTCCATCCATATCGAACATTTTTAATACTTAAATACAATACCTGCGGAAAATGTGAAAATAAAAAGTCTTTTAAAAAAATAAAGAAAAACTCGTCAAAGGAATGATTCATTGAAACATAGGTATCATGCTTTACAAAACAGCACAAACCAAACTCTGTAAATCTAATTACAGAGTTGCCACAAACATACGAGATAAATGAAAAAAAACGAACACTGCATGAAGCAGTATTTCCATTGCAAAGTTTCCGACAAAAGGTTCTTATTTTTCGTTTCCCTTTAAAGTCGCGTTTTACGTTTAGGAATCGGTGTAATTAACACTGTTGTTTATTCTCTTACTCCATCGTCGAAGGCGAGAATTGAAGTCTCGTTGAACGGTTTCAATCAAAAATTGATATCAGTTGTTTCACTCCCGGTTGATATTAATAGACATCACGAGTTCGCACGATATTGCACTTAAATTGTGGGGTGCGTATAGCAAAGATACAGTGCTGATTTGTTCGTCTTGCGACATACACGCGGTGCACTAAATAATAAATATGTCGCGAAATTTTTTGTTATTGGAAGAGTCGGACGATGAAGATATTGTAAGAGAACTTTGTTTTTATTTTAAATCATTTTAAAGGTACATATTTTAATTATAAGTACATCAACTTAAATAAATTAGTTTACTATCTACCGTTTGATATGAATACTAATCAATATTAAATAATTTATTCAGCAACTTGGCTTCAAAGTATAACTAAAACTTTAATTTACACCAGGAGCTTGCGCAACCGCACGCGGTATCGCTACCGCCACCGTGAGAGTTGTATATCCGTTGCTAAGTAATTTCAAATGCAAAAACACGTTACAATAGTAAAAAATCTAGACTATTTTCAACGAAAATGCGCTTCATATTTTGCGTGCATTTTCAAAAGTATCAAACCGTTATTTAATATCCAATCGTAAATTAGTACAACGCTTAGGTGACATCTTTATCCTTGTTTTTCATCGTCTCTTATGGACAGCATTTTATAATAACGTATGCTTCATAAAAATATATTAAAATTTGCATTGCTGTTATTTTAAATCTAATATTCGATTCGAGTATGCGCGTAGTTTCGACTCACTCACAGAAACGAGTTAAACACCTTATTAGGAACTACAAAACTAAACTAAATACATAACTATATTACTATTCAAAAGCTACAATAGGCCATTTTCTTATATCAACAATAAATTATGAAATTATATTACTTGGATAGTTTTCATCACGGAAAATGCAAATATAAAGTTATTTTCCCATGAAAACCTAAGGTTAATTTTATTTTTCAAAATTAAAATTGAGGTTTCATTATCTGTATGTCACGTGATTGAAAACGCCGACCGCCATGATGTGACGTCAATTTCACTAAAGCAATGATACCGAGCTATGTAGTAAAAATAACCTCAAAGTCTCGTTTACATAGTAAAAAAGAGAGTAATATCGTAATTTAAATAAAAATCAATAAAAAAAGCTTATGTACTTACGTCAAAGTGATCCTCACAAAGATATAAATGAGATTTCTTAGAATATTTTACAGGATCTCGTCCCGCGAGTTCCAACCAAACATTTCTCATAGAAACGTCGGTCGGCACATTAATAAATAACTTTTCTGGAGTCTTCAACGTAGAATTTTTACAATTCAACGCTACACACCAACGATATGGGCTATAAAAACTCATTTTTACTTGAAATTAAATTATATTAAATCACTACAAGAGTACAAGACAAACTGGCATTTTGACATTTCTTCATTTTAGTTTATATGACGTCAGTCGCCGCCACCATCATGGCGGTCGGTGTTTTGGCGCGTATATTTTAAGTCAAATTTTTGATATATTTTTTTTAACATTTAGCAGGTATATTTTGCAGAAATAAAAATAATCCTTGATTATCTGATATATATGAGCATTTTAAAAAATATTTGAAAAAATAGGAGAATAGCCTATTCAGTGAATGCAGCCTGATTTATCATGTTAATCGCCGCCATAGAATCACGAGAATCTTTAACTCGCGAATTATGCTGCGTTCCCCAAATCCAAATCGAATTCTGCGTGCTAAATCCTAACAATGATTTACCAATGTTCGCTATAATTCAATGAATTTTGGGCACCAATCACGTCACAAATGAATGTACATTAATATTATATTGCGTTTTCATCTAATACACATTAAAATTATAATGGAAAGTAAGTAAAAGCACCATATCACCCACTTAGTAAAATTTTCCATTCAGTTAAATTAAGAAGTAAAAATATCTGTTCAGTCTATTCAATTTTAAATTATATCAATGTGAAGGGACCTAAATGATTGGTTTTTAAATGTGAATTAAGAATAAATATTGAATCGCGGAAAATTCCTAGTACCTACGCATCAAAATCTTTGTCATACAGATTTAATCAAATTGGATGTTGACATCAATTTGATTAAAGTCTGAATGTAGGTAATAGGTATAAAAATCTGCTGGTTTATACGTCTTTAAAGAGCGTTCCTATTCAATCCGTCCAGTAACAGGGAAACTGAAGTTTGTTTTGTGCACGTCCAACGTCCATTATTAACCGTGTCCAAAAAGAAAATGCCTTCGCAATCCATGCCGGGCAATGCTAATATTTACTGCATTTGCATGAAAAAATCTTTGCAAAACTAAGCTTTTTATTCACTGTTGTCGAGCTTATCTAACGGATATACGTTTCAGTATCAGCAAAGATAAAACGTAGTACGAACGCGATATATCAAAACCTTTACTGTTTTGATTGATTAACGATGAACCTTCGGGTTTTAATTATGTATCAAATATCACGTCGGTTGAGCCTGGAGTGTTTCCTAACGATTTTGTGTGAAATTTTCCATGAACCTTCCAAAACATTTGATGTAGTTTTAAGTTGGGTTTCTATTACGTTTAAATTAACAGATTTAAATAAGCGGTTGTTTTCTTTAGAAATATATTTCAAGCTTTAGCCATTTTATCTTTATTAGGAGATATGCTCTTTTAAAAAATATTTTTTAAATGAAACATTACATCGAAAAATAGTCCTGATTTTCCGCAAAATTTTGAAAAATAGGTAACACAAATAAATGATTTACGGGGACTAACCCAAAAACATGTTTTAACATTTTATTTTATCACTTTTCGGTGTCATTATGCAAAATTATAGCTTTCTGACTTTCTGGTGATTTCTAATCCAAGTTGCAGACAGACATGTTGCCATGTCTGTACTAGGATATTTAGGGTTTTATCTTAAAATGGTGCGCCTAAAAGTTACAAAACATGTTATACAACATAAGTGTAAATAACGTAGACGTGTTGTATAACTTTAGTTTTATACTAACACAATCTAGAGGCACCTTAAGAACTAAAACGTGCACCAATATCTACCCTAGTTTGTGCGGATGTGAAACATTAAGGTTCAAATTATATTAAACCAAGTACCTATTGCCTTGACGTCAATACTCGAGAGCTTGTTGATAACTATGTCAATTTATACTTCAGCAATTCTCCGTATACATTAACTGAGAACTGTTTTACAGTCAATTATTGTTGTCGTGGAAATCAATTTGATGTTATTTTCACTTGACTAAACGTGGAGTTGGGGAGATCAAAGGACGGTAAATAAAGTATGAAGAAGTCTTGGTTGGTCGGGGTATACTTTTTTAAAGTTTAATCAAATCTGTCAACTAGCTTTAGCTTATCCGGGGCTTTACTACGTCGTAGATATCGCGTCATAATAAAAGGTTAAATGTTGAATCGTAGCGTCATTAATTTAGTTATCCGAAGTACTTTCAGACGAAACAGTATTGTAGATAATTATATTATTATGTACTTACTTAATTTCAATTCCAAAACATGCTAAATTAAACTTTGAAGTACCTAGTAAGGATCTTTGTGACGCAAAAAATATTCAACATATGTATAAATTATTTTGAATATTTTCCGAGAATATTGTCAATTGAGAAAAGGGTCTCAAGTTACATATTTACCTTATTATGTTATCCTACTAATATTTTATATGTGAAAGTTTGTAAGGATCTATTGATTGATGATGTTTGTTACTTTACTCTTTCACATATAACTACTAGATTGAATAAAAATTAGATTCGGTTCAGGCATTCCTTATAACTAGGAATACATTTTTATGTTTTTTGTTTTCTATGAGGTCGGTAAAAATGCACAATACCTCTCGAGGTTGTTACCTTGTTTAAAATGGTAATGAGTAAGGCTTCCCTACGTCCGATAAAATCTATCCAAAAAGAAGTCACCTCTACTCCTCCGCTTGAGGCTTCAATCAACTCCTCAGACTAAATCCGTCAAAGCAAATAAAAACGTGGGAGTTTATTAAATACTTTTCATACCACTCAGGTCTAATGATACGAAATAAAATATAATAAAACATTTAATAGTTATTTTTATCGTAGACATCCAATTATAATCGTTAAAGTATAATGTTACGTCTGTATTGAGTTTTCGGACAAGTATTATATCAGATTCAGAACGTCTCAACTATTGTTAATATATGTATGTATACATCTTTTGGAGTACATTTCCTTTGAATTTTGTAGTGTGATCCATGTTATACACCTACGAAACTCACCAACTTCTCACAAACTACGTTACTGTCTCTCGCGTTTCATATTAGCTCGGCGTCTGAATACGTTTCGCCTGTCTTATTCTATTAAAATCGTGAGTCTGCTTAATATATTAATTTCAACAATTAATTCATTTTGTATTTAGTCCTTGCGCTGCCTAACTGTACAAGTAATTGTGTTATGTTACGGTATTTTGACGCGAATTCATCAATATACCCGCCGTTTCTAGAAAGAAGTAGTCTTCGTAAAGAGTAGCCAGATTCTGTAGGACTTTTACACAAAGTGACCAAACTACGCGTTAAACAGTTTTCGGTTATCCAACTCACTTGGTATTGACAATACTACCCAGACGAGTGTATAGCCAAACACCTGAAAAAGCTAGCCCCACACCTTGTTGAAAAGACAGTGAGGTTACAGCTTGCAGAAGACGTTACTTTTTTATACGTTAGCTTTGCCATACCAACATTACCAACACACCTAGTCTCACCTCACGTGATTTCACTAGCCAAAAATCACCAATCGACATACGTCAGTAGCGGCACTCTTTAAACGGCCCCAGCAATGTCCCTTGCAGCCTATTCCAACCTCCGGCACCCCCGAACACAAAGGTTCTCTAGAGAGGGGACCCTCTCTTGGCTACGCCGCGGTTGCTAAGGCTGCGGCAACAAATCTCCCTAGAAACGGCAACGTGCGGAATACTTAGTAGGGGAAAAAAGGTGTACATTCTATTTGATCATTTAATGATCAGTTTTAAAGCAATTTATTTTTTAGGAATATGTATCGTATGACGCTTTCACGTGATTCAAGACCTAATTAATTCTAATATTTGTTTAGCGGGATTTATAAATAACCTTAGTTAATTAACTACGAGTATAAGAAACCTGCTTTCGATGAGATCGTTAGATGTTTTTATTTATATACTAGCTGATGCCAGCGACTTCGTCCGCGTGGAAATTGGTTTATTTATTTTACGTACCTAGTTGACTTTTTCAAAGTTATCAAACAAATTCTATACCGGATGTTGAAATTATTTTAATCATTTGTAATCATTACTAAAAAAACAATTATTTTTCTATAATAAAAAATTTCAGAACAATACTTGGTTATGTAAAAGGTCTGTTTTAACTCCTCGAAATGATCAAGCATGTGCAATAAATAATGAAATACTGTAGCGTATTCAAGGAGGAAGTCGAGAGTATATCTCTATCAATATAATGATGGATCAAGAAGAATCCACAAATTATCCGATACAGTTTCTGAATTCATTAAATGTTCTCCCTCCCTCCCCTCACTACAACGTAACATAATTGAAGCAGAAATTTTAACCGGTTGTGGTGTCGAAGAAACCGTCTTGATACCAAGAATACCACTCATCCCTAACAATTTTCCATTCCAATTCAAGCGCACCCAATTCCCAGTCGTGGCGTGTTTTGCTATGACGATAAATAAATCCCAGGGTCAGACACTAAAGGCCGCTGGTGTCGACCTAAGGTCTAATTGTTTTTAGCATGGCCAACTATATGTGGCCTGCTCACGGGTCAGTAATTTATTTATTTATGTTAGCCCCAGAAGGCAAAACCATCAATGTAGTTTATTAGAGAAATTCTTTGAGTATGAACTATCATATAACAAAAGTTTTGTACATGATGTAAGCACACAAAGACAGTGAACAATTATTTAAAAGCATTTTTTTGTCCTAAAGTATTTATAGATGGATATCACAATTTTTGCTTGATTTAACAGAAAGAAGGTTGAATGCACCTATATATTTAAAACTTAATACTGCCAACCTTTGTGTAAAGAATATCATACATTTTAGGACCTTTGCACACTGCCTATTTTTCACTCTCACGTAGATACCGTGACGGATTATACTCGATAAAAAGAATTAATGATCAATCTCCATCGTGTTGTTTTACGTTTACCTACTTTGACATTAGCAGAATTGCGTAGTTACGGCAGCAGTAGCCAAAAACTATTTTGTTTATTGAATTGATACCTTGACGGCGCTGTAGATATTTTTTTGATGTCTGATGCACCATTTTGAGAACTTCAGTATATTACGATCTAATTCCTCGAGAGCTCAATTGGATAGAGCAGTGCTACGGTTCAGCATGGTTCCGGGTTCAAGTCAACATTTTGAATGCATTTTTCTAAAAGGCTAATAAGTTATTTTAATTTAACTTAAACTATTTAATAAAATATTTATGTTAATAATGTATCCATTGTTTTTTAGTAAGGGAAAGACACTCAGTTGATGTTTCTTTAACATAGTACGCACGTACATTGCACTTTAATATTACGTCTATACTATTTTTTTTACGCCTGAAAATCCGCTATGTGCATATGCCCTTTAAGCATTCATATTGAAGTATTCTACATTCTGTCAAATTTGATATCTATGAAATATTATTATACAAAATCCAAAATGTAGTATTTTTGTCAGCAATGTTTTCTCGTCAAAAGGAAGCTATAAGTGTTGATAAATATATTTTTTGATTGAAATCAGAGGACCGAAGAACAACAAAGACTACGATTCCACCTAAATTTTAAAGAATATCTCAATAACTTAAAACTAACTAAGGTGGTAAGTTGCGCGATATAAACGGATATTACCCAAGCGATGTCGTGGGCGGAGTATTGTTTATTAAATTCAAAACAACAAAATAGATTTTTATTGATAACTTTTCTTTTCGTTATCCAAATGAGATGAAACAAAGCCTATATATTGCGCCAAATTAAGCTTAATCCATATGTGGAAACGCCATGAAAATCCGTTCAGTACTTTTTGAGATTATCGCGAACAGACAGACAGACAGACAGACAGGAAAGAAAGTCGAAAATGGTTTTTTTGTGTTCCTTTGACCTTCTTTTATCCCCCCCTATCAGTTTTAGGTAAATTTATTTAATGTACAGACACGGTGGTTCTACTGTTTTATTATTAGTATAGATTTTGTGTTAGTTAGACTCATCCCTGTTGTTGAATCTAAATATATCGATTGCGGAAATACTGCCTACTTACAACTCTTTACAAGTCCAATCCGAACATGGGAATATTTGGTCAAGAGAACATTTCTTTATTTTTTAAAATAATAAAATCTACATACATTCATCGGTTTCTGAAAATGCTATGGGATCGACTTGGCAAATCCGAAAAAATAACACTTTACAATTTTGAGGCGTCACTTCATAGAGTCAATCTTAAGGATCAAATTGAATTAAAGGAAAATTATGAAAGCTTTTAAGTGAACTTAAAAACCGTAACTCAATTAAAATTTTTAAATCGTTCAGGATTCCATATAAATTTTAATGATTGAGTTTGGAAGGTTTCTTATATACCTATCTATCTGTATATGAAGCAAAGAACAAAATTAATTCATGGAAAGGGATTTCATAAATGATGTCAAAGATAATAATTATTTTTCAATATTGGCGTAAATAATGGACGGACAAAAGCATACCTACTAGTGGTACCTACGTTACCTTGCCTTGTTTTTATAAGATCAGATTTCGTTGTTTCTTTTCTTTCGATTTACCGTATTTGTTACGAGACTTGTTTTTGATCCTTGTGATTGGCGCATGATGCCATAAAAGTATAGGGTGTTTTTTTCTCCGTATTCATATTTCGATTCTTTGTTAAGGCACAAGAGTATATTCAAAGAATCCTTAATACAGTTATTTACCGTTTTAAAATCTTAGGAATGTTGTTTGAATAAGAAAGGAAAATTCCTTCTTTAGTATTTAGAGTATTTTCTCTTCAGGTGCCAATAAAAATTTCCACCCTTTATAAATTCAGTAGTCAATTATCTTTGAAAAGGTATTTGATAAAATACCGTGTATACGTAGGTACACGCGCCAATGGGGGACTTTTCAGGGGCGTTTGTACACAATGTATCCCCTTAGATGCATTAGTGCTTGCAATTTGCACTTTTATTCAACAGCGTGAGGTCGATTTTGAACCGGTGCCGTGGTTTAATTTCCGTAAATCAAATTTCAAGAACTGTGGACTTCGATCGGTTGCCGTGTTGATTATGAACTTATTGGAATATCACCCTCGTACATGGAGGGGTCTCCGAGCCCTCGGGCGACAGACGGGGATCAATATTATCCTCGGACCGACGAGATCAAAGAGCGTACTTGCAAACATGTAAACAGGGATACTATTTCATTACTATACGAATATGTATGCTATATTAAAATGTAGGAATTATTTACCGTCAAAATGTGTTTGTCCAAGTACTCTTATGCAAAGTAAAAGGGTCGTTTCGTATGAAGTCAACATACTTGAGTTTATAGGTATATTGTATTATAGTTTTCCAGTACTTTTCCAGTATTAGGCTCGTCTTTGATTGTAAGTAATCTCATGTCTCTCGTCACATAATAATCTTATCTGCTCTTTGTAGAAATACTCGTCGAAATTAAGCGACTTTATCTCGTATCCTTAATTAAGGATAACGAAGGCTTCAATTGAAGCCTGTAACTGTCTATGAACATTATTTTTTTGAGATAAATAATGTCATATTTTTATTGAGAAAGTCAAATAATATTGTTTCTGTTACTACCTACTCACGATGTAACACAATCCATGAGCGGATTTCTTTTCTCCTTATTTCCGTGGCTATTTTAAGAAGAATATCAGGAAACACTTTTATATTTAATAGATATTCTATATTTTATCCTGTTGTGTTACACCCGTAACATCAAACAAAACTAATGTGTAACAGTAATTGCCCTTTAAGCCTGTATGTAGACTCGTGTATCAGATGTATGCTGGCGGGCTTCCGGCGGTGGCAGCAGATTGCAACTTGGAATAAACTTCCACTGAGTAAATTTGCCACACTGGACCCTTTGACGAATATATTACGGTCTCTAAATTACATATTTTAGTTTAAGGACTTATATTTAATAAACCTGGTCCTTTACTGAGAAGCTAACAAAAGTTCTTATTTGCCTTTCTACTTGAAATATTTTGCGACTGTAATGTAATATTTCGTAACTCGTAATACACGTCCTTTTATTTTTTATCGTAGTTTTATATCTTATTTATTTTTCGTTTGATTAGACATATTAGAATTCATGGTTGGTGATTGTACACAGATCACTGCACTGGCTGAGGGAAGGGAGTGGAGTCCAGAAGATTACCAACCAGAGGCGATGGAGAAAGCGCAGGAGTGGAACCAGTCGAAAGACTTCTATTCGTCTGGAGATAACACCTTCCAATCCAGCGGCTCCGATCCTAACATCAGCTACCAGTAAGTACATAAACGTTAATTTGTTTCCAGGGTTTTTATAGCAAGAAGCAATCTACTTCCACCAGTCATCGCCAATCACGTAGCTATTGTAAGACAAGGGAAAATTGAAAATTCTATTGGCAGTTTTCTAATTGCGTTCTGTTACGTTAGATTCTGAATAAGTTGTGGCAGCCTTTGCTGCGGACTTTAAATACTTTAATCATGGTAGACTTTGTTTGTTGCAATAATGTGGTGATTAGATTTTCTTTGAGCAAATAAACGGATAAAAGAAACTTATTCTAATTGATGTGAATAACTATTGATATGAAGTTTATTGATACAACAGTTGAAATAAAGTAGAATCGAAAAATTATATTCCTTTGATATTCCCGGTAGTTTCATGGCAGGAATTTAGCAAACATGCGTATATTTTTTTACAAATATGTTTTTTGTAATGAAAATATTGATAGTGTGTATTCATTTGGTGCAATAGTTTCCCTTTGATGTCGTTGCAAAGATTTTAATTAATTCTCCGTATAACATCATCAAACATACAAATGTGTTTTTCAGTTTAATAATGGATATTTGACCGAGTGCAAAATGGTTGTAAGTGCAGTCGTCGGAAATTATAATCTGTACGAACTTATTTTGATAATTGTTTTCTCGGTATCAAAGGTTGTATTGAAAACAAACGAATTAATATCTCGCTGGACATGTACATATATAATTAACAAGGGGAGGTAACAAGGGAGGCAACTAGGGGAGAGACTGGCGAGTCTGTCGCACTCAACCCTTTGATGTATGTAGGGCTGCCTAGCTTTTTAAATGAGTTTACTACATTAAAGACGAACGACGATAAACATTTTTATCAAATATTTTTTTCAAGTTGTTTTCTAAGAATTTATAAGCTTCTTTTATTTCTTGATTTATCAAAGGGCACTTTGATTTCATATGGTTTCGTAGGGTAACGGTAAGTCACTTTTACTTTTTATAAAAGTTTTTCTATTATTTGTTTTTCAATAAACAAATTGCGCCACAAAAATAATACCGGTAGTAGATACCCACAGCAAATATTGCGTCATATTTGAATCCACGTTCAAGGAAGTTTAAGGACTTGGAAGTTTCACAGTACTACTGTACGATTGAAAAGTTAGGCAACCCTAGACGTATTTATTACTATGCACCTCGCTTTTCAATTTGGACTCCCCAACTGATTGTGATATAGTTATATTTGTTATATTATATTTGAGTTTTACCGTTTACGCTTATTTGATGGGTTTCCTGTACGGTTTTTGAGCGAGGGGGAGATACAATGCTCTCGTAATGCTCAGCCACTGTTACATCTTCGACTTATAGAGCTGATGCATTGGTGCGGAAACTTACCCATATTAATTTTTATCCCTCACGAAAATCACGACAAGTACCCTACCTTTACCATACTTATTATACTTTTTCACGTGTCCAAGGAAAACGACATTCGTCGCTGTAACAAAGTTTTCTGTAAATATTTGTAGATTTTTAATATTATAATGTGTTTGTTTCTAGATTGTAAGATGAGATTTGTGTAGCTGAGTAACGGATTGATGTAATGTTTGACTTTGTTTGAGTTTTTAGGAAGAGTTATATTGCGTATGTCTACTAAAGTACATTTCTATCCGATATTTTAAAAGTTTTCGGGATATTACAAATGTCGCCTAGAAAAAACCACGGGTACTCTAGTAACTCTAGGTGTGAATAACAAAATAATTTAAAGAACTTATAATTTGAAGTCGATTAAAATACTTATTTGTTGATGGGCAGCCAACAATAAATTTTGAAACATCTGTTGGTGACAGATGTGTTTGTTACCAATACACACGTATTGTTCAAATTTAATAAGATTACAAACTTTACGTTAGAGAGTAAAGTTTTGAGTATCGAACAAAAGAATATACCTAAACAATCACTTTTCACAGAATTCGTTTCCAATGTTTGTAAGACTAGGTATGTTTTAATGTAAATGTATACCAGGTATTTTGTCTTAAATGAGTTATAGAATTTAATATCGTTTTTCATCACATATCTAGGATATTATATACATTTCCCACTTCTCTTATTATTATAATGTTAGGTAGGATGTCTTTCTAAAGATGTCTTTGCGTTATGTACCTATTGAAATGACATTGGATTGCATACAAGGATCTAAGAATGATTAAAATTGGTATGAGTCTAGATAACTCCTGCCCTCATTGTGTAGTTTTTTACTTCGTATAAACCGCCTCCATTGTGTAAATAAAGGTATTTTCTTAAATATTGTAAATTCAATCAAGCTGTTCAAATGTTAAAGTCCACATTTTTTAAAAGGCGGAAAGATTTAATAATAAAATAGAATCTCCAGTAAATTACATAAGTAACGTAACATATTAGGCAACAATTATTTATCTCGGTCCGGGTTTGTGCGCAGTTTCTGGGACCCCAGATAGTGAACCTATTTAACCCAAATATTCTAAGATAAAATGGTGATTGAATATATGATAGAGAACTTAAAAGTATATTCTGAAATAGTATCAACTGTATGCATCAATATAATAAGTGTAACATATTTTCATTAAGTATTAAATTAATTGCTAACCTAGGAATGTTTGGCGAGGGCGAGGGAACTACGTATTGCATTTCCAATTGTTCTAGAGATTAATAGAATCATTCATGTGCGAACACAAACAAACAATATCATCCCCTAAATGTCTATTCCATTATCCGTTCAGGCGTGAGTAAAAATGTATCAACAATGTGTAGATCAACTCTACGCATATATGTAACTCATATATTAATTAACAGTTCGTATCCTAGTCAGTGTTATAAAAACAGAAGATGGGTCGGTCCGTCCTTCTAATTTTCTTTCCTTCCATTAAAGTGGATTTGTTTGTCTTTCTTTCTCAGAAATAGATGTTATTTTTGCCTAAAGATTGTTTACGAACCGGAGGCTCTAAGCCCTTATTTGATTCCACTAATGAATTTGTGAAGCAACAATATTGTTGTCATTGGAAACTTTAATTACAAAGAAATAAACAAAATGTTTTTAGGGAGATAAATATAGAAACAGAAATGATTTCGTCATTAATGTTAAGATAACATTATACCAATTATCGTAAAGGGAAACAGGAAGTATCCTGTGAGAGGTGGTGCGGATAATGTTACGATAGAGTTTTTGGATAACTAATTGCTTCCTATCCTACATATAGTAGAGATATTGTTATTGATTAGAGGGAGGTGAGCGTGGGGTCCACACCAATATGGAGTTGTCGCTCCTGTTTGCTTGTTATTGCATCACGCTTCAGCCCCCGAACTGCCTTTGATGTTTTTACTGTTTGGGTGTAAAATGTAAGCCGCTTTTCATTGGACACCGCTCCACGGAGCAGGACACGCGATGCATAAGGTCTTTGTTAAACGAATGCATTGTGCACGGTTTGGTATTTCATTAATACATCACGTTCGATGCTTACCTTTAAGCCCTGTCCGTACCGTGGACAAACGCATTGTGTTTGTCCAACTACTATGCTCGGTATTATCCGCGAAAAGCTTTTGTGTATTCAATTCAAAAGTTTTTCATTAAGGTTGCATTTTCATTTATTTGATGTTTTAATTGTAAACATGAAACATTACGTAATATGAACTGAACGTTTGAAATACGGAGGCAAGAAAATTATAATTGTCAGTCCGTGGTACCCTACCCTTTGTAGGGTGAGTTGCGTCATTATTACTTCTATTAAAGTCTAGCCTGCTTCAAAGCTGTAAACTTTTCCATGTACTTACAACAAGATATGTATTTTATATTAAACATGTTCGACCGCACGTTACCACGCGTTGCCTTGACAATTTACTGTCAAGTGTTTGTCGCTGAATATGATTTTATTAGTAAATTGTTGTTACTCCTCAATAATAAGTGGTATTGTTACACACTCAGCTCCTAGTAGGGTACACGATTCGGTACGGCGAAGCGTTTATAATATGATTGGTATAAGATTGAAGTTGAACTGTCATTATTAGCGTTAACTCGATAAACGTCTGATCTTCTTCGAACATTCTAGTAGTTTTGATTGAATGATAGTGTTGTGATGGGGTTGAGTGATAAAATATGTTTATTGTTCCTGGACACATGGATGATATAATAAATAATATTGTATTTGTTTGTTTAACAGCAGCGAGTACGGTAGCGGCAGGTACACCGGATTCGGGAACACCCCCAAGCAGAGCCAGTCGACCCCGATGTCGCCGATACACAGCGGCAACGAAGTAGTCGACAACACATTAGCATCGCTCGCTTCGGTAAGTACCTTTGTGTTCTAACACAGGAGATAGATAAAGAAGATAGAAAATCTTTGGCTGGGCGGCAAAAACTACTACGTACCTAAGGTAAGTAAGGTAAGTACTTAGATATCGTTATTTACGTACTACCTTTTTTCCCTAACGTGCATATAGAAGCGTCATTATTTGAAATAAAACTTATAATATTAAAGCTGAAGTATGTGTTAATTGATCGCGCTAGTATCAGGAACTATTTTTCTGAATTATTTTTTTTGTAAGGAAAGTCTATAGGAATTACAAGATCACATCACGCTACGACCAATAAAAGCAGTGCATTAGTAATGAACGCGAGTGAAACCGAGGGGCCAATCGTACCTTTTACTCTCCTTAAAAAAGTGAGATTTCAGAATAGAACAAAAATAACAATTCCAAAGTATGTCACGAAAAATTTGAAACTATTTACCAAGAACTTAGAAAACTTAATACGAGTAGTTATCCCACTAAATTATTCATGATGTAGGAAAAGACACGTGAATAAAACAAAGTTTAGTTTCTAAACACCGATACATTTTCTTAGCATATACATAATTAATCGATTCGTCACTGGTATGTGAAGTATTGATCGCACTAACATACTATGATAGTTGTAATACATTTCAATGTAGAGATGCCGGTTTAAATCAGTGTTGCTATTGGTATCCCCGATGCACGGCTACACAACCTCATTTCATAGTTGCATTATTATATAACATGGGTGTGTAATCATGTGCATAGAAATAAATGAAATGAAATTGATTCTAGCGAAGCAATTGTGTGTTTCCTTTTTATATAAGTACACTTGTTGTTCCCAGCGGTCTTCCTGTGTTTAGGTTTAGTAGCAAAATTGTTCTCGATTCAATAATGATATGCAGAACGTGTATGCGTTTTGGCAATACATACTCGTATAGAGATATTATGTGTATTTAGGCTTAAAAGTATTATAGCCGGGGGCCATCGTGCACGTGGATAAACATTGGACTCCTTGACTTGATTTCAAATATGTTATCGATAAAGTTTATTAGAAATTCTTATTAGGAAGCACTTGTACATTATAGTATCATTAGTAGATGGAAGCTTTTTCCTCTTGAGAAAAGTAACTTTATTTTGTTTAAGCAATAGATCATTAATTAATAGATAGCATTTCGAATTAACTAAGTTTACATAACTGTTATATACTTTCATGCCAATTTATCTTATCGCAAACATCAAGGCATGTAACATACAGAATTCGAGATTACACACCAATTAAACTGTATCCACTCGTACATAAGTTCAAAGAAGACACATCATATATTTTTGGTAATAAATTGAAACGTTTATGTATTACGTCAACATAATATTCGTTGAGCGACACATCACACGTTATATTAATTAACAATTACTGTATTTAACGCGTCCACAACGGTATCTTGTTTCCTAATACACTCAAGCTTGATAAGCTACTCACTGCCTGAACTTGATACTGGGACATCGGCCCGTTTTTGTGTTCCATTAACTTTCCTACGCACTGTCTGAACTTGATACTTGTTTTTGTTTATTGGCCAATTTTTTTCCACGTCCTTTTTTGTACTCATCTGTACCTTGGTGATGTGGTCGTTAACCGTACCTTCGTTGACGTATTAGAAATAATTTCTCACGTCTCAAATTTCAACTAATTTCTCAGGTTTTGTTTACACAATTAATTTCTTTTTTCACTTGATTTTTCACCGTTTTCCGGTTTTTGCGAACAAAAGAACCGTAATTATTTTTATTTATAAGTAAATACGTAGAATCTTACTTAACCGTTAGGAGTGTAAGTATGTGGGAGTATATTATTTCACATTGTGTTTTCTTTTACGAAATGCGTAGGAAATTAACTTCGACTTAACTTTACATATTCTCTTGTCAATTCCGTGTGTAGTCTAGTGATCTTAATTGTTATTCCCAAAATAGACTAGAATACATAATTGAAGGTTAATTAAGTGTTAGCTATGGTTGTCTGATTCTCGTCACAAAGTGTAATAGTCATTACGTATTATTTGTTTAGCATAGTTAATTTAATTGTTACTGAAAGGCTGATCTCATTACATATGTATGTATGTGTAGTATAGTTATTTATTTAATTCTACAAAAAAATTGTCCTAATAGTACAGTCATTTAGGATTTTTACTTGGAAAGTTTTCCGGGAGTTTTGAAAATTGGTAATTTTATAGATTTTGATATGCTCTTTCCAAATTTCAACTTGGCCACCTCGTACGTTTGCCGCTCGCGCCGCCATATTAAAAATATGGCGCCCAAAAGCAGATTTTTGATAATAACTCCTTTCCGACGCATTTTATAGGAAAAACATATCTATATAAAATAAAAGTAGAGGAAATTTCTTACAATTTCCTTTTTTTTTTCAATATGGCTGTGCGAGTGGCAAACATACGAGGTAGCAAAGTTGAAATTTGGAAAGAGCATATCAAAATCTATAAAATTGCCAATTTTCAAAACTCCCGGAAAACTTTCCAGGTAACCTCTATTTTTTCGACCAAATGACTTAACTATATATCTAATCATTGGAGTCAGGTTTTTGGCATCTTTCAAATAAAAAATATGAACATAATGGGTACATAACATACATACCTATATAGGTTTATACTCGTATGTTTAAGTTAAAAGCTTTTAAAACTAGCTAAAAAGCAAAATAAAACATTTGTCCACGTTTTTATTTATGTGTTTACATGTAACATATTTAATCCCGTTTTAATCTCTGAACCGACAAATACATATTGATTTTTAACTAAATTTTCGTTCGGTTTGATATTTTTTCAGAGTTAATCTCAACGAGTGGCTCGTATTTGTATTACTTTGTATTTTTCGTAATAATTTATATATTTCCATGTCATAGGGGTGCGGGATTTTTATTAGGAAATCTAGAACTTTTATTAGGACAATTCTGAAAATTTGGTATACCTAACCATATTTTCAGAATTGTCGAAATGAAAAATACAGAACGTTATATAATTTGCCAGGCATTGATGGATATCAATAGAAATTAATTAATTAGTTTACATTAGATGCTATCTCATTGCACAAAACAATAAGCACGTACCTATGTATGTTTCCTTGATATGATAACGTTGCAGATCAACACACACATCCCTTTGAATTTGCAATCCATTTGATTGATACCATCAGCTAATAGCCAACCGCGCTAAAGTATAATCCTGTTGGAGGTTCGTCATCAAAGGGGAATGTCAAAGTGAATTCATAGGTCCTGGCAAAGTTATTGGATTGACATCGATGACGTTCCGAATTACTTGGTATAGTTTAATCTGCAATGTTTAAATTTTTTTTGTTTATGATATAGAAAGAGTTTATATAATACCGAAGTGATCTGCCCCTTCATGCAGCGGTGAAATTGTCGCGTCGGTTTTCCAAATGTTTCTTTCACACGAACGTTACCTGATAAATATATTATAACAAATATAAAAATCGCACATCAAAGCTTTGCCCGGTACAATTTTCCTGCTATTTGTTCCTTTATTCTCACAAATCTTTTCCAACTGAAAACCGACCCCAAATAGATATGGGATAAAGGTACGGAAGAAGAAGAAGATTATCACAAACCTTTTCGTGACAATAAGAAATAAGCCAAATAGGTGCAACCGTCCCGAAGTGATGCGATTACATACCTATTTATCCGACGGATGATTTTTATTTATAACAGATCTTATAAATAAATCTCCAACGCTTTACACGCTAAGATCTCCCCTGTATCGTAGGTGGAGATCCGCATCTTACGTACACATGACAAATATTCAAGATACTTATCACAAAAGCCTTAATCTGGTCTGTCGAACCGCGAACCGGACTCTTGCACAACATGCTGCGAGCCTCTTGAACTCGAAAGGCAGGATTTTACAAGCTTCTACTCAATTTTCAAGTTTGTTTAAATTCTTCTAAAATTACAAAACATCTGAATTTCAAAATAGCCGTAAATACTGTTATTTTATATACCTTCACCCTTACGATTAATTTGGATGATCACTCATAGTCGGCTGTGACATCATTCTTAATACAATATGGTGGATCCGCAAAAATGGCGACTTCGTTATTTTATATCGATTTCATTTAAAAGCTTGCTTTTAAAAAGTTACCATAACATTTTACTAGCTAACCCTAGGTTTACTCGCTTAATTCTTTTTCTCTTTAGGTTTTAAACTATCCATGTATTGCAACGAACAAAACAAAAAGAGTTGTTCAAAGCCTTTGTGTAGTTTGCCAGTTTTAGCGAGAATAACAAACATAAATTGATTTTGATATACAAGATGATTATATTTTGAATTGAGTGATGTGGGGAGCAAAAAATACTTTTTTAATAACAAAATAATCTTTTATAAAATGAAATAATGATGCATTTCATTACTAGTACTCATTTATGAAAAGCAATAATATAATGTGAAATGAAAAGCAATCAATTGATTGCCATTCACTCTGTTTTATTAACCTTTTAACATCCCAAAGCGTTTTTAGTTCGTCTTATTTTTGCTCTTACACCGAACCGTTCAATATCCAAATTGACATTTTCTTTTCCTATTTTCCACCGTCACAGCTTTTCACCCTTAAAATGATTTGAAATGTCACGATATTTCCAGACAAATTACATTCCTTGTGAAACTAATTTACTGTCCATCATAGTGTCAAATACATGTTTCTAATAAAGCTATGTTTTCTAATAAATTGGTTTCATCTTAAAAGCAATGTTAGTTATTACTTAGGTTTTTTTACATTCACATATATTTGTTGATTTACTAAAACTATTCGTGTGCAAACTCGTATTGATAAGATAGAAAGATTGCCCAAATGTTATTAATTGGGGTTGACTTCCTTGCATTTCTTTTTTACAAAATATATACGAGTATATTATTTAAATAGAGCAATTGTTTATAATTTTGATAATCTGCTATAGCATAATAAGCTTTATCATTATAACAAATTAATTACATCGTTTATTGAACGCAAATCATAATGCTATACAAATTTAATGGATCTGCCGGTGTAGCTACTGATTTCAATCAACGTATTGATGCTGTGTTTGATTCCATATCGGCTACAATAGTCGATGTGCGGTACTAACAAAGGGCAGATACACACGTGTGTTACGTGTACCTGTTAATTAAAATCGTCTATATTGTATCGAACTTATGTTAGGCTGATGTCTAGATAAGGTATACGTTTTGATCTTCATTAATATTGGTTGAAGTTGAGTGTTAGTTGTCTCCTTAAAAACATATTTTTAATTATGAAAGATCAGTTTAATAAACTAACAGTAATTAAAGCAGTAATTATTATTTTGTAAAAATATGGTGCTAAAATATTGCCTAAATAACTTTAACTAAGGCATAATGAAGCTTTATTTTAGTAAAAACATTTTTAGAACAGATCTAGTTTCAGCGATAGTCTTGTACGAAAAAACCAATCAATTTTATAATATTAATATACCTACAATAATAATTAAGACGGGGCGTCTTATTAATCATCGCCGCAAAATAAATGAGAATACGTTTCTGGATAACTTTTATTTCATATTTGTAATACAATAATTATGTATTAGGTAACCTGTATTAGGTATACCTAATACCTGTATTATATAATAATACATTAGACCTGTACAAGGTACAATATATTGGATATTGTTCAAATACTAATTATTAATTGGCTTAAATTGAGTGTTGTTTACCTCTTGGTGATTAGTGAAGCGGGTTAAATTTACAAGAATATTGCGTAATAATATTACGTTTAATTACTAGACTAATCAACTTGAGGTTTAATGTATTTCACGTACAAATTCCACAAAATGATTAAATATCTCGTCGCTATTGGCTGGGCCTCAGGGATCCTAACTCGGTTTAACTAAAACTTTAACTTAACTAAAATAAGCTGAGCAGTTGCTTTTGGACTTGTTCAGCACACGTATTGGTTTGGAGCGATGTTGATTTAGGATAATATTCATTAATCGCTTCCGTTCGACCGCATAGTTGTTCATGTATAAACCTATCGGTCACGGAGTTAACCAAAAATTTCCATTCCTAGGCAAATCACTCGCTTCCATTCTTCCTCTTGACTTCGAACTTTTGAAAGTAGCTTATTCAAACCTTCTTTGCACACCCTGTCACTTGGTTACCCTGATCGCTGCCGTGATCTGGAACAGTAGGATCGCTGGGATCTAGGGCCATATTATGTAGGCGTTTTCTATGAGAAGACGGGTATCTACGAGTATAATCACCACGCAAGGCATGTTTGGCGATCACATATTAGACATTCGGATAACTGGTGCAGTTACATCGCTACTATTAAAACGACTACCAGATGAACGTGCTACGTGACGAGATTTTGTGGTCCCACATTAGAAATGTTTTTGGAAACCTCTTTTTTGGTAAAATATAAAATTCTACGCAGGTGAAACCGGGAGTGAAATTCTAGTCTCTATTTGTGTAATCGTAGAAAATGTTCCCTCAATTCCAACACGAAAAAAATATATAAATTGACATATTTATACAATGTGCTTGTTATGTGACGCCCTCTTATCATAAGTAGAAATTAACGAGGCAATTTTAATGATACATTAGGTAACGGAATTTTCTTGTAAACCGCGCGTTGGCAACATAATTGTGGTGGAAAATAACTCGTCGTCAAGGTGTCTCTCGATGTACACCCCGATACACTCCCATATGCCCATATGCTTTATTATATACATATAAATTGAAAGAGATGTCTATGTGATATTCGCAATAAGAAACTATCAAGTCAAGGGACACCCGGATGGAACGAAGTTACATTAGTAATTATTAATTTCAATGGTCAAATTAAGAAAAAAAAATATGATTAAACTTTTTGATAATTATACTCGTAAACTAAACGCGCTGTTCAAAATTTGAATTAAATTTAAAAAAAAGTGTCGTCTTAATCTTTTCCGCCTAGCCCCCTTACGCAACGCGCGATAACTTCGTTCCAACTATCAATACATATTATAAAAGAACGTCCCTCCTACGCATCTGTCTGTAGGCGATAAACTCAAATTACTGAAGTGATTTATACGTACGGACGGTTAATCCGTTTGTAGATTTGTTGTAAAACGACTGAAATATGACGGCGATAGTTGAAGAAGTTGGAAAATTCATACCAACTTTAATTTCGGGGAACTTTGCGCAGCGTGAACGAATAGAGTTGTTTGAAAACTATTTAAGTACTTAAGTACTACTTAATTATTCCTCCAGAAAAGATCTGCAGGCATGCTTTGCTACCGCGCCAGTTGGTAATATTAGGGTTATAGTCTACATTTTGTGTTTTGGACGACTTCAGTGTCTCAGAAACTATTACAGCACACAAAACAAACACGCTCGCGTTCATAATGTCATTATGATACACTTAAACGACATCTTGTGCCATTAATAACGTTTGTCTGTGTTACAATCGTGTTACGTTCAATAATTGTAGGTATATTCTCCATAATTTAATGTTGATCTACCTGTTTGATACGCAAACCGCATCAAACGCATGCCTAATTTAATTTCAGTAAATCAGTTACACAAGCACTATAGTTTCCGGCATGTTGCTTTGTTGCGTTCAACCGCCATGTCTTGTTAAGGCCGTGATTACATTATGGAGTATTATGGGAACACCGAGAAACTAGCTTAAGTGATAAGGTCGCTCAATGTTAAACATTTATTTTTTGTTACTCTTGCTGTATTTCCATGTTGTGTGCATTATAATATGAATGTATATCAAATATAGATCTGATTATACTCGAGTTTTATGTTTCTGATTATATAAGTAAATGGAACACCAAAATCACTTAAGTAAATACAATATTATATTTGAAAACTTTTTCTGATTTGTTTTCTTTTTCTGAAGAAGTTTTTTGACAAAAAATAAAATAATGTGAAAACACATTATATGAAATGTGCTTCTTGTTATATTTGTTATTCTTCGAATAACTTAGGTTTTGGAAAATTTACGGGAAAATTAGACCCTCGAAACCGGGACGTTACATTAAAATATGCCCAACACAACTTTTAAAGAAAGAATATTTTTCTAAGATATGTAACTATATTTCTTAATGTTTAACTCATTCCATACAAAAACAACATCTTCCTAATGAAAAAACGAAAGTCAAATAAACGCTATAAAAAAAAACTATTAAATATGCACTTTATTATCAAAATAGAAAAGGTTGTATGCGGTTGCGTTCCATAAAGAACTTTTTAAATTAGCAGACAGAAAGCTTAGCTCTCCCACAGTCAATCGCAAAATTTAATTAAGTCCGTTCTGCTATGAAGTCATAAAAATGTAAAACACATTATGTCGCGTCTCTTATATTAGTGTACATCACGTATTGGAAATGAAAAATTATAAACCGTACAAGCGGATTGAAAGCCAAACCGAGCGTTCACTTTGTCGATCATCCCCCTTTAGCATCGGCCGTCTTTTGTGTAGGATGCATCGCTAATTAACGAAGTATTACATTACTGTAGGGGAACGTTAATACAATTGACAGGGGACGTCGGATTTGTACAATGCAATTTCGTTTGTTTTGACCAAATCTAGTTTGTGTTTATGCTTTGTTTCTGTTAAATACAATATATATTTTGAAATAATGTTTGCTAACATTAATTTAGTTTACGCATTGGAAAATACGATTTATGTTTTGTTATTTGAAATGAAATCTTATATGTGCAGAAGATAGCTGAAGAAGCACCTTTTATTGAAATTCACTTTACTGACTCCGTTTGACTTTAATCCATGGAAAAAACACACACTTGCTACTACTACATACTTTTTTTTTACCTTAGACGGAAATAGACATTTTAGGTATATTTCAAGATTTATTTTTATCGCAGGGATGGTCAATGTTTGCGTCATCAGTGACGAAAGCTGCCCGAACCGCTACCGAAAGCGCTGTCAAGTATGGTGGCATCGCCTCGCAAAAGGTCTCTGAAATGGCTACTACTGTTACTGAGAAGGTGAGTGTTTATTTTGTAATTCTTATTTTAACAGGACGAACTCTACTACGAGCATAGAAAAAAACTGTATTTCCTTGATTACGAGTATCATTTAATTGATGTAGTCATGAATGTATCTATAAAATAATACACTATTTTCCTTTTAGACAAGATCAGAGTTTCTTAAACTGAGGTACGCGATACCCTTGGGATTCGTCATTCATACCACTAGGTGTTTGCGTTTGCGTATGTGGCTAGGTGATGTGCGTAAACGTAACTTCGACTTCATTTGTAAATAAGATGTCATTGATTGAGTTTTTGGGTGGTAGAAGGGGTTCGCTGTCAAACTTTAACCGGGGTAGGTGGTGGAGTCAAAAGTTTGAGAAATCTTGTACTAGCTTATCACGGTTACTGCGCATTTACCTACTACGAAGACCGAAACTTGTCTGCTGTCGCAAAATTGATGTTGAGTGAAATTGATAAGAGAATAAGCGACTGATATTGCATAATATAACTCCTAACCACAGGGTGCATTAAATACAAATAGACAATATCTGATATCCAGTATTGGATAGATAGGTTTATATTGATAAATCTTAATCATTCTCTCAAAGCTAAAGCTATCCAAATACTATCAAAACAAACTCCTAATTGGTATTGAGTTTCGTTTGCAGTTAATACAATTAATTACTTTTAATAAATTGTAAACTTCTAGTTTCTAATTTAAACTTTGTAAACATTGTTATTTGATATCAAATCAGTACCAAGATACATATACGATAATATTGTAATACAAGGTAAGGTTTTAGTTAATAAAGTTGGCACAGAACAAAGCCACTGCGCGCCTCGCTGTTTTCAGAACTACTCAATGTCGGAACCGATTCACAACTTATTTTTACAATGTAGGTCAAATCATTTTCCAGGTATAAATGGTAGGCTGGGATAAATATTTTTTAGTAAAATATAGTTACAACTCGTCGTTCGTATGTATTTCAAAGGAAAATCGGCTTCACGAGAGTTTTTAATTGGGCGAGCGAAGTAAGCTAGCTCCATATATAATTATAGATTTTTATCATTGAATCCATACAAGTTACATTCTGTTAAATTTAATCAAAGAAAATTACTTGTATCTAAGTAAAAAATCTTGTGAACCCTTATAAAGTTCTAATTTTGCTAGTTTAAATTACTAGAAGATTTTCGAGCAATAAGTACTTAACTAAACCGACATTTTTAATAAGGTTTCAACGATAGCTTACCTCATGGTTTAGTCGATATTCCGAGCCGATTTCACTTATGGTGACTATTTTCTGTGCCTAGATACTAAAGATCTTGATTTTATACGCGTTGTCCCATGATATCAATAAAATGTTGCAGAAGTTATCGGTACTTACTGATGCGCCCAATGAAGCCCTCAAAAGGCATTAATATTAGTAAGCTCATTAAATACAGACGATTTTCGTACATAATGAATACGTTATGGAAAAACAATAAACTTGAACAAAATGTAACGTATTACGTGCGGCTTTGAAATTAATAATTAAAATTCACATTTATGAGATTTTTATTCAGTGAACTCAACATCTTTCAATTATTGAAAGCCGATTTTGTAGTCTGTTTGAACGAGACCTGACGTTGTGAAGCCTTTCAAATGCGAAAGAACTCATTTGCTAAATTAAATGTATCTAATAGATAATATGGAATACAAATTGTATTAGTGTTTTAGTAAATTGATGTCGCCAGTACCAACATCGGATTAACATAAGTGTTACCAATTTATAGTTATCCGATGCATCTCAAAGTAAAAACGGATGTTGTTGATTTATTCAATTTTATTTCAATTTACATAGTAAAAATAATAACTCGGTACAAGAGGCCTGATTAAATCAACTGAATAAGTTGCCAGTACTTCTCTTTTCTCGTTTAAAATTGATTTTTATTGGTCTTTGACGTCGCCTTGCACTGTCTGCGGGGGTTACCACTAATTGGTAATATTGGACGTTTTTAAATTGAAAACTTGCAACCATAATAATATAAGAGGATCTTATGTTTAAAAATAAACTTACTGGAATTGGTTCTTTGATATAAAATTGTTACTAATAATAAATAGTGGAACGTCTTTATGATGTAGGCGATATTGAGTCTCTAGGATCGCTTGGTAATTATTTTATCATTTGATATTATAGATGATGTTACTATACATTATTTGTATTTATATCATTATTTAGTAATATTGATTGGGGTGTGTTTTAAGGTAAATAACAGGGGTGGTTGGAGCACGCTAGGGGGTAGCACAGACAACCGTCGCGCTAGCAACTCTGGCGGCTCCTATCAATCTCAAGGTTATGGGGCTATGAAGAGTTCTACATCGGAGCCCTACTCTCAGTGGTTAGTATCATTTTAATTAACTTATAATATTTTAATAAAGAAGAGGTTCTATATTCGGCTGTATGTAGTTTTTTTATGTAGCGATATTAGCTGCCTGAGAACGAATTTTGTAAATTCTTTTTTTGAAGGCATACTCCCGGCGTGTTTCCATTTTCACCAAATCAGTATCTACTATTTTAAAACGTCGGGATTTAAAACGCATTATTTTATAGAGAATTGAAGGAGAAAATGTTTCGAATTTTACAGTACATACTGCCAAAGTGTGTACATCAGTTCAATGGCAGATGCAACTCATTTATTATTAATGTACATTTGTCTTCAGTTAATGCTATTAAGTACTTATATTTTCGATGTTACCAATTCTTGTCTGCTATCATATTAAATTGCAGTTTTCTTGTCGTTGTACCAGTTGCAACTCCTACTTGTTTCTGTTCAAAGCAGGCTCTTTTTCAATACCTTTTACGACTCAGACAGATTCAGAGAGCGACCTTAGCTTTTATTTGGCATAAGTAGCTTATTCTTGGTCGACATCTTTCACGTTTCCTTCTTCTTCTTCTATTTCTATAATGTTTATTATAAATATTGTATGTTGTATAAGATGGTCCATTAGCTTTCCGGGAGAACCTACGAGTATAGTATTATTACAAAGTGATTTTTGTTTAAATGCGCTTTAACTCAGGAACTACTTTTTCGATTATTATTTTGGAATGAAATTACCTATTCGAACCTGCTAAATTCACACCTCCATCAAGCTGGCTCAATAATTTGGACGCACAAATCAGATCCACGCAGGATTAATGCCAATCGTAATGATGGTGATACCTAGTCTGATTATTGAATTATGTTATAGCTATAGTAAATGAAACGCGTAGTACAGCCAGGTCAGCCAGTAGTATTATAAAAGAGCAATTCTAATGTATTGTGATCGTAATGTCTTCTTCTTTAGTACTTAATACAAATCAAACAAGGCCTTTTATAGTAGTCAAGAATGTAAACATGGCCTAAATACATGACTTCAGGAACGAACAGAGCCAGCCGTGGACTGAGTCGGTCACCACTCGTAATCTGGACACACGTGATTTGTCCCGCGCCGGAATTGCCAGCCCACCGCCCGACGTCAAGAATATCAACATCAAGAAGAAGGATGAAGATTCCTGGGATTGGCTTAATAATTGAACTGCATCGGTATGTATGGGTTCTAGTTGGGCTCTATTATAGTTTGACTAGTAATAAGGCCAGTTACAAATTTCTTTTTCAGCATCCTAATGTGTATTCGTCAACTGCCTACGTTCTAGGGTTAAAAGTAGTTTTTACACGTTTAATCAACCAGTATTTTGAACTAAATTATAGATAACCCAACTGAAATTAATTTCAAAATATTTTTCAACAATTCGAGCCACGACTGACGTTTTTAAATAGCATTAAAATTTGTTGTAAAAAGTTTAATAGAGATACGACTTTGTAGTCCTTTAAATAGCTTTCCGTACATTCAAAAGTTCAAACTTATAACGATTCGTACACTTCATGCATTGAAGTTTTGTGAATGCCACCCATCTCCCGTCTCCCCCGTAATCCTGAGGGTGGCACAAAGCCGTTAGCGGATTGTACACCATTATATCAGCGACGTATTATGTGCACTTGCATCTACACGGGGGAAAAATAACATAATACATATGAAAAACATCTATTGAGCGGGGTATCTATACGTTGTTAATTGGCCCCTAGATTGGGCGCAGCTGGGTTTATTTATTAATAAGGCATAATATGAATGGGTTATTATCATAATTTAATTGTTATGCTTTCGTACCGAATTTAGAAGAATTCTTCGACTAGTTTCAGCGAAACACAGAAGGGTTGTATGATGATAAAGATGAATAAATATTAAATTTTTCACAACCATAAAGAAGGGTTAAATATTAATAAATATTTATTTTATTGTTTCGTGCTTTTAAGGGGGATCTTAAGCCTGTTGTCTGACTTCATCGACACTCGTTAGGGGTAGATCGCGCCCTCAAAAGTTTGACTAGTTATACACAAAGGATTTATAGAGTTCTAATTGTGGAGAACTGCTACTGAGGAGATTAATTCATTATAATAAATAAATTATTTTATTTATTATTTTATAGATGTTTCTATAAATGATTGTGCCTATTTCTGATACCATAGACACAGATAAATCTACTTAGAAGTCAGTTCTCTGTCTTCTCTTCAGTCTTTTATATAGTACCAGATTGATAACAATAAATATTTGAATTTGAAAATTTGAATTTGATTGATTGATTGAATGAGTAATTAATTGATAATAATTTATGTGTATTTATATTTTTCAGATTCGCATAGGGAATCTTAAATTCCAAGGCAGTGCCGACAGGTTCGCCTGTAACACTAATTGTGTAATATTAAGATATATTTAGATATAAATTGTTAAATGACATTACACTACTTCCTATATTATATCCTATACTATTATTCACGTTCCAATGTCTCGTTCTGTCTTATTATATTATTATGATTACTTTTCCATATTTACTGTATCGCAATATCATAGGATTTAGTATATTATAATGTTAAGTTTTATTCAAATTATTATTCTTTATTATATTCGATTAGTTATTAATTACATATTATAAATTAGGTTTTTATGTTAGATTTTAAGGCCAGACAAGACCGAGATATTTGACGTTAATTATTTAATACAAAATTAAAATTACATTTCTATAGTATCCAAGATTGGGCAACCGTTATGTTTATTGTCACACTAGCTTCGCTAAATAGATCATGTTAATAGTATTATGCTTCAAAAATTGTATTCAAATCTTTAACAGCCGTTCCCTTTATTTTGCTCGGTACCTCACTTTGACGTTGTTAAAACAAAAAAAATAGGCAACATTGTATTTACAATCCTAACTTTAAATAATAGCACTAAAATTTTTTCATAACACACATTTATAATGAGTTAATAAATAGTTTCAACAACATTTTTTATTTACCTTTACCTACAGAGTTTTCTGGAATCTCAACTCCGTATTTCTTTGAAATAAGATAGGTTAACAGTAGTAATTATTTTTAGTTTAAATTGTCTTAATAACAACGCAAGGTGAGGTGAGCTGCCTAAAGTAGTAATAATGTCATGCTTATAAATTTTATTGTAATGTTAAACTAAATTTAAGAGTTTATTGGGCCTTATTAAGAGTTAGGGAACCATATATGTGATATATTTATATTAACACTCGGGAGTTTTTGGTTGAAATTAGGCGCAAATGTTGGACTCGCGCATAATTTCAATTTTAAACGATGTTCAAACGAAGATTGAAGTTTGTGATGGATTCATTAATTTAACTTTAAAATAGGTTCTCAATTTGGTTGGTTTTTTTATAATTGTTATACGCGATTATTTTTACCGATTGTGAGCCGCTTTTGAAGTTCTTTTATATACCTAAAAACACTTATCTTTCTAAAATGTTTACTTAATTTGTATAATTACTTTTCTAATAAAGCTTTTTTTCCATTTCAATATCCCAAAATTTCAGTTATGCCATAATAAGCTTTATTAGTTATAATTTAAAGTTGTTTTTTCAATGTCTCCTCACAAACTAGCGTGGTTATATGGTTCAAATTTTGATAATTTACGTATGATGAGACTAACGCATTTTGTTTGTGTCACCATATGTCTATTATGGCCTGTTGTTGAAACTTGTAGTATTAAGGTGTTATTCATTAAACATTATTAACACTATTTTTGTTGTAATTGGTTTTTACATCAACATTCGGCGTTATAATAAATAGCAATGTTATTCTATAGATAATAATTACAAGCACATTGTAGGCCTTATTGAAATAGCATTAGCTTAGGAAACTTAGAGTGACTGCGTTCATTCAGCTAATTCAGCTTTTTATGTAGAAAACAGTTGTATTTGATGGCAGATTTACGTGTTTGTAAAACTTTCAGCAAAACTATAGTTTCCTTAAGAAAACAGCTGAATTTTGCGGAATAAATGTAGTTTCTTCACAGCTCTGTTCACAAAAATAGAAAATCACTAGCCTACACAATTCAATAGCTAAATTCGTTGACAATCACGCATGACATTGACATACCTGTCATTCAAATTTGACATATATCGTTGGCATAATAAATATATTACTTATACACAAGTTGTTAAACAGAAACGCTATTTACATATTTTATAATTATGTTCTCATGCACATTTATTATTAAACTAATCATGTATAATTTGTATTTTTAAATGATTTGTATAATGATAAGTATCTCAATATTACTACGTGACTTCAAAAAATAACCAATCATACTTTTAAATTGAGAATTCAAGTTATTTTTGGATCAATAAAACTATCAATACAGCCTTTTAATAACTACGGTAGTACTGGCCACGTTAATAATAAAATGCCTCCCGTTTCTTTCAGACAATAAACCAGCATATTTTTATTTGAAACCAAACTTACAATGTCACGTTGGAATGTTGAGATTCACCATAATAACGTTTTTATCACTAATGTGTGTATTAACCAATTTAAATCCAAACCATAAAACAATTGATTATACAATATAACTTTACAAATTGGACAGCTATTAATATTCAACATATATGGCTGGCAATGCACTTGTGTCTCTTACCGACAACGAACGGCTATTCCCAATAGATATACCTATGACTTTCCTTGTCAAAGGATTGAAAACTCTGTATATCTGTCATGAATGTATGTAAAATGACTTATATACAGAGTTTGTATTCGTCGACAAGCAGGATTATAGACAGCTTGAATATTGGGAACGGCCTTTAAGACGCAGGTGTCCATAGCCGACGGTAGTTACTTACCATCAAATGACACGTCAGCTTGTTCGCCAAATATGTATACATAAAAAAATAGGAAATAAACTCTATAAAACTAAATAATAACATGGAAAAAAGTAGGTACACGACTAAATTCAAAAATCAAATACGACTAAGAAACACACATAGTAATAAAAAACGTTAAAAACTTTAGTTAAATTTATTTTTGTATAACCTTATATGGTTCTCCTTGTTAGCCTTCAGGAGAACATATATAAGTACATAACGAGTTATGTAATTATTATTTACATAAGACATCACTAAAATGTTTTATGTTAAATATTTTCAATTTAATATATGGCATTTTAGTACTAGTCTACATTAAAATAAAGGTCAGATTTCCGTATCGAAACTTGAGGGATATCTAAGCGATTCAAAGTTTTATATTTTTCATTTTTTGTACGAGAATCTGGCCTAGGGACCTGTTTCTTGATAACGCATTTTTGTCCCCAATTTTTTGTAATAGAAATATATATTGCGACCGGCTTTACCCATACATGAAAGAGAGACGTGGATTAGTTATACCGTTGTTATTCTTCGTTTATTAATAAGAGTGTAAAAAACAATAAATTTTCGTTTTTTGTACGAAAAACAGAAACAGACGCGTAGTTTGATCCAATTAATTTATATTTATTATTATTTACTAACACATATACCTTAATTAATTAAAAGTAATAAAATACATGTTATATTTATATATAGTTATTAGTGAAACAGAGCATCCTGGTTATTATTACCGTACAAATACAAAATAGATATATAGTTGTTATATTTTATAGTATTATAGTATATTAACCCTTTTGTGACGATATGGACAAATAGCAAACAAATAATTATATGGTTTTCTCGATCGTTATCAGAAACAGGTCCTTTTCGACATTTTCTAAGAACTAAAGAATGTCGTAGATAAATACAGGGTGAATTTTTCAAGTGGGCGTGGTAGACCAAATCCGGAACTGAGGTATAGCGGAAAATGCTGAAAGGAGTCAGTCAGCTTGGGTTCATATATCATTATTGAAATCAATTCTTATAAACGAATCCATTAGATTGTTTACACATGATTTTTATAAAGGAATTGGTTTGTTTTCAGTCTGAAAGTATTGTTTTTTAAAAAATCCTATAATACATTGTAACTTTTAATAAAATAGTCTCGTGATTCCTTTCAGCATTTTTCGCTATACGCTTAAAGTTTCGGATTTGGTCTACCACGCTCACTTGAAAAATTCACCCTGTATAGATGCGTTGGTCTCTTTCTTCTAAGTTGAGGTTAATATGTTGAATTTCATATTTTAATAATTATTTCAAAAATTGACTTTTTAATATAAGTTCAATGATTTAAAGAGATCAACGTTATCTTATAATTTTATATGTAATAGTTTAATTTTTGTAATTTAATTATAATTTATAGATAATTTTAGTTAGTTAAAAGTATTTTTATCTTTATAATTATATTAATTTGTATTATTGGTCATTGAAATTATGTTTAATAATTTATATTGTTCACGTTCGGCCATTTTGTATTTTTTACAAAATGGCCGCGCGTCAATGACACCTTGTTGACCCCGTGTCACTTTTTTTAATTCGGTTCTTTGAAATTTTTAAATTACTCTTCTTTACTTCAAATATTTATTATTCTATCATTATTAAATTCTTTTGCGTTAGACTTAGATAAAATTATGCGTTTATTTTAATAATTGAGTTTAAGATGGTTTAGAGGACGCTATAAAGGATTGTAAATAAATTATAAAGTGACATTTGAGAATATTTGGAAATTTATAGATACCCCTTTCTAATATTTAGAGTCTTTTATATTAACTTTATAATCTATTAAGAATAAAAAAATAATGGCTTTATTTCCAGGAATTACAGACTGAGTCTTAATTCTGTGAAGGTTTACATAATTATAATAACTTAAGAATATGTATAACAAAAATATATTTGAAAAAGACTAAGCATAACTACTTTTATATTTTATTATGGCATTGAAAACGAGGATCTGTGATAGTTTGACAATTTAGTAATAGTTGCGAAGCGTCCTCTGTACTAGCTCAATGAAAAGTCATCCATTTAATTTATTTACTTTTTCAATGACATCTGCTGTCATCTTTTCTTTGACTACAGGCTATTTTAATTTGAAGATTTTTTTTGCCAGTAATATTAATACAACTCCGCGCAAAACTTAAGTGGCCTGTTTAAATATATTTATATGTATTTAAGTATTAGTATTACAAACATTTTAAAATTTATTTCTACGATAATGTTACACAGGGATTTTTAGAATTTCATATGTTTTGAAAAAATAGCAATCTTACTTTTGTTTTTACAAAAAGTATTTAAAAATTTTAGTTTTTTTGTTCACGCCTTCAAAAGGTTTGAGTTAACGCATAATTTATTTTTGTTTCGAAAAATTAGGTTTAAGCTAAATTATAAGCTGTGGCTAACTGTGGTGGCATTAATAAATAGATCAAACTATTAAAAAAACCAGATCCTTTTGACCGTAATGTCTTGGTGTGTAAACTTGGTTCTAAATACATCATTATTTTGCTAAATCTTCTTTGACAGATAGTAAAGATACACTAAATTTTCTTTGTTTATTACATCAGATTTGTATTACCTATAATTAAATTGTTATTTTTCTTATCCAACTTTCAAACAGTAACATGCCATGCCACCATTAGTAAAGGCAGCTTTGTAATTGTCTATTATTTCCGTATAACTGTAAGTTAGGTTAATATTCGCTTACTCACTATGCAGCTTTTTATCTCAATGTATATTATTTATTACATAACTTCTTGCCCTATCTTCTCTATAATGTGTGCCCTAACTACATATTTAAAAATCAATTCGTAAAACAACAATTCAATAAATAAGTTGATAGATTCTGGTACAGATACAAAAGTTCTTGTCATGAGATTCAAACAGATACAATTCACTTGTAAGGAAGTTCTTTATCCGGCCGTATATTGTTCCCTAACCATTCCATGAAAACAGTTTATACTGGCTTTTAGTACCATACTTAGTCCAGGCTTTGTAGTACCAGCCCTAACTTTCACAGGTTATTGGTTAAAGAGACATACTGTGGATTTAATTTATTTCCATATCTTACCATGATAAAAGGAATCTTATAGTAATAAGGTCTTGTCTGTCAGTATCTTTCTTCCCTTTCATATTATTTTGCCTTTTCGGTGTCTAGTGATATAATATGCATTTATCGATAAACATATGCATGCATGTTTTACTTATAATTAGTGTTACGTAATCGGAATATGTGGAAATCGCTGTACGAAAATTTCAATTTAATGTTTTTAAACATATCTATATTAATTTTGGACCATGTTTTTTTCTAAATATTGTATCACGTCAAGATTTATATGTTTGCTTGATAAGTGAATATTAACTATTACATTTGTAGATTACAATAAAACTTTAAAATAACAGAATTCTAAGAGCTATCCTAATAAGCCATACTATTAACAATACTTACAAAATTAACAATTAAAATACTATACAAAAAATACATGGTCCATCAGAACTTTAAGAAATTTATACACTTCAGGTACAAATTGTATTTTTAATTTAGTACGTACATGAATACCTATTTATTTTATAATCACTAAGTACTAAACAGTATTTAAGGTAGTTTGTAATTTGAACAATATTCATAGTAATTAAGCTGGCACCAGCCTCTGGCTTGGATAATATGTCGATTTTCAATGACCTAATTATGTAACTTAGGTAATAATAATCTACATATTATATGAAATAAATGTCTTATCAATATAACTTATTCGTGTTTTATTATCTCTGATATGAGATTATCTTAATTTTTTATTATAATGTTATACAATTATAATATTACTTTATCTGCATGAGATTAGAAATGGGCTATAAGCAACCTTTCAAACTAGGTACTCAACTGATTCAGCTATATAGTGATTTACATAAACCTCTGTATGGATTCGGTACAAACATAGTTTATTGCTTAGATTAGCACATAGTGTGCTTTTTTCCTGAATATTCTCATGGGGACGGGGTTTATGCGAGTAAAAACTTCTGGGCACAATAAGGCTGGTAACTAGTGACTCAACTTATGCTATAATGTTTGAATGTCTTTGTTTTCTACTGCATCTAAGTATGTAATGAGATTAAAGAATATGTTCTTTACTTTGTCTTAAACTAAATAATGAAAAACATACCAACAATTATTATGTATTTATCGTTTTTATTTCCATCAGAGTCATGAGTTAACATTTTGTCATGAACTTAAAATCTAAATATAACAAATAAAAATCTTAGAACAAACACCATTACCTACAAAAGATCACCACCCACCACAAAACATAGGATACAATAAATTAAAATGACTTAAAATCAGGACTTACAATACACCGAAGATATTAGAATGTACTGTCAATAAAATATCCTTACTATAAGTACTTGTCATAATGAAAATAATAGAAAAAAACATCTCCATGGTCCCTTTAGATTGCAGGCATTTCTTAATCAATTAATTATCTTTATATTACATACTTTTACTTATCAAAAATGTTTCCATAAAGTCGAATATAAATTATAATATGTTGATACATAAAAAGTCGGATATTTAATGTTAAATATCTTTTATTTCTATTCAACATTAGTTCCATGCATAATGGACAAAACCTGCAGTTTTATTATTCCTGAAAGGGCCACAAAAGTACACAAAGTTATAAGCAATTGTAACATTTTAATAAGGTTCTGAATTGGGCTAAAGAAACTGTCCACTTACAAGGTATGATTGATTAAACTATAGAACATAAGGTCTTGAACACTGCAAGTATATTCAAAGTATCGGAAAGTTTGTAATAGTCGCAGTTTACACAGTCATGTTTATAGCAAGGCACAACAGTAATTTAATAATATAATCTTATCTAATAATAGACACAGTAGACTACATCATAAGTATGTAAATCTAAGTAGATTTTCAATTTAAAGTTAGCATTTTAAGTCACAGATAATTACATTAATTATAATCCAAGTAAAAAACAATTAAATTTGCACAGTTGCTTATAATAATTATGATGATTGAGACTAAATATAAATTAATTAAAATTAGGAAACAAAATATGTAATTCACTTTACAAACTATGCCAGTATATTACTTTATTTTAAAAATTAAATTGAATGAAATAAAAAAGTATACAAATAATATACCTAATATTACAAAATGCACGAAAATATATTTTATTAATAAAATTATATTACAGGAAGTGGTGTAAAACATAATTTATTATTTTTAAAACTGACGGAGGCCTTATTGGTCTTACATCAATAATTAGCATTACCATTCAAATGACTAAGGAATGTAAACATAACTATATTTAGAATATAAAGTTTAAGACACTGTAGTATGATTGTAATTGGCACAGTCAATAACATTGTACAAATAAGATGAGCAACAACGGCCTGCTAGATAAGTAATTATAATTTATAGATAATTTTAGTTAGTTAAAAGTATTTTTATCTTTATAATTATATTAATTTGTATTATTGGTCATTGAAATTATGTTTAATAATTTATATTGTTCACGCGCGGCCATTTTGTATTTTTTACAAAATGGCCGCGCGTCAATGACACCTTGTTGACCCCGTGTCACTTTTTTTAATTCGGTTCTTTGAAATTTTTAAATTACTCTTCTTTACTTCAAATATTTATTATTCTATCATTATTAAATTCTTTTGCGTTAGACTTAGATAAAATTATGCGTTTATTTTAATAATTGAGTTTAAGATGGTTTAGAGGACGCTATAAAGGATTGTAAATAAATTATAAAGTGACATTTGAGAATATTTGGAAATTTATAGATACCCCTTTCTAATATTTAGAGTCTTTTATATTAACTTTATAATCTATTAAGAATAAAAAAATAATGGCTTTATTTCCAGGAATTACAGACTGAGTCTTAATTCTGTGAAGGTTTACATAATTATAATAACTTAAGAATATGTATAACAAAAATATATTTGAAAAAGACTAAGCATAACTACTTTTATATTTTATTATGGCATTGAAAACGAGGATCTGTGATAGTTTGACAATTTAGTAATAGTTGCGAAGCGTCCTCTGTACTAGCTCAATGAAAAGTCATCCATTTAATTTATTTACTTTTTCAATGACATCTGCTGTCATCTTTTCTTTGACTACAGGCTATTTTAATTTGAAGATTTTTTTTGCCAGTAATATTAATACAACTCCGCGCAAAACTTAAGTGGCCTGTTTAAATATATTTATATGTATTTAAGTATTAGTATTACAAACATTTTAAAATTTATTTCTACGATAATGTTACACAGGGATTTTTAGAATTTCATATGTTTTGAAAAAATAGCAATCTTACTTTTGTTTTTACAAAAAGTATTTAAAAATTTTAGTTTTTTTGTTCACGCCTTCAAAAGGTTTGAGTTAACGCATAATTTATTTTTGTTTCGAAAAATTAGGTTTAAGCTAAATTATAAGCTGTGGCTAACTGTGGTGGCATTAATAAATAGATCAAACTATTAAAAAAACCAGATCCTTTTGACCGTAATGTCTTGGTGTGTAAACTTGGTTCTAAATACATCATTATTTTGCTAAATCTTCTTTGACAGATAGTAAAGATACACTAAATTTTCTTTGTTTATTACATCAGATTTGTATTACCTATAATTAAATTGTTATTTTTCTTATCCAACTTTCAAACAGTAACATGCCATGCCACCATTAGTAAAGGCAGCTTTGTAATTGTCTATTATTTCCGTATAACTGTAAGTTAGGTTAATATTCGCTTACTCACTATGCAGCTTTTTATCTCAATGTATATTATTTATTACATAACTTCTTGCCCTATCTTCTCTATAATGTGTGCCCTAACTACATATTTAAAAATCAATTCGTAAAACAACAATTCAATAAATAAGTTGATAGATTCTGGTACAGATACAAAAGTTCTTGTCATGAGATTCAAACAGATACAATTCACTTGTAAGGAAGTTCTTTATCCGGCCGTATATTGTTCCCTAACCATTCCATGAAAACAGTTTATACTGGCTTTTAGTACCATACTTAGTCCAGGCTTTGTAGTACCAGCCCTAACTTTCACAGGTTATTGGTTAAAGAGACATACTGTGGATTTAATTTATTTCCATATCTTACCATGATAAAAGGAATCTTATAGTAATAAGGTCTTGTCTGTCAGTATCTTTCTTCCCTTTCATATTATTTTGCCTTTTCGGTGTCTAGTGATATAATATGCATTTATCGATAAACATATGCATGCATGTTTTACTTATAATTAGTGTTACGTAATCGGAATATGTGGAAATCGCTGTACGAAAATTTCAATTTAATGTTTTTAAACATATCTATATTAATTTTGGACCATGTTTTTTTCTAAATATTGTATCACGTCAAGATTTATATGTTTGCTTGATAAGTGAATATTAACTATTACATTTGTAGATTACAATAAAACTTTAAAATAACAGAATTCTAAGAGCTATCCTAATAAGCCATACTATTAACAATACTTACAAAATTAACAATTAAAATACTATACAAAAAATACATGGTCCATCAGAACTTTAAGAAATTTATACACTTCAGGTACAAATTGTATTTTTAATTTAGTACGTACATGAATACCTATTTATTTTATAATCACTAAGTACTAAACAGTATTTAAGGTAGTTTGTAATTTGAACAATATTCATAGTAATTAAGCTGGCACCAGCCTCTGGCTTGGATAATATGTCGATTTTCAATGACCTAATTATGTAACTTAGGTAATAATAATCTACATATTATATGAAATAAATGTCTTATCAATATAACTTATTCGTGTTTTATTATCTCTGATATGAGATTATCTTAATTTTTTATTATAATGTTATACAATTATAATATTACTTTATCTGCATGAGATTAGAAATGGGCTATAAGCAACCTTTCAAACTAGGTACTCAACTGATTCAGCTATATAGTGATTTACATAAACCTCTGTATGGATTCGGTACAAACATAGTTTATTGCTTAGATTAGCACATAGTGTGCTTTTTTCCTGAATATTCTCATGGGGACGGGGTTTATGCGAGTAAAAACTTCTGGGCACAATAAGGCTGGTAACTAGTGACTCAACTTATGCTATAATGTTTGAATGTCTTTGTTTTCTACTGCATCTAAGTATGTAATGAGATTAAAGAATATGTTCTTTACTTTGTCTTAAACTAAATAATGAAAAACATACCAACAATTATTATGTATTTATCGTTTTTATTTCCATCAGAGTCATGAGTTAACATTTTGTCATGAACTTAAAATCTAAATATAACAAATAAAAATCTTAGAACAAACACCATTACCTACAAAAGATCACCACCCACCACAAAACATAGGATACAATAAATTAAAATGACTTAAAATCAGGACTTACAATACACCGAAGATATTAGAATGTACTGTCAATAAAATATCCTTACTATAAGTACTTGTCATAATGAAAATAATAGAAAAAAACATCTCCATGGTCCCTTTAGATTGCAGGCATTTCTTAATCAATTAATTATCTTTATATTACATACTTTTACTTATCAAAAATGTTTCCATAAAGTCGAATATAAATTATAATATGTTGATACATAAAAAGTCGGATATTTAATGTTAAATATCTTTTATTTCTATTCAACATTAGTTCCATGCATAATGGACAAAACCTGCAGTTTTATTATTCCTGAAAGGGCCACAAAAGTACACAAAGTTATAAGCAATTGTAACATTTTAATAAGGTTCTGAATTGGGCTAAAGAAACTGTCCACTTACAAGGTATGATTGATTAAACTATAGAACATAAGGTCTTGAACACTGCAAGTATATTCAAAGTATCGGAAAGTTTGTAATAGTCGCAGTTTACACAGTCATGTTTATAGCAAGGCACAACAGTAATTTAATAATATAATCTTATCTAATAATAGACACAGTAGACTACATCATAAGTATGTAAATCTAAGTAGATTTTCAATTTAAAGTTAGCATTTTAAGTCACAGATAATTACATTAATTATAATCCAAGTAAAAAACAATTAAATTTGCACAGTTGCTTATAATAATTATGATGATTGAGACTAAATATAAATTAATTAAAATTAGGAAACAAAATATGTAATTCACTTTACAAACTATGCCAGTATATTACTTTATTTTAAAAATTAAATTGAATGAAATAAAAAAGTATACAAATAATATACCTAATATTACAAAATGCACGAAAATATATTTTATTAATAAAATTATATTACAGGAAGTGGTGTAAAACATAATTTATTATTTTTAAAACTGACGGAGGCCTTATTGGTCTTACATCAATAATTAGCATTACCATTCAAATGACTAAGGAATGTAAACATAACTATATTTAGAATATAAAGTTTAAGACACTGTAGTATGATTGTAATTGGCACAGTCAATAACATTGTACAAATAAGATGAGCAACAACGGCCTGCTAGATAAGTACTCTTATCATTAAGTTTACGATGCCCACATGTAAAAGTAGATCTCCTGCCAATGGTTCAAATATTGAACTATAGGCCCACAAATGAAACTAGTCATAGGTATCTTCGTTGATAAAGATTTTAGGAAGTTTTCTATAACGTTTTTAGAGTATCCCTTGTACATCGGACTCCTTAACAGGTAAAGAACAAGGCTCAGTTTCCTACGACCAATTTCTAGCCTCTGTTCATATGACATGTGTTTTGTATGTCTGTTGTAGAGTTTGATGCATGTTAAGTCTATGCCAAGAGCAACCAACCATTGTTTCCATGCCTTTGTACCAAACACTCTCATTGCTGCCAAATGTATCAGCGGCTTCAATATATGCAATGACTCAGCAAGCAGGATATCCTTAACATCAATTCCTGCCATGCGCTGCTCATCTTTAATTCGAATTGGCTCCCAATCTCTGAATGCTACAGAAGGTGAGCCATCAATACGGCGAACAACACGCCCTGACCTTTTCAATGTAAAGAACAGGTTAGAGTTTTCATCTTCAATCTCTTTACCCTCTGTGAACTTTTTCCTTTGCAACGCAGCTATAGGTGGGTGTGCGATGGGCACCTCTTTAAATCTATAGAGAAGTACAAGGGCTGAACAGCATTTGAACAGTTGTAGGAGTGTGGCGGCCGTCCATTTGCCGCGTGTGTCCCAGCGGCTTTTGACAACAAGCTCCACAAACACTTCACTGTAATGTATGACAGTCAACCACATTTTTATTTGCTCCCGCAAGCCATAGTAAGGGAGCTCTTCACCGTACGCTTCCTTGATGAGTCGGTCGTTAAAAAGCGACACTAATTTCGATACGGAATATACTAACTCGGAAACGATAGGCGACTTGTTTATTTTCCCAGCCACAAAGTATGAGGACCACGTCGCTACGGTCTCCACGTCCGTCACCAGATTCGGATTGTTTATCACCCATTTCTTGTACAAAGCGAAAAGTTCTTTACTTGTCTTCTTCTCCATTGTAGAAGTGTTAATTTGAGCACACGTTTCAAAAGATAGATATTAAATTACCAATCGGATTGATGTTCGAATGTTGACATTTGCCCTCTGAATTATTTAATTTAAAGTAGAGTTCATATAATAATAATCATACATTTCAATATGATAATTATAGATACGTGCGTGTTGTTCTACGGGCTTGGGTTGACTTGGTAGGTTACCGTATAGTATTGGAAACTAAGACTGATTAAATACACTTTGGAATGGTTATTTGTTTTATCGATTACGATTCTTCACCAAGAAAATATGCATAGATTTAAAATTCAACACAATTATACCACCAGACAGACCAAGCAAGCAAGCAAAGCAAGCCAAAAAATTCTACTGACAGTTTCTGTCAGACAAGACAGACATGACAAGACATTATTGTCTGGTTAGTGTGTGTCCACTGTCCAGTCCACAACACAACCCGCCTTTAATTATCGTACCATAAAATGACAGTAAAATTATATGGCATTTATTTTATTTTTAAATTTGAAAGTATTAAAGTAAGATACCTATAGATATTTTGGTTAGGTAGTAAAATCGAATCTTATCCACCACTAACATGTATTTCAAAAAAAGTGCTCAGCGCCGCTAAAGAAGTTTTCACTTCAAAAATCTTTCACTGTTGGAAAGCTACATTATCTTCGAGTGTCATAGGCTATTTATTATTAAAAAAATATTGATCCTTACTAAAACTCCAATAATGTAACCCAAGGTTTTAAAAAAATACCTCAAATATTCTTTGTATCGCGTGCGCTGCAAAAACTATTATTGATAGAATAAAATAATGTAAGATCACATCATCCACAAAAGATGTCTAACTTTTACAGTTTTGCCACAATAAGTGTTATTTTATTTTAAAAATTACTTGAAATGCGGTCCTTATTTGTGCCTTCCTATAAATCCTTATGAAAATATATTGCTCCATATTCAAAACTGCTTCAATATCTTTATCTAACTTTTTGAATTATTCAATTCGGACATTGCATTCGAAGGAAGTTTAAAATGTAAGTACTTACCTATTATGTAACGATACGTGGTCGCCGCGCGCCGCTCACCCTACTCAGCACCTTATGCGATGTACATAGGGGCCTGGGCTATATTTTATCCCAGTATATCCACGGGAAAGAGAACTACGTAGGGGAAACCGCGGGGCGCTCCTAGTTTTCCTAGTGCTCCACGGTTTCACCCATCCTAACAAATCCTAAATCAATGGGCTACCTAATATTATTAACTAAGATTTTTTTCAATCAGGTTCTTAAGGTTATTGTGTTTAATCAAACAAATACCGCCATTTAACAATATTACTCAGTATAATTTTGTTTATTAGATTTCATAGAATGTTCTACTTCTGCCAGGTGTCCCGTGTCAACTTTATAACGTTTGCATAATTGATAGAATGATGCTAAATCAAGGGTTTGTAAAAATTTCGTACCGTACGCTGTTGTGTACACTGCTTGATTGTTCCGAGGCTTGAGCTGTCCGTATTTCATTTGTCAGTTGTCAAACCTGACAGCATATGACAGCAGACAGATTATAACAGCAAATTTGATTGACTACAGACTGCAACGAAGATCACAGTTTGTTCAATCATTCAACCACAGATTGCCATACACGTGACTAGCGATGCATCGGGTTTTACTCGCGTAATTCCTGTTTTAGCAATCCCGTGGAGATTTTATGGTGGGAATGTATTCAGTGTGTTCGAGGGAACATATTTTCCAAATTTCGGTACAATTTTTCTTTTGCGGCTTAATTTATTTAACTTTTTGTATATTTTCTTAGTTTTATACTTTAACCGTTTAATTAATTTTTAAGTTACAATTAAAACACATGGCAATTTTTAGGACTCTGTAGTCCTAACAAGGAATCTACGTGCTACGTACGCTACGTGCGTCTATCCGTCTGACTCCAGCTTATAGTACCTAAATAATATTATCAGTAAAGAACTGTAATTTTAAAAATATTATAAAATGCAGGTACCATGCCCGTGTTGGATGATTTGTTTTTAAGCTATCGCATAGCTTCTATCGAGGGCCTTGAGCGCGGGGACCGAATCCAGAAATTCCGTAACGAAAAAAACCTCACGTTTTTATTATTTTTTTATCGAAAACTTTTTTTTTGTAAATTTTCCAAAAAGTTTTTATAGTAATGTGGACAAAGTTTTTTTTTGTATGAAGTCCCAAGTACGACATCAAAATTTCTAAGGTTAGGATTGCAATACAAAAATAAAAATAAACAATTAGTTGATAAAATTGCTATGCAATAGCTTTACCGCGGCAGTCCCCGAGTGCTACACGTTTTTTTTTTTACTTTCTTCTAATGTGGTATGTGGAGATCTTACTTTGGAGAAGTTGCTATTAGGTATGGAACCCTAGATCACTCGTGGGCAGACAAGCACTTTTTCGGTATATAAAAATGATAGAATTAAGAAGAATTCTTTGTCCTAATAACCATTTTACACCAAGTCACCTATAAAGTTCCATGCATCCTATAGCCCATGCAAGTATTAAAGCCTGCCACAGATTATTAAACATTGTCAGACTAACAAATTATCAGCGTAACTGACAGACTACGCCGTGGTTACGCGTTGTTGCTCCCTGTTGCTACGCGTAGCCAACGCGCTACCAAATTCCACAGACTACTTTCGTTTTGTAAAATAAATCTCAGTAGGGCTGCCAGGTCATACAAATCAGACAAAGTTAGTAAGTACTTATAATTTTGAGTTAAATGTTGCTACCGATACATTGCATTTTACTTGAACTGGAGTTATCAAAATAAACCTGAAATTACTATACAGGGTGGCCCGAATAGAACGGTCAGTGGGGGGAAGTTTGAAACTATAAGAGATACAAAGATCTGCTCTTAGGAACCATACCATCAATTTTAGTAAAAATAAAAACTGCATTCATATATTTAGAAAAAAACTATTGCTCATTACGAGAATCGAACCCGGAAATTTTGAAAAATTGTTTCTGTTGTAATTTATTACGACCTCATTAATCTTGAGATTTATTTCGAATTATATATTTGTTACAAACAATTTTATTAATAATTTTAAGCATAGACCGGACTTGGCCGAACTCGTTAAGTACACATCGCCATCTATATAGGTTTGAATTGAAAGAAAGAAATAAATATTGCGATTAGGCAGGTACCTAGATTAACACAGGATCATTAAATAGTTTTTAAACTTTTCATATTTCTTAAATTAAGTTGACTCTAATAACTGGCAGCCCTAACTTCGAGTCCGATCCGATTCAAACATGCGTTCGGCTCCCTCTTTCAAGAGGGGTTGAGAGAGAGGGACGGCGCCCAAGGGGTATTGTACAATACGCACGCACACAGCTGCATGCAATAAAGTCAGCCAATGGGAATCTGTCGTGGCGAACTACCACCGTCCGCCCACTCTATAATTTGGTACTCACACATGGAAAGGGAGCGCGCGTGCAGGCCGGGGGCTGAGGGTTGAGGGTGAGGGAGGATTCAGGAATACCTGCGGAGCGCGGAGTGCGGCGCTCATAAAATTCCGGCTTCTCGACGGCGACGGACGCTTCCAATTTGGAATTGAAGTCTGACGCTGTATTGTTTTGGTATCCGAGCGAGAGCGACAACTGTCTCGCGTACCTTAGAAATCCCTAAAAGAGAGATTTCTGACTGAAAATGGGAGATCTAGGGGCTAGTGCGTCCGATAACAGGGCTGCCGAGGAGGAGGCGATGCAGAAGTTGGCAGCTGCAGCGTTCGAAGACAGGAAGCCGATGTTCTGGATGGGTGACATGATTCAGTGCTTTGGCAGTATGCTAAGTATATTCGGCGCCTCGGAGTACAAAATCACCAATGGTAAGTAAATTATTTTGATAGTTCCACATTGTGTTTTTGTTGACAAGTGCAAGCGAAGAATGAATGTAATTTGTGAATGAACTAACAATGAATGAATGAAAAGTGTAGCGATTTTCTGTTTTAATTTAAAATTAAGCATATACTTAATAAATTATTATGAGTACTTATGTATTTCTTTTTTATTATTAAGTTTATATATTTATTGTATAATTATTTTATATTTTTGTTATTATTTAATGAACTTATACTTACTAACACTTTTTTATTTTGTATTTACTTACAAAAGTATATAATTTGGTAGATTTTTTGTTAATTATTTTAGATTTAATTATTACTTACCTACTTACTTGTGTATTTATTATTATGTATTATAAATGTATTTTTTTATCATTAAATTAATTTTATAATAGTATAAGTATTTTTATAATACCCGGATTATTTTTACTAAGAGGCCACGTTTTTCATACATTTAAAAGTTTGTAACTGCGGGTACTGCAGCCGACTGAGATGTACATTATTATTATTGTACCTTCACATATTTTATGTGGGGGTGTAAAACACTCCGCGTCCAACATTTATCACCCGCCGTCGGCTTCTATTTAAAGTGGAGTCGGTTAAAAAGTATATAACCGTGCGGATTTTTTTATATTACAATTTACCTATCCCATGGGAAAATTGAATTGAATGGAGGAATGAAATAACCAGCTTAATTGCGCTCCTATAAATACGAACATCCTTCCCATCGCGTCTAAATAAAAAAATACTTATATCTAGAAAAAACGCGATCGTAAGAAAAGATTTTGAGCGGTGAGCGACAAGAACAAACGTATGAACATGTTCATAGTAAGCCAGTGAATCTTACGCTCGCTGCCCCGTGGAACGGTTTAGCGGTATGCTTGTATTAAAAGTGCGATCTAGCGGTTCCGCTTGGGCCGCAAGTCGTTGCGTTTTATGGTTTTTTACAGTTACTCTCCGGTATAATGCCGCTAATAGAGACGATTATATTTGCGGTAGGATCAAGCGGATACGGGTGATCGCGAAGTTTGCGGTTTTTTGCGATCATCCTCTCGTAATCTGTATGCTACTGGCAGACATGCTAGTTCTAACAGTGCATTCGGGCGGCTCTTTTTGGCCACGCAATTGCAGCGTGTTTTTGCAATAGATTTTTGGCCTAGTGCTGTTAGCAGTTATGCTCATGGAGGGGTGGGGGGTGGAGAGCGGCAGGGGGGCAGGGGAGAGGGGTGGAGAGGGAGCTCGGGGGGGGGGAGAGAAAACAGGGGGGGGGGGTAAAAAGGGGGCGAGCACAAAAGGGTGGCAACTCTCTTGCGCAACTTAGTAGTCTCATTTAGCTAGGTAATGAAAACGACACACACTATTGAAGAAAATAAGAATGAAGGAACTTATGTTTCTAGCTTGAAGAACTATTTTAATTAGGGATTTTTTAACATTAAACTATGAAATAAAATAAAACTTGAAACAATTTGGAAGCAAACTTAAGCTACGGATGTGACCTACACATGTCAAAAAACTAAAATGGAGAAGGCCAGGCCACATGCCGAGGAACAAAAAGAATCAATGTTGCTCCCATTGAGTCCTTTTGGTTCTCCGCATGAGGCCTGTGAATATGACCGAATGGCGTCCAAGACAATTACAAAAGAATGAGAGGGAGATAACATGGGAAATGAGAGGACAAAGAAAGACAAGGAGAAAAATAGTAGCAGGCGCCACATAGAGAAGGAAGACACAATACATTATGGCAAGGTTTTGGGAAGACAATACTGAGATAGAGATAATACTGAGTAGCAAGACAATCTTCGCGAAACTGATGTCAATGTAATTAAGTATTTTTACTTAGGATTTAAGAATATTGTGTTTTATAAGATAGTTGAATAAAGGATTTATTATAATATGTATTTTTTCATTTTAAAACCTTTACACCACACATTGGAATAAAATATAAATACTTACATACATATAAATTGTTGTTTTATTTGATTGTAAACCTATTTCTTTGTGGAAGGATTACAAATAAAAAAGCAAACATTTAAGCTAATTTAATTCTCATTATTTTTAAAACGTAGCCAGACTTACGTAAGATTACTAGATAAAAAATACAACTTTTCAACCCTCATACTAAAAGTACATCGATCGGTCGCGCCCGCGACACTTGCACGGGAAAGGACGGACAAACACACATTTACATAATTATTTAATACTTGTAGCGTCCTGCTGTATTATTGGCATAAATAATATATTTTTTATAAATTTTAATGCAATTACTTTCATACAAAGAGTATGAATTTGGATTAGTTCAATTATCTCTATAAGTACAAACAGTAATGACATTTGCGGGTTCGTTTGGATGAAGACAAACAAACAAAATGACAATCATAATCAATTACAATCAAATTACAATCTTACTAGTTGCGACGCGACCATTATCGGTATTAAATGCGTTTTTCACGGAATTTCGGGTTTCGACTGTAGGTATCCATACAAAAATACAATAATTGACGGGTCCATTTCTATCAGTACAAACAAACAGACATTTAAATAAGTAATAGGTACTAGTTGCATCCGTCGGTATTGTCCCGATATTTTTTTCATCGATTATCCAACTTACAACAAGCTTATATCTATCTCGCTCCGTTTCAATTTATCCCATGGGAATTTTGAGATAAAAACCATCTAATGACTCTATTAGTTCTCAAACTAGGTATATACTCGTATCAATACAAGATAATTATACCAATTTGATAGCTGTACTTGATAGATAGAACAAGCAAAGACAATATTCTTCAACAATCTTTTAAATTATTATAACTACGTAGAGCTCTTTTAAATAACTCAAATTAAAATAACAAAATCAAGCGTAGGCCTATTTAGAAAAAATCTAGGCTATTCCTTTTTAATGCTAATCCGGACTCTGTTTTTAATATTTTTTACGAGAAACATTTCTAAAGGAAGAAGATTTTTAAACCTTAGATTACAAACACGCTACAACCCCTCTACTACATCCAACATAATAAAATTACAATCTCCTGTTCTTTTTACGTGGAACGACAAATAAACATACATGAATAATACATAGGTACATATATTTATTTATTACCTAACTCAGACTAATTTCCGTGTTCTGCGAATTCCGTCGAAATCCGGAATAAAAATCCCTCCCTCAATGTTTGTGAAACAAAATCACAACAATACGTCACAACTTTTTAACGGGATAAAGTTAATTTAAAAAAATAACAAACCGACTTCAGCACTAAAAAGTAAGAAAATAATTTAAAATAAACGATATTATTAATACATATTTACAATTTATAATTAGTTACTTTTGGAGTCAGTGCCAGCCCAGGATAGTTTTTTTTTTCCTTATAAGATAGCACGAGACGCGCCTATAATATTAATGAAGGCTTTGGCTGTCACCGACTTCAAAAGTAACTAATTATAAATTGTAAATATGTATTAATAATATCGTTTATTTTAAATTATTTTCTTACTTTTTAGTGCTGAAGTCGGTTTGTTATTTTTTTAAATTAACTTTATTTTAAATTTTTTAGTGGGAAGCAAGTCTCCTTCTACAAAAGACGCTTAAATTTTCCTCCAGAAGAGCTTTTGACTCGTGGATCACTTGAATCCTTTTTTTGTGGGAGGAAGACTTTACGTTTGTCCTCTGTCCAGGGGAACGACGGGGTATGTCGGACTCCGCGCCGCAAAGATAGAGCGGCGACGCGCTTACCGACTAAAACCCCTTGGTGTGCCACCTCTGCGCTTATGGCCGAAACCGGAAGTAACGCGGCTGCACGCTACTACGAACCCGGACAGCGCATCTACCCTGTTAAGGGTTTCTCCTCTGAGCTACAATGTAGCTCTAGGCGACAGATGTTGAGTTACCCCCTTCCGAAAGTACCGCGCGCCATCTCGAGGCCTATATGGCAGCAGTGGATCTCCCCCCGGGGATCACTGCCGCAGGTCGGGCGTATGGCGGTTGCAGGACAAAGTGGTAGTTCCGCTTCCGTCTGCCCAACCTTCTGCTGCGGATAGTATTAGTGGAGAGGGCTTCGCGCTCTCTCTCCGCAGCTTTTTTTTGCGAGAGTACGACCTCACAAAAGGTGTACACTCCAATCCAAGACCTCTCCTCGCTCACCATAGCAGAGACTACATTTGGCCAGGAGAGGTCGTTTCCCACGACTGCCGCGAGAGTTGCGAGGGCAATAGCCTCTTGCAGGGATTTTTTCGCTGGTCTGTAAGTGTCGAGCAGTTCAACCTCAACGGGTACCGCTTGAATCCTGTCCCATGAGCTGATGTTGACTCATGATTCATAATCTAACACAACCCTGCATTTTATTACTTCTTTTTAACTTCATCATCCCAATATGTCCCAATTAAACCATCATTTTATTACAAAACTTCTTTATAACCACAAAGGTATAAGAACTTTTTAAAAAATTAACCAAAGTCAAAATAAAAACGAAAATAGAGGATGACGTTTATACTGTCTATTTATTAATGTATAATCTAATCTGATGCAGTGTTTGTTTGTAATATCTAAATATATTTTATTACGAAAAGTTTTATGAAAACGCTCTGGAGATATGTGTGTAATAGGTACCTATAATAGTATAAAAAACATTTTTAAAAAATGTTGTAGGTTCGGGTTTATTTCGGTGTGTCTTGACAAATTAAAAAACAGGACATTTTTATATCTAAAACCCATGAATTGTGAACAGCATTTGATTTAAATACGAAAAAATACAGCCAAAAAATTTTTATCCAGAAATTCTTATGGTATCAAGAATATCGCGAGCAAAACCACGGGTCACAGGTAGTTTTACTTTTAATAATGTCAATCGACACCCCAGCCTACATTGTTGCGGGTTTTTCCTCGATTTTTCCTGGATCCCATCATCAAATCCTGATTTCCTTGACATGGGACCACTTCGCGAATATCCGCTTTCTAATGAAACAAGAATTTTAAAATGCTCCATTCATGATTACAAAGAAATCGCGTAACAAACACACAAAAAAAAAAAAAAATACCCGTCGAATAGAGAACCTCCTCCTGTTTTTTTGGAAGTCGGTTAAAAAGAGAAACAACGATGGACGTGACTTTTGGTAATCTTTTTGGAAGAGAAGGATTTCAATACACTCGATACGACAAATACAGGGTGTCCCGTAAGTAGTGGACCAACGGGATGTGGGGGATAGGGGAGACCGTTACCTACCAGAATCACCAAAATTTATTGTCCTAGGCCTCATAGTTTTGAAGTTATAACGTTTTTTAGTAAGTAGGTGAAATTTTCGTACTATGTGCACATTTTTCTTAATTCTACAAATTCTATTACTTATTTTGATGTTATTTTTATTCAAGGGCGTTAAGAATACATACGTTTTTCTAATTTAAATCATTTTTTAGTGTAGTTATCATTAACATTAAAATTAATCAACAAAACAAGTGCAATTGTTAAATTTCAAAATACTCTAAGTGGTATTTGAGCTGAGCTGGTGTAAAAAAAATGTATTGTAGCCTTGTGGCACTTTAATTTAAAAACATCTGCATATCATAAGGATTACAAAAACGTATAACACTGTGTTTTCAAATGAGTAGTTTTTTATTTTAACTAATATCAACGTAAAAGGGAACTTTTGAGAGAAAACAAAAATTCATTGCTAATTATGGAAATTCGTTTATTACTCAATTTATTTTTACATTAAGGGTTCAAAATGCTTTTCTTTAGCTCTTGTGCATTAAAACATCTTCGTATAAAGTCTTTTTGTAAACTTTTTTGGGCTCTTTGATGTTTTTTTATCAATTCAGCAATATGATTGAAATTTTGTGATAACTCTCTTTTTATCAGAAATATTTGTCTCATAAACTGCTTCTTTGAGGAAACCCCATAGAAAATAATCCAAAGGATTCAAGTCGGGAGATCGTGGCCTATTTCATGGCCGATCACTGGCCATGAAATAGTACCTTCGCGTCCAAACCATCGATTTGGGAACGTCTCATTCAAAAATTCAGTCACTTACCGTGAATAATGGGCAGGCTCACCTTCGTACTGCAACATACGTACGTGCTTCTTAACTTAACGAAGATGTTGGTTATGCACAAGGCCTGAAACTGCGCGGAACCACATACTCTCGCGTACTTCTTAACTTTATTCGAAGATGTTGGTTATGCATAAGGCCTGAAACTGCGCGGGAGAGAATGTGGTTGCAGTACGAAGGTGAACCTGCCCACTATTCACGGTAAGTGACTGAATTTTTGAATGAGACGTTCCCAAATCGATGGTTTGGACGCGAAGGTACTATTTCATGGCCAGTGATCGGCCATGAAATAGGCCACGATCTCCCGACTTGAATCCTTTGGATTATTTTCTATGGGGTTTCCTCAAAGAAGCAGTTTATGAGACAAATATTTCTGATAAAAAGAGAGTTATCACAAAATTTCAATCATGTTGCTGAATTGATAAAAAAACATCAAAGAGCCCAAAAAAGTTTACAAAAAGACTTTATACGCAGATGTTTTAGTGCACAAGAGCTAAAGAAAAACATTTTGAACCCTTAATGTAAAAATAAATTGAGTAATAAACGAATTTCCATAATTAGCAATGAATTTTTGTTTTCTCTCAAAAGTTCCCTTTTACGTTGATATTAGTTAAAATAAAAAACTACTCATTTGAAACCACAGTGTTATACGTTTTTGTAATCCTTATGATATGCAGATGTTTTTAAATTAAAGTGCCACAAGGCTACAATACATTTTTTTTACACCAGCTCAGCTCAAATACCACTTAGAGTATTTTGAAATTTAACAATTGCATTTGTTTTGTTGATTAATTTTAATGTTAATGATAACTACACTAAAAATGATTTAAATTAGAAAAACGTATGTATTCTTAACGCCTTTGAATAAAAATAACATCAAAATAAGTAATAGAATTTGTAGAATTACAAAAATGTGCACATAGTACGAAAATTTCACCTACTTACTAAAAAACGTTATAACTTCAAAACTATGAGGCCTAGGACAATAAATTTTGGTGATTCTGGTAGGTAACGGTCTCCCCTATCCCCCACATCCCGTTGGTCCACTACTAACGGGACACCCTGTAGAATGAATGGGAAAAAAGGCAAACTTCGTCTGTTATTTTAATTAATTTTATTGAAAATCCTTATATGGGAAAAACACAAAGAAAAAATGAACAAAAAATTCAAATTCAACTTAAAATATCTATTTAGATGACATAATTATTACTTATATTTTAATTTGGTTTATAGGTAAACTACGGAGTTATGAAGTAGCAAACATGAGTTAAAATTTTGTATAAGTACACCATTAGTTGGGATGACAATGCATGTATTGTCAAGTTAGGTGACGTCATTTTAAATTTAATATGGCGGACTCATAAAGATGGCGGTCCAGACTTTAGCACTATATTTAGAAAAAAAATACAAAATCATAAAGGGCCGAGAAAACGATCTAGCCGATAATAATGATGTTTCTTGCCGATTCGTTTCGGCCGATGTAATTTAATTTCCGAATTGATGGTAGATTCACAACGTATTTCCGGAAAGAAGGCACTGTATAGTTTGCACTTGTTATATAAATTACTGTTATTTTTTCTTAATGAATTTTCGGGCTTCCTTTAAATGCTCTTTAGCATCTGTACCTAAGTGCTTCTTCGTGGTGATTAAATGGTGTGAAATTTTGGATGGTCCTTCTATCAAATTAAATTACATTTCATAACGCACGTTGGTTCTTATAGGGTCCTCGAACAGTTACACTACATCAATATTTCTAATTTAATTACTTACTCAAGCAACTAATTGTTCGCATTGCATTGATAATATACAAAGGAGTTACATTCAATAGATGCAACCACAGATTGTACAAAGACACATGTCCAACAGATTCTAAGGTGAGGGTATTAATTAGGGCTGTTACAGACGGACAGACAGACCTGCACAGTTTCAATGATTGTGCTGGCTCCTTTATCTCTGAGAACAATATTGCGTATCTGGAAATAGGATCGGATCTGCAAGACGTTCAGGCAATTATGAAATGTATCTTGAAACACATTTAATTAATGGTATACTATACAATCAACAATTGGTAGAGGCAGGTGTGTGGTGTAATATAATATTATGATGAGGTAGAGGTTAATTGAAGGTGATCATCTTAGTAACTATTAAGCAGAAGGCTATGAATAGACAAACTTAATTGTTTGGTATCAGTTTCTAAGTTTGTATTGAAATAGTTTTTGAAAATCATCCGAGATAATTATTGAATTAAAAGAAAAGGTTACAGGTTAGGACAGTTACATTAAAAATAAAGTGGTATCGACGTTTGATATTTCAATGCAGGGCAAAAGCTCTTCTCCCACTAAAATAAAGATAGAACTTGACTATTTAACGGAAATATACGATATACAGAGATAAATCCTAACTAATATTATAAATGCGAAAGTAACTCTGCCTGTCTGTCTGTCTGTTACCTTTTCACGGCTAAACTACTGAACCGATTGCCTTGAAATTGGTACAGGGGTAGCTTATGGTCCGGAAAAGAACATAGGATACTTTTTATCCCGAAATTCCCACGGGAACGGGAACTACGCGGGTGAAACCGCGGGGCGCTGCTAGTAAATAAATAAAAAGAAACTAACTGTAAACATAACAAATACTTAAATAAATTATGGAATAACAAACAATAAAAGTTGCCGTCAGCATGCCGTGTGGCTGAATAGGCTCTGTGTAGCTAGTGTGACTAGCCATACTGAAGCACCGGTCTTCCGAGAGAGCCTTTACAATGACATCTTTGAGATATTACGAGTAGTACAGTAAAGAATAGACTTTCACCACGCTTGCTTAATGCGTGTTGGTGATCTCAAACTCGAGCCAATATTTTTGTTTGGAAGCAAATATGTCTCGTTCGATATATCTTTAAGATATTAGCACTGCATTAATGAATTGGTTTTTAAAACGGTTGCTCAATGCGTGTTGCTGATCTGAACCATAGTTTTGGTTTAGAAGGGTATCTTCCTCGTTTGATCTAGATTACAAAATGGTATAATAATGATTGATCTAGCTATAGTACCGACCTCTATCTAACCATTATCTATACTTATAGTTTTGTACTTGAAAGTTGAACATTTCCGGGAAATTCTCATATTTACATCGGATAAAACTCACGGATCCGCTCAAATTGATCAATGTAGCGAAACGAACGCGGCCGAACTTAATTACCATGTTAATTACTAAAATTTAGTTGGGATAAGTTAATTTCCATAATTTCCGTCGATCACCGTGTTTAGTTTGGTTAATATTTGTTGACTAAAAATTAAATAATAAGGTAACTATATTGGTAATTATAATTCTAGCGAGATTTACGTGTTGTAAAGTAGTGTCAGTTTATAATTAGTTATTGTTATTGAGATACTATTCGAACTCATAATTTCTCAAGATAACTGTTCAAGTTGTAGTAAAAACTAGACTTCTAGGAGAAGCTTTACTAGTTTTGTATCAAACGTATCAATTATTTCCCCAAAACATTTTTAAAAGTAAAAGTTGTAGATACTCATTCACTTAAGCTTGAGTATTTAGTCTTTCTTAAATTAATATTTCACGATAGAGTTTAAATTCGAAGGAGCTCTTTACGAAACTCGAGTTTTATTTTAGCTATGAAAATATTTTATACAATTTATATTAAACATTTTTAGCAGTCATTACTTAATATTTTAGAGTTTTTAACAAAAATAGCGCAGTGATTAGTTGTACACTGTTAAGATTTTTGCCTCTGCGATTTAATACAACTATCAGTTTTGACTATAAGTGAAGTTTTATCGAAATTAAAGAAAACTTAAACTTATGAGTACACAAATCTAGAGTTCAGACTCTTCTGAGTTATTCTATATATCATAATAACATTATTTTATCCAATAAAATGTGGCTGTATTTACCATTTCCGCAACGTCCTCCTTACCCTTCTTTATCTGGGGGCACGGCAGTGCCCCCCGCCAAGTCGAGCGCGAAGCAAACACTGCCGTACCATCCTTTACAGGAACCCTTTCGCCGCATTTTCAGGCCCCTATTTGGGAACCTCTGGATAAGCCCAGAACGCTGAAATTTTCGTCATCCAGTAAGCTATACAATCACATACTTAAAATAAAATTTCAAGTCTGTAGGTCATTTAGTTCCGAAGTTAAGCGAATGCAAAGTTTCGTATTTATGACAGACACTCACTCACTCACTCACTCACTCACTCACTCACTCACTCACTCATGATCATCAAAATAGAACTAGTACTTCCCATAAACCTAGAGAGCTGAAATTTGGTACAGAGGTAGGGTTTAATGGCCACATAAAGGGAAAACTATAAAAACTAGGATAATCGAACGGGAACGGGAATTATACAGGAACTGGAACGGGAATTGTAACTCAAGAACGGCTGAACTGATTTGGCTGGAAATTGGTGGGGAGGTAGCTTAGAACCAGGAAAAGGACAAAGTTTACCTTTAATCCCGAAATTCCCACGGGATTGGCAACGGGAATTTAAAAATCAAGAACGGCTGAATTGATTTGGCTGAAAATTGGTGGGGTGGTAGCTTAGAACCAGGAAAAGGACTTAGAATACCTTTAATCCCGAAATTCCCTCGGGATTGGGAACAGGAATTTATAACTCAAGAACGGCTCAGCTGATTTGGCTGAAAATTGGTGAGGTGGTAGCTTAGAACCAGGAAAAGGATGTAGGATACCTTTAATCTCGAAATTCCCACGGGATTGGGAACGGGAATTTATAACTCAAGAACGGCTCAACTGATTTAGCTGAAAATTGGTGTGGTGGTAGCTTAGAACCAGGAAAAGGACGTAGGATACCTTTGATCCCGAAATTCCCACGGGATTGGGAACGGGAATTTATAACTCAAGAACGGCTCAACTGATTTGGCTGAAAATTGGTGGAGAGGTAGCTTAGAACCAGGAGAAGCACATAGGATACTTTTTATCCCGAAATTCCCACGGAAACGTGAACGGGAACTACGCGGGTGAAATTGCGGGGCGTTTAGTAATAAAATACTACTCCTAAAAAGAAAAAAATGTGTCAAATAAGAAAATCTAATAAAAAAAAACAATATAAACACGTTTCAACAAAAATAAATGAAATCCCACCAAAAACATGCTGTAAAAAACTAGCCAAGTCTCGATGGAGCTGCTTGTTTATCTCTAAAAAGTAATGAAATCTAGACAAAGTCGTGCCAAGTGTAAGGTTCCTTACTGCGATTTCTTTATTATTATAGTTAATGTTGTGTGACTTGGCCGTTGAACATTGTTTAAAACGTTAGTTGTGGGTACAAGTCAATTTTGTTTACACGTAATGTTGTAACATTATTAAAATACGCAGCTTTATCAAGCCTACAATTGACTGGATATTGAATCAACGTTTTTCAAGTGGCAATTTTCTATCGTCAATGGGTAGCGGTTCTGGTGACAGATTGGTGCAATAGTGTCATGGAGCACCTAGTTTTGTACCCTTGTGTACTTGTGTACAGTGTATCCTTCAACGGCCAAGTCACACAACATTAACTATAATAATAAAGAAATCGCAGTAAGGAACCTTACACTTGGCACGACTTTGTCTAGATTTCATTACTTTTTAGAGATAAACAAGCAGCTCCATCGAGACTTGGCTAGTTTTTTACAGCATGTTTTTGGTGGGATGGGTTTGTCTCAAATTGTTTGGTAATCTGACGCCATTTATATCATCTTGCCAATTATGTTGATGAAATCTAATTTAAAAGGGAGAATGTGAGAGTATGATGTATATGACGTCATGAGGTGAAAAGTGTGTCAACGATAAGTCGATGGAAACAAGGGAGTTTATAATCAGGAGTAATGATAATCACACCAATATTATAAAGACGAAATACTATTTTTTAAATATCAGGAAAATCTACAATGGGGTTTCCGAGATATTTACAAAAATGTAATTACTATATCGAGGTTATGTTTGAACACAAAATCAATACAAATAAGCTAGAAAGGGACTGGACGGGCTCACTGCATTTGACGTACATTAATGTAGCATTTAATCTGTCTGGTGGTTCATAAAACCAAGAAATTACTGAGATTTAGAGCATCTTCTTATTGTACTTCAGCATCTAAACTCTACGCATTAACATACATACTCAAAACCTACAACCTCTTTGGAAAAAACATACTGGCCGCCATTTGATATTGTGTTATGACAAGCGGGCAATAAATGTGAAATAGGGTTGAGCCCGTAATGAAAAAAATCGAATACATTCGATTTATAATCGATTTTACCAAATCAGTCGGTGTATTAAAACGGTTTCAACAAGAAATTATTTCGATTTTGAACAGCTAAAAAAACATAAGTATTTATAATTCTGTACTGCTCTCATCTCATACGACATATAAAACTACATTTGATTGATTGAGAAGAAGCTATATCTCAGAATATATTTAACTTATCGAATTAAACCGGTAACCGAACTAATGCGATGAGGAGCAACAGATATATACACATGGTACTTATTGTCCTTTAGATTTTCTAGGTACACTAAGATAGAAGCACACTTAAAATACAATGTTCATTTTTACCGACGTTGGCGAGATCCAGGATCGTAAAATGTTAATGATGTTATTCGGCAACTCCGACAACATGAGTCTGCGAATAAGTGGGGTTAGCCTCAAAGAACAGTTGAGACATTGCTCCACAGTCACACTGTCCATGATGAATATCAATCATAACACAAAAAGTAGCGCGGTAACGCTTGGAAGTATGTGTATTTCCAAAATATTTGCAGCAGTAGCGGAGGAACTAAGAGCTCAAACTCAACGCACAACATACAATATCAGTAGAAAAAACATACTAGCCGTTAATTTGAAAAATATGACAGGTGACAATCAATGTAAAACAGGGCTGTTAAAAAATAACAAATAAAATAAAGTAAAATAACTACTTATACCAACCAAATATACCTCATCGCGCACTAGTGTTTCGTCACATTTACAATGAAAATAATAAATATGTTGTACCTCTTAAATAATATCAAGTTCTGTGGAATTATAGAAACTACATTTTAAAAATATAATGTAAGTTCACCTATTTTATTAAATAAACTTATTTAACTTCAAACGTATTTTTATTTTAATAATAATATATCGAATAAATAATACAATCAATATTATTATATTTTACGTAAGCGTGTATCACACGTAATAAGAAAATAGACATCCCACCAAAAACATTCTGTAAAAAACTAGCCAAGTCTCGATGGAGCTGCTTGTTTATCTCTAAAAAGTAATGAAATCTAGACAAACTCGTGCCAAGTTTAAGGTTCCTTACCGCGATTTCTTTCTTATTATAGTTAATGTTGTGTGACTTGGCCGTTGAAGGGTACACATGTACTCAAGAGTACAAAACTAGGTGCTCCATGACACTATTGCACCAATCTGTCGCCAGAACCGCTACCCATTGACGATAGAAAATGGACACTTGAAAAACGTTGATTCAATATCCAGTCAATTGTAGGCTCGATAAAGCTGCGTATTTTAATAATGTTGTAACATTACGTGTAAACTAAATTGACTTGTACCCACTACTAACGTTATAAACAATGTTCAACGGCCAAGTCACACAACATTAACTATAATAAGAAAGAAATCGCGGTAAGGAACCTTAAACTTGGCACGAGTTTGTCTAGATTTCATTACTTTTTAGAGATAAACAAGCAGCTCCATCGAGACTTGGCTAGTTTTTTACAGAATGTTTTTGGTGGGATTTCATTTATTTTTGTTGAAACGTGTTAATATTGATTTATTTTATTAGATTTTCTGATTTGACACATTTTTTTCTTTTTAGGAGTAGTATTTTATTATTAAGCGCCCCGCGGTTTCACCCGCGTAGTTCCCGTTCGCGTTTCTGTGGAAATTTCGGGATAAAAAGTATCCTATGTGCTTTTCCTGGTTCTAAGCTACCTCCCCACCGATTTTCAGCCAAATCAATTCAGCCGTTCTTGAGTTATAAATTCCCGTTCCCAATCCCGTGAGAATTTCGGAATTAAAAGTATTCTATGTTCTTCTCCTGGTTTTAAGCTACCTCCCCACCAATTTTCAGCCAAATCAATTAAGCCATTCTTGAGTTATAAATTCCCGTTCCCATTCCCGTGGGAATTTCGGGATCAAAAGTATTCTATGTTCTTCTCCTGGTTCTAAGCTACCTCCCCACCAATTTTCAGCCAAATCATTTCAGCCATTCTTGAGTTATAAATTCCCGTTCCCATTCCCGTGGGAATTTCGGGATCAAAAGTATTCTATATTCTTTCCTGGTTCTAAGCTACCTACCCACCAATTTTCAGCCAAATCAATTTAGCCGTTCTTGATTTTTAAATTCCCGTTCCCAATCCCGTGGGAATTTCGGGATTAAAGGTATCCTATGTCCGTTTCCTGGTTCTAAGCTACCTCACCACCAATTTTCAGCCAAATCAGTTCAGCCGTTCTTGAGTTACAATTCCCGTTCCCGTTCCCTTATAATTCCCGTTCCCGTTCGATTATCCTAGTTTTTATAGTTTTCCCTTTATGTAGCCATTAAACCCTAACTCTGTACCAAATTTCAGCTCTCTAGGTTTATGGGAAGTACTAGTTCTATTTTGATGATCATGAGTGAGTGAGTGAGTGAGTGAGTGAGTGAGTGAGTGTCTGTCATAAATACGAAACTTTGCATTCGCTTAACTTCGGAACTAAATGACCTACAGACTTGAAATTTTATTTTAAGTATGGGATTGTATAGCTTACTGGATGACGAAAATTTCAGCGTTCTGGGCTTATCCAGAGGTTGTCAAATAGGGGCCTGAAAATGCGGCGAAATGGTTCCTGTAAAGGATGGTACGGCAGTGTTTGCTTCGCGCTCGACTTGGCGGGGGGCACTGCCGTGCCCCCAGATCCCTAGTACTGACAGGCATAGAACAAATGGCGTACTATATCGCCGGAAACATGAAATTACTAATTATTTTTCAAAAATAAATCCCCATTGTAAAAAATGATTATGTCTTATTTAAAAAATATATTTTTAATTTAGATATTTTATTATGTTTAACTTTTTGAGGCACAACCCATTTTGAAAGAGTACCGTGGACGGGCAATCTCTTTTGTAAGTGTGTATGTTTGTTACTTTTTCACGCAAAAACTACTGAACCGATTCAGTTAAATTTTGGTACAGACGTTCCTTATAACTAGGAATAACACATAGAATATTTTTATCCCGAAAATCCCACGGGATTGGGATTGACACGGGTAAAACCGAGGCACAGTTAGTGATGAATAACTTTCTGGTATCTTGGTCCGAAATATAAACTCAAAAACCAAATTGAATTTTAAATCGATACCGATACAGCTACCGGTTCGTAAAATTATTTCTGTCAATCAGAGTCAGGTTTTGTAAAGGTTCGCTGTCAATATTATCCGATAACATTGGTCGTTGGACTTGTTAATTCAGCATTGGAGTTTGTTAAAAAGCGGTTCGCCACCGCCCGGTTTAATTGAGAACTCCGATGTCATTGGAGTGCCAATCCAAGTTCCAAGTCGACCGTTACTGTGGGCCCACAATTCAACCACATTCCGGCTGCAAAATCAACTTGTTGCTTAAAATAGTATCGAATTTCTCAAGTTAATTGTCAATTTGAAATATCGTAATGTTGTTTCGATAATTGAGTCAAAATATTTGTATATAAGTATTTGGATAATTGAGTCACTGAGGGTTTGATAGATTTTGAATCTGATTTTCTTAAATCAATCACTAATATGTACATAGTGGGTTGGTGATCCGATTTTGTTTGCACCGCAGAGGGTACACGTGTAAATCATCTTAAAGAGACGTTGTTAGCAGTTCTTTCTTATCATTTGCTGCGCGATAAAAAGATCCTCAAATCCAAAGTGCGAAAGTGTGTGAATGTTGATTGCCACATAAAAACTACTGAACTGATTGAGACGAAATTCGGTCCAAATGGCACTTATAACCAGAAATAAAGAAAGGCAAAAATTGACCACAATGTGGATCAAACCGCAGACCACAGCTAGCGTTAATAAAACAAAAGCTTAATGCGAATATGTTTGTATGTATGTATATTTGTCATAAGTGAATGTCCCTAAAATGTGTGCGCTGTTGATCCGATTGCGAAGAATATTTTCCCTGTTTGTTCCCCGGGGAAGGATAACACTGTCCAACATGGTTTCCTCGCGGGATCAATACGAAATGTATCATTTATCCGATAACTTCAAAATTTGAAATGGGTCGTACCTTTACTGATGAAGGACAGCCTAAGTAGTTCTAAACCTGATTTTCTTTTGGGATATGTCATAACTTAATAAAATGTCTGGATTTGCGGTTTCCATTAGTGTGAGGTTGTGATAACATTTTGGCAAACTAAAATACTTACAATAATATAATGTAAGTAAGTACTTATCAAATATTATTAGGGTTTATTTAATGAATAAAACAATTTGAAAATCAAAGTGACTAAAACCACCAAACTACAGATTAAATTTATCAAATAATCGACTATAACTATTCCAAAAATAAGTATTCAATCTGTCCATTTACAAAAATGACAAGCTTACATAAAAATACGTAGGTACATGAAAAAACCTGGGGAGAAAATACAAAACGCTTATTTTAGAAATAGGTGGACAAATAGGAATAGTAAGAAAAACCTGTTTGTATTTCTAGGTAGACTAGGAAATAATCCATTAATCTGAATATTTGAAGCACCGAGTTTGTCAGAGTCATGTTTTTTCCTCACTGCAGCGCTGGCTGAAACGTAAAACCTTTTGTTTTATGGTACAATGTGTTCTTAATTTAGTTACCTCGAAAAATATACGTTTTTGCACAAAAAGCCGTGTAATTTTATTTAACTTGACACAACAAATGTAGTCAGTAAAAACATTGCAATTTCTCCATGCCATTAAAGTTAAAATTTTGAATTCAAAAAATTACAACAATTATAATTTTATTCGAAAATATTTAAAGAAAAGTAGCGGCGCTTTCGCTAAAACTTATCTCGTAGGAAATTTAATATACAGTACATATGTCCTTCCCAAGATCTATTATATTCATCTTCTTCTCGTGCGTACCAAAATCCTAAAAATTGGGCCTGTAGTGTATAGGCTGCCTGAAAGCGTAACACACAGACAAATAGACAGAATTACTTTCGCATTTTTTTATAAGAAAACTAAAGTCACTGTGTACATATATTTGACGGTACTTCTAAGTGGGAGGATCCCGGGACGAAAGCACAAACTATACCTTTACCACTCTATCTAAATCTCAGGCTTCCGTCTTCGTCTTATGTTTGACGTCATAGTTTCGCTTGCGCATGTTATGACGATGCTCTGGCTAAGATATACTTACTTAATTATATTACTTCCTATTCTCTTTATGATCATAGTCATTGACTGATCGAAATGTCGAGGTAAATCACTTAAAATACACGACGGAGATTATGAAATCAGTTCATTAAAATTTTGAAGTGGAAAAATATTATTCTCCAAACGGATAATAGATAATGTCGGATCTAAATAGTAACTTCATTAGTACACGTGAGCTGGATTCTGATAAAAGACAAAGAATTTTCCATTACCATTGAGCCAACCAACAGTAATTCTTTACATTTTGTCTAAAGAAGCCAAAATCTCTCCTAGTCTCATTCCAATATGAAACGAAAAAGAAAATAATGCATAAAATGTAATTAAGAATCTTTCAAACAATCGCTCCAAATAAGTCAATCACAAATTCTCCTTTGCAAAAATATAGCAAAATGATCACTAAAGTTTTGCACATTTGTCAATCTTTTATTTTTTCACCCTTCAATATTGTACTCCGCAGTTTGATTTCTTAATCGAAGTTAAAATATGAAACGAAAATTAAAAAAAGTATACAAAAAGATATGAATCCAGAATTTATATCTTTGTCCCAATGAGTCTAATAAAAAAAGCCAAATTGTGATTGACTGCATTCAAAAATTCTCTTTAACAATAGCACCAAAATAATCACTAAAAAATTCAAAACATTTGTTTAATAATCTCTATAATTTACCTCCACCACCCCCTATATGGGGGGTGGGTGGTAGTGGGATGTTTCCCAGTTGCAGTCTATTAATAACTGCTGGATATACGCGTGTAACATGGATCGATGTGAATTCAAACCCCCCTGACCCCCTTCTAGCCCCCTCTGGCCCCCCAACCACCCACTTTCCCTGAACTATCAAAAGGATGCAGGAATCAACGCAGCTGAACGTGGGTGGACAGGGTTTGGACAGATTGTACGCTACAATGTTTTCTATACAAATACACTGTCCGAACAAACAATATGACAACAGGACACAATATTCAAGTATCCGATTGTTTGAACAGTATTCAGATTCAGATGTCCGATAGTTTATCGGATGTGAATATTTTATCGGATTTATAGTTGTAATATTATTGAATTGAATATAATTTACAGTTTTTTGTTTAAATAATATTTACCGCTAATTCATGGAGCCAATTATGAAGTACTCTACTGAATATGACCTAATATAAAAACTGAGTTTCTTAGTTCTTGGATTTAGCGGATTTAAAAATGATGTCGCACCAAACCCTTACCGGCACCGACAGATATGAATTTTATTTTAAACATGTTCATTGTTTGTAAAGGAGCTTTTTCATTGGTTCCCAATATTTCGATATCCAATATTTTCAATCTATTGAAAAAGTATGAATAACAATTATTTTAGGATTTAATACAACCCGCCCGTTAAAAATGTTAGGTGTAATTTTGTGGGTTTCATAAAAATACCTAAGGGCAAACAAAAAACATTTGATTATTCTTCCTAAGTAATGAAAACCTAAAAATGAAACCGTTGTAAAACTTTTGATAAAAAGATCTAACAAAACTTCAATTTATTTGGAACAATATAATTGGAATAATTCCTGCCTAACCGACGGCTTTCACCTAATATTAGGAGCATTATAAATAGCCGAATCAATACGCGATTGTAGGCATTTTGACTTATCAACGTATTACTAATACATGATTGACTGTTCTATTTCTGTAATCGTTATGTACGAGTATTTGATTAATATAGGTAATGTTGGTAAAAGTTAGTACGTTTTAGAATAAAAGCTCGCGAGTTTTATTTAAATTTCCATTTTCCCAGATGAATATGTAATTAGTTGACAAACAACAGACTGATTTCTGGTTTAGGTACATTATCTAGAACAGTGCTCCGAGCATCAAGCCGTGTTTTAATTAACATTTTGTAGGTAATCCTTTGAAATTAAAAAGTTAAGCTTTTCAAACTCGATACGAACAAACAATATATTTTTGTAATTTGTACAGCTAACTGAATTAGTGATTAGATAATTTTCAATTTTACAATTACGGGTCTAATTTCTAAATCGTGTACAATTTGATTGTAAGCTAACGAGATCAAGCGTGATTAATTTTCCGATACAGCGCAGTATTTCCAATTAAATTCTTGTTATTTACGGTCCTTCTAGATGTTCGCAACACGTGTAAAGCTTCCGCCGGATGGGGGTGGTGGGTGGGCTGGGTGCAGAACTTGTTTGATTCGATGAAAGTTCAAGGGCACTACGGATGCAGGATTTACTGATAGGGCTGCCGCTACAACATGCAAATCTAGTTATATACACTTTATCACATTATCGAGAAACTTGCATCGAGAAAATTACATATAAACTAAGTCTACTGTGAACATGTTGTTTATTACAACACACTTGACGTTTATTCCGTATACTACGAGTACATATTTTTGTTGAAAATTACTGATTATTAAGAGATACTGCACCACCCACGGTACAGATACTCTTCTACTTTCGACCTGTGAAACAAGTATAACCCATTTTTGTGATAGTACGGGATGAGACGCTGTCGCCAGTGCATCTTCCTGTCGGCCACCGTACATGACTGAAACTTGTCGAAGAATTCGACCAAAATCGAGTAGACGTCAAACCTGTATGAAATAATTAAGAGACTAATCCTTTCTCCGTAACGTATTAAGTCGGATTATAAGACCTTACAGAACGACATACATTCTAATCAGCGCTAGCTAATTAGACAATTAAACCACGAATATAGATATCCAAACAGGCTTTGAAATCAATTAATAATATTAGCAGAACCGGTGGAATTGATCCGTTTGGCATCACGTTCGAGCCTAATTAGTTATCACTAAAACGGTTGAAGCTACTTATAATAATTAGCGATATGATTTTCATATCCTTTACATAATAATAATCAATTATTACGGGTAATTTGTAAGAACAATGAAATGTTTACCACGTAACATGTTTTTCTGCAATTAGAACTTTATTATTTGGGTCCTTTGTCCGATATTCTTTTTCCCTTCGAGTATTCTAACGGTTATGTAAAGAATGACACTCGGAACTAAAGCGCGGAAAAGCTTATAAAATTAAAAGCCACTTCAATGGCGGCCACCCATCACTATTACATCACTACCTGACGTTGCTTAACCGAAAAGATCACAAGCAAACACATATCAGGAAAGTTACAACATCATAATTAAATTACCATAATACCATTAATAGTAATTCTTTAAACCTAAAGAAATTAATAAATAAAATATAATTTATAAACGTTTTATTATTACGAAAGCAACATGATCACAAAATTATAATAAATTTACCCCAATACCATTAATCTATAAACCAGTAAAGAATCAACAATGGCAAAGAAAATATTAATTCTACTAAACACTTCAGAAATTAGTAAAACATTCTAAAAAGCTTTTATTTCTATCAAATATAAGATTAAAAATATTTCGTTATGTTAGGTGTGGCACTCCTGGGAGTTGTGTCCTGAACAATGCTTTGTGCGCACCAGGGCCGCTCTGGCTTTGACCGATTTAATTCATTTTAACTCCAGTGCATTTGCCTTGATTAACATTGACCTTCAGCTTTGTACCGATGTTAGAGGTCTCGCTTTGTTTACTTACTCTTTTCCTTGTATTTGTATTGTATTTATTTGAACTTGTGTTGTTCGGATGTGTTTGTAATCTCTTAATGGTTACTGATTGAGATTTAGTGACGGTTAAGGTTAAATGAAATCGATAAAAAAGTATCAGCCTGTGAGATCTCACTACAGGAGCAGGGTATCTTACTCTCGCTGATATTAGTACAAATAAGAAAGGAATCACGATGCTCGCCCAATATCGCCGATGTCGTGGGTTCAATTTCTAGGTCGAAAGATGCTTTATTGACTCGGGCTTTAGATTACCAACACGCACGACAAAATATTAGGTAAATAAATTGTAAGATGGCTCTAGGAATCTTAATGCATAAAACAACTCTTTGGAGTAGCCAAATCAACTGTTTTTTTAAATAATTAATACATATAATGATCACTAATAGTTTCCCAAATCACAAGTATCTAAAAATAAGCCCAACTAAAAAGTAATTGCAATAACTGCTCGTACAATTTGCCTCATTAATTTTGTGATGTCTCTGGGAAATGGGAATACGTATTGTAATTGTGTTCCAAGCGTTTCCTGATTTATTGTCACCATGTTGTGACGTATGGGAGCGTGTATCGATCCGTTAGAAGACTAGCTTTTATATCTGAAGTTTATCTATTACTATATTATCTCGTAATAAATTATTTCGTAATATAATCAGCATAATTATTCATTCATACACTACATCATCTCATTATAGTAACTGACCTCTAAGTTCGTAACTTGTATCTAGGGTATCAGAAACTACACACATACTCATATACTATCGTCATCATCATCAGCTCATATATGTCCCCACCGAAGGGCTCAAGCCTACCCTGAATTAGGGTGATTAGGTCTTAGTCAACCACACTGGCCAAATGCAGGTTGATCGACTTCATACATAACCTTAGAATATTATTTCCGCTACAAATATTTCCGATGTCGACTATTTTATTACCAGTCAGTCATGTCATGACTAAATTAAGTTAGTTCAGGCGTTTGTTACCAAATCGCTAACACCCAAACCTTTCAGTGAATGAATGACTCATCCTAGTTGCCACTCGTTCTTTCTCGTAGGCCTTCTATAAGCCGTCTCAACTGCGACACTTCACGGGACTACGGCGCTACGCACAAATACGGGCGTAGCAAAATTGTAACCTTTCTTTTGTTATATAACAATCTTATCTTTTTGGTAGTGCAATAAGATTTTGTTTGTCATTGTATTATTCAGTATATGGAGTATTTTCAGTTTATTTTCTAGAAGATTAATGATGAAATTCGATATAAAACAATAAAGAATATTGAAGAATCTGGATGCAATATAGCGTTTTTAAAATTCGTCTCATACGTCTCTAATGAAATATCTAAACTATAGGTTTACGGTCCGTGAAGTAATTGATAGAGACGCCATTGTTTGGTATTTACGTGCCGCTTTAAACTTGTTCAATAGCGTTCTCGGTAAACCCAAGCAACTGGGCGCAAATAGGACAATGGATCTATTTAAACTTGTATACGCTTTAAAGTAACAGGTCCCAGTATCATTGTTTGATTCATTCTCGGAATTTATATTGTAGACCACATTTTGTTGTCTCAGTTTTAAGTTTAATATTGAAAAGATATATTTTACGTTAATAAAATATAAATGGGGACAAAACTGGAATAGAATTAACCCAGATATGAAAGCCTATACTAAAATAGGAATGAAATGAAAAATGTGTTACCAAGCTTAAAAATGGAGAATGGAGCGATGCTATTTTTAGCTTTAAATATTCGTTAGTCCAAACGGGGAATTCACGGATAAAAGATTTGAATATGTTATCGGAAAAATCGGAAAATAATGAAAGCTTTGTTTGAAATTGTCAGTTTTTATATTTTTGGGATTCCCGGAGTTATTCATTACTTGTTTTTGGAGCGCTTCAGTGGCGATGACGTCATGCCGTTTCATTGGAAACCTTTTTAGAAAATGTTTGAAAGAGAATAATGTAGGCACTATAGAAAATGTTTTAGAAAGCATTGTGTCACTGTTGCATGAGATAATATGGACGAACGCATCCATTGCGTAGGCGGATCGTAACAAAGGGATCTCGTATGGAAATAGTAGTAGTGCGTCATACATATAAAGTTCAATAATAGATATTAAATAAAGTTATTTTTCTTTTACTGTTACTGATATAAACTCGAGTCTTAAACAAGGTTTTCAAAAGTAATTTTCTCTGAACAAAGGTACAAACCTACTCATTAATTACTGACAGTGATTACAGGTCATTTTGTATCGAATTTCTTTTGTAATTGGGGCAAGATATTTTAAGCCAATGTTTGTTGTTATTTTGAGATTATAAGTTAATATTTTGATTTTAAAGTTTTGACCTGTGTACCACATAACTGTAGGTCTCTCTTGCCGATTATATTAGAAAAGTGACGCTTGTCTAAAACATATTGGTGATCTCAAACCAATGTTCGCAAAATATCAAACGTGCTTTGCCAACCCAACTATTGCTCTCAAATCCTTTGTACCTCAAAGAATGTTAGAGAAATTTAGCTTAAATAGAGACTAAATTTAATTATAGAACATTTCATCGAACATATTTCACCATATTAACGTAAATAGATCTACCCTTTGAGTCGGGCCCAATAAATTGTTTCCAATGTTTGTTTGCACAGCTTTAGGCATTCTGTTTAATGTGTAGAAGGACGGTCTAAGGACGCAGGCACTTAGGGCGAATTAATCTGACGGATATCAGAATTAAGGCTCGGTCCGCATTAAAGACACATTTTCCTCCCAGATTTTCTACCGCTTCTTCCCTAGATGCTTTATCAGATTACTAGTAATCTGTGCCTATACATACATATATTTAAAGATTTATTACTGATATATTACTGACCTCTGGGTTGACAAACAGCGCAATACTCGCAGATATTATGACATAGGTAGGCATCTTCTAAGATCACGAAAAAAAGAACTAACTCTTTCTCATGCCTAAGATAGAAAAAGTATAAAACGCGGGATATAGTTGATTTTGAATATAAAATAATTTCCGTTAGTGTCAGTACGACTGAAGATCCACACTTTAAGATGAAAGCAAAGAAGGATCCTTTCAATCAAATACTTCGAACATTTCTATCGGAAAATTTGAACATTTTAACCTTATTAGTGACACCTCGTATTTGTGTAATTCGATTTCTTGGTACGAATATTAATTTTATGAATGAATTTTAGCTTTTACCGTTTGCTCGGGGTATTTTCGTTTTCTTGACGAAATTCCATTTATTACTTTCTGTATTTTATTGTAACCTGAATTTGTTAAATTTTAAAAGTTTTTGTTGTAAAAGATAGTGTGAATTAAACTTTAATAGTCTACTCGACTTCACACTTTGATCGTCTAATTTCTTATAAAAACTTTCACTAATCTACAGCCAAAAACTTTGGTACTAGAAAAGATTGAAATCACAGACTGACTTTGTGCTTAGTGTTCACTAAGTTGTAAATAATTCGAGCATTATTGATTATTGCTTTGTCCTCAGATTCTGACTGGGAGGTGCCTTACGATGATATCAAGGATCTGGTGTACGTCTGCTCCGGAGCCCAGGGAATGGTGTACAGCGGAAACCTTCGTGGAGAAATCGTGGCGGTAAAGAAAGTTCGTCATCGCTACGAGACCAACGTGAAGCATCTGAGAAAATTGAACCACGAGAATCTCGGTACGTACTACTATTACTATCGATGTTTTCAAACAACATAATGTTTACTAGGCTAATGTTAATCGCTATTCGATTTCGATACTAAATAATGTGAGAGCCATGTTTGAACAAGCCCTTCGAACAAGGTAAGGGCAAGGTCAGGCCGATTAAGTGTATGTGTATAGCAATTGTATATTCAGTAACTGATGGGCTCAAACTTGGTTGAAATGTTGTTTAAGTTTCAGAGTTAATATTGTAGGAAACAGCCAGTTTGGTTCCTACTGACTTTATTAATTAGAAGCCGGGATAGCATTTAATAATGGTAGTTTCATAGGTTCCAGGATCGCGCTGTGGATGACTCAAAGTTTGCACTCTTACTCGTAGATTAATAATTATTGGTCTCTGCTTTTGAAGCGCAGTCGAGTCTAATTATTAATCAAAGTTTGCACTTTCAGCATAGTATTCTGCAATATAACTCAGATATTTAGTTTTAGAAGTCACTTTCAAAATATACTCGTAGGTATAACCACAACCAGGCATAACTTTTGTTATAATTTGAATACATTCTAAAGTTATGAAACTTGTAGCACCATTTTACTATACTTAGTTACTTATTACAAGTAGGTAATATAATGAAGGTGTCAGATTCCTTTTAAAATGGCCTTTTCAAGTCTTCAATACGTAAGGACATTAGAGATTACTTGAGTTGCTTCGTCTCATACTGATGTCATAGGCGTGCCACATCTAACTTAAAGACGACTTATCGCCTTGTAGATAGGGCAGGAAAAAATATATTTGTTTATATACTATTCTTAGGCATTATCAAGACGAAACCAGAAGAAATAGACACACTTATCAATAAATGTAAGTAAATTCCAAATCGGTGGAAGATTCCCAAAGTGTGTGTGAATAATTCACGTTGTTTACGGAGAAAAATCAGATCTCTGTGGTAAAAGTTTGTTTTTAGTAAGATAATTTGTTTGTTTACCAATAAATTTTAATTCTTCTTTAGTAAACTTTGACGTTTTTAAGTGCTCCTTCGAGCCCTGAATTGAATAAATTATTTTGCGTATTTGAATAACTAAGTGCGGAGGTTTTGGTTACGCGTAAACAACTAATTGAGGTAACAAAAGTTTATAAGTATTTAGTTACGGAAAAAAACTGTTTTCGTTTTGAAACGTAGTTCTTTTCGGACTAATTCTTTGGCTGAAGTAGGCCTTCAGCCTTCAGTTCATTAAATGTTAAAGCACTGAAGGACTGGTTAGTACTTAAAAAATAAGATTGTCCGTCACAATTTCTATATATTTTTTAGATACATATATAAAATACCATGTGGTATATGTTTTTACCAAGTATCTTGTTACGCCTTTATCGCCCACTCACAATATATTATGTTGGTTATTAGTATTACTTAGAAAAATATAATACTCGTATATTTGAGCCAATTAATATATTTTTGGAATTAATATGTTGCTATGTGTCTGCGTATTGTTATGTCACAAGGTGAACTTTCATAGGTTTTTATTTAGTTTATTGAAATCATTTTATAAAATGTTTTTAGCTAGACGTGTATGGGCGTTAGGTAGATATTGAACAAATCTGAAACTGAGATAAAATGTCTTAAGCATAACTTAAATTTTAACAAATATATAGCATTCTCCTTAATTAGAATTAGTTCTTTAAAAAAAACTTAGGTATCCTAATATTTAATTTGATGATCAAATGGCACAATGCTTTATAAGTCAGATGATCGCGGGTTCGAATCCTCTACGAGCAAAATTATTATTGTCTTTCACCAACGTTACCTCTGTTTAGGTGTACATACGAATAGCGTGTATGTTATTTCTGATGCCCTATTTACAAGTTCCCTAGTCAGTGAATTATTAATTTCGTCAGTTACTTAGTGAACAACGTAGTAAGTATTATGAAACAAAAAGTTTTGTATCGCAATTACATTCGTAGTAACGTTTCATAGAAGTTAGTGATAAATAAAACAGAGTACACGATCGATATGGACTTTATTATGCAAGCCCTCCCAAATACATTACATTATGGATCCACTGGAGGAGCACTAACCTATCATGACTATTTATTTCGAACGCGAGTGTGGAAGTATTTGAAAATAGTATATAGTTATAGAAGAAAGAAAAGCCTAGTATAGGTTCTAGAAAGTACTTTATTTATAAATACATCTAATTTAGAATACATATAAAATACCCACACCAAGACAGAAATATTCATGCAATCTTGAGTGGGATGTAAAACCGTAACCTTTGGCATAGCAGCTTGATCGTTCACACTGAAACATAACAATACAACTCTTACAGAAATAGCTCTTATTAATATTCCTATTTCTCAAGGACCGTTACAAATATCCATATATTAGTAAAGAATATAAACATTTTATAGTAAGTATAGGTTGTATTTTCTTCAACAGTGCGTTTCCGCGGCGTCTGCGTTGAAGAACCAGACTATTGCTTGATTATGGAGTATTGCCAGTACGGGTCTCTGTACGATTTCCTTGGTAAGGGGAATCTGCTGCCCAAGCAAATGGTGCAATGGGCGAAGGACATCGCGAGCGGGATGCAGTACTTGCATTCCCATAAGATCATCCACCGTGATTTGAAGAGCCCCAAGTAAGTGGCAACTATAGTTTTATAGTTATCATAGTTTATGGGAATTATGAATATCATAGTTAATTTAGACTAGCAGCGCCCCGCAGTTTTACCCGCGTAGTTCCCGCTCCCGTGATAATGCAGGGATAAAATTATGCTATAAAACATCCTCTTGAATTACTTTATCTATTAAAAAGCGCATTAAAATCCGTTGCATATTTTTTAAGATCTAAGCATACATAGGGACAGACAGCGGGAAGCGACTTTGTTTTATACTACTTATGTAGTGACATATAGATAAGCTACAAACAAGTTTATTAATAAACCTAAGGTACAAAAGTGTTATTCATTTTCGAGGTCCCGAGCTGTTGCATGTGCCATGATTACGCATGAACTCAGTTCAACTTCGACTAGTAGTTCATCCAAAGTATATGAAACTCTAAATAATATATAAATATCCCGTAAACTATGATAATTTTAGTGTTAATAACCATGATAACTACATATATTATAGAGTTCCTTCTCAAAATAATTCAACATGCCTGCTGAAATTATTTGAAATAGAACTTTTCCTTAATTGTTTCTACTATTTAAGATCAGGATCAGGTACCTAAGTTTATGTAATTGTATAGATTGTGGTAATCGGTTCGTGCAATTCAGTTGGTCTCTCTTTACATGTATATTTTCTTATTTCCCTAATGTACGTAAGTTAAAAACTTAATGTAGGCAAATTGAATTATTTTAAAATTATAGCAGCGTGTAGGTACAATAGGCTGAGCGTCACTACGTGCCAGTGATGGCTGCAGTTTCAACGTCCATATTGTAATAAATTTAAAACTTTGACCTCAACTGATATTTGAATCCAGAACCATACCAAATTGTAGGTCTACTTTATGCGTAAAATAACTTTGTTACTAAATTGGCTTTACGGTACAGTCCTGGATTCAAATCGCAGTTGAGGGTATTTTTAATGTATATGTTTTTGAGAAATTGTGCGACAAAATGACTAAATAATTATAATCTGTTAAAAGATATTAAAATAAACGCTTCACACACATTATACATACACTTTAGGAAGTCTCAAGTACCGCGGGTGACGTCAAACATACACATTTTACACACACTCACAACAAACAACCAAGAGATTAATAATTATATTTCTTTGCACAAATACTTAAAAAGTAGGAGTCTCTCAAGACTGCGTGGTTACTGTAGTTGAGTAACCATAAAATGTCTATGTGCTTAGTGCAACCAAATCAGAACCATTTTCTGGCACCATCATCGATCCCATACAAATCTGCGTTACCGTAACGTTAACTTTTCGAAATTAAAACTCGCACTAGGCACACTGGTCAATGAAAATGTTGTGAAAAAACAATAACAAAAACACCATTTTATTACTTAAATCTGAGTATGAAATAAACATTTCTAGAACTGCTTTTCAAATCTGATACAAACAAACAATTATAGAAAAGACGCTTACCAGAAATGTGCGCAGAAAGCAGAAAATAAAGTAAAATAAAACAACTCCAATCAAAAACAAATCCGTGAACAAATATCTACAGCGACAGTACAAATTGAAAAAGGCTTAACTAGAAAGCTCGTCTCTGTACAACCTTTGAAAATGGTGACCACAAGACTCACAATATTGTAGATACATTTATGTGTCATAGAATTATTGTCCGAAAAAACAAAACAAATTAAATAAATCACAAAAAACTAAAAGTCGATTACTCGATACGCTCATATAAAATGTAAATGATTTTATAAAAGCTATCATTGTATCGGAATTTTCCGTAAACAATTATTCCTTGAAGGTCGAAAAACAAAGAATTCGAATGTCACTTTAAATCTTTCCTTTCATTTATAAAGACTGTTCAATTAGAAAATAAAACAATGTCGCATAACTTTGTTAGTTACAATACAAAAGGAAACCCTTCGCTCTCGGAGAAAGTGCGAGAAGAAATAAAGTTAAATAAGTACATTAATTATCAAACCGCGGTTGAGAAAATAAAATCCTCTTATTATTCAATCAACAAGCAATAACATAAATAAATATTCAAAGAGCGCTGCAACAGACATGCAAACCTTATTAAACGTCTCCCTTTATGGACGCCACATTAAAACCGTTTTCCATTTCGAAAGGAAATGAGAAAATATAAGATCGAGACAAGTTGAGCATTAAAATTATGTTGAAGTCGAGTAACAAAGAATGGATTTTTGCTGTTCATTGAAATATGTCTTTGCGGCGGAGTCCCCCGTCGCGACGTCGACTTTGCTTTCTTGCTGTCAATGTTGTATTGAGTTCACTGAATCGGATACCTTCACTGCGCTAATGTTTCTAGAGTTTCGTTTGTTTATTTGAGCTTTAATTTATTCAACAAAGGTCTGTTTGTTTAATCCGATCGATCTCAGTGCCTTGTCTCGGCAGAGGTGCAGAACAACGAGAGTGGTACAATGGTTAAGCTCCCAACAATGCTTGCCCGGGCAGAGATTACATAGAGTTCGCTCACGGACAAGACATTTCAAACCTGGCTAGAACATTTGCGAGTAACAACCGCTGCATCATACATGGCATAAACCAAAGTGCATATTCCCAACGAAACAGTTGATCACACAGACCGAATACTATAAATGTAAATTGAATATTTCGGTACTGTAAGTTTACTTTAGAGCCTCGAGTATAATCCCCGGCCGCATATAAAGTCACTTGTACAAAGTGTTATTTTGTATTTCCATAGCCACTGTTATGATTGTGTTTATGAAGCATTTTATTTTAATATACTTTTAAAATATTAAAAGCTTTTTCCTGTTAAAATATAAAAGATGAGGTTAGATAAATTCTGCTATCAAGTAATTGTTGGTCTATAAAATACAATTTAACCTGTATCCCAGTATATGACAGTTTAACCTTTGAACAGGACCTTGTACTCTCCGTCTCTATCTAGTGTTATCTAATAAAGTAGGACCTTGCACCGCGCAGTCCCAGATACAGGGAGAAGGTCGTGTCGCCCCTCGGGCATACCTCTATAATAATTGCGAGTAGTTCTTAAGGAAAAGCGTTGGAGCATTGATTGTTTCACGATGTTCACTCCGCTCTGTTTCATTTTGTTAATTACAAACGTGTTCCAATCTGTGTTACTGAAAACAATTAATTGTTTAAAACATAAACGGTTTAAACTGATTACATGCGTTAGAAACACGCACGTCAGATGGGAGGGGCATGTCGAAATTAAACGTTTGAATTTTGTAAACCGATTCGAGATCAAACCCTTTGAAAGCTTTTGATATTTAAAGTACATTTAACTTATTATCAAGAGTATGTAGGGAATATTTTACCTGTTGAATGTGAATACGAGAGATGCGATGCGAGGCTGGAGGTATATTCTTGCATGTAGCCTCGAGCTACATCTCTGCAAGTAGGTCATGGTCAGTGTACGCCCGTGAAATCGTCCTTCTCCCGTGTCGAGCTGCGCCAACCAACCTTGAAACTGACCAACGAGAATACTTATATTTTCCTACCATTAAACAAACAATAAAAAATAAAACTCCACCAAACAATTTTTTAAACATCGTATAAAATTTAACTTAACGAAAGTTAATTCTTTTGAAAACAAGTTTTTTTGTGGATTCCTTTCAATTGTTTTGTGTTGGAAAATTTTCCGATAAATTTCGCTTTGTTTTACGTTTTAAAAGGTGAAATAAGTAAAATATTTTAAAGGTAAAATGAAAGATTTGGTATTTCTAAAATACAGGAATCCGTCGACGTTATTTTTGTTTGACGAATGCTGTCATATCCAACGTTCGCTGGGAAAATTGTTTCATTTCCAGTTGATTTTCAATTCGTACTACCGATATCCGGGGTTCGACACTGGCTGTACCGTTTCCTATTTTTTTATTGGCCCCTTTCAAAACGTTTCCGATTTATGTCGGTTTCATAAAACTGTCGATTTCATTCTATAGTTAATATAATTTGCATAAAACGTAGGGCGTCATGTTTTCATTAAATGGACTAGTAACTTTTAAATACTTACTTACTATGATTTTATCCAAGTTCTTACGTCTTATTCATTTTAATATTTATCTTAAATGTATTCTGAAATCATTATTTAACTAAATGTGGTGTAATTAGAAAACAAAAAGCATTTAAACATACACTTAAGGGTAATTTAAATTGGTTTATCACAAGAAAATTTACAACAAAAGGTTTAGTTTTCAGCGAAATAACTCCGAACACAATACAAAATATTTTACTCTAATGAGTTTAAGCTTCTATGTTAAGCTGATTAAATGTAGGGAGGTAACTAGTAAATTTTTTTAGCGTGTTGATTGCTGACGACTTGGTGGTGAAGGTGACTGACTTCGGGACAAGCCGGGTGTGGGACAACGTGAGCACCATCATGACCTTCAACGGAACTGTGGCCTGGATGGCCCCCGAGGTACGTCTCTTTAGGACTCCTATTCATCACTATCATTATCAGATCATATATATGTCTCCACCAAAGGGATCTAGCCTACCCGGAATTAGGCGTTAGTCAACCAGCGGGTTGGTCGACTTCAAAAACACCTTAGAATTTCTTCGCAGTTATGTGTAGGTTTCATCACGATGATTTCCTTCACCGGAATAGGACTCCTATTAATCTTGATAAAATAGCTATCCAAACAACATGTCCATCTACGAACCACTTACAAACAGATGTTACTCAGCACTATTAATTGATCAACCCAAGATAACAGTTATTTACCCAAATTGATTGGATATTTATCAGTCCGTAAACACAAAAAGGATAATGATGTATTGCTCTTTATTTACCCAGCCCATTTAGTTTCTGAACGTTAATTGTGTACTATTTTATCGATAGCCTAGATAGGTTGAGAGGTGGGTAATTGCGTGTGTATTTATTTAGGTGATCCGGCAAGAGCCGTGCTCTGAGCGCGTTGATGTGTGGTCTTATGGCGTGGTGCTGTGGGAGTTGCTGACCAAGGAGATTCCGTACAAGAACATGGAGACTCCATCGATCATGTGGGGCGTGGGTACCGACACCCTGTCTCTGCCGATTCCGGTTACTTGCCCCAATAGCGTGCAGATGCTGCTCTGCCAATGCTGGAACCGTGTTCCCAAGAATAGGTGAAAGATTAATAAAGATTTTCGCCTCGACAATTTTCGTATCCGACCTAGAAAGATTTTCGCCGCGACAGTTTTCGTTTTCGAATTTATAGAATGAAATTAAATGTCCGATCATCTAGCGTATCAAAAAATGGACAAAACGAATTATTTTCCTGACATTTATTAAGTCTTTCGTTTTTCCGATGATAGACGAAAGTTTTCGAGGCGTATTTATTTTACAAAATTGTTCTGATTTTATTATTTCTATGTTTTTGTTTTTATTGCATTTTTATATAACTAGACTTTCGTTCTCGACTTGCCCTGCGTTTCCAGTAATATCTCTTCTGAACTTCGGGATGTTCCTAGTCTAAATTACTTCAGCTCTCCGACTCGATCTCCTTACAACAAATTACTTTTATTCGTCCTTTACTACAAACAAATAAGCAAACACATTTTTACTTGCATATTATGTAAGTAATATTACTTGTATTAATATGATATATGACTCAAGTTTCATAGCCAATTTAACAAAAAATAAGTCCTAACCTAGTACATTTTATTGAGCACATATTATATCGCCTGTTATAAATATTACGTTTTTGTTTGAGCTTCTAGAATATGACTTGAAGGATAGTCTATTTCAGCTTGGACAATATTGACTATATTCGTATTAAGTTCAATAAAGAGATTAACTTCAATTTTGATAAAGGCCAAACATGTTACCTAACCATCGACATGGAAAGTCTAAGGCTTTTGCGTCACCACTGTCAGTCAGTACACCCACACAGTTTTCTTGTGATTGGCATCTTTTAATATTCATATTGTTCTTATATAAACAACTTGTAGATCGCATACTATTGTACCGATTATTATACGTGACAGTTATGAGGGCGGTCATGTGGTTCACATAGAGGGTCATTGTAGGTAAGTTTGCGTCATTGAAAATGTTAGACGGACATTATGTTTATTATTTGATAATAGTACCATCAAAATATTTTACCTCTAATACCAGCTGGTATTTTAGTTTCTTTCTAAATCAGGGGGTGCTTTAATAATAGCTGCCGTAACAACGAGATAGCAGCAGATTTTAATAATAATTTATTTGTTTATTCAGATATCAAAGGATCCATTTCATTACATTACATTACAAAATTAAAATTAACATATTACAATAAAATTAAAGTAAATTTAAATAAAAATTTACAATAACTTACATTACATTAATTAAATTAAAATCAGAATTAATTATATAAAAATTCAATCGAAATTAGTATATTAAAATATATATCTATTACGTTATAAAAAATAATAAGTACATTTTAGAGAGATTATTTAAGAGTTGGAATAGTTCAGCTGTTTTTATGATTTTATCATAGTTTTGTATGGTTCTAGATTCAAATCACACCTTTGATCCAAAATACTGAATGCATAGCACATAATACATATTTGAGATTCTCTATCGAAATTTAATCTCGATTGCAATATTGTAGATATTTTCCAATAATACGTCCGTTTAGTATGATCGATGTGGGCGTTGCGTTATTCTCTATCATTCTGTTTAGAGAGGTAATATGAGACCAGAGAGAACCTCGTGATGCATATTCAAGGGGTAATATTGATGAATTATTTGATGTCACGTTTTCATTTGCGTCGCAGTAAAGGTGGTCATTGACGAGCCAGTTTAACTGATCGGTTGAACGGGCGTTCATCCAAAAATGGTCATCAATCACCGAAGGGATTCCAGATTTCAGTGGGGAAGTCTAGTTGGCCTAAAACTTTTGAAATGACACAGTTTTATATCTGGACTGATCAGTTCAATTGACTCGTCATTTGCCACCTTAAAAGCGCAGTCAACATACCATGGAAACAAACCACCAATTGATCATCGCGCTAATTGATATTAACAAATAATGAAGTACGATTGGAGCTCTAATTAATTATTCCGTTTGTGCCTCTGTTGATAATAATTTCATTTGTGAAATATTATTCGATTGCGAATATCGAATTGGTTTTTCGACATTTTTGATCATCAACTCTGACTGAGTAATTAGCAATCAGTTTAATGTTGTTTGATGTTTTTACTTTGTGATAAAATAAAGTTAAAAGTGTGTTTGTTTTACTTTTATGACGAAAGGTTAAATAAATCTTTATATAATTAACTTAATTGTTGGAACAAACATTTATACAACTACTTTTTAGCTGAAAATTAGGGCACAACGGCACAATACAACCGAATACGTTTTTTTTTCAATTCTTTATGTGAGCTTAGTTCCAAAATAGAAAGCATATTTGCTGTTTTTAACTTTTTCCGGTACAGAATAATAACCGAATAATTCCTTTCTTTCAATTACAACCGAACATTTTATCTTTCTCTCTTTCAAATCCAGACAATAGTCTTACGAAAGTCTAGTTTTAAAAAACAACAAATAAAATGATCTTTTGACCGCGAATGTAAGCGCTCGAACGCCTGAAAGTTTCATTGTTGTGTGTGAATGCGAACAGGCCGCCTTTCAAGATAATACAGGCGCATCTGGAGATGGCAGCCTCGGACATTCTGTCCATGGACCCGGATACATTTGCCTCCAAGCAAGCTATCTGGGGCGAGGAGGTCCGCGATGGAATGGCTCGCATTTTTGAGAGGTATGTACTAATTTGTTTCTTTTGATTGATATTGCCAGCGGGGAGACGTCAAGAGTTACTTACATTAATACGTTTACTTGTATTAGTATTAGTCTATCTCTAGGTCTAATATTAGGTGATTTGATTGATTGATTGATTTAAGTTTTTAGGTAGGTCAAGTCAAGATGATAGAATGTTCTTTTAATAGTTAATTTTTTGTTTTCTAATGTTATTGTTTTAAAACTAATAGTACGTTTAAATTTTTAGTGTTAAGTAAATTTCTATGTTATTTTTTTCTCTAAATACCTTCATAATTTTGCAAAATACACTAAGATAAAGTTCCACAGAAAATAAGATGCAAATTTTAAAGTCAAGTTCGTAGTTTGCATAAATTATCGAGAATCTATTCTCCTTTTAAGTGACCTTCGTTCCGGTTCGCCTCTGGCGTTGAGCTGAGTTGCATTAAACAATTTATAAGAAAGGAAGTTAAACGTTCCTCGGAGTGTTAGATCAACTTTCATAAAGTAAAACTTTGCTATTAATTACCGTTGATTAAGTAGGTATTATATTTTAATTGAAGATCGGAAAATTGAGTGGAAATTATCGCGTGATTTTGTTATCATAGAGTTTTATTTAATACAAGTAGAAACTACAAATTCTTCGCATATTTCTTTTAAACTGTTTTATGCAGTAGTTAGTTTAAAGTTAAAATTTCATGAGCGTTTCCATGCTTTGGACTACATATTATTCTGTTAGTTCCGGTTGTCACACCAAAGTCATTGACAGTCGTTACGGGTAGTAAAGCTCGCAATATCGCAATGCACAAAGGACCTTAATCAGGGGTCTAATTGCATTAAACTACCCACTTTGGAAACATCCAAGGCAACAGTATATTCACTCACATGTTTGTCCTAAGTGGAAATTTTACCCGTAAACTTGGTCTGTTCCCACTAGTTCAGTTGTGCAGTTCAATTGGCTGTATTAGAAAGATTTTTCTCGATTATTCAGTTCAAATTAAAATAATCTTTTCCACTGTCAGTTGTCCAGTTCACTTAGCATAGCAGATTGGGTCATTACCAACTACAACTCCCTATTCTAGGTCACTAACCAACATCACTAGGTTGTCAGACATAATATAGACTCAAACTTACAAATATAATATAAAACAACCAGTCCAATACAACACACCAGAAGCTCCAAAAATACCGTTATTCCCTAGGAGCGAGAAGCAACTGATTCCCGGGCTGAACCAGCCCAAGGGCCGCGACGATCTGCGTCAAGTGCAGCAGGTGTACGAGCAACAGCTGTCTCGTGCCAACGAGCTCTACATGGAGGTTTGCGCCGTACGCCTCCAGCTGGAGGAACGTGAGAGGATGATCGCGCAGTGAGTATTCTTCTTCCATTGTTATAGGGGTTTTGTAGTGTCTAGCCAGTTTAATAGGGATTTTGTAGTATCTAGCCAGTTTATGTATATAGAAACAGAAGGGATTTTGTAGTGTCTAGCTTGTTCATGTATAGAATAGTATAGAATATAACTAGTAGGGAAAGGATGATCGTTCAGTAAGTACTCTTCTATCATAATTATAGGGGTTTTGTAGTATCTAGCCAGTTTATGTATATAGAAAAAAAGGGTGATGTAGTCTCTAGAGTCATGTATATATAAACAGAAACATAACTAGTATCTAGCAAAGAGATGATTAGTCAGTAAGTCCTCTCCTTCCATTATTACAGGGTTTTTGTAGTGTCTAGCCAGATCATGGAAGACTCTAGTCAGTTCATGTAAATAGAAGCAGAAACAAAACATATGGCAAAAGGATGGTCGCTCAATTAGTTTTCATCCATCTTTAGAGGGATTTTGTAGTGTCTAGCTTTAGCCAGTTTATGTAAACAGAAACTTAACTTGTGTTAGAAATGGTACGACAGAAATGGGTGGTTATTATTTGGTATTTAGGTAAATTAATGTTTAAACGCTGTTATTAATATCCAATATCGGTAAAGGTATTAAATGCAACGGAATCTGTCTCTATACTGAGACTAATAGGATTAGCGACTAAGATGCCTTTGGTTTCTAGATCATTATGTTTATGCATAGAGGTATATGATTAAAGGGATAGAGTGCTAGTATGAGTTGAACTACTCCAAGCAGCTTACAAGGGTACATACTTACATTTAAGTATTCATAATTGTATTGAACATGGAAGTGTGTGTACGAGATTGCAATATCTGACCGATACGATAACTAGTTTTGGCTTGGGTTTCAAATCACTAACACGCATTTGGCTATTATGGTGATATGCACACTGGTCCTCACTGTACTAATATCGTCAATGAGAGAGAGAGAGAGAGAGAGAGAGAGAGAAAGGAGAGAGAGATGTTTGGCCTGCACTGGTATCTATCTAGATGTCAATACTACACGTTTTATTTTTTAGTGAAGGCAAATTCAGGATTTGCGGAACAATGCAACGTTCTCACACCTGCTATTGTTCACCGTTGTACATACTTACTCTGTACCTTTAGGATATCTACGTCGATACGTAATTGTAATACATTTACAATATTATTGTGTAGTATTTTGTCTTTTCTCGTGTATAAATGGAGTGACAATTGTCAATTGTCAATGGAGTGAGTCTCATACTCAGAGCGTTTTTTTCTTATTAAGTCCAAGTTGACACAGCTGTGTCAGTTTCTCGTGTGTTTACAATGGACGGTCTCTTGATTAGGGCCCGTAAGGGTTACGAGTACAAATTCCTATTATCATTCACGGTTTCGGACCTTTTTGAAATTAGACTTGTATGAAATGTTAGTATAGATTAAGTTCATTATCATCGGTTTGCAAGATAATTTATGTGTGGTCAGGACTAAAGATTTGAATATTTATCATGGTTTAGAGACCAATGTAGATTACTTATATAAGTTTTATCGCATTGCCAGAAATATTTCCTCAGATATATTTTGTTTTTCTTGTGTCGGTTCTATAGGAGTTACCAAGGATCTTTGATCGTGGGAAGCTTCTGCTCAGTTCATTACACGTACACCATTGAGTTTGCAGGCTTGCTATGATTATAACATGGAAGCAATTAAACATTTTCAAGACACGCATTAGTAATCAGCTTAATAATAGAATTTAAGTTATATTTCACGTGGGAACTTCAACATTTTATATTTTTAACTACTTAATACTGTATTTTTTCGATGATTTAAGCAGCTTTTTAAAATATTTTTTTCAATAACAGGCAGCAATTGGAGCAGCGTACGAAGATCATGGCTCTGTAAGTTTGCGACAGCTTTCGGTGTAAATCGGGATTCTCGTATATATAACTGCTGAATGAGTTTGCCACATTTTTCTTCCTTACTATATGAATGCCGCTTTGTATATAAGTATTTATATTACGTATATCAATGTAAAAAAAAACAACTTCACTTATAAAAATATTTACGCAATTGTTCTAAGTATTATAGGAATTGCGAGAAGAGCTCTGTCTGATGTTTATCTGTTTGTTTCTTCATATTTTATTCAAAATTTGTTGGACCTCTTCAAATAGTTCGTATCCCAGGGAAGAAGATTGGCTGGCTTTCACCCTCAACATTTTAGAAGAACGAATATTTTAGGATCATGATATAATCCAACACGAAGCTGCATGCATAAGATCTGTTACATTTGAATTATTCGACTCTTTTTCAAAAAAGAGAAAGACAGAGCATTACTTAAGTCAAATATTTTTATAAGTAAAGGGCTATCAATATCACCTACCTGTTCGTACATGTATTCTTTGAAAGCTTCTGCGCCAATATCGGGAATGAAGAACTTCGCGAAGCATGGTCGATCAATGTATATGTATGATTACAAATAGTAATTAATATATTTATTAATAATATTAGTAATCATGGGCAAAGTCCAAATCAATTATTTTCTACGGGTTATGCGTACGTACCGATTTTAGTCAAATCCCTCGACTAGTTTCAGCCACATACTGTGAATTCCAGCAATAGATGAGATGCGCAGGCGACAGCATCTCGTCCCGCACTTAAAATCGATATATACACATACCCGTATAAAATAATTGAAATAAAAAAAATGTATCGTATGTTCGTAACAATAAAATAGTCGATGTATGTTTAAGACAACATCGATTGTTAAACAAAAAAGGAAATATTATAAGGATGTTATTTTACAGGCGTGAAAAGCAGCTTAAGACTTGCCGCTGCGGACTGCGCCGCAACTTCAAGCTGTACCGTCAGATCTCCACTTCTTCTGACGGCAAATCTGCTGGCAATGACTCGCGCCGTCGCCGCCGCCGTCATGAGGCGCAGCTGCTTGTGAACTACATCGAGGGCAAGGAGGGAACCGTCACCGTGGCCCTCGAGGACCCATGCAAATGCTCTGACAGCATCTTGAACAACAACATGCCCAAGGAAACCATCGTGGAGGAGAATGGCAACGTGGACATCCACCACAAGGATTTCAACGACCATCTGATCCCGGACGTGGCCCAGGTGTAAGCGCCAACGTCACACACGTATAGTGTCTCACGTCCGACACTCTTTGTGCACGTCGTGCTCACGAGCCACGACACCAGCACGTAACACCTAACACCTAAACCTACGTATACCTATGTATACGACGACGTAGTCATTGTATTGGATCTCATGGAGTGAGGATAATTTGAGGTTAGGGAACCACCCGTGAACGAAGTAGATATGCTCTTATTTGAGCCGGAGAAGGTTTCTTCTTATTATATTCTTATTGTTAGTAATGTGTCAAATATAAATGTTACATGGTCGTCTCTTTCTCACTTTATCTTCTTTAATTTCCTGCTATTTTTAAAGGTCACTTAAAACTATTACTCAGCTCGCAGTGTGGAGCGAGACGCACTCGCAAGCGCATCTTACTAATGAGCGTCACTTGATGTGGCGGAAGGATATTTTATTGCTTTCTCTTACTCCAATCTATAAATCCGCATAAAATCTTCATGTTGCAAACTATCCTAAGAGACGGCTATTATATTAATCAAATTAATAGTTAATACATTCCGTATATTAAACGTTTGTTCTTAATGTTAACCCTTAGTTAAGATATTAAATATAAGAAGTTTCATATTTGCGTCAACTTATAATTTATTCTTTTCTGTGATTTATTTTTAATAGTCAAATTAATTTGCTTGTTATTTATAGGGTTTCGAATGGAATGTATAGCTGCATGTTTTGTGGCTAAAGACGGATTATAAAATTGAAGTATTTTTGTAACAATTGTACCGTTCGCCTGGATCGCTGACCATCAAGGCGTGTCTTTACATCGCCCTCATTTGCCGATGTTTATAATAAAGCGTTCAAAGAACGTCTTAAACTAAATTAATTATTATAGTTTATAAAACTGGAGAAGAGTTTTTTAAACTCGTAAAACCAATTTGTCAGGCGCTCGATTGCGTCTGTCCTTTAACAGCTTTAATAAATCCAAAGTTTAATTACTAATAAAAATATTTTTAGTTGATAACTAATCCTATTTATTTTATAACTAGTAAAATTTTTATTCCAATATATTTATTATAAAATTATATTACTTATAGAAAAATATTTTTGGAAATACGGCCTATTGAGGATTTTTACTTTATACCTTCATGTAACATAGAGACTGCACCTAGTCTGACTTTTTGATGTCACTTTACTGTTTCTACGTAAACTCCTAAACCAATTTGGATCAAATAACTTTTAATAAATCACAAACAAACATTCCTTGCTTATTTTACATCATTCAAAATGAACCAATTTTTTAAAACTTTCTATCTCTACAACTAAAATTATCTGCACAAAACCTTTTTGTTCAATTATTAAAAAAACATTAATATAACAATTTTATAACTAGCTTTTTTATTTTCTACTTAATGTAAAAAAATGTCGTGAGACATTAATTTTATACGTATAAGTATAAAAAAAAGTAAAAAACACATCATTTGAATGTAAATTGATAAATAATGTCACGCGTGTGACCGTAATGGAGAGGAAAAGTTCAGAAAAGATTATGGTTGAAAGTTATCGATAAGCTTAACATTGTTTTAGTAGTATAATTTAAATCATTTGTATACTATTATTATACTTAAATTAAGCTTTACTCATGTATTTTTCTTAGTATTTATGAGATAATACCATCTTAAGGTTTTTGAATTGCGAAGTAGCTCGCTGGTAATATATTCGTCTATTAGAGATACTCTTTCGTGGATATAATAATATTGAATATGTAGTAGTTGTTCGTTTATCTGTGGCCGCCAGGGCCGTATTCAAGCTTTTCCCTTAGGCACATTGTAATAACGCTTTAGAGCGTTAGCTTTTACACCCCTGCTCAACTATGTAACCCGACCCTGGCGTAGCGGTAGAAGTAGATTTTAAAATTATTATGGTTAATCATCTATGTGTATTTCACGATTATGTAGTTTGGAAAATTAAATAAAGCAACCGCCAAAAATGTTCGTTTCATTTCTAGGTTACACTCCTGTAGATAAGTTTCCCTTAGTTAATCTGGTTTTTAATTAATCTCCAACTGGAGGGAAATTACGACTGTGGGTTTCACAAAACTCAATACAATGAACACTTCTCAAATGTGAAGTTCTCACAACAAGAACTTCGCAAAATTACCATTTCACAAAATGAAAAGTTTTCAAAATGTGAATTCATTACAAGAAAAGTACACTCAACACAATAATTTCTTTACATATAAATTACCAACTACTTACATACAAACACGTACTTCCATTCTACAAATACACTATCAGACTAAGGGCCTATTTCACGATCTTCAATTAAACTTACTCACCAAGTAATGTTAGTTTTGTCTCGTTCGTACTTTATATCAAGTGACAAAGACAAATCTTGTGAGTAATTACTCGGAACGATACTTGAAAATGGTGAAATAGGCCCTTAGACTCTTCCTACATATATTATCGACGTGGGTGAATCTGCGGAGCACAGCTTAAAACTATAAGTATACCATAACAGAACAAAATCACATACAGTCGGAGGGAAAGGTCTTTCTGATAACTCTAAGAAAGAATGAATAAAAAATCATATTTTTGATAACTGTACACTGAATTTCTAAACAATTACATAACAAACAAAATAAAACCATGTGTACAGCGAGATCATACAATGGTTCACGCTCAGCATTTGCTGTAGCTAGGTTGCAGCGCTGGTTTTCAGCGAAAACCACTCAATCTCAAACCACTCTACATGACTCTATCATTGGAGAAGCTTTTAAGCATTAGCACCTTAAGTAGAGAAGAATTAATTTATCTCTTGACAGCTAAAAACTCTAAAAACCTAAACTATTAAATAGAACAAAAGCATAAGGAGTAGGAGCGATAGATCTTTATGAAACTCTACAGGACTCTACCATCGTTTCAACACCTGCAAAAGAGAAGAAACGACAGCTGGTTTATTCTTTGGACAGATTAAAACTCTACTCTTATAATAAACTATTAGACTAATTATGATTAACGGAATATTTACCATGTATATTTATTTCGAGTTTCCGATATTTCGACGCTGTTGCAAGCGCCATGATCACAGATGAACTGATCCCGATAATCATAATAATTTGAGTGCTAATAACCATGATAACTATAAAACTATATTAGACTAATATAACAAAAGCACATACATTAGGTAGCTTCCTACCTAGAAGAGAGATCTTCATCTTTCTTCAAACTCTACATGACTCTACCATCATTTCACTACCTTTAGTAGAGAAGAATCAACAGCTGAAATTTATCTCTTGACATTTAAAAACTCTAGATACATAATTAATTATTAAATAGAACATAAATACAATGTAGGAAGGTCTTTCTGGAAACTCTTTAAGACTTTTTTCTTCTTCCTTTAGGACCATCGTTTCAACACCTATAGTAGAAAGAGTCAACATATAGAAACTTTCTTTTGACTGCTTAAATCTCTTTATTAACTACTAAATAGAACAAAATTACAATCAGTAAGTAGTAAGGTATTTCTGCAAACTCTACATGACTCTTCCTCTACTCTACAACTGCATAAGAGAAGTATCGAAAGCTAGAATTTATTAATTAACTATTAATAGTACAAAAGAACAAACATTAGGTAGGAAGGCCTTTCTGTAAACTCTATATGACTTTACCATTACCGTATGTTTCACCACCTGCAGTAGAGAAGAATCAACAGCTGGAATATCATAGAAGACAGTTTCGGACGACGCCATCTTTCTTTAACTTCTAATGCCAGAGGAGTCGACATTGAACTTAAATCGATATCGTCGTATTTACACTGGTACATTTAGGTAAAATGTAATCTTGGTATAAGAATAATTAAAATATATATGTACTAGATGTGCCCCACGGTTTTACCGGCGTGGAACCTAATCCCGTGGGAATTTTGGGATAAAAAGTATTCTATGTGTTATTCCTAGGTATGAGGAACATCTGTACCAAATTTTATTAAAATCCATTTAGTAGTTTTTGCGTGAAAGAGGAACAAACATCCACACATCCACACTCACGAACATTCGGCTTTATAATTTAGTAGGATACATATAATAATCAGTGACCAGACAGAATCTCGTGTCGTGATCCATATTCAAAGTACATGATCTTTTATTCTGTCATATTATTTATAGTCATATATAGTAACGAATACCTAACTGGGTTTATAACCTGTATCTAGGAAAAACCTAATTAGGGTATAAGAAAATTTACTTACAAATACATCCAGAACAAGTAAAGCATTTTGTGGATCATAAAAATACTTCCCATGCAATTGAGTCGAATAGAACTTCAAAAGTAAAAGCAAATGCCATATTATTTAACAAAAATACATGAACTTATAATAGATTGCATTGTCTAATCTTCAAAACGACTGTACGAATTTTGATGCAACACTATGACCACTACCTGATTTTAGAAATATTCTTATACAAAAATTCTTGCGAGATCAGCAGAAACAGAAGTTAATTTCTATCTAGTAATTTATCACTAAGTACATATATAACAAAGTCGTTGTCGGTGTCTGTCCCTATGTATGCTTAAATCTTAACTACGCAACGGATTTAGTAGCGGTTTTCTTTATTAGATAGAGTGATTCAAGAGGATGGTTTTTCGTATATATGGGAACTACGCGAGAAAAATTGCGGGGCCCTGCTAGTAATAGAATAAAATTCCTTACAATAGCAACCTGATAATAGGTCTTTTCTATCTTAGATTTATAGATCAATCAAAACCACCCAGCGGTTTCACCTGCCTAGTTCCCGTTCCCGTAGGAATATGGGAATAAAATATGCTAAAAACCTTCCCACTGAATCACTCTATCTATTAAAACCGCATCAAAATCCGTTGCGTAGTTTTAAAGATCTCAGCATACATAGGGACAGAGAAAGCGACTATGTTTTATACCATATAGTGATACTTGATTGCATAATAAAATCTCAAAGTCTATCCACCCATATCTACGACAATTTGTGGGTGATTTTATGTAGGAAAAAACGCATATAGTGCTAAAGAAGCGTCCTGCAAAAAGTCGGGTATTGTAATATGATTCCTTAAACTTTCAATCTACACTAATATTATAAAGAGGAAAGATTTGTATTTTTGTATGTAACGAATTAACTCAAAAAGTACTGGACCGATTTCAAAAATTATTTTACCATTAGAAAGTTATATTCACCCTGAGTAACATAGGCATATATTTTAGCCCCGTATTCCCATGGGAACGGGAACCACGCGGGTGAAACCGCGAGACGCCGCTAGTGGGTTATAAAAATTGAAGATAGAATCGTCCCGATTAATCGGTCCTACAAAAATTCTGACATGTGCGATAAAAGGAATTAGCTACAAATGATCTTGGTCACTACTAAAGTTGTTCAATAGGTCGTCGGTTCGACAATATTGTTTCTCGCCTTGCAGACAGGCTCCCCGTCCGCGTAGGATCTCTAGTCAGTGTATAAACATCGGTTTGTTGCAAACCAAGTCACATCGACTCCTCTAATGTTTTACTATGAATATTTAGACGAATAAACATTTTTTATACTTAGCCGAGATAGAGAACGGGCCCAAAACAAATAGACATACTTGATACAAAATGTTTGCCTTGAGCGGGAATCAAACTCAATGTTTATATTACAGGCACATCATAAGCCAAAGGGAGCCTCAATAAGTCAAAGAGGAACTACGTACGTCCCTAGGTTATTTGAATTTGCTTACCGCATACAAACTCAAACGTTGCTTGAATGTATTTACATGTCTGTGTATGTTTGTTAGTCCTTATGCTCAAATGACCATAGCTCAATGGTTAAATGGTAACAGGAATTCACATGAAATCAGGATTTGCTGGAATAAAGCCGCGGGGCACAGGTAGTATTCAATAGATCAGAGTGCCTAGGTATAGGCAATAGGCATAAATGTAGTACTCCTTGTATAGGTAGTTTATTGTTTAAAGATTACAAAACCAAATTAAAAACAACGTGTCCATGTAATATACTTTAACATGTTATCTATTAAAAAATGATCGTAAGACGGGTTGACTTTACCTTAACCAAAAACGTCCATCTAAAGTATAATATTATAAAGATGAAAGATTTCATTGTTTGTTTGTAACGAATAGGCTCCGAAACTACTGGTCCGATTTCAAAAATTCTTTCACTATTGGAAAGCCGTATATCCCGGAGTGTCATAGGCTATATTATATTTACGCGAGTGAAACCGCGGGGCGCTGCTAATTTTATATAAAATATTCAGCCAAACCTGGTTAAACTAAAATTCTACCTTGACAAAGAAACATACGTATTCGCTTTTTCTAAAGACAGAAAAAAATTCTATGGAATATTATCTATCTATACTTACTTAATTATAAACAAAAGTCTGTAGCAAAAATTCGATTCAATATGTTCAATAAGTATTTTTTACGTGTCGATCTTTTTAGGACACAATACATAAATTTTATTCACAATAAATATTTTACGATATCCATTTTTGCGTTCATAATATCAGTAAGATATTAAATAAAATAGTTATCTAACAAGACACAAAGATATTGAGTAGCAGATTTGCCTGAGCTTCGGGGCCGTACAATATTGAAAGATTTTTCCCGATCCTTTGATAGTTAAAATTGATTAAGCTTTCCATCAACTGTCAAAGGAATTTGAATATTAATATATTCTGTCTCTTCGTTAAACTGATATGATATTGAAATACCGGTGAGTACATACAATTTTTCCATTATAAGCAAAGCGGTATGTCAATCCAGGCCTAGGGTGCTTTCACGATCAAATTAGGGCGCAGATTATGTAAAAATATTCAAGGTTTTGTAGCATATTAATGTATAAGATAAACAAATATGTCAAGTCTTTGTAGGTACAAGGAAATTCAATATAATATTTACACTCATAGTAACAAAATATTATTTTCTAATGAAAACATGTACTTATAAACAAAATGTCACGGTGACCTTTACCAAGGGCTTCCACGGATGTGTAGAGTCAGTATCAATATAACTAATTAATATGAAGTTAGCTGTACTGTCGCAGCTATAAGGTGTAAAAGAAACGAACGGGAACAAGAAGTTACGAGAGCATTAAGTGAACAACCAACTAGAACACACCAGCCAGAGGGGCGTAAGTAGTTCACTATAAATACTTACAAACTTAGTATCTTTACAGTTCGTATATAATCTATTAAGTTGATCAAAGAGTAGCTCGGTAACAAGTAAAGTAATATACGTAAGTAATTACATAAGTTTAGTTCTCTTAAGAAAAATTTACCAAGTACCGATAGTAGTGAGTAACAAGGTAAATATTCCAGCAAAATAAATATAAGCGGTAGATCAGCTGTTCCACGTAAAGAGTTAGCGGCATGGAATTGGCAAAATATTCGCGTCGCACGAATTTCGCTCGGCGCGTGCGTTACATTTTTCCGTATTATTTTTAGAAATGCGACGGAGGAGAGTGTCGGCGCGCACACGGCGAGGCGCGCGCGGCCCGTGCACACTGGAGCCCTATGGAGCCCCCCGCGTTCGCCGCCGGCGCGCCCCTCGAGGTGCGCGCGCGCCCCGGCGAGCCCGCCGCCATCTGCCTGCCGCACCCCGCCGCCGGCACGCCGCCCTTCACCTACACATGGTGAGTCCATCACGCCATCACATCACCCACAACCCATCCACAACCCACCACCATACCGCTTAACACTTCACTCTGGATTTCACTACCGCCGCCGTATCACACCGTGCAGTGCGATTATATCTCTTATTATCACAGTGCTAAGGTATGGTTGCGCGTGCGTCGGCGCGACCGCGCGCCGGCAAGCGTTGTTTGTTTTTCACATGTCGATGTATAAATACAGCACCAGGAAGCTGTCGGGAGACACTTGACACGCTTATGTCTAATGTTATTGTGAATCAGACGGGTTGCTAATGTGAAATTAGCCGTAATGTTACATGAGATGCATGTGCCATTAAAAATAAGTCGTGTGATGTGTGTTGTCCGGTCACCCGTGATTTTTAAAGCTTTATTTTATGTAAACTATAAACGTGTACTGCTCCCGTTTGGCCGGATTTCTGGAATGCTTCTGTTAAGTTTAGTGTAAATGTTTGTGCGGTATGACCTACTAGTGGTGGCTACTGGTTCTGGGTTGGGGCTTTCTTGCTAATAAATCATATTTATTATGGAGCTGTAAAATTAATATTAATGTCTTCATGTAGGTATATCTAAACCAAATGTAATAATAGTTTGTAAACATACATAGTTGCATTTCTGTAAATCCTTTGTAAACAGTTAGACATTACATTGTTGCCTGAAGCCCGAACCTAAATATTTCGTTACATCTTTTGTTATTAAACTTTGCGTTGATGTGGGTGGTGGTAGTGACTGTATGGCGGTAATAAGATCAATTTAGCTACTAGAGGCGAACATGTTCCAATATACTTCAGAATAATGCAATAACTAGGTAAATAATTATTCTCTAATGCATTTGGTTGACGTTGATGTATTTGTATCATATGAAAGGACGAATACATCAACGTCTATTGGGTACAATATGCTCCCACTCAGTACTTGTATTATACTATATTGATTCGAGAGTGTTTGTATGTTAGATGCTGGAAATGTAAGTACCTATTAAAAACTAACTGTGCCTGTATAACCTTCATGTACAGAGGAAGGTTAATTTACATGCGTGAAGTCGCGAAGGACATGAAAGCGTTGAAAGTACAAGCTCATAGTATACCTTAAATATGTGGTCTTTGTTTTTATGATGAGAATTTACATTAGTTTCCTTCATTGCTTTATTGTCCTCGCCATCCTGCATATGAAGACGACTGATTTTATGTTCGTTTGTAGCTTAAATAAACCATATACAGACAGCATCTTACATCGTCATCTAATCCATTAAGCATAGTTACTATAGATCCTATATAGTCTAGAGGGACTAGAGTATTAAAGAAATAAAAATCCTATTTCGTTACAGTTCTTTTGTTAGGGATTTTTAAAGAAACTTTTGCTAAATATGACAATGGTAAAGGTTTTGGAAAAGACGTTAATACTCCTTACATTTGGTATAAGGGAAGGTTCATATCTGACGGAACATGTGTCGCGTATTATCGGTCGCGTAACGCGAGAACAGACAAATGTATAGAAAAACACTCAACCGATTATACGTTAGTGCGTTGAGTGAACGGTCAAGTGTTTTTCTATACATGTGTCTATTCTGGCGTTACGCGACCGATAGTACGCGACGCATGTTCCGTCAGATATGAACGTTCCCTAACAGTTTCTAGTTTCTGTAAACTATTATATACTCTAGCTAAGAGTTTGTCGCAAATAAGATTCCCAATGAAGTAAAAAACAATTTCGTAAAAGGTTCGGTTCGAATGTGACTGAAAATGATATTTTTTTTCTTCAGATCTTCACTTTTAATCTCACATTAATCTAGCTTGTAACTTAAAAAGTATTTCTTTTTTATATGATTTAACCTTTATATTTATATGGAAAATTCAGAGTTAGATATTGGGATTTTTTATATACTTACTTAAGTAATAAAAATACATGATCAATGTCACAAGTGGGCGTAGCGGACCAAATCCGAAATTATAGACATAGCGAATCATGTTCAAAGAACTCTCGATGCTGGTGTTAAAGTTTTAAGGCCTATTATACGACCTTTAACTAAATTTACTCACCAAGTAAAGTTAGTGTTGTCTGTTTCTTATTTTATATCAAGTGACAAAGACAAAACATGTGAGTAGCTATTCGGAACGTTACTTGAAGATGGTGAAATAGGCCCTAAAAGTTACAAAAACATATTTCGATTTTTGAAAAATCCATAATGGCCATGGAACCTATTAATAAAAAAACACACGATCTCTCTGTAAGTAAGTATTACATTATTTGATAGTGTCAATAGGAAGAAATATATTCTGGGAAATAACTTGCGGAATCTTTAATTCACCCTTTATATTTAAGTACAAGTATTTATATTGGCTGTTGCTAGGCGTCCGCTAGAATGGACGTTTAATATTCGTTCGCTAGCCGGATGAATAAGATTACATTAGTTGTTCGTAATTTTTTCAATTCAAATATGAATTAAATATAAGACGACTAATATAATTTTATTCGTCCGAATTACTGGACGACTAGACACTTCGATCTATATTGTAAGTACTTGTGAATCGGCAGTTTTCCTCAAGTATACCCTTCGGAATAGGTCCTTTGAGCGTGTTGCGATGTTATTGGATAAATTGTTATTCTTTTGAAAGCACTAACTACCTGTAACGAGTATCGATTAATAAACTATTACTGGAATTGATGGCTTAACGTGCCTTACTACCTGTAACGACTGTCGATGATGTTAGCCAGAATCGATGGTTTAACGTGTCTTCCGAAGAAAAGCTCTTGAAACTAAAGCCTCTTTTGTATTGGAAACGTCAGTATTTCTGTTTGTAATGAGTTAAATCGAGAACTATTGGAACTATTAACAATTTCATGGAACACTATAAGTAAATACATAAGATAGGTTACATAGACTATTAAATTGACGAGAAAAATCAAAGTAAATCGTAGCCTACTATTGACCACGATTTTACTAAGTAAACTTTCTAGTGAAAAATCACGACTTAGTCTACTTAAACACATGGTCACCATGCCGGACTACCATCCGTAAGGTTGCGGGTTCGATTCCCATGCGGGGTGAATATTTGTGTGAACCACAAATGTTTATCCCGGTCTGGGTGTGTGTGTGTGAATGAGTGTGTGCGTAGTTTCTGATACCCTAGATACAAGCTTCGAGCTTAGTTAGGGGTCAGTTACTATAATGAGATGATGTAGTGAATAATTATGTTATGTTAAACATATGGAGATTTCCCAAAACAAAAACTAGAATGAATTTCACTACCTTGAAAAAGAAAAGTCCTACAACTATGTTGACTTCATACTTTCAAAAGAAAATTTAAGTCATTAATGTTATACGTGTAATACCAATCTACGTCTATCCATGAATCGATATCCAGTATTCAATTCGACAGTGTAAATCTATTCAGTATAGGTACTTACATAAATATTTTATACGTTCATTAGGCATGCAACTGCACAAATCAGTCGATGTTACGAGCAGAAACGTTACAGTAGTCATAGAATTTATGCTTAGTTTGATGAACTGCCCAACGCTTTCGAATTCCGCAAACGCTTATGAACGTAGTTAATTTAGTTTAAAATAACAATTTAATCCCTAATTAGTTCAAAACTGGTGGTTTAAACTCCCGTTGTTTGCAGTCAATTATTCAAACGTTTAAACCTTTTAAAATATTCTAACTATATTGATGAGAACTGCATTGAAATCTGTTGCATAGTTTAAAAGATCTAATCGTGTATTGGAACAAATAGCGGGAAGCGACTTTGTTATATTAATATTTCATCGTAATAATAGGTTTTGACCTTTAACCAAGCTTTCTTCCTATGTCTAAGGTATCTGGAACTACGCATATGTTTATTCATACATACACCTAGACAGACACATTTGTGGTTCACATAGACCTTTACCTCTCAAGGGAATAGAATTCGTAACCTTTTGCATTGTGTGACATGGTGATGGGTGAGGTTATCAATCAAAATGGTGTGTATTGATTTTACATTTCCTTTTAAGATTAATATTAGCAGCACTCTGCGGTTTTATCCACGTCAATCCCAATCCCGTGGGAATTTTGGGATAAAAAGCTTCCCACTCTATTCCTGTATTATTTCTGTTATATCTTTACCTAATAAAATAACATAGTCACTCAATCAACTTCATGAATTAACTAACTTCTATCTAGGTTCATTACCTGTATCTTAGGTATCACAAATTACGCACAATTACATTTTATAATTTTATCTAAATCGATCCAATAGTTTCGGAACATAATCAAATGTTTCCTCCATATAATATCATTATAGATTCGCAAACGATTTCAATAGAATGGAAAACCTATTTATACTATTTCAGTTAAATTTAGAACACACTATTTTGGCTTCAAATGTAATGCGATGTTTGAGAACATTAAGAAGTACGTCAGTTTCAATTTACGGGAAATAAAATTCGATATTTCGAATGTACACCTCGCGAATTGATTTTTCCACGACGATTCTGAATGTTGCATTTCCACGTCTGTCCTTTACGTTTGTGTGTTCGGGAAATAGAATGTACTTTTTGACTTTTAGACTTTTTCAGTTTTTTCATTTAGTCGAGCCTCGTTTCGAGCAAAAAGCTGATCGGACTAACTTGGTTAGTAGGAGCAAAAACATCATCCAGTACGACCTTATTACAGTGTAAAAGGTTCTTTTTCACTGATGATATTAGTAGGATGAGGATGAGGATGAGAGATCATAAGAATGACGACCCTTGAGTAATGGATGTTGATAATGTCAAACATAACATAATAATTCACTTCATCATCTCATATACTAATTGATCCGTAACTAAGTTCGAAACTTGTATCCAGGGTATCAGAAACTACGCACACACTCACCCAGACCGAGACAAACATTTGTGGTTCACATAAATATTTACCCCGCACGGGAATCGAACCCGCAACCTTACGGATTGCAGTCCGGCATGGTGACCACTCTGCCATCGAGGTCGTCAAACCTGAAGCATGTTTGAAATAGAAATTAATGTACATAAATGTTTTGTTACTAAAGTTACGTAATAAAATAATAATACCGTAATAAGTCATTTCTATTACACGACTATTATCTAACAATTTATTTATAAATTAACTTTCTGTAAAGCTAGTTAGTTCGATCGACTGTTATTTGGACCATTCATAATACATTATAATTATGTTTTGTTACAACACATATCGAATACTACGATTAATAACTTGATTGGCAACGTAGTTACCAGGTTTGACTGCCAAACAAAGAGTCGCAAGTTCGATTCACGTACGCGGTAAAATGTAATTTTCTATAAGTAGACGTACACGAAGGAGATTTTGCTGGTTTTTGTATGAAAAGTAAACACGAGTTATATTTTTATCAATACTAGCAGCGCCCCGTGATTTCACCCGAGTACTTTTCAATTTACCCCCCATTTCTCCCCATAGGGAGGGGGGAATTTCCAAAAATCCTTTCTTAGAGGTAGCCTACTCCCCCCAAAAAACACACGTGTGTCAGTCAGTCAGTACATCACTCAGTAACGGAAGAGTTTTATATACTTATACTAGCTGCGCCCCACGGTTTCACACGCATAGTTCCCGTTCCCGTTCCCGTAGGAATTTCAGGATGAAAAATAGATGTTGGCCGATTCTCAGATCTACTGAATATGCTCACAAAATTTCATGAGAATCGGTCAAGCCGTTTCGGAGGAGTATGGCAACGAAAACTGTGACACGAGAATTTTATATATTAGATAAAGATTTTCAGATAAGCATACTGACCCATTGTTTGAAAAAAGCATAGTGACAATATTTAATAAGCATCAAATTCGGATAAAGTCATAACATATTATGACAAACTACAGGAAACAGAGATACACAGAAATAAGTAATTAGAAACATAATGAGTTTCATATATTTCTATTACGACATCTTCAGAATTAATAACTGAATAAAATTCAATATCATTTCATGAACATCAAGGAGCTTACAAAAGTAGACTTAAAATTAATTGATAAACAAATGGATACAAATTATTATATGACAATGAAATAATGAAACGACAAACTTAAACAGTGCCTTTATTTCGCAAATACTTATTTGTACTTAAGGAATTTGACACTGATTTACAAATTACTTCTGTTGAGAAGAATGGACAAGAAATTTGTTGTATTTTAACACAACGAAAGTAAAATATCAGAAAATATAAACTTACACAAAACAATAACTAAAATATAGAGTAAAAAACAATGAGTAAAAAACAACGAGTAAAAAAATACACTAAAGGCCTATTTCACCATCTTCAAGTAAAGATCCGAGTATGTACTCACATGTTTTGTCTTTGTCACTTGATATAAAGTAAGACAGAACTAACTTTACTTAAAGGTCGTGAAATAGGCCCTAATACATATACTGATCCCTTTCTTTGATTGACTTCATAAATTAAGGACTTCAACATTTATGACACAAATCTATACAAAATAAAATAAAAATAAAAAATCTTTATTGATACTAAAACACATGGATAAAACTTACAAATAGATAATTAATAATACGAGTATGTAGATAAGTCGTAGCAATAGGGTGACATCTCAGCTGATGCTTATCCGAGACCGGAGTCTCGAAAAGCGCTGATTTTCAGATGCCCCCAAAATATATGCAAATAAGTAATAAATCCAGAAATATACAACGTTTGAAATATGTTCTATATTTGAAACCCGTATAAAACCTAAAACGTATCCCATGCATTGCAGTTATCAATAATATAATAATTAAGATAGACCGATTGGATATCTATCCGTCATACTGGGACAATGGGCTTACCGGATGGGACTTTTGATACGTCACATATTTTCTTTTACGCTGTAAAAAAGATTTTAACATGAATTCTGTTGAATAATGAAATTTGTACGTATCGATCGGCCTTCATTAATATGCAGAGTTATAAAAACTTAACTTTGTTGTATCTGACGCGAAATTTGATGGCTATTCAAGTTTTTTCATCAGCTTGTGTCGTTAGTAAGATTGTGAAGTCGACATAGTGACTTCAGTTTTCCTTTGACGTTGTTAAGTACATCAGTGAACAAAGTTGTTAGAATCTTTTTAGTTTTTCATCAATGGACACAGTCTTTAGAAGTTCTTTAGTTAGGAATGGAGCTTTTTCGTTCATGTGACAGTCGTAAAGAGACAACTAATATCCTAACTATGTTCCGCGGTTTGACATACGAAAATATCGTCATCAAATACGCCTATTTCACCATCTTCAAGGAAATGTTCCGAGTAAATACTCACATGTTTTGTCTTTGTCACTTGATATAAAGTAAGAAAGAGACAATACTAAGTTTACTTGGTGAGTAACTTTACTTGCAGGTCGGGAAATAGGCCTTTATACTTACCTACAAACATACACTTTCAGTACGCATAGATGTCCATGATTGAATCCGTAAAAACTTCCAAGCGACAATAACTTAGCTGATTAGAAAACAAGATTTCAATTTAAGATTCAATCGTAATGTAGATATGTATATCTCTATTCATCATAAACCACGTCTTTAGAGATTACTTCACGAAAAATTTAATTGGACTGTCCGTGATCGGAAAATTTTAAATCGACTAACAAAATCCAATTTAATATTCTTAAGCTTTCAAAAGTCGAGTTTGATTTTAGTTGTAAAATGTAATCTGTACAAGATAAACATAAGTTATTGTAACAAAGATTTAGGAAAGATGTTGTTTCTCGTGTGTACTTAAGAAATCCAACAAATATTTATTTAGGTAAGAGTTTGCGAAGATGGATGAATGGTTGTTTGTTACTTTCTTACGTAAAAACTACTGGCCTTATTCAGGTGAAAATTGGCGTACAAGTTACTTATAAGATAGTTAAGTAAAAACCAAAAGCCTCGATACTATTTGTTACCTTTAAGCATACTCATTACGTTTGCCCGTGCGTGTTGGTAGTCCCAATTCCAAGCCATGTTTGGAAAATAGTAAACCTGCTCCACCCAAGAACTGCACCTGAGACCTCAGGCTCGACAGGCAGGTGCAAATACCAATATACCATCGAAGCGTTTATGAACACATGAATACCTTTTAATTTAAAAGTTCCTGCAGGATGAAATTGGAACGATCGAGTGCGCAATACCGCTGGTGATAGATACTAATTAAGATCGTTAGAGATACGCAAAATGTGATCAAAAATGTCTAACTTTATTTGTATAGAGATAAATGAAATGTTATTAAAATCTGTCTATATTTACAGAGTATATAACAAAATCGCTTGCCATCTGTCCCTCTATATGTACTTACGCTTCGATCTTTCAAACTACGCAACGGATTTTAATGCGAGTTTCATCAAGACAGAGTGATTTACGACGAAGGTATATGCTCGAATAAATTTGAGGCAGGTGAAATTGCGCGGTATTACTTAACTAGTTTTTGTGTATTCGTCTGCTTGTCTGTACAGAGTGATTTGCGAGTGTGAAGTGAAAACGCGGGCATAACTTACTAGCTACGCTATGCTTAGTGCTTAACGGAATGGTTGCATCAAATTGGATTCTTTTTTGTTGTTTTTGATATTATCCGGAAAAGTAATCTATAAACAAGAAAATATTGGAAAATCGACGAGAAAATAGTATCTGTGCAAATCCAGAGCGAGTTGCTAATGTACCTTAAATAAAAATCAATATTAACTTTGATTGTTTTTTTGTTCGCTAGTTTAAAAACGATTAGGAAAACAGAAGTGAAATGGAAATTGCGCATGTACTCGTATGTTTATCCGAAGGTTAGGTAAGACAGCAACTTTCATTATCAAAACTCAGTTTACGAATTTAAAAATATTTTACTTCATTTTAAGACCCTAAACTCGATAATTGACGGTTTTTGTACTTTTTGATCTAGTCATATTATATGAAAAGCGTATTTTATAAACATGCTTTTAGGTAATAATTAGAGGAAATATTGTCATCTAAAAAATACTCAGAGAAAAACAATATTATACAGAAAACTTAAAAAATATATCAAGAAAACTGAACATATGTTTTCTGAATTTCACTTTTAGCATTAACTTCCATGCCTTCGGATTCTAGTAATTCGACCAATTTAGCACTAAAAATTAAACAAACTTAAAGTCCAGATCCTTATTAAGGAAATACTCATAGGAAAATTTAATTGTTATTATAATTATTATTGAAATCGAAAAAAATATAAAGTTAGAATTTGTAAAAATCACATTCAAGAAAATCGTAATTTACGTTGATAAATGATGCTCAAAACGTTATTAAAATTACCTCAAATAAAAAAAGAATATTTTCTACAACAATTATACTAAAAAAAAATCTCTAAAACAAATTGTCTTTTTTTCTACAAATATTTTAAAATCATCATAAAACTACTATAAAATCGGACGCACGAAACAATTCAAATCAGTCTGCCGCGAGGCTTTTTAGAGAGAGGACGTATCGCTCCTACCGAGCGTTTGACCTTTGCGGCGCGTACGAATTTTATGCGATAACTCATCAACATGTTTTGATACTCGATAATAATTTTTGTTTTATAATTTGAATTATTTATTTAAAAAAAAATATTAACATTTATGATAACAAATAATGTTTTAGAAATAATGAGCAATAAAACAACATTATTTTAAACCGACTTCCAAAAAGGAGGAGGTTCTCAATTCGGCCGGTATGTTTTTTTTTATGAATATGTTCAACGATATCTCCGTCAATTCTGTACCGATTACTAAAATTCTTTTTTTATTCAAAAGAATGGACTTGCCGTTTGGTCCCATGTCAAGGAAACCAGGATCTAATGATGGCATTCTAGAGAAATTGAGAGGAACTTTAGAAAATCGTAGGGTGATTAGTGCATTTGTTAAGTTTTTCGTTAATTATCTTAAAGCATTATAATTAAATGAAGGTTTGAAGTCGATCTGATGATGCACCTGGAAGATAGTCGAGGGAACTCTTCAACGACTAACAGCAGTTACCTCGTGTTTGGGCTTGATTAATTTGTATCGATGAGAACTTTACAACCAGATAGGTTGTGACACTCAAAAGTAAAAAAAAACCGACTTCAAAAACTGAAAAGTATAAAATAACAAATATTTAATTTAATACACCTCTTATGCGATGCTAATTAATACCTTTGTGTGTATGTTACCTATTGATAAGTGTGAAGTCGGTGCCAAGCCTTAAAGAAATAAAACTATTAGAAAAATAAACTACAAAACTATAATTCGAGACGACCGTTAACGAACGTTTGCCCGCTTGGGTTGCTTGGTCGCATTTTTATTTTATTTATGTGCTACATCGCATAAGAGGTATTACATTAAATATTTGTTATTTTATACTTTTTAGTTTTTGAAGTCGGTTTTTTTTTAACAAAAACGGAAACGGAATAATTTAGAAAGTCCTGCTTTTAGCGCTAAAAGGTTGTCCCGATAATATATGTTGTACATATACAGAGAATGCATTTTTCAAGTAGGCGTGGTAGACGATATTCGAAACTATATGGAAAGGAATATCGAAAATTGCTGGCGATTTTAATAAAAACTAAAACTGCAATTAGTATATGAAAAATCAATACCATTATGGCAAAAAATATATTATTCACAAGTAAGTTATAGACTTTTTTTTACTAGTATGTTGCTTTGTTTTTAAAAAGTTTCGTTACTTACCAAAAAAAAATCATGTCTTATTTTAAAAACAAAAAACTAAGTATTTGTTTTATTCATTATTCCTTGTTGTGAATAATGGAATATCGAATCGAAAGGTATTACGTAAATTATATCTAATCATATACTACCTACTATGAATCGTAAAAAAAATATACTCGTATTTTTACTTTTGTCAATAACTTTTACACAATTTATAATTTCCAATGGATCAAAACCTCAAATTCGGCCGGAGTATTCAGAGCGAGCGCGCCGTCACCACATAGACAGTGTGCATGCGGACACGCGTGCGCGTCTGTGTGAGTGAAAATTTGAGTTGTCGCGCGGCAGATCACGGCTCTTAAGGTTTAGTTCCTTTTGTTATTCGTCCTTCTCAGCGCTCCAAGAAACCGCCGAGATTTCTATACAATTCACGAATTATTCAGGTAAAGATTTACAAAAAGGGAAAGAGATATTAAAATACATCATATTGAGGGCGATTTTTACTTTTCGATTTTCAATGGTTACCTACGCGGAATTATATGAAAAGCTAACGCCCACTTGAAAACCTCGCCAGTCCAGATAAAAGATTTATTTTCGGTTATCAAGATGAAAATATAATATCATTCTCTACTTATTTTTTTCTTATTATCGGAGAGAATCGAAGGTGTGAACATCACACACACCTTCGATTCGCAGACGACATAGTGATCATGGCGGAATCGCTTGGTGACTTAACGGAGATGCTGCAAAGCTTAAGTGTTTCTTCCAGACGGGTGGGTCTGGGAATGAATTTGGACAAGACAAAAGTCATGTTCAATTCATTTGTAGACCCAGTGCCAGTTACCGTCAACAATGTTGGCGTCGAGGTTGTTCAGGAGTACACCTACCTAGGACAGGTCATACAATTAGGTAGAAACAACTTCGACAAAGAAGCTGACAGAAGAATACGCTTGGGCTGGGCAGCATTTGGAAAGCTTCGCCAAATCTTTGAGTCGCCACTGCCCCAGTGCCTTAAGACAAAGGTCTTCAACCAGTGCGTCCTTCCGGTCCTAACGTACGGGGCCGAGACGTGGACACTGACGAAGGGCCTCGTCCACCGATTCCAGGTCGCTCAGCGAGCTATGGAGAGGGCTATGCTTGGAGTTTCTCTCAGGGATAAGCTCCGAAACCAGGAGATCCGACGGAGAACCAAAATCACCGACATAGCCCTCAGAATAAGTAAGCTGAAGTGGCAGTGGGCGGGGCACATCTGTCGAAGAGCAGATGGTCGCTGGGGCAGAAGAGTGCTGGAGTGGAGACCGCGAACAACCCGTCCCGTGGGACGCCCTCCCGCCAGGTGGACCGACGACCTGAAGAAGGTGGCGGGTAGCGGCTGGATGCGCAGAGCTGAGGACCGAGTGTGGTGGCGCGGCATGGGGAAGGCTTATATCCAGCAGTGGATGGCAACGGGCTGACGATGATGATGATCGGAGAGAAAGTGTTTCCTGTGGTTTTACTTTACTTTAAGTGTTTTTAGCTTTAGCATTTTAGTTAGGCACTTACATCAAACCTATTCGGCAATTACTTTTTATTTAAGTATATTTACTATCAATCAATCTCTCTATCATCCTAATTATGACTGACCCCTAACTAGGTTTAGCACTATGCAAGCTCTTATTTCTACCCATAGGTACTTAATTTAGTTGAGAGATTTGATTAAATCGGTTCGTACGCGAAACCTGTGTAAAATAATTAAAATACCTACACCGTGCGTAGACATTTTAATAATATTTGTGGTTCACACAAATATTTACCTCGCATTTGTGGATCACACAAATATACTCGTAACCCTTTATTTGCGGTTTCGAAATTAGATTAAACACGCGAACGAAACTGCGGTTAAAATGTTAGAGAGTTTGTAATCTATAGATCTGAATACTATGTATTTCTACTATTAGGTACTACTAATATTTGAAGATCTTTACGAAATAGCCCGTAATGATAGTCTTGTTTTGCTAAAAATATCTTATAAATAGGTATCTAAGTTAGATGGTCGGATTTTTTTAAGGTAAGCTGTCACAATTTGAAGTGTTCTGTCAATAGTGACACATGTAAACAATAGGTTATGACAGTAAAAGTTAGACAGCGTGTCCCAGTAAGACGTGTCCTGACCGAAATTCACTGCACTCAGAGAGAAGATCATCTAACTTCTAACTCAGATTTGACCGAAACAAACTGCGCTCAGATTTCAGACCATCTAATTTACATACGTTCATATTTTTGTCGTGTTCCCACCCATTGTTGAGAAGTTGGTTTTGGATTTGAGGATTCCTGTTATCCTAACTCGTCCTTTCATAACCGTACCGAGGACTCGCCAACTCTAAACTAGTCTTAACAATCGGAAAACAGCGCCGGATTCACACTTCGACGTCGAGTTTTGCTATTGGTGTAAAATTTTCCTTGAGTTGTCGTTTTATTTTGGTTACTGCAATTATTTTTACGCTAATACGTGGTTGGTTTTTATCGTGAATTAAATGGGACGATATACATTTTCTTCTACTAGCATGACCCATATAATATAAAACTCAAAGATAATACATATTTTTGAAGTGAAAACTTCTTTAGCGGCGCTGAGCACTTTTTTGCATGGGTAAAAACTTTCAAACTCGCGTCAGGGTCACGCGATGCTGATCGAAAAAGCGTAAGATCAGCATCACGTGACGTTTATGATAACTGAAGTAAAAAACAAACATTGTATTCTACCTCATAAATGATAGTACTTTTATACTTATAATTAAACACAACGTTAATATTGAAGTTTTCACTTCTGCCGGCACTCCCGGAGTGCTACCTTTTTTATCAGTGCATGTATGTTTTTGTGTCGGTTCAGTAGTAAAATAATTGTAAAATATTACAACTCCTACTGCGTTGCAAGTTTCAGTAATGTTAATCACTATACCTACCGGTACCTATTCTGTTTGTTTTTTGGAATAAATCTACCTATCTTACATATCCATTTTGGATTAAAGTATAATTAACTATCTAACTAACAAGGAACTCTTCTAGTTTTGTCTAGTTGGTCCGTCCGTCCACGGCTCAACTAAGAGAACTTTGCATAGGTGCATTAATTAGTATACTGCAGTGTAAAGTCACCAGAGGAAATCCCAATTCGAAGTAAAAGTTAAAATGAATTAGATAAATTAAAAGCTCTAAGTTTCATTACAGTCGCACACACAGTGGTAGCGACTTATCTTTATACACGGAAAAAAGAACTGTCTCTTGGTTTTATACTATGTAAAGATGATTGTTTATAAGTATATAGAATAATAACATAACATAACATAATCATTCACTACATCATTACATTATAGTAACTGACTAACTTCGAAGCTTGTATCTAGGGTATCAGAAACGATAATAATAAATAATGATCCACGTGTTAAATTAAAATCTTGAAAAATAAACCCGTTACACAAAACGAGAAAGAAATTAAACATGGGATAAAGGTTCGGAAAAAATATAGAGAAGAGACTCATAATAAAAGAAACAGTTTTCTAACATTAAGATTATACTTTCTACAACTGTCACCCTAAAGACCTCCTTATTTACCTCAGCTACCTAATCCGTACTTATCTGACCTCTTCCACATAAGTAGACATATCGTATCTCTATAATAGTGTTATATACATTCCTAATATAGTAAGTTCTGTATCTAATTTTAAGCTTCACAGCAGGTGAACAGGTGATGTAGTTATCGTAATTTCACGTATAGTTTGATAACTAAGTATTTATTACACTCGTTGTTTTTAATATTGTTAAATTATATTTATCTGTATTAGTTGTATTGCAGTGTAATATTTGTAATAAAAAATATTTTTCGCAATGAGTCTTTTAAATCCGGGATTGCTGTGATTGGTTATCCCAAAAAGGTTATAGTTACCTTTTAAGGTATAAGTTGGTAGCTGACCGCAGACAGCAGCAGCATACCCCACTTCGCCGCCTAACGTCATCATGAACGCGAAGCTAGCTTCATGTCGCCCACTACGAATGTAATTTCATAGAAATACATAGAAACCTGTGGCGCGGCGACGTGTGGTCTGCTGCTGCTGTCTGCAGTCGGCTATCAACTTATTCCTTTAGGTTGACTAGCCACGTCAGAATTTTGTAGGATCGATAAATCAGTCCGACATTTTTCCGATCATTATAACTGATTTTATAACCGACTTCTTTGTATGACGTGTGCGTTGCACTATTATAATAAAACGCTCTATTTTCTTATGCTGCCGTCACCGATTATTTATTGGACATGGGAGGGCAGCCTTAACTTAGATTTACATTCATAGAAATGGGTTACAAGGCACTTCGTTCGATTTTCTTTGAAAGTGAGGTTCAAATGGTGACTTTATTTCCTTGAGATTAATAACCAAAATCAATCGCTCTATACAAATAATCTTAGAACTATTAATGTACACTGATCAATTATATATTTTAGTAATCATATAAATATTTGCCTAATAAATAAATAGAAACATAATATAAAAGAAACAATATATATATGTGTGTGTGAATGAGTGTGTGCGTAGTTTCTGATACCCTAGATACAAGCTTCGAGCTTAGTTAGGGGTCAGTTACTATAATGAGATGAAGTAGTGAATGATTATGTTATGTTATGTTATGTTATGTTATAAAGATTGCCTTTATCAAAACAAACATACAATATTATTATCGTGCTCATTAGCATGGAAATATTGGAATATCGAGGTAAATGATGTACAAAGTAAATATTTATTTATAGTGTACTATAATAACTTTATTTATTATATCTGTGACCGAACGCTTATTGTGTGGAAATAGACAAAACGATTTCCTGTTATCGATTTTTCCGTTTTATACAACAATAAAACTTTCATCGAATTAAGAAGTGTGAGTTAAAATTAGTGTTCAAAAACCAATAAATTTGTACAAAAGTTTTGTTCGCGTAAATATAATCAGAATTAAAAACAAACATACAATATTATTATCGTGCTCATTAGCATGGAAATATTGTATGTTTATTTTTAATTCTCATTCCTGTTCATAGTCATTCAAATCCGTTTTGCGTTCATGAAGGAAAATAGAACGTAATAAACATACACATTTATACAAACTTCCATCTTTGTCAAATTGGTATGATCGTTCATTTATTTAGTGCAGTACCTACCTGCAGTGTAATTTCCGTTTCAGTTGGATGTCTTTTAACTTTCTTTTTCAACCACTAAGCCCGGATTGAGTTGAAGCGAATCAAAAGAAAAAACAAATTAGTCAAGTTTCCTAGTTCTAAAGGGATTTGCGGGGAGCGATTGATTTTATACATAGTACAGCCAGTTACAAAAATGTACTTACTTATTGATTAGCTAAGCCGCTGTTTTCCATTATCTCTACATATTAAACAACCCCTAATATAAGAATGGAAAGAACAAAAAAAAAGAGTCGATCCATTGTGATTCTGACGAAATCGATGGCAGAGTGGTCACCATGACGGAATGCCATCCGTAAGGTTACGGGTTCGATTCCCGTGCGCGGTGTATATTTGTGTGATCCACAAATGTTTATCTCGGTCTGAGTGTGTGTGTGAATGAGTGTGTGTGTGTAGTTTCTGATACCCTAGATACAAGCTTCGAACTTAGGGATCAGTTACTATAATGAGATGATATAGTGAATGATTATGTTATGTTATTGTCTAGTTTTAGTTAAATTCAGTGCAGGAAACTCATTCTCATCGTTGTCAGCTTACCTCAGTCCACTGGTGGACATAGGCCTCTCCCAATACCCGCCACTGAGCCCGATCTTCGGCTTTTGTTTGACAATCACTGCCCACCGCTTTGCCGCGATTAGTGGTCTCGTTCTCATGACATGAAGAGTTTATCGTAAACGGTCCAAGCCACGGGTCCAAGCTCTGTGTTTGTCTATGTTTTAATATATGCAAGAATACCGGTGTTATTACCGACATGTGTGAATAATACATGTGTCAAAGTTAGGGATCAGTTACTATAATGAGATGATGTAGTGAATGAATATGTTATTATTAACTTAATTAGATAATGTAATAATAAGCTCTTTGAAATACGTTTCTATTGTAGTCAATTCTGTTGAAGGGTAAGGTAATATTAATATTATATGGAAAAATAATTTTAATGATAATGATGAAAAGATATCTCTCTCAAAGATATCAATAATGATGAAATATCCAAATTGAGACGTTTTGTTGGCTTTTCTCAGTATCGGATATTCGATAACTTCCCACACGTTTTTATTGAATTTGTAACAAATGAATTTGGAAATAGAAAACCAATTGTGTAGCAGTATAGAGGAAAATCTCAGTTCAAAGTATTCTAAATATGTTTTTCATTGATATGTCTATTGGGTAATATAATATAATTTTATAATAGCTTCTCAAGGGTCCAATTTCGTCGGGGATTTTCCATAAATATATTTCTCACAAATCTCGTCCTGACATTGAAGAATATAACAATAACGTTCTGAAATAGGTATTATTTTTAAGAATAAGTATATTGTTTTTTATCAATAAATGTTTTTTTATCATCGCCTCGTGTGATTACGTCTGCTGTATTCCAACAAATCGCACCCCGAGCTAGTCTATAAAACTTTCTAGAACTTTTTTTTCATTACGAGTAAGTTAGCATCCGCTGAGAAAATATTTTAGATTTCAACTTTAAGAGGAGAAATAGGTCGTGAAACTTTGATATAAACTTTCACGACATCGAATTTTTTGCTCTTAGAGAGGCCAGGTTTAAGGTAAAAACATACGTAAACGTACAACAAATTAAGATTTTAGTCGCTAATTACAGTTTCTTGGAAATATTTTTTTCCGTTTTCACTCCCATATTGAAGTAAATAAACAATATACAAGGACGAAATGCGACGGGAAAAACAAATTGTTACGCTAACACGGCGAATCGTACAAATAAAACTCAAAAAAGTTGGGGAAAAAACTCGAATTTTGCGACAGTAACACACGTTAATTAATTTTTAATTTGGTTGCGACTCGCTATGCCTTCGCATGGGTGCTATTTTCCATTGCAATTTTCTAAAAATATTCTTTCCCTTGTCTGGACATTTATGGACATAACAATTAGTCAAATACTGAGCCACTCTGTAATATTCTGATGTTTTACATACCATACACACGTGAAACGGGTTGCATACGACATTTACGACATTTTTCAATTAATTTTTAATGTAATCTCTCTTAGAATAATGTGTTTGGTTTAGTATATTTTTTTTCAAGACGAAACTCAAAGAGCGATCAAAATAGATGAAGCTAGGAACAAACAAAATATTCATACTTTTTAGCATGTTTGGACAGGCTAAGTTACGCGGAAATCGATTACGTCTTCAAACCAATTAAAAACAATTGAAGCGTCCGTCTGTCTGTTACGTTCAAAATACATGCCAAACTAAAAGCAAAATCATTAATAAATTTTGTGTGTCTGAAAACTCTGAAAATAAGCTCGGAAATGGCTTAACTTTGAGTGGAAAGTTTAGGGACTATGACAGTTAGTTTAACTTGAATATTCGCGTAAATTTTATTTCGATATTTGAATAATTGACACATGAACGTAGGTATTGAAAGACTTACTTAGTAAAAAAAACTTAACGCTTTTTAAAAATGTTACAAAGTAATTTTCTTTCGAGAAATTTTATTACGGGACCGTTTCCCTGAAACATTGGTTATGAAATTGCAAAATACTAATGGAGTAAATGAGAAAATATTTGATTGAGATAAAAACAGATTTCTACTTATAAAAATTAAAATGTGTAGTTTGTATTACTATTCTATTTTGTAGCTTCATTTGAAAATAAATTCCGATATTTTGATACAATGTTTCCAATAGTTTCAGTACTACATTGTTTATATAAACTATTGAACTATTGGAATTCCAGGCTCATAGTTTATATTATGTAACTCACTAGTGGTACTTTTCCATTCATAAGATGAAAATTAATAAGTATTGTCTAATTCTGCCAACCACAATCACAAAACAATACCATCCGTTTCTAATCGCAATTTTCCTGGAAATACTAAATTATTTAAGTGGATGTTAAGATAAAATTGAAAATACATAAATACTCGGATTTCTCGTATTAAGATATTAACTAGATTAATCAGAGCAATCAGCCGTTAATAAAAAAATGTATATATGTTTATCCCAACTATATTTTTTTTTGTAACATGCCTGAACGCGCATATCTCAGTTAGTAATTAAAGCGAGTTGAAATTTTTGCGTATGTTATCTCGTTAAGGAAACTTGGTAAGTAAATAAAAATACAATTTTAAAACCAGCGAAGCCGCGTCACACAGCTACAACAAAATTAAAAGAAAAAAATACAGATCCAATTACTTTTAGAGAACTGCACTTGAAATATTTGCTTCATGTTTCAATATTTTACAGCTTAAACTGTTGGTACTTAAAATACTCACTTAAATATGTAATTAAAATAAAATTCAATTTGAAGTTTTTCCAAATATAATCAGGATATTAAGAGCACAGGCCGCAGTCAAAGGAGTCTGGCAGGACACATTTGTTTGCTTTTAGTAAACTTATCATATACCTACTCGTAGAGCGTGGCTTTCTACAAACTCTTCAAAGTAAGTTATTTCCGTTCCTATCAAATGTGAGCAGACTAAAATGTCAACTTTACAACTTATTTGCGTTTAAAGAAGGAAATTAATTGCATATTCCAAGATTTCATATAGAACTTCATTATAGAAATGGAATTCAGAACAAAACTTTAATTGACTTAGGTACGGTTGGTTTGTGAGATATGCTTTTCTTAGTTATAGATTACGTTTGTTTAGTTCAGATCTTAATTAGTTGGTGTCTAGGAATCTAGGAATTCTCATACCTTTGTACTTACACAAAGAGATGGTTGTAAAATGAAGACTTTTATTTAAGTAAATTCCATTTAAAATATTTGATCTCTATTTTATTTTTTACAACACTTTTTACGCTCACGGCATATCTTAAGAGTGAATAATGAGTATGACCTAACACTTAGAATATGACTGCCGATAATTTTCACAAAAGGTCACCATCCTACCCTCAATCGGGTCAACTCCGTCCGTAGATAGGTACCTAAATTCGATTATGTTTGATGTTTCCTTAAGCTGTTTTCTTTAACAGCAAGATCAAATACAGAAAATCCACGGCGAATTTTTAAGGTGATTTTCTTTTACTCGATAAATAAATATTTGTTTTCCTTGACATCCTTGATCTAAATATGTAATCTTTTTATCCGACTGACCCAGAAACGGTAATATTATGGCATTAATTTATTATTAGACATGATATCTAAACTTAGAGAGACGTCCCTTTTCCGCACTTTCCTTTTAAAAGTTTGTCTCCTTATTCACGTGGTGTGGTGGTGGTACCAAACTAGTTCGATCCGCCTTTTCAACTTGTCGGGATGTCATAAGCTTTGAGGTGTAGTTTACTCGTAATATCCGTTTAGCGTTTGACTTGTGTGTCGCTTCCGAATCGTTTTGCAAATTCTTATTTCTTATTCTTTTTTCTTATTAATAGTGTTTCACATACTTAGGTAGGTATTTTGAAATATATATTCAACATGAAAATGTTGAAAATATTTAAACTACAAAATAATTGTCCCTGATGAAAATCAAGAACAATTATTTTGTTGTTTTAATTAATAAAACGGTATGAAAGGTTTTTTTTTATAAGTACTTATGTTTACAAAATTAAACGCGAATAAAACTGCAATACATAGCTACTTTAGAAATAATTACTTACCTACCTAAGTCTGTAGATGATTTTTAATCCCATTTACTATGTAAGTCTCCCTGTATTCTAGTTCGTGAGTACTTAACCTACATTTCCTGGACTCCAGGCCGGGTTTCTCTGGAATAGTAGACACTTTAAATAAGTACCGGAACATTTCTTTTTACTCCAACAATTTACAAGATGGCTCTATTTCTTTTATTCTGAAACTTTTAGATGGCATTTAGTTCTTATTTTTAATGTTTTAAGTGTTTTTGCTGATGATAGCTAAGATTTTTTTTAATATAGCTTGTTTGCATGATGCTTAAAATTTTCCTTCTCACTGTACTTACTTATACTGTACTGTAATAAAAAAACTAATATCATAAGATTGAGGTTTTTATTTGTTTTGCAGTAGGTCTTATTATCTTACTGCCTGCGTGTTAGTACAACCAGAACCCATGGCTTAATACGCCCACCGAAACACGGCAATTCTCTTGAAATTAAAGCGAACCATTTTCGGTGACGGCGGCCCATCACTATTACGGTACCAGACGTTGCTTAACCAAACAAATCACAAGCAATTCACGGTTACAGTTATTTAAGGCTAGTACTATACACTCCTATTTTGAAATTACGGGACTTATTAAAATCAGAATATCTGTAGCAGTAACTGAATCCCTATATCTAATAAAATAATCAAACATTATAGTTGATTACTTATCTTTAAAAAATACTAAATAAATGTCGTATTACCAGACAGCACACTAGCTATCAAGTATTCTGTGACGGCTCGGGTCGATGACCGCACTCAGCTGTGTATCGCAGCGTTCGCCTGTTGTTCGGTGTAGAATAACAATAAAATTCGACGGGATTTTGAAAAACTTTGACTTATCATAACTTTTTAAATAAACAAAAGATAAAAACTAACTTCACTATTATATTGTTACCCGTCGTTTACATTAGCTGTATGATTAAGTATCTCGAATTCAAAATAGGGGTGTATAAGCTAGTAAGTACTATTTGAGGCTAGAAAATGAGAACTTGATTTATTATTATTCATAAAAATGAAAATCATACTTTCAATGAAAGCTTCGCACGGGATTCTCGTTGTATTGTTTGCAAATAATGCAGTGCGACGAAAGATTAAAAATTCCCAACATTCATACAATAAATTCCTTTGTGGTGTATCAGGATTTACTGTTGCATGAGGACCGAGAGACGGAACAGTTGTACAATGGATGCAAGGACGGGTGTTACACGTACTTATGGACGTGTGCAAAAAACTTTATTAAACTGTTACCGCATATTTTCCGTGTTTGTTTGTAACAAGCTTATGTCGCGCTTTACATGTTACTAGCAGTGCCCCGCGGTTTTACCCGCGTGGAACCTTATCCCGTGGGAATTTTGGAATAAAAAGTCCTAAGTAATATATTATGATGTATAATATCCAATGTGTTATTCCTAGGTATGAGGAACATCTGTACCAAATTTCATTAAAATCCATTTAGTAGTTTTTGCGTGAAACAGGAACAAACATCCACACATCCACACTCACAAACATTCAGCTTTATAATATTAGTAGGATAGGTACATACATGCACAATTTGCATCTTAGGACATCGAAGATGCCGATCCATGTTTCAAGGCAGCCATTAGCGGCAAAGCAAATTACACAATCTGATTCCCCCATCCCATTCATCTTCGGACTAGAGACGCTGCGTATTATACTCTACGTGTTATGTCAATAGTCCGGGTTTGATTCCTGCTCAAGACAAACTTTTCTATTAACAAGTTATGTGTTTGTCTTAGTTCGGATTTTTTTGTATACTGTACAGATGTTTTTTTTATTGACAAAACTAGCTGTGCCCCGCGGTTTCACCCGCGTATATCACAATACCGTGGGAATCCTTTCTTAGCGGTTGCCTACGTCATAACATCTACCTGCATGCCAAATTGCAGCCCGATCCGTCCAGTGGTTTCGGCTGTGCGTTGATAGATCACTATGTCAGTCAGTTAGCCAGTCAGTCAGTCACCTTTGAGTTATTTTATTTTTATTTGGAAAACAAACAGTTTAACAATATCTTAAAGTTACAGCTATAGCAGTAAGGACTATAAAACCATTAATACGTATTCGCATAGAAGATGAAGATAATAAATAAGTGTATCCTGTTGTCTGGTATCCATTATACAAGCGTATAAGAGGGTAGTGTGTCCGGATATTTATTTACTTATTTACTTCTCAATTGAGGAACTCATTACTGTCTGTTTCCCGATCAATATGATGTCTCTTCAAGCGTCGAATTAATCGGTTTCTTCAAGACAAGCGTTTCATCGTAGACCGTAAACGAGATGCGGTCAAGCGCGAGCCTATTTACCATTAGAAAAATTCGGTCAACTGCGAGTCGGACTCGCGTACGAAGGGTTCCGTACCAAAAAAAACGACAAAATAATTACCTTTATTTTACTTGAATCCCCTTAAGTATTTATTTATTTTGATTTTAGTATTTGTTGTTATAGCGACACCAGGAATATTCACAACACTTGGGACGTTTTGCCCTTCATCTTTTCAGCTGTTTAGTTATCACTGTTCGTGGGATACAGCCTGACAGACGGGCGGACAGACAGACGGATGTACAGTGGAGTCTTAAAAATAGGGACCCGTTTTTTACCGTTGGGTATAGAACCCAAAAATGTTGCGTTAGGCGCGGACCTATATTCGCTCCTTTTTTACGGTTAACAACAGTTAGTAATCGATGAAATAACATAACATAATCATTCACTAGGTACAGTCACGTGCAATGATAAGTATACACGGGCAGATTTTCAAATAAATGTCCACACTGAAAATTTCAGAAACAAGTAGCCACTTAGCAATTCATAATAATATAACCACCCGATTTTCTCACAATAATGTATACATTTTTGCCAAAAATATGGATACAGAGCGTTTTCAGATATTTGTATACACTACCACATGCAAAAATATGTATCCATTACGAATACCAGTAATATGTAAGCGATATTATTTTACAAAAATGTAACCAATACTATTTCATTATAATGTATACAATGATGCCTGTGATTTTTTCTTAAATATGTATACCCTTTAAAATCTGTAGCAGTTTTCACTATTTTGACAAATGGGTATTCATTTCAATATCATGTATACAATGTAATTTTCCAATTAATGTAAACATTCTTTTTGTTTTAAAATATTGTTATGAAGGCAGCCAGGAGGCGGTGCGGCCGCGGCGGCGAGCGGTGGGGCGTGGACTTTTTTATTATTTTATGTTTTTCCTATCTACCCTCAACTTGTTGCAGTGAAAACATCAATGCAGCATTGAATGTAGGATATAATTATCATTTGTAGTTTGTGTATTGTTGTTTTTGTAAAGCTTTTATTTAACATGCTTTGTATGTAAGTGTGTATTCGGGTGGGAACTTTGAACTCCATTTTGAAGTAGATATCTTCAACTAATCAGTTAATCAAGCTGAAAAGCTTAATCAAGCTAAAATTTTGTATACATGTTTAGTTTGGATTACAATGCTCGATATAGTGTGTGACGTCATTATAAATCCAATATGGCGGACCATCCAACATGGCGAAGTAGTTATTTTTGATGCACTTCTACAATATGGGCTTCTACGATCTGTAAATCAGTAGATCTGTGGATCAAGATCGATCGATCAGAGACTCAGTTCAAAGGACTGAGTTCAAAGTTCCCACCCGAATACACACTTACATACAAAGCATGTTAATAAAAGCTTTACAAAAACAACAATACACAAACTACAAATGATAATTATATCCTACATTCAATGCTGCATTGATGTTTTCACTTCAACAAGTTGAGGGTAGATAGGAAAAACATAAAATAATAAAAAAGTCCACGCCCCACCGCTCGCCGCCGCGGCCGCACCGCCTCCTGGCTGCCTTCATAACAATATTTTAAAACAAAAAGAATGTTTACATTAATTGGAAAATTACATTGTATACATGATATTGAAATGAATACCCATTTGTCAAAATAGTGAAAACTGCTACAGATTTTAAAGTGTATACATATTTAAGAAAAAATCACAGGCATCATTGTATACATTATAATGAAATAGTATTGGTTACATTTTTGTAAAATAATATCGCTTACATATTACTGGTATTCGTAATGGATACATATTTTTGCATGTGGTAGTATATACAAATATCTGAAAACGCTCTGTATCCATATTTTTGGCAAAAATGTATTCATTATTGTGAGAAAATCGGGTGGTTATATTATTATGAATTGCTAAGTGGCTACTTGTTTCTGAAATTTTCAGTGTGGACATTTATTTGAAAATCTGCCCGTGTATACTTATCATTGCACGCGACTGTACATCATCTTCTTATTATAGTAACTGACCCCTAAGTTCGAAACTTGTATCTAGGGTATCAGAAACTACGCACACACTCATTCACACACACACCCAGACCGAGACAAACATTTGTGGATCGCACAAATATTCACCCCGCACGGGAATCGAACCCGCAACCTTACGGATGGCAGTCCGGCATGGTGACTACTCTGCCATCTATATAGGTCGTCGATAAGTAACGTACCACGTCACTAACCGAATAACGCACAGGGGCCTAAGTCCGCTATTTGACATTATTTGATCAGTCAATGTGGTGATATAGAGCCACCATAACGAGATTGTTAAAAAAAATGGTATTCTGCTATAATTTATTACGAATGCTGTGGTGTCTCAGTGGTCATTGTTGTTTGTTAATAAAATTCAAATAAAAACTTTGTCAAATATACGAGGGGGGGTCAAAAAGTTCGCGGAATGGAGGGGATAGCGGGGGGTGGGGGACCTGCCGCAGGTAGTAACTAATGAGCAACTCTTTGTGAGTATATATGCCAAGTTTGAACCTGATTGTGTCAATAACCTTTGACCTGTCGTCGATCAAACAAGTGAATCCGGAAGAAAAACTTGAACATGGAAAAAATCGAGTTTCGTGCCGTCATAAAGTTCCTCACTAAGCAAGGAAAACCACCTCAGAAAATTTTGGAAGAAATGTTATCAGTATACGGGGACTCTTGCCCTGGGAAAACCATGGTGTACAAGTGGAATAGCCTTTTCAAGCAAGGCAGAGAGTCTCTTGAAGACGACCCTCGCTCAGGACGGCCGATTGAGGCCACCACCTCAAACATCGTTGAAAAAGTGGAGAATCTTATACTGGAGGATACTCGTTTGAAGAAGAAACAACTTGCAGAAATGGTTGGAGTATCACCTACAACCATTTTAAATATTCTACACGACAATCTTGGGATGTCAAAAGTCAGCGCAAGATGGGTGCCAAGAATGCTCACACCACCACAGAAACAGCTGCGCGTCGAGTATTCAAAGGAGTTTTTAGACCTCTGTAGCGCCGACAAGGAAGGAATTTTTGCAAGACTTGTTACTGCAGATGAAACTTGGGTTCATCATTATGAGCCTGAGTCGAAGCAAGAGTCTATGCAGTGGCATAAAAAGGGTCAGCCCCCCCCTAAGAAATACAGGGTGTCACAATCGGCTGGAAAAATCATGGCAACTGTTTTTTGGGATACAGAGGGTATTTTATTAATAGATTATAAAGATAAGGGTGTTTCTATAACGGGAGAATACTACGCTAATCTACTAAGACAATTAAAAGAAGCAATCAAGGAGAAAAGGCGGGGAAAGTTGACAAAGGGTGTGCTGCTTTTGCATGACAACGCACCGGTACACAAGAGCCGCGTTGCGATGGCTGCCCTTCATCACTGTGGCTTCGAAATGTTAAACCATCCTCCCTATAGTCCAGACTTAGCCCCCTGTGATTATTTTTTATTTCCCAAATTAAAAAAAGAGCTTCGGGGGAAGAAATTTTCCGATGATGAAGAAGTCAAGTCGGCGATTTCGGCCTATTTTGAGGACAAAGACAAATCATTTTTTTTCGACGGTATTAATAAGTTAATAGAGAGATCTGAAAAATGTATTCGACTTAAGGGGGAATATATTGAAAAAGAAAAATAGTACAGTATTTTATTTCACCCCCCTTCCCCTCCGTTCCGCGAACTTTTTGACCCCCCCTCGTACGTCAGAATACTGTTTCCATGACAACCATCTAAGTTTGAGGAGCCAATGAGTCAGCCATAGAATAAGGATCACGACCAAGATTCTCTCTGGTCTCTGGAGTCAGCGGTGTAGTTGTCACTAAGAGAATACCAAAATGGCAACATATGCCAAAAAAAATTGCTATAATGCTGATATTAAAATACAATTGAGTAGCATTATCACAGCTTAATAGTTAAGATAATCGAGTCCCAGGTAAAGACTTAAACCGTAAGTATCACTATCATAGAATGTACTAATTTTAGATCAAAGAATATCCGGAACTGCTTGTTCCAACGCTAGATCATATTTCCTGTCGGATGTCACCGATATTGAGTTTGTTGCGAAACTCCAGGTCGAATGTGAACAGTGTTTAAACTAATTTTCTTGATACTTGATACTATCTGTAAGGTGCGTAGTAAAATGTTAGCATTTTTTTTGAATTTCGTACTCAAAGGGTTAAAACGGAACCCTATTACTGAGACTTGGCTGTCCGTCCGTCTGTCACCACCAGGCTGTATCTCAAGAACGTTGATAGTTGAAATTTTCACAGATGGTGTATTTCTATTGCCGCTATAACAACAAATAAGTACTAAAATTAAATATTTAAGAGGGGCTCATGGGAGCCCCTCTCCAAAAAAAAAACACGTTTGTTGTGATTGTCGTTTTTGATACGGAACCCTTCGTGTCGAACTCGCGGTTTTATTTCAAAATAACTTTAAAATTATATTAAAAGTTTCTTCGTGCCCCTAATCCCAGGAACTAATAGCCAAAGGGCAATCTAACACTAAAACATTTTTATCAAACATTTTATCTCTCCTCTTATTTACTACTAATGCGCTTTGCAAATGTAGCCTTCATCGATAAATGTAGAAGGTTACATAGGTTCTATTAACATCTCGCTACGACTAATAGACTACACGTGTAGCAGTAGTTATTAAGATCAGCGAGACCCAGCCACAGCTATGTGACTATTAAGTCCTAAGTAATAAAGACTATTTTCCAATGCGTCCAATGTTATTGTATAGACTGAAACATAGTAGAACCTGAACTCTAGGACGATATATCACGATTCTCGGGACTAATACTACGAACTAATACGACCGTTATAATATTGACACAGCAAAGTAAACTGTGTCCGAATTTAAGCAGACGCTTCACTCGTCAAAGTAAAGACAACATATAGGTGGCCATTGACGAGTCAGTTTAACTGATCAGTCCAGACATAAAACTGTGGCGACACTCCAAAAGTTTTAGGCCAACTAGAATTCCCCACTGATTGACGACCATTTTTGGATGGAAACCAGTTCAACTGATCAGTTAAACTAAATCGTAAATCAATCGCAATGTTATGACACTGAAAGTGCTAGAACACACAAGTACTTATATATTAAGTTTTATTTGGTCCTTATCAATCACTCTATCCTTTCATCTTTCTTGTAGCAACTGACTCCAACTAGGTTTAATAAGTACCTGTATCTAGGGTAATCAGAAAATGTACACACTCATTCATACACACATCCAGCCTGCCTAGCATGACTGTGCATGATAAATGATATAGACACCACGAAATAATATCGATTTCGCGAGCATGACCAAATTTCATAAAATTAATCATGTGATAAAATTAAATATGGTGAGCATTTTTATCAAATTTTGACAGTTGAATGTCAATAAATCGCTGTATCTATCGCGTTTTCGAAGTCATGCTAGCCTAGCTGACCTTTATGTGCTAGCATAAACTTATGAAAGAGCAATTCATAGTAAACGCGATTTAGCTCTGTTTCTATTCATAAAGCCTCATATAGCAATTCGGACCAGTAGTTCCTGAGATAAGCACGGTCAAATAAACGAACTAAGAGTTCAGCTCTATGATATTAGTGTACAGAGAGATTGTAAAGGTAGATTAATTAAAATCCTAAGTATATCCTAACTAATATTATAAATGCGAAAGTAACTCTGTCTGTCTGTTACATTTTCACGGCTAAACTACTGAACCGATTGACTTGAAATTTGGTACAGGGGTAGCTTATGGTCCGGGAAAGAACATAGGCTACGTTTGATCCCGAAATTCCCACGAGATCGGGAACTACGCGGGTGAAACCGCGGGGCACAGCTAGTATTCTATAAGTAAAACCTACTTTAGGCACCAGCACAACATCAATCTTAGTCTTATCATGAAAAATCCCTGTTCCGCGAAAAGAGAAATCCTACCTTCATAATTACAAGAAACGAATAAATATTTTTCATATTTTGCTGTTTTTATATAAGTAAGCTTAAACACATTGGACTTTTGTAAGTACCTTTGATTCGAATTTTAATCACAAATATTTCTTAAAGTATTTTGCATCAAAGTATTTATAAATACCTTCTTCCCAGTAAAAGGTTTAGATAGTAGAAAAACAAGTAAATTTTATATAAAATTTTTGTTAAAGTTCTTGGAAATGTCGAACCTTTTCTTTAATTAGTAAAAAGAAAAAAATGTTTTTTCTTACATTTATTTACTTATTTACCTAAGTGAAACGTCTTAAAACTAGTAATATTGTTTATCTAAATGAACTGGTTGGATTGTACTGTATTTACACCAGACTTTATTCAGCATTTTTCGCTATTCCTTATACATAGTTTGCGTTTAAACTTTCACACTTTTATGAAAAAATTACCCTGTATATACAGGTAGTACAAAACTTAATAATAGGATTATGTAAGTATATTGATCCTGATTGACCCTAAACACCTATATTTAATTTAATCAATATTAAAATCTTTTATCTAGACAATTTTAAATTGTAAACAAGATTAACACAATTCACACCAATGTTTTACAATTTAAATATCACCCAAAACGACAGACGCTAACAAAATATATAAATCGCTTTGCTTTCCTATTTCTACTTACTAGTGTTCTAATTTAAAACAGCTAAATGTATGTTTGCCAAGGTTTACCTTTTACAAACCAAGTAGGTAACCAAAAATAAACATGAGCTTATCAAGAAGTTGATCCGAGTCTTGCACTACAACGCCATCTATTTATTTTACTACGAACTACTTCAGTTTGCTCTCCTGTAGGCAATGCCACCTAGCGGTATCGATCCGTACTACTTTGTAAATCAATAACTGGCGCCAGATTTGAGTGTAGACGATCGTAAAGACGTGATTATAGAAAAGTTTTAAACTAATCCGTCGTGGATATTATGGCAATTTAATTTCGAAAAAAAAGACGTATGAATAAACATTCTTAAAATAAAAAACCCAGGGTAAAAGTTACTGGCAGAAGATTGTATACCCATTAAAACTCTATTTTTAAATTTTCATTGTCACCAGTCTCCCAAAGGGAAAATAATGCTTTTATCATAAGATAAATAATAATAAATTACTACGCGGAAAGAGATGTTTATTAAACATGCATTGTTAATTTTTATTTAAGTATTGTAAGTCATCTACATTAAAAATTATTATGTATTTTTTATTGCAAACGTAGAAAAATAGAATAGACAAGACAATTGTTTCTTACTTCCTACCTAAACACAAAGACATCTCGCTAATATAATCTTGTAAAAATTTACAAACAACGAAATTGGAACAATGATGCGTTATTTGCGTGTATTGACGATATTATGTTGTAACAAGGCAGAATGTGCGCGCACCGTAAACACGAGGCGGTCGCGTCGCTAGTACGAAAATAGGCGGCGCGAGAGCAGTGCGCGCCTCACGCCTGGCCCATGAGCCCCCGCGATGGGCAGCAACTGCTGCAAGGGAGACGCCGCCAGACCCATCAGGTCCAACTCCTCCATATACTCAAGGTACATCTACCTAGTACTACTCGCCGCGCAGGAGTACTACTCCGTACCCTGGATACTCCGACCTTCGTACGTAGCGCCCTCAACTCAAGTGATGTGCAGTGATTTTGTTATACTCATATAATGTATTGTTTACGCCGTTTAGTTCAAATGTGAATAATACATGTGTGGCTTTAGATGTTCGATGTTTAGACCTAGTTTACGTGCTAAATCACATATTACAGAACACAAAATTATTTGACCGAACATCAGATCAAATTGATATTCACAGTGGACTCTTCGTTAATTAAACTGTTGATTAGCAGTGATATCGATACGTGCATATTTAATTCACGTTACCAATCAATATATTTTAATCGTTCGCAAAATAATACAGCAAATGAAGTGTTTTTAGTGGTCCAAATATAAATACAGTAATTATTTAAACTTGCTGTTTTTGATACAGAGTATAATTAAGTTCTGGGAACACAACCGCTGCTGAATTAATTAAATTTATTTTTAGTAATTTTACCACAATTATGATGGTTGCAATTTGAAACATTTATCGATACACTAGTAATACGTGTGGTACATACGGTATGTTTTGACACATTTTTTATTTATCCTAAAGTATTATCAATACTTATATAAACATGGAGTGGAAGTTCTATTCTCACTTTCGAAACATCACGGATTATGTGTTGGTACTAACCGATGTCTCATTCCATAGAATTAGTAAAATCAAATAGAATAGAAAGTTTTAGATTATTATTTTGTGTTTCAAGAGTTCAGCATGGTTTTATTCATCATCAATCTCATTATATTATAGTCGGAACAATTGGACTTTCATTTGGCACGGTGCGAATTTAAAATATAATATTAATGATAGATCAATTGAATTGTTTATAAATCATAAATCATAAATCATAAATCTTTATTGCTTCATGTGACAGAAAAGATGACAAATAAATTGTTTAGTACAACATGAACCCCGTCAGGGCACAGCAAACATAGTAAAATAGAATTAAATGAACTTAAAGTATACTTATACAACATTGAATTTTGTTAGAAAACAAAATATAAATCTTTAAATAAATCTTAAACATCTCTAAAACATATTAATAAGTAACAATAATCTTAATCTAAAACATAATATAATAATAATAACAAAAAATAAGGAGATCAATAAGTACAATAAAAATAGAAATATCATTACAGACATACTTAGCTTACATTCATTCATTTAAGGAACTCTTCTATGGAATAAAAAGTTTTATCAATTAAATATTGTTTTAGTGTTTTTTTAAATTTTATAAAATTGTCTTCTTCTTTAAATATAGTTGGTAACTTATTGTAAATTTTGATCGACATATTATAGGGACTGGTATTAATCATTTGCAATTTTGAAAAGGATTGGGCCAATTGTGTATGGGGGCGTAGATTTTGAGGTCGGGTGTATAAAGGAAAGAGATGGAGATTTTTTTTCACAAATAAACATATTTCTAATATGTATAAAGACGGTAGGGTTAAAATTCTAAATTTATTAAAATATGGTCTACAGCTAACTATTGTGTCTATGTTTAAAATTATTCGTAGACATCGTTTTTGTAATATAAATAATTTATTGGCGTATGTGCTATTTCCCCAAAGTGTAATTCCATATTGGAGCCAAGAGTGGGCGTAGGCGTAATATGCACAGACAGCAGTTTTTATGTCGGTTGATTTTTTTAGTTGATATAATGCGTAAGTAAATCTGGATAATTTAGAAGAAATTTGGTTAATATGTTGTTTCCAATTTATGTTACAGTCGATATTTATACCTAACAAAGGATAGGTATCGACACATTCTACTTTTTTATCATTAAATGTATAATTTATATTGAGTGGGGGTTTTTGATATGGTCGGAACTGTATTATTTTGGTTTTAACAAAGTTAATGTGAAGATTATGATCACTTAGCCAGTCTACTATTTCTCTTAAGTTTATGTCTAAATGTATATTTACTTCGGCATCGTTTTGACAAGGGATCACTATTGACATATCATCAGCGAACAATGTGCAAGGGTGTTTAATAATTTTTGGCAAATCGTTTATGTAAATTAAAAAAAGAATACAACCTAGAACACTACCCTGAGGTATTGAACTAGTTACAGGAGATGTTTGGGAATTTACTTTAGATATGTGGCCGGTTTCAAAATCATGGTGTTCTATTTCTACAAATTGCTTTCTGTTAGTAAGGTATGAGACAAACCAATTGTATGCCGGTCCTCTAACGCCTATGTCGTAGAGTTTTTGTAATAAAATATTATATAAAACTCTGTCATATGCTTTGCTCATATCGAGTAATACACCTAGGGCATATTTTTTGTCATTTATTATTTTCATGATTTCAAATATATATTTGTAAACGGCCATTGATGTCGACTTATTTTTCCTAAAACCATATTGAGAATCACAAAATATATTATATTTTTCACAGAATGAGTAGAGACGACTTGACATAACACTCTCGTATATCTTTGAGAAGGTTGGTAACAAAGCTACGGGTCTGTAATTATTGCAGTCAGTTATTTTACCAGTTTTATGAAGAGGTTTAATTACCGATATTTTCAGTCTATCAGGTACATTTCCCTCTTTGAAAGATTGATTAATTAAATATGTCAATATTGGAGTTAATTCATTTGAACATTTTTTTATTAGAGTTGGTGGTAGATCATCGTGACCGAAGCTGTGTTTATTTTTCATGTTCTTTATAATTGTATGGATTTCCTTAGTAGTAGTTGGATATAGATACATGGAATTTTCTGTAAGAGTCAGGGTTGGCCGGCCTACTGAACTGGCCGTATTCTGGCCCGTGGTTTTATTGTCTACACCTACCATCTGGAAATGCGTATTAAACAAGTTTGCTATTTGTAATGGATCCTCTGTTACTTTATTTTGAGTTATTAATTTAATGTTTTTTTTAGGCTTTATATTTTCTTTATTTGTTTGCTGTTTCACTATACTCCACATTGTTTTAACTTTATTTAGAGAATTTTTCATTTTATTGATGTTTTGTATTTTTTTTGATGTAGCTACTGTTTTTTTTAACAATTTTTCATATTTTTTATAGTCTTCATGCAATATAGGGTTATTTGTCTGTGATATTAGTGTTTTTAATTGTCTTTTATGTTTGCAGGATGTTTTAATCCCTTTTGTTAGCCATTTTTTATTTGTTTTTATTTTAATGTTTTTTTTAGTTTTAGGTATACAAATGTTAAGAATTTTATTTATAGTGTCACTAAATGAATTATAATTTTCATTAGAGCTTTTATTTTCAAAGATTATTGAATTAAAATCAATTTTTTGAAGTGCCAATATAAATTTATCAATGTTATGTTTATTGAATATTCTTTTATATATATACCATGATGTATTATTTTTACCTAGGTTTATACTAGGTAGATTTACTAATATCCCTTTGTGATCAGAAAACCCGAATTCTTTTACATCGATTGAAATTTGTGCACCAAGAAAGTTGGAAAATAATAAATCAATACAAGTAGAACTGCTGTGTGTTATTCTTGTAGGTTCTTGTACATGTTGGTAAAAATTGAAACTATTCATAAGATCTAAAAGTGTAACTGTCAGAGTATTCTGTTCTAAAACATTAATGTTAAAATCTCCACCTATAATTATATCCATTTTATTATGCTTTATTTGTAAATATTCTAAAAGTTCCTTCAATGAATTCATGAATTTATCAGGCATCCTTTTCCTATCTGGCCAATATAAAACAATTATTAATAAATTTAGTTTTGATATTTCTACAGCACTAATTTCAAAAATTGACTCTATAGACATATTTGTTAAATCACTATGCTCTACATATTCTATATCATTTTTTAGTAAAATACAAACTCCTCCACCTTCCGAAATTTGTCTGCAAAAGAATGAAACCAATTTAAACCCATCGACTTTCATTAGGTCCAGTTTCGTGGTAGTAATCCAGGTTTCCGAGAGACATATTGCTTGTATTGTTTTGTCCATTTCCGTTTCTGTTTCCAGTAAATGAATTTTGTTTTTTAAACTTCTTATATTTTGAAATAAAATATTGAATTTAGTATCGAAAAAATTGTTGGTTCAGTGGCAGTGTTTTCTTTCCGGTGTGGTTATGTTTGGTAGGGTTCACTTCCTTTACGTCAGGATTTACAGGTATGATATGTTCCCCCATTTTATCAATATTATTTTGATGTGTTGTTTCATTATCTATAAAGTATTCTTTTCCGTCTATGTACAATCTATTATTAATTATGTTTGCACGGTGCCCTTTTCTACGAGCATCTATAAGTGTTTCTATTTGTATTTTCCTATTATTCAGTGCTTTTGGTTCGAGAAATTCAGATATAGCCAGACCGCTGTTTTTTAAATAGTGGCGGTTTTGTAACATACATTTAATAGTGTATTTACTCAATAATTCTATCTCCAAAGGTCTGCGATGTCCTCTTTTCCCTAGCCTTCTAATATTTTCAATGTACCCGTTAATATTAATATTCATTGTGTCTTGAAAAATAAATACTAATCGATTGCGTAATTCATATTCATCTTCCCAATTGTTTTCTTGTAATCCATAAAGAACTATTTTATTTGAATTTAGGTATGACTTTTCTTCCGTATCTATGTTCTTTGCATTTATTTTGCTTTGTATTTCTTGGATATCATTTTTTAGTAACATATTTTCCTTATTTAAATCAGCCATTTTTATATTTATTTGTTCTATATTATTTTTCAAACTATTAATTTCCGACGTTAGGTTGTCTGTTTTTACTGTGATATCTTTTGTAAATTTGGAAATCTCGTTTCTGGTAGCTGTAGTTATTATTGAATGTAGTTCATCAAGAATAGTATTTTTAATTGTATTTAATTTCTTATCCAGGAGAGCTTCAATTTGTTCGATGGTGACCGTTTGTGGGTTAATATTATTTTGTGTTAATATGTAACTTGAGTTATGCCTTGTGTTGCCAGAAATTTCGTCGTCCTCGGAGGATGAATCTTTATCATTCTGTACAGTAATTAACTTCTTTGATCTGGTAGTAATTTTATTGGAATTGGATTCCTGTTCATACAGATTATCATCCTGTACATTGAAGTGAGGTCTTATTGGTGTGTTTGTATTGTCAGACTTCGGCATCTTAGAGCGGCAGTTTTGACATTTCCATGTTTTTTTGTGTTCTCGTGACATCGTATTTAGGTATCTTTGTATGGAAACATTTGCACACTCTAAATCATATTTATCATTGCATAGAGCGCAAGTAAGATTTTGCCTTGATACTATTTTTTGAAGACATCCTGCACAATTTGAAGCCATTGTTTTTTTGTAGGAATCACTTTTTTAATAAATATTCTGAATTCTGAATAATTTAAAATCTCAATTGAATTATAAATTATTCACAAAAAGTACTTTCCGTAGTTGCGATTTGAATCACCGCCTCCCGGATTGGTAAGCGCGCCTTTCCCAACTCGGCCAGAGTGAACTTAGGTGATGCCTCGAAAAAGTTCTATAGTAACCAGTTGTGTTTTGGACTAATGTGTTTGGCGGTTATTATTGGGATTTGAATTTGAAATGTAAACAACGCGTCCCCCCGCACTTTTCACACAACAAATATTGGACTTATTATATTTGTTTGAGTTTTATTTGCAGAGTTTGTTGTTTTTCAAGGTTTAATTATGTATTTTGCACAGAAGATATTATAATTTTGGTAATAGTTTCACAAGTTTACTAATTGTTTTATGTATAATTGTATAATGTCAATTGGTCTTTGCGATCTTACTGCAAGGTAGCGAAGACCTCTTTATAAGCGTACTCTAAGATTCGTAGTGAATTTTTATTTTATTTTTATAAATGCAGTATCAAATATTTTATTAAATTACTTTTTAAAATTGACTTGCTATAAGTACTTATTATTTATGATTTGTATTACTACGAATATTACGTCGTGTGTGTACACTGCTTAAAAATCTACGATCGCAGATCGATAGTTTGACAATTATTGTAACTATCGAAATCGACCGGTCGAAGTATAAAATATTACTTCGAAAGACCGTGACCGTGCTTCTAATTACTTTTCGCATTTGCTATATCGTAATTGCTCTTAAATTATCAAAGGGTTGCAAATATGTTTCTCTATGAAATAAAAAAGAAAAATTCAAATATAAAAGAAACATTTTTATAATGTAATCTATTATACCTATAGTCCCAAAGAATAAAAACGAAAGAGAGAGACTCATAAAAGAGTTCACATGGTCTAAAACTAATTACATACTCGTAGTCTAAAAATTTTCTAATAGAAAATTACCGTAACGACTAAACTGAATCCGTTCTCTCGCCTAATAAAACGTGCCGCCCCAGGCTATTCAGGCTGTAGATAAATCTACCACAGCCCACAGATTGGAATCCATTAGAAGGTTTTGTAATTGATAGGTATAACTACTAGCTACTAAGCTTCAGCTGCCTTCCTAATATGGAGCATAGCACCGTTGAGGAGCACCAGTTACCAGAGGTCCAGATTTATACCGACGGGAGCAAAACGGAAGGGGGAGTAGGGGCTGCATACACGTGCCAACGTGGGGGAAGGGAGGTAAGGACCAAGCGTATGCCCCTGGACGATAAATGCACTGTCTTCCAAGCCGAACTCTACGCTCTCTACCAGGCCACCGAGTTGATACGTGGAAAGCTACGAGATAAAGCAGTTGCCATTCTAAGTGACTCCAGATCTAGTCTAGACTTGGTCCGAAATCCAGACACCTACCACCCGCTGGCCTTTCAGATCCGCAAGAACATCCGGGAACTGCAGGCGAGAAATCAGAAAGTCAGTCTTTACTGGATCAAGGCCCATATCGGCATCCCCGGGAATGAGAGAGCCGACGAACTGGCGAAATCTGCGGCAAGCAACAAGAAGGTAGCAGCCCACTACGAACAAGTCCCAGTTTCGTACGCCAAGAGAGCCGTAAGAGAACGCAGCATTCTGACGTGGAACTCGAGGTATCAGGCGGGAACGACAGGAAAAACAACCAAAACTTTTTTCCCTGAGGTGAGGGCCGCTTATAGAACACTGAAACACATAAAACATACATATCACCTCACACAAATACTCACAGGCCATGGTGGTTTTGCAGCCTATCTCCATAGGTTTAAAATAAAAGACAGTCCGGACTGCCCGTGCGGGACGGGGGAGGAAACCGCACTACATATACTTCTAGAATGCCCCAGATTTGCCTATGGTAGGCATGATCTGGAGCACAAAGTTAACCTTAGCTTAACAGAGACCAATCTTAAAGATTGGATCTCAAACAGTGACTCCAGATCATGCCTAACAGAATACATTTGTAAAATTGTTAGAATAAGCAACCTAGGTAATCAATGATTAGGTAAGAAATTATATGTATACTCTGCATTTAAAAATGCAGATGTTTTACATAGGAAAATAGTAATAGCATAAGTAATATAAATAACATGAATATTAAACAAAATGTAATGTAGAAAATAAGTATATAATTGTAAGGATATTCGGATAAGCCAGAAAAGGTCCTTAGCTTCTGCTGAGGGACAACTTAGACATAAGAACCCTTGTACTCAATTTATTTTGTAAATAAAAAACCCTATCCTGCTCCTCAATCTCAATGATGAACAAAGCACCTGACTTGCGTCTGTGTCTGAGGGATTCCTAAAAAAAAAAAAAAAAAAAAACTACTAGCTACTAGATAGGATATTCGAACTTTAAGGTTTACCAGAAAAATAGGAATAAAAGTTAAAGGAAACCAATAAAATACATTCGCATTATATTACGAGTATTATTAAGATAAGGTTCTTATTCATCTTCGTTAAGGAGAAGCGAACTCGTCTGTCCCTAAGGAGCCTTTCACATAAATACGATAACATAAAACATAATTCAATTCCAAAGATTTATTGAATACAAATTAATGTTACTTATACCTTATTTGTTTGATACAATTCGACATCAAAATGTATCTGTACAACAAATTATGTCCAATTTGTAAAAAAATATATATCAAAATATCACGTTCAAAGGGTTCATTAGATACATAGAAATGTAATTATTTAATACCAGACGTCCCAAATAAATCTGAGAACATGTTAAGTGATAACGAACGTTATTTATATCGTGGTAGAAGCTAAAATAAAATAACATCTTAAATCATTGGTTTTTATAAATGATATTTTTATTTTCGGCCTCGTTTCTTATAGATTTGGGTCGGAATAACATGACATTGGTTTAGTTAGACAACTATTCACGAATATGATAGTTATGAATGGTACAAGAAGAATTACAAAGTAATTAAGTACAAAATGTAATTAAGTAATTAAATTTCTGATGAAGAGCAATATAATTAATATTAATAAAATTATGAATCAAATTTTCTACGTAAAATTGAGATAATACGTAAACATTTAATATGAATCGCGGAACGCGTAGAATCCATGCCTGCGGAGGGATTCTCACAACTCCATGCGCTTTGTCACCCTACTCCTAATCTTAAAAGTAGCATGTGGCCGAAATTATTTGAGGGAGTCGACAAAAATCAGTACGTACGTTACGTAGGCATTTTTTTTTTTTTTTTTTTTTTTTTTTTTTTTTAATTAACCTGTATTGTCCCACTCCTGGGCAAAGGTCTCCCCCAAATCTACGCCACGTAGGCATAACCCGTAAAAATAATTAAAGTATTTATCATTCCAACGACTGTCAGAATGAAACAATGTTAATGTTTCTGCAATAAATATGTTATGATTATATGGAAAAACATAGGGAAACGGAATGTTGAAAAGAAAATACCAAGAAATGACATATCTAAGACATTTCTTGTTACAAATGCGAATTTAGGTACGAGATGTTGCGTGCCTTTCTAATGTAATGTAACAATTTTATATTTTTACTGAGTAAAATACTTTATCTAATGTTAAAGCGTTGTTTCTGTATGAATTTCTGAAAATAATTCCTAAACTAGACACTGCCACTGTGAGAAAAATTGTTATCATAAAATTTTCATATAAAAATTTAAATGTTTTGACACCTCGAATTTTGGCGTTGAAATGTGGACGTGTGTATATTTTTAGGTGTTGAATAAATAAAATTGTTGAACTATTTGTAAAAAGTATCAGTTCCCGAAAAAATCAAATCCCGTGAAATAGGAATTGAAAATATAAATATATTATTTAACAAGCTTTTAATCGACACACATATATGTATATCATGGGGGTGGATTACTAAGCTAATATTAACAACTAAGTCCACCATCTTTAGTTGACAATAATTTCTTTAAAACTATGTTCTAAGATTTGATAAACAAACGGACAGACGTTGCACGTTATACATAAAAAAAGTAGGACAGTTAAAAAGACCACGAGTACATCGAGTAAATACCTATCAAGTGAAAATGTTAATGTGGTGGACACATAAATGGACAATCCATCAATCGATTTTAAAGTTTTAAAGTAAAGTTTTGATTTTAAAGTATTCGGTCCATATCGATTAAAATCATGGATTACATTATTGAGTACAATAGCTATAAATATGCACCTTGAACCTGAGATCAATAAGAGCTAGAGGTAAAACGACCTTTATTGTGCGGATCAGTGACGAACATTATCGTTCACACATACAAATTTAATAAAGAAAAATAAAGAAATATTTCTTCAAATACTCGAGTACATTGTGTTAGCTTTCCAGCCGGCCTAGCATGACCGTGCGTATCGATAAATGATAAATGATAAAAATTAAATATGGCGGCTATTTCCATCGTATTTTGACAGTTGGATAGTATTTTATCGTTATATCTATCGCGTTTTTGAAGTCATGCTAGCCCGGCAGCCTCACAAAGATATTAGACTACGTACGATACATATGACGTATAACTTGACACTGCAACCTTTATACCTCGGTTAGTGCGAGTTCCATTCAGTCTGTTTACGTCAGGTAACTTAATGATCTTAACATGAGACACTAACAAGCACCCAGACTTCACCCAGACGCATTTAATTCACAAGTATAAACATTTTACTGTACACTTATTATAATGGAATTCAACCTAAGTTCATTAATCGTAATGAAATTATACTGCAAAGAATGAAAGATTAAACAAATAATAAAACTAAACATTTGAAAAATCTTAACTATTACACTACCATAATTAAATTGATAATGCTAACAGAATTTTAATCAAATTAAATAATATTTAAACAGTTCTAGCCTTTGAACCGCAGACTGCTTGAAACTATTTGCTGAAACTCTAATTAAAGCGTTTGTAAAACTAAACTAAAATTTTCGCACACAAAGTTGCCGCCGTGAGTAGTTAGCGAACTGTTTTCCTCATACTGCTTTGGTCTTTATTAATTCAGATCCCTAAAAAATATAGTTGCGTCCTATAAATGGTTCGGTGTGTTTGTCATTTGTTCGATTACGTACACATATTGGCGTATCTCCAGTATTCACGGTGGCGCAATCAGCTGTGGCAATCAATTAATCACTATATAACCTGCACTTTACTCTTACCAATGTCTCTTACACTACGTATTCGTTCGTCTATACGAGCACAATCAATATAATGTCACCTTTCCTTGAATTGATTTTGCCATTCAATAAAAACCGATTCGAAACTCTTCGCTGTAAGAAACATTTTTGCACAATCGTGATATTGTTTTTCAGTGTATGACGTATTTGTCTCTTAAATTAAACATAAATTCAGTTTTGACCTTTTTACGTATTCTCAATATCCTTCAACTGTTAAATAAAAAATTGATTTACAAATCACAATGGGATCGGTGCATAAATGTTTATACGTAGACTGGAGTGTATTATGGTTGTCAATTCAAAGTCTAGGTTCCGCACTCGGTTGAAGCCGCAAACGTGAGTCTATTCCTCTGAACTATTACATATTAAATTGTCTCAAAATAACACGTGACATGCTCTCTCTGTATCGACCCGGTCGTAAATGCATTTCACCGGATGAATATTGCTTGCAGTAAAAATAACATATGGTACCAATTTTAGTTACAATAACTTTACACAATTTTAATATTTTACAGACGAGAAAATGTTTGGTGCACTTAATATTGTACGATATGATAATGGACGGTACAAACAAATATTTATTTCGACTTTTATTAATTAATTTAAGTGGGTATGCGTGTGTCTGTACACTTTTGTTAAAAGCGTCGATGCGAAACCTTTTACAAAATGTCATTCAATACTTACAATACAAATCCCCTCAACTGAAATGCACTTTGAAATTCAAATGAACTTTTCATCTGGAACACGGGTACGTTTAAATTTATTGGTATAGGTGATGTTGGAAACTAAAAACGGACGCAAACTATCAGTTAATTAAAATGCAATCTGTGCGAGATAATATTACCCGACACATTTCAATCAAGGTTTAATTATTTTACCCCAACGTCAACATTTCAAATGTACTGCTTAAAACCCGCTTCAGTCTAGGCTATATGAGTACCATTAATGTAATGTATAGATTAGAGTCAATAGGTAGTATGTGGCGTAGTTGATTGGTGTGTTTCATAGAGGATTCAGGTGGCGTGATTAAATTAGATAGGATGTATTGTAATATGGCAAGGACCGTATGCTAAATATTGATGAACGCATGGAACGGGACGCTTTGGAAATAATTGGTTTTCGTAAGTCTGTAAACACTCACTACGAATGCATTTAGTAATGTACGCATACTCGTATTAAAACTTCACCTTATGCTTAAGTGCTAGAAAGTGTTCTAGGAAAATCCTGGCTTTGTCTAAGTAAAACCCAAGTCAAGGTGCCTCAGCAATATAATAATATATTATGCAATGTTGATGAAACATCGATTATTCAATCTATTTGATAATGAACGAATTACACACAGTTGTTTGAATAACAATAGTACCGATGAATCTTTTCAGATAAATGTTTACTTTTGCTCATCAAAGCGAGTCAATTATCACCTGTTTAATTACTGTTTAATTTGTTTTAAAGACAAAGGTATTGTTGACGTCATCATTCATTAGTTCCCTAAACAACACCGCTCTCCTCCCTTCCCGAACTGATTCGGAGATCTTTTACATTCCGTCCGTCAATAAATTATTATGGTTCCCATAAACAATCTAGCTTCTTTAGAAAGATCAGATGGATCTATTTGGAGACGGTTCGTTGACCTTTTTATCTTCAATCAAATTGGATTTAGTAATATTTGGAACGAACTAAAATACTTGACTCGATGTAGTTTATCAGTTCGAGACCGGATGAATTTTCAGTAGAGTACAGAATTCTATGTTCGATTTAAAAATAGGAGCGGAGCTTTAGAATTGGATGGAAAATTCTGTTCAGGCTAGATTAATTATTGAGTAATTGAATTGGATGTTAGGTAACCGAATGATTTCAATCCTAGACATTTTATATATACCTATCGAAACGACCCCGGGTTTGATATTTAGATCTTTTGAGCAGTAATAGAATTGAATGTAATTTGATTTGAGTAACTTGCGTTTTAGACGTTTTTTAGTATTATAGTTGTATTGTGGATGGGTTTTTGTGAGTGCGAATTAAATGACACAGACTTTTAGTGATTCTCGCTTTTTATGTTTAAGGGTAGCAAGTTCGATACTCGACAAATATGTTTATTATGATGTGTGCATAGGATGTCCTAAACTGACTCCATGAGCTGTGGATGTGTGAATAATTGCATTATTGTCTGTCCTATTACTTATGCTCTACATGAATTACAGAAGTGTAAAGTATATTAAATACAGTAGTATTTATTCATATAAAAGCTGTGACAGATGTTAGTAAGAGGCTCAGTATAAAATATAACGTTATAAAGTGAACTCGACTGTCAACATCGGCCCGAGCGGTCATAGAGCGTATGCAGTGTGGAGTATATTTAGATATACACTTGTGATAGTTAGGGATGGATGGTGCACTGCTAACGTAGGTCGATAAACACGGGATTAGTGGGGTTGTAACTTAATACCCGTATGTGAGTACACGGAGATTTCCCTGTATTCACAAAATATAATATATTTATTACTCAAGATTATGGACACGAGGTTTTTAAAATTATTATTGGGGAATATCGCACGCACTGAACCCGAACGGGAGAGGTCTATTTGCGAAACTGATACTTACATAATTATACAAACACGGTCTTATTTGCGTTACATTTTAAACCTAGTTTAACAAAACCTGGTTTAAGCATTTGACACTTGTCAGTCAAATCTATCTTTTGACAGTATTCAACATTGTTCTTAGATCAAATTGTAAAACCTGGTTTAATGCTAATCCAGACTATAAATGCAACGCAAATAAGGCAGACAAGGTTTAAAATAAAACCACTGCAACGGATTTCTGTCACGGTTTTAACTTTTTTTACATCTGACGTTAAAGTTGTTTTAATTCAATGAGTAGAGGTAGTGTTCATGTAAATTAAAGAAATAAAATAAATTAAAAAAGAAATCAATACCAATAAGGGATATTTCAAGTTTACTCCGAAAGTTCCCAAGTTAATCATCTTCCTACTTACTTTAAAATTATGTTCACATTATTTACGATCTATAACGTCAATGTCAACGTCAATGTCAGGTACATGTTTAAAATGTTGTTATCATCCATTACGGCATTTTCTGATACGTATGAAGTTGAGAACAATGCCACTTCACTACGTAGGAGGGACTCACGTTCATTATAAAGGAATCTATTGAAATATCGGAGAAATACTCGTATGTCATGTGAACTTGGATAATGGAAAAAATACACAAAGAAAACCTTCAATATCTAAAAGCTAACATCTTTCTGGATATACGATACATGTACTTTATGAATGGTATTCATAAGTCTTTCATTCATAGCAATCGTTTTTATTAAAAAGTCTATTTATATAACACTAGCTGTGCCCCGCGGTTTCACTCGCGTAGTTCTCGTTCCCGTGGGAATTTCAGGATAAAATATAGCCTATGTTCTTTCTCGGATCATAAGCTACCCCTGTTCCAAATTTCAATACAATCGGTTCAGTAATTTAGCCGTGAAAAGGTAACAAACAGACAGACAGAGTTACTTTCGCATTTATAATATTAGTTAGGATTACGGATAATTAATTACTTGCATCTTATTTAAACAGCAATCAACTGCCTAACCAGGCTCCTTACCTGCATTAAGGGTATCAGAAAGTATATACGAACATCTCAATCGAGAAAAGTATTTGTAGATTACCAACATATTTACATCGCTCGGGAATTGATCCCACAACTTTTAATCTAGCAGTCCGGCCTGTTGACCAATTTTCCATTTGGGCTGTCAGGTTTTTAATTTTACAATTTGCTTTTATATTTGATTAAGATATTTGAACAAACGAATCGTACTAAGACTGTATTCACTATTGTTTGTTATGCCTAGAATTTGTTTAAGACGGAACATAATCCCGAGTTATTACTTAACTAGCTGCGGTTTTACCCGCGGGAATACCAATCCCATGGGAATTTCGGGATAAAAAGTATCCTATGTATTATTGCTAGTTATAAGGAACATCTGTACCAAATTTAAAGTAAATTAATACAGTGGGTGGCGTGAAAGAGTAACAAAGATCCAAACTCACAAACATACAAACTTTCGCATTTATAATATTAGTAGGATAACATTGCACTTGTAAGCGAGTTTTCCGCAATTAAACCTCCCTGTTTGTGAACACAGGAATAAAAAAAAACCTATTAATTATTCAGTTACTTGAATAAAATAAGCTCTGTTCTGTTTCTTGAGTATTTTTCTATTCTATTAATAATACCAGAGTTTGTTTTATAATATTGCTTAAGTGAGACGTTGTTTGGAGTGGTGAGACTATTGTTGTAGACAGAAGGAATCAACGTCCATTTGTAAAGGTATTTTTCTAAGAAACAGCGCGATTGAATGCTACAGGTGAAGCAATGTTATTTTTCTTATCATTTCTTTTAAAGGAGAAAAAATATTCGTGTAAACTCGTTTCTAGGAAATAATTTTGAAAAGGATCTTCACTAACATTACGAAGAAATGGTTGTTTTTGTTTTGTAAGTAATTTTTAATCTTGAATTTTAGTTTATTGACACGTCAGTAAAATGTTGGTATAGTTTTCCATAAAACCAGAAAAAACCCCAATAAAATTGAGGTTACTAATTGCTCGTCATCGTCACAGAACGTTTTGCTAATACAGAAAAAGCTTTGCGGTTTCCCTCGAATTAATGATTACTCTTCCGCTTCCAAGAGAGCTTTCCAGCACTAAAAAATCTTTTTGATTCAATTCCAATTCTTCAACGCGGTCAACCAAACCAACAAATCTTTTCAGACATAATCTCTAATATATAAAATTCTCGTGTCTCAGTTTTCGTTGCCATACTCCTCCGAAACGGCTTGACCGATTCTCATGAAATTTTGTGAGCATACTCAGTTGGTCTGAGAATCGGCCAACATCTATTTTTCATCCCGAAATTCCCACGGGAACTACGCGTGTGAAACCGCGGGGCGCAGCTAGTATTAATATAGATAAATAAGTGTATCGGAAACTGTCGTAGGTACATCCTATGTTACGTTTGGCCGGGTTGGCAGCTATTTTTGTGCGGTCACCGGCGCGACGCGGGTTTGCGAATGTTGCAATCGACAAGGTCACTATCAATCACCACTTTATTCACGGTTTTTAGGTCAACTTTTATGACACTTTAAAAGTAGAATTTGTTAACTTAATTTAACCCCTATTTATATGTCTAGAGAGTCTGGATTGCGTTGTGAGGTGGTGTAAATATAACTTATGCCGGTTATTAATAAGCGTGGAATAGTGGCGGTGTAGTTAGTCCGTGTTTTCTCTCTTTCTTTTTTAGAAGTGTATGTTTATGATAAATATAATAATATTGATAATGAATCTTTATCTTAATCTATAAAAAAAATCGGTGAGTGTGCATACGTGCAAAAAATAGTTGGTGAGTGTAGGTACATACGCGCTATATTTATTGAGATACAAAACAAGGTTTATGTGAAAGAAACTTTTGGATAATACCTGGGAAAATTGGACATCTGTGATGCCGAAGCGGATAGCGAGTTAATAATATTCTCTCATATAACATTGCAAAAAGTTTCAGTACTAGATCGATCGGTCGGAATTATTAGATACTACTAACATAACTAATATCATTAAGAGTAAAACTTTGCAAGTATCCAAACTTACAAACTAGAAGTAGATCATCTTAGATGCTACTTGATAGATTCTGGAATTTTACCACTGAACCGATTACAAAAATTCTTTCACTAATGAAAAGCTATACTATCAGTTAGGGGGCGTCCATTAATTACGTGAGGCGTTTTTGTAAATTTTTTGACCCCCTCTCCCCCCTTGGTGAGATATCGTAAGATTTTCTTCAACTCCCTCCCCCCTCCCCTAATCTCACGTGAGATTCTTGAAAACTTCTATTTGAACTGTAAACGTGTTGGATTTTTAAGAAAAACAATCGAGCGCTACTTCATTGCTCTGCGATGTTCGCATGAATACGACAAACACTATTTTCTCAGATTTGACCATGTTTTATTCTAGAAATAATTTTTCACGCAATTTTACATCGTTTTCTGGGAGAAAAAAAAATACGTGATATTTGCCAAGACCCCCCCTCCCCCCTAAGTGAGATTTGGAAAGATTTAGCTTGACCCCCTCCCCCCCTACAACACCTCACGTAATTAATGGACGCCCCCTTATTGACATAGGTTATATTTTATCCCCGTATTCCCACGGGATTAGGAGCTAAGCGGGTAAAACCGCGGGGCGCTGCTAGTAGGATATACATATATCGATGTCGTAGCAAGGCATTATGTTTGTTCGTGTTCTGCCAGTGCGTATTCTGAACAAGAATAGACTCATGCGATCCATTCATCAAAGTTACATCATATCTATTTGGAGTATCATCATTTTGCGTAATGTTTGTCTCTCGATACTAACCATGCGTTGAAAAATAAGGACTTTGATTCAAATACTAGGTATGCAATAGAACTTCGGTTATCCGACAAACGTTTTGCAGGGGAGTGTCGGACTATCTTTGTTGGATTATAGAGCTACTGCATAAGACCCTTATAGTATGGAATTTAACCCTGACAGTCCGTATTTTTAACAGACTTCCAAAAAGGAGGAGGGATAAAAAGGATAATCGAACAAATGATAGATCAAGTGATCGCAAAAAAAAGATGGTTACATTCAACAGTTCTAGGCATTTTGATTACAGGGGCTGGTTTATTAAGGTTCTAATGTACCTGAAAACTAGCTAATAAATACCCTACAATATTGTGCCTGTAAATAACAGTTGTCCCTGGAAATTGGTCCTGTCATCAAATCCTTTCTTAACGGACATCTTCACGTTTACGATTCAACGGATTAGAGCTTGACCTAATTATATTGACCTAAGTTATCGATATTTTGTGTTTACACAGTGATATAACTCCTTATATTTGTAGATATATAAACATTGAATATGTGAATTAATAATAGTGACGGCCGTTACCGAAGTAGCTTACAATTTCACTAGCATTTAGTTTAGAGAGAGTCAAAGTCATAGTCAAAAATCCTTTATTCAGTTAAGGCCTCAATGAGGCACTTATGAACGTCAGAATTGATTCTCCCACCGATTCGGAAATTACATCAGCCGAGAAGAATCGGCAAGGAACTCGAGCTGGTTTTGTTGTGTTGCGTGTGCAGAAATTTAATTCCAGACATCCCGGTCATTGATATAGAAGAGAAGTTTAGAAAGCCATGCTTCGGAGGTCAAGTTATGCTGTCGGTTCCAATTGTCGTACTAACTTCATCGACAGTCGTTACGGGCATTTAGAGCTCTCAAAAATTGGTTTACACAAAATATATTGCAGCACACAAAGGACAAAAATGAGGGAGGTTTAATTACGGAAAACTACCCACGTAAAGGTACAAGTAAATAAAGTTAGTGCTTTAGGCGGCTAAAAAAGCAACATTTTGCGTAGTTCATTATAGTATGAACCCGTGCGTACACAACATGTATACGAAGACAGTTTGTTAGATCTCTCATTGTAACTTTGAAGTACTTTGACAAAGCCTGTACCTACATAAAGTATGTTCTTGATAAAGTATTTGATATCGACCTTCAATTCACTTAACATCAAAGGGTTTTTTTCCATTCAGGTTCAGAATTCACGCAAAAACTACTAAATTTAATTAAAATGTGGTTTGCCTTAAAAAGTGGTGTATCATCGATATTAGTTGGCTAGAATTTGAGATATAGTTAAGGCTTCTAAATAAGTATAGGGGGTCGTTAAACAGTTGTTTAGTGACATATTTAGCAAGATTATACATTAGTTATTGTCAATTGGCGCATGTCTCACTCCGCTAACAGACAATTAATGAGAGTGTCTTCTTGCGAGGCTATATTCTCATGAGACCTTTCGCCAGAAACTACAATATTTTGTGCCAGCCCGTGCGTGTAGCGCCCCTTAAACTAAGTACCTCTGCACACAAGAATTGCTACACTAACCGTATAAAATTAAGATGTAATTGTACCAAGAATTACATAACGATGTAGCCAACTAAGATGTTCAGTTGGCTAGGCAATGACCTCATTGTAACATAATAAGCAGTGCGTCTTTTGTCGTTCGTCCTGTATGCTTGCATGCACTTCAATAGATGTACTTTGTTCCACAAACCTGTGCTGGAGATGCTACGAGGGCTCTTTGAGATGGCCAAACAAAATATGGGTAAATAAAATTATGTTTTATTGTTTACTTGCGAACCGGACCGGATAAGCACGGGGTATATTTTCCAGTTTCTTTGCACATGAACTAATAATAACGAACACAACAAAAAAGAATTCACGGAGTGATTTCTAGGCTAAAAACAACTTATACATACATATAAAGAAAGTGTATAATAAAGAGTTTTTCTATGAGTATATTCCCAATTTCAAGCTATAGTCGCTCATACGTAATTTAATTTCCATATGCTTTAATTTAGTTGCATCTATTTTGAGATAACAAACGGACTTTTTAATTTGTACTACGCGGATTACAGCTAGCGTATCAAAGTATAACAAAAGTGGATTACATTTTGATTTCGAAATACTATTGAGTCTCTTTGATTGTCCGAATCCATTCCTCCTGTTGTTCTTCATGATCATTGATGTAGAAAAATACAGAGATTAATATTCAGCGTCCCAAAATCATCGTCGAAAAATGAACGCACAGTGCGCCTATTTCAAACAGACTTTTTCGCTTACGGTTGAAGATGCATTAGAGGATGAATTAGCAATAAAATATGTGCGTAGTATAACGATATTTTCATTCGTAAATTGGTGAGTTTTTAGTTTCGAGTGTTAGGTTTGTAAGCAATTATGTATCTTGGGTTTTTATATGTCAATGTTATGATGCAGTGCTACTAATTCACATGCGTCCATATCCGAGTCTTTGATGAATTTTTGCTTTATTAAATTTTTCTTTGTGTCACAAAAGCCTTTGAAATTGGATAGACGAAAAATCAATGTAGCGTTGGGATGAATTTTAGTTTTTATTAGTCGAAATTCGGATGATGTTTATTAAATTTTTTGATAGATAGATAGTTAAAAAAAAATTGATTAGTATTTCGTCCATATGACTATAATTTAGAAAAGTAGAAGAAAGAAGAAAACTTCTAACTGCCAAATAAAGCTAAAGTCGGTGTAAAGTCGTGTCGTATAAGAAAATAAAAATGGCTGCTTTTGACAGAAGCAGGTAGAGGGAGTTGTACTTGTTACACCAACAAAAGCATCGTTCTTAAATCAGATTTAGATAGAGAGATAGATAGACTAAAGCTATTAATTCTTCATATAGACATTGTCCAAACTCCGCATAGTTCCAATCACTATAATCTCATAAAGCGATCCAAAGTTCTCTCTTACACACAAGTAGACGTATCAATTTGCTTTCAACGTTAATGTTAGTATGCTTGACGCCTTTGCATAACATTTTAAACTAATAGCTTGGCTATGACAGATGTAATCGAATAGTTAATTTATGTAATCACACCCGTTCAAGTTTGTTGAAGTAAACAATCGTCAAATCAAAACAACTTGACGCGTAGTAAACTAATTTTGAAACGTTTTATTCTAAATCAAAGCAAATGAGATGTCGTACGACACGGTACAGAAACTCACGCGTGTCCGGAATGCCTGTTATAAACGAGTAAAATTTAACCCTTCAGAGCGTTATGTACACGTAAAATGTCTATTATAGACGTGAAACACAAAAACCGTATCAAAATCAACCCTGAAATCTAATTTAAATAAGCTTTGATGTGTAATTAAAAATATTTTGATGGAGAAATTTGAGAATAGTGTCACGCTCTTGAAGTAATTTTAGCCTTAAAAGATCGTGCTCATTATTAGAGAATGTTTTTACGTTATTCTTTCATATTAATATTAAAATATCCGCTATTTTTATACTTCAAATTGTGGGTTTCATTCTCATTAGGGCAAAGCCTCCTACAGGAAAATCTTGGTATTCATTGACTGCATTTAGATCTGTTGCGTCGTTTGAAAGACTTAAGCCTACGTGCAGAGGGACTGATAACGATCATTATAGTATACCTACGAGTATTTATATGAGTTAATATAGGTATGTATTAATATAACAAGTTTTTCTAACTAGTAAACAAGTACGTTATATGAAATAGATATAGTAATTCCCGTGTCTTTGTTCCCGGGGATGTAAATGAGTCTGTGGGTAGGTATGAATTAGGCTATCTCTTCGACTATCTTCATTATTCTATATGAATCCATTGCTCATTTTCCAGGTAACAAGATCAAATATACATCCTAGTGAATTGTATCTTTAAAATAGTTTTTTTTTTTTAATTTTGTTTTCTCTTTAGAATATTTTTATTATTTTTTAATTAATAAACTCAAAATCTACTGGACCGAAAACATAATTGTTTCATAAACCTAAATATAAGTAAATTAAACGTTACTTTTGCGTTTATACTCAGAAACTACGGAACATCCAATTTCATATTTTTTTTCTCTTATAAAAACCTAATTTATATAGGTTTGTCCAAAGTCAAAACCTTCTAATCAAAAAAATTCGTCCAAAGTTACCTTGAGACTAAGTCCTATTATTTCACTACGAAAAAGCAACTAAAACCACATCTTACATCTTGTACATTATTGAAGTAAGTCGTATTGTTGCAGGAGTCGAGCAGGCGGTGCGCTTGACGATCGATTTACGACGTCGGAGGATGCGGGCGGTGTGAAGCTGACAGTGTCCGCCGCCCGCGCCGGCGACGCAGGCGTTTACACGCTACAGGTAACGACTAAATAGACCTTATTTATTTAAATTATCATCATCATCATCAGCTCAAATTATGTCCCGTCCCCCCCCCCCCCGAGGGGAGAGCCTACGCTGAATTAGAGTAACCAAAATTGTCCCACTATTGGACAAAGGTCTCTCCCATTGTTTTCTTTTTTCCTTAAGCCTAGCGATTTGCAGCCTTATCTCACCAGTAAAATAAAATAGTACGGTTTAATTTTATGCTCCTCAAATTACATTTTCTATAAGTTTTCACTGAAAAGTTTTCGAAGTAAAAGTATTGAAGTAAACAAAACAAAAAACAACGAAGGAGAAATATGAGAGCCGGTCAAGATTTACAAGTTTTGAACAACAGAGCTTGAAATAAGGATCCAGTTTTCTGAGATTACGAGATAGGTTTCAGTTCAGAATTATGATATATTACCCACCAGTACCAGTACCATCTACACATATAGTGTGTACCGTTAGAAGTGGTAATCGTTTTTAGAACAAAAGTATTACCCACGAATACCATGTTTCAACTTGTACCATGTTTCAACTTCGTACAATTTTTGAACATAGACTAGGATCTTTCACACAACGAGCTACTTTTTGATGAGTAGCTTCATTTGCATGGTTCGCCCAACATATGCTTGCGTACTAGATTTTACCTATACCACTATTTAATATTCAGAACAGTCTGCTATATTTCAAACCTTCGTAGTCATTAAGGCCAGTAAGTTCCCACTGCACGACAAAGGCCTCTCACTAGACTGTCAGCACTAAGCAGGATTAGACGCAATCACCACGCTTTTGTGGTATAATTGACCATGTCTACTAAAAACCAAAGAGGTACGGTTAGTTAGAAAACTTTTTTATTTATTTAAAACTTTTCCACTTATTTGTTGTACTTACTGCGTGTTGTTTTTGTATGCGATTGACCTACATAGATGAGTAAATTATCGAAAAAAGGTTTGATAAAACCTGTTTACTTCCTAAGAATATATACAGTTACAATGAAAAGATTTTCATATACTTAAGTAAAATGATTATTTTTGGTTAGATCGATAATGTTAGTACGACAACAGACAACAAAGATCGATTACTTAGCAATAACATTAAAGTAAATAACATTCGAAAAATGATACAAAAGTATGACATTGAATTTTAATTAACATTGAAATAAGTATACAAAAAAATACAATACAGATTTATACCTGAAAAATTAATTTCAGTATTTGTATAGTCCCGTTTCAGGACAAATAATCCTAATACAATACAAAAGGGCTTTATAATCAAAATAATAATCTAAAATTTTCCGATTCAAAATTGTAAAGTTTCAAACATCCATTTGGAAAGTTATTTGTGCTTCTAAAATATAGGTCTTTTAGTAGACCTCACAATTAGATACATTGTTTACTTTATAAACTGTTTTCAGTTTTCATTTAGTTTTCAATTAGTTGGTAACAGTTCTAGTAGTACCGGTAGTTACAGTTCTATAATAGAATGAACAGTTTGAGTAACACAAAACAATATTCACATTGATATATCTAGGTTTACAGCGGCACTAACTTGGAAACAGGAAAACGTTTTCCGGATAACTTTCAATAAGTTTAGAACAAACGTACGGGAATTTTATATTGTTCGAATTGGTTTATAAAGTGTTGCGAATCAATACTACTATTTGTAACAAAAGTTAAAGATATCAATTTCGTGATAATGTTTTCTGTGCCGGTGACAGCGTTCGCTGTAATCGCAACTTTTGGTTGTCAGTTTATTGAAAATGTATCCAAATGACATTGTAATCAAAATGACAATAGTAGCTTCCAAATTTGACCACCGCCGGCACAGAAAAGATCATACATTTCAATTTAATAATATTCGTTCAATTATAATCTTATACTCGTATATAAAATTCTCGTGTCATAATGTTCCTTCCCGTACTCCTTCGAAACGGCTTGACCGATTCTCATGAAATTTTGTGAGCATATTCAGTAGGTCTGAGAATCGGCCAACATCTATTTTTCATCCCAAAATTCCCACGGGAACGGGAACTACGCGTGTGAAACCGCGGGGCGCAGCTAGTTACTTATATAATTCTCTTCGACTTTACGTTATTTTCAACCAAAACAAGATTAAGTCACATAATGTTAAGCTCTTTAAGAATATTCGTAAAATAATTTGTAACCCGTCTTATAACATTATCTAACCTTAACCAAGTATGTTTCACAGGCTCTATTCTCCTTGTTTAGTATTTAAAGCTACATCTAATAACATTTCGAGTTAAATTTTCGTCATTTATGAACATGTTTGCAATATAATAATGTACCAGCCGTATTGTAGTAACGGTATTTATCTCAAAGGTAAATTAAAGTTTAACTTATATCAAACTTTGTAAGATCTCGCCAGATTTCTTTTCATTGTATACAAAAATTGATAGAAAATCTTCTGTAAAATAAAGATAGATAATATAGAGATATTATAGAGACATGAATTTGTGTTTTTCAAATCTAGATTACAAAATATTCAAAGGGAGAGTAAAGCCCGAAAGAAATAGATTAATTTTAGAAATGTCTAGCTGCGCCCCGCGGTTTCACACGCGTAGTTCCCGTTCCCGTTCCAGTAGGAATTTCGGGATGAAAAATAGATGTTGGCCGATTCTCAGACCTACTGAATATGCTTACAAAAATTTATGAGAATCGGTCAAGCCGTTTCGGAGGAGTACGGGAACGAACATTGTGACACGAGAATTTTATTTATCTTAAGTATGAACACAAAAATCACTTACTGTAAGTATATATATATTAGACTTGTATTTTTTCATTAGGTATTTTGAAATAATTCTCCTCAATACAAGCTTTGCCTTGTAAACTCACAAATCGTTGTAACTTCTTTCCTTCGTAATATTTGAGATGAAATAATTTATTGATACAAAATTTCATATTCTTTTATCAATACCGACCTCGATAGTGGTCACCATGCCGGACTGCCATCCATTAGGTTGCGGGTTCGGTTCCCGTGCGGGGTGAATATTTGTGTGAACCACAAATGTTTGTCTCGGTCTGTGTGTGTGTGTGTGAATGAGTGTGTGCGTAGTTTCTGATACCCTAGATACAAGTTTCGAACTTAGTTAGGGGCCAGTAACTATAATGAGATGATGTAGTGAATGATTATGTTATGTTAAATGTTTTTCACCGGAGTTTTTGGGGTTAATTCAATTCATAAATTATACTCAATCATAACAAGTACGGATTATAAAACAGTATTATCTCACTTCGTTTGCTCAATTATACAGGTGTTCACATCTAGCTGTTTGGTAATCTCAGTCTAAACTCGGACGACGGGATGCTTTCAACAAGATACACAGTGATTGCTAAGAGAGAGCTAATGGATGAGCTTAGACATTCAGACGGAGGAGGGAGGGGGGCTGGTCAGTTGACACTGGACTAGGGATTGTAACTATCTAGACCTACTAGAACTAGTACTTAGGTATAGAATTGTTATCCTAGATAATGAAGGTTTTGATAAATTTATTACTCTATCTATTTTCTATATATATAAAACTCTTCCGTTACTGAGTGACGTACTGACTGGCTGACAGACAACGCACAGCCTAAATACTGGTCGTAGAGAGCTGAAATTTGGCACGTGTGTTTCGTTGGGGGAGTAGGCTACCACTAAGAGAGGATTTTTGGAAATTCCCCCCCCCCCTCTAGACGGAGTTAAAGGGGGAAAACCCCAAATTCTGCCGAAAGTCATTATTCCACACCGACGAAGTCGCGGGAAAAGCTAGTTACCGATAATTTCGTTTATCTATTGGTAATTAATCCGTATTAGCTAAGGATGATGAAATATAATAAGTACGTAAATAATAATTAATTACTATCGGTAATCATCTTCTTATGGCAATTGATCCATGGCTAACTTTGTTATCCTTCGAGAGACTATTTTAATATTTTCTCGTGTATACAAACAGATTTCTGTTAACAATTTACCGATAAGACGTTTCAAAGATCTGCCAAATGTGGATTGTGAAGCTTTTCTAATACGTATGTATATTTATTGAATAAAATTCAAATACTTAGATTCAAAGAACTACGTATACTTATAACATAACATAATCATTCACTACATCATCTCATTAAAGTAACTGACTCCTAACTAAGCTCGAAGCTTGTATCTAGGGTATCAGAAACTACGTACGCACTCATTCACATACTGATTTGTATAAATACAGTTTTAGAACTTCATCTTACCTACTTATTTATAAACTCAAACAAATTATCTTTCTAATACTACGAACCAATATACTTTACTTAGTTACTAATACGAGTATAAAACATTATAATTAAAAGTGAAGGAAATATGCGAATCTGTTTTACTTCATCATCATCAACAGCCTGTATATGTCCACTGCTGGACATAGGCCTCTCCCAAGTCGCGCCAATGTGCCCTTTTTTACTTAATAATACACAATTTCATTAATTATTTTAATATGCTATCAACAGTCAAGTATTCAAACTAGCAACTTAGCGCTTTGGCTCTTAGCTGTAAGCTTATTGTTGTTTTTATATAAATAAATGCACTATTCAAAAGCACGTTTATGCGAATATTCTTTACTGAATTCCATTAATATTGTTCGCAGGCAAGCAATGCAGCGGGTAGCGCCTCAAACCGGGTGCGCCTCGAAGTGTTCGATGAGGGGGCGACAGGGGATGACCCCCCCACCTTCCTCCGAAGGCTGCAAGACCTAACGGTCAAGGTTGGCACTAGGACAAGGTTCCTCGTCGAGATTATTAGCTCCACTGAATGCAAGGTAACTCATATTCAGTTTCCTTTGTCACATTTAGCCTCCAGCTAATATACGGTATTGATTTATACATCCTAATCCTAACTATCCTAACTAATATTATAAATGCGAAAGAAACTCTGTCTGTCTGTTACCTTTTCACGGCTAAACTACTGAACCGATTGACTTGAAATTTGGTACAGGGGTAGCTTATGTACCGGGAAAGGACATAGGCTACGTTTTATCCCGAAATTCCCACGGGATCCGGAACTACGCGGGTGAAACCGCGAGGCACAGCTAGTTTTTCATATTTGAGATCTAGCCTGCATCATAGAGGTATTAATTTTTGTATTGGGTAGGCAGTTTTATACTTACCAATATACCATACAATAGGGAAAAAATATCAAATCAATATAAAACTTATTTTTTTTATATTTAGCTTCCAACAAATATGGTATTGAAACTATTAAGTAATCTGTGGTATTATTGTACTCTTGTAGGCAATTGAAGTCGATACAACGCGAAAAATAGATTATAACTACTTAATTTTTTACATTTATAATTTGGCCTTCATTGGGTGTATTGATTTGTGGTACTCGTAATGCAGTTGTATGCATTGTATAGTCGATACATAGTGAAAAATAGATGATGGAGTGAATGATTATGTTATGTTATTTTATATTGCAGATTACAACCTCCCCTTAATCCTTTCCAACAAACCTTATCAACAACTCCGATTGGCTGATAACCGGTTCAGAATATATGAGTACATATATTGGGATGCATAAAGCTGCGCCATCAGCCTTTTGCTTACAATAACTATATGTTTTCATACGTTCAGCTTTGTATAAGTAATAACGTTTATCTATATTTATTAGACGGATGCCCAAATAGAAAGAGTTCGACTCGATTGTATTAAAAAAAGTGGGATTCTTTTCATAAATACTTAATTTAAGTTTTCTTATTGTATTTTTGTGCCTACACAAGTGTAAGCATGCGAGTAGGTACTCGGATACGAGTGTCTCTGTAGCATAAAGCTGCGAACCCACCGCCACGAACGCTACGCCCACGTTCCACGGCCACGCAGCTCAGCTACGTTGAGCTATAGCCGAGTCTGCCACGAATGTATTATTGACGTCATTTTCGTGCGTAGCGTGTGCGTGTACTTCGGTGGGTCTTACCTCATACATTTTCATAGAAAGCGAAGCTGAGTGTGTACGAGTGTGCGTAGCGTGTGCGTGTACTTCGGTGGGTTTGAGCCTTTATTACATCACTAAGTAGTACTTTCATATAAATTACAATTATTAACTCAACGTCCACTGAAGCACATTACAAACTAAGTTCTTTCCAAAAGAGGTTTCCAGAACCGCAGTACTACATTAAATTAATTAATATAAGTTTATAAGTCGGAGACTTCATCGCTGAAAGTCTATTCTTGGTTTGGCGCAAATAAAACTGCGCGTCGTAGGTTTTGAAATAAGTAATTAAAGATGGAAAGATTCGAAGTGTTTACGAAGAGAAAGTAGGTACATCCCTACTGAAAGTTTGTTCATTTTATTTATATTTTAATGATATTTTTATTTCGTTATTTCATAATTAATCCTAAGTCTTCTTTTGTGAACTTTTTGTTTTATAAATGTTTTTCTTTTAGGTCTAAGCTTTATAAATTATTTTGTATTTGCGTCGAAAATGATAAACATAATTTTGGATGAATTTTATCATGGTTTATTCTAAAGGTGGCCATTGACGAGTCAGTTTAACTGATCAGTTGAACTGATGTAAATTAAAAATAGTCGTCAATCACCGATGCGATTCCTAATTCTAGTAGGGAAATCTAGTTGTCCTGAATTTTTTGGAGTGACGTCTCAGTTTTATGTCTGGACTGATCAGTTCAACTGACTCTTCAATGAGTTTCGAAAAACACCTTTATTTCATGCGTTACCTAACTGTAACAAACCCAATTATTAGATCATGAATAATGAAGTAGGTACTCATAATGTATTAATACTCTGTTGATATTCGGTTACATTACCATTATACTAGAATTAATTATGCTTTCATTACTGGCATAATTAAATAATGTAATAAAGATACTTTTGTTATAATTATATTAATATTTACCCATTTTCTCCGCTTTTAATACGGTTGTCCGTCCGCTTGGATTACAACTGCCCAAAGCTCCGTGCTATGTGCCTACACTCTTTAAAATTTTGTGATAAAAGGTGGCCTATTCAACGTTATAGATAGACTAGTTTTTATATTGTAGGAAAGACGGTAGAATGCGAAATTTCTTTAAGATTTTATTCAGCGTATTTGTGAAAAGTTAACAGATACAAATCTGGCTGGAAAATAAACTAAATAATTTTACCTTTTGAATTAAAACTACTTAAGCGAATTTTTGTCGTGGTTATATTTCGTTTTAGACTTTCAAACGTTTATGATTCTTTCAGTTCCTTTAAAGTAGTTTTATTTCAATGTGTAGTGTTCGTATAAATCAAAGAAATCAATTTTACCGTTTGTAGGGTGCAAAATCTCTTTTAGAAATGCTCTTGAATTTCGAAGTTCAATGTCAGCGTGTTACCGACGTCAATACCGCATCCCAGTTTCTGTAACAGCAATGGACAGACCGTTTCTCAAATACTCGTGTATCTGTGAAATGCTCTGACACTTCTATTTATCCACGTGTCGATCCCTCACAAATTCAATTTACAACGAACAAAAGTTCAATCTGTTTACGTCATTAATTAAAATACCTTGTCGAGGTACAAAAATAGTTTATAGGGAGATTCGCTCGTACGAAATACTGTCAATTTAACATGTTTATTTCAAGTATTACGACGAAAGACTGGTTATGATTATGGTGGTAGATAAATTATTATTATTACACATTTAACGTAAATCAGTGAGAACATTGATGATCTGGTTAGAAATCGGCCACGGTAAGAAAATCTTGTCTGATACAGATAAGATAAAATTTTCATGTAAGGGGAATAATTTTGTCGATTCTATGTCAGAAAAAAATCTTGTCTGCAACAGACTAGAAAAAAATCTAGTATTTTCATGAAAGTTTCATCTTATCTGTATCAGACAAGACAAATTTACCATGGATACGCCTTAGCATAATTCATCATGACGATCTAGAGTGTGGATATAAAATCTGCAATTTAAACTTGAATTTACAAACTAAATTCCATCGTTATTTCGGACAATGATTTAAAACTCTTATTTATGTACCGCGTAGGAAACTATTGTAAGGATAGCGCCATGCTTATTCTTAGAACCAACTAAATCACATGTTATATTCAGTGTTCACCGGATTCAAACTGTGACGTGGATTAGTTTAAGGATGACGGTTATCCGGTGTACTACATAATTCATAACTAATAACTAGCACTTTCTCTAGCGGTAAATTGACGAAATATTCGAATCTCTTTGCCATATGCCTGTGTGCGTAGTCTCTGATACCCTAGATACAAGTCTCGAACTTAGGGTCAGTTACTGTAATGAGATGATGTTCAATCATGAATTGACGAAATATTTGACCTCTCTACCATATTTATTTTAATAATAAGTCATTTTCACGCAATTTACATTTTGCTGCAATATGGGAAAACGCAATGTTTTTTAAGGGAATAGAATATTATTTGTTAGCAGCGAAAAACCCAAACCCAAGCAGATCTTTTTAAACTGTTTAAGAAAAAATAATGATAAAATGCATACTTCTTTCAAACATATTGGTTCAAAATATAAAGTACACACTATTGATTGAAAATTCTTTTAATTTAGTTCTTGGGCGGTTTTGTAATGTTTCAGTAAAATTGAATATACAGTAATGTAAAAGTGGAATAAAACAAAGTATGAGATAAAAGTGTATAAGTTTCTTATTGAATGGAACATAATAACGTAGTTACACATGTAATAAAATTTGGCACAAAATCAACTATTTTATTTATTCCGCTCACTAGTTTCTTGAATGACTGAAACACGTTACCGTTCGGTCCAATTACAAAAATGAATTTTCTCTATCAAAAAATATAATTCTTCCGAACATTTATCCCATGTACTCGTATATTTGGGGTCGGTTTTCAGTTTAACCAGATTTGGCGGAATGTCGGTATTTTCACGCGAAGCGACTGCCATCAGACCTTTACAACCCAGAGGGATATACGTCATTTTTTGGTTAAACCAAATGTTAGACTTTTGAGGGCTCTAACTACTCGTAACGACTGTCGATGATGTTAGTACGACAGCCGGGACCGACGGCTTTACGTGCCCTCCGAAGCACGGAAACGCTCATAAAATTAAAAGTCATTTTTAGTAACGACCCATCACAGTCATACGTCATGACTGTGACGTCTGGTTTTTAGTAACGACCCATTCGTTACTAAAAACCAGACGTTGCTTAACCGCACAGATCACACGTGACCCGCGGGGGCACTGGGCCATGAACGTTTCCACCAAAAAATAAAAAAAATCTATTTGCATTCAATATAAAGAATATTTATTTAACAACTTATGCAACGAATTACATGATATCATACAAATATTTTATTATAATTTCCGAAAAGAACATAAAAGAAAATAATATGAAAACAAAATATTAAAATGTTTACATACGAAATTAAATGGACATTATTGCGTATGCAACTTTTGGAAATACGGATATCAATTAAATTAATATTTCTGCAAAGTGAATACAAAAGGAATAATATGAAAGCAATCGAAATATTTTAATTTATTTTAGTTTATCATTGCTGACAGACTATTTTTGTTCATTAAACTTATTTAATTTTCAATAATTGGTCATTGTAAATGTATTGATTGCACTGTGTGTTTAGTATTCCAGTTTACTTGCAAATTATTATGTGTAATTAAAGAGTGTAGAGTACGACTCACTGGACATACTTGCCTGGTTTTCGAGCTAACATCATCGATAATCATTACGTCTTGTTAGAGCATGCAACCTACAACAATTTGAATTTGTATAACCAAAATATGATATCGCTCTTTGGGTAGTAAGGTATAATAAGGCAGTTGCCCCACGTAAATTCTCGACGTGCCGTCAAATCTGGTTAAACTAAACCGACTCGTGTAAATCTGGAAAAGGGTTTGTAATAGAAGTCTTTGATTGAGTTTGTGACTACAAAATCGTTCTAAAGTGCTCTAAGAAGAAAACATTTCATAAATCTAAGATAAAACAGTAAGTTTGGAATATCAAAGATTGTTTAGTTAAAAAATGCTTTTAACTTTCCTCACAAAAAAAGATCTGTCCTACTTATAAATTTAAAATATTCCCAAATGACCTAGAACGTTGAAAACCTGGCGAGTGTCATGATCAGCGAAGGTGACGTCCGAAATGACGACGTTATTATTTTTCAACGATATTATGTCATATACTTATTTATTACTAGCGGTGTTCCGCGGTTTAACCCGCGTTATCTCATCTCCTATTAATCTTAGCGTGATGTTATATAGTTCATAGCATTCCTCGATAAATGAGCTATCTAACACTGAAAGATTTTTTTCGAATCGGACCAGTAATTTCTGAGATTTACGGATTGAAACAAACAAATAAGTTCTTCAGCTTTTTAATATTAGTATAGAAATATGTCTAACTGATCTAAGGTTATGTTTACGTAGTTGTAACGTGACTCATTCCTCTAAAATGTACCAAATATTATTTTGATATAATGTTTATATGTAGAATGTAATGTGAAATATTTATTCACCCAAAATTAGATAGCATTTATTATTACGATAGTATTCAAACAATTTTTTACTAAAATGTATGTGTGAAAATATTTTGCTCAACACGTTTAGTTAAAATAAAATTAAAATACAAAAACATGATGTTTTTGCGTGTAATTATAGACTTTTGCGAGCAGCGTTAATAATGTCGTTTTAAAATATGTTTTTAGAAGTAACATTATTTTGTATATTATCTAATGATGTTAGGTTTTTCCGCAATTAAAATTTGGGTCCTCCGTATGAATTACGATGTTCTTTATTTAGGCTTTTGAGGGTTCTAACGAAATAATTTAAACCTACTAATGAGTATGTAATTTTTCTGTAATGAGAACTTATTTTGGTCCTTTGTTTGCGCTGATATGTTTTTTTGTTAAACTTTTGAGGGCTTCAACTACTCATAACGACTGTTGATGATGTTAGTACGACAACGACCACCAACGCCTCAATGAGCCCACCCTTGGTATTACGAGTAAATGCCACTTCGATAGAAAATATAGGTCTTGTAGGTATTAGGTATTCATGTACAATGTTGCATAAATTTTCTCTATTGCTTAAAATATTCTTATTCTGTGTCATTTACTGCAATACATTCTCATTTTCATAGATAAATTATTATTCGTATGTGTGCAAACAGCGCAATCTTTGTATTGAATGCTTCCCGGTAACTGTGAGCTTATAAAAGCTGAGAAGTTGAGAAACATTGAAGAAACGATTGTGAAGAATTTTGTATTGTTACATTATACCACCATTTAAAATGTTTATTTTATTGTCTTTGTAACGTTTGTTTTCCTTTATTGTTAAACTATTTTATACTAGCTGTGCTCCGCGGTTGCACCCACGTAGTTACCGTTCTCGTAGGAATTTCGGGATAAAACATAGCCTATGTTCTTTCCCGGATCATAAGCTACCCCTGTACAAAATTTCAAGTCAATCGGTTCTGTAGTTTAGCCGTGAAATTCAATAGGCTCGCACGAATCGCCGCAATAATTAGGCGTGTGCCAATTAATTTGTATAAAATGTGTTGTTCGTTTACACAAACCACATTTTATTGCACCGACAATATTAATACAGGGAAATACTGACTGTCCACTTTTTGTCCCTGTACTGTGGTTTTATTTGTATGTCAAACGAACATTGTATCAATATTTATAATTTTAATTTAAAATTTAAATTAATTATTCAAACTTATTCATGCTGACTAACCTAAACTAGTCATATCAAAACCTTGATTTTACAGATTGTTAGAGCCCTCAATATCCTAATCCAAGAAAATACATAAAGTCTAATAATAAATGTCTAATAAACTGGCCATTTACGAGTATATACAAAACAGAATGTCTTACTGAACAACTCATTTGTCCAAAAAATAGTCAAGCTATAGAGTATTATAATGTTCGATATTCGCTAATCTAAAATCTAAAAATAAAAAAAAGTAATTAATGCCCACCCTTTTCAAGGTTCCTCTCAACTATTTAAGGAATTTGAATATTGGGGAAGAAGCAATACATACTCTTTTAATCATTTTTAACCCCCGACGCAAAAAGAGGGGTGTTATAAGTTTCACGTGTCTGTGTGTGTGTATCTGTCTGTCTGTGGCATCATAGCTCCCGAACGGATGAACCGATTTCAACTTTATTTATTTTTTTATTAAAGGGGACTTACGTGCGTTTCTTAGATATGTTTGGCGAAAATCGGTTGACCCGTTTAAAAGTTATGGGGGTTTACAAGTAATTGTGTTGGGGTTTTTAAATTTTTGATTTAATGTTATAGGTAACATGGTACCGCAACGAGCGTCGTTTGATGGAAGCGGAGCGAGTAGCTCTGGCCCGCGATGGTAACTTCTGGTGCGCGGACCTGGCCGCAGTCAGCGTCGATGACGCAGGCAGGTGGACCTGCACTGCTGAGAACGCAGGAGGCAGAGCCAGCTGTTCTGCTCATCTCAATGTATTGGGTATGTTGATATTACATGTTGACGCCCACGATGGCAGAGTGGTCACCATGCCGGACTGTCATCCGTAAGGTAGCGGGTTCGATTCCCGCGCGGGGTGAATATTTGTGTGAACTACAAATGTTTGTCTCGGTCTGGGTATGTGTGTGAATGAGTGCGTGCGTAGTTTCTGATACCCTAGATACAAGTTTCAAACTTAGTTAGGGCTCAGTTACTATAATGAGATGATGTAGTGAATGATTATATTATATTATGTTATGTTATGTTATGTTACTAAAAAAACACAACAGAAATCTGGTGACAATCAATTATCCAATTTGGTACTGTCGTTCTGAAGTTATGCTACATTTTTATACTATATCAGTATTTCTTGTAATCAGTTTTATTAATATTATCAGCCTTTAAGACACTGCAGAGTGAAGGACTCTCTCTCACGACAGTATTATTATATTTTTTCGTCTCAAAGTTAACACCATTATGTTCCTGTGTCCACAGTACCAAAAGCGTACAAACGACCTGAGTTTGTTGAAGAACTTCGCGCGCTTCTTACGGAGCAGGGGACTGTCTCGCTCGAGTGTAAAGTGGTCGGAGTGCCCACGCCTGTACTCAGGTGGTTTAAGGTATTGTCATCTTTATTATTTTTATCTGGGGGCACGGCAGTGCCCCTCGCCAAGTCGAGCGCGAAGCAAACACTGCCGTACCATCCTTTACAGGAACCCTTTCGCCGCATTTTCAGGCCCCTATTTGAGAACCTCTGGATAAACCCAGAACGCTGAAATTTTCGTCATCCAGTAAGCTATACAATCACATACTTAAAATAATTTCAAGTCTGTAGGTCGTTTAGTTCCGAAGTTAAGCGAATGCAAAGTTTCGTATTTAAGACACTCACTCACTCACTCACTCACTCATGATCATCAAAATAGAACTAGTACTTCCCATAAACCTAGAGAGCTGAAATTTGGTACAGAGTTAGGGTTTAATGGCCACATAAAGGGAAAACTATAAAAACTAGGATAATCGAACGGGGACGGGAATTATACAGGAACGGGAACGGGAATTGTAACTCAAGAACGGCTGAACTGATTTGGCTGGAAATTGGTGGGGAGGTAGCTTAGAACCAGGAAAAGGACAAAGAATAACTTTAATCCCGAAATTCCCACGGGATTGGGAACGGGAATTTAAAAATCAAGAACGGCTGAATTGATTTGGCTGAAAATTGGTGGGGTGGTAGCTTAGAACCAGGAAAAGGACGTAGGATACCTTTAATCTCGAAATTCCCACGGGATTGGGAACGGGAATTTATAACTCAAGAACGGCTCAACTGATTTGGCTGAAAATTGGTGGGGAGGTAGCTTAAAACCTTGAGAAGAACATAGAATACTTTTAATCCCGAAATTCCCACGGGATTGGGAACGGGAATTTATAGCTCAAGAACGGCTGAATTGATTTGGCTGAAAATTGGTGGGGAGGTAGCTTAGAATCAGGAGAAGCACATAGGATACTTTTTATCCCGAAATTCCCACGGAAACGTGAACAGGAACTACGCGGGTGAAATTGCGGGGCGCTTAGTAATAAAATACTACTCCTAAAAAGAAAAAATGTGTCAAATAAGAAAATCTAATAAAAAAAACAATATAAACACGTTTCAACAAAAATAAATGAAATCCCAACAAAAACATTCTGTAAAAAACTAGCCAAGTCTCGATGGAGCTGCTTGTTTATCTCTAAAAAGTAATGAAATCTAGACAAAGTCGTACCAAGTCTAAGGTTCCTTACTGCGATTTCTTTATTATTATAGTTATTGTTGTGTGACTTGGCTGTTGAACATTATTTAAAACGTTAGTAGTGGGTACAAGTCAATTTTGTTTACACGTAATGTTGTAACATTATTAAAATACACAGCTTTATCAAGCCTACAATTGACTGGATATTGAATCAACGTTTTTTTAAAGTTTGTATGTATGGATGTTTGTTACTCTTTCACGCAAAAACTACTGAATGGATTTTAATGAAACTTTACAATAATCTTGCTTATACATCAGAATAACACATAGGATACTTTTTATCCCAAAATTCCCACGGGAACGGGAACTACGCGGGTGAAGCCGCGGGGCGCTGCTAGTTAACTATAATAATAAAGAAATCGCAGTAAGGAACCTTAGACTTGGTACGACTTTGTCTAGATTTCATTACTTTTTAGAGATAAACAAGCAGCTCCATCGAGACTTGGCTAGTTTTTTACAGAATGTTTTTGGTGGGTCTATATTTATATAAATAACTAGCAGCGCTCCGTACCACGCCTGTACTCAGGTGGTTTAAGGTATTGTCATCTTTATTATTTTTATCTATATTCATATAAATAACTAGCAGCGCTCCGTAGTTTTACCCGCGTAGTTCCCTTTCCCGCAAAAAATGGGGGATAAAATCATACTAAAAACCTTCCACTTGAATCATTCTATCTACCAAAAAAACCGCATCTGAATCCGTTGCGAAGTATAGACAGCGGGGAGCGAACTTTTTTATACTATGTATATAGTGATTTATAATAATCTTTCACCCAAAACAGGACAGCAGAGAGATCAAAGCTGGTGACGTGTTCGCGTTGACAGCTAACGCTGAGGACCCGACCTCTCTGGGCACGTACACTTGCGAGGCTGTCAACTGTATGGGCAGGGCGTATTCCTCGTCCAAAGTCCATGTTGTAGGGCGCGGCAGCAGGGAAGGGTCAGCGAAACCATCAACCAGGTCAGAATGTTTTTACAGTTGGCATTGCCTTCCGTTTTTCACTTATGTAAGGTTAGGTTAGAGTTGAGTTGTGGTTGAACTCCACGAAATCCTACGGTACCCCTTAAGACGCGAACGGAAGTCGTTGGGTTTTTAGTGAGTAGGGCCCTTTAAGTGGAGAGAGCCCCACATAACCACCGGGAGTCACCTCCCGTTCTCGGCTCCCGGTGGTATGCGATTTAAGGCATTTTCCCAACGATAAATAAAGGATAGAGTTGAGTAAAATGTAACAAAATTAAATTAAATCCATATTACTGTACCAGAGTACATTCAACAATAAAATAGTAATACAAAGTATGCCCTACTCAATCACTCAACCAAAGCATTTAAGAAGAGAAGAAGTGATAGAAACAACCTTTTCCATGGCAACTTTACCATTTAGGTATCTTGCACGATTCCGTCTCAGTGGGTACTAGCGTATTGTCAGATACTGCCAATCTTGATATGTTCGCGAATATTTGTAAGTACATAAGCTACCCTAGAGATTTCTACCATCAAACCTTAGAGCACAGAAGTAGGTGGCAAAGTAGGCAGTGTTGTTTAAAACAGATGAAAGTAACAATTGTTTTACTTTATGAATACGTAACAAAGATTTGTCAATTTAACTTGAGTTGAGTTTTAGGTCTTTTGTTTCATCTAAATATGGATTCAAATTACGAACATAACAATACGCGCTCACAGGCTTCAAATTCTAATTTTAATGAAGAAAAAGTAATTAAGAAATTATAGTTACACAAGAAAACCTTTCAAAGTTTTATTTAATTACTCAACAGACGAGCTTTAAATAAATCTATAGAAATCAAAATAAAATCTTAGCAACAGTATTAAGAAGCAGTATAAATACACAATCTTTTAAATATAAAATATTATTTAAACGTTACAGAATCAAGATTATTATTTAAATAGTAGTTCAAAGAAAGTAGTTCTTACAAAGGAAGACCTAGGTTGTTACTTACTTCAAATAGAAAATGTAATCATCAAAGTACGCGTTATTTAAAGAGAGTGAATAGCGGCGGCGACCGACTGGTGTACTTAGTTGTCTGTCTGCTATGCCTAAGTTTCTGGGTTTGATTCCGATTGAAGACAAACATGTTTATTAATAAAACTCTAGCTTATAAGTTTTGGTGTACTCTAGCTATTAAGTTATGAAATAAATATATTTCTATTTCTATTTGTGTGTATGTAACATGTCTGTTTTGTCTTGGTCTGCGTGTTTTCTATCTGTTCTAAGTATTTATTTACAAAAGAAACAGTAAGTACAAAAAAACAATAAGGCTGTATATGTCCACGGTTAAAAAATGTCTTGTCTAATAATATTCAGATATAATAAAATTTTCATGTAAATGAGAAGAATTTTGTCGAGTCTACGTAAGAAAATATTATTGTCTGTTTTAGACAAGAAAAATATCTAGTATTTACATGAAAATTTTATCCTATCTGAATCAGATAAGACAAATTTCTAAGCGTGGACACGCGTCCTAATATGACGTCAGCAGACCTATATTTTACGTACTCCATTTAATAGTGATGTGTTAATACTGTAAACACTAGTTTATTCATTCAGTTTTTTTATCAACAGTGGAATGAATTCCGAACCACCTCCGATATTCACCAAAGAACTAGAAGACCAACATGCGAAGATTTGTGAACCATTGACATTGAACTGTCAACTGGTAGTTCCACCGTGGCCGAGGAGTGTGGTCTGGTACAATAAGGAGGGAAAAGTGGAACCAGGAGACAGGTATGTTATGTCGTCAGTTATATACTACTTTGACGATCTCGATGGCAGAGTGGTCACCATGTCGGACTGCCATCCGTAAGGTTGCGTGTTCAATTCCCACGCGGGGTGAATATTTGTGTGAACCACAAATGTTTGTCCCGGTCTGTGTGTGTGTGTTTGTGTGTAGTTTCTGATACCCTAGATACAAGTTGCGAACTTAGTTAGGGGTCAGGTCAGTTACTATAATGTGATGGAAGTAGTGAATGATTATGTTATGTTATAAAATCGTCAGCAAATTAGTACTCGTATGTTACGTACGATTAAAGTCTCACGGAATTTCAACCATAGCCACCAGTAAGCAGGAGAACACGTCGGTATAGCTAAATTCCCTGTGCTAAATGTACTTATAAGACATTTAATGCGAGTTGCTCTTTTCAACCGATTTCAAAATCAGCCACATTTATTTAATCATTCACTACATAATCTCATTATAGTAACTGACCCCTAACTAAGTTCATAACATTGTTGGTTCAACTGTATGTATTTTTCTTAAGCATATATTTTCGTCAATTGTGAAACGATTTAGAAAATAATTTTATAAAAAAGATTAATGTAAGATTGTTCATTCATTGTGATTGATCAAGGTTGTGCCATTGTCATGTCACAAAGCTGATAAGGAAATTCCACGAAAACCGAGAGAAATATTCCTTTTTTTATTATTTTTGTAAAAGCCGATTACATCAGTCAACATTTTTTTTATGACTTTTACTTTGTATATTCTGATTAAGCATATACTTACATATAAAAAGTGCGATTAGGCATCGTTGATCTCTACATGGCATAAAACAAAGTCGCTTTCTCCCTATGTCCCCATGTCCCTATGTATGCTTAGATCTTTAAAACTACGCAACGGATTTTGGTGCGGTTTATTTTAATAGATAGAGTGATTCAGTGGGAAGGTTGTTAGCTATTTTTATTCCTATATTCCCACGGGAACGGGAACTACGAGGGTGAAACCACGAGGCGCCGCTAGTTTATTTATACATATAGTAAATATTTTTACTAACGGAGTTTTTTATGTATTTCAAAAGCCTACCAGCTGCCGAAATTGACTTTGTGTGTGTAACCACAAAGCACGCGCCGTTTAGTCCTGGTGACTATTGGTTTAGTCCTAGTGACTATTGCGTTAGCGTGGAATTCGTCGAGGTTCCCTGCTCTATAATTACAACACTAGTCATTTTCAACACAATGCAGTACAGTGAATCATTTGTTAGATGAATAAAATATTTCTTTTTTATGTAAGTATTCGTTTGACGCGAAACGTCTTTAATTTCGATTTGTAGGGTAATTTGCAAAAACAAAACTGTAATTATTCGTTTTAGAGGGTTCACTTTATTTTAATTGTAGTAATTGTTTAATAACGTCTTCGCTTTAAACTTTTGAAGTAAATAAACGGATAAAATCACCATTACTTAGAACAACAAGCCATAATTCGGAAGTGCATAAATGAGCGGTGAATATTGGTGTGTCTGATGCATTCCGAGCTAAATTTACCATTGCATGCAGTTTAATTAATGATTATTCAGCTAAACACTGATCGATTGGAGCGGGGGTAATGGCGTTTAATAGAACCACGATAGAGCTAACCACGTTACGTTTACTGTAATACATAACCCATAACCTGAATAGTTTCTTATAATTATGAACATTCAATTTTGTTATGTTAAATAAAAAAGCGATATTTTGCAGGAATGTTAAGACTTCTATTTAACTTTGACTTTTGCCATTATTGAAAAGATTCTTGAAATAACGCCAGTTCTTGTGAACCGCATTAAAATTTTATGAAAGGTGCAACAACGCGTTTCCGTAATAATCAAAGTTAGAACTCTAGAAAACTCACCATGCACTAAAGTAGGAGATACGTTACTTGTATCACAATAAGCATAAGGAATAATTTAAATGTTCCAGGTACCATGCGTTAGAAGATGGTGTGGGTGGTTACTTACTGGAGATAACTTCAGCGGAGTGGGCTGACGAGGGCGAGTGGAAGGTCGTCGCCAACAGCACCGGTGGTCGTGTCGGTATCTCTACATGCTACGTCACCATGGATGGTTAGCAAACAGAACGATACGATGATGATAATATGAACAGTATTTGTTATCTCTTCTTCATACAATAATTACATTATATCATTACAGTGCCCAAAAACTATCGAAAGCCCCGTTTCATGGAGAACCTCCAAGCAGTTCTTACAGAAGAAGGCCTCGTTTCATTCGAGTGCAAAGTTGTCGGATTTCCGACTCCAGTCCTTAGCTGGTTCAAAGATGGCCAAGAGTTAAAGCCAGGCGACGTGTACCAGCTCACTGGCACCAATTCTCTTGGATCTTACTGCTGTATAGCCAAGAACTGCATGGGTCAAGCGAGCAGTTCCGCTGAATTAACAGTTGAAGACATTCAGAACCAGTTGAATGAAGAAGAGAAACTGCAGTTATTCCCCAAAAATCAAGCACCAAAGTTCATTCAGGGACTTAAAAGCGTTGAAGCTAAAATTGATGAACCATTCCGTTTTACAGTTAAAGGTAATTAATATAAACAGTATTCCATATTCCATGGTCATAGTAGAAATAGAACGTACAAACTTAATTTTTGACTTTCTCATATTATTTCAGTTGCAATTCCGCCTGAACCGTCAGTGCTGTGGTACCGTGACGACCAGCCGGTAGACGAGTCCACTCGTTGTCATCTCGGCAAAGAAGAACGAGGCGGGTTTTCCCTCGATATTCAAAGCTTAGAGTTCCTGGACCAGGCTGAGTGGAAGTGTGTCGCCATGAACGATTTCGGCCACAGTGTTACCTCCTGTTTCCTCAAACTCATTATCCCTAGACACTACAAAAAGCCTCGTTTCCTAGAAAATCTACAAGCAATTCTTTCAGAAGAAGGTGCAGTAAACTTAGAATGTAAGGTCATTGGAGTACCACAACCTGTACTGAAATGGTACAAAGATGGAGAAGAGCTGAAACCTGGAGATATACACAGAATAATATCTGGTCAAGACGGAACGTGTTGTCTTGGCACTTACACGTGTGAAGCACAGAACTGTATGGGTGTAGCTGCCAGTTCTGCTTCGTTGTTAGGATTTGATAATTCAGTGAAAACCAAGTCTAAAAAGACTGAAGAACAAGCATTACAAAGAAATCTGTCTCTCAGTACTATACATGAAGAGAGGACATCCCAAATGTACGACACACCTATTGGAGACATCACACTTGATGACAAAGGAGAAATTTCTTTTTCATTCGACGGCAAAGAAGTGTCTGTATCTCTATATGAAACTCCCGATTTAACTGAAGAAGAAGCGTTACAAGTTGTTGAAATGTATGCTGATCAATTATCTGAAAATGTAACAGAGCATAATGTCGTAGAGCTTCCACCTTTACGTTTTGTAAAAGAAACTTCGACGTCAGGAAATTTACTTATGGAAGCTATTATCATCGATGTTTCACCAGAATACTTTACATCGCCTGAAGAAGACCTGCGAACTGAAGCTGACATTGATGATATTTCAATAGCTGATGAAAATGGGCCGCCGCAACTATCTTTGGACCAAGATATTGATATCGGAGGTGAAGACTATCTCGAAAAAACAATGGCGTTATTATCAGAAGAAAAATCCGACTTACCTGCAAAACTGGGAAGGAAAAAATCGGACTCCCAAAGAAGCGGAGATGACTTCTTTAGTTTATCTTTGGATCAATCGCTATCTGAAGAGAAACGTGATGATGACACTCATGTTTCTGAAAGCGAACAGCAAAGTTTTGCAAGCGCAAGGAGTTCTGGAAAAGCAAAGTCAAAATCATCAAAACCATCGGGTGAAGAGGGACAAGAATCGTCAGAACCAACAAAGACTATTGTTTTTAAGGAAATCATTGACAAAGATGTCGATAAACAACAACTAAAGAAAGAAACACCAATAAAAGAGGAAGAACTGAAAGTTGAAAAATCGCCAGCGCCCAAACCCAAGCGAGAGCGACGATCAAGCCGTGGTTCAAGGCGGTCCAGCTCAGGAAGTGAAAAGTCTTTGAGCAAGTCCAAAGATGAGTTACTTCGAATCAAAGCTGACATAGAACAACTACCTAGAAAACCTTTGATCTCAAGTGAAGAGTTCAAATCTAAAATGACCAACATTAGTTCGACTCTAACAAAGGTGATCAATGATGTTCAACTGATAGAAAGAGATATCATTCTTAAATCAGAACTAATGTCGTCTGCAGCGACAGCTTCTAGAAGTTTGGAAATTATCAGCAGTATTATTGCACCCTTGTCTGAGATAAATAGTATAACTGATGCTGCGAAGGAGTCCGTTACTGAATCTAGAGAAGTTACAAGTACTATATTCAATAGTCTTCCACAATCTTTGAAAAAACTACAACAATCTTTGACCATTATTGAGAAATGCATTGATATGGAAAGTGATAACAAAACTTTAGTAAAGAAAACGTGTGTCTCCTTTATCGAATCTTGCGGTGCTGATGTTCAAAATATTTTATCTGAAATCCTTTCTGTCACTTCTAAAGGTTACTTACTCTCAGAGCAAAGAATAATAAATGAAATTGAGTCAGTGGCTAGTGAAATGAATGTGGTCATTAAGTTTTCAGCTGACACTATTAGAACTCGAAATCTTATATCAGAAGCAAATGAAATCAAACCAGAAGAAACAACCAAAGAAACTAAACACTTGAAAGATACACAAAAAGCTGTATTTGATCTTAAAAGTCCTCTTCATTCTTTATTGTCTATAGTTGAAAATGCAGAAACTGGTAAAGTAATGGACTTAGCTAAAATTTCAAATAGTGAAGTAATATTAAATGATATGTCTGCATCCATACAAGATCTGCAAACTGCTTTAGAACAAATTGAATGCCTATCGGTAACAGAAACTACTTCCGATTTGGACAAGTATAATACTGAAATTATTGAATCTGTTATGGACTCAGTACTTAAGTTACGAGGATCCTTTGAAAAATTATCAGTTGAAACTAAAACCGAAGAAGAAAAATCTGTTTTAATAAATGAAGCTTTAACATCTATAAAACAAAACTTAACTGATATATCGACGCATATAAATGCAACTGAAAATAAAATAGGTAAATTCGATGTGATTCAAAATGATAATAAGTTAGAGGTACTTCAGAAGATGGCACAAATTCTGATTACACTTGAAAATAATTTAACGCGACTAGAAACATTACCTCAAGTAAAAATCCATATGGAAACATTCCATAAAAACCTGACTACAGTTTTGGAAAAAGTAATTGACAGTAATGATGCTGACAAATACTTCACGCTTATGGACATTTGCGATGCCATTAACAGGATAAATTCTTCAATTAAGGACATTGATTCTGAAAATGTTTTACCGTTGGCAAGTATTGGCAACACTTTAAACATAATACAAGACCAATTTTTAAAAAATGTTTTTGATTCAGAACTAAATTGTTCTATCTTGTCCAACATTGCTGATGTTCTTGTTAGTTTGCATGAAGCAGTTAATAAAGCGGAAGAGTCAAGCCTTAAAGTTGACTCTGAAAGGGTACAGGATGTGTCCACCCCTGTGTATGATGTTGTCAATGTAAATGTTATAATGGAACATATAAATCAAACTATTGCTGCTATCAATACAGTAAAATCTTTGGAGGCAACAAAGGAAATGGAATTGGAAATCTCACCGTTATTGGTAAATATTAGTCCAGTTTTAGAAGAAATAAAGCAAAGTATTGCATCTGCAGGTAGTGGAATAGAAAAAGATGAGCAAATCACGGATCTGCCTGAAACATCATTGATTCAGACTATAGCATCACCACTTTGTGAGTTAAATCAAAATATTACTGTTTTAAATCATTTAATTATTGATAATTTGGACAGTTTTAAAGCAAACGCGGAAATTATAACAGCAATAGCGGAGCCATTACATGAACTCCACACAACACTAGAAATTCTTCAACAAAATGTGATTTCGCAATACGATGAAAATGTTACTCCTTGTGAAGCAAGCGTTAATATGGCTAATGTAGTTCAAAATCTACAGAGCTGTATTGTTATGATTCAAGAACATGCCGGAGTTGAAGGTGTTGGTGAAATGTCTACTTTAGAAGATATATCCGGAATAAAGACTTCTGCTGATAGTCTGCCATCTGATCGATTAGTTTTACCAACAAAAGAAGAAACTGCTATACAGGAGTCTATACAACTAATAGAACAGCAACAACCAGTGACATCTGCAGCCCGAGTTCTGCAGTCTCTGAATGAGCATTTAGTTATTTTACAAAATCCAGATGTTCTTGAGGCTTTGGATTCGCTATCGGAAATCAGTGATTACTCTAGTCTTAAGCCAGTTGTTTTTAGTTTGGGTGAATTACATAACGAAATCGAAAGTATTTTACATCCAATGCAATTAGAAGGTTCAACTGAATTGACCAATCAAGTTGATATTGCAAAACTGAGCAGTGTTGCTGAGCCCTTGCAAGAATTGCAGCAATGTCTTTCTGTGTTAGATATAAATAACATTCCAATATATGAAAATATTTTAGATTTGCCTACGGAAAAGGTACATTCCGTCTTCCAAAGTCTATCTGAATTTACAGAAAATTTGAATATATGCATAAATACAGTATTGCCTGCTTTGAATACAGCTAACACTACGATTGAAATATCTGAAAAGGTTGGTAATCTTAGGGGAGTATGCGAGCATTTGAAAGATATTATAGCAACCAACAAAAATACATCCGATAACGTATTGCCTGCAGACGTAGCTCAAGAAATTGAAGATAAAGTGGATTATCTACTTGAAGCTACAGATGTATCAACAGGCATTAAAGTTGATGAAATTAAAGGTATCACTGAAGATTTATACGCTAAGATAGTAGAACTTCAGGATGATATTATTCAATTCACATCACAGACTCCTGAGAAGTCAGCTCAAGAAGCTAAGTTAATTCAAGTTATAGGTGATGTAGAGACAAATATCGCAGTGTTAGAACAATACGATTTTCTGGATTTATCCCGAGTGTCAGATATATCTTGTATTTCACCGCAACTAGGTGTTGAAGTTGAATCTGATTCTTTGCTTCAAATAGATGATATAGTAGAAAATGCTGTCAATGTAGTGCAGGATTCCTTTGAAGAAACTCCTGTGGCTGACCTAATGATAGTAGAAGACTTTTTCAAAATATGTAAAAATGAGTTCACTATATTGAGGTGTTTGATCACTAAAGCAACAAGTCATAAAAAAATGATCAGACTTATACAAGAATTTATATCTCTCAGAACAATCATAGATGATTTCAAAATAAACCGCAAAGAATTGAAACTTTCCAATGAGATAGAAAGTTGCTTAGATACGTTCTTTACTAGTGCAAATGAAAGCTTGCAAAATGTTCAAACATCTTTAATCAAAGTAATAGAATCTCATTCTGAACTGCTTATCAAAATTCCAGAACAGAAATTAGAATCATTTGACGCTCTGCAAAATATTTCTCAAAACAAAATTCCAATACATAATTTGGTCCAAATATTTACTTCAGTTGTAGAATCATCAAAGCCTGTTGTCAAGACGATTCAGTCAAAACTTTATCACAATCTCAACCAACCCCAAAAAATTGAATATACATCGGAAGAAATTGCTCTTATAAATGAAATGGAAAATTGTACAACAGAAATTGAAAACCAATTGAAATCCCAGGACATGGATAAATTCTCAAAACGACTGTTGAAAAAGATATCTAGTGTCATACATAAACACCAAGATTACAAAGACGCTACGGGAACTGGGAAAAGTCTTATTATCATAAAATGTCTATCTGAATGTATTGACATATTACGAGAGAACAGTTTAGAAAAGATAGTTTCATTTGACGAAGTTGAAGCAAAAGAAAAAGAAAATTCTTTAAGACTTGTACTCACTGAAATGTTAGAACCACTTCAAACGCTTCAAGCTAAATTAGGTAACATTAGGGAACAAGTTTCAACAGGAGTTGATGAAGACTCTATCTCTGTTGATTTAACAAGTACTGAATCTTTGGTGCAAACAATGTCTGATCTGCACAAAGATATTGTAGAACAAATTGACAAGTCCACAGTAGACAGTGAAGATATTTCATTAATATTGGAAGTAGATAAAGAAATTCACGATATACAAGAGAATATCAAAGCTATAGAAAATATACCCGCAATTGAAGCAGTCAAAGAAATAACAAAACCAATGGAAGAACTAGAAAAATCTTTACATAATATATTAGCCTTGCAAAATGTGGCTGAAACCAAATCCAAAGTATATAAAGGTAAGCTATTGATATGTTATTATAAAATTATTTTTTAATTATATCTTTAAACTCAATCTTTCTTTATAGATATCAATTCTAATATTGGTTCATTGGAGAATGCTCTTGAACGGTTTATAAATATAAAAAGTGATATAATTGCAACATCGGATTTAGTTGAAATTGATATTAACGACAGTATTCAATTGGCGTATGATTTAAAAGAAATATTAAAATTGTCCTCTGAAGAATCTGCTAGCCCCAAAATTATTCAAATGAAATCAGCAATTATATCGGAACTTAAGAATATATTGTTTAAAGTAGATTGGCTTAATTCGGATAAATATTATAAGAACAGAAGCAATGTTGAAGTTGAAAAGCTTCAACACGTATTCCAAATTACTTATCAACTTGTTGCTGAATTAATGGACGATAATTTAGTAAATTATATAAATCAAAGTGATATAAATCTTGGCGAAGGTAACATCGTGTGTTTAATTTGGCTTCATCATAAAAGCTTTGTAAAAAATGACGCAGGTTTCATAAAAATAAACATTCACTAATATCATCAGAGACAGATAGGCCTTTGCCCTACAGTGGGATCTTACAGGCCGATACTTTACTTTGTATACTAAGATTATTGTCGTTATATTGTTAATAACCCGACATTTTAGTTGTATAATTAATAACGATATTACAGGCGATATTTATGTATAAACTTAACATAAATGAACTCAACATTTTCGTTTTACAGAACAAGCTTCTGCGCTATTGCCTCAAATAGAACAATATATTGAACTTATTGAAATTGTTGAAGAAATATCCGCTGTAATTAAACTAGAAAATGCAAAAGAATCTTTCGACATTGCTCAAGAATTGAAAGAGAGCCTTTTGGCAACAGAAAATATTGTTGAAAATGACCAAACTCTTGGTCAAATTGAAGAAATGAGAGCCGTACAAGAAGTATTGGCTCACAAGTTGCAAAAGTCTCTGTCGACTCTTCAAGTGCAAGTGTTAGATAGTGTCCATGAACTAGCACCTGCTCTTAACTCTGACGTATTGCAGAAAATTGCACAAGTAACAGCACAATTACAGGCTAATTTAGTTGCTATAACTGGAGTCCAAGTTGCTGTACAGGCACCATTACCTATATCTGAATCAACTGGAGATATAGGAGTTATTGATAATGCACTAAGTACAGAAACTAAAACATTAACAGACACCGCAGCGGCACTAGTGGCTGAGAAATCAATGCCTGATGTCATAGAACAAGTAGAAGTAATTAGTGAAAGTACTTCGGTTCAACCCTTAGCTATATTACAAGAATCTTTAGAACAGACGTGTTCCGAACCTGCTGAACTTGCAACAGTTGAAGTAACCTTACAAGATTTCGTTGAAGACGTTACACCAACTGCTCATACCGACGTCAGTATTCAAGAAATTGAAACGGCAATTGATAAGGTTCCTGTCAAAGATGAAGTAAAAGAATCTACTTCTGAAACTAAAAAAGAGGAATTTGTAACGCAAGTTAAGGAAAAACCTGAAGTTGAAGGTAAAGTATCCACAAGTGCTTCGCTACCGGATTCTGAAGATAAAGATATTCAATTAGACAGCGCCCAAAAATTGCAAGTTGAGGAAAATATTGTAGATGCCAAACCTATTTTAATAACAGGTAAGTTTACTATTCAGTTCTTTTTCATATCAATATTTAAATTTTATTTTCTAATATGATAAAAATGTGTCTCATTATTTTTCACTTTTAGATAAACTCTCTCAACATATTGAAGAATATGTTTCTGAGGATATTTCTGAAGTAGTTAATCAACTATGCTCTATATTCAATACAGAAGAACTTAAAAAATCAGTTGATATCGCACGAGAACTTCGAGTTAGAATAGCTTCGGTCGACATGGAGTCTAGTGAAGTAAGCTCGGACTTGAAAGAAGAAATATATGAAACGGAAGTTAAACTAACCCAGCAATTACAAACTGCATTAACAGTACTAAATGAACAAGGCCTAGAACATTTACAAGAAGTGGCTCCTTCTTTGAATAAAGAAGCATTAGAAAAAGTTGCCAAAATCGGTGAGAGCTTACAAGCGGAACTAGCAACAGTAGTTAGCTCCCAACAAGAAGTAAGACAAGAAAATAGAAGAAAACCCTCTATTGTCGAAAAAGATGATACTGTCACAGGAGAAGAAAAACAGAATGTCGATGTCCGCCTTGATATTCCTGAACACACTGTTGACAAAGAAGGTAAAAAAGCTCCTGAAACTACACAAATCGATATTCCAAAACAAACTGAACTGGTTTCTGAAGAGGATCTATTGGAATCTGAAAAGAAACGTGAACAAAATATTCCTGCTGAATCAATACCTAGTTCCACTGTAGAAGAATCGAAATGTTTACCTCTGGCCTCAGCCGTAGAAGCAGGTACTGTCAGTCATAAACATGATTCTGCTGTTGCTACTCAATCCGATAAACCGTTAGCAGCAGAAGTAGCTGAAGAAAATTTGAAACAAGAAGCACCTTCATTAGACACAGAAACAGTCAAAGACAAAGAACCCGTCGTTGAAGATACTACGTCAATAATAGAGGAAAAAACAAAACAATCAAAATCGATTACAGTTACAGAAGAACTGGCTTCAACTAGTGGAACATCCACTAGCACAACTACTGGCAAAGACGAAAGTAAACCAAAAGAAAGTATGAGTGAATCTAGTGAACAGCTAGATTTGGTTCCAGAAAGCTCCCAAAAAATTGCTAAGGTAACAAAATCTAATGTGGTTCAAACAAGTCAAATTCAAGCTGAAGAATCGACTGATGTACCGTTGAATATTGTATCAAAAGGTAAGTTTTTATGTAGATAAATATTTTTTTAGAATACATAATATTACGCTGTAAAGCAATATCGAATTTTGGGTCCTTTATTTGTTATTTACAACCCCAGTTACAATTTTTGTTCTACGTAGTTCAAAGTAGAATTCTTTTCAATAATAACGTCAAAGCATACTGGTAAATTTACCATACTACGAGCTCCAATTATTTCTAAATACACTCTAACTTAATTAAAATTATTTACAGAAACACTTATACAAAACATAAACGAATATTTATCAAAGGAAGTATCCGATTGTGTAAATGAGTTTGCTTCACATGATACTGCAGAAACATTCTTACAAACAGCACAATTAGCTCAACATGTCCTAAACAGTATCACAAACACTTTACCACACACAGAAAACGAAAACAACCTCTCTATAACAAAAACAATTGAAAATATTGAACCAACATCAACAATGCTAAGTTTACAAGAGTCGCTGTCTTGTTTCCAAGTAGTCTTGGATGAAAATGTGCAAGCTATCACAGATGATGTAAATAAAGAAAAATTTCAAGCTGTCTGCACAGTTGTTTCGGAATTATCTCAAAATTTACAACCTATTTTAATTGAAGAGATTAGGTCTAAAGAAGAAACATTGATACCAGATGATATTGAAGCAGTAGCTGTCGATCAAATAAAATCTTATGAGAAACATAGCGCTAACGATAAAAATAGTATAGATACTTGTGACGTGTCTAAAGAAATAAATATCAACGAAACTATTATTGAAACATTTCAAGCAGCAAATGAAGAAAATATTGATATACCAAATGTTTCTGAAAACCAATTAGAAAATGAAAAACAAGAAACAATCGATGAAAATCGTGTCCATTTAAGTACTGTAACTGAATCAAGTAGTAATATTGAAGAAAAACAAACAGATACAGAAGAGTTTATGGATTGTAAAAGTGAGCAAAGTGATATTACTGAAAAACTAGCAAACAGTAAAAGGTCCAGTATTTTATCTGACACTTGTGAAGTAGCAAAACCATTTGAAGAATATTTTGATTCCGCTACTGCAGCAGATGAAACTCTAGCCGATCAATTTGGCGCTACAGAAATAACTCAACCTTTAGTAATGGATAATGTAGACGATATACAAAAAGTTTCCTTGCCAAATGAAAAAGCCAATGTTGCCATCAATGACATTTTAACATTACCAATATCAAAAGAAATTAACGCATCCGAAGCACTCGAACAAGTCAAAGATAGGATTGAAAAAGTCGTTGTTCAAGAAAATATAGTAGGCGAACTAGAAGGTTTAGTTACAAATGAAGTTTTAGCACAAGAATCAACTAATGTCATAGAAGAAAATGCACTAAACGTTGCTGTATGTGATAATACAGCACCAGTTTTAACGCAAGATGTTGCACTTAGTACTGTACAATTTGACCAATCGGCTCAAACCAAAGAAGTTGACGGTAAATATTTAAAATTCTTTAGCATTATCTGTATATATCTTGCATCAGGTAGTAAGTTTTAAGTGCATTTCTGTCAGTAACTACAAATACTTGATAACATTGTTTATTTATTGAAATAAAACACTTAAACGGATTTTTGTCGTGGTTGTATTTTGTTTTACATTTTCTGAGGTTTCGGATTCTTTACAGAACCCGTGATCACAGAAGACATTTATATATTTTAAATCAAGAATATTTTTTCTTTAATCAATTTTATTTTTATTTAAAATTATAAGTAGTGTTTAAATTTTCAGAGCCGCTAATGATTCACATTAAACAGTTTTCTAAAGAAGTAATCGATTTGGTCGATGAAATATCGGCGATCACAAATGAGAGTGAACCTCTACCTATATCCGATATTTTAAACGAATGCGTATCTGCTATAGAAAGTTACGCCGCTACCGAAAATGATATTTTAATGCCATCAAGAACCAAACAAGATGTAGTAATTACTCTATGTAATGCCTTATCTAACCTTGAAACCAATTTGGCTGAACATGATGCTGAGTTAAGCATTGTGGAGCCGGAAAAATTAGAAAATATAGCCATTGCCTCAACTCAGTTGGCTTTAGAACTTAATAATGTAATTAATACATGCAAAGAAATTGTATACAATGTACTTGATGAATCCGTTAACATTGTAACTAATCTTTATGATCAAACCGAAACATTAGATGAACAAGGGTACATAGAACCTATAATATCAGAAACTGTTACTGAGGCAGGAGAATCTTTAGAACCATTATCTACTGAAATACTTGTCAAACAAGAGGACATAATAGTAACTGCTTATGAAAATACAAAACTACCTCAAACATTACAAGAATCTGAATGTATTCTCATTACTGAAACAGATAATAACTCTGTACGGAGTGCTGGAAACAATGAATTAAAGGAAAACATCATCAAATCCGATGAAGTTATAGAACAACCAAAGTCTAAAGATACTATACAAACTCTAAGTGAAACTATAGAGACCAACAGCGACGAATCGTCAAATAAAGTAAACCTAAATGATACAATGTTTGGAGTGGATAATGAACAAGCACAAAGTACAGTAAAACCATCAATTATTCTTGAAAAATCTGAAGATATAGAGTCTCCTGAAATATTATCGGAAAAGGATGATATAAAGTATAATGAACCATTACTGACAGTTACTGAAACTCCAGCCCCGATGATTGAATGTATATCAGATCAATCAGTCGCATCATCTGATAACCAGTATCAAATAACAGATACTACGAGGGACAATACTGAACTATCAAATATAATGGAAAAAGTTGATGATGAGATGAATAACGTTTTAGAGCCAGTGAAACAACAAACAGATGAATCTAATGTTAACTGTGAATTAATTTGTGAAACTAATATTAATCTTGATAGTTCATCGAATGATAAATTAGAAAAAAATAATACAAATTTCGAAGAACCCCAAAAAACGGAAGATACATCCGTAATCGACGCAAACACACTTGAAGGTGTAGCTACAGATTTAAAGATCGTTCAAGAAAATATTGGTAATTAGAAAAAATGCTTTTTGTTGGCATTGCTGCGCGCATAATACAATTTAAAAGGCTAGCTTTTAGTAATATACAGCAACATTTTGGTTATAACCGTACTATATAATTATTTAAATATTTTGTATTGAAATACCGCCACTATGCTATTTTGTAACATTGTATAATAATGTAGTATTATTTAAGCTATAACTATATTTTCACATCACGTTTAATTTACTCACACGTAAAATAATGATCATAATCATAATTAAAATCACACACTCTTCCATTTTAGTCTGTGCGGTTTAAATCACACATAACATTACACTCAAAATATTTGTTTGTTTACACTTTACATTATACACTTGCTTGTTTCAGACACTGCACCCGACTCACACTTAGTTGATCTTAGTTCCTCAACAAGTGACAATGTCACTATAGAAACAGATCAAAATGATCTAAAAACTTTACAGGATACTAATTTAGATAACGATGAAACCAAAACACTTCGTTTTGTAGAATCAAATCAGACTGAAGATAACACTTGTAAAGTTTCTACAGACATAGATAATGCAGAGCCTATAGGTACACACACAAATGAGTTTAATATAGATAATAATAATAAATCTACTGATAGTGAAAATACTGATGAAACTAACTTAACTGCTAGTGAAACAATAAATGATTGTGTTCTTCAAGAAAATGTGGTGTCATCTGAAAACCTTGAAGAAAACCAAGATACTATAAAATCAGATAATGACAATAATGAATCAAAAGATATTGAAAACATAAATTTAAAGGAAAATGTTCAACCCGTTACAGACAATGTTAGTGAAAACTGTCTAGAAACTACTGAAGCTTTTGATAACAATGAAAACTTGAAAAAACAATTTGAAAATTTGATCCCCATAAATATAAGTGATGAAATAATTTCAGCAGATAACTTGTTGACCACGAAAACCATAATTTTTGAAAATTTGGATTCTGCAATGATGCCAATGGAAGAAGAAATTAAAGATGTTAGCCCGTTAAAAAACAGTGATATAATATTACCAGAACAGTTTGCAGCCTCTCAATATATAGATGTTCCAATGACAGAACCCATACCACCTATTGACGAAAATCTAGACGCTATAAATAACCCTTCCCTTGATGTGTTAAACATTCATATTAGTACTTTGAACATTTCTGAAATTGGGCCCACGTGTCAAGTTTTAGAACATATTTTATGTGAAAATCTTTCAGAAAGTGATGGATATCAACTTGTTTCTGCAAAAGATCTAGAAAATGTGACAGAAAATTCCAAAAATAATGTAATTGAAGTAACGTCGCCAGTGATTGTGGAGGATTTACAAGAAATAAAACAATACGAATTAGGATCAGTTACACCAATAAATCAAAACAACAATTTACAAGGAATTAGTGTAACCAATAACCCAAGTATATCTGATATAAGTGAACAGACTACCACCTTCATAGAAGAACCAATATTAAAAGATGCCACGTTTTGTGAAGAAAAACTGGAAAATAAAGAGTTAGTCTGTCAAAAACCTGAACCTATGATTTTGGAAAATGCTTGTGATATAGTACCGATTGAAGAATTAGATACCAAATTAGTAGAAGTGGCTTTTGAACAAAACGATGCATTATTGCATGATACATTAACAGTTATGGAATCGATTTCCACCATTGAAAATCAACCAACAATTTTCGAGAATGCTTTTATCAATGAAAATATTAGTGATAATGATATAACTTTGGTCGCTGTCCAAGGTGCACAAATTAAAGCTGAAATCTTTGAAGATAATAACACATTTGAAACTGCTAATGATGTTATTAGTGATAATAAACCGGATTGTAACGTAGTATCTACGCCTAGTAATAATGAAACTACCGTAGATAGTGAAAATCAAATTCAAAACACACAAACGAACCCCTCAACTACACAAACTACACAAGAATACACCACACAAACAGACACAGAACCGCTAAATTCAGAACAATTGTCTGGTAAATACAACGTATCAACTAAATTACAATTGACGATATTTCATTAGACAATAAAAAAAATTTTAGATATTAATTTAGAAAAATATGAAATGTTGTCAATTTTATTATCGCCATCAAATTCACCTTTCATCTTTTTATTAATTGTAACAGTAGTAAATTAAATTATGTTTACAATTGTGTTTTCAGAACATAAGAATCTTATTCAGCATATAAATGAATTTATAATGGAAGAAATTTCGGAGCTTGTTGGAGAATTATCTAGTCTCACCAATATTGAAGCGCTTAAAGAAACAGTGAATATTGCAAAAGAGTTGCGTGAAAATATTGTAGCCGTTAGTACTGGAGTCGCTACTGAAGAAAGAACTCAGCTAGTTGAAGAAAATCAAGCACAATTAGTTCAAAAACTGCAAGACGCTTTAACAACCTTACAGATTGAGGTCTTTGACAGTGTAAGCAACCTGCCATCTGATATATCATCTGACACTATTCAAAAAGTTGAAGAAGTGGTATCACATTTACAAGATGATTTAGCTGTAGTTGCTGTGGAGAGCACTTTGGTCAAAAAAGGTAAGGTTGAGGTATTAATAAAATAGGATAAAAAATAATAAACAAGATGTAAATAATTACAGAATTATCTATTGTATTGATCATTTAAAAAATATTCAATCATGATGCAGATTTCTAAAAACATTTAATTATTTCTACCATGGATATTTAAATTTAAAAGTTATTAATTTGTTTTAGATGAAACAGTGGATGCCTTTGAACCAAATAGTGTCAAACAACTGGAGGCACTGCTTCAAGATGTTAACGAAAAAATTGAAATAACTACAACGAATTCTAATACTGAAGAAACAGAAGTTTTGAAAGATACCTTAGATGAGGTCCAAACTGTAATAATTAAACTGAAACATGATTACGACAGCACTACTAATGACACTCTCAATGAGACTCTTGAAGATTTAGAGTGCAGTGTGAGGAGTGTTCAACTTCAGATTAATGAAGACAGTCCGCCCGAACTTCTCAAAGAAGCTTGTGCGACCTTAAAGTTGCTGGTCGAAAATATAAATACTACTCAAGAAATAAAAACTGCTGAGGCTATTACAGAACCACCTACGTCTGAAACAATACTTCAAAACTGTTCAAAAGGAACTGAAGAGACAGTCAAATTGTTGGAATTTGCATATAAAGTAGATGCTGATGCTAACAAAAATATGTTAAACATAATAGAAGCGCTCAAATCTCTAAGTGGTAAACTCAAAGCGTTGCGACAAAATTTCATGGCGGATTCAAATAATCTTATTGAAAATGGTGTAGAAGTCGTTCAAAGCTTAGATCAGATAGAAGAACAAATATTCTCTCTAGAAAAAGACTTGGAAACGGAATCAAATATCAATGAAAGTAACAAAAATATTATATTAACTGCCATACACTCAGTGTACAGTAGTCTTTCAAATATGCGCAGTACAATCACTACTATACAAAAACAGTTTATGCTTGAGAATTATGGCAAACCATCTGAATATCTCTTGCTTACAATAAAAAATGTTTCAATATTATCATCATTTGAAGAAGAAAAAGAAAACACGGAATGGAAAAAGCTTTCGAAATCTTTACGTAACACATTGAATCACTTTGAGGATATTAGATTTTACATTAATTTGGATAAAACTGCGCGACTTCCAAGTGACGCCGCCTTTACTAAAATAATATTGGAAGAACTAAAATGTAATATTCAAAGCATTTTAATACCGCGTGCAAACAAGCTAGGCACAAAAGCTAGACAAAAAATAGATAGTATCTTAAGGTGTATCAAAACTCACTTAGCCGATATTGAGTCTCAGAATATTTTGGAAGTTAAGAACAAAATGACAATATTCAAAGATATATCACAAGAAATATATAATGCAACTAATTACATAAAGAATAAATTAATAGATGTAGCAGACAAAACGGAGACTAAAAAAGAAGTGAGTGAAGTAATTTGCGAAGTAGACAGTATATCTCAAGATGAAAAAACAGTTACTATAGAAAAAGAAGAAGAAACTAAGAAAGATGCTAAACAAATTAAAATCGATGAGGATATAACCGAAAACGTTCAAATTACTGAAGTGACCGAAACAAAACCGAAAGAACCAACGTACTCCGAAAGCATAAAAGAAAAAGACCACATTGCTGAAAAAATTAAACCCAAAACAGATGAGGAAGTCAAATCTAGTCCAGAAAGCGACAAAGAAGATATAACTAAAAGTGTTAAAGATAAGAAGGAGGAAGGGATAGAAGAAAAAGAGATATCTGTGACAAAAGATAGCGAAACACATGCTGAATTGGATAAGAAAGTAGAAGATGAATCGAAGTCGGAAGAAGAAAAAGCAACATGCTCTAAGAATGAAACAAGTGAAATTGGTGAACTGGAAAAAGTGAAGGATAACGCTGAAAACCTTCTGCAAGTACATATTGAAAAACAAAAGGACGAAAAGCTCTCAGAAAAAGTTGCGAACCTTGAAATGGAGAAAGAAACTGCTGAAAGCAAAAGTGAGGAAAAAGCTCATGGTAAGAAGGAGACGGGAGAACAACAAATATTAACTGAAAAGCAGAAAGAGAAATCCCAAAGACACGAGACGGAAAAAGAGGAAGACGTGGCTGAACTTAAACGTAAAAGTGAAGAAAAGGCAAATGCTCAAACATCCCAGGAAAACCCCGAAATGGTAAAGAAAGATAAAGATGGAACAGAGAAGTTAGCAAAGGAAAAAATAGATGCTGAAAAGGCTCAAAAAGAAAATAAAGACGTTGACCGACAGGAAACAGAACAAGAAGCGCAAGTGCAGGAGGACTCAGAAAGGTCATACAGACAGAAGAGCACAGAAAAACTTGAAAAAGAAACAGAAGAAGCAGATAAAAAATCACAGCAAGAAACAGGTGCTAATCTTAAGCTACAAAGTGAAGAAACGGCACAAGCTAAAAAGGAAGAAGAAGCTGAAAAGACAAAGAATGAAAAAGTAGAAGCAGAACGACTTCAAACGGAAAAAGATGAAACTGAGAGACAGGAAATGGAGAAGGAAGCCTCTGAACAGAAACGTAAAAGTAAAGAAAAAGCGCTTGCCAAAACTAAGCAGAATGAGGACGCAAAGGCAAAGAAAGAACAGGAAGAAGCAGAGCGTTTAGAAAAAGAAAAATTACAGGCTGAAAAGGCCCTGAAAGAAAAAGAAGGAGCAGACAAACAACAAAAGGAAAACAAAGAACTTGAATTAAAAGGTCAAAATGTAGAAACGGTGCGTGCTAAACAAGAGCAAGAGGAAGCTGAAAATGCGAAGAAAGTCAACGAAGAAGCAGAACGGCTACAGAAGGAAAAAGAGGAAGAAGCGGCTGAATCAAAACGTAAAAGTGAAGAAAAGGCACTTGCCGAAAAGAAAATGGAAGAGGTTGCAAAGTCAAAGAAAGAAAAGGAAGAAGCAGAGAGGTTACAGAAGGAGAAGCTAGAGGCTGAAAAGGCCCTGAAAGAAAAGCAAGAAGCAGACAGACAAGATTTAGAAAAGAATAAACAAGAAGCTGAAAAAGCCCAGAAAGATAAAGAAGAAGCTGAGAAATTAGAAAAGGAAAATCTAGAGGCTGAAAAAGCCCAGAAAGAAAAAGAAGAAGCAGAGAGGTTAGAAAAGGAGAAGCTAGAGGCTGAAAAGGTCCAAAAGAAAAAGGAAAAAGAGGAAGAAGCAGCTGAACTGAAACGTAAAAGTGAAGAAAAGGATCTTGCCAAGAGGAAGAAGGAAGAGGATGCAAAGGCAAACACAGAGAAGGAAGAAGCAGAGAGGTTAGAAAAGGAGAAGATAGAGGCTGAAAAGGCCAAGAAAGAAAAGCAAGAAGCAGAAAGACTAGAAATGGAAAAGCTAGAGGCTGAAAAGGCCCAGAAAGAAAAGCAAGAAGCAGAAAGATTAGAAAAGGACAAGCTAGAGGCTGAAAAGGTCCAGAAAGAAAAGCAAGAAGCAGAAAGATTAGAAAAGGAGACGTTAGAGGCTGAAAAGGCCCAGAAAGAAGCCCAAAAAGCGAAACAAGCCAAAGAAGAAGCAGAGCGGCTACAAAAGGAAAAAGAAGAAGCAGCGGAAGTAAAACGTAAAAGCGAAGAAAAGGCGCTTGCCAAAAAGAAAAAGGAAGAAGCCGAAAAGGCAAAGAAAGAGAAGGAGGAAGCGGAGCGGTTAGAAAAAGAGAAAGCCGAAGAGGCCCGGAAAGAAAAGGAAGAATCAGAGAGGTTGGAAAAGGAAAAACTAGAAGCTGAAAAGGCTCAGAAAGAAAAAGAAGAAGCAGAGCGGCTACAACAGGAAAAAGAAAAGGAAGCAGCAGAACTAAAACGTAAAAGTGAAGAAAAGGCGCTGGCCAAAAAGAAGAAGGAAGAGGCTGCAAAGGCAAAGAAGGAAAAGGAAGAAGCAGAGAGCTTAGAAAAGGAAAAACTGGAAGCTGAAAAGGCTCAGAAAGAAAAAGAAGAAGCAGAGAGATTAGAAAAGGAAAAACTAGAAGCTGAAAAGGCTCAGAAAGAAAAAGAAGAAGCAGAGCGGCTACAACAGGAAAAGAAGGAAGAGGCCGCAAAGGCAAAGAAGGAAAAGGAGGAAGCAGAGCGATTAGAGAAAGAAAACCTAGAGGCCCAAAAGGTCCAGAAAAAAAAGGAAGAAGCAGAGAGGTTAGAAAAGGAAAAACTGGAAGCTGAAAGGGCTCAGAAAGAAAAAGAAGAAGCAGAGAGATTAGAAAAGGAAAAACTGGAAGCTGAAAAGGCTCAGAAAGAAATAGAAGAAGCAGAGACATTAGAAAAGGAAAAACTAGAAGCTGAAAAGGCTCAGAAAGAAAAAGAAGAAGCAGAGAGATTAGAAAAGGAAAAACTGGAAGCTGAAAAGGCTCAGAAAGAAATAGAAGAAGCAGAGACATTAGAAAAGGAAAAACTAGAAGCTGAAAAGGCTCAGAAAGAAAAAGAAGAAGCAGAGCGGCTACAACAGGAAATAGAAAAGGAAGCAGCCGAACTGAAACGTAAAAGTGAAGAAAAGGCGCTTGCCAAAAAGAAGAAGGAAGAGGCTGCAAAGGCAAAGAAGGAAAAGGAAGAAGCAGAGAGCTTAGAAAAGGAAAAACTGGAAGCTGAAAGGGCTCAGAAAGAAAAAGAAGAAGCAGAGAGATTAGAAAAGGAAAAACTAGAAGCTGAAAAGGCTCAGAAAGAAAAAGAAGAAGCAGAGCGGCTACAACAGGAAAAAGAACAGGAAGCAGCAGAACTGAAACGTAAAAGTGAAGAAAAGGCGCTTGCCAAAAAGAAGAAGGAAGAGGCCGCAAAGGCAAAGAAGGAAAAACAGGAAGCAGAGCGATTAGAGAAAGAAAAACTAGAGGCCGAAAAGGTCCAGAAAGAAAAGGAAGAAGCAGAGAGGTTAGAAAAGGAAAAACTGGAAGCTGAAAAGGCTCAGAAAGAAAAAAAAGAAACAGAGAGATTAGAAAAGGAAAAACTGGAAGCTGAAAAGGCTCAGAAAGAAAAAGACAAAGCAGAGCGGCTACAACTGGAAAAAGAAAAGGAAGCAGCCGAAACGGCAAAGAAGGAAAAGGAAGAAGCAGAGAGGTTAGAAAAGAAAAAACTAGAAGCTGAAAAGGCAAAGAAAGAAAAAGAAGCAGCAGAGAGATTAGAAAAGGAAAAACTGGAAGCCGAAAAGGCTCAGAAAGAAAAAGAAGAAGCAGAGCGGCTAAAACTGGAAAAAGAGAAGGAAGCAGCTGAACTGAAACGTAAAAGTGAAGAAAAGGCGCTTGCCAAAAAGAAAAAGGAAGAAACCGAAAAAGCAAAGAAGAAAAAGGAAGAAGCAGAAAGGTTAGAAAAGGAAAAACTGGAAGCTGAAAAGGCTCAGAAAGAAAAAGAAGAAGCAGAGCGGCTAAAACTGGAAAAAGAGAAGGAAGCAGCTGAACTGAAACGTAAAAATGAAGAAAAGGCGCTTGCCAAAAAGAAAAAGGAAGAAACCGAAAGCGCAAAGAAGGAAAAGGAAGAAGCAGAAAGGTTAGAAAAGGAAAAACTGGAAGCTGAAAAGGCTCAGAAAGAAAAAGAAGAAGCAGAGCGGCTACAACAGGAAAAAGAGAAGGAAGCAGCTGAATTGAAACGTAAAAGTGAAGAAAAGGCGCTTGCCAAAAAGAAAGAGGAAGAAACCGAAAAGGCAAAGAATGAAAAAGAAGAAGCAGAGAGATTAGAAAAAGAAAAATTAGAGGCTAAAAAGGCCCGGAAGGAAAAGGAAGAAGCAGAAAGGTTAGAAAAGGAAAAACTGGAAGCTGAAAAACAGGAAAAAGAAAAGGAAGCTGCTGAACTGAAACGTAAACGCGAAGAAAAAGCATTATCCAAAAAGAAAAAGGAAGAAGCCGACAAGGCAAAGAAAGAGAAGGAGGAAAAAGAGCGATTAGAAAAGGAGAAAGCCGAAAAGGCCCAGAAAGAAAAGGAAGAAGATGACAGACAGAAAAAAGAGAAAGCAGAGGTTGAACTGAAAAGTAAAAGTGAAGACAATGCACGTGCTAAAATGGAGCAGGAAGAAGCGGAAAAAAATAAGAAATTGGAAAAGGAAACAGAAGAAGCGGAGATGAAACGCAAAAGTGAAGAAAAAGCGCGTGCTAAAGAGAAGAAGGAAAAGACAGCAAAGTCAAAGGCTGATGAAGATACAGAGAGAATACAAAAAGAGAAAGAAGAACAACAATCTCTTACTGACAAACAGAAAAAAGAAGCCGAGAAACTAGAAAAAGAAGTGACTGAAAAGGTCAAGAAAAAAAAGACGGCAGACAAAGTTTCAAAATCGAAGAAAAAAGAACCTGATGTTCCTAAAATCGAGATCGAAAAAGACACTAAGCAAATCAAAAGAGAAAATGAAGTGGAAACTGATCTTATTAAACAAAAAGATTTACGCACTAAAACAGAAAAGGAACAAGAGTCTTTCAACAAACATGAAAATGAATCTTATGGTATACAGAAAACAAAACTTAACAATTTGGATAAATCAACTACAGAAGCAAGATCAAAACAAAAAGAAAACGGAGATTTTGATCACGATAAGAAAGATAGTACTCATTACATACGAGAATATCAGTACGAACCATCACCCACCAGTCACAAGTATGAAACTAAAGAAAGGTCCACTTTCGTTGATCATAATCACAAGGATTACACAATGGAATTTGCCCGTCCTCCCGGCTACAGGGAAAGAACATTCGATTCAGAAAGACCGTCAGACTTTTCATCACTTCATGACCACTTGGGAAAACATGCAACTATTTACAAAACCCAAACTTTAGTCCTCGATTCCCAACTGCGTTCGACTTTGATTCCCCCTAGTCCTGATTTAAGTCGAAACAGTGAATCATCTGAAAGACGAAGAACTGAATCAAGACTGCGATCTAAAGCACTCAGTGAAACTAGAAGTATTGTATCAGAGAAAAGGACGGCTATGTCCCGTGATTCTAAGCGTAAACCGGTATTTTCTACTTATTTAACTGATAGAACAGCAGTAGAAGGGTCTCGTGTAAAACTAACGTGCAGTGTGTTGTCTTCAAGTGATCCTACTATAACTTGGTACAAGAATGGTGTTCTAATAGATAATAAATTGAAATACAGAACCAAGTTCATTGACGGTCTAATCACATTAGAAGTTCTGAATGCGGTGCCGAGTGACTCAGCTGAATACAGTTGTACTGTAGAAAACGAGAATGGGTCTATAAGTTCATCTGCCACTTTAAAAGTGTATCCTAGTTTCGAGGCATCTCCTATTCCTCCAACTTTCACTCGTTCTATTCGTGGTGAGTATTTCAGTTACATACATGAAAAATAATTATTTAAAAAATCATGACCATATTTCTATAATATGCTATGTATTTCCAGATACGTACCATTTGGCCGAAAATGAGCTGGTTTTAGAGTGTCGTATTCGTGGACAACCTCTCCCTACTATAACTTGGTTGAAAAACGACAAACCCGTGTCAGGGAATGAGCGGTACCAAGCTTACTATCTTGCTGATGGTGTTTGCAGACTGGCCATAGAAAAACCTACTCCTGAAGATAGTGGAAAATACACTTGTAAAGCAGAAAACTCAGTCTGGTCAGATCAAATCACGCACATCGTGAACTTTACTGGTATGCATACAAATGAAATAATAGAAAATGTTAAAAAAATAATATCTACATGTTAACAGCACCTCATGTAATTAACCTATTTACTGTTTTAGGTAAAGAATCTCAGCTAAGTCCTAACTTGGCCACTTTAGAAAGATCACGTTTTACGCGTCAAGCTTTAGAATCCCGTCGTCCTCACTTTACTAATGTGCTAACTGATTACAAAGTAGCTAAAGGCGGTACAATCGGGCTACAAGTAGAAATCAGGGGAGCACCGACGCGGGTTGAGTGGCTGAGAGAAGGTTGTTCAGTTACTGAACTGTACCGAAATGCGAAAACGTTTGTCGAACAAGAGTTGTACACACTAGCCCTGTCTGACGTCACAGAAAAGGAATCAGGCCTGTATACGTGTAGAGCTTGGAGTGCTCATGGAAACGTCGACATGAACGCAGCAATCACTGTAGTACAACCTAATGAAATGGATGGAAAACCTGCTGCTATTGTTGGCAGACCAGCAAAAGATCTCTTAATATCGGTTGGGGAAGATATCAATATATCTTTTAGAGTTCACGGTGAACCCAAACCGAAAGGTAAACATCATTACACGAAGCCATTTAGGTGAACACAAACCTTCTAAATTTTTTTAACATGTGATCTTACATTTCAGTGGTATTTATGAAAGGCATCCGCGATATTACCAATAACCAACGTGTCTGTAAGATGACATCTGACGATTACGTTAAGTTTACACTGAAGAGGTCTGTAGTGTCTGATGCTGGTACCTACTGCATCCTCGCAAGGAATGCCTATGGTTGTGATAGAGCGTTTGTTACAGTAGAAGTAAGTATAATTTTTAAGTATACTTATAGAAACGTAGTAAAAAATAACCTTTATGTGATTTTAATGATTATTTTTATTAATACTATAGGTCAGGCAGCGAGCTTCTTCCGATAACCTAATTTCGGATTGGACTTACCCAGTAGATGAATCGAATATGTCATTGACTGAGCGCAAATACAAATGTAAGTTTCAAATATTTACCTCGACATTTTGTACACATACGAGTACTATTCTTTGCATCAACAATGTGATTATTTTTATCACCATCATTCAATTTAATATGTCGATCAAACAGATCATTGTAAATTAAAATCTGGCACATTGTGTCGCCTGGCAGCCAATCAAGTATTCTCAGAGGCCACTGCCGCGTTCATGAATCTAGTACTTTATTTTAGCTGTTCCCGATCGTATCCCGGGAGAGCCGAACGTCGTGGACGGAGGAAGCAATTGGGTGTCTCTTGTGTGGCCTAAACCTGAACCGGGCCCTTCGGCTCCAGTGCTAGCGTACAAGGTGGAAGTTTGGCAACTGGGCAAGGAAGGTGGTGCGCGTTGGCTCGAGCTTGGTATCACACCGCTCAACTCTTTCGACGCATTCAACTTGAAGCAAGGAGAGGAGTATCACTTCAGAGTGACACCTAGGAACAGATACGGGTGGGGTGAACCTGTACAGACATCGAAACCTTTCGGTGTAGGATTAGCGGGAGATAGGCCCGAGTTCGTCGATATACTTCCGGGTCAACTGAAAATATTGACCGGAGAGACAGCAAACTTGAATTGCAGTGTTAGGGGCAAACCAACCCCTGAGATAGTCTGGATGAAGAACGGTCATGAAATCGAGGATGGAGATAGTAGGATAACAAATTCCTTTAACGGGTATGACTGTTGCCTAACTATTAAGGATATCAATATCGAGGACGAAGCGCGATACAGCTGCGAAGCTACCAACGTACACGGCAGAGCATCAACATACGCAAGGCTGGCGGTCGTCACAGATAGATTGATATGGGAAGCGGACGCCAAGCTGAAGAGGTTAGTGTGCTGTGTTTACAAAACAAATTACGTTATAAATCGAGAGTTCTGTTTAAGTGAATCAATATAAGTAAACATTTTATCATTCAATTACATTATTATATGCGCATTAGGGGTATATGCACTTGCCTGCCAGAAGTAATGTCCTAGTAATTTCCTGGATGAACTCAATTCTTTTAAGATCCTTCTTTACTATTCTTACATAAACATCAGCGAGAGAGACACCTTTACACATAGTGGAATAACAGTGGAAACTTCACTGGTTAAAGTGTTAGCTTAAGTACATTATTAATTGTTAAATATAGTACTGCTTGTTTCCCAAATAAAAAAATAAAATAAAAAAATATATATTTAATATGCTACTCCTGAGATATATGTATAATTGACCCTCAGGGAGAGGTCAGCTGACGTGGAAGGCGAGTACCCCCCTCAGTTCACGATGCGGCTCCGAGACCGTCGAGTGCAGGCCACGTACCCCGTGCGACTCACCTGCCAAGTCGTCGGGTCTCCACCACCCACTGTCACTTGGTACAGGGACGGAGAGGAAGTAGAGGGTGATGGTAAGAGCGATTTTATTTACTTTTATAATAGGTGTACCTTGATGATTATGTTACTATAAATAGTTTCCTGTTTAATATCCTACTATCCTACTAATATTATAAAGGCAAAAGTTTGTATGTATGGATGTTTGTTACTCTTTCACGCAAAAACTACTGAATGGATTTTAATGAAACTTTACAATAATCTTGCTTATACATCAGAATAACACATAGGATACTTTTTATCCCAAAATTCCCACGGGAACGGGAACTACGCGGGTGAAGCCGCGGGGCGCTGCTAGTAATTTTATATAATAGTTTGTTAAACTAAATGACAAATATTTGATAGCTTTGAATTTTAAAATTAAACTGCCTCCAAAGTTCTCATTAGGCAGAAAGTTTCACCAAAATTGTATTAATCTACCTATTTATTGATCTTCATCCGAACTTTATTATAAAAATAATGTATTTTGTGGGAATTTTGCAACTATTTTCAAGAGTTTGTTATGTGTGTCTTTGTAGCCAGACACTGCAAGTCGCAAGATGAGCACTTCCACACTCTCGAAATAGCTCCAACCACGCTGGAAGACGGTGGGATGTACGAGGTACTGGCTCGGAACAGCTGCGGCGCGGTGAGCTGCCGGTGTAGCCTGGTCGTCGACAAGGGGATCAGGGCGTATGTGGCTCCAGAGTTCTGCTGCGGACTTGAACCTTTGTATAGACTTTCGGATGGTAAGTTACTAAAATGTTACCTGGTAATAATCCTACTTTATCCTGCTATTACTCTTATCGTTTGTAGTGTTTGTTACTCTTTCACGTATAAACTACGGAACTGATTTTGATGAAATCCAATACAGATGTTCCGTAAAAGCAGAAATAACATTAAGATAAAATATCCAAAATTTTACACTTGATTGAGATTTACGAGGGTAAAACCACCAGACTAGCTGCAGTTATATAAAATTTACCTCTATCCTTCCAGGTGAAGAACTTCGCATATCAGCCGTAGTAGAAGCGTACCCCTCAGTGGGTGTCACGTGGTACCGTGACGGTGTCAGACTACGTCCATCACGGCGTGCCATCATGACTCTTGACCGTGACGGTCAGATAGAACTAGCGCTAGCGGCCGTCACTCCGCGTGACGCTGGAGTGTATACTTGCACGGCGTCTAATGAAGTCGGCAGAGCGTCGACGTCAGGCAAAGTGGAAGTCGTTGGAGGAGAGGATAGTGTGAAGAGAATACCGCCTGTCGTTATGAGTCCTGATGTGCCGTAAGTTGTTATAGATTCTTCTTCTTGCGTCATATTCCTCATGTCTGAGGGTCGTGACCACCTCCACGGAATGAAGATGACGGCACATAAATTATGAATATTAAATAATTTAGTTGTCGTTTTATCGAGATCCATGTGAATTTCCCTTAAAAACTAAACAATAACATAACTAAAAATGGGTTCTTTAAAGTTGTTAGGCAGTTAGAGCACTCAAAGAGTATGTCATTTTTAAAGCTAAACATTCTCCCCGGAGAACAAGAAAAGCCTAATGCTGAAGTTTGTTGTCACGTCAAGTCACGTCTTAATTACTCCACTTGAACATTAGTACACATGTTGTCAGGGGTATAAGGTTATTTTGTTCATAATTCCCAAAAAAACTGCAGAAACGAGGATAACGTGGAAACTGTATTTAAATAAAATAAATAAATTCTTTATTGCAGTAAATAGGTTACAATCTTACAATTAGCGCACTCCATCCTGTTATCAGCACACTCCATCCTGTTACAAACATATTTTTACTATCTACTACATAAACAATGAACATATAAAATATTAAAATGGGGTGCGCCAAAGTTCACCTAAAATTTCAACTCCGATAATTGGAAATCCGAAAATTTTCTTCCTAACATTTTTTATCCTAACAATCGCAACTCCTAAAATCTTTGTTCCTAATGTTATAATTCCGAAACATTCAACTGCATAAAGTCAGTAGCAATAAACATCTTTTACACTTTTATTTGTTTTCCTATATTTTCTCAACATAACCATCGTTCATACTATTATTCAAAGTCATATCTTTTTTGTTTAGATTTATTTTTATTTATTATAATCAATATTATATACATAAATTTTTCGTAACTTTGTTTTTACATAACATGTAGGTATAAGTAGCGGCACGAAACTCTAGCGCTGACCGTTATTGCGCAGAAGTCAAAAATAAGGTATCACAGGGGGGCTAGAGGGACGAGGGGAGTGTGAGCGTAGCGCCGGTTGGCTAATCTGCCGCACTCCGTCCCCCGCCACGATAGCACACTCCGCGGACATCTGAATGAACAGTCGCGTTCTAAAGTATATTATTATTGCCGTGGATGGATAGTTTTTTTGAAGTTTCACTTTGTTTGATTTTTTGGTTTTTTATTAGTGTATTTTTAGTAGAAGGTCAATACTATACAACTTAATATTAAAGTTTAAGTTAACTTTAATATTAAGTAGGTAATTATTAATGTTAGCGCGCGCAACAGTACCTAATATCATCCACATTTCGTGCATGATAGACTTACTATTTATTTAAATAAAATATGTTGTTAAAAATATTTGTTTAAGAAGTTATAGTAATTGTAATTGAGTTATAAGTAATTGTATTTTGTTCGCTACTGTACACATGCGCAGCTATCCCCTCTACGTTTCGCTCAGCGCTAAACTTACGTGCCGCTACCTATATAACATATAACGCACGAGCCGAGCGAGCAAAACCAGAGTCTCTGCTCCAATCATTCAGTCAAGTTCCAGTAACGAATCGGTCCTATTCCTAATTATTGGTTTAGGTTATGTTAGAACTGTGACCCCAACGCACGAGCCGAGCGAGCGTAGCGAGCGTGCCGCGGCAGCGGCCGGCGAAGTGCCAGAACCGAATTGGTCCTTTAGTTATGGTTATGGTAAACTCCCAGGCCATAAGCATAACCGTAAACGAGTCGTATAATAATCATTAAAACTATAAATATCATCTTCTACCCACATATATTTTTTATTACACTTGGTAAATGTTTCTTTCTGAGCATGAGTGAAAATATTATGGTAAGTATGTTTAGGGATAAAAGCGTTATGATAAAAAACAGTAGGACTTTAAATATATTTACATTAAAGATTTTATTAGTAATTAAAATTTTCGGACACATCAGTGTTATGAGCATCGTCGGTAGCACTACAAATAGTATGAATTAAAACCTTAGGATGAAAATTTTTAGGAAGCATGATCATTCGGACTAGAAATAGTTAGGAAAAACATTTTCGGGTAAAGAACTTTAGGTGAGCCAATATGGACCCATTAAAATGTGTTTGAATGTCCTCTCTGTGAGTGAGTGAATTATTATGATTGTATGAGCGTGAGAGGGTGTGTAGAAATAAAAAAGAGATTAAAATTTGCACTTACTGTTTACAGTTAAAAGTTCATACTCATATAAATAAATGTAAAATCACAATCCACAATCGTTATTCACCACAAAGTTCACTATCAGTTACATTTTATTTGACAAAAACACCTTAAAAACTTATTAAAACAGAAGAATAACCAATATTGTTATTTATTCACATTTGTTAAAAATACTCTGTGATCTTTGGGGGTAGGCAAGAGAGCAACAAGCAGTGAGATCAAGCCCGTCATTTGACGTCATCGCGCATCGGCTTAAGTTGTAATATTATTTAGTTATTCAAAGGGATCAAATCCCTACTATATCAATAATAAATAACTATTGTAAAAAATATTTTAATAAGTCAATTTTGCATTAGTCATAAATAACTTAATCATTGACTACATCATCTCATTACAGTAACTGACCCCTAACTAAGTTCGAAACTTGTATCTAGAGTATCAGAAACTCATTCACACACACACACTCAGACCGAGACAAACATTTGTGGTTCACACAAATATTCACCCCCGCATGGAAATCGAACCCGCAACCTTACGGATGGCAGTCCGGCATGGTAACCAATCTGCCATCGAGGTCGTCATAAAAATCATTTGACATTTAATTTCAAGTTTTTGTACTTTGTCTACATTAGTAGGATAACTTGGAACTTAAATTATCTCATCTACCGACTGTGCGCACCATCTAGTGAAGACAAACGAAACTATTTTCATCCGAAGCGTTGTTGACTGAACCAACATTCATTTTGTAGTACTTAGAGTTAGTTGTAGGTCAATCTTATAGGTGGGGTTAGTGTTTTCTTTATTTTTAGTTTTCTATAGTATTCATATATTAATACTATTTTAATTTAAAACACTCTTAATAACTTTTCTTGTATACTACTTACTAAAAACGAATTAATTGAACTTCACTGGCTTTTGTATATCTTACGCTTTGAGTATACAGGGTGTCCCGTAAGTAGTGGACCAACGGGATGTGGGGGATAGGGGAGACCGTTACCTACCAGAATCACCAAAATTTGTTGTCCTAGGCCTTATAGTTTTGAAGTTATAACGTTTTTTAGTAAGTAGGTGAAATTATCGTACTATGTGCACATTTTTCTTAATTCTACAAATTCTATTACTTATTTTGATGTTATTTTTATTCAAGGGCGTTAAGAATACATAGGTTTTTCTAATTTAAATCATTTTTTAGTGTAGTTATCATTAACATTAAAATTAACCAACAAAACAAGTGCAATTGTTAAATTTCAAAATACTCTAAGTGGTATTTGAGCTGAGCTGGTGTAATAAAAATGTATTGTAGCCTTGTGGCACATTATTTTAAAAACATCTACATATCATAAGGATTACAAAAACGTATAACACTGTGGTTTCAAATTAGTAGTTTTTTATTTTAACTAATATCAACGTAAAAGGGAACTTTTGAGAGAAAACAAAAATTCATTGCTAATTATGGAAATTCGTTTATTACTCAATTTATTTTTACATTAAGGGTTCAAAATGCTTTTCTTTAGCTCTTGTGCATTAAAACATCTTCGTATAAAGTCTTTTTGTAAACTTTTTTGGGCTCTTTGATGTTTTTTTATCAATTCAGCAACATGATTTAAATTTTGTGATAACTCTCTTTTTATCAGAAATATTTGTCTCATAAACTGCTTCTTTGAGGAAACCCCATAGAAAATAATCCAAAGGATTCAAGTCGGGAGATCGTGGCCTATTTCATGGCCGATCGCTGGCCAGGAAATAGTACCTTCGCGTCCAAACCATCGATTTGGGAACGTCTCATTCAAAAATTCAGTCACTTACCGTGAATAGTGGGCAGGTTCACCTTCGTACTGCAACATTCGTACGTGCTTCTTAACTTAACGAAGATGTTGGTTATGCACAAGGCCTGAAACTGCGCGGAACCACATACTCTCGCGTACTTCTTAACTTTATTCGAAGATGTTGGTTATGCATAAGGCCTGAAACTGCGCGGGAGAGAATGTGGTTGCAGTACGAAGGTGAACCTGCCCACTATTCACGGTAAGTGACTGAATTTTTGAATGAGACGTTCCCAAATCGATGGTTTGGACGCGAAGGTACTATTTCCTGGCCAGGGATCGGCCATGAAATAGGCCACGATCTCCCGAATTGGATCCTTTGGATTATTTTCTATGGGGTTTCCTCAAAGAAGCAGTTTATGAGACAAATATTTCTGATAAAAAGAGAGTTATCACAAAATTTCAAGCATGTTGCTGAATTGATAAATAAACATCAATGAGCTCAAAAAAGTTTACAAAAAGACTTTATACGAAGATGTTTTAATGCACAAGAGCTAAAGAAAAGCATTTTGAACCCTTAATGTAAAAATAAATTGAGTAATAAACGAATTTCCATAATTAGCAATGAATTTTTGTTTTCTCTCAAAAGTTCCCTTTTACGTTGATATTAGTTAAAATAAAAAACTACTAATTTGAAACCACAGTGTTATACGTTTTTGTAATCCTTATGATATGTAGATGTTTTTAAAATAATGTGCCACAAGGCTACAATACATTTTTATTACACCAGCTCAGCTCAAATACCACTTAGAGTATTTTGAAATTTAACAATTACACTTGTTTTGTTGGTTAATTTTAATGTTAATGATAACTACACTAAAAAATGATTTAAATTAGAAAAACCTATGTATTCTTAACGCCCTTGAATAAAAATAACATCAAAATAAGTAATAGAATTTGTAGAATTAAGAAAAATGTGCACATAGTACGATAATTTCACCTACTTACTAAAAAACGTTATAACTTCAAAACTATAAGGCCTAGGACAACAAATTTTGGTGATTCTGGTAGGTAACGGTCTCCCCTATCCCCCACATCCCGTTGGTCCACTACTTACGGGACACCCTGTATATCTATGATCTTACGTAAACAATGTTTATAGCTTGTACTGTTTTATTTTTTTTTATTTTACGATCGATAGCAGAGTGGTCACCATGCCGGACTGTCATCCGTAAGGTTGCGGGTTCGATTCCCATGTGGGGTAAATATTTGTGTGAACCACAAATATTTGTCTCGGTCTGGGTGCGTGTGTGAATGAGTGTGTGCGAAATTTCCGATATCCTAGATACAAGTCTACTTAGGGGTCAGTTACTATAATGAGATGATGGAGTGAATGATTATGTTATGTTTTCCAAATAAAATGCATATCCTACTAGGTGATACTATAAATGCGAAAGTTTGTGAGTGTGGATGTGTGGATGTTTGTTCCTCTATCACGCAAAAACTACTGAATGGATTTTAATGAAATTTGGTGCAGATGTTCCTCATACCTAGGAATAACACATAGGACCACGGGATAAGGTTCCACGCGGGTAAAACCGCGGGGCACAGCTAGTTATACATAGGTACATACATAATTTGTTCCAGATACTCCAAAGAGCCAATGTTTATCCGTAAGCCCCGTTCAAGTGAAGCCCGCGAGGGTGACACCGTCATCATTGAGTGCGAGGTGGTTGGAGATCCCAAACCTGACGTGTATTGGTTACGGGACTTCCTAAAGGTAAGCAGACTAGCTTTCATTATGTTATTGATGCTTAGCAGTGAATGATCTTGCTGGATGTTGTGAATTTCATTCCTGTTTGAGAACCGGTGTTTGCTTTATTTTAAACATGGCCTGGGTTTAAAATAGGTAAGTATTCGATAATCATTGGGCAAATAAATTAAATAAATATATTTTTCAACACACTTGCTCATAAAGGGGCTCTTATTTGTGCAAAAACAGTTGAATAATGACACGCTTGATTCACAAGTGAGTTATAGATTGTTTTTTTAAATTGCTTTAATTAAAAAAAGTTTCGATACCAAAAAAATTGTGTCCATATATTTTAAAAACAAACTTCAACTATGTTTCCTTACTTTTGGTAGGTCTATGGTCGATTCTATTCATTCATTCATTCGATTTTTTTTTAATAAGTATATTATTTTAGTCTTTGGCCGATCACCATTGTTGTGTTGGATGCGCGCGAATAGAAAAACTGTTTATTTATTAGCGAAAAATGATAATTTCTTCGCAAATGTGTTGAAAAACGTCGTATGGTACACGCGTGTATTGATGATTACCTCGCTTGTACCATAAATAACTATTCCAACACACTTGCTCATAAAGGGGCTCTTATTTGTGCAAAAACAGTTGAATAATGACACGCTTGATTCACTAGTGAGTCATAGTTTTTTTTTTTAAATTGTTTAGTTTTAAAGAAGTTTCGATACCAAAAAAAATCGTGTTCATACATTTTAAAAACAAACTTTAACTATGTTTCCTTACTTTTGGTAGTTCTATGGTCGATTCCATTCATTCATTCATTCGATTTTTTTGAATAAGTATATTCTTTTAGTCTTTGGCTGATCACCATTGTTGTGTTGGATGCGCGCGAATAGAAAAACTGTTTATTTATTAGCGAAAAATAATAATTTCTTCGCAAATGTGTTGAAAAACGTTGTATGGTACACGCGTGTATTGATGATTACTATCCTCGGCTATCTTCAGACCCTCGCCTGATGGCTTGGGCCTCAATAGCGCCTCGGAAGTAATCACCAACTTACCTCGCTTGTACCATAAATAACTATTTTTTCGATGATCATTAAACCTTTTGCAAACCAAAGTTTATTAATTTTTCTTCGTTATTAACGTATTCATTTAAAGTTCAGGCATAAAATCTTTAATGAAACTTCTATTTCTTACATAAGTACATTTAATTAAAAAAATCACAATAAAACGGTTTGAGAAAAGAGCTGTTTAATAGTTATTTATGGTACAAGCGAGGTAAGTTGGTGATTACTTCCGAGGCGCTATTGAGGCCCGAGCCGTCAGGCGAGGGTCTGAAGATAGCCGAGGATAGTAATCATCAATACACGCGTGTACCATACAACGTTTTTCAACACACTTGCGAAAAAATTAATAATAAAATATCATTTTCGCTAATAATTAAACAGTTTTTCTATTCGCGCGCATCCAACACAACAATGGTGATCGGCCATAGATTAAAAGAATATACTTATTAAAAAAAATTGAATGATTGAATGAATGGAATCGACTATAGACCTACCAAAAGTAAGGCAACATAGTTGAAGTTTGTTTTTAAAATATAATATGGACTCGTTTTTTTTGGTATTGAAACTTTTTAAAATTAAAAAAAAAAAAACTATAACTCACTAGTGAATCAAGCGTGTCATTATTCCACTGTTTTTGCACAAATAAGAGCCACTTTATGAGCAAGTGTGTTGAAAAAACTTTTATTTTATTCTTCTTTTCAGCCTGACTACTACCGCGACGCTACCCACTTCCGACGGGTAGGTGATGGCCCAGAGTACCGTTTCGAGATACCGCATGCCAAGCTCGACTACACAGGAGCTTACTCAGTGGTCGCGAGGAACGTCCACGGAGAGACAAAGGCTATTATTTCATTACAGATTTTGGTTAAAGGTGAGTTCGTATAGTTAAGTTATAATAAAATTAGGGTATAATACGAGTATGTGTGACTAGCGGCGTCCCGCTGTTTCAGCCGCGTGCTTCCCGTTCCTGTGGGAATAAATAAAACAAGTTGCTTAAGGTGACTGGAGCTTTATAGTGGTGAAAGATTTTTTGAAATCGACACAGTAGTTTTTGAGTTTATTCATTACAAACTATCACACAAAAATGTAAAAAATGTTTCCTCTTTATGTATCTAGATTGAGTTAAGATTTACAGAAAACATTTTAGTTATATTCCTAATTTATTTTCTACAAATTTTCAGATCCAAGCGACGAGGCACATAACATAAGATACGGGTAAGTACTCCCCAGAAACATATTTAAATGAATTCGGAGAAACAAGTACAACTTAATTGAATCCTCTTACCAAAAAATAGAAAGCACAACCACGATTTTGACAATTCTGCTTTAAGTAATCGGAAAGACATGAGTGTAACCTTTCATAAGCCTTGCTAGCAGAAAGTAGACGATAACTCAATGAGAAACATGTTTTTTCTGAGACTAAAAAGTTCATTAAATAAAGATAATATATGTGTCTTGAAAGTCATACCTCGAAATGATATCAGAATTTTGAAGGTAGCTCGGGATCGCACCAACTCAAAAATGGTTGAAACTATCATCAAAAATCTCCCTTCTTTTCTTTATTCCCTTTATCCTCATACTAAAGAACATCTTCCATTTCCAGTACGGTAGAAGTGCTGCCCCGGTTCGAGCGGCACCTGACTGACTTACTGTCGTACGACGGAGACGCCGTCGAGTTCGAGTGCCGCGTCTCCGGACATCCCGACCCCAACGTCCGCTGGTTCCATTATCATGATGTGAGTAGCGTTATTTATATACAATTAATAATAATATTCTAACTAGAAACTCATCGCATCCAATTATTAGCGGTTAGGTTAGGTTAAGAATATCCATTACCAATAATGGTGATTAGCGCTTAATCACCATTATTGGTAATGGATATTCTTCAAACTTTAAATTAAGAAAGACAAAAGGAGTTCATGATGTAACTCTCCCACTTAAAGCTGTGTCCAAGAGGTTAAGCCTAGTGAGCTAGTACGCAATCTGAAATAACTACCTTAATAGGTGATTAAAAAGAAATGTTTTTGAGAACTACCTTAACACCTACCCTTGATAAGGATTTAATGACTTTTATAATAAGTATCTATAAAATTTCTAATTACCAGTAGTTTTACTCGGCACACAGTTCTTTTACATACAATTCTTATTAAAAGGTCTCATCATTTACCTACTACATTTCCCATCTCTATCTTCCAGTTAATACGCGAATGTGCCGATTTCGAGACCACGTTTGAGGAGGGCACAGCTCGGCTGAAGATCAAACAGGTGACCGCCGAAGACGAAGGCACTTACACTTGCGAAGCGTCCAACTGTCTGGGCAAGGCTAAGTCTAGCGCCTGTCTGGTAGTCTACCGTAAGTATACATGTTGTTTTAAAAAATAGAAGCAATTTTTATATTAATGAATAAAATTAAATATTTGTATGTATAATAAAGGCAACCGTTACTGACTGACTGATTTATCAACATACAATTCAAAGCACTGACCGGATTATTATGCTGGCATGCAAATTGTTTGTTTTACGTCCTATGGTTCTGCTAACGAAGGAAAAAGAATGCGGGGTACAGCTAGATAAAGATAAAAGTCATCCAAGTTTCAACGACCCGCAGAGACAATAAAATAATGATTTATAATATTATTTAATACTCATTTCGTCGTTTCCAGCTCCTGGTGAACCGAACACTTTAAGTCAACGACTGCGGCGACCGCCTGCACTTCTTTCAGCGGCATCTACGCCCCGTTCCACGCCGCGGACAACGCCGGCCCGCTCCGTGTCCAGAACGCCAGGTACGTACCAAATAAACAACAAAACCAACAACATTTTTCACTGTTCTAGCAATTGTAATTGATCAATGGTAGCTAGCCCACACATTAACGCAATAATAATTTCAATACACCTCCCGCAAAATGGACGCAACTCCGACGTCTATTTGCGGAGAATAGTCCGTCAACAAGTACTTACTATTTTATACACTACTCATATTTATCGTAAACTTTTCCAGGCCCAGATCCCCGCCGCCTCTGCAGCCCACAAAGACAAATGGCGCCCACATTCTACACATATCCATTCAACAAAGTGGCCGAAGAAGGAGACACTGTCACCCTTCAATGTGCTGTCAAAGGCCTTCCCGTCCCTTGGGCCACATGGGACAAAGATGGCGTCATCATCAGTCCCTCGTCTCGGATCACGATCAAAGAGAAAGACGAGATACTTCGTATTTTGGAAATAGAACAGGTTACAACGGAGGACGTTGGCGTGTACAGGATAACTGTTGAGAATGAGTTTGGAAGAGCGGAGGCTTCGGCGAGATTAGAGGTTATAACGCATAAAGGGAAGTTCTACAGTGGAACAAGGTCGGTTAGCCCATCGCCGAGGAAGAGCTACTCTTACAGGAGCCGCAGAACACCTTCTCCATCGCCGAGACAAGACTGATGACCTCATTCACTTGTAAGTTGAGTCTACGTACTGTCTGCCATACGCGATTTAGGGTACCCTCTTAAAGCTATGCGAATCTTTCGTTGCTTTGCCCATATCGCCCATGCAGGGCTTCACATTTATGTATATTACTTTTATGTCAACTTTGATTTGATTTGATCCCCAGCGACTGTACAATTACATACTTTTATTTGTCAAATAAAACATCATAACATAATAAAATGTCTATTTCAGGATGGATAAGAAAACAGCGAGGGTGTGAACACTAAAATACTTTTTTGTTTTATAATTTATTTTATGTGCATTTTAATTTCTTTTTTATTTGAATACGTTTGGTAGTTAAGTTATAAATGTTAAGTTTTTGTTTTATATATATAGATGTTTGAGTTGCTTGTTTTATTTTAACGAACAAACTATGCAATTGATGTCTAAAAGTATGAAATATTAAAGGATTGTGCGGCGGACATTTATTGGACACTTAGTGTAGTGAAAACGAGTGTGGCTTGTAAAAACCTGCCTAGTTGATGAGGACTTGAGGCGCCCCGGTATTGTGAAATAAATTTTATTAAGAGTTCTTATGATGTTTTAATAATGTACCCTATGGCTATTGCAATAAGAGTCTGCAAGTTTTATATGTTACACAAATACATTTATTGTTTCTATTCTCAGTATAATCTTCTTAAATTCTCGATTATTAGCAGAAACAGCGCGGTTTTCTCCATCCTCTGGTTTATAAGTCTGGAAACACTGCAAATAAATAAGAAAATATGACCATTCATATACCTATTAGGAAAAAAATATCAAAAATTCAAAATTATTCTCTACTGACTGTCTCTGCTCATTTTAAAAAATCTAACTAATTTCCAAAATATAACAATACTCCAAAAAATAATACTCACATTGGACCCTCAGTCCACAGATTGCGTGTAGTACCTATAACATTTGACAACTAGGTGACCCGAGGCGCGGTCATTAATGCGCTCGCGCACCTCAATCCGACCGCGTGCGTGCGCAAACGGTGTGCTGCTATCATCACGTTACCGGCACGCTGGAGATAATGAAGGAAATATATGTTAAATAAAATATACATACATATATGTATACATTATTGTTATAAATAATGTAAAGTTCATATAGGATTTCTGAGTTTTTCCTCGCGGTGTGTCATGGGAATTTCAGAATGTTTTTTCTGACAATGCAATATGATGTAAACTTTCATAACGATCGGTTGTGTAGTTTCAACTTTATCATTATTTAACAAACCTTCAACCTTTCTTCTTATTCAAGATTTTGTCATAGTGAATGTGTGATTTAGAATTTATAACAAAGAGAGGATTATTATTTCTAAGTAGCACCAACATACCTGCCATCTAGCCCTATAATTAGCCAAATATGACTTCAAATTTTCCCTAGTTCTCTTCATGTGTCCCGCCTTCGCTCCTTTCGGAGGGCCTTCTTTTATCCACTTATGGTTCAGAGCTTTAGCCGCAGACATTCTCCTATCAGCAGAGAGTACTAAAAGTTGATCAACAAAATCTTTGGCCAAGTCTGAGATTTCACGGAAGGCGGTCTCGTCGTAATTGTAATTGGCCATTGTAATGTTTGCTGATCTCTCCGGCCAGGTCTCACCGGCGAACGGCATTACGCCTGATAATCTGTAAATTTATTAAATTAAGCTGATAAATTGCAGATGAGGATAAATACCTATAGATAGCGGAAAAATAGGTCTGCAGTGGACAAGGCTTTATACAAAATGAGTCAATGTTATAAGATGATATAACATTATTAAAGAACTAACTGAATTTTGGATTGTGAGTTAAATTACGTGCTAGGATATTTGTGTAAACCACAAGTTTATGATATACTTATGTGAATCTCTCATTCACATATATCACGTGAGTAGTTTCTGTTATGTAGACACATATACAGGTAATAACACTGATTAGGAATCAGTTGCTATATGAACAATAATACTAAGCGATATCTACAGTTAAAAGAAAACTTACAACATATAAGTAACGACACCTAAACTCCACATATCACAAGACAGTGTCAGTCTTTCAAAGTTCAACACTTCAGGGGCCACGTAGTCTCTCGTCCCGTATATCGCCCTCGTTATATGACCTTCTTCAAGAACTCTTGCGAGACCAAAGTCTATGATTTTCACCTGCCCTGAGTTAGGACTCAAGCAGATTATATTCTCCGGCTTCAAGTCTAAATGGGCAATCTTCTGAAGGTGCAAATATTCTAAAGCTTCACATATCTGTCGAACATATGGAACAACGTCCACTTCTTTAATGTGTTCTTCTTCCACTATTCTGTCAAATAGTTCTCCTCCCCATAAGCTGTAAATAAAATTAGATTTACTCGAATATTTTTCTACATGAAATATAATATCTAATACTGTTCGTTCCATCTTTTGTAAGGTAAAGTATTACATTTTACTCTTCCAACATATTTGGAAAGTGCTTTCTGTGGGCCATTGTAATTTCCACGGAAGAAAGAACTATATTTCTTTCTGAATACATTAAATAGGCTAAAAAAACTGTAGTGAGGCAGACATATTTTCGCAAGGTGACTTTTCAATAAAGGCAAAACTCGTTAAAATAAACATTTAAACTTACTAATCCATAACAAGAATAAAAGCATCCTTTGCTACAAACGCGTCAATCAGTTCCACCAATTTGGGGTGTCGTAATTTCTTCATCATTTCAAACTCCCTCATGGCTGTTTCCCGTTTCTTCTGGGTCCTAGTTTTGAGAATCTTGGCTGCGTAGTTCTCTCCTGCCCCGTCCTGTACTAAAACTACGCTGCCGAACGCACCGCAACCAATAAGATCTCCTGTCTTGAAGTATTCCTTTTCAAATAGCTCCATTTCTTTTAGCTCTAAGTCTTTTAGTGGTTTGAGTATGGTTTCTGGAGTAGGCACTGTAAAATTTAAAAAAAAAGAGTTATTATATAGGTATAATCTGACCAAACAATTAAGTTTAATAAAACTTTAGGGTTAATAAAACGGGCAACTTATTTATGACGTTCTAGGACTCCGATTATAGTAAAACAAAAAAATAGTAATAGATCACACAATAGCCGAACCAAATACACGATGTACATTATTTGTACATGCATGCAACGGTGCACGAATATTCGAACATAAAATATGTACAAGTACCTACATTATATTGAATTTTTACAAACTTACCGATACACACACTCGATTCAGATGCGTCGTTAATTGGGAATACAGTTTTTATTCTGAACTTCATCATTCGACCAATGGTTGGGTCTTTTAGCTCAAATGAGGGTATACTACTTATTCCAGCTTCTACGTAAGTCCCGTTGTTTTGTTCCAGCTCTATACCGTACCAGAAAGTTGCTGGCAATAAAGAATCCTTCCTGAAATATTAATGTACAGAAAATACTAAGAATTTACTTATTTGATAAAAGAATGAATTTGATATTTGACGAAGGTTTTCCTAAGTGCAAACCCAACATGGCTAGTCACTTTACATGTTCAAATATTCAAACCTAATTACTTATTTATATTATGATGATAAAAATGAGAACTGTTTTCAAATTATTTTTTAAATTCTGTAGGGACAACAGAAAGTATTTTACCTATCCTTTCAGGTAGAAAGCAATCAATTCGGTTCATAAATGACGGAGATATAAGGCAGCAAACCAAAAACCAAAGAACCTAAACGAATTGGATAATATAAATTTGAGAACATTATAAACTCTATCATCTCCGTTATATACTTAGCTAGGTTTACCTAGGCATGTATCCTAGGCGCACAATTTATAACAAATAACATAACATAATCATTCGCTACATCATCTCATTATACTCGTAGTAACTGACCCCCAACTAAATTCGTAACTTGTATCTAGGGTATCAGAAATTAAGCACACACTCATTCACACACCCAGACCGGGATAAACATTTGTGGTTCACACAAATATTCACCCCGCACGGGAATCGAACCCGAAACCTTGCGGATGGCAGTCCGGCATGGTGACCACTCTGCCATCTAGGTCAAATTATTCATACAACAAACACCTAGAAAAATAAAGTTAAAAAATATTACCAATCAATAATGATGATTTTATTAGTGTCACCTTCCGGGTCTTTCAAAGGTTTGTCATACGCCGATAGCCGAGTAACAACGTTGCTACTCCCCTTAGTTGCATATAAGTAAAACAGCCCTTCTTCATCTATTCTGTAATTATAAGAAAACCAGAGATATAACATACAGTTACATCGTTAAGTATATAACATTAAATTTTTATTTAAAAAATCCCCAACACAATTACTTTCATACCCCCATAACTTTTAAACGGGTTAACCGGTTTTCATCAAACATGTCTAAGTCTCCTTTAATACAAAAAAAAATTGAAATCGGTTCATCCGTTCGGGAGCTATGATGCCACAGATACACACACACAGACACGTCAAACTTATAACACCCCTCTTTTTGCGTCGGGAGATAAAAACAAAGTCGCTGTCTGTCTGTCCCTATATATGCTTAAATCCTTATTAAATCTCAACGGATTTTGAAGCGGTTTTTTTTAATAGATAGAGTGATTCAAGAGGAAGCTTTTTAGCATAATTTATTCCTGCAATCTCACGGGAGCTTCCCGCTACGAGGGTGAAACCGTAAGTAACAACATAAAGACAGTTCAGTCTTGGCGAACACTTCACGTGTAAAAAGTATTGACATTCCGCCAAATCCTTCTGGCTGGGAGAGCCCTACATGCCCCGGGGGCCCTCCCAATATCGGCTCACGGTGGTATGCAGTTCTATGCATTTTCACCGCGTTAAAAAAAAGGTTAAACTTAAGAAGAAAGACACTAGTAATTTTAACAAAGAGGTTTAAAATATATCACCTGCAATAGGTTATTTCCATAATCACATCATTCTCGTCAGCAATTGTCTGGTTCCCGTTCATATGTATATTCAAAGGCAACTAAACGATAAAAAAATCAAATTACAATATCTACTTAATTATTTAAATCGCATCAATGCAGTCGCAAATGAAATTATACATGCAATGCACAATTCGCACTACGTAGCTGTTATCAGGAAATCGCTTTAAATAGGTCTATTTAATGAAAGTAGGTAAGTATCCATTTTCTGATTATAAATTGATCGATGATATTTAGCTGTGTCCCGTGGTTTCATCCGCATACAAATTTTATAAAGACATTTCACCCAAATCCGTTCAGCTGTTTGAGTAACAAATATAACATTAAACACACAAATACATTTTACTTTCGCCTTTAAATTATAGTGAGATTACTTAATTTAATCGTGCGTTGGTTTCACTAAATAATATTGCAACAGACAAAAACTGCAACTCAGTTTATTTGCGGGAAACTACTTACGCATACATTCGCACTCAATAAAATTAAACAACTCACATTATTAACATTGTATCCATTCATTCCGTCATCAATTCTGATATCGTGGCAATTCTCCTGTATTTTATCGTTGTATATCTTCCCTTTATTCCCGGTTGAAGTCTTAATTTCCTCCCGAAGCACTGGAAGGGGTACTATTGCCAAACTAGCTGACGTACTGTTAACGTACACAGATTTCTGATTCGGTAATGCCTTTCTTAGTTCACACGTAATAGTACCTGCCATTCCTGGTTCTAACTTTTTGATAACCAGGACAAACTCCCCGCCTTTGTAATATACCTGGAATATTTTAAGTTTTTGGTCATCGTTAATTATAATATCTAATTAGTTAAGTGGAAGTAAATTTAAAATCACGAGACACCCAAACTTAGAAATAGAATAGCATTAAGTTTCTCCTTACAGATTTACCCAACTCGTAATTATACGATTATAGTCCCTTATGTGAAAATGTGTACCAAAATTCATACTAATCAGTTCAATCAGTTTTACGTGAAGGATTAACAAACAAATGTATGTTCCTATAAACAGACTTCCTCAAGATCATTTCAAATTCTTCAGAAAAGTATAATATCAATAAAATCTCGTAAAGAATAGTATTTTTCTTACCCCAAATCGGCTATTAGTGCGCTCCACTCTATAATGCCCCACAAACCAGACCACGTAGAAGTATGTGGGGTCATCGAGCGCAAACTTGCAGTCAAAGGACACTTTAGACCCGCAACATGCGACTGCTGATTCCAGAGGTTTTTGTAACTCAACAGACAGCTGTGGTTTTGTTGGTGCCGCTGAAAAATCAACGAATAAATGAGTTAAACTTATTACCAGAGTGTAGATTGTAATATAGCAATTAAAAAGGTAACTCACGATTAACAGTCAAATAGCAACTAGCAGATTCTTCTTTATTAGTCTCTACATCTTGCACAACAACAGTATATTCGGCTGTGTCCGAACGAGAAGGATCAATTATTCTTAACCCGATGTAGTTATTTCCATAATTCTCAGCTATAAACTTATTATCCTTGATAGGAATATTATTTTTATTCCAAGTAATTCTAGTGTTGATATTAATCATAACTTTACAAATCAGTCTTATTTCTTCGCCTTCGTTTGTTTCTACTTCATCTGGTAGTAGTTCCTCTATGTAAGGAAGTGTTTCGCTTTCCGATGTCTTCTTATTGTCAATCACTTGTACATCAGTTAGACTAGAAACTAGTCCTTGTTTCGTTCTAGCTACTACAAAGTATACGGCAGAATCTGATCTTTCTGCCTTCAATATGGATAAAGATGAATTTCTTTTAGAATTTAGTATAATGGTTCTTTCACTTTGAGATAATATTTCGTTGTTTTTGTACCAAACATAGTCATCAATTGATTCGTACTGGAACTCTGCTTCTAACTCTATCGTGTCTCCTACATCAACTTCTACATTACATAAATGTTTAACAACACCACCGACTGGTCCAGTAGCGTTTGTGTACAAAACACTATCGTTAAAATTTCTGTGTGCCACAAAAAGCATGGCTTTAGAATTTAATTGTTTATGACTATTTCTGCATACAACAGTGTACACTCCGTGATCTTCAAATCTAACTTTCTTTATTTCAAGTCGATGCCATATTCTATTGGAGGTAATTTTATTTCTTTGGCTAGATGTGATAGGTTTACCGTTTTTATACCAAAAACAGACTGGTTGAGGTTCCCCTTCGACTTTACATTCGAATACCGCGTCATCGTCCTCTTTAACAATGACGTCTTCCAGTGGTTCTTCTATCGTTAATTCGTTTGTTTTCTTATCGTCTGAAACATAATCAATCAAACAAAAATTAACTTTAGAAACTGACATGTCTTGATGTTTAACTTGATCTTCTTTCAAAGTATCAGTATCAAAGTATATTTTCATTACAAGTTGATTCAAGAAGAGTATTAAAGTAGGTAAGTATATAAAATTGAATGTATTGAATGCCAATTTACTTTTTTAAATCAACAATACAATATAAAGTACCTTTATCGGTTATTTCAACGCTTCTGTAATTGTTTTCTGTCGTCATCATTGTTTTATCGGTTTCTGCCAGTTGTTTTATCTGAAAGAAAATGAAACGAGTTTTACTATTTATAAGTAAAGTAGGAATTAGAATTTCTATACGTGATAACGATTTATGAGTTGATAAAAATAAGTGAAACTAAAACTTAACTAAGAGACTACAGAGACTTTTGCCATCCAGCTATGTGAGTCCCTCAAGGGTCAAATAAATCAAGCCTATCTTTGCAGCAGAAGCCTTCCAATTAGACCAGGCCCTATATCTGACGATCTTAGTTCTAATTCTACTTGTAAGGTATATCACAGAAAAACTTTGCAGATATTAATGAATAGACCAATTTTAAACCTTACTACGTCATTACCATGAGGCGGGAATTATATCGAGTTAAAAACAAAAAGGGAATGGTGTCGTGGGACAACTGATAACAACTATTCCTGTTTTGTTTGCTTTCTTTATTTCTTTTATATCTTTGTCTCTTAATAAATAATAGTATTCATCAGGGTCATTTACAATTGTATGATGTCAAACATAAATAGGAACCTCAAAAACAAACCTTTACTGCAGCAATATTATCAAATAATCTTATGTAATAAAAATTTCTTAGCATAAAGCAAGTAGTAACATACATAATAATAAGTTGAGCGAGTAAAAAGGTTGTACGGACTGACTCACTGGTCGTATAAGGCAGGCCAAGGTGAGGCGAGGCCGTAAAGCCAAAAACATTGCAACCTTGTGTGAGCGCACCCTATTTTGATATCAACTGTGTTTACCTCATAAAAGTGGTTTTAATTATTGCATTTACTAGTAGCAGTTTGCTCAGTTACTAGTTGATGGAGTTAAGAAGATTTTAGGCTAGAAATCTCTATATATAAAAAATAAATCCTTATTTCCCTTAGTCACGGCATCTTGAAATTTTGTACAGGGTAGCTTATGGTCCGGGGAAGGACATAGGTTAGGTTTTATCCCGAAATGCCCACGGGATCGAGTACTAAAACCACGGGGCACAGCTAGAATATCGATAAAAGTAGTCTTTACATAGTATAAAAGTCAATTCCCGCTGATGCAGTTGTCAGTCGTCGACAGATAGAGTAATTCAAGAGGAAGATTTTTATACGTATTTGGTATACCAATTCTGCTGGGCAAGGCTAGTGATGTAAATGTAAATAATTTTGAGATTGAAAGAATTTTGTTCCTTCTTTAAACCAAAGTCAATTTCGATAATAACACCTTCCTTTATTTTTCATAGATTCTTTTGGTCTATAGGATTTTTTCGCGCTTACCTGAACTATGACTTTTAGCGGTATGTTTTTGTAATACTGAATTACCAACTTGTACTTAAATAAATTATCAAAACCAATAATAAACATTACGACCTAACCACGAGAAAAACATTACACAAAAATACCTAAATTTAAATATACCATAAAATGTTATTTACATGGTAATTATGTAAATTTATACTAATTTACCTACATGTATATAATATACCCTTATTAAATGAGTTGGAAAGCCGGGTAAAGCCTTGCTTGAATACTTAAAGTGTTTTGCTAATCTCGCTCTGGCCTACTTACCAACTACTTTCCATATAAAGACACATTGTGACACAATCATTATAATTAGGTATGCTAATATTATAATGTTCCTATATTTTTAGGTTTACTTTTGAAACTAAAGTAACAAACTATGTTTATTTATCTATTAATTAACGTTTGCGTATCTTTCCTTCCTTTTTTTTAACGCAGTGAAAATGCATAGAACTGCATACCACCGTGAGCCGATATTGGGAGGACCCACGGGGCATGTAGGGCTCTCCCAGCCAGAAGGGCTGGGCCTACCCACTAAAAACACAGCGACTTCCGTCCGCGTTACATTGGGGTGCCGTAGGATCCCGAGGGGGATTTCTACTACGGCACTCCAACGCCGGGCCCGCACTAAAGGCGGCGCCCCCCTCCTTGAGTATCTTTCCTTCCTGCATTTGGGTAAGCGAAATATGCGATTCTATTTAAATAGTTAAATTTAACACAGGTAAACTATATATACATACGAGTCTACCTAAATAGATAAATTTAACGAAAGTAAACTACCTATATATGTATTTAATTTAAGTAAATTAATAACCTATTGTAATGTTTTGTTTTAATTACAAGCGTACAAATTAAAAAATAATATTTTTATCTATTCCACGAATTGATTTCTAATTGTACTCGAAACCGTATGTTAATAATTGTGTTTCGAAATTAGTAATGAATTCAATTAGTTAGACAAATAAATTCGTCATTCGTTATACATTAGAGGAGGTATATTAATTGTTATTACGGTATATTCGCAAATACCGCTCGCTCACTGACTCATCAAGTCATCATCTCACACTAGGTATTTTTGGTAATGGCCGCCGTCAACACTGCTAATGTAATACGTCTGCAAATATTTGCGGTTTTTATTTAAATAACAAAACATTACTAATATTTTTAGGTATTATTTATTGAGCTAAGTACCCTAAATTCTAAAAATATGTACTTACATTTTCCAATAACGTTTTTAAGAAAAGGATACCCGACCCGGTATTAATCAGTCAGCTTCACTACTTACATCACTACATACCTAGTATAAAACAAAGTCGCTTTCTCTGTCCCTATGTCTCTATGTCCTTATGTATGCTTAGATCTTTAAAACTACGCAACGGATTTTGATGCGGTTTTCAGTAATAGATAGAGTAATTCAAGAGGAAGGTAAGCTCAATCAAGCAAGCTTAATCCTATAATAATTAATAATTTTATCCCCACATTCCCACGGGAACTACGTAAAACCACGGGGCACAGCTAGTAAATGAATAAAAGTACTGGTACTAACTGTACAATACATGTAATTTACAAACAAACCAAGCAACTTGACAACAATCATCAGACATCGCTTTCACTCAAATTGTTTAGAGTTTATTAGTAGATACTTGTTGATGATTGTTTTCCTCTAACATGAGTCACGATTCCAATTCATCTTTTTACTTTATTTATTTGAATGTCGTACGTAACATTACATTAAATGAAACAATAGGACGAAATAGATTGAATAGTAATGATTATATACTATGGCGGGATATTGATGTTAGTCACATTTAACATAACATAATCATTCACTGCATCATCTCATTATAGTAACTGACCCCTAAGTTTGAAACATGTATCTAGTATGAAGGGGATATTTTTACATTATTTAAGAGTATATGCTTCATCTAAAGTTAATCCCACCAAAAACATTCTGTAAAAAACTAGCCAAGTCTCGATGGAGCTGCTTGTTTAACTCTAAAAAGTAATGAAATCTAGACAGACTCGTGCCAAGTCTAAGGTTCCTTACTGCGATTTCTTTATTATTATAGTTAATGTTGTGTGACTTGGCCGTTGAACATTGTTTAAAAGGTTAGTAGTGGGTACATGTCAATTTTGTTTACACGTAATGTTATAACATTATTAAAATACGCAGCTTTATCAAGCCTACAATTGACTGGATATTGAATCAACATTTTTCAAGTGGCTATAATTAAGCAAATTTTCTATCGTCAATGGATAGGTTCTGGATTTTTTAAGATTGGTGCAATAGCGTCATGGAGCACCTAGTTTTGTACCCTTGTGTACATACATGTGTACCCTTCAACGGCCAAGTCACACAACATTAACTATAATAATAAAGAAATCGCAGTAAGGAACCTTAGACTTGGCACGAGTCTGTCTAGATTTCATTACTTTTTAGAGTTAAACAAGCAGCTCCATCGAGACTTGGCTAGTTTTTTACAGAATGTTTTTGGTGGGATTTCATTTCTTTTTGTTAAAACTTGTTTATATTGATTTATTTTATTAGATTTTCTTATTTGACACACTTATTTTTTAGGAGTAGTATTATATTATTAAGCGCCCCGCGGTTTCACCCGCGTAGTTCCCGTTCGCGATTCCGTGGGAATTTCGGGATAAAAAGTATCTATACATAAATAGTTTTTAAGCTACCTCCCCACAAATTGTCAGCCAAATCAGTTCAGCTGTTCTAGAATTATAATTCCCGTTCCCATTCCCGTGGGAATTTCGGGATTAAAAGTTTTCTATGTGCTACTCCTGGTTCTAAGCTACCTCCCCACCAATTTTCAGCCAAATCAATTCAGCCGTTCTTGAGTAATAAATTCCCGTTCCCAATCCCGTGGGATTTTCGGGATTAAAGTGTTCTATGTTCTTGTCCTGGTTCTAAGCTACCTCCCCACCAATTTTCAGCCAAATCAATTCAGCCGTTCTTGATTTTAGAAATTCATGTTCCCAATCCCGTGGGAATTTCGGGATTAAAAGTATCGTATGTCCTTTTCCTGGTTCTAAGCTACCTCCCCACCAATTTTCAGCCAAATCAATTCAGCCGTTCTTGATTTTTAAATTCCCGTTCCCAATCCCGTGGGAATTTCGGGATTAAAAGTATCCTATGTCCTTTTCCTGGTTCTAAGCTACCTCCCCACCAATTTTCAGCCAAATCAATTCAGCCGTTCTTGATTTTTAAATTCCTGTTCCCAATCCCGTGGGAATTTCGGGATTAAAAGTATCCTATGTCCTTTTCCTGGTTTTAAGCTACCTCCCCACCAATTTTCAGCCAAATCAGTTCAGCCGTTCTTGATTTTTAAATTCCCGTTCCCAATCCCGTGGGAATTTCGGGATTAAAAGTATCCTATGTCCTTTTCCTGGTTCTAAGCTACCTCCTCACCAATTTTCAGCCAAATCAATTCAGCCGTTCTTGATTTTTAAATTCCCGTTCCCAATCCCGTGGGAATTTCGGGATTAAAAGTATCCTATGTCCTTTTCCTGGTTCTAAGCTACCTCCCCACCAATTTTCAGCCAAATCAGTTCAGCCGTTCTTGAGTTACAATTCCCGTTCCCATTCCCGTATAATTCCCGTTCCCGTTCGATTATCCTAGTTTTTATAGTTTTCCCTTTATGTGGCCATTAAACCCTAACTCTGTACCAAATTTCAGCTCTCTAGGTTTATGGGAAGTACTAGTTCTATTTTGATGATCATGAGTGAGTGAGTGAGTGAGTGAGTGAGTGAGTGAGTGAGTGTCTAAAATGCGAAACTTTGCTTTCGCTTAACTTGGGAACTAAATGACCTACAGACTTGAAATTTTATTTTAAGTATGTGATTGTATAGCTTACTGGATGACGAAAATTTCAGCGTTCTAGTCTTATCCAGAGGTAGTCAAATAGGGGCCTGAAAATGCGGCGAAATGGTTCCTGTAAAGGATGGTACGGCAGTGTTTGCTTCGCGCTCGACTTGGCGGGGGGCACTGCCGTGCCCCCAGATAAGATTTTCAGTGTTCGATTCCCGTGCGTGATGAATATTTGTGTGAACCACAAATGTCTGTCTCTGTCTGGGTGTGTGTGTGTGAATGAGTGTGTGCGTAGTTTCTGATACCAGTTGCGGACTTAGTTAGGGGTCAGTTACTATTATGAGATGATGTAGTGAATGATTGTGTAATATCCAACAGCATGAAGATACAGTCAAGGTATTTTGGTATTGTGTTTACTTTATGTACTCGTACATAGTATTTTTTCCGTATAATAAGGACACACAAATAACTTAAACTGGTATAAACTAATGATAATGAGTATCGTGACCTGTCTTTGATTGTATCTGGACTATCGTCATAAATCGTGCGGCTTGAGATGAATGGTTGCCGAAAATCCTTGTAAACTATCGGTTTTGGCAGTATAACATAATCATTCACTACATTATCTCATTATAGTAACTGACCCCTAAGTTCGAAACTTGTATCTAGTATGAAGGGGATATTGTTATATTATTTACTAGTAGCTCCCCGCGGTTTCACCCGCGTAGTGCCCGTTTCCGTGGGATTACGGGGATAAAATATAGCCTATGTCACGCACTGATAAATTAGCTTTCCATTAGTGAAAGAATTTTTGAAATCGGTCCAGTAGTTTCGGAGCCTATTCATTACAAACAAACAAACAAACAAACAAACAAACAAATCTTTCCTCTTTATAATATTAGTATAGATGAGTACGAGTATAATACTTCATGTAAAGTTAATTAGATTTTCGGTTTCTTAGGCAGCTAAAGCCACATGAGCCAAAGAAAAGGTCGCTGTCGCTTATAAAGAATTGAAAGAGGCTGTTTTGGAAGAAGCAGGTGGAGGGAGTTCAAATTCAAAATTCAAATTATCTTTATTATCAAGGATTGATACAATCACTTAAAATTAAACTAAATTGATTTGATTGTTAGTTCACTACGCGCCCACTACTGAGAAGAACTAACAAGAAACTCAGTGGGGTTGTCTTTTTTGTTGTGATTGTATTCACAAAATAAAAATATGTGTACATAATGAAAATAATAAGAGATATAAAAAGAGCAATTATTTTCCAAACGATTTTATCAATTAAGTTGCTCCTGTTACACCGACAAGAGCGCATTTAAATTGGATAGATAATTCATTCATTGTCTCCATACATATCGCTGCCGTAACAGTACGGTCCTCTGAGTCCCTATGATCTCTATTAAGGTTTATTTGAATCACCACGTAGAAACTATAGAAACTCTGAATACAAATTAAAAGATCTTTTATGTAAGCGAATATAAAAGGAACCTTAACTTACTCAATAATAGGTTAGTAAGAACAATAAGCACTACATAGTCGTTGAAGTGATTCGTTCCAAAACGATACGCTTTCTGTTATCTTGTAAAGAAAATTGAAAATTTAACGACACGCTTACAATCACTGGACGGTGTTGAAGTATGCTTATTTACATCTTATTTTATACTGTTTTATTTTTTTATTTATTTATACTTCTGTATATAATATACCCTTAAATATAGTACATGGAGGGCTTACCTAATATTAGCACAGTATTTTCTACCAGCCAACAAGCAATGGAGTGCAGAAAAATGGTGGCGTTAATATGGAGGCGTTTATATGGTGAAAACGTTAATGTATAATCCCAAGTCTAAAAATAAACGTCTCTAACGATTACCTTTGAAAAGTATTGTTACTGAGGTTCAAAATTAACACATATTGGAAAAGCGTGATTATTATACATACGAGTATGTCTTATAGTCTGAGACCTACTCTAATCGCGGTCTATCCACCCTACTGTTAATCATCAGTAAGTGAGATGCCCAGCCCTAAGAGTGCTGATAGACTTGAGCATTCGCGTGTAACAGAACATCTAGCATTCGCCATTTTTATATTTTGCCGAACTGGACAACGAGCCGAGCCGAGCGTAGAGCAGAACATTTTCACATTTCAACATTTTCACACTACAAACATTTTCACGAGCATTCTAGAGGATATTCGTCAAAAAATATTGGCTTTGGCTCGGCAAAAAGCTCGCTAGAATGCTCGCTAAAATGTTCTCGTATTTTTCTGTAATGTAACATTCGCGCGAATGCTCAATACAAGTGAATGCTCAAGTCTGTTGGCACCTTTAAGAGATTCTTTGAAAAATGATAGTTTATATTTTTAAGTAATGGTTTATATTTTCATTCATTTTTTGTTCTTCGTTCATATGAATTTTAATTAAATTATAATGAATTTTAATGAAAGCACACGTTACGTTACACAATATGGTTTAATTTCACGTCTATCACAGAAATCGGAATTTACCATAGAGTATTGCAATTTCTGTGACGTCTATACACAAAATACATATACAGCTTAGATATACAGTTACATTACTACTCTATTACAAAAAAATTAAATCAGTCTAGCAAAAACGTGTGACTCAGCATGATGATTTAGCGTTATTACAATAATTGTATCAATGAATCCCCCATAGAGATACCATCACGGATAGACTCGCGATGAAAGTTTGTACGGGATTTACCATTGGTAACCATAACCACATGTATTATGAATTCATGACTTACGTTATACCTACCTATATATAATGTTATTTACTTATATCCTACTAATATTATAAAGGCGAAAGTTTGTATGTATGGATGTTTGTTACTCTTTCACGCAAAAACTACTGAATGGATTTTAATGAAACTTTACAATAATCTTGCTTATACATCAGAATAACACATAGGATACTTTTTATCCCAAAATTCCCACGGGAACGGGAACTACGCGGGTGAAGCCGCGGGGCGCTGCTTGTATTTAATAACTTTAATTAGTATTTCGTTCAGTCACATTTTCCTTTAAATTAATTAAGTAGATACCTATGTAGGTACTTTAAATTTAGTATGAGCGGATTTAATATCCTTTTTAACAATAAATATGAATTTTAATTATAAATATACTAAGTTGATTGTTTATTTACGTTGAAATAGAGCAATGGGTTGATATGATTTTCACTGCTTATACCTAAATCATCTCTACAAATATTAAAACGCAAAGCAATCGGCCACCCTGATTGAAGTCCAACACCTTTTATACAAAAAACAGAGTTCAACTGGTTTCCATAAAACTTTCCAATAAAATATTACTGAGAAACTTGTAAGATTATAAGGTTGACTAAGATAACATAACATACCTAATAATTCACTACATCATCTCATTACAGTAACTGACCCCTAACTAAGTTCGAAACTTGTATCTAGAGTATCAGAAACTACGCACACACTCATTCACACACACACCCAGACCGAGATAAACATTTGTGGTTCACACAAATATTCATCCCGCACGGGAATCGAACCCGCAACCTTACGGATGGCAGTCCGGCATGGTGACTCTGCCCTCTAGGTCGTCGGATTACCTTTCATCCAAAAACACTAATTTATTCAGCAACAACCATCATATTACCGAATTCTTCTCAAAGCTGCGCGGTCAGTAAGCTTGTAACATAACGTACCTACCTATAGGTACTTTGTAAGTAATATAGTGGGCCGGCATCAACAACTGGTCGTATTACAAACTTGACAAAGATATGTCGGTCAGTACGTTCGTATCGAAGTCTACAGTTTGGGAACCGGTCGGACCCATAATCCAGATACGTTAGAGAACGAAAGCTACAAAAAACACGGTGAATGCATTTTTATTTCTTTTACACTGTATCGTAGAGGTCAATAAAGGAGTTTACATTTTTATTGCATTTACGCACAATGTTTCTTTGTAATTGTAAACATAACCACTATATCTTTGTAAAACTTTAGATAATAACAAAGCTGCTTCCTCTGTTTGTACCAAATCTTTTAATTAAACCTAATAGATAAACTGATTAAGGTTGAAGGTTTGTATTGTACTTGTGCTCTACGCGTAGCTAGTTATCATTTTAAAGTATTCATACCTAGGTATTATGACGTTTTTTCTACAAGGTATAGTGGAAATAGGTACCTACCTACTGGACAAATTCTAAAAATCCCTTCTCCGAAGAAAGCCTTGTTATCCGATGCTATTGGCCATATTCTATCCTTAGTTTTAATACAAATACGAGTAGGTACGTAGCCAGTCGGTTAAAACTATGAGTCAGATGTAATTTTACTGTTTAATGACAATGATACTCGACAAGTGACCTAGTAACCAATACACATACCAAATAGTTTAAGAAAGTGTGTAAACGTTTGTTCTTTAATTTAATACATAACTTGTTTTTATTTCAATGTAAATATTTGTGTGATCCATAAATATTATGCAAAACTTATAAATGTAAATCTACACTTTCAGATTAGGAAAAGATAACGAAGAGAAGGAAAACTAATATTGCCTGTTTTTATATGCAACTAGCGGCGCCCTGCGGTTTCACCCGCGTAGTTCCCGTTCCCGTAGGAATATGGGGATAGCATTAAAAACCCTTCTACTGAATCACTCTATCTATTAAAACAAACCGCATCAAAATCCGTTGCGTAGTTTTAAAGATCTAAGCATACATAGGGACATAAGGACACAGAAAGCGACTTTGTTTTATAATGATAAAGTACCTAAATGTTTTTTTTATTTATTTTCTAAGTGGTGCCTTGCTGTTACCCCTGTTTTTACTTTCTGTTTGACCTGTTTGTTTAGTAAGTAACGGTTGCCCTTTGAAATTACAGATTTAATATACTTCAAAATAATCGAACTTCTCTAGCGCTAAAATAAAAATATTTTCTTGATACGTTACATGTATATGTAACGTATCAAGAAAATATTTTTATTTTAGTCAACACCGGTAAAACTCATGACGAAATCAATTTCAAAATATTTCTCAGATAACTGTTAGTAAGAATGCAGTGCTATTAACAGTTCGTATCCCATAAGACACGGTTTGGCCCAAACACATACATTAGTGAGGAATGTCAACAACTACTGATTAAAAGTTGCTTCTAAGTGGACTCAGTGGGACCTTCGAATGCTCGTAGTTCATTTTGACACCAAGTTTTATAGTTATCTATAAGTTATATCAACAGGGAATAACTGTGTGTATACAAATAGGTAGGAGTAATTATAACTCGTATTGAATTTTGTTTAAATATATTTTTCAACACACTTGCTCATAAAGGGGCTCTTTTTTGTGCAAAAACAGTTGAATAATGACACGTTTTATTCACTAGTGAGTTATAGATTGTTTTTTTAAATTGCTTTCATTTTAAAAAAGTTTCGATACCAAAAAAAAATACATTTTACAAATAAACTTCAACTATGTTTCCTTACTTTTGGTAGGTCTATGGTCGATTCCATTCATTCATTCATTCGATTTTTTTTAATTAGTTTTTTTTTTAGTATTTGGCCGATCACCATTGTTGTGTTGGATGCGCGCGAATAGAAAAACTGTTTATTTATTAGCGAAAAATGATAATTTCTTCGCAAATGTGTTGAAAAACGTTGTATGGTACACGCGTGTATTGATGATTACTATCCTCGGTTATCTTCAGACCCTCGCCTGGCGGCTCGGGCCTCAATAGCGCCTCGGAAGTAATCACCAACTTACCTCGCTTGTACCATAAATAACTATAATTTTAATGATTGGTTAGACGTGGTAATAAGTAATACCTAGGGCCTCTTTCACGACCTTCAAGTAAAATTACTTATCAAGTAAAGTTAGTTTGGTTCTTTCTTACTTTATATCAAGTGACAAAGACAAAACATGTGAGTAACTTTCGAAGAACGTTACTTGAAGATGGTGAAATAGGTCCTTACTATAATTTTGAGCATTTTTTATTTTTTTTTTAGTAACAAAATGATTGGACACCTTTTTTGTTACGATTAATAAATTGAAAATATGATTTTAGTATGGGATAGTTCATTTATTTATTTATAACTAGCTATGCCCCGCGTAGTTCCCGATCCCGTGGGAATTTCGAGATAAAACGTAGCCAATGCTCTTTCCCGGACCATAAGCTAACCCTGTACCAAATTTCAAGTGAATCGGTTCAGTAGTTTAGCTGTGAAAAGGTAACAGACAGACAGACAGAGTTACTTTCGCATTTATAATATTAGTTAGGATTAGGAAGTTAGGACTAGTTAGGATAATAGTGAGCCTAACTTAGCTTTATAATAATTTATACAGGCTATATTGTAATTATGAAGACACAGCAGGTCAAAATATAAGTTTGGTGAACAATTAAAGAACTTAACCTACATTCCTAAAGTTACGTGACTGCGCTTTGCATCCTTATAAAGATCCGCATTGACTCATCTTATCTGTACACGAAGAGGTTGATGGGTCATTCAAAATACAAAGCTGCGAAACTCAGTCTGATAGTTTAGTACTCTTGTGGCCTATTTCACGATCTTAAAGTAAAGTTAATCACTAAGTAAAGTGAGTTTTGTCTCTTTCTTACTTTATATCAAGTTATGAGGGATGGGGGGAGGAACAGAGTGTAAAGTTCCTCAACCCCATCACGTCGGGGTCACCAGTTATGGGGATAGGAGATCCCCATAAAGTGACAAAGACAAAACTTGTGAGTATTTACTCGGAACTTTATCTGAAGATCGTGAAAAAGGCCCTTAGAGAAATGTCTTGCACTGCTGTTTGAAGTACTTAAATATTTCTTTATTTTTCTAAGGTTTTAGACAAAATAATTAGTTTTAAGACCGAACCGTATGAAAATTAATGTTATTTTCATTTGCGTTAGGGAAGGTTCATATCTGACGGAACATGCGTCGCGTATTATCGGTCGCGTATCGTCAGAACAGACAAAGGTATAAAAAAACACTTGACCGTTCACACTCAACGCACTAACGTATAATCGGTTATATGAACGTTCCCTTACTACCGAACCCGCAGTAGTTTGTTGTTCCAGATTTTAAGCAACATGTGTACCAAACTTCATCTAAATAGAGTCTTTACTAATTTTTAGGTACGTGAACGCGTAACTAACATTCATCCATCCTCACAAACTTTCGTATTTATAATATTTGTGGGATTATCCTATGACGTCATTATTACGTACCATATTCACCGCATACCTCATTATTCTACTAATTGTGACCCGCGGTTTTACCCGCATTAATCCATATAAACATAGGATAAACCTTGTGTAGCTACCAATTAGGGTATCGAGAACCGGTATAAATAACAGAACCGGGATTTTCGGTACCAGTACTAATCAGAACCGGGATTTCCCGGGATTTTCGGTAATTTCGGGATTTTTTTCTTCTTTTTAGTTTGGGAGGTAGATATAGTCTAAAAATATTAAATAACACATTGCGCATTCTGGCATGACAAGATAAGCATTGATTGCTTTAACACATTAAAATAGCATCACGACTGAGCCTCTTGAAGCAGGAGGCAGGCCAGTGCTGCGGAAACTGCAAAAGCTGTTTTACGATGTCATCTCTACGGGAGAACTCCAAAAGCATGGAACAGAAGCGTGATGTGCTCTACTTCAACAAAAGGGATAAAACCCTGCTGAAGAACTATAGACCCATCTCGCTTTTGAGCCATGTTTACAAGCTGTTCTCGAGGGTTCTCTCAATTCGTCTATCAAGAAGACTCGACGAATTTCAGCCCCTCGAACAGGCCGGGTTTCGAATTTGTTTTCTCATCGCATATTTCACAGTGCCTAAAAACAATAGTTTTCAATCAGTGCGTCCTACCAATGATGACCTACGGTGCCGAGACGTGGACACTCGCGTGGCTGGTCCACCAATTTAAATTCACTCATAGAGTTCTGAAGAGGGTTATGCTCGGAGTTTCTCTGAAATATCGCATTTGCAATGAAGTAATCAGACAGAGAACTAAAGTCACCGACATAGCTCAAGGAATTAGCTCTCTGAAGTGGCAGTGGGCTGGCCACATCTGTAGGAGAACCGATTGGAGCAACCGTTGTTGGAGCAGAAGAGTTCTCGAGTGGACACCGCGACTCGGCAAAAATAGTGTTGGACGTCCTGTGGCTAGATGGAGCGATGATCTGCGCAGGGTAGCCGGGAGAGAGTGGATGCGACGTGCCTCCGACGGGCACATTGGCGCAAGTTGGGAGAGGTCCAGTAGTGGACATAAACAGGCCGTTGATGATTAAAATACAGTTGTAAATTCACTTTTGATAAAGTTGTACACATAAGACATTAACGTATATCGTATCTTATAATTAAACGTTCTTGTTCTCTTGGTAATGTGTCTTCAAAAAGATCAATGCATCTATAGTTGCATCATCTAATGGAGATCTAATTCTGTTACAAAAAAGGCCAGCTGAGGAGAATTTTTTTTCTGACTCTACACTAGTAGTTGCAATTGTGAGAAGGTTTTCATAAGCTTTTTAAGTACCACATTATGTCTTATGATGGAAAAATGATCTACCACGTACCTACAGATACAACATTTTAATGAGAATATGGTTTTAGCTTGAAAATTTTGTATAAAAAGAATAAATGCTCTTAATAGAAGATTAAAATCAAACAAATTATTATATAGTTACGTGATTCGTTATTTCCCGAAAATACCGAAAATCCCGGTTCTTATTCATTGAGAACCGGTTCTTAGACTACTATTAAAGAACCGGGAAATCCCGGGATTTTCGGTTCCGGGATTTCCCGGTTCTGAACCCTACTACCAATAATGTAAATCCGATTAGTCGCTAATGTTATAAGTACTTAGTTTTATTTAATTTTATGTGATATTTCTCAGGATATGATGTGATAATCTTTTTAGTAGAATTACGTACTTACCTATTTCTCATTCACTACCTATCCTTACTAATAATATAAATGCGAAAGTTTGTATGTTTGTTACCTTTTCACGGCTAAACTACTGAACCGATTGACTTGAAATTTGGTACAGGGGTAGCTTATGGTCCGAGAAAGGAGGAGGAGGCTATGTTTTATCCCGAAATTCCCACAGGATCGGGAACTACGCGGGTGAAACCGCAGGGCGCAGCTAGTAGTTTATCTTCCTAAAAAATTATGTAAGTAAACACCTAACCTAATTTACTAATTATTTTCTTTAATAAGAATAAAATCGATAAGTCTGTTTGTAATTTCAAAACGTCGTACGCAATACTTATTAACTATTTACAGTAACATTCATCACTAATAAACATTTTTTTTCTCTGTATGTTTTGTGTGACTAATCTCTAAAAGCTTGACCAATTTTGAAGAGCCAGATAACGGTATACAAGGCCACGTTTTATCCCTAAACTGATAACTGATAACCAGAATCAGTCCATTACCTACGATTGAAACTGTAGGCCGCAGAAAAAAGTGGTTTTACATAACTAAGTACATAGTACAAAACAAAGTCGCTATCGCTATCTGTCTGTCCCTATGTATGCTTAAATCTTTAAAACCACGCAAAGGATTTTGAAGCGGTTTTTTTATAGATAGAGTGATTCAAGAGGAAGGTTTTTAGCACAACTTTATCCCTTTTCCCCCCATTACGAGTGGGAACTACGCAGGTAAAACCGCGGGGCGCCGCAAGTACCGTAATGAACAATAATATCAAGAAATTAAGTTATTTACTACACCGCACCTTACGGGCAGGTAAGGATTTATATTTTGTGTGTGTGAATGAGTGTGTGCGTTTCTGATACCCTAGATTCTAGATACAAGCTCCAAGCTTAGTTAGGGGTCAGTTACTATAATGAGATGATGTAGTGAATGATTATGTTATGTTATATACACGTATTCACTTACGAAAAGGTTTCTAAGAATAATAAACGTCCTTTTCACAATAGTTAAGTAGAATATTACTGATATAAAGTAATACATAGTATATTTACGAGTATTACTGCAAAGTTTTTGACGTAGTCGAATACACTTCGAGGAAAATACACCTCGCGAAGGAGGTAGCTAATTGATAATAAGATCTACATTTCTAGATCATAGCATTTATGTAGTTCGTAGTTCTTCAGTACGTGTAAGTTTTACTAAGTATATAAATTGATATGTATCACATAATGTACTAGCCCTATAAGGTGTCTGAATCACGGAATTGTATCAGCATTGTTATGTGTACAAATAAGCGTTTGTTTTGTTTCTAATAAAGGTACGAACTAATGAGCTTAGATATTGATCATTTAATTATTCTGTCATCTCCTTATTGTAACAAACCCTTATATAGGAATTCTAAGTACTAGAATGTTATATTCAGATATCCCTTTATTTTCCTAATGTTAATGTTTTTGTAGTATACATAGATGTAAGTAAATAAAATATTTATTTTCCATTCACGGGACTATTAAGGAGTCCCGGTCTTTTGGAAGGCTAGTATGGGGCCAAAGCCAACACACGGAAGCCCTTTGACATATTTAATCTTGTGTAAAGGATGCACAATCCGGCGACTATCCCTGTATAACACTATAAAATGCATCCAAGGACAGTCCCCGGTTCTGCTGGGACTATGCAAATATATGGAAAACTACGACTGGGCTATGGGAATGTTATTATTATTATTACATTTTTCTTATTATTATTTAATTAGAATCCTGCAGGAATACAATGAATCACATAATAACCTTGCCCCTCTCCCAAAACATGTCAAATAAAAAAAATGCCTAAGTAAATTGATAGCATAATTTTATAAAGCGTTTATAATATTATTATTATATTATTTAATGACCGGTATTAAATAAATGATTAAACTTAACCCAAATTTTTAATTCTAATTTTAATTGATCAAACGTTTTATTAATGAATAAATTAAGTAAATTAAATGCTTTAATTCATATATAAAATGTATATAAGTACTTATATAAAAATAATACTAACTTACATTTACAATATCAAAGTAAAATTCAATTAACGAACACTTTCCATCAACTAACTATAATAAATCAATTAAAACACACAAAACTTTCAAACACACCAAATCTCTTACTAGTAATAAACTAAAACACTTACCAATTATGTACGATAATTGCGTAAATATAATACAGTTTATTTGTCCTATATATTTATATTATTACGCGAACAGACACGTGTGCACTCCGCCGATAATTTTGTCACAATGTTTAATACAACCAAGAATACGTTCGGTAGTAGGAAGCACACACGTATTTTATCAGTATACTCGTACGTTGGTTACCATAACCACTAACCAGTTTTGATACTTTCTAGCCCTCGAGATTCAGCAGAGAGGGGATCACTACATACATATTATCTCTATCTATAGGCACCAGTCCCACCACTGGCGAGTGAGCGAAGAACTATCGACGAGTTTCTCGCCCAAGAAAAGGACAGTGAACATACATTCCGTGTAAACAAAAGAGAGGCACATATTATTTATAGTTACTCGCGTTTACACCGTCAGCGAGTAACATCAGTCAGAGTTAGTATATGCATCTCTTTCGTTTACACGGAATGTACATTCACTGTCCTTTTCTTGGGCGAGAACTCACCGATAGTTCATCGCTGACTCGCCCGCGGTGGGACCACTGCCATAGTACGTTCGTAATCCACATGAAATATCGTACGTTGACCTGTAGCTATCTATCTCTGTCGCACCTGCGTTAATTATAATGCGTCCCGCTCGCGCGGATGCAATGGACTTTATCTATAAGTACCTACTAATATTTTTTCAACACATTTGCTCATAAAGGGGGGTCTTATTTGTGCAAAAACAGTTGAATAATGATACGCTTGATTCACAAGTGAGTCATAGACTGTTTTTTTAAATTGCTTTCATTTTAAAAAAGTTTCGATACCAAAAAAATGTGTCCATACATTTTAAAAACAAACTTCAACTATGTTTCCTTACTTTTGGTAGGTCTACGGTCGATTCCATTCATTCATTCATTCGTTATTTTTTTTTAATAAGTATATTATTTTAGTCTTTGGCCGATCACCATTGTTGAGTTGAATGCGCGCGAATAGAAAAACTGTTTATTTATTAGCGAAAAATGATAATTTCTTCGCAAATGTGTTGAAAAACGTTGTATGGTACACGCGAGTATTGATGATTACTATCCTCGGCTATCTTCAGACATCCAGATCCAGATCAGCAGAATCCTTGACTTGATTGGGTCATTCATTGATATTGTAGTGACCTTTATGAAGGTCTCTCCCAAAGTCCACCATTAGATAAACACATCTTTGTCATAGTTCCCTTAAAAATACATAATAAAGGATGTCGTGAAGTTTCTATTTCAATAGAACAAGGTTACATTGACAAAATATTATGTACTTACCTAACTAGCTAAATGAATTTCAACCTTATTAGAATAATAGATCAATTGTGTGAGTACTTAAGTATTTATATGTAGTTGTTGAAGTATTTAATAATAAATAGCCCGCAGGGCACCTTTGAGGCGGGGTGTCGGGGAGTAGCGCCCCCGCGGACCTGACGCGGTCCCGGGGGAGGTGCCCGTTCCTCACCTCCACTTGCCTTCACTGGCCGGCGGAGTAAGCACTGACGAGGTACAGGTCCCCCACATCCGTGCTTGCCTTCATTGGCCGGCCGGAGTGGAACCCGCGAGAGCATTTTGGTGCTCGGAGAATGAGGGGCGTTCCGTAAGTGGTGAGTTGACTTAGAATCAAGCTGGATCCTTGGGTCCAGTGGATCGCGGTTTAAAACATATATTTGCAATAGTCCCAGCAGAAACTATACCGTTTTTGAAATAAAAAAGATTATGAATAACCTACACGGTATAAAATAAAACCTCTTTGTAATGTTAACAAAACACAATCTTATTCTAGGAGACAAAATGAAAATGAAAGCTGACATGCAAAATCTCACCAAGTTGTTCATTGACAAAGTAAAAATTTTAGTAAGTAAAATAAAACAAACCCCAGTAATACAAGAAAATAATACAAAAGTCGATTAATTATGGAAACATTAATACGCATAAATAGTACTTTCGAAAATATAAGAAGTGCAATCAAAAACAAGAGCTCCTCAAATCGCCTTCTGACCCTGAAACGAGACATTCAAATATTGAACACCGACCTGGTGGTTCTCGGCAAAGAGAACCATGACCAGTTCGTGAGATCAATAGCCATGGAGGGCTACCTCGCCCTCCTCTCTGCCAAAACGATGCCAATATCTTTGGTCGAAAAACGCAACATTCTCCAGGCGGCCTACGATAAATTAAAGAATTTCGCACTCCGGAAAGAATGCCTTTTCATATTACTCAGAATTCAAAACCTACTCTGCTACCATCTCATCCAACTGGACCAAATCGGTCAAGCTAGAGACATCCTCGAGGCCATGGAGGATCTTTACGATCAAATCAGTAAATCGTCATCGGAACAGTACATTGACGCAGAGGATCTCTTTACCACCGAATCTGTCAACAATATTAGGAGGGTCAATCTCGAAAAAATAGATAAAGTTATCACCAACAATGTTCAAATGCAAGCATTCTTATACAACAAACTCAACTTGCAGGACAAATATACATTATACAATCATACTGTGTTGCGTAGACAGCTGGATATGAAAGAGGGAACACCGCAAGAGTGGGCGCTGAGGACCGCTCGGCTCGGCAACTACTTCACGTACCTCAATCAGATGGGTAACGCACGACACCACCTTTGTGCCGCCTATCACGTTCTTCGCACTTGCCACGATAATTGTAAACTCATGCCAGAAGAATTTGTCATGCAGAAAGCAGATTTTGAGATGCAGTTTCTAGAGTTGAGCCACCATCTGGTTAAATATGGCCTAACACTTTTTAAATTATCAAAGAAGAAAGTATTAAACAGATATTTTTCTCATCCTACCTCTAGAACTGACTTGTGGAAAACTGTTGACTTATTGTCGGACCAAACGACTGCGGAGAATGAAGACAACAAGAATCAAACCGTCACTGGAGAGGAAAAATCTGGCGAAGGCGATGTAGTCACGGAGAAACTTTTTACATTTCCCTCTTTGGATCTAAAAGATATTGAAAGTAAAGTGCCGCTTGAGACGGTGTGTAGCATAGAGGAAGCTCGGAAATTATTCGCTTTTGTTCACAAATGGTTGATGAGAGCGAAGCGTTACTACGATTTCGAGAATCACTCGGCCCAGTACATATCGTGTTCTCTGCAGTTGGCGGAACTTTATGAACACTTTGCGTTCTTTGAGAGAAGTATCGACAACCAGTACAGCATCCAAAAACGTCGTGCCGATGTGTTGGAAACTTTAAATTGTTTGTTAAAATCTTGTGACAATGTGATGTCAGTACAGATCGACGTGATAAGGGAGCTGACGCAGGTGCAACTGGAGCTGATGGCGTTGAACCTGCAGAAACTCTGGCGAGAGGAATCACGGACAAATATCTTTAGAGCGGACAACGATGCTGACTCTATCATCAACTCCCTCGGCTCGGAATCAAATAAGACGCTGACTGAGAAAACTTTGAGCACTTCTAGTAAGAACATGTTTCTTAGGAAGATGGAAGCTGCTACATCGATAAGCGGCAAACTGTTTAGACTCAGCGGGCAACTTGTACACCACTCGCCATCGCAACTGAGCCTCGGGACCAACATACTTCATTAGTAAAACATACAAACCTTAGCTCTTGAAGTAAATTCAATTCAATTGTCATTTTTGTAAATTATAATAAAAATGTCTTTTGTTACATTGAAGTAATCCATTCATTTATTCTTTGTAAGTATAGATAGTTTTCTTTCCTTCCCCCTTACATACCGCAATGCGCTTGATATTTCTAAATTGCGGGACTCCATAGGCACACCTCAGTCACTGGCGCTAATATGTATGAATAAATGTTGCTACACACACAATATTGTAATGTGGCATGCAATGAATGATTGAATAAGCCCATGTATAGGTAGCGGCACGTAAGTTTAGCGCTGAGCGAAACGTAGAGGGGATAGCTGCGCATGTGTACAGTAGCGAACAAAATACAATTACTTATAACTCAATCTGGGGGCACGGCAGTGCCCCCCGCCAAGTCGAGCGCGAAGCAAACACTGCCGTACCATCCTTTACAGGAACCATTTCGCCGCATTTTCATGCCCCTATTAGAGGACCTCTGGATAAGCCCAGAACGCTGAAATTTTCGTCATCCAGTAAGCTATACAATCACATACTTAAATTAAAATTTCAAGTCTGTAGGTCATTTAGTTCCGAAGTTAAGCGAATGCAAAGTTTCGTATTTATAACAGACACTCACTCACTCACTCACTCACTCACTCACTCACTCATGATCATCAAAATAGAACTAGTACTTCCCATAGACTTAGAGAGCTGAAATTTGGTACAGAGTTAGGGTTTAATGCCCACATAAAGAGAAAACTATAAAAACTAGGATAATCGAACGGGAACGGGAATTATACAGGAACGGGAACGGGAATTGTAACTCAAGAACGGCTAAACTGATTTGGCTGGAAATTGGTGGAGAGGTAGCTTAGAACCAGGAAAAGGACAAAGGATACCTTTAATCCCGAAATTCCCACGGGATTGGGAACGGGAATTTAAAAATCAAGAACAGCTGCATTGATTTGGCTGAAAATTGGTGGGGTGGTAGCTTAGAACCAGGAAAAGGACGTAGGATACCTTTAATCCCGAAAGTCCCACGGGATCGGGAACGGGAATTTATAACTCAAGAACGGCTCAACTGATTTAGCTGAAAATTGGTGGGGTGGTAGCTTAGAACCAGAAAAAGGACATAAGATACCTTCGATCCCGAAATTCCTACGGGATTGGGAACGGAAATTTAAAAATCAAGAACGGCTCAATTGATTTGGGTGAAAATTGGTGGGGAGGTAGCTTAAAACCTTGAGAAGAAAATAGAATACTTTTTATCCCGAAATTCCCACGGGATTGGGAACGGGAATTTATAGCTCAAGAACGGCTGAATTGATTTGGCTGAAAATTGGTGGGGAGGTACCTTAGAACCAGGAGAAGCACATAGGATACTTTTTATCCTGAAATTCCCACGAAAACGCGAACGGGAACTACGCGGGTGAAACTGCGGGGCGCTTAGTAATAAAATACTACTCCTAAAAAGTAAAAAATGTGTCAAATAAGAAAATCTAATAAAAAAAAACAATATAAACACGTTTCAACAAAAATAAATGAAATCCTACCAAAAACATTCTGTAAAAAACTAGCCAAGTCTCGATGGAGCTGCTTGTTTATCTCTAAAAAGTAATGAAATCTAGACAAAGTCGTGCCAAGTGTAAGGTTCCTTACTGCGATTTCTTTATTATTATAGTTAATGTTATGTGACTTGGCCGTTGAAGGATACACTGTACACAAGTACACAACTGTACACAAGGGTACAAAACTAGGTGCTCCATGACACTATTGCACCAATCTGTCGCTAAAACCACTACCCATTGACGATAGAAAATTGCCACTTGAAAAACGTTGATTCAATATCCAGTCAATTATAGGCTTGATAAAGCTGCGTATTTTAATAATGTTACAACATTACGTGTAAACAAAATTGACTTGTACCCACTACTAACGTTTTAAACAATGTTCAACGGCCAAGTCACACAACATTAACTATAATAATAAAGAAATCGCAGTAAGGAACCTTACACTTGGCACGACTTTGTCTAGATTTCATTACTTTTTAGAGATAAACAAGCAGCTCCATCGAGACTTGGCTAGTTTTTTACAGAATGTTTTTGGTAGGTTACAATTACTATAACTTCTTAAACAAATATTTTTAACAACATATTTAAATAAATAGTAAGTTTATCATGCACGAAATGTGAATATGATTGTTGCGCGCGCTAACATTAATAATTACCTACTTAATATTAAAGTTAACTTAAACTTTAATATTAAGTTGTAAATTATAGTTCATTCATTTGGCCGTGAGACGAAATGTAAACAAAGAAATACTGGTTGTCAAACTTTTAGCTCTTTTAGGCGAAAAATATATTGTTTTTTTAGAGTTATAAATATGAAAATAAAATAAGACTAAGTAGGCATCTTTGATAAGTCGTCTATAAGTAATTTAGTTTAGTGTAAAAATCAATAAAAAGGTAATAAACAGGATGAGTTGAGTACAAGTAAAAACAATTCATGTAAGTACTTACCTGAATTGTTTTACTACAAAATAAATAAACAACTATTTATTGGTGATCCTCAGAAGAAGAAGAGCTTGAATTTTCCTTTTTTTCTATTACAAATCGGTAAACGGAGGCTCGTGAAGTCGTTATATACAATAAAATTTTTGTAGGGATACGAATCTTTGGCCAAGTCTACGTATTTAAATATATTAATAACACCTTGGTGTATGTTTGGATCTCCGGCGAAGTAAAAGTGCAAGCGCTGTTTGAACCAGGTTCACTTATTTTCATCAAAATCAACGTTCAGATAACAGAAATTTAACGATAACTGAATATAAAACATAATACAATAATTACTTTAAACAAAGAATTATCAAAAATTTACAATATACTTTACTATATAATCGGGAAGAAAACACTCACGTCAACAAGTTGATCAAGAGTAAAAATGACGGGTACAATCCGGCTAAATACGAAAACTATTAATTTTACTTTCATTACTTAAAATGACTGTTCACCTTCATTTAGTAGTATTAAAATGTATCCATAGTTTGAGATTCACAGCATTTTTAGGTTTTAGTAATGTCAATTATCATCGTCATTACTATTACTACCTTAGATGAAGAATTGGTTTCGCTGTGTTTGGTAGGTATCGCCGACGTAGTCAAATGCGGCAACAAATACTACACTCGGCGTATCCAAGCCAGTCACACTGCAAGCTGTCTGTGAGGCGTATGTTCCAAATGTTTTATTAAAATTTAAACATAATACGTAGTAAAATGTCAGTTTGCGTGGTGAAACTGTGTAAAAATAATACTTCAAGAAACAAATTTCGTGTAATCATCAAAAACAGTATACAACAAAGTAGCTTTCTATGTCCCTATGTCCTGATGGCCCTATGTATGTATGCTTAGATCTTTATAACTACGCAACGGATTTTGATGCGGTTTACTTTAATAGATAGAGTGATTCAGTGGGAAGGTCTTAGCATATTTTATCCCCATATTCTTACGGGAACGAGAACTACGCAGGTGAAACCGCAGGGCGCCGCTTGTCTATATATATAAAAATGAAACCCGTTTGCCGTTATCACGTCATAACTTGCGAACGGCTAGACCGATTTGGCTTTTTCTTTTGTAGTTTTCTAAGACTCTGTAGAATGTTCTTACGCAAAAAAAATAAGAAAATATCTCAGTTAGATTATAAAAAAATACATTTAATTTTGCATATTTTAAAAAACGCGCGTAACGTATGTCAATCATTTGATTCGGGCTGTTGTATATACTTCGACAAAAAATCTCCGAGACGCATTATCAGTATTTCATTAAATTTTCAGGTATTTTATGGCCAAAGTGTCTTATTCCCTACCAATTGCTCAAAGGTAGTGATTTCCAGTTTCCAATATTTCTACGCTGTTGCAAGCGCCATGATCACGGATGAACTGAACTGTTCATCCGTGATCATAATAGTTACTCGCTGGCAGTGTGAACATGCGAGTAACTATTAATAATATATGTATCTCATCAGGTATCGCGGTATCTAACCAATCTTTCATCTATGGTTACTAAATACACACATCAAAAGTGTCTAGGGATCAACATATATTTTTGCAATAACTTTTCTCCTGATTGATATTAATTAAAATTTTCTTTAAGGATTCATCAAATAAAGTGTTTTCGTTTGTCACAGTAACGATAAACCAAGTCACCTTTGCATTAATAAAGAAATTTGCCATTTTCCTAATAAAGGGATTTTTGACATTTGAACCACTAACATTAAAGTTCGAAAAAAAGACTGAAATAACAGTTTTCTTTAAAATTTTATTGGGTAACTTAAACAATTAATAATCCGTGTTTCTACCGCGAACACTAACAACACAAGAACATCGGTTTGGCATACTCAAAATGAGTTCATCCAAATCACGCTGTGGAATGGCCGCCCATGTTCGTTGCAACAACAAAAAAAGGTCTTCTTGCGACTGGATACCCTCCATATTCGGCAGAGCTCTTCTCTGTAGCATATCCCATGCATGCTCAATCGGGTTCAAGTCTGGCGACTGAGCAGGCCAGGGCAGGACATTGATGTTAGCTGCGGCGAGAGTCTGTCTTACAACTCTTGCGGTGTGCGGTCGTGCATTATCATGCATTAACTGAAATAAGGGACCGATTTGCACTTGTAGAGGAACGATGACGTCTGATACAATCGTCTCAGCATAAATTTGAGCGTTGAGGTTGCCTCTGATCCAAATCAACTCAGTTCTTCCGCCGATCCAAATACCCGCCCATACCATGATGGTTCCACCACTATAAGGATGGACTTCCTGGCAGGATTTTAATCGCTGTTGGCGTCCAGGGGTTCTCCAGTGTCGTATACGTCTTGTATCCGGTCTCATACCAAAACGAGACTCATCAGAAAAGCACACGAAACGCCATTGTTCTTCTGCCCAATTTCTGTGTTCAAGAGCCCATTGATATCGAATCCTACGATTGTGCATTGCTATAGGTGGTACCCGTAGCGGTCTTCGGGAATGAAGGTTCACTTCATGCAAGCGGTTTCTGACTGTTTGGTCGCTAATTAAGTTCCCTGAAGAGTTATGAAGCCGCACGGCTAACATCATGGCGGTTATTGTTGGAGCTCTTCGAGTTAAGATTTGAATGTATCGGTCTTGTCTCCGTGTGGTGCAGCGATACCGTCCTCCATGGCGCTCAGCCACGGTACCAGTGCTTCGGTAACGTGTCCAAAGTCGACTGATAACACTCTGACTTGTATTCAGAGCTAAAGCCACAGTACGTTGCCGGGAACCAGCTTCTATCATTCCCACGGCTCTGAGCATTTCTTCCCTGCTTAAATGACGTCGCCGCTCCATAATAACGTTGGTTTTAATCAGTAGTAGGGAAACAGTAGCACTAATAATGTCTTCAATGCGTTGTATGTTTTTATAGGGAAAATATTGACAGCTGATTTTCATCTTTTACTCGAATTTGATTCACAGTTCCTGATTCAAATTATGAAATGCACCAAAAAGGATCCATATAAATTTATAAAATCATAAATTTATTACAAAGCCACATCTCAATCTCAAGAAATCCGCATAAAAATGCTTGATCCCTAGACACTTTTGATGTGTGTAGTACTTATAAAACAAAGTCGCTGTCGCTGTCTGTCCGTCCCTATGTATGCTTAAATCTTTAAAACTACGCAACGGATTTTGAAGCGGTTTTTTTAATAGAGTGATACCAGAGGAAAGTTTATATGTATAATACATGCATGATATTGTAGAGAAACACCGATAAATCTAGGGATTTCTAATGTGATGTCGTAAAAAACACATTTTTTGCGCTTACATTGCAAAAGTATTTAATCTAAAAGACATTTGCCTTTTACATGATTTGATTTCAATAAGTATCTTAGAAGATATCTTAGTTTTAAAATAACATTACAGCAAAATTATGATCAAGGCCACAGATTACTAAATAGTTACTACGACAAGGCGACCCGGCTAGTGCTCGGCGGCACAGAATAACTATTTTTTCACCTTCTACATAAATGAAATCGCGTGTTAAAATAATTATTACACGCGAACGAAGTTGAGGGCTAAAGCTAGTATGTTATATATTCTATATTTCAAAGATTAATTAAATATCAAGTAGTCAGTAGGGAGTAGTCTATGTATTATTGATAAAATATGACATACAAAATAACCTTTTTCATGGTTTGTTTACATTTTGTCTCACGGCCAAATGAATGGATTATAGTATTGACCATCTACTAAAAATACACTAATAAAAAACCAAAAATATCAAACAAACTTAAACTTAAAAAAAACTATCAATGAACGGCAATAATAATATACTTTAGAACGCGACTGTTCATTCAGATGTCCGCGGAGTGTGCTATCGTGGCGGGGGACGGAGTACGGCAGACTAGCCAACCGGCGCTACGCACACACTCCCCTCGTCCCTCTAGCCCCCCTGTGATACCTTATTTTTGACTTCTGCGAAATAACGGTCAGCGCTAGAGTTTCGTGCCGCTACTTATAGTTAAAGTGGAACAAACCCTCGTTAATAAATAAAGATTAAAAAAAACAAAAAGCTCTTGTAAGTGAAACAGCAGTGCATCAGCCAATTAATGTGTCGATTAAATGTATTTTCGTACATTTGTGTTTCGATAAAAAGTTATTCGGTGAATCATTACATCGGGTAATTAATGCGTCGTAGAAATAAGGCGTCGGTCAATGAAGCAGTCGATCAATGGTGTTCGGTGAAATGAAAATAGATCAATCGTGTTTCGGAATTACCCTATGTAATTCCGGGTGGGCGGCACTTTCAGCGGGAGGCAGGGAGTAACCACACTGTACGCTACAACTCATTATTATACTGTGCCATAGGCGACGAGTTTCTTATTATTTTTTGCCCTGAATAATATTTGTTACTAATTCTAGGTTCTAGATAATCAGCTGAATTGATTTGGATGATATTTGGTGGATTTACACGGGACGAAGCTTGTTTTAATAAGAAAGACAATTATTTTTTGTTTTCAAATACACATATATTCCATACAATAATATTTTTTTTTTTTTGTTTTCAATTACACATATATTCCATACAATAATATAATAAAATTTAATATAATTTACGCCACAAATACAATATGCACAAATATCAAAGACTTACGAATAAATACAACATTATCAAAGGCAAATTATACAAAATATAGGAAGCAAGTAACCAATTAAGGTTTTGATTAGAATATAATATACTACATAATAATAATTGCCCGCAGGGCACCTTTGAGGCGGGGTGTCGGGGAGTAGCGCCCCCGCGGACCTGACGCGCTCCCGGGGGAGGTCCCCGTTCCTCACCTCCACTCGCCTTCACTGGCCGGCGGAGTAAGCACTGACGAGGAACAGGTCCCCCACCTCCGTGCTTGCCTTCATTGGCCGGCCGGAGTGGACCCCGCGAGAGCACATTGGTGCTCGGAGAGTGAGGGTCGTTCCGTAAGTGGTGAGTTGGCTTAGCATGAAGCTGGACCCTCGGGCTCAGTGAATCGCGGTTTAAAACCCAGGGCGTCTGCTCCACTCTCAAAGTCGTTTCTTGTTGCGACTTGAGCGACTTGTTTGGGGGGCCCAGTTATAGAGCTGGCAAGTCTCCATCCGCCACTTCGTAAGGGAAAAGTCCCAGTTATCGTCAGGTTTTGCACTTGGCCAACTTTGCAGCTATACCACGTTGTAGTATATTAAGTTACAACGATCAAATTTTGTAACAAGATAACTGATTTATCACTTTTATCGGTAAATATATTTTTAACACTGATTAAAAATAATTAAGTAATGATATATTAGAAATTATCTAAAAACACCCATTTGTACCAGTATCCGTCAGATTTGTCCTAGCTATCGTCAAAATGTCCTAGAGTTCGTCAATTTTCGGTGCTAATTTGAACTCTACGCCAATGGATTTAAAGTAGTCATTTTCAATCATATTTCTTGTGATGCAGTAACTCAACTAAAGGTAATGCCTGTTGAATGAAAATTAAAATTCAAAACTGCAGACAAATCTCAACTAATTTTGTTAAAACTACATTTTGGTACATAAAGTTACACACGGAGCCAAAACTGAACACTCACAGTGAGGTTAGTTCTCCAATTTAAAGTCGCTCAGCAAGCTATAGAGAGAGCTATGCTTGGACTTTATTTGAAAGATCGTATTCGGAATGAAGTAATCCGACAGATAAACCAAGTTACCGACATAGCTCCAAGAATTAGCTCGCTGAAGTGGCAGTGGGCTTGCCACATCTGCAGAAGAACCGACAACCGTTGGGGTAAACGAGTTCTTGAGTGGAGATCGCGTCTCGGCAAGCGTTGTGTAGGGTAGGACGCCCAAAAGCGAGGTGGGGTGATGTCATCCACAAAGTTGCTGGTAGCGGATGGATGACATTAGCTGAGCTCAATGGTCAAGCCTGGGCTAACCTATGTTCAGCAGTGGACGAGAGCAGGTTGATGATGACATAAAATTGTCACACACCTACCTATCTATATTTATTTTAAAAATCTGTGTAATGTAAGAATTATATACATTGCGTAGAACATTCAACACCATATAGTCGTTTTTTGCCCTTTCATCTCAAATATTATTACTCGTGAATCCTAGAGTCAAAGTGTTTGCAGACACCCGTCTGCAAACACTTTGACTCTACCTGACGATTCTGAAGAAACTATGAGAAAATACAACGAACGCCAATCCTCAGAGGTACGGAATTACGGAAGTAAGGTCTACTGATATAGTTATGTCTGACTTACGAGTAATATACTTGAGATGAAAGGCTGGTAATACACAGAAAGGCTGGTCCACCAACTAAAAGTCGCTCAGAGAGCTACGAGAGGGCTATACTCGGAGTTTCTCTGAAAGATCGCATTCGCAATGAAGTGATCAGACAGAGAACCAAAGTCACCGACATAGCTCAAAAAATTAGCTCTCTGAAGTGGCAGTGGGCTGGCCACATCTGTAGGAGAACCGATGGCCGTTGGAGCAGACGAGTTCTCGAGTAGAAACCGCGGTTCGGCAAACGTCGTAGTAGGACGTCCTGTGGCTAGGTGGAGCGATGATCTGAGCAGGGTAGCCGGGAGAGAGTGGATGCGACGTGCTGCCGACAGGGCACATTGGCGCGAATTGGAAGAGGTTTATGTCCAGCAGTGGACTAATACAGGCTGTTGATGTTGATGATGATATTTGAGATGAAAGGGCCAAAAACGACTTTACGACTTTACTGGTTCTACGCGTTTGACTTATACACAGATTTTTTAATAACTAAATGTGAAATTATATGTAAGTACCTACAAAATTTATATTTTTTACAAAATCGGTTGAGATATCCTGCACCTGCAGTTTTTCTTTCTCCTTTAGTTTTCTGTCAGAATATTTATTTTCATTTATCAGGCATTGCCAACTATGTTGTGTTTCTGCATCACAAGAAATATGATTGAAAATTACTTCTTTAAATCTATTGTCATAGAGTTCAAATTGGCACCGAAAATTGACGAGCTCTAGGACACTTTGACGATGACTAGGACAAATCTGACGGATACTGGTACATTTGGGTTTTAGAATGTACTAATACCTGACACACTCGAAATAAAATATAAATATGAATAAACTGCACGATTTAATGGATAATATAGAAAGATAATTAATTTTACTATTATAAAAAAATCATCACACATACAAAGGGCCGCCCAATCTTGCAAAATGTTACATCGAACGCAGTGACCTAGACTACAGATTCAGTGGTTAAATCTCACAAAATTCACGAAATCTCGAATTTTCAATTTCCATCGCTCATTTCTCCAAAAAAATTGCAGTTATTAACATATACTGCTATTGTAATGATAGCAAAGATTACTATAAAGATACTGTAATTCAAATTTTATATAAATATATTGGTTGGATCAAAATATGATTATTTTTCTATAATCTGACGAGTACTGGGACACTGTCGACATTACGTGCCTTTCCCTTACATGTTTATAGCATTGTATCGGCGGTATATATTCCATACAATATTATATATTTTTTTTTGTTTTCACATACACATATATTCCATACAATATTTTTTTTTTGTTTTCAATTACACATATATTCCATACAATAATATAATAAAATTTAATATAATTTACGCCACAAATACAATATACACAAATATCAAAGACTTACGAATAAATACAACATTATCAAAGGCAAATTATACAAAATATAGGAAGCAAGTAACCAATTAAGGTTTTGATTAGAATATAATATACTAAGCTTAAGAATACTGTGGCGTAATAAGGGAGCTTAGGGCCTTGGAATAGACACCGTTTGGGGTTCTCCCTTTTTGTAACGTTAACGTTTTCCTGGCGTTAACCAATCATTGCATCTTTGATTTTGTGCCCTTTTTTTGCAAACCAACTATAACTACGCCACTACACAATACAATACAACATCAAAAGGACAAGAATTGTCATCATAACATATAGGTAAAATACTAATTTTACAATTGCAATTGAGTTGTACAAAAGCCCTTCTACAAAAATCTTAAGCTATACACAAATACATAGATTGGAATAAAATTACTTAAAATCTTTATTTAAAAAAACTAAGTTTAATAAATTAGTTTAATATGAATACTTGATCATATGTATTCGGGATACATTATACAAATCAATTTAAAAATTGACGAACCTTTTCATTCCGAGACTGTACATTATGGTACAAGTGTGAAAAGTTGGTGTTTACCGCATTAATTGGTTCGCCGTTTAATAGATTTCTATTAAATGTAAAAATAAATTCATTAATAAATGCATTTTTTGTACAAAATGGTTCTTAAATGCCTAATTACACTTATAATAGAAACGTCCGGAGTTCAGATGGCACAAACTACTTACATCAATCAAATACTCATTACAAACATTCATGTAGATTACAATCTAATTTTATAGTAACATTAATTTTAAAATCTCAATCAAAAAGATCGTTTTTTTTTTTCAATAAAGCCAATGCATCCCTGTTGTAGTTGTATTTATAATACTATAAAAATAATATAAGTTAACTTTCTATCTGTTGCACAACATTTTCGACGGTAACTATGAAAGTTTGAGCTTGTTTTTTCAATGAACACGTGGATCGATTCTTTTCGTTACTGAAAATAAAAAAGGTTTTGTTTAAAGTGCTATTTACTTAAGGAGTGCCATCTACCGGGGATAGGGCATTTCAGAAGAGTTCAACTCTATCAAGAGTTTGTGAAACTTCTATTATGAAATGCTTCATGAATTTTGAATTTATTCGACTGGTGTTATTATTAGACTCTGTCGTAGTGTGAGTATATTCATTTCCTTCTGTGACATTTGTATTGTCATTGTGACCACTATTAGTTGCATGTACGTCAGCAGGTGTGTTGTTTGATTTATCTGAAACTCGTGAGGTATGTGGGATCACTATAGCAGACATTTCACATGCGGTAATGCTTTGATGTTCACTGGTAGTCGGAGTATTGGCAGTGCCAGTAATACTCTCGTCGACACTACCCTTGTCCACTTAAAAAAATTTTGAATTATTACTTTTATTGCTTCACTACTACTAACACCACGACTAGATTGAGTGTCATTTTTATTGGTACTTTTACTTTCCGGTGTGTTCGTATTACCTGAAAATAATAACAAATGAACAATTAATGATCACGCATGATTTACAGATAACACAGTTAGTAAAGTTAGGTACAACACTTAGTATACTTAGGGCTTATTTCACGATCTTATTTCCCTAACGACTTAGTAGTCTAGATGCAAGCTATACGTACTAGTTCACACGTAATACAGTTGGGCACAATAGTTACAGTTAGAACAGTCTATTATTTAGTATGCCGTCGGCAGCGTCCGCTTCGCGCGCTACGTTCTGCCAATGGAGAGCGGCGCACGCGCAGGGAACAGTCAACGGATAATAATGTCAACGATTAAAAGACCCCGCGTTACACAAATACTTATATACAGGGCGTACACACTGATATGTTGATAGAAATGATAAAGTCATTACTACCGATTACTGATTTGAGTACACAATTTAATGATATTAAAAGAAGTAATTAACAAATGAAATGAGATTGATTTGATGAGTACGCGAGGTTGGAGTATTTGTTGCGAACTAACTTATAAATAATTTATATTAATAAGGCAAAATGCTGATGTGTGTAGGTTAAGTCAATAAATGGAGCCCCTACCACTTTGCTTGCTATTTTTCCATCAATAGATTCAGTAATAAACACATCGCCAATAAGTTAAAGTTGAGTAATTCGAGTAGTATATTATGGCGTTCCACGACATCTTTTTTTATGAAATACCTAGTAGGAGTTAAATATATAAATAAACTCACCTGTATCAGCATTCCTAATGTCATCCATTAGTTTTTTCAATGATGCTGATGCCAAACGCCTTTCTTCACAATTACTGTTAACATCCTGAAAAACATAATTCATACTTAAAAAACAAGTACAACATGCACAGATTTCTTACCTCTAATAAAGTTAATTTAAAAAAATAAGAAACCGACTTCAGCACTAAAAAGTAAGAAAATAATTTAAAATAAACGATATTATTAATACCTATTTACAATTTTTTATTAGTTACTTTTGAAGTCAGTGACAGCCCAGGAGGAGTTTTTTTTCCTTATAAGATAGCACGAGACGCGCCTATAATATTAATGAAGGCTTTGGCTGTCACCGACTTCAAAAGAAACTAATTATAAAAATTGTAAATATGTATTAATAATATCGTTTATTTTAAATTATTTTCTTACTTTTTAGTGCTGAAGTCGGTTTCTTATTTTTTTAAATTAACTTTATTTTAAATTTTTTAGTGGGAAGCAAGTCTCCTTCTACAAAAGACGCTTAAATTTTCCTCCAGAAGAGCTTTTGACTCGTGGATCACTTGAATCCTTTTTTGTGGGAGGAAGACTTTACGTCTTTCCTCTGTCCAGGGGAACGACGGGGAATGTCGGACTCTGCGCCGCAAAGATAGAGCGGCGACGCGCTTACCGACTAAAACCCCTTGGTGTGCCACCTCTGCGCTTATGGCCGAAACCGGAATAAACGCGGCTGCACGCTACTACGATCCCGGACAGCGCCTCTACCCTGTTAAGGGTTTCTCCTCCGAGCTAGAATGTAGCTCTAGGCGACAGATGTTGAGTTACCCCCTTCCGAAAGTACCGCGCGCCACCTCGAGGCCTATATGGCGGCAGTGGATCTCCCCCCGGGGATCACTGCCGCAGGTCGGGCGTATGGCGGTTGCAGGACAAAGTGGTAGTCCCGCTTCCGTCTGCCCAACCTTCTGCTGCGGATAGTATTAGTGGAGAGGGCTTCGCGCTTTCTCTCTGCGCAGCTTTTTTTTGCGAGAGTACGACCTCACAAAAGGTGGACACTCCAATCCAAGACCTCTCCTCGCTCACCATAGCAGAACCTACATTTGGCAAGGAGAGGTCGTTTTCCACGATTGCCGCGAGAGTTGCGAGGGCAATAGCCTGTTGCAGGGATTTTTTCGCTGCTCTTTAAGTGTCAAGCAGTTCAACCTCAACGAGTACCGCTTGAATCCTGTCCCATGAGCTGATGTTTCTCATGATTCATAATCTAACACAACCCTGCATTTTATTACTTCTTTTTAACTTCATCATCCCAATTAAACCATCATTTTATTACAAAACTTCTTTATAACCACAAAGGTATAAGAACTTTTTAGAAAATTAACTAAAGTCAAAATAAAAACGAAAATAGAGGATGACGTTTATACTGTCTATTTATTAATGAAAATAATATATACAATCTAATCTGGTTCAGTGTTTGTTTGTAATATCTAAATCATCAGCGTTTTCATAAAACTTTTCGTAAAAAAATATATATTTTTTTACGAAAAGTTTTATGAAAACGCTCTGAAGATATATGTGTAATAAGTACCTATAATAGTTTAAAAAATGTTGTAGGCTCGGGTTTATTTCAGTGTGTGTTAACGAATTAAAAAACAGGACATTTTTATATCTAAAACCCATGAATTGTGAACAGCATTTGATTTAAATACGAAAGAATACAGCCAAAAAAAATTCATCCAGAAATTTTTATGGTATCAAGAATATCGCGAGCAAAACCACGGGTCACAGGTAGTTTTACTTTTAATAATGTCAATCGACACCCCAGCCTACATTGTTGCGGGTTTTTCCTCGACTTTTCCTGGATCCCATCATCAGATCCTGATTTCCTTGAAATGGGACCACTTCGCAAATATCCGCTTTCTAATGAAACAAGAATTTTAAAATGCTCCATTCATGATTTCAAAGAAATCGCGTAACAAACACACAAAAAAAAAATACACGTCGAATAGAGAACCTCCTCCTGTTTTTTTGGAAGTCGGTTAAAAATGAGAAAATATTCGATGTTAACTTAGATAAGTCACTCTATAGATCCCATGTCATACACTGAGCGATGCAATAGACAATGGCCAACATTTGCAAGGCTGTGTGCGTGTGGTACGCACACAAGCTTATAGCCAGCATCGTCTTACTCGAATGCATAGAGTTGCCAGCTAATGAATCTTCCCTATGAAATGGGGAAAACTGTAAAATTGAGTCGTGTTAATAAAAATATTTTAATAAGATGAATTTTATTGAAATTTATAACTTAAATGTATGGGGTGTATAGCAACATATGCGATGTGATGCGAACGATAAAATGTCCTTTTTGCCCATTTTCCTATGGGTGAATTTCAACAAATGCTATTTTTGAAGTGAAAACTTCTTTAGCGGCGCTGAGCACTTTTTTTGTATGGGTAAAAACTTTCAAACTCGCGTCAGGGTCACGTGATGCTGATCGAAAAAGCTTAAGATCGAGGGGAAGGGAGAGGAACTAGTATCTCCCACTCTTTCTACCGTGCCTGAGTGTGCTGCTCTGTTTAGGCGGCACAGGGCGCTTGCGCGAATGACCGTGTGTGTTTATGTACAGCGTCCCACGCGTATCCAAGGATGGTGACAGATAAATAACAACATATAAATTGTCATATTTGTGTACGATAGCGCAATAAATAAACATTGTATTCTACCTCATAAATAATAGTACTTTTATACTTATAATTAAACACAACGTTAATATTGAAGTTTTCACTTCTGCCGGCACTCCCGGAGTGCTACCTTTTTTTCATTATATCGGTGAACTTTTTCATTTTTTTTTGTACTTATATTTTTCAGGTTTTATGTAATCATTAGGATATTAAATATCCCTAAATTCAATAATATCATCAACGTATCATTTAAGACTAAGGAGTAAATTTAGTTTGAATTTTGAATTCTACCGATGCGATGTGACAAACCGGCACCGATTATTTTTCTGTACACCGATTTGTTTAGCTACCGAAATGATATACATATTCAGTGATATGATAAATTTATGTGTACAGCCTTCTTTTCTTTTTTTAATATACCTATTTTAGCCTATATACCTATAATATACCTATTTTTAATATACCTATTTTAGAATAATAAAAATGTTTATATTTATTAACATAGTCTTTAATTAAATGAAGTATAAAAAAACAAAATCTGTTATAAGTTAATGACACGGCATCAACCGATATGATAAATAAAAATGACTTTTAGTTTCATAAGCGTTTCTGTGCTTCTGAGGGCACGTAAAGCTGTTGGTCCCGGCTGTCGTACTAACTAACATCATCGACAATCGTTACGGGTAGTTAGAGCTCTCAAAAGTCTAACATTTGGTTTAACCAAAAAATGTCGTATAGCTCTCCGATGGCAGTCGCTTCACATAAAATACTGACATTCCGCCAAATCGGGTTAAACTTAAAACCATACAATATTATTAAGAGGTTGATTAAATCAGTTCAGTTAAAGATTATTCTAATACACACATCAAAAGTGTCTAGGGATCAAGCATTTTTATGCGGATTTCTTGAGATTGAGATGTGGCTTTGTAATAAATTTATGATTTTATAAATTTATATGGATCCTTTTTGGTGCATTTCATAATTTGAATCAGGAACTGTGAAATTTACTATGTAATTTTGTTTAAATGTTAATGAGCAAGTCTCTGTAATTAATTATTTTATTTTATTATTACAAGTTTATTTTTTTTGTGAAATTTTATAATTCAAAGTTCCTACCTAAAATTAGTCATAATAATTTGGTAAATATGTAAAAAACTTTACTAGTTAATACTTATTGTTTACTATGTAATTTTGTTTAAATGTTAATGAGCAAGTCTCTGTAATTAATTATTTTATTTTATTATTGCAAGTTTTTTTTTTTTTTTTTTTGTGAAATTTTATAATTCAAAGTTCCTACCTAAAATTAGTCATAATAATTTGGTAAATATGTAAAAAACTTTGCTAGTTAGTACTTATTGTTTACTATGTAATTTTGTTTAAATGTTAATGAGCAAGTCTCTGTAATTAATTATTTTATTTTATTATTGCAAGTTTATTTTTTTTGTGAAATTTTATAATTTAAAATTCCTACCTAAAATTAGTCATAATAATTTGGTAAATATGTAAAAAACTTTGCTAGTTAGTACTTATTGTTTACTATGTAATTTTGTTTAAATGTTAATGAGCAAGTCTCTGTAATTAATTATTTTATTTTATTATTGCAAGTTTATTTTGTTGTGAAATTTTATAATTCAAAGTTCCTACCTAAAATTAGTCATAATAATTTGGTAAATATGTAAAAAACTGTGCTAGTTAGTACTTATTGTTTACTATGTAATTTTGTTTAAATGTTAATGAGCAAGTCTCTGTAATTAATTATTTTATTTTATTATTGCAAGTTTATTTTTTTTTTGTGAAATTTTATAATTCAAAATTCCTACCTAAAATTAGTCATAATAATTTGGTAAATATGTAAAAAACTTTGCTAGTTAGTACTTATTGTTTACTATGTAATTTTGTTTAAATTTTAATGAGCAAGTCTCTGTAATTAATTATTTTATTTTATTATTGCAAGTTTATTTTGTTGTGAAATTTTATAATTCAAAGTTCCTACCTAAAATTAGTCATAATAATTTGGTAAATATGTAAAAAACTGTGCTAGTTAGTACTTATTGTTTACTATGTAATTTTGTTTAAATGTTAATGAGCAAGTCTCTGTAATTAATTATTTTATTTTATTATTGCAAGTTTATTTTGTTGTGGAATTTTATAATTCAAAGTTCCTACCTAAAATTAGTCATAATAATTTGGTAAATATGTAAAAACTTTGCTAGTTAGTACTTATTGTTTACTATGTAATTTTGTTTAAATGTTAATGAGCAAGTCTCTGTAATTAATTATTTTATTTTATTATTGCAAGTTTATTTTTTTGTGAAATTTTATAATTCAAAGTTCCTACCTAAAATTAGTCATAATAATTTGGTAAATATGTAAAAAACTTTGCTAGTTAGTACTTATTGTTTACTATGTAATTTTGTTTAAATGTTAATGAGCAAGTCTCTGTAATTAATTATTTTATTTTATTATTGCAAGTTTTTTTTTTTTTTTTTGTGAAATTTTATAATTCAAAGTTCCTACCTAAAATTAGTCATAATAATTTGGTAAATATGTAAAAAACTTTGCTAGTTAGTACTTATTGTTTACTATGTAATTTTGTTTAAATGTTAATGAGCAAGTCTCTGTAATTATTTTATTTTATTATTGTAAGTTTTTAATATTTCACTTTAATTTGTTTTTTTAATGTAAAAATTTCAATTTTATACTTTATGTATACGCCGAACAGGCTTAACATGTTGTTACTTAAATAATGTATACGTACCACCTAACTTACTCATGTTAATACTAATAAATGATTTGATTTGATTTGATTTGAAAAATCAAATTCGAGTAAAAGATGAAAATCAGCTGTCAATATTTTCCCTATAAAAACATACAACGCATTGAAGACTTTATTAGTGCTACTGTTTCCCTACTACTGATTAAAACCAACGTTATTATGGAGCGGCGACGTCATTTAAGCAGGGAAGAAATGCTCAGAGCCGTGGGAATGATAGAAGCTGGTTCCCGGCAACGTACTGTGGCTTTAGCTCTGAATACAAGTCAGAGTGTTATCAGTCGACTTTGGACACGTTACCGAAGCACTGGTACCGTGGCTGAGCGCCATGGAGGACGGTATCGCTGCACCACACGGAGACAAGACCGATACATTCAAATCTTAACTCGAAGAGCTCCAACAATAACCGCCATGATGTTAGCCGTGCGGCTTCATCACTCTTCAGGGAACTTAATTAGCGACCAAACAGTCAGAAACCGCTTGCATGAAGTGAACCTTCATTCCCGAAGACCGCTACGGGTACCACCTATAGCAATGCACAATCGTAGGATTCGATATCAATGGGCTCTCAACACAGAAATTGGGCAGAAGAACAATGGCGTTTCGTGTGCTTTTCTGATGAGTCTCGTTTTGGTATGAGACCGGATACAAGACGTATACGACACTGGAGAACCCCTGGACGCCAACAGCGATTAAAATCCTGCCAGGAAGTCCATCCTTATAGTGGTGGAACCATCATGGTATGGGCGGGTATTTGGATCGGCGGAAGAACTGAGTTGATTTGGATCAGAGGCAACCTCAACGCTCAAATTTATGCTGAGACGATTGTATCAGACGTCATCGTTCCTCTACAAGTGCAAATCGGTCCCTTATTTCAGTTAATGCATGATAATGCACGACCGCACACCGCAAGAGTTGTAAGACAGACTCTCGCCGCAGCTAACATCAATGTCCTGCCCTGGCCTGCTCAGTCGCCAGACTTGAACCCGATTGAGCATGCATGGGATATGCTACAGAGAAGAGCTCTGCCGAATATGGAGGGTATCCAGTCGCAAGAAGACCTTTTTTTGTTGTTGCAACGAACATGGGCGGCCATTCCACAGCGTGATTTGGATGAACTCATTTTGAGTATGCCAAACCGATGTTCTTGTGTTGTTAGTGTTCGCGGTAGAAACACGGATTATTAATTGTTTAAGTTACCCAATAAAATTTTAAAGAAAACTGTTATTTCAGTCTTTTTTTCGAACTTTAATGTTAGTGGTTCAAATGTCAAAAATCCCTTTATTAGGAAAATGGCAAATTTCTTTATTAATGCAAAGGTGACTTGGTTTATCGTTACTGTGACAAACGAAAACACTTTATTTGATGAATCCTTAAAGAAAATTTTAATTAATATCAATCAGGAGAAAAGTTATTGCAAAATATATGTTGATCCCTAGACACTTTTGATGTGTGTATTATGGAATGTAAATAAATAAAATAAAATCCATTTATTGCTTATACATAAGATATAGGTAAGTAAAATACAAACATGTTTTTTTTGTTACATAAGCAAAGGGTGATGGCTCAGCTTTGTGCTACCCGGAATAGTGTACAACTCATGGAATCAAATAAGGTCGAAATGTAAAAAATACGGAAAAATTACGGAGGCAAAATCGCGGGCGAAAGCTAGAAATAATATACAAGCAACTAAAATATTTATTTCAATTAAGCTAACTGTTATTTAATTTTATAACCATAAAAATATTTATTACACATATACTTTAGTATCGTCATATACGTATGCATATTGTCACATTTTATTTTATTACATTGATAAATGTATAATAGGTATAACATACATACAAAATAAAACTACAGTGGGAAATTCTAAATCTGATATCAGGTAACACTAAAAAATGGCGCAATGGCGGCGTGAAAAATTCATCATTTGATAGGTTTTTTTTTTCATAAAATACTATAAGATTTGAGTTACTTTCCGATGGAAGGAGATAGTGTTAGTTGTTTTTAAACGTCCTTTGTAATTCCTGCTGGTTTTCATTGCACAACTAGTCATTTTCAGCAAAATAACTGAATACAAAATCTAGACCGTGCGTGTGTATTGTATGACGTTACAATGAACACTAAGGAGTATGGAACACCTTAGTGGTCAACAGTTAGCCATTATATTTTTGGACGCTATGGCACCGTCCATAGTCAATCTAGAGGTGACTTATCTAAGGATGTTAATGAGGATTTGTTTAAAATTATACGAACCTTTAATGCCTCAACTAAATAAACACCCCAGCTGTACATTATCAGATACTCCGAAGGTTCCATATTCACCTTTATATAACCTGAAATGAATGAAATTTTAACAAATACGCCTACTTAAACAAAATTTTCAAAAACACTAATTGAAGTTTTATTTATATTACTTTCATCATCATTTATTTTATACAGAATATATTTCAATGTATTTGATGCATCTACGACATTGTAATAATCTTCGTATTTTCTCATAATGCGTTTTGCTGCCTCACGTAAACTCCAGGGTGGAGAAAACTCATTATTTTCAAAAGGCGGATCTTCTTGTAGCTTTGTTCGTAATATTTCCTCCATTATTTGGACAAATCTGGAGACCCATTCATCGCAACGGGTCCTTAACACTTGTTCCATGCTGTCGTTTTCTATTTGAAAATTTTTAACTCTCATCATTGGGAACTGGCGTTTTTTACCTTCCGCTTTACCAGTTTTATTAGTGTTGTGCACATTATGTCCTGAACTAGTACAGGCTACAACTTTATCATATTGCCATTCATTAGCTCTTCTGCAGCGTTCAGTTTCGTGAACGGAGAGATTTCTTTGCCAAGAGCTAACTTGTTCATCTGTTTTTGTTAGATCATTCGTAGAATTTTCTGTTTCAAGATATTTTTCATCTAGAGATGTAGATGTAGTTTCGATAATTTCGATTTCAGGTTCTATTTTAAGTGTCTCAATTGAATGTATTGATCTTGGTCTATCGGGGTTTTCACTTGGTTCTCCGTTAGTTGGATTGAATATGTCATAGCTATCCGTAGTTGTTGCCGTTTCATTTGTATGAAACGCTGGTGGAGATCTCGCCATATCTGTTAGAGATCTCACCCATACTAATGGAGACCTCGCCCTAACTGCTGGAGACCTCGCCCTAACTGCTGGAGACCTCGCCCTAACTACTGGAGATCTCGCCCTAACTACTGGAGATCTCGCTCTAACTGCTGAAGATCTTGCCGTAAATGCTGGAGATCTCGCCCTAACTGGTTTTACAGAACCTTTGACCAATATCTCTTTAAATTCCGAACCTCTGATTATTATTATATTGTTAGTATTATTCTTGTACATTTGCATTTCTGGGTTATCCGACAGTAATGTCTGAAAAATAAAAAAGAACTGATTAGCATATTATGTTACTATAGTAGTCTCATTACAAATGTGCGTTACTATGACGAATTTATCTTAATCTGTTTGCAAATAAATGTATATCTGAAGCAATATAATTCACGAAATAGAGAGAAAGAGAAGAGAAATAGTACATTCTTTTTCAATAAATATTTTCCTTTAGTAAAAATTGACCATTAAAATTTTTATAATACAGGATAATAATAGTCTCTAAACTCAGTCACTCGTGAGCTTTTACTAAAAAGAATGTGTACTTTTACATATATTTTATTGTTAATTTCCTCGTTACTCCTATTAGTTCCCATTACTCACTGAGATGACCTATTGTAATATAATTTCTATCCACCTGTACCAATTAATTTTTGTTCGCCGTAGGATATGGTCCCTTAATAAGTCAATTTCTTTTTACTGTTTCAACACCTACCCGCCGAAAAAAGTAGTACTTACAACACTGTTGGTTTCCGAGGCGATGCTCAAACATGTCCTGAATGTTTTTTCAGCGGCTGATAAAGCGGAACCATTTATTTCCAAACCTGAAATAAATATATACGATTTATTACATGATCCTTTTAGAAAAAAAGTTGAACTAGCCGCTGCCGGCAGTTTCACCGGGCTAAAGAATGATACTAAGGAATATTTGTAACAAAAAGTACAAACTAAAAAATGCGGCCAGCTTCTCTAAACATTCATACTATCATAATAAATAAGCTTACCCTTTAAAACCAGGTTACTTTCGATTTGTTGCATGAGGAACCTCCATATTCTGCATATACGAGGATCATTTTCTCTAACCATTACCTCTAACGTTTGTATAACAATATGAGGTATGACAATGAAACAATCTTGACCTGGAAAATTAGAATAATAATTATGCTGAAACATTTTCGTACAAAATAATATTCACACTTAATGCTTGGCTTGGTCGGCAACTAAAGTTGTTTCATAAAAATATATGAAGGAAGGGATGGAGAACTAAGGTCCAACCCACCAAACGGTTAACATAAAGAACTTTTAATACGGAACAATTATGTTATAGCGAAACTTTAACCGTTTCCGCAGCGCACGTAACGGAAGCTATCAAAAGGAATAAAAAAACCCGATTTTGAAACATTATTTATTGGTGCTCCACTAGTATTGGTCTTAGCGTGATGTTATATAGCCTATAGGTTTCCTCAATAAATGGGCTATCCAACACTGAAATAATTTTTGAAATCGAATCAGTAGTTCCCGCCATTAGCTCATTCAACCAAACAAACAATGTACAATGATATATGTACATATGTTTAGTCAGCAATAAGCATAAGCATATAGATATTTACCCGCTCCAATCACATTGTTGAATAACCTATTATCATTCACTATAATATTAATGTCGACCACTATGAACCACCGTACTGCTTTAGGAGATGTTGATAATCCCATCTGTTTTAGAGGAGTCAAGTCAAGTGTAGCTGCATCCAGATGCTCCATATTTTCATGTATCTGAACATTTAGAAAAAAGAACATTACCTTTAACCCATGTAACTTTGTAGTATGTATATAATGTTACTAAAATAAGTATCAGTCTGTAAGATTGCACTGCATGACAGTCTCTACGGTTTATTCCCTACCGCCACCCTGAAACCGCCCCCTCGGGGGGGGGGGGGGGGGGGGGTTGCAACTCCAAAAAAAAACTAGGCCCGGCCGTCCCATCGGGGGGCCGTTAGGCATAAAAATAGTTCACAGATTTATTCCCAACCGCCCCCTAAAACCGAACTCGCGTTTGAAGAAGTTTGTCAAAAATACCAGGAAATCATAAACTATAGGATTTGGTTAGGTTTTTAAATGATCCATTGCAATGGTACTTTAGCTATCAAAAAACAATACATTTATTTGTTTAAATACAAAGTAAGTAGGGTAAGTTCGCCGGTTCGCGTCCATGTACCGGTTCGCGTCCACTTTAAGGATCTCCTTTTAAAAATAAGTAAACTAACACACCAATTAAACGAATAGATATTACCGCTAATACCTCAATGTATAAGGAGCACACACGCATGGATAAATGGGCCGTGCGACAAACCAATCCCGTAAAAAAAATATTTAATCTGACTGGTCATCAAAGGAGAACGTTTGCGCGGGATTTTTAGAAAACAAGTAGTGTGCAGCGGCGCGTTCGATGGTAAGTTTTTAATAGTTTTATGTGAATTTTAGGATACATAGCTATTTCTAGACTTTAATATTGAAAAAAGGAATAATCTTAATTATGAATTTGCTAATGTTTTTCATATTTAACGAATAAAATAAGGTGGACGCGAATTGCTACATCGAATTTACAAACTTTCCACTTTGCGTCCGCAATGGACGCAAACTATACCTACAGGTGCTAATAGTAAACCAAATTGCGTCCACTATTTTCGTTTAATAAATACGATTGACTTGCTATATAATTATAATTTAAAATGTTTTAAGTATTCAATTCATATATTCATTTATTTTTTATATTTTATTTTTTTACAATATAAAATTAGTTATTATTACTATTTTTTTATGGAGACTATGTGTTTATAATATAAGTTAAAAAAAAGCGTTACATTAATTTCGAGAGAAGATTAAATCGATAAGATACATAATGTATACTATTCCCAAGACCACAATATTGAACAAAATCAGTGGGCGCAGACCAGATGGAGTAATGAAACTGGCACTATTTGGAAAGTATTGGAAGATGCAATCGAGCTCTTGGAATAGAAAGAACTTGGCATCAACATCGCCTTCACCTTCCGTTTGCCAAAGACATCGAAGTCATGACCGAATCACTGGAAGACCTGGAGCCCTGGGACAAATTCTTGCTGACTTCGACGGAGTTTCTCATCAGATCGGCCTTAAAATATACATGCAAAAGACGAAAATCATGTCGAATTTTCATGTTGCGCCGAATTCTATTCTTTTGTTGTGCCGAATATATCTACCTATCACAAACGGTCCAATTAGGTAAGTCAAGAAAATGGTCAATCAAGGTGTTCGGGAAATTACGAAGCGTCTTCTCGTCCAAAACACCTCAGTTTCTAAGGACGAAAGTCTTCACCCAGTGTGTGTTACCAGCGATGACCTACAGAACTGAGACGTGGTCTCTTACTATGGCCTAATCATAAATCTCAGAGTTACTCAGCGTGCTATGGAATGGAGAGGGCTATGTTTGGCGTTTCCCTGCGTGATCGTATCCGCAACGAGGTGATACGCAGGAGAACGAAGGTGCGACCACCTTGGTTCTCCTGCGGTGACAATGGGCAGGGCACATAGCAAGGAGAACTGACGGCCGATTGAGCAGCTAGGTTCTCCAACAATGGAGACCACGTACTTGGAAGCGCAGTGTAGGAAGACCGCCTACCCGATAGACAGACAATCTGGTAAAGGTTGCCTGCATTGCATGCTGGCTGTGATCAACCGTCCCCACTGGAAATCATTGGGAGAGGCCTTTGTCCAGAAGTGGACAAACATAGGCTGATAATGATGATGATTGGACAGAATGGAAACAGGATACAAGGCGGAAGAAGGAAGAGTTTAAGTGAATAGTATGCCTCAAGAACGTTACTTAGACTGATAGACGGATTAGATCTTATTTTTTTAAGTGGTGATTTTAGTGATAATAATGTTTTTAATAATAATAATATCTATTCAATCTTATATTCTCAAAGAAATTGTTAAATTACAATCTTTCTTTACAAATTCATATAAATATCACCCCTTTATTCCTTTACTAAGCAGGTGGACGCAAACCGGTTCATAGGTGGACGCGATTTGGATTTTTTGGACGCAAACCGGCTAAAACGGCTATTTCTGATATTTCTCTATATAACAAAAAAACCAAAGATATATTTAACAATACTAAAAGTTAATCCTAAAATAGAGTATATAACAAACATATTAAATATTTTTCTACATAGAAATGAGTGCTGGGATATTTTTATAATTGCTGTCAAACTCGCCAACTGCACTAAATGGACGCGAACCGGCGAACTTACCCTATATAAAATAGCATAAGCTAATAAATATTAGACGAAAACTCGTCCATTTGATTCGGGCCAGTTGACGCCTAGTAGGTATTTTAGAAATTGACGATTAATGAATGCTTGTGAATAATAGCGGTGAAATAAGAGCCACTTTATGAGTTGTTGGGTATTGAAAAAATACTACGCGTGTATGAGTTTTGTTTTTTTTTATTTCTGCTTCTATTGTCAATAAAGAAAAAATATTATACTTACCTAAACAAAAAATTATATTAAGTACTTACATGAATATTCCTGTAAATAAATAAATATTTGTACCTCATCAAAATAATAATGTAATAAATGTATTCATTTTTTATTCGTATTATCTACACATAATCCTAGTAATATTTCAAACAAAATATGATGAAGTTTTTGTCAGAAGGACAAATAAAATATTCTCAAAAACTCATAAGTAAACACTACAATGCATTTCAGATCTCATTTTTTGCACTTAGCAAGTAAAACTGCAGCATACATAGAAGTAAAATAGAATAACAGATCCCAAATGTTAGGGTCTGACCGCACTGCAGCGGAGTGACGCGACACCCAGGCGGTGAGGTATTCTTTCTTTGAAATTGTATGAGTTATACCGCACTACGCTGCAGCGGCGCGACACTGCGCGTCAAAGTTGACCAACTCATCAAATCTGCCGTTCAGTGTCACGTGGTGCAGTTGGTGAAAGAGACGATGACGCGACACTTCACTTATTTAATACAAAATTTACTGTCGCGGCACTGCAGTTCAGTGCGGTATACCAAATAGTGTCGCTAGGTGTCGCGTCACTCCGCTGCAGTGCAGTGCAGCCAGTGCGGTCAGACCCTAAAAGTACATAAATACTTCAGTTTTCAGAAGCAATAGGTAGATGATGAATATTACCTGCATAGTATAATTATCCGATCGATCATCAATTTGGTTATATGAATACCTTTTCGGTTCTGGATCATGGTTTGTGGCTGTTGAATTTAAATGGGTATTATCATTATTATAAGTATTATTAATTTAAAAGATAGGTACTGGCTTGGCTACAATAATGGCTTAGCCGCTTAAGTGTTGTAATAAGTGTAGCCTAATGACTTGATTCTTTAACAAAATTAAAATGCTCCATTCATGAATACTAAGAAATCGCGTTATAAACACACCAAAAAGTCGAATAGAGAACCTCCTCCTGTTTTTTGGAAGTTTGTTTAAAACAAAACACACACAGAATGGATTGTGTTTGTAAAGGTAATTCATAATGACCGAATTTTATGAGAGGTGAAACTCATTTGGGCCAAAAGTTCGGTGTTACGTCCAGTATAAATACGAGTATTTCAATGTTTCAACCTTACAAGATTAATATTGAATTGGCTACTCTGTGTCCAATGTGTAAAAATATGAAAATATGTATAGGAAACAAATAACAATACTTACATTGACTTTGGCTCCGTTTTTTGATCAATTTTTGTCTCAAATCATATCCACTATTTTTATTCATAAAGTTTGAATGTTGACTCTGGAAATATTTTTGTTCTTATTATAAACTTTCTTTCTCTATGATAAAATCTATTTTGTGTATGCTGGTAAGAATTTTGATAATCATCTTGTGCGATTTGTTGAACAAAGTCTCTTTGTGCGACTGGGGGCTGTGGGATGTGTTGAACAAAGTCTCTTTGTGCGACTGGGGGCTGTGGGATTTGTTGAACAAAGTCTCTTTGTGCGTCTGGGGGCTGCGGGATATGTTGAACAAAGTCTCTTTGTGCGACTGGGGGTTGTGGGATTTGTTGAACAAAGTCTCTTTGTGCGACTGGGGGCTGTGGGATTTGTTGAACAAAGTCTCTTTGTGCGACTGGGGGCTGTGGGATTTGTTGAACAAAGTCTCTTTGTGCGACTGGGGGCTGTGGGATTTGTTGAACAAAGTCTCTTTGTGCGACTGGGGGCTGTGGGATTTGTTGAACAAAGTCTCTTTGTGCGACTGGGGGCTGTGGGATATGTTGAACAAAGTCTCTTTGTGCGACTGGGGGCTGTGGGATTTGTTGAACAAAGTCTCTTTGTGCGACTGGGGGCTGTGGGATTTGTTGAACAAAGTCTCTTTGTGCGACTGGGGGCTGTGGGATTTGTTGAACAAAGTCTCTTTGTGCGACTGGGGGCTGTGGGATTTGTTGAACAAAGTCTCTTTGTGCGACTGGGGGCTGTGGGATTTGTTGAACAAAGTCTCTTTGTGCGACTGGGAGCTGTGGCATTTGTTGAACAAAATCTCTTTGTGCGGCTGGGGATTGTGGGATATGTTGAACAAAGTTTCTTTGTGCGACTGGGGACTGTAAATGGCTTACAATGTGTATTGCTTCAAATGTTATAATTTGTGGTACCTGGGAAGGATTCTCCCAAACATTGACATGTTGAGTGATCGGCATTGCTGACAGTTGATTTGGTTGATTGTACACTGTTGGTGGAGTCCCCCATCGTGATTGGGTCGTTCTTCCTTTGGTTGGTGGTTCTTCCATTGGTGTTGAGGGCGTTGGTGGTCGTTCCATTGGTTCTTTGGTTATATATATTTCACAAGGGCAGTTCCCAATTGTGTCTCTAACAGCTTTGTTTCTGCTTTTTGAGCATGCTGAAATATCAAATTGATTAAACTAAAATTATAATACGTACTGAATCGCGTAGCGACACGCTACGCGATTCAGTACGGACGCTATATTTTATCCCCGTATTCCACGCGAACGAAGTCACAGGCAAAAGCCAGTCCTAGTATATGAAAACAAACTCGGTAAAAGATCACTGAGACTAATTACTGAATACCGGTTTGTTAATAATAAATAGCTTGCACATTGGAGCACAAGAAATTATGATGACAGTTTTTACTTAAAATAAGTACATTGAAAAATATATTCATAAAAATTAATACAAACTAGGAGCTTGGGAACATCACACTTCTATTATAAAGGCGAATGTTTGTGAGTGTGTGTGTAGGTTTGTCTCTTTTTCACGTCTAAACGGCTGGAGCGAATCATATGAAATTCGGTACATATGTCATAAGACAACCTATTATAGATGGCAGAGTGGTTAAACACCATGTTTATGTGTATATTAACTGTACATAATAATTTAATAACTTAATCCATAACATAAACACATGCCACATACTATCAAATATTAGGTTGCATAATATTTTTAGAACAAAGAAGAGAAGTCCAATAGCAAAAGATCCAAGTTGAAAAACCAACCAAGTTACAGTAAGTACTAAGTAATGATCGATTCGAAGAGGGTGAGACATCAAAAATAACTTCCACCCACGCTCATCTATTGTGACGCAATTGCGAAGAGGGTGAAATGAAATCCCCGGGCTCGAAGGACAAACCTTTAGCGCGTTTTAACCGAGCGGTATTTCTATCAAGCTTCAAAATCAAATGTTGTAGGATCGCTTCACTTTTTACGGAAAGTGATCTAGGCATATCTACTGACTAGTTTTATCCCACGGTTTATTTTATTATCCGTGAAAGCTGTTGTTGACGATGTTAATCTATCTATAGCCTTTCCTTTTATATTTGTAAAATATTTTTACCATTCGAATCAGTAGTTTACGAGATTAGCGCGCCCAAACAAACTCAACAGCTTTATAATATTCAAGAATCTATATTTCTAAAAGGCAACAGTTACTTGGATTGCACTGAAATTTGGCACACAAATAGCTAAGTAGATATAATGACGTAGGCTAAGAAACCCGCGCGGCGCATCTTGTTTAGTAGTTACTATAGAACCGACTTCAAAGCTATTATTACATAGTAGCTTAATAGGTCCATTTTTAACAAAAAAAAAATTAGAATTTTTTTGAAAAATATACTGATTTATATTTTTTCAACACACTTGCTCACAAAGGGGCTCTTATTTGTGCAAAAACAGTTGAATAATGACACGTTTTATTCACTAGTGAGTTATAGATTGTTTTTTAAAATTGCTTTCATTTTAAAAAGTTTTGATACCAAAAAAAAATCGTGTCCATACATTTTAAAAACAAACTTCAACTATGTTGCCTTACTTTTGGTAGGTCTATGGCCGATTCCATTCATTCATTCATTCGTTTTTTTTTAATAAGTATATTCTTTTAATCTATGGCTGATCAGCATTGTTGTGTTGGATGCGCGCGAATAGAAAAACTGTTTATTTATTAGCGAAAATGATATTTTATTATTAATTTCTTCGCAAGTGTGTTGAAAAACGCTGTATGGTACACGCGTGTATTGATGACTACTATCCTCGGCTATCTTCAGACCCTCGCCTGACGGCTCGGGCCTCAATAGCGCCTCGGAAGTAATCACCAACTTACCTCGCTTGTACCATAAATAACTATTTCAACACACTTGCTCATAAAGGGGCTCTTATTTGTGCAAAAACAGTTGAATAATGACACGCTTGATTCACTAGTGAGTTATAGATTTTTTTTTAAATTGTTTAGTTTTAAAAAAGTTTCGATACCAAAGAAAATCGTGTCCATACATTTTAAAAACAAACTTCAACTATGTTGCCTTACTTTTGGTAGGTCTATGGTCGATTCCATTCATTCATTCATTCGATTTTTTTTTAATAAGTATATTCTTTTAGTCTTTGGCCGATCACCATTGTTGTGTTGAATGCGCGCGAATAGAAAAACTGTTTATTTATTAGCAAAAAATGATAATTTCTTCGCAAATGTGTTGAAAAACGTTGTATGGTACACGCGTGTATTGATGATTACTTACCTCGCTTGTACCATAATTATGGTACAAGCGAGGTAAGTTGGTGATTACTTCCGAGGCGCTATTGAGGCCCGAGCCGTCAGGCGAGGGTCTGAAGATAGCTGAGGATAGTAATCATCAATACACGCGTGTACCACACAACGTTTTTCAACACATTTGCGAAGAAATTATCATTTTTTGCTAATAAATAAACAGTTTTTCTATTCGCGCGCATTCAACACAACAATGGTGATCGGCCAAAGACTAAAAGAATATACTTATTAAAAAAAAATCGAATGAATGAATGAATGGAATCGACCATAGACCTACCAAAAGTAAGGCAACATAGTTGAAGTTTGTTTTTAAAATGTATGGATACAATTTTTTTGGTATCGAAACTTTTTAAAATGAAAGAAATTTAAAAAAACAATCTATAACTCACTAGTGAATAAAACGTGTCATTATTCAACTGTTTTTGTACAAATAAGAGCCCCTTTATGAGCAAGTGTGTTGAAAATAACTATTATAATTCTTTTTAGTTATTTTATAATAAAGATATGGAATAAAATGTTACTTTCGATAATTGCCTACATTATTGACTTTCAAATGAGACATCTTTTGTCTTCCTAGGACGTTTACGTGGATAGCAATCATTAAATCAGTATTGGCATCCGCGCGTCGAGTTGAAAAAAACAAAATATCTAGCTGCCATTTTGTAACGGAGATGGCTAGAGAAAATTGGAATCGTGATTAAAGTATCCCCGGCATCGATGCCCGGCAACCCTGAATATGGCGCGTTTTCGATCGATCGGAGGCGCCGGTTGACCTGAATTGATGCTGGGACCACGCGCTCTCCGTCGCGTCGTCTATCTCTTAAACTGTTCATCGTATGAAAAATGTTTATAAACAACATTTATGGAGAATTTTGTATTCTACAAGTAGATAATAAATACATAGTACAAAAACCCATAGGAAATTAGATATTTTACAAAAAAAAGCGCAAAAATTTTTTTTTTTTACCCTTGGACCTTGAAATTTTATAGTTGCGAACACCCTACCATATGTAAGTTTTTAGGGTGTCAATGAAGGGTATCTCGAATTCCGAGATTCTTACGTAATTTAAGCTTAAATGACTGGGCTACGCCCATTATGTACGCCATTAAATGTGGCCTGCGCTTATGATTGAGATTTTTTTAAATATTGTTTTCTTTTTAAAGGGATGTTAAGATTTTGTTTTTAGGAGTTAGTGTTTTTTTTTTTTAATTTTATTACGTATTAATGTAAGGCCGAGCCACGTTCAGTCGTCAATTATATTGGTTGGATAGTTATTTATAAGTTTATTACGTACATACCTGGAGATGACGATGTCTACAATGACAGATTAGTTATATTTCACCAAAGTCTTATTGCTCACTAACGAACTACAATTTAACTAAACACTCATATGAAAAATATCAAGATTACGAATAATATCCATGCAGAAAGAGATTTCAAACTCCGGTATTGATTATTTACTAGAGCGGTGTTGCCATTTACTAGAGCGGTGTTGCCACTATAGAATAATATACTCCTGTTATCCAGTTGCCAGTTGTCTAAAAATCTGTTACCCATTTATATTTGGGCTTGTTCGCACAGCGATATTTCACCGCGAGGTCTTTATTTCGCGTATTATTATACGATTGATTGGAATTACACATGTCAGCCTGTAAATCAAGCCGCACACCAAAGCAGCAATTTTTTCCAGGCAACAATGTGGCGAAAAAGAAATATTAACCCCATACATTATTTTCCTACTGGTCTGCACAACAAAGACACATTTTGTGTCTCGGTGCATTTTATGGCGCGATAACTCGCGCGCCATACTTTTAGAAAATAAAACGTGTTCAATATCAAGCAATATTTGTGGCGTGAAACTCGCAACGGCAAATATGACAAGGTAGTTTTTATTAAAGAAATAAAAAAAAACTGTTCTCCAAGATTATAGTAATTAATAATTTAATCAGAAATTTAAACTTATTCATATGGCATAACATAAAACAAATGTTTGGAAACAAAATGTAGACAGAATTTGTTGCCTGGAACCTTTGTTGCTTCGGTATGGGGCGGGGCACCGACAAGAGCATCGCATCGCTCTAAAATTCATGAAGATGACGAGACGGATATAGTCATAAGTACTTTATACTGCACAAGATATTCGCGCGAAAATAAATACTCGCTATATAAGAAACATCTTTTTAAAGGAAGATTATGTAAAAAAATGAATTTAATTTTACTACAAAAATAATGCCGAGCCATGTTCAGTCGCCTGTGTGTTATTAAAATTTTGTATATTTCTAGTTTACTAGGTACATACCTGGAGATAAAGATGTCTACAATGGCAGATTAGTTATATTTCACCAAAATCTTATTGCTCACTAACGAACTACAATTTAACACTCACATGAAAAATACCAATTTCACGAATACACAATTTCAATGCTGAAATGAAATTGTACAATTTATTGATTATATTTACTAGATACGGTGTTGCCACTTGCAAAACCATAAAATCTGTGATGCCTAGTCTAAAAATCTGTATGGGTAAAAGAGTAGAGATTAATGTTTGTGGAACTAAATATATTCTGTGGCTGGCAACACTTCATTTAAAGTCAATCTTGTCATTAATAGTGCGTGTGAATGCCTAACAATACAATTATTATTTTCAGGTAAATCCAAGAGTATACATAAATAATTCCAGGAAATAATCTATTTCTGTGCCAAGTTTCATCCAATTCCGTTTAATAGTTTTTGCGTGAAAGAGTAATATAGTTTATAAAATCTAGGATGATCTCTGTGACATATTATGTCAAACTTTCGTTCATAGCTTATAGTACTTAGTACTACTCTAAGGTTCATAGTTGGCAAGATCTAAATCTATGTCGATAGAAATTATCGATGTTTCTGACTATTAAAGATGATAATGTTAAATTATATTGAGATTAAACGCTAGGTACTAAATTAAACGAATATTTTAATTACAAAAAGCAATTATTCTCTTAAAAGGGGTACACCCAATCCATATCTGAATCAGTTTCTTATGGAATATTACATGAGTAAGTTAGAAATTGGATTTGATTTACTTAGTATTATTTTATATCAAATTTAAAATAATGTTTATGATATTAAAATATACTTACAATAAAATTAAAATACACTTTATTTTAAATGAGTTTTATTTAAAATATCGATAATTTGTAGTCCGTGGAATGTCCGTGGTCACGATGATACATCGCCCAACACTAAACAGGTCGACATGCCCATAAAGTATGACATTAACATGTACTGACTGTAGTACTAAGAAAATCAGAACTTTATTGGCGGGATTTCACTGACAGCTGTCACAGAGATCATCCTAAATATCCTCATAATCTTCTGCATTTATAATAAAATGTATTAATAGGATTTAACCACAAGTTGTGATGTAAAGTGGTTATGTGAAGTTAGCTTAGAATCATCACAAATTGTTAATGCCAATAATACAATAATTAAATTAGTAAGTATTAAAACCAGTTATTATATAGTATGGGGGATACCAGTAAAACGACAGTGGCGACCTCATTTGTTGTCTACTCTTTTTAGACGGACTATATTTAAGCGCATGCCTGAGTAAGCAGTTGAGCACTCTGGCAACACTGATTGGCGGGAAGTTGATCACCGTACAAAATGTGTGTGTGATACGCATATTCTATTCCACCTACCGATAAAAGTAAAGCGTGTTTTTTTATATTTATAATACCCAGCAAACATTACAGTGACAAAGGCAATACGTACAAAAATTGTTATAAAACTGTTCAATGATCATATACTTAACTGAATATCTATAATATGTATTAAGTACTTACTTTATTTTTGTAGTACTTTATTTTAACTAGGCATAGTGGGTTATTATCAACTGGAAATCAGAAGGGAAGTAGCTCTTGCCATTTATGTCATAAAGGTGGTGCGGGGTAAGATTCACAACCCACGACTCCTGGAATCGGTGCGGTTAAGTATACCGGACGAGTACGTGGGGCGCCGCCGACCGCCACTGTTACCAACCAACCTTCTGCAACACGCGCCACTCACGCGTGCGTTGCGTTGCGTCATAACAATTATTATTATGTCGGAACAAGCGGACATGTTTTTCAGTTTTATCAGCTGAATTGATTTGGATGATACTTGGTGGATTTACACGGGACGAAGCTTGTTTTAATAAGAAAGACAATTGTTTTAAATTCATATATTTTACACAATAATAATATAACAAAATTGTATTGTACTCTACAAATACAATATACACAAATATCAAAGACTTTCGATTACATTATCAAAGCCAAATTATACAGTAAATGCAACACAGTACATGGACATGGACTTACGTAAGTAGGTATTAAATGTAAAAAACCAATAGGTTTTGATTATAGGTACTTGTCTAGAATGTATTAAGCTTAGGAATACTGTGGCGTAATAAGGGAGCTTAGGGCCTTGGAATAGACACCGTTTGGGGTCTTCCCTTTATGTAACGTTAACGTTTTCCTGGCGTTAACCAATCATTGCATCTTTGATTGTGCCCTCTTTTTGCAAACCGACTATAACTACGCCACTGGATATACAACATCAATAGGACAAGAATTCTCCTCATAACATATACATAAAAGGTAAAACTCCTATTTTACAATTGCAATAATTGTGTTTAAAATGCCTTTTAACAAAAAGTCTTAATATTGGTAATTTCTCCAGACCTGGCGCCACCAAAATACTCACACTAATGCAATTTTCTGTCGCCCGTAGCCAATAAAGTTCCAAAAAAGGGACCGATTCTCTTAAAGAAACTGTTACTGTTATAGAATTCGCCACTGTAAACACTAAAACCGAGGTGTTACGTTTCACAACCCACCGAAACCCTGGATATGATCAGTATAACCTTAGATTTTTACATTTAAATGTCACCACATTGATGACAATAGTTTTTGAAGTGAAAACTTCTTTAGCGGCGCTGAGCACTTTTTTTTGTATGGGTAAAAACTTTCAAACTCGCGTCAGGGTCACGTGATGCTGATCGAAAAAGCGTAAGATCGAGGGGAAGGGAGAGGAACTAGTATCTCCCACTCTTTCTACCGTGCCTGAGTGTGCTGCTCTGTTTAGGCGGCACAGGGCGCTTGCGCGAATGACCGTGTGTTTATGTACAGCGTCCCACGCGTATCCAAGGATGGTGACAGATAAATAACAACATATAAATTGTCATATTTGTGTACGATAGCGCAATAAATAAACATTGTATTCTACCTCATAAATGATAGTACTTTTATACTTATAATTAAACACAACGTTAATATTGAAGTTTTCACTTCTGCCGGCACTCCCGGAGTGGTTCCCTTTTTTTTACTATAATCATGTTGTACAGCTGATAAACCATACCGCGTTGAAGACCATGGAAGGTCGCCGAACACAAATTGAAGACCTAATGAAGACCGGAAAATTTGAGGGAAAACATTTCTTTAGGTTTCGGCGGGTTACGAAACGTAATAAGACTTCGATTTTAGTGTTTATAATGGCGAAATCTATAAAACTTCATAAAAAGAATCGGTAACCTTTAGTGGGACTTTATTGGCCACGGGCGACAGTACTATAAGCTATAAAACTATAAGTAGATTGGAATGAAATTCTTAAGTTTTCCAATTTGGATTTTTTAAGTAAGTTTTTTTTAAGTTACATTACAACTGTACTTATAAAGGAAGCAATATTATTAAAGTAACAGTTCAAACAAAATGAATTCTACTTGGTTAAGAATTTTACCTTTAAGAACGAAACTAATAGAAAACAAATTCTTATTTGAAAATCGGAAATAGCTATTATTTTTGGAAATCATTATATTTTTTACATGTCAACTAGGCGGAAATAAAATCGGTCTCTTTCTTTCTCAATTTTAGAAAAGGATAAAGGTACTAAGTATGCTTTTGATCGTATAAAATGGGGTATTTGGCCGAATTAAAATCTTAATAATCTTATCTCTCCGGCTACTGACGTAATGAAACATCGGGTGCCGCCACCTTCATTCCAGTATTGCCATTACATTTTAACTTGCTCAAATATAGGCAAAAATTAATCGTGTAAGAAGAATCATGTTTATTAAGTAAATACATTAAAATTCTTGCCACATCTCGCCAATGACTCACTTAACGCAGTTGTAGAAACATAAGTTAAATGCGTTTCATTTCATATTTTTTCATTTATATTGTACAAATATTATAAATCTAAAATTATTAAAAAGTTACTTATTAAAAAATATTATCTGTCCCGTCAACAATTGTATAAAAATACTTTTTTATTTATTTATTTATTTGTATTCGATGAAAATTTATTTCATTTTGTTTGAATCCTTTAAAAATATTTCAATAAGTGATATTATTATTAGGTATAAAAAATCTACTTTCTTTGTAAATCGACTACTACATAAGTCAATAATAGGTATACATATTATTATGAATTTCCCAAAAACAATGTATTTATATATACATTGATTCAAAAAGTGAATATGTTTTGGATTTTTTCGTATTGTTTAGACCGAATTCAATACCTATTTAGCGAAACTATTTCTCTTATTAATAAAGGAGGTTTATCCATATTTCCTTACATTAATTTGGAAACATGGATCAACTATACCTTCATTTATTATTAAGAAAATATATGTTGCGCTTTACATAAATGTATTAATTAATCTGAATTATCCATACTTATATGCTACTATTACATTATAATCTGTGCGTCTATAATTACATTGAATTTAAGTTAGGCAATCGGTATTATTACAAGGCATACGAGTCTTTCAAACTGTTGATTTAGTGCGATGGACGTGTGACTTCTTGACATGACATCTCAGTACAGTGATCATTTGAAACTTACAAACTGATGAATTGGTAATGGCTATTGACTAGTCAGTTTAACTGATCAGTTGAACTGGCGTCCATCTAGAAATGGTCATCACCGGAGCGATTCCAGATTCCAGTGGGAAATCTAGTTGGTCTAAAACTTTTGGAGTGACGCACAGTTTTATATCTAGAGTGATCAGTTCAACTGATCAGTCAATGGTCTTAAGCATTACTATTTATGTTATGTAACTTCGAGACTACGTTATGGAAATATGGAACTTTAAGACTTAGGACCTATTTCACGATCTTCAAGTAAATTTTCGAGTTCCTACTCACAAGTTTTGTATTTGTCACTTGATATAAAGTAAGAAAGAGACAACACTCACTTTACTTGGTGAGTAACTTTGAGATAGTGAAATAGGCCCTTGGTGAGTAACTTTACTTAATGATTCAATGCAATAGACTTAATTTATAAACTCATATCTAGGGCGACGCATTATCTCAATAATCCCGTTACATAACGGGTGCATTTCTGTATTTTGTATAGACATGTTTGCAATGGCTAGTACGATCAGGATCTACAAGAGAATATTACAAAGTGTGTATATTACGCAAAACTAGAGTCACATGTTTTAAATGTTGAACAATATTTGATTAAATTAAACAAAATAGTTTACAGAAAATTAAAAGGAATAAATTATGTAACAATGGAATGGCAAATGTTAGGAGGAATGTTAAAACCAAGTGACTAAACATATTTAAAGATACCACTTAAGTAGCGCTTAAAACTGATTACATTAACAATTAAAATGTTTTAAGTAATGTTCCATTATTAAATTAAAAATAAACTAAAGCTACAAACGCACGAGCCTTAATTATATTGAAAAATAAATCCATTTGAATATGAACCTCATTGCCTGAACAATAAGGCTTATGTTATAGTGCCACAAACATATCTGTTCCGGTGACAGCGTCAAGATTTCGAAACTGCGTTTACTTATTACTGTTATTTTGTAATTAGTGGAAAATCAATATATGCACATATTAAACGTATCTTGTGCCCAAAAACCTTAAAATTAGGCGAGATTCTGTAGTACATATGAGCAATTTTAAAATTGGAAGTAATAGCAACTGTTTATATAAATATAATTGAGTGCAAACTTTTTAATTGATACATTTTTCTGTAAAGGCCAATCAAACTAGATGGAAAATTTACAAGCGCGTTCGAGAATGTACTACGCACTAAGTGTATGATTTGACAACCTCATGTCTACTAGATATTCATTAAGTTTTAAATAAGTCAGGTCGCAATTGGAAGACACAGTGTGCTGAGTTTAAAATGACAGTGATGCTCAGTGATGGGTGTCCAAATTAGGCATATTCGCGTAACGAATAAGTTTACTGTGTTCCATCTGAGGATAGCTAGTATGCTACAGTACATATTTTAAATCTGTTTAAATGGACAAATAATGATAATCAATTACCACGCCGAAATTTCGGTTATTTTCCGCCTAGTTCGATTAAACCTTGACAGTATTATGCAAATATAGGTAAATAACACAAAATAAACAAGATTTAATCATTTGGAAGAATTTTTCAAATTAATGTCGCTATAGACAGCGTCCTTCACTCGCGACTTTAAAGAACAAGCATAAGTCAACAACAGTATCTGTTTTGAGCAGTATTTTATAATTATTTTAAAAAACGATTACGTTTCTAAAACCTTAAAATATACAAAAGCGCCGATTCGATTAAATAGACAACAAATTCGCAATCGTTTAAAATTAGGTTTGATTTTCCAATAATCACGTTCGTACGTTAATTTATATAGACATCCATTTTTATAATACATACAATATTTGGACCTTAAAGTTCGTACTCACTATACCGCGATTAATAACATATTTTTAGAAGAAAACAAAATCTACCTATAAATACCGCGTGTTTAAATTTTTAATTATTTTTACGTAATATTTCTTAATTTTTACATTGAATAGAACTTCATTCTTCCCCTATTATGTTGTGATTTTAATATGGTTGTTTGTCAGTGTATAAAAAGAATTTCATCTCTGCTACAAAATTATTACATTTTTAATATTTATAGGTAAATTACTTTACTATTTTGTTAGCTTTTGTAATGTTCGTTAGTTTTTGCATGGACAGAAATATATGGACATTGATATAGATGAACTAAAATTCACCTTATTTCAAGGGAAGCACGTCAACGGCTTAGTGAGTACGTACCTTTAATTACAATAACATTATTCCAAATATAATATTCAATACAATTTCATAAACATTTACAAAAAGGCAACACGTAGTCGCATAAAATTGTTTTCTTAATTTCACACGCATTCAAACGCACAGCACACAAAACAAATAAAGTAAAAATTATTTAACAAAATTAAAAAAAAACACAGTCGTACATAGAACCTCCTCCGTTTTGAAGTTGGTTAAAAAATGGTTTAAACATTGAAATTAAGGATTCGAAAAGGGAAACCTTGTTTTTGGCTTGCTCATGCCGAAAGTAACTTCAGTTTGACTTAGATTTTGATGGGAATAAACAAATAGATATAAGCCATTAAGAACCCACTGCAGTGTAACAGTAGTTTAATAATACAGATCCTCTCTGAATGTATGTACAAGAAGGTTAAAGAAGTAGGTTAAAGTTTATGTAAACTAATATTTTTACCTGACTACGGCGAAGCAAAGGGAGAGTTCTGTTAGTAGCAGTTCTGGTAGAAGATTGAATGTTCTGGGTCACGTTGAGTGTTGACTCAAGCTGCCGAATTATATTCTCGACTTTCTAATGCGTTGTTTGAACTTTGCTCAGTTTGAGAACAAACAAGTTGCAAAACTAATGTTGATAGTATGTGGCTATATAGATTGTTTAATTGAAATCCTATTCGTGGAGGATATAAGATTACAAAACCTTATTAATGACTTTCCAAGTATTCCGAAAGCAAATAAGGGCGTGTAGGGAACATAATATAGTACATACTATAACTGTAGCAACGTAGGAAGCCCGTGATTTATTTATCTAAGTCCTACCCATATTGTACAAAAGAAAGGGGGTCTAATGCCATTTTGCCCTTATAGATACACCACTATTTCTACATACTTACATATATTGGTCTCATATTATATTCTTTGGGTATGAGATCTGTTTATTGTTCAATACGATTAACGTGTATGATCACTGATGCAAGCAATTTAGCGCATAACATAAGCGACTTAAGGCATAAAATGCAATTTCACATCGGCCGTTGACTATTCAACAAAATAGTTTATTGTAAGTTAAATAATAACTATTGTAAGAAGTCAAACTGAAGATATCACCGGCAAGAATGTTACCATTTAAAAACTGTCAGTAAGTAAACAAATGGCCTCCACGTATCAATAATTTCCGACAGCTGTCAGAACCGTGACATTAGTTCTGTCAGTTTTGACAGCTGTCATTTTGTCAATATAAGTCTTCGATCAACAAAATCTTAAACAAAGTAACAAAAAATTATATAAAAACTGAAAAAAAACCATTCGTTCATTTGGTATACACTGCGGTCTTAGCCTTCTTTTGTGTCGATAATATAAATACTTCCCGTTTTAAGGTCCAGGGTAAGCGGTTTACCTTCCGTCCCTCTGTTGTATGATCACGTCGAGTACATTGTACGAGTCGACGTCGCTATCGTCTTGTTGCCAGTTCTCTATCAGTAAAGGCTCATTTGATTCACTTTGAAGCGTCGGCGAGCGAGATCGACTGAAACACATAATATTATTACTTTAAATTGCATGTTTATCTTCATAAATAACTGTTTGATTAATGTGTGTGCCTAGTTTCTGAGACCCTAGATACAAGTTTCGAACTTAGGGGTCAGTTACTATAATAAAATGATGTAGTGAATGATTATATTATGTTTAAAGACAGCTCTCTGTAATCCTGATAACCTGCGTTAATTTCGAGCCTGTGGAAAATGTGGAAATATAGAATAAAAAATAATCAAACTTAACCTGTTACATTTTTTTTTGTATTTTGACTGTAAGGTAACTTTTTATGTAAATGAAAATTTTGGAAAATGAACAGGGAAATTTAACAATTGAGTAAGATCAATTAAACATTAAGATACATAGTTGTGCCCCAGGATTTTACCCGCATAGTTCGCGATCCCGTTGGAATTTCGAGATAAAACCTATGATGTCCTTCCCCGGACCATAAGCTACCCCTGTACCAAATTTCAAGTCAATCGGTACAGTAGTTCACGCGTGATGCCGTGACCAAGGGAAATAGGGATTCATCACTACATAGTATAAAACAAAGTCGCTTTCTCTGTCCCTATGTATGCTTAGATCTTTAAAACTACGCAACGGATTTTGATGCGGTTTGTTTAAAAAAGGGAAAGATTTTAGCATAATTTTATCCCCACATTCACACGGGATCGGGAACTACGCGGGTAAAACCGCGGGGCACAGCTAGTTTTTATATAAAGAGAAGATTTGTGTAATAATTAACTCAAATTATATATTCAGAAATTTTAACACATAATTTAAATTTTATATGTATATTATAATTTTTATAAAATGTAAATCTGTAATTTGCCCTTAGTTTAAGATATAGAACATTATACAAAAAATGTATAATAAAAATGTATAATAATGGCTGTAGATTTTGTTTTTTAATAAAATAAAATAAATAAACTTAAAAAAAATACAAAACTAACCCTCTCATTCATTACGTATTACTATTGAACGTTTTCTTTCTTACACCTGTAAAAAGGAATAAGGTTGTAGGTTTTAAAACAATGGAAGAAAAAGATAGTAACATATAGTGAAGAAGAGAGTTAATTCATTGTTAGCTATACTGCCGCACTCAGACACGTTTAACGATTACTTAAACTAATGTGCCACAATATTTTGTGCCGGCGGCCATATTGGAAGCCAACTATTGTCATTTAGTCTTTAATGTCATGTGGATACATTTTCAATACAGTGATAACCAAAAGATGCGATAAACAGCGACGCTGTCACCGGCACAGAAATGTTTTGGCACATTAGTTTAAGTATTCGTTAAACGTCTCTGAGTGCGGCTGATAGAAACGTTATTTATACAACTCAGTTGATTTAAAAAGTTAACAAAATACTAGTTACACCCCATCGGATTGAGCGCAACTAAAAATCTTATATATAAAATTCTCGTGTCACAGTTTTCGTTGCCATACTCCTCCAAAACGGCTTGACCGATTCTCATGAAATTTTGTGAGCATATTCAGTAGGTCTGAGAATCGGCCAACATCTATTTTTCATCCCGAAATTCCTACGGGAACGGGAACGGCAACTACGCGTGTGAAACCGCGGGGCGCAGCTAGTAAATAAATAAAAACGAATCATAGGATTTATTTTAATTACTTTTCATGGTTCATTAGTTTTCTGTTAATAAAATATCTACTAATACATTAAAATACGAACATTTAGATATAAAAAAAAAAATTGAATAAAAAAATAGAAAAACATTTGCTTTAAAGAATGCTTTTTATCAAAGATCAAGATCAATATTCACAAGTAAAGCCATGGGGCGCAACCAGTACTTACTTACAAACGAGACTATGAATGTTGCTGGAAATTTAATTAAATAAATAAAATTGGAGTGTCTGTTTTATAAATGAAACTATTGAGTGACATTTACCACCCCGGTAGCTAACAAAGAGGCATGGTCAGATCCAGATTTCATCAGTCAGGGAGTTGAGGTTATATTGTATCTATTATTAACCCCCGACGCAAAAAGAGGGGTGTTATAAGTTTGACGTGTCTGTGTGTGTGTGTGTGTGTGTGTGTGTGTGTGTGTGTGTGTGTGTATGTGTGTGTCTGTCTGTCTGTGGCATCATAGCTCCCGAACGGATGAACCGATTTCAATTTTTTTTTGTATTAAAGGAGACTTAAGTGCAAGTGTTCTTAGACATGTTTGATGATAATCGGTTGACCCGTTTAAAAGTTATGGAGGTTTGAAAGTAATTGTGTTGGGTGCTTTTTAAATTTTCAATTTAATTGTTATTAATAGATGCCTTTAATGATTGGCCGGCGGCCCTTTTTTTTTTGATGTCCCGGGGGAAATGCTTTGACGCATCCCCGCGCCGAAGCAGCGGGGTATGTGGAACTCTTGGTGGAGGGTTCCACCAAGATGGAGCGGTGGAGGTCCTACCCATTAAAACCCCCGGGGGCGAATCGCCTGGGCGCTGAGTGCCGGCGCAACGTAAGCGGGCCGCACATCCGCTACGCCAGCGGCAAAAACCCCATGCCAGCGGACTCAGTCTCCCTGAACCCTCTGGACCCCCTTTATTTTAAATAAAAAAATGTTTACTCTAAATACTTTTTTCAAGAAATTTGCAGTTTTATAACATACCTTGGCACAATAGAATCGAAGTCGTCATCATGCAGCGCTCTGACTGAGCCCGCAAACGACTTTATAATCCATATTTTGTGAGCTATATGCGCTATGATGCCGAGAAGGCACACCGCCAGCCCGGCGACGTTGATCACGCTCAGCTGATCACCGCTCACTTCAACAGCTAGCACTAAAATGCACATTTCCTGGAAAAATTGTTTGTATATACATACATGTATCTATCTACACTAATGGAAAAAATTAAGGGATCAAAAAAATATTCCAAATTTTTCGGTACTTTTCAACAGGCCGTAACTTCGAGAGAAATGGTCGTACAGGAAATAAAAAAAAAGGAAATTGTAGCTCCAAGTGTCTAGTTTTTGGATTAGAACTTCAAAATTTTGTAGCCTCCGCGGTTTTTGAGTAATCGTAGAAAAACCAGCAACAAAAAAATTCTCAAATTTTTTTTAGTTTTTTTTTTGGTCTACGAGAGTGGAAAAATTTTTTTTAGCTTAACCACCATAAGGATCGGATACTTTGTTCATTTAGCTTTAATTTCTTTTTTTAAACACCCTGATACGTCCACTCCTCGCTGAGATATCGGTCTTCAAATGGAAAAGGATCTTTTTGTCTTTGATTATCGATATCTCAGCAACCAATGATCGCACAGAAAGTTAAAGGTGGGTTTCAAGAACTTGAATGAATTCCCCTTAAATTGAAAATTTAAGCACTTTCTGGAACAAAAATGTGGAAAAAGATCGAAAAAAACATTTTTTTTTCTCATTTTTAAAAATTGCAAAAAAACGTGATCCTTTAATTTTCAAATTCATTTAAAACGTGAAAATTTCCATTTTCAAATTCATGTGACAGAAAGAAAAAAATTTTTTTTCGAAAAAACAATGAACAGTCGTTAAGGGGAATTCATTCAAGTTCTTGAAACCCACCTTTAACTTTCTGTGCGATCATTGGTTGCTGAGATATCGATAATCAAAGACAAAAAGATCCTTTTCCATTTGAAGACCGATATCTCAGCGAGGAGTGGACGTATCAGGGTGTTTAAAAAAAGAAATTAAAGCTAAATGAACAAAGTATCCGATCCTTATGGTGGTTAAGCTAAAAAAAAATTTTCCACGCTCGTAGACCAAAAAAAAAACTAAAAAAAAATTGAGATTTTTTTTGTTGCTGGTTTTTCTACGATTACTCAAAAACCGCGGAGGCTACAAAATTTTGAAGTTCTAATCCAAAAACTAGACACTTGGAGCTACAATTTCCTTTTTTTTTTATTTCCTGTACGACCATTTCTCTCAAAGTTACGGCCTGTTGAAAAGTACCGAAAAATTTGGAATATTTTTTTGATCCCTTAATTTTTTCCATTAGTGTATAATAATATTATACAGAGGAAAGATTTGATTGTTTGTAACGAATAGGCTCCGAAGCTATTTCAAATATTCTTTCACTAATGGAAAGCTACATTATCAGCGAGTGACATAGGCTATATTTTATCCCTGTATTCCCACGGGAATGGGAACTACGCGGGTGAAGCCACGGGGCGCCGCTAGTTTACAAATAAAGACAGAAAAGTTACGGCACGTAAGAAACTACTAACACGACAAAAAAAAAATTGACGAAAAATTTGCCTAGAAATACATATTATCCCGAACCGGTTTCGACGGAGGCAGTGAACGTGATTATCTCGGTAAGATTACCCGGTTTTAAATCAGTTTTTTGAGAAGGATTATCAACGCGACAATGCAGATGTAGACACGCACGACATGTCAAAACATGAGCCAGTTTGGGGAGAAATGCCACGTACACACATGTCCCTACACCTGCACATGCGAGGACCTTTACAAGGCCACTGATAGTGTCATAGGTAGCCGAGATCTGGTCCTCAAAAATATGAGTCGACACGCAAAGAAGAAGAACGTGACAGTTAATAAACTTAAATGAACTTACTTTAAATATACCCGCAATAGACAATGTAAGACTAGACGTATATGTGACTACTAGGAACTCGCTGATTTCCATCGCAAAGGCAATCGTGGCACCAACTGACACCTTCAGTATTGTAGGCAGCAGTTGCTCTGGAGGTAGACTTTGTAGGTACGTGAAGCAATCAGAACCTGCAATGTTAATTATAGCCTTTATTCATATTTGTATAAGAACTATTATGCCGAAGCACGTTAAAGATATCGTGGCTAAAAGCACGTCCAAGAGCATTTTTAATTGATACATTGTTGGTTTGGCAAGCATTGATTGAAAATTATTATTATTAAATTATAGCGAATACTGAATGGCTTATATTTGCTAGAAATTAGACCATGCTAAATAGTATTTCGCTTCTGAAAACTTCTATAATATGACTATAATAGAAATCGTTATTCGTTTTCGAGAACGTGATTAAAAAATACATATATTTTATACAAATATTGCTTACATACCTAACAATATACAATGACCAAAAGATTCAATCAATCATCATATTAGAAATATTTACCCCCTACTATTTGATTGCCTTTATTCATGGTTTCTATCAAAAACTACATGGACAAATAAGTACTTACATAAATCATATATCTGTTTTCTGCATCACGTATCAATAATTAAATTTACATATCTGTTTTATTCCTCAGTGTACTAATAATATCAATGGCAGATAGAGCCTTACGGTCTACGGTCGGCTAGCCTTGCTTAGCTAAACAAGGCAAGTTAACACAAAGCTTATTAAAACAGCTGTTCTTATCGCGTGAATTCCAATTCAGTGGGAATTTCCTTTCATTAAAATCTGTTCAGCAGTTTGAGGTTTAAGAACTTACATGAATGCAAACATTAAACACATACATTATATACAAACCTTCACATACCAAACACCTAAACATTGTAAATATATTGACTCCCATCTACACTAATATTATAAAGAGGAAAGATTTCTTTGTAACGAACAGGCTCGGAAACTACAGAACCGATTTCAAAGTTTCTTTCACCATTACAAAGCTACATTCACCCTGAGTAACATAGGCTATTTATATATTATCCCCGTATTCCCACGAGAACGGGAACCAGGCGGGTGAAACCGCAAGACGCACCTGGTTAATAATAATATATGAGCTAAACCCTAGAAAGAAGACGCCAGGAGATAGCACAGGTTCCTATCTCTCATTCTATAGCTGTAAGTTAAGCTACTTGAATTTGAAGTACAAAACTGTTAACTTGAGATAAATATATAAAAAATAATATAGTATAAGAAATACATAACTTAGGGGTCAGTTACTACATATAATAAAATGATTATGATTCTAAAGATTATAACATACCTTCAAAAAACACAGTAAATGGCACCAAAGATATGAACATCCACGGTTGGACGTGGAAGACCATATCAACTGGATTGTGGAGGCCTAGTTTGCTCTTCTGCATCAGCAGCTGGGCGAAGGTCCATCGGAGACCAGCGGCGAACGATGCGATCAATAGGAAATTGAAGCCGAGGATGTTGAACTGCGTCGCTTTGTACGTGAACATAATCAGTCCAGTGGATATCATGAACACGATACCGACTAGTGACCATGACTGGAAACAAAACATGTGTTTGGTTAGAATTGTGGTAATAATTGAGAATAATCTTACTATAGAGAATAATTTTAATAATTGCATGTGTTCTTATGGTTTAGGTTTTTATTCTTTATCGAATATCCCCGCGGTTTGACCCACGTAATTCTTATTTCAACTCTATTCAATCAACTCGCATTTGATCAGCGTATTTCACTATCGCCTGATCGCCCGAATTCAGGGTAAACAATATTCAAGCCTCTTGGTGGAGACATATACGAGCATATGATGATAGTAATCTAAATAAAAATAATCATTTCTGTACTTTTGGTAGTTATGATGTGAAAACCGACCCCAAATTGACATGGGTTCGGCAAAGAGAGATGTGAAAATGTAACAAACAAACTCCGTTGCCTGTTTCAAACATTAATGAAAACTTGTATTGTATTTCAAGGGGAAAAAAATCCATTTCTATTTTAAGGCTTTATCATTAAAACAATTTAAGTAAGTATATAAATCTGCTTGAGATCGTTTTCGATTTATGAAATTCTCTATTCCTAACAATGTGTATTTTATATTATTCAAAAGGTCATCAAAAGGTTCCTCTTGACGTCAAAGCTTGTTTGCTCAGATTTATGATTGTTAGTAATATTGTGCCAAAGTTAGTTAGTCTCGATTTGATCTAACACGATATAAGTTCAATAATAATTGAATTAAAATTTGAACTTATAAAAAATCTCTCAATCTCGCAAACTGAGCAAAAGTAAATTTACAAATTGCACAACCACAATGAGCGCTATAGCTTATAAATAAAGTGCAGTGTCTATTTATCTAAAGCTCAGCAGGAAAGCTGAAAATAACTAACTGTACCTCGACATACATACATACATAACACAACTTCACGTCGTAACGATATCGTAAAGTCGTTACGACACCAAAAGTCCGGTCCGTGACAAACCAATACAAGATCAACAAAGACTATCTTTTAGTTGAAATGATAAAAACTTTATACAACTTAGGGAAATCACATAAATTAGTATAAACATCGCTAAAGCAACGTTCCGCTTTTGTATTTGTCACACAGCAAGATAAATACAACTATATTTGTATTGCGATAAAGACGATATTTCAAATTCGCGACACAAATATCATTACTAAAATATATTACACAAAAACCCGAAAGACTTGTTACTTTATGTGTATCCAATTGATGACGCATTAAGTACAATAAAATTAGATAGCATAACATTTAAATACCAATCTTTTTAATGCGGATACAAAAGTATCCTATGGGTCCTGGTTATAAGAAACATGTGTATCAAATTTCACCTAAATCTGTTCACAAATTTTTGCGAGTAACAAACATCGATACACTAACAAACTATCTTGGTACAGGATTTTAATAAATCGTTGATAATTATGATAGACTTTTTATATTCAATTGTTCCAGACAGTTCGACATTGTTAATTCAAGGAGCGCCTGGCGTCTCACTTTTGTATCAATTTATTCATAGGTCACCGATGGATTGCGTGGGAGACTAACTTATTCACCCCACTGAATAACATTTACTGAAAACAATATGTCAACTTTACTTCTTCAAACAAAATAATTTATTCAAATTTATGTGCATAATTAAATCTGTATTAATTACGTTTATAGAACCTTCTTGACATCAATATTTTTGACGTCATTTGAAAAATATTGATTAAAACAAAACCCCTTTTAAGTTACGAGTATATTTGTCGATGAATTTGTTCAATAAAATCTATTACAATCAATTTAAGATAGCTTTAATACTAATATAGCTAAACTGTGCCACGAGGGCTCGCCACGTAGACCCCGATTCCGAAAGACTTTTGGGATATAAAGTAAATTACACATATATTACTTTCTTGTTTTGTTTGTTCAAACATCAAAATCCATTCAGTCATTTGAGAATGAATGGTAGAGAATACTGATAGTATTAAGCCCTCTATGTATATTTAGGTACAGAAGTATAATAAATAAATGAAGAACTAACATATAAACACACATACACTACACATACATACCTACGAATACGCTCACGATCTTTCACCTTCACAATATCAGTGCGAAATTATCTAAATAAGTTATCAATGTTATCATCATCCGACCTATGTCCAGTAAAACTCCTTACTTGACAGTTTTCTTCAACTGCATCACTACATAATTAAATAAACAACAAGTTAATAAAAATAACTTGTTATCAGTATCTCGTATTGACCTTAGGTACGCCGCTTCATAACATTTATAACAATACAATGTAAATACCTGTCAACTGATAAGGTACGTGACTGATAACAATTTACAGCTGTGAACCTATGAATAAATACCTAATCCTACTAATATTATAAAGCCGAATGTTTATAAGAGTGGATGTATGGATGTTTGTTCCTCTTTCACGCAAAAACTACTGAATGGAATTTAATGAAATTTGGTACAGATGTACCTCATATCTAGGAATAACATATAGTATACTTTTTATCCCAAAATTACCACCGGATAAGGTTCCACGCGGGTAAAACCGCGGGGCACACCTAATATTATTTATAATATCGACACCCGGCGGCCATTTGCGGCTCATAACATCTGCGACAAAACGGAGTGGAACGTTGAATGTACATATTTCTAAAAAAAATAACCCATTAAGCATACCGTACGTCAGATATTTGATAAGCAAAATTTTACGGAGATCTATTTAATCCACGTTATCTCTTTCATTCACAGAAGACATATGAACGAAAGAGAGAAAACATCGATTTATTACTCGTAAATGTTGTTACCTTATCTCTAATTAATAAAGAAAAAGATGTTACATACGGCTGCAAACGCTATACAGCTTTAATTTCTAGTGATTTCAATAAAAGATTAACCTTTACACAATCAATACTGCCTATTTTATTATCCCATTGCATTATTTTAAACTTTCATAACCATAATTCCTCGCTAAAAATATATCTGTTTGATAATCCCTGGACGGAAAAAGAGTTTGATGTCTGCGGCGTCGTAGTTTCTACATGTAAGGCCCCATTTATGTACCTAAAGAAAAACCGGGCTGGCCGGTTTATTCATTGTTATATTTGATAGGTGACACGCCTGTCAAGGCTCTTGTAGGTCTGACGCTAGACACGAATTTCCGCAATAATTTCCTTTCCATTTAATATCAAACTTTCCTAAACAATTTCCTCTCGGACAATATCTCGAAAAATGTTTCAGAGTTGAAACCTCGTTTACGTCAGTCGCGGTTACGTGGGTGGGTTGACCGGCGCTGACCTCCCACGCCACTCCTACGCACTTTGTAAAACATTTTTAATAAAAGCCTCCCGATGGAGAATTTAACAAATTAAATGTATCTCGAAGGAAAGTGGTGGTATACTACAAATGGATTTTTAATCTTATTTTTAACATAAAACATCATATCTTACATAAAAAATTACATTAATTGAATTTAATTTATCAGCTGGTTTTTATGTATCAACCTGTATCTGATCCCACAAGGCTTCTCTCTTGAATCTGTTTGAGTATAGTTCAGTTTCAAAATTTAGTAAATCAATAACAAATTGACTGGTAATAACTCTGTAGACAGATAAACAGCTGATTCCCTGAAAAGTGTTTGCATTAGCAGCGCCAAATTTTCTTTTTCATCCTAACCACTTATTTATCTAATATATAAAATTCTCGTGTCACAGTTTTCGTTGCCATACTCCTCCGAAACGGCTTGACCGATTCTCATGAAATTTTGTGAGCATATTCAGTAGGTCTGAGAATCGGCCAACATATATTTTTCATCCCGAAATTCCTACGGGAACGGGAACTACGCGTGTGAAACCGCGGGGCGCAGCTAGTAGACAATAATAACCAAATACCTACTCAAATACATCGAACCATTATCAAGTTACACTAGACTAACGCACGCTAATTGACTTTTATATTTTTAGAAAGATGTTATCTATTCACTAAAGATATCCGATATTGAACGCGCATTTCTATACTAATATTATAAAGAGGAAAGATTTGTTTGTTTGTATGTAACGAATAGGCTCCGAAACTACTGAACCGATTTCAATAATTCTTTCACCATTAGAAAGCTACATTCACCCTGAGTAACATAGGCTACATTTTATCCCAGTATTCCCACGGGAACGGAAACTACGCGGGTAAAACCGCGGGGCGCTGCTAGTATTTTATAAGAAAATATACCGAACAATAGCGTTCCATTTCTATATTCTATGACGGTGAAGACGCTTCTTCAATCTTTAATGGTTAAGCCGTGTGTGGGTAGATAGTGGGCGCCATGTGTCTCCGTACCTATCAAAGACTACTATTGAATACTTGGGACCTATTGAACCAATATAAATTACTAGCAGCGCCCCGCGGTTTCACCCGCGTAGTTCCCGTTCCTGTGGGAATTTCGAGATAAAAAGTATCCTATGTGTTATTCTGATGTATAAGCTAAATTATTGTAAAGTTTCATTAAAATCCATTCAGTAGTTTTTGCGTGAAAGAGGAACAAACATCCACACTCACAAACATTCGGCTTTATACTCGTAATATTTGTAGGAAGTATGATATAACCTGGCTCAGATAAGCATTATCAAGGTATAATTTAACTAATCAACCTATCTATACGGTTTATTGGGCGAATTTTGTATTTAGAAAAGTACGTGTAATTGATAATTTAATTTACTATTGTTAGAAGAGAAAGAAAGAGTGGGCGTGGCCTACGCGCATCACGTGATCCGGCGCACCCGGCGGAGAGGGACATACTGGAGAGACGCCATGACAGTTCGGTTCAGGCATCGGAATATAATGGACGTGTGATAGGAACGTTGATTCGTATTTGATATCGTTGTATCGGTCACTTTAATATTAATGAGATCGTTGTTTGTTCATTAGTACTTAACTCATTTGTTTTGTTAATTCATCTTGTTATGTAATAAATGCGTGTTAGTTTGTGTCAAGACTAGTTTCTATTTATAAATCCACCTATCTTAAGATCAGAAGTGGGATTCGTTTAAAATTCAAGTGTCTTGACCGTTCGCTATCCTTTATTTTTATTAAAATTAGTTCCGTAACTATTTTTGTTTGTGAGTTTTGAATTTTACAGTCGCCATATTGTATTGTGTTGTCGTGAAGTAAATTTGAAAATAAATCATGTGTGGTGTTCGTGTAAATGAAAGAAATCACGTTATAGACAGTTTTGTGATGTGTTGTTTAATATTCGTGCCCTAAATATCATTTTGTCTTTATTTTGCCGCGCTTTTAAGTACCTACTTAGTGTTTACGTGTTTTACAAATGGTCGCGAAAGTAATTTCTTGTTGTTGTGCGTCCCCGAACGAATGAACGGCGCGCGCGTCGCGTTGATCGAGACGAGCGAGAGCGAGACGAGAGATGCAATCGACCGACTCTGAACCGGATGTGGCCAAAGCAATACGGTTTTTGCTAATAATTTAACAATTTGTTTTGTTTTTGTAGTCTTGCACCAAGTAACGGATTATTTTATTAAATCAAGTGCCCTAAAGGCTAGGCTGACAAGGAATCATATAAGTATCCCGGTTCCTCGCCACACACAACGGCGGGAACAATTTGTTAAGAATTTGTTATTGAAAACAAAACGAGTCTGAATCAAGTCGTTATTCGTTACGTGTAGCGTGAAAGACTACGTTGATATCGTTGATTCACGCGTATTCTCGCGGACGGGATCGTCTGGATAGCCCAGACCGCGACCAACTAAGTGAAATGATTGAACGTTTGAAATACTTTGCAGGAAAAAGTTAAGTTGAACATAGTTCATACTTCTACGTCTTCACTGTTGTGCCCGAGTAGTGGAAGGTACCAGTCGAGGTGTCTGTGTCTGTTCCCGGTACTGGAAGTTATGGCGCGACTGAGGTAACAGCTCCTAAGAAGTCGCTGACGCTGTGTACAGGATTGTGGATGTACTTACTTCGATAGTTCAAGCTGTGTTCAAGTAAGATCTAAGCATTTCTATGTCTCAAATCAAGCATTGGTTTTGCAAAAACATTTATGAAAAATACCTATTGTGTGTTTTGTAGTAAATGTCTAATGGACATGTTGTTTAATGTTAACGTTGAGGCCTGTTTTAAGTACTAAAACACGTATTGAGCTTAGATCTGTTCGGAACAGTCTTAGGTACCCTAGGTACCCTATTAAGGTTATAGTGATGATCTTGTTTGTACAAAATTTAAATGTCTAACGGACATGTTGTTTAATACTTATGTTGAAGCCTGTTTTAAGCACTAAAACACATATTGAGCTAAATCTATTGAGCTTAGATCTGTTCGGAACAGTCTTAGGTACCCTAGGTACCCTATTAAAGTAATAGTGATGTTCTCATTTGTACAAAATGTACATGTAGATGTTTTAATCAAATTTGACTGTGACATTTGTCTTATTTTGTATCTGAAATATTTTTATTTTGATGAGGTTCCTTAAGTTGAGAGCCATCGGGACCTGATATTGTGATTAGAGTTTCCCGAACACTCAGTGGAGGTTGATCTTTACCTATGTTGTGTCCCCTGACTGCATTAGGTAATACATGCAGAACAAATGTTTTAATTGTATCGGTGATAACTATATTTGGAAATGTAACTTCCAACGTGTGATAAGAATTCATGAGAATAGTTGTCTACGGTAGAGCCGTAGTACAGTTCACAAATATAAAGATCAATTTTTGTCGTTGTTGACAAAAATGAGGCTTTATTAGCATTAATTGTTTGTTTTAGCATGAATTGATTGAATGTTTAAGTAAAGTTGAGAAATGTACCTCTTAAGATACTGAGTTGTGCTTTACTTAGGTCATGTTATTGGATATGGTCAGGTTAGGCCGAGCTTTAGTAAAACTGAAGTGATGGTAATGTCCTCGAGACCCACCAATGTAAAAGAGGTTTGCTAATTTGTTGTGTTTGATTTGTTATGTTCGGAGGTACCACCGATCGGGCGTCGACGCTGAATCGTTTCGACCCGACACGGTACATGCAACGTGGGGCACGGAACCCCAGCAGCTACTGGCGGCTGTGCTCGAGTGTCGCCTGTGATGGCGGCGCGGTCGCCTGTGATGGCGGCGCGGTCGCCTGTGATGGCGGCGCGGTCGCCTGTGATGGCGGCGCGGTCGCCTGTGATAGCGGCGCGGTCGCCTGTGACGGCGGCATCGGCAGTCGCCTGTGACGCGACAACGGCAGTCGCCTGTGATGGCGGCGCGGTCGCCTGTGATGGCGGCGCGGTCGCCTTAACGGCGGCGCAGTCGCCTTGATGGCGGCGCAGTCGCGTGTAACGGCGGCGCAGTCGCCTTGATGGCGGCGCGGTCGCGTGTAACGGCGGCGCGGTCGCCTTGATGGCGGTGCGGTCGCGTGTAACGGCGGCGCGGTCGCTTTGATGGCGGCGCGGTCGCGTGTAACGGCGGCGCAGTAGCCTTGATGGCGGCGCGGTCGCGTGTAACGGCGGCGCGGTCGCCTTGATGGCGGCGCGGTCGCCTTGATGGCGGTGCGGTCGCGTGTAACGGCGGCGCGGCGCGGTCGCGTGTAACGGCGGCGCGGCGCGGTCGCATGTAACGGCGGCGCGGCGCGGTCGCGTGTAACGGCGGCGCGGCGCGGTCGCGTGTAACGGCGGCGCGGCGCGGTCGCGTGTAACGGCGGCGCGGCGCGGTCGCGTGTAACGGCGGCGCGGCGCGGTCGCCTGTGGCGGTGGCAGTCGCAGCGCATTGCTGCTGCCCCGTACGACGATATAGCCCCGACATTGCGGCTTGTGCTTGCCCCGCCATTGTGGCAGCTGGTTATCTACATAGCCCCGACATTGTGGCTTGTGCTTGCCCCGACATTGTGGTAGCTGGTTATCTACATAGCCCCGACATTGTGGCAGCTGGTTATCTACATAGCCCCGACATTGTGGCTTGTGCTTGCCCCGACATTGTGGCAGCTGGTTATCTACATAGCCCCGACATTGTGGCTTACGCTTGCCCCGACATTGTGGCAGCTCATTATTTACAACCCGACATTGTGATCTACACTTGCCCCGACATTGTGGCAGCTCATTATTTACAACCCGACATTGTGATCTACACTTGCCCCGACATTGTGGCAGCTCATTATTTACAACCCGACATTGTGATCTACACTTGCCCCGACATTGTGGCAGCTCATTATTTACAACCCGACATTGTGATCTACACTTGCCCCGACATTACGGCAGCTCATCATTTACAACCCGACATTGTTACTTACACTTGCCCCGACATTGCGGCAGCTCATCATTTACAACCCGACATTGTGACTTACACTTGCCTCGACATTGCGGCAGCTCATTATTTACAACCCGACATTGTTACTTACACTTGCCCCGACATTACGGCAGCTCATCATTTACAACCCGACATTGTGACTTACACTTGCCCCGACATTGCGGCAGCTCATTATTTACAACCCGACATTGTGATCTACACTTGCCCCGACATTGCGGCAGCTCATTATTTACAACCCGACGTTGTGCCTTACATTTGCCCCGACATTGCGGCAGCTTGTTATTTACCGACATTGTGACTTACTCTTGCCCTGAGATTGTGACTTACGCATCCCTTGACATTTTGGCTTATGTATGCTTGCCTCACAGCTACTTATGGTGTGTGCTGTGTGTTCTGATAGCCACGTGTGCTTGCTCTATGACAGCTACTTATGACGTGTGCTGTGTGTTCTGACAGCCTCATGTGCTTGTCCTATGGCAGCTACCTATGATGTGTGCTGTGTGTCTTGATAGCCTCATGTGCTTGCTCTATGACAGCTACTTATGACATGTGCTGTGTGTTTTGATAGTCTCCATGTGCTTGTCCTATGGCAGCTACTTATGGCGTGTGCTGTGTGTTCTGATAGCCTCATGTGCTTGCTCTATGGCAGCTACCTATGGCGTGTGCTGTGTGTTCTGATAGCCTCATGTGCTTGCTCTATGGCAGCTACCTATGGCGTGTGCTGTGTGTTCTGACAGCCTCATGTGCTTGTCCTATGGCAGCTACCTATGATGTGTGCTGTGTGTCTTGATAGCCTCATGTGCTTGCTTTATGGCAGCTATCTATGACGTGTGCTGGCAGCCTATAATTGGCTAGCATAGCCTTGCTATGGGAGATACCATCCTTTTTTTTTCTGTTTCTTTTTGCTTGATTGCTGTTTGTGTGAGATGGTGTTGCTGGCTGGTTCCTGATGAAGACCAGGGCTGCAGAGGAACGTGTGATGTTGTGGCGAGCCTGGCAAGAGAGGGTGGTGTCCTCAGACCCGTGCTGCCTTCGTGGGCGCCATCGAAATGGACTGAGAGTCATCCCGAGTGCAGGGATCTGCGGCACGCTCGCTACTATTTGAGCTAAGTATTTTCTTTTATGATTTTAGATGTATGCCTTGGGCTATAACATGAAACTGAGAAATTTACTTACATGTTATCATTATGACGCGTACCAGATCATACTGAACATGTTGTGAACGACATACAGTAGGCGTCGTTCATGTACGACACGTAACTCAGGCTTTAACACGAATCTGAGAAATTTACTTACATGTTATCATCACGACGTTTATCAGATGATATTGAACATGTTATGAACGTCAGTAGGCGTCGTTCACGTACGACAAGTAATACGTAATTTGTCTCTTAGTAAATTTATTGTTCGATCGCAAGGTCGGATAGTGCCAAAGACATACCCACCTTAGAAGTTAACATCTGGCAGCTTAAACAAACGGAACGGAAAGGTGTGTACATCAACTGGAGAACCGAGTAGTAAGGCGTTCGTGCTCACAGGTCTCGGGGAGCCGAGGCTCGGTTGTTGAGCGATAGTGCAGGTCGGTGCTGAACATGATCCGCATCGAGAGCTGCCAGCGGCGGAGGTGGCGAGGCGGCCTGACGCAGCGCAACGGCGCACAATGGTGCGGCGGCGTGACGTGCTGCGTGAGCACGGTACAAACAAAGAAACAACGGATCTTATGTGAAATGGTGAGCTGTATCGTTTTTATTACTGTTCTGGCCCTAAATGATCATTACTAGAGCTTCAAGAAACTAATGTTGAATGGTTGTATCAACAAACGTGAACAATCAAACACCAGCTCCATTACCGAACCTATTTTGTTCTGAGTAACGGTCACCTTATAGACCTTATTTTTACGAGATACCCACAAAATTTGCGTTGAAACGCGAAATTTAATGTTCAGTTTGACTTATTTTGCATTTTAATCGAATTTCAATAGTTGTGTGTTCAATTATGGCAGGAGTGGCCGAGCGCGTGTAACTAAACAAAGTAGTCTGTGACTCACTGCAAGGTCAGATATGCGATTCTAGTATATGGAACATGCCCTGGGTGGTTCGACACCACTTTGGAGAAGCTCATACTTGTGGTCCTGAAGCTGTGATACACGCAGAGTTATGTCAAGGGTTGGCCTCTGATGAGTTGATGGGACATGTTTGTATGGCAAACATTGTCTTGACTGTGTTGTTTTATGCCCTTCTGCCATAGAAAACCTTTCTGTGCTGTGTTTTACCGTTGCAGATGCAAACAATGAGATTATGCAGCGTACCTGTCCTAACATTTCCCAACCTTCTGGAGATGGGGTTCCTGGTGACGCCAGTGAACCAGTACGTCTGGAACTCTGAGAAGCATTATTCCTGAACGTACATTGCCAAGCCTTCCTAGTTGAACGACAAATGGAGCCCGAGGACGGTCTCCTGTCAGGAGAGGCCGTGTTAGAAGAGAAAGAAAGAGTGGGCGTGGCCTACGCGCATCACGTGATCCGGCGCACCCGGCGGAGAGGGACATACTGGAGAGACGCCATGACAGTTCGGTTCAGGCATCGGAATATAATGGACGTGTGATAGGAACGTTGATTCGTATTTGATATCGTTGTATCGGTCACTTTAATATTAATGAGATCGTTGTTTGTTCATTAGTACTTAACTCATTTGTTTTGTTAATTCATCTTGTTATGTAATAAATGCGTGTTAGTTTGTGTCAAGACTAGTTTCTATTTATAAATCCACCTATCTTAAGACTATATTAATAATTTCGGGCAGCAGGTGGTCTCATAAAATATTCTATTACATTTGTTACAAGGTAAGGATGATTTTTTGTACTGAGTTACACACATTTTGGATAGTTGTGACGTCACATCGCAAAATACTAACAGCACTCCGCGGTTTTACCCCCGTAGTTCCCGTTCCCGTAGGAATACGGGGATAAAATATAGCCTTCCTCGATAAATGGGCTATCTAACACCGAAAGAACTAAATAGGACCAGTAGTTCCCGAGATTAGCGCGTTTTACCAAACAAACGAGTACATATAATATAAGTATGAAGATAAATTGGTGCAGTATGATCGAACCAGCAGCAAGATAAAGATATTGTTCCCTTTTTAACTGATACTATCGACAGAGGGTAGGGTCTTAAAAATACAGTCTCAAGCCCACATACACATTTTTAGAAAATAATATACCAGCCCTCTTAGCATGACTATGCGTGATAAAATATATCGACACCACGATATAATATCGATTGATTAATATCAAGCATGACCAAATGAATTATGGCGTGCTATGGTATGGTAAAATTAAATATGGCGGCTATTTTTATCATATTGAGTATGACGAGTGATAGAAGCGAGTGGAAGAGAAAAACATATTGTGCCGACCCCACTTCACTGGGAAAAGGGCAGGGAGATGATGATGATTTTTATCATATTTTGACAATTGGATGTCGATAAATCGCTATATTATATCGCGTTTTCGAAGTCATGCTAGCCCGGCAGGCATCAACTTCGACAACTTCAAAGGACCGTCAACACCATCACCAGCAATAGCTAAAAGAAAGTTATTTAAAGCATATTTTTAAACTAAAGATTTCAACGTATGAACAACTCTGATTGTACATAGGTACATAATTAACACTTTTTAAGGTTCCGTACCCAAAGGGTATAAACGGGACCCAATTACTGAGTCTTCGCTGTCCGTTCCGTCTGTCTGTCACCAGGCTGTATCTCAAGAACAGTAATAGACAGTTGAATTTTTGACAGTATTTCTATTGCCGCTATAACATCAAATAAATAAATATTTAATGAGGGCTTCCATACATCAAACGTGTTTTTTTGTCGTTTTTGGTACGGAGCCCTTCGTGCGCGAGTCCGCCTCGCACTTGGCCGGTTTTTAAAAGGTTTACTTAAGAAAATAAGAGACTACACGTCAGACGTTATAGGGGTGGGGGTTACTCTAATGTGACCTGACATGAGACATATATGACGTCATTTAAAGATAACCTCTAAGTACTATGACGTTTATTGTCGAACAAGGGACTCCCCCTTCAGTACGTCACAATGAATATACACACATCAAAAGTGTCTAGGGATCAAGCATTTTTATGCGGATTTCTTGAGATTGAGATGTGGCTTTGTAATAAATTTATGATTTTATAAATTTATATGGATCCTTTTTGGTGCATTTCATAATTTGAATCAGGAACTGTGAATCAAATTCGAGTAAAAGATGAAAATCAGCTGTCAATATTTTCCCTATAAAAACATACAACGCATTGAAGACATTATTAGTGCTACTGTTTCCCTACTACTGATTAAAACCAACGTTATTATGGAGCGGCGACGTCATTTAAGCAGGGAAGAAATGCTCAGAGCCGTGGGAATGATAGAAGCTGGTTCCCGGCAACGTACTGTGGCTTTAGCTCTGAATACAAGTCAGAGTGTTATCAGTCGACTTTGGACACGTTACCGAAGCACTGGTACCGTGGCTGAGCGCCATGGAGGACGGTATCGCTGCACCACACGGAGACAAGACCGATACATTCAAATCTTAACTCGAAGAGCTCCAACAATAACCGCCATGATGTTAGCCGTGCGGCTTCATCACTCTTCAGGGAACTTAATTAGCGACCAAACAGTCAGAAACCGCTTGCATGAAGTGAACCTTCATTCCCGAAGACCGCTACGGGTACCACCTATAGCAATGCACAATCGTAGGATTCGATATCAATGGGCTCTTGAACACAGAAATTGGGCAGAAGAACAATGGCGTTTCGTGTGCTTTTCTGATGAGTCTCGTTTTGGTATGAGACCGGATACAAGACGTATACGACACTGGAGAACCCCTGGACGCCAACAGCGATTAAAATCCTGCCAGGAAGTCCATCCTTATAGTGGTGGAACCATCATGGTATGGGCGGGTATTTGGATCGGCGGAAGAACTGAGTTGATTTGGATCAGAGGCAACCTCAACGCTCAAATTTATGCTGAGACGATTGTATCAGACGTCATCGTTCCTCTACAAGTGCAAATCGGTCCCTTATTTCAGTTAATGCATGATAATGCACGACCGCACACCGCAAGAGTTGTAAGACAGACTCTCGCCGCAGCTAACATCAATGTCCTGCCCTGGCCTGCTCAGTCGCCAGACTTGAACCCGATTGAGCATGCATGGGATATGCTACAGAGAAGAGCTCTGCCGAATATGGAGGGTATCCAGTCGCAAGAAGACCTTTTTTTGTTGTTGCAACGAACATGGGCGGCCATTCCACAGCGTGATTTGGATGAACTCATTTTGAGTATGCCAAACCGATGTTCTTGTGTTGTTAGTGTTCGCGGTAGAAACACGGATTATTAATTGTTTAAGTTACCCAATAAAATTTTAAAGAAATCTGTTATTTCAGTCTTTTTTTCGAACTTTAATGTTAGTGGTTCAAATGTCAAAAATCCCTTTATTAGGAAAATGGCAAATTTCTTTATTAATGCAAAGGTGACTTGGTTTATCGTTACTGTGACAAACGAAAACACTTTATTTGATGAATCCTTAAAGAAAATTTTAATTAATATCAATCAGGAGAAAAGTTATTGCAAAAATATATGTTGATCCCTAGACACTTTTGATGTGTGTATATTTTGTTGTTTTACTTTATAATATAAACACAGCTATGTTGTTCATATTACATATTTATCACTGAAACGAATATGAAATTTGGTCTTAGCTGAATCTAATTTACAAGAAATTAAAAAGATTTACAAGAAATAACATAGGGTACTTTTCAAAGCTTCTAGGTTTTCAGCGCGGATAAAACCGTCAAGACCGCCACTTCTAGATTTTAGCGCGGATAAATCCGTCAAAAATTTAATACCAACTTGAGAATGAAACCTCTTCCGTTTTTTTTGTTGGTTAACAAAATACAATCAGATCAACCAATTAGTGTATCTAAGACACAAAGAAACTATTTACCGATTCACCGAGGCTCTATCGAGCGTAACAGTTCTCAAGGTTTATCAGTCATTGATGGCAGAAGTATAAGTATACTAGCAGCGCCCCGCGGCTTCACCCGCGTAGTTCCCGTTCCCGTGGGAATTTTGGGATAAAAAGTATCCTATGTGTTATTCTGATGTATAAGCAAGATTATTGTAAAGTTTCATTAAAATCCATTCAGTAGTTTTTGCGTGAAAGAGTAACAAACATCCATACATACAAACTTTCGCCTTTATAATATTAGTAGGATATATAGTAAGTATAAGTAGGTAGGATGTGATTTCGTTTACTTTTAACAATCAAGTTTTTACCGTTAATTGTATGTATCTAGCTTTGCTCCGCGATTTTACTCGCGGGGCGTGTAAATAGCCCACTCCATTGCAGGTACCCGGTTTTTCTTTGGATGCAATTTGGACTCCTGGTTAAAAAGGATATCCATACCTATTTTCGTCTAAATCAGTTCAGTCGTTTTTGCATGATACATGTACAAACATACATACGAGCAAATTATTAATACCTAGAAAGTAATATCACTACATAGTATAAAACAAAGTCGCTTTCTCTGTCCCTATGTCCATATGTATGCTTAGATCTTTAAAACTACGCAACGGATTTTGATTCAAAGAAGGTTTTTAATAGTTTTTTTATTTTATCCCCATATTCCCACGGGAACGGGAACTAAGCGGGTAATTATTTATAAAATATTAGGTATAATGTTTTATTTTTCAAAAGTTTTTCTATTGTTTTTCATAATATGAGTATAATTTTATTGCAATGAAGAAGTAGAAGTAGTAGTGAGGTTTACCAACTTAAGTTTTCGATTTAAAACCACCCCCATATTAGAACTAATCAAAAAAACATAACAATCGATCGAAACGTTTTCCAGTAAATTGCTAAACTAATAAACTGCAATTGATATTCTTTTTATGTAGGTATACAATTTACAGTGTATTCAAGTTATCATAGTTTGCAGGATATTTATTTGTATGTCATTTTCTGGAGTTTTAAACCATGATGTGAACTAAAAGTAATATACAATGTATTGTTTAGTTTGTTTATTCAAGTCGCTTTTGCTTAATAGTTCACTTGAAAACTGTTGAATAATTGTTATTGCACAAAATCACACTACCATGTTCATTTATGTTAAAAAATGAAGATGGATTTTTTTGACACTATCGAGTCCTATGTAATAGAATCACATTTAGTTACTCAAATTAAAACAATAAATAAAAAAATCTTACCTTCTTCTCAAGACCAAGTAGAATAGCGAATCCCAGGATGAAAATGATTGTTGTTGATTTAGTCATTGTGTAGAGGGATATTGTTACAAGTTCTAATCCCCAATTCGAGAAGCCAACATCGATACCACTCGCCAGGCCGGTCGGAGCCACAGCCCGGAGACACGTCATGAATGGTAACATCAGCTGTGGAACTCCAGTGATGAGGCAGAGAACCAGCCGTACCAACACGGAGAGGACCCACTTCACTATAAGATGGTACATCACCACCGTTAGTGGAAAATGGAAGTCCTGAAAAGGAACACCATGGTTAGTATATGTAAGAATGGTTTCAGTAGAAGTTTGGTATAGATGCTCCTAATAATCAGGCAGGATATAGGGACATTTTCTGCCAAAATTCTAACAACATTAGGATTTACCAGCGTAAAGAATTTTGCCAGTAATATTGTGGGATGCTTCTGTTTATCATTGTGTATCACTGTTATTTTTCCTAAATGTTTGTTTACAGTTGTAATTTGTAAACTTTAATAAAAAAAATAATTTAATTGAATTTGTGTGTTATTTTTTGCAATAACAAATAAAGAGCTATATCCTGTCAATGTTTGCATTAAAACTTATTACTCTTCAACCTCCTTGGCCTAATTACAACAAAAGTTAGATAAATGCAATCTTTGTTTACATCACACTATCTAATTATCATGAGATATCATCTTATCTTTTTTCTAAAACTATTTTTAATTATTTATTGATATAGAATGAGCTGGGTACCAAGTATGGTGATGCGCACTGTCAATATTTTATATCCAGAAGTGGATGACTGCGGGATGATAATGAAAGAATAAATAGAAAACTAACCAAGATAAACAGACATTATGTTAGTGCACATAGTGTATCTTGAGTGGAAATTGAATCTGTCACCTTTAGCATTTCTTATGGTAGTATTTTTGTATAGATAGTTTGTCTGTACTATTCTTATAAATAGAAAACATTTGTTTATTAATGAATAAACTCAAAACTACTGCATCAATACATAAAATTCTTTCAAATCATTTAAAGGCATGTTATTACCAATATATAACATAGGCTGATATACACTAATTATTCAACAGAAACGCGGATAAAACCGCGATAAACAACAGGTAAAAGATAATATATTCCGATGCTTTAACAAGTGAGACAAATACTTACTGTCAACAACCATCTCTGATAAAATGTAAGGCCTATTGATAAAGAGAAATACAGCAGTATCAGGCCCAGAGACAAGATACCCTTCTGCAGACACACATCAGACCATTTCCCTTTCGGCTTTACCGTAAACAAATCTTCGTGGACATCGAGGTTTGCTGAAAGCTGTTCATACTTTGCGCCTACCATTTTCGAAGTACCGCAACTTAATTTGTTTTACAAATACACTATGTTGCATATCAAAATTTCACAAAACCAGTTTGCCCAATACATAAATTTTGACTTTCTCTCCTGCCAGCTGGCAGTACTAATTAAACACAAAGCCTTGGTAGAACTACCACCATTATGAGTACCGTTTGCCTGTATCACTGAAACTTGACTGCTGGCTGACTGAAGTGAAAGAAGAGAAATTTTAATGAATGAAATGACTGAAACCGAATTTCATTTTGACGTTATGGCTTTTACAAAGTGATGTCAGCTTATATAAAGGCATTTAACTTGACATTGACTAATTACTGAATCTAAACGTGGCAGAAAAACAAATATTGTTCAATCTGTGGACCATAGTAAATAAATAATTCATCTGTGGATTGACCGAAAAAGTTACCTTTGTTTGTTGACAAATTGATTGACAATTTGACATGACAAACAAAATAAATATGTATTGAATTCAGTGTCGCGTCGCAATTTAAATATTAATTTCACTGTTGAAATATTATTCGAATTCGGTGAAACTATTGAAATTATGCTATATTATTTTACTTTTATCTCCTATAAGAATGAACATACCATAATTCGGTAATTATACTGTCTTATTTCCAAATAACAAAATCAATTAAATAAGACAAAGGTATTGCAAAATCGATCAAAATGAGTGACTCAAGTTCGTTTACGTCGCTGATGGATCTGGTTGAGAGCCACTTATCGAAGACCAGCCTGCAGGCAAGCCAATCGAACGATGATAGTAGACATTTACACTTTGCTATGCCAAACCTCAATGGCATACAGAAAGGTTTGTCTGATACAATTCTCAGCCCGCCTAACAAAATTCTACCAATACCTCGACTCAGTATGAAGAATAGTGACATAACGGAGGTGCTTGCGCAACAAGTTACCAACATGTTGATAGCGAAAGAGAAGAGAGAGCAAGAAGAAAAACAAAAGTTGGCTGAACAAATGGAGAAGATGAAATTGAAAGAGCAAGAAGAAGAAAGAAGAAATTACGTGATAGACTTGATGCCAGCTATCATACCGCAGGAGGAACGGCTGGCGATGCTCAAGAAGCCCACGCCCGTCATGAGCAACAGCAGCTCCTTTGAATCACTATTAAGTGAGTGGAATAAAGAAATAGCTAAAGCATCAGAGCCCAAGCCAAAAGAAGAATTGTTGCCGATCACTACAGACATGTCCTATATACTGTTTCAAAAGATAAAAAAAGGTAAATGTTCTCCATTTGGCAGAGTTTTATCAGCAAGATACAGGCCTGTTGCTGCACCATATTTGAAAACGGAAATCCACAACCCTGCTATTGTCAGATTTGATTTCTCAACAAAGTCTCCATGTGATATTAACATAGAGCGCAGGCTGAATCCCCCGCCATGCAAATACGCTCACATGAATATGGTGGAAAAATTTATGGCTACGACAAATGAAGATGGATTTTAGAGATAAGACTTTGTTTTAAAGTACCCTACCATTAGTTTTAGTACAGCTATCTATTATTTATAAACTGTAGTTGTGTTACATAGAAATGTGTAGAAATAAACTTGACATTAAATATGGAGACTTTCATATTTCAACATTTATCTAATGTTAGCAGCAACATGCACTTTTACTGTTATATTCCCAATATTAGCTACATAAGTTAATGAATATCCAAAATTCTTGTATAAAAATTGTTGTTAATTATTTAAATTCAATACCCTAAGCCAAGTGGTGTGTTAATAATATTAAGATTTTGAACAAAGTGACATCACACTGAAATTACTGCGTTTTTAGTTTATAAGAATGAATTGTAGTTTTGTAACCTATACTATGACTCAAATATATTTCAGATACTCCATTATAATTAGAATATTTTAATAATAGTGACATCTTAAATACACAATAAAGTATGCAAAATATATTATTATTTATTCCTTAGATCACAGATAAGAATTTTAGGTTCATAGCCTTAAACTCGACAGCTCCGTAGTACCAATAAGAGGATTTTTTTCTCATGACACTATTAGCACAGTATAATGAGTACTAGCTAATAGTGGTGTGGGTAAAGGTACATTTCCTTTCCTGCTAGTAGCTATTAGTTCAGGTAAACCTATTTGCTTCGGCAAGAGTCTCATTAAACTAGTTATTTCATAGAGTGAAGTAGGCACTGTTATACTACATTATATTCTAGAATGTATGCATGTCCTATAACTTCAATGCTTTAGTTAGTATATCTATTATCAGCTGGATTATGGTCCGGAAACAATAATTTCAGGTTTATCCTTTTTTGTGGCCAATGACACGAAAGAAGAAGAATGTTTTAGTATTGACATTACAAATAGGTGATATACTTATACAGCATCAACACAAGATGTTAATTTTCACCAGTTACTAGATTAGATTGACCTTACTAGATTAGGTTGATCAATGATAATGCTCTAATCAATATTTAGAAGTATCCGCCATCTTAGAAAAATGGTTACTGTTAAAACAATTTTAAGATATGAAGCTTTTATATGATTACATGTAGGGCATGTTTTCCTTTATTGATTTATAATTACTTATAAATCACATTCGTATTCATCAAGCAAGTGATCGATTGGAATCCTTTCTACTCTTTTAATGATCCCGATTCCTAGTTGAGCAATTCAAAATGGCGCGTGGTAAGTTCATAAGGCTGCGATTCCCTCGAGGCTGGGCGGACAATGGAATTAATCAATAATAGTACATATGGAAAGATAGATAGGTATAGGCACACCGACCGAGATAGAACATTGAAACCATAGAGCGGATGTCTTACACAGACTCCATGATCTATGATCTATGATTGAAACGGAAGCGGGGGTAGGTGTAGAACATTCTAGAGAAAATGGTCTCGCACTGTTTGATACACCATAATTGCTTCACTTTCGTGAAAATGGCCACCATTTTTTTATTAGACTAAAAGATTCTCATTTACTTACCTCATATTTACCTACTATCACAGTGAAATCTTTAGATGAGAAGCCTTAGTGTAGGCCTCTCTGTTTTTCTGGTAGGTACTTACGTTTTTTCTGTATGGGAGCAAGATATATTTTACTGTATTCATGTGTGAATCGCTCATACACCATAGGCTATCGATGAAAAAAAATGTAATCGCTACAGTACCTATCTGATTAAAATGGAGACCATTTTGTGAACGGTGTGCCTAGTAGTGTTTTTTTATTTGTATGGGATCGAACACGCCCGCCAGAAGATGGCGCTGATTCGATCCCATACAAATCTGCGTTATCGCAAAGTTAACTTTTCGAAAATAAACTCGCACTAGGCACTTAGTTAAACTACGTACCATGATCTTTGAAGTTACCAAGGCTAAGGTAATAAATAGGAAAGTTAAATAAAACAACAATCACGCTGAGATTGAACTTTATTAAACATTTATGAAACATCTAAGTACCTAAACATTTTTGTTAATGTGATTAATATATTGTATTTTATTTAGATATAAGTAAGTACATAATACGTTTAAAAGCTGAAATACATTTGAATATTGATGCGTTACTATAAGTACTTTTAATACTATATATTACTTTTTTATTACTTATCATGAAAATTTCACGTAGATTAAAGTGAATACGTGTATTGAGTAGTGTACTTTCAAGATAAAAAATATTGCACAAAAACATCAATATTGCAACAGTCTTAAACAATAAGTTCCTGTTTTAAATTTAATACGGTATCAAAATTATTACAGTGCGCTCACAATACATTAGTAAGTACAACTTACTACCTACAACATCGATTATAATGCAAAACTTATGATTATATTGAATCTGATTTAATAACCAGTAAAGGAAATATCGATTAACATGATTGAAAAACTTAATAGTAAAAGAAAATAACAAGATTGATTGTCCAATATTAGATAGTTTCTCATGAGTTTTCTAATAAAGTTTAACAAATCCTTAGGAAATACATAGAATTATGTATAAGTAGTTCGTTTTTAAAAACATCATATTAGTCATTGTTTCAGATAAACATTAAATAGGTCCGATACATTATTACACTTTCATTAATAATTATATATTAATAATTTTGGCAAGATTTTTAAGAGAGAACTGATTTTATTTAATTCATGGCTGATAATGACGGCCTAAAAATGTGTGAGGTTCATGCAATTTCCTCGTAGCTTGGTATACATCGCGTTCTTTGTCAGGATATTTTGTAGGCAAATTGGGCGAGTGAAGATTTACTTTGGCTGCATACCTAGAAAAAAAATATCGTCGAAATTCCTCACTATTCAATGGATTACACAGACAATTGGAACCTTAATACCATAGAAATAAAGTACATTTTACCTGATCCCAGCAATGTCGATTTCGTAATGACCAGACAGTACGAATTCATTAGTGATCTTCTGAGGCACTCCGTTTTTGTCAAGGTTCTCGACGAATCCTAGACAGACCTGGAAAAGGAACCAGAGATATATCAAAGTTGTGACGTCACAGAGCTTATTAGATAAGGTAGACTCATGATGATAAGCAGATTTCATTTAGAGATGTTCTTTACCTGCTTTTTAAATGTAAACCCGTAGCTAGTAGTGGTGGTCTGTCCGCAGTAATTCCCATCTCTATAGATGGGCTCGCCTCCCCAAGACCATAGATCAAGCTCATGATCGTGATCAGTAAGAAGCAGTTGGACGTACTGCCTCCTGATACCTTGCTCGCGTTGTTTGAGCAACGCTTCACGGCCGATGAAGGGGATGTCTTTCTGTTAACGTAAAACATTAGCATTAAGAGCGAGTTTAAAGAGTATAAATATTGAAGACAATTGAGATTTGGTTGTTAAGTCTTATATGAAGAGGTAAGTTGATATTATTGTGATTTTATCAATAAGGAATCCTCTTACAGCATTTATAGTTCAAAATCTTGTTCATAACATTTAGTTTGACTCTTTTCTGGCTTGACCATGATATTTAGAAAAATCGCCCGCGACATGTCGTGGCATGTTTGAACGATTTCATTGATTTTCTATTATTGCTCATCGTCCCGAGCTTAGTTTAAAGTAAATTCGGGACTTCAGGATATTTTAGGATTGTCAATTGTGAGCACTCTTACTTTTATCCAGATAATTCAAATGTGTAATTAATAGTTATTTTTATTCTATGTGTAGTTATTTAAAATTATATTTACATGAAACTTGACCCGCCAAGTGCGTCCACATTCCAATGGTGTGGTAATTGTATCTAAATCTTGGCCCCAAAACGCGAAGAACTTCTCAACACGTAGTGCACGTGATGCGTAGTACCCTACGTGGGTAATTCCGTACTTTTGGCCTTCAGTCATTAGGCGGTTGTATACGTGGAGCGCGAACTAGGACAAATCATTATAGGCATTTTATTCAAGTACTTAGTAGATGCAATTTAAAAAATCAACGTTTTAAAGATACTAACCTCATTAGGTATATACAGCACATAACCTAATTCCCCAGTATGAGTCAAATTCATCGCTCTTATACCATTTGCTAACCCTACATCAATCTCTTTGAAGGTAAAGAATGGAAAGTTTGATGGCGACAGATCAGTGTCAGTGAGTTCAGATAGAAGGCTTCTTGTAAACGGACCCATGACGCAGATGGCTGTGAAGAGAGACGTCACGTCAGCTAAGGAGACTGAGCCATCTCTGGGCAAGTGACGTTTGAGCCAAGACTTGCAACGAGTCTGTTGAATGGTTGGAGCAATCATCATGTAGCTGAAAAGAAATTTAGAAGGTAAAACCTGTTTTGATCCTAATGAATGTCACAAATATCGTTAATGATGAAAATCTTACTGATTCTCAGAGATCCTAGCAAGACTGCAATCGTTCTCGTAGCCTCCTCTGTGGTTCTGCATTCCGGTGTGAATGATGCTACCCACTGGTACGTCCACGTCGTTGGAGCATAAGTACTGAAGTAGGTCCACCACTTCGAGTCCTTTAGACTAGATGAAAATGAAATTTTCCCATTCATTAAAAATAAAATACCCAGAAATATTTTATACCCATCATCACTAGCAGCGCCCCGCGATTTTACCCGCCTAGTTCCCGCTCCGGTGAGCATTCGGGGATAAAATTATGCTAAAAACCTTTATCTTGAATCACTCTATTTCAAAAAACCGCATCAAAATCCGTTAATATCAAAGTTACGAGGTAAAACCGGATTTCAAAGTAGACAATTTTAAATATATCATATATTTTGTTCGAATCCCCCAAAAATATAGTATTTATTTATTTAGGACGACCAGTGAAAATTACATTAAATCTTAGATTGTAACTTACCTGAATATCAATTTTAGTGAACGAAGAATAATCAGATAAACCAACTTGTTCCCTGCAAGCCCAGTACTCGCGCTGAACTATGTCAAACCAATGAGGTTTGCCAAACGTCTTTGTGTAAGCCACTTTGAAAGGACGAGGTTTTTCATTTTGCTGGCTTTCATCTAGAAATATTTGAAGAATATTTAAATCTTTCCAGAGTATTTCATCACTGGACAAATCATCTGATATAATATTCTTACCAATATGTTCGAACCAAGTAGGTCTCTCATATCCCATAACTTGTCCGAATACAGCACCATTGTCTCGTAAAGTGGGATAAATTGGCGATAAGCGCAAATTGCGACCAGTTTCGAACTCATGGAACGGATATGGCATACCATAGTGAACACCTACAAAATTAAAGCAATCTCAATCTCATCATCTGTTTGTGTTCCTACCACTGATAGAATATTATATGGGATAAAGAAAAGTAGAGTAGATTTGGATCGGTGGGATAGGTTAAGGTAGAGATTTGGATCTGTGGGATTGGTTAAGGTAGAGGTTTGGATCGGTGGGATAGGTTAAGGTAGAGATTTGGATCTGTGGGATTGGTTAAGGTAGAGGTTTGGATCGGTGGGATAGGATAAGGTAGAGGTTTGGATCGGTGGGATAGGTTAAGGTAGAGGTTTGGATCGGTGGGATAGGTTAAGGTAGAGATTTGGATCTGTGGGATTGGTTAAGGTAGAGGTTTGGATCGGTGGGATAGGTTAAGGTAGAGATTTGAATCGGTGGGATAGGTTGAGGTAGAGATTTGGATCGGTGGGATAGGATAAGGTAGAGGTTTGGATCGGTGGGATAGGTTAAGGTAGAGGTTTGGATCGGTGGGATAGGTTAAGGTAGAGATTTGGATCGGTGGGATAGGTTAAGGTAGAGATTTGGATCGGTGGGATAGGTTGAGGTAGAGATTTGGATCGGTGGGATAGGTTAAGGTAGAGATTTGGATCGGTGGGATAGGTTAAGGTAGAGGTTTGGATCGGTGGGATAGGTTAAGGTAGAGATTTGGATCGGTGGGATAGGTTAAGGTAGAGATTTGGATCGGTGGGATAGGTTGAGGTAGAGATTTGGATCGGTGGGATAGGTTAAGGTAGAGATTTGGATCGGTGGGATAGGTTAAGGTAGAGGTTTGGATCGGTGGGATAGGTTAAGGTAGAGATTTGGATCGGTGGGATAGGTTAATGTAGAGATTTGGATCGGTGGGATAGGTTGAGGTAGAGATTTGGATCGGTGGGATAGGTTAAGGTAGAGATTTGGATCGGTGGGATAGGTTAAGGTAGAGGTTTGGATCGGTGGGATAGGTTAAGGTAGAGATTTGGATCGGTGGGATAGGTTAAGGTAGAGATTTGGATCGGTGGGATAGGTTAAGGTAGAGATTTGGATCGGTGGGATAGGTTAAGGTAGAGATTTGGATCAGTGGGATAGGTTAAGGTAGAGGTTTGGATCGGTGGGATAGGTTAAGGTAGAGGTTTGGATCGGTGGGATAGGTTAAGGTAGAGGTTTGGATCGGTGGGATAGGTTAAGGTAGAGATTTTGGTTCAGCGGGATATTAAGTTTAATAACCTTCCCAAACGATGAATTGAAATGTATATTCAATTTGTTGATTAGTTAGACAGATGTATTTAAAGCCTGAACTAATGTCATGTAAAGAGGAAACAATATTTATTTTAGTATTTGCATGTGTGATGCGTGTGTTAGTGTGTATTTATTTAATAATCGAGTACAAACGCACCCGGTACTTCTTTGACCCTATCCTTCAAGAATCTCTTGTTGTTATGCAACCCAAGGAACCGGTTGATGCCGAGCTCGTACATATCAAACCGAGAGTAACCGTCCACAATCTCGTCGACTGTAGCCTCTGCGACGCCTCCAGCGGCTGATATACCGACAGTCTTCATACCAGCAGCCACATGATAGTTGAACATCTAAAACGAATATCAACAATTGGTTCACTAGTGTTACATTTTTATAAGACAACCTTAAATAAACCAATACGAATTGTTTTTTTAATTACTAAAAATATTTAATGGCCTAAGACCACATCTACATTATAAAATTCTACAGGTATTAAAATAATATTGATGATGTTCACGATGATCATGGATCATCCTGCGTCTACATAAAAAAATATATATTCTATCTCTTCAGCGCCCAGTTTCAGTGTTGCCGTTGGGTGGTCACAAAGCGTCCGACTAAAACCGAATTTAGCCGATTTCTAACGCTAATATTCGATTAGTCGAACTCTATGTGATTCCCGTATTTCTTCTATCAAAACCGGATCTTTCTCGTTCTTCTCTATTTATTTTCTTGCGTATCATAAAATTTGCTACCTTTTCAGCTGTTTGTTTTCCCAGGAACAGATATCGATAAAACCTTACCACACTACCATCTACTACTAAGCGTTAATAACCTATGTATAGTTACCTCGGGTGCTTCTCCAACGATCCATTTGCAGTCCGGTGAGAATGCTTCAAGCCCATTGCACAACTTATGCAGCACCGCCTGGGCAAGACTGGGCACACGCTTCAATAGTTGTTGAAGTAACACGTGGAAGTGATCCCAGTCCTCGGCAACACAACGTTGGAGCGTGTTGCGAACTATATCAAGTCGAAAACATACTAAGAATATTATTACCCACAACAGCGTTCTAGTGTCATATGGACTTGCTCATTACATCTCGCTTCCTGTATACGGTTATTTGGGGGTATCCGTATGATACTAAAATGCACTTTAGAAGTTAAAATGATTGTCAGAACAACTGTTGTCTATTACAGTTGTTCTGTCAGAACAACTGCAATAGACAATATATTGTGGAAGGACTAGATTTCCTGTCCTATAACTTTAATGATTGTCCAACATTTTACAACAGGAAATCTAGTTTTATACTTATAAATAATTGACTGTGTACCAGTAAAAATGACTTCACATCAATAACTATAAGACACCGCGCTACAGGTACATAATATGTTCATTAAGTAACAACTCAACACCACGTTTAACAAAATGTATACAAAGCTAAACACCACATTTAACAAAATGTATACAAAGCCATCTTAGTCACTCTAGTATACCATTCACTGTAAAAAAGATATTTTTTCCCACAAGCTCACGATCCGCCCCTGTCTGTCTGAAAATGTACTTACTCCCTGTTTCAAAGATTGGTTAGGCTACTGGTTCGAAGCATGCACACAAAAGGGATAGGGCCGCAGGTGCTGTTTGCGCGAACTATCCCGCGTACGTAAACAAAACTACATGATGCTAAAATGCCGTTGAAATTGATTGATAGAAAAAGCGTGGTAGGAATTAGTTTATGTAAAAGATTAAAAAACGTTAATCAACAATTACACATCCAGGGGCGGATCGGAGGATTAAGGACATGGTTACACGCCCACACCCATCCAGCAATTCTAGTAGGACCCAAGCTCACGATCCGCCCTTGTCTGACTGAAAATAGTGAAAAAAAAAACTTACTCTCTGTTTCGAAGACTGGTTTGGATACTGGGTCGAAGTATACGCACAAGGGATATGGCCTCATATGCAATTACACAATTGCAGATGAGGCCATATCCCGCATACGTGATCAAATCCGCATGATGCTAGAATCCCCGGTTCGAAGCATTTGCACGCGGGATAAGCGCGTAATCGTAGCTCGACTCGAGCTGCGCTTGCGCGCATACCCCGCATACGTAAACCAATCTGCATGACGTTGAAACACCCTGTAGGAGGAACAATGCCAACCAAACAAGCGTGATACTACTAATCAAGTGTATTGGTTCATACAGCATAGCACTAAACAATGACTGAACAACGTAGCGTCTGGTGGAAAGGCAGCCTACATATATGTTTATTAATCAACAGTTACTCCGCATCCAGGGGCGGATCGGAGGAGTAAGGACATGGTTACACGCCCACACCCATCCAGCAATTCTAGTAGGCCACAAGCTCACGATCCGCCCTTGTCTGACTGAAAATAATGAAAGAAAAAACTTACTCTCTGTTTCGAAGACTGGTTTGGATACTGGGTCGAAGTATACGCACAAGGGATATGGCCTCATATGCAATTACACAATTGCAGATGAGGCCATATCCCGCATACGTGATCAAATCCGCATGATGCTAGAATCCCCGGTTCGAAGCATTTGCACGCGGGATAAGCGCGTAATCGTAGCTCGACTCGAGCTGCGCTTGCGCGCATACCCCGCATACGTAAACCAATCTGCATGACGTTGAAACACCCTGTAGGAGGAACAATGCCAACCAAACAAGCGTGATACTACTAATCAAGTGTATTGGTTCATACAGCATAGCACTAAACAATGACTTTGAACAACGTAGCGTCTGGTGGAAAGGCAGCCTACATATATGTTTATTAATCAACAGTTACTCCGCATCCAGGGGCGGATCGGAGGAGAAAGGACATGGTTACACGCCCACACCCATCCAGCAATTCTAGTAGGCCACAAGCTCACGATCCGCCCTTGTCTGACTGAAAATAGTGAAAGAAAAAACTTACTCTCTGTTTCGAAGACTGGTTTGGATACTGGGTCGAAGTATACGCACAAGGGATATGGCCTCATATGCAATTACACAATTGCAGATGAGGCCATATCCCGCATACGTGATCAAATCCGCATGATGCTAGAATCCCGGTTCGAAGCATTTGCACGCGGGATAAGCGCGTAATCGTAGCTCGACTCGAGCTGCGCTTGCGCGCATACCCCGCATACGTAAACCAATCTGCATGACGTTGAAACACCCTGTAGGAGGAACAATGCCAACCAAACAAGCGTGATACTACTAATCAAGTGTATTGGTTCATACAGCAAAGCACTAAACAATGACTGAACAACGTAGCGTCTGGTGGAAAGGCAGCCTACATAATTATATGTTTATTAATCAACAGTTACTCCGCATCCAGGGGCGGATCGGAGGAGTAAGGACATGGTTACACGCCCACACCCATCCAGCAATTCTAGTAGGCCACAAGCTCACGATCCGCCCTTGTCTGACTGAAAATAATGAAAGAAAAAACTTACTCTCTGTTTCGAAGACTGGTTTGGATACTGGGTCGAAGTATACGCACAAGGGATATGGCCTCATATGCAATTACACAATTGCAGATGAGGCCATATCCCGCATACGTGATCAAATCCGCATGATGCTAGAATCCCGGTTCGAAGCATTTGCACGCGGGATAAGCGCGTAATCGTAGCTCGACTCGAGCTGCGCTTGCGCGCATACCCCGCATACGTAAACCAATCTGCATGACGTTGAAACACCCTGTAGGAGGAACAATGCCAACCAAACAAGCGTGATACTACTAATCAAGTGTATTGGTTCATACAGCAAAGCACTAAACAATGACTGAACAACGTAGCGTCTGGTGGAAAGGCAGCCTACATAATTATATGTTTATTAATCAACAGTTACTCCGCATCCAGAGGCGGATCGGAGGAGTAAGGACATGGTTACACGCCCACACCCATCCAGCAATTCTAGTAGGCCACAAGCTCACGATCCGCCCTTGTCTGACTGAAAATAGTGAAAGAAAAAACTTACTCTCTGTTTCGAAGACTGGTTTGGATACTGGGTCGAAGTATACGCACAAGGGATATGGCCTCATATGCAATTACACAATTGCAGATGAGGCCATATCCCGCATACGTGATCAAATCCGCATGATGCTAGAATCCCCGGTTCGAAGCATTTGCACGCGGGATAAGCGCGTAATCGTAGCTCGACTCGAGCTGCGCTTGCGCGCATACCCCGCATACGTAAACCAATCTGCATGACGTTGAAACACCCTGTAGGAGGAACAATGCCAACCAAACAAGCGTGATACTACTAATCAAGTGTATTGGTTCATACAGCAAAGCACTAAACAATGACTGAACAACGTAGCGTCTGGTGGAAAGGCAGCCTACATAATTATATGTTTATTAATCAACAGTTACTCCGCATCCAGGGGCGGATCGGAGGAGTAAGGACATGGTTACACGCCCACACCCATCCAGCAATTCTAGTAGGCCACAAGCTCACGATCCGCCCTTGTCTGACTGAAAATAATGAAAGAAAAAACTTACTCTCTGTTTCGAAGACTGGTTTGGATACTGGGTCGAAGTATACGCACAAGGGATATGGCCTCATATGCAATTACACAATTGCAGATGAGGCCATATCCCGCATACGTGATCAAATCCGCATGATGCTAGAATCCCCGGTTCGAAGCATTTGCACGCGGGATAAGCGCGTAATCGTAGCTCGACACGAGCTGCGCTTACGAGCATACCCCGCGTACGTAAACCAATCTGCATGACGTTGAAACACCCTGTAGGAGGAACAATGCCAACAAAACTAATCAAGTATATTGGTTCATACAGCATAGCACTAACCAATGACTTTGAACAACGTAGCGTCTGGTGGAAAGGCATCCAGGGGCGGATCGGAGGAGTAAGAACATGGTTACACGCACACACCCATCCAGCAATTCTAGTAGATACATCATTCATTATACAATTATAAAAAAACCCACAAGCTTACAATCCGCCCTTTTCTGAAATAAAAATAATGAAAGGAAATACTTACTCTCTGTTTCGAAGACTGGTTTGGCTACTGGTTCGAAGCCCCCAGCCAATATACACCCGTCGCGTTCTCTTAAATAGATGTAACCATCTGGATCACGAACAACTGACAAAAAAAAAACAATCCAATAAAGAAAATAAAAGGGGTTACGTTCAATTGAAGGAACGAATCAAAGTAAAATAGGATTGATTTGAATAACAATATTATAAATTGGACAAAGGTTTGTGAAGGTCTTGATATTATGACTGTCAAATATTTTTATTTTGAAATATTGATTTAATGGGCGTATCGCGTTAGTGCGTTATTAGGTTAATTTTGAACTGTAATTGAAACTTATTTTCATAAATTCGTTTTCAGAATTTTAACTAATAAGTATATAAGTATTTTTTATTTTACTCGTTTTTTATTACGCACATTTACTGTATTACTATTTTTTTAACTAATATAGCATGTACGTTATTAGCAACAGATATTTTGGAGTCAATTCGAATATCGCTATATTTACCTGGCGTCATAGGACTAAGTCCGTCAATAGGTTTCGTGTGCAAGTAGTAATGTTCACACGGCAACAGTGGTACTTTAACTTGTGGCTGCGACACTTGACCCACCTAAAGATATAAATATCCATTCTAAAACCAGGACCGCTAATAAACAAAACTACCATAGCTTAAAACTAAGGTCAGGGAAATAAAACAATTTCATATATTTATTACTAAATCTTATGTAATAACCTTTAATTTTGTACTAATTAAAATAAGTATCTTAAAAGAAGTATCTCGGGCAGGAACTACTGGACCTATTCTGAAAATCTTACACTAATATCCTTGAAGGCTCCTCCCCAAAGATCCATAAATTCCTAAATTAAAAGCTTGAATGTCATGGAAGGCTAAACTAAGTTTCATATAAAAACCTATTTCATATTTTCTTATAATAAGTACCGACGCTGGCAACACTCCTAGAATATAAGTACAAGAATATGTATAAGTACCTGTCTAGCCCAAAATCCGGCGCAATTGACGAAGTACTCGCAACTTATTGATCCGCACGTAGTCTCCACCCCGCTCACTCTGTCGTCCTTGGACAAGACCGCCGTCACGGCGCAATCCTCCACAACCGACACACCTACACGGAAAATAAATCAATGTACACCCCGTAAACTAAAGTAATATTAGAAAAACGAAAATTTCAGAATATGTAATAAAAGCAAATAATATTCTAATTATAAATCAAATCATTTAATAAACAGGCCAAAATAATAACAAATCAAATCGAAAACGCGATGAAAACGCGCTAGTTATAAATTCATTACAAAGATCTCGCCTTCCCGCTTACATCTCGCCCGCCGAACGCCGCGCGTCGGCGCGCGGCGTCGACAAAGGAATCGATAACGCTCCAAGCCACCCCTTCCGATACGCTCTACCGACATCTTGTTTCTAGGGAATTGATTCAATTTTAACACGCCATTCCTCGGGGTTACAAAATTATTGAACGATTTTAGAATGTGGATACGAATTATTTATTAAGTACATATTAAATATGTATTACTAAAACATTTTTTTTAATATAATGTTTTATTTAAAAAAAACTCTTTTTGTAACGTCATTAATCAAATAACAAATATATTTCGCTATCACAGCGCAATATTAGCAAAATTAAAATTAAACTGTCGCAATTCCGATGTTGTACACCTATGTTAAACAAATAAAGGCAAATATAAAAAACGGAAATAACTCAAATATTAAAAACGAAAATATGTAACAGAAAATGACTCTTACCATCTTTAATGGCCTCCTTGATCAACGACATGCAAAATAGGTGTGGATCCCCGACGCCATCGCCGGGTATCCACAGCCCCCCGACTACGTCGTCGACATTTAACATCGGCCAGGCTTCCAGACATTTCTGCGGCGTCACCAACTCGCATGGTATACCCCAAGATCTACACACAAATAAAAATATTTGTTTCACTATGTTGCCGATACACGAGCAAGGACTACAAGCGGCTATCGATCAATGTCCAATGAAGTTCGTAACGCGACATCGATGGGTGTGGCCCGTCACCGTCACACGAACATCATTGTTCTTCGAAAACTAATATGGTCACAACTTGGTTTATTATTATATTAAGTATTTAGCATATTAAACAGCTCCAAGGCTGATCGCTCGTTTGAATTTGTATAACAATAGAACTCAAAGAATGGAGGCACGTTATTGAGATAATAATCAATATGTATTACGCAGCTCTGCTACTACACATGCGTAATAGAGTATTTCAAATAATTTGACTAAGTCATGAAAATGTGCTTTAAATTTTAAAATATTGATTATTAGAAATAAATTTAGACCAAATATTAAAATTGAAAAAGCTTCTCTATTAAAAAGTGCTTGAAATTTCTCGAAATGAATACGTCGCAATACATTTGTAAGAACAATAAGTACCTACCTTGAGCACGGATAACGCTGATGAACGAATAAAGGATAGAACTTAGTACGAACGGGAAATAAGAATAAACAGTTATAGTACTTGAGAAGGAAATAGAACAAAAAGAGGAAATAGTAGTTGAATCGTATTAGTACCCCAGCGACGCCTCCCTACCGATGCCGACCGGGAACTCTAAACCGCTTCCCACCACGCAGGCGCGCCGACGCTATGCAATTGATTTATTAGTCGCACGATACCTATAGGTACATACATATCTACCATCTATGTACGTAGCTTACATTAGACGTACCTAGGTACCTATTTTAGTAAAAAGGAACACATACTCAGTATCCAAATCGTCGGGAAAAAAGTTGTTCAGCTTTTCTTCCCAGTTCGGATCGGATAAATCGAACGACAAATAATACGTATAAATTGATTTTACGGGACCGAAAATCCGCGTCTCGTCCCACAACGGGTCTTCCATTACCCATAATTCTGGGTATATTATTCTTAGTCTGGTTTGACCACAAAAAGTTTCCCATTGAACAATGGTGGAGTCTGAGTTGGTCTCGGACACGGGATATTGGACCGTTCTTTTTTTATTTTGAATTATAGTCATTTTTGTATATTTTACGTCGCGGCCTACTGAATCACAAGTTTAATGTAATTTATATTGATTAATATTGCGTATAAACCTAATATAATGGCAACACGAATGCGAATGGATAACCGTATGCGACGCACCCCACTGTACTGCTGGACACGAGCAGTTGAGCTCGGTACGGGACAAAGACGTCGGGAGAGCGCATGTCACGAACGACGAGGGCGCCGCCCGTGGCCCCGGGGGAGTTGTATCGATCGACGCCTAACACGCACCACCCATCTGCTTATGTACCTCATGTACATTGATTGTATATAGCTCTTTACATATTTATGAACCGATTCTATTACGCACTTAGTTTTTAGGGGTAATAATCGATAGAAGTAGGTACTCGATTTCTAAATTCTTTGCTATTGAGAAGTTTTGAGATAAGTAATCCTAACTATAATATTATAAATGCGAAAGTAACTCTATCTGTCTGTCTGTTACCTTTTCACGTCTAAACTACTGGACTGATTGACTTGAAATTTGGTACAGGAGTAGCTTATGGTTCGGGAAAGAACATAGGATACTTTTTATCTCGAAATTTCCACAGGAACGGGAACTACGCGGGTGAAGCCGCGGGGCGCTGCTAGTAATATTATAAATGCGAAAGTAACTCTGTCTGTCTGTTACCTTTTCACGGCTAAACTACTGAACCGATTGACTTGAAATATGGTACAGGGGTAGCTTATAGTCCGGGAAAGGACATAGGCTATGTTTTATCCCAAAATTCTCACAGGATCGGGAACTACGCGGGTGAAACCGCGGGGCACAGCTAGTAACAAGAATAAAAGGTTCATATCATAAAATGTCATGTGAACTACGTTTTATCCCAACTTTCCTGCGCGATATACTTCGGCGCGTATAGCGCGGGTTAAAAAAAAATAATCGCTGGTACAGCATAAAATACATAAATGCAAAGATAAAAAAATCTAAAGTATTGGTCCATGAGATCCAAGACAAGGGACTCTCTTACTGATGATATTAGTACCAAGGCTGTGTTAGCACAGTGAGGTTCAACAGACATAATTACTCTCATCATTGCCCTGCACTAATGCATGTTGGTTGGTTAGGGATCAAATTATCTATGAAAACACTTTAGTAAGAAAATGTTAGTAAAAAAAATTAAATGACCTGTACATACACCGATTGACTTTTCATTCTCCTGTAAACAGTCATCCTGTCTCTAGTACGAGCTAAGAGCAGGGACCCGCATTCCTTCCATCCCGTTGGACGACCTCGGGCTTCTAGATCTTTCAGTAGCTGTATAGAAGACTGAGCCAGATGTACTTGTGCAAGTGTCGGCTTGAATGCTCCAACCAGCCCCGAAGAGTGCCACCGGCTGCCGATACCTACTCTAATAAAAAAAGAAAAATAAATTTGACTTACCTCTCATTTGCTTCAACATAAACAGGATGCACTTCACACTTTCAGTTAAAACTAATTTTGGAAAAAAATATTTTGGGAGTGATTAAGAACAATAATATTTTTCATTTCTAAAATATAGGGATATAAAGATACATTATTACAGAATATAAATGAAAAATAATATTAACGATAGTTATGAAAAAACAGGAGACATTTTATTCTATGATGCCACATGTTGTATGATTGAATAGTGAACAGGGAATGGAGGGCTTTGTCTGGCTGGGAGCCTTGCAGCTATGTAATTGCATTTATTGATCCGCTGTAAGCGCCTCTGACAAAGGAAACGCAGACTAGATGCATAGGCGAGCTGCACTAGGTGCGTATATGCAATACTCACTTCTCTCTCTCGACCAACACCACCTTGTTACCCCATCCCCTGCGGGCGAGGTGGTACGCCACTGCAGCCCCCATCACCCCACCGCCGCATATAACCACCTTCGCTTCCGTAGGCAGGGAACTTAGACATCCTTCCAACCTTTCTTCGTGATCTAACAAATCTAATCTACTACTAAAATACCGACCGCCTAACTTATTTCTTATCTCGCTAAAACAATAACCACTTCGTCTAATTCGTGAAACTAACATTGCAAATGAAAAATTAGCATTTATTAGGCTAACGTTTATATAATTATCACAGCAATAAGTGGAAAATTACTAAAAATAATCACAACCTCCGTGACAGAACACTGTTTTTGTTTTGACTTTTCTTTTGATTTGATTGGTTGGTTTGACTGTTTAACTATCACAAGTTTGCTTGGTTTGTTCAACTTGTCAGTTTCTTGAATGTTGCCAAAGTAAAACGTGTCATAAATTCTTTACAAAAAAAAAAAACTTTGCTTTTCTATAAAAATATTTTCATAACATGAACATCATTTTTATTAAGCTTATTATAGCACTAACAATGCGATAAAACTGCGGGACATATTTTTTGTCTGTTGGTATGTTTCGTTCGGCCTAATCTCTGAAACGGCTGGACTGACTTTGATAAGGTTTTCATTCACAGATAGCTAATGTTTTATGGTAAGTTTAAGGTAATAAAGTAAGGGTAATAAGTACTTTTTAGTGCCCCTCCTCGGTGGGAACATGATGGTAATAATTTCGAAGTTCTTATAGAAATTATATCAATAGGAACCAATTTATTTAAAAAAATAAGAAAGTAGGTACTTACTTAATATTGTCTAAGGATTCATATTACCAAAATATCATTACATGCCTAAATATAATGTACCTACTCGGTATTTATACATTCCTTAAACTTTTTGTTGTCTTGACAACAAACTATGGTTGACAAACTCACCCCGAGACAACCCCTTTGAGAAACGTCGAGAACCCATTTCTATATTGATATTCATAGTAGGTATACCAACTTTGTATTAATCATTCCTTATTTAGTTTCTGAATAGGAAAGATCATTTTACTTTTACCTACTTATTTTGTTAAGCCTAGAGTATGTCTCTAGTTGAAATAATACACCACAATGAAGTTATTTACACGATTTTAGACAAACCGCCACCGGATCCCCCAAAGACTCCAAGGTAAGCGAAGATATTTCTAGAAAAGACCAAACAGCGTAAGTGCCCGCCTAGGTTCTCAGTCGTTTCGCACTTTTCGGCATGAGTTGATAGTTTATAGGTAAATTGCATTAATAAGTACTAAGTAGGTCCTGAAGTCCTGATGTATAATATAAGCCTAAAGGCCTGTAGATCCCTCAGCATAATAGAGGCCTCCCTCTCAGTGTCACTGGTCTGTTACTAGTTAAGTAGTAACAGGAGTAATAATACTTTAAGGTCTTGATAACAAGATAGGTAGGTAGGTATTCTTAAAATACTAAAGTAAGTACTTATATAAATGGTCGATTAAATCAATAGGTACGAGTCTCAATTAGAAAAGGAGTTGAAATCAACAAAGAAACCACAGCTTCGTCGAACATTTGGATATGCCGAAACGCCTGTTAAAACTCCCGATCAATTTCTCAAAAAAGGCGAAGGTATTTACCAGCCTATCAAGAAATCTGATCACAAGTGCTTTGTTTCTGGAAACCTTCCACCAGTTCCTAAACGACCACCACCGGGGAAGAAACCGGAGAAACCAAAAGTTAATTTCGTGGTTGTCAATATAAAAAAAGCTATTAAAACCAAAGGAAAACCTGTGGAACCAAGGTATTAAACTAAAGTAAAACAACAATAATTAGGAATCCAATTAAGTATATGAACCTGCCTACTATTTTAATTAAAATTCTAATCAAGCTGCTGAAGTGTGTGTTTAGTTGTGCTAATATCTGTTGGTTCGAATTGAAAAAATACTAAACCCATTTATCGAGAGAAGCTAGACTAAATAACGCAAAATGCAACTGCAGGCTAGTAAAATATAGGTACTTAACGTATTTTTACTTCTTCCAGATTGGTAGACACAAGAGACGGCCATATCAAGAAAATAAAAGGTTCTGGCGAAGTTCCTGAATATTGCCTCAGGCCAGACTTCGGACAAATGCCAGCTTATCTCGTAAAACGAAACAGAAGGATCCAAAAAGTTTTGGATAGAATAAGATACGCAGAGGAAAATAAGGAGAGTCTCTGCAAACTAATCAATGAACAGGAGAGACAGAAATTATTAGATGTAAGTACATACTCACTTACAGTCTGAAAACCAGCGCTGTACTGAGATCTCGACCTCAGCACAGCTAGAGAAGACGGCTCCTATTACATTTATTTTGTATTTATAGTTTTAAGTTATAATTATGTTTCCTTTGTAATGCATGTATTGCCATACAAGATTTTTTTTCTTTTTTTTACCTATTTGATACGATTCTTTAAATTCATGGAATCTTATGAAATATTTCGGTTAAATCAACATACTTATCTACCTACTGTGGTGTTATCTGACCTCGATTAGCAAAGTGTTTGTCACGTGCGAATCTACAAAGGATTTTTGGGCTACAGCCCAGGGTCTCACGAATATAAAAAATACAAAAAGTGTGGCGGCTGTGAAATAAATACAAAAAATGTGGCAATTAGTTCGTAATATCTCCGCCACTGATATTTCTATATGTTTACGAAACTGTTTATTTTTTAGGATTTGAAGGAAAACTGGCAGTTGATGCAGAAATCATTCCTGCAACTACCAATGCTGACGGATACAATACCAAAAATATTGAAGAAATCTAAAATGGAACAAGAACTTAGACAACTTGAAAAAGATATTGCACTAGTCGAAAGTAACCCATACATTTACATTTACGAGTGAAATGTAGGTACTTTTAGACTAATAATTTTGGCGACTATGATAAATTTCCAAAATTATAATTTTTAATCACTTCATTATAGATACGATTACGTTTGGATCCTAATAGATTAACGAGATGTAATTTTGCTCTTTATTTTTAGTAAATTGTACACCTTCGTAATCATGTTGTTTTTTTTCTATTAAAAGTATCGTAAAAATACTTTCAACCCAAAAAAAATTGTAGCTTGGTTGTAGCTAATCGCATTAATATTTTCTCTCTGTCATTATTAACAAGTTCAATAGGGTAATGTTTACGTAGCTTCCCCTTCACGAGTAGATTACCATAGGTCAATTATAAGGAAAATATAGCAAAACAACAAATTGAATTTAAATCAGATTTATTTCCGATACATACATTTTTCACAAAAATATGGAGGAATCGCTATTATAAAGGTGTTTATACACTAGTCGTATTTACAGTATATATAATTGCTTGATTTACAAGCTTGAGACTTTCACAACGATCTTGGGTGGAGTATAAGTTCCTTTAGGTACATCGAGTTGAGCTTAGCTAATATTTTGGCACACACTACAATATTATAACTGCATGCTTACGAAACGTACCATAAAAACGGCTAGCGAGATAACGTCCTCATCTTATAATCTAATTGACTAATTCGCAGGCTAAAGAGACTGGGCCTCTATAGATATGTTGCGGTGGCCTAAATTATCTACTTGCATAAAAATATTTTCTCTGTGATTTTTGATAAGGATTTACATGCATTATGGTATTAATAATACTCTGAAGAGAATTCGTTCAAATCATGCGCTAAATGTCTCCATAGCCCCAACATTTCTATGATATTTACGCGGGAAAGCAGCGGGGCGCAGTCAGATTTTTTATTTCTAGGACACCTAGCGCCTGATCGTTATGACCTTGACAACTGCTATCGTTTCATACCATATAAATTCCAAATCAGACTCAAATTTGATAAAATCATCTAATTTATCACTCCAAATTATTCTTACTAAACTGGTTTATTATTTACAAATGAATAACTACGTATTTTTAATGAAGTTATATTGTTTTTTTTTTTCAATTATGTAGGTACCTCATTTGTTTCTGTTTTGCACCGCGCCTGGCCGTTATTGATATGATCTTAATACATGTATTAAATTCAGTAATTCAACTATTTAGTCAATAAGGGATGCTATTAGAAAAAAACGTTACAAGAACAACTGCACAACACTTATTTAAAACGGCAACATTACACAAAATCTAATTGAACATTACAACATTATTGCACAATATATTTTATCGTTCTAATTGGCGGGCTTAAAGTAATAATACTCAAATTAATGTCAGGTATTGAAGCCTGTACTATACAGAAGTTATTTTTAAATACAAAATATACTCAACTTTGACTTTAATAAGATAATTTAAAATTGTAATTACATCGAATAAATTCTATTGAGACACACAAAAATACACCTTAATGGCATTACAACATTGCTTATATTCACAACATTACAATTTCTTACAAACCAAAGAGAAAAAAGCAAATAAAGTCGCTTTTGCGATAAGCAAAATAGTACTAATTTTATCATTCAAAAATATACTGTAACTTAATATTAATGCGATTCAAAATTCGTTGACAATACATATGGAGGGCCGTTAACTACTTTTTAATGAGAAATCATTTTACTAATATTTAATACAAGAACAGACAGACCGAAGACAATAGCTTCAAAAAACAAAAACAATCAAGTTATCAAAAGACATAACAAATTTTTTTTAACACAATCGGGAATGTTTTTCAGTTAGAAACATAATAATCTACTTAATACGTATTTATATTAAACAATAAAGGGCCTATTTCACAATCTTCAAGTAACTAACCGCACCAAGTAAAAGTAGTTTTGTCTTTTTCTTACTTTATATCAAGTGACAAAGACAAAACATGTGAGTAGTACTTTGCTAGTTGGAACCAGGGATGTTGCAGATGCCGATATTCGTGGATGCGGATGCGGATGCGTAGTTTAGCAGGCTCACATCCGCGGATGCAGATGCGGATGCGGATATTTTACAATCAGCTTTATCCTGGTCTTTTTTATTTGGTTCAAAATAATCCCATACATTACTTTTGGTCGGTGGTGACATTGTTGACTGAAATAGTTAGATAAACTATCAATAACGGGAATCACACTGGAAAAATAACGAATTTCGTCAAAAAACGATATTTTTTCCTACAATAAAACGTATTACCGGCGTAATATAATAGAATTTACCTTGTGATCTTATGGATATTAGTCTTAAATAATATAAAGTTTTCTTGTAAACTCTTCTTATTTACACACTGTATCACAACAACATTTTAAAAAATACCTATCTATCTTTATGATACGATAAGTAGTTCACTTTCACTTCACAGCGCAAACAAACACGTAATATTTATTCACTTGCAAGAAACAAATGATGCACTAGCTAGAACAAACAAACGTATCGAATCTTGTCACCAATTTCTTCGCTCCCATTGGTTATTGTCACGTGCGACCGGCACGCGTCAATCACCGGCCCCGCCCAATTTCTTTCTTGTTGCTACTTGTATAATATTCGCATCCGCATGAACATTCGCATTGATTAATGCGGATGCGGAAGCAGATGCAGATGTCCAAATCAATGCGGATGTTCCGCATTTGCGGATGCAGATGCGAATGTTCGCAACATCCCTGGTTGGAACTTTACTTGAAGATGGTGAAATAGGCCCTTAGATATATGAATATTACAATTTGACTAGCTTTGACGGTGGTTTAAATAGGGAAGACAACAAATTAACTAAAATATTCTTAATAGCAACAGCATAATTCGTTATTATTTTGTGACTAGAATACTTGAAATTCTTGTTATTTATATACTTAACCAAAACATAAAGAACTATTGGATATGCTTAAATTAGGGAAGATCTGGACACAACTCAATAGTATGTGACAATTCAGTTTTATTTATTCTCTAGTATAATATAATAATAATAAATATTTTATTTTTCAAGAGGTAGGTACAACAAAAAAAATACAAAAAAATACAAAGTACATTTTACACAAAAAATCACCAACCTACAAGAAAAACAGGGTCGTGTTCAGTAATCGTTGCGGCCCGCTAAGGCCACAACACTGATCTTCCACACGGCCCGTTGGGAGTGACACACAATCAAGGAACATTTTTACTCTAGCTTTCATCCCGTCATGTTAATTTCTTTTAGGGGATGAATTATCGAAAGCATCCTTTGTGTTAACTTTTAATATGACACATGTTATATGCACTTCCAACATTTTCAGTAGAATACCAACGTAAATCTCATTAATTTGAATGTAACACAACATTTTACATTGGCAACATCTGGATATAATCTCACGCGTTTAGGCTCTGCCTTATTAGCCGTAATGTTAGATTTTAATTAGTAAATATAGACGGTATTTCTTATTAAACTATATCTAAAGATATGTTTATTTAGGTTACGTAAGGCAAGACATATGCATACTATGCTTTCTCTCTGATAGTTCATTAATGGGTCGTGTTTGGTCGCAGGTTTCTGCGATTTGTCGCAAGACAGGTTCGTGTTACTTGCAAGCTTAGCAGAGTCAGTTATTGATAAAACGTTATATCTTTATTTGGCAAATATAAAAAAAGGTTCTGCTGAAATTTTTAAGGTCATCGGATGTTAATAATATTAAATTATTGAATTGTCCATATATTAACAAGAATTAAAAAAAGAACTGAGAAAATCTATAATAAAATTGGGAAGTAGTTACGGAAGTGAGGTTTACGAGAGAATTCTTATTTGTTAAGATATTAATTTAACACTATCTACAAATGTAGGGAGAACGGATGTAACTTAAATATTCAACACTTCACCAAAACGATGGTTTGGTTACATATACATATAAAACTTGCCATAGCAAATTTTATCAAAATTAATAAAACACTCTTTGGCCTTAAGAAAACAATTACAACTAAATAATAAATTAACAATTATGTATAATTTGTATAAGTAAGAATACATAATTACGTGTATACTATAAGTACATATTAAAACACCAGACAGGTATTATAAAACATAGTTTATCTATACTAAATAATACTGTCATATTAAATATTTTCAATTAATTTTGGACGGAGAGTCCGTTTAATTCATATTTGTTAGGACGTTAAGTGAAATACTAAATTAAAGTACTTATAGTCAACGGTAAAGTTACTAGAACAAGATGGCTGCCTAGCTTAACAAGATGGCGCCGTGTCTGCGCAGAATAAACTATTCCACACTCCCTTTTGATCTCTTAGCATGTGACGCGAACTATAAGTACGTACGTGCATTTATTTACACATTTTAATTAAATTGTTGACTAGATAAAAAATGGAATGTTCAAATTATTAAATGTTTTAAACTTTGATTATAGGGATTTACCCGCGATCTCATCCTTTTGGAATTTAGGGATGCAAATCAACTTAAATCTAGTTTATAAATAATTATGCCAAATCGAATTCTGATTAGAATCCATTTTTATAAAAGTTTAAAAATACTTTTTGACATTCTTCTTCTTTTTCGTATCGATAGACAATACTGACTCAAATATGACACCTCGATGGTGTTGGGCTGGCACGACATGAGATCGTCCAGGGGCCAAGAATTTTAATTTTCACATTTAAACTTATATTATAATGTAGTAGAATTAAAATGCAATTAATGTTAGTAAAAAATAATTAATAAACTTAACAAAAACGTACTCTTAGAAGTAAAACACGAATTAAAAGTAAATAAATTAGATAATACAATTCTCAACCCAATCAATAAGAATACTAAGAACTATTGAATAAAAAAATAAAAACGTTTAGTTTGAGACTAGGGTCCATGTTATTTACAATACCTAAGTAAATAATATACCTAAGTATATGATTGCACTACACTTTGATAACATGTTGAGCAAAGCATTTTACACTGAGATCGGTGTTACATATTACAATAAAATTTTGTTGTTTAGTTACCTTACTTGTGGATTCTCGACGGTTTCATTTCAAAGCTCGATCGGTTTAAACGACACTGAAATGAAAGAAAATATCAAAGTTATTACATACGCATAACTACATCACTACAAAGTATAAAACAATGTCGCTTTCTCTGTCCCTATCTATACTTAGATCTTTAAAACTACGCAGCGGATTTTTATGCGGTTTGTTTTAATAGATAGTGGGAAGGTTTTTAGCATTTTATCCCCATATTCCTACGAGAACGGGAACTACGCGGGTGAATCTGCGGGGCGCCGCTAGTATTGAAATAAAACAAAGTATCTTAATTTTGCCAAAGTTTTTTATCCTTTAAAAAAATCGTGGTCATAAAAGACTCAAAGACACGAAGGTCTTCTATAACCACGTAATTCTGGAAAAGCGTACTGCTTACGATTAAGAGTAAACTCATAAATTACAACAAATTACTTACATTTTAGCCGACTTTTTGTTCAGTTTCTGATATACAGATCCTTTGGCCAACCCCGCGGGTCCTTTAGCGAGTCCGTTGGCACCGCGAGCGAGGGTCGACGTCAAGTTCCTTGGCTCTGGACCTTCAGGCTTCACGAAATGGCCACTCCTAAGTTCTGGATCAGGTCCTGTCCATGGTAGATAGTCTTCTCTGAAATGTTAATGGTATATGGGTTAGTAGCATCATCAGCTTATATACGGATGTCCCCGCGTTTTTAAGTGTCATGCTTTAGAATTTTGTTTGACAACCACATACAACATTGTTACTTAGATTGAAAGATGGATGTTCCAACTTCAATAGGGCTATCGACATTAAGATGTTAAGACTAAATTGAATTTATATTATTATGATCACGATACATACTTAGGATAAAATTTATACATTAGAATTACAGTCAATAACTTCTAGACTCTATTTCAAAGCAATCATTAAAAATATCTTAAAATCCCCTCAACTATTATTAATATCAATAGTACCTTAAGATTTAACGCCAGTTTTAAATATTCTAGTAAAAATAATCTAAACTAAGTTTGTCTAACTACAGGATGCATACAATATACAATTATAATCTTGACAAACTTATACCAAAAAATGAGGAATGACCACGCTATAGTTAATCTAGCTTTTCTTCATTTTTAAGAATATGAAATGGACTAAATGTAGATTAACTATACCATTGTTATACCTCATTTATTAATAAGATGGATAAAAATACAAAGAAATTTACGTCTTAATTCTTTATATCAAAAACGTTTTAAAAACTTTGCTTGTGTTTCTTATGCATACATGTAACGTGCATCTCTTAGATATACAGCCAAACCTTGATGCCAGACCTTATGTATGTGATCATCTAACTTTTGTCCAAAATCCCACATAATTAAAAAAACCAACAGTACAATACATGCGTGGCAGAATCATACAGTATTAACAATAATTGTGAAGAAACTTTAAAAGTAAGATTATAAGTGCACACATGCTTGGTATTCTGAAGATAATTGACGAACTATACTTATTTCAATTAAAAAAAAAAGAGACCATACGAAATAGATAAATATACAACAAAAACATAACACTAATATAGAAACTAATATTAAAACAGTCAAAGAATATAAAACAATAATTCTTACAGAACTACATTCAATCAACAATTGAAAATCTTAATTTAAATTATGCCTATAAAATTATTTATTTCAAACTCCAGACATTCCGACGCAGTTGTAATCGACATGATCACGGATCTTAGCAATTGCAACAGCGTCGAAATATCAAAGGTGAAAAATCAATAATAATACATGTTAAAATACCTCGTAGATAATAATTTTAGTGCTATTAACCATGATAATAATAAAAACTATAATAATGATGCATTCATTGAGAAATATAAAGCAAATGATAACGTTGCATATAAGGCTGAAATTGTAGATGTGATAGAAGTACATACAAAAGCAAACTGTCCTTTGGCCCTTGACGCAGTGTGGGGTTGGGCCCAATCTTAGGCGAGGTGTACTGTGACTTGTATTTTGACTCCGAACTGCTACTTGTTTTTAGTATCGGCCTGTAATTACGCACTCGTTCAAATAATCCTTGTGTAAGAAAACAGATTGAAAACCTATCGGATGAGCTTTCTGTAATGTATTCAAAACTTAATTTGTTAAACATTATAGGAATAATTAATATTTACAGAGAGAGAATTGATGTTTTTGAAAATATTTTATAGAAAACTCATCCAATGTGAATATTATACAAATCACACATAAATATAGTGACAGTGCTAAAGCATCAACATTTACATAGTGAAAGTAAATACACTGAAGTGCATGTTATTCACAATATGATTTGTAAAGTTAAAGACAAACACTTGATCATGCATCGTAATCTTAATACGTTTTTTCAAGTATTTGAGCTAATATTTGTGTCTAATAGAAGTGAAATTTTTCATAAAAATGTATAGGACAGCTAAATAAATTAAAAAATGAGGATGATTATGATAACTAGACTGTTAGCACTTCGAAAACGGTTGTAAATTTTACATGTATTTCTAACGAATCGTTTTACCGTTGATAACTATGTAAATATTATATAACGAAACTCTGACTAATTGGTATCTAATCTATATAAGAAATGTTTTTACAATTGTCGACACATGCTTATACTACAAAATGTTCCCTATTTTACCGTTAGTGCCTACAAATCCTACAATGCCTACCTAGGTTTCATAAGTTTCGTCAAAAATACTTATTAAATTTATACAGTACCTACATGACAAAATTACAGTAACATTGATTACGGCAAATCTATCGTATAAAGGAAGCTAAAGCCATTCTTAGAAGCCCATCAAGTTAATAGACACAATGTATCTACACAAAAATCAATAATTTCTGTTTGTATTAACTTTACCAAAGCACCGTTTAGTTACGTTATTGCTTACTAATCAATTTTACGTTAATTGTATCGAACATTTCGTCACACTAGAATTTCAATAAAGCTTTCGATAAACTCACAATCATAAACTCCATGCTTTTTATAAAAATAAATACCACACACAATTAAATTTTCACATAAATCTAATATTATAATAAACAGTCATTAGGAAATTACAATCACATTTTACTGCCTTACTTTTACCAGGATTCGTTGACATTTTTACCTGGAGTGCCACAAGGACTTATGCCGGGCCTTATGATGTTGTTTAATGTTACAAATGATTCTTTTGCAAATACTTTCAAATTTAGTTACATATTATTATTGATTTTAGACTTATATTTTATTTTGAAGTCTAATATTGAAGTATAGACACATATTTTGATCATTTTGTATGTCAAAAATGAAAATTCAAGAGTGACGAATACGTAACGGCATCAACATGTCAAAGAATCCAACATAAGCCTTGTATAAGTACATTTGGCGACATACTTGAGTGTCGCGGCCCAGGTCTTGTGTCGGCGCGCGGGGGGCGGCGGGCTGGACGGCCGTACATCGACGGGCGCACACGCGCTGCGCATCACAGTGGGTGTGTCACGCAACGCATTGTGAAGTGCCGGTGACAGTGGGATTGATGAGAGAGTATTATGACAGTAATAATATACTAGCACGATAGTTGAATAAGATAACATGTATTTGTCTTCATTGTTATATAGATTGAAGAGATTTCTAATGAAATATTGAGGTAACTTTATGATAAGTTAGTGTTATGTATATGATGTAAAACTCTCACCAATCCCCATAGTTGATTAAAATTATGATTTAACTTATTAAAGATTTTGTGTATTATAATAAATTCGTGTATAAATTATGTATGACAAGTAATATTGGTACATTTTTATTTTTAATACACAAAACCGTAGTGAGAAGCTTAAAAAGCATTTGAATTAGTTTGTTGTAAGGTAGTGAAAAAGATGTTATAAAGATTTGGTGATAACATTTTGAAATTGTACAGTATAGTGTAGTTCTCCAGGTATTTCATAGTGTTAAAAAGAAGAAGAGAACACAATTAATAATTTATTATTAAAAAGTTTTTGTGAATAGCGATTACTACTAACTCATAAATCATTTGGGCAACTTCATACAAAAGGTTTTTTAGAGGAAAATCTGTTAGACATTATCTTGCCTTCTCTTTACTGATTACCTCTGGTTAGTAGAATCTGACGTTAGTTCGTCTTTTTGCTAAGAAAAATGTTTATCTGTATGTGATATTGTACAATGTACAGTGGATAATCTGATAGCATCTCACAATTAACATTGAAGTGACAAAAACATTAGTAAAAACCGCTATTCACATACAAAAGTGAACCAAAGCCATGCACACCCACCCTTTCTTCGGTTCGGATATCGATGACCTCTTGACCTCTTTGACCTCCGAGGTCGTGACCTTGGGGGCATCCTCCTCCTGAGTGACGTTGTTCAGCACTTGTTCCGCAAGCTCCTCGTTATAGTTGACGCTCTCGAGTGCTATTGAGATCACTCGCTCCGGGATATTAGGATACTTTGACTCGATTTTTCTTTTTACTGGAATATTTGAAAAAATATTTTCTTTGGTGTTGGAAGAAGTTTTAATAAGTATTAGTAATGTTCCGTCTGTGTGTATGTTAGGTATCCGTGGATAAACTGAATTAATAATTTGAGGTTTTATGGACAGTCTCACTTCAACAATGTATTCATAAATACTGAAAACAGTAAAGAAGTTTTATCCAGAAGATTCTATGAGTTTCTAGCATAGTAAGTAGCAATGTAACCTATGCAATACCATACAGTCGCGGACAGAAGGCTAGTAGTACTATGTATGAAAAACGCCTTTGCAATAATACTAATGAAAAAAGATTAATCAAACAGCTTACATTCATTCTTTTCTTCCAAAGTCTTCATAATTGTGACCACTTTTTTTGGCGGCGGCGGTTGTGGTGTCGTCTCTTTCTTCTGTATTGCCGTCTCTTTTTTGCTGAATCCCATTGTTATTAGCTCTTCGCTGGCCTTCTGTACGTTGTTGTCTTTGTTCGCTAATATATCCAGAATTAGAGTTTCTTCTGCCTTTGGGAATACGCTTTTTAGGTACCTGAAGATTGAGTTGTGTTAATATTAGGAGACTTCTAAATATTTATACAAACACAAAGCTGTTAGTATTGATAAGAACTAGAAATAACGTAGTAGGTAGTAGAAAGTACTTTTAGAACAAGAAAATACCAATAATTTAATGAATCAATTTTGAAAAAGCTTTCATTGATGAATTAAAATTTTTCTTTAATAATATTTTTTCATTCCAAAAAATTTCAAGTAATCGTACTGGATTTGGTTAAGTATGAGATCTAAATCACTCTTTTAAGGGTAATAACTAAGTAGGCTAACAAGACGACTATGAAAATATAGAACACTTTACTTGAGTTTCATCTTCGGTGAATGCCTTGTGGATTGACCGTCCATAGATTTTGTAGTGCCGTAGTAACTGGAAGCCCCTGACGCTGGTCGCAGTAATGATGGAGAACCTGTTTCAAGTATATATAAATACAGATCATGTGTTCATAGTTTGAATATTAATTGATAATTGCGGGGTTAGGATGTTGATACTACATTTATTTTTCGGTTATTTATTTAAAAGGACGAAACGAAGAACTTAGAAGTTGTCTATTGAAGAATATATGCATACCAATTTCTAGGTTGAAATAATTGTTTACAAGCGCATATTTTGCTATTATACCTGACAAGCCACTGCGGTGCTCCTAAATATTGATTTACTACTGAAGTAACTGATATCTTGAGATAACAATCAATCTCTAGAAAATTACCCGAGTTCTTTTAATTGCTTTGCTTTACTATAAAAAAATACATAAATATTTTATCGAAATTAGCGCCAACTTTTAATGTCATCATAAAGTCCCGCATATTCTGATTTAGCATAGAAGCTGATAGCAATTGAAAAGTTCGCACACATAGTACTTTTGATGTATAATGTAACCTTGAGGTGTAGCCGAGAGCGGTGTAAAGTGGCTACTTCCATGCATGGAGCCTGATACTCCCTTCGCAAGTTGCAAAGCTGAATATACGCCCATACTGCTCTTTTGGAGTCTGGCAGCAGACGGTGACATTGTGAGAGGCCCCGGAGTAGTGATTGGATGTTTCTCCACTTGCAGAGCGCTGATCACCACTGCTTCCCGGTTGTAATATCTAATGACAAGAAATGATAATAGATAGCTAGATTTGTGGAATATTTTGGCATTGAGTTTGATGGCAGAACTAGTTTGGGAGCTCATGACTGTCTTAATGGTATTTTTTCTCAAAAGCCCACTTGTCTTACCATGCTTGTACCACGCGATGTTCTTTACAAGGTCACTCTGTTAATGCTATAAGGGTGGCCAAGTTCTAGTTCTCAAAAATAATTATAAACCTGAGTGAAGTAGTGAAGAAAAAGGTAAAATATTATACGTATTTGTAAGGCAGTTTTTCGCAATCGAACCTCTGTAATTTCGCTGTATTATGCATGTACAAATTGATGTGATAGCAAAGTACAGTGTTAAATGCCTTTGCCACTTACTTTTTCAACAATATCTTGATATGCGTTTCGCTGACCGTGGGGAACATGGCGCTGATCTTGGCGACCAGTGCTTCAGTGTCGCAGTTCAATGTGAGCGAGTCTTGGAACTTGTCGTTAAGGTGGGAGACTCGACCGGGGACCGGGCTTCCCCTTGGAGTGAGGCAGAGGGCTCTGCCGAGTATAGGACTCTGCTGCGGAGTCCCATAGCTACGTGGATCCTGGGAAACGAAGTTTAATCAGTAATATTGTCCGATTCAAATAAGAAACAAAGGCTCAACACAAAGCATAGGGTGTTTGGTTGGGTATACCTTAGCAAGGAAATTCTGATGTAAAAGTCAGATTAAAATAATGTACAGCAAAGACAATACAAAGCATAAAAAGGTGTTTAATGCAAATCTTAGTAAGGGAAATTAAGTCTTATTGACGTAACCTTTAAAGACCATCGCTAAAGATAAAATTTCTAGTTGACCCAATATTCTAAAGCATGTACTCACAAGGTGAGGCTTGAGTCCCTTCGGATGGAACATATTAGGGCTGTTCTGATTCTGGAACGCGTGCTGGAGCCTCACCGGGGAGGGGTACGGGTGCACGTGATACGGGGAGCCATGTGTAGACTGTGCAGTCCAAGGTACAGACATGGACGGACAAATCAGACTGTGAACAATGGTGCTGGGTTGATTTATATGGGGATGTTCTGACAATTAGTTTGAAATCAGATCGTCTAGATTTTGCATTAGGCGAGTTACAATAAGTGCAAGCAAATTTCTTATGTGTGATGCACAAATTGATATTGTTAGAACATCTTCCTTTATCAACTTAAATTCAGTGCTACAAACGTGATATATTCGAAACCTTTGAATAATAAACAAGTATTTTACTACAAGATCATAAGCTGAATTACAAAAGAACATTTTAATTTATACTTTAAAAGATTTATTCAAAAGCTTCAAACAAACAAAATTCACACACAAAAACACACTTTAATAAATATTATACATTATGATCCATTTGCATATTCCCGTTGCCATATACTCCCAAATACGATTGTTTCTTCATTGTTACATCAATATTAACATCTGCAATGTAAAGGTTATATAGATATACATACACATTATCCTACACAGAGAGAAAAGACTTCATTTCAATGCTTCATTCTTTAAGCTCTGGTTTCCTACGATAGCGGTGCAGTCATGTAGCTGCCGTAATACAGCTGGGAATGTTGTCTATGTGATTTTTTTTTGTGAACATCACTATAGTTTTTGTTCGATTCCCGTGAGGGGTGAATATTTGTGTGAACCACAAATGTTTGTCTCGGTCTGGGTGTGTGTGTGTGAATGAGTGTGTGCGTAGTTTCTGGTACCCTAGATACAAGTTTCGAACTTAGTTCCCTAACTAAGTTCGAAACTACATCAGTTACTATAATGAGATGATGTAGTAATTGATTATGTTATGTTATTTGGTACTGCTATTCTAGGAAACCAGGGCTTTAGTGTGTGCATAGTTTGTAGTCTGTACACAACTGTTTTAAATATTAAAGCTAAGTTAAACTATCTTAGGTTTTGGTTTACAAATTGCATCCGACTCTACTTAGACAACCATATTTGTTAAATATTCTTTAGTTATTAAATGGATAAATTAAATCTCTGAACTCCTTCTTAATGCAGACTTTAACTAAACTAATTATATATTTATTTTAAGTATATTTATATTTTAATTATATATTCTATATTTCACATGCCAGTGTGAAATATTTTCGAGAGAACCAATATTTTTGGTCCACATGAATAATAAAAGTAATAGAGACTCCACATCTTAGGGTGAAATTTTACTTAAGTATATTAAATAAATATTTGTTGGTCATTAAATTAAAATTAAGCAATAAATTGATGTAAATACTTTTTGTGATAGTCGGAAAACTAGAACAGGACTTTGGTTAAGATTCATACACTAGCTCAATGACTAGATATAATTTTGTTTTTATTTAAAAAAAATATTAAAAATAATATTTTTGCTCCATCAATATTTTAAATGCATTTTTTCATTCTAATGTCCTAAATTCTAAATTAACTAGGTTTTTATTATTTCGTAATATTTAAATATGATCGATTTTTACTTACTTATAATAATTTATGATTCAAAGGATACATTAACCCTTGAAATAATAACATAATAATTAACCAGGAAAATAATATTGAAATTAATGCAAATTCTTATTGATGTAAATACTTACTTACATAAAAAATACTATGTTTAATATTGGATTTATTATAAAACATAATTAAATTTATTAATTACCTGGGGATGAATGCATTCCAAAGCTATTTGATGAGCAGCATTATGAATTGCCTTATGTTTAGATCTCAATTCTTCCATTTTAAAACAACACAAGCTTTAGTATTTTAAATATCTAAGGGATTTAATAAGTGAATATTTGCAGGTATGTACTTTAAATCAATTTAATATGCACGATTATATTTCAAACGAAATAAATCGATCGATAAAACTTTGAATAAATTCCCTCCTTTTCAATTTACAAGTTATTTTGACATTACAAACAACCAATGCAAAGCAAAGACGAAATACAAGCGAGCGAGGTTAGTGATTCCAAATTGAGGATGTAACTTTTAGGTACTTGTGGCTATATAAGGTTTCGGCTTTAAATTTCGTCGAGTAATACTTACATCTACCAACCATGGTTATGAAAATCAATACGTTTTGTCATGTGCAATACAAAACGCCAAAGAGTAAGTAACCATTGTACCAATGAATAGGTACCAACACGGTGCCAATGAATTAGTAGATTGTATATTTTATAATAACAATAATTGGTTCCTTTTTGTCAATAATTGACAAAAAGGAACCCTGTTTTATCGTTACCGGTTATTTCTTTTCTCGAGATTCGAGCGAGATCTACATTCGAACTATAGCCGCTTTTCTAATATTATCGAAAACATATCGAAAAATCATTTGGGTTATTGTAAAAAAAATCAGGCAATTTGATCGAGGCAAGCAAGATCGAGGCCTATGCATGGCCCACGAAATAGTAAATTTTTGGACATGAAAATATTTACTATATAAGGAACCACAGATGAAAAAGAGTAGGCGGTTTTTTTTTCCATACCATAGCACATTTCCGAATTTCCAGCTCCTGCTAGTACAAATAATAATACCATTTTAGCCTACTAGCTGTTTATGCTAACAATATTAATTTTATACGTTAAGGTCTAAGCCCATGTAATGTATAAACACCTAGTTGATTGACCTTGTTATTTATTAGGTATATATTGGTTCATTGCCATTTGCCATCCATTAAATTTAGCGAACTCTTCAATTTCTGACAAATTATCAAAAAAATTGAGACACTTGTCTGGGTGGGTAAGAAGTAAGGACACTGGCTGGACAGGCAAAACAAAACCTAAGGTTAGACCTATTCTGAGTACCTATACTGTTTAAATAAAAAATAAATACTTAAGTAATAGTTCTACTTATTTATATCATTTTTTAATTAAAACGAGTATTAGTTAGTTTTCTAATGAATCATAATTGATTATTTTCTAATGAATCGTAATTGATTTTGTACTGCAAGTAGGCCCAACACAAGAAACGATAAAAATATGTTTTTTAATTTATGAGGACATAGTGAATTACATGTAAAACTATTTACTTACTTATTTATTATTGTATTTCATTACAATCAATTATAAAAAATTTATTACTGAAATACCTAGTAGGAAACAATGAGTTATAGGTAAAATAATCTGAAACTTATTTGCATTGCAAAAAGGTAAAAAAATAAAATGATCCAAATTTTTGAATTTGCCGCCATAACCTAGTGCTACGTACAAATGTATAATTTTCAATTTAATTATGGCGGACGATGGTTGAACGTAGGTTCAATTTCGTTGCGTTAGCATTATTTTTTAATAATTTGTGTTCAGGTGATTGACAAAATAGGGGCACGCGGATAGGCATTCCCACTGGCTGGCGGTCTGCAACTGCAGCGAGGCCAGCGAAGCGAGAAATGTATGGCGGATGGTAGAAGTTCGGACAACGTCGTCATGCCGGACATAACCGAAGTATCAGATGCCGATCCGCTTTCGGCTAACGCCGAGCACGGAGGCGAGCGGCCCGACAACGGGGCTGTGCTGCCGACCGGAATCAAAAACACACGTCTTTCTAGTGATACAAATGGTGTCATCTCAGTGCCGGTGTCACTGCCGGCAGGCACTCTCGTTGCGGGCACCTCCTTCAATGTTATCACGTCCGAACACCTGCCGCATTTCAAACCAATGCTATGTGTAGACAACGGGTTTATATCTGGTGGAGGCGTCGGTGAAGACATAAAAGCAACACATATTGTAATTCAGAATTCTTCGTCGGCGAACGAAGAGCCCGTGGCGCGACTTCCGATCGAGAAGGCGGGTGTAACAAGTGGCGCCGGCACAGGCAGCTCGCGGGCCGACAATGCGCGCACGTGGGCCGAGACGGTGAATATGCCAGTGCTGCCCGTGCGCTGCAAGAATACGTCGGCTGAACTACACAAGCAGAGGTTCGGTTCTGGAGGTAGGGGCAAGTGTATCAAATACGGCCTCGAGTGGTACACCCCAAGTGAGTTCGAAGCCCTATGCGGGCGGGCGTCTAGCAAGGACTGGAAGAGGTCCATTAGGTTTGGGGGTAGAAGTATCCAAGCTCTGATTGATGAAGGCATACTGACACCGCATGCTACTAGTTGTACATGTGGTGCATGCTGTGACGATCAGTCAGGTACACTTTCTGTTGTAGTATTTACACACCTGTTCCTTATAATATTGTGATTGCTGTTTCATTTCTTATATTTTAATTTTCAGCCATGGGTCCAATAAGATTATTTACCCCATACAAAAGAAGAAGACGGAACATGCAAGATAATGATGAGAAGAAATTAAAAATAAAACGGGATCCAAGTTTAGGCGAGAGTGATGTAGATAATATCCACCAAACTAGTAGTAATAGCCATTCAAAAGAGGCTTGGCAAACATTAGCGGATGGTTTAGAAAATGCTTCAGATTATCACTTACTAGAAAACCCCGATGAAAGTACTGAACCTACCACAGGTAAATGTTACTTATCTATACATCTTTATAAAAATGGAGTGTCTGTTTGTAATATTCATATAACTGCTTTTTAATACAAGCATATAAATATTATTATATGGTACATACACCAAAATAACATTTTTAAAATTTTTGTCTGTCTGTTTGCTCCGGCTAATTTCTGAAATGGCTGGACCGATTTTGACAGTACTTTAATTGGCAGGTAGCTGATGAATAAGGAATAACATACAATACTTTTTATCCCAAAATTCCCACGGGATAAGGTTCCGCGCAGGTAAAACCACAGGGCACAGCTAGTGTATTTAATAAAACCTGGGATTATGTTATTGTATTATTATATGCAATTATTCAGTTTTTTATGTTATTAATAATGATGTAAATAGTGTAAGTAAACGCATAATATAGGCCCAATTTAATTCTTAAGATTCTTTAGTTTTCATATTTTTACCAGTCATCAGTAAACACCTAATTTAAATGTCAAATAATATTCAGTTATTCAACATTTAGATTTCTTGTATATTTTTAAATGAATTTCATATGCTAATCAGAATTCCTTGAATTGAAAAACATGTTCCCATATCCATATGTATGAAACCTTATCTCAATCAACCTGTCTCATATGTATCGGTGTCATGTAATATTTTTTTAAACTATAGTGAAAATTACTACAATAGCTTTTGTATAAGCATTTGCAAGTTGATAACTTGTTGAACGTTCACTACATGTGATTAAAATATCAGGAATAATTCCTGCAAAATATGCCTATGATATGAGACAGTCATAATCTCTTTAGTTTTTTTTATTAATCTGTGTTGTCCCACTGCTGGGCAAAGGTCTCCCGCAAAATCCTCCATCTGTCTCTGTTACAAGATAACCCTCCAACTTCTATTATAAATGTCTAGGACCGTCCTCCAGCATAAAGTTAAAAAGATATAACTTTATATGAAGAAATTGCTTACTGGACATAATGGGGTCAAGATTAGATAGGACAATACTATTCATAGCTCTTCTTTAAACTAGTTTTATCATCATTATGAGCTCATTTATATCCCCAACAAGGGGATAGAGCCTACCCTGAATTGGGGTTATTAGGCCTCAGTCAACTTCAGATATAATGAATAAAATTAAAGTTAAATGGTTGAAGTGGAAATACCCTAAGACGGGTATTAAATTTAGGATGTGTAATAATGAATGAACTACACCAACAGTCACAATCTTTGATCCATATTGACCAGAATGAAATGGATTTGTAAAAGAATATGCACTGATAAGTATAATGCAAATATATGTTTGTTATTTATTATAGAACCAAACTGCACCTTGCCGGAGTACCAACTTGCCTGGCGAGGTAAATATTTGTGTGATCCATAAATGTTTATCTTGGTGTGTATGTTAGTTAGGGACCAGTCACTGTAAAAGGATGACCTAAGTGACTGTATAGTATATTTTATACTAAACATTATAACTACATATATTTGTGCATGGCATGTCCCAAAGTTAGCATGGTTATCCAGCGATGTCCAGCATGACTACTGCTCATGAATAGGGATATTGTGTACCCCAATTATAAATTTCTCTGCTGGTCCTAGCCGTTACAATAACTGACATAGGTTAATACAAAAAATAATAACTCTTGTTACAGAGACGTAAGAAATCTTTATTTTTCATAAAGACTTCTATACATAATTATAAACTACTAGTAGCTCCCCGCGGTTTCACCCGCGTAGTTCCCGTTCCCGTGGGATTACGGGGATAAAATATAGCCTATGTCACGCACTGATAAATTAGCTTTCCATTAGTGAAAGAATTTTTGAAATCGGTCCAGTAGTTTCAGGTTTTATTATGATTTTATCTCCATATTCTTACTAGAACGGGAAATATTCAGGTAAAACCGTGGGGCGCTGCTAGTACTTGAATAAAAGATTCATAAACTTTTTTTTATGGCGGATAGGCAAGCTATTGACCACGATCACACACACCTGATGGTAATTGATTATGTGGTCTACGGTGGAGCACGCTAAAAATAAACTAATTAAAAAATCTTTCGACTCATTATGCGAACTTTGCGACGCGATTTAAAGCTATTGGGTTCTAAATTAATTCTGGTACTATAGAAAGTCCTAATAAGATATTAAGTAATTTTTTTTTCAAAATTCAAAAGTCTTTTATTCCTTTAAAGCCTCAATGAGGCACTTATGAATGTCACTGAGTAATAAGTGAAAGTAAAGAAGTACTTCGATGAAAATTTGCACGACGACAATTTTTACCATAATTATTACCTCTCTACCTCATACAAACTACGAATAAACTCTTGTTCGAGGGTCTTTGGCGTTTTTCAGTTAATTTAAAGTTGTACTATAATTTACCTATATTGGAGACTTGTCTAAGTATGTATTACGATATGCAATTGAAGGTTTTATCATCATTAAAAACCCATGTTTCTTCATACATTTGTTTTGGCGTTTAATTAAACAACATCGAATCTGGCTATATTTGTTCAGTTCTTTATTCACTACGCTTCTCTATATCTATTTATCTTCTCTATGTACTTATTAAAAACATAATATTTGTTTGTTTTTAACAGTTTTGAGTATACTTTTCTCTGTCATACTTCTCTACATCTCTTCTTTATTTCTGTGTTATTTTAAATCTGAGTTATTACAAACTATTCTCTTTTAATAAAACAATCAGTACATAGAAAACTGTTCTGTAATTTCAGGTATACCAGATGTGATTGGGGTATTAAAACGGTTAGACGATATTAGTCAAACGTTAGTACGAGTTTCCAATGAGCTGAAGCAGTGTATAGAAGATGTCACTTTAATGAGTGCAAGACAGTTAGAAAGAGAACAAGAAAGAGCCACAGCTCTCCTCGCGGCCACCGCTGATGTCCAAGTAGACGCCGACCAAGTACCTCTACATAGTGTCGAAGATGCAGACTCTAAAAAAGTTAGTTTTCTACTCTACTTATATTTATCTCGCTTGAGGTGGGAGTATGTAAGAGTGTGTAGTTTAGCTAATGTAACTAGATTTGGTTACCTTTTTACATTTCATCAAAATCGGTTAAATAGTTTAAGAGCACAAAAATGATAAATACATACCATAGAATCAATAAATGCTAATGTAATATTAGAATAAAAATGTATACATTGTAGGATGGCACGGTTGTACAGTTGGAACTGCAAAATTCCACTTTATTGAAGCTGGCAGACAACTGCGTGATTACAATACCAATTTGTACTACTGATAACCTACTAAGGACTTGTATAAAATTCAGAGAACCCTAGAATAATGGTGAGACAGTTATTTGGTACTCACCTTAGAAATGTAGATTTTTAAATATCTTTTAAAGACGCACATTCTACATCGATAAGTGGCTCTCGGTTTATGCGCTTCAATAAAAACTTAAAAGTAATTCACAGAACGACATTTTCACCTAAATTGGTCCAGTAGTTTTTGTGTGATAAACTCACATACAAACATAGGCATTTGTGATATTAGAGTTGAATTGGCTGTGCCTCGCGGTTTCCGCGTTGATTCTATAGTAATAGAAGAAAGATTAGCTTCTGAAATTACCGCCTTACTGAAAATTTACTTTGCATATTACCCTCTAATTAATAATCGATGAATAACAACAGTAGTTAATATTTTCTCTCTTTCATTCTTCTCATAAATAAACATGCACTAACTAAACCGTCGTTATTCCTCGTTTATTAATAAGAGCGCCAAGCGTTAACCAAATATGTATCATTTGCCCGATCCGATCACCGTATCCGTATCAGCTTATCACGGTATCAAGCCCCGAATCAAGTTTGATGATACCCGTATCATCATTGGCGATTGGATACTAATCGGATAGAACAAATGATACATATCTGGACCCGCCTTTAGAATACATATTAGAATTGACTGTATGCAATCTTATATCTAATTATAATGTATTTAAACTTGAACAGTGTGCAAACTGCAATCGCGAAGCTTCAGCGGAGTGTTCCCTATGTCGACGGACGCCATATTGTTCCACCTACTGTCAAAAGAAGGACTGGGCGTCACATCAAATCGAATGTCTCCGAACAGTGCCTACGATACACAGTGATGCACAACAACATCCTTCGATTATGCTCATTGTGGAAAGTCATAATCAATAGAACACAGGTATAAAATTATCATATTATTATACACATAACATAATTATTCATTCCATCGTCTCATTTAAGTAACTGATCCCTATACTGTTTGTCATTATAATATTATCGCCACGGGAAACAAACAGAGTTACCTCTTCCATGAGGGTCTCGGGTACTCTGATTAACCGAAACTTGAGAGTACTCCCTGTACTCTCTTAAAAGAAATAATAACATGTAAATAACATATCAATTTAAATACAAAGTTGAAAAGCACATCTATATGTATCTGGAAACACTAACTTTAGTACTTAACGTTAGTGCTTCTAGAAGTTTAAACTGTAATAACTGATACATAGGTTTGAGAAAAAAATAATTGAGAGCTCGGGCATGTATTTCCATCATATTTATTCCATACATTTTGTCGTAATATTCTCTTGTATAAAAACGTTAATTCTCATGTACTAAATATAAGTTTGAGAAAAAAATAATTGAGAGCTCGGGCATGTATTTCCACCATATTTATTCCATACATTTTGTCGTAATATTCTCTTGTATAAAAACGTTAATTCTCATGTACTAAATATAAGTTTGAGAAAAAAATAATTGAGAGCTCGGGCATGTATTTCCACCATATTTATTCCATACATTTTGTCGTAATATTCTCATGTATAAAAACGTTAATTCTCATGTACTAAATATAAGCTTTCTTTATTTTCAGATAAACCTTGAAAAGCAATAATATAATTCTAAATTTACTCAACAAGCTACCACATTTATGTTTTATTTTTTAATAAATATGGTAACAAGTTGAATAAAAAAATACTATGTATTATTTATAATATGGTATTTATTTAAATATCCATAAAAGTTGAATAATATAGTAATCTAGTTATAATACTTATATATAGGCTTCTTAGGGGCTATATTAGGTTCATTGATTTCATTTTGGTGTTTGTCAAATGTATTTAATGATAATGCCTCTAAAGGGGCCCTGAGATGGTCAAACGATTTGAGTCAAACACGTAAATTTTGGTTTGAGTCAAACCATTTTGATTGTTTACACAATTAATTTGACCGGTTTGTTGACTAAAATGGTTTGTCAAACCAAAATTTACGTGTTTGACTCGAACCGTTTGACCGTCTCGGGGCCCCTTAATGTAACGGTTTATATCACTCTCTAATTATACTATTTACATCATTATATATTTGAGAAGTTCACCTTTTTAGCTTCTCGATATTATACACATCAAATTTATTGTATGAGTGTTTTAAACTTTAATATATTGTGCATGGCATTATGATTTTAAAATGTGTCTTTCATTATAAATGAATAAAGAAATACGGCAATAACTAGCCCAGGCCGCACAGCGAAGCAGCAAATTGTTTCCAGGCAGCAAATGTGGCGGGAAACAATTATTGCCCCAATACATTTACCTACATGTGGCTCATACCGAAGACACATTTGCTACTCGACAAATGTATGGGGAAAATTCTTGCCCAGAAACATTTGCTACCTGAAAACATTTGTTGCTTCGGTGTGCAGCCGCGTTAAGTAATTAATATTGTTGGCATGCTAGAGCAGTAAATTAAATAATATTATAAACTTAATTGTGGATGTGTGAACTATGTATATAACTGGGAGTGTGTGCATAGCTTCTGATACCTTTGATACAATTAAAGTAATCAAGGATCAAGTAGCTTTGCTGCGGAAGGGTTCTTACATGACGAACCAGGTTTCCGGTTCAAACAAATTGTGTGTATCAGTCCCGATCAGTAGTGGTATCCTATTTCTATGGTATCTTATGAGTACATATAAAGTAACAAGTTTAAACTTCTATGCAAGTTGCACTGATAGGTACCGCGCAGATTGGTCCGTACCGAAAACCTGATTCTTTAGGCTAATTTTAGTCTGACGCCGACGGCACTTCGCACCGTCAGCGCTGACGGCCGAGATATATGAACTTCTAGGAACCATGCGCGCTGTCATTCAAAAACAGTTACTACAAGTTCATATATCTCGGCCATCAGCGTTGACGGTGCGCGTGCCGTCGGTGTCAGACTAAAATCAGCCTTATAATCAAGGGCGATAGAGTAATAAATATTTCGGCTTGTTATTGTGTATATGTAACTATATCCAGCGGAAACGATAAGATGTGAGTCTAGGTGACTATTATAAAGCTGTTATTGTAAAATACCCATGTTGTCCCACTGCCTGTTGCTTACAATAATGATACCCTATGTGATATGTGTAACTAAAGCCTGCGTAAAATATAATACGTTCCGCTCGCACGGATTCAATGTGCGAGCGGGACGCATTATAATTTACTCAGGTGCGACAGAGATAGATAGCTACAGGTCAACGTACGAACTTTCGTGTGAATTACGACCGGGCTTTATCTTATATCTATAGATATAACATTAAACGATAATAATAAATCTTCGTCGAATAAAAGAAGTTTAAGTGTAGTCAACTAATAATGAATTGAATTATGATGTAATTTAAGTAACACCAATTAGCTAATTCTAAAGTTTAGATAATATACAATAATAATGTACCTATATTAACTTATAGCCTTTAAAATAATGTAATAAAAGCAATACTTGAAATAGGTGAATAATTCTACTTTTGAATTATTATTTTTGAGGTGACTTTTACCCAAAAATGTAATTTGACAATAGAGTGCTCTCTACGATGATATTGTACAAAATTTTTAATATATTTTTGGATATTTCTCCAAATAGATATAGAATTTAATTGGTAAAGTAATTATGATATGTGTTTCATTCAATGGACTTTTAATTAAAACTTGACACCTTATCGTTTCCCCGTCACCATTTTAATGTCTTAAAAAGTTATTACTATATAATTAATTATTACATTTTGAAACAAATATGTATTATACTTATTCTATTTATATATAGTCAGTTTTAAATTTATTTAGGTGTAGAAGAATATATTTTTATCATGTTATACAGGGTTGTGAAGAGGCAATGAGTTGAAATCTTAATTGAAGTTGATTCAAGTATTTTAAAATTCATTACTATGAAATCGTTTTAAAATTATTGTGATCATGTTGGAATCAAATATTTTGGGTTTTTTCAATCATTTTTAAAATAAATTCTATCAACTTGACAAACAATATTATTTATGTTCTCAAATGTCGCAGCCCTAATGTTGAATGGTTACTTGAATACTTCAGACACCAAAATAATTAGATAAAATGAAAATAAAACTGCCTTTTACTTGTACTCGTAACCAGGCTAATGCGTCGATAATAATGTAACGCTTTATATCAAGCCCCGACAAAACAATAAATGTTTGTATTAATATTAAGTCTAAAAAATGTTAATATAAATATATTTAACTTAATATATACTTAAATGTTAATATATTAATGCGTGTGCAAATCACCTAAAAAAATAAAATATCCCCTTATTTACACAATAAGGATGTTAGCCATAATCTTGACTATAGTTTTAAAATAAATAATCATCATTGGAGCCACATGGCTTGCGTCATTCTAACAGAATTGTTCAGTCTACCAGGCTTTTGAATAAAAGGTAGTAAATCATGTCGGCTGCGACATTATATCAAATCTTGTACCAGATTTCTCTCTGCCGTTCTAACACCCTGTATACAATATACTCCATACCTAAACTAGCTAATGTTATATAAAATGTATTTTTATAAGTCATAGTTACCATAATATAAATAGTTAATTCAATTTGTCAAATCCCGTTACCAAATATTATCTTAGCCTAATGTAATTTGGTTTATTTTTAATAATATTTAAATTGTTTACTGTAATGTTTTATCTCTTACTGTTAAAGCGAGTCGTGTCATTCATTTGTGCCTCAGTGGCGAGACTTTCTATTAAGGCGGAGACGAAATAATCTAAAAACCAATAGGATTTCTTTATTTTATGAGTAATTGAAAGTAAAAGAATTCTATTGGTTTAAAGCTGCGTTTTCACTAGGGGACATGTCGCGGAGACAGCACCTAATATTCACATGGTATGTCTTTGTAACTTCATCTTTGTAACACTGTAGATCGACATTTGCCTTGTTCAAATCTAGCCAGTTGTGAATAATATGTCATATACTATGTCGTAATAATATGTCACCCGAGAAAGTAGCGTTGTGCAAAATGTCACGCTACTTCATTATTGTTTGTCGAACGACTGTCGAGGCACATAGCGACAATACCTATGATCTATACATATCGTAAACGAAGTCAGAAAACGTTTAGCGTCATGTCGAGCTATAGAGTCGCGCGATAATGGTCCACTAGTGTAAACGTGGCTTAAAGACTCCGTTTCTTTCGTCTTCGTTTCAATATTAACCCAAACTGAGACCTGTATTGAATACACTGTGAAAACTTGTAAGGCTGACGTCATTAAAGTAATTATATTCCTTCTAATCGATTCAAATACTTAAACACTTTCCGACTTTTGTAGTTAGTTATTATGATATGATAAGAGATGAAACCAAAAGCAATTTAGATGATAGTTACTTAATGTGGACCGGTTTACGGGATAGTGTAAATGAAACAGTATGTTGTTTTATATTTTTGTTAATATTAATATAATTGTTCGTGTTAATAAGTGATGATGTTCGGACGAATATTCGAGTCTCTATTGGATCGAATATTTGCCCGAATACGGTTGATACACATACCCACACGCCTTTCTAGTGTTATATTTAAAGGCAACAATGAATACTTAGAAAATATTAGAACTAAGTCATGAGGAATTGTGGCTGCCAATATATTGTTATTCTGTGTAAGCTCAAACTTAGTACAGCGCTGAGTACACGATTGCCTTTTAATATTTTACGTATTACCTATTTGTCTTATGCAAATAATAATTTTAACTGCGCCTACATGAGTTTGAGCTAGACATAAACACATTTTTTAAACCACAAGAAAGAGGATGTTCTATGTTCACCATATTTTATGCATTATTTTTAATTCCGTTCTTTTTCTGCTCAATAGTATTTTATTTGTAAGATAAAACAAGCTATTACAAAAGTACATTAACATTTCAATTTTATTTGAAGATAAGTAGCCTTTCTTTTATTTATACCAATATAAAAAGTACATATTATACAAAAATGTTGCAGATTAGAAAACATGATTATGAAAAACAATTGTTTTATTAGTTTTATACGGAATTTACGTACGTATAGAGCCACATCTTTTCTGTACGCGGCCAAAATTGGAAGCTACTATTGTCATTTTGACTCCAATGTCATTTGGATAAATTTTCATTAAACTGACAACCAAACGATGCGATTACAGCGACGCTGACACCGGCACAGAAACGATTGTGGCTTTAATAACGATTTTTGTCGTTTAAAATGTCTTCAGCGTACGTTTTAATAAAACAATTGTTGTTTGTGATCTTGGACATAATTATGTGTACCGTGTCTTTGAAACGCGCTCGCTAGCTTAAAATAGAACACTAATGTCCTGAAGTCAGTAATGAGTGTGTTCAAACCCTTTGGTCCACTATCGTAACTGATCTTTCGTAACCAGCTACGAACATGGATTTTTTTTCTTCCTTTGATAACCAGCTACGAAAACAGAATTAATTTGTCGTTTTGGTAACCAAGTTTCGTAACCAGCTACGATACAAGATTTTTATTTCTTTTTCTGTAACTGGTTACTAATCGGGAATAATTATTCTAGGTTTGTAACCATGTAAGTGGGTAAAAAATACACTGGGTAATATACTATTACAACAAATTAATATATTTTATGATTTTATTTGCCACAAATGGTACTTATTAACTATACGTAACTACTAACTATGCTAAATTACATTATAATAGAACATACCGATAATCTTTAAATTTTGAATAGACAGATGTACCGACATGGTGAAATTACAAGAATCCTCTTCTCGATTTCTCGACTACTATGAAACTTAGTAAAATAAAAATATCTAATAGGTACTAAATTAGTATAACATAAAATTAAACATAAGTATGAAGTAATAATCATTTTGCTAAAATTAAAAGCAGAAAGGTGCGATAATCTCTAAACAGTGACCTACACTTATAGTGTTGTTTTCTAAGTCTTGAACGGCAGAATTTATTTCAAAATCAATTTCTTGATATTGTTTACTTTTATTTGACTTAGTGTTTGTACGAATCTTTGTTTCTCTAACCAAAATTTCAAGAACTTTGGCCAGAGGTGGATTTTTACGGCCCACATATCTATTTAGTCGGGCGTGCCAACCCTCTAAATGGTTTGTTGTTCTAAGCTCTTCACCAAAGCAACACCATTTTTTAATAAATTGGACGTCATTTAACCAAAAATGATTAAAATACGAGTTAAATTTCACCACTTGTGGGCATTTTGGTGCTCGTTTCATTATGTATTTATACCCTGACATGATATATTTTAGAGGTAATCGAGCCAAACCCATGCATCTTGATACATGTCTTCTTTGCACTCTTGACTTTAAACCCAATTTTTTAGCCTTCTTTAGTAAGCTGTTGCAAAAATGATAAAAACAACCTTTAATTTCAGTTTTAGGAAAAACTTTTGCAATGGCATTCATTACAGGTTTTTCGTAATCCAGAGTAATTTTCACTGGATTCCATGTACGTAATCTACTCTTGAGCAAGTTAAATAATATTTCGTAGGTTTTTTGATTTTTATTGTGCAGGAATGCAAATATTAACGGAATTACTTGTTTTGTTGTTGTTTTGTAGCCATGAATGGTATAAATTTGATTAAAAGGTGGCGGACATGACTTAAACGTCCCATCAAGTAAAAAATGTTGATTGTCCTTTAAAAGCTCATGAATGTCAGGAGGGCAAAATACCATAATTCTGGTCTCTTCATATTTGTAGTCAGCCAATAAAAAATATTCATATTTTACTGGTATTGTTACTTCTAAAGGATTTTGAAAATGCAACTTAGTCACGCCCATTTTTTTATGTCTTTCGTTGTAAAGACTACTTTTAATGTTGTTAAATTTGGGTAATTCAGCAATTAAATCCACGCCATCATCTTGCAATTGACAAATAGTTTCTTCAAATTGTTTCTGAATTGGATCGAGATTTTCTCCAACTTTTATTTTTAAACAGTTAATTTTTTTCAAAATAATGTTTTTGGAGAAATTCGGGATACAGCCTTCGTCATGAGGTTTGTCTTTTAAAAATATATTATTAGGGTCTAATGTTATGTTTCCTTTACACTGAATTTTATTGTAACATTGCCAAAATGTATTCCCGTTGGTGTAAATTTTTCTTTTATAATATTGACGACCGTTAAACAGCATTTTCCTTCCTCCACGTTTTGTCGACACAAATTGAATGGGATTTGAATCATCACAGTCCATGTTCAGTTTTTTATTATTTACTAGCAAAATTGGTAGTAATAATGATAATTTAATACTGAACTAAATGAGTAGTCTTGAGTACTTATTGAAAATAAACATAGCAAAATGACATTTACATGACATCTAGATAAGTGAATATAATTATCTATGAAGTATCTACTATCCAATAATGACAAAATGCCTACCTACCTCCTTACATGGTTACAAACCTAGAATAATTATTCCCGATTAGTAACCAGTTACAGAAAAAGAAATAAAAATCTTGTATCGTAGCTGGTTACGAAACTTGGTTACCAAAACGACAAATTAATTCTGTTTTCGTAGCTGGTTATCAAAGGAAGAAAAAAAATCCATGTTCGTAGCTGGTTACGAAAGATCAGTTACGATAGTGGACCAAAGGGTTCAAACAGGAAAGGTCTTCCAAAATCTTCCTACTACTGTGTTAGACAGTGTTGGCCTGACTCTGCTTTACATAAGCTGTCATAAATATGTTGTTTATACAACAAAAAGAATAATGGCGACAGAAAGTTAGACCATCTAACTTAGACTAGGAATACTTTGGAAGACTTTTCTGTATGAATTCTGATGACACCAAATGAAGTGAATATAAGCAATACTCGCAAGAACAAACGTTGTTACGACTATATTATAAGCAATATTTGTTTGTCCTCACCGTTTTTTCTCCGTCCCACTTGATTCATTGATTGAAACTAGAGTAATGTTATTTTTATATTAATTTTACTGAATGAAACTTATACTCGTGTGTACTTAAATAACGTAGATGGTCCAATTTGGAACACTAATTCCATGAATTTATTAATAGTTCTTCATGTGGAAAATATGTAAAAATATTTGGATCTATCAGTTCAGTCAAGCAATGAATACAATTGGGTGAAGAGATTTTAAATAGTTGTGTAAGATCGTTCGGTTTATTGAAGTTGTAGTGCCTAAAACACTGTGCTGAAGCTACGCGACTGAAGTTCTGCGGCTGATTTTACGTACCAACGTATTCGTACTTACGCTTACATACTTACTGGCGCGGTCCTTACGCTGCTTCTTGCCTGGGACCTTCGTTACTAATCGAACCTTCGCGTTGTCGCGTATAATGTCTCTATACAAGACGTTGCCGCTGAACTTATGCCCTTACCTTACCTTACGCTACCGAAGTTCAACTATACGCTATAACGTATATTTGACATAAGCATAATTTGACCGCGTAACCTCGGCAGTGTGTTTACACACTAAATAGAGAACGATTCTGTTTAATTAGTGAGAAATATTATATACCTATATCGGATTTGATTTTTAATAAGTTGCTTGCAAGGATAAATGTGTCTGAATGCGGGGAAACAGATTATATTTTAAAACTGTCACTACTCTTTTCATGTATTCTCATTATATTAATGAGTAGTCTGAGAGCCAGTGGCTGGCAGACATGCGGTGTTTTGATAAATGTTTGCACTTTGACTTGCATAAGTTATTGTCATTGCTAAGTCATTGTTTTTTAATTAAATAATAAGGTATTTTAACATATTTATCAGTTCTTGTCCATTTGTCATATTTTAATTGTAAATTGGTTTTAATATTTTACCATTATTTATAAATTTTTCCATTATTTTATATTTTATTATTGACACAACGGTCGATGTTCTTTAACATTAACGATTTTAATTTTCCTGTAAAAATTATCACAGTACCGCAATTTTGTCGGCCACTGGCTCTTAACCTATATTATTAAGTTTTTCTTTGTATGGTACGGGAGATAACGTTTTCGAAAAATATTTTTATACGGTTGGATCTTAGATGTTATTGAAATTGGGTTACTATTAATACATTTGAGAGGTTATGTTGTGAAATTTACATCGATTTCCTAGGATAGCGGTGCCGTCATACAGTGGCCATAATTAAACGGGGAATGACGTCACTACAACGTTTTTTATAGTCAACATTGAAATGACGTCATTCACCGCTCAATTACGACCTTTATATTACGGCACCATTACTAGGAAACCAGAACTTTACCCACAAATAACTCTTATTTCTTCCTCTATCTCACTCAAAACCGTAGCATAAAGCGGACTATTTAGTATTATTTTTATTTGAATTAAGAGCCCAACAAGTCAGTTTTAAATACTTATTAAAACTTCTAATATCTTGCTAACACTACCAAATAGGTTTGAAACGAAACTTGTAGCAAAATTGTTAATAACCTTATATTTTGTTTTGTTCTTTACAAGTTTTGTTTCTTTGAAAATGAAGAGTTCAGTTATTTTATTTCAATAATATCTAACATCCAAGCGTACTAAACAGTTTCATGACGTTGCCATCTCTTATATTAACTCTGTAAATAGTAATTTTATAATTGTTTTTGGTTTATCTATAAGGAACTTTTAAAATAAATTTTGTTCTGATGTTTATGATTTTGTTTCATTATTTATTGAGATTCCAATAAGGTGATTTTATGTAACATATAGCAGCGCCCCGCGGTATTACTACCGTAGTTCCCGTTCGCCTATAGCCTGCCTCGATAAATGGGCTATCTAACACCGAAAGAATTTTTCAAATCGGACCAGTAGTTCCCGAGATTAGCGCGTTTAACCAAACAAACAAACTTTTCAGCTTTATATATTAGTATAGATTCCTCTTAAATATTAGATAGGTCGTAATTGACTTATCAGAGAACAATGCATCAAAATTGATTCAGCTATTCCTGATTGTGTTGCTTAAAAGTTTTTATTTTTTAAGAGTGCCTAGCTTAGGAAAATTCTTTGAATTTGAACACCAGTAAATTAGGTCAACGTATTAAATAAAAGACAGTAAATTTTTAATGATATACTTTAAATAAATATTTTAAACAGATACAAATAGCATTTAAAAGTACATAAAGGTTTATAATAATACAATTACTACATACAATACAATACATATCTATATTATGATAAAAATACATAATTATTAAATACACTAGTTGTGCTCGGTATGCTACTTTTAATATATGGTATAATAATTATCATGTGGGAAAAGAGGGATAACAATCCCAGTTGATTCAGAGTGCAAGATAGCCTATGTTTTTTTATTCTACAATTTTATTCTAAACGGCTAAAATATGATAAAGTTTGGGAAAAGTGCGTTTTTTAAAAAATACGTTACATACACTATTATTAAAGGAAATAAATGCATTTGATTAAATGATTAGGTACTTATGATATCCAATTATATAGTTTTATATTATATGGAATATTCAACACATAATTATATACTTAATACATATCAGTCTACATAAAAAGCAATAAAAGCACGCTAACTGGTAATATTTTAATACTTCTGTAAATGCAATGGTTTATAAGTTAAACTAATGACCTTTTGAAAGATAGAATTTATATTTCAAGGTTCTTTGGTGGTTTTTAATAAATCTTCGTCAGTTTTTTTTTGTAATGGCACATATCGAACACAGAAACTTTGGAAAAAATACTTATAGCACTTTTAATTGACAGTGAAGTAGAGTGAATCTTATGCATGTTTCATTATAAAAATATTAATTTTGAATTGCCAAATTAGACGAGACAAAGGCAATTGATTTAAATAAAATTATTTTCCACCCAAAGTGTCGTAATCTGTGATCGACATGGTAAATATTCTTCAGTTACTCGACAGGGCAAACGCCAATATGTGTGTTTCTGCCGGCAGCAGTAAGCGGTATTTGTATCAATGATTCTCCAATATAAAGGTTCCTGAGACATCCAGTGAAGCCTCGCCTGGACCTCACTCCTCGGATCCTGTGGTTAGGACGTTCATGACCTCCGATGTAGAGAGCTGATCGAGTATCCGTCGATGGGAGACGGGACCCGATTCCAGGCTTAGAGAAATGCCCGTCTAAGCCCACTGATACTACGTTCATGGATTTCACCACTGGAAGAAAAAATACAGGTTAGAAAGTCTCATTTTTTGTAATGAAAATATTTCAATTTACTATTGGTCCCACAAATATTGGTTGCAAACCAAGAGCTAACTTATTTTAGCTTAGCTCCAAAGTTGACGTAGTTTTCAATAGTTGCGTGCAAACTTTAAACTATCCGCACACTAAGGAAAACTGCATGAGCTGTATGAACTAAGCTAATCCAATTTAGTTCTTGGTCTGCAATCTGCATAATGGATGAAACAGTATGAAAAACTTACCATGAATTTTATGCCAAGTGCCATCACACAAGGTCTTGTTGTCAGCTAACTTGTAAGTAGCTCTGAAGGGTCCGTTGCCGTTCTCCACAGTGGCAGTGACCTCGTTCTGAAGCATCTCCAGCACCAGGTAGTCCTTTCTTCCGTGAACACTGAGCAGTAACCCAGTGGAGTTGCGAGGTCGTACCTCCATCGAGATTGATATCTCGTCTCCTACCTTGAAGTTCTCTAACAGCTGCAAATGGTCAAATTATATTAATAAATACTCTAAGTTCTTTAGAAATATCAATGGCAAATATTGTTTTCCTTCTATACCTTCAAGTAATTGCTATGTGCGTTGTTCGAAGCACCAAAGTATACACCGTTCTCAACATTGTCGGTGCATCTTAGCGAGTTGACGCGCGTTGCAATGTCAGTCACGCGTTGACCGTTCATCATCAACCCTTTGAGACAACCTTTGAAAGGTTGGTAGAACTCCTGAAAATTATTTCAAAATTAGAACTTTAAGCCGTTTGGTCTGGGCTGTCGCACTAACATTATCGACAGTCGTTATGGTTTGTTAGTGCCCTTAAAATTCAAAGCACCTCACCCCACAAAGGACCTAAATTATAATTGCGGAAACTGTCCATTTACGAATACTGCATAACTTCATAATATGATGAGTCAGATGATGAGTCTGATCGTAAAAATTGTTTTGCTAACTGTCTAAATGGTTTATGTTGCATAGATCAGTCAGTCAGATAATTTACTTAAATAAGTTTCATACATACCCCAATATTGAGAGCAATTTCATCGCTAAACTCCTTCAATCCTCCATAGTAGTAAGGTGGCGTCAACAAAGCCTGATTGCCGCACGGGAAGCTCTGTTCAGCCACCCTTTCTGAGTCGACTGCCAACTTGACATGACCACATGACCTGACAACAGTGGCTGTGTGCCATTCTGTGTCGTTGTATGTTTGCTCTGACGATATCTGCCCTGGCCCACTGCCAGAGTTAAACGCGCAGTGTAACTGAAAGGAAATGGGGAGTTATTAAGAGTATTCTAAATGTGGTCACAATCACTCTATGACCTTCAAACTAGATTATGATATCCATATTCTAGGGTATCAGAAACTACGCACACATATTTTACGATTCAATGTAACATGTCTATGTTTTATAGGAATCCAAAACTATCGATACCTTTGCATCCTTCATATACAACGCGAAGAACTGCGATGTGTCTTTGTCTGCTTGCGCGTAGAATATGAGACCACCGTGAACGTCGAACGTTCGGAAGGTCACAGTCAGGTCGAAACCTTCCAACTGACGACCCGGCAGCTTGGAGTACTCGATGCGACTGTCGTTTCGAGTACCTGATAACAAATATTAAATAGACATAGTACTTGATACAGCTTCTTAGAAGTTTTCGTAAGTATTTATGTATTTCCGGCTTTAACACATACAATTTGAAGGTGGCCACAAAAAAAAAAACAAAGGGAAGTTATACGCGTACATTTCAGTGATTAATTTTTACCTACTTATATAGAAGATACTTACCAAATCGATACCCTTCTTCAGGGTCTCCTATAGTATAGTATGGATCATAAGCTAGGGCACATCCTGGCTGAGGTGACGGCGCAGGTCTACGTGTGGTAGTAACTGTGCTCTCCGTAATCACTGGCACGACGAACGGAGCTTGTGTTGTTGATGTCTCGAAGATAGGCATTCGCGGCGGTAACTCGTTGTGGAATTGTACTGGGAAATTATATAAGGAAATTAGTAAAGTTTTAAATTTTAAAATATAAAGGCGAATAAGTGTGAGTGAATCTATGCAGATAAAAGCGTAGCGCAATCAATAGTATCTCAATGTACTTACTTATAAATAAACAATACATATGACTGTTTTGCAATGCAAAATCAGAAAAATATGTTTTAGTAGAAGAAATAATTACTTTTAGTTGTAGTGATTTCTACCGGCTGTGGAGCAGGAGTTGGTAATACGTCAGGACTTTGTGGAACCGGCCATGATGCTGCGTCTATTGAAGGGAATAAGAAAAAAAATAGTACTTAAGCATATTTTGTTCATAAACATATCATTTTGACTTCTGAAATATAAATTCAGAAATGTGTCGAACAGTGGCTCTAATCTATGGGTTCAATGTGTATTGGGCATCGACACGGTATGGCGCGGTGTGGATTCATATCCCGGGCCAAAATTTTAAGAAACCCCAAAGTATAAAACAAAATTCACCGTAAACATCTGTACCTGGATTAACTCCTCCCGTAGTGGTAGTAGTACCGCATCTTCCGAATGTAGTACTACTATTACTGAAGGGACCTAACAAATTGAGTACTCTTTCGTTCATTGTAAGATCAGCGATGCATCCTTCGAATGCCGCCTTGGATCCCAACTTGCCGCCAACGACATAACCTGGCTGTACGCCTCCTACAAACAACACTCCATCGAGGATATGGAGCGGTGCTGGTGCTGAGTCGGTACTGGAAGAAAAACAGATTTTTTTATTACTTATTTGTAGCTCTGGTTGTGTCAAATTCGGTAATACGGCGCTGCTTGGTCATCTCTTTTCCATAATGATGTTATCTATGTTAAATATGATTAAGATTAGTTCAGCAAATAAATATGCTACAATTTATTTTTTTCGCAAATTAAGGACCCTATTGGTGAAGTGACTACATTCAGGTTTACTTCCTAAATTGCCGAGTAATAACAGTTGTTTGTAAATAGTAATCCAAATAATACCTGAAGTAATCAAAGTCGTCGACGACTAATCGCAATGCGTTCTCATTGTGTGTCACCGTCACGACGTGCCATTGTGAATCGTTGTAAGTGCTCAGACCTGTGTCTAGTTGCTCTCGTTGACTCATCAATACCAGTTTACCTGAAAATACATAACGTTTGTCCAAAATCGAATACAAAGAGCATCTTAGGAAATAAGACGGAAGCTTTAAAAGGCTAAAAAGAGGAAAATGTCGCGGCGTTTGGACCTGGACTTGAGCTTCATTTACTAAATTTTAGATGGGATATAATAAAGTGGAAGGGATTATCATCACGAAATCCTTACCTTTGACTAACGACAAAGATATACTATCCGGCGTAATAGCTGTTTGTGTGCGGCTGACGTATACAAATAATAGTCCATCAGGTTTAGATGTCTTAAACTTGAGTGTCAACTGAAGATTCTCTGTCGTGATGTCGACGAAGCGGAGGTAACTGTCTCTTCCTGACAGGCTTACTAGGGACGCAAACTGCACAGACAAATGTTTATTATTATTAAATTTGTCTTACATTGCTACTATATCTTGATTGTGTGGGGCATAGTGGAGATAATTCACTAACCTGACATCCATAAGCTACACCAATTGACTCCACGTTATCGCTAAAGTCAATATTAACACCATCAATGCTAATCTGTCTGATGCATCCGTCGAATCCTTTGGTCGTCACTTGTATTATACCCTTGTTGTTACCTCCAAAGTTCATAGTATCAAGAGCAGCTATCTCTGTTACGGATGCTGGAGCGACACTCTTAACAATTTCATCATCAACTCTGAGAGAGCATTTAGTAAGATGTCTTCCTGCGTCCAGTTTGTGCCATTTTCCATCATTGTATGATCTTGTTGTGCCAATGATGAGAAGTTCATCTGGATTGCCCAATGATACCTAAAAGATATTTAGCTTGTATTTATTTCAGCTAAAGTTCCTAAATTAATAGTTTATCTATTTGCATAATCTGATAAAATATCATCCACTTGATAGAATAAACAAAATGCATTCATACCTGTAAGTAAACCTTGCCATCTTGCATTTGTATAGAGAAGAAGTATCCATCTTCTCCTACTAAGTAAATGAGACCATCTGGAGCGTATGTTCTAAAGAACAGAAGGACGTGGTTCTTCTGCTGTGTGAGATATCCTCGACCTGGGACGGTCACGTGTGAGCGACCGTTGAACCGGTACTCTTGAGGTCCAGATTGAGATGTTATCAGTTTGTCTCTGTAATTGTATAAAGTAAATTAGAACCAAATCGAAAAATATTGTGTGAAAAACGAAGAATTTTTTAACACGAGTAGCTTCAATAGTAAGCTCAATAGTAATGAAAAATCTTACCTCTGTCTAGCACCTTCCAAATTAGTGGCATTAACAAAGTTCCATAGTCCTACAGGAGTGTCTCCGATCATGAGCTCTTCTATCTGTCCTTCAAATGCTGGGAAACTAATGCCTTGGAGTTTAGCATCAGAGGGCACTCCACCGACGTACAGCTTAGATTTGTCACGATCGAGGTTGAAGATCGTGTGCTGACCAGGAAGAACTGCTTCTTTCGAGTGGGTGTAGTCTGATCCGTTATCGAGACTCTCGCGAATTGAAAGTTTTACATTGCGTCCAACCCTAAAATAGAATTTATGTTCGAGTAATTTTTGGAGTTCAAATGGACTATTTTATTTCAAATTCTTTATTTCGGAATTTGAAATTTCATTTTCTGTTAATGATAGAACTGGCATGCTATCACTAAAGGGTTCACTATTTATCACTCACCTATCAACAATAACCTGGTACCAGCGGTTGTCAGCCACATATTTGTCATTACTGATTCTGGCTGGTTCTCTGCCAGACTCTGCACTGTCTCCAATATCCATAACCAGGTATGGGTAACCTTTCTGTACGCCTATTACCATGAAATCATCCTAAAGCAACATCAATTTATTATTTTAATATATTTTTTGCGTATAAAAACTGCATTTACGAAGTGATAGGTAAAAATATATCTTACAGATTTAGTTCTCCTCAGCATGGTATCCTTGGGGTTGCCGAGATATAGAATGAATCCGTCCTTTTCCTTAGTCCTGAAGTAAGCTGATACATGAGTGGATGTAGACATCTCGTCTACTGATTCTGGTAGGCGCGGTTGAAGAGTAGACCAGCGGTTGAAGGTCACACCTACTTGGATGCGGTTTGCCACAGTACGAGCCTGCATAGAATAAAATATTTGTAAAATTATTATTTGGCATATCTTTGAACTCAGATAAAACATGACTGCTTTTAAAGCACGTAAACTGCGTTGAAGAATTGCTACGGTGAAGTCGACTATTATTCAATAAAATATTCTCAGGTAATAATAATTTACCTGTTCAATAAGTTCTCGAAGCTTCTTCAATTTCTCATCTGCCTCTTTCCGTCTTTGCTCAAGATTTTCTTGTCTAGCTTTGACTTGATTGTATTTGTCCATTATTGCAGGCTTCATTCCATTAATGTTGTTCACTGTGGAAGACATAGATGTATTTAAAACGTCACTAAGAAACAAGAGTTAGGAAACAAAAATGTAATATATATTTTTACCTAAGCTGTCCACATTAGAGCTCATTTTCTGTCCTTCATCAGCTAGTTTCGGTAGAGTCTGTGCCCATTCCTTGCTTTTATCCAAATCTGGGCCCAGTTGCGACATGATGTCTTTAGTCCTCTTGATAGTGGTGTTAACGTTGTCAGCCTTCTGCGATTCATCTTGTAGGGAGAATGAGCCAGGCACTCCACGAATACTTCTAAAATACGGTTTATTGCTTAGATTTTACATTTTTAAGAGCATTAGAGGATCTTCATCGAGCCTACTATCAATTCAGATTACTTAACATAAGTAGGTAATAAAAGTCTTCTTATTTACGTGAACTATGTATACCTTTGAAATAAAATTAATTTTATCTCATCTTCCATGACTTGTAGTAAATAAATAATGTAACTTACATCTGTATAGCATTGTTGTCATCATCAGCAGATGCCAGCGTCATGGCTGCATGAGCGAGTGCTTCGTCCGCAGATGTCAAGTTCGGACGGAGTTGGTCTTCCACAAGTTTTTGCGCTGAGGCAGCATTACCTAATAATGTTTCCGAACGGAGCAAAGCAGGGGAGACGCGACTGCCTAAGAGGTCGTCCTGGAGAACAAATGTTTGATGAGATTTTTATTTGTAGCTATTAATTGTAACTTCTGCTCGGGAATTCGACTGCGACTTTTGAAGTAGGTCTAGAGAGAAATGACCCAATTGAATTTCAAATGAGTGCAAAACTATTGATTCTATTTAAAAAAAAAGTTTTCTAGAACAATATCGAAACACAATTTTTTCCATTTTTTTTGATGCTAATCTTATTAATAGACTTTATTTCATTCAAATTAGCTGATTTATAGTACAAATCATACTTACAATGCTAGTAACATTCTTCACGGCTGCTTCTGCATCGTCTGCTGCTTTCTTAGCATCACCTATTTCCTGTACTATTGATGAGTACGCTGAAGCTGCGGCATAGGCGTGTTGAGTACGAGTGTTGTTGTTTTCTCTCTCAGCTAGATCTCTGAGGTTCTCTGCCTGTAAACAAATTAGATTTTTTACAAATACACAATACTTATTTTTATTTTATAAATACATTATATTTATTACCGCACATTATATTGTTTGTATAGCATGTATTACGTATACGAAATGAAATGAATATTCGCATATTTACCCTATTTCTCAGCATCTTAGTGTGCATACCAGCATCTTCAAACAAGGTCTGCAGTTGGGGTAGTTCATCAGTCAAGTTCAACAATCTCTGGTCTATTTCCCTGATCGCGATATCTATGTCATCAGCAGCTGCAGATGAGTTTTGTAAGATAGAACCGACCACGATGTTATTGTATGTTGCATTGCCGATGTCGTATGCTGCGTCGATCAAATCTTTCATGGCAGCCGCGTTGAGTTTCGTTACTGATAGTACTTTGTTGCCGAATTTTGAAAGTCTGGAAGAGAATAAGTCGTTTATTGACCGTTGCCTCTCATTTACTGCAGAGCCGCTCTCTCTCTGATCATATCATACATAGATGTAATTATGTGGTATAATAAATTAATAAACATTACCTGTTCTTAGCATTAAGTTTGTCTGCCTCATCAGCAGTGTGTTGAGCCTTATCTGTGTACTCCAACATGTCTTCCAGCTTGCCTTTCAGTAAGTGCGTCGAGTTCACCAAGTTTTCGAATTTCTACAACAATATGATATAAATCAATATTTTTGTCATAAAATTTTGGCCTCAATACAGAGAAATTTAAAGAATATTAGTTACCTTGGCTTGTTCGTTGACAGGTTGAACGAAAACATTCATCCTTTCTATTTGCTTAGTGGCATTAGTGAAAGCGCTCTCCGCGGTCAACAATTTCGGGTTTAGGTCTTTCTCTGAAAAAGAAACGGTCAAATTATTGAATTACTCCGATTGCATTCCGTTGTTGCTTTCGAATCAACTTGCTCCTTTAATAATTCGTGGAGAAATTTCTGTCATAATTAATAAATAAAGCTACAATTTACAAAACAAGGCTTAGGCAGCCTCTCTTTATCTCTCTCTTTATTTCTTATCTTTGATATTTTTATACTTATTTCTGAAAACTAAATTATTACCTGCAATATCGTTCCTTATTTGGCTAGCCTCAGTCAGTGCGCTATCGACTTTGGGTTGTTGACTCAATTCAAGACCAGTGGCTAAATCTGCTACATGTGCTACAGCAGCCTTAGACTTTTCACTGCTTTCCCGGACAGAAGCTAATGTGGCTTCAGCGTCAGCTGCTAAAGTAGCAGCTCGGGATATCTGTTTGTCACTGTCTGTCGCTGCGAATTCAGCCTGTTAGTGATACAAAATTATTATTTATCATATACCCTCTTTTTTATTAAGGACACATTAAAGAACACAATTATAAAAATTTATTAGACATCAATACTTAATGACCACAAAATACTGTTACTTCATATTATTACATATAACAACATACGATAATTATTTTTTCTTAAAATATCGAGACATTTTTGGTTATGATTATACTACTTCTTATACAAAATCAAAGTAAATTACAATTTAAATTGTATATAAATATTGTAAAATAAACCTTGATGTCTTCTTGATCTTCGCTTCCATTTTCCCTCCAGCTTCTAGAAATGATGACTTTTAATGACCGGTCATAATATTCAAACCACCCAGATAGATAGTCTATCCAACATAGTTCATCTGGGAAGAATGAATATTTAGACCAGCCGTCAATTGTTTCATTCCTCTTGTTCACTTCTAGTCTTCTAGTCTTCAGTTTCATACAATATTTACTAGTACAAATAGTCTACTAAGGCATGCAATATTTCCTGTAAGTACTAGGTCATGCAATTAGTTTCATATATTAAGTTTGTACTCACAGATCTTAGCAAGTTCTTAGCAGCAGTTTCAAGCGTCTTGACTCCGGATGTCGCATTTACGATGTCCACCGAATGTAGTTCGGTCAATTTCGGACGCAAATCTTGTACTTGGTTAGTTATGTAGTTGAGGCGTTGGGTTGTGAAGAAAGAGTCGGCTTTGTCCTGGGTAAGAATGTAAGGTTCTAAGTTGACGATAATGTTATGAAAATTAACTATCTATTATTAAGATGAATCGACTTTATAGATGACTGGAACAGGGTCCCACAAAAAAATACTTTTGACATAGACAGCAATAAAGTTCGCGAAACATTTGGAAAATTTTGGTTTTAACAGTAATTCTTACCTTAAACTCCATAGTTTCATTGGCCAGTAGATATGAAAGGTCCTGTACTGAGAAGATGAGAGCGTCAGTGCACGAGTCACACTCCAAACAACCCTCGTGAGGTATCAGCACCCACCTGGTAAATGTGTAGGATATTGTGTTAGTTAATTAATAAACATTTTATGTTGGTCTCTTTGAAAAGACTTGTAGGAACCCCCTTTTCATCCAATGTTTAGTTTTCTTCTAATATTTTATAGATTTGTGTTTCTCTGTGACAAAAACTGACTTGATAATTTTAGAATTTCTTTTTTAAATACGCAAAACCAAAGCTACTGACGTACCTTTCAGGACAGTGATCACATTTCTCTCCAACGACTCCTGGCAAACATTCGCACTGTCCCGTAGCATTGCACATGAATCCAACAGAGAAACCGGTGTTGCAGTTACAATCTGTGATAAACGAAAAAAATATATATTAAGTACCATGAAAATGACCAGATAATATGTTTTCGGTCTGGGTGATTATGCGGTAGTAATATTACACAATCACTCAATAAACTTTTCAAGGCTCTAACTGTCCGTAAAGACTGTCAATAATGCTAATATTTTCGTTATAACTTACGATCGCAACCATCCCTAGAGTAGTTCCAATAACCAGCAGCACACTGATCACAATGTTTTCCTGTTACTCCTTTAGCGCATCTGGAATTAATGTTCAGAAAACGGGTTAGAACTGTCATGAAACTCAACTAACTTATCTTTTAAGTGGATATGGTGGGCCTTTAAAAACAAAAGGACAGTATAAGTAAGAATTGATAGACTAAGAAGTTCCAATATAAACAAATTACCTGCACTGTCCAGTATTATCATCACACTGTGTGGATTCGGAAGCGAGTCCACAGTCGCAGGGCGCGCATCCTTCTCCCGAGTTAATGCCCCAGTGGTCCGGAGCGCATCGGTCGCACTTCTCCCCCACCACGCCGGGACGGCACACGCAGGTTCCAGTCGAAGAATCACAGCGTTCCATACCAAACTCGTCACACACACAAGCTGGACAAAAAAATGGAGGAATTTTTAGCTATTTGTGTTTTTTTTCTAACAGAATTCTGGCACATTTATTGCTATGTTAATTGCGCTTTGTGATTTGAGCCACGCTTCTAATATCGGAATATAAGGAGCACGTTAAACCTATAATTAGTTCAGCAACGACTTTTTCATACCAAAGATGACAAAATGTTCTTACTATGATGGGCTTTTTAAACTTACCAGTACAATTCTTTGAGAGTATAGCGTCACCAAAGAAACCTGGAGCGCAGAGATTGCATGCCGCACCAGCGGTGTTGTTGACACACTTGAGGCAGTCTCCAGTGATGCTGTCACAGGAGCTCGGGTCTTCAGGGTTGATGTTGCCAGAACAGTTGCACGGCTGACATGTGCTTCCTGGAAGTCATATTTGGTCAAATATCGTCTTAAGAAGAAGTTTCTTATCGGGGTATAATATTCAGAATCAGTAGAAAACATTTCTGGGTAATGGCGCTCCAAGTATCAAACAGACTCAAGAACAGACCATTATTTTAAAACTTACTTTCCGTCAAAAGTGAACATCTGAAGTAATTAAACAAAAAGGGAAGGAAATGAATATGTCTGAATAATTTATATTTTAATCAATCTTGCTAACCAATAACTTCTGGTTCTCCGTGGAATCCTGCAGCACAGTATTCACACCTTGCTCCGGCGTAACCTTCCTTACATTGACAAGATATGAGAGATCCATTTTCGCTGAGATCGCAGCCGATGGCAAAGCTGTAAACAATTGTAAAAACGTGAGTATCACTTTACCATGTCTTGAGCGGGAATCGAATCTGTAACATTTGGCATATCAGCATAGCTTATCAACTTTAGAATTATATGAAATAAGTGATACTTACTTGTTAGAAGCATAAGGCATGGGGCAAGCACAAATAAGACAGTCCATTCTAGTGCCAACAGTCGCGTCGCCGTGATAACCAGGGATGCACATCTCACAATGATCACCCATTGTGTTGTCCGTACAATCCTACAAATAATATAACTTTAAGGTAACCTTTCAAAAAATCCGAATGATCGAGAAAGAAATACTAAATGCGTTTCTTCGCGTCTCTGGAGAGGACTCCGGAGGCTAAGTGGTGTTCAAATCGACTGAAGGTAAAAATATACACACTAAAAATCTAATGACGCGCTTACGCGTGTTTGCTGAAGTTTCATACATTTCAGTAGAATGGGAGGCCTAGTGCTGTAAACAACTTACCAAACAAACTCCAGTGTTAACATCACATTGCGTAGCGTGTCCGAAACACTGGCAAGGAACGCAGAAGCCAGACGGCAATCTGTAATGTCCTTCAGCGCATTGCTCGCAAGACAATCCACGGTACGCCTTTGGACATTGGCACTCCTCCACTGATGTAGCTCGGTTAATGGAGTCCTCTTCAACGAAGGCATCGACGGCGATGTCCAAACTGACTCTTATTAGGCTGGAGAAATTGTTATGGTTAGTATTTGGTCGTAGAAACTTTGTAATAAGTCGATAAGGTTTTATGAAGTGAATAATAATTTATTATAATAATAAAATGCAACATACACTTTTGCAATGCTTGTTTCTACTCCAATATTTCGGCATTTTTTATGGTGAGTAAATAACCTACTTTAACGGATTTTTGTTGCGGTTCCAATTTTATTTTACATTTCTGACGTTTCGGGTTCTTTATTAATATTTTAATATTTTTCTTTATTATATTTCAGTCAACTTCTTGACATTGCCTCTAGCACCTTCTCTACTTCTAAATCTTACCTAGACTCAATAGACTTCTGCCAGTAAGAAGCTCTGATGTAGATGCTGGATACATTGACCAGGGTGTTCATGAACTGGTCTCTAGTGACAGGGGAACCGTCAGGGTTGGAGAACTCTTCCTCTGTGAGCTTCAACTTGTGAGTCCATAGCTGAGACGATGGAGGCTGTTCGATGCTGTTGTGAACTAGGTACCTGGTAAATAAAATTATATATTTATGGCTTTTATAAGTTGATTTAAAAAATTGGCTGTGACTCGCGTTTTTAATTTCTCTAATAATTATTTGCGTGCCAGCGTAATGTACAGACTACGCCTAACGTGGTTGTATGCTGCGTAATTGAATTAATGTCAGGAAATAAAACTTAACAAAATACACAGCAGTAGCAAAACAAAAAATAGTAACAAAAAAAAAAAAACCTCTAAACTCATTCAACTAACCCTTGAGGTCCGCCAATGATGACGTCGGCAGCACCCACAGCTTGCCCGCCCGTGGTGGTGGTGTACTGTATAGAGTATGTCAGGTACCCGCCGTATGACGTCAGTCGCTTTCCTGAACATTAGTAAATTGGAAAATTGATTTCTTTTGTACTCAAGTAGGTACCTGTTCCTGCTTTATTCTTTAGTTGATCTGGCCGGAAATTGATAGTAAAATGTATTTTTCTTATAAAGGCAGGTCACAATAAAATATTTTTTGCGTTCTTATGCACATCCGTGCGACGTTCATCCACATCAGTTTCATTCCTAATTGCTTCAGTATTATTTGCTATACTTAATAGATTTCTGAAGCTGGATATGATCAGCTTCAGAAATATATTTATTTGTACGTAAAAAGTAAAACAAAAAAACTATGATTAAATTTAGATGTTTATTTTATTATTAATATTTATTTTAACATGTTAGTACTCCCTAAAAACGCTGGTGGAAAAGTAAATTAATAAAAAATAAATCTTACCAAGATAATAGTCCGGAGCTCCAAAGTAGACCATCTTGGTGTCACTCTCTTCACCAACTAGATCAGCGACAATGACGGACTCGTTTATAAAGGTCGGAGCGATGGCGCGGGGGAAGATGTTCAGCTTACTGTCAGAGGCGTCCACGTTTACCAAGTACCAGTCGTTCATACCTTCGATCTGATGTTGGATAGAGAAATCAAATTTAGATTTTAGTTGTAATATTCCACTGAGACATTTAAGTGGTCAATTTGGATCACTTGTCCAAATTGGATCCCTAGAGTACTCGTATGCTATGATTTGAGAGCACTTAACTAATCTTAAAAGTTGATGATGTTAGTACGAGAACTAGGCAAGCATTCCCATGCTTGAGAAAGCCGTCAGTCTTTCCCAAGTATATAAAACTGTGCTTCGCGGTTTTACCCGCATAGTTACCCAATGCCGGGGGAATTTCGGGATAAAACATAAAACCATATGTCGTTCCCCGGACCATAAGCTACCCCTGTACCAAATATCAAGTCAATCGGTTCAGTAGTTTAGCCGTGAAAAGATAATAGACAAAGATAATAGACAGACAGAGTTACTTTTGCATTTATAATACATGTTAGTAAGGATTAGTACAGATATAAAATGAAGCAATAGTGGTGATTTATAAAAAAATGATTCAATAAGTTAAACATTGTACAGGATTTTAAAACCAAAACGATTTGGCTTTATTACTTACCGCTATAAAATTCTGAAATAGGAGAAAATAAATTCTTTTTTACTTACCGCAGCCCAGGCTAAATACGAGCTGGCACATCTAGCGGTTTTGCCGAAACAGAAGCATTTGGTGCATCCGTCTGGGTTGTGGGCTTGCAGGTTGAAGTATTCTTCTTTGCAGATGTTGCATTCCTAAAGGAATTAAGAAGAAATAAATTAATAAAACTGCTTTTTAATAGACTTCCAAAAAGGAGGAAGTTCTCAATTCGGCCGGTATGTTTTTTAAAAAATAATTATTAGAGAAAATTTTGGAGTTAAGTTCGAGTCAACTATCGAATATTAAATACATAAATCCACTGTTGTATGGTAAGGAAGTGAACGTTGCTCTGGACAGGAGCAGCTGGAATCGCATATCATCATCATCATCATCGTCAGCCCGTAACCATCCACTGCTGGATATAAGCCTTCCCCATGCCGCGCTACCACTCATAAAAATAAGTACCTATTTAATTTTTTTTAATTCAAAATAAATAATGATAAAATATATAAAAAATATTAAACAGAAGTAATAAATCTCACTAACCTGTCCTCTAACGTGCTTCTTGCAATAACATTGAGCAGTGTTCTGATCACAAACATCGTCGGTTGTCCCATCCAAGTCACAACTGCAGGGGACGCAGTCGGGGAATGCGTAATGACCAGGAACACAGTGGTCGCAAACACGGCCAATCACGTTATCACGGCAACTGTAACACAATTGATGATAAACGACGACGGCTAAGGTCAAGTGGCGAAGAATCACAGTAAATTGGTCAATAACGTGCGCCTGAATGTGACTGGTTTCTAATATTTTCTAGTATTCCAGACCGCAGTGGTCACAAACAAGATCAATCACGTTATCAACGACAACTGTAACACAATTGACTATAAACGAAGGTCAAGTGGCGTAGTAGAATCAGAGTAAATTGGTCTGAAACGTGAGCCTGAATATGCGTATCTGCTATTACGCTTGGGAAACAGATGTTTCTAGAACATTGTTAGTTGATTTTTGGGTATAATATGCATTACAAAACGAGAGGGTGACAATCTTTCAGTGAATGAATGGTATTAATGCATTTTTTGTTGGTTTTTATTTAAAAACGAGAAACAGAAAACGATTACTTAAATGCAATTTTTCCATTTGTGTAATATGTAAGTAATGAGAAGATTTTTTTAAACAATAAGTAAAATAAAAGTCATACATTTTAGCCAAAGGGCCCATTTTAGCCAAAGGGCCCATTTGGGCCCCGATTTTATTACCTAATTCAATATTTTTATTATCGTATTGCAGTGAAATTTCAGCCATAGGGTACGTTTCCTTTTAAAATCTCTCCGAGGGATTTCGAGCTCTGTGATTTTCAAACTCACACGTTTCACTTTGCTCCATTCCGCCCAGCTCCGCTTCAATAGAAACGCACCCTTACACTACTACGCAGTATTACGTTTCTCTCGTTGGTTATCCTTGATCACAATCATGTACTTACGCGCAATTTCCGCTCTCCTGTTCGCACTGTAGTTGGTTATTGATGACTCCGAGCGGGTTACAGTTGCAGTCGTCACAGCCGCGGAGTTCGTCGAAGTTGAATGTGTACTTCTTGCAGCGGTCACAGTTTTCACCCTCCACGTTTTTAGGGCAAATACACATACCTGAGGATATTGGGAATTTTGTACACATTGCTACTATCTGCTGGGGGTTATCAATGTTTTTTCTCGTAGTCTTCAACTTTGGCTAAATATATTTTTAAATATTTATATTAAAGGTTCTATAGAGAACAGAAAGAGGAACTTTGGACAGAAGCAAGAAAAGAGTTGGGGAATTCTTACCGTTATCATCACAAATGGCCGTAGACGGACAGTGGCAAGGTTTGCAGTTAGGGAATCCATAGTACCCAGTACGGCACGTGGAACATGACCTTCCAATCACGTTGGGCTTGCAAGGACACTGTCCTCCGAAGGTATCACATTCCAACTCCGTGGAACCCATGAAGTCACAGAAACAACTCAACGCTCCACTGTTGTATTCGGCTGTTATTGAGAACATCGCGTCTCGGCAGAAACCTGGAATAAAAATATGGGTATCAGAAATATTATACATTTTTATAGTATTTCACTTTGACCTTTGCCCAGCAGTGGGATGATATGGGTTGACAAAAAATTTTTTTTACTTGGTATTGGAAGAAATTAAAGAGGCGTATGTGCCCTGCAGTGATGATCACCGAAAGGCTTCGGGTTTTAATACCATATTATGAGGTAAATATTTATGTGACCCGTAAAAGTTTATCTTGCTCTTGGTTGTGTGTATGAATGAGTAATGTATGTGCAAGTGACCAGTTGTTTATAAAGAAGATAGAGTTATCTATACTAATATTGTAAAGAGGAAAGATTTGTTTTTTTGTTTGTTTGTAATGAATAGGCTCCGAAACTACTGGACCGATTTCAAAAATTCTTTCACCTTTGGAAAGCTACATTATCCCCGAGTAACATAGGCTATATTATATTTTTAAAAAAATTAGGGATCCTTACTAAAACTCCAATAATGTAACATAAGGTGTAAAAAAAAGACCTGAAAAATTCCTTACGTCGCGTGCGCTGCGAAAACTATTGATGATAGAACAAAATCATTCACTACGACTTTGCAGAACTCATCATTATCTACAAAAAGTGTCGCGACAGCATATGTCTAAATATTATAGTTGTCACAGTAAACAGTTTTTTATTCTAAAATATTAATTTATATATGCCGCCTCTTGAAAAGGCTCTTCATTTGTACCTTGGTATTAATCCTTATCAAAATAAATTACTTTATATTCAAGACGGCTTTAATACCTTTTTATAACTTTTTGAATTATTCAATTCGGACATTTCATTCGGAAGATATCACGAGTTTAAAAATGCAAGTATTAGAAAAAAGTCCCGTGGTTGTCGCTCACCGCGCTCAGCTAGCCAGCATGCGATGTAGGCTCCATGTAAGCGTCACTGGGGTACGGGGGGGAGTGATCGTATGATTTTATCTTGAAAAATTTTTGAATTCGCTTTAAATTCGTTTCGTAGGTAAATAAGTATCTGATAATAAATATTATATTTTAATGTAACTATTCAAACTGCTTATAGTAGTATTTTATTTCCTGTTCAAAATTTAACAAAAATTTAGTAAAAGGTAGTTTTGTAAACCCATATTTTTAATTTTCTTTCAATAAGTACCTACTACTTACCTGATAATAAATATTATATTTTAATTATTCAAAAAGCTTAGTACTTCATATAGTATAGTATACTTCATATAGGTAGTTGAGTTGAGTTGATACCAAGGTACAAATGAAGAGCCTTTTCAAGAGGCGCATATATAAATTAATATTTTAGAATAAAAAACTGCTTACTGTGACAATTTTAAAATAAAAAATACAAAAGAACATTAATAAAAAATATAAATAAAAAAATCATAAAAAAAAATTCAAACTTCCTTTATAATTTTACTATTTTTTTGAAACCCGATGCAAAAAAAAGGGTGTATGTGTGTGTGTATGTACCCGTGCGAAGCAGGGGCGGGCCGCTAGTACTTACATATTTTTATTAAATGTTATATTATAACATAACACATTAAAGGTGAGTTATGTTTTTATGATAAGTAAATCGAGTAAATATATTTAAAGAAAAATAGTTGTAGATATAATAATTACTATACCCCTACAGGGTGTTTGTTTGTAATTAGTTTTTAATATTTTATGTTTTTAAATAAACAAATACAAACCAGTTTCATTAGCGCCGATGTAATAGTCGTTGACGGCACATTTCTTGATGAACTCCCTCGTGTAATCCAACATGTTTGACTCAGTGAGTACGGAGTCTATGAAGTCATCCTCGGCGATGACTAGTACGTAGTCTAACCAAACTCCCTTGGTGGTTGAGCCCTAGGTATATGAAACATTTTTAATGAATGAAGTTAGGGGAGTACAGGAGTTCTCTATTAAAATATTTCTAAAGGTGGAAAATGGTATACGAAATTTGTATGATTTCGTGTTCACTAGTAGTACAGTAACAGTACCCTTTTGTTCGATGTCATATTATGTTTAAAGTTTTAGTTTGAAAAATCTACATGAAAGAAACTTTGCGAATTTAGAAGTAAATATTAAACTAAATAAAATGTTTACCGTAAACGTGATAGTAAAGTTCTGTTCAATGGGGAACTTGGTGGTTCCATCGCCCAGTTTGAAGAGTCCTCGACAACCGGAGTTGGAGGGGCAGTGCTTCACAGGCACTGTGGTCTGCCACGTCTGTATGCCGTCAGCTGATACTGTAGCTTCGATGTCGCTCTCTGATGAGGAAGGAATTTAATAACGTTTTGTTTTTATTGTGATTAGTAGTCAATATCTTAGTAATAGCACTGTATGATGCAAAAAATGCTGCCATTGATTAAAATAATAAAATATGTCATCCTTAAAACCAAGCCTGGTAACACTGAACTTACGTCGAGAAGCTTTTGATCTGCAGTGGAATCTTCAAGACACTACTTTACTTTAATACAAACTTAATATAATAGTTTCAGATCACCAACATGTATTGAGCAAGCGTAGTGATTACACCTATTCGTTCTCACTGTATAATTATGTCATTGAAGGGCCTTTGCCCATGGGATCTTTCACGCAGATTCTTTACTTTTTACTCCACTAAAACAGTTCATATTTCTACAAATTGACTACTTTCTTACCTGGGTTTACTGGTTGATAGTAATGTAGGACTAGCAAGTAAATTCCAGCTGTTGGCACCTTCCCTTCGATCACAATTGGATCAGCGAAAGGCGTGAGGTACACCAACGATGTTGAGTTGTCTAAGATTGGAGGCTGGATCTCTCTCTCACCACCGGTACCGGATTCTATTTCAAACTGTGAAATATTATTAGGTTAATATTGTTAAATAATATGGCATTTTTTTATGGCCTGCCAGCCCTACGCCATTAAGGTGGCCTCTCACTGGAGCCTCATAATTTAAGTCTTGTCCATCGACACGAAGAAGAAGAAGGTTTTAATATGGGCTTATGTGACGTGAAGGTAACATGTGATACTATGAGAGTAGTAGTGTTACTGACAATTAATGATTGCACATTACTAGTAGTCTTGTTAATCCGTCCAAATGAGCTAAGTACTTGTGTCTGGAGTTCATAATAGTGTGGATCAATGGGGCATCGAACTTAGGACCTCTCGATCAGAATGACGTCACTAGAACGCTTTAATAGACAGACATCGTTCTACTGTAATATTTTATTGCTGCTAAATATAAAATAAGTCTTACCTTCTTAGAGTCGATAGCTGCACTCAAAATGGCGGGTTCGCACTGGCCGTTTCGCCGCAAGCAATAAGGCCGAGGTGTGATGTAGTCCAAGTGCCAGTCCGCTTCAGGTATAGCCACTATTGATTTTATTCCGGCCAAGGTGTTGGGTTCGGACTGCACAAAATTTGTATGTATGAGTATTTAATGAGATGTGTAAAATTATGATAAATTACAGCTCATTATACTGTAACTAAGATTGATATGAAGACAAAAGATAAAACCTATTCATACCATCAAATCAATAACGTTGTTGGTGTCTTGTAAATTGAAGTATTTAATCTTGGCGAGATCGTCGACGACCACTTGACGACAGGGCGTTGTGTAAGGGCACTCGTTCAGGCTTGCTACTGCTGAAGTTTCGGGGTTGTCTCCTGATTGTAACCTGTATTATGGATAAATAGTATTAAAGTCTGATCTCCTTTGTTCAGAATAAGCTCGAGTCCCTCTTCAACGTCCGAAACTTAGTCCCTTGACCAATTTAGGTCAGTTTTTGGTTTATACCGATTACAGATTCAGCGAAATGTATATGAGCAGAATTTATGTCCGCAATTTTCTTAAGATTGCACTGTTTTATTTATGGGTTTTGAACTGATAGGATACTTTCAGAATTTTGTTAATCTCAAATTGAAAATAAATGTGTTGGATAGCCTATTTGTCGAGGGGAGCCATAGGCCATAAACCTTTACGCTATAAACTATAGAAGCGAAGCGAACCTTATGACAATGATTCCTTTAGCAGTGAACTCTTCAGTGGTATTGTCGTAGCTGATGGAGACGTCATCGGTGACGGGAGTGACGTACTCCAAGAGCAGCACGTACTGTCCTGGAGGGTCCACCTTCAGGTTGTACTGCAGCGTGTCTTGTTCCTCGCTAAGAACTGGTATGGAATTTGGTAACGCGTTGATTTCTTCCAGTTGCTGTGTAAGAATTAAGGTTTTATCATTGTATTTTCAATTAAGTGCAACAGTTTTTTTTATAAAGGCAATAAATAACATAACATTCTATCTATGTATTACCTAACTGTATCTTGACACACTTATTCTTACATACCTACCCCCATACCGACATAACGTTTGTATCACACTAATATTGACCTTGAAGGGAACCAAACTCGCAACCCATTAGCATGAATTGCTGCATACCACTAGGATTGCAAAAGATAGAAATATCATAAGTAAGTATAATATTAACATATTGGAGTTATCAATGTACCTGTGGATTATCAATATACGCAGTGGCAGTGGTGACCAGATCGTCGATATCAGCTATAGGACGGCCATCGAGACTCGGGTAAGCGAAATGTCGGCAAAGTGAGTTATCGCCAACGACACAAGGCTTGTCCACTACCTTCGTCAGTATTGTTGCTTCGTAGTACGCTTCGGGTATGAGTACGAAGTAGTCCTGTTGGGAAAGAAAAATAGATGGTATGTGTTTATGCGATATTATTAGGTTAGTGCTGGCTTTCAGCCAGACAAAACAAGATTTTGAGCTGAATAACATATTTTTTTGCAAAAGTGAATTCTACAATTAACAAGTTTTAAATAACCTGTGTGACTGTTTCAAATGAAATCAAACGTTCTTCAAAGTTCTAGAAATATACCAAGAAGCTGTTCAACTCAATATACTCACGATCATAATCTCCTTGGTAGTCTTGATGGTGACGGTCCAGTTGCCAGGGTTCATGACGAACGGAGCTGGTGTAATACCTTTGTCTCCTGTGACTGTTACCAGCTGAGGTTTTTGAGTCGGGCGAAGATGGACGTTAAATCTGATGCAATAAAGTTTATATTAAGAAAATGTATAGTGCTCGATTGTTTTCGAAGTAGGAATGCTGAAGTTTGAGAACAATATTGGCGTAACAAGTTTCCAACTTACTTCTGCTGTATATCAACGACGCTCTCAGGGGTGATGATGATGGAAGCTTGCACTGGGTCTTGCAGTGGGTTCGCGTACTTGAGTACCATTCGGTACAACGACGATTTAGGAATCATCACCACGTTGATTACTTCATTCTGAAACATTATGTGGAGTAAGAATACTGCTAACTTCTTCTTCTTCCGAAACTTTCTTCAAATTCTGATTGGGGCCGGTTTTTAGTTCCACCAGAATTGGGATAATGTCAGTATTTAATGTGGAACGACGTCATAAAAGTCTGATGGAAGTCGCTTCTCGAAACTAAAAAAAAACGTATCACCTTCTGAACAGTGAAGGCCCAGATGGCAAAACTATATAAAAAGTTAGCTGTTTTACCATAAGTCGCTCTCATTTAAAACTGCGGAAGAAAAGGTCTAAATACCAACCTGTAGCATAGAGAACACGACGTAGCCTTTCCAGGAGTAAGACGGGAAGACATCTTCAGAGTTCCTGTAGCGAACAGGTCCTGATTGAGTGACACCATCTTCTATTTCATACTGGAACTGATGTAGAGTCGGGAAGTAGTGAGCTCGGATGGGACGGTCACAGCGACGACCTTCGACGCGAGAGTGACAGCGGCACTGACCCGTTGTCTTGTCACAGTTGTTGTCAATTGAACCGCCGACATCACAGTCGCATGCTGCAATTAATTATAAATCTTTTTAGTGCTACGTTAATCGGATTTTTGTATATTGTAATAAAATATATGAAAAGAAACTGTGAAGCTCGATAAATTACACAGCAGCCAGCAACCTTTTGGCAGGCAAGGGCCTCGTAGTGAGGTAAAGTCGGTTTTCGGCAACCTTTAACAGGAAGTCCAACTAACAGGTAGGCGATTACCCCACGTTGCGTTTGCCAGTACGTGATCTCCATTGGAGAACCTTGTTGCCCCATTAGTTCTCTGAGTTTTGTACCCTTACCATTGCCACCTGAACTCGCTAATCCACTGTTTAGATAACCAAGAAAAAATATATAAAAGCTCACTTACGCGTGCATCCAAACACGTTGTCACTCCGCAGCCTATAGAAGCCGTCTTTGCAGTGGTCGCATGTTCGTGACTCCACTTGGGACTTGCACGTGCAGTGGCCACTGCGAGTGTTACAGGCCCCGAGTCCGCCGAGAGTTCCCGGCAAGTGACAGTCGCATTCTGTATTTAGGAATTGGGATTAAAATTAAGTGAAAAATAAAAGATACTTAAAATATTTCAGTTTATTACTGAGCTTGATGAAGATTCAATCAAAATCGTGTATTCGAAAATTTACTTTAAACATCTTTTAAAGACCAATTGCATAGTACTGCAGTTTACTGCTGATCATCTTTATGTGATCTTCATCAAAATTCTGTATTGGAAACTATTTCTACTCTTCATTCACATGGTTATCGTATAGAAACTAGTATAAGACTTTCTGATATGATACGCTCATACTTAATTGGTAAATTACTTAAATAACAGGTGATTATGACAATAAAATTAAATAGTAAAATATTTTTTTTAAGTAGTACCTTCACATCCAGACGGATTATATTCCTGTAGATTCCAGAAAAGTGGTTTGCAGTCATTACAGATGCGTCCCTGTACTCGATCTTTGCACTGACATAGTTCTCCGGCCGGTACTGATCCACAACCTAATTAATAAAATAAACATGTGCTTTTTAACTAATAGATAATTAACTAAAAAAAGAAACGCCTTAAATAAAATCCTATGGGATAAATAAGCATTCACTACATCATCTCATTATAGTAACTGACCCCTAACTAAGTTCGAAACTTGTATCTAGGCTATCAGAAACTACGCACACACTCATTCACACCAACACCCAGACCGAGACAAACATTTGTGGTTCACACAAATATTCACCCCGCGCGGGAATCGAACCCGCAACCTTACGGATGGCAATCCGGCATGGTGCCATCGAGGTCGTCCTAATCCTAAAAAATAGGAAAGTATGTCGTTTCAATAAATAATACCAAATCGGTTCCAAAATTGTAATGTATGCGCAATGAAACACGGGCTATCGCAAACTGACGTTTATTAATGCAACTAAACGGGGGTAGGTAACAAAACACTACAATATCCCCTCCTTAAAACAATAACAAAATAATTAGAAGAAAAACATATAACAAACTTTATGAAAAACTTACACAGCCATATGTTATATAGGTTCTTTTAACACTTAATAACATTAATACTGTAATCTTAAAACATAAGTAGGTAGTCCTATACCTATATACTTAGTCATGTAATAGACATATAGGTATACATACATGTTTTATATCTTACATAATATTTCAATCTTATATTTAATTTTAGCCTTACTCTAATTATCATTTAGTTGTTCCAACCATGTACAATAAATAAGTTATCCCTTTTTGTAAATATGTTTTATTTAAACCATTTTCTAAACAATTAGGCCAACCAAATTTGATATCACCAATTTATTTTATTTTATTAAAAAAATATCTTTATTCGTTTCTTTCCGTACCTCATTAAACGTTATTGTTAAATAATTTTCAAAAAATTTTAAATAGCTTCCTCCTAATACACCCTTATCTGTATTCTCGGAATGATTACGTAAACATTGTAACGGTAAACGTGATAACGCATCTGCAAAACAATTTCTCGAGGACGGAACGAATTCTATAAATTGTATGTGGCCAACCGAACTGCGTACCTTTGTAGTCGACTAGCTGCAGTTTGCGGAATTCCCTTATTTTTTGCAAAAATATAACTAAGTGCGCGATGATCACTACGTACTCGTAGTAAAAAATGACTACCGTAATATTGATGGTGTCTGGTAACACCATAAACAATAGCTAACGATTCTTTAACCCAGTATTTCTTCGATGATTTGTTGTAAATTTTCGGGTACTTAATACCGAACGGTACCCGCTTGTAAACAAAAGTCCAGACATGGGTGGTGATGGCCGTCATCGGTCAACTCGCGCTCCACCCGGTCGCGTAAAGCTAACGGACGCACTTTCATAAATATTGGGTTATCGAACAAATGCAATTGCATGCGAATGTTACGAGTACCCAACCCATCAGTAAAAACTTCGGGGAATTCTTTAAGTAAACATTTGATTGAATTATTACATTTGAAATCCGTTAAACTAAAACAATCATTAATATTAATTTCTAACATTCTGATCCATATACGACCTAACAAAGGCGGGCCACCGTTATCAATAACAATTGCTGTTTATTGAAATAAAAATCATTTACTGTACTATAAAACCCAAAGGCTTCATTACATTGCCGATGTAAGAGTATAAAACTAATAATCTTTTGTTTAACTTTAAGCCGCTAAATATTTTGTCATAAACAGATTTAGATATAACAGAAAATTTACAGCCAGTATCTACTTCAAATCTTATAGAACGGCCGACATTTAAAGTAACATAATATGGGTCATCTGAGTTATCACATGTTAAATTGTAAAAAAATCACCTCGTCCTCGGAATCAGAATTAGATATAAAGAACTGACCTTTAGATTGTTTCACTGATGATGACTCAAATTCTATCTTTCGGCACATTAAGTTTAAGTGACCTTTTTCACCACACTTGTCACAATTATATGATTTAAACTGCACTTGGAGGGCGCGTGGCCCTCACGACCACATCTCGGGCACGGCCGGCGTTGTACGCTCCGCACCTGCCAATGCGACGCCGCTGCAGTTACGCGATGTACTCCTTCAACTCCACCTACGCCTTGAGCTGCTGCCGTCAATGCATGCCTGTCTGCTGCTTCTAAAGCCAACGCGAGCTCGACAGCCCGGGAATAGTTCAATTCTTTTTCGGCAAAAAGTCTGGATCTCATATCCTCGTGATGGTGACCGGATACAAATTGGTCTCGGAGGTTCTATTCTAATGAGTTTTTAAAGTTGCAAGTTTTAGCCAAATACTTCGAACTTTGCAAAAATTCGTTGACGGTCTCCCCTGCCCCTTGCCTTATTTGTCGAAACACGTGACGTTCTGCGATCTCCGACCTCTAAGGTTCCAGATGTTGTTTCACAATGCGCATCAAATGATTTGTCTTCTGGTAAATCCGGTGCACACAAATCACACAATAACTCGTAACAGGTGCCCCCGACATGCGTAACCAACGTGGCCACGTGTAACTCGTCCGCTATTTGATTTAACGAAATAAATTGTTTAATTCGCCTACAATACGCGTCCCAGTTGTGTGTACCGACTTCAAAAGTTTTTATTTTGCCGATCGACATGATATATCACGATTAAGATTCGATTAATAATAAAATTCGACTGCGCCAATTGTAATGTATGCGCAATGAAACACGGGCTATCGCAAACTGACGTTTATTAATGCAACGAAACGGGGGTAGGTAACAATACACTACAAAAATGAGCCTAGTATTTAAAATTTGTAACAAACAACCAAATTGAGAACATAAACAATTTTTTTAAGATGGTTAACTTAAAAAGGAACTCACGCGATGTGTATTTGACTGTCAAATTCAGACGAAAGTACTGCTAATATTCGGACGAGTAACAAAAGAAAGTGTGAAATACTTAAACATAGGACAAAGTAAAACTAACTCACCAGCGAAACTAGCAACAACACCGCGCGGGTCACAGTTACACTCCTCGCAGGCCGGGTAGTTATAGAATAGTTCCCGGCACCGATCGCACTTCACTCCGTCAAAGTTTGGTTTGCAATGACATAGGCCTGTGTCGTCACACGTTGATCCAATCGACCCAAAAGCGTCGCAGTTACATGCTGTATAAGAAGATAATAAAATAAGTTTAAGTATTTTAAAATATGAGCATAAATATATTTCTAAACCAAAGAATAACATAAAAAATATAAACTAAAGCAGGGAAAAGAAATGAGACAAATTGTTTCATCGATCCGGAAATGATATCAGAGAAGAATCGGCAAGAAACACGTATTTTTTTGTCTTTCTTTTTTCGTATACCTTACGGAAAAACAGTAAGTATAATGAAAAATAAACTTACGCATGCAATCAGGATATTTGTAGAAGCCGGGCGAGCACTGGTTACATTGTTTCCCACCAAAGTTGACGAGACAGTTGCATTTGCCGTCGGCTGAACAGCTGGTCGATGTAGACCCAGTGGGGTCGCAAGAACAAGGGGAGCACACGCGTTCACGACCTCGCACTTCCATGTAGTAGCTACAGTAGGGAAAATGAATTAAAAAACATTTTCACCTCAGCTGGGCATCGAATCCAGGTCCATGCTGATTGCTGAACCGTATCACCACTCTAAGCCAACTGAGCTAGCGAGATTTTTAGATTTATCTGATCGAAACACTAAAAAAATTGATTTGTGAGAAAAAAATCTGATTAACTGCCACTATAATTCTATAGTCGTACTATATTAAACTACTAGGTACTAGTACATACTATACAATACATACCCAGGAATGCATTGGTCACATCGGGGTCCTCCAAAGCCAGTTTTGCAGATACATTGACCGGTGACGTCATCACACACATTGGGCTCCGTACCACTGATGTCGCAGTTGCAATCTAGAACATACATTACAGATTAACTATTCTGTTATATAGATCAGCGAGGCTAAAAGGTAATACTGGAGAATCAAAAAGTGACTCGTAATTTGAATAGAATTTAAATCGTCAAACGTGTTATTTCATTACATGAAAAAAGTGATTTTATCACGATATTATAATGACGATATTATTATTCACGATATATGATATTATTAGAATTTCTTAGACGATAATTAACACTGTTTTTCAGGACAAAACTAGTATTAAAATAATATTTCTACTTACGTTTACAAGTAGGATAGTTGTAATATCCTGCCTCGCACATGTTGCAAGTGCGTCCACTGTATTTGCTCTTACATGTACAATTGCCGGTCACCTTGTCGCAAATATGCGACGCTGATCCCACTGAATTACACTCACAGTCTGTAAACAAAACAATTTATTTGTATTTCACCTTTATTACTGTTGGTCTAGGTTTAATTTTGTATGTATTCAAATGTCTACTTACTTTTACACTCCGGTGAATAGTAGCCATCCTCGCATATTTCACACGATTTGCCAGCGTAGTTGTATTTGCAGGGACACTAAAACAATTTGGAAAATACCATAAGAAAAATTATGACATGTAACATCTTCTACAAAGGTCTCTCTGTTTCTGTCCTCTCTTATTTGATCCTTTATCCCATATCTAATGATTGTCAGGTTGGCGGATTGTTCTCTCGTGGATCTTAGAACATTGTAGAGGAATAAGTTTACTCAGGTATCAATGATCTTAAACCCAAGCGATGATTACATTCATAATTAAGCATCGCTTGACCCGTTCGGCAGACAGTACACGCCACTAGACCGCCGAGATGATTAATCAAACATAAATAATTGCTTCGTCTATTACTTAAAACTTATCCAGATTAAAATATACTTACAATGCCATCAGTAGGAGTACAATGTTGTCCATCTGTACCGTTCAGGTTACATGTGCAGGGCTTGCAGTTCGGGTAGTCGAAGTACCCATACGCACAGGAATCGCAGTTCGGTGGGTTGAACTCTGGCCGACACTCACACCGGCCAGTCTCCTCCGCACAGTTACCAGTTGAAAAGTGTAGGTTGCAGTTGCAAGCTAGAGAAAATAAAGTGATATAATATCTGATGAAAGTCTGGAACCTCTTATTTTTTTACCATTGTACAAGTAATCGCGTAGAAATGTCTAATAGATTGTTTTGAGATGAATAATTTGGATTACCAAATTTTAACGCAGCCAGTAAAGCTCACATTCAGCATGACTTTTCTGGAGTTCCTAACGAGTATCCAACATTTCAATTTTACATAAAACTTATATGATGTACACCACTGACGACAGAACTATCTCTCTCTCTTGACGGAAGTCCTAAGCTGACTTCCTGATCTGTGATGTTCACATATTCCTGTGCATTATGAAAATTGGGGATTTTAATGCTAGATTATGATTTTTGAAATCTATACTCACGATGACAAACATCAATTTCATCCCAAGTCCTGCCGGAGGGCCTGTAGAAGGTGGGTTGACATTTGTTGCAGTTGATTCCCATAGTGTTGTGCTGACAGTTCTTGCACACTCCACCTCCCTCGTATCTGCCGTGGATGTCCAGTGATAGACGCTTTTCATCCACCTCAGGGTCGTAGGAGCATTCCGTCGAGTGATTGTGGCAGTTGCATGCTATAAAAAATAGGGGTAGTTGAATATGCAGGTCTTCAGTAATCTTTATATGTATTATATTCAGTTTAATTAAAGATACAGTATAGGCTATCCGATACTAATTTTATTTCAATTTTGACCAGTAGTTCTTAGGTGATGAAGCATTCAACCAACCAAACTAACAAACACACTTTAGATTTATAATACCACTATAGAAAAAGTCTTCAAACTTACGTTCACAAGCAAACCGATCCCAATTCTGTGATATTCTCCATTTCTTCTGCTCGAACCCGGGGCAGCACTGAGCGCATTGCGGGCCACACGTGTTGTGTTGGCATCGGCACACCAAGATGTTAGAGTTAGAGTTGGGGTCCGAAGGCTCACAGTTGTTGGCGTGACCGTTACACATGCACCGACCACCGATACTGATGTCCTTTATACTGTAGAAGTACTGCAATCGAATAGAAATGTCTTGTTAAGTTCGCCCGTTTATGGAACTAAAGTTTCGTAACTACTTAGTTCTGATCTAGGATTTTGGTTTACTTGTATGGAACTTTAACAGTAGTCTTGTTAACCCCTCCAACTAAGTTAATGCTTAATTGCTTATGTCTGGAGTGGGTCATTACTGTAATGGATGGAGATCGAATTCGCGTTCTCTGGATCGCTAGTTTTTGCTAAGATGCTATTAAGTAGGATCCAAAACCACCTTACTTTTGGATGAAAGACACTCTCGTCTATTTAAAATTAGCGTTTTAGATAATTTATTAATAACAAGAGATAATGTTTAACTTACCCGTCTAGTAACTGTAGGATCTTGCCGGGCGACTGACATCAAGTGTCCATACAAGTTCTTAGTCCTCAAGAACCGCAATCGAACGTTGGTTGCTCTTGTCCATTCTTGTAATACTGATGAATTGAAGTACATGTTCGCCGACGGACGATAGTTCAGTAGAGATATTGGTATCTGTAAAATTGTTAATTATGTTATACATTTTACATTATGTATTACTTATAAAGTTTTAGCGCCACCCAGCGCGGTTTAAACTGCGTTAGCTTCTCTTCTATTGTTCTTAGCGTGATGTAGCAATGTAGCGTGATAGCCTAAACCGAGAGCCTTCTTCGATAAATGGGCTATCTAACGAAAAGTAGTTCGAAAGATTAGAGTTTTAAACCTCTTAAGATTTTTCTCGTAATATTATTAGTATAGATGAATTTGTTTCATTTTAAGCATAAGTGCATAAGTATTAAAGTTGTATATTTCTCGGAAGGACAAACCTCCGTACTCTCGTACCATCTTATTATGAAGAGAAATAGCTATGGTACGGTTAATCCGCGTTTAATCACGTGGATTAATTTATACCATTGTTATTTCTTCATCTGTTAATAAGAGGATTATAGTTTATCTGGCTTGACCCATAGGCTTGTAATAATAACAATAAAGGATTTATTTATAATTTTATTACCTCTCCGCCCTCCAAAGGTACAATCTTCGAGTATTCCGTGCTGCAAATAACTGAGTCATCCCTGGTGATAGGCTGGAGACTTTCCTTGCCAAAATATCTTTCACAGTCCCTAAAATAAAATTATTATTTATGAAAATGTGACCACAAATACATAGTACGCGAGTGTTTCTAAAAACTCATAAAAAAGTAATGGCCATTTAATTCAAAATGTAGATTGACTAGTTTGTTCGAAATTAAAAAATCTGTGATATATGTATAGGAAAGCCAGGGTAGTTCATTTTAAATTCAACTTTTTTACTGTCAGCATTTTGCCAACGAAAAAGAATGGACGAAAAGCAGTTGAATGAAATAACTTAAATATAAATACGTACTGAGTAGAATCCGAGAAGTACATCCAAGGTTTGTACGTTTTTCCATAGTCAGATGATTTCTCTAGAGCCCAAAGTCCGGGTCGCGGGGAGTTCCCCATTCGCACAAACACATATGCAACGTGGAATTCCTGGAACAAAATACGAGATATAGTGACGTTGCAGTTTGTGCATGACAACTGACCGACGCCATTTTGATTAATTTGCAGTAAGTATAATAATTCATATTTGGTTTTGCAGTATGTTCAATCATATTTGGTTCTCCATAATTTTGCAGTATATACAATATTTGATATGTTATAGTCTTAGAATTAATAATATAGGTAAGTATAGACTTCTGTTAGAATTAGTAACATAGATGTAATTAGACTTCATTTGCGGCTTTTAGCCTGTGTAATACTACTATTATTATAGGGATGTTTGTTACTATTTCATTCAAAAACTATTGAAACCGTTTAGATAATATTTAGGAATTTCGTGGTGTATATAAGTCACACATCTATATTATAATCTTATATATAAAATTCTCGTGTCAGTTTTCGTTGCCATACTCCTCCGAAACGGCTTGACCGATTCTCATGAAATTTTGTGAGCATATTCCGTAGGTCTGAGAATCGGCCAACATCTATTTTTCATCCCGAAATTCCCACGGGAACGGGAACGGGAACTACGCGTGTGAAACCGCGGGGCGCAGCTAGTTACAATATAAAATTAATACAGTATAACATCTACATATTATGATGATAAACATTCTTATTTGTCTAATACATAAGAAGCATCCGGATACAAGCAAAACTACTACATAATGTACTTATTTGGGGTCCGTAATTTAATATCAAGTAAACTCTTTTCGCATAATTCTTCAGTCGATATTCCATTCCTCGAACATATATCTCTCGAAATTAAATAACGGGCCCATTTATTTGTAATTTTTTTTTCGTGACACAAATTAGAGGCTTTTAAAATCAACTTCTTCTTATTCCATGTCATATTGTAGTGGGCTTAGTTTAACCAAATTTGGGGTAACATCAATATTTAACGGGAAACGACCTACACACTCAGGTGATACGACACATTTGGAGTGACTTCTTAAATTGAAGTCTGAGGTCTGAAGGTTTTTAGTTTAACCATAATTGGGTGATTATAAATATTTTGCGTAGAACCGTGGAACAACCTTCACATTCAAGTGATTCGGCATTTTTGAAGCAACTTTTGAACCCTAAATGGCGTTTAAATGCTAGTTTAAAATTATCATATTTGCATAGAATAACTAGTCGTATAGCTCTTTGGGTTGTGAAGGTCTGATGGCAGTCGCTCCACGTAAAATACTGATATTCCGCCAAATCTGGTTAAACTGAAAACCGACCCCAAATAGACACAAGATAAAGGTTCGGATAAGTAGAATTACTAGTTACTTTAAATGTTATGTTAGTTTAAATAATAGTTAAGAGTACTTCATAACTATATTCCTAGCTACAAACCAAGCTAAGTTTCATCATAAAGCTTATCAAAGTTACTCCTACACCATCCTGTGTTGACAATGTTGAAAATAATAAAATGTACTTGTACAATGATAAATCGGTTTGAATAACACAATTTAATTTAAGTAATTGATTTATTTTATAGTGTATTCACACAACTTTTTTAGAATTTTAAAATATGCATTCAAATTTTTCGCCACAGCCGGTACTGTCACCCGGAACCATGCTGAATCGTAGCACCGCTCTTTCCAATTGAGCTACCGTGGCTTCAAGGAAAATTTTGAATGCATTTTTCAAAATAATTTGATTAAGTTTATGTATAAAATGCTTTAATAATGACCCATCGAAGAAAGGACCAATGAAGTATGGAGACAGAGGCTTTCAAAGAGTCAACTTGCAATTTTTGCGTCCTAAAGCTTCGATTTATCAACGATTGTGTAAATTCGTGTATAGTTTGATACTCGTATTAAAACTGTATACAGAAAAACATGACCCTAAATGTATGTAAAGTACATGTCCCCAGTTACGTCACTCTTATTTATTAAATCGCGTTTTATGTGAACAAACATTATATAATTCATATTCGAGCACATCTGGACGAGGTTCCTAAGTGCATGATTATAAGCTATCAATAGTAACTTAAATCAAGCATTTTTGATATCTATACTAATATTATAAAGAGGAAATATTTGTTTGTTTGTTTGTTTGTTTGTTTGTAATGAATAGGCTCCGAAACTACTGGACCGATTTCAATAATTCTTTCACTAATAGAAAGCTAATTTATCAGTGCGTGACATAGGCTATATTTTATCCCCGTAATCCCACGGGAACGGGAACTACGCGGGTGAAACCGCGGGGAGCTACTAGTACTTAATATAAGTTGTTGCGACAAAAACAAATGAAATAAAAAGTAGATAGTAAAAAACATCAGATTTTGAACTTAAAAGAAAACATAAAAGTACCTAACCATATAATATTGTATTTAAACAACTCGCACTGCAAAATTCTGAGAACAGATATAAGTAGACAAATCGCAAGCATTATTAAAATGCTCTTAATGCAAAATTGTATTTATGAATGAATCGAATTACACATTTGCAGAGCATGTTTTACATTCGCTTAAAACTATATACTTAGTTGTCTATTAGATCATAATAATTATTAAGATTAGAATGTAATTATATACAAACAAATTCTAAATATTTGGATTAAATTATTTTTACTTAATTGACTTTAATGTCCAAATATTACAAAACACAATGGAACTTTAGATATACTTTAATTCAAGTTATGTTATGACAGTGAAAATAGAAAGAAAAAAATGGTAGGTACTTTAAACAACAATACAAAAATCGCAGTTTGTGTTCTCAAATAATGAACATAAAACATTGTTTTGTGACGATTCTTCGCTCGCAAAGGCATTTGAAACTTATACCGTTAATTAAAAAGTTCAAAATCTGATGCTGCATTTCCTAATGTATCGTTGATGTTTATTTTGTTCTATTATTAATTTTATGTCCTCAGACCAACGTTGTGCTGTAACTGGGGTCGATGCTCTCTCCAATATTGTGCCCCGGCTATTTCTGGGGATTACAAGTCCTGAACTAACTGATTCTATGGGTTATTTGAAGTTTTACGTGTATGAGGAGTAAGTTAAGGCCTTTTTTGAGAAATAAACCTAAAAGGTAACTTTCTGTTTTCTTCTTAGCTTTTTCATGAAAATAAAGCTGGTTGGTCCTCGTTTTTTTTGCGATTGTTACACCAAAGTTTATTCCTAAAGTCATCATAAACGTAGTGCTATTATGGAGTTCTTTTTAATTCCGTCGAAACAGAAATCAAAAGAAATAAAACCCTGAGAAGCAATTCTTAAGCTCGAAAATTATGATGAAACTTAATTTGGTGAGAGTATTCATATTTCTATGAACTAGCACTTCTAACGTAATTATTTATCGTCATATTGTCACCACCAAGTATAATATGTTTAAATATTTAGTCTCATCTTTCGTTGTATCCGGATGCAAAACATCTTTTATCAATTATGACATCATTATTTGTTTTCGAGTGTAGTCTGATGTTGACTGAAGACAAATGTAAGAAGTCTAATTACCAAACTAATATATATCCAAATAAAAAAGTTGATGTTTGTATATGCTTAATATAAAATTAAGTTTAAGTTATAACATAATCATTCACTACGTCATCTCATAGTAACTGACCCTTAACTAAGCTCGGAGCTTGTATCTAGGGTATCAGAAACTACGCACACACTCATTCATACATACACACCCAGACCGAGATAAACATTTGTGGTTCACACAAATATTCACCCCGCACGGGAATCGAACCCGCAACCTGACAGATGACAGTCCGGCATGGTGAACACTCTGCCATCGAGGTCGTCGTAATAACTTTACAGTTGAAGTAATAACTTAAACTTAATTTTATTACGTAACAGACATCGTAACTCACAACATACAAACTCCCTCAATTTACACAGTAAGATATTAATCAATTTCTCTATTATTATTGGATAATAATTAGCCCTCTATCACTTAATATATTTCTATTGTTATTATGACGTTGACGACAGGCGGCCATCTTCCACACCCATAATGGAACACACATTAAAGTCCCATTGTTTTATGGCTTAGCGACTTACCCTGAATTTACGATAATATCAGGAAATACTCTTACGTTTAAAATAAACAGGGTGACAAATTTTAAAAGTTGTCTTTTTATAATTTTAAAATTAAATGGAATATTCATTTCAGTTCCATTTAAAATCTTTCTGCCCTTATGTGAGATGATATAGTGAATGATAAATAATGTTATGTTATGTAGTACCCACCTAAGATCGGCGTTATTTCTGTTTCCCAGACAACTTGTTCGATGTTTTTCAGAAATATGATTAGTTAGTTAGTGATAGTTAAAACTGTTACACTTACTTGTCCAAGGTCAATAGTGAGTGTCACTTCGTTATACTTCATTCCTCTGGATAGTGGGGGACTTTGCCACCAAGTCTCACGTCCGTCCACTGCATATTCTGGGGGATGTTTCTTTAATTCATTGAACGCATTACATTCGTCGCACACCTGAAATATTTACATGGAATTAGGTACTTAATAAGGTAAAACATACGTCTACGATCCACAGAAGTCATGTAGGGAATTGTACTGGAACTTATCTGTTAGGTTGCGGGTTCGATTCCCGCGCGGGGTGAATATTTGTGTGAACCACAAATATTTGTCTCGGTCTGGGTGTGTGTGAATGAGTGTGTGCGTAGTTTCTGATACCCTAGATACAAGCTTCGAGCTTAGTTAGGGGTCAGTTACTACGAGATGATATAGTGAATGATTATAATCTTATAATACGTCACAACTAGATCACAGAAAAACATAATTATTATTTCTGATCCTGATCAGTTACTATTAACTACTTAACTGGAAACTTTGACTTTTAATGACGATTTAACATCGGTTATAGATAATACCATCTTAATCTTTGAAGACAAAAATGAATATTACCAGAAAAGTAATAATCTTCTTACGAACCTTTATCCCATGTCTAATTAGGGTCGGTTTTTTTAAATTCAACTATGTTTGGCAGAATGTATGAATGAAAGAATAGAATTTAAGAATTACTTAAATAAAACTATAGTCTTTAAAAAAAGAACTGTCTTGACATAAAATAGAATTAATAAAATAATAACTACTTATGTTCTTACAAGTAGGTAATTTTATTTTTTAAAAAAATATTGAAACAATCTGAAAACATTATATTCTAACATAGATAGTATTAAAACATCGTGGAGTGTCAGATGCATAATAATAGCGTATTATTTTCCACGTAATAAAATAGGATAATTGCGCCCTCAAGTTCTTCAACTCTTACAAACGATTTTATTCTATTTACCTAATAATTATAAAACGAAAGTAGTCAAACAACATCCATTCATAATCTCTGTTCAGACATAATATAACTAGTTCGGGATTCGGGACATCAAAAAAAGGACCATTCAAATTTGAGGCCCCATTGTCTGAGCTGCGAATGAAACAAAAGAGGATTTATACGGGACGCCTGCGCCCACGCATTTGGCCGCCACATGTCCGCAAAAAGGACACGAATAGACACCGAAAATATACGAAATGACACGAGTGAGCTTCAGAGATTTACAGTTCAGTTTTTGGAGAATATGTTGACATTATTTGAAGGTTTAAAAATGGTGTTATTAAATAAATAACGTTTGTTTTAACAGATCTTACAGGATGATACTTTACTAATATGTAAGATGATAGACATACTTTAGTTTAAAAGTATTTTGCAATAATAAAATGGGTTAATACGTGCTAATGCTACTTTCTTTTGACATTGACCAGCAAAACCTGCGTTTTAAAAAGATAACACAACTAAATCTTCGTCGGGAGAAACCAGTTTCCAGACGGGAGGTCAATAATTATGGACCATAAAAACCTTACAACTTCTCTTTTCGGATATAAAAAAATCGATTAGTGCGGAATTTTGTAATTGACATAGTTTTGCCAAAACATTTTATTATTTGTATCATATACGAGTACGAATCAAAACCAATAATAGAAAATTAGAACTAAAGATTTATTGAACTTTTATTACTTACTAGCTTTGCCCCGCGGTTTTACCCGCGTAGTTCCTGATCCCGTGAGAATTTTGGGATAAAACATGTTCTTTTCCGGACCATAAGCTACCCCTGTACCAAATTTCAAGTCAATCGGTTCAGTAGTTTGGCCGTGAAAAGGTAACAGACAGACAAACAAGAGTTACTTTCGCATTAATAATATTAGTAGGGATAGTAGGGAAGTAGGGATACTATAATACTTAAGTAAGTTTTTAATTTAAGTAGGTACATAGAATTAGCTGTAAGTTTTAATATTGAATGCTGATTACACCTCTAAAAGTAATGCACACTGTACAAGACTTGAAGTGTTATTTAATTTTGTTAATGTTATGTGTTAATGCTGCTGGTGTAACTTATTAAATAAATAAGTTAAAGATAGATGTCACTAGTATCTAAAATCTTCATAAGATAAACTGTACCTTTCATCAGGTTGGACATCTACATTTTATCCCAAATTCCTCACGGGATAATAATCCGCGTGGTTAAAACGCGGGCCTCACTATAGTATCTACAAGAAGTTAAATATAAATTGTCAATTTATTTTCGTTACACGTGTTTTTTTAAGTTAAAGTATGTAGTTTTTGATTACGAAAGGTCAGAAGTCAGTCGATAACATTGTTGGTGATATCCGTACGTAACCGACATTTTTATCTCGGGGCCCTAATTTTGATATCATACACATATTGCAGTAGTTAAATTAATACGAGAAATAAAATCTTTTGTAACGTTTTTTAGGAACTTTAATATCTTGTTGCTCCCGGTGCTAAATACGCAAACAATATAAAAGCAATACATGGAGATAAAGGGGAAGAAATAATATATTTTTATATCACGATTGGATTTTGGCTTCTCTTTCAAGAGTATAGTGAATAGTAAATATTTTACTGAGTTACCAAAAGACAACAACGAAAACTTTGTGTAACATAGTGCTTATAGATACATTGAAAAATTAAAAGTATTATACTAGAGATCAATCAACATTGCTTTGATTTGATGTTCGAACGTAACTTCGATAAAATCGGAATAAAATTAGATTGAAACAACATAATGTAAAAAAAGTAATAAGACTAATTAGAACAAAACTATTTACGATATAAATTACAAAATATAGTTTAAAGTGCTTCCCGAACATCGAACCCGTTATCAGTGGAGCGGCGGCCAATAGGACGGGAGATAATTTTCTTATCAACGCCGCTCATGGCGAGAGGATGTTACTCGTATACCTACATTTTGATAAAATATTGTTATGTTGAAGATTATTCATAACGAAGAGCTTTTAATAAAAAATGTTTGAGTTATGTAATAACTGAAGTGTAGTATATGTATGTTTTTACTCGTTAGTGAATAGGTTTCACTATTTGAAAGCCGTGTGTTGTAGATGGCAGTGATTCTATCTGCTATGCCGTAGGTTAAGGGGGTGCCGTGGTACTAATGTGGGATCCTACGGTACCCCAATGTAACGCGGACAGAAATAACTGTGTTTTTAGTGGGTAGGCCCAGCCCTTCTGGCTAGGAGAGCCCCACATAACCACCGGGAGTCCTCCCGTTATCGGCTCATGGTGGTATGCAACTCTATGCATTTTCACAGGGATAAAAAAAAGGTTAAGAGTTCGACTCCCGCTCAAGACAAACATTTGTGTGTATGAATAATGTTAATGTTTAATATCCGGATCTTTCCTTCTTCTATCCGGATCTAGATATTTGATTAGACCTCACTAATAAAGATCTTTGGAGCGTACTGTTATATTTTTAACCCCCGACGCAAAAAGAGGGGTGTTATAAGTTTGACGTGTCTGTGTGTGTGTGTGTATCTGTCTGTGGCATCATAGCTCCGGAACAGATTAACCGATTTCAATTTAGTTTCTTTTGTATTAAAGGGGACTTACGTCTGAGTGTTTTTAGACACGTTTGATGAAAATCGGTTGACCCGTTTAAAAGTTATGGGGGTTTGAAAGTAATTGTGTTGGGGGTTTTTAAAATTTTAAGGGGTTCTATCTCTTCGGTTCGTCCTAACGATACTTGATTTGGTTAGTACGACATCTAAATATTATACAGTTGTAAAAAATATTATTGAAAAGTTGGGGGATCTATATAGCAGTATATTTATTGGCCTCAGCACAGGCATACCTATCTCATTATATAAAATGAATGCCTATTCCCCTTGGTCGCATCACGCGTGAACGGCTGGACCGATTGACTGGAAATTTGGTACAGGGGCAGCTTATGGTCCGGGGAAGGACATAAGCTATGTTTTATCCCGAAATTCCCACGGAATCGGGAACTATGCGGGTAAAACCGCAGGGCACAGCTAGTTAGATATAAGTTTCGAACTAAGTTAGGGATCAGTTATTATAATGAGATGATGTAGTGAATGACGCGTTATATTTAAACTGAAATAATGATAATTGTAGTTTCTTCCCGTTTTTATTAATGTTGATATTCATCCCGTAAAAATTGGGTTAAAATATAGCCTATTTAACAATGTATCTAGCGGCGCCCGGCGGTTTCATCCGTCGTAGTCGATGTCACGTTCTCATAACGTGGTATTCCATGAAAGCCCTCTAAAGGACATCACTACATAGTATAAAACAAAGTCGCTTTCTCTGTCCCTATGTCCCCATGTCCCTATGTATGCCTAGATCTTTAAAACTACGCAACGGATTTTGATGCGGTTTGTTTTAATATATAGAGTGATTCAGTGGGAAGGTTTTTAGCATAAATTTATACCCATATTCCTTCGGGAACGGGAACTATGCGGGTGAAATCGCGGGACGCCGCTAGTATTCTACAATTTTGAGTGTACGTGTCTAACAAACCTAACAGACGAATAACCTTAACCTAACAGGCGAATGTCCTGTATGTGATCTCGTTATTGTTCTAATGTTCCTTCAAGTAACAGTAGTATTTAATGTATAAGTACTTATGACTATATTTACCAGTAAGTAAACAAACATTCTAGCATTAGAATCATTACTTGAATTGGTCCTTCTAATATTATAAACGCGAAAGTTTGGAAGGATGTTTGTTACTCTTTCACGCAAAATCTAATAACAGATTCGGATGAAATTTGGTACAAATATTCCTTATAACTAAGAATAACACATAGCATACTTTTTATTTTTTTAATCCCCATGGGATTGGGATTTATGTAGGTAAAACCGCGGGCAGCTACTTATTATTACACTACTCGTTTTTATTTTAAAAAGTATACTATACCTGCCAATTTGTAAGTCAATAAAATGTAAAGTTCAAAAACAATAAGCACACAAAAACTTAATAGTATTAGCAAAGAAACAACAGTGAAGAAGTTTAATTGATAACAGGTAAACAAAAACAATTATATTACCTGTCCTTGAATCAGATACTGATCGTGGTCTGCGTTCGCGCCGACTAGTTTGCAGTAAAGCTCTGGTCCTTCGTCCCCGCACGTGGCTGAGGCTGTGATTTTCTTCCCCGTAGCCAGGTTCAAGTATGGCGGTGTTAATATTTCTGCTGTGATTACGGGGAGAAGAGCTAGGAGGACGGGCGCGGCGCGCGCCATCCGTCCCGGTCGCCGCCACATCGCGTTATGCCGACTCCCGCGCCTGGGGTGCTCGGCAACCTCCCAATCACAAACTACATCCGTCCAACCAAACAATTATCGCCCTTACGACCAACAACAATAAGGTTTACTTAACATTTCAAGCTAAACTTTGGACGCCTCTTGCCCGAGTTTAGATTGTTTCAACGCTTTTAACGTAAGGGCTGTTTAGATAATAAATCTATATTTTTTTTTAATTTACGTTACTCATATGTTTATACGGCCAATACGGAAACATGTTATATTATGAAATTATTAAATGAAACATTTATGTTGATCAATTTATATTAATGAATAGCATAAAAAAGTGTAAATATATAATTAAATAAGGGGCTGTGGTGTGAATTGTTGTATTGTTACAATAATATCCCTTGCAGACGCAGACGTGGTACCGCACGTACAGTGATATTGCGCGGCTGAATGGAGTCAGGGAGGCATAAGGGCTGAACACACACCCGTCGTCATCATGTCTCAGTAGTATCTCCAGTCGCGCGTACCTTGAGCCAAAACCAACCAAGTAGCCGTTACCATAAGAATATTACGCGACTTTGTTCTATAGTGATGATAACTATGACTAACTTTGAACTAGCTGGACCCTGTGTTTTATAACCCGCTTTAACACCCCTCCTATTGGCCTTAGCGTGATGATATAGACTATTATAACCTTCCTTAATAAATGGGCTGTGTACACTGAAATATTTTTTAAATGGGACAAGTAGTTCCTGTTATAGTTAACTTATATTATACCAACGCTAGGCATAAGTTTATTTACATTTATTTATGTTAGTATTTAAAGTTATGAAATATAAGTATGTATAAATAGCCAATAAAGAACTAAATTCACCTTTGTGAAGCGAAAGTTTTCCCCTGAAACGGAACCTTAGTTCGACATCCTCTTTCATTGTACGTACTTCCAACATCAAGGAATCGATTAAAGCAACCTCCTCTATAAATATTTCCACCGAAATCCCTTCCTTTTAAATACTCGTTTCCCCATGATTTAACACACCTAACTTTCAATGTCTTATTATAGCTTTCCGCTGTCAATGGGTCATTGTATACCTGGTGACAGCTGGGTACTCCCGGTATCTTTGTTTCATTTCGGCCACACATGTAACAATATGCCAAAGCAGGTTTCCTCTTCTTTCGTTTTCTTTTTTTTGTAGTGGTTTCCGGTTCTTCCGTTTCATATTCATCTTCATCTTCTGACGATGCAGTTGTGGTATCGTTAGGAGACCTTTTGATTTGCATATTTTTGCGAAAAACCCCCTTTCTCGAATCAAATATATCTTCGATACGAACAGGTAGCTGGTAATCATAGTAATCTCTGAAAAGCGTCTTCTTTGTATCATGATCTAAGCCGATGCTGTTAAAAGTGGAAGTTCCGTATAACCGAATTCTAAATATACTAGCATTAGAAAGATTAGAAGAATCTGAAATTGTTGTTAGAGGCTGCCATAAGGGATTCAATTTTTTATTTCTTCCGTGTATGATTCTATGAAGTTTAAAAGAATAAGAATCCACCACATGTATGTAATTAAGTAAAAATAAACAACAAAAGTATCTAAAATAGTGTGACATGACAATAACTCACGCACAAATATATTGGCGGCTACACATTAGTGCCGTGAAATAACGCTCCACATTCACGAGATGCTCACAACAGTTCGAAAACCGCCGAGAAATGGACGTAGAAGCTGCTACTGTAATAACTTTATTTGCTGTGACAATACCACCGTGATGTGAATGTGGACGTGTATGCGTGAACGCCGCGCGAAGGAGACGCGAACCTTTTTTCGCGGGACGAAATACCGACTCTGATCGGGGAACAGGCATGAACGTGCGTGAACCCCGCGAAAACCTATGTGGAGCCGGCACTAATGTGGATCCGCCATAATTAAAAAAAAGTAATTCAATTCTTATTTAATGGCATCCGTAAGCCAGGTACCTTAAAAAATAAATCCTTGACAGAGCATGAAAGACTAAAGTAATCAATCAAGAAAAAAACAATCTAAAAAATAATCTTAAAAAGAACCTCAAGCACTTAGCTCAAGGATTTAGTAGGTATTAGAAACATGGAATAATATGTAAATTGTTAAGATATAATTTAAAACATCAAAGAAGCATCAACGTCAAAAATTATCAAAGATTTAACTTTCTCTATGTTTCATCAGGATGACAGAGAATAAAACATGTCGTCGATTTTTTATGTTTATATTTTTTTATATTTTTATTTTATTGAAAGTAGTGAACCAATCTTGTACCCAGGTACTATCAATATGTACGATTATGAACCAAGTAAAATGAAATCTGAGGAATATGACGATTATTATTATTATGATGAGGATAGCACGATGATCAACGTCCTGACTACGACACCATACAGCACTACATTCACTTCTCAAGACAAGTTAACACCTCCTTTTGAAAGTAATAACAATGATATGGAAAGAAAAAAGAAGGGACTCTTAGCTGATCCACGTGATAAGAAGAAAAAAATACGAACTAAAATTCCACTGATAACTCATCAGTCTTCAAAGCCATTCAAGTTACGGTACAATAATGACAATATAACAGAATCCGTTGATATTTCTGATCAAATGTTTTCACAAAACAAAACGGGGATGCTCCATTTTAACAATTACGAAAATTTATTCAAATTAGATGATCAACAAGAGTATGCTAAACATGATATCACTAGAACAGGTGGCACCACTACTGACCGCCCCCTAGACCAAAAGCTAACAACCGGCAGCTATAGAACGCAAATGTTCTATCCAAAAAATAATAAATGGAGACCCCATTTTATAATGGGCGATAGAAGTAATGATTATGTTTTAAATTTAATAAAACAAAAGGTAACATACAAAACTGGACCCACATTTAAAGTCCTTGACGCAATCCCTCACCGTACGACCACTGACGATTTTGGTAAAAACAATAGATCAAATACTTTTGATATTGAGAGTAACAAAAGTCGGTTCAGGGATCAGTCGTCTACCACTCGCCCACCAACGACAAAACTACCAACAGAAAGTGTAACTTGGACTCAAAACTCTTTTACTGCAAACCCTGAATTATTCAAAAAATATGAAATCAATCCTGAAGTGAAAAATACTACAACGAAAAGAATATTTAAAGTCCGCATAAACACAATCAAACCAAATTTTGTTGATTTTAATATAAACGAGAACTTTGCAGAATATCTTGATGCTAAAACTAAGGCTGTTACAATGGACTCAACCTCTACGACGGCCACTAAATATACACAAACACATCGATTTAGGACATTTGGTGGTCCTCGTTACTTTACTTTATTGAAAACAACTAAAAAGACGAGTACGTTTATTAATGAACTAGGTACTACTGAAAAGACCCGTGTGACAAACAAAAAAACAAGAGTTTATCATGAAAAGTCAAAGAAAGCTTTTAAAACATTGTTTACAAAACAGCTAAACAGTAATGTTAATACAAATTCTTTTGAATATGATGACGATGGTTTTCAACAAGTGTTAGTAGAACAATTGAAACGGAAAAGAATTCAAAAGCAGCATTCATCAACTAGAAAGAATAAGACTACCACCGCGAGGAAGAATACATTTTATAGTAATACAGCACTTAACTCTGGAAATAGAATTGTAAACGCACATACCCGATGCTACACTTGTGGTCTGCATGAGCCTCCGTTAAGTTCCACCGATTGTCACTATTCATTTACAAAAGTAACTACTAAATGTAACTACAGTAAGGCATATATGAATGGCTGCTTTAAAAGATTTTTAGAAATCGGCTCGCTTTATATTGAGAGAGGTTGCAGAACTATGCCGCCACTTTTGGGTACGAGTTTTGCGTCTCAGAGGTTAAGAGCAATCGAATTATCGTTGACTGGTGTAGCTTCAGGGTGTGCACATTCCCCAGAATCGTCACTGACTCCTTTTTCCAGATCTGTTTCATTATTCGTCAGATACTATGTATGCGTCTGTCAAGGTAGACTATGTAACGCAAGCAGTTTACTGCGTCTAGACATATCTTATACAGTTTATTTTATTCTATTTTTTTTACTGAAACGTTAATTTTGTAATTGTTTATTTTATATTTTACTTTATTTTTATAGGCATCAATTTTATTTTACATATTTATTTTTATAGTAGCTTTGGTAGAAGTATTTACATTTATACATTATACAATAATGATTTCAAATGTATTTTATTTGACTACCCGACAAACAAGGTATCGAAGATGTTTCTATTCGAATTACAGCTAATGAAATGGGATTACCATTCCGTACGCACTCTAGTTCTACTATGTGCCAACCAAAAAAATATATTAGTAAGTATAACATAACATAACATAACATAACATAACATAATCATTCACTACATCATCTCATTATAGTAACTGACCCCTAACTAAGCTTGGAGCTTGTATCTAGGGTATCAGTAATATATTTGGGGCCACAGCACAATTTTTGAACGCGCACCGATAACAGTCACGTTATCGCAAAATTCGGACGCAGGCACCTGCACACGATCGAAAAATTAGTGGCCCCAGTACTTGTAAAAATAAGTGCTCAGGAATAATAACGTTGAAGTCTTGGTAATATAATAACCTAACCTAACCTGCGTAGCTTTTGCTCCTGCCGTGAAAATGCGGATATAAAACCTCTTGATTCACTCTATCTATTAAAAAACAGAGCATCATAATCTGTTGCGTAGTTTTAAAAATCTAAGCATACATAGGGACAGACAGCGACTTTGTTTTATACTATGTACTCGTAGTGATGAAGGATTTATACTGCCGGGTCATGACATGCTCCGAAATATTTCACGGGAAAAAGCAGGGATCCACGGGACAGATGGGAACATTCCATCTTCTTCATATAATATACAAACTTTTTCAAACAAAACTTATTTGATTACAAGACAGGACATTTTATGACATTATTTTTTGTTTACATTTTACAATGTTTTTTTTATTTTACTTTATTTTTTATACTACTATTATTACAGTAATTGAGTCAGCATTAATATCCCGTTTAAAAACTAACTACAATTATAACAAGGAGAATGTAATGGCGTTGCCCCATGAGTACGAATACAACTTAGGAGACGTAGAGGCCAGTGCGAGATCCGAATCTGTACCCAACGTGACTGCAAGATACCATTCATACAACAAAAACAATTCGTCTTATAAAAAGTTAAAATTGCCTCTTAAAAAACACAACAAAAAGCCTGGAAAGAGAGAGAAATTTGTTCCAATTGATCTAAAGAGAATAGAGTCGCATAAACCTTATATAGTACTTGAAATAACACCGACTCGAACAACTTATAAGCAAATTTCTGCAAATGATAGCCAGGTGACCGGTCCCACTCCAACAATTGTTCAAGTGATCTTCTCTCAAAATAGAACATGGAAACCTTATTTCAACAACGTTAGTAAGCATATTAGCAACTATACTCTTCCTGCCTCCGCGTCAAAACATAAGCAAGAACATCGACTGGAATCAATAAAAAACGTAAACGCATTAGATATAGTCAAACCACATCGCTTCACTAGATATCTCGATTTAAACTGGGATTTTATTACTTCTAAAAATTTTTTGTCATTGGACCCAGCGACTACGCTGAAAACAAGTAAAGAAGTAACAACTACTACTCCTAATAGTAAAACTAAGTTCATAAAAGTATTATTTATAACAAGGGACTATAACAGTATTAATTCTCGGAGCAAAGCTTGTCAATATGATATGACAAAAAAAGTCCAAAGTAATGTTAAATATAAGTTATCAAGTCCCTCATCTCAGAAACGAGCTGGAGAAATCTCTTCGAAAAGAAATTATAGAAAATCGAAGACGTCAATTAGAAACGAAAATACTCTATCACATCGTCTGAATAGCTCAGCAAAAACTAACAAGACTCATGTTCCTAAGAAATTAGTCAATCAGCCTGTCAAGTGTTTTACATGTGGACTTAACGAGAAAAACTTCGGTACTACTCTGTGTGACCAAGCATTCAAAGAATCGCGATTGGCACAAGTGAAAATAAGAATGAGAACGACGTGCCAGGATGCATACAAAGGCGGTTGTTTTAAAAGGTTTACAGATATCGGATCCCTGTACGTTGAGAGGGGTTGCAGATCATGGTTTCCTGCCAGGGGTCAAAGCTATGCATCGCGTCGTCTTGCAAAACTTGAATTTATGTTAAGAACTCGCAAATCCGGCTGCACGGTTTCTCCTCAGGCGACAATAACTCCCTTCTCCAGGGCAGTCTCCTTGTTCGCTAGATTTCACGTTTGCGTCTGTCAAGGTAATTATTGCAACGGAAGCAGTATACACAGTTTGAACACGTATTTGGAGGTTATTCCACTTTTATTGTTTTATATATTTTTATAAGTTTATACTTTTTTATATTTTTATTTATTGTTTTATATTTTTTTTATTCTTTTTTAAGTTTACTTTTACATTTTTTCATATTTTTATTTTATATTGTTTTTTTGGATACCTTTTTTTAAGTGTCCGACCGAAAGTGTTATTTTTCTTCCAAGTCAAGTTTTTTAAGAGAAATAAAGAAACAACATCTTATTAGTCTTTATTTTTTTTAAATGGAGGAAGTTCTATTTTCCACGCTTACACTGATTACTGTGATATTATTTTAATTTACACTTTTTTGTTTGTTTCAATAAAGCCCCAAGGTGTTCCCTTGTTCCCATAGTTTGGACCCCAATCACTTTAATTATTATTTGGAAATTTGGTATAACCATGTCGAACTGCCATCCGTATGTTTGCGGGTTCGATTCCCGTGCGGGGTATATTTGTGTGAACCAAAAATGTTTATCTCGGTCTGGGAGTGTGTGTGTGTGAATGAGTGTGTGCGTAGTTTCTGATACTCTAGATACAAGCTTCGAACTTATGAGATGATGTTGTGAATACTTATAAAAAAGTGAGAACAAACGTACGGTACATGAAGGAATTGCTCATGGCCCAGGGATTCACATGTGACCTGGGCGGCCATTGGGCGGCTAAGCCACGTTCTGCACTGTCATAATAATGATGGGTTGCCTTTACATATTTAGCTTTTATTTAAATTTATAAATGTTTCGGTGCTTCGAAGGACCCGAGCATACCAGAAAGTTACCAGAGAATACCAACTATTTTCTAAAGATTTTCTATTAAAACCCAAAAAGGTATTAAAAACTTCTTTGACCAAGCCAAGTTACTTTGAGTATATGACAACCAATTTTTTGACATTATTTTTTTATTTATTTACACTTTACAATGTTTTTTTTATACAAATATTTATTTTTTTATATAACTATTATTAGAGTGAATGAATCAACGTTACTCTCCCGTTTAAAAAACAACTATAATTATGTAAAAACTGAGGACGTCATTGCAGTGTCGGAAGATTATAATCTAGATGAGAGTGTGTTCGTAGAGGTCACCGCGAGTTCCCAGTCGGTCCCCAACGCCAGTGAGGAATACGTCAGAAGCAACTCGTCATATAAAAAGTTGAAATTGCCTCATACACTATTTTACACAAAGACTGGAAAGAACAGCAAACTTGTTCCAATTGAACCAAGAAACGCGGAATCGAATAAAACTGTTATGGTCCTGGAGAATACTGAATCAACAGAGAGGACTTATTATTACGCATACACAGCTGCTGAAGGGTTCGTTTCTCAAAAACGATCATGGAAGCCGTATTTTCATAGAATTAGCAAATTTAGTCCTCCTTTACCCGTGTCACAAAAATATCGGACGGAATCAACAGAAATTCAGGACGTATTAAATGTTAACGAACACTCCACTGGAAGTTTTGAGGATCATCGTTTTCTTTTAAAAGATTTATACACAAGTACACCAAAAGCAAGTAGTGCAGTGACGAATTTTAGTCTTGATAGTAAAACTAAGATGTTAAAACTAATATTAATAACAAAATACCCTAACAGTGTTATTATTCGAAGACAATATAGCTCTGGTAATATATTCACAGAAGATTACATTAATCCTTCGCCTAACACAGTAACCAGAACCTCAGAAGGTCAGAGAAGTCTTCCGCCTGTCAGACCCTCAGAAGTTTATAGGGAATCTCCACCCAGACCCAAAGAATTTGACTTGTCTTTTTCACGTACCCCAGATGTTCTCATCTCTGCTTTGCGTAGCTCAGAGGTTCACACCAAATCTAGATTTCATACAAGAAAATCTAATGGATCAAGAATAAACGTAGGTACTAGCAAGTGTTACACATGTGGACTTGACGAAGAGAAATTTGGATCAACTGTGTGTCACGAGGCGTTTAGAAATGCGGAATTCGTACAAAAAAAAGTACTAATGAGAACGCTTTGCGAAAGAGCATTTAAAAAAGGTTGTTTCAAAAGGTTTATAGATTTAGGTCCCCTATATGTTGAGAGGGGTTGCAGAAGATGGTTTCCTATCAGGGGTAAAAGCTATGCGTCACGTCGTCTTGTAGCAATTGAATATATGTTAAAGACTTACAAATCCGGCTGTATGTTTTCCCCTTCGGCGTCACTTACTCCCTTTTCCAAATCAGTCTCATTATATGCAAGGTACCACGTGTGTGTCTGTCAAGGTAATTATTGCAACTTAAGCAGTATAGGGAGATTAAACATGTATTTAAAAGTTATTCCACTTTTACTGGCACCTCATTCTTTAATACTTTAAAGTTTTTTACGAAAGGTTTATACACTTTTTTATGATTTTTATACATTGTATTCATTTTTTAATACATATTTTACATTTTTTATATTTTTGATATTTTTTTATTTTTAAGCATAATTTTGTGCATTTTATATATTAAAGTTATTATAATAATTGTTGTGTTGTCATTTTATAGCGAATATTGATATTTATGTCCTCCTTCATCAGGTTTTATTTCTTTGGGTGAGTTTTGATCCTTGATGCTGTCTACACTACTTTGTCTTCGCAAGGACTTTTGATCAGATGTAGGTTTTTTAACTTTTTTTTCTCCAGTGCCGGTACTTCTGCTTAGTTTTACATAGTCTTTGTGTTTCTTTTCTTTTGTTTTTATGTCTTTTTTACTCGTATCTGCTTTTAAACCTTCCTCGTCACTTTCAGTAGTACTTATCATTATAACTGGTATAACAGATCCGATGGAATCCGATTGTTTTGATTGTGTACTGGACTCTGATGTTTGTTTTTCATTAATTTTTTTATTTTCATTTGGAGGTGGTCTTGGCTCTTCAGCTATTTTGGACTTAGACTTAGCTAAGTATAACTGAAATTTATCTTTAAGCTGTTTATCAGATATAATTTTTTTATCATTGACATCGTCTTCCTGATTTTGGATTAAACTGGGACTTTGATTTTTGACGGTAGTACTAGTTTTGAATTCAACATTATTTTTCTTTTTTTGGGTCACATTTTCAATGGTAATATCTTTGGCTTTCAGTATTTCTTTTGGCAATTTCTCATGGAAATCAGTATCGTTTTCATCATCCATATTGTAAGGAAACTGCGAAGTTGCTTCGGAAATTGATACGTCCGATTTCTTATCCAAAGCCATATTTACAATTTTAGCAAATATTCCTCCTAAAAGACGGAAATTAATCTATTGTAAGTTTTACTTGTAAAAAGAGAAGGGGGGAGGGACAATTTACACCAATAAATAGGACAATAAAAGTTCCCTTCTTACAACCCTGGAATCAAGAATCCCGCCTTAGAAGTTCAAAATTTATCTGATGTTATGATTGATGTAATCGTTATAGGTATGTACTTTTTCATGTATACGAGTAAAAATGTTGAAATCCTGTGCAAATAATACTACGTACCTCTTTTTTTCACCTTAAACGGTTCTGATGTTTCATCATTTGTATTGGTTTTGCGGTCATCAGAGTCAATTGATTTACTGATTGGCAGCGATGGGAGGGCTTTCTTCCATCGAGCGAAAGGAGTATTATCCATTGCCGACGACCCAGCTCTCCTTCGTGTATCAGCTAATTGGAACATTTTTCTTCTTTCCTCTGTTCTTTCTCTACGTAATTGAATCTGTAAAACAGTTTGGGAATGTAAATATTCCTTTTTAGAAGCACACATTTACTTTATAAATAAAAGTATCGTTAATTATTAATATTTACCTTCAAATCGTTGTTTGCTTCTCTCAAAGAGTTTGTTAATGACGTCAGATAGTAAATAATAAGTATAAGTAGAACAAGTAATGGTATCACAAACGCTGGTGATGCAATGTATTTCAAAATAAAGTTAAGGCTCAAAGGAAATATTTTGTAAATATTGTTAGTTAGTATGTAATAAATTTTATCGTATTCAGAAAAGGGTCCACAATGCCATGATGGTTTGACCCACACTATAGTGTAGCCAACTGGTAGTACACACAGGAAAAGCATTGTTAATAGTAATGCTAAATAGAAGTTGTTACTCTTTGAAACTCTAAAAACAACCTCATGAGGAACATTGCAGGTCATAACAGCCCATGAGCGAAGATACATCATGATCATCAGTTTTACTACATTCAAAACGACAAGTCCTGGTGAGAAAAACATGCCCATCCAAACCATTCCTTGGTTGTTTATTAAATGCAAAATGTTTTCAGCGATTTTGAAATCTCCATATTCCGGAAACTTTTTCTCAAGATCCCAACACCAGCAGCGGTTCATGTACCGCACGAACAGCGCTCGAAAAAAGTCCATAAAAAGCGTGCCAAGTAAAACAAACACCTGGGAAAAATTACAATTTCCATTTATTAAATATTACATACCTCCCTAAATGATTTATGTTGATGATAATTTCTTACCAAATCCATCATCGTTAACTTTACTAACTCTTGGCCAAACATTGTTTCCCAACATAATTTCAGCAGTTTCTTTTTAGTCGCCACAGTTAAATTGTATTGCTTTATATTATGTTCATCGTTGTATACAATGTCATATGTAGTATTCGTTTGATTTGCCGTCATGTTACTGGAGGAAATATAAACATCACACTTTGTTTCATAGCACACAGTGTCAACAGTGTTACAATTCGATATGAAGAATACTTGTGTTATATTCCTGTTTCCACATTCAACTGAACAATTAAATGAAAAGTCCAAACAAGTATTTATAACTTCTATAGGTTTAACAGTTGATAGATCAGTATTTAGAGTGATTGGTACATTATCGGTATTTTCAGTGTATACTTTCATCGTAGTAGATTCCTCTATTGTGGACGTAGCATAATCATTGGTATCTGTTGTACTTGTAAGTTGTATATTAATTATTTGATTGTCTTCATCATATGTAGTACTTGTGGTAGAATCTAAGTTATCTTGTACGGAGTAGTCAAATGATGCATCAGTAGTGCTATCAGTCGTTTGAGTAATATCGTAATCAAAAGTACTAATAGTATTTGTACTACCAAAAATGTCAAGAGTTTCTGCAGTTTGACTAGTATCTTCAAAATAACTAGAGCTTTCAGTTGAGTCGGTATTTATTGTGGAAAATTTAGAAGAGTCATGTGTATCAGTACTTTGATAATCAGTAGAATATATTACAGAAGCGGTGCTAGTATCATGTGTATAGTTAATATCTTTATAAATGGTGGTTTTTGATTGATTGTCAAATTCTGTGGTTTTCGAAGTTCCACTTGTAGTATTATCATTATATTCAAATATATTGTCAATTGAAGAATTAACATTATTATCAAAGTAGTCAATATTGTCAGCTTGTGAATCAGTTGGTTCTGGATAAGTGTCAGTGAAGTTGTGATAATTTCTTAGAAAGTTTAATTGTTCAAACCCAATTAAAATACTATTGATTGTAGTTATATCGGATTTATCTATATACTTTTCTAAATTAGCTGATTCTAAATTAGTTTTCGGTAAATATTTAGTTTCCCAATCATAATTGCCATGTACTTCCATCTGTATAGGTTTAGGTTCATTTATATGAAAAACTTTAGTGCTTTTTTGTAAATCTTCTTTGTTAAGAAATTTGAGATTTTTGGTACAAAGTCCGCATGGAATTCTTCTTTCTTTACATACTGTTGGTTGTTTAAAGATTATAGACTCGCTAATGTTCAGTGCACTGCTTGGCATTGTTGCATTCATACTCAATGTAGGTTTCAACTGGTCTAAGTCTTTGCTCATACCTTCTATTTTGCTGAACAGTGCAAATATGAGAGAGTATAGATTCAGTAGGTTTAAAAGCATAATCCTGTGAAAAAATGTTTGATCTGTTTATAATTATGCACAACAACAGTAATTATTGGTTGCAATATGAACCATAATAGTAAGTTCATAGTCGCAAAAAAGAAACAATTCTTTACCGTGCTAGTTGTAATCTCAATTGTTTCCGTGGATGATGATGTTCCAAAAATCCTAATAATTCGAAGAACAAAGGAAATGTTATGGATATAACTGTGACAACTGTTGTTGTCTCGTTCTCTCGCCACCAACTTCGAACTTTTGGGTTATCATCAGAGCGAGACACAACATACACCACTGCATAAGCAGATACTGCCAGGAGAATGACGACACAGATGTTAACGAGTGCACGCAGGGATATTATACGCCAACTGAAATAAAAATGTACTTAAATTCCATGAACTTAGAATACATATTAGGAATACATTCATTTAAATTTTAGTTGGAATATTGTTGTTCCTTCTAAAAAATACGGAAATGTGTTCCTAGAGCAGATTTTTAGTAGATTTAATTTTGAATTTATATGTACTGGTTTTGGAGTTAGTGCAAGAGGGAATTATTTACTTAAAATAAGATTGCAATGCTTTAAACATTTATCTAAGTTTATTTATTTAAGTGTAAAACTACTATAATAAAAATTATAGTAGATTTACACCGGGACTGTAAGAAATATATTCAATAAATGAATTGTAAGTCCTAACTTTCTAAGATCTTTCTTCTTTTCGGCCTCTTCAAGTAGTGCTTCTTTGAATCCCAGTATGACTGATGCGATCCGATTATGAGCTGTCTCTGCATTGCCAATCATGTAGTCCCAGCCCGTGAAGAGTTTCCAAGAGAATATGCATTCATCTTCCTTCTCAGATAGTTTGGACATTCGAGAATTTTCGGCCATCCTGGAAATATAAAATATATATAATGGAACAGTAAAACGCAGAGCGAAAGGGAAAACTTGCCGAAAGGGTGTATGTTAAAAACTATGCTACTTTTATCCGCCTAAATGAGGAATTTTAGGACGAAAGTATCTCAAGGGTTATGGTATTGCTTGCTATAAGTTCAGCCGTTTGGAGGTGAAAAAGTTACAAATATACACATTTGGTTTATCGATGGCATGAACACTTAAAAACTTTTTACAAATAAAGTAGTTTCAAAACCGAATAGGCGAGGTATAATGCAGAGGCCGGAGTCAAAGCGCTGATTTTTAGAATGAAGATGGTGATATTTCTAATCTTATACTTACTTTCTCAATATTGCTACAAAGCTGTAGATATACACGACGAGCCCAGTTAAGAAGTAGGCGAGAGGCATTCTGTATTGTGGTCGCTCGATATTACTATAGTATCCATAGAATATCGGAGAGCATTTCAGAATCCCTTCGAATTCCCATAAAGTCAACAGTTTTGTGGCATTCATTTTTTCTTCTTCCATGATTACTTTCCTTTCTCCATCGTGTTGTGGGTCAGCTGTTAGGTACTGGATAAAAACGTTGTTTTTTGAAATATTTTTCATACTTCTAAACAAACCTTATTGACTGGACTAATGGTCTTGAATGTTGTATATACGCGATCGTTTTGCATTTACATTTTAAATAAGAGTGCTTGGTAAATCAACCTTATAATCATTTTATTAATCTCAAACAAGAAGTAATATAAAATCTCGCATAGTAATATAAAATATAAAATTAATATGTAATTTAATAAAAAATAAGTGTTAGTACCTCAGGCACAATAACAAAGACGAGTAGTATGAACCCAATGACCAGGTTGACCCAAAACAGCCAGCGGAGGAATGTGAAGTAAGACGCGACGACAGAACCGAAGTGAGACTCTATCTCCTTGATTCTCAACTCCCACGGGATGAGGAGATTAGATGTATTGGCAGCTTCACGCTTTAGTTGTTGCCATTTCTGTGAATTTTGATATTTTTTTAGTATGTAAAGCTATGTGTCTGTTTGTGGTTGCATAGTTCACAAACGGTTAATGGCGATTTTTGTTCTAAGAAAAGTTTTATCAAAATTGGTTCAGCGGTTACGCGGTTAGAGACTGATATACTTTTGTAAACTAAACGTTCAAAATGCCAATAAGAGACTATTATTTTTACTACTAGCAAATAAATTAGTACGAATTTTGAAATTGATATACAGAGGGGCAAACATTTTCTGAGGATTTACATTTCTAACAGATATTGTTGGTACTTACGGAAGCCATCAAAATATTAAACCTCGCGTAAATGTCTCTAGTTCTTTTCGACTGCGCTAGTCTTTCTTGCAGTTGACCTTCGTGGCGTTTGATGTATCCTTTGGCCTAAAAAATGGAACCAAATGATTATGATTCTAAGTTACAAGAGTATGTTATGCGCTCGTATTAGTAAAAAGTGTACAGAATTGTGACGTCATACGAGTTTACGACGCACTATATCGTCTTAATAATTTTTTCAACACACTTGCTCATAAAAGGGGCTCTTATTTGTGCAAAAACAGTTGAATAATGACACGCTTGATTCACTAGTGAGTCATAGTTTTTTTTTTAAATTGTTTAGTTTTAAAAATGTTTCGATACCAAAAAAAATCTTGTCCATACATTTTAAAAACAAACTTCAACTATGTTGCCTTACTTTTTTTTATTCATTCGATTTTTTTTAATAAGTAAATTCTTTTATTCTATGGCCGATCACCATTGTTGTGTTGGATGCGCGCGAATAGAAAATCTGTTTATTTATTAGCGAAAAATGTTAATTTCTTCGCAAATGTGTTGAAAAACGTTGTAAGGTACACGCGTGTATTGATGATTACTATCCTCGGCTATCTTCAGACCCTCGCCTGACGGCTCGGGCTCAATAGCGCCTCGGAACTAATTACCAACTTACCTCGCTTGTACCATAAATAAGTATTGTTTACGAGAAAATGGAAAAAAATGTGTGTCCTATATTTTTTGGAAATCTATCTGACGGATAATAACTGATCCGTCGAATCAGATTTTTTGGTAGACCTTATTGTTGTTTATTTACCTGATGAACAATCTTCAATTTTCTTCTCATACCAAGTGGTTGTTGTTTCACAGATCCCAACACTTCTTTGTGCAAATGAATGTTCTCGAAAATTTGCTCTTGTGTAACAACAGCTGGTGCTTCTTCCATCGATATTGCTGTACTGTTTTTGATCAGAAATTTAGAATTCAGAAATTAGAGTAGTGTCATTGATTGACCGACCGGATTGCACCGGAGAGGAGGAAATTCCTGTGTTATTAATTTACTCTATAAAAAGATTTGAAATATTTTAGTTATTTTTCTTTCTTTTTCATTATTATAAAGACGTTGCCTTTGTATACGATTATTAATGTCTACTACGATATTTACGAGTATCACTATCTACTCACTCTCCAGAACTAGTGGTGAAGATAGAAGACCGTCTTCTAGATCTGTTCTCATCTTGTAGGAATGGGGACGAAGGCCGTCTAGCTCTTCCCTTCCTAGACCTTCGGACGCTGGCTCGTCGATGACGTAGCACCGCGCTCAGACTTGCCGAGTAATCCTCGTCTTCAGAACCATCTAGTTGGAAGGTTTAGTTACTTGAGTGGTCAGATTTGTCAAAGTAGATTGGTTTTCTAGTCATGAAAGGCAAGTTCTAGTTATAGTTGCAGTTATATTATTACTACTCAGCTTTTTCCAATATTCCCTATATGGCGGCGCGAGCGGCATAGATACGAGGGGGCAAAGCTAAAATCCGGAATAAGCACATCAAATCTATAGCAGTACTAATTTTCTTAACCGAATATCTTTCTAACTTTTTAAGCATGAAAATTAAAGCTAAAAAAAATTAAAGTATTGCAATGCCTGATCGTCTTTATTCAGGGTATGCTCGAGCCACTCGGTGGGGGCAAATGTGAACGGATAATAATAATATTCTTTCATGACAATGGCTACAAAATAAAACCTAAACATTTTTTTTCCGAAACAAATCCAGCTAACATACACCAGCGCTAGTTGCCATCATCAGATATTCCTGCGTACAGGTGGAAGAACACAACACGCATGACACACGGTCTTTCGCATTGGCCATACACTTACCCTGAGTCCCAGAAGTGAATTTGACCTCGTTGCTGATGGGCGTCTCCGAAGGCAGGTGGAACAGGTTCACCCCCGATGAGGCCATGCTCCCGGGGTCGGCCCACGTCACTGACAGACGGTCCACCGACGGCTGCGGTGATGATGGGTGCTCATACGATACCTGGACGAGGTTTACACTTTTTTTAAATCTTGAATTTTAGTAACTATACTAATTTTTAATGGCCTATTTTCTCAGAAATGAGAGGTTTTTATTTAAGAGGAGATAGCACTAAGGGTCTGACCATACTGGCTGCACTGCAGCTGCCCTGCACTGCAGCGGAGCGACGCGACACCTAAATGTGAAACCATCTTGGTGGTACATTTTGTTTTGTGAAGGACATCTATACTAATATTATAAATACAAATTACTGAATACTTAAATAAGCTCCTAAACAACTAGACCCATTTGAAACACTTTCACTGGGAGTTACATAGTCTATTTATTTTATCCCGGTATGTCCAAGGAAAAGAGAATTACGCGGGAGAAATCGCGGAGCGCTGCTCATCCTTAATAAGGAAATGGCGGAAAATTAAATATTTATTAAACACTGCCACATTATCTCCTTCTTTCCTGATTTACATTAATTTTCAAAAACATAAGTAGACGACGTGCCAAAATAATTTTTATTTTTTATTTTTAACCATTTTTTTATTGAAAGCAACTTAAATAATTTAAACATTTCTTAAATTATTTACATTAATTACTATTATCTCACCGTTGATTCACAATATATCAATTTGTGACCGAAACACCGGTACAGTCGATCGCAAACTGATAACAACTGAGTTTAATCAATGGTCCTCGCACACAGACCCGTAAATTATTCGCCTAATGATCATTCTGTTTAGCTTTCACGAAAATGAATGCATAATTCTTTTGAGGTCGATTAGGGCTATATGCTTAACTAATCACTTATATTTTTATACTTTTACTAGCTTGGTTTTATTGTTTTACACGGATTTATTTTTGTTTGTAGAACTTTGTTACAATATCTTTTTAGTAAATGAATAAGTATGTTTGTTGTTATGTAAATGTAGCTTACGTAGGTCTTAAGGTATATTTTGCGAAGATTTATTTGAATAAATTAACGGATTATAAACCTACGGATGCAAAAAATTCTTTAGTTTCATAGTTTTTAATACAATTATGTATAAACTACATGAAAAGGTAATTAAAACGACCCTAGGAACTAAGTATCTAAGTATTGTATTTTAATAAATGAATTTATTTAAAATATATTTTAATGTAATTATGCACGTTAAGAGTGTTTATTAATTCAATATTATTTACGTCATCGGGAAATAAGAAGATTTTATATTAAATTCAGTGTAACAAATAAGTGTGCGATGACCTTTAATAGCAAATTAATATAGACTACAGTTATTGGGGGTGCGGTGGAAATGACTTCTACTTATTTGTACACTCAATAACAAAATTGTGTCATAACACAAAAGATTTAGAGTTGCAAATCCAACAGAAAATAGGTAATTTATCTTATTTAACTTACTTATGGAAACTAATACATACTTTCAAATGAAAAAAACGGAACTCGTGAAAGAATATTAATTCATTTAAGTTAATGTTTTTTCTTATTTGCTGCATCGCAAGTGGTTCCAATCTGGGTTGATTCGCCTTCACTCACGTAAGAGTGCGAAGCGAGGATTGAAAATAAAATATGGCGCCGCCACTAACACTTTTGTATGTGACTGTACTAAAGATAAAATGAGCATCATCACGCGAAATGTTCTTCCTACTGAGTCTTGGAATAGTCATAATATTCTTCTGAATTATAATAATGAAATTGAAAATGTAATGTAACACCTACGAGTATGTTGTCGTTATGTAAAGCATTGATCAAATTCAAAATTCAAAAATTATACAAAGGTCTTCATCAATATTTTATTTTAAAACTAGCAGTTTTCTGGAAATCCCAATCCCGCAAAAATTATAGTATGAAAGTGTTTTAAGTTTTTTTCCTTTTAAAAGTACATCTGTACTATGTTATCAGATCTTAGAGCAACCTCTTAGCTAAACTATGAATCCATACGAACATTTCTGGCTATTTCCAAGGTCTATTACGGTCTGTTTTTAGCTAATGCAGGGGTCACGTGACTAACTGTTGTATTTCATAGGCGGGCGTCAATGAGCGCCAATCGGGGACTCTGATTAACTACACCTTTTAAGGATGCCACGCAAAACTAATCTACATAGTAGGAGGGGTATAAAAATAAAAAAATAAGATTACTTCGGTACAATGTAGGTTTTTTTATTATTAAACGAAACGTACGTCATTGTTTATCATTAGTTTTTAATTTGATACGGGTTATTTGAGATTGTACACAAAAAGCTGTACTCTATGTATAAATATGGATAAAACACTATAGCCAATAATTATTATTAAAAGTTCTGACTGTAAAAAAGTGTGGGTTTTCCAGGATGGGACTTTTTATTCCCAAATTCCCATAGGATCCATAGAAACGAGAGTACCAGATAACAATAAATATGTGTGGATTTCACTAACATTTACTTCACACGGGAGACGAACCCGAAGCACTCTGAATGGCAGACTCTCTGCAACCTGGATTAACATAAAGTTTATTGAAGATATCTTGGTCTGGGTGTATTCCATCCAAAAGAAAGCATGTATAAGTTATGTATGTTTATTCTTAGTCCAGTATCCATACTCGTAGTACAAGCATTGCTTATGGAACTAGATGGCGATAGATAGTTAGAAAATAATTTATCGCTCATAATACACACACAAAGATACAGAAAATAGGAAAATACGACAACAAACGGTACATGGGCAAAGGCGGCCTTATCGCTAGAAGCGATCTCAATCGACAACCTTTGACAATGGGTATGAACAGAAGAATAGCGGGAGTGTGCCTAAGAATAAACTGCGATGTGTGTTATGTGTTCAGATATACGTAACTATTCGTCCTGAAAGTTTGACAATAAACTTTTCTTTTTATTTCACGAATCAGAACATTTTTGGACGACCCTTAAAGATAGCTCATTCCATTAACTGACCGCGCCTCAGCGATTATATCGCGCGCGTAATTAAGAAGTGATTTAACGAAATAAAAGTCAGACTAATTTGGTCAAATAAAGTATTTATTTCGTAGAAAACATAAAAATAAAGGAACTACTGTTTTATAATGTCGTTTTGTATTAAGGACGTTTAGTTATTGGAATACCAGAAGCAAAGTAAGTATTGTTCAATCAATGTTATGTTTTAAAAAGATGCCTTGCTTTGGAGGGCACGTTAATAAGACTAGACTAGTCATGTGCACTGCGTCATATCGAAGAAAGAAAAAGAATGAAGCTACTAGATGACCTCTGAGAAGTCTAGATATGTACTTATATCAAATCAGCAATACAAAATAGAATTCTATTTTCACGGCTAATAATAGCAAACCCAATAATAGCAGAGATATGTAGGCTTATCTCTGCTTTGTTTAGATCTGCTAGTTTTAAATTCTATTCTTAGAAAGCATAATACGCCTTTTATTAATACCCAGAAAAAGTTCGCCATTTTGCCAATTCCGCCATTTTGGAAAACCTTCCAAAATAATAAACACCAAATGAAGTACCCATCAAAAGATAAGGTTTTAATTTTGGTTATGGTATATTATTTTTGGCACTATAAAGTCATATTTAACTACGTCTGATAATAAGTTATATCGTAAAATACCCGTTAGCAAAAACCTATTACATAAACAAATAAAGTTAATTAAGATTTCGTAATTTTCAACCGTGACACGCAAACAAAATCTAATGGGTGGAAACAATGATATTGTAATAAAAAAAATATAGATGTGTAAGCGCGAAACAAAAATGGCACATGCGATAACTCGGGGAATATTGGTTTTACGTCAGCCTTTAGCGATATCTATGAAAACAACATTCAGTGGTTCAATATGTGGTTTAATCACCCGAAAATCTATACCATTTTGTTTGATTCTTCTTCAATTAGCCTAGTTATACAGTGTCATTTGCAAAGCGTATGAATGTCCTATCTATCTCACTTTACTTATCGTTGGTATAAAGTACACAGTATTATGGAAGCAGTAAGTTCGCCCGATAGAGCGGAACAGTAGGCAAGTATTACATTTCATTAATTGGTGTGTTTCGGTTGTTTTAGCACCCACGCCCTGCCACAACACATTTTGTAATTACAAAGCCACAATGTTTGTAATTACAACACTTTTAGTTTACTTACAAATTTAGGTCAGTACTCTACTTTTTGCTTTGAGCTAACCTTTGCTTACCAATTTAGGTCATACTTTACTATGTTGTGGTTTATGCTAACCTAATTTTTTTACTTATAGTGTCCCACTTCTGGGCAAATGTTTCTCCCAATTGTTTCCTTGGGACCCTTTCCCAATTGTTCCCTGCATCCCTCCATCCCCCGTCAAACCTAGAGACCGACAAACCTACTTTTCGCCAAATTAAAAAAGAAAGACTTTAAAACTAGCTTAAGTTACTTCTTTAATTTACGCAGATAATATTGCATTATCCTACAAGTCCTACTAATATTATAAAGCCGAATGTTTGTGAGTGTGGATGTTTAGATGTATGGATGTGTGAATGTTTGTTCCTCTTTCATGCAAAAACTAATAAATGGATTTTAATGAAATTTGGTGCAGATATGTTCCTCATACCTAAGAATACTTTTTATCCCAAAATTCCTACGGGATAAGGGTCCACGCGAGTATAACCGCGGGGCACAGCTAGTTTTGAAATAAAACTACTTTGAACAGATTAGCTATTATAATCAATTTATCGAGTTCTAAGTATTGAAGATAATACTTAACAATTTGTCATTAGATTCAATTACTGATCTGTCAGCGGGTTTAACTTCGCAGGTATTCGGTATCGTCTTTGTACGAGTATATACTGTTATGTATGTAGTATTTGCTGTCTCAAGAAACTTTAGTTATTACTTGCAGTGCCTCGGGGTTTTGCCCGTATCATTTCCTTTTTCCTTTTTTAGGAATTTCGGATAAAATATCATTTATGTACTATTCGTGGTTATATAAAGTTGTGAATCTCTAAGGTATTCAGTCACTGTGGTATGTACTTATGTAGTTCTACTTATCAAAATTAATAATTGGCAAATAAAACTAAAATATTAAATGAAAAAAGAACAAAGTTTAAACTTTACCAATAAATGTGCCTTTGTCGGTAGGTAAACCTTTTGTTAATCTATTATTTACTACGAAATTAAAATGAGCCGAGAAGAATCATATAATGAATCGCTTCCGTGAAACTCAAGCTAATGTTTTATCTCTTTTTATTTAAATTAAATAATGAAGATATTACGAAACGTCCTGAATAGGCAAGTAAAAATGATTGTCGGACAAAAAGCTTTAATGAAAAGGCACTCAATAATAACAATGGGCAAAAGCCTTAACCTTGCCTGTTAGGATTTCTCTGAACTCTTGATCATTATGTTTTGATTCTGGTTGGATTCTGATCTACCTTGATTACCTTACTCTTTTTGACAGGCAAGTACAGTTAAGAGAAGAATAGTTGTTCATGATAAAAAGTACAGTGAGAATGAATACGCTTACCAGTACTTGTATTTGACATCATACAAAATACTTTTTAATTAACTAATTACTCACCAAGTAAAGTTAGTTTTGTCTCTTTCTTACTTTATATCAAGTGACAAAGGCAAAATTTGTGAGTAGCTACTTGGAACGTTGCTTGAAGATGGTGAAATAGGCCCTTAGTATATTATTATAGTAGCAAATGGATTTTAATATTTTTTTTTGATATGATTTTGAATATCAAATTGAGAAAATGTATTTACGATTAGCTAAGGTAACTAACCTGTGGCATGAGCTCCCATCTCGAAGTATCGACCACAACCTTAGGCCGAGGTTCTAACTTGAGTATTCCGCGCTCTTTGCCCTGAAACATATACCCAAACTTAACTACTGGTTTTGGTACATTTAAGGTATTCAATATTTACTCTTTCAAACTCTAGAAGTTTCTACGACACAAGACATATATAGGAGGGTGTATCTCTCTGGGTATAAAGACGTCCTCTACCTTATAAGATACAGATATCTATCTGGGAAGAGACGTCGTTCCACATAAAGGGGTCATCATGCAAGACTGCCAAATCAAGGGATATGGGTTTGAATCCAGTGCGAGGTAAATATTTGTGTAATTACAATTATTTATCTGATTTTAGATGTTTGTTTCTTTAGCGTAAAGGTAATAAATAAGATGTTTTTAAACAAATTGATTAATTAACTAATTGGTTTGTGTTCGTTACTCATTCATTCCTAGAGTTTCATTCCGATTACATGCCTTACTATGTAGGTATACTATGGAGTAATATATGTCTCAATGTTTATAGTTTAGTTCTAAGATACCGACTATTAGTTATTGTAATGTAATACGCGGGTATCAAATTGGATGATTGTTTTTTATTGTCAGTATTCGTTTTCGCACCGACAAGGGATTTGTAAAAAATAGAAACGTCAAAATCTATGTATATAAAAAACAATTGCTGTGCGTTAGTCTCGCTAAAACTCCAGAACAGCTGAACGGATTTATCTTATCTTGGTCTTGGAAGGTTTAAAAGGTAAGAAAAATTCGAATAATTGCCGGGAACACGGGAACAAATATATTTTTGTTTTAACACTAATATTTGTATAGGTAGCTATAAATCTCATAATATGAAACCTCTGTTCCTCTCAAGACCATCTATATTACCCCATCAAGGGACTCGAGCCTATTTTGACTGCCTGATCAACCACGAGAGGTCTTATTCAACCACCAACTACTGGTTGGTTGACTTCACACAACCTTAGAAGTTAGAATGTCTTCAGCAGGTTATAACCGTAAGAGCGTCGAATAAACGAACGATACGAATTCAAAATTTGAACTTCTCTTAAAGTCCAACAAACGTACATACGAATTCGAAAGACATTGTACGTGGGAATCGAATCAGTGCCTTCTAAATGGAATTCATAGACCTTAATCACTATGCCACTGACGCTGTTCATTATAATCATGATCCTATGTGTTATCACTACATTGATAAAACATTTACAGTAGATTTTCTTTGAACAGATAAATTATTTGACTTAACCCTTTGAACGCGAATTTTATTTTTATTTTTCATTGATAAAAAAACTATAATTAGCTGTTTAAAGTTGTATTTAACATTAGTATACATAAGTTTATTGAACAGATAATTTACTGACTTAACCCTTTAAACGCGAATGCAGTTTTTTTGTTTAATTAAAGGCAAAGCTGCATTTGTCTTTGGCGCAAAGGTTTGAATTTGGAAACTATTATTAATCAAATGAAGTGTTAGTACAAAGTAACAATAAAAATATTTACCTTAACGTCCATTATGTGGAGCAGGTATTCACAATAAGCAGACGACATCAACTGGTGGCGAGTGTCCTAACCGATGTGTCGTGTCAACAGTAGCCTTATGGGAGAGTCAGGTAAGTACGATTATTCAAATTATGGTCACCCTGTCCTCGCCTACCTGTGTGATGTTATCGCAAACTCATTTGATTAATTGTATGTTTCTCGTGCAATTGTTTTTATTATTTAACTAGATTCATGTGAAATGATTACCTTATACTAGTAGTTGTGTGGTTACGGTAAAAGTTTTAGAGGTTTGATTTGGGTTAGTGATTCTGATTGGAGTATCATCATCAGCTCATATAAATAATCCTTTTTTTTTAAAGCATTGAAAATGCATAGAACTGCACACCACCGTGAGCCGATATTGGGAGGTGCATGTAGGGCATGTAGGGCATGTAGGGCTCTCCCAGCCAGAAGGGCTGACCCCCCTCGGCTGATTCGCCAATGAGGGTCACCGCCTCCCTTTAGGTCCTGAACTGGCGGGTTAGGGACGGTTATCACCGCCCTATACCGGCCAGTAAGGGACCTTGGACCGGGGTTTGCCCAATAGCTCCACCCGACCCTTTTCCCACCGCCAGGTATTCCCAATTGAGATTCCCTGCGTAGAATCCAGATATAAATAATCCTAACTGAGTGGCTTGAGTCTACTCGTACTCTGAACTAGGGTGATCAGGCCTTAGTCAACTAGGCTGGTAGAGTGCGCGTTGGATGATAAGAGTATGCATTGCATCCGCACTGAGACCTGTGTGTGTTTTGCTTAGGGCCTATTTCACGATTTTCAAGTAAAAGTACTCACCAAGTAAAGTTAGTTAGTTTTATATCAAGTAACAAAGACAAAATTTGTGAGTAAGTACTCGGAACTTTACTTGAAGATCGTGAAATAGACCCTTAGACTATTAAGGGATTTAAAAAGTATATGTATGAGACGCAAAGGTCTGGAAGGAGAACAATTAGTTATGCCATATACTTTACTAGAGTAGGGAGCATTTTCTAAAAACAGTTTGTTACTAAATTGAAAAATATAAAAAAGGAGTTTTTGAGTTACCCTATTACTTTGCAAAAAGCCACTAATTAGCGAGTTGAAACTGTGCAAAGGGTTGGTTTTAAAAGGGGTAAAAAGTAATGGTAAAACTACACCATCCATTTATAATATTTTAACTTTCGAAAGTGTTTTCTTAACAAGGTGTGTCTTGAAGTTTTATACCTTCTTATATCTAATTTATATCTATATTTTATACTGAAGACCATGTGGCGTAGTTGGAAGTGTTCTTACTTGCTATGCCAATGGTTACGGATTCGATTCCCTTTTAAATACTATTTATTATGTGTGGTCTGGGTGTTGTATATCTATTGTTGATGGGTATGTTTATTTTTACAATAAGTATTTTTATAATATCTTTATAAGTATAGTGCTTTAGTCAGATTGGCCACCCATCATTTTTTTTATTTGCTAGACGTTGCTTAATCGTATAGATCACAAATAATCTACTATTAGTAGATATAGCATCTATTAAACCGAAAGAAAATCGTATACTTTACTCTTAAACTACTTTAACCCTCTAGTGGTAAAGGTACAAAATACCATTGAAATCAGCGCCATCTCTTTGCGACTGCAAAATACTGTTTACATTTTGAGGTTCGCACGCGAAGGGTTTACTTATAACAAATTAGAACCTTTTTGCCACAAAAAGTTTCACGAAGTTTCTCATTGAAGAAACGGAAGATTAAACTAGAATAAACAGACAAAAAATAAAATTGTGATCTAATTAAATACGTAGATATTTTTTTACGAACACAACAAAAAATACCCTGCCCTATGTAATCGTTCTGAAGTAATGCGCTTTTCATACCAGACTAGTAGCACCCCACAGTTCACCTGCGTAATATCCCAAACCCGTGGGAACACACAATAAACACCTTCCTCTTGAATAACTCTATCTATTACTGGAAGCTGCATTAAAATCGATCTAGTCCTGAAAGCTCCATTGACTTTAAAACATCTCAGCGAACAGACTACGAAAGCGACTTTTTTTAAGCAACATAACATAACATATCTAATCATTAACTACATCATCTCATTATAGTAACTGACCCCTAACTAAGTTCGAAACTTGTATCTAGGGTATCAGAAACTACACACACTCATTCACAGCAAAGATTTAAACAAATTGAAATTAAGAAGTTTTATGTAGATCGTGTTACGTAATCAGTAAAGATGTGTGTCTCACAAAGTCGAGCGATTAAAAAATGTAACGCAAGAGGTCGGCGACCTCTGTTATCAATGGTACATGATCCAAAGATGGCTTCCGTTATCTAAAATTAGGTTCAACAGTTTACTTTCGTTGAAGGGTTGAAGTTATTTATTTGGAACTTTTCTTAGACTTAAGTAAAATTCTAAACTTGCTAAATGGGGAGGAACTGCATTTATTGATTTGTTTGATTAACTACACATTAAAATAAATCTAACAGTTTTCATTCACTTACTGAATTTTCTAGTTTTGAAGCCAAAATGTCAGAATAGATATCTTACAATAATTTTGTAAGATAATTATGTTTTTCTTGTTCATGTAAATATTGGTGTCAATCGCTTGTATAGATTATATGTTTTAGATAACATTTTTTTAAAGCTATTCTGTTTTATATATATCATAGATTTATTTATATTGAGATATTATAAAATACATAGTATACTGTTATATACTCTTTTGTCAATCACACATAACTTAGAACAATGTATTATCGTGTCGTTTGACGCCCATTCTTTAATAGTTTGACCTCTATTTGCTTAGAATTTAATAATACTCGTATCAGTCAAAAGATACTGATTGTTATTATCAGTAAACTTATCTAAACCTTACTAATTTTAAGAGTTTCATTTTGTAGACAAAAGTACTTATTTATGAATCTGTTGGAGTTTTAATATTATAGACTACTTTATGTTCCACTTAAGGAGTTTGAAACGTGGAAGTAACTGGGGATACTCTAGAATCTTACTCTGGTATCTCCATTTGCATTATTTGCTCTTGATGCAGGCCATACCTTGTATATAAGTGAGAGGGTGGCCTTTACTCTACAGTGGTAACTTATTGACATATGTTTTACCTCAAGCGATTCAGCTCGAATCTCACATTTAGTAGTGGAGCAAAACTTTAGTAAAACTGAGCAGTGTACAAGCACGGAGTGACACAAAGGGGAAGTACCGCGCACTATCATCTACTTATAGATGAAAAGTTTGTTTGTTGGCTTGAAAGCGCTAATCTCAGGAACTACTGGTCAGATTTGAAAAATCTTTTTAGTGATAAGAACAACAATCGAGGAAAACTAGAGGCTAGAAAAATTAAAGCGAGCACGGGTAAAACCGCGGGAAATATACACTAAGATTATCATACACTACTATAGTGTATATTTACTTTACACACATAGAATCATCATCATCAACCTGCCTGTCATCTACAGATCCAGCAATGGACTAAGGAACTAAGATGCACATCGGAGATACAAAATAAATTCAATATTGTTTCTTTAACTCTACCACAGTATTACTGTGACTCTCTACATAGCAATATAACAAATGTCAAAAATGTGTTTGTTTCGGCAATTTAGTTCTTCGAATCGCATCACATGGCGCGGTTCTAACACAAAACAAAAGCTTGCCCTTTTCAGGTTTATTCACAAAAAAAAACACTGGTATGGGGCCACGTTCTCTACGCTTGCTTTGTTCTCAAAGATAAGTAACTTGCAGAGTGGTCAGTGTTAAAAACAAAATTTGAAGTTGCCTACCGAAAGTGTTACTTTAATGTTTATGTTACTTTTAATACAATAGGAACAAAAAATAATACATTTTTGATATGTAAAAATATACCTACTCCTATAATATTTTAAATGTTCCAAAAAAGATAAAGAAAATATTAAGTGTTGTAAAGCTTGGGCGATAGCGGTGGTTGTAGGCCATCCTACCCTTCGGACGATATAATTATGTCCATATTATATACATTAACTTATATCAAACGGGAACTTTTAATAACACTTCAAAACTGCTTTCTATTTATTTATAGATTATTAAATTATTTTGACTAACTTAATAATGAGGAGATTTTCAACTTTACAATATCTCACTTTCTTGCAGTAAAAATATCAATATATCATCTATACTACACTGTATCCCACTTTTTAAAAGCAAAATTAAGCTTATCTTTTTACTACATTACTTAATTCTTTAGAAATAAACACAATGAAAATCTGCAAAACAAATAAAATCTGATACAGTCCAATAAAATCCGACAGTCCTCACAGAAGAAACCTGTATGCGGTATCCCCTCTGCACGTTCACTTGTTCAATGACGTAGTGTTGTGAAACGAGGGACGGACGGAATGCGTCAGTGACGAGAGAGGCCGCGTCGACGCGACACACGCGCTGCACAAAATGGCGCGTTCAAAATACACAAATTTCATTTATTTAATACATATTATAGGACTAACAGCTGCACAGGAATCCCACTACAGTCTAGGGACCCACAAACTGGCACCGTGCTACAACAGTGATGGAGCGCCACAAGTGAGTTATGTTTGAGCTTTTAAGTACATACAACTTTTTATAATATTATCGTGGTCATTTTTAACTAGCACGTTATCTTTAACTTGTTCTTTAACTTACACGTAACATTTTTGATTTGTTTCATTCATTTTTAAACTTAAATAAGCGAATTTAATATCGAAGTATAGTTTGTAAGCTCTACTTTAAGTTACTTAGTGTTTAGAAAGTTTACTGTCGGCAAATAAGTTGTACAAACATAGTGTGTTCGTGCTTATTTATTTACTTAAGTTTAACAACGTGTTGTTTAGTATTATAGGTTGATAGAGTTCAAATTGATACTCTGTGACATATTTAAAGTTTTAAAACTGTTATGCACTTAAGAGTTTAAAAAACTGAAGTCAATATTATCTTTAAAATCAACTTCGGTAACGATTTATGTTTTATTTAAACCAATATATATTCTTTATTGAATATCTTTGATGACAAATCAGAATCAAATAGTAAACAGTATATAAATTCACAGTACGTAAACTAAGAGGCTTACGAAGCGGTCCGTTTCATGGTGCCCTAAAAGTGAACCATGTTTTAGCAGATTATCGTGGGTTATCGGTGTGTGGTCGGTTTCATTCGGCACATTAATGAGTTCGTTTACTTTAGAGACAAGTGTACCAGTAGTTATCAGCGGACGTCGAGCCTCCTTATCGCATCCGTTTGTTCAGAATTGACCGATGGGACTCTCGTTACTCGATTCAAATCTGTGGCATTCGGCTTAGGGCGCAATCACAACTGTTGGTATCTCATTTTATAATGATGTGCCCTGCTCTGGCGCGGTCACAATGCCCTATAAAAACAGACTCTTTAGTTGCTTTTGGGTCAATTTTGTACTGCAAAAATGTGATATCACGGTTTTATCTGGAGCCTCCTCCCCTCTTCATTCCTCTCCGTTCTGGTAGTCCTGTTATCCCTTAATGGCTGGTGACGCAATTTTCTCTTAGTACAAGAGAGACTCGTCTGCTCGATTGCTCTTCATGATCATTTGAGTAATCATCATCACCATCATTTTAGCCTATTGGTGTCTAATTGCTGAATATAGTTCATATTATGTTCGAGTTTAGGCTATCTGGACCCATGTTTAGTATTGGAAGTACTTATGGCACTTCCATTTGTTCGTCCCTTTCATACTTTGAAAGGTTCCATTCTTAAATACATTATAAAGATGTCATGACAAACATATTTATGTACTTTAAAGGGCTATAAAAACGTTTATTACGGCGTGTTGTGGTACAAATAATGCAATCCCTGAGCAGGATTCTAGAAAGACCAATACTTGTCGTAGAGAGCTTTTATGTGATAGCGATAGGAGCATTCATATGTGTTAATATAAATGTAATATTATGAAAGGAATTCTAATATTAATATTGTAATATTATTATGTACGGAACTAAGTACTTCCCACACTGCAATCGGGAGTGATATGTCAGTGATATCTAGTTTGTTCGCAAAGTGACAAATAAAATTTTAACGTTTATAATTTACTAGCGGCGCCCCGTAGTTCCCGTTCCCGTAAGAATATGGGGATAAAATTATGCTAAAACCTTTCCACTGAATCATTCTATCTATTAAAACAAACTGCATCAAAATCCGTTGCGTAGTTTAAAGATACATAGGGAGATAGGGACAGAGAAAGCGACTTTGTTTTATACTTTGTAGTGATAATAGTGTTATAGGTTTGTTTATGTCATTATTAAACATAAAAAATCATTTGAACCCCAGTATTTTGTTTAATCTTATAATTTAGATATTTATATTGTAAAAAATTACTAAAACTCTTACTTTAGTTAGATATTCGTATAATAATATAATTTACAGGGAACTTCATACACAAATGAGGTCGTTTAATATAGGCCGTTGAAATCTAGTTTGTATTGAAGTTCTTATGTTACTCTTAAACATACGTATACTTATATAATAGTACAACACACACGTGAAAACATTAAAACTGACGCTCAGGTCCGTGACTAAAACCCGCGATATTAGATACCACAGTGTGTTTCAATATAGTAGGCGAAATCTAACGTTTGTTCTCGCTTTGGCATTGTGCTTAGTTGTTGTAAAATGTAACGGTATACTACTTTGATGTCTACGCATTGGATTTCGTCTATATTCGGAAATATGGACAATTTGGCGACAACGCCTCCGATTGTAGTGTTTGAATTAAAATCTTGGTGTCTTAGTAAGAGGTCTAGTTTTGACATTATAGTCAAAATTCTCAAGTTGCCATTTAGATTTTCATGTAGAGAGTTCATATCGTAGCTTGACATTTAGCGTCTTATTGCCCAAATTTTGTATCGGTTTACCGGTTTTGACGGTGGAATAGTTTTCTACAGCTTCCTTCGTTTGGATGGATTAATAAAGACTCAAAATATGGTTAACTGACATTTCTCTGTACTTTTAACTCTAAAAAGACATAGTATAAGAAACATAAATTATGTTATAATCAGTAGTTTTTGAGTCAAAATCTTGAATCGGTGTCTAAGTTCTTGTGCTAGTCAAAAAAGAATAAAAGTAGATTTAATTTCATACATTTCTTAAATAAAGCTTACTACTTTCCTACTGTTTTATTTCCACTACGCCTAGATGTGAACGTCCTGAACGCGACTCATCGACTAAATATAGATATACTATTTTGGCGGTAATTCCTCCATCTGGGACGGCAATAAAAGCGAGTTTCCTATGTCTTGAAATTACATTATGTGTTATGTCATATTACTTTTATTTATCTATCATGGTAATAGCTTCCAGGTTATGTTTTCCTCGAATAATTATCAATAATAGATCTTAGGACATGTTCTCCCAGAATAACAAAACATTTGGTTGTTAGACCACTTGAAAATCAATCGATAAATTGCGTTAAACATACGCTTTACGCCTAGAAATATTGGAAATAAACAATATTGCGTCGTAGTCGGTGTGGACGCGATTCGGGCGTCGTCGATTTTTTGTAAACAAGTAAGTTGGTCGCGATTCGTGCGTTTTGAAAAGTTTGATAATAAATGCATTGATTGAATAGTCGCGTTTCGTGCGTCTAATAATTTTAATATTCTGTGATGGTCGCGATTGGTGCGTCGTTGGTATTTTACAGTAAACCCATAGATTTACTAACCGATTAGACATGGTAAAACCACAGATAATATTATACTAGTAAAACCAAAGTTCATAATTTGAATTGCACAAAGTTTATAAAATGTACAAAAATTTTAGTTTTTTAATAGATTATAATGGTAATAAATACTTGAATAATTATTTGACAGAATAAAAATAAATTTTAAAGTTAAATAAATTATGAACAAAATGTTTATTATTCCATGGCACAGAGATACTTTGTGTAATGTGTTCTGTGGCGAACTGGCGAACGCTCCAAATATATGCCAAATCCTCGCGCCGTGGCGCAATAGGTTGTCAATTGGTAGCCAAGTGTACTTACAAAAACATAATGAACGCATCAGAGACCAGAGAGAATCCTGGTCGTGATCCTTATTCTATGGAACGCATAGTCTATTCGTCTAAAGGTAAAAGTCAGTGGTCTTGTCTAACGGTTTTATTGTTAGATACTTTGATTATATACTTGTCTAGATGCAAAATTGGCCGTACTAAACGGGTCAAATAAAGTCTACTATATTTGGCAGACTCACTTCTTGTTTACATCAGTGTTATTTGAATGACTTATGGATAACGCTCACGAAAAGTAATTATTTATGCCGGTTTGCGCTGTTAAATTATGTTAAATTAGTTCAATTGAAGTTTATTTATTTTCTATTACAAATTACTATTTTACTTTATTTAATTAGGTATATTGACATTGACATAATACCTAATACAATAATAAACGAGCCGTACTCACACATATTCCGCAATTGGAGGACAATTATAACGCGTCGTTTGTTGGCATTACTCTTCTAGACAAATATATAATCAAAGGTTAGACATCATGTTATTAGAATTTATTATTTTCAAGAGCCAAAAGATGGCGTTGTTATAAAAGGATGGTGTGATTTGACCATAGAGGTACATTGTATTATATTAGGGATTTGACGCCAGCAAAAGCCATAAGAACGAAACTTCAATGAAATAAATTATGTTTTACAACTTTAGAACTTAAAGATTATTATATAATTATTTAAATACTTAGAGTATATATAAATACATAATAATTAAGGCATTAGGTAGATAGTTGCAGATAAAAAATGTTGGTAGCCTAGATTTTTAAAGATAATGTACACAGTTTTTATCATAATAAAGAATTAAATTACTTTGTTTGTTTATTTGTAATATTTATCAAAAACTAGAAGATCAAAATACGAACACATAACATTCTTTTAATCGAAATTATATTATTTATTAGTTAAATTCAAGATTCATGCAAACATTACTACAAAATTTGCAAATAAAGTATCGTCGCGGTTTTAGCGTTTCTCTCTTCTTAAGTTTTCTGCATGGTCCTAGCATGCGCTAAAATTCATACGCTCGCGGCCCGAAAACGTTTGTCAAACTGCCACTTGGCTGCCAATTTGTAATTTCTATTCACAAGCAAATGTCAAACTCATTTCATTTACTAACTTGCTATGTCAGTTGGAACGTTTTGTACTGTTTGACAATTGTAAAAAATGACGTGCACCAACGATATCAAAGAAGTTAGCGCTGTTATAGAGACGACGTTCGTTTGTGGAGAAAAGGAATAGACTGCGAGCGTTTGCCACTTGTCTAGGGGGGCTGAAGGGTTAGCATGCGCGCCTATGAGCTGACATGACAAATGACACGACAAATTTGTCGATATGACACTAAATAAGTACCATGCATTTTATTTAAATAATAAATGCCGTGTTCTAATGTATCTAACTCTATGGCTCTACTTGCTATTATTTTTAAAAAGCGTCCGAAACGCGACCATCGAAGGATATTAAAATTATTAGACGCACGAAACGCGACCATTCGGTGAAGGCATTTTTTATTAAATTTTTCAAAACGCACGGATCGCGACCAACTTGTGTGTTTACTAAAAATCGACGACGCACGAACCGCGTCCTATTCTCGTAGTCGTAGATACAAAATAAATAAAACGGTTTCACTTATTTGTGTAATACATTTTACGATGGTGTTTGCACTGAGAGAGTTCGTATTTATAAAAGAACTAAAAATAATAATAACATTGTTGCAATAGGAACTATAAGATACATAGATACCATTGTTTACATTTATATTTATGTCTGTATATCTGGTATAGTTTCAATCGTCGATAAGCTAATTTGCAGAATTAGTGATAAATCATTTGTCTCTAATTACGATTTCTGGTGCAACGAGCAGTTTTTACTATTGTATTACAAATTATTCTACGAGTATATTATATTGGTTTTGTTGTGCCAATACGATACTTTACAAATGCTGACGCATAACGTTTATTTATTAAAGAAGGTAGTTTGTACATGTTTGTTTATTTAAATGTTAATAGGAACTACCTACTTATCTAAGCTAATCAGATAATCCCTTTAAGTGTTATAAACTATATCTATACTAATAATAAAACAGTAGAACCACCGTGTCTGTACATTAAATAAATTTACCTAAAACTGATAGGGGGGGATAAAAGAAGGTCAAAGGAACACAAAAAATCAATTTTCGACTTTCTTTCCTGTCTGTCTGTCTGTCTGTCTGTCTGTCTGTCTGTCTGTCTGTCTGTTCGCGATAATCTCAGAAAGTACTGAACGGATTTTCATGGCGTTTCCACATATGGATTAAGCTTAATTTGGCGCAATATATAGGCTTTGTTTTATCTCATTTGGATAACGAGAAGAAAAGTTATCAATAAAAATCTATTTTGTTGTTTTGAATTTAATAAACAATACTCCGCCCACGACATCGCTTGGGTAATATCCGTTTATATCGCGCAATCTTATCTATCTTAGTTAGTTCTAAGTTATTGAGATGTTCTTTAAAATTTAGGTGGAATCGTATAGTCTTTGTTGTTCTTCGGTCCTCTGATTTCAATCAAAAAATATATTTATCAACACTTCGCTTCCTTTTGACGAGAAAACATTGCTGACAAAAATACTACATTTTGGATTTTGTATAATAATATTTCATAAATATCAAATTTGACATAATGCAGAATACTTCAATATCGAATGCTTAAAGGGCATATGCACATAGCGGATTTTCAGGCGTAAAAAAAAATAGTATAGACGTAATATTAAAGTGCTGTGTACGTGCGTACTATGTTAAAGAAACATCAACAGAGTGTCTTTCCCATAATAAAAAACAATAAGAAAACTGCTGATGGATACAGTATTAACATAAATATTTTATTAAATAGTTTAAGTTTAATTAAAATAACTTATTAGCCTTTTAGAAAAATGCATTGAAAATTTTCGCCTTAGCCAGAACTTGAACCCGGAACCATGCTGAACCGTAGCACTGCTCTATCCAATTGAGCTACCGAGGAGATTAGATCGTAATATACTAAAGTTCTCAAAATGGTGCATCAGACATCAAAAAAATATCTACAGCACCGCCAAGGTATTAATACAATAAACAAAATAGTTTTTGGCTACTGCTGCCAAAACTACGCAATTCTGGTAATGTCAAAGTAGGTAATCGTAAAACAACACGATGGAGATTGGTCATTAATTTTTTTTATCGAGTATAATCCTGCATAAAAATAGGCAGTGTGCAAAGATCCTAAAATTTATGATATTCTTTACACAAAGGTTGGCAGTATTGAGTTTTTAATATATAGGTGCATTCAACCTTCTTTTTGTTAAATCAAGTAAAAATTGTGATATCCATCTATAAATACTTTAGGACAAAAAATAAATGCTTTTAATTATTGTTCACTGTCTTTGTGTGCTTGCATCATGTACAAAACTTCGTTATATGATAGCTCATATTCAAAGAATTTCTCTATAAACTACATTGATGGTTTTGCCTTCTGGGGCTAACATAAATACTTAAATAAATTACTGACCCGTGGGCAGGCCAAATATAGTTGGCCATGCTAAAAACAATTAGACCTTAGGTCGACACCAGCGGCCTTTAGTGTCTGACCCTCACATATCAGTCATAGCAAAGCACGCCACGACTGGGAATTGGGTGCGCTTGAATTGGAATGGAAAATTGTTAGGGATGGAGGAGTGGTATTCTTGGTATCAAGACGGTTTCTTCGACACCACAACCGGTTAAAATTTCTGCTTCAATTATGTTACGTTGTAGATTTATGACCTTTAATCGAGAACCATTGCACAGTTTAGGACTTAAATTACGAATAAGAATTATAGAAACACCTTGCCTTGAAATGGAGAAATGAATCTGCTGGATTTTGTTGTTCTGGTGGAAAAGTGAACTTATCCCTATTTGAAGATCCACCGGAACCTTTCAAATCATTACTATTAGGAGAATATACACTTTCTAATCATTTTTAGATAATATTCGCGCTTTTAACAGTGCATTTCAAATGACTTCTTTTGGGGCTCAACAAATACCCGATGGCCCGTGTATGCCTACATTTAAAATTCAAGGCCAAGTATCACTTAATAGGATCATTGTTGCCAGAACGCGAACGAAGTCGCGGGCACAGCTAGTTTTATAATAACTTTAGAACGGGATAAAAATGTGACTGATTTCATGACGTAAGGCATACTAGAATATTCCCTTCCAAGAAAAATATCAACATATTTCTCCGAAGCTACGACTTATCATAAATACCAGAAATAATAGATAATGTAATATACTTCTGGAAATTCAGTTCAAATATTGATTAGTAAATTAATTTTTATTTTTAAAAACCTATTCCTAACACAGATCCAGAGATAAATGTGTCTTTGATGTAAAAATATTTTGCGTCGCCATTGCTAATATATCGTTACAAGTATCTAGTTATAAAGTATCTTTCTTTGAAATACTGCAAATTGGTGCGTGAACTCGCCATATAGACCTTAGACAGCCATTGGCTTATTGCCAGTTAGTACACTTCTACTCCCAGTTCGTACACAATCTTTTTCATTCAAATTTCCATACTTTAACTTCCAGTTGGTACACCTGGTTCCATAAGGTTCAAATTCTAATAGAAAAAATACACTCTTCGTCTTCTGTTTTGGAAGAAAAGCTAGCATTGCATAAAAGTAGTATCAATTCTCGAGGGAATCGCAGATAGTAGGTGTCTACGTGATATTAGTCTTGTACGTGGTCTAGCTCACTACCACTATGTCCATACATTAAAGTTCTATTTTGTTTTCAGAGATGTATACCAGAATTTGGAAATGCCGCGTTTGACAATCAAATGGAATCGACGAACACTTGCGGAGACAATGGCCCTATACTCTACTGTATACAGACATCAGCTGGGACTTCGACAAGGTATAGAAAATGCTCGGTTAAGCTACGCTAGGCAATATATAATAATAGAGATGGGTGGCCGTTTACGAAGCGTTTACGAGCCTTAATTCAATGTCAGTTACTTTAGTCCCATGAGACAGAAACTTTAGATTCAGTCCCCAGTTATTGTAAGAATACCTTTAACGACTGTCAATGATATTTGTACAGCAAGCGGCACTGGTAGTTTAACGTGCGCTAAAAGCAAACACTCTTGAAATTAAAGGCCAGTTTTATAAAAGCTAGCCATCTCTATTATGACAGTGCCAGACGTTGCTTAACCACACAGATCAGATCAAAAGTTGGCCCTAGACTATGAGCGGTTCTAACTACCCTTACTAAATGCATTAATAAATAACTTCCAATTGCTTTTGATATTATCAGGTCATGTGACTTCTGCCAGCCTGGTCAGTTCTCAAGTTACTTCCTGACAGATATTCATCATGAACAGGATAATCAGACTTGGTGGCAGTCGGAAACCATGAAGGAGGACATACAGTATCAACAGGTCAACTTGACGCTACATTTAGGTAAGGTCAAGATATTACTAGCTGGTGATAACTTTTATCTTTATGCCCTACTTTTTTATACCGGGTACTTTTGTCGTTAGATATTCTGTTTTTAAAGTTGCTATAACTATTCGAGTTAAAGCCACTGTGGTTTGTTTCGTAGTGTAAGTTTTATGATGATGTTTCTCAGAATTAGTTTATCAAATTTAGTTCATAACATTTGTATAAATTCTGAGCAGTTCTTTCAGTAAATGAAGAAGTCTATCTTAATGGTTTACCAAAACAATAATAGAAGTAAAAATTATGTACTACATTTATAGGGTTCTCATATTAACAATTGTCCAACAGGTAAAGCGTACGATATCACCTACGTGAGAATCGTCTTCTATTCTCCAAGACCCCAAAGTTTTGCTATTTACAAGAAAACAAGTGAAGACAGAAATTGGGAGCCGTTCCAGTACTTCAGGTTAGTCAATTTGTTATTAAGATATCAATCTAATTCTTTAAAAATATAAAATATTTCGATGACAATAATTGAAAGCGCAGAACTAGGACAATTCACAGAAATACCTTGAATTTTATTTGGTCAATGTATTAATTTTATATTTATGAAAGTCTAAATATTTTATACTATCACAAATGATAAAACGAACGAGAAAACGTGATAAAATGTGTCAATTGATTAAAGTAGCCCCAGCTTCATTTATCGCTATAATCGACATTTTAATTGCAATAAATAAACATCAGTGCAGTTGGAACTTTGATTGTGAAAGACTTTTAGAAAAACTGTTAATTTTAAAACGCAAGTAAATCTGAAGTGTAAATCAACAAAAATCATCATAATCAGATCATTATAAGTCCCCACCGAGAGTCTCAAGCCTACCCTTTTAAAAGTAACTAGAGATTTTATTCCGCAGTGCATCTTGCCGTGAAACATACGGCATCAACGAGCAGAAGGCAGCAGAATACGGTGCGGAGACCAGACCACTCTGTACCAGCGAATACTCCGACATATCACCACTGTCCGGTGGAAACGTACTGTTCTCAACCCTCGAGGGAAGACCTTCAGCGTACACTTTTGATAGCAGCCCTGAGTTACAGGTAAGTTAAGGATTCCTGTAAGATCGCATTGCAGGATGAAAACCACGCTTGGCTAATGCGTGGTGGTCAACTCATTCTCGGAAAATAGCAAACCTTCGCAGCAATCGCACGTACCACTGCACAAATTGGACACACAAACAGTATCAGTGAAAGACCCTTCAGTTGGATATTCAATAGTGTAATGACTGCTAATGGGTTCTTTAATGTATTTAAGCTACTAGCATCCAACATCTTTTCAAAACATATGTACATATATATAATGCAAATAAAGCTTCAAATTACATTCGTAACCTAACCTACGACTCCTATATTATCAATACCATTACTATACAGGAATGGGTAACAGCAACTGACCTACGTATCACATTAGACCGCCTGAATACCTTCGGAGACGAGATCTTCAATGACGTCCAAGTACTGCAGTCCTACTGGTACGCCATCGCCGATGTGGCCGTGGGAGCGAGGTGCAAATGTAACGGGCACGCGTCTGCTTGCGAGGACCAAATTATGTCCGATGGATCTAAGTTGACTATGTGCAAGTGAGTTTAACATTTATATGATACTAGCGGCGCCCCGCGATTTCATCCGCGTAGTTCCCGTTACCGTAGGAATATGGGGATATAATTTTCCTTTCCACTGAATCACACTATCTATTAAAACAAACCGCATCAAAATCCGTTGCGTAGTTCTAAAGATCTAAGCATACAAAGGGACAGAGAAAGCGACTTTGTAGTGATTTTTTTTATAGGTGAGTAGCTATGGTGTATTATATTACTAAAAGTCTGTTGTTTTTTGTATCCTGGGTATTGAACCCGAAGCACTTTGGCAGTTTGACGACAACTCGAGAGATAACTCCATATTTGGCTACGTTATTAGTGGCACTAAATTCGTTTCCATATTTGATATCAATTAAGAACTACTACTCGTAACCGTTTAGGATTACATAATCAGACGAGAGTAACCTACTTTTCTTAATATACCTCTAATTACGATATGATACTCGTAGTTTGTCTCGGTCTGGGTGTGTGTCTGAATGAGTGTGTGCGTAGTTTCTGATACCCTAGATACAAATTTCGAACTTAGTTAGGGGTTAGTTACTATAATGAGATGATGTAGTGAATGATTATGTTATGTTATGTTTCCAAGGCAGTATTATCCTGATCATATAGGATCGAGAATAACACTGCTATAACTTAGAACACACGCATTAATTATACAAATTATTTCCACAGATGTGAACACAACACAGCCGGTCGTGATTGCGAGCGTTGTCTGGACTTCTACAATGACGCGCCTTGGGGCAGAGCGTCTCCATCCAACGTGCACGAGTGCAAAGGTTAGTTTAGCATACATTGATGCTAACGTGCGATTGATTTGTTGTTTATGCGAGGGGTGGACAGCAATGGATGACGATAGTGAAGTCTTATAAAAGATCACATGGAGAATTTGTCCTTGTTTGTACTGATGAAATAAACATTTGTTTTTCGAAAATGCTATTAAATATTGATAAATTCCTGTTTAATATTGGAGTGGAGTACCATTTTTTCATGAATAATTTGTTTGAACTCAAGGCGAAAGTACATTTAAATATACTATTTTTATGGGTGACGATGACAATGTGATTTTTATGTGTGATCACTATAGCATAAAATACTTCAATTAATGCACTTGTTGTTATATTCTCATCGTCACCCTTCATAAATCTCTTTTTACTATTCATTGTTTTATAAATAATGTCAATATTTGTCTGGTATTCACAGAAATAATCACAACTATCTAAAATATATGTAATATAGGTCCGTTGACCTAAATGGCATTGAGATGCTGAATTTATTAGCATCATTATTAGATTTAGAATAATGGTCTTTAAGAACAAAGATTTAGAAGTGTTATAATTTAATTAAAATAGTTTGATTCAAATATTTCTTAACATAACTATAATGTCTTATATGTAATAACAACTGTACCTAGGCTAGAGTATCAGAAACTACGCAACCACATATACACGCAGATCGATATAAAATGTATACTTATACCTCTCACGGGAATCAAACCTACAATCTAAGTAGTAGGTAGTAACCACTGTTTTCATTTGGCTCGCCAAACTCTTTCCATAATGTTCTGCAAAGCGAATATATTTAAATGTACCAATATTATGTGAGTACGTTTTTAACAGCTTGCAACTGCAACGGTTTCTCAAACAAGTGCTTCTTCGACAAGGAGTTGTATGAGAAGACAGGTCACGGAGGTCATTGTATCGACTGTGCCGAGAACAGGGACGGGGCTAACTGCGAACGCTGCAAGGAGAACTTCTACCAGAGCCCTCAGGATATCTGTATGCCGTGCAACTGTAATCCTATTGGTGAGTCGTGGTAAATCAGATTATTTATGAATGCAACTTTGTCTCAACTGTTTCTCTTAGCTTTTGTGGATTACGTCATCTGCATTTTTTATCATATTTATATCGGCTTCTTCTAATAAGCAATTTAAATTCTGACTACGAAATAAGATCTTGATTTATGTATGTTTAAAGACAATTCTTTCCGATTCGGTCTTTACGACACTTTAGTATTACTTATCTTTATCCCTTTATTTGTTTTTAATAGGCTAAATTTTAAATTAAAATATCTTATATTTCAACGTATCATAATCTTCTTCCAGGATCACGAAGCCTCCAATGTAACTCTGAAGGCAAATGTCAATGTAAATCGGGAATAACTGGTGACAAGTGTGACGTATGTGCGCCGAATCACTTTGAGTTCACCACCCAAGGGTGCAAGCCTTGCGGCTGTAACGAGTCGGGGTCATACGCGAATACTCCTCAATGCGACCCTGTTTCTGGAGTATGTCTTTGTAAGGAAAATGTTGAGGGAAAGCGGTGTCGAGAGTAAGCTTTATTTTTAACGCCTTTTAAATTTCCACGTACTGAATTCATAGTTTATTAATACACAAGTCTTATTTTATTTTATTTTCCTTTTTAGGTCTTGACGAATTGATACAACCTCCTCTTTTTTTGAAGTCAGTTAATGTAGACCTATGTTTTAATAAACAACTTTATTCTGAACTTTTAAATTCAATATCTCGATTAAAATACCTCTTGCATTTCACATTGCTTTTTTATTCCAGATGTAAACCCGGCTTTTTCAATCTGGATATTGACAACGAATTCGGATGTACTCCTTGCTTCTGTTTCGGCCACTCGTCCCAATGTAGCTCAGCTCCCAAATACCAGGCACAGGAAATTAGTGCCCATTTCATTAGAGATGCAGAGAAATGGGGAGCAGAAGACAATCAGAGACAACCAGCTACGCTACAGTTTAATGCTAATACTCAAAATATTGGTAAGGAAAAGTTCTCATACATTACAAAATGTTTCACTCCCACATTAGCATCGCTCCTATTAGTGGCATTGTTTCAATGGCCTATAACTCTCCTCAATAAAGACACTATCCGACACTGAAACAATTCATGAATTCGAACCAGTTCCTAGTTCCTAACGTAAACTCTTCATCAGCTTTATAATATTTTAAAGTATTTATAAATAATAAAATGCTTTTTTCTCCAGCTGTATCATCACAGGGATCAGAAATACTTTACTTCTTGGCTTCAAACCAGTTTCTGGGAGATCAAAGACCTTCTTACAACCATGACTTGAAGTTTACTCTTCGTCTCGGTGAAGCTCGAGGATATCCTTCATCGCAGGACATCATTCTAGAAGGCGCTAGAACTTCCATATCTATGAACATTTACGGTCAGAATAATCCTGAACCTAACGATCAGGTTTGTATATTTAGTTTTCACATTGTGTTGTATCATTTTATGCGAGTTTTAACTGATATGCATTGCGAATGTTTCTTTCTTTTTTATAACTTTGCCTACAAATCGTAATATTGTTGCAGGCACAAGAATACTCGTTCCGTCTTCACGAAGACTCCCGATACGGCTGGACCCCCACGCTATCAAACTTTGACTTCATGTCCATACTCCAAAACCTCACAGCCATCAAAATCAGAGGAACTTACAACAAAGGCGGTGTTGGATACCTGATGAACTTTAAATTGGAGACTGCCAAGATTGGCAGAGAGAAAGGATCAGCACCAGCTAACTGGGTTGAAAAATGTTCGTGTCCGAAGTCGTATGTTGGCGATTATTGTGAAGAATGTGCTCCTGGATTCAAGCACGAACCTGCGAATGGTGGACCTTACTCTCCTTGCATACCTTGCGACTGTAACGGACACGCACATATCTGTGATACTGCAACTGGTCAGTATAAAGCAATTAAATAATACAAAATTACGTATGACTTTCTTGAGGTATTAAACTTCTTTCTTCCACAGGTTTCTGTATCTGTAAACACAACACAACCGGTAGCAACTGTGAGCTCTGTGCCAAGGGATTCTATGGTAACGCAATAGCGGGAACTCCAGACGACTGCAAGCCTTGCCCTTGTCCTAAAGACAGTGGTTGTATTCAGCTTATGGACCAAAGCATCGTGTGTACTGACTGCCCTTCAGGATATGCTGGTAATTTATCCCAAAAATATTTAGATATATAGTATATTTTTGTATAAGTAGCTATTAATGAAATTCTATTTGATCTACCATATATATTTAAAAAGCTAGTGGTAATAATAGAAATATATTGGTCATGTTATTTCATAATATGTTTTTTAACATCCCAGGACCCAAATGTGAAGTATGTGCTGATGGCCACTTCGGAGATCCCACTGGACAGTTCGGTTCTCCTCGAGAGTGCGAGGAATGTATCTGTAATGGAAACGTGGACATTAACGCTGTTGGAAACTGTAACAGAACCACTGGGGAATGTCTGAAGTGTATTTACAACACGGCTGGAGAACACTGTGACAAGTGCTTGAGCGGTAAGTGTATAAGGACTAATTTAGTTAACAAGTCTCATATAATGCCCAAATATCTATAAATATACTATATCCCCAATATCTCATATAATGACCAAAGTCCACTTATCCACGCAATTGTATCGTTGGCTGTACCAAACAGTTGGATAAATATTAAGCAGTGGCTAACTTCGTAAAAATCTTTTATGTTAAAGAAATAGAGCCATAAAATGATCACAACCCTTCCATTTCAGGATATTATGGCGATGCTCTCGATCAGAAGAAGAAGGGTGATTGTAAGCTGTGCGAGTGCCACGTGGCTGGTACCATTGAAAGCCCTGAGGGACCACCTCAGTGTGATGGTCTCACTGGTTTCTGTTCCTGTCAACCTCACGTTATTGGGAGGAACTGTGATAGGTGTGAGGTGGGATATTTTTATTATATTTTCTCACCAGTGTAAAAATCTTTGTTTATAAGTTTAACTAGCTGCCTTGTAGGTTTAACCATATAGAGCTTCCACTTGAAACGCTTTATCAATGAAAACTACAGAATAAAATATTTAAGAGTTAATTGGGGTAGAGATGGCGGGAAGCGACTTTGTTTTCGACTATGTAGAGATAAAGTTGAAAGTACCAGTGAAAATAACATCGAGGACAGCTAGAAGATACACATGTCGAATACGAGTAATTGTGAAAGTACACAATCATAATATTAATCCTTCATTTTAGGATGGCTACTACAACATTGACTCTGGCGACGGCTGCAAGCCTTGCGAGTGTAACCTGGAGGGTTCATTCAACAACACGTGTCATCCAATCACCGGACAGTGCTACTGCAGACCTGGTATTGATGGGTGAGTACACAATTAGAAAATCTTGATAGCTTCTTGTTAATATAGGTAAAATCTTTACTACTATCCTCCTACTAATGGCTTCATATTATCTCTGAATTGAAATGACGACTACACATTATCTAAGTGACATGATTCCAAATACATATGGTACAGGTCATATGGTCATATTGTTATGTTATATTATTATCAAATAATACGACTATTTCCTTCTCTGCTTCTCTTTGGAGTATCCGATTTAACTGAGTTCTTCTTTTAAAAAAAGATTTCAATATATTTTTATTTCTTTTTGAGCATAGCGTTTCTAAACATTTTTTTTTCGTACAGAATCCATTGCGACCGCTGCCGAGCCTACCACTACGGTTTCTCATCCGATGGTTGTCAAGACTGTGACTGTGACGAGTGGGGATCCACTAACTACCAGTGTGACAAGTTCGGACAGTGCTCCTGCCAGGATAATGTTGAAGGACGACGATGTGACAGGTCCGTTTAAATATGTTAATGTGTAATGTTCCTAGTTGTCATTCCAACTAGGCTAGCATGACTTCGAAAACGCGATAGATACAGCGATTTATTGACATCCAACTGTCAAAATTTGATAAAAATGCCCGCCATATTGAATTTTACCACATGATTAATTTTATGACTTTGGTCATGCTCGCGAACTCGATATAGTTATTTATAGTCAAAATATAATAAATATAGCCGCCATATATCATTTTATCATATCATACTACGCCATATTCATTTGGTCATGTTCGCGAAATCGATATTATTTCGTGGTGTCTATATCATTTATCACGCACAGTCATGCTAGGCAGGCTGACTACAAAATAGCTTATCTCTTTAACTATTACTTAAAACCTAACCATCTTCATACAGCAATAGACCTCTTACCAGATTTAACATTTTTAAACTATTAACCTTTCAAATCCGTACAGGAAAAAGGCCATGTTTATTTACCATTTCCAAATACCACTCGGATTTAAAATCACCACATGCATTGGACAGAACGTGGTATTATAATAATGCCTATTCCTACTTACTGCATCAATACAGAGAAACGTAAGATTATTGATAGATGACCCAATTCTTATGTTACCAGGTGTATGGAGAATAAGAAACGTCGTCCCGACGGCCAGGGATGTGAGGACTGCCCGCCTTGCTACAATCTTGTACTGGATTCTGTCTCACAACACCGTAAAGAGCTTAGAGAACTTGATGATGTAAGTAATATTAATATTATAAAATACATGGATTGCGATGAATACTTGTCCCGGCATCGCACGGGTTGAACTTACCAAGAGAAATAAGAGTTTTTTTTAATATTAAGTACTGAACAAAGTCTAGGGAACATTTAAATCCTCCAGCTTTGTAGAGAGTACTTTTTACGAGTTTCTGCTTAAAAATCGAATCTAACTAAAATCAAATATTCTTACAGATCCTTTCGAAGATTGCCAAAGCACCAACTGTGGTAGAAAACGCTGACTTCGATAACGAATTGCAAAAAGTAAGAACTGAGATTGAAAAACTTAGTGAAGAAGCGCAGCTCGAGTTGGGAAGCGGCACTAGTCTTACTGACAATCTCTCTGGATTAGGGGATAGAGTTGAAGATCTGAGGTAAGAACATTATTAATAATCTTATATGTAGCTATTACATGAAACCTTATTATGTAAATCATTAAAGGGTAATGCTTTATGAAATGTAATTTAAATTCATCAAATAAATAATTAGGTTTACACTTTGTAATACCAAATAATTATAAGTGGTGGACTTAATATTAAATACAATGAGTGTTAAGTTCCCAATAAATTTATTTATATATAACAATAAGTTACAATGAGAAAAGACGAGCGTAATCGTCACAAAAACCTTCAAATCGCATTCCAAGTAGTGAGTAGCCGTAGTAGTGGCCGTGAAACCTGTCAGTATGTCTAACTAAAGAAGAGAAAGTGTTATCGATCACCTTTGATCATCTGATTGTAAACTATCTCGGACCGCTCCTAAAATAGATGTTCGACCTCAATCGGGTCAAACGACAGAAACAATCTGGAGTTCACTTTCTGTTACAAACCACTTTTAATAAATAAGTTTTACTGAGATTTATTGTGTCTGTGTAGTTGAGTTGATAAGATTTCATAAATTAGTTATTTCGAATTTTTGAATTGTATGTATGTAACTTATATTTTTTACTCGATTAGGAATATGCTGTATAAGATCGAAGACGAGAGTGTGGAATGCAACCAAGCTGTAGAGATAAGCAAAGAAAACGTCTCCAAGGCCGAGGACACAATTGAAGCTGCACAGAAAGAAATTAACGTAAGTACTGGTGCTACTGTCGGACCAATTTAAAACGAAGTCCAATATCCCATATTCTCTGCAAAATATACATATGTTAGAGACCAATGAGATATCCTCAATAGGTTTTAAATTATCACTTACAATAATCCTTCTAAAAACTATAATATTTTGCAGAGTGCCCTTGAATACTTGGATGGAGAAGGGGCCGCTGCTCTAGCTAAAGCCAGGAACCGTTCAGACCAGTTTGGCAAACAATCTGTAGAAATGTCAGCTCTCGCCAAAGAGTCGAGATTGGTCGCCGAAAAACTTGAAAACGAAGCACGAAACATTAAAGATATTGCTGACAAAGCCTACAACACTTCGCTAGAAGCTTACAAGATAGCTAAAGATGGAATTACTAAACAAGCTAATATCAGGTAACTTTATTTCAGCCAGGACCAAATTTTCCTTAAAAATGTATCTTAGTAAAATCTTAGGTCATAAACATCTAACGAAAAAGCTTCTACTCTACTAACTAAGTGCAGGTTATAAACTTATTGAACAATCCATTTTCTCTATAAAGGCTACAAGTAGTTACTTAAACGCATGTGTCTCTATTAAATTGGTTACATGTATCATCAGTCCACTATAATATGATTCTGCTCTTTTCAGTAATGAAGTTCAAATATTAACCAACGATCTAAAGGCTGCGACTGGTAAACTTAGTAGTATGTCAGAACTGGCAGACCAAGCTCTTACACGGGCTAAAACGGTTTACGATGAGGCCTTAGGATTGTACGCTGAAGTGAATACTACTTTGTTACCTGACATCAAATTGAACAAACTGCATGAAGACGCTGTGGAGATGAACAAAACGGTAAGTGATTGTTATTATAGAAAGATATTCTAATTAAAATCAGGTTTGCCTTTTGAGAGTTCAATTAAATTAAGTAGAATGCTTTTTATCAAAATCTAATCTATAATAATAATTGGAAAGAAATAAATATATTGGTTTTTAGTTAAAATAACCTTTATAAATGTTATTTTTGTTCAGATCGATGAAAAGGCAGGTGAACTAGATCGCCTGATGAATGAAAACGAAAACACTCTTCAAAGTCTAGAGGATGCTATCAAACGTGGTCGGGAACTGTTGGACCAAGGTCACGATAGACAAGACGAGTTGAATGACCTTCTTGCTAAACTGGATGAACTGCAAGCACAGGCTAAGAACGACGTTGAACTTACTAAGGCTACTTTGAAGGATGCTAACGAAATTTATAAGACGTTGAAAGGTAGGATTTTTGTTTTACAGTTAATAACAAAACATAGTCGTTCACTACATGATCTTATTATAATAACTGACTCCTAAGTTTGTCACTTTATCTAGGACATCAGAAATTACGCACAAACACATATTCATACATAAATATTGAAATAATTGATAAAATGCGATAGAAATATAATCTTTAAATATTTTTCTTACAGAATTCAGCGACCAGGTGACCGAATCTCGTCTATTAGCCGACCAAGCTGCTCTAGATGTACCAGCTGTTCAACAAAAGGTAGCAGCAGCTGAAGAGAGCATCACCAATGTAGTCGAGGAACTGACTCTAGCTAGTGACAAAGCTAAGGAAGCTAGAGACTTGGCTCAAACTGCTCGCAAGGATTACGCGGATAAGGCATCAGAAGTAAGTTATTACTCATACAAGTAATCAAAATCATACATTATTATTGTCGTATAGCTTTTTGGGTTTTGACAGAAGTCTCATCTTGTGAAATACTGACACCAAATCTGGTTAAACTAAATCGCTTTTTAGTTTAACCAGATTTGGTGTCAGTATTTTCCCAATTAGATTTGAGATACAGATACGAAATAAGAAGTAATTATGCAATAACTATACTTTCAACTGATACTAAAATTATATTTTTTAAGATGTAGTAGAAAAGTTATTTAAAGTTAATTATCTTTTTCCTGTCAATCAAAGGCAGCTCATGAAATAAGGAAGAAGGCATCGGCGTCTAAAGTAGAAGCTGTCAAGTTGAGGGACGAAGCTGAGAAGCTGTCAAGTAAGTCTACTTTTAATTCTTTGTAATAATTTGTTTATGTGACTACTTGTTCAATTTAGTCCTATTGAATGATTTGACTATTAATATCTGGGCGTAAATGGCTCAAATAATCCAACTGTCTTTATCTTTGCTAGTCTTTAGACATTTTTGTATTTTATCTGTAGGTCGCGTGCAAGACACTGCAAACCAGATTGGAGACCTCGAGAAGGAAGCAGAGGAGAACATGCAACTAACTGGCGATGCCAAGATGAAGGTATTTAATAACTTCCATATGTCTGACTTTACTTAGCCTTTACCTCTCTTCTAAATTTTGCACCCTATTCACAGGGTCCATGTTATTGTATAGATTTTTTTTGACTAGACTATTGTGGATGCAACAAAATATTGAGCATTAGGGTCTGACCGCACTACTCTGCACTGCACTGCAGCGGAGCGACGCGACACTGCGTTTCTTAGAAAGAATATTTCGATGCTAGATGTCGCGTCGCGCCACTGCAGCCAGCGCTGTCAGAACCTTATGTATACGTCACTTCTCATTAGAATAAATGCAGAAATGTTTGCTAAAATAAATGTGTGGAAGTAACAGGCCAAGTGGCAAGGAAAAGAAGCCGAATACTACCAGTAAGATATCATAAATCTTTATAAAATTTCGCTTATTACTTCACAGGTAGGTCAAGCTAACACTGACGCGCGTGAAGCAGAGAAACAAGTGAAAAAGGGTCTGGACGATTTGAAGATCATTATGGATGAACTACAGAATCTACCCACTCTTGACGATGCTGCATTAGAAAGACTACGTAAGGCTTTTTTAAATATAGTTTCTATGGTTATTAGTTATTAGCACAGCACTAAAATTATTATAATTTACGAGATATTTATCATGTTATTTATTTCGAGTTTCCGATATTTGGACGCTATTGCAATGGCCATAATTAGATGGATTTAGAAAAAAGTTAATAATGTTAGTGCTTCTTCAAAGTTATGGAAAAAAATATAATTTACGAGTACCTTGTAAGTCATAGTAATATTATTAATATTGAATTTGCTTTCGCAGAAAAAAGTCTTGACGAAGCTGAAAGGGCGCTCAAAGATGTAGACCTTGAAGGAAAGATTAAGAATTTGACTGACGCTAAGAACAATCATCAGAGGTTTGTTGTTTTTATTACCTTTTATTTTAAAGCTTTCCAATATGCATGTAAAACTAGTTAATTTTCCTATATTTGGAAATGATTTCGTTCACAATCACTTTAGAACAGTACTTTAGGTACATAATCATTCATTCTTATATGTATACTATGCTATGCTACCGTTGGTTTTAAAATAACATGCACCAAATCAACTAATACAAACAATTCACACCAACAGATGGATGAAACAATATCAAGATGAACACGATCACCTTCGAGGTGAGGTGGATAACGTCAAGATGATTCTAGAACAACTGCCTCAAGGTTGCTTCAAGAAAATCGTTCTGGAACCCACTGAGGGCCCAGGGAGACCTGCTAGCTTTAGGTAGACTAAGTACTTACACGAAAGAATTGAAAGTTTTATAATAGAAATAGTAACCAGTGTTTGAGATAATGGATGAAAATTACGAAATGCCATGTTGGAAGAATCTTTTTAAAACTTTTACTCGTAATACAAATGAATTCTGCTCTAAAACCTTTATTAAAATACTGCTCTAACAACCTCCTTTATTAATAAGAGTACAAACAAAAAAAAACAACAAAAGTAAAATTGAAGGAAATACAGATTAGTTTATCAATTGAAACAAAAGAAATATTACTGTCGAAAAATTTGCCTCGAAATTAAAGTTATCTGTAATCATAATTAATCTCGTAATAGTTGTTCTGAATCATATGTTTTTGCGATTTTACTCCGAAATTGATATTATTCGATTACCCATTTTCCTTAATAGTGTCATTAAATTAAATGGTTAAGTATTTTTAATAATAAAATGTATTTTACTGTAAGTAATAACCATTTCTATGAATTCTCTATAACCTAACAGTGCCTTAAATTTGTGAGTTAATGTTTAAAAATAATGTTTTATAATTTTAATTTAAGACCAACAAGTTTTAATTAATAGATCTGAATATATTTTACCTAATTTTTATAATAAAGGTAAAATTTGATATTAATTATGAAGTAGTAATTCAAATATTATGACTTTTTTATGTTTATACTTTTACAAAATACCACGTTGTGCCTTTAAAACATTTTTTGTCAATGTTCATTCAACATATCAAAACTATAAATATATAATTCATTTGAAATTAATAATATTAAAACCATGAAAATAACGTGAACGTAGCGTATACGTATGATAAAAATGTTATTTCGGTTAAAGATGATTTTTTATCAGCTTAAGTTCAAATGTAATGAGCTGATGAAAAATGAAAAAAGTTCAAAGTGCACGTTTGATTGTTCTAAAAATGATATTTTATGACGTCATTAATTGATATAAGTTCCTGAATTGTAACAAATGATAAAATATTGAAAAAGACAATTGATAAAAAACATAATTAATACATGTTTACTGCATTTATTTCTTGCATTTTCCGTAAGTAGCCGTAGTATAGTTTATGAGGCTTTTTGCTTAATGTTAATTAATTATTTGTGCCATAATATCTCCTTTAATATGGTACTCCTTGTAAATATTTACCTATCGAAATAAAATTAAGTACATACAGTTAATAATAATTAATAAATAGATTATTAATCCTTTTATCTATTCGGAATTGGATATTATTATATTAAAAGTTCGCCAAAGAAGATATTCTTTTATATCATTTTATATACTTTTTTTGATTGTGAAATGAAATTTTGTGAATAATAATTTTGTTTTAATAGCTTATTTATTTGTAATAAATAAAACAATAGTTATTTTGGATTTTTATTTACCCTTACCTTAAACCGGACGATGTACGATTGACGATCGCTTTGTACATCTATAATATTTATATTAGTGAGTTAGTTGGTTTTCCTGAATCTCTAACATCCGTAACTACTGTTCCTATTATTTATCGAATAAGGATATATCATCACGCTAAAACCAATAGGAGCTGAGCGAACGCGGGTTAAACTGCGGTGTAAATCGAGTAGAAAACAAAAGTGAAGTCTAAATAATCGTTCAAGCAAATACGTTTTGCATGTTGAAAGAGATGCGGAGCCTAATTCCCTTCCCATCTTTATATTCCTCCTCTTAAACCATTAAAATCGCAAATTAAATCCATTTATTTATTTATTAAGGCATCGTCAACAACACACACAAAAAAAATACAAAGTATCACTTATATACTAGTTCTGGTAAATATTTACCTATCGAAATAAAATTAGGTACATACAGTTAATAATAATTAATAAATAGTTTATTAATCCTTTTATCTATTCATTTAAACTAGTTTTACCCCAATAATAGTGACACATTCTCAATAAATGGTCCAGTCCTCCCCAAAACGAGGTTAACGCTATGACAATGTAGGAATAAAAGAAAATAACTTCCATTCGCGATACCGCATACATTTAAGGGTCGAAAGATAAAGCCTTAAGTGGCGGGCTCATGTAGGGTTGGACCACGCGGGAAATCATCTGAACAGTGAAGCGGGGCAGTAACAATGCGAGTAGTCAGCCCGTGCGACCCTAAACGGTTGTTGTGTGTGTGCAGGTTATCTACACTCGCAGGTGTGTGTACTATGGATGGTATGGTGACCATGTTTGTATAGGGTTTTAGTATATTTTCTACCTTTATAGTTATTATATTATACTTAAGGCCTATTTCACGACCTTCAAATAACGTTACTCACCAAGTAAAGTTAGTTTTGTCTCTTTCTTACTTTATATCAAGTGACAAAGACAAAACATGTAAGCTACTCGGAACGTTACTTAAAGATCGTGAAATAGGCCCTTAGACTATGATTTTCTGAGTTATATTATTTGAGAGAAGTAGGCATAGTTACTGGAAACAACAATCAGTTTAGAAACATCGCAGTTGCTATTGCAACTATATTCTCTATCTTTAAAAGAAAAACTGGCTACGCCTGCAAACTGGCAGCTAATTGTGTCGTGTGTCGTATGTGAAGGCGAGTTGCGTAAGTTGCCAGTTGCTAATGTCACCTTGCTATATACATCCACCATTATAGTAGACAAGACAGATTAACCGATAGGATTGTTTGTATAAATACTTATATTTTTTTATGAACCTCATGATAAATGTCTCCGAAGTGTGAGATACGTTTGAGACATTTTTTCATAGAATAAGAATCACGACCGAGATTCTCTCTGGTCTCTGCATTTTTTAAACATTTAATCACAAACAATATAAATTAACATAAAAGATTCCAGTCCCAGCAAAAAGAGTCCAACTATTCTCTTTGTAAAATTATAATAACAATTAAATTAAAAAATTAAAAATCCCTCTACACAATTACTTTCAAACCCCCATAACTTTTAAAGGGGTTAACCGATTTTCATCAAAAATGTCTTAGAACACACTTTAATACAAAAAAAAAAAAACTAAATTAAAATCAGTTCATCCGTTCGGGAGTCAAACTTATAACACCCCTCTTTTTGCGTTGGGAGTTAAAAATATACTTTTTTCTTTTAAAACGTACACAAGTTATGGACACCCTACTCGGGCGGTATGCAAACGTTAGTACTCCCGAGTGTAGTACAATTTATGGGGAGCATTTCAGTGAATTTTCTTTTGTTTTTTCAAAAGTAACATTGTACGCCCGCCTTGGGCTCCACCGTAGGTATTTACATAACTACCTACATAGTTCTTTATGTACCGAAGCTCTGGGAAGGCAAACCATTGGATATATAAGTATACCTACCTACGCAGTGCTAATCCCAAACAATGGTTTGAATAACAATATTTGTTTGTATTCTTTTTTAAAATGTTTGGTGTTATTTGAAATACATAAATACAATTCCTAATACTTGAAGGTTTTAGATTAACTTTGTCCCGCGATTTTCCCACGTTAGTTCACCTATTGGTCGTAGCGCGATGATTGAGGCTTTCGTGATAAATGGAATATTCAACAATGTTGTTTTTTCCCAACGGAACCAATTAATTATTCCTGGTATGAACGTTTTTACCAAATACTTTAATAAACTTTTGAGCTTCATAATATTATTAAAAATATTAAAACTTAACTGAATCTATTTAAATTACTTATTATAAGTATGGATTATTGGGTAAAGTAAAATACATATTTATTAGTTTCCGACACACGTATCTTATTACCGCTAATCCTATAGTCGCTATATAAATCTGAATCCCCATTTCCCTTGACCACACCGTAACCTTAGAACGACAAAATCAAACAGAATCATTATATTTTTGTGCTAATAGGTATAATCAGGACAAGTTTGTAAAAGAACAATCTAGAAAATCGACGGGAAAATTTGACCCGTGCGAACCGTACACAAACCACTAGTATTTTATAAATGGTTTCCAACCAGTAACGTAATGAATTCACTTTCATTGGGGTGAAATTGGCTGACACCCTATTTATAAACAAAAACAAAATTACAACAACAAAATTAGCAAATATCTCACTGTCCTGGGGCGCAGAGTTTCAGAAAAACCGCACTAAACTAAAACTAAATAAGTGGCCGAAAAATGTTTCTCAACCGCCCACTTTACCGAGACCCTGAAATATTACTTGGCCACGTTGGTTTTGTATACCAAAAACAGGGTTTGGTGTGTCATATTAAATTGGTCGTAACAAGTAGAAAAACAAGGCGGCTAATCCGAAAAGTTTTCTTAATTACGTTCGTTCGAAACTAGCTCCCAGAACGAATTAAGTGCGAGGTGAAATTGGGTGAAATCCGGGATGAGATTATGAATGTGCCCCAGGGCTCTCTCCGCCGGATACCGGATACGAATGTTGCTTTTTTAAACTAAACTTGTTTTTAAATCTACAGTTTCTGCTAGTTTTTAATTAAAATAGTTTTAACTGACACTTTTTGCTCACCACAACGTATTAATTCTTGAATACAATATGACTTCATAACATTGTCTATTACATCATAATCAGACTCTGTCTTAAGGCATGTATTACGGCACCAACGTAAAAAGTACAGAACCATTCAAAAATAGAGCTTTATTAATTACATTTTCAAAATTTAAAAAAAAGTTCCAAAAAACTTTCTGTTAAAAGTTACCCCAAGACGTGTTTAATTTTCCATCAAGCAACATTGGGACCAATTTAAAAGAAAAGTGATTAAAAAAACTGGAGGTAATAAAATGGGGCATAAATTTGGTAATTTTTACACGAACGAGCACAGTTTGAACGGACCTTAATTTGGAGTTAAAAAAAATTAATTAGCTGACTACGCCCTTATGAAATTCGAGGAGGGTACGAACTCAGTTAACAGTCAATTTTGTCGTAAAAATGTTATTTAGCTGTATTTTTTAAGCAAATAAAATGAACGTGTTAATCTTCTTACGAGTAATTATTTTTTTTTGTATTTTCTTTTTGCATTCTGATTAGTTTTTATTTCTGTCGGAAACATACCCAAATATTACTATTTTGCCTTGAATATAAATATAAAATAATATAGTAAACAAAAATATTATCAAAGTACTATAACTTATTATTAAGTTCTATCATTTAAGACTACAATCCCTGATCTACATCATAGAAATTCGATACAGGTAGTTCAAGCCTAGTAATTTACAGCAAAATCACTATCATCTGCATACAGAACCTGACCTCTTATTCATCTAGGATATCTAAAACACACATTCATACATACCCAGGCCGATGCCAACAATAGTGAATTATACAATACCTCGCAAGAGAGTCGAACCCGCTACGCTTTGCTTGGCGGTGGCCACTCTGCCACTTGGTTGTAAATTTCTAAACAAATAATTGTCGCAGCATAATAAAGGTCCAAATGTAGAGAGGTCTTAAGTCGGAAAACTGCCGACTTCACTATCACTACATAGTATAGAATAAAGTCGCTCTCTCTGTCCCTATGTCCTTATGTCCCTATGTATGCTTAGATCTTTAAAACTACGCAACGGATTTTGATGCGGTTTGTTTTAATAGATAGAGTGATTCATTGGGAAGGCTTTTAGCATAATTTTATCCCCATATTCTTACGGGAACGGGAACTACGCGGGTGAAACCGCGGGGCGCCACTAGTAACTTATAATTTCATACAGTATTACACTACTACATAACATAATTTCAGTTCTAAATTATTTTATACTTATTTAAAACAGTGTAACTTCTTATTGTTTAACAAGTAAGATAAAGTCAAAGGCTTCAGGGTGCTTTCAAACTGACACACGTCTCACCACACGGCGAATACTAGGTTACCATGTATCTGAGTATAGCAGACGAACTTCTTTAAAGTTTCACTTAAGTCGTCTAAAACACGTCTAAAACAGTGAAGCGTCTAATTAAATTGAAAACTTCTATTACAATTAAGTGTTTGTTACTTTTAACGTACGATGTTAGGAAAAATATACACATATAATTTCTAAATTATGTTATATACTTAGTATTTTCACCAGACCTATTTATAGAAATAGGTTTTAAATATGCTATTTCTAGTACCCTGAACGTCTAGTATTACGTTTAAAATAACTTAAATTTCGTTAATCAAAAATGCAAGTACAAAAATATAGGGTCACCACAAAAAGAAATACGTCCTGAAAAAGAAAACCTATATCACAAAACAGTTGGTGAAGCTTCAGGAAAATCACTGGCGAGGCTCCTGAAGTATTCACACGAAAAAACTGGTAATGAGGGGCGCTGATCAAACTTTTATAGCACTAGGGACGGGAAATAAACATCGATAAATTCTAATAAACTGTTTATTTGGGTACCTAAAATATCCTACTAATATTAGAAGTGTAAACGCAATAGTTTGTAATGGATTAATGTTGTTTCTTTTTACTTCTTTAAGTAAACACTACTAGACGAACTACTAGAAGTTTTTAAGATTATTTTATCTTGAAAAAAAATCTAATTTGCGTGTATTTTTACGAGTAGGTACTTAATGAAAGATCTTTTGGCACTTATCTCGTAATAAAAACAATATATTATCGTTATTGTGCCATACGAGTACGTACTTGACGAATGACTTCATACTTATATATTGTTTCTTGTCTATTTTGTTTTTTTGTTCATCTCGAAAACAGTTGTAACGAATTTATTTAGATGTTTTCATTTTTTTGTATAATCAGGCATGTTTCAACGTTCCTGACAAAAAGGACAAAAATCCTGAGTGTGTTATGAACTTATGACTTATGATAATTCAGGTACTAACTTAACAATATCGACAGTAATGCTTCCCTGCACTACACTGTCGACGTAGCTTCAAGGCAGGCTGCACTTCCGTGCAAGTTTTAACACTCTCTACATGGAAAAGGATATAATTGTTAACAAAATTCTTTTAAAAGAACGTTTTAAATTACGTAACCTTAAAATTGTTGTGCTTAAACGTTTGATACAGTCGAAATTTTCTTTCAAAAAACCTTAATTTAAATGTGTTTAAATTATTTCTACATTATTTTTTGCTTGATAGTTATTGAATTGGATCGTAGTGTAGATATATTAAAGTATTATAATTACAGTGAAATATTATTTTGTATATATAAATTGTAAATTTCAATTAGGTATTTGTATCTGCGGAGCGGTTCATTGTTCCCGAGCCTGAGTACTTAGCGGACATTGTGTTGCAGACTGCATTCAACCTTCCATACCGACTTTATTTCAACTTTTATTATAAATAAGTATATAACATTTATAAGGAAATGTGATCCCAGTGATTAAGATTACGATAGATGATTAAAAGTCGTTCCTAATATTCGATCTAGGCTGGTTTTATCGTCGCGCTGCCAGTCGCGCCGCTGGGCAGCGCACGGTGGGCTGAAATCCGCTGTCATGGGCTTCCATAGAAAATTTAAATTCTTTTGTCTATGACAGTCGCTTTTCAGCACACCGTGAAAATGCTACTACTACCACCATACATGTCCAAACGCGCGCGCTCCGAACGGCGCTGCCGAAACGCGTGACCATAAAATCACCCTAATAGATAGCTCGAATCAATATTCCAGTTATCTATACTCGAACCAATATAGATATATTTATATATTATATAGATTCCATTGGGAACGGCTATCCGTAGACTAGCAAGAGCGTAGGATCTTTCTACACGGATAAAAAACTCTGTAAGTATAGTTGTCATTTTACCGTCCCAATAACCGTATTAATGGTATGAGGTCATGTCTTATGATTGTGCCCACCCAATGGTGGGACAAGGATGTATCAATATACATCCGTAACAAAATCATAGATAGATTGAATATTTAGAACAGCCGTAGGTACGTGGTTGCTGTCTGATACCCTAAACACAGGTAATCAATCGATTAATGTGTAGTAATCGGTTGATTACTTGTGTCTAGTTCCTGTTCCCGTACGAATATGCGTATAAAATTATGCTAAAAACCTTCCCACTGAATCACTCTATCTATTAAAACAAACCATATCAAAATCCGTTGCGTAGTTTTAGAGATCTAAGCATATATAGGGACATAGGGATATAGGTACAGAGAAAGTGACTTTGTTATAAACTATGTAGTGATTTTCATCAAACTACTCAATTTTATTATTACCAAGATCTTACCCAAGAAAACAGGCTTGTAAAGTGGTACATCGGGAACCCATAGTTCAATGAACAATAAATAAATCAATTCAAGAATTGGGGTGTCCAGTTCGCCTGGGGAACCCTAAATTTCAGTAAGGCGTCATTAAATCATTGTTACTGTTAAATATAATGCCCGGAATAATATAATGTATTGGAGTGTTTAGCTAAAAATGAAATGTTTCGGTATTATTATAGGTTTTAGAAACTGGATTATGTTGCAATCAGTTGATACATTTACAGCCTTACTAATAAAAAATACCCACTGTGTATATTCTTGATATAACGAGTGTGAAGCATATTAATAATTCGTTATATCAAGAATATACACAGTGGGTATTTTTTATTGATAAGGCTGTTAGTAAATAACATTTCAAGTAATTATAATAATAGTTTAATGGAAAATGAGGGAAATTCTAGAAAGTTTGAATTTTAAGGCAAAAACTACTTTTATATACTTATTGTATTTTGAATACAAAGGTAAGTACTTACATAATTTAATGTCAATTATTTTTATTATGCCATTCTTCTTGTATTTCAGCTGTTCGATATGTTTTAACAAATTATTTAATTTTCATAGATATAAATATTTCACCTCGTCTTATAATATTCAAAGAATGCCATTAATTCGTTGAAACCACTTTTATTTATTTATTCATTTATTGCGTACCTGTTTTTGGGTATAGGCAGATCTTATAAATACCAGGGAAGTATTAAAAACATGAACCCTGCAAGGGCACAGCAATTTACTACAACCATTGCGAATTTGTATACTAAACACATTACGTTTCCACTTCATTATACATACGACGCCATATCACGGTGAAGTAAACACTAAAACGGATGTAAAATATGATAATTCACACAATTGCAATCACCGCTGGATGGAATAAATTATACTGAACCGTTTTGTATGGGTTTTGTGACCGCCGCATTGCTCTATGAATACTTGAGGGGTGGCCAGAAAGGTAAAATTTGATTTACATTGTGCCCCCGTGATATAGCGGTTGTTTCCTACAACGTGGTTTGTGTATTGGCCATTAATTAAAGGCAAACTGTTTTGTGATAACATAATGCTTGCGATATTAATATTTCAAATATATTGTGAATTTTTTAAGAGTTGGTCACTGGTTTTTCTGCGTAATTTCTGTGTGTGACGATCTTGTTAGTTATAAGATGTTATGTCGCATCGCAAAATTCGATAAAGTGTTTTGTTAAGGTGGTATGAAAAACAAACAAATAAGTACTTTCTGGGCATCTTTCATTATTGGGCATGTATTTCAAATGAATATTTGATACGAAGTAATCGTAATAAGATTGGCTTTTTCGTCTGACCACAGATTCTTTTACCATCATAACCTATTGTTTATACGTTTAAAGTGACCCAATACAAATTAAAATGGCGATATATAAGCTCAGAATTCTGACTCTCACCAAGATTACCAAGCTCTTAGACCAAACACCATTACGTAGTACAGTAATACTCAAATACCTACGCATGGAACTCGATACACAGTCAAAGTCAATACGTTGATCTTAGCCGATACGTATAACATATCCAAATTCAATAGAGTTGAGTACAATCGGCTCAAATCCCGCGTACCACAAACATATAGATCAAACATCGGTCCGTATCCAATTAGAAGGCAATCCAAACACCTAGATTAGTCAAATATTGTTTGTATAATACAATACAGATCTCCATACATTGTATATTAGGGAGTGGGGAGCCCGAGGCGCGCTGTTTGAACGTGTACGAGCCCCCTTGTCTGTGCTCTATCGACTACTTGCACTATACCAGTACGAGTACTCACTGTGGATCACGGTAAGTTACTATAGTAGCAAGTTTGGGAATTCGACAGGTAAAGTTTTTACGTTACGGAGCTTATTACAAAGTGTTTTACTCATAATATACCAATATAAAGTAATAAGCAAGAAAAGTGATTTTTAATCGCTGTGGGTACTGAAAAATAATATTAAAATTGAATTTGAAAGAAAAATAACACTAAGTAAGTAGCACTTATATAGGTGTCATTTGATACTAAACTATGTACTGTAGTAGATTGAATGCCAATTTTTTATACCTTTAGGATCCTGAAGACAAATGCCACTCTCTCTAAATATATAAAAACAGTGAGGTGTTGATGATTCCAAAACCACGCAATGTTTAGAAAATAACAAACACGCATCTTTGTCCATAAATTATAGTAATACAAAATTTAGGTACACATTTGCGAACAAAGTAAATCACAGCAAGTAAATTTCTATAGGTCTGAACAAAATACGTTTCAATTTTATTGGTTAATTTTGACCGGCACTGTAAACATTTTGCTTTGCTTTATTTTATAGTTTTGGTAACGAAATTAAGAGCGATCAAACAAGGGCACGTTTAGCGCCTCAGGCATTTTCTATGTTAAGGCACGGCTTGTTTGTAACAATGATTAGGTTTACAATTTGGTGTTATTTATATAATTTTAATTTTAGTTCTTTAGCTGGTGGGACACTGCGAAGGATAGGGATGGTTGGAGATGTTTGGGGGAGACCTTTGCCCAGCAGTGGGACACTATAGGTTGAGAAAAAATAGGTGTCTTTGAAAGTACTTTGACATTAAGTGCATAACTTAATAATATATGATTTTGAATTTAAATAAAACATAAATACAATACCTCGTGTTTTTACTCGCGTTGGTAACTAAGTACTGCTCTAGTCTTATTGATATTTAAAGCCTTTCTTGATAAATAGGCTACTCAAATCTTTTCTTTATTTCTTTGTAATGTAGTACCTTTAGACTTCAAAGTCGACGACAGCTTATAAATAGCCTTCCCCGATGAATGGATTCTCAGTCACTAAGTATTAAGTAGTTATAAATGTTATTAGATGCAATATTTCTTCAGATAAGTGCGTACAACCTAACAAACTTTTTAGCTTTATATAAGTATATTTTATTTTTTATTCTGTTTACTAACATAGTTTTCTAAGGTTTCCTCTGTTACTAACAAAATATGGATGTCGAATCTGTAATAAATGTATTTTATTTTATTTATTTTTATATTCTAAAGTCAGCTTAAAGATTTCAACGTTCGCGAACAAATGTTCTGTTACAGTGTTCGCCGTGTTGCAGTCCGGAGCTACACAAATGCAAACGACGCCAAATCGATTCGTTTTCTGCATTAGTTCATTACTTTGATTTTAGAGTTTACTGTTAAAGTAAATTGTTCGGTACTGTGTTTATTCAGCAAACTTTAGCTTATAAATTAACGCTTCGTAAAGATTAAAAAGGTAACATGTGTTTAGTTTTAAAATTAATTAATTTAACTTATTATTTTTATATTTGTTTGTTTATTAAAGGAATATTGTTGAGTTTTGAAAAATCTTTTATTATAAGATGTTTGTACTTGCTAAGAACGACTCGCCTTCCAATTTTCATCTTTCGAGATTCACTCATTCTAGAAAACTTTTAACACAAAAATGCTTAGCCAAAACTGATCATTTCGAAAGCAAAAAAATAATTTTCATTAACATAGCCCGCAAAAACAAACAAACAAACAGGCACCTGCCTTATCGATTACACGTGATTACATTCAATTTAAAGGCACGTTCAGACTGGATGCATTTCTTGAGAGCGTCGCGCTAAGGGCCGGTCTGCACGAGCCCGTTAAGGCACTCGCTGGACGTGAGTTAGTGCCGTGTCGGGCCATACGTCACTCGCCTCTGGGGATAACCGCTGACTTACTACGTAACTTTAGACAAGACGTATTCGGTGTATTAATTTTGGTTCGTTTTTTAAAAGTTATTATACCTATATAATAACTTTTAAAAAACGAACCAAAATTAATGAGGTAAATGTATTGGGCAAGATGTCGTGATTATGTCTATTCCTTCTCACTGGAAGTGAGCTGTGGACACTGTGGAGGTCTTGGCACTGCAGGTCGATACGATTAAAGAACTGTAGTACTTAATTTTAAGATCAAAATAAATAAGTAAGCTTAGAAAAGGTTTTTGATTCAAAACGTATCTTTCGTTATTATTTTCTTTCTGTTCATCGGAAAAGATACAAAACATACCAACACAATATTCAATACTCTGAGTAAGTATATCGATAGGTAAGTTTATGGATACTGTTTCTTGGAATGGCGTTAAAGGTTCATTTCCATGCCAGATACAAATCGGAGTATCGATCAAGTCTTAATTTAAGTAAGTAGAAAGAACGAGGAATAGATATTACATAGTTCGTTGCAAAAATTAATTCACATTTCAAAACGAATTTTAATTAGCATTTCCATTACAGAATACTTAGCAAAAGAAACACAAAACAAACCGCTACTTAATCCGGTCAATAAGTATTATCTTTATTTCAAAGACTAAGTACATGCTAGTCTAATAGCTTATCAATTCGATTTTATTATGTCTCTTTGTTTAATTAAAAGTCCTATTTTAATAGAATCCGTATTAAGTACTTAATTCCCTTTTCAATTATTATTCTCTTTCTTTTTTACATTAACAGAGATTTATAAAAACATTAATCTCTATGTCATTCACACAACATGAACGAAATAAAGACGCAGTATAAGTTTGTTAATTTGTATTTTTTTTTATTAATATGAAGTTTTGACTTGAAACGTAAATCGCGCTTATTTTAACCTGCCTTTATTTAAAACGTAAATCGCACAGTTACAGCGTATGTCGGTTGGTAGCCACTATCCAGCGGCCGACGAGTCTATACGTTTTATTGTCGAGAGCCGAATTAAATTATATAGTTTACTACTTAGATGGGGTCCTCACCAATATAATAACACGAGTCTTATAAATTAAATTCCTAAATCATATAGGTAATTGTGGCCCTGTGTTATATCATAAGCCTGTGTCTATACAAAATTTTTAAGACGAATACACATACCTTCTAGTGGGTTCCGGTTTTTAGTACTAACAAGACCGATAATCAAAAATCCAACCAAAATTATTGTAACACGTACGAAAGACCCAGTTTAGCAATACCATAGATGCAGAAAATTGACCACTCACGAGTGCATATAAGTACGTCATTTTAAAAAAACATAAGCGAGATGATTTTGTTATGAGTATGGTTTATGATTTTGACAGACGTTACAGAACTACTAAAAGGTGGTAGTTGGAGATGTTCGAGGAAACCTTTTTTAGGAAAACAGTGTGAGTAAGTTGACCAAAAACATTGTTTAAGTAACGACGCTTTTACGGTGAAGGAAAACATCGTGAGGAAACCTGCACACACCAGGGAAGAAATTCTAAGGTTGTGTATGAAGTCGACCAACCTGCACTTGGCCAGCGTGGTTGACTAAGGCCTAATCACCCTCATTTAGGGTAAGCTTGAGCCCCTCAGTATTATTATATTATTGATTATATGATCTGATGATGATTGTTTAAGTATCAAGAGATGATATTAAAACTACTTATCCGGAATTCGAGAAAAATCGTAGAGATAAGTACTTATTTTCTCGACTATAGCTTGTTATTAGTTGATATAGCGTACTAATGATGAAAGATTTTAATCGATCCAGTAGTGTTGGCCTTAACCAGCCTTAAATAATGAGTACTAGCCTTAACCTAGAACCAACAAAAATAGTAAATCTTATCTCTCATTAATATTAGTGAAGATTAGTTAATTGCTCTAAAGGTTACGGACTATATTAATAACAAACACGTCTGGAATCTAATATCTACTCTTTCTAATCTTGCAACTTTAGAATTTTAGCTAAATTCAATGTCGGAAATGTGCTTTTACTGAATAGTTAAAGTATTTTGTTTTATTAAAAGGAGAACAGTCAAAAAACTATGATAGAGTTTCATGATCTTTCTTAGAAAAGTTGGTATGCTGCAAATTCATAGTTAGTACAAATATTTGGATTCTTAGTTAAGTACTTACTTTGTTTACTTTTAGCCCTCTGGCGACAGTATGTTAACATGCAATAAAGATCTTGTATATTTTTGAATATGTACATGTTAAAATTGAAGTATTGTTTGTAATGAAGTTCTCGATAACTCAAACGATTTTGATGAAGTTGATGGCGTTTGTAGAGCTAGAATAGCAGAATACAAAATTTCTGACACTCTCATTATGGTGCCTCATTGTCTGATCAATAATGTCAAATTGCAGACTTAGGCCACTGGACAATCGATGTAGCGTGGCCAAGTTTCTCGGAAAAACTGTTTTCCTTATATATCTACATTCTTGCAGAGCCAGAGCTCGTTCACAGGTAATTTTATATATTGGTAGACCAGTTACTTTAATTGTATCCCAGTTAAGGTGTTATAGGAAAGTGTGTGTATGACGACTTCGATGGCAGAGTGGTCGCCATGCTGGACTGCCATCCGTAAGGTTGCAGGTTCGATTCCTGCGCGGGGGGAATATTTGTAGGAACCACAAATGTTTGTCTCGGTCTGGGTGTGTGTGTGTGAATGAGTGTGTGCGTAGTTTCTGGTGCCCTATAATACAAGTTTCGAACTTAGGGGTCAGTTACTATAATGAGATGATGTACTGAATGATTATGTTATGTATGTATTTGTAGTTAGATAGTTACAGGTAACACGTATTTAACTACGGGTAAGTACGCATAAGACCTATTAAAGTTAGTCTTGTCTCTTTCTTACTTTATATCAAGTGACAAAGACAAAACATGTGAATACGTACTCGGAACAGTTACTTGAAGATGATGAAATAGGCCCTACTATTAGAGGCTAGAGAGATTTATTATGTTATATTATAATCGAGTATGAGCTTAGGAATTTCATATCTGTGATGTTTTGATTAGGGTAACAATGACTAAGTCAAGAATGAGCGAGTTAGAGACCTTAATAATTCTACTTTGATGAAAAAACTAAGTAACATGCGTGTGTACCTATAATTTCTGATACCTTAGATGTAATTTGTAAACCTAGTTAGGGGAGTTGCTACGAAAATGATAGTGCGGTATGTTGCTATATAATGTTATCGGTTTCTTATGTTATCTTCTGCATCGAAGTTTTATAGGTTTTATTAGTTAGGGGTCAGTTACTTTAAAGCGATGATGTAATGGATGATTATGGTTTGTTATATATAGCTAAATTACTTCGATTAAAGTTGTAAAAGGCTTAGGGGAACCAGATATAACTAGGTCTCACTTCTAGCAAAATTCGTTGTCATTATTTTACCCCTTTGAGATACTTTTCGTCCAAATTTCCTTTTAAAAATATTATGAACTAGCGGCGCCCCGCGGTTTCACCCGCGTAGTTCCCGTTCCCGTAAGAATATGGAGATGCTAAAAACCTTCCCACTGAATCACTCTATCTATTAAATTAAACCGCATCAAAATCCGTTGCGTAGTTTTAAAGATCTAAGCATACAAAGGGACATAGGGACAGAGAAAGCGACTTTGTTTTATACTATGTAGTGAAGATGAATCAATAAAAATAAAACACCAAGTATTATTTTTTACTAATATTTCTATTTTTCAATTTATTGTTTATTGGTTTCGAAATAAGATTGTCATCTTTTTATATAATAATTAAGAATTAATAATTGTTTGAGAAACTTTTACTAATGTCTACTTAACTTGACTTAGTTTTGAGAACTAATCAATTACAATTTTTATATTTTCGGTCTATTATTATAGTTAGAATGCGTTAATATTACAAAAATAAATTCAAAATGTATTTTATAACTGCTTATGTCACCATCTTTTTAGAATATGTTTGGCATAAAATAAATGGAATTAAATTATAATAACGGTTATAGTTGCCTTTGTCAGACGGACAGAATGACAGACAGACGTGTTGTCTAAACTTAGTTCAAGAGGGTATTGTGCGATCCCCTTGGGGTGTACACACACTGACAATGTTTTACCAACATGCACGAAGTAACATAATTATACTTGACACAATTTTGTACCAATAAAAATATGCAAGTTTTTTTATTAAAGTACTTTATAAGTATTTTTAAACGATTTGTAGTTAATTAATTTATTATTTTTATATTATATTTATTTACATAAGGCTTTCTATTTTAAATGGAATAAAACAATAAATAAAAATATTTGCTTCTTATACAACAATTACAAAAAAAACATACATTTAATAAATTGTTCTTGTCGGGCATCGAATCTGATACCTCTTGCAACCTAATGGTCACATTTACTAATAAACATTACGTAGGCGTAAAATAACTGTTATTTATAATATTAGCGATTAAGTTTTGTGACGTCAGCAGTTATAATAATATAATGAAATTACGAGATAAATAAAAACATAAGGCTTCATTAGGTATTTTACAAAAGATTTACAATTAAATACTTATTTATGATACAAAATTTGATAGTTTCCATTATATTTTTATTTATCTCCGTAAATATTATCTTAACACCATAAACAAATTTGAAATAAACAATGTTTTCTATCCATTGATTACATTTCAAATTAATATTAAAACATAAATTATAAAAATAATATTCTTGTTCCCCGTATTAAAATTCAATGTTCCAACAAATAAAAAGTTTATTTATCAGTATAAATAACTACGGTATTATTATGGTATTAATTAATAAATTAAAAATAATAAATAAAATTATTAAAGCAGTGACTAGATTCGACAGTGTAAAAAGCGTTAATTTATTTTTCTTTCCATAGGAGAATAAATTCCTAGCATTTAAATATTAAATTAATAATTATCAAGTTCTAAATTGCACGTTTCATTCACTTATATATTAAATTATTAATCTATATTTACAAAATATATTTTAAAAATATTATTTTAATTCGCAAACTTTTTTTTCAACTCAAGCTGTGGTGGTGCGTTGTACCACATTTTGGATTCATGCGTTAATGGTTTTGGTCTTTCGAAGTTCTTTGGCCACAATCGTAGATTTAATTATCGATAAATAAAAATAATACTTTGGCAACATTTCTTCACTTTTCAAACAGTTCTAGCGGTAGTCCCGGTCCAGTAGAATGTAACAAGTTGTATAAACAAACTGACGCATGCTCTGTGCATGAATCCGACGCATTGTACTAATTCATTGTATTGTAGTAACTATCTTTAACTAATTACTAATAGTTGAAATGTGACTATATACAAATGAATTTTTAAATACTATTTTGGCTAAATGTCTCTATAAATTCTTATACTAAAATTGTGCCATTTCGTGTCCGAAATTATAGTACGAACAAATAAATTATCAAATATTAAATTAAATAATTATTCACAAACCTACAAATACTATCTACAACTTAAACGAAAATACATTCTTATAATTTATTTTGTACAGTTTTATAAATACAAAAACAAAAAACATCTAAACAATTGTACAATTATCAATCTTTATGTGAACAGATTAGAGGCGAGTCACGACGAGTCGGGTTTCAATGGAGAGGCAAGTGTACGGATACTTACGATTACGATTTAGACGAATGAAGGGATTGACTTGTGGCGAGTGACAGTGGTGGTGAGGGACAGTGGCGTGGTGATGTGTCGAGGTGGTGGGGGGTGGTGGAGACGTGACGGTGGTGTGGTAATGGTCGGGTGGCAGGTACTCGTATTTAACTCGCCTAATCTGTCACAGAGCGGTGAGGTGTCATGTGTCTAGAGCTAGACGACGCGAGACTCCTGCCCTCAGCAGGGATGAAGTTACTATCATTAAACACAGAATATTGATTATTTGCAAGGCACATTCTCTTAAAAATCCTGAATTTCAATTTTTCATGTACATTTATATAAATCGATGCTCCATAACATCAAAACTTGGTGAACAACTTAAAAGTGAGTGACGAAGCGACTTCTATTCACTGCAATGATATGTATATAATCGTTTATTATATACCCTGTGTCTCGAAAACATATGAGAAGTCATCATGAAACGTGAATGAAAGGAAACATAATAGGTCACGATATATCTACAGGTCCGACCGGGATCCGGGTCCCATGGAGTCGGCCGCGTGAGAGATGAGTTGTGTAATTATTGCTCAGGAAGTTTCGGCTTGCGGCCGTCGGCTCAGTAGCCGTACCCGGCGCCCGGGTACAGCAGAGCCGCGCCGCCGCCCGCCGGTCAGTGCTGCGCCGCGAACTTCATCCGCTTCTGTTTCTGCCGCTGGTTGCAGAACCACACGCGCACCACGTTCTTCTTCAGGTCCAACTTCTCCGCAATCGCCGTGATCTTCTCGCCAGAGGGACGCGGTTGCACCGCAAAATACGCCTCGAGGCTGCGCTTCTCCGGCGCCGCGATCGAGGTGCGTTTACGTTTCTTCTCGCCGGCGGGTAACACACTGGGCGCGTCCGGGTCTCTGCGCTTGTTCTTCGCCTGAGCTTCCGCCTCTTCGAGCCACGCTTGTAGGATCGGTTTGAGGGCGATCATGTTATTGTGACTGAGCGTGAGACTTTCGAATCGACAGATGGTGCTCTGTGAGAGGGCGCCGACGCCGGGCAGCTTGAGGTTGGCGAGCGCCTTCCCGACATCGGCCTGCGTGACGCCGAGCTTGATGCGCCTCTGTTTGAACCGCTCGGCGAAGGCCTCGAGCTCGCGGGGGTCGGTGTCGGTGTCGGGGTGCAGCGCGGCGGCGGGGTGCGCGAGGTGTGCGGGCGGCGCGTGCCCCAGCGAGCCCGCGTGGTGGTGGTGGTTCATCACGTGGTTCATGGCCCCGTACCCGTGCAGCTGGTGGTGCGGCGGCGCGCTCTCGCCCATCGGCGCCAGCGTCGTCATCGACGACGAACTCAACGGGTCCAACATGTCCAAACCTTCCATCCCGTGGTGGCCCATCTGTGAAAAGAAACCCTTTTGTAATTCGTTTTATCATACTGTCAAATTCTATACGATTAAAAGTGAGTGCGCGGGGCGGGAGGGAGATCATTATTGTAGTCCGCCGAATTAACTCGCACATTCAAGTTAAATCGGACGTTTTATTGTAAACGAGCGAGTGGAGGGCGGCAACAATAGCCGCGCTCGGGGACGATATGGAAACATAAACAATCATCTTTGTGCAGATTTGCAGTCATTCTTTATGAGAGCAAACACTTGTTTTTATAGAGGGGTGAGCGGCGTTGTGACGTTGATTGGTAGTGAGTGTACTGCCAATATGCTAAAGTTGTTGACCGGCTTTGTTGCGAAAATGAATGTTTGTAGTGTAGTAGTGCTGGGGCAGCGAGGTACGGACGGCGCGGCGCGGCGCGGGGCCGTGTGCGCGCTTAGCAAATATTAACGTAAGTATTGCCCTCGGAGAACGGCTACCATATAATTTTTATCTGATAATAAAGAAATACAAAAGCATTTAGACATAATTATTACCTATAAAATTATATTAAAGTTACAATGTCAAACAGAAACATTAAAAGCATTAATAAATGATGTCCTTCGAACAATACGAGTCGATGCATGACCGAAATTGAGTATAATTATCCAGGCAGTATTTTTATATTGTGTAAATAAAGACGGACGTGAATGTCAATTTATTGACTCAGTAAATTAACATGGGTAAATACGAAGGACGTAATCACGTGAATAACTGAGTACACGCAATAGTTTGGTTGGTCAAACAAAAAATGTACCTACTCAAAAATATGAAAATGACGTTACAAACTGGAAAATTAAATTTAACGAACCCGAAATAACTCGAAATGGAGGTATTGAGAGAAAGCTTTTGTAATTTAGTGCGACATTTCAGCTTTTAAATCTGTATCTGTATAAAACAAAGTCGGGTTATTCACAACATTTTTAACTCAAGGACGGCTGAATCAACCACATCGATGTTTGGAACAGATGTTCCTTATAACTGGGATTACAATATAGGATACTTTTTACCCGAAAATTCCTAAAAGGATCAAAAATAAGCTGATCCGATAGTAATTTTACTTTTGTTGACCATTTTAAGTATTTTACATTTAGAAAACACATTAAGAAATTTTCATATGCACACTACTTTTGAAGCCTAACAATGTATTGATCTAAAAATGTAAAAGTATTTGTTTGTGCTACTTTTATGTCGAAACGTTGTTTTAGATGGATGTGGTTTTCAGCTTGGATTTAGAGAGAGCTCGACCGTTGACATAGGTTATTTATATCTCAATATTCGTACAGGTTAATCACCTTTAAAACCTGGGCCCCGATTCTCTATATTAAGCTGTGATAATGCTACTCAAATGTATTTTAATATAAACATTATGGCCGCTTTTTTGGTCATTTTGGTATTCTCTTAGTGAAAACTACTCCGCTGACTCAATGGCTCCATAAAACTTAGATGGTTGTCATTTAAACAGTATTCTGACGTTTATTTTTCAAAAAGAAATTTGAATTTTGATATGCAACAATATGGAATGCATGTTTCCTCATTTTTAAATTTGAGATCACCAACATGCGTAACAAACATGGGGATTACGTCTATTTATTTATTTTACAAATAATTTTCTTGGATTTGGGATTATCAACTCGCATTGAGATATAATCAAGAGTGGTCTTTGCTCTGCAGTAAGATCTAACAGACCAATATTGTAGACTTCAAGCTAACTAGACCGCGAAGTGCAACTTATTTTCCCTCTAAAACTCAGTTCAATACATAATTATTTATTCAGTTCGAGTTTCAAAGAAGCACATGAACGCCAAAGAACTTACAAACGAAGACTTAAAGTCAATTGATAAACAAATAACAGTTATTTATATGAAAATTAAATATTAAATGGACAAACTTTACAACAGGTTGGCTTTCTTTCCGAAAACTGTGAATCGATTCGGAAACATCAGCCATAAGTATGTAGTAGGAAACCTTGAGGTGTCTTCCGAAGCTATTTTTATAGGTACAATTGATTATCCTTATATAAAGACTATAACTAATTTTCAGGTATTTAAAAGTGGTGTATTTTCGTAAGTGGGTTTTAACAGCTGTTTCAAACAGTTTAAACCCACTTACGAAAATACATTATTATATATTATAGATTTAGTGGGTTGATAAGTATCCACCATTAGACTCCAATATGGGCTTTCTAACTACCCTATTAATAAATTTTGCACACTTCTGAAAAGACATGGAAATGTTGATTAGAATATAACATAACATAATCATTCACTACATCATCTCATTATAGTAACTGACCCCTAACTAAGCTCGAAGCTTGTATCTAGGGTATCAGGAACTACGGACACACTCATTCACACACACTATGTTATTTATATGTTTCATTATTTGTATTTTATTGTGAAGATGTTGTTGAAGTGTCTAAATAAACAAATAAATAATTTATAGCTTGTATTTTATACAAAAAACTGCATTTCCGTGTACCGTGTGTTATTAAAGGATATAGGCGCAAACAACGACGGGAGGGCCGCTCGCTGGCACCGCATGCCCCAGGGTTACTTATTACAGCCAGGACCCTCCCCAGAGGTCTCTATATCACAATTACACATACCATTCCGTGTTGCACGTAACGTTACTAACACAATAAAAAATTTTACCAAAACTGTTTGTGTTTTTCGTTACTGTTTACTAAAGTGGAACTAGTGGAGTGTTCCCTGGTTTTGGTTGTTTTTTTTAGCTGGTATGTCTAAGATTGGTGTTGAGATAGGTGAAAAATTATATAAAATTTTCAATGAATATTATTAATACATTTTTTTAACTTTGACACAAAAAGATTTCAAAGATTGCCACCCAAGTCAGATAGATAGATAGATATTCTTTATTGAACATACACACACAAGGACATATTACAGAAACAGACAAAAACATTTGGTACATGGACAAAGGCGGTCTTATTGCTGAGAGCAATCTCTACCAGACAATATCTAATTTTTAATGTTTTTTTGTTTGTATAAATAAATGTATCTTCTATTCAGGAATAAGCAGACATTATCATGAGAATATCGTAGTGAAACCACGAGGAGTTGCGATGTTTAAATGATACTTCCTGCTATTTTTATTACCAAAGAAAAACCTTCTTGATAATACTATGCGTGCAGATTATTCATCAAAAATAAATAATACTCATAATCATACTGAACCTTGATAAAATTTATCTAAAAATCAACAATCATAAAAATATGATTTCTTTGTAATAAACAATAAATGCTAAAATAAAATACCCAAAATTACTTATAATTGTATCACCATATGTCACATATGAGCCCTAATTACGAACGTTTTCATTGCCTGATTTAACCACAAATCACAGGTGTAATTATCTTTTATTAAAATGAACTCTACAACATTGTATTAGGGTTTAAATTTCCTGAATAATAAATTAAATTATGGTACACATGTAAAATAACAATTTCTAGTCACAATGTTTTTACGTTTGTATTGTGTTAGTATTGAAGGGAAGACCATCCCCAACTTTGTCATTTTCAAGGTTTAGTGTTGGGAATTATATTATTTGGCTAATACAGTCGATATATCGAATAATCCTAACTAATATTATAAATGTTGAAAAAGTTTGTTGAGCTCTCATGTCTTAAATACTCAATTCATTAGGTATAACGTAAACGAATTTCTCAAAATTCTTATAATGAAATAAAAAATATAAAAAATCACGATGTAAACGACTGATTTTTTAACCAAATTCTGTTTGTAAATTTTTACCAAAAAGTAATAAGTATTTCGTAATAACTATACAATCTTCTTTTATAGAAGGTACTACTTCTTAAGCTCATGTGTTCAAAGAAACTAGGTATAAAAATGTATTGGGTAATAGGTCGCATCGGATTTTTATCAAATAAGAACAAAAGTTATCGATACCCGCATAAATAACATCACTAGCAGTCAATAATATTGCAAGTGGATATTAAATAAATTATAATTTCCTTTAATAATGATTTGTATCATAACGTTATGATTTGAACAAGTGGCAGAGAGTTTACGGAGGGAGCCGATCTCAATCCATTAAATGAGCGGTTTGAAACAAATTTTACAAATCGTTGCGTTATTTTTATTTTATTGTATGGACTTGCTCGTCTTTACACTAGTCTTCCTTACCCGTTGATTTTCTATATATTTTTAAGCGGTCTTTGTATTGTCAGTAAAAAAGAATTATTTTATTTGTTTCAGCCGTAAGGGAAGTAGGTAATTTTTATTGAAATATTAAATGCGTAGATTAATATATTTTTAAAGAAATTATGTGAATATCAGATTATTTTATTTATTATAAGTATTATACGTAGAATCTCCAACCCCAGTATGATAAAATAAAAAAATAAGTATAATATTATAAAGAATCTGTATTTACCACGCAGTGGGATCTTGTAGGCCAATACTTGATTTTACTTTTTTACGTATAGGTAATCTAAAATCGTATAGCTGATGTTTTAACCAAATATCGTTTGTAAAATTATTTATTAAAATAAAATATTTCAATAAATAATAGCCTTTGCCCAGCAGAGGGCAGTATAGGTTAAAGAAAAAAAAGTCGGTATAAAACGTTACAACTGGAATCGCTGTGTTCATAGCCACACATTTATCGCGCCCCTAAATTGTAATGTATGACACATGAGTGTCAATTCACAACTGTAAGTGCCATTTGATGAACTGTACACTTCGAAACATATTTTATCTTATTATTATTAGCGATAAAGTGGCAAATTGTATCTAAATATAATTATTTATTGAATTTTATGTTTTTAAACACCAATGCCGAATGTTTGTGAGTGTGGATGAGTGAAACTACTGAATGGATTTTAATGAAATTTGGTACAGATGTTCCTCATACCTAGGAATAACACATAGAATCCCAAAATTCCCACGGGATAAGGATCCACGCGGGTAAAACCGTGGAGCATAGCTCACTAGCTATGCCCCTAAACTTCGATTCGTAACTAGTCAAGTGCTAGTCTACTGCTAGCTTTAGAACTTATAAGCCGCATAAGTTTGTCTATATAGATATATGTTATTCTATCGCGTAAAAACTAATAGATTTAAGTGACATTTGGTACAAATGTTTATTATGACCAATAATACATATTTAACATTTAACATAATTTAACATAATCATTTACTACATCATCTCATTATAGTAACTGACCCCTAACTAAGCTCAATAAATAATAGTGAAATAATAATAAATAATCAATAAATAATCCTAACATATATAGTGCTGTTTAGTTCAAAATTCCCAAGAGATCGATATTTATGCGGGGGCACAGCTAATCGATATTTAAAGATAGTAAGTATCACTACAATGTACCTTTCTGTCAGTCTGCTTACAAGTCTTATAAGGGATACAAAGTATCCTATGTGTTATTCTCAGTTATCAAACACATCTGTACCAAATTTAATCTAAATCGGTTCAGTAGTTTTAGCGTGAAAGATTTACAAACATCCAAACTCACATACAAACTTTCGCATTTATAATATTAGTAGGATAAACATCTAACTCCAAAGTTACTTAGGTACGTATTACCAGACATAACACTTGTACGTTCAATCAACAATTCAGGAACAATATTCGGTCAATCACATTCCGTATTGTGTTCAAAATTTCCTTAGCCGTAACAATAAAAAACAATGGCGGCCCGGGACCAACCCCATGTAATACCAGACGATCTCTATACATCGAATAGTGCATAAAATTACCTCATTTTTATAGCACAAAGAACATACATCTTATCCGTACCCTCCGTTCCCGATCCCAGAGGAATAAGGGACCCCAAACATACAGCTTCCATACTTAAAGATTTCTTCAATACGGTACGCAAACATATAGAAATGCATTTATTATTATTATTTATGCCCGCGAAGGCGCGGAGCGGTACAATTTGCTTACAATTTTACGAGTTCACTTTAGTTTTATAGATGTGGAATTCGATTGGCATGATTCGTATGGATTGATGCTGGGACGCATATTTTTATTGCTGAAGAAAGGTTGTGTGAGATTCATAATATTTATTTGTGTTGGGGAGAAGGCTACGGTTGTTCACTTGAGAAGAGAGGTGATGTGTACCTATGTACTTAGGTAAATATGTATTGTACGTATGTACCAGTAAGTGGGCAGGTTTTCTGCAAAGACTAGGCCTTTTAGAGAGCTCTAACTATTGTCAATAATGTTAGTACCAGCACCGACGTGCAAGAAATTAAAAGCCTCTCTATTACGGCTAATAGGGGGAACAAACAAAGGAACTTCACTTATAAAGCAGTATCAAATTAAATAGGAAAGAATGAATAGGAAATAAACAGGTATCTTCCATGTTAGGCTATATCATCTTCCATCAGGCGAGTTACAGTCAAGTGCCTACCTAAAGTGAAAAGAAATCCTATTAAAAGAAACAAAAGTACCTGATGTGGTCTGGCGTTGTGTGGTGGCGGGCCTCCGACCCCATGGTGGTAGACCATGTCATGCTTCAGCTGTGGAAGAGGTGGACCTGGTTGAGGGCCTGACTGGTGCTTGCTGATGTCCACTGCCGCCAACGCCTCCGCCCGGCTGAGGAGACCGTCATTCAACCCGCTGAAGAGGTCACCCTGTTTAACAAATGGAATAAAACGTACAGTGAGAAGCTGATTATTGGTTGTTAGATAAATTATTTAGAAAATAATAAATAATGGCCAGTTACATAAAACGCTAAGCAAAATAAAAGTATATTGTTTTTAGACAAACTATTTGTAACAGTTGAATGAATCGTAAAATAGTGCCAGTAAAATCAATTCTGTCTTAAATTCAGATATAAGACAAAGTTGGTCTTTAGGACAAGTTGCAAAACCATGACCTAGTCAATATAAATGATAATATTAATTTCTTTCACCATAAAAACAAGGTTGTTCTTATTTCAAACACAATGAACCAGGATTTTAACACAATCACAGTAGCTAATAAACTAACGGAGGGCTTAAAGTGGAACAGCTTTTAGATTTACACAAATAAAGATGATAAAAATACTGTGACAAAAAGAAATACTCCACCGATAAATAAAAAGCAATTTGTTCAAAAAGGATCGTATGACTCCCATGTAATATTCACATCAAAATATAAATCTATTAAAAACATCAATACCGTCTCCATAATAAAGTTACAGTACGTTATCACTCGTTAGTGCGCTCGTACGATGTATTTTTGGCTGTTATTTTCATTAAAAGAGCGCTCTGTGAAAATTAATCAAGTGGAAATTCACACGTAAAAGACTTAATATAGTTGGTTTCACTAATTCGGAGACGCAATGTGTCGTCGCATTAAATAATCATGGACAACTGAACCCACGGCCACGTTTTTCCCGGGATCAGTTTAAATTATTTATGAGTGACTCTGACCCACGGTAGTCGAGAGTCGTTACTCCACTACGGCAAGCTTGCCTGCAAAAATAATACGTTATTTTGTCAAGTATTTTCGTGTTTTTAATTCTAGTACACCCGTGTTATGACTTCGACATTTTGTTTGGTTTTAGATCGGCTAGGTTGTTACTGAAGGAGCTCTTGAACCCGATAATTAACAGCAAATTACTTCGAAAACTTTTCATATTTTAGGTCGTTATCGAAGTAATTTTGAAAAAGATAATGACTACTGATAATTAAGTTTGATTTAACGTAAGTACGTTGGAAAATAACCTATTTTTTTAGTTTAAAAGCGTGGTAAGAAAATATTCGATAGTGAATGCGAATTTCTCGATATCGGGTGGAATTCCCGTCCCTAAGCAGTTAGTTTTGAGTCCCAGCACATGTGTGGCCGCGGTCTGACTTCCAAACACGTAGTTTTATACCCCACGACCACTTTTAAAGTAATAGTTTCTTTTCGATCTGCTTCAAAACCCTTGTTGGTTTACGATACCGCACCAATGTACGGGCTGAATATCAAATGTAACACGATTATACCGGCTTTAAGGTGTTCATTTTATATTACACAAATAATTGGAAATTATTATTAATGTGATCGACTGTACTATCGCTATTTGGTGTGTTAATTGAATTTGTTTTAAACAGTAATTTAATTTTGGTTTCAATAAATACTCGTTACAAATATCTACTGCATACTTTTACGGTAATAATTGTTTAATATGAATGGCGTGGTAACGTAATGAATAAACATAGGGGGTCAGTTGTCATAATAAGATGATACAGTGAATAATTTTATAGACTATTTGAAAACACTATTTGATTTTTTGTTACAGATTAAACTGAGAATAGAAATTTCCTTGGATCAGTTTGCCATCTATCACAGCTGTGATGTAGCTTTTATATTTAAAGGATTTTAATAAATCTACAGTATCTACATCTACACTAATATTATAAAGAGGAAAGATTTGTATTTTTGTATGTAACGAATAAACTCAAAAAGTACTGGACCGATTTTAATAAATCTTTTTTCATTAGAAATCTACATTCATCCTGAGTAACATAGGCTATATTTGATCCCCGTATTCCCACGGGAACAGGAACCACGCGGATGAAACCGCGAGACGCCGCTAGTGTACTTATATGGTGAAGCGATAGGAAGATGAGTAAGTAGAATAAAAAACTCTGATAGGTATAAAAATAATTTCTTGTTTTTAATTTCTGAATCAACTAAAGCTCGTTTTTGGCAGTTTTTCTAGACAGATATGTCTAGATGAAGAGAAAAAGATATCTTTCTAAAAAATCCTAGAATCTATATCAAACAAATACTATCGTAAAAACGCGAAAAAAACGTAAAACATTTTAAAGAACTCATCTTCACCAAAACTTCTAAATAAAAACAGATAAAAAAGATGTCAAATAAAAAACATTGTTGCAAATTGAATTATATCTCGACAAAAGTTCTTGAAACATTACACGGGGTGTTAAGTGTGAATTACTGTCAATCCAGGGCCGCCCTAAAAAATGGGCTTCAATCAACCGTGGGAACACGCCCGCCCTAAGTAATGCGAGATACGTTGTAATTGGCGAACGGCACAGTTTTAAAGAGATGCAACCTCGTGAGAAAATTGGTTGAGAAATATAATGGAAATTAGCGATAGTAGATACATTTTTGTGAAGTAAAATTAGAAAGTGTGATATACTGTTAGCTGTTAATTACGTTTAATGATTGTATATATAGTTAGAACTGTTTTTTCCCTGAAAATAAAATTAAATACTTAGGGCCTATTTCACGACCTTTCAAGTAACGTTACTCACCAAGTAAAGTTAGTTTTGTCTCTTTCTTACTTTATATCAAGTGACAAAGACAAAACATGTGAGTATTTACTCGGAACGTTACTTGAAGATGGCGAAATAGGCCCTTAATTGTGTATTTTAGTTCAATATTTAATAATACGTATATAAAATTATCAGAGCGATAGATACACGTTTGTGAAATAAAATTGTTAGTATCAATTAATAAGGTATTTTAATTCATTATTTAAATTATACAAAGTGACAATTTGGTAAGTATTTTGAAATATATTTAGAAAAAAATATGACGGAATGATTTTTTATTAGACACATACAATATTAGGTCTTATCTTTTATTTACTGTAGGTTCATTTAAGAAATGGTTTGTTTTTAAACTACTTCAAATAAGACGAGGTTCTAATTGTTTTGTTTGTTACCTTATTTAAGGACCGATTTGTTTTATTTTATTTAAAGATAATACATGAAGTGTAATTTATCACATTTACTTATACATATGTTTGTTCAAAACGTTTGTCTTTTTATAGAAAATGTTATTTTTGAGTCATTATTTTGTTATGTACAAGCTTTTCTTAGTTTAGGATAAGGTGACAATGTATGATATACGAACATTATATTAGCACTCAAATTATTATGATTAACGGGATATTTACCATGTATATTATTTATTTCGACTTTCCGATATCTCGACGCTGTTGCAAGCGCCATGATCACGGATAAACTGACTGACACTGTTCATCCGTGATCATGGCGCTTGCAACAGCGTCGAAATATCGGAAAGTCGAAATAAATAATATGCACGGTAAATATCCCGTTAATTTTAATATTTTGAGTGCTAATAACCATGATAACTATAAAAACTATATTATATTTGCTGATAGAAACACATAGGTACTTCGACACGCAATTGAAACCGCAGAAAACAATGCAGTTAGTAGGGCGTAATTACGAACCAAATCCAAAGTACAGTCATCCTTTCAGTGGCAGATTGTGCCTCTGTACTAACAAAAACATAAAGAGAATATATTCAAACGAAATCTCTGTAACACTTGATACCCGACATATTTAGAGAGCAGAAACACCTACACAGTATTTCGTACGAGTACCTATTGATAATAATATATGATGTGGATAAATCTATGAAAATGTGATTGAGAAATTTTGTTAGCATTTCTGATAAGTTCGGAAGATATTTAGTAGGTAAGTTCATAATATATGTTTAAAATTATAGTTTGATGATAATTTAATGTATGTTTTGGAACAAACTTTGTATTTAGATAAATAGCTTTAGATTTTAATATATTGTATCTTATAGTCTGATTTTGATATGACGGCGTTGTAATGAATTGTCTTAGCCCAAAGATATTTTTATGTCTAATTTATAAAATACTTAATGCCTATTACACGACCTTCAAGTACAATTACTCACCAAGTAAAATTATTTATTAATTATTTATTTATACATAACACGTGAGTTACTCGGAACGTTACTTGAAGATGGTCATAGGCCCTTAGCGAGGATAATTCATTTACTTAGGAAAAACTCTACCCCAATCGAAAAATATATATTTTCAGATAAAAATTCTAATAAAAAAACAAAGCCGAATCGAGTACCTCCTCCTGTTTGTTAAAAGGAACAACAACATTTGATGTTATTTTTACTCAACAAATTAAGCTTGGAGAGTTTGCTTTTAAACTCGCTCTCTTGCTCGCTTTCTAGTTATAAGTAATTTGTAAGATAATATGTTATTGATTTTGACTAACATCAACATTTTATTATTAAACCAAACATATACATAGTTATTAATGTCAGTATGCACAAAAGGACCTAAATTGGGGGTTTTTAATTATTATGTATGCTACGGTATGCACCGATTATCAAATTCTTAACCGTGATAAAAAGTTGCAAGTGTCGATTTCAAAGTAAATGTTTTTCCGACTACGGGCTGAAGATGATGATGAAAATCAAATGTATTTCCATAAGACACGAAGAAATGTGAAAGAAATAATTTACTTTCTCAAGTGTAAAAGTTTCCGAGTTGTCCGTTTATTATAATTCATAAGTGATTGCTAATCGGGGGCCGTAATAAATTAAATTATAAAGGGTGTATCATCCCCTATTGTTACAGGACACCCTAAAGTTAACTTACAAATTGTGCGTATGACAATTATTGTAACCTGCTTGTGGCAGCGGTTCTTAATCTTTTTAACAAGTGAATTGTTTAATGATTGTATGGTTATTAAGTTTGAGAGCCGCTGGGTTAAGTATGATTAAATAATGATACCTACATAAATAAATTTCCTAAAGTATGTAAAATCTTAAAGAAGGGCTTAACTAATTTGGCTTTATTATGCAAAAAAAGCGTTGCAATTTACTTTTAGAAAATTGCATTAAAGCTGCTAACAACTATTTACTAAAAACTCATACGTAAAATACGTAATTATAGTTACATTCGGACATAGAATCGTACCAATCCATACCTTTCTAAACCCTCAATAAAACCAATAAAACATAATTAAAGCTCTTAAAACAGAACCCACAAATCGAAACAAAAAAACCTTTCATTATTTCCGAACAAAAATCTTCAATAAGTACAATCGGAGACAAAAACTTTAACATTAAATCTAATGCACTTCAAATTTTCCGTTCGAGTGCCGTAAATCTTAAATACACTTCAATTTTTGTTCGAGTGCCTACTATTAAATAAGAGCACTCAAAATTTTCCACTCGAGTAGTATTGAGTATAGTCGTAGTATATCTATTAACGGTTCATCCCTCGCTGCATTAATCCATTGGCGTTATTACTCATCAGTGCTGTATAGGGTTAAATAGCGACATTTCTGATCCCCTGTTGCCTAATGTCAGTATCAAATGTCACAGAGATGTAAAAGCAGAGGGGCGGCATCGTGATTAGTCAGAAGTAGCTTTGTAATGGTAGTGACAAAAGTGTTTTCGATTTATATGCGATTTGTTTAATATTTATTATCAAAGAATTTTGTTTTGGAAGTACTTTTATTTGGAAATATAGTTATAGTGGTTGTTTAAAAGTATATTTGTAGATATACGAGTATAAACATAAGTGTTTGTTTTACCCATTTTTAGTACACATTCATTAATACTGCTTAGTGTTAATTCAAAGTGTTTAATTTTTATTGAATTAATGATCTTTTTTTATTCATAAGTGAAATATGTTTATTAATTCAATTTACTTTTTTTCTTTCATAATTTGACCATTCGTACAAAACTACAAACAAATATCTATTCCACAACACCAAAAACAGCCAAAAATACACCAAAATCCAACTCCTACTCAAACCATTTCGTGCGCGAGCGTACCCTTAGCCTGCCTGGGATTATGCGTTGCGCACTTAGCTATTACGACGAGAGAGGTGAAGTGGGGGCCGGGTGGGGATAATATTATAATCACTACTTTTGATCATAAAACACCATAATACTGCGTTGTTTTGCATTTTGTCATTAGGCTATATTTATCCAGAGATGGAAATAGAAGGCTTTAGTTTTTTGTTTTATGTACATACTTAGTATATTATGGGTACTTTGATATCTTTTGAAGATAGAATTTTGTAATCTTATTATTAGCAATGCATTTTTAATCTGTATTTTTAGCACTAAACCAGGTCTTAAAATCTAATCTGAATGATTTGGAACGAAAGCACAGATTATATGGTTCATTGAATGAACAATACCATAGATTAATTTAAGTTTTAGGATTTCTTGGTCTAACGTTTGTTCTGGAACGCTAATTTCTAAAACCAAATCCAACTTCAATATCGGTTTTGTAGGTTTAAGAAACTGATGGTTAATGTTTATTTTGAGTCGTGATCGGCAACCAAGTTTCATCACTGGCCTCTCAACATCAAAACGGCGCCAACTGTACCCAAACCCCTCTGACTTTTAAAGTATTTTCAGAAACCGTAAAGTAGACTTAGAAACCTCTTCCTGATAGATAAAAACTAATTCTCATGTTAAAATCATTTTTTTATTTATTGAGATATTGTAAATAGTTTTATATCTAATCATGTGAAGGTAATAACTTTTATTATATCATAAACAAAATGTACATTATTGTTTTTTACAAAGGAATAAAGCTTTTAAATTTTTTTTTTATGTAGTCTGTATGAATAAATCATGATGTTTTTATTTACAAACACAAATATTTTTATGTAACGTGAATTTATTTGTTCCATTTAAATATTTACTTGCTCCGCGATCTAACAAAGTCATTGAAATTTAAATTAATTACAGTTTGAAAAACAATTCGTAATCTTGTTATTGCGTTTAAGAATGATATCTTGATTCAATTTTTCATCAACAAGAAGATTTATTCTGTATAATATGTATCCCCTACTACTAGTATAAATCATATTAATTTTTTAAACAACTAATTTAATAAGAACAAAATGCCACCTTGACCAGTCTGAAAGTATGTTCTAATATAAAAGAAAATTGTTTCATAAACAACAAACTAAATTAAAAAGAAAATACAACCAAATAACCACCTCTTATTCGGTAAAAAAACGTATCCCAAACATAGTTCCAAATCCCACTGTAATTTGTATAATAATTTAAGTTCGGAACACCGCGACCTTCCGAACACCACGGTGTGGCCTATCACGCTACTTCTGTAGTTTAATTAAACTCCCTCCGGTTAGATCAAAACAATAGTACCTACTGACGTTATATATTTTATATTTAATGTGAACACCTGTATTTTTTTATTACATTTTCTCGTTATTTTGTTTGTTTGTTTACGTTTGACGCACACATAGTACGTAGAGAGACATTTTTGTGTCGTAATAGTACGTTGAGTTGAGAGACACATTTGTGTGTCGTGTGGTGACGTCACATTTTAAACATAAGTGTCGCGTTGTGTCATGATGTGTCACGATCCTATGACGTTGTTCTAATTGACAATGATTGTATGATGAGTCTATGCATCTAATCGTGTGATGTGTGTCAAACAAACAGATTTCTTCAGTGTCCTTTATTAGAACTCGAAAGTCGTTCACGAGTATATAAGATCGTATCGTGCGATCGTACGATCATTGCCAATTACGACGGCGCTTTTTAGTTTCATACATTTAGTATCAATAGCTTAGAGGCATATAAGAGTGTCGTGCTTTGTCGCTCGCTACGGTAGTGTGTGACTCACTCTTTCTCTCTCTACTGATACTAAATAGATGAAACAGATAGCCTCGTAGAGCATCATGACACAAGACGACACTTGTGTGACACGACACATTGGTGTCTCTGTTTAAGTTTTGCTCTATGACAATTTACTTGATACTGCCCCCTAGCATAACTGTGCGTGATAAAATATATCGACACCACGATATAATATCGATTTCGCGTGCATGACTAAATGAATTACGGCGTGCTACGATATGATAAAATTAAATATGGCGGGTATTTTTATCATATTTTGACAGTTGGATGTCGATAAATCATTATATCTATCGCGTTTTCAAAGTCATGCTAGCCCGACTGGTACATTTACAAAGTGTTTACGGGCAAAAGACATCTGTAGAGTTGGTTATTTTAATAATTTATGATTTGTTGTATTTTGTTATTAATTTTATAAAAAAAAACAAGGATTTTTTTATAAAAATGTGTTTGTTCAATATTTTTAAACAGTTTCTTTGACTATTTTTTTCCACAGGGATTAAATAATTTTAATATCTTCCACATCCACTGAAATTTAGAATCAATGAAAATTAAAATCAACATATATTAAAACACGGGGCCGATTAATTCTTCTTTTGTAAGGCTCTCTGTGCTTCTTTGATAAATAAATCATTGTCATATGTACTTTAAAAACATGTTGTTATTCACAAAATTATCAACAAATTCATAAGGAAATATTTTTTTTACAGTTCAATAAACTTACCTACCTATCCGTGGCTCGTTGAAGTAAAATCCTGTTTTCCCCGATGTCCTGTCTATCCCCTAATACAATCTAGATAAGCAGCAAAATAATCGCTCAGCCAACAAATTAATAAAGTATCTTTGGCCAAAGATAGTCGCCAGGCCAGTCGCAAATGGCAAAGAAAGGGTGTTTCATACAAACTGTTAATGTATCTAGGGTAGGTGTTATTAATGTCGAAGTATTAAGAGTGGACTTAGTAAACTTACATTGTGCCGCGGTGACCATGAATTGCACATGAGCGACGCATCCTCCAGTATACGACTCTGAAAAGAGAAAACCTGGTTTTATAGACGATCATTATTATATTAAATGTATTAGGTTTATTCCTTGATGTGTATTGTATTAAAACAAAAAAAAAAACAAGGCTTTTTTTTATAAAAATGTGTTTGTTAATATTTTTAAATAGTTTCTTTGACTATTTTTTTTCCACATTAGGGTATAATTTTAATAACTTCCACATCCACTGAAATTTAGAATCAATGAAAATTTAAAACAGGGGGCCGATTAGGGCTCATACCGCACTGTATAATTCCGGTAATAAAGTTTAAAACTTCCCTTGCACATTGACTGAAAGTTCTTTGCAAGAAACCGTAGCAAATAGTGTAGCAAATCATAGTCTTGCTACGCGTTGGTTAGTAAAAGTTCTTTGCAAATAATTACGTAGCAACATATTAAGTTTACAAACGTTATCAACTTTGCTACAACACACTATAGAACTATTTTAACTCCTTTGTAGTTATAGTTTATTCACTATAAGCATCTTTAACTTCTACTATAATTACCATTTAAAATTTACTCAATAAACTTTACAAGGCTGACGTGCTGTCAATTAATCATTGGCCGTAAGAAACATTCGATTGTCGTTAAATGCAAGACAAATTGTCGCAAACAACCTTGTAATTTGTTTTATAGTGCGGTAAGGTCGATGGACGGGAAAATGCTTAGTTTCACCCTAGATATTAGTACTATGGGAACACACGGACCGCAACAATTATTTAATTAAACATTTGCTGCCTCATTTGCGTTCCATTTTTAGTCTGGTTTAACAAAACCTGGTAAGCATTTGACACTCAGTCAAATCTGTCACTTTGACAGTATTCAAAATTGTACATAGATCAGATTGTAAAACCTGGTTTAGTACTAACCGGACTAAAAATGCAACGCAAATAAGGCAGTTGCCGATAATGAGAAGGTTTACGATAGGTAAATCTATAGGTATTATGGTCAAATGTTAGTACAGCAAAAACTTGAAAAGGCATGACCGATTTCACACTTTATGGTGTAATTGAGTGGGTGCATCTATTAAACCCGATAACCAGTGTGTGACTGGCATCTCGAGTTGACTGACGGCAGACTTTATCCATATCTTACTTATACCATACGGACGATCTTATCCACATGTTTTGGACGGGAATAACAATTTAATAATTCTGTTTCCGCTACCGAGATGTCTCTGTATACATGTATGTACAGTCATCGTCAGTTAAAAGGTACCGCAGTTGGTTGGCAGTACCAAATTGAGCATTATCTGACGCTGCCTCTACGTCATCGCACTTCCGAAGAGCTACTGTTTCATTGCTACAAACAGTTGACCATTAATATCAATTTCGTAGACAAATTACGAAAGTATTACATCATTTCTTGTTGTTAGTTGCATAAGAAATACTATAAATGACCATTAGTTACCATAATGGAGCTTAAACTGTTTGTTGTTCGTTAAAAATAGTTTTGAAGGTTATATAAGCAGTATATGCCATCGATATGGCTGAATAATATAGCGACATGTCGTGTAGAGCACGGAATCTTAAACCGCGAACTCCAGCGCGAGTGAATCGTCCGAAAGAAATTATGTGCTTTGTGATCCATTCTAATTTTTTGAACAAGTTTTATTTGCCTTCATGCGTATCTATGTATTTTATATGAATACTTTTAAAACATTATCTGCGAAATATTTTTTTTGTAAAGTAAAATAAGTATTTAGAACTAAATATGTCTACATGTTTTTTGGTACGCGTCGACGTCGTTTGTTTATGGTTAATTGGGATATATTTATTTTCGTTTTTTTTTTCAATGTGTAGTGTTCGTGTAAATCAAAGATATTAATTGGTATATATTTATTTACTCAATTTCCCTACGTTTCGTATTGAGTAAATAGGTATGTCTCTTTCTAATAACTAGTGAAAGAACATAGTGTACTTTAGTACTTAATAGAAAACTCTCCATAACCCAAGACAGTGTATGTCAATTCATACACACGGCTGACATATTTAGATATGCAACACTAGTGTAAATTCACACCTAGACTATAATTTCGCTAACGCCTATCCTATGTTATATGAAATTACTACCTCTGAAACTGTTCCTTAAAATTATAAAATCAATAAAATAGTCTTCATAACCGCAACGGAAATGTAGTGCCATTTTAGACCTTAAAAGTGTTGTTTAAAGTTGATTTTTCGAAGTGAAGTTATTATTGTCTGTTTGTCCTGTATATCACCCGTAATGGCTAGATAGAACAATGTACAACACACGACAAAAGTGGTTTTAAACTAATACCCGCTTTGAACGTTGTAATAGTCCCTACTTATGTTACCAATTGTACCTGTATATTTACCTTGTTCAGAAGCAATTGGAAAGAAAAACATGTTGAAAATTGTGTTCGATAACATAATGTGTTCGGTTGTGTTTGGAAGTGCATACAAATTCATGACTTATTTGTTTCGATTTACAATTCATTTTTGAATGTAGGTGAGTTTTGAGAAACCCTAAAATTGATGTCTCTTTGTTCTACCAAATATAAATAAAATGTCTTTGTTACTTTACTGCTTCAAACTAAGAAAATTCTTGACCTTATTTGTGTTGTATTTATTCTTGTGCCGAGTAATTTTGATGCAATATTTAGATATTTTTAAAATTAGGATCAGGTTTTAGATCACCAACATGCATAGGGCGAGCGTGGTCACACCATCCTCCTTATTTTTCGATATATTGAAACTTTTTATCCCACAATTCCCACGGGATTTGGATTTACGCAGGGATAAAATCACGGGACATACTTAGCTAATATTTGATGTATTGAAACCTTTTTATCCCAAAATTCCCACGGGATAAGAATTACGCGGGAAAATCACGGGGTACAATTAGTTATAAATATTAAAGTCCGTCACAGTCGAACTGAAATAAGTACTATAATTGAGTGTAATTAAGTACCGACAATTACTCAAACGGCAATTTAATTATTTTAACTTTAATCTGTTTTTAATGGTTACCCTAACGGCGTCATCAATAACTGATATTAATGATAAATAATAAATGATTTATGAAACTAGTCAAAGGACAAAATGTTAACATAACAATGTCATACTTATGATTAAAGTGGGAGTTCACTTTAAGTTATAGGATGAAGAGTAATAGTAATTTAAGTTATAGAAATACAAATAATAATGTACCTATAGGATACATACAAATAATGTTAATATTATGATTAATTAATTATGATTAAAAACAAGGAAATAAGTTTTAAAATATCAATGGAAATCCTAATTGTAGCTTATATACTCGTATATTTACTGCCTGAATATCAAAGTAAGTTTATGTATTCTTTCAAATTTTCAAAGTTTTCAACTGATCATGATATTCTTTTAAAAACATCCTGTTAGAGATACCGATTGAATAAAGGACATAGATAAGCTATAATTCAATCATTCACAAAGACTCAATAGACAGGGGATGCAGGTAAAGCCGCAAGATATAGCTAGTTTAATAATATGACAAGATGATCACATTCAGGGCAGGGAGTCTTACCCCGAGGGCGTGAAACCTCTTTGCAGGGACCACTGGGAAGTCTAATAATATACGTATATGACTTGTATGATCACAATCGAAATAATACGGTTTATTTACAAGCGATCTACCAAGACTTCGTACGGGTGCATTTTTGAAAATATTCGACCAAATACGACATCGCATAGAATGCACCTATGCGACCTTCTCCTTCTCCGTCTCCTTCTATATTTTTCAAGATTTTCTTAGTTCGTGCAATCGTTTTTTTACAATTACAAACAGCAATAGCAAACGACCAATCATGAAATGTTGGTCGTTGGGTGTATAGTCAGTCTAAAGTTATCCGTGTTTGTATTCTGGTTTATGTACCACTAGCTATGTATCTCTCAGTATTCTCACATTTCGTGTCTTTTCACTGGCACTTGAAATGACGTGATGCAGGATATTAAAAAAGCTTTTGAGTGAGCACGTTTGCTGGACTAGCAAAATCTAGCCCAGTAGACGTATTTCCTAGGGGTCAATGACACATTCCGTAATCTGAATTATAATTAAACAACTTGTTATGTAACTGTCATTTGGGTTAATACACAACTACCGATTATTTTGAGCTTGCAACGTATAGTCTGGTTGGTCAAGCGGTTGTAGCGCTCGGCTTAAAAATATGAACCGCCAAGGAGTTAGTGTTTCGATTCTGGGCGACGCTGATTTTAATTTTGTTTAATTATTTTAAAAATGCATGAACGTTGGTGCGATTGCATTGAAGGGGCATTAGAGGTCATGTCGTCGTGGTTGCAAGACGCTTGACGACAGTGGCAGTGAGTTGGCATAAAATCGAAATATCGAAATTAAGTACATTATACATACTTATGCCATTTAGTATTATTGCCTATTTTGATTTACTATCAGTGAGTGTGTGTTTCTTCGAGACGGGGTAAGTTACATTTTGTTTTGTTATTAAAATCATAGGTTTTGAGGTGCTATCTAGTTCTAATATAAATTTAATTGTTGTAGCTTACGGATATGCCCTTCTTGGTTTGGATGAAATTAAAGTACTTACTTAAATCACAATACAAATACATCACCGGCAAGATAGCACGAGGCACGGTTTAGGCAGGATTCCTTTACAAAAATCCTCCTGGCGCCCTCATTTAGGATAATTTAATAATTAGTGTAGAATTGTAGCTTGTAATTTAACATTAGGATAAGTTGTTTGTTTACTAACCTTAGTACTTAAATACAGTTGTTACTATATAATTTATCTCGTTTGATTGTGACCAAAATAACCCGTAACAAATGGCGCCCAACGTGGGGCGCTATTTGTTACGGGTTATTTTGGTCACAATCAAACGAGATACAAATTGAACGAAAAGCCGGATAAAAACCTTTACAAACGTTTAGTAACGAGAATATCACATGTGGTGAATCGACTAGGCCTAGTAGTTGCTGTTGAAGGGATAGACAAGGAGAAGCAAAAAGCGTTAACCGACAAAGCTATAATTTTGTTAAAAGACCTAGAAAGAAAAGACGACATAGATGATGATGAAAAGATTACGCCAGAAATGAAAGAGGAACTACAAAGAACACTAGGTGAAGATGCTAAAAAGATTCTCGAAGACATAGAAAGTGATGCAGTTGCCAGCGCCACAGGGCCTTCGTCGTCAAAGGTGGAATTTAGGGAACAGGGCGATATGCCAGGTCCGGAGCAAAGGAGGGTTAGCTTTGCCAATGAAGAACTAGATCCCCACGCGTTTCTCACTAAGCATCAAGAATTGTTCAATTCAACAACAATTCAGGAGTCCCAAGTGACTAGCAAATTAAAACTGGTACCAATAAGCCAGTGGGGTGTCCATTTTGCGGGGGATAACAAATTTAGTGTAAACGCATTTATAGAACGTGTGAACGAACTAAAAGACGCCAGGAATGCTACAGATCGAGATTTGTTTAGACATGCCATCGACTTCTTTAGAGGAGATGCCCTCATCTGGTTTCGGGCGAATAGAGAATTTGTAAGAGATTGGAATGAACTAGTCATATTATTGAAGCGGACCTTTCAGTCACCCTTCTATCAAGAGGAATTGTTGTCAGAGGCGAAAGGTAGAACGCAAGGCCGGGATGAGTCAGTCATTATATTTGTATCGGTAATGCAGAACTTATTTAACAGACTGCCAAACAAAATTAGTGAACAGGAAAAACTAATGATTATTACAAAGAACTTGCAACCGTATTACCAGAGAGCAGTGTGCAGAGATGTTTTTGCGTCAACAGCCGATTTAATAAATGTTTTGAGAATAATAGAGAGAACAAAAATAAATTGTGAGAGATTCCAAGAACCCAAGGCAAGCGTGAATTCTATTGAACCGGATCTGGCGTATAGATCACAGGCGCCGGATCAATACAAAGAGACGATTAACGAGATCAAACCCATTAACCAGAAGATTAGATGTTGGAATTGCCGTGAAACTGGGCATCCATTTCGAGCATGTTCTTTGCCGAAGCAAAGGTTGTTCTGCTTTAAATGTGGAAAATTCGGGGTAACGTCCAGAGATTGTTCGTGTAAGGGAAACGACGAAGGGGAGCGTCAGAACACTGCCAATTGACTCCTCCCCAGGGCAGATACAGCAAAGAATGGCAGGATTGGCTCAAATATGTAAGTCAATTTATGACCAAAAACAAAGTATTGCCATTAACTTTTCGAAAACAACTAGATAACCGGTCATACGTAAATATAGACATTTTAGATAGGTCATTTGGTGGATTGTTGGACTCGGGTGCTACGCGTTCAGTAATAAATTTACAGACTTACAAAACCTTCAAGGAGCTAGGTATAAAAGCTCAGAAATTACACCCACTAGAGATTTCTACCGCAGACGGCACAAGCCATTCCATTCAGGAAGTCATGGATACACCAGTGCGGTTCAATAGGCAGTTCCATGTGGTGCCGTTTCTTGTAATGCCGGATTTATCGCAACCCCTGATTTTAGGTCAAGATTTTTTGGACATGTTTGACATAGAATTTAATTTTATGGGAACGAATACCGTGCAGGTTAACGATCTTCTAGACACGAAGTCTGCATTGGTTGGCAACGAGAGTTTATCAGGCATCCAAAAACTGCAATTAGGAGACTTAATAGAAAGAATTAAAATGCGCATTGGTGAGGGTCTCGGTAGAACCGACATAATAAAACATGCAATCGACACAGGAGATAGCAAGCCGAAATACCAGAAACAATACAATTTCTCTCCAGTCATACGAAAAGAAATAGAACATGAACTGGATGATATGCTGGAAAAGAAAGTAGTGGAACCCTCGCACAGTCCATGGTGCTCGCCAATTGTACTAGTAAAAAAGGCGAACGGGTCGAACAGACTTTGCCTGGATAGCAGACAACTGAATAAGGTCACGAAAAGAGACACATACCCGTTGCCAAGAGTATCGGTGATCTTGGATAACTTGCGCAATGCTAAATACCTGACCACGCTAGACCTGAAATCAGCTTTTTGGCAAATCGGGTTGGAGGAAACAAGCAAAGAAAAGACTGCATTTGCAATTCCAGGAAGAGGGTTGTTCCAATTTAAAGTAATGCCATTTGGACTTGTAAATGCGTCGCAAACCCAACAAAGATTAATGGATATGCTGTTTTGCGCTCTAGAAGAGAAAGTTTGGGCCTATCAGGACGACATAGTAATCTGTTCTGAGTCGTTTGAGGAGCACCTAGATATTTTAGAGAAAGTGACGCAGATATTGGAACAAGCCGGTCTGACAATTAACGTCGATAAATGTAAGTTTGCTAGGTCGAGCATGCGCTTTCTTGGATACATCGTAGACAAAGATGGACTTCGCACCGACCCTGAGAAAGTATCAGCTATTATTAACTTTCCAAGACCTAGAAATAGAACAGAACTAAAGAGATTTATAGGTATTGCTAGCTGGTATCGAAGGTTCGTCAAAAATTTTGCTCTGGTCGCAGCTCCCCTACATAGTCTAACAAAGGGTAAAACAACAAGAAAGTTCGTGTGGACCGATGAAGCTGATAAAGCATTTGTCACCTTGAAAACGCTTTTAACATCCACGCCAGTCATATCCTGTCCAGATTTTGATAAACCTTTCATCATCCAATGTGATGCATCTAATAAAGGTATTGGAGCTGTGCTATCACAAAAGATTGATGGAGTGGAGCAACCTGTAGCTTATCTTAGTAGGAAATTAAGCGACCGAGAACAAGCGTACTCAACGTCAGAACGTGAACTGCTAAGTATAGTATATGCCATCGAAAAGTTCAGACCATATATCGACGGTACGCAGTTTTCAGTGGTGACAGATCATGCGGCACTCAAAATGTTACACAAAATGAAAGACCCTCACGGAAGACTAGCGAGATGGGCAATGAAATTGCAGCAATTTAGTTTTGACATCATCCACAGACCTGGCAAATGCAACGTCGTTCCGGATGCATTGTCACGAGCTATTGACATGCTAAGTTTTCCGACTTTTAACCTATCAGAAGCAGATAAAGACACGTGGTACAGAGACAAGGTTAAAACGACATTAACAGGGAACTCCGATTCAAATTGGCAAGTTTTCAATGGCATGCTATATAAGAAAGTCAGTCTCAAACAATACCCAGACAGAGCGCACGACTGGAAAATATACGTCCCTGAATCTCTAAGGCAAGGAGTATTAGAAAACTGTCACAATAATTTGACATCAGGACATTTAGGGATCCGCAAGACGACCTATAGGATAAAACAACATTATTATTGGCCCGATATCTTGAATGACGTTAAAAAACATGTAGGCGCTTGCGTCACATGTGCGAAAACTAAAGTGCAGCAACAGTTACCCTTCGGTATGATGGGGCAGAGCAGAAAGGTGTCGAGACCATGGCAAGTCATAGCAATGGACTTAATGGGACCATTTCCCAAGAGTAAAAGCTGCAACACCATGCTCCTAGTTATTACATGCTTATTTAGTAAGTTCGTCCTATTATTTCCATTGAGATCGGCCAAAGCGGATAAGATTTGCGACATAGTAGAGAAGCAGTTTTTACTGTTTGGCGTACCTAAAGCCATAATAACGGACAATGGGAAACAATTTGAATGCCACTTATTTAAAGAACTTGTATCAAAATATAACAGTGAAATATGGTACACACCAAACTACCATCCGCAAAGCAATCCAACAGAACGGGTAAACAGGGTGGTCGGTACAATGATATCCAGCTATATCAACAGCAAGAAACACAACGAGTGGGACGTGCATCTCCAGAACTTTGGACACGCAATAAGAACCTCGGTCCACGAAACTACTGGCTACACTCCTTCAATGTTGTTTTTTGGCCGAGAAACCACGATACCACCCAGAATACCAAAAGCAAATGAAATGCACCTGTTGAAAGAAAGTGACCTGACAAGTGACCTACAGGAGTATTTGGAGCTGATCAAATCGAGAGACCAATTGTATAAGCTGGTGGAAGAGAGAATTTCGGCAGCACATGACATGAGCTCTAAGCAATATAATTACAGGCATAGAAGGGCCAATTTTCAGCAGGGTGACGTTGTTTGGAAGCGAACTAAATATCTTTCTAAAGCGGAAACAAAGTTTATGGCTAAGCTAGCTCCCAAATTTGAAAAAGCAATCATTGTACAGAAACTTTCTGAAAACGTTTACAAACTTAATAACGCCGTAGGCAAATCAATCGGTGTATGGCACGCCAAAGACTTAAAGCCCCTCTACAATGATATCAAGCACCCAAATATTAAGTGACTGTACGGTACTCAATTTTTTTCTGACAGAAACATCTAAAGAAACAAAATGGGTACATTTTGTTTCTTTCAGTAGTTGGGGGTATGTTATGTAACTGTCATTTGGGTTAATACACAACTACCGATTATTTTGAGCTTGCAACGTATAGTCTGGTTGGTCAAGCGGTTGTAGCGCTCGGCTTAAAAATATGAACCGCCAAGGAGTTAGTGTTTCGATTCTGGGCGACGCTGATTTTAATTTTGTTTAATTATTTTAAAAATGCATGAACGTTGGTGCGATTGCATTGAAGGGGCATTAGAGGTCATGTCGTCGTGGTTGCAAGACGCTTGACGACAGTGGCAGTGAGTTGGCATAAAATCGAAATATCGAAATTAAGTACATTATACATACTTATGCCATTTAGTATTATTGCCTATTTTGATTTACTATCAGTGAGTGTGTGTTTCTTCGAGACGGGGTAAGTTACATTTTGTTTTGTTATTAAAATCATAGGTTTTGAGGTGCTATCTAGTTCTAATATAAATTTAATTGTTGTAGCTTACGGATATGCCCTTCTTGGTTTGGATGAAATTAAAGTACTTACTTAAATCACAATACAAATACATCACCGGCAAGATAGCACGAGGCACGGTTTAGGCAGGATTCCTTTACAAAAATCCTCCTGGCGCCCTCATTTAGGATAATTTAATAATTAGTGTAGAATTGTAGCTTGTAATTTAACATTAGGATAAGTTGTTTGTTTACTAACCTTAGTACTTAAATACAGTTGTTACTATATAATTTATCTCGTTTGATTGTGACCAAAATAACCCGTAACAAACTAAAACACTCGTGCAATTATTATTCGTTTTGTCACATTATTCGCGGCAAAACCCTAAGAACAAAGCTTTCAGTGACATCTTCTTTCACTGAATCTCATTAATAATTAATAAGAAGCCCTTGGCGCACCGTTAAATGGTGTGACTAAATAAGAGGGGAGCCGTCCCTCCCTACTTCGCATTCCACCCCCCCCCCCCCCCTCACCCCCACTTTCCAACCCTCCTAAAACTTTTAATATGGTAACGTTTGTTTTGTAATAATTCTGAATTTCACGGGTAGTTTATTTTTAAACCTATTTTATAGAAAATAGCGTTAAACAATGGCCACAATTATGTTACGGACAGTCTGTCCATAGTTATTTGGAATATTAAAGATAAGAGGATATTTTTCAAATTACAATCATCATAGTTTGTAGTTTGGCATAATACAAAAGATCTCGTGTCTCTTCTTCTTTCTGTCTAGGTCTGGTTTTGTTTAGTTTTTATTATAATTCTTTGGGTTATTTAAAACTTTTGTGTCAGAGGTTTTATTATTAGCGATAGATTCAATTTAGACAATGTATGAACACATCAAAATTGCGACCATTATAATGATGTTATGTATTTAATATATAATTTATGGGTAATGCGTATGCAATTACATATCAGAACTATACCGAATACTTGTTGAATATTTTCTATTCGTGCTACAAATAAAATAAGAATTAATCGATAAAAACAATTTCATCTATAGTAGAGATCAAAAAGAATCAAATGAAGAGTTTATTCTATTATATTAATTGTACTTGTTACTTTACACAATTCGGACGTTAAGAACCCTCCACACAATTACAGTATACTTAACCATTTCCAAAGTTCTACACACCTAAATCATCTCAGAACGAGGCTAAAATTTACCAAAGAATTTAAGGTAGAAAGAGAGAGGTGCACTAAAGTAAGGGTATTAGCTTAAGTGTAACAAGGACAAAAGAAAGATTATGGTAATGACGATAAAAATACTCGATGAGGGTGTACTTAAGACCAATTTGAAGATATTGTATTTAATGTTGCGAAGTGGGGTTTGGTTGGGAGGGGCCGGACTCGATGCGCTCCGGATTTTGTGAATTGATAATTGGTGTGCACTTTATGTAACGTCGAACGAGCCGTGTCACGTACGGTGCGCAAAAAAAGCCTTTCAATAAACACGCTCCAAATTTTTGTTTGTATTGATCGTAGTTTGTACGGAAAAGCGAAGCTAGTTTTTACTACTAGTATTTTGTAGTAAGAACTTTATGTTCAGTTAGTCCATGCAAATACAGATTAGGTATTATTATCAATACCTTCGGTTGCAAGCAGTGCCCTGTGGTTTTGCCCGGGTAGTTCCCGTTGCCTTGATAATGAATTTGAATACAGGGTTAAAATAGTGGCCTGCTATAGATTAAATAATTTTAAGCTCAGTTCTGTAGATATAAAGATTACCCGCTACAAACTCACAAGCTTTACTTCTTTATAATATTAGAATTGATTAGGAAAATCCAAAATCAATACGTGTTAGTTATAACGATAATACAACAGTACACTGTTAAGTATTTAATAATGTGTACTGCTTAGCCCTAAAACCAATCAACGTACATACAATTGTAAACTAAACACTCGAACAATGGTTACCAGCCAATGTTTACTGATGAAATGTTAAAGAGAATCCAACGGCAGCGCTTATGTTGTGCATACATCCTTTAACCGGATATACCCGGGGATAATGCGCCCGGATAATCAGCGAGAACGTTATAACTATAACCTTTAATGAGTTTCATTAGAGCCGGGTAATACACGGAACGGTTCGGTTTCATCCGGTTGTGGATTTTATCCGGATCCGGTTTAGTTCGGTTACAAGTTAGTGCATGTAAATGCATGTTAGAGCTGAATTTTTAAACGTAAAATGATTATTAAATTGTTAGTGACGCACTGTAATTGCTACACGGATTTGAGTGCGATGCATGTTATGTCAATTTATATTAAAGGGCGGTTTTAGATACCGGTTTATTATAAATTAGTAGGTGTAATCACAAGTACCTGTATTTTTTTTATCAAATACGTATTTTTTTCATAGATTATGTGATAAAAATAAAATCTGATTCATTATTCAGATTTTTATAAAACCGTTTAAACCGTCAGTTCTCCCCTTCAACTTTACTTAAGAACCTCAGTCTTTAAATTGAACCTGTTATTACTTACGTTCAATTTGCATCGAATAAGTATGTATTCCTAAAACTTTCGAAGAATTTATTTTACGGTATCCGTATCGAATTCATTTGGAGAATTGCAATTCGTGCGAGATGCGCATTTTAAACCAACTTATATATCAAAGTTTATTTACAAAACAGTTCATTTGCTACTTAAAATAAATAATCCAATTAAAATAAGTGAATATACAACGGAATATCATAGTTTCAATAGAAACAATTAACATGTTTTTAAATATTACTAAACGTGAGAAAATGTTAAATAATTGAATTGAAAAACATCACGTTCAATGTCACAAAAATATTTGTATAAATGCTAAATAAAATATGTATGAAGGCTTCACATGAAACGATGACAGTTTAATTGATAATCCAACTTTTATATACAAAATAAACTTTATTGCAATAACCGTAAAATTGAAAACAAAATCTTAATGACGGCGTCGAGTGTCGAAACCTTACTGCTCGTGTAGCCTCCCCCTAAAATAACCGTTACGTTAAGTTACGTTTAAATAACGAGTTGCATTAGCGGTAAGCAGTAACAATAACAATTAACTGTTAATAGTTATTGCTTAGCTGGTTCGAGGAGCATTTTAGCAGCGTTTGTTTACTTACTTTACTATGTAGACTCACTTAATGTTACCTATAACAGAACCCGGTTGAGCAACACATTTTTACTTCGCTTGCGATACGAGTAAATAGAAGTTGAAATACCAAGTTATTTACCAACAACAATTCGAAAAAATCTTGTTCTAAACATAAAGTTATTCATAGGTCATAAACTTTTTAAAAAACGAATCTACAACACGAGTCCCATAAAGCCTCAGTTTTAAAAATGGAATTTAAAAAAAGTGTCAAAAAAATTAGATTGAACCGGGCATAACGGGCGGCCGCAAAAAAATAATACGGATTGTGAAGTCGGTAGTCGGTGGTGGTGGTCGTGCATTTGTTGGTTGATAGGAGCGTGTAGCGGCGGCATGGGCGGGGAGCGCAGGCACCGGGGATCAATACGAGGCGGGGCCACAAAATGCGTACCATATCTGCGCCGCTCGCTCCTTTAATTGATTGACAGACGGACAGACAACGCGCGCGTTTTGGCGGCATTTTATTGTACCCTAAGGGGAAGTGCGGCCGATATACACTGATTTCATTCAATACTGTTTTTTTTGTTTTCACGTCTCGCACTTTAAAATGTGAATGTTTTGTTAATTTGGATAGCTTTTAAACATTTTTTTGTATACTTTAATGGATGTTTTGTTCGGTCTAAACAAATTACCTAAGCAACCGATTTTAGAAATTTATATCACTCCATCCAAACATTGTTTGGAAGAGATCGTTTTAAGATTTAGACCGCCAAATACTCAATGTAAACTTTGGTGTATTTTTGGTGTCAATAAATCGTGTTTTGTGTATGTATCTATTTTTCTTTGTGTAAAACACCTCTTTATAAAAAAACAGCTTTTATGATTTTGCTATACTTAATTAACTTTGGTGTTTATTCAATTAATTACCGACATGAATGACAATTAATAATAAAATAAATGTTTGTTTCTAATCTACTGACGCTACCACCGTGTACACATTTTTAAATGTGTTTGTGCGAGAATACACTAAAGTATTTATGGCAGACTCCCAATATAAAAATAATGTATAAAAAAATAAACTTTCGATAGACCTAACTTTATTAAGCTTTTGGTTTTGATACAAACTAAATCGGATTGGTTTTTTATGTTAAAAGTTTTTCCAAACACGTGTTTTATAAACTTTATTATTTGAAGTAACGAACGAAAACAAGTTAGAACTTAGAACCTAAGTTATATTTATGAGATCGTATTAAAAGTTATAATCTGTACTAATATAACAAACCTGAAGAGTTTGTTTGTTTGAACGCACTTATCAATGGAACAACTGATTCGAAATGAAAAGTTATTTTTGTCTTAGGTAGTCAATTACACAGGGGGAGGGGCACAGCTTGTGCTATATTTGACCATATAGAGCGGAGGAGAGATGATCTTTTTACCTTCGGCAGCAGTTGATGGGAGGCTGTGAATGATATGGATACTTGAAGTCAAGGAAACATCTAAGTAGAGTAGCTCTATCATATTTGTATTTTTAAAATATTAAGTCAGAGCATCAGCACTCAGTGTAGGCTTACATCATAGTGCATTTTACACAGTGAGATCAGACTATTTGAAAGTTACGGTTCATACTTATACTACTACATACCCCTAACTAAGCTCGAAGCTTAGTCAGTTACTATAATGAGATGATGTAGAGAGATGGTGCATCGATTTGGCCACATTTTCTATCCCCATCTCTAATACCCATTTCTACTTTAAGTATATAATGTATACCTACATACTACACTCCTGCTTACTCTTTGCATTAACGTCCCGAGTTCCCTTCCAATACTAGCACTCTGTTAGATGTATTATACGTCTATATATGGATCGATCACAATCGTGATTTCAATGGGATTTCAAGGCACAATATCTTAAACCACAAAGTAAGATATAAGCTCCGTATCATCCCGATTTCTTCACAAGATTAATACCAACGCTTTTAGCATCAAGGGGCGCGGCTTATCTATCTTCTATAATATAAAAATGAATCACAAAATGTGTTGGTAAGCACATAACTCAACAACGCCTGGACCAATTTCGCTAATTCTTTTTTTGTACTGTTTGTTATTGTCTTATGTAAAAAAATCAAGAAAGTCAACGGGAAAATTGTACCCGTGCGAAGCCGGGGTGGGTCGCTATTTTCAAATAAAGCCCCTTAATACGAACTCGATATTACAGTTTTAAATCGTCTCGTCATTAATAATCACGTAGCGGTATAATGTTTTCGTATACCACATCAATAACACAAGTCAATGTTGATAAAAGCCAATTATATTGACATCAAACATTAGTGCATTACAAACTTGTGGCGAAATCATAACACATGGTACTCACAATAATTTGTTACTCATAAAAATATTAGGGTGTTGTAATGGGGTTGTTATCTATCTACCTGCAATACACTTGACGCGGTGTCGAGTGCCGGAAGTCGGGGTGAATCCGGTGGTCACGTGACCGCGGCGGCCATCTTGTTTAACTACACACTTCCGGTCGACACGAAAACTCAGCGGTCGCCAACTGTTTAGTTTTGGTCTGCAACCGAGCTGGAGTTCCGATTATAGGTGTATCTAAGTATAATATTAACATAACTTAGTAGCTGCATAAGTTCAAGGTGAAACATTATTAAAGTGACAAATGTATAGGTAGTATTAGTAAACGTCTTGAATATATTATAATACTTATATCAAATCTTTTATATATAAGATTCTGATTCCAAACTTTCAACTCTCTTATATAAACCCAAAACATACCAGCGGTGTATATAAATAAATGTATTATCAAATCCCACAATCCTATGCCGACACACCAATACCTAAAGCTCAATAACACTCTCGTCCCACGGAAACTGATGAAACCGGCTTCAGAAACCAAATCTCTTGACCGGATCGATCCCCGACAGTTATGAAAAGGCCGCATTTGCTACACAGAAAAAAAGTAAATCCACCTAAGCCAGCGACCGGGGAAAACCTCGGTACATTTTCAAAGAAAATATTTTCTTAGATGTCGCGTAAGTTTCGCTTGCGTTCGCAAACTTACTACTTTCATGTGTACAAAAAATGTGTATGCTTTATTTTGTGTGAAATAAGGGCGAAGATTGAATGGGCGTGTGTTTGGGTGCGTGGTTTGTGTATTTGTGTACGATGGGAGCGTCAGAAGAGTAGATGTCACCGACTATCAATATCGGCTGTAAACTGATGTATGGGGTGGCAAAGGCCGTCTTAAATCGATAAATTGTGTTCGGTTGCTACTTAAGAAGTTACGAAGAGTTTATTGGTTTTATTGACACGCTGTCGTTAGAAGTTAGAGAAACTTAGGACTGTTTCTATTCGAAGAGGTTTTCTGTTTATTTTGTTTTATAGATAATTATTTGTGTTTGGCGTTTTATTGTCAGTTAAATGTTGAATAATTGATTGAATGAGAACAACGAGTCAATAATTAACTTTTCTTTGAGTGGTTGTTCATTTATTATGTTGTCTCAAGATTTAATTGAATTATTTATTTATTTTGAAATTTATGTCTTAATTTGTTTGTCTTAGTTGGTTGACATTGAAAAAGTATCTAAGTAAAAAGAAAGTATTTTAAATACTTACCTATATTTTTTGTGCTAATTATATTATTATAAAAAGAAAAAGTAAGTGACTCATATGCCCGTTTCATATTAATCTCATCAATTAGAATACAAACATAAGTTTATCAATATATAAAACTTTTAATAATTTTACTAAAAATAATAAAAATGTCTCATACATTAGCCAACAAATCTAAGAAAAGTACATTTCTCCATATTCTCAGAAGATAGAAAATAGAAAATCTAATAAAAAATTCAAATATATTATCAACAAAAGTTTCTGGTCTTACACACTTCTTAGAGTATTTCTGAGAATAGTTTTTTATCGCAATAAAAAATAGGTATCAAAATAATATAAAAACACTTTTATCTCATAAATATCTTATTTTTAATCAAAAACGCTCACACCTCAAAAAAATCTAAAGGTCATCCTAAATTGTATACGATAGATTTTACGTAAATAACGACGACTCAAAACTCCGACAAAATTTCAAATTTGAGAATTAACAAAACACGATAATTGAAGATCTATAAAACAAAAAAATGTTGTCAACTCTTTTACACACTTAAGTTTTAAAAATAAAATCTTGAAAAATACATTAAAAAAATTTCTTCTGCTAGGAATTTACGTTTCAAAAGTCAAACAAAATTCTAAACCACGATATCAATAAAACAAATTGAAAAAATAAATACCAATTTTTCCCTCAACTAGCAGTAGAACTTTAAAAAAAAATGTTGTCCCCACCTGCATTTGAAGAGCATCGCGTGCTAAGCACCGGAAACGCGGTGTCCCCGAATCGGTACCGCGCACGTGCTACTAATTACTGTCACCGGTCACTGTCGTCCGAACGCGCGGCCGCTGTATTGGCATAAGTGTGCACTCAACCTAAACACTACTTGCTTTCGATATTATACGAAAATTTTCTTTAGGATTTTTGGGGATGTTTTTGTATATTAGATTCGAGTTTGAAATGTATGGATGTTTGATTGATTTATTGTTAGTTTTTTCATAAAAATATATTTTTAAATCCTGCAAATATTTCTAAAATGGTTTTATTTTTCATTAAGTTGTATTTATTACACTTAAGAAAAACAACCTACAGCAAAGGAGAAGTATTTTTTTCTTTAGTAATATTACTATTTATAATTTAAGCGGGTTCTGGTCTAGTTTTCTACGTTTGTTGCCTGTCTGTTCTGTGCAAACTCTCTCGAATTTTCTATCATATTTGATCAGGGTGTTCCATAACGTAACAAAAATAATAAAAATATTTTGGCGTGATTTTCTCAAAGCTTTAACGTGGATCGCGAACTTTTAGTTGATAATATTTTACTTTACAATAATGCGTTATCTGGTTAACCGGGCACTTTAAACTTTCGGATAAATAAACATTCACAATCGAATAAACACAAATCGTCTGGAAACCTGCATTCGTCAGTTAATAGGGATGTAGAAACCACAGAGACAACTTAACTATTTACAGGATAAAACCGTTAACTAACTTGGTTCAGTCACTCTGGACCGCTAACAATTGCAACTAACTTAGGTATAGGATTTGTATTAGGTATAACAAAAGATTTGCCATTTGTTCTGACCGATTGAAGTCCTAAGTAACTAACGCCCAATATTAAAATTCAATCTTAATCCATATAATTGAGATTGGTAATTGTTTTTTTGACTGGCTAGACTTTTGGCTTGCCATTATTAAGTAAACGTCAAAATATATGAATGAAATCAATCTTTAATCGTATGGATTATATTCGATAGTCTGACTTTTTGAGTTAGGTTTTAGCCATTTTATTTTATTGTTCTGTCAATTCTGACACATACACAATGACAGCATTGACAGAAAGTTAGACAGCGTGTCCCGGCTGAAACTGAGTGGGGTCAGAAAGTCAGACCATTTAACTTAGATATAGATACCATCGGCCATGTTTTTTACAAAGACTTTAGTTAGTACATAAACTTTTATCGATTTAATAAACTTGTTTCCTTTTACAAGATTTGTTGGTCCGTCAATTTACTTGTTTATCTAAAACAACACTACTTATTTACTTGTAGTATCTGATCTATCATATTAGTTTTAAGCAGATGAAAGTTTTTAGGGGACAAAGTTTTGCGGACATCCTAAAATAAAATAAACAATGTCTAGGCAAGTTTATTTACAAGATTGACATTATTATATTTATAGTTGTTAGTTTCCCGTTTTATTTAAGACTGTTATTTATTGTTTTGTTGTTTGAAATAACTTTTGTTATTGTATATCATAATTATTTATTTACTAATGAAACTGTGATTGTTTTTTAAATTTCTGTCGTACTAACATCATCGACAGTCGTTACGGGTAGTTAGAGCCCTCAAAAGTCTAACATTTGGTTTAACCAAAAAATATCGTATAGCCCTCTGGGTTGTGAAGGTCTGATGGCAGTCGCTTCACGTAAAATACTGAAATTCCGCCAAATCTGGTTAAACTGAAAACCGACATCAAAATAGACATGGGATAAAGGTTCGGAAAAGAGACTAATGAAATTATAAAGAGGAAACATTTGATTGATTGTTTGCATTAAATAGGCAACGAAGCTACTAGACCGATTTGGAAAATTATTTTGCTATTGGATAGTTTACTTCTCATAGATAAGATAGACTATATTTTATCCAGGTCTTCTTCTTTTCGTGCCAGTGGTTTTGTTCGGCAAATTATTTAAATTTTGTCTGCGTAGTAGTTTGCTAGCGATCGTTGGCCTCATTATAGATCATCCAGAGTGCAGGGTGGTATTATATTTATCCAGATATGGCCACGGAAAAGAAAACTACGCGGGTGAATCGCGGGGCGCGGATACATCATTTATGTAATTCTGGTTATATCTACTTACTCCTAGTGGTCACCATGCCGGACTGCCATCCGTAAGGTTGCGGGTTCGATTCCCGTGCGGACACCGCCGGCGGTGTCGAGGAATCTCGGGGTCGTTCCAAACATGTTCGACCCCTCCTATCCTTCCCTCCCAGTAGCCGCTCAAGCCGAGGTTCGAATCTCCCGTGAGATGCCCTTGTGCCGGTTGCTTAGATATAAAACCCCGGTGGCGGAGGGCCTTCCGCTCTCCCCCCATTTGCCCGGTGAAGTAGTAAAGGCCATCTGCGGCCAACTACAAAATGTAGTTAGAAAAAAAAAAAAAAAAAAAGTGAATATTTGTGTGAACCACAAATGTTTGTCTCGGTCTGGGTGTGTGTGTGAATGAGTGTGTGCGTAGTTTCTGATACCCTAGATACAGGCTCCAAGCTTAGTTAGGGGTCAGTTACTATAATGAGATGATGTAGTGAATTATGTTATGTTTCCTCATCTATGCAATAAATAATCTCTATAAACATTTAACATATCACCAAAGTCCACCTCAATATTTTTAGTTCAAACACCATAAACTATCATTGTTTTTCATTCAGACTAATCCTCATTCAATAAATCATACAACAACAAAAACAGTTTTCATTGGTTTTCATAGTTTGGGATTAGAGAGCTTAGCGCGGATAGCGGATTAGCGCTTTCAAACAATACTCTTTAGATTTGTGGTTTAGTAATAAAAAGTTCAAATATTAGTTAGGTATATGTATAATAGAGTAACAAAGCTTTAGTTCATTCACATTTAAAGTGAAACAGAAGAAACGTGAAGTAAAATTAAATTGATAGGAAAAAACGTGATTTAACTTCGATTTAACTATACCGTAGTTATGTCTCTCTTAGTTAGGGGTCAGTTACTATAATAAGATGATATAGTGAATGCTTATGCTTATTAATAAGACGTTGTATGTCATGGAAAAGAGAACTAGGCATCTCTTAGGACGGAAGTCCTAAGGTGACTCGCTGATCTGTGTTGTATGTGATAAATTATTTCGGAAACATATCACACTCGTCTCCTAGTCCCAAACTAAGTAAATCTTGTACTATTAATACTTAACAACGGACATACATATTTGCATACGTTTTTCTATAAAAAACATACTCAAAACAAAAAACACTACGGCCAATCAAACAAACACATGTCCACATTGATCACGCACACAAATATTTGTCCATAGCGGACATCGAACCGGTAACCATTGGCATAGCAGGGTCACTACACCACCTGGTAGTCGATATAATAAACCCCTTGATAAGATTCCCTTGTGTATTATTATATTATTCAATAACCAACAGTTAAGTGTCCAAGTATCAATGTTAATGCATGCCTCGAGGCGCGTGCGGCCGTGAATGAGCACTATTACGTATTGTAGCAATTTATATGATAGATTTCGAAGTGAAGTAGGACATTTTATAATTTTTATATGATACGTTTTATACAGAATAAGATAATATTTAGTAAAATATTGTTATCATAGATATATGTCACAACCTAAGGGCTTAAGCTTTATATGAAACTAGATGTGCCCCGCGGTTTCGCTCGCGTAGTTCCCGTTCCCGTAGAAATTTCGGGAAAAAATCGTAGTAAAATATCCTATGTCCTTCTCCTGGTTCTTAGCTACCTCCTCACCAATTTTCAGCCAAGTCAGTTCAGCCGTTCTTGAGTTATAAATAGTGTAACTAACACGACTTTCTTTTGTATATATAGATTTAGAAGATTGAAAAATTCGAACGACTGCACAATATTTTAGAAAATCCATGGAAATATTAAAACTGTGCAAAGTCGGGCGCTATTGTAATTCATATTTAAGGTTTAGTATAATAGTTTAACAAAGTTTGTTTAACAGAAAATATTGGAAAAACCACCGAAAAGCTGAACCCGAAAATGTGTAAAACCGACGTGGGCTGCTAGTTAAATCCAAATTTAATTAAGTCGAACAAATCATGAACATTGCTTAAAAATGTAATGAACCTTTAAAAAACACTAATCTATTAAACTGACTAATTCGCAAATACATACTTTATTGACAATCGTTGGAATGTAACGTTTAATTTTAAACCTTATTACAAACACAGAGAGTCGAATGAGCTCGTAGCTACCTGAAACTATTAAAAAATTCATGCGGTTCACACGACTCCGTATTTTACGGTACAATTTAATCATATACTTTTATATGAAACAAGTCTTTTATTGAAAGTCGTAAACGGTAGTTGAGGCGAGTCAATGAACTATTTCTGGTTGCATTAAGTGAACATTATTTTGAAAAGTTTCATAATTATTAAAGAAAATATGTTTGATTATAACGACTTAGTAGCAAATGGCGTAGCTGATAGTCACACTGTCTGCTATGCCAAAATGGGTTCGATTCCTCAGAAAACAATAATTTATGACATACAAGCTTCGAGCTTAGTTAGGGGTCAGTTACTATAATGAGATGATGGAGTGAATGATTATGTTATGTTATGTTATTTATCAATAAATAATAAATGATTTGATTTATTTATCAATATTTCTTCGCCGATGTGTGTTGTTACTTAGTTACTGGTTATCTATTCCTTAATTCAATGATCAAAGTAATTATAATTTGTATTTAACTGATGTAATCAACACGCATTTTTGGTTTCAGACCCGAAATATATTTGCAATAGTTTTATTTCTTTCATCAAATTCAACAAAATAGTTCTAAGCAACACCACATCTTGATGTAATGCCACAAGTCGTTCAAGCATTATTTGCGACAACACTATTAATATACTTTGAATGAAATAACATAGTTCTTAACCACCTGGCCACTAGAGCGGTCTAGTCTGCAGATCAAAGTCAAACGACTAGAACTAATTACACTATAGAAATAGATTTAAATATAGACTCAATTTGTAGACTAATACAGTGATTTGACCTTTAGGTAATTGTCATGTAGTACTATCGTTTAATGGGTGTGATATTGACTAGAAAGTTTTTACTTTACATTATTAGTAAAAACCATTCTACTAGTAATTAGTCATATTGATATCTTTGATTTACACGAACACTACACATGGAAATAAAACACTTGAACGGATTTTTGTCGGGGTTGTATTTTGTTTTACATTTTCTGACGTTTCGGATTCTTTACAGAACCCGTGATCACAGAAGACTAGTAAGTCAGTTCAAACTTTGGTACTTTTGTCATTGGACATGGACATCAAAGATGATTTTCGATGATTTTCATTGGACATCATAGATGATTTTCGATGGTGATTAAGCATTAGTTCTATAAACAGTATTGTGATGTAACTAATTTGTAAATCTTTATTCTTGGAAATCGAGAGTTTATTCCGGATATTTTTGGAACTTCATTCTGGCGTTATTTGTCCACCGACTATGCATGTTCTTTAAAGCTCTTTAAAGAAACGCAAAATGTTTTGTTTGGTCCATGAACTAGCGGTACTAAAGTACTTTTTTTAAACCCAGAATAGGCTTGCACTTGACTGTAACTCGCCTGATGAAAAGCGAAGAGACTGCCTAAGATGAAGCGTGCTCGCCTAAAAGAAACCGATTCTCTCGCGTCTTAAAAACTTAAACTTCTACTATTTCTTAAGTTATCCTGTTTGTAAATAGAGACTGTATTTGTTGCATTATGCGAAAAAAATCGATAATACCTTATCTACTTACAGCCGAAACTATTAGTCGTAGAGAGCTGTTTGGCACGTGTGTTTGTTGGGGGAGTAGGCTACCACTAAGAGAGGATTTTTGGAAAAAAGGGGCTAAATTGAAAACTACGCGAGTGAAACCGCGGGGCGCTGCTAGTCTGCAATAAGACAACTACCCACAGATAAAGTCAAAGCTATCTCAATAAAAACTTTTGCGTACAAAACTGATGCGTAAGTCAATAAAGATCACAATACCCTCAGATCAATACGAGTAGTGGGTGCGTGACCACTTGTGGGAAAAGCCATGTGTGGGCTGTAAGCTAACAACTAGAGGTATAATTATTCCGGACGGACGGACGGACAACGCAATCGATAACACAAATCGCAAACAAAGTGGCTCCTAACAATTTCATTGCAATTAATTAGCTATTTTATGCTGTTATTTGTTTGGAAATTTGTCTTAGTCTATCTATTTATACGCAAGTATTTGTGTTAGTACTCGTATTTATAAGCTAGTCATTGGTTGTCTGTATTGCTTTTCTATAGCTGAATGAATCTTGTGGCGGAGAATACATAGACTGCATATCTTGCTTTTTTAGGTAGTTTGTTATGGTATGAAGCCTCATTTAAATTAATTTGAGGAGAAAAGATCTAGTCGTATGTCTCGGAACACGGACTGCTTTATTTGCGTTGCATTTTTAGTCTGGTTTAGCACTAAACCAGGTTTTACAATCAATTTTGAATACTGTCAAAGTGACAGATAAACCAGACTAAAAATGCAACGCAAATAAGGCAGGGAAAGTTTAGTGACCTCGTCTTCTTTGTAGAATGGTAGACATAAGTATGGAACTTAATTAAGTAAGTACATAATAAAGTTCATTTTAAGAGCTCTATCATTTTCATATAGCAACTGACCCTAACTTTCTCGTTTATTACCGGCATGGCATCAATGGTATCAAAATGAAATAGTTAATAATTATGTTCTCCAACGTATTTAAAGAAAAATATAATTATACTTTTCGAACGCCACAGGTAATGTCTAGCCTAAAATAATAGCCTTGTCAAAACATAAATACATACTTCGACAGACACGATACTTACACACGCAAAAGAAAAGAAGTTTAGGAATGAAATGATACATGTACTTAAGATACCTAGATTAATAAATGGATATGTGTGTTGAAAACCATGAATTATTTATAAATAAAAGTTACACATATAGACATTAAATCAATTTTTTTATTACCTATGTAATATGCTTTGTAATTTGAAGTATAAGTACAAAGTTTATCATGGAAACTTAAAGTGTCTCTATCATAAAATTCCGATTGGAACAATCATTCGCAAGCACACTTAACATTCACTCATGTAATAATAAACCAATATGTTCATTCATTCGTGCAATAATGGCAGTAGGCAGTCATTGATTTGAATTTGTTAGACACAACCATTATTAACTTTACGGCTACACTGTCGCAACAAAATCCTTTGATTGTGCGCCAATTTACCGACAGCGAGTTTAAGGCATTATGTCAATGGTATCCCACCAAAAACATTCTGTAAAAAACTAGCCAAGTCTCGATGGAGCTGCTTGTTTAACTCTTAAAAGTAATGAAATCTAGACAGACTCGTGCCAAGTCTAAGGTTCCTTACTGCGATTTCTTTATTATTATAGTTAATGTTGTGTGACTTGGCCGTTGAACATTGTTTAAAAGGTTAGTAGTGGGTACATGTCAATTTTGTTTACACGTAATGTTATAACATTATTAAAATACGCAGCTTTATCAAGCCTACAATTGACTGGATATTGAATCAACATTTTTCAAGTGGCTATAATTAAGCAAATTTTCTATCGTCAATGGATAGGTTCTGGATTTTTTAAGATTGGTGCAATAGCGTCATGGAGCACCTAGTTTTGTACCCTTGTGTACATACATGTGTATCCTTCAACGGCCAAGTCACACATTAACTATAATAATAAAGAAATCGCAGTAAGGAACCTTAGACTTGGCACGAGTCTGTCTAGATTTCATTACTTTTAAGAGTTAAACAAGCAGCTCCATCGAGACTTGGCTAGTTTTTTACAGAATGTTTTTGGTGGGATTTCATTTCTTTTTGTTAAAACTTGTTTATATTGATTTATTTTATTAGATTTTCTTATTTGACACACTTATTTTTTAGGAGTAGTATTATATTATTAAGCGCCCCGCGGTTTCACCCGCGTAGTTCCCGTTCGCGTTTCCGTGGAATTTCGGGATAAAAAGTATCTATACATAAATAGTTTTAAGCTACCTCCCCACAAATTGTCAGCCAAATCAGTTCAGCTGTTCTAGAATTATAATTCCCGTTCCCATTCCCGTGGGAATTTCGGGATTAAAAGTTTTCTATGTGCTACTCCTGGTTCAAAGCTACCTCCCCACCAATTTTCAGCCAAATCAATTCAGCCGTTCTTGAGTAATAAATTCCCGTTCCCAATCCCGTGGGATTTTCGGGATTAAAGTGTTCTATGTTCTTGTCCTGGTTTTAAGCTACCTCCCCACCAATTTTCAGCCAAATCAATTCAGCCGTTCTTGATTTTTAAATTCCCGTTCCCAATCCCGTGGGAATTTCGGGATTAAAAGTATCGTATTTCCTTTTCCTGGTTCTAAGGTACCTCCCCACCAATTTTCAGCCAAATCAATTCAGCCGTTCTTGATTTTTAAATTCCCGTTCCCAATCCCGTGGGAATTTCGGGATTAAAAGTATCCTATGTCCTTTTCCTGGTTCTAAGCTACCTCCCCACCAATTTTCAGCCAAATCAATTCAGCCGTTCTTGATTTTTAAATTCCCGTTCCCAATCCCGTGGGAATTTCGGGATTAAAAGTATCCTATGTCCTTTTCCTGGTTCTAAGCTACCTCCCCACCAATTTTCAGCCAAATCAGTTCAGCCGTTCTTGATTTTTAAATTCCCGTTCCCAATCCCGTGGGAATTTCGGGATTAAAGTGTTCTATGTTCTTGTCCTGGTTCTAAGCTACCTCCCCACCAATTTTCAGCCAAATCAATTCAGCCGTTCTTGATTTTTAAATTCCCGTTCCCAATCCCGTGGGAATTTCGGGATTAAAAGTATCCTATGTCCTTTTCCTGGTTCTAAGCTACCTCCCCACCAATTTTCAGCCAAATCAGTTCAGCCGTTCTTGAGTTACAATTCCCGTTCCCATTCCCGTATAATTCCCGTTCCCGTTCGATTATTCTAGTTTTTATAGTTTTCCCTTTATGTGGCCATTAAACCCTAACTCTGTACCAAATTTCAGCTCTCTAGGTTTATGGGAAGTACTAGTTCTATTTTGATGATCATGAGTGAGTGAGTGAGTGAGTGAGTGAGTGAGTGAGTGAGTGAGTGTCTAAAATGCGAAACTTTGCTTTCGCTTAACTTGGGAACTAAATGACCTACAGACTTGAAATTTTATTTTAAGTATGTGATTGTATAGCTTACTGGATGACGAAAATTTCAGCGTTCTAGTCTTATCCAGAGGTTGTCAAATAGGGGCCTGAAAATGCGGCGAAATGGTTCCTGTAAAGGATGGTACGGCAGTGTTTGCTTCGCGCTCGACTTGGCGGGGGGCACTGCCGTGCCCCCAGATAAGGGCATTCAAGTTCGCGGAACTAATTCGCGATAGGACGAATTCTTTGCCCAGACGTGTCGCGACAACGCAAATGTTCGCGTTATCGCGATAGTGTGGTCGTAGCATAAGTGTTTCAAAATAAAATTTTGTTTCTACTCTCATCAAAATTGTTTATTTATTCGTCACATTATTACAGCACATATTATCTTTATATTTGAAAAGTGTCATACAAAAGTTTAGTATCAGTTATCGCTTGAAAACAAAGGCTTTTGAATGGAAATATTTAATTTGTTTTTGTTGAGTACTTAAGGTACATTGTATGTATGTATCCTCACCATCAAGAAATGAAAATAAACGCCGTAATTTGTATGTCGTCCAGTATAATTTAACATTTAAAACTTTATTTTACTTTAATCTAGAAAAATGACAAGAAACATTTTCCTTTTCAATCGACTGACAGTTTGATGGCGACTTACATACATTTTCGCAGAAATAATTACTGGTATTGTACTTTGGACCTTACTATATGCATTTCAAAGTTCAATTCAATGTTCTGTATTTACATTTACCAATCAATACTGTTTGTTAAAGGTACTTCTTGTCTTTTCATTTGTTTTAGACATTTCTAATACTCTACGCAAAAGAGTGCTATGCGGTTTTTATTTATTGCTTTTGTGTTTTTTTAAAGTATCCGACGCAAAAAGAGCTCTAAGTGTGAACGCTATAACTCCAGAACGCACGAACCGATTTCCACGGTTTTGAAAGGACTCGGGCTCGATGAGGTTTATAGCAAAGAAAATTCAGGAAAAAATTCAACAGAAAAGCGAGAAAATCAAGCCATCTGGTGGCGAAACGGCTATGCTAGTAGTTTCTAAGCACATGAATCGATTTTGGGGATTTTAGCAACAGTATCATGAATGAATGGAGCGAATGTTCGTAGCTATGATTTAAAAGATTGACTTGATTTAGCTTTCAAACAAAAATGTACTTATATCTACATCGTAAACTAGGATACCACAGAGAGAGACACACAAATAAGCTCTTTTCCTCGCATCGGAGGGTCAAGGTGTAGTTAATCTCATAACACTTTAAACCTTCGTGGTCGGATAGAAATAAAAACATTGCAATGAATCATCGAAACGAACCGAAGAAGCAAAGTTAACAAGAACTCTCGTAAAAAGGTAACGATTACTCAAATATACACATCAATAAAATCGTAAAGAAACCTAACACGTATACGCGGGAACGTATGCAATGGTATGCTGAGATTCGTGTATAGGCTACAATCTTGTCTGTTCCGGTGGCCAAAATTGGAAGATTCTATTGTCATTTTGATTTTTGTATCGTTTCTATACATTTTCATTTCACTGACAACCAATGTACGTAGCACAATAAATTGTTCTACTAAAGATTATACTACTGGTTTCAGTATGTGCCATAATGCGTCGTATATGAAGAGTGCTTATGTATATCTTAAATTGGTGTTATAATGCGAGGGTCTTTTTTTGTCAAACAAAGTTGTTGATACAAGTTCTTAAACTAAGTAGAACTTATTTGCTTGATAAATGTAAAAAATCGACCATTTTTTTCTAGAATATTGGTACGTAATGGACACAGTCGATAGTTTCATAGCCTAGATTCGATTCTTGGATGAAGAAGAATTTAAATATTTATACTTTATCACATTTCGAATAGGTTACTCTAAGTGAGGTCACAAAGGGACTTTTAGTCCTGTGTTTTAGCAAACTAGGAATTCACAAAAGGTCAAAAAATGTGGTTGTATTGTTTGAAAATTTCATAAGAACTAAGAAAAATGTACTAACAATGATCATAGTCTATTTAGAGACATGTTATTACTCACACCGCTCACACGTAGAACTGTTACTTAAGTTACCACCCTACTTCATAGTTATTAAAGTTTAGGCACCTACATATATGAACATTTTATCATCTTATTAAAGTAACTGACCTCTAACTAGGTTCATGACTTATGGTATGTATCAAGGTCGAAATAGACAACACGAACGCTCATTAAAAAATCCATATAGTAGGAAAAAGTAAGACATGGTGAATAGAATCGGAAAATAAAAACGATCGATTAGTGGCCGCTAACTGGTTATTATTTTTGTTTGCACTCTTATTACTGAAGGATATTTTCTAGAAAACGTTTCTTAAAACTATTATTTTTACTATAAACTAACGCATTCCCGGCTTCACATGAACAATTTTCCTTTAATTTATTGGTATTATTCTTTACATTGAAAAAACCTTTCACTCAACATTTAATCAAATAACAAATAAAAAAGTTGAGACAAAAAAAAGATATTAAAAAAAAACCTTCATAAAAATATATGAAGTGCAAATTGGCATTAAAACTGGCGTTGAAGGTGGTACTCGTACAAGAGCGATCGTAGCTCGGGTTAATTTAGTTGGTAGTCAAAGTGAGAGAGTACAAACGTAGGTAAGTGGGTAACTCTCTTATTGGTCCTTTGAGCACGTTGACGAGTGAACAATACAAGCTCTGTAATACCTCTGTATTCATGGCGGCGCAAGGCGGTTCCCACGGGTACCAAGTTAATTTCAAGTTTAGCGAACGACGCCCGTTCACTTATTAAAATCCCAGCATCTTGGAACTTAATAGGTTTTGGTTACTGCGCTCTGGATAGAAACTTGTGCTCGGTGCACTGCGCTTTGTTCCTATCAGCCACTTATATGCAAACGCAGTGTAACTATAACTACATTACATACCTGTATTCACGAACGCTACAGCTTTGTTATATAAAAGTTAATACATTTATAATTCATTAAATACGTGCCCGGATTAAAGTTAGTTTATTATGCTGTTATAATTACTTACTATGACTGGTATTTGTACGAAAAGTTTAAGATGAGTATCACTGTCTAGTCTACGAGTGGGCTTGTTGAAGTTGGTCTGTCTCAAAAGAACAGAAGACATGTAAAAGGCTAACTATGACGTATCTTTTTACAAGTAATTTAACTTTGAAAACGTCTTACCAAAAAATGGTGTACCATAATTTCATTCTTACGGAAAGCGCAAAAATTTCACAGTCAAATGAGACCTTTTACAACACTTTAAGAACATTTTAAATATTTTTTACAGTTTTAACTACTACTAATCCCAATTTAGAAAACCTATTCTAGAACCGATAAATAAAATCAGATTTATATATAAAGCATTAATCGGGGCGTATATACAAGCATTACGTATACACATCTGGTATATCCATTGTGCATAATAAGCCTGAGCCAGGTTCAAAGGCAAAGCCTGGCCGAATGCAAGTGACGCCGCTTGTCATGTCAGTCTCTCTAGGAATTGCTAATGTGCCGGCTGTGGTCGACATACACCGATTGGAGGCAACCGAAAACGCTTTTTAGGTAAGTAGATAACAATTAACGTTGCAACCGAACAACTACTTAATCCTTTTTTAGGTATTTTTAACTGTTTACGTTAATTGTGTTGGTTGGTAATCTTTTATATAAAAACAAATTGTTTCCGCTGTTTGTATTTGTAAATCGTCTTAAGTACGTAACGGATTTTAATGAGATTTTTGGCAATAGAAGAGTCAAGAAGAAGGTAGATGTATGACATAATGTGACTGAAACTGCGAGGTAGAGATAGATTTATTGATACTCGTAATATGGAGTATCGACAACACGAGTATTCAAACATTTAAAAAGTTAATAGTGACAGTAACATGAGTGCTGATACCCATATCAATAATTTATGGATGTCCACAATATTTACAAAAATAATATGTTGTTTTTTTTTTTACTTAAAGAAGTAATTCTAACAACTGTTTATAAATATGTTAAGATTACTAATAAATATGTTTATAAATAGTTAAATATATGCTTAAAATGGAATTTACATTTTGTAATAATTAAACCAGGGTTGTTTTCTATTATTATTTATCTATTAAATATGATCTGTTTCCCACATTTAACTTTTGGTATCTGCAATCAATTAGTGTTTTAAACATATATTTGTTTTGTACCACTACTGGTCAAAGGTATTTTCCAATTCTTCCTATTTGTCCCTGTTTTATTAGTCCTTATATCCTGTCCTATCTATCCTGTCTTTCAAAAGCATTCCTACAATTCTTAGTGAAAAACGATAAAAAAATATCTGACATTTATACCCCGATTCCCGCTCATACTCTTACCATACCCCAAACAAGTCACAGTGGATTCTAGTCAGATCATCGGGATTGGCACGTCTAACATATTATCTAGATATAGGTATACAACTAATTATAATCTGAGGTTTAAAAAATTGTTTTTTTTTTTACAAATTCCTCAGCAGAGATATAAATCCGTAGCGTAATTTAGGTAAAAAACTAGTTTTATTAAGTACACTTTTGGTGCAGATCTTTGGACGGACGGGAATTTCAAATAAAAAACACTATCCAAAAAAGAAATACAAAAATATTAAAAAGAAAAAAATACGCGAATTGAGAACCTACTTTTTTGAACTCGGTAAATATAAAACAGTATAAAATGCAATAAGTGACATAAGAGACCAATTTCCCACCAAAATAAAGCGGGAGGTACACCAGAAAGTAATCGTAAGCTAGAACGTGGAGTCACACAATAAGATATCATTAAATATTGACCGGCTTTGGGCGGCACTGCCGGAACGATGCAGTTAGCTTATAATTGAGTGTGTGGATAAGTTTCTTTAAAACTTATACAGTTACGACAAGAAATGGCCAACTACTGCAAAGAGGAATGTATATTACTTGTAGAGGGATGCATAATTGCATAATTGCATAATTTTTATATGATTTTGTCAATATAATTAATATGAAGTTTTGAAGAATTTTGACGCTTTTTCTGCAACGTAAAACCGCCAAATAATGCATCGAGATATGTATACTCGTATTACTTGTAGGAATGTATGATTTTAATTTACCATGACATTGTTTTGAAGATTTTCCACGGTCTATTTTGAGCTGTTACCTTATTTTACGGACATCTGTATGACGTACTCGTATGTATAATTTAAATTCGTCAATCACTTTATGATGTTTTGTAGAATTTTCGCGTCGTTTCTCGAGTATGTAAAACATATCCTTGGAAAACTGTCACGCATTTTAGTATGTTTTTCTCGTGAATCTGTACGAAGAATGAATAAACCTTAATAAAAATATGTCTTTTTCTTCTTCTTTTCCGAACCTTTATCCCATATCTATTTGGGGTCGGTTTTTCAGTTTAACCAGATTTGGAATGTCAGTATTTTACGTGAAGCGACTGCCATCAGACCTTCACAACCCAGAGGTCTATACGACATTGTTTGGTTAAACCAAATGTTAGATTTTTGGGGGCTCTAACTACCCGTAACTATTATCGATGATGTTAGTACGACAGCCGGGACTGACGGCTTTCAAATAAATAAAAACAAGAAAGCATCGACGGCCGACATACCTCCACACAAAAAGAATGAGTTGAATTGAGAAACTTCTCCGTTTTTATTTAAGACCTTTAAAATTTTATTTTCTATTTGGACGTTGGCTTTTTATTGTCTTATTGTCTAGATCAGTCCTTAAACAGCATTGTCTTCTAAGTATCGTTTCACTACAAAGCCTAGAATCAGAAATATTTCCGACATTACAATTTTTTTTTGCACTTTTTTTAGACTTCGAAAGAACGTTGCAAATAACATTAGATAATGTCTGTCGAACAAATTGTAAATATTTTTATATTCTTCGGTTTGTACGAGAAATGTTGTGAAATACCGCTAACAAACTTAGTTTTTTTATTGTTTTATTCTTTACCCATGACTTCTATAGTCTGAAACTACAACGACTATACAAAAAGAAGTTTGAAACCTGACTTTTTTTAATGACTACAGATTTAGATACAGGTATTTCTTTGTTTCTGTTTAGAAGGTGAATTTTATTGTTGTATAGAGGTCAATATGGATTAACGAAGAACAGCATCTCTCTCTGTTTCTCTCTCCCTCTATATTCTCTTGCTACTTACAGAAGCTATGCTCATGCGCACCGGTTTTCAATCTATACCTTATTTATTTTATTACTAGCGGCGCCCCGCGGTTTCACCCGCGTAGTTCCCGTTCTCGCTGTGTTTTTAGTGGGTAGGCCCAGCCCTTCTGGCTGGGAGAACCCTACATGCCCCGTGGGTCCTCCCAATATCGGCTCACGGTGGTATGCAGTTCTATGCATTTTCAATGCGTCATACAATTGCATAATAAAAAACCTTCCCACTGAATCAATCTATCTAATAAAACAAACCGCATCAAAATACGTTGCGTAGTTTTAAAGATCTAAGCAGACATAGGGACATAAGGACATAGGGACAGAGAAAGCGACTTTGCTTTATACAATGTAGTGATGATAATCCTGCTAACTAATTTTATGTTTTACAAAGTACAAACTCATGGAATTTATTTGTATCTATAATGTATTCATTTGGCCGTGAGACAAAATGTAAACAAACCATGAAAAAGGTTATTTTGTATGTCATGTTTTATCAATAATACATAGACTACTCCCTACTGACTACTTGATATTTAATTAATCTTTGAAATATAGAATATATAACATACTAGCTTTAGCCGTCAACTTCGTTCGCGTGTAATAATTATTTTAACACGCGACTTCATTTATGTAGAAGGTGAAAAAATAGTTATTCTGTGCCGCCGTGCACTAGCCGGGTCGCTTTGTCGTAGTAACTATTTAGTAATATGTGGCCTTAATCATAATTTTGCTGTAATGTTATTTTAAAACTAAGATATCTTCTAAGATACTTATTGAAATCAAATCATGTAAAAGGCAAATGTCTTTTAGATTAAATACTTTTGCAATGTAAGCGCAAAAAATGTGTTTTTTACGACATCACATTAGAAATCCCTAGATTTATCGGTGTTTCTCTACAATATCATGCATGTATTATACATATAAACTTTCCTCTGGTATCACTCTATTAAAAAAACCGCTTCAAAATCCGTTGCGTAGTTTTAAAGATTTAAGCATACATAGGGACGGACAGACAGCAACAGCGACTTTGTTTTATAAGTACTATTTAATAACCATAGATGAAAGATTGGTTAGATACCGCGATACCTGATGAGATACATATATTATTAATAGTTACTCGCATGTTCACACTGCCAGCAAGTAACTATTATAATCACGGATGAACAGTTCAGTTCATCCGTGATCATGGCGCTTGCAACAGCGTAGCAATATTGGAAACTCGAAATCACTACCTTTGAGCAATTGGTAGGGAATAAGACACTTTGGCCATAAAATACCTGGAAATTTAATGAAATACCGATAATGCGTCTCGGAGATTTTTTGTCGAAGCATATACAACAGCCCGAATCAAATGATTGACATACGTTACGCGCGTTTTTTAAAATATGCAGAATTAAATGTATTTTTTTATAATCTAACTGAGATATTTTCTTATTTTTTTTGCGTAAGAACATTCTACAGAGTCTTAGAAAACTACAAAAGAAAAAGCCAAATCGGTCTAGCCGTTCGCAAGTTATGACGTGATAACGGCAAACGGGTTTCATTTTTATATAATATAGACTAGCGGTGCCCTGCGGTTTCACCCGCGTAGTTCTCGTTCCCGTAAGAATATGGGGATAAAATATGCTAAAGACCTTCCCACTGAATCACTCTATCTATTAAAATAAACCGCATCAAAATCCGTTGCGTAGTTATAAAGATCTAAGCATACATAGGGACATCAGGACATAGGGACATAGAAAGCTACTTTTTTGTATATTGTTTTTGATGATTACACGAAATTTGTTTCTTGAAGTATTATTTTTACACAGTTTCACCACGCAAACTGACATTTTACTACGTATTATGTTCAAATTTTAATAAAACATTTGGAACATACGCCTCACAGACAGCTTGCAGTGTGACTGGCTTGGATACGCCGAGTGTAGTATTTGTTGCCGCATTTGACTACGTCGGCGATACCTACCAAACACAGCGAAACCAATTCTTCATCTAAGGTAGTAATAGTAATGACGATGATAATTGACATTACTAAAACCTAAAAATGCTGTGAATCTCAAACTATGGATACATTTTAATACTACTAAATGAAGGTGAACAGTCATTTTAAGTAATGAAAGTAAAATTAATAGTTTTCGTATTTAGCCGGATTGTACCCGTCATTTTTACTCTTGATCAACTTGTTGACGTGAGTGTTTTCTTCCCGATTATATACTAAAGTATATTGTTAGTAAGTTATAAATTTTTGATAATTCTTTGTTTAAAGTAATTATTGTATTATGTTTTATATTCAGTTATCGTTAAATTTCTGTTATCTGAACGTTGATTTTGATGAAAATAAGTGAACCTGGTTCAAACAGCGCTTGCACTTTTACTTCGCCGGAGATCCAAACATACACCAAGGTGTTATTAATATATTTAAATACGTAGAAGAGACTTGGCCAAAGATTCGTATCCCTACAAAAATTATATTGTATATAACGACTTCACGAGCCTCCGTTTACCGATTTGTAAAAGAAAAAAAGGAAAATCCATGTTGGAGCTCTTCTTCTTCTGAGGATCACCAATAAATAGTGAATTGTTTTTACTTGTACTCAACTCATCCTGTTTATTACCTTTTTATTGATTTTTACACTTAACTAAATTACTTGCTTTTTGAGTGCAGTGCGCAACGCGGTCAGTGTCGGACGCGTCCGCTGCACACGAATTTGAATATTCGCGATTTTGCGGCGTCAGCCGCCGCCCGCTACAATGGCTATGAGTTCCCAACTTATAGCCAACGAAGTGTTGGCGTTCGTACAGCACGTAATTAACACGTTGGACGAGTTCGATATAACACAGATCGGCAAGTCCTTCTACAAGCCCGAGGATATTAGCTCTGCAAAAATCCTCCTATTTCGGTCGGTCGGCAAGATCGACCAGATGCCGTCCCGCAGGAGGGATGAAAAGGGAGAGCGAAGTCTCCAGGATATTATTTCCTTTTTAAAGGACACCGACCCTGACGACGTGCCAACGTTCGTGACTAAGAACGTGCACAAGCTGCCACCGGTCGCGTTTGACCGCGTCGACGTCACCAGGTTGATGATGGATGTCACAACCCTGAAGTCAACCCTGGCGGAGATGGTGTTGAAGCTGGAAACCTCACATAATGTCATCAGTGAGCTACGTGCTGAAGTTGCAAGTCTACGTAACAACACGTCGGTATGTAGGTCACCTGAGGTCGACAACATCAACACTCGTCGCGGGGCATGCAATGCTTCGACAGCGAGTTTCGAGTCAGCGAAACTGGACTCGTCGCCGTGTGCCGTCCCCGCACGTGATAGCGGCGCCCCGCGCGCCGCCTGCTCAGCGCCTCCCCCCGTGGAGGCCCCGCACCGCGTCATCACGTCGACACCTCGCCGTGATTACGCCACCGCTGCAGCCCGCCAGCCTCCCGCCGCGCGGACAAACAACAACAAGGAGAGAGGTAACGGGAAGTCTCGCGCTGAACCCTCTCGACGTGCGGAGTCACTGAGCTCTAAGAAGAGCTTACCCGACAAAGACGGCTTCATCAAAGTAGAGCGGAAGAAGAAAAAGCCTCTTTGTCGCAACCTATGTGGCACCGCACCGACTGGACACAACCACCTCCTGCGTCCCGCCATCCCGATGACGTACGTGTACGTGTCCCGCCTCCACTACACCACGAAGGCCGCTGACATCGTGGAGTACCTGGTGGCCAAGACGAAGTACCGTCTGACGGTCGAGCAATTGGAGTCGCGCAACAGTGTGAACTTCAATTCCTTTGTTGTGCGCGTGCCGACCGAGCTGCTATCGACCTTCCTGAGGGAGGAGCTGTGGCCGAAGGGAGTTCTGTTCCGGAAGTACCGGGGACGTCGACGACCTCCGGGCCACGCCAGACCTGCGCCTCACGTCGCCGTCACAACGTGAACACATTAGTTTTAAGTTTTATAATTTGTATCTATGTTAGTCTGTAAGGTATTTATGTAAAATATTATGTATGTGTATTTATTTATTTTGTTATGATATTTTATATGTGCGCGTAATTTGAGAGGCATTACCTTACCATGATACAGTTTAAACTAGTATGGGAGGTAAAGTCTCGATAATTGCGCTAAATGTATTTGTATTGTAACAAAATGTTTATGAAATAAATTGAATTGAATTGAATTGAACTTATAGACGACTTATCAAAGATGCCTACTTAGTCTTATTTTACTTTCATATTTATAACTCTAAAAAAAACAATATATTTTTCGCCTAAAAGAGCTAAAAGTTTGACAACCAGTATTTCTTTGTTTACATTTTGTCTCACGGCCAAATGAATGAACTATAAGTATGTTCACGCATCACGCAAAAACTACTGGACAAGTTTAGACGAAATTAATAAAAAAAACATAAGTAAGTATACTTATTTTCCCATTTCCATGTGAGAAAGTCAATTATGACGCGCGATAGTACATTTTTCGTATGTTATTTGTTCACATCCACAACTACTACAACATTCTGACTTATATTTTTTAGGGTTCCTTACCCTAAGGGTAAAAACGGGACCCTATTACTGAGACTTCGCTGTCCGTCCGTCTGTTTGTAACCAGGCTGTATCTCAAGAATGATGATAGCCATACAGTTGAAACTTTCACAGATGAGGTGCCGCTATAATTTAGTTTTAAGTTTATATTTTTATGTATGTTAGTCTTTAGGTATTTATTCTATGGGCCTCTGTTTACAGTTATTTGTTTAAAACTGTAAATATTGCCTGAAATAAATGATTTGATTTGATATATATAACAACAAATAGGTATTAAAAAATAAATTAAAAAAATATTTAAGGGGTGCTCCCATACAACATACTATTTTTATTGTTTATTTTTGGTACGGAATCCTTCTCGCGAGTCAGACTCGCACTTGGCCGGTTTTTAACGTTTAACTTTTCACGGAATCTACATCAACTAATACATTAAGGCCGTTACTAGGTCAAGCCATAATATTAAAAGCTATTATTTAACTCGAAAATAATGAAAAGAAGGTTGGAGTACACGACAATTAATATTTTAAATAAACCATTTATAATAACAACATCTTAGTAGTCTAACGGCATTTGACCATCATATTTGAAGTTTCAGGTTCGATTTCTGAGACGAGAGTTTGTTGATTCTCAAAGATTGAGTTTTAGTTAACAACATGTTAGATTTGTTCTTTCTTATTGTCACTAACATCATCAAAAAAGGAAGCTATTGCGCTTTTTAGTGTATTCATTTTTTATTCATAAACTAGCTGTGCCCCGCGGTTTCACATGCGTTGTTCCCGTTCCCGTGGGAATTTCGGGATGAAAAATAGATGTTGGCCGATTCTCAGACCTACTGGATATGCTCACAAAATTTCATCAAAATCGGTCAAGCCGTTTCGGAGGAGTATGGCGAAAACTGTGACACGAGAATTTTATATATTAGATAGCACGATTATATTGTTACTTGATTACCGTAAATTAGCTGATCGTATATTCTGTATGCTCGCTAACCCATCGGATTACCCTGCCATAGCTTACGGTGTCTAGTAGAGTTCCCATTAAAGTATTCTCAATCCAAAATACATATAAAACAAATTACGTAAATGGAGATCGGCCAAACAGCGTCAAGTCAATATCTATTAATCCCGAACGGACTAAAACTTATACCAATTCAATTTATGTCCATATTATTCTACAGAAGAATTCATTTAAAGGTAGGCAGGTACTTACCCAAAAATATCTTGTGTTTCTAGCTTTACAAACTAAATTTTCCTTCAACGAAAACAAATAAATGTTATGAATAATTCATGTCCATAAAAATATTTTTACTTCTTCCCCTTTCAAAGAGCCATTTCAACTGGCTACCCCTTCGTAAAGCACAATATCGCTTGCACCTCATTCCGTATTCCGCACAAAGCGCTCGTAGACTTGTACTAGACGTATTTCATAGAATTCTCGACTCTATATACTAAAGACAATAGTGTGTAGACAAAGCCTCTTTTGTCTGACAGGTACGTAGTGTTTTCTTTGGCTCAGTTATGCAATATTATACTTTATGATTTTTGAGTTAAAGTTTATTTTAGTTTGAAGGTTTGAGAACTTTTGAATGTGAACGCTTTGCGGATATAACGTGGTTGGATCTTAATATTGTTTCGGTTCAGTGTGTAACGAACTTTTTGTGGTGGTGATTGGATGTAGAGGACTTTGTAGTAGGGTCACGTGGGCTTTAAGCAAAATCTAGGTGAAATATTTGCAAATAATATGTACTATGTTTGTAATGTGACGATTAATTTAATGATTATTGGTAACATTTTTTTTTGGGATATTAATTAGATATAGTAGATATTGATATCTTTGATTTACACGAACACTACACGGTGACACGATATGGTAGATTTTTTTAAACATTTGTTTTTAAAAAAAGGATTTTTTTTGTACTTAAATTGAATACATATTAATAAAACAGCTTTATTACAAAAACCTGTACTTATTGCTTTGAAAACTACCGGCCAAAAAAAATTAAGGCACACACCAGAACACTGGAAAAAAGTACTTATACTTTTCAATGTTATACGTATTTTTGTTCATCGATTTTATGTTTAAAATAATTAAATAAAAATCCCGTCAGCCGTCAGTATCACCGCAAACTTATTACAAGCAAATATAAAATTATATTCAATAGATGCGTTCGTTTTCTTTTTTATTATTATAGCCATTCTCTTTTATGAGTGTAGAAGATACTATATAAGTGGAATAACAATCGTTGGCGGCCTTTCGCCCCTGTACATTATGTTCGCAGACAGCGCTCAGAGTCATTCTGTTTTCTTGTCGCACCCACCAATTTTGGCATACGTCCATCTCCCACTCACAACCGGCCATGAATAAAATAAGATAGCAACTGTTACCTCTACCTCTATCCCGTTCTCGTACAAGGCTTAGGTTAAAAGTTAAAACGGGACAGCGATATATACAACTGAAATGCAATAAAATTGAGCTCCTATATAGGAGATTTGTTTCGGTATAGTTTGGGAAGCTTTACTTTAGGTAGATGTGTTATAATTATTTAGTCCTTATGTTTAGTCCATGTGTTAATTTATGTTACAATTTTGTGATACTGGTTACTTATTTCATTACATGTTTGTAAACATTCTCCGGTGTAAACTTTCCCTAGTTGAGTTTTGAAACTTTTTCTAAATGTAGCTAGGGCTGCCTCTGATGTGGTTTACAACGTTTTAGGGCTCTCACTCACACAGTTTTACCTACACAGAATACTGTTCAGTAAATGTACTAAGATCTTCAGTGTACCGTATGTCTATTATTCACACGGCTTAATTTGCTTAAAATATTGGTCAAAATCTTTTGTACAAATTGTTGGATTGGCCATTAATAATGCAAACTTTACACGGTATTTGTAAGTCAATTTACTTACTTTCTGAAGAATATTGGGTTGCTCTATCCACTATGTAACTAAAAATGGTATAATTTATCATTTAATCAGAATGAACAATAGTTTAACCGTGAATTTAACGCAATCACATACCGGTACCTTATTATAATAACTTTACTAAAACAAACGATATTTTCCAATTACAGAATAAAAATATTAAATGACCATAAAGTGCTGTACACATCATGTACTTAAATGATTTGAATATTTACATGTATTAATCTACTTTTGACTTTGACTGTATACAAGTTTAATGCAGATATAACCATAAAACACAGTTAGTTAATACATTAAACTGACTCTATTTGTCACTGAATTGTGAAGTCTAACGGTAATCGGATGAATAAAACTCTATCAATAAGCTTTCCATTTAATTCATATTTTAAAAGAAAAAGCAATATTATTTATCCGGCTAGCGAACGAATAAGATTATACCAATCGTCCATTATAGCGGGTGACTAGCAACAGCCATTTGTTACTTATCTAAATACCCTTGACCAAAGTCACTTATCATTAATCGATTAAGTCCAAACGAAATTCTAATAACCACTTAAAATTTCCCTACATTTCCTAAAACTTAATAACAGATATAAGGTAAAGTCCGTGTTTACCTCCTTAGGAACTAAATAGTTCTATGCTACATTTAGGTAGTAAAACATAGGAATTAAGTCACATGGTTTTACATTAAATATTCAACTGTTAGTGTACGAAGAAAAACGCCCATTTACTTGTACTTATAGTTGTATATATGTATGTATATACTGAGTTAAGTAGTAAGCGAGCTAGGTAGACCAAATGCAGAAACGTATTTGGGTTTATTTATTCATGTACTTTTTGATGTCAATAATTATAAAATTAGTTTTTACTGATATTAGGTGATGAAGTATTTAGAAAAGGATAACCGATTTTGAAATGGAAAAGTGTATCATGCCTTATGTGGAGAAATTTTAGATAAGAAACTTTTAAATAAAAAAACATCTTGTGAGAAAGAGTATAAAGAAACTGACTGAAGTATACACTCCTCATGGCTTAGAACAGGAGGCTTTTGGGACAGAAAAGTATGTACTCTGAAGAAGATTTAAGACTGGCACGATTTGGCGGATGCCTTGGTCAAGGCACAAAATCTATCACTATCACTTTGAATATTACTCAGATCGATTTGAGACGCTTCATGTTCAGAAATTGACAGAAATATATGATGATGACTATCGCTCTAAGTATTTAAAAAAAATAAAAAAGCCGAATTTGCAAAAAATGCGCATTACTTCAGATCGACTTAATGCTGTTTCTCCATAAGTTCTCCCGAAATAAATTCCTGCCGGCTACGGCCTAATAATATTTATTTTCATACGAAATATCCAAAACAAACTGGCAGGAGTATTATATAAAACTTGTTTGTTATTGTCGGTAGTGTTCAAGTGGTGCGGTGTCTAAGCCCTGAGGAGAAGGCACCATTACGTAACCCTACTACAGTAATCGATGTAATTTACCAACAGTAAACTATAATTACGTAATACCAGCAATTTGTATTTGCCATTTGTGTGAATCGGGCATTATTGATTTTGATACCGTTTATTGTTTAACTCTAAAAAAGGTTTTACAGTTATGAACCTTCTTCTTTATTTTCTGAACTTTTAACTGTTAAAAAGTTTTTATGGTTATGAGCATTCGTCTTTATTTTCTGAAGTTTGTTCCATGATTCTTAGGTTAGTAAGATTGGTTGTAATTTCGCGAAATCAATAGCCATTAATAAAATAAGTACTTATCACGTTATTTATTTACTCTTCAATTAGTTAAACATTGTTGAAAGGATATTTATCGTTATTAATTTATTAACACTGCTAAGAAATCTAGTAATTGATCAGTTGCTATAAACAGATGATAGAGTGATTGATCACATCGTGCATCGTCAGAAAATTTAAAACAAAATACGAGTATAATCACGAAAAAAATCGGATAAGTAGTTTTATTTATGAGACAGGCCTCGTGACCATGGTCAGTGTAACCTAATCGAAACGTCGACGCAAATAACTTACATTGTTATAAACTCGACTAAGAATTGTGTTTTAAACTTAACTACTACTATTAAATTAAACGAATGCTTTAATAAATTATCCGCTATCTAGTATTCATGGCTTCTATTCAGCTATGTTTATTGGAATATAATTAACGGGTTTAAATATTGTTTTACATTGTTGACGTTTCAGATTTTGTACAAAATAAGTTGTCACAGAAGGCCACGTTAAGAAATATGTCTTGTCGGATCCAGACAAGATGGAAATATTCATGTAAAACTATTAAATTAAAAATTTTAAAAACTCCCAACACAATTACTTTCAAACCCCCATAACTTTTAAACGGGTTTACCGATTTTCATCAAACATGTCTAAGAACACTTGCACGTAAGTCCACTTTAATACAAAAAAAACTAAATTGAAATCGGTTCATCCGTTCGGGAGCTATGATGCCACAGACAGACAGATACACACACACGCACACACAGACACGTCAAACTTATAACACCCCTCTTTTTGCGTCGGGGGTTAAAAATGTTATCCACCATCAATATCTTGTCAAATACAGACACACTGTTCCTAAAGTAGTATTATTGTTTGCATAAATCAAAGAAATCATTAAACTTTGTTTAGTTTTGGTTTAGATATGAGATTTGTGTATCAGAACTTTCTGTAACAAAACCTCTGTATCTTTAAATGTTTAATATACATGTTGGTGAATTTCCTAAAATAAATATGACTATTTATTTATTGTTTACCGTCATTTATGTACAAAACATTTCTCATATCTCAATATAATTGTGTTCAATTATATTTTTATAAGTTTATGATATAAAACAGAGAATAAATAAAAACAGGCATCTACCGTCGCGCTACTTCCTAATTAATATGATTTACGTACAAAATTTGTTTGCCTCATTTTTCTGTTTTAACTCACTTGTTTTTCTTTGATCATATTTTGTTTTAGTTTCAATATTTTTATATTTTCTATGTTTATTTTCGATTTTAAGATTCTTTTTTAAACCCCGACACAAAAAGAGTGGTGTTATAAGTTTGACGTGTCTGTGTGTGTGTGTGTATGTGTGTGTGTATCTGTCTGTCTGTGGCATCATAGCTCCCGAACGGATGAACCGATTTCAATTTAGTTTTTATTGTATTAACACCTTTAATACAAAAAATCTAAATTGAAATCGGAATTCTCACGTGCGAGTGTTCTTAGACATGTTTGATGAAAATCGGTGGACCCGTTTAATAGTTATGGGGGTTTGAAAGTAATTGTGTTGGGGATTTTAAAAAAATTTATAATTTAATTGTTATTTCAAGTAATAGATAATAAAGCGTGTGAGTTGTTTATTAGATCAAATCTGTTTTTATTCAATAAAGAAGTCCAAGAAAATATTGTTTTTCATAAAAGGATAAGTAAGTTTATCTTGGATTATAGTTGTACTTGATACCGTATTATAATGTCAAAGTTAAAAATACTCACGTATGTTTCCAAAGAATACGCATAATTTTAAATCCATGTTATGTTTGTAATGTTTTCTATAGCACACATATTTAACCATTAATAATCAAATTTATTATACAACAAACAAGCATTTAAAAAATCTATAAATCACTAAATAGTATAAAACAAAGTCGCTTTCTCTGTCCCTATGTCCCTATATATGCTTAGATCTTTAAAAGTACGCAACGGATTTTGATGCGGTTTGTTTTAATAGATAAAATGATTCAGTGGAAAGGTTTTTATCATAACTTTATCCCCATATTCTTACGGGAACGGGAACTACGCGGGTGAAACCGCGGGATGCCACTAGTAATATTATAAAGAAGAAAGATTTGTTTCATTGTTTGTAACGAATAGGCTCCGAAACTACTGAACCAATTAAAAAAATGTTTTCACTAACGGAAAGCTATATTATCAGCGAGTGACTTAGGCTATATTTTATTCCTGTATTCCCACGGGAATGGGAACTACGCGGGTGAAACTGCGGGGCGCTGCTAGTATTTAATATACGAGTATATCTAAAAGTAAACTATTACAAATACTTTATTCTAAGAAACTTTTAAAAGGTAGGGGACTTTTAGTAGGTAAGGAGGTTTATTTTTGTTTCTTTTAAATGGTTTATTTTTAACGGACTTGTCAACGTAAGCGGGCCACGGTCTTTGAATACATTGTAACAGAGATATCCGAATAAATAAAAGTTTATTTTAGAAAAAACTAATTCTGGAAACAAGTTTATAAAAATAGTAGTTTAATAGAAGTTAAAAAAAATCTGATTTATTCATTAATAAATTGTTATTACTTTCATAAGACAAAATCTGGTAAAACACTGTTAACAATAATTCATTTTTTTATTAAGTCAATTATTTGCTGTGTGTTTTATGGCTATTGAAACTAAAGAAGGTATAATTATTTTAATAAGAAATTCATTGTTCATTTGCAATCTAAACTAAAATTATAAAACCATTTTTTTTATAATAATTACACAGTAACTTCTTCATCAAATTGAAAAATATAGGTATAAGTGTTAGATCCTTACTTATAAATATATAAACTCTTATATTATAAATGCGAAAGTAACTCTGTCTGTCTGTTACCGTTTCAATGCTAAACTACTGAACCGATTGACTTAAAATTTGGTGCAGGGTTAGCTTATGGACCGGGGAAGGACATATGTTTTATCCCGAAATTCCCATGGGATCGAGAACAACGTGGGTGAAACCGCGGGGCATAACTAGTAGTTCATATATCGAGAGAGGACACAAAACCTCACGATCAATAGAAACGGAACTAACGCGGGTAAAGCCACGGGGCACGTTTTGTTTTAATTTTAGTTATTTGTCAAATATATACATAAAAGACGAAATGTTTTAATTGTATTATAGTGAAGTTTTGTTTTTTTATCGTAATGTTTTGAAAACTCTATTTGTCTTCCGATTTGAAGAACGCTTGAAATCTTAAAAGTTCAATTGAAGTGTAAAAAGTTTTCCTTTACTTAATTTAAAAAGAAGTTATACTTAGGGCCTATTTCACGATCTTCAAGTTAAGTTCCGAGTAATTACTCACATGTTTTGTCTTTGTCACTTGATATAAAGTAAGAAAGAGACAAAACTCACTTTACTTGATAAAAAAGAATCACAAACAACCGGCTTAATCTTTGGAATACGATGTTAATAACAATTTTATTTTCCAAAAAATATTTAAACCCGGCTAAAAAAGTTCCACATTTTTTGTACTTAGTTGTCCTGTTAATTAACAATAAGATATATTGGTTGATAAATGCTTAAAGTCTTAGTTTCGATAATTAACTCCACACGTTACTAAAAGTTTAATAAATATTAATAGTATTAAAATAGAATTAATTTTACTATGAAAATATAAAGAAAGATTATATCAAATCGAAAAACACTATAAACTAAAAATATAACGTTTATAAAAGAGTTATTTTGTTAAAATAAAATAATGTTAATGTTATCCGAGCGATCCGGAAAAACAGCAATTCTGAAACTCAAAAACAAATATTAGTGTTTTTATATCACATTTTAAAATATGTTATAACTGCACAGTTTTGAGCAAAATTATTTTAAACTGTTATTATTATTTTAAATTTTAAAATGCGCCATTTAATTTTGATTTAGTAAAAAGAAGTTTATTTTGTATACGCGTATTTATTTGTAATCTTGATTCTATAATAATTTAAACTATACACAACTTTTCTTGAGAAATAAAAACTTAAAAAAAAAATATTTTAAATTATAATTTTATTGCAAAATATTGTTAACTTAATTTCAGCGCTACGGCTACGCCGCCGGCGCTACGGCCTACGCGGCCGTCGCTACGGCACGGCGCTACGAGGTGTAGCCGTCGGCAGCTTTCCGTAGCAAACGCGATCTTTGAATTTTGTTACATACTCGTATAATGTTGAATATTTATTTTTATTTAACTTTTTATAATGTTTATTAAAAGCCGTTGATTTTACTATAATGCTAAAATTGATTAAAAAAACGACACAAAAATATAACAATAATCTAACATAAACAACAAGAAAAAGCATTTTTTTGTTTAAAAATTCGAAATTAAACTTTAATTATTACCCGAAATTAAAAACAAACGTCAAATAAATCTATTAAAATCTAAGAAAAGCTATAAAAATAAAATACCTATAACATTTAAAACACTATATTAAACAATCCATCTTTAAAATATATCCGAAAAGACAGCAAACAACAATGTTCCCGTCGGCCGTCGGCAACTTTAATCCAGGAAAAAAACAAACTCGGAACTTCTATTCAAACAAAACCGCATAATGATTCCAGTTCGAAGTTTAAATTCCAACATCCGTATTTTAAAAGCGTAAATCAGATTAAAAAACTTCGTAAATTTATTTAAAATACCGACGGAACGTTTTAATTTGTTAATTCAATTTTAGAACCTTTTTATGGAGTTTTAAATCAAATGATTGCTTTATTTATCGTTTAAATTTATAAAGATTATAAGACGCTCAATTGGCGAGTTTATTTAAGATTAATTTGCAATAAATAAACATAACTAAAATTGATTGTTTGTATGTAATTTAAAACGTTATTTTGTTTATGATTAAAGTTAGCAATGTTTGCAAACAAATGTTTTGAAAGTGAGTTAATTTTGCTTCAAAACCGTGCAGTTACAATTCATGACTGAAAGTTGCTGAAAAAGAACTTAATTAGACAACCCCATGGAGCTCCATTTATGCAATCGCTGCAGCAGAGTGAAACAATGCAAATCGCAACGCAACAACTGTCCTGAAACGAGATGTGTTAACAGAACGAGGGTCATCGGAGAGAAGTGTCGCGTGTTCTCGAGGTGCATCCGTCCTGTTGATCGGTCCTGTATACTTACGACGTCATCTACACGTCGCGGACGGACTCATGTTGTTATGATGGCCTGTGTGTGTGGGTATGTGTGGTGTGTGGTGGTGTGGTGGTGAGGTTACGAAGCGTGGTGGGTGTACTCACGGAGGGGTTGGGGACACACCGGCGCGGGTCCGAGGTCCGGTACGTGGGGCTGTACCGGCCCGGGAAGCAGCCCGGCGGCGCCATCAGCCCCCCGCCAGACTTCATCTTGTCCGGGGAGTACATGGCACATGACCCCCAAGGGTCGTCCTCCAACTTCAACACCTTGGAGGGTGAGTGGTACTGCCGGTCGAAAATCTTGGCGTCTTTTATCGTACTTTCGGGTAGAACAACGTCGCGTCGCCGCGACCGCTCCGAGCGCCGGGTGTTGACCGACTGAGGCCGGCGGCTCGTGACGTCACCGGCCACGCCCTCGCCCCACCAGTGGCCGCCGCGCCGCCCCGCGCCGCCCGCGCGCGCCCCACGCCGCCCGCACGCCGCCCGCACGCCGCGCCGCCCGCTCCCGCGCCGCCCGCTCCCGCGCCGCGCGCCGCCCGCCTGCCGCCGCGCGTCTCACGCCGCGCGTCTCACGCGTGTTTACGTCGCCGCCGGCGGCTCAGCGAATTACTGAATTATTTAATTGGTCCATTCAGTTCTCTTGGCTCTTACCTTTTCGCGTTGGCAGCCGCCGCTGACGAATTGGCCGCGATTGGCATCACCTAATTATGCCCTAGTATGTAAACACACCCAACTAATTTACAAGTTTAGTAAACCCGCTGCAGTGCTTTCAAATATTGTATAGGCCTCTCCTAAAATGTACCTAATCCTACCAGGAAAATTTTCTGGGAGTAATTAATTAAAATTTAGAATTCAAAATATAATTTCGCAAAATTTTCCAGCGACTAGAATATATAATTAATCCAGGCCCAGATTAGCAATTAATTGTTTTTGTTACTTTCACATCAGCTTCAACTTAAGCCACTTCTGTACCTACATGGGCTTTTTCCACTGCCAACATGTGTGCGTTGAGCTCATCCCGTTTACTCGCTAACAGACACTTTTTGAATCACTTCTTTACAATACTTCGAGAGTAGACCTCTTATCAAAATTATTGGTACCTATCTAGTCTCAAGCAATAAGGTAAAGCAATTTTTTTTTTTAATATTGATATGTTAGTTTTAAGTTTTATTTCGTACCATATGGTATACTTCATTTCAGCGGTTTTTCTATTGGCAAGCATCTGAAAGTGAAACCCAGGTATCCGTGTTCGATTTTTGCGTAAAGGCGCACTTATTCTATTGACCAAATAGAAGAGAGAAATAGAATAGAAGACCAACCTACGGTTCCCATTTGAGATCAATACGCAGTAGACAAGCGACAAGCGTGGTGATTAGCCTTTGCAATGTACTAACAAATAACAACCTTTGCCTTGCAGTAAGGATCTTACCCTCCAATGAAAAAAAGACTATTTACCCTTTACCTACAAATAAAACTCGCTTCGGCCGTTTTCGAAACCAAAGTTCGAAACCAGTTTCGAAAGAACATTTTTTTCTTCTTGCGAAACTGGTTTCGGTAAAAGATAATTATTACCTCAGATCCTCTTCAAGTACCAAAGAATACAAATCATAAGTACTGGACATCCTTAGTGCATCCTTATATTAGTGCACAATAATGTTTGTCGATTCTGTTGATAATTCAATCGAAATACCGAGCGCTATCCTAATATTAATATTGCAGCCTTTGCCGTCGGATGCGATTTCCTAATACTCGTATTGTCTCGTATGAAGTGTCACCAATAAATGTTTCGAACATAGAGAGAAAGTCAGAAGAGAAGTCTGAAGTCCTAAACTGACTCCATGATCTGTGGCTTCGAATATGTGAAAATAAAATGTGTATGAAGAGTGTTTATGAAAATATAATTTCATTTCAAAAGGACTTTACTCATAATTTCTTTGTTTATAACTAAGTATTTTAATCACGTAAATCCTATTGGATTTTTTTAATTAAATAAAAAATAATCTGTGTTATCAAAGAGGCCATGAGCAACATTTGTACCTCCTAATCGGCCAGTAGTTTTGACGCAAAAGAGTAACACATATCCATAGACATTTTCACATTTAGTGAATGAACTTGTTTGTCCCTCTGCTAGACCTTCCTTTTCCAATCCTATTTATTTAATCCGATTGTGAACAATTATTGAAAATCATATATTGATTTTGTTTTTTTTTTTCAAACGTTTACTCAATCACTCGTAAGTATGATATATAAGATTCGTAAACAAAATGTATACTTCCAAATAAAAATGTTATAGTGTCCATAAATTGAAGCCACTATTGAACGCGCTTTCTCCAAAAGGAAATCTGAAATACTAGGTATTATATTCTTATTATAACTTATATCAAATTACACAATGAAAAAGCAAATATACCAAGTATTTACAGTACTTATAAGTACATCAATATTGTATAAAAATACTCAGCATTTTTTCTTGGATCGTACAATATAGTCTTAATTAATCTCCTTAATAAAACACTCATTAATTATGTATGTCAGTGTTCGTTCAGCGTCCGCAAAGAACAGTTGCGTTGCAGTTGCTTTAGTGCGCGTTCGGGTAAAGCGCTGACGCGGCAAACACTCGCGAGTGACCTCGGTACGGTACGCGTGCGCCCGGCCGGTCATCAACGCGATGACCTAGATTGTGTGAATCATGCATGACTATGTAGTGAATTAATAAAAAACATTGTTAAGGCTCCGTTACACCTTTATTATAAATTTAATATTTAGTTAGAAAAAATGGCAACAGGAACAATCACAATTAAAACTGAGACTGAGCATTTGCTATACAAGTACCTCAACGAAGAAAAAGAGCAACGTAAGAAATATGAGAACCTTGTTAAAGAACTACAAGATAAAATTGTAGAATTACAACAACAGTTAGTGCAAATTCAGGAGGATAAAAATACACCTCCAGCTAAACAACCATCAGCAGGTTACTCTAACCAAGTTCAGTATGAGACTGATGAAGAGGAACTTGCCAAAGAGACCGAGTGGGTACGGCAACAAAGCCGTAAGAAAAGGAAGCTGAACCAGTCACTCAGCCCGCAACAGGAATCAATCTCCAGAGAGGACGTTACAAAAGTGCCGAAAGCTAGAAAAGCCCCACAGCCACCACCAATAATTGTTGAAAATGTGACAGATTATCAGAGCTTTTTTGATCTTCTGTCATCATCCGTTGCAAAAGATTCTTTTCTAATTAAGATGAAGAGCGGCAACGTCGTTAAAATCAATTGTAGAGATGGCGACTCATATAGGACTGTGACTCAGTTTCTACTACAAAATAATTGTGTCTGGTTTTCTTACGAAAACAAGCAGGAACGGCCCATACGAGTTATGGCAAAAAATCTGCATTCTACATGTGTGCCTGCTCGGATTATAGAGGATTTAGTATCTAAAGGATACAATGTTGAAGATGCAGTGAACAAACTAAGTTGGAGGACAAAGGAACCTTTAAACATGTTCATGATATCTTTCAACAAAAATGAAGATGTCAACAAAATCTACAAAATCCAGTCTATTTTGGGTTGTAAAGTAGACATTCAACCCCTAAAAACGTCAAAATTAATCCCACAATGTAAAAGGTGCCAGGCATATGGTCACACCCACAAATACTGCTCCAAAGAACCCAGGTGTGTTAAATGCACTGGAAAACACTTAACGAAAGACTGCAAGAAACCCGCAGAAGCCAAACCAAAATGTGTTCACTGTGGTGAACAGCATCCAGCTAGCTACAGAGGTTGCACTGTAGCTAAAGAACTCCAAAAGTTGAAAAATAAAATAAGCCACAAAAATCAAATTTCGACCACCCAGGCACAAAAGCCCGATATTACAAAAAAAGCTATACCCAGTCAGCAAGTGACGAAGAATGTGTCTTTTGCACAAATTACAAAGGGTTTCAAACCGCAAACCCAACCAAAAAAACAGCCTACATTAAACATGGAGGACAAACTTAACACCATTTTAAATTTCATTTCATCTTATGATGAAAGATTCAAAAATATTGAGAAACGTTTGGGTATCAAAAATGATGTCTAAGTCAGTAAAGATATTTGCATGGAATGCCAATGGACTTCTCCGGCACCAAAATGAACTACAAGCTGTCCTAAACATAGAAAATATTGACTTATGTCTCATATCAGAAACACATTTCACCAGAGAAACATACCTAGATATTAAAGGATATAAAATCTATCACGCACTGCATCCAACTAATAAAGCTAGAGGAGGCAGTGCCGTCATAATAAAAGAAAATATCCAACATTGCGAGGTCTTTAAATGTGAAGAACCTGAAATACAAGCAGTTGGGATATCCATTAAAACCAAACGTTACCCGGTTACTATTTCAGCAATATACTGTCCACCGAGGTATACGTTAAAGACCGATCAATATGTAAATTTCCTTAAACAACTTGGCAATAGGTTTATCCTTGGCGGCGACTTCAATTCCAAAAATACCTACTGGGGATCTAGACTCACAACAACTAAAGGTAAAGAGTTGTTAAATGCAATTAAAGAAACTAAATGTGATGTGTTATCTACAGGTAAACCAACATACTGGCCCACAGATCCTCACAAAATACCTGATTTGATAGACTTTTTTATATATAAAAATCTCTCTCCTAACTTTCTTCACATTGAGGAAGGTTTTGATATGAGTTCAGACCACTCCCCAATAATTTTGATTCTCAGTGATGAAATCTTAAATAAAAAAGAAATCCCTTCGCTTGTTAATAAAAAAACGGACTGGGATAGCTTTAAACATGACTTAGACTCTAAAATAAATCTAAAAGTACCACTGAAGACTCCAGCAGATCTAAATTTGGAACTTGAAACGTTTATAGCGGATATCCAACAATGTGCTTGGAATAATACTCCGGATATAAAAAGAAAAAATATAACAACCATGTACCCAATAGAAATTCCACAGCTTATAGCAAAAAAAAGAAAACAAAGAAAAATATGGCAGGAAACTAGATTCCCACTCGACAAAACTTTATTAAATAACCTTTCAAAGAGACTTAGTAGAGAGATTAAAAAATTCAAAGAGGATACAATGTCTTCATCGCTAAGTCAACTTACTAGTGACCGTACAACCGACTATTCTCTATGGAAAGCCACTAAAAGTATTAAACACCCAACCAGACAAATACCTCCTATTAAAGAAATTGATGGTACATGGGCCATCAACAATGAGCAAAAAGCTGTACGATTTGCGCACCACCTAGAAAAAATATTTCAGCCAAACGAAAATAACACTGAACTTATAGAACATGTATCGCCACAGGATGAGTCAGAAATAAAACTTGTAACTCCAAGAGAGGTTTATTATGAAATTAAATTTATAAATAAAAATAAAGCTCCGGGCTATGACCTCATTACCGGAGAAGTCCTTAAACATTTACCTAAAAAAGCAGTGGTCAAACTTACCAACCTTATCAATGCTACATTCAGACTAAAACATGTACCGGATGTGTGGAAAGTGGCTGAAGTTATTATGATACCGAAACCAGGTAAACCACCTCATGAAGTAACATCTTACAGGCCAATCTCTCTTCTTCCAGTTATGTCAAAATTGTTTGAAAAACTATTTTTGAAACGGTTAAAAACTATTATAGAAGAAAATAGACTTATCCCTGAGCATCAGTTTGGTTTTAGAGAAAAGCACTCTACAATAGAACAGGTCCATCGAATAACCAATATTATTGAATCAACTCTAGAAGAAAAAAAAGTTTGCTCTACAATTTTCCTGGATGTAGCACAGGCATTTGATAAAGTGTGGCATCAAGGCCTTATGTACAAACTGAAAAAAATGCTACCAAAGCAATTTACTGACATATTGGAGTCATACATAACAAACAGGATGTTCAGAATAAAACAAGAAGACACCTACTCTGAACTAAAAGAAATAAAAGCAGGAGTGCCGCAAGGAAGTGTATTAGGCCCGGTCCTGTACCTATTATACACTAGTGACATTCCACAGATAGAAAACTGCACCATTGCAACTTTTGCAGACGACACAGCCATACTGGCTACTGGTGTCACTCATGAAGTCGCTGTGGAAAACGTACAAAGAGCCGTAACCAAAATATATGATTGGACTGAACAGTGGCGCATTAAACTTAATGAATCAAAATCGGTTCACATTGATTTTACAAATAAAATGACGAATTATCATCCGGTATACATTAACACCCATGCAATACCCTATGAAAACACGGCCAAATACTTAGGCATGACACTAGACACCAAGCTGCGCTGGAAAGCACATGTCAAAAAGAAACGCGATGAGCTAGAAATTCGCTATAAGAAGATGTACTGGCTGCTTGGTAAGCACTCACCGTTATCAGTACACAATAAATTACTATTATACAAACAAGTCCTAATGCCTGTATGGACTTATGGTATACAGCTGTGGGGCTGTACCAAATCAAGTAACGTACAGATGATCCAACGTTTCCAGAATAAAGTACTTAGAGGTATCGTAAATGCTCCCTGGTACGTTAGAAATGACGACCTCCACCGGGACCTCAGTGTGGAACCTGTTGCCATTATTGTTAAAAAACATGCCGAAGCTCATGAGAAAAGACTTCATCATCACGTGAACGTTGAGGCTATCCAGCTCCTCGACAACACGGACATTATAAGACGTTTAAAAAGGACAAAACCTTTTGAATTATTGTAGTGATAGTAAATAGTGTTAAAGTGCAGTGTATGTACTATGGTAAAGAACACATGAACAAAGTGTCTTCGCCTTAACAAAAACAATAAGAAAAGTGCCGATGGGCACATTCTTAACAGAAACATTTTATTAGTTTAAGTTAAAGTTAAATTGCTTATTAGCCTTAATATGGCTAGATTGCAATATTTTGAAGTACACAAAGTGGTGCATCAAGGACAAAAAAAAAAAAATTAATTATGTTCTATACGTCCTAATCCTTATTCCAATAAGAAACAAAACTAAATACGTAAGTAATACATCAACAAACCTCAAAAAGTAATCAATTAAAACAAAAATTAACAACGTATTAATACAAACATACACACACAAATCCAATTTCATACAAACAAAGGCAGAATATTCAAATTATCATTCATACACGATTACTCGCCCTCAGTTCGCCGGTTACATGATCCATATAAACTGGGAGGATAATTAGCAAAGATCATGGTGCAAAACAACGGGTCCGCGGCCCTGGTAATTACGCACGCCGGATGGCAGATGGCAGCACTTTTTAATTTTTCGATTTCGGACGCGCGTACAATATGCATGAGGCTTTTATCGCTCGCTGTGGTTCCTTCGGGAGTACGGATGGTGTGGCGTAGGAGATGAGCGGGAGCGGGGATTGGAAATAAGAACGCGCGGAAACAAAATGCTACTAACTCTTTTAATATAAATTACAGTGTGGATTTATCAAAATATTGTAACGTACAAACTTTTGTCATAATAAAAATTATAACACTATAAAAAATAATTAGCCAAATATGGCATTGTCTGTGTTTTGATAGTACTTAATAGAAAAGTAAAATAACAAAACAATCATCATCATTTAGTTCTAAATTTAAAATTATTATTCATATTCTATGGATCAGAGATATACATATTAGAAAGACACACTAGTATAATTGGTACCGGGTCCGGGTGTTTGTTTGAGGGTTAGCCAAACGTGGTGGGCATATACGTGGCTCTATCGTCGCAACCATAGGACTCGTAGAGAATATCCTAACATCACATATATCCTTCAATAACGTTTTTTTTTGTAATTTATTTACTAAAATAAAAAAGTTTTAAGCTTAATTAAATCTTCTGCCAAACTGAATATCAGTTTGCCGGCAGTGAATATCAGTTTAACTACAACTTAATTCTTAGGACGGATCTCCTTAACTGACTCCATGATGTGTGTTAACCACATTTTCCTTCAACTCGGTATCTCTAACAACTTGTACCACACTCTAACCATATACCCTTTTTAGGGTCCTGCAAATCGTCCGAGAGCCGCGAATGTTGCGCGGCACGCTCTCTGGTACGCGCATTAGCGCGCGCGTCCCCAATTACACAGGGCGATGTATTTCGATGAATTTTTATTGTATCTCTATAGTAGGGGAGGCGCATTGAATAATATCATCTGTTACGGAAGTAAACAAACAGATGCGAGCTAATGGTGTCCGACTGCGCTATGATATGATATGATACTGGGATTTAGGTTTTAATTTCATTTTTGCTTAGAATTAAGCAAAGTTATATTTATTGTTTATGCGCTTAGATTAAACTAATTATTTTTATCAATTCTAGACATTAAATAAAAGCGAAAGTTATTTTATATTTATTTTATATTTATTTACTTTAGTAAATTACTAATTTAGCAATATAAAATATGATTGAGATATTATAGCCTGGTTGGACTAGTAGCTTTGCATTTCCCTGCCTGAGCCCCCAGGATCGATTGAGTTTGAGCGATACATAAGTATTTACTATTTTCCAAACATGATTTGAGCTAGGTGAGGCTTTTACTCAGTGGGTTATTACAGACTGATACTTTTTTATTACTGTTTTATTTTTTATCCTTTTCTTTTTATTCCTTAAAACAACTCCCACCAAAAAACATTAACCATCAAATTAATTTTATTACAAAATTAATGGCCTACTAACCAAAATTCTTGGTGCTTTTTTAAAAGTTTCGCTCGTTTCGCTCGAGTGTCGAGAGTGGGGCGAGCAAGAGACGGTGGGCGGGCGGATTGCAGCTTCCGGCGGATGTGGCGTCACCCCGCCCCCGCCCCGCGCCACCCGACGCCGGAAGCGCTCGAGCCCTTCCGACAGCCGTCTGGTACCGATAGCAGAGAAATGTGGTGGGATTATAGATGAAAAATAATAAAAATATAATTGTAAAATCTTGAGTTAGTTAATATATTTATAACTGATAAGTATATTGATGCTGCTCGGAATAGTTAAGTTTTCAATTTGAATCCTAACTATAAATAATCATAACAATATTATAAATGCGAAAGTAACTCTGTCTGTCTGTCTGTTACCTTTTCACGGCCAAACTACTGAACCGATTGACTTGAAATTTGGTACAGGGGTAGCTTATTGTCCGGGAAAGAACATAGGCTATGTTGTATCCCGAAATTCTCACGGGATCGGGAACTATGCGGGCGAAAACGCTGAGCACAGCTAGTATTAAAATAAAAATTAAAAGTTACAACTAACTAATAAGTACCTAATACAAACAACATGGGTCTGCTTATGTGACGAGTGAATATCTTAGGATTTATCGTCGCTTTCCATCAGCCGAGTTGTAGTCAAATGCAAGCCTTGCCAAAGTCAATAAGATAAAATCAATAAACTAGGCAAAGTGCTACATGTTGCACTATTATCTGTTTCATTTAATCCCGTGAGAAATGCGTATTTATATTAGCAAAAACTTATTTATTTAATTATTTTTATTTATTATTTTTTATTAGCAAAAAAATCAAGTTCGAATTTTTTTTAAAGCTTCAAAGGAGTAAGTGTTTAGGCGTAACAGAGGTGACAAAAAGTTGGCACACGGCTGTGTCACTCCTTTTGTTCTTTTAGTTCTTCCTCATTTTTTATTGTGCTAATTAATTAAGTTATGCATAAGACTATTGTAAACATTTTAAAAGAAAAATTTTTTTTTTAAGCAAATAACTGTAATACCAAGAAAATTAATTAAGGACCATTAAAGTACATACAAAAAGCGCTAACAAATAATAAAATATATCTGCCAATGTAGTGTTTTTGCTGTCAGTACCAGCTAGTCGCGAATACATCGAGTCTCGTATACAACGTACGATACTCGCATCCCTCAATTAGAAACATAATTAACTTGGTATTAAAAGCCAAAGCTAACCCCAATCACAAGTATGTTTTGTTTTGTTTCACCGTACTTATTAACCCTGTAATTATTATTCGTTGCGATTATTATCCGCTTGCTTTTCAATGTAATTGGTTGAATTTGTTGTTTCGGATTTAACTTAACTAGTAATGTTTTAATCATTCACTTCATTCATTCACTACATCATCTCATTACAGTAACTGACCCCTAACTAAGCTCGAAGCTTGTATCTAGGGTATCAGAAACTACGCACACACTCATTCACACCCACGCCCAGACTGAGACAAACATTTGTGGTTCACACAAATATTCACCCCGCGCGGGAATCGAACTCGCAACCTTACGGATGACAGTCCGGCATGGTGACCACTCTGCCATCGAGGTCGAGTTTGTACTTAATATTCTATTTTAGTTTATTTATATACGTCTAAGTCATTGTGCATGCTTCGCCACTAGCCATAAATACAAAATCCTTACTAATGCGAAAGTAACTCTGTTTGTCTGTCACCTTTTCACGGCTAAACTACTGAACAGATTGACTTGAAATTTAGTACAGAGGTAGCTTGTGGTCTAAGGAAGGACATAGGCTATTTTATCCCGAAATGACCACGGGATCGGGTAATCTGCGGGTAAAACCGCGAAACGGAACCAGTTGTTTATAAATTACTCATTTACTTATTTAAGAGAACGTTTATAATGTTCTTTTTGAGAATTAGAGAATTTAAACCTACGTAAATTTTGCAGCTGATTCTGAGAACTAATTCCAATTTATTAAAGAAGTTTTATTAGCAAACATTCGATCTGTTTATTTAGCTTAGAATTCTAAATAAACAGCAATGAACATTTATTTTGAATTTAAATGTTGATCACTAATGTTAATGCAGTTTGTATAAGCCTTATATTTATGATGCGTAAACTAAATGAATAATTTTATTTAATGTTTTGCATTAGTTGCACCGAAGCGAGTTAGAAAAATAGAAAAGTTATTCATTATATTTTCGTTTAATAATAGATATAATTCTCGGTTTAGTAATGAGGGGTACAAGCGTTATTAGTTTTTTTGTTTTTTGAGCACAAATATAAAAATTGAAACGCTATTAATCTATCTATACAACAGGGTAACTTGAGTTTAAAGTTTTATGTTTTATTCATGGTTGTATGAAACATAGTTTTTTATCTTAAAACGGTTTTGAAATTACGGAACTTATTTAGTACAAGTATAATAATATCGACCTGTTAAATGTATGATCCTACTGCAAAACAGATACAATATCAACAATGAATTAGAGGCATATTTAATATTGATACAGTGAGGGAAAATACACACATCAAAAGTGTCTAGGGATCAACATATATTTTTGCAATAACTTTTCTATGTATCGGTCTTGTCTCCGTGTGGTGCAGCGATACCGTCCTCCATGGCGCTCAGCCACGGTACCAGTGCTTCGGTAACGTGTCCAAAGTCGACTGATAACACTCTGACTTGTATTCAGAGCTAAAGCCACAGTACGTTGCCGGGAACCAGCTTCTATCATTCCCACGGCTCTGAGCATTTCTTCCCTGCTTAAATGACGTCGCCGCTCCATAATAACGTTGGTTTTAATCAGTAGTAGGGAAACAGTAGCACTAATAATGTCTTCAATGCGTTGTATGTTTTTATAGGGAAAATATTGACAGCTGATTTTCATCTTTTACTCGAATTTGATTCACAGTTCCTGATTCAAATTATGAAATGCACCAAAAAGGATCCATATAAATTTATAAAATCATAAATTTATTACAAAGCCACATCTCAATCTCAAGAAATCCGCATAAAAATGCTTGATCCCTAGACACTTTTGATGTGTGTATATACTTAGATGTAATCAAGACGCTTACGCTCTAACAAAAAAACTTTGTACTGCGTCTATAACATTAATATTAGATTTAACAAAATCCGTTACACAATTAACATAACATAATCATTCACTACATCATCTCATTATAGTAACTGACCCCTAACTAAGTTCGAAGCTTGTATCTAGGGTATCAGAAACTACGTTCACACTCATTCACACACACACCCAGACCGAGACAAACATTTGTGGTTCACACAAATATTCACCCCGCACGGGAATCGAACCCGCAACCTTAATAACCCAATTAAACAAAACATTCTAACCAAAATCTACTTAACAACACAATACATGAAATATTAAAAAAGCTCACTTTGACAATTGTGACGGTTGCATGCACGGTTCCGGAACGGATGCGATCCGGATACGATCAAGTTCCGGCGCGTGCCGAACCACAAATTGATGAAAATCGCTTACGTAAATTAATACCGCTCGAAAAGCTTCCGTTTGCCGCTTTTATTTATATTTGAAATGTCAAATTAACAGAACATAAACTAGATAACGATATTTGGTTTGCTTTTGTAAAAATGTAACATCGTAAAAATGTGCGCAAATTATGCAGTGTTACGTGAATAGCACAAAAATTCGCGATTAAAACTATTATGGGACAAAACTAAACAAGAATTAAGGTTACACGGCATGCTATCAAATCTATCGTTTAGTATCACAATGTGTGATACTGTCGCAAATTATCAACTTGTATGATACTACGAGCCAACAGTCTCTCTCTCGCATTTACTGTGAGAATGAAAAAGCATATTCACAAAAAAATATTATTATTTAATTATGATTTAAGTAGAAACCAAAAAAAAATTGAGTAAAAACAAGCTTCTCTCTCACAGATACTAATATAAATAACGATATATAAGAATAAGATACTAATATATTGAGAAGGTATGGGCATTATCATTACACATTATATATAAGTACTCGTATATAAAATTCTTCCGTTACTGAGTGATGTACTGACTGACTGACAGACAACGCACAGCCGAAACTACTGGTCGTAGAGAGCTGAAATTTCGCACGTGTGTTTGTTGGGGTAGCCTACCACTAAGAGAGGAATTTTGGAAATTCCCCCCTTGGGGGAGAAAAGGGGGAAATACCCAAATTCCGGCGGAACTCGTTATTCCACGCAGGCGACGTCGCGGGCAAAAGATAGTTGAGTATAAAATCGTTTTGTTCCATGAATAGAAATATTAGTCTAGGGTTATCGTTGTTACTTGCGCATACCCTCACTCATTGATGTTGTATCTCAATTTGTTTGATTGGTGGTCACGTGACCAACACGCCGCCTCCGCTTTACAACACGACGGGGACTAACACTTTATTCAATTATTGTGTGTAATCTAATAACTCAGCAAGTTTGATACATTTTACTTTGAGATGTATCGATTATTTTGTATTGGTATTATAAACTCTTGTTTAAATTGTTGGTAGAAGAATTACAAAATATAAGAATTACAATCGGTTATTTAACATGCAGGACAGTCTCTGTAACTGATCATATTAGGACAGTGCGTGAGGTGAAATGAGATATCTAAGAAGTACATTTAACTAGAAGTGTCCCACACCTGGGCTAAGGCTTCCCTTCAACATCTCCACTTGTCTCATTATCATTCTTGATTTAGTTAGTGCTCCAGCTTAGCTCGAACATGTCAAAACAGATTAATACAACCTGTTTATAAGGACGCTTTCATGCAAGCTTGCAAAATCTTGGTCATCTTTTGAATCCCTACTAATATTATAAATGCGAAAGTCTGTCTGTCTGTTTGTTACCTTTTCACGGCTAAACTACTGAACCGATTGACTTGAAATTTGGTACAGGGGTAGCTTATGTTCCGGGGAAGAACATAGGCTATGTTTTATCCCGAAATTCCTACAGGAATGGGAACCACGCGGGTGAACACAGGGCACAGCTAGTTGGACATAACGTCTACTTAATTTCTGCTACTTTATAGTCTGCACTGCAAACAGTCCAATGCGTTTCTAATAAGACAAGAAAGAGGAGTTTAATTAAGTACACAAGATCGTCAGATCACTCCAGTTGTTACCCACATTAATATTGATTTCTCACCCGATTAACATGTCGTGTAAAAATGTCACATTAGAACTACAAAACTTGACTTCAATGCGTTCTAATTGCGACAACAACTTATCTATTCAAGGGCGCGCGGTTGACGCGTTCGAACCTTGTTACATTTACCCTATTTTTACAATTTAACCATAACATAAGGACACCTCTTACAAACAATATTATTACAAACTTAGTTCTAAATAAACTGGTCTGAATGTAAGGTAAATTTTGTATTTCTTTATTGTGTCGTAGTTTTAATGCACTAGTGTGTTATGGTGACTTTTTGTTTGTTAAAAATATTAACTTATGAAATTTTAAAATAGGTACGTGTGTGCTTTTTTCCTATTTTAGAATACAAAAACCTTCCTTCGTACCAACTTTGGAGACTGTAAGATTATGAAAGCAATGTAAGGCTAGTTCATTATGGACCAATTTTCTTGAAAGTATGTATGTATATGTATGTTTAGCGACTAATAAGATTCGCATTGAATATAACTTTAAACCCAAAGTTTATAAAAAACAAGAAATTAAAGCTTTAAGTTCGTTTGTAACAAAAGTCATACATACCACTGTACGAAATCAGTTATAAAAATAAAACATACATCTTAATTTCACAATAAATTATTTTTTCAATATGTAAGTCCAATTTTTGTTTTAAATTTCATTATAACAATAAAAAAATATTTATTTAAGTAATAAAAATCAAACCACAATTGAAATACAGTCAAAAGTACTGCATGTCGTTAAAATAACAAGGAAATACCGATTTTGAATTTTTTGTAATTTCATTTGATGTCTTCCCTCCATGACCATTTAATTAATAATAAATAACATTAGTCCTTTTATTAAAAAATATTTAATCGAATCATTTTGCTCATATCTACCTTAATTTGTCGCAGTTTGATTCGGTTTTTTCACTGAAAAATTATTTAAATTGCCCCATTACGTCATTACGGGGTTTCAGTGATGTCTGCGAAAGTATCACCTCGGGCTAAAAATAAATAAATTGGTAACTAACCTTTAAGCAGCGATTTCCGAACATCGCCCTTCTTAGTTACAAATTACAAGGCAAAAATATAATTTAGTGTAATTTAGTATATCTATTAACCCCAGTTTAATTCGCGAAGGAAATGATACCGATTTCACAATTCTTTCTGTATTTTAAATATCTCGAATTACGACATGCTGCGCCAAAGAAAATGCTTAACAATGACAGAACGATTGTAAGTTCCTTCGGGACTAATTATATGTATTCATCTTTGAAGGAAAGTTCAAAAATGTATTCAAATGTAACAATAGATAGCCCAAAGAGCTGGTTAAATTTTTCTATACAAAGTAAAATTATAAATAACCGTATTCGAAAAAAAATGTCAACCTTTTCTAATAATATTACTATATTTTTGTAAAGAATTCCTTACTTACAAATAATGCATAAATATTATATCAAATACATTCCGAATCAAATATGAGGTGTAACCCTTTTAAAAATATGACTTCCAAATGATTTAGACATGATATGGAATTACTGTCATAACAGATAAGTATACATATTGAGTTAATCTTGCAGTGTTTATACTAGTATCTAAGTAGTCTAAATAAGTAAATGTTTGTCTGTTCCTTAACAAAACTGTCATTGTAACCAAGTTTCACTTTACACGGCATTACTATCTAAGCACGCTTCAACAATTTTTCCTCTGTCTGGGAAAGAAAGTAGGACACAGCATAAAATGAAAACGTGGAGATAAAATAAAAATAACAAAGTTAGCATGCTGAAACATCTCATTTAGCCGACAGACGTAAACAAGACCAATCCGCGAGCCATAAAGTGGGCCTGCTCCGGCTCGCGCCACTGATTTCTTCTCCTTACATTATTTACAAGATTATGCTCGGCTTGGAGCGTATCGTTACACCTCCTCCATTACTCCGCTTTATGACCCCATCCCGCGCGGGGACGCCACATACCGAACAATATGACAAACCAACGGACAACAACATTTTTTTCACCAAATTACAAGCCAAAATGAAAAGTTTACACCATAAATTGTAATGATGTGCGAACCGCCCCGTTAAGGGTGTATTAACAAAGTTTGTGGTGACCACTAAAGTTACGGTAAGTTTATTGCGTTCATAAAAAATACGTTTGAAATAACGTGGAAATATGAGGCGGGCAATTTTTTAAATTATTCTCTCATTTTCGAGCCATTAAGAGTTTTGGGGTGACAAAGTTTTTAAGTTATTGCTTCGCTGTTTGGTTGGGGTCTTCGAATGAGGCGCTCAAGTTTTTAAAAGGTAACCAATGGCGGTTTTCTTTTTGCCATTAACCTGTTTGGTACTCGACTTATGGTCGGCGTATGTAAAATTAAAAATGTGTCGGATATATTCTATCTTTCATATTCCTCTAGCAATATGGCTTCCATATACGCAAATATACCAAATATCACGATGCAAACATGGGCCTAATTGCAAGAACCCACACATGGTTTCCCTATACACCTATAGATAAAAAACCAATTTGACATAAGAGTTACATTATACTCGTATAAAGAATAAGTTGTGTGTAACATCACAGTTTATTCGCTAAGAAAATACATAATCTTTTCTCCTACAATATTGGCATAGATAAAATTGTTGTAAAATGCATTTCCACATTGTTGGCGCAAGTAGAGGATAAGAGGATCAACAAAGGATGTACAGGAGATCAAAAATCAAGCTCCTTCAAAGCGCAACTGAGGAAATGCGAAAGCACTCTTAAGATAAAGTTTACTTAAAGTTTCTCAACAATTCTGATTGTAAACCGTTAGCGAAAAAGGTTTAAAACTCATAAAAGGTAAAACTTGTAAATTTTATTTATTTACAAATAAGTTTGTTATTTAGTAGCGATGCAACAGACTGAAAAGAGTTTTTATTTGATAAATAACAATTATTTAAGCATACATGTTTTTGTTTTAAACTTTTGCAGCTTTTAACAAAATGTATACTTATTCAATTATGAATTTATATAAATTGTGTGACTTGTTTTGCGTACATGTATTCGTCTACGAAGGATTAGGTTAAAAATACAAGTAAATCTATTATAATAAAATCTTTAAAATAACTGCCAGGGATATCACATGACTTTTATCCTAACTAATATTATAAATGCGAAAGTTACTCCGTCTGTCTGTCTGTTACCTTTTCACGGCTAAACTACTGAACCGATTGACTTGAAATTTGGTACAGGGGTAGCTTATGGTCCAGGAAAGAACATACGTATTATTCCGAAATTCCCACGGGATCGAGAACTACGCGGGTGAAACCGAGTGGCACAGCTAGTATCCTATAATTTCTACGGGATCAAGATGTGAGGTGAAAATAAATGCAGTTAAAAACACATGTACTTAAAAAACAAATAAAAAAACGCAGTTAATCTTTTAATAATTTGAATAAAAGGTCACAATTCTTTAATCAAGAAACGATTAATGTCAACCCGTGATAATGACTTGCAGTACCTTACCCTAAAATATATCGCAAACAAGTTAGGGTAACTTAACGGAACGGGGTAACAAATGGAATAAAAATAAAATTAGAAAACAACAACAATATAACGCCCATGAATTTAGTGTTGTGTCGCGGAATAATAACATATGGATGTGACAGTTTAGATATGAAGATTTAAAATGAAAAATGTTAGGCCTCTTACTTAACTGTATTTTAAGAGTAATGGGTGCTGTTTCTTCTGTTTAGTTTGCGTTTACAAATATAAAATACTTGCTGTGCCCCGCGGTTTCAGCCGCGTAGTTCCCGATCCCGTGGGAATTTCGGGATAAAACATAGCCTATGTCCTTTCGGTTCAGTAGTTTAGCCGTGAAAAGGTAACAGACAGACAGACAGAGTTACTTTCGCATTTATAATATTAGTTAGGATGGATTTTAGTACAGTTTCCATAATAGAAATTTGCTTGTTGAGCACAACTTGTAAAGTTATATGGAGAAAATTTATATTTATATAAAAAACTACTAATGTATTTGTACAGTAGTGTGTAACTTGACTCATCAATTGATCAATCAGTCAATAAGAAGAAAATGTTCAAAGCTGTCTCCCTGATCTGAGAAGAAAATAGATATTATAAAATCCGTTGAAATCTTAACAGAATTTTATTACATATCAAATACAAATGCGTCTTATCCAGCAACACCATACTCCAAGTAACCAACAAATGGTCCAGCAAACCATAGAATTGCAACTACAAATTTATTTCGCGTATCACATTCAAATATTCAAACAAAAATACATTCTATGTACTCAGTAATAAAGTGGCAAATGCCATGTGAGTAGTCGGTCTAGGAATAAGTTTTGGGGCGAATAATCGATTAGTTTATTATATCTAGTTACTTGATACGAATGAGGGGATACGAATTCGCTTCTGATCCCTAGTTAAATCATTATTACAATTGTACTCGATTGTAATTCACTTTTATGGTGATTGTCGAGTAAGTAAACATTGTTTTTATGTTTGGGACGTTTTATACCTGGGGATAGTAGATAAATTAAAGTTTTGAGTGAATAAAAACACCTCTGACCAAGTTTGACAAACTAAGTCCTTATACTAAAAAATAAAAATATTTTTGGAAATATGAGTAAATGAGGTAAGCCAACGTATAAACTGACAGATTTAACTATAAGATTCCCTTGAAACCAGAAGAAAACGACGTAGAATATTTATGAAACGGTAGATGAATCTAATAGGATAAATAGAAAGATAAATAGCGCATGTTAAACAACAACCCATTCCTATAAAACTCCGTAATTTTAAAAGTAGTTTAAATCTTATTTAAAAACTTCTGCAGTGGCACCGCGGAGGGTAACATAAGTTTATAAATCCATTACGACCAAACTATCGTTCAATGTATAATCCTGTAAGTATCGGTAAGTGTGACAGCAACACAAAAACTAAGCTTATTCAATTGATCAAGATACCTGACGAATTAAATAATAAAAATTTTGTTCGTGGTTCCGCATAGCAGAAATATCTAGTCAGTTTTTTGAATATATTTAATTTGATTCTTTATTTTATTTAGGGCCGATTTTTCCATCGCCAGATAACTTTATTCGAGGAATAACTTTGAAATTTTGACAGTTATTTCATACAAAATCTGTCAAACGTCAATTTTATTCCTCGAATAAAAGTTAACTGACGATAGAAAAATCGGCCCTTAGTGCAAAAACAAAAGCTTTTCTTTGCATTACACGTTGAAGTGGTAACGGGCATATAGGTTCTGTTGGCACAATTTCTTGTGATATTCAAGTTTCTATATCATGCCAAACAGCACGGCAGTATAACTTTAAATAGGTCATTCTAATAGATTAATTATATTGACCTTGAAACTGCTGCTACAAATAAATTTTTAAAATATTTATTTAGCCGTCGGCCCCTAAAACTATTGAGCGCAAAGCCAGTGCCTCAGATCAAAGCAAACTTATAAAAATCCAGCTAAGTACATTATTAAACCCGTGAAATGTCTGCATCTGTTGGTTTTTTGCTATTAAGCACAAATAAGCATTGATGTTGCTGGTCAACCCCTGTTGAGCGCTCACGACCCCAGTTTAACGGGAAAAGCAACCTTAGTGTCATACAATTAAGTGTCAACAATATGTTTGTAGAATATTTTCGATTGCTGAGTGATTTTCGACTTTATGTTCAGGGGTATTAGGATGTGCGGTGCGTTTTTGTTTCGGGTTATAGAGTGCCCAATGGGTCAAGTCCCCCTAATTCAATTTCCACTTGTACTGTGATCTGATTATGTTTGGTGCAATCCTATGACATTTGGATGGTAGATACAGGGTTATGCCCTTACGTCGTTGCGGCGACGTAATGTACTTAGATTGTTTTTTAAGCATATTATTTTAAACCAAACTTTATAAGATTTATTTTACTTTGCACTTTTGTTGGTTATTAAAAGGTGCAGGACACCAAAAGTTTGTTCTGAGTTTTCGATAAGTGTTTTCAAATATACTTAAACCTTAATATAATAAGTATGATAAGTTAGAAGAAAAATAGGAAGAAGAAACTAAAGTTGCCCTTCTTATTAATTCTTTTGATACATTTGTAACCTTGAAATATAAGTGCAACGGCGTCTTTTAACTTTGAACTGACTTCAAAAAATATATAAAACTTACCAAAAAAATAAAAAGGAAAGTACTTATTAGTATTGGTATGTAAAATCTAAAGATATGATAAAACAGCAAGCTTGCCAACCCACCTATATCATGTCAAAAAACCCTTCAAAACAGAACCAAAAATCCTCCAAAACCAACAATAAAATAAGTACATAAAGATATATCCACATGCGAGATGTGAAACGCGTTAATTTGCATTAACAGCGCAGGTACCAAACGGGCACGTAATTAACTCAAAGAGGTACCCGAAAATATAGAAAGGATTAATTTTACACAACATTTACATGTGAACTTGGAGGGAAGGATTTCATTCGTTTCATCCTCGTGTAGTTATAGAGTTTTATATATAGGTGTATAGAGTTTTTGAGCTTTAATGTTATAGCACTGTATTATTATTATGTACTAGCAGCGCCCCGCGGTTAGTTCCCGTTCCCGTGGTAATTTCGGGATAAAACATAGCCTATGTTCTTCCCCGAATCATAAGCTACCCCTATTCCAAATTTCATGTCAATCGGTTCAGTAGTTTAGCCGTGAAAAGGTAACAGACAGACAGACACACAGACAGGCAGACAGAGTTTCGCATTTATAATATTAGTTAGGATTAGGATGTGTGTACAGTATTGTAAAGTTTGCATCAAAAGTCGATTGATGTAATCGCGTGTAGGAACCTTATGATAAAATGTCCTAAAAACTTTAGTATGGATGTGTGGATGAACATACGTAAAATACTGCCCCCCTAGACAAGTGGCAATAACGTTAGACGTATAGAACAGAAAGTTGCTTTTTTTTAATGAAATGATATTTGCTTACCGACTGTTCTGATTTAGGTGAACTTCGGTAATTTCACCATGTATTATGATTGAAAGATTGATTAGGATGTTAGTCCCGGATAATTTGTATTCCAAAATTTCGCAGGTTCTGGATTTATGCGGGTGAAACCGCCACGCATAACTTTAAACTTTTATTATATTTTTATCATTTGAATCTCAGACTTTGTGTCTTCAACAAGATATAATGTAATAACGAAGAACTAATGAAATATCGCAAAAAGATTATAACATAACATAATCATTAGTTTTAAGTTTGATACGGTATATTTGTACGTACCGTTAGTCGAATCCCTTGACTAGTTTCACGAAATAAATACGACGCACGGTAAATTATTTATTTCTTGTATTTTTTTTTGTAATTTTCTCATTCAAACGAAACAAACTGAATAGTTCAAATTAATTTAAAATAACATTTCCAGCACCGTAAGCTAACACTAACAGCGTCTAATTGGGGTCTTCATTCGCGAATAAACTCCATAATCTCACCCCCGAAGTTATTTGCACATGAAACACAACATTTGCGCAAGCCAATAGAGTACGCAATAAAAAATTAATAACATTTTTAATCTACGAAAACGTGAGCAGAAGGTGGATTACATTGATACAGAGATACTGGATGGGATCAGTACTGTTTTGGTTATATTTTTTATTTTGTTTTTCTTTGTTTAGGTAGAGATCAGTAATTAAGAAAATTTATATTCATGGCCGAAACCACTGATACGAAAAGAAGAAGCAGAGGTCAGAGAGATCAGTGACAGACTTTGGGCAAATGTAAGTAACAAAGTACTTGCTATAAATAGTGATTACGCAGACTCCTCTTTGCTGTAACAATATATCAGTGAGAGAAAGAAACCTTTGTCATAGAGTGAGATCTTACAGGCTGATACTTTTCTATTAGATAGTTACTGTTTGTAGTTATTCTAACACTCATCATCGTTTGGAGTACTAAGCTAGAGCCCTCAAAAGACTAACAGTTGCAATGGCCTTAAATATCTAAGCAAGTACATACAAAGGACAAAAATTATAGACACAGACAGGTATAGTTGTAGCAAAACTATAATTGCTTACTTTTTAAAATAAATATCACAGACATAATCAAATGGATATAAGTAATACACGCTTATTAATTAGCATACGTATTTTTTGTACTGTATAATGTCTTTTGTAAAGTAAAATTGTAATTTTATGAAAAAGACTATTATCTGATATCTGAACACATCAGAAGAATAAGTAATACAGATAAACAAAGGAAAATCTTATCAGATAATTCGTCTACAGTTGCGTCATAATGAAAAACAAAATGTAAACATATTTTAAAAGTAAACCACATAAATGAATACTTATATATATTTTATTTAAGCCATATAAAAGTGAGTTCTCGTAGTCACTTTAGATCCGTGTCTCCCCAAGTAGCTGGAGGCGAGCATAGTATCCCTAATGTGATTTTATAGAGACCATAGGATGGCGATTAGATACTCTCAGAGAGGGGGCGACGGAACTCTCCGGCCATTCCGCGGTACCCTAATTTAATTTTATAATTTACTGTAATTCATCTTATTACGTATCTATATGTTACAAATTGTTTTCTTGTACACTTTAACTAAATTATTGTGCAATTATAAGAACTTTGTTTAGTTTAGGTAAGTACTGACGAGGTTGGAGAGAGCTGGCTCACGACAGAGACAGATGGAGGAATTTGGGGGAGACCTTTGCCCAGAAGTGGGACGATACAGTTTAAATAAAAAAAGTACTACGAAGGATTGATTATTTTTTATTGAGATCGACTGATGGGACGAGCGAGGTGGTCACCTGATGGTAAATAACACGGCCTGGCTACAGAAACAGTATACAACACTGTATTTCGCTCGTATTTCACTCATAGTCCTAAGACTTTTGGTGAGTCTTATGTACCCTGTAATTTCACAGATTACATTGCTCTTTATGTTGGAAAATAGTAATGTTTTCGCACTATTGTTCGCCAGCTGAATATTCGGTTATCTTACTAATATCTTCAATAATAGTTACAGTTAAAAAATCTATCAGTTGTTTTAACTTACGAGTATTATATCGCATCGAATAAGAACGGTAGAATGGCACACTCAAAGGTGTGTATACAATAATTAAAAAAATGATTTATTTTGTCTTTTTTTCATATGATATTGTAAGACAAATGTCTCAAATGCTCAATTTATGTTCGCAGTAAATATTCGCTATGTAAGTAAACCCCGCTGCGTAGCTAGTTGTACAATATTTTAATAATATATACCTGACAATGTCGGCAACCTGAAATACAGAAACTTAAGGCAGTGTTTGCAAGTAAACCGTGTTAGAGTAAGTTAGCAAAATACCAAGTTATAAGTATGTACATTAGTTATGTATGAAGTAGCGAAACTGTCTCATTGCGCTTCGTTAAGTTGGACCCTTTGTCACAATAACAATAACAGCCTAACTCGCTATACAGCGTGGGTGTTTAATTGTGACATGTTTTAACTTTAAATACACATATACTGCGAAAATACGTTTTCAAATAATTTGCTAAATAATAATAATAATGTTTGTCTCGGTCTGCGTGTGTGTGTGCGTAGTTTCTGATATCCTAGATACCTAGATAGTTTTGAACTTAGTTAAGGGTCAGTTACTATAATAAGATGATGTACTGAATGCTTATCTTATGTTATGTTATAATTATTACATATACTATGTAGTGATATCACTACATAGCACAGATCATGGAGTCAGTTTAGGATTCGTCCTATACATAAAGTATAAAACCACGTCGCTTCCCGCTATCTGGTATACTTAGATCTTTAAAATAAGCAATTGATTTTGATGCGGTTTTCAGCAATAGATAGAGTGATTCAAGAGAAAGGTTTTTTAGAATTATTTTATCCCCACATTTTTACGGGAGCGGGTGTACTATGTGAGTAAAATCGCGGGGCGCTGGTAGTGATAAATAGTCACGTAAAACTAAATTAAGTATTTAATAGCTTCAACAAAAAGAAAGAGTTGTTATTCGAATATCACACAATATGAAATGTGTGAATGTGACGCATATCGATACTCACTCACATGAGTGATCAGACTCATATATTTACTTTGTAAGTTACAAACTAGAACATAGAAAATACCCAAACGAAGACAAACCAACATATTCTTGTACACAAATGTTTGTCTTGAGCCGGAATGGACTCGTAACCTTTACTGTAGCAGGTAGCCTCGCTTCTACGCCACTTAGCCGTCTCCTATTGTTAATATAAATACACTTTTATGTACAAACATTATACATAAAAATATAATGAGTACAACATCGTAACCACCCTGTATTAACCAACCCCGCAACCCTTTCCCAAAAGTAATTATCATCACGACGTAGCAGCAATCAAAAACGTACCAAAAACTGTTTCGTCGAGATCGTTTATTAATATTAAAACAGATATCGAATTAGATCTTGCGTTAATCACCTGCTTTCACCCTTCACCCCCAGTAATAATAAAATAACAAAACAACGTTTTTCGCTGGAATATTTTGATAATTTACGCTAAAATTATGGTTTTAAGTAATTAATACAGACAAAGTCTAAATTCTAAAGTACGTTATAAGCTCTGTACTTAGGTAAAATGTTAGTACTTTATGTAAAGCGTTAGTCTAGTATAGTACAAGTTTTGCTTTGTTTGAGACTAGGTGGCGATGTGTGATACGTGATACATGGATATATAACCATACATTTTACTAAAGTTATCGACAGTAGAGTAATTGAAGCACTTAAAACTTTAAATGTGCCCCGTGGTTTATCCTATGTGTTATTCCTGGTAACAAGGAAACTCTGTACCCAAATTTCTGCTAAATCTATTCAGTAGTTTTTGCGTGACAGAATAACAAACATCAATCTACCCATCCTCACTAACTTTCAAATATCATTAGTAGAATCAATTAGTACGTCCTTATAGTTTGCTTAAATAGAAATTAACGAAATACGTACCTAACTTACTTATATTGGGTAGATATATCGGTGTGTAACTCGCCTTGTCATACGATTTTCGTCTAGCTTATGCAAAATCATGACAGTGCCCAGGCATTTAGTAGCTACAAACGTGGTCAAAATGGCGACTTCAACAGAGATTCCGTTGTGTTCCATGCGTGACGATTGACTAAAATGCAAAACGCGGCAAAACACGTCAAATAACGCTGACGTGGACAATCCTACTGTACTTAACCACTGTTTAACGATTGCTTATATTTTTGGGTTAGAAAGTTACTTAATTAAAAATTAAATTTTAAACTGCGTCTTTTTCATTCATTCAATATTTTTGCGTGACTATAGGTACCTATAACACTAAAGTTCGCCTGTCATACATGAAATAATAACCATTTATATACATTATAATCTACTTTATTAAACCTAAATTGAATTCACATCTTATTAATTTATCTCAAAGTCGTTCATTAATCTACCGCTCGTTTCGACCAAATGACGTAAGTAAGTATCTTAATATTTTTCACAAAAAGGGGTCAAAACAACGATTCATCTTATTTTCCATCTCTTACAACCGAGTTGCTCAACTCCGCTCACATTGTTTCAGTAATTTGTTAAAGTTAACACACTGAGAGACCAAAGTTAGGGTAAAATTGACCAATTTACTGTGAGCTGTTCACGTTTGTGGTTAACAACTGAACGTTGAAACTCGTAGACGGCGAGAGAACGACGAGGGATCATCCTAAATTGGTTAAAGAAAATGATGATTAGAATCATTTATCATTTTAATACGTGGTGCCCCTTGTTTGTTAATATGGTGTCAGGGGAATGAATAGATGTAACATTATTTTCATTGTTAATTTTGGTGGGTTCGTAGGTAGGTCGGTACATGTAATTTTCGTTTGGGCCGGTCAGCTCGCGGCCAATGAATTTATAATAATAATCATGCGTAGATGTATGGAATGTTTGCGATTGTGTGAACTCACACGGGGATACTGCGTTTGTTACTATCAAACATTGTGTGCCCTATTCACATTTGATGTCACTTTACGGTGTCACACGGTTTAATTATAAACCCTGATATTATTCGGTGTTTTGCACCTAACTTATGTGAATTTTGACTAAAAACTTTGTACCAAATTGTCTGTTAGTAATTATAATTATGTAAACGAACTAATAATGTTGGTTGCTTATTGATTAAAACTTGCTACTCGTAGTTGATTGCTATACAGTTTCAATTTACATACAGCAACCTATTAACAACGTATTTATTTCTTCTTCTAGGGCGTCTCCGTATTGAAGTCTAGCAGTCAGCTCCGCTTACTCTCGCGATCTCTTACAAGATTTAGTAGGTACTTATTTATGTATCTTCAAAATAATATTAATAAACTACTTAACCGTTCATATTTCAGTTAGAACCACCTAAAACTTAAATATACACGCGAAACCTTCCAAAAAACGTATCTATATATGCATGGTACGTATAATATCGTACGTAAGTAGCACGAGAAGATATACTAAACACAAATTTCGCATGCACATGAAATTTGCAAGAGCTCGTTCTTGTTGTATTTTACGCGATATTTTGTCATCTGCCCACCTCGAAAGGACGTGGTTTGAGTGCGTAAAATCTTTTCAAGTATATCGTACTATATTTATGTTTTACTAGGTTTAATACACAGTTTTTCTTGCGGTGTTTTCTGTTAGAGCTATATATTCGTAGGTAGTTGGTTAAGTTGCAGGTAATTTTTACATGGTTCTTTGTTTAAGCACAAAAATATTTTAAAACCAGTAGTTTCTAATGTAAAAATGTACAGACACGGAAGAAATATGACAAAAAGATATCTATTTTATACCTATTATGGAAAAACATAAGATATCTTTCTTTTCAACATTTTTCAGAGTTTCATTGAAAGCATGAAATAATGGGATTCCACGCAGAGGAAGTGATGGCAGAGAAGCAAGCAAACGCTAACAAAGACACAGTCCGAAGTCTATAAGATTTAATACTTTACTAATCATAACAATAAAATCTAACACTTTCTAGTAGTAAAACAAACTATTGTAACAAAAAAACACCACATGGCATTGGTTAAGTAATAAATATTTAATAATAACGCGATAAATCCACTGGATATGTATGTAAAATTATTCTGCGATCGTTTCAAGATGTAACCGACAAACATCTGAATATATTGGATATGAATTACTTTATTCATATTATATTGGGGTCAAATTATTTTTTATTCCATTTGTATTTATTAGTTCGAAGGTTTGGTTTTAATAAAACATTAACATTTGAAATTGAGAACATATCGAAGGATGATTCCTTGATGGATTACGATATAATATTAATAATTTAGTATGGTGTGATAAGAAAATGTATCTATCTATACGGTGGCGATGACAAATAAGGATGATATCGCATTAGGTTTTCAACCTGTAATGGTAGATGTAACTGGATGAAAATAAATAAATAAATAAAGCTGAAGAACTTATTTCTCTTTAACTGTTTATCTCAGAAAAGAATGGTTAAATTCAAAAAATATTAATATCGAATCCGTCGTCCGTAGACCAAGGAAGGATATAGGATACAAAACATTACGCTACGACCTATATAGGAACGGAGCTAATGCGGCTTAAACTGCTAGGTACTGCTTGTATAGAAATGAAGTGAAACCGCTGGCAGTGCTAGGTTAAGGAGTGCTTTGTAGGCTTATTTATATAAGGACAATTGATTAGCCTAAGTTTAGTGGATCTAAGATTTTCTAGATAAGCGTATCGTTTATTTGACCTAAATTATATCTTATAATTCCTTCAATATATCTTATTATTTCAGCACCTTTGTAAATATAGACTGTTAACGATAAAGCATCCTCTTTATAAAAAAATCTAAGCATAATAAGGCTATTATTATAAATAAGGCTATTAACCTTGACTTTTATTTTAACTGTATAAGACTGTCGTGAATATTCCCAGCTCAGCGGTCTCAGGCCAACCACAACCAAACTCACCAAGATATTATTATTACAAAACAAAAAATAATTAATTCAGGTGCCTATTTTATAAAACCAAAAGACATTTAACACGTTCTGGGAATCGGCGTTAAGGAAAGAAAAATACCAATTTTCCCCGAAACTCGTAAATGGCAACATTAACCGTTCGGATACGTTTTTCTTTAGTGCTCACAAATTGGTAACACTGGCTCCCATTTCGAACACACGGAACGCTACTTAACGCCCAACGTGTTGTAAGTGCCTCTACCGATGTCTGGGTATACCTAACATTGAATTAAATAACGTTTTATATATTTTAGAATGTCTCCGAAAGCGTCTCCGAGTTAATGCTGAGCCCAATTCTCGGTACACTAAATACTTAGACTGGGTGTGGGTACCTATTGGAAATTGAAATAAAACTTAAGTAAATACCACTTACAGGTACGCGTATATTTAATATTTAAATGTTGAATAAGTTATAATGTTAACTACCTAGAGCTTAAATGGTGAAAGAATTTTGTATTGAATTCGATATTGATGTAAATAATTGAAGTCACAAACAGTATAGCTAAGTTAAATAAGTACTATTTACGTTTTAACGCAAATCGAAATGCTTTAGGATTCTTGTGACATATTTGAATTAAAGATTTTTGTCAGGAAAATTTCTTGGGTAAAACCCGTTTTTCGTTAAGTTTTTTTATGATCGAGCGATGAGACGATCAAGGCGACCTTTTTTCACACTGAGGAAAGACATATATTGCTGTCTACCACCGGAAATCGAAGAGGAGATCGCTGTGGTTTTGTGGAGCCCCTCTCTCTCTCCTCGCTGCCAGAAGGGCGAGACATATAACGAGGTGGTCACCTGATAGTAAGCAACACGCCTGCCAATAACAGACACAGTACCTATACAACACTGTACTGCGCTCGTCACCCCGAGACATCAGTTGATAAGTCTCGTGTGGCCCAGTAATTTCACTGACTACATTGCCTTTCAAACTGGAACACAGTAATGTTTCCGCACTACTGTTTGGCAGTAGAATATCTGGCATTGCGGTAGCACCCACTCAGACGGAATCGTGCAAAACTCTGTCATAGCTACACGATAAGTCTCATGGGTTTGCGTCACCGACTTGCTAATGTGACGTATTATACCTACCACAATAATGACGGACACTGTCTTGTCTGGAACCTGTAAAAGCACAGCTTCCAAGGGATTAAGCTTTTACTTCTACAGCAGTGACCTAAGTACTTTATAGTAATTATTTTAAACGATCTTATAATTTAAAATACGTCTATCATTGTCATAGTGTGTTAAGAATACACCATTGCTAATAAGAAGACGACTTTTAAAATTAATTTTCCACTTCGAACAAATAAAGTCACACTAGGTTAGGTACTATCATTATATCGATAGTAACTGTGTGTGACGTTCATACACAATCATCGAAAGTACCCACAGTAGCCGTCATAAGTACGGGTACTTATTACATGATAGTAGTCCTAGAAAAGTATTAAGTAGACAGAAACTACATTACTTAGGTACCTAATATGTAAATTAAATCGTAGGAAAGTGCAAAATATAGCTAGCTTACTTACATAAACAGAAACAAGATCTTATTTACATGTTTGCATTCTTTCCGTTTTTGTAACAATGGCGTATGATCGCACTAGGGTTTCTTCGCTTTTAAATTAAATAAATAATGCATACAATTTGAGCGCAATAAACTTTGGAGGTGTAGGTGTGTTGTTCGTACTCTTTGCTTGAGCTGAATTTCGCGCCATTCCACAGGGAACAATAACTGTTGGTTGTGTCGGTAAAATGGCGCATGTTTTTTCACCATTTTTTGGTTATTTTTCGGCAGTATTAAAGTATGTCTTTGTGGTAGTTTATAAGGATTTAGGTACAATAAAGGAGTATCAGTAAGTAGGTTTAGCTGGTTTCTGGAACAGAAAAACTTAGTTGACTTAGGTCTAATTTTACTTATTTTGTGGCCATTGGTCATAGACGCATTCGCCAATAAATAATTAGGTACTAGGTAAGTAAGTAGGCACCTATTAACAATCGCGAAAGTTTGGATGGGTGGATGATGTGAAGAGGTATTATAGACCATTCAATGGGAACCTATTAGGTATATTGAAAGTAATTTCTACAATACTTATTAAATAAATTCGATCCGTTTTACATTTTTACCCAAAACCATTTGTTACGGCATTTTAGTCGCTCACTGTACGAGCTAAAGGTGTGCTCACATTGGTGTACACTGAAGCATTGTCATATTTCGGAGCCGAAGCGAGACCTGAATAGATTCGCTGTAGCCACCCCCTTGCACACTGTTTACACAACATAAATAGTAAATAAGTGGTCTTGTAAACAGGCTTATAGGAAAGTTTTATTACAAGAGAAGACCCGGTGATATTTCGCTGAATTTGTGGCCGGCAACGTAATAAAAGTTTTCGATTTAAGACTTCAACTTTCAAAGCGACGGATGAATATTAAAAGAGCGCGGGTGTCCAAGTATTAAATGTAGATAGGGAGGTAAAATTGGATACATTTTCGAGAAGAATAAATACTTACTTCAAGTTATTTGTGTAGCTAAATCATTTGGAACTTATTCATCTAAGTTCCTTTATAGGTAGTAAGATAATGTAGTGGCCTTTAATTTTCATGAGCATTTCCGTGCTTACGGTTGTGCCCACTTTCCATACTAACATTGTAGTCAAGGTCAATTCAAAGTCAAGTCAAATGTAGTTAGATTAGAGATTTTAACAAAATTTTGTAAAACCAAATACCTAAGTACCTACGTATATCGCAGCACACACCAATGACTCTTACTTAAGTGGTACTGGAGTGGTATAAGTACCTACTTAATTGCAAAAACTAATACCCACTCATGTAGGTACTATGACGTCGAACGACGTGCCCGGGATATATAACCTAAGGATTAAACTAATAAGGACACACTTATCCTATGAGAGGATTCAAACAATAAGAAACACTTATATTTCACTTTATATACTTATATTTCATTTCACTTCCACAGTAAAGATATACATTCAAGATCACAGTCCCGATCTATATGCCAGAAATCTTCACTTTTTTACTTATTCGATTTCTACGTCAATTACAAATTCGAATATTCTTTATTTAATATTTTTTCTTCTTGATCACAAAAAGTTTGTAATCAATCACTAGCGATACAGGTTGTATCGCTACAGTACCAACCATCACGTACTATTAAATATCTATGTACTTACTTAGAAAGTAACAACATAATGTAGGTAGGTTTCTGTAGTGCCGAGTATAACAACACAGACTTTTTGTCCACTTGAAATAAAATAATGAATGTTCAACTTAATTTGTTTGGTATTTGATTGGTTTCTACCCCAAGTCCACTTAAGGTTCCTTTATATTAAGTAAAATTACCTCGTTTCGAGCTTTAATGAGCTAGTTAACTCTACTCTTGTTAAATTAAGCTGTCTCCGGGTACCTACCCACTTGCAACTTAATGATTGCTATTTATTTTACTTGTCTTCCCTTGCTTATGTAGTTACTTCTAACTTAGAAATAAAATGCTTTTAGGAAATATAAAAATAAAACATGTGTTTTTATCTAAAATACGCAATAATTAACGCCAACTTTTTGCTTTTTAAACAGTCTTTAAATTCGTCTAAATTTTAAATAAATGTTAATAAGTGTCTGGTAACGACATCTCTTGGTACATTTTTGTACTATCTGGACATCAGTCATCCTATAGTCCTATAGGGTAAATTCTCAAATTAGTATTACACTTATTTGGCAGATGGCTCTGTTTCTCCTAGCGACCATTGTGGACCTATTTGGTTCTAATGTTTTGCATGCACTAGTGTTATCTGGTGGTTCCTATGTGTAAACTTGCATTGTTTTCAGCCAGTCGTTTTTGTCCTGGATATTTATGTTGCGTATACTATGGTATACGCAATATCCAGGACAAAAACGACTGGACAGCATTATTGTCAATTACTGTCCGTCAAAGTCAACTTAATCAACACAACTTGACAACTTCACTTCATCTGCCTTCCTTGTCTTGTTTGCGCTGCTTGTCGAATCGAATCGACTGAGCTCCGTTCGAGTTCGTATTAATTTGTAAACTATATTTCTTATTTTATCCAATTTAAAATTAATTTCCTCTTCTCGTGATTCATTGCTTGATTTAGTTAAAGTAATTGTGATATAATGTATAACAAATGTGTTTTACTCGTATTTATTGGTACTTGTGTGTTTTTTGTATCGGTAAGTAATGCTGTAATGAATTCAACCTTTATTTCAACTTGATGTTTATTTTGTACACCCACCTACTTTCGCATTTCATTACTCTTACATAGCAATATTTCTAGTATATTCTTATAATTTGAAAATCCAACAAGATAAAATAGATAAACAAGATGTCTTTCTAACTTTAGATGGGTGTAGTTATAAAATTAAGCTCTATTGAACAAAATTGTTTTCATTGTTGGTTACAATCATCTTCAATTGATTGCAGTTTATCTTTTATTGAGTTTCCTGTTGTTTGCAATGTTTGCATTACTTGATATAGAATGTGGTTTCTTTCTTATTCTAGGGTCAATATGAAGACAAGCGTTGCAAATGTGTCTGTCCGAGTCCATCTGCTGTTTTGAACAACACTGGAGGCACGGGTCGGCGTCCCTTCATTGACAATGTGCCACCAAACAAATGGTAAGTTTCTAGTAAATTCTAAGAACAGATAAGACATTTTATGTACGTAAATATGTTTTTCCGGGGCATCTGTCACTGTGTCAGTATATGGCATCACAATTTTTAGTTCTGTAAAGTATTGGTCTGCTAGATTCCACTGCAGAGTATTACTTACTGGTAATATCATCATCATCATCATCATGGGCATTAACATCTACGTGAGATGATTTAATGTAGTGTCCGTTGGAGTTGTAGGGTTTAAAACGCACCTACGAATAATAATAATAATCACTAGAAAGGTGAATTTTGGCCGAATGGCAAAGTTTGGTTCAGCTTTCTGAAGTTCCGTTGAACTGAACGTAAAACAAAGTATGGATTGTTCCTAATGAATAGTTTCTCCAATTAATGCATTAAAACAAACAAAATACATTTCTATAAATATGGGACTAACAAAATTTCATTTTTGAAATTATTTGACAATTTATACAAACATTCATTTCTCAAACATTTAAAATGATTCTTCTTCTAAATCAAATAATAAAACAATTTTAAATATATTCATAGCAACTGTGAAGGAGTCATCATTCCTCGTATTGGTGACCAGATCAAAGGCAGGGAGCAGGAGTTCTGTCCGAGATGTGAATGCAAATATGAGAATAGAAACACTACTATTATCAAGGTTGGTTTTATTTTTAACATACTTACATAATTTTTACAATAACCATAGCTTTTTTCTTACATCTATCTTTTTGTCACTGCAAATCAATTTCAATAGGAGCTAAGACTGCTAAACCACGTGGCTCAGCTACTAACTGACTATTGCCCTGTGTTTATTTATTAAGACACAAAACAAGTTGCAAATTATGCTTACAAATTCAAAGAAGAATAATATGTTTAAAACTAAGTTACACCGCGAGACTGTGTGTTCATACACAGCAACAATTTTTAATTAACATCTGCATCTTGCATGACTTTATAGTATAGATTATATTTAAGCATTTTTTTCTATTGACTCAACAATAACTGTCGTACAGGTAGTGGTCATCATTGTGATATGGATCATCATGCTGCTCGTAGTGTACATGGGTTTCCTGATCTGCCTCGACCCCCTCATCAACAAGAGAGCAAAGGCGTCCTACCAAGAACACACCAATGAGGATGTAAGTTCGAGTCTTGTTATTATAATTTATGCCCCAATTCTTGCACCCTAGATGATCTCATGTCGTGCCAGCCCAACACCATCGAGTTGGCTACTCACTGGTGCAGTCATATTTGAATCAGTTTTGTCTGTTAATACGAAGAATAAGAATTATTATTTACTAGCTGTGCCCCGCGGTTTCACCCGCGTAGTTCCCGATCCCGTGGGAATTTCGGGATAAAACATAGCCTATGTTCTTTCCCGGATCATAAGCTACCCCTGTACAAAATTTCAAGTCAATCGGTTCAGTAGTTTAGCCGTGAAAAGGTAACAGACAGACAGACAGACAGACAGACAGAGTTACTTTCGCATTTATAATATTATTATTATTTATAACTCAACAATTCATTCTCTTCAATAATTTTCTTCTTTAAGTACTTTGGTATGTTTTACGGAAAAACTACAACATCTACAGATTTAATATTTGACTTTAATATTTGATAGTTATTTAAATTCATGTCTAGATGTGCAGAAAAAAGACAAAATATTATTTTGTCAAATTCACGCTTTTACAAAGTCACGCTGTTAACTACTTCATAATATCACATGATAACTTGTGGCAGAGGGGCCACTACGTGATAAACGAAACAGTTGTGAGTTAAACCCTTAACCCACAATGTTTCCAAGCACCAATATTCCCCCTACATTTAACGAGTAGCAATTTGTGTCATACGTACCATGCAGGTAAATGTTTGGGGGCAATAATTGTTATATAGAAACGTGTGATGCCTGCTACATGTTGTTGTTTCAATGTATGGTCTAGATTAATACTATTTATTTCTTAGTCTTACTCTTTGTCTATTCCAGGACGAGACATCTGTTGGAGGCCCGTCTCAAGAATCCCGAGCCACCGGTAATGTTTTGAACCGAGTAACAAACCAGCAAGACAAATGGAAACGCCAAGTCCGCGAACAACGCCGCAATATCTACGACAGGCACACTATGCTCAATTAATTTAATATTATGCCTTTTGCATAACGTTTTTGACTACATATTTATTATACTAACACAGGATAAAGTATAGAACTAAACAAAACTGCACTTAAGGGGCTTTCCGATCGTTATCTAACCGTGTTACTACCAGTAGTAGTACCAATAGTTTTATTTCCATATTACTACTGGCTATTAAAGGATATAGCGGTAAAAATGAAAGTACTACTGACTTGCCTAATCTCATAACATTTTCTAGAAATATCTAAGGTACTTTCGTCCTATAGTAGGACACAGTCTATCTTGGTGACACCTGATTGGAACGCCCCCAGAGACAGACCGAAAACGAAGGATTTTTTTCTTAGACTCTGTGCGAAACACTAATATGGATTTTATAGATATCATGGTTATTAACACTAAAATTATCATAGTTTACGAGATATTTCCCATTCATAATTTATTTATTTCGAGATTCCAATATTTCGACGTTGTAGCAAGTGCTATCACAGACGCTATGATCACGGATGTAATCTCGGTAACATGAAGTAAATAATGTACATGATAAATATACCCTAAAAAATGATAACCTATTAAACTTGTACATTTAATTTGAGAAAAACAAGTAAGTAACTACGCTGTAATATTATAAGCTTATCAGTAGAATAAGTATACCTACTGATGATAAAATTAGTTATAATGAGCAGTGTTGACGAAAATTTGTTTGTTTAATTGGATATATTACATCATATTATGTTATCAACTAATTAGATTAGGAAATAAGACGTATTATTCTCTTTTTTTATTCAGTTTAATGAAATGGGGTTACAGAAATTGAAATAGATCTTTTGTCATTCATTTTTAATATGGGGCTACAGAAAACTTGAATAAAATTGGATTCTTATTACCATAAGAAAAGACATTATGAATTATTATCATTAAATTTGTATTTGACGATATTTTAAACTAATATATAGGAACTCTGACATTTCTAATAAGGTTTCTAACAAGAAGTCATTTTGCCAAATAAACATCATAGACCGTTAGCTGACCAAAAAAAGTAGGTTAAAATTATCTATCAACATTTGCGTAACCTTTTTGAATTCGTATTATACCGATAATTTGGTATCTATTCTATATTCTAGTTAATAGTTATCTAAAAGCAATATTCATACATGTTACGTATATTTAATAAAAACAACATTATTACTGCTTTATTAGTTAATAATATGATAGTTTATATACAACATTAATTATATTTATTATTGTTATTATGTATGATTGTATTTAGCAGCTAGCTTATACATAGTAATATGTTTTAAATAATGAATAGCAAAATCAATGTTTTGTCTCTTTCGTTCATTTGTTTATGAATAAAAGAGAGAAAACATGAAAACTACATCTTTGTTTGTTGAACATGTTTTACTTTATTTAAGAACTAAACAAAACAAAATGGCCTCCTTTTTCTGTCATACTAATGACGTCACCTTTGCACGGTCAAAAATGTTTGCTATTCAAAATTTTATAATAATTAATAAGTATGTAGTTATCTATAATATTTACATTTTATTCGTAGTTAAATTAATTATAATTATAGTATCATAAAATTAAGTAAACTTACGTCTTTATAATAGTAAATAAACGCAATAAAAAGTGAGATATTACGTGTTCGATAAAGATCTATTTACAATCAAGTTATAGACAGCTGTATCAGTCTGTTTCGGTGGCATTTTTATTTTGTGTTTATTTTCAACTGATAGTATAGAGAGATAATGCATTTTTTTATACACAATTTTATAATATTTAGAGCTTCAAGTACAACACCTAAAGGAAAGCGTCGAAGCGTAATTTATTGTGGTGGACAAAATTAGTCCGTATTGTCAGTGATTAAGGTACATTTATAACGCTCTTGGCTGATATAATCTAAGAACCATGTATTGGAAGCTTTCCAATAAGATAACACCGCGTAACACTGTCATACTAGAAAATACGGTGTATTGGAAACGCCTTGGTTTTTGTTTAAAATGAGAGTGTAATCAAAATCATCCTGTTGCTTCTTTATTCGGTATATTTCAATTGTAATAATTAAATATCGTTGTTATCGTAATACAATATAGACCAGGGTCGATAATTTTTAAAACAAAAAAAAATAATAGTAGGATGAAACCCATTAGAATAGGAGGAGAATATTATAAAAATTAAAGGGAAAATAATTTACGGGCGACCTGAGGTTGTGCCGATGTTTATTTACGGGAAGGGGATGGGGGTGAGTTTTAAGGGTAAAAAACGGTTTTTCTCGATTTCCAGCAAAACTAAAAGTCTTATGGAAAAAGTCAAATAGCAAAGTTGTAGGTAATAAAAAGATCTAAATGTTTTGTATTGACACTTTTTTCACATAACCTCAAAATTTATGTGAAAAATTCAAAAAACCAAGTTTTTGGTTTTTTATTTTTATCTCTTTCAAAATCAATTTTTTTTTCACGAAATTTTGTGAAATCTTACCTTTTTATGTCCCAAATACGCTGTAATATATTTCATTAGAAATATTTATTTTTTCACCTGATATTGAATTAATATCGAAAAATCACCCAATTTTCAATCGAAAATTCACCCGTCAAAATATCAGCTTTTATCAAAAAGTTGGTATGTTTTCTATTCGTTGAAATCTCTACTTTCCGATGGTGAAAAAAAATATATATGTTACTGTAGTAAATCTTTCAGAAAATGCGAAAATTCGAAAAAAAACTCGAATTGGTATTGTTTATTTTATAACTCTACTTTTAAATGTAGATACTTTATTCTGATTACGTTATTCATTACAATATGTTTAAACACATTAATCGTAATGTCTACGAGCTTCTAAAAATACGAGCTTGCACTTTTTCCATTGTCACTTTTTACAGAAAATGGCCTCAGGAAAAATGTTAAATCTCAACTTTACGATTTATTTGTGAGTGCGAATGGACCAATGCTTTCTGACGGTGTAGTGCATGTCGTCGACGGTGGATTTTTACTGCACAAGGTAAATTGCCATATTACATAGCACAAATATTTATTTATTATCTCTTCGAAGAAATAATAAATAAATATTTGCGCTATGTAGTAAAGCATTACGCAGCAAGCAGCTATATTGACTTTGATGGGAATCCCGAAATTAAAAAAATTGTTGGCGTGTGAAAGTGAATTTTCGATTAAAAATTGGGTGATTTTTCGATATTAATTCAAAATCAGGTGAAAAAATAAATATTTCTAATCAAATAAATTACAGCGTATTTGGGACATAAAAAGGTAAGTTTCACAAAATTTCGTGAAAAAAAAATTGATTTTGAAAGAGATAAAAATAAAAACCAAAGACTTGGTTTTTTGACTTTTTCACATAAATTTTGAGGTTATGTGAAAAAAGTGTCAATACAAAACATTTAGATCTTTTTATTACCTACAACTTTGCTATTTGACTTTTTTCCATAAGACTTTTAGTTTTGCGGGAAATCGAGAAAAACCGTTTTTTACCCTTAAAACTCACCCCCATCCCCTTCCCGTAAATAAACATCGGCACAACCTCAGGTCGCCCGTAAATTATTTTTCCTTTAATTTTTATAATATTCTCCTATTCTAATGGGTTTCTTCCTACTATTATTTATTTTCACATTTTATTATTTTTAAAGGCTTCTACCCTGGTCTAATAAACAATAGTGTTGGTAGTACTGAGACACTAGCTGGAGTCTAGAACTCAACTTTTCTGGTGTTGAACTATGCAGCTTTAATGGAACAACACCGTGATAACTGTGTGCCCTAATGGAAAGCTGCCATCACTATTGAAACAGGTTAATTCCTTAAATTGCGCTCCGATGCGTTCCATTTGCAGTAAATGTACTTTGCTCGTCCAATATTTTAATAAGTATACCAAAACATTACCTTCAGAAATGTATGGAATTGATTGATGTATGTAGATTATGAAACATTCTTGTGCCTTTAAAGCCTTTAAAATTAATACATAGGTTATACTGAACAACACACAGTAGATAGAGACAAGTATTTGTTCATATTTCTACTTGATTTGTAGGAATTATAGTTCCTTTTTAACCGCGTAATTTTTGATCCTGTGGAAATCCCAGGATAAATGTAAATTGAGGTGAAATGTTCGTTTTTTTCTTCCGTGTCATAGACTAATCACTGGTCAAAGTTTTCAAGCCAAAGATTAGCTTGAAGTGGAACGATACGTGACTAAAAAAATGTTACCATAAAATAAAATCACTGAATCTAAAAATGGTCTTTACAACCAGAAATGGACAACGTCACCCGAAATATTTGCCTTACATGCCTTACTCCCAAATCTAGGAGACGTACTTTTAAAAATGCGTAGAATCGCATACTCCGTGTGACAGAAGGAAAGATACCAGGAGATTATAAGGGGCTCTCAACAACTGGAGGGCCAGATTAAAAACCCAACGACTTCCGTCTGTGTTATGTGGGGGTACCGCGGGATCCCGTAGGATTTCTACCACGACAGCACAACGCCAGCCCGCTATAAGATCACTTACATATGGGGCTCCCTTAAGTGGGACATACTTCCCTAGTATATCAGTGCGTTCCTGGTTTAATTTAAAACATGAACCCGTGGAATATAGCTGTGATACTTTAACATTTAAGTCTACTTTAACATCTATGTTGACGAAGATATAGGTAATTTGGTAGGCAACTGTTGGTCTGTTATCCATAATATCTAGCAAACAATATAACATATAGTGTATTCTTGTTGTTGTAATTTTGCAATAGTAATTAATAAATGTATTAATTAGTATTAACGTCATTAAAGAGATCTTTAATGACGTCATCATTTTGTGATCTGCCATCAAGCTGGATGCACTCGGTCATTGCCTTGAAACAAGGAATACTATCATTTATTCCTATACATAATTATGCACGAATGAGATTCAACGTGGATTAACTTAATCCTTGTTTCTTAATAAGATGATTAAAGAATAAACGTAACATGACTATTACTAAGGTTCCTTTCCCAGTAGTTCTGCGAAGTCAGTTCAATCAATCTGGCTTTAAAGTCTTCATCGTATAAACTAGATATGGCCCAAAGCCCTAGTTGCGTATATCGCCCGTGTTTCATTAACTTGTAAAGTATGTACTATTTACACATTTGTATCGCGGAACTTTTGAACTAGAAAACATTCTTATAATTCGAATTCAGCCTATCGATTGAGCTGCATTTCACTACTGGGAATAAATTATAGTAATTTATATGAAAAAAGAATTCGTTTTTCAAAATGATCCCGTAAAATATGCCTTCTACACTGGAGTGCGAAGAATAAATAGAATTATCATCGTGCCTTATTGTTGTTAATTTGCAATGCATTATCTCTCTGACTATCGCAACAACGAAACGTTTTGATGTTAATATAATATATACTAATTATATATGCTTAAGCACTTTATATATACTTAGGCACTTTATTAATTGCCATAGCTATTTTCTTAGACTAATATTAAATACATTGTAATTTCGTAGTCTATAATTAATTGATAGCACGATTTGCGAAGTCGCACGTTAGTTAAATTTCGAGTGTCAAAGTCTTGGTAAGCTAGTGAATAAAACAGGTTTACGTGAACACTAAGCTGTCATCTATATATCTTTAATACTATATTCGGTCATTTAGTGCTCAAAACACCTTAATATAAGTATGTTTTTAACTGAAATCACGTATGAAAAGAATTATTATTTCACTTTTGTACCAAAGTCGAAAATTAAAACAATTTTCCTTGGCAACAAACATCAAACAATAAAAAAAACGTGACTTGCGCAACTTGTAACGTGATTTCAGTTGCCAACACAGATGAAGCCAAAAAATGCCTTGTGAACTTTTAGGGAGGTTTCAACGACATTTGTGTCTTTTCCGATACAATTTAAAACTAGTTAAAGTACCAAATGTCTTGGCTATTTGCCTTGTAATCTTTTTATTTCATTGCGTAAAGGAAGAACAAATTAAAATTAAACACTATCACATATTAGATAGATAAACATATACATATTAATATCATGTTGTAATAATAATCTTTCTGCCCTCTTCATAGAGTCACAATAGTTTTCATCTTCCATTTCTCTCACTATCTCAATATTCACGTTTTAACATAACATACATGGTCACACAATCCATCCACCATAGGTCTTCCTTTACACATAGTTGTAATAAATAATATTATTTAGGAATCAGTAGTATAAATCATTCATATTCATCCATACATATTAAAAGTCAATACTTTTCCAATCACTTCGACTTAGTTCGTGATGTATTTAATATTTTCTACATATATTTTACACTTTGATAATGTAAACGCTTATATACAGGGTGTCCGGGCATCGATGTCGGATACTTTAAGGGGGTAAAATATGGTATTTTTTATCGACAAATCACGATTCGAATTTTCTCTAGCTACCTCCATTACAAAATGGCAGCCATTTTGTTTTTTTCAACTCGACGCACGGGTGCTTGTACTGATTTAGTCATTGCTATCCATGTAAACGTCTTAGGAAGATGAAAGATGTCTCATTTGAAAGTCAATAATGTAGGGTATTATTGAATGTAAGATTTTATTCCATATCTTAATAATAAAATAACAAAAAATCATTACAAAAATAAAATTCAATATTTTTTTACAGATTATTTCTGCATATTTTTAATTTTTGCTAAAATTTGACCCATTAACCTACCTTTTTTATCTTGTTTTTTGATGGTACAGAATATTTACTTAAAAAGAATCATACATCTTATAGCCTTATGTATGATAGTTCTAAAGGTACGATGGTTTGAATATGATCCTTAGCCAAGAAAATCGTCTCGTATTGCGAGGAGTGCTCGACGTGCTCGCCCATGGGACTGCGTTATTGGGATTATCTGACTTGGACTATTATTTAGTCCGTCTAAGTGAAGGTAATTGATCAAAAAATGCTATATTTTATTCCATATCTTTATCAAAAAATAACAAAAGAGGATGATAAAAACAAAAACCACTATGTGTTTTCATATTTTTTTTAGATTATTTGTCTTTTTCTTAAAAAATGACCATTAAGCTACTTTTTTCTTTGTTTTTGATAGTACAGCATATTTACATAGGGTATCTATGATAGTTCAAAAGGTTAGACAGTTTGAATATGACCCTTAGCCATACAGTCCCACGGACGAGTAATCCTGGGAATGCGAGGCGATTTTCACAGTTAAGGGTCATATTCAAACCTCCGTAACTTTTGAACTATCATACATAGGGCTATAAAATGCATAGCTTATTTTTGAATAAATATCCTGTACTATTAATAAATAACAAAAAAAAAGTTTTTAAGAAAAAGACAAATAATCTAAAAAATATACGAAAACACATAGTGGTTTTTGTTTTTATCATCCTCTTTTGTTATTTTTTGATAAAGATATGGAATAAAATGTAGCATTTTTTGATCAATTACCTTCACTTAGACGGACTAAATAATAATCCAAGTCAGATAATCCCAATAACGCAGTCCCATGGGCGAGCACGTCGAGCACTCCTCGCAATACGAGACGATTTTCTTGGCTAAGGATCATATTCAAACCATCGTAACTTTAGAACTATCATACATAAGGCTATAAGATGTATGATTCTTTTTAAGTAAATATTCTGTACCATCAAAAAACAAGATAAAAAAGGTAGGTTAATGGGTCAAATTTTAGCAAAAATTAAAAAAATGCAGAAAAAATCTGTAAAAAAATATTGAATTTTATTTTTGTAATGATTTTTTGTTATTTTATTATTAAGATATGGAATAAAATCTTACATTCAATAATACATTATTGACTTTCAAATGAGACATCTTTCATCTTCCTAAGACGTTTACATGGATAGCAATGACTAAATCAGTACAAGCACCCGCGCGTCGAGTTGAAAAAATCAAAATGGCTGCCATTTTGTAATGGAGGTAGCTAGAGAAAATTAGAATCGTGATTTGTCGATAAAAAATACCATATTTTACCCCCTTAAAGTATCCGACATCGATGCCCGGACACCCTGTATAAAAGGATTGATGCGAAGGATACACATTTAACTAAGTATCATTAATTTCATTATATGTATTTGGTTTTCAATTCAAAAACGTTTGGACCTTTTTAACAAAAAAAACATCGTATTTTATTCTTATGTTTCTATTATAAAAACGTATTGTGCGAAAGAAAAAAAAGCTGGAATTAGGTAATCATGTATTTAAGCTAGGTATGCCATAGGGCATAGAGATTAGTGACACTGTTTAGAATTACGTAATAAAAATGTTTAAAAGCTTTGTATTTAATGCCCCGCAGTTTCACTCGCGTTAATTACTACCGCTCTGCTACTTTTAATCGTGGCATGATGAGAACTAGTTAAAACTTGTAAAGCCTTTCCTGATAAATGGACATTAAAATAATTTCAATTTAAATCAGTAGTTCCTGAAAGTTAACTTAACAAACTTGACAATTAAATCAACACTTCAAATTTTATTGCGTGTGTTTTTTATTATGGTATAAAAATATATTGAATTATTAATATAAATGAATAAGATTAAAAGATTACTATAAACCACTTCTATTTTCTTTCTTTCTAAATTCTTATTTCTTAGTGACATATTATCTTTAGTAAGTTAACAATCATATACCTTATGAAAACGTGGTGAAAATTTCTATAGCACGGTCGTAATCCACAGGAAATATCGTACGTTGAACTGTAGCTATGTATCTCTGTCGCACCTGCATAAATTAAAATGCGTCCCGCTCGCCATTGCATCCGTGCGAGCGGGACGCATTATAATTTACGCATAATTTTATTCGTCTTAACTGTACTAATGCCATCAGTCCTATTGTGGGATCTAACAAACTCACATTACCTTTTTATATGAGTATATTTTTTATACTTACCTATATAAAAATATATACTTAGACCACTTAGTAATAAGACTAAAACCTGCAATAAACATGTACCTACCTAGACCTACCCTACATAATAACATTTAACAATTTGTACTCGATTATTATAATACACTTTTATGTAAATATTGTAAAGTATTTATTGTGATTTTCATTAAATAAATGTTTGTGCTGATTTCTTTTTTTATTTAAAGTCCTTATGAAATATAATAGTTGTAAGAATAGGAACATACAACATACGTCCGTGGGGCTAAATTCCGTAGTTTATGATAAGAATTTTATGTGATAAAGTATAGGTACTAGACTTTCGTCCAAAAACTTTTGTTAATCCGTAAGTTGAAAACAATATTAGGAATAAAAACATCACGCAAGGAACATCTGTACCAAATATTACCTGACGGATTTACTGCTACGTTATATAATAAACTTGTCTAAAGACTTACATAATTACTCCCCTTTAATAGGGTGACAGTGACCTTGAACATAAAGAGGGTCCGAATCGAATCATAATAAAAATGTGTGCAGAGGGATGATTTATGTTGCAATAATGCAGTCACTATTACGTTAGTATTGTAAGATCCGTGCTATGATTGATTTAGCCAAAATATGTTAAGTACTTAATCGTATTTTTATCGGTTTCGAAATATAATTATAAACCAAGTTTTAATTTATATGTTTCTATTATTTTTAGGGTTCCGTACCTCAAAAGGAAAAAACGGAACCCTTATAGGATCACTTTGTTGTCCGTCTGTCCGTCCGTCTGTCAAGACCCTTTTTCTCAGGAACGCGTGGAGGTATGAAGCTGAAATTTATATCAGTTACTCAGGTCTACTGTCCCTTGAAGCTGTGAAAAAATCAAACTTCTAAGCCAACGCAATCAAAAGATACAGCCGTTTATGCCGCAAATTTTCGACACTTGCAAGGGAATCAAAACCTACAGGGTGCTTCCCGTGACCTCAGAATCTTGAAATTTGGTACGAAGCAACGTCTTATAGCATAGATAAAGGAAAAATTACGAAAACCATAAATTTTTAGTTACATCACATAATATATTTTTTTTAAATAATTTTAACCTTACTACCCATTTCCTCATAAACGCGTAGAGGTATTAAATTGAAATTCATACCAAATACTCAGGTCTATAATACCTTTAAGCTGTAACAAAATCAAACTTCTATGTCAACGCAATCAAAAGAAACAGCAATTTAAGCTGCATATTTTGAAACTCGCAAGTACTCGCAAGGGAATCAAAACCTAAAGGGTACTTCCAGTCGACCTAGAATCTTGAAATTTGGCATGAAGCAACGTTTTATAGCACACATAAAGGAAAAATTCCGAAAACCTTAAATTTTTAGTTACATTACAAAATATATATTTTTTAATAAATATAAACTTATTACTTTTTTCCTCATGAACGCGTAGAGCTATCAATCATAATGAACGAACTTTGTAAACCTTGCAGGTTTGTACGGAACCCTCGGTGCGCGAGTCCGACTCGCACTTGGCCGGTTTTTACATTCGAAAATCGATTTCGTATTTTTCTGTGATATCTTTGGTTAATATCATTAAAACATCATTCCCCAACACTCATTATGCTTTTCTCGTGAAATGAACCGTAAAAATGCTCTTCAGGTTGGTATTTCATTTCCGAGATACGTTCAAAGGTAAGTACATATATCTACAATTACAATGACTTGCAAAACCCTGAGCTTAAAGCTTCTAGTTCCTTCCATTGGCACCCCTGCTCAAATTTATAGATCGAACCAAATAGACTTGCGCACTGGAGATAAGCGTGGGTGAGAGGAATTAGTGTTGTTCGCATTTCCTCAGCAATAAATATTTCGCAATCTCTGTAGTTCGGAACGCAATATTTACACCTTGCTGATAACTAAATCATAAAAGATGGTTAATAAAAAAATCTAATTGTTAAATTAAACCGGATATTTCTTAAAATAATCGTCGTTTGTATGTTCTACAAGTATCATCAATCATATCAACAAAACATAAAAATAGTAGTTAAATAGTAGTTGTATCCTCTCGCAACAAGTCGGTGTATCGGAAAGGAACTAACGACAGTAACGACACATCTCTAAAATCAATAAATTCATAATCGTATCAGGGACGCATCGAGAACATACGCCCTTCAATTAATTGTGTAGAAATATACAATAAATCAAATCAGTTCATTAGCAAAGTGCCCATAATTCAACATAAAGTGTTTATAGATTCGTTTGAAAGTAAAAAGAAGCTAAGTAACGATGTTTGCACGGGCTGACATGGAGGCTGACCCGCCGTCCCCGGACCCACCCGCAGACCGACATGAAGACGAAACCGAGAGTTCCTCTGAGTCCGAATCCGACGATCAAGACGATGGAGTAGAACTAAGACGTGGTAGACTTGCCCATCTACCTAACGATTTCTTTGGAATCCGCAATTCAATGCTTGAAGTACATCAATCATATGGGGAGGTAATTGAAGAAGCCATCGCTAGTGTGGAGTTCATGAAAGCGGAGAGGCGCGTAGTATTGAGGGATCTCAGGAGGCAGTACAGCGCACTTTTGCCGAGTAAGTTGTTCGGACAAATAAATATTTAATTGCAATAATGGCTGATCTATTTTTAGCACAAACGTCGTCATAGCCGAACCTCGTGGCAAGTTTTATCGATTGAAAATTTCAAGATGGTAGATTACTCGTTTATGAACAAAGCTTACTTTATCCTACGAATCACGTTCATTTGATAATAGTTTGGATTTGTACTACGTAGGTAATATAAATATATACATAAAATAAATCATATTTAATAGGTAACTACTTACGTATCTTACAACTTAGCTGTCTCTTGGATTAGTCTCTTGTATGATGGAACAAAGGCTTTCCTTTGTTCAACAGTTGACCTTTTCTGGAGGTGATGATATTACAATGGAAAAATTTGCTAATTTCAGGACGACCACCACAACCAAGGGTCGTGGATCCGGCGGTAGCAGCGAGGCGTCAAGCGCAACAGCAGGCTCTCTTCGAGGCGCACATGCCATGTCGCAAACCCAAGTTGCAATTGTCATCAAGGATTGAAATAGGAACGATTATAGTATTGTCGATCAACGATCCGCGAACGCAGCAAAGGAGAATCCTCAACACATATGTGATTTGCAAGCGCGGTAAGTTAACGCCCGTCACGATACCAGCAGCGTTCAAGAACTTGATGACGTTCCACCTTGATACGGCGAGGACCAAGTCTTCAACGTTGTATTTCCCGTCTAACGGCATGTTGCCTGGCCGACAAGTAAGTGTTGAATATTCCTTACTTCGGTAAATTCAATACCTACAACTACAAATATATTATATTAAGTAAATAAAAAAATACGTTTTTAAAAAAGAATGCAAGTGTAAAATCTGGTCTAAGGTCGAGAACTCATAGTGCTGTTGCTACTTACACCCGCAGTGGTCACGGATATGCAATTTGCTGGAAGGGGTTTCCACCATACCACCGCGTTTGCGAGACTGCTGTTTTATGTACTTCAGAACTCATGATGCCGTAGGATTGATGTCAACATCGTTGCCGCGGTTGAAGGAATGCCGTAAAGAAGTCTTTACGACACATCTACCAGCAACTGCGGCAGCGGGCAAGTAGGCGATTTAGTCAGACTTGCCTCATCCTCCGACAAATTTGCAGACCTACATTTTTGCAAATGTGGCGACTACGTTGACACGCAATTCTACGGCCTCATGGGAAAACAATGGTCCCGCAAATGCAGCGAGTGGCATTAAAACCACTTGTGTTTTCAGCATGTTATCACTGCGGTGTGGTAGGTATGCGTATGGCATCATGAGTTCTTAACCGAACGAAGGGATTAGAAAGAGAGCTTAAAAACGTGCCAAAAAAATATGTGTATTTTATGTCTATTTAAACTTGTGTAAAAAAAATAAAATGTTAAAAAAATGGATGTCTAAATGTTCACGTTTCATGTTTACGCACATTAACAATGCCTAGAGATTTTTAAGTTCATTAAAATACTTACACTCTAATTTAATTTCTACGACTTTTTGCTTTCATGTTCTAACACCTGCAGAAAATATTAAGTACTTATTTATTGTTTCGTATTTCATCGGTAGATACAAACTGTTTCTTTACTGTGTTGACGTCTAATGGTTTATTTAATTACATGAACTCAATCTTTAGTCATTGTTGATGTGCATATACAATGTGTTAGAAAACCCTGTCTGTTTCATTCAAATTTGAAATATCTGAATACGTAATCTTAAAACTATAAAGCATGCTCAAGTCAGAAATTTTCTTTAAAAATATAATAGTTATTCATGGAATCTTATGTTTAAAACATTTGTACCTACGCATAAATTGTTTATTCAATCGCATCGCAATCCACTGACAAAATATTAAATCAGCGGCACTGATAACAGTAATGCCTTTTCTAAGATATTTTCTAGATTTGTTTATCTAAATTTTATATGCTTTGATTTTAAACATAATTCAACAGGATCAAACAGGATTTTAAACAGTGTTCACAACCTTATTATAAATATAGCACGAGAAGTTTTTTATAGATTTATTTGCCGGAATTACTGTAATGCAAGAAATAAATAAATCATAGTACCTACTTATTTTATTATAGATAGCGGTCTTGAACACTGTACTAACACATTGTATATCCAACAGAGTTTCTTGCCGATTCTTCTCTGTTGTGACCTTCCGAATCGGTGGTAGAGTCATATGTTTAAGTGAACAAATATTAAGTGTTGTAATAAAGAATTTGTGAAATCTTATTTGGTTTTTTTTTATGGAAATACGTGTTACTTTGTTAAAAAAGGTAATTAGGTACAGAAGTGTGAAGACTACTGTCGTTGCGATTGTATCAGCTCATCTCAGCCGTTGACGTACCCTGCTTGACAAAGTTGTCGAGAAGAACAAGCAAAGAAAAAGAAGAAAGAAAAGAAGAACTGTTTTATTTAGCTTGACCTGTTTAATTATTTGGGTCAAATCTAGTAAGTAGGTACTTAACTGTCTTAGCCTGCCCTCCTGTTGATGGATTAATCTGAAAAGTACACACTTTTAGTTCTGATGGCCATAAAATTAAATACTCTTGGTATCATTGTAAGTTCAAAATGGCTGCCGCTACAAAATGGCGGAACACATATTTTATCACTACTTCCTCAATATGGGTACCAAATGAAAGGGCGTTTTATAGTAAAATAGAGTTTTTTATGAAAATTCAATATTGCAGTGAAATTTAAAAACTTTAAAATAACTAATCTAGACTTCTTTATACCTAAGTAGGTAAGTATATTAGAATGACATCAGCAAATCTATATAAGTAAAAAAATGTTTTTATTGAATGCTCCGTAACAACTAGACTGATTTGGAAAATTCTTTCACTATTGGATAGTTTACTTACGAGTAAGTATTTTTATCTTGGTATGCCTACGGGAAAGATAACTACGCGAAGGAGACTACGGGACGCTGCTAGTAGATAATAAGTAAGTATAATAATAATAATTTACAGAAGATTACTAGATAAAGTACTTTGATTTTCTAAGAAAGTGGAAATAAATCATTCAGAGATATATTAGGCGTAGGTACTTAAATGGTTTATGCTATGCACCCCGCTTTTCATTAACCCAGCAATTAATCGACTGTTGATGTAAGTATGTTATCTTTCATCTAAGTATGAAGCATCTAAAATGAAAGCAAAGATGATCCGTTTAATTTGACTTTAAATAGCTTTTATTTTGTGTTTTTATTAGAATACTAACAAGCATTGAGTACTTAATAAACTTTATGAATGAATAAACTGAAAAATAATGTAGGCTTGGGGATTCTAATGGATCAGATAGAATGAAGTGGGTTTTTCTGTAAATGTGATATTTTCTATCATCTATTAAGTTCTAACAGAATAATAAAAAGAAAACAAACTGATGCAGAGAAATTTATGGTTTTTATTATAGTTAAGTACTTATAGATATTTGGTAACATAATTTATTTTATTTACTTATAGCAATCTACAAAACTAATTGTGCGAAAATTAATAAAAATTTAAGAGGGGTAAATAACGATATACTTGATATTATGTTAATAATAAAAACTAAACTACAAATTAATTTAACAAAAATATTAATTTAATGTACCTTACTAAGAAAATAAACTCCGGTAACAAATACATGTCACAAAGCGGTGACTAGCCAATTATTTATTAACAATTAATACAAGGGTTTGTGTATGTAAGCCCTGAATGTATTTATAAGATTTCAATATCACCAGCTCAGCAAATATATAGGTATCCTATTGTGAACAAAAATGAGGTTTAAAAGCTTCTAAATTGTTCTTACCGTTCTACGGTCAACTATGAAATTATGTGGATATTATCAAAATAAAATCTACCATGTTAAATATGACTTTATGTGCATGTTCAATGTTAAATAAGTTTTGAGGGAGCAAACCATACAATAGATAAACTATAAATCAATATAAGTATCATTTAAGAATGACTGAATCTATTCCGGACTGATTTGATTCCGGACATATGTGAAAGAAATCATTGGAAAACATGGGGTAAATGCACTTGTGGGAAGCAAAAGAAGGTTGCTGGCAGGTAAATAATACATTAATTAATTGTATGTTTCCTAGTACATACTGTATAATACCACCGCTACAACATCAAATACAACTTGTTCAGTAATCGTAACCAATAATTGTAATCACTAATTTAAGTAGTAACCGCATAACATAGATTATTGTAACAATATAACATTACCATAATAAGTAAATATTCAACGATATTTCATATATATTGTATTTAAAAATTAAGTATTTATCACAACACAAGTATTTAATAATAAAAAAAATTAAGCCTCTTATTATGTAATTTTACATCAAATATTAGATGTACATTATTCAATTGGTACATATTATTTATCTGCTAGTCATACACAAAATAAATGCATACTTATATAAACAAAACTCTAGTTATTAAGTACTTCCTATAAGCTTGTGATATGATTGTGTCCGTCAACGGAGGCTTGCATAATTTTTCTTCACTTGTGGCAAATATTGTTCATAAACTTAAATGGTTATTTAGTCTAGGTGTGTAAATAAAATGGTGGATTCCTTGCTAGTCATCTAATTTAAGATGATATTGTTAGTAATTAGGTTTTTACTCAGCGGGCGAGACTTAGTTTGAAACTATGTGGATACATGTACTTATGTCAAAATGCAGAGTGTGTCTAATAAGAACTATCGGATTCTGTATTTATTTATTTAAAACATGAATACATATAAAGGTTCTCAAACTGCATCCAATGAATAATGTTATATTAACATAATATTATTAATATGTACTGATATTTATTTCTTACAATGACCTAGTTATTTAAAATAGATAACCCTCGATTATTGTCAATGTTATAAGTACAATATTTAGAGAATCTTATTATTATCAAACTTGATTATGTATATTTCGATAAAATAGTTTTTGTTGAATGTATTATAATATTGGTCTTAGTAACACAGTATGACGGTTAACATTAGGTTGATTCAGCATTTTAAGCCGGAATTGAAATATGATATTGTATGATGTAATATGCGGGTATAAAATATTGTTGATAAGTGTATATTTTATGTTTTAAGGGTGTTAGAATATAGGTATTCCCAGGTAATGGCTTTCCTTGTGACTAAACATATGGCAATAGTGATATTGACTGCAATTTTTTGTATAGCAAAGCGTAGCCGACTAGAATAATGATTTTAAAACTATAAAAAAATGTGCAGAACTAATGAGTACTTTATGATTATTTGTGTTTTTGAAGGGAAACTAGTTAAATATAAAAAATAATTCAAGTAACTGTACCAAGATAAAATGCCTACGCAACCTAATGTCAACTATCTTCTAATACTAATATAATTGATAAGATCATTACAAAACAATATAGCATAAATATTTTAGCAAAGTTGAACAATCACAGCATGTTATGTATATAAATATATAGTAAATATGTATATAATGATATATATTCAATTACTTATTTGTATATAATATTTAGTCTTACAAGTATTTGAGATTCTATGAAATAAGTACATAACTTAAGATGATGCAGACAATCATTTATAAATCAACAACTTAATTTTTTTACTTATAACATAATATAACAATACCTACACTATTACTTTAAACATATACTTAAATAGCAAATGATTATGTAATCTTCGTTGTTTTTCTAATGTGATATCCGGAATAGCTAGTTTAATACAAACTAGCTTTTAAATGCAACTACAAAAACTTCAAATTCGTTTGAATCAAGTAATGGCTCCTGTTATTAGGTACACCATACTCAAATTACTCGGTTATATGTATGTCATCAAAGCTAACTATTGATTAATACTATTTTTCACTAAAAAGCTTTGTTATGTTTGAATTAGCAAATAGAATACAGTTTTTTTATAAAACCTACATTATACATTTGCCTACATAAATTGATCTGATAACATCATACCCACGATCAATGACTAACAATCCATTGCATATATTCGTTCGCCTCGCCAATATTTCATTTTGCATTTGCTTTTCAGTCTTCAAAGCCCCCTTCGCTTAGCAGAAGATTTTGAGCCTATAAGTAAAAAAATGGATATTTATAATGCAATATATACATAGCATATCTCAAATACCTCATAAACAAACTTTTCTTTGTCTATCTACATCAAGTATGATGTAGTCCCTCTGTCAAGTGTCAATCACTCTTGCAATGTTAGTTGGCAAATGGAAAAGAGATGATTATTGTAGCATACTAAAGGGAAAGTCTCAAAAGTCTTTATTTTACAGTAAATATGTAATGACAATGAAACAAATTAAAACAAACTCTTATACCTCTTCATTTAGCCTGTCCGCATTTGATTGGTGTCTCTTATGCTTGAATGGGTCCAGACAGTATAAGAACCCCATGTACACAGAGAGTGCGCTCATTATCCATAGTACTCCGAAAACAACTATCTGGAATGCGGAATATAGATGAAATAATGTTTGTGGTACAGACAATAATTGTTTGAAATCTTTACTAATATTATCAGTGACGGATTAAGACTTCATGATGCCCTAAGCAATCCAAGCCTTTGGGGACCCAGGTCAGCTAACACTCCTCGCTATGTTCAAGGTAGGGCATTTGTCATTTCAAGCTTAGCTACGGCCCTGGCCGATAGGGGTCCTTAAGTTAACTAAGAAGTTTTCTATTGCTTCTAGTGCTCTTTCTGGTGTTTTTTGGTGAAAACGTGGTGCCCAAGGCAATTGCTTAATTTGATTAAGAGTTAATCCATGATTGAATATTATAAATGCAAAAGTAACTCTTGCCTGATTGTTTATCTGGGTCTGGGTGCGTGTGTGAATGAGTGTGTGCGTAGTTTCTGATACCCTAGATACAAGCTTCGAACTTAGTTAAGCGTCAGTTACTATAATGAGATGATGTAATGAACGATTATGTTGTTATGTCTAAACTACAGAAACAAATTGAACAAAAAAGTAGGATGTGTGCAGCTCTCTCCTTTTTTTCTATACAGGCTGTCTCTAGTCTATAAATCAAAGAAATACCTAAATGTAACCCACCATGATCACAGTAGTGTTCCTCCATTCAAACTTGCATTCGCAGCGGTGACAGAACTGGCTCTCTCTTCCTTTGAGCTCAAGACGCATTTTAGGAACTATCAGGCCATAACAGTTGCTGGAATTTTAAATTATGAACATTAATTCTCACTGGCTTAAGTGGTTAATTTTTTTTTTAAATGTATCGTAAATTTTACTGTCGTATTACCATTTCGATGCTGGCAAGCTGTCCCTAAAGAAATGTCTCTCCTTACTTTTGCTGTTATTAAAAACAGCACCAATTGATGGACAAATGCAGGAGCATCTCTTATCTTCATACTGGGCCTGAAAAGTATTTTCACGCTATAAAAATCCTTACAAAACACCGATTTTAGTTTATTTCTGTAGTGCTCGTCAATGGTGGAAAAAATCAATACTTTCTTTTTACTCTCAAATGAATTATTTACACCTAAGGATAAAAATTAGACCTACCAATACACTGACACCGCATAGAGCCAGACAAAAGATGATTAATTTCTTCATTTTCACTTAATATGTCAAAACCAGTTTCAATAATCTTGTTTCGATTAACTTTTACCAAAATTATAGGGTGTTGGTAGATAACAATTTTATGAATTTGTTTTGGTGTCCAATTTTAATACAATTATGAATTATTATAAAGTATAGACACAGTCACAGGGATTATAATAAATTCTACACAACGCTCTATGGGACTTTTTATAATTTTTTAGACTATCGTGAAGAAATTGCGAATTCTAAATTATTTTTGATCGATCGATCGAAGAGAAATAGAGGGAGACAAAAAACTACAAACACCTTGAAATGTCATCAAATGTCATAACACCATCAATGTAATTCCATGTTGTAAATTTTTGTTAAAAACTTATTTCCAATAGGAATAACGAATAAATTCTAAATTTTTAGTAGACTATTATTTATTTTCCGTAGGTGTTGGATTAAAATTCTTTACGCGATAAAATCTACACCTAATTGGATTAAAGTCCTTGTTTTATTATTTTTATTTACTTACATATTTCCTCTAATATACAACAAAATAGCTAACATGTGTGATTTAAGACACCTTTCTATAGACGAAGCCCGTGAAAAGGTAAAAAACTTTTTATCCGACCTAAATTACCGTAACCCCTCGTTTACACTATGCTGCAATGAGCAGGAAAGTGACGAGGAAAGTGGGCAGTGGCATAGTATAAAGGGGTCACTCGTGCTGCTACTCGTCATGCCGCTGCTCCTGCCCGACGCTCCCGCGAGTGTCGGTTTTTCGTGCGGAAGTCAAAGGAGATAGAGCGAGAGAGAACATATACGCTATTTCACTCAGTCCTCACGTACCAACCACCTCACGTGACATACAAGTGACGGCACCGGCATGACGAGTAGCAGCACGAGTGACCCCTTTATACTATGCCATAACACTGATGTGTCCGAAAATTTTAATTACTAACATCGTTAATGTAAACATATTTAAACTCCTACTGTTTTTTATCATAACGCTTTTATCCCTAAACATACTTACCATAATATTTTCACTCATGCTCAGAAAGAAACATTTATACCAAGTGTAATAAAAAATATATGTGGGTAGAAGATGATATTTATAGTTTTAATGATTATTATACGACTCGTTTACGGTTATGCTTATGGCCTGGGAGTTTACCATAACCATAACTAAAGGACCAATTCGGTTCAGGCACTTCGCCGGCTGCTGCCGCGGCACGCTCGCTACGCTCGCTCGGCTCGTGCGTTGGGGTCACAGTTCTAACATAACCTAAACCAATAATTAGGAATAGGACCGATTCGTAACTGGAACTTGACTGAATGATTGGAGCAGGACTCTGGTTTTGCTCGCTCGGCTCGTGCGTTATATGTTATACCTACAATGTTATGTAAAAAAAAAGTTACGAAAAATTTATGTATATAGTATTGAATATAATAAATAAAAATAAATCTAAACAAAAAAGATATGACTTTGAATAATAGTATGAACGATGGTTATGTTGAGAAAATATAGGAAAACAAATGTTTCGGAATTAAAACATTAGTGACAAAGATTTTAGGAGTTGCGATTGTTAGGATAAAAAATGTTAGGAAGAAAATTTTCGGACTTCCAATTATCGGAGTTGAAATTTTAGGTGAACTTTGGCGCACCCAAATGAGGGGTAAGAAATCACCACGAACCACGCCACGACACAGAACTTATACGCGTGTGAAACCGCGGGGCGCAGCTAGTTTAATATAAAAATCTTCCTTTACTGAGTGATGACTGACTGACAGACAACGCACAGCCGAAAATACTGGTCATAGAGCGCTGAAATTTGTATGTGATTGAATTTTTGTGATAACTCTCTTTTTATCAGAAATATTTGTCTCATTAACTGCTTCTTTGTAGTAATCTCATACAAAATAATCCAAAGGATTCAAGTAGAAAGATCGTGCTGGCCATGAAATAGTACCTTCGCGTCCAATCCATTGATTTGGGAACTTCTCATTCCAAAATCCAGTGCTTACCGTGAATAGTGGGTAGGTGCACCGTCGTACTAATCATGTTGCTGAATTGATAAAAAATCATCAAAGAGCCCAAAAAAGTTTACAAAAAACTTTAAACGATGATAGATGTTGTTATGCACAAGAGCTAAAGAAAAGCATTTTGAGCCCTTCATGTGAAAATGAATTGAGTAATAAACGAATTTCCATAATTAGCAATTCATTTTTGTTTTCTCTCCAAGTTTTCCTTTTACTTTGATATTAGTCAAAATAAAAAACTACTCATTTGAAACCACAATGTTATACTTTTTTGTAATCCTTATGATATGTAGACGTTTTTAAAATAAAGTTCCACAAGGCTATTTTTTTTACACCAGCTCAGCTCAAATATTTGAAATTTAACAATTGCATTTGTTTTGTTGATTAATTTTAATGTTAATTATAATTACACTAAAATATGATTTAAATTAGAAAAACCTATGTATTCTTAACGCCCTTGAATAAAAATAACATCAAGATAAGTAAGTAATAGATTTTGTAGAATTAAGAAAAATGTGCACATAGTACGATAATTTCACCTACTTACTTCAGTGTTCGTTCAGCGTCCGCAAAGAACAGTTGCGTTGCAGTTGCTTTAGTGCGCGTTCGGGTAAAGCGCTGACGCGGCAAACACTCGCGAGTGACCTCGGTACGGTACGCGTGCGCCCGGCCGGTCATCAACGCGATGACCTAGATTGTGTGAATCATGCATGACTATGTAGTGAATTAATAAAAAACATTGTTAAGGCTCCGTTACACCTTTATTATAAATTTAATATTTAGTTAGAAAAAATGGCAACAGGAACAATCACAATTAAAACTGAGACTGAGCATTTGCTATACAAGTACCTCAACGAAGAAAAAGAGCAACGTAAGAAATATGAGAACCTTGTTAAAGAACTACAAGATAAAATTGTAGAATTACAACAACAGTTAGTGCAAATTCAGGAGGATAAAAATACACCTCCAGCTAAACAACCATCAGCAGGTTACTCTAACCAAGTTCAGTATGAGACTGATGAAGAGGAACTTGCCAAAGAGACCGAGTGGGTACGGCAACAAAGCCGTAAGAAAAGGAAGCTGAACCAGTCACTCAGCCCGCAACAGGAATCAATCTCCAGAGAGGACGTTACAAAAGTGCCGAAAGCTAGAAAAGCCCCACAGCCACCACCAATAATTGTTGAAAATGTGACAGATTATCAGAGCTTTTTTGATCTTCTGTCATCATCCGTTGCAAAAGATTCTTTTCTAATTAAGATGAAGAGCGGCAACGTCGTTAAAATCAATTGTAGAGATGGCGACTCATATAGGACTGTGACTCAGTTTCTACTACAAAATAATTGTGTCTGGTTTTCTTACGAAAACAAGCAGGATCGGCCCATACGAGTTATGGCAAAAAATCTGCATTCTACATGTGTGCCTGCTCGGATTATAGAGGATTTAGTATCTAAAGGATACAATGTTGAAGATGCAGTGAACAAACTAAGTTGGAGGACAAAGGAACCTTTAAACATGTTCATGATATCTTTCAACAAAAATGAAGATGTCAACAAAATCTACAAAATCCAGTCTATTTTGGGTTGTAAAGTAGACATTCAACCCCTAAAAACGTCAAAATTAATCCCACAATGTAAAAGGTGCCAGGCATATGGTCACACCCACAAATACTGCTCCAAAGAACCCAGGTGTGTTAAATGCACTGGAAAACACTTAACGAAAGACTGCAAGAAACCCGCAGAAGCCAAACCAAAATGTGTTCACTGTGGTGAACAGCATCCAGCTAGCTACAGAGGTTGCACTGTAGCTAAAGAACTCCAAAAGTTGAAAAATAAAATAAGCCACAAAAATCAAATTTCGACCACCCAGGCACAAAAGCCCGATATTACAAAAAAAGCTATACCCAGTCAGCAAGTGACGAAGAATGTGTCTTTTGCACAAATTACAAAGGGTTTCAAACCGCAAACCCAACCAAAAAAACAGCCTACATTAAACATGGAGGACAAACTTAACACCATTTTAAATTTCATTTCATCTTATGATGAAAGATTCAAAAATATTGAGAAACGTTTGGGTATCAAAAATGATGTCTAAGTCAGTAAAGATATTTGCATGGAATGCCAATGGACTTCTCCGGCACCAAAATGAACTACAAGCTGTCCTAAACATAGAAAATATTGACTTATGTCTCATATCAGAAACACATTTCACCAGAGAAACATACCTAGATATTAAAGGATATAAAATCTATCACGCACTGCATCCAACTAATAAAGCTAGAGGAGGCAGTGCCGTCATAATAAAAGAAAATATCCAACATTGCGAGGTCTTTAAATGTGAAGAACCTGAAATACAAGCAGTTGGGATATCCATTAAAACCAAACGTTACCCGGTTACTATTTCAGCAATATACTGTCCACCGAGGTATACGTTAAAGACCGATCAATATGTAAATTTCCTTAAACAACTTGGCAATAGGTTTATCCTTGGCGGCGACTTCAATTCCAAAAATACCTACTGGGGATCTAGACTCACAACAACTAAAGGTAAAGAGTTGTTAAATGCAATTAAAGAAACTAAATGTGATGTGTTATCTACAGGTAAACCAACATACTGGCCCACAGATCCTCACAAAATACCTGATTTGATAGACTTTTTTATATATAAAAATCTCTCTCCTAACTTTCTTCACATTGAGGAAGGTTTTGATATGAGTTCAGACCACTCCCCAATAATTTTGATTCTCAGTGATGAAATCTTAAATAAAAAAGAAATCCCTTCGCTTGTTAATAAAAAAACGGACTGGGATAGCTTTAAACATGACTTAGACTCTAAAATAAATCTAAAAGTACCACTGAAGACTCCAGCAGATCTAAATTTGGAACTTGAAACGTTTATAGCGGATATCCAACAATGTGCTTGGAATAATACTCCGGATATAAAAAGAAAAAATATAACAACCATGTACCCAATAGAAATTCCACAGCTTATAGCAAAAAAAAGAAAACAAAGAAAAATATGGCAGGAAACTAGATTCCCACTCGACAAAACTTTATTAAATAACCTTTCAAAGAGACTTAGTAGAGAGATTAAAAAATTCAAAGAGGATACAATGTCTTCATCGCTAAGTCAACTTACTAGTGACCGTACAACCGACTATTCTCTATGGAAAGCCACTAAAAGTATTAAACACCCAACCAGACAAATACCTCCTATTAAAGAAATTGATGGTACATGGGCCATCAACAATGAGCAAAAAGCTGTACGATTTGCGCACCACCTAGAAAAAATATTTCAGCCAAACGAAAATAACACTGAACTTATAGAACATGTATCGCCACAGGATGAGTCAGAAATAAAACTTGTAACTCCAAGAGAGGTTTATTATGAAATTAAATTTATAAATAAAAATAAAGCTCCGGGCTATGACCTCATTACCGGAGAAGTCCTTAAACATTTACCTAAAAAAGCAGTGGTCAAACTTACCAACCTTATCAATGCTACATTCAGACTAAAACATGTACCGGATGTGTGGAAAGTGGCTGAAGTTATTATGATACCGAAACCAGGTAAACCACCTCATGAAGTAACATCTTACAGGCCAATCTCTCTTCTTCCAGTTATGTCAAAATTGTTTGAAAAACTATTTTTGAAACGGTTAAAAACTATTATAGAAGAAAATAGACTTATCCCTGAGCATCAGTTTGGTTTTAGAGAAAAGCACTCTACAATAGAACAGGTCCATCGAATAACCAATATTATTGAATCAACTCTAGAAGAAAAAAAAGTTTGCTCTACAATTTTCCTGGATGTAGCACAGGCATTTGATAAAGTGTGGCATCAAGGCCTTATGTACAAACTGAAAAAAATGCTACCAAAGCAATTTACTGACATATTGGAGTCATACATAACAAACAGGATGTTCAGAATAAAACAAGAAGACACCTACTCTGAACTAAAAGAAATAAAAGCAGGAGTGCCGCAAGGAAGTGTATTAGGCCCGGTCCTGTACCTATTATACACTAGTGACATTCCACAGATAGAAAACTGCACCATTGCAACTTTTGCAGACGACACAGCCATACTGGCTACTGGTGTCACTCATGAAGTCGCTGTGGAAAACGTACAAAGAGCCGTAACCAAAATATATGATTGGACTGAACAGTGGCGCATTAAACTTAATGAATCAAAATCGGTTCACATTGATTTTACAAATAAAATGACGAATTATCATCCGGTATACATTAACACCCATGCAATACCCTATGAAAACACGGCCAAATACTTAGGCATGACACTAGACACCAAGCTGCGCTGGAAAGCACATGTCAAAAAGAAACGCGATGAGCTAGAAATTCGCTATAAGAAGATGTACTGGCTGCTTGGTAAGCACTCACCGTTATCAGTACACAATAAATTACTATTATACAAACAAGTCCTAATGCCTGTATGGACTTATGGTATACAGCTGTGGGGCTGTACCAAATCAAGTAACGTACAGATGATCCAACGTTTCCAGAATAAAGTACTTAGAGGTATCGTAAATGCTCCCTGGTACGTTAGAAATGACGACCTCCACCGGGACCTCAGTGTGGAACCTGTTGCCATTATTGTTAAAAAACATGCCGAAGCTCATGAGAAAAGACTTCATCATCACGTGAACGTTGAGGCTATCCAGCTCCTCGACAACACGGACATTATAAGACGTTTAAAAAGGACAAAACCTTTTGAATTATTGTAGTGATAGTAAATAGTGTTAAAGTGCAGTGTATGTACTATGGTAAAGAACACATGAACAAAGTGTCTTCGCCTTAACAAAAACAATAAGAAAAGTGCCGATGGGCACATTCTTAACAGAAACATTTTATTAGTTTAAGTTAAAGTTAAATTGCTTATTAGCCTTAATATGGCTAGATTGCAATATTTTGAAGTACACAAAGTGGTGCATCAAGGACAAAAAAAAAAAAAAACCTACTTACTAAAAAAACGTTATAATTTCAAAACTATGAGGCCTAGGACAATACATTTTGGTGATTCTGGTAGGTAACCGTTTCCCCTATCCCCCACATCCCGTTGGTCCACTACTTACCGGACACCCTGTAACTTTTATGGACACCATGAAGTTGTAGGTAAAAAATGGAGCTCACACTTGGAACAACAGCTTGAGTCAAATACCTACGTCTCTGTGGGCCGATCTCTCTTTTTAGTCAGACCTTCACTTTCTAGAGGTTACCTTATTAGAAAGAGAGAGCCTGCCCACAGAGAGCGCGATAGTGATACATAGGTTATGCTTCAAGTAGGTATTCGAAGTGTGGACTCCATTTTTACCTACAACTTCATCGTGCGTCGCACGGTGGTGTCCATCTTGAAGTTAAAGCTCTCTGTTGGCAGGCTCTCTCGGGTGCGCCAAAGTTCACCTAAAATTTCAACTCCGATAATTGGAAATCCGAAAATTTTCTTCCTAACATTTTTTATCCTAACAATCGCAACTCCTAAAATCTTTGTCACTAATGTTTTAATTCCGAAACATTTGTTTTCCTATATTTTCTCAACATAACCATCGTTCATACTATTATTCAAAGTCATATCTTTTTTGTTTAGATTTATTTTTATTTATTATAATCAATATTATATACATAAATTTTTCGTAACTTTGTTTTTACATAACATGTAGGTATAACATATAACGCACGAGCCGAGCGAGCAAAACCAGAGTCCTGCTCCAATCATTCAGTCAAGTTCCAGTAACGAATCGGTCCTATTCCTAATTATTGGTTTAGGTTATGTTAGAACTGTGACCCCAACGCACGAGCCGAGCGAGCGTAGCGAGCGTGCCGCGGCAGCGGCCGGCGAAGTGCCAGAACCGAATTGGTCCTTTAGTTATGGTTATGGTAAACTCCCAGGCCATAAGCATAACCGTAAACGAGTCGTATAATAATCATTAAAACTATAAATATCATCTTCTACCCGTATATATTTTTTATTACACTTGGTAAATGTTTCTTTCTGAGCATGAGTGAAAATATTACGGTAAGTATGTTTAGGGATAAAAGCGTTATGATAAAAAACAGTAGGAGTTTAAATATATTTACATTAATGATGTTAGTAATTAAAATTTTCGGACACATCAGTGTTATGAGCATCGTCGGTAGCACTACAAATAGTATGAATTAAAACTTTAGGATGAAAAATTTTAGGAAGAATGATCATTCGGACTACAAATAGTTAGGAAAAACATTTTCGGGTAAAGAACTTTAGGTGAGCCAATATGGACCCGGCTCTCTCTTTCTAACTAAGGTAAACTCCAGAAAGAGAGAGTCCACGCTAAAAAGAGAGATCGGCCTACAGAGACGTAGGTATTTGCATCAAGCTGTTGTTCTAAGTGTGGGCTCCATTTTTACCTCCAACTTCATGGTGTCAGATGATAATGTATTAAAAAAAAAAAAACTTGTTGTCGATGGTTGGTGTTCGGCTGCTGACGGATCATGTTTTTTTGAAGTGGGTAGGAGATAAATGTGTTATTTTTGTGATGATTCTTCGTGTTATTTGTAAGGTAGGTGAAAATTATTTTTCTGTTAGAATAGACTTATCATGCAACAAGTCAATATATTAAAATTTTATGCAGTATAAAATGTGACCATTAACTGATTGCCGAGGTGGCAGTTTTTCAGGTGTCACAGTAGTCAAATAAAAAAAAGCATAATCAGAGTAATTCAATAACATTTGTATAACTATTCATATTTGTAAAAAAATAATATATTAGGAACATTTTTTAGGTTTACGACTTCATATATAAATCTAGATCTAAGTAACTTTACTAAGATAAACTTTGAAATATTGAGGTTCAGGGTTTGTGATGATTTATTTTGCCCTTTATCTTATGAAATGAGGAAGTTTGAACTTAATATTTAATTTTATGTGTACTCTATCCTTGTAACAAACTCCGTGTAAATACATAATTTATAACAACATAATTAATTATGTAAATATGACCATGACAAAGCATATTTAATAGTCACATAATTTAGGTATTTATTTATATACTTTAATTAAATTCCTCGATTTAGGCCCCCTTTTAATTTAGAAATAACTATATTTCATAATTTATGTACAATAATAACAACAATACACAAGGTGTTAAGGCCTTCTACATTTACAAAGCATTGAAATAATCTATTTTTAAAGAAGGATGAATACATTGTTCATACACAACATTACACATATTATGATCTCATTTCACCCCACGGGGGAAGTAGGCCTCTATGTAGTCTACTGGTTGAGCTATTTAAATCCCCCCCCCCTTGATGTTTTAATAAATGACAAATAAAATAGAAATAAAAATCAAAGTATTCTACTTATGTACCTATTTATTCCTTAAATTCATCATTAAAAAATTTTTATACTCCGTAAATGAATAAACCAACATATTCAAACTTGCAATGGGTTTATCAATAGACATTGAATTTTAAATTAAATTAGAACACATAATGTATCTATTATATTTCCTTTGCAGTTTGTCCCATTTTTTATTTATACATATACACCCCTATTTGAATTCGAGATACTTAATCACACGGCTAATGTAAACAATGGGTGACAATATCATAGTGAAGTTAGTTTTTTTCTTTGATACTTGATAGCCAGGTCTAATCACCCTAATTCAGGGTAGGCTCGTGCCCTTCGGTGGGGACATTATATGAGCTGATGATGATGATGATGACTTGATAGCTAGTGTGCCGTCTGGTAATACGGCATTTATTTAGTATTTTTTAAAGATAAGTAATCAACTATCATTTTTGATATTTTTATTGGATATATGGATTTAGTTACTGCTACAGATATTCTGATTTTAATAAGTCCCGTAATTTCAAAATAGGGGTGTATACTTATTGAAATAGTCAAGAAACAATAAGAATGCAATGTTTGTTTCTTTGCAAGGCATTCAAATACGTAATGCTATAATATCTTCTGTAGATATACTCGATTGTACTTGAAGAGACGAGAATGATGACCTGGCGGACTTCGTATACAGTCAATATTTTTTCAGGCAATTTTTATAATTTTTCTCTGCGTTAGAACCATTCTCATCCGCACACGGGCGAAAGCGCATCGCTCGTCGCACTTGCATTTTCGCCCGGCGAGTACTCGCTTGAAGCGAGAAGCGAGTCGCTTCTCGTTGATCGCCAACCCGTAAGACACATTAGACGATGTTGCCATCTACAGCTAGCTGTCGCTAAAAATATCATCGACCAATAAAGTCATTTGTGATTATATCGCTCGTAAACTAAATTTTATCGTATCGTCAGTTGTTTTCTTAAATGTTATATTAGCAATTGCATATGCAAAACCTTTTGCTTACCGAAAAACTCACGTCACACAAAACTTCGCCATAAAACTTCAGATACTATATACTTGACCTATATGGTTTATCCTGACGTAAGTTCGGCTCTTATTCGACGTAGCGTGATGTTTTATATTAGGTATAGCCTAGCCTTGATTACTAAATTGGCTAGCTAACACTTAAGGAATTTTTCAATTCAATTTCAATTCGAATCATATAGTTCCTGCGATTACAGCTATCGTCGAACATCTACCGAACAAACTCTAGCTTTATAATATTAGTATAGATAGAGGGTATGGGCAACTGGGCATAGATGTAGATGGGGTGGTGTTAATAGACTTTGCGCTGTCTACATGTGCTGATCTGTTCGCATGCCACCTGACTATGACTAAATCCCGATCCATTTGTCGAATGGTTGTTACATGTACTAACTCACTAACGGATGATACAACATCCGTAGCTGGCACGATTGTGTGAATATGACATCATAGGTATCGAATATAGGTAATGAGACTGGGGAGGGCTGTGGAGGATGTGATTTTGCTATATGCACCACACCTTTATGATATACGATACTTGTATGCTATATTTCGATGTATAAGACGTAATATCTTACGGTATTACGAGTTATGGAAGTCACGTACCAATGGGTTTTCAACTATCGACTTCATATAGTGACCTCATTTAGATTATGTTGTCTTTAATGTACCTGTTTCGTTAACATCTTTTTATTACGATATTAATTATATTTATTTATTTTACGTACATTTCGAACACGTAGAAGTGAATTAGGGGTTAAAACTCTAGAAAGATTAAATCAGTAACAACACACCACTCACTATCTATATAATTAATGACTTTTATTCAATAAAACAATCTAGATATATAATATGCGCATAATGTGCATTTATTTTAATTCTTAATTGCTAAGTTTTTACATTACACATATGCAAAATATTTTAAAAACTAGACGGCCACTAGCCGATGCCCATGCTGCTGATGGTTAGGACTGCAGAGACAGTAACCTCCTCACAATGCAATGCAGTGTCCAATACCACTTCCTTCTGTACTCACCCGTAGCTGCCACGATTGTTAACAGTCGTCGTCGAGCATATTCATCTAGGAAGCAAAAGCCTCATAAGATGTTGGTCGAGGCTTTTTGCTATAACCATTCGCACCCATGACCGTCGTATGCTTGTAATATCTTTGTTATTGTACACAGGATGCCAATCCAGGCGCCTCAATGGACGGATTATTTAAACTGTCCTGTGTGTTGTCGGGAGTTCGGACCGCCGCCGCGGAGCCCTATCAGCCTCGGCTGTGGACATACGCTTTGTAGAAACTGCCTGAAACATTTACACAGAAAACAATGTCCGTTCGATCAGGTAATTATGGTCCTACTTCGTACTAATATTGTATACTCTAAAGTTGCTATCCACAATTAGACCTCTTATATTATTGATGCAAAAGGTGAGTATGGATGACTGGCTGTTTGTTTTTGTTATACTTTTACGTAAAAACTACTGTACCGATTTAGATGTTAGGTGCAGATGTTCCTTATAACCAGGAACAACATACCTGTAAGACTTTTTATTCCGAAATTTACATGGGATCGGGATTTAACCGCAGAGCAACGTTAGTGATATAAATAAAATAAGTGGACAAGTTATAGACTTTTAAACATTGTCCGTCTTACCATAAATCGATGTTTAAACACTCTCTAGACCACTCTTCAGTCAAACACGATTTTGGCATGTTAGACCGTGTTTGAATTTTTCTTACCACAAATCGTTGTCTTGCTCTTGTCTTGAGAAAAATGGTTTTACTCATAGAATAAGGATCACGATACTGTTTCTCTCTGGTTTTAATAAAATACGTATGGCAATACATAAACGCGTTACGTTATATGCAGGACAAGTTGAGTACAACATAAACAAATGTATCTCAAAAGTTGATAATAATTATTGAATTAAGTTATTAATTGATATAATTTATTTTTAAAAGTATTATTGTCTATAAATATAATTGTTGATTGAAGAAACAGTAAACTAATTACTTGATGTTTTCATCCTCAAAGATCGTTTAATCCGTAAACGAAACGTTTTTTGAATTGACTTTTGATCGACGTTGTCTGACTGACTCATGTCATGTGTGACTATTATTTATTCGATCGACGTTGTGTTTAATTTTATATTTTCATACAATTTTAAATAGTTAAAACACGGATACGTAGAAGAGTTGCAATTAATGGATTTGTACCGTTGCGTTGCGTTTGTACCGAAAACACGAGCAGTAGTGTCGTGCCGCAACAACTGCCTCAATGTTCGGCAGAATAATCGTTTTGTCTATCTACTATCAACAAAGGCGAGTTACGAAGTTAGCTGCACCGAAGAAACAGCGAGCAGCAGTCAGTGCAGCGGAGAAAGGCGACGTGGATGGCTTCATCCTGGTGGAGAGGAAACGTCGACCGTATCCGTCCCGTAACCGACGTGGTATCGCCCCTGCTACAGCAACAGAGGTCACCTTACGTGTTGTGGAGCCTACCTGCACCGTATCGTTTACTTCAAGTAGCTACGAAGTACACGGACATGTTCCTCATATATTTGAATGATTTTATATGTGCGCGTGGTTTTGAGAGGCCTTACCTTACCGTAACACAGTTTATAACTAGCACGGGAGGTAGGGTCTCGAGAGGGGTCTCTCTTAGAATATAATGTACTTATTGTCTAATTAAATAAATTGAATTCAATGACACAATGCAGTTCTTTTATTAGAATATAATAATTACATTAATACGTTTCGAATAGTTTTTTTACGTCTTTTCATATTCTCGCCGTTTTGGAGTTTGTGCACTAGCGCCATCAAGCGGCACCTTGTAGTAACAATATAGCAAAGAGGTTGAATACTAACAAACTAAAGAGGTCATAATATCATAATCGATATAAAATCACGTTGACGTTTCAAATCAGCTGATACAAATTCAGGCGGCCATTTTAGAAATAGCTTTAAACAAGGGCATCAGAGTTTTTAGGTAGACTGTCATTTCAAACACTGCCTAAACCAATTTTAGAGGTAGACATCGATTTGTGGTACAATTTTTTGTAAAAATCATTTTAAACTATGTTTCAAATTTAGACTTCGTTTTGTGGTAAGACCGTGTCTCTTTAGGAAGACTCGCATTAACTAACTTGTGGACGTCATAGCTTATCAGGAGTGAGAGAGACAAGTACATTTTTTATTGAGATTGCGTAGTATTCTAGTTTTAGTGCGTCATTTACCAAGTTTATAACTTATCTATCTATTTTTACTTTAGATTAAGATGAACTCGTATGTATGTATGTACTGTACGTACGAGTGTTGTTACCAAGTGACTAAGCTATAAATACATAGTAATATAATATTTGAATAGAGTATGTTTAACAAGCGTCATGTCTTTTTACCAATATTTTAACTGGGGGTTTAGATCACCAACTTGCATTAGGCAAGCGTGATGATCTGATGATTACATTTATCCTTCACTGTAGTAATCAGAAGGTATCTGACTGTATCAGTGGCCTTCACATCTGAAACAGAGGATTCAAAGCAGTGGTATCTGGTTCGACTTCTTATATTAGTTAGGGGTCAGTTACTATAATGAGATGATGTAGTGAATAACATAGCATAAGCATTCACTACATCTCATTATAGTAACTGATCCCTAACTAAGCTCGAAGCTTGTCTTGTACCAAGGATATCAGAAACTACGCACACACTCATTCACACACACTCCCAGACCGAGATAAACATTTGTGGTTCACACAAATTTTCTTCCCGCACGGTAATCGAACCCGCAACCTAACGCATGAATGATTATGTTATGTCCAACAGACAGTAATACAAGTGGACCTAGAAGAGTTGGTGGTGAACACAGCACTACTCCAGTTGGCTGGGTACCCGCCTCCCGCGCAGCCGTACCACCCACCCTGCATAAAAGCCCTGCCCGAACACGACAGACATTCATACGATGTCGTCGTTAGATGTATGGAACACCTCGCTGTCTTCCTCAAATATTGCGGTAATGGTATGTGTTGACATCTTTTTATGATTATTATCATGTTTCCCTTAGGTTTCACGTGTAATACTGTTGTTATCAGAATTAATTGAGTGGTCGCATCGTAATATACCGGCTAATGCTTAACTCACAAATATCGCAAATAAGTACATGACACTGGTGAAATTACGACGACAATCTGCAGGAGTTATAGGAGTATTAAATTAAAATGATTAATACCAAGGTTGATTTAAGGATAAAATCATACTAAGTTTGTTTCATGTAAAATCAGATACTGACACGTGTCTCGCACAAGCATATTATTATGTACGTCAATCATTCAGTATGATAAGCAACACACCCCAAAACTTGGTGTAGTCGTGTTCGTCTACATAATCCAGTGATGGTCACCTCTTGTTAAGTCATGATGTAGATCAAGTACTTAACTTCCGATTAACTGCCCTTAATATCTGACCGACTTGAATTTTAAGCCCAGACGGCCTTGCTATAGTGCTTCTAGAAGCGAACTGAAGGCGTGTTGTCAGGCAAAGCGCATACTACATACTTTCACAATGAATTTTTAGTTACTAAGTATGGTTTAAAAGAACAACAGAGCTTCACATTTTGATAGTGTTTTATAAATTGTCTTAAATATAAACTCTTCAATACTCCTTCTACTCACTGGTATTGTCGTGATACCTATAGGTACTGCGTATCGTGTAGTGTCAATACACAATGGGACAAAGAATCATAAATAGTGAGGCGACAAGAGTTCTGAATGACGTCGTTGTGTGCATTGTATCGTGATCGGTACGACAATCTTTTCTATTTATAGTAAAAACTGCTTTTATATTGCAAGTACGATGTCTGTACTATCACTGTGTCTGATATATGGGAAATATAGGTTTATTCCGAACCTAAACCGAAATATTAACACGGTAATGGGTTCATTCCCTAGTTTAAGTTACGATTTCTTCTCTTTTATTTCAAATCTTTGTCCCATATACCTATGTGATTGGGGTCGGTTCGTGTATTAGGAGATGCCTAAGTACAGCAGTGGACTGAAATAGGCTGATGATGTAACTTTTACCTACGTCAATTTTTTCACAAAACACCCATAACAAGACAGACAGACATGATCATGCACATAAATATTCGTCTTGAGCGATAATCGAATCCGTAACCTCCAGCGTAAAAGGCACGGTCATTAACAACTGCAACCAAAACTTTTCTTAGAATATATTATTGAAATGTTTTAGCAAACAACAATATATCGGGCAGTCGCCTGTCTCGTCCAATGCAACGTAAGATCGTGACGTTGCTTCAATGTGGGCTTACGGACGAAGAAGGAAGGGGGAGGGCGGCGAGGGCGGCAAGGTCGCTTGGAGAGAGAACTGTTACTGAACTTATATTGCAATACCAGGTAAACAATTCTGATATTCATATTTTAGATCAGTAGTTTATTGTCCAGTAGAACCAATACTACATAATGATCAACTAATTTTATACTCTCGATGCACCCAAAAAGAACTGCTGGCTTAAGATTTTAAGATTTCCGACTTACTACACTTAATCACACTATTTAGTTAAATTCCTCCCTGACTTCTAACTTGTTCCTTCATTAGATTCACGTTAATAGTGCGATGTGTATTGTCAAGAACCGAACTCACGACCTGGCCAGGCCAAAGCCAGGTATTGGTCTATTGTCCGCTTAAACATAAGTGGATAATCATATTAAAATCGGTTCAGTTAACGATTTGGGAGTGACGATATCAAATAATAAATATCCACAAACAAGATAATTATCCTTTTAGTTGTGTAGTTGTCAATAAATCAATAAAAAATTTCAACCTTCGTCATTAACCCATAAGGTCTATTTCCAAATATTTCCAGAATCCTCAGCAGTTAAGTGCGAACCTATGGGCAGCGGTGAGGGCCCGCGGGTGTCAGTTCCTCGGCCCCGCGATGCAGGAGGAGGTTCTCAAACTCGTCCTCTTAGCATTGGAAGACGGCTCCGCGTTGTCTCGAAAGGTAACAAAAACATAACATAATCATTCACCCCATACATCTCATTATAGTTACTGACCCCTAACTAAGTTCGTAACTTGTATCTAGGGTATCAGGAACTACGCACACACTCATTCACACACACACCCAGGCCGAAATAAGTAAATAAACACTAAATTAATGATTAAATAATAAATAAATCTATTTTTAAATAAATCACTTTGGTTGGTCTTGCTAAAACTTGAGAACAGCTGGACCGATTTGACTAATTTGGGTTTTTGAACTAATTATGAAAGTCTAGAAAAGGTTTTAAAATAAAAAAGATATACAAATTCTAACATGAGTTTGTTTCATATTTATATTGGCATTACGAAGTTCGCAGGGTCAGCTAGTCACACAATAAATATTTATAAGATAATATTATCGCGATCAGAACGAGGCAGCGTCAGTAGAAACGTATTGGTATTATACGATAACCCTACTATTGTTGCCTGTCAGTGATTGCATCTCTATGCACATAGCTAGAGTATTGAAAGTATATATAATAAATGCAAATAGCAACAACTACTGTTACATATGCAAAAAGATAATAATACGGAATTTAGATAAATAAATTAAAAATATTGTTGTATTTAAATCATTTTTGCTTGTGGCAAGATAATAATGTAAAATTATTTTGGTTTCAGGTGTTAGTGATGTTTGTTGTCCAAAGATTGGAGCCTCATTTTCCGCAGGCTTCTAAAACTAGTATAGGTCACGTTGTCCAACTTTTGTATAGAGCTTCGTGTTTTAAGGTATGATTCTTAATAATACCTTCTTTGTTCGAATTTGAAGCAGAATTATTCAAATTTTTTTTTCCGTCGTGATCGCTTCACCATTTCCTTTTCAAAGAGTTTGACATTACACAGTGTCAATATGAACATGACATATAGAAATGCCAGATTTCACGATTCGGTAAAACTGACAGATAAGTGAGACCCGTTTCGTTGAATACATTTTGACATAAAGACTATTCAAGAGCGTGTTACGCAAATTGTTAAGAACTTTGGTTACATTGGTACATTTGGTTGGAGTTTGAACTTTGATTGCAACTTGACAGGTGTCAAAACGCGAAAGTGATTCATCGTTAATGCAACTCAAGGAGGAGTTTCGAACGTACGAATCGTTGCGTAGGGAACATGATGCACAGATTGTTCAGATTGCGAACGAGGCGGGCTTGAGGATAGCGCCGGACCAATGGAGCTCGCTGCTTTACGGCGATACGGTGCATAAGAGTCATATGCAGAGTATAATTGGTAAGTATTTTATGTGCGTAAGGATTGAGGAACCAAGTCATGGTTTTAAAATAAAATCATACCCTTATTTAGTAGTAAAATAACTGATTTTGTAGCAGAATAGGTAAAAAAGTTACATCGGTGTAAAAGTGACTCCTCAATCCAAACATCTGAACTGAGGAGCCATCCGTATCTCGCAAAGTAACAAAAGTAGGTGTTTGAAATTTTAATACCATTTAGTAGTAATTATGTATGATGCCTATAAAAAATCTGGATCCAATACCATTCAAACTTTAGGAACTATAATACTGTTAGTATGGCTCCTCAATTCATACATCGGAACGCTATGTAAAAATATATTTTTTAAAGTTTCTTAATATGTACAGTAATTAATTAAAAAACTAAAAAAACTAAATGTTAGTGCTTCTTGACCTTGATTTCGCTGTGATCTCAGTCAAGTACAATCAATTGATTAAATGCCGAGCGTCAGGATTGAGGAGCCAAATAAAACACGTTTATTTACTATATTCATTAACTGTAGCTAGTAAAGTCCTATGCTACAAATTCATACACACCTACTACTAAATAATCATGAAGCCGATTTATTAATTAAACAATTAGTTTCATAGCTAATTACGTTCCGATGTATAAATTGAGGAGCCATACTAACAGTATTATAGTTCCTAAAGTTTTAATGGTATTGGATCCAGATTTTTTATAGGCACTATACATAATTACTACTAAATGGTATTAAAATTTCAAACACCTACTTTTGTTACTTTGCGAGATACGGATGGCTCCTCAGTTCAGATGTTTGGATTGAGGAGTCACTTTTACACCGATGTAACTTTTTTACCTATTCTGCTACAAAATCCAGCGTTTGTCCTACAAAATCAGTTATTTTACTACTAAATAAGGGTATGATTTTATTTTAAAACCATGTTTTGGCTCCTCAATCCTTACGCACATAGTATTTTAGTGTTCTTTATTTACGTATTAAGCAGGCCTAGTGATAACGCGTATTATTCTCACTGTACTGTTAGACAGAGTGCCCTCACGGATCTGAGAGAGGTCCATTTTTCTCCATACAAACTTAGAACCCTGGTTTGATCCCATATAGGGTGAACTTCGTAAAATTCTTTCATAGCGAATGCCTACGTCATAATAACTAACTGCGTGCGTAATTTCGCCGCTATTCATTCAGTGGTTTGAGCTGTGTGCTAATAGATAGGTCAGCTAGTATTACGCGTATTTTTTTATATTTCTTAATATGTACTAATAATCAACATTTCCTTGTCCTGTCCAGATAAACTACAAACGCCCCAGTCGTTCGCCCAATCAGTCCAAGAGCTATTTATCGCGCAGCAGCGAACAGGAGACTCTGGATACCTGGTCGTCATGAGCATGCATCTCGACCGACTTGCCAATATCGACGCTAGTCCTGGTGGGTAAAGTTCATATTTGTTTAGCATATTTTTTTTATTGATGATTAGTTTGAGTGCGTTTGAGGTCAATCTGTTAGCAAGATTGAAAAGTCTAACTAAGGCAAGATTTTGCCACATGGAAAAAATATGAGGTCAAAATATTCTTCTTCCTAATATTTATCCCACGTCTATTTGGGGTAAACATATAACAAAATCAAAATAAATATAATCTCAATATTGGAATTAAACTTCTTTATCGGATTTTTGCCACGGTTGTTATGTTGTCTTCCGTTAAAGTAGTTTTATTTCAATGTGTCTGCGTAGTGCTAGCGAAAACCTTTGACTAATCTACTATGTATTAAGGATGTCACAATTATATCAAATACTAGCTGTGCGTTATTTCCGTTTCGATCTCGTAAAAATAAATAAGCGTAAAAACGTAGCAAAAAAAGTAGTAGAATTATTAAAAAAAGTTAAAGTATCTTATTTTTCGATACTATTGGAATAAATCAGGATAAAAGTAACCTATATGTTGTACCTGGTTATAAGGAACATCTGCACCAAATATCACTAAAACGGGTCTAGCGATTCTGTTCTTCTTCTTCTCGTGTCGATTGACAAGACTTTTTTAACAATTAAGTTATATATTAGAACACCAATGAGTGGCCACCTCGATGGCGTTAGGTTGGCATGACATAAGGTCATCCAGAGTATATATACAAATACATCCAGCGATTCTGTAAATATAAAGTGTGTAAGTAACCCGAATTTGTTTTATGTATCTAGATTTTGGCACAAATCCAAATAAATTATATGATCCTCCAATATAGTTTTTATAGTTATCATGGTTATTATAACTCAAATTGTTATGATTAACGAGATATTTACCATGTACTTATATTATTTATTTCGATGATTTTTTTTCGATTACGGATGAAATAAATAATATACATGGTAAATATCCCGGTAATCATAACAATTTGAGTCATATTTTAGTAAGTTTTAGAATATTGGAGGACCAATATTCTAAAACTTACTAAAATATGAAGTTAAAAAAATATGCTATGGCTATGTTGCAACAAACCGTGGTCGTTATCGTTACTACTTTTGTATGTATTCACATAGTTCTCTTTAGTTATTCAATATATTTTAAGCGGCTATCGTGAATTCTGCTCAGTGATGCAAATGCAATTAAAAGTATCTAAATTGAAGGTCAAATTGAACCATATTTTGCGAATAAAATATAGTAAGTTTTATTTTACGGGTTTGATTCCCGTACTGAGTAAAACTTCCAGGTTCAATTACTGACTAATAGTCGTTTTTAATCTATATATGCAGTTTTTATTGTCACTAAAATCGATGACATAGTTCCTTAGAGCAGATCCCTATATGTCTTATAGTTTCAGACTTGCCTATACTGACCGATCTACATGGGCTACTCTGTATAGTCATTAACTTTCTAGAAACGTCAATTTATGTCGCCTAGATACTTGTTAATATGAGTGTGGTTTTTTGTAGTTATCATGGTTACTAACACTCAAATTATTATGATTAACGTGATATTTATGATGTATGTATATTATTTATTTCGAGTTTCGGGTGTTCTTGCTACAGCGTCGAAATATCGGAAACTCGAAACTACACTACTATCATAAAGAGGAAAGATTTGGATTTTTGTATGTTTGTAATGAATAGACTGAAAAACTACTGTGCTGATTTCAAAAATTCTTTCAGCATTAAAAAACTTCATTCGGAACGGGAACCATGCGGGTGAAACCGCGAGACGCCACTAGTAAATAATATACATGACATGTTAAATATCCCGTTAATCATACTAATTTGAATAGAGTGCTTGAGTACCTATGTCTAATGTAATGAGAGAGGATTGTTTATTGATATAGACAATCATTATCTTCTTCAAAGTCACCTTCAGAAATTGAATACCTAAAAAGTGCTGGCGACATGTCTTGCTTTAGCGACAAGCATTTACAACCTGCAAATTTTACAAATGCATTATTGCGTAATGCGTATTTTTTATAAAAAGCTTGGATGGATGTTTGTTATTCTTTCATGAAAACACTTCTGAACCAATATGGATAAACTAAGATGTTCCTTCCTTAAATATGTTCCTTATAACCACTATATCTTTAATAAATGTTTTGACGATTGAATCTTAATTTGTGAAATGATTTGTATTATAGATTGTTTATAATAACGTTTGCAACGGATAAAATAAACATTGTTGTTTTTTTTTTGCTTTTCTATCGAGTCTTGTCTGTCAGACTATGGGTTATGTCAATGTCACAGTTGTCAATGTCAATGTCAAAATCAAATGTTGCTGTCATGAATATTGCCAGCATTTTTTTTTACCCTAATATCTACACTTCCACAATATTATTATAAAGAGGAAAGTTTTGTATTTTTTGTGCATGTTTGTAAGGAATAAGCTCAAAAACTACTGTAAGAATTTCAAAAATTCTTTGAACATTAGAAAGCTACATTCACCCTGATAATATATATTACTTAGGCTATATTTTACGTCTGCTCACGGGAAAGAGATCGCGGGTGATACCGCATGGCACTGCTAGTATTTTAAAAAAGTCTTTACAAAATATAACTGATTTTGTAGCAATTGTATTAATTAACAGGCATCATTGTTATTGACCTTTTTATATAACAACTGACCGTTAATGAAGTTTATTGCCAGTTATAACCTATAAACATTAAACGGGTAAACATTTTATGTAAACAAACAGATTTTATAATGGCAAACCCGTTACTTCAATGTCAATTTAGATATTCGATCGATCGAAGGAGCATTTTAATCTTAGGAAGCTGAAAATCAGTCAAATTGTTCAAAACATAAAAAAATAACAATTTGAAGATTCCCATTGTTCCCGTGTTTGGATTTCTTTTATTACAAGTCAAAGGTCAAAAGAAATTCAGGAAGGGTCCAGGTATTAGTGTCAGATATCAGTACTTTAGGGGAGTAAAATATGGTGTTTTATCGACAAATCAATAACTTTGTGCGCATATTGTTTCAGACGCTACAATTCCAACTTGGTCTCAATTGGCGGAAACATTGACGTCACTGAAGGAAGTCGTTAGTGGTTTAGTTGTGAATATGCATCACCAGTCGAACAATCGAGATAACAACCCGAATCAAAACAGTGAAAGGACTCAGGAATCGTCCAGTGAGTAAATATTAATGTTTTAAACAAAATGCGTCTTATTATCGTTAAGTTTAACAAAACCGGTTTTAAGGTTATACTTGGTTTTAGAAATTAGCATGCCAGTACTAACAGTTAGACCAATGAATCCTAAAAATGGATTAGTCTATGGCTTTGTTCATTTAATGAACCATATAATCTGTGCTATCGTTTGAAATCAAACAGAATTTCACTTGTAGACAATAACTAACGTCAATGATATTGTTGGGGAATTAGTCTACTATCGCCTTAATTTAGGTTAGGCTTGAGCCCCTCAGATTATGAGCTGATGATGAAGTGTAATATGTATGTTAGGTTATGTTATATTTATTTCATAGATTGTGGACAGCGATACAAAAAAGTTATATTAAAAGTTATTTTGTTATACAAGAGTGCAAAGTTGCTTTTTAACCGGAGCTCCAGTTGAGGACCGAGCCAGCGAAGGATTCTAAAATTGAATCACGAGTGCAGCGAGGGATTCAAAATAAATAAATAAATAAAAAATAAATAAAAGAATGTTTATTGTCATAATAATAATACAAAAAGAGAATTAGAACAGAAATATTAAAATTATAAAACTACATTATGACAAATAGTATACCGCTCAGCTTGTGCTGCTCCAACAGTGGGCAGCGCTGGTTTTCAGCGGTCACCTACTCCCTGGGGTGTAGGGCGGGAGTAATGGTGAAAGGGTTGCGCCATGACAAATTGAGAAATACATAACGTGAGATGACTTAGTTTACCGACATATGTATGTGTGTGTGTGTGTGTGTGTGTGTGAGTGGATGTGTTTGTGTGAGTGGGTGTGTGTGTGTTTGTGACATTCGTGTTTATTACTGGGAGGTTATTGTATGTCGAAATATTCTTTAATATTTAAAAACTTTGAGTAAGCATGCCTGAGACTCTACGCAGGAATTTGTCGTTTTAGTAACGCTTTCGAGTATTTGTGTTTAAAGGATTTTAAATAAAAAAAAATAAGAATCCTGAGCGTTAGCGAGGGAGTTAAAAGAGCACAAGGTTAAAAATTGTATGCACTCGAGTGCAACACTTTATTTTTCACCCTCCCTCAGCGAAGAAATTACTAAATGGAAACATAAAACAATCACAATATTAAATGAAAACAAAATATCATGCGCTAAGCAAATTAAAAAATAAGTAAGTCTTGTACACCAAAAACGTTCCGAGTTTGAATTTTAAATTAAAAAAAAAGTTGTTTGATAGTTTGTGAATTCAAAACATCATCACATTAGTGCACACGATGTTCTAAATTCAATTTTACTTTAACCTCTAGAGCGCAAAAACGACTTTTACTCCCAGTTATCGAAAATGCCTTGGGTCCTGCACGGGCTGTCACAGCGACCCCGATACTTTCCACTCTTGAGATTAAAATCGACTTTTACCCCCAGATATTGAGGATTAAAAACATAGAGGATTAAAAACTTTCCGAGCTAGTGGGATGAAAAATATTATGGCTTAGGGCCTTCAAGTAAAGTTAGTTTTGTCTGTTTCTTACTTTATATCAAGTGACAAAGACAAAACATGTGAGTAGATACTTGGAATGTTACTTGAAGATGGTGAAATAGGCCCTAAGACCAATAAACAGTCTTATCTTGCATTATAAAACTAAAGGTCAACTAAAGATTATCATTTTATAAATAATTTGTGAGTATGCATGTTTCGCATAATCTAGAATCTCAAGCTGTTTGTTTGTTTGGTTGAATATGCTAATCTTAGGAACTGGTTTAAATTAGAAAACCTTTCAGTGAAATATTGCTATGAAAAAACTTAAGTTTTTATTTGTTTAATACCAAAATACTTTGCCATTTATTCTAAGCATATTCATCATCAGCTCATTTAATGTCCCCATCGAGGGGCACGAGCCTACCCTGAATTAGGGTGATTAGGCCTTAGTCTACCATGCTGGCCAAGTGCAGGTTGGTCGACTTCACACACAACCTTAGAATTTCTTCCCAGGTGTGTGCAGGTTTCCTCACGATGTTTTCCTTCACCGTAAGAGCATCGAAATTAACGTACATATGAATTCGTAAATTGAAAACACATTGGTACGTGGCAGGACTGGTGGGGTTCGAACCAGGCACCTTCCGATCGGAAGTCAACGGCCTTATCCCCTGCACCACCGACGCTCTTTCTAAGCATAGTAGGACGAAATATAACTGCCTGAAATATAACCTGCACACACTGCGAGGTTATGTGTGATATTAGTAGGATTATTGTGTATATTTTCCTTTGCCAAAGGAAAATATACTTAATTGTGTCCATTTCAACAGACTCAATGCCCAACGTGCCAGGTTCGTCGCAGGACAAGTATTTGGTGAGATTTTGTGTGGACGCCAGTACGAGAGCATATTGCCCTCGCGGTGCCAGCTGCCCTTACATACACCCTGAGGATGAAAAGTAAATAATATTATATTGTTAACATTAATCAAAATAAAAAATAATTTATTCAGTTATGGCCTCAATGAGGCACTTATGAAGGTCAAATGTGAGTCTACCACCTATTCGGAAATTACATCAGCCGAGAAGAATCGGCAAGAAATTCGGGCTGTTTTTTTAAAATAATATACCTAATTTACCTTAAAACAAGTATAATGTCAAAGATAAAAAAACACAGATTATATACATTTATTATCTGTTTTATAGCAATTAAACTTTACATTGATTACTTACACAAGCACACATATTCCTATCTAATCTACACAAAGAATCTCATACATACTCATACAATTATTTTAATTTATTTAATTATACAACTGAATTTTAATTTTAGATATGTCGCACTAAGGCATTCAATAATTGAAGGAACCACCATAACATATGCAAGTGCTGTAGCTGGACCGCCGCAGAATTATCCAGGACCAATGCGTAAGTATTTATGTTAATTAGTAGAATATGTTGTAGGTAGCTTTTAAGGACTGTTAAAATGATTTTAATAAATAGTTCCAATGGAAGAAAATTTAAAAATTGAAAATATAGATTTATTGTGTTATATGTTATTGTTTTTGGTAATAGGATAGGTAATCGTGATAATATTATCAGTTATTCTATAGCAAACCATTAACTAATATATTAAGCTAGGCTATGAAAAACTATGCTTACATGTATTTATTTATAAATCCAGATCGAAATATAAAATTACTATGCACAGAAATCGAATTCGCTATTCTATGTTTGGCAATTTGGCGTGGTGACAATTATTATCAATTGGGTCGATAATGGCGCCTGTAGCGCCTCTTCCCGCATCTCCCAGCCCCCCTCACTGACCCCCTCACTGACCCCCGCACATTAACGGGCACAGCCAACTGCGCCCGAAATGTGGGGGGCCGCGCGCGCCAACGGGACGATCCAGAGTCCCGGGACCCCGGGTCGTCCGGCGGACGCGCGCAGTCAGGGGCAGCGACCCCCCTCGGCTGATAAATACATAAAAAGGAAAAATAAATAAAATTATCTTTTAACACATTTTCTCAATCAATAAACTTAAATAAACGTACTTCTTACTCGTAACCAAATATTTTTTCGAAATTAGACTTCTACAGTAATTAGATAAACCTCACTAAAAAAAAAATCTATTAAATTTAATCTAAAATATCCTATGACATACCTATAATTTTAAAAGTAATCAAAATAAATACAATAATTTAATTATTTTTTGTTTATAGCAATGACACCAGCACCAGGCTCTTATTATTCATCAGAGCTCAACAATGCAAATGGCAACGGTATTCCAAAGTAAGTACATCATAAAATATCATTATCACAACATAGTATAAAACAAAGTCGCTTTCTCTGTCCCTATGTATCCTTAAATCTTTAAAACTACGCAACGAATTTTGATTCGGTTTTCAGTAACAGATTGAGTAATTCTAGAAGAAAGTTTTTAGCATAATTTTATCCTTACATTCTCACGGGATCGGGAACTACGCGAGTAAAACCGCGGGGCACAGCTAGTATAGTAGTTTTATACTAATAAAACAAGTCGCTATCGCTATCTGTCTGTAATCTTTAAAACTAATCCATTGCGTGATTCTGAAGTGGTTTATTTTAATAGATAGAGTGATTCAAGAGAAAGGTTTTTAGCATAATTTACCCCCGCATTCTCACGGGAGCGGGAACTACGCGGGACGCCGCTAGTTAACTATAATTTTGTTATAAAAATCCACTGATGCAGTTGTTATCGTAATCGGTCTTGAGACTTTTAGTTTTTCCATATAAATTAGCTACGCCACGCTTATTTGGGTTTACTCCCAACGGGCACCACTAAATCCGCCACCACTGGTGGCCGTTGTCACTAAACTTTTAATCTTAGTGTGATCGACCACAACAAGGGGCCCATGGCACTAAAATTAAAAGTGTAGTGACAACGGCCTCAGTGATGACAGTCACACCGATCGAGCTCGAACGCAGGTGGGCTCCCCGCAATAAAATTTAATGTACTATATTATATATTTTCGTTCGTTCACAACTTCGACTAATAGTGTAAAACAATTTGTTCTTTAAAATACATTTCGTTCCTACCAATATATTTGTATATGTTTTTGTACGACTATTTTAAGTAGAAGTACCAGGAGAACATAAATTATAGGAGTTTGTCGATAAATTTCTTTAATTTATTCTTTACAGAAACTACCAAATGCCGGGAATGATGCGCCAGCCTGAATTGGTGACAGGTGTGCTAACACCAGCGGCTCAACAGCCACGCTACGTTCCTATATACGAACCGGATGGCTCAACTACCGTGCCACAACGGTTCCTCCCCATCTACGACCCAGATGACGGAACGCCTCGGCCACAGCGGTTCATACCCGTATACGAACATCACGAGACATCAGGGCCCCGACAACAAATATATCGTCCCATTTTCGAAGTCGAACAGCCAGGCATACATCGCTACATGCCCATTTACAAGCCAGATTCAAGTCACTACAGATACAAACACATGGCTCCGTTGTAAGTTTAATTTTACTTTTTTTTACAAATAAATAAGATTTTTCAACACACTTGCTCATAAAGGGGCTCTTATTTGTGCAAAAACAGTTGAATAATGACACGCTTGATTCACTAGTGAGTTATAGATTTTTTTTAATTGTTTAGTTTTAAAAAAGTTTCGATACAAAAAAATATCGTGTCCATACATTTTAAAAACAAATTTTAACTATGTTGCCTTACTTTTGGTAGGTCTATGGTCGATTCCATTCATTTGATTTTTTTTTAATAAGTTAATTCTTTTAATCTATGGCCGATCTCCATTGTTGTGTTGGATGCGCGCGAATAGAAAAACTGTTTATTTATTACCGAAAATGATATTTTATTATTAATTTGTGTTGAAAAACGTTGTATGGTACACGCGTGTATTATATCTTCAGACCCTCGCCTAACGGCTCGGGCCTCAATAGCGCCTCAGAAGTATTCACCAACTTACCTCGCTTGTACCATAAATAACTATTAAAACATTTTAAACCTTTTTTATTCACTGTTTAATGTAAATAGTTTTTATGAAATCTACATTTGTTATATTAGGTAGATCACACAGCGAGCGATTAAGAGAGTAGTATATCTCAAATCTAGAAACTTCCAGAACAACGCAACTGAATATCTTTGACAAAAGTATTCTAAATCAACCGTTTGGAATATTTTTATCAAGCGAGATTTTTAATGGCTTTGTTGCTACTGCTACATAATGGAAAGAGTATTCACTAGTAGTGCATACTGGCTATTAAACTATTAAGCATAATGATGTTCGTAGAATAAGGGATATGTTGTATGTTTGTGTGTGTCTTTAGTTAGCTAATTTCTTGCCGGCGGTATGACAAGAAGTCTCGTGTAACAAGATCCAAGGGTCCATTTCACATTCACACTTCAAGCTAAGCTAGTTTACGTGATTTGTGTTTTAAGACACATTTTGGATGTCACCAGCAAACTAACGGCATTTATGACAAACGTAGTTTTTAAACTCATTTATCAAAGTGAAACCAACCCTTAGGCCGGTACGCTTGAGTTTTACTCACGTAAGTGATTTATGTAAGTAATTAACTTACTATAAATGTAAACACAAGTCAGAAATCGTATCGTTATTTGTTGGCAGCTGTAAGTTACGTGAATTTTACTAAAACGACTTACAATTGTAAGTGCGGCCTTAGAATCCGCATTTATCGACGCGGAATCGGCCAACATAGGTCAAAAAGCCTTTATTTGTCATCGAAGTAAAGGTGATCGCCGTCGGCCGTCGTCGCGTCGCGTCGTCCGAACCGATGCGAATGGTATTAGTAACACCCTTATTTCGATGACATGAAAGCTTTTTGACCGGCTTTAGCCGATTCTGTGTCGATAAATGTGGACATAGATTCCATGAGTCACATATATCAAGTATAAATAAACATTTCAGTTTGTATATATCAAATGCTTGTATTAAATATATAATTGTATAATTTCAGGAACCGCGCGTACATGCCCAAGCCGCTGCCGCCCGGCCTGCCACTTCCGCCCGGCATGAAGCCAGTGTATGTTGTAAACCCGCCCAGTAAGTTGTACATCTTTATATTATAAATATAACAATAGCTGTAGCACCTACTTGCTACCCGTATTTTCGATCCTTATAAGAAATTAGCGATCAATCCTATAATAAACATACATAACATAATCATTTACTACATCATCTCATTATAGTAACTGACCCTGTATGATTTTATTGTTAAACGAAACGTACGATGTAGTTTAGGCACGGGAAGTGCGTACGTACCAATTTAAGTCGAATCCTAAACCATTATCCTGTATAATGTTCCTGGTATAGGAACACCCACTTAAATCAGTTCAGTCGTTTTTGAATTATAAATGGTGCCTCATTTTCAATCACTCGTTCGTCAGGATCGGTTAAAAAAATTTACTTCTAATTCGGAATTGACAAATACATACTCCACACAGAAGAAAGCAAAATCAGCCTGTCTGTGTTAAATTTTGACGCTTCACTTATGAAATTGTTATTGCACAGTCCATTATGGTATTAAATTGATGACACACGTTTACAGGTATGCCGCCGCCACCCATTCAAGACAACGCTACCGCGGCGCAGTTTGCAGAACCTATGTGGCCCCCGGTGAATAATAGTAATGTAAGTAATACTATATTAGAGTAATCTTCGTTTCAGATTACCGCGGTTCCATAATATTTCAAGTTCCATCTAAAGCCGCGAATCCACCGCGACGCATTACGTCATCAATTCCGGTATTTAGGCGGACATAAGCATATAGAAATCATATTATTTTTATAGTGTTTCTTCATTGATTCATTCGTTTGGCTTTTACATCTATTTATTTGCCGGTGACAGCGTCGCTGTAATCGCAACTTTTGGTTGTCAGTTTATTGAAAATGTACCCAAATGACATTAGAGTCGCCGGCACAGAAAAGTTTGTGGCTCAATATGTATATATTTTCAGAAATCATATCTGTCTAGTCATTTTCTAGTTCTTGCTAGAAGTACGGTTTTTATATTTAAATCCATCTTTTTTTGTTTGTAGCAGTTCTTCCCGCCTCCTGAGATACGAAACGTGGCGCCAGGGTCCCTATTTACTCCGAATAATGACCAAGGCCAAAATCAGGTTGCTGATGACGTAAGTATACCTATTGATTTGATTTTACCATCGTCGGATTATTTTGGTACTGTCGGGATCAGATTGATTTCTGGGGCTTTTCTCTAAAATAAATAATAACAACAATTATGATAAATATTTATATTTTAAAATAATAATTTCACTTTCTTTATAAAACACAAATTAATTCTATTGTCATCCGAAACATTCTGTCACAATCTCTTTTTATAATAAAAACAAATATTCAACTCACTTCTTAAAAAGGTTCCATTAGCGATACAAGAAGGTGTATATCGCTACATTCCTCCCGTACCCGTAAAATTTATTTATTCGACTTATAAGAATAAATAAATTTTCAACAAACTATGACAGAAATATTCATCCTAAACAATCTACCACAAAAATCCTGCCTAACTGAGGCATTAACAATATGTGACGACTTTTAAGAATAAGCCGTTTAGATATTGTTAGAGCCCCATCTTTAAGGTCTACCATCTCTACTGGAGGAGGAAAGGTGACACTTCCTCCTCCAGTAGAGATGGTAGACCTTAAAGATGGGGCTCTAACAATATCTAAACATAGTCAATCGTCAAACAAAATCAATATAGTATGTAAATCGGCCAACAAAACCGACATCCAATTTTCCTGATGGGAAATCACTGGATTTTAACATACATATTAATCCGTAAGTCTACAAACTCCTCTAACCTAAACAGAAACTAAACTACAACGATTGACTACACTTATCTCTGGATGTCTTGGAAGCCCCAATCATGTCTTGATCTCTCCACAGCATTGTCCAATTGAATTTCAAACCATGAAACAAATTAAGCAATATCAATATATCTTCAAAACAATTATTTCATCATAATTAAACATAAGTAAATAAATATAACTAAGGAAAATCAAAATTATAATATCTTCATTAATCAATAATAAGTAACATCATAAGTAGGCATAAATAATATATAATCTAACTTGAAATTAACTTATTTGTAGTAATTATCATTTATATTTTAATCTTACATATTTATAATACGGTTTTCTATAAAATCTATCAAAATTTCTTTCTGTTCCTTTATTATTCCTTGAAATATAATTGAAATCTTTATTTACTCTATTATATCGAACCATTAGTTCAATATTTCGATCAAACAAACGATTCTTTCTCCAATCATTCTCTATATTAATATTATGTGTTAAACTCTGCTCTTTATTACTTCTAACATTTTCTATTGACGATGAATTCCTTTTTTTAACTATTGTTACTGTCCTGTCATCCGTGTGAGATGACTCAACACGTTCATCTTCTGCTAAATCACTAAATTCTTCATTATTCTCCACGACTTTATCATAAGACTCAAACTTATTATTTTCATTGACTTTCGCTTCAGCAATATCAAAAAAATTTACATAATCGGACTCACACTTGTTGTCTTCAGTTGCTGGCTGGTTAGTCTGCTCCTGTTCGATAACTTCAATCGCGTTTTCTCTCCTGGGTGTTTGAGCTTGGAGTTTCTCTTTTTGTTGTTCACCCGCCTGTCTATTTTGTACATATCCGTACCCGGCGCCTCCACCATGTCGGGATCAGATTGATTTCTGGGGCTTTTCTCTAAAATAAATAATAACAACAATTATGATAAATATTTATATTTTAAAATAATAATTTCACTTTCTTTATAAAACACAAATTAATTCTATTGTCATCCGAAACATTCTGTCACAATCTCTTTTTATAATAAAAACAAATATTCAACTCACTTCTTAAAAAGGTTCCATTAGCGATACAAGAAGGTGTATATCGCTACAGTACCAAGGGTTATTATTTATCGATAATATAATAATATAGTATCGAAAATTATATTTTTTTAATTTCAATGTTATTATTTTTTCAGGAGCTCGAGCAAGAGCTTAAAGATCTAGAACGTCGCATCGACACCGAGTTTAAAAGCACGGATTAAATTATTATTTTTCTCTCTACGGTATACCTTTTTTATTTTTCTTTTATTTCACCATTCACAGCATAATTTATGATTGAAAAACTACTTTAATGGATTTTTGTCGTTAGTATATAAACTTGAATGTGATATATCTCATATATAGGATATATACGAAGTAAAAGAGGCATAGGCACACGGATTAAGGAACACATAGCTAATGTTAAAAATAGACATGACTACAAGTCTGCAAATACTTTAAAACAAAATATAACCGCGACAAAAATCCGTTCAAATAGTTTTATTTCAATGTGTAGAGTTTGTGAATCAAATAAATCAATATATAATTAATGATTATTTACACAGTATCGATACTACTGATGACTGATGAATTTTTCATAGTAACATGTAAAATACCAGTTTTTTATAAAGTGTATGTGGTGCTTCCTTCGTACATATTATTGTATTTATAAAAGGACCCCATGATCGCTCCGTTTCTATTGTTTATAATGAAGTAATGCTAGTTAGTCGTAGTACGAGTATATCGGACGCGATCTCCAAGGCTGGTGATAGATATTGTTTTCTATAAATATGTAGCGTAAGTTTTTAATGTGGGAGTTTTTCATAGTGAATATATAAAAAGGCTGTAATACATTATCTGAGAGATTCAACTCGACGCCTCATTAAAAATTAATTATTTATATTAGTTAATTTTTTTAAGTTAAAGGGTGTTTTAAATGCACATGGCTCTTAGGTTATTTAATGTTTTACCTATGTTTGAGACTTTGTTATTTATGTTTTCTTAAAATGACTTTTCTGGCTCGCGCTATGCTTGACTCATATAACTATAGATTATTAGATATTTTACGAGTCAAGCATACCGATAAAAGAGTAAGACTAACCGAACTTTTCTTGTTTCATAATTGTTGTTACGGCAAATATTTAATTGACGAATCGACAGTGATATTGCAATACTGTGTCACTAGACCTTACTTTAAATACATGAGATATTATGTTTAACTAGCTGTGCCCCGCGGTTTTACCCGCTTAGTTTCCGATCCTTTGGGAATTTCAGGATAAAACCTAGCTTTTGTCCTTTCCCGGACCATAACCGACCCCTGTACCAAATTTTAAGTCAATCGGACCAGCAGTTCACGCGTGATGCCGTGACCAAGGGAAATAGGGATTCATTTTTATATATAGAGATAGAAATATCTTGTTACGCGGTATTGCAGTACGATCGACGAAATGTATTTTTATTGTACCCGTCCACTTTAAATATTCACTCTATATAAGTTTGTTCGATCACGTTTTCTTGATATAATCTTTTATGAAGCCCTTTTGTTTATGTTACGTCCATTTGTATTTAAGTTTCGAGCCAATGTGCAATGTGTTTGCCTCCCCGTGCTTATCGCTTTGTGAAACGTGAAACATATATCCTTCCTTTGCTCATAAAATAATATTTAACCAATGTTCCTTCTTCTATATATCACTGTTTAGTGAAAACGTAATTTATTGTTCCTTTGAACATTGTTTAAATATTTTTTTCTAAGTAAGGGAGTAATTTAGTATATTTAAGTTAAATAATGCTCAGTCTTAAGTGTAACGCTCTTAGCTGCTTTTGTGTAATGAGTGTAATAGATGGCAGACGCGCTGATTTTACAAGCTTATTAAATGTTTAAGTAAGTGTGAATTCAGACGAGCGTAATTTTGTGAGCTGTGAACTTGTGAGTCGCGGAATTTACACTGCATGCATTCCTTTTCATACTTATGTACTGTTGAACAACAACACAGCTCAAAAACAGAATTTTGGTCAGGTTGAGGTGTTGAGCATGCACGATATAAAAGGCTCCGTGCAAAACAAAAAACAATGAAATTACATTAGTGTTATAGTCCAACTAAATTTCCGTTGAACGTAAATTCCGCGAATCAACTTTTCTTCGGGAAATATATTGTCAATGTTTGTAGTACCATTGTTCTAATTGACTTAATACTGATAGTAGTTTTAATATAGTTTAAATGTAGACTAATAGTTAACTTATGTTAGTTAATTTTTTCTTAATTTATTAAATGAATTTTGTGTATATTTTTTGGTGTGAATAGATTCCATTTAATTTATATTTATTGGATTATGTTTTGTGTTTCATATGTCGGTATTAACATTTTTGTTACACGCGGAGGTGTTTATTTATATCTATTCAGAGCCACTCTAATCGGTGGTTAGTTATTGTAAAGTGAAACCAATATTTTGGTGTGATTTATTTTTCCTAGGAAAAGTGTTTTAAAATAACAATAAGTCTGTTTAAAGACTTGCTTTTGAGTCCATTTATTTGCTCTAGTTGTTAATTTGTTTGTGATTCACGTGCAATTTAGTTCGGCTATATGCACATATGATTTAAGATAATTTAAATCTTACTTTATACAAGACAAAATATTATATTTTGTATTAGTAATTGTTGTTTAGTTGAATGTTTAAATTAAGATTTTTCTTTTATAGTTTATTTCACCTCTAAATGAAATATTTTTTTTAGTAAAATTGTTTTAATAGTAACATGAAACAAAATCCAAAACCCTTCTATTTAATGAAGGAGGAATAACAACAACATAGTTAATGTGAAGAATTTCCTATCTTTTATACAAGTGAAGAAAACATGGATTTTATCTATACTGTATTTACTATACATTAACTATTTGGTACGCTAAATCCACATTTTCTCTTCTTCATTCTTAAGCATAATTAGTTAATTACACATGACACGAAAGCGGGGAAACATGGATTAGCTAAACCGATGTTATTCCTCATTTATTAATAAAGTTAGTTTGATTTTTTTCTTTGTATAAAACAATATTGTTATTGGCGTAGGGTTGTTTCTATCTCTTGATTAAAAATAAAACTAATAAATATTTGATTTTTCTTTTTATACTATTTATTACTCCATTATTTTATAAAATTATTTAATGTAATGTCTGTTTCTAACTCTCACTAGTTTTGTGAAGAGTGATAAAATGTATTGTTATTTAAAAAACATTGCTTAAATATGTGTATGTTACATTGGGTGTTTAATATAAGTATTTAGTCGAGGAAAATTCTATGTATCTGTATATGAGATTACATTTTTTATTCATAGATTATTATATCCCTATATACAAACTATGTATAAGGGATGATTTATATTAGACCGGGCTGGGTCTACCTCTCAACCTATTATTTGACGCTGACTGTACGTGGCCCGGACTGGGCACAGATTTGAAACTTTACATACATTTTTATATCTATTTATTTATATAGGACTTCAGTGAATATTTTCATTTTAGCTTAATTCTAATGACATACACTAACTAAAAATCCAAATATAAGTTCTATGAAGAAGTTAATACTATGAATAATAGTTACCCAGTGTGGACGAGCGTTGTTCGCACCCGGATGGGACACGGATCATATACATTGCTTCATACTAAATGTTATATGTTGTGTAACGTTTCACGCCCCGGAAACAGCCCGGACTATATATAAATGATTCCTTATGTTTCTTGTGTGATTTACAATTAGTTGAAGGTGTGAGACAAAAAATTTAGAGTTTATATAATATGTATGTTTACAAATCCTTTTTGTATAATATTGTAACAGTTGTACCGTGTACATACAGCGCGTTAAACGACTTATTTATTTACATTAGAACGTTACTGTAAATATTATAGATGTGTACAGATGGAAATTATTTACCGCGCTGTTTGTCTATAGCAGATTCACTGTAAGTTGTTGAGAACAGTTTTTAAAACTGATTTATAAGTATAATAAATATGTATTTAAGTTTACTCAGCGTTACGGGACGGTTGTACAAGGCAGGTAGCCGGTGACAAACAAAATGCGACTGATTATCTGACTGTGTGACTGTGATTTTCTGTCAAATTTTTGTATGGACCTCTAGTTGGCTAATGTAAGTCAGTGTTAGACCTAGTGCATTAATGTATCTACCAGACGGTTCAGCTAAATTCAGTTAGATGGCGCGAGGTACCTGGCTACATAAATTCATAGATATTGTGTCTAAATAAACGATATTTCCGCAATCATTTGGTTTTATTTTAACCTTTTAAAATCCGTATTTATTTTATTTCTTATTTTTTTAAATTTTACTATATGTAGAGTCAATTTTGTTTCAATCTGTATTATTTATATGACGACCAAAAAAGGCAATATGATCACCATGCTAATCTATCGCTGAGTGGTTTCGGCTCACGATTATGATAAATATTTCCATAAATTATTAGCTGCCTTATTTACGTTGCATTTTTAGTTTGGTTTAACAAAACCTGGTAAGCATGTGACACTGTGTCAAATCTAAATAATAATCTAATTTTTAGTGCTAAACCAGACCAGACTAAAAATGCAACGTAAATTACTATGCAAATAAGGCAGATGGGGTTGACATTTAGGCTTTTGTCTATCCCCAGAGAGAATTTTGGACGTGATCTTCTTGATATTGATATTCTCCCAATTTTCATATTGACGACCTAGATAGCAGAGTGGTCGCCATGCCGGACTCATCCGTAAGTGCGGGTTCGATTCCCGTGCGGGGTGAATATTTGTTTGAACCACAAATGTTTATCTCGGTCTGGGTGTGCGTAGTTTCTGATACCCTAGATACAATATAACCAAGTTCGTAACTTGTATCTAGCTAGGGTATCAGAAACTACGCACGCACCCTGACCGAGATAAACATTTTTAACTTATTAGGGATCTGATACTATAATGAGATGATGTAGTGGATAATTAATTTTGGTTTTAGTTTAGGTTTATCGATCAGAATACGACATTAGTCACACACACAACACAAAACCACGTTACAAGTTATAAAATTAAACAAGATTCAAATAGGATACTATAAGCTATTTTCTTACCTTATTTTACAGAACCTACAGAATCAAGCCATGAAGTTGTAGGTAAAAATGGAGTCCACACTTCGAATACTACACACATCAAAAGTGTCTAGGGATCAACATATATTTTTGCAATAACTTTTCTCCTGATTGATATTAATTAAAATTTTCTTTAAGGATTCATCAAATAAAGTGTTTTCGTTTGTCACAGTAACGATAAACCAAGTCACCTTTGCATTAATAAAGAAATTTGCCATTTTCCTAATAAAGGGATTTTTGACATTTGAACCACTAACATTAAAGTTCGAAAAAAAGACTGAAATAACAGTTTTCTTTAAAATTTTATTGGGTAACTTAAACAATTAATAATCCGTGTTTCTACCGCGAACACTAACAACACAAGAACATCGGTTTGGCATACTCAAAATGAGTTCATCCAAATCACGCTGTGGAATGGCCGCCCATGTTCGTTGCAACAACAAAAAAAGGTCTTCTTGCGACTGGATACCCTCCATATTCGGCAGAGCTCTTCTCTGTAGCATATCCCATGCATGCTCAATCGGGTTCAAGTCTGGCGACTGAGCAGGCCAGGGCAGGACATTGATGTTAGCTGCGGCGAGAGTCTGTCTTACAACTCTTGCGGTGTGCGGTCGTGCATTATCATGCATTAACTGAAATAAGGGACCGATTTGCACTTGTAGAGGAACGATGACGTCTGATACAATCGTCTCAGCATAAATTTGAGCGTTGAGGTTGCCTCTGATCCAAATCAACTCAGTTCTTCCGCCGATCCAAATACCCGCCCATACCATGATGGTTCCACCACTATAAGGATGGACTTCCTGGCAGGATTTTAATCGCTGTTGGCGTCCAGGGGTTCTCCAGTGTCGTATACGTCTTGTATCCGGTCTCATACCAAAACGAGACTCATCAGAAAAGCACACGAAACGCCATTGTTCTTCTGCCCAATTTCTGTGTTCAAGAGCCCATTGATATCTAATCCTACGATTGTGCATTGCTATAGGTGGTACCTGTAGCGGTCTTCGGGAATGAAGGTTCACTTCATGCAAGCGGTTTCTGACTGTTTGGTCGCTAATTAAGTTCCCTGAAGAGTGATGAAGCCGCACGGCTAACATCATGGCGGTTATTGTTGGAGCTCTTCGAGTTAAGATTTGAATGTATCGGTCTTGTCTCCGTGTGGTGCAGCGATACCGTCCTCCATGGCGCTCAGCCACGGTACCAGTGCTTCGGTAACGTGTCCAAAGTCGACTGATAACACTCTGACTTGTATTCAGAGCTAAAGCCACAGTACGTTGCCGGGAACCAGCTTCTATCATTCCCACGGCTCTGAGCATTTCTTCCCTGCTTAAATGACGTCGCCGCTCCATAATAACGTTGGTTTTAATCAGTAGTAGGGAAACAGTAGCACTAATAATGTCTTCAATGCGTTGTATGTTTTTATAGGGAAAATATTGACAGCTGATTTTCATCTTTTACTCGAATTTGATTCACAGTTCCTGATTCAAATTATGAAATGCACCAAAAAGGATCCATATAAATTTATAAAATCATAAATTTATTACAAAGCCACATCTCAATCTCAAGAAATCCGCATAAAAATGCTTGATCCCTAGACACTTTTGATGTGTGTACTTACTTGAAGCATAACCTTTGTATCACTATCGCGCTCTCTGTAGGCAGGCTCTCTCTTTTTAACTAAGGTAACCTCTAGAAAGAGAGAGTCCACGCTAAAAAGAGAGATCGGCCCACAGAGACGTAGATATTTTCCTCAAGCTGTTGTTCTAAGTGTGGGCTCCATTTTTACCTACAACTTCATGGTAGAACCGTAGACATTCCTTAAATTAATATTCATATTGTTCAGGCTAAAAACAGGGTTCCTATATTGGCTTATTTTGGGTATGTCCCATTCGTCCCCACCAGCTTTGTCCCTACCGGGGTCGAATGGGATATGTTCTAAATAAAACATTCCATATGTCCCCACTGGGGACGAATGGGATATGTTCTTAATAAAATATCCCATATGTTCCCACTGGGGTCGAATGGGATATGTTCTAAATAAAACATCCCATATGTCCCCACTGGGGACGAATGGGATATGTTCTTAATAAAATATCCCATATGTCCCCACTGGGGTCGAATGGGATATGTTCTAAATAAAACATCCCATATGTCCCCACTGGGGACGAATGGGATATGTTCTTAGTAAAATATCCCATATGTCCCCACTGGGGACGGATGGGATATGTTCTTAATAAAATATCCCATGTGTCCCCACTGGGGACGAATGGGATATGTTCTTAATAAAATATCCCATATGTCCCCACTGGGGACGAATGGGATATGTTCTTAATAAAATATCCCATATGTCCCCACTGGGGACGAATGGGATATGCTCTTAATAAAATATCCCATATGTCCCCACTGGGGACGAATGGGATATGCTCTTAATAAAATATCCCATATTTTATGTCCCCAGTAGGGATGAATGGGATTTTACTTATGTACATCCCAGTAGTCACCACTAAATCAAAACTTTAAATTTAATGTTATCCCATAATTATCAGATATTACAGACACACATCTAACACGAAACTTCTTATAAGTAAATAAAATTAACCATTTCATTCATTCATTAAAATCCATTTATTCACAAATTTCATTAAAATCCATTTAGTAGTTTTTGCGTGAAAGAGGTACAAACATCCATATATCTAAACATCCACACTCACAAACATTCGGCTTATTAGTAGGATTTATTAGTTATACCAATAGCATTTACACAAAGCATTATCTATAATATAAAAATGAATCGCAAAATGTGTTGGTAAGCGCATAACTCAACAACGCCTGGACCAATTTGGCCAATTCTTTTTTTGTTGTGTTTGTTATAGTCAGGAGATGGTTCTTATGTAAAAAAATTTGGAAAATCAACGGGAAAATTGGTCCCGTGCGAAGCCGGGGTAGGCCGCTAGTTATAATATAAAATTAAAATTTTAGACATGGACAATGTTCAATACTTTTATGGGTACAATCAACATTTAATGCTAACTTACAGCTAAATTATAACAGTCTTACCAATAAAAATACCCACTGTGTATATTCTTGATATAACGAATTATTAATATGCTTCACACTCGTTATATCAAGAATATACAGTGGGTATTTTTTATTAGTAAGGCTGTAAGAGTAAATTAATTTTTGTAAAGTAAGGATAAAATACAATGAAATAATATACTTATACCTTAATAGGTATTGTTTTCTTTAGTACATACGTCAGAGTAAAAATACAATCTAATACATAAAATTCTCGTGTCACAGTTTTCGTTGCCATGCTCCTCCGAAACGGCTTGACCGATTCTCATGAAATTTTGTGAGCATATTCAGTAGGTCTGAGAATCGGCCAACATCTATTTTTCATATCGAAATTCCTACGGGAACGGGAACGGGAACTACGCGTGTGAAACCGCGGGGCGCAGCTAGTGTAAGTATATGTATCCCCTATCCAAGTTTTCCTACAGGAAAAATATCTAGACTGGTAAAACTACGCACTCACACTAAACGAGAAATCTCAAAAATAATAAATAAGTATGTAAGCTAGATGAAAATATTCATGTACTTAAATGAGAAGAATTTTGTCAAGTCTACGAGTATGTGCGAAAAATTTCTTGTCTGTTGTACTTTTTATAAGTTATTTTATTTATATACTAGCGGCGCCCCGCGGTTTCACCCGAGTAGTTCCCGTTCCCAAAGGAATATGGGGATAAAATTACCTTTCTACTGAATCGTTCTATCTATTAAAACATACCGCATCAAAATCCGTTGCGTAGTTTTAAAGATCTAAGCATACATAGGGACATAGGGACAGAGAAAGCAACTTTATTTTATACTATGTAGTGATTACTTTCTATACTTTAAATAAGTTGTTGGTTGTACTTTTATTCCTATCTTAATTTTCCTAAGGGATAAATATCAATACGCGTGAAGCATAATTGCACGCAGTACATTAACGTAAGTCAGCTTCAGATAAAAGCGAAAGTTTGAATGGATTGACCGATGTTTATTACTCTTTCACGCAAAAACTCGAAACCGATTTAGATGTTTGGTAATTACCTTCTTACAGATAAAATCCTTATAACTAGGAATAATTCCCACGGGATTGGGTTTTGTGTGGGTAACACCGCGGGGTACAGCTAGTTCATAATAACATTCTAAAATCATCATATTCACCATTATAATCAAGTTGAAACTTGTCTTTTCAGATACATTATGATAATTTATCTAACGGCATGTGAAAGCATAACCTTCAGAATGGATTTAAGGTCATCCATAGACGTATTATAGATAGAGTAGGGAAGGCATACGGCTGCCTGTAAGCGGAACCGTCCGATGGTTAGAGAGAGAAGATCGTGGTACCCTATTATTGTACAAACATTTAAGACGTTAAACGAATACCGCAATCGTCTCTCTCTTTCTAACCGAGGGACAACTGGAGACCTGTCTCCCCTGCTCTATATAAAATACGTCTATGGTTGAATCAAGGAAGATATATGAATAATTATGGGGGCGATGGATTGTAAAGATAACATGAAATGGAAATTGACATACTTATGTAAATTACGTATAAGCATCTATTATTTAGTACTGGCAGTGCCTCGCAGTTTTACTCGCGTAGTTCCCGCTCCTGTAAAAATGCGGGGATAAAAATTATAACAAAAACCTCTCTCTTGAATCAATCTATCGATTAAAGAAAACCGCATCAAAATCCGTTGCGTGGTTTTAAAGATTTTAAGCATACATATTAAAGCATGTTAGTGATTTCGAATCAGACCCCTATTTAGAGCATATTTAAATCGACCTATGGGAATAAATATTGTTCAACCAATAAATTATACCTGGAACTTCAGGCTTTGCAGGCAGCTAGGTGACTGCCCGGGATCGTAGTAGCATGCAGCCGCGTTTCCTCCATATGGCCATAAGCGCAGAGATGACACACCGAGGAGTTTTAAGCATAGAGGTATTATAGATAGAGCAGAGGAGCCAGGTCTCCAGTTGTCCCTCGGTTAGAAAGAGAGAGACGATCACCGTACCCTATATTTGAGAAATTGAGCGACTTGAAATATCGTATAAGAATGAAATATAACAAGTTAGTTATTTTTAGTAGTAAATAATGTTACAATGTTTTTATAACGACTCAAATGTTTGTACAATAATAGTGTACCGCGATCTTCTCTCCCTCTTTCTAACCATCGGACGTTTCCGCTTCAAGCCCTCCCTACTCTATCTATATTAATACCTCTATGGTCGCCGCTCTATTTTGGCGGCGCGGAGTCCGACATACGACAGGCGAGGGTCTGAAGATAGCCGAGGATAGTAATCACAAATCAATCATCAATACTCGCGTGTACCATACAACGTTTTTCAACACATTTGCGAAGAAATTATCATTTTTACTAATAACGTGATGATGTTTTGAATTCACAAACTATCATACAACTTTTTTTTAATTTAAATTTCAAACTCGGAACCTTCTTGGTGTCGAGACTTACTTATTTTTTAAATTGTTTTGCGCGTGATATTTTCTTTTCATTTAATATTGTGATTGTTTTATGTTTCCATTTAGTAATTTCCTCGCACATGCGAGTGCATAAAAGTCGTGTAGAGTAGTCAAGCAGTCGCCAAGGCCGATAACGGTCGGGATATATATATATATAATTTCATGGGTGCCGAAATGGAAATAAACCTTCAAAACATCATCACACTTAGTGCACACGTTGTTCTAAATTCAAATTTACTAACCTCTAGAGCACAAAAACGACTTTTACTCCCAGTTATCGAAAATGCCTCGGGTCCTGCACGGCCTGTCACAGCGACCCCGATACTTTCTACTCTTGAGATTAAAATCGACTTTTACCCCCAGATATCGGGGATTAAAAACATACTTTCCGAGCTAGTGGGATGAAAATAACTATTTTTTATCCCAGGTAGAAAATATAGGTACTTTTTAAAACCCAATCACATGACTCCGAACATACGGGAAATGGGGCCGTACGTAAGAATGTTGTAGCAACGCAAATAAAAAATCGATAGTTTGAGTGTAAAAACTGACCAAATTTTTCTTTCTTTTGTTCTCGCTGTGTTTGGAACACAAATAATAAGTATTTTATGAACATCATGTTCATAAAATACGTGATAAAACATCGCTACAGCTTCATATGAAAGTTGTATTAATAGCGGTTTGCGGGGGCGAAAAATCAATCAACCAACGACTCATTAGTGGAAAAATACTTTCTCTATTGTCACCTGAGAAGACCTCGGTCGCCCAGATACTCGGCAGTACGTGGGCTTATAAAATAAATTATGTCTATAATATATTAATATTACAATTAGGAATGATTTGATATTTTTTGTCTACTGAAGCTAATGAACCGATTGTTAATGGTTGCTGCAGATATTCCTTATAACCAGGAATAGAATAAATAAGTTTTATCCAATAACTCCCACGGGATGAGGATTTACGCGGCCAAATTAAGGGGATTTAGCACAATAACTATAACTTATAAAATATTCTAACAATTACACAAAGATAATTATTATATTATACGAGTATGTATGTGTGATGTTGATGTACATACAGTACTGCCCGCCCAGTCTAATGTTCGAAACGAAAATCTTTTTTTAATAATCTTCTAATCTAATATATAAAATTCTCGTGTCACAGTTTTCGTTGTCATTCTCCTCCGACACGGCTTGACCGATTCTCATGAAATTTTGTGAGCAAATTCAGTAGGTCTGAGAATCGGCCAACATCTATTTTTCATCCCGAAATTCCAACGGGAACGGGAACTACGCGTGTGAAACCGCGGGGCACAGCTAGTAAGATATAGGTACATAGGTATAGAAATATTATGAATCTGTTTTTCTGTTGTTTTGACGACCTCGATGGCAGAGAGGTCACCATGCCGGACTACCATCCGTAAGGTTGCGGGTTCGATCCTGTGCGGGGTGAATATTTGTGTGAACCACAAATGTTTGTCTCGGTCTGGGTGTGTGTGTGAATGAGTGTGTGCGTAGGTTCTGATACCCTAGTTTCAAGTTTCGAACTTAGTTAGGGGTCAGTTACTATAATTAGATGACGTAGTGAATGATTATGTTATGTTATGTTAATATTATACTGTTATTTTATAGACAGATTAATTCTTTACAAAATAAACCAAAAGCAAATCTTGAAAATTAAGTATAAATTATCGGGAACAGAACCACGTACAGCAATTTAAACATTTATATTTGCGTTCGAGCTTAAATTTCTAAGAAGTCTAGAAGCGGTAGAACGAAAGGAAATTAATCGTGAAGATGGCTTCATACTGCTTCTTTGAACACAACACTGTATTCGGTCGCAGCGCATTCCTTTATCGGTCTGTAAATATTTACTATCTACGAGTATAGTTATTTGTCACCAACATTGTTCTTATATTGAAAGACATTGAAGGTGATACATTGTTAAGTAAAATGCCAACACCGTAAGTAAGGGATGTTTTATATTAGACTGCGCCGAGTCCGGTCCGTGCTGTATACGCTCAAGCCCCGACGGGGTACGGATAATTCACGGTGTAATAATATAAACTGCCTCATATCACTACAAAGTATGAAACAAAGTCGCTGTCGCTATCTGTCCGTCCCTTTGTACGCTTAAATCTTTATAATTTCGCAATGGATTTTGAGACGGTTTTTTAATAGATAGAGTGATTCAAGAGAAAGGTTTTTAGCATTATTTTATCCCTACATTTTTACGAAAGTAGGAAATACGCGAGGCGCCGCTAGTTTCATATAAAATGTAATGTAACCTTTGAAATCCGTGCGCCGCCCGGGCCACGTATGTGTACGGCTAGCCTCGGGCACGGCCCGGTTAATATAAATCAACCCCTCTCATGTCTAGTCAGCTCATGGTCAAGGGTATGCAATATGATACGAAACATTGAGACAAAGGACAAAGGTCCGCACATAATCTCACCTTAATAAATAATAAATCGATATACGAATTATTAGGTTGGGTTAGCAACGAAACGATATTATCATAATTAATTTAGGTGTTTGGTACAAATGTTTTAGGTACATAAACATGATACTTATTAGGTAATAACACATAATAACACATAATAACACTTAATAATAACACATAATCATCATCAGCCTTTTATGTTAGTCCACTGCTGGATGTATGTTCACTCTTCACTTCAGTTGGGCTACATCTAAAATACTTATACAGCAAAGTTAAATTCCCGTAATTTTCATTTAATTTTTAATTCCCGACTCCCGACTTCCGACTCCCGACTCGCGACTCCCGACTCCCGGCTCCCGGCTCCCGGCTCCCGGCTCCCGGCTCCCGGCTCCCGGCTCCCGGCTCCCGGCTCCCGGCTCCCGGCTCCCGGCTCCCGGCTCCCGGCTCCCGGCTCCCGGCTCCCGGCTCCCGGCTCCCGGCTCCCGACTCCCGGCTCCCGGCTCCCGGCTCCCGGCTCCCGGCTCCCGGCTCCCGACTCCCGACTCCCGACTCCCGACTCCCGACTCCCGACTCCCGACTCCCGACTCCCGACTCCCGACTCCCGACTCCCGACTCCCGACTCCCGACTCCCGACTCCCGACTCCCGACTCCCGACTCCCGACTCCCGACTCCCGACTCCCGACTCCCGACTCCCGACTCCCGACTCCCGACATAATTTAAGGTCAGACTCAGAGGTCAAAGTCCGAGGTCAGAGTCTGAGATCAGAGCCTGAGGTCAGAATCTGAGGTCAGAGCCGAGGTCAGAATTTGAGGTCAGAATCAAAGGTCAGAATCTGAGGTCATAGTCCGAGGTCAGAATCTGAGGTCATAGCCTGAGGTCATAGTCCGAGGTCAGAATCTGAGGTCATAGCCTGAGGTCATAGTCCGAGGTCAGAATCTGAGGTCAGAGCCTGAGGTCAGAATCTGAGGTCAGAATCTGAGGTCAGAATCTGAGGTCAGAGTCCGAGGTCAGAATCTGAGGTCAGAATTGGAGGTCAGATTCCGAGGTCAGGGTCCGAGGTCAGAATCTGAGGACAGAGTTGGAGGTCAGAATCCGAGGTCAGAATCTGTGGTCAGAGTCCGAGGTCAGAATTTGAGGTCATAATCTGAGGTCAGAATCGTAAGTCAGAAACTGAGGTCATAGTCCGAGGTCAGAATCTGAGGTCAGAGCTCGAGGTCAGAATCAGAGGTCAGAATCCGAGGTCAGAATCTGATATCAGAGTCCGAGGTCAGAATTTGAGGTCAGAATCTGAGGTCAGAATCTGAGGTCAAAGTCCGAGGTCAGAATCTGTGGTCAGAATCGGAGGTCAGAATCCGAGGTCAGAATCTGAGGTCAGAGTCCGAGGACAGAATTTGAGGTCAGAATCTGAGGTCAGAATCTGAGGTCAGAATCTGAGGTCAGAATCTGAGGTCAGAATCTGAGGTCAGAATCTGAGGTCAGAATCTGAGGTCAGAATCTGAGGTCAGAATCTGAGGTCAGAATCTGAGGTCAGAATCTGAGGTCAGAATCTGAGGTCAGAATCTGAGGTCAGAATCTGAGGTCAGAATCTGAGGTCAGAATCTGAGGTCAGAATCTGAGGTCAGAATCTGAGGTCAAAATCTGAGGTCATAGTCCGAGGTCAGAATCTGAGGTCAGAGCCTGAGGTCATAGTCCGAGGTCAGAATCTGAGGTCAGAGCCTGAGGTCAGAGTCCGAGGTCAGAATCTGAGGTCAGAATTGGAGATCAGAATCCGAGGTCAGAATTTAAGGTCAGAATCTGAGGTCAGAATTTGCGGTCAGAGTCCAAGGTTAGAATCTGAGGTCAGAGTCCGAGGTCAGAATCTAAAGTCAGAATTGGAGCTCAGAATCCGAGGTCAGAATCTGAGGTCAGAGTCCGAGGTCAGAATTTGAGGTCAGAATCTGAGGTCAAAGTCCGAGGTCAGAATCTGAGGTCAGAATCCGAGGTCAGAGTGCGAGGTCAGAATCTGAGGTCAGAATCCGAGGTCAGAATCTGAGGTCAGAATCCGAGGTCAGAGTCCAAGGTCAGAATTTAAGGTCAGAATCTGAGTTCAAAGTCCGAGGTCAGAATCTGAGGTCAGAGCTCGAGGTCGGAATCTGAGGTCAGGGTCCGAGGTCAGATTCTGATGTCAGAGTCCGAGGTAAGAATCTGAGGTCAAAGTCCGAGATCAGAATCTGAGGTCAGAATCCAAGGTCAGAGTCCGAGGTCAGAATCTGAGGTCAGAGTCCGAGGTCAGAATTTGAGGTCAGAATCTGAGGTCAGAATCGTAAGTCAGAAACTGAGGTCATAGTCCGGGGTCAGAATCTGAGGTCAGAGCTCGAGGTCGGAATCTGAGGTCAGAGTCCGAGGTCAGAATTTGAGGTCAGAATCAGAGGTCAGAATCCGAGGTCAGAATTTAAGGTCAGAATCTGAGGTCAGAGTCCGAGGTCAGAATCTGAGGTCAAAGTCCGAGGTCAGAATCTGAGGTCAGAATCCGAGGTCAGAGTCCGAGGTCAGAATCTGAGGTCAGAGTCCGAGGTCAGAATTTGAGGTCATAATCTGAGGTCAGAATCGTAAGTCAGAAACTGAGGTCATAGTCCGAGGTCAGAATCTGAGGTCAGAGCTCGAGGTCAGAATCAGAGGTCAGAATCCGAGGTCAGAATCTGATATCAGAGTCCGAGGTCAGAATTTGAGGTCAGAATCTGAGGTCAGAATCTGAGGTCAAAGTCCGAGGTCAGAATCTGTGGTCAGAATCGGAGGTCAGAATCCGAGGTCAGAATCTGAGGTCAGAGTCCGAGGACAGAATTTGAGGTCAGAATCTGAGGTCAGAATCTGAGGTCAGAATCTGAGGTCAGAATCTGAGGTCAAAATCTGAGGTCATAGTCCGAGGTCAGAATCTGAGGTCAGAGCCTGAGGTCATAGTCCGAGGTCAGAATCTGAGGTCAGAGCCTGAGGTCAGAGTCCGAGGTCAGAATCTGAGGTCAGAATTGGAGATCAGAATCCGAGGTCAGAATTTAAGGTCAGAATCTGAGGTCAGAATTTGCGGTCAGAGTCCAAGGTCAGAATCTGAGGTCAGAGTCCGAGGTCAGAATCTGAGGTCAGAGTCCGAGGTCAGAATCTGAGGTCAAAGTCCGAGGTCAGAATCTGAGGTCAGAATCCGAGGTCAGAGTGCGAGGTCAGAATCTGAGGTCAGAATCCGAGGTCAGAATCTGAGGTCAGAATCCGAGGTCAGAGTCCAAGGTCAGAATTTAAGGTCAGAATCTGAGGTCATAGTCCGAGGTCAGAATCTGAGGTCAGAGCCTGAGGTCATAGTCCGAGGTCAGAATCTGAGGTCAGAGCCTGAGGTCAGAGTCCGAGGTCAGAATCTGAGGTCAGAATTGGAGATCAGAATCCGAGGTCAGAATTTAAGGTCAGAATCTGAGGTCAGAATTTGCGGTCAGAGTCCAAGGTCAGAATCTGAGGTCAGAGTCCGAGGTCAGAATCTGAGGTCAGAATTGGAGGTCAGAATCCGAGGTCAGAATCTGAGGTCAGAGTCCGAGGTCAGAATTTGAGGTCAGAATCTGAGGTCAGAATCGTAAGTCAGAAACTGAGGTCATAGTCCGGGGTCAGAATCTGAGGTCAGAGCTCGAGGTCGGAATCTGAGGTCAGAGTCCGAGGTCAGAATTTGAGGTCAGAATCAGAGGTCAGAATCCGAGGTCAGAATTTAAGGTCAGAATCTGAGGTCAGAGTCCGAGGTCAGAATCTGAGGTCAAAGTCCGAGGTCAGAATCTGAGGTCAGAATCCGAGGTCAGAGTCCGAGGTCAGAATCTGAGGTCAGAGTCCGAGGTCAGAATTTGAGGTCATAATCTGAGGTCAGAATCGTAAGTCAGAAACTGAGGTCATAGTCCGAGGTCAGAATCTGAGGTCAGAGCTCGAGGTCAGAATCAGAGGTCAGAATCCGAGGTCAGAATCTGATATCAGAGTCCGAGGTCAGAATTTGAGGTCAGAATCTGAGGTCAGAATCTGAGGTCAAAGTCCGAGGTCAGAATCTGTGGTCAGAATCGGAGGTCAGAATCTGAGGTCAGAATTTGCGGTCAGAGTCCAAGGTCAGAATCTGAGGTCAGAGTCCGAGGTCAGAATCTGAGGTCAGAATTGGAGGTCAGAATCCGAGGTCAGAATCTGAGGTCAGAGTCCGAGGTCAGAATTTGAGGTCAGAATCTGAGGTCAGAATCGTAAGTCAGAAACTGAGGTCATAGTCCGGGGTCAGAATCTGAGGCCAGAGCTCGAGGTCGGAATCTGAGGTCAGAGTCCGAGGTCAGAATTTGAGGTCAGAATCAGAGGTTAGAATCCGAGGTCAGAATTTAAGGTCAGAATCTGAGGTCAGAGTCCGAGGTCAGAATCTGAGGTCAAAGTCCGAGGTCAGAATCTGAGGTCAGAATCCGAGGTCAGAGTGCGAGGTCAGAATCTGAGGTCAGAATCCGAGGTCAGAATCTGAGGTCAGAATCCGAGGTCAGAGTCCAAGGTCAGAATTTAAGGTCAGAATCTGAGGTCATAGTCCGAGGTCAGAATCTGAGGTCAGAGCCTGAGGTCATAGTCCGAGGTCAGAATCTGAGGTCAGAGCCTGAGGTCAGAGTCCGAGGTCAGAATCTGAGGTCAGAATTGGAGATCAGAATCCGAGGTCAGAATTTAAGGTCAGAATCTGAGGTCAGAATTTGCGGTCAGAGTCCAAGGTCAGAATCTGAGGTCAGAGTCCGAGGTCAGAATCTGAGGTCAGAATTGGAGGTCAGAATCCGAGGTCAGAATCTGAGGTCAGAGTCCGAGGTCAGAATTTGAGGTCAGAATCTGAGGTCAGAATCGTAAGTCAGAAACTGAGGTCATAGTCCGGGGTCAGAATCTGAGGTCAGAGCTCGAGGTCGGAATCTGAGGTCAGAGTCCGAGGTCAGAATTTGAGGTCAGAATCCGAGGTCAGAATTTAAGGTCAGAATCTGAGGTCAGAGTCCGAGGTCAGAATCTGAGGTCAAAGTCCGAGGTCAGAATCTGAGGTCAGAATCCGAGGTCAGAGTGCGAGGTCAGAATCTGAGGTCAGCATCCGAGGTCAGAATCTGAGGTCAGAGTCCAAGGTCAGAATTTAAGGTCAGAATCTGAGTTCAAAGTCCGAGGTCAGAATCTGAGGTCAGAGCTCGAGGTCGGAATCTGAGGTCAGGGTCCGAGGTCAGATTCTGATGTCAGAGTCCGAGGTAAGAATCTGAGGTCAAAGTCCGAGATCAGAATCTGAGGTCAGAATCCAAGGTCAGAGTCCGAGGTCAGAATTTAAGGTCAGAATCTGAGGTCAGAGTCAGAGTTCAGAATCTGAGGTCAAAGTCCGAGGTCAGAATCTGAAGTCAGATTCCGAGGTCAGAATCTGAGGTCAGAATTGGAGGTCAGAATCCGAGGTCAGAATCTGAGGTCAGAATCCGAGGTCAGAATCTGAGGTCAGAGTCCGAGGTCAGAATTTGAGGTCAGAATCTGAGGTCAGAATCGTAAGTCAGAAACTGAGGTCATAGTCCGGGGTCAGAATCTGAGGTCAGAGCTCGAGGTCGGAATCTGAGGTCAGAGTCCGAGGTCAGAATTTGAGGTCAGAATCTGAGGTCAGAATCCAAGGTCAGAGTCCGAGGTCAGAATTTAAGGTCAGAATCTGAGGTCAGAGTCAGAGTTCAGAATCTGAGGTCAAAGTCCGAGGTCAGAATCTGAAGTCAGATTCCGAGGTCAGAATCTGAGGTCAGAATTGGAGGTCAGAATCCGAGGTCAGAATCTGAGGTCAGAATCCGAGGTCAGAATCTGAGGTCAGAGTCCGAGGTCAGAATTTGAGGTCAGAATCTGAGGTCAGAATCGTAAGTCAGAAACTGAGGTCATAGTCCGGGGTCAGAATCTGAGGTCAGAGCTCGAGGTCGGAATCTGAGGTCAGAGTCCGAGGTCAGAATTTGAGGTCAGAATCAGAGGTCAGAATCCGAGGTCAGAATTTAAGGTCAGAATCTGAGGTCAGAGTCCGAGGTCAGAATCTGAGGTCAAAGTCCGAGGTCAGAATCTGAGGTCAGAATCTGAGGTCAGAATCCGAGGTCAGAGTCCGAGGTCAGAATCTGAGGTCAGAATCCGAGGTCAGAATCTGAGGTCAGAATCCGAGGTCAGAGTCCGAGGTCAGAATTTAAGGTCAGAATCTGAGTTCAAAGTCCGAGGTCAGAATCTGAGGTCAGAGCTCGAGGTCGGAATCTGAGGTCAGGGTCCGAGGTCAGATTCTGATGTCAGAGTCCGAGGTAAGAATCTGAGGTCAAAATCCGAGATCAGAATCTGAGGTCAGAATCCAAGGTTAGAGTCCGAGGTCAGAATTTAAGGTCAGAATCTGAGGTCAGAGTCAGAGTTCAGAATCTGAGTTCAAAGTCCGAGGTCAGAATCTGAAGTCAGAATCCGAGGTCAGAATTTGAGGTCAGAATTGGAGGTCAGAATCTTAGGTAAGAATCTGAGGTTAGAATCTGAGGTCATAGTCCGAGGTCAGAATCTGAAGTCAGAGCCTGAGGTCAGAATCGGAGGTCAGAATCCGAGGTCAGAATCTGAAGTCAGTCCGAGGTCAGAATTTGAGGTCAGAATCTGATGTCAGAATCTGAGGTCAAAGTCGGAGGTCAGAATTTGAGGTCAGAATCTGAGGTCAGAATCTGAGGTCAGAATCTGAGGTCAGAATCTGAGGTCAGAATCTGAGGTCAGAATCTGAGGTCAGAATCTGAGGTCAGAATCTGAGGTCAGAATCGGAGGTCAGAATCTGAGGTCAGAATCCGAGGTCAGAATCTGAGGTCAGAATCTGAGGTCAGAATCGGAGGTCAGAATCCGAGGTCAGATACCGAGGTCAGAGTCCGAGGTCAGAATTTGAGGTCAGAATCGGAGGTCAGAATCCGAGGTCAGAATCTGAGGTCAGAATCGGAGGTCAGAATCTGAGGTCAGAATCGGAGGTCAGAATCTGAGGTCAGAATCTGAGGTCAGAATCTGGAGAGCGATTCACTAAGGCAAAACATCTTTACATCCAAGAAATCATCGTTGAAACATCGGATGTAACCAAATCGGTATTCTGTAGTTACAACTGTGCAATCGTAGCGCTTCAACGATGTCAACGGCGCGACATAGAACTAAAATATAGTGCCAAATGTATGAAAAACGGTATTCTGTAACACAAAACATCCTCGCCTTCGACGACAACGGTGACTTCGCCTTCGATTTTAACTGTCAAACCGTAAAGCTTTAAAATTGTGGATGTTTCCTTGGATGTAGACGATAAAAATGTAAATTATCGTGTAATTTTACTAACAAAGTTGATCAAAATCTATTAAATAATCTTTTATGTTTTATTATTTCATCAGAAATCGAAAAATAAGGATAACAAAACAGATATTTTAACCATGTGGGAAAAGCATTTATTTTTATCTCATACAGTTAACTATTTCTATGAGAGAAAGTCTTTTATTTACGTGCTAGCAGCGTCCCGCAGTTTTGCCCGCGTAGTTCCCGCTCCCGCAAGACTGCGGGGAACTTATACCAAAAACCTTCCTCTTCAATCACTTTATCTATTTAAGAAACCTCTTTAAAATCCGTTGCGCAGTTTTAAACATCTAAGCCTACATACGGACAGATAGTGGGAAGCAACTTTATGTAATGACTATCTGTGCCCCGCGGTTTTACCCGCGTGAAACCTTATCCCGTAGGAATTTTGGGATTAAAAGTATCCTATGTGTTATTCATAGGTATGAGGAACATCTGTACCAAATTTCATTAAAATCCATTCAGTAGTTTTTGCGTGAAAGAGGAACAAACATCCATACATCCATAGATACAAACTATCGCATTTATAATATTAGTAGGAAGAGGATATTATATCCTCTCAGTACATACAAAAATAATGTAAAAAATAAAAACACAAATAATATGTTTATTAAATTTATTAAAGTTGGTGACCGTGTCGTATAAGAAGGTGAAGGAAGCCGCTTTTACACAAGCTGCATTATTTCAGTCCAGACACACCGCTAACCCGTTCGACCCGTATTTTATTTAAGTATTTTCATGTCACAATAATCGAATACCCAGTTTCCAGGTCTCTGTTTGCACCTCTCTGCCTGTAAAAAAAAAACATTCTTTGAATTATACCTGAAAGAAACATAACATCAAGTTCGAAACTTGTATCTAGCTAGGGTATCAAAAACTACACACACCCAGACAGAGATAAACATTTGTGGTTCATACAAATATTAATCCAGCAACGGGAATCGAACTCGCAATCTTACGGAAAAAGAAAAGAAGTTATGTTTATTTCTTAGATAAGGTTTACTTATAGAAAAATAAATTTAATGTAAAAAAAACACTAACCTGTGACGGTCAACATCCGTGTGTATATTTTAATTTTAAGGAAATACAGTGGCCTGCTGCTTAGTTTCTTCTATAAATCCATTAGTCATCCTTTAGAATAATATGTGGGGCATCAGTTTTACAAGCTTTTGTATATATAATAATGTTTTCATTTAGAAGTAAATATTTAAAACACGGACGGAGCACTTGTATATTATATGACATTGTGACCATTGATTGTCACCATCCATTGTCTGTTTTGAAATTTGAAATCAGTGTTGTCATTAAATACGGTACAAAATTAAGTGTCAAACAATTATTTTTTAAGTCTAAAATGATATATTTAATAAAATATTAATTTATAATAAATAAAACATATTTCATGCATACGTATTGTGCATTTATATTAACTTAAAATGGCGAAATAAATTTAAAATCGGTTAGTCGAGATTTTTCTCGATTATACTCTAGATTAAACATAGCAACACTGCAAACATCCTAGACATCATCGTTGTTCGACAGATCGTCGACGAGCTTAGGTAGCTTAGCGAATACGGTTTTTATCACAGTTGTTTTTAAGAGCGATGTCTCCGATGCAACATCTGTGAACTCGTCGTTGTTAACATCCGTGATGAGTTTGTTAGTGAATCGCATTGCTGAGGTCATAGTCCGAAGTTAGAATCTGAGGTCAGAGCCTGAGGTCATAGTCCGAGGTCAGAATCTGAGGTCAGAGCCTGAGGTCAGAATCTGAGGTCAGAGTCCGAGGTCAGAATCTGAGGTCAAAGTCCGAGGTCAGAATCTGAAGTCAGAATCAGAGGTCAGAATCCGAGGTCAGAATTTAAGGTCAGAATCTGAGGTCAGAGGCCGAGGTCAGAATCTGAGGTCAGAATCCGAGGTCAGAATTTAAGGTCAGAATCTGAGGTCAGAGTCCGAGGTCAGAATCTGATGTCAAAGTCCGAGGTCAGAATCTGAGGTCAGAATCCGAGGTTATAATTTAAGGTCAGAATCTGAGGTCAGAGTCCGAGGTCAGAATCTGAGGTCACAATCCGAGGTCATAATGTAAGGTCAGAATCTGAGGTCAGAGTCCGAGGTCAGAATCTGAGGTCAAAGTCCGAGGTCAGAATCTAAGGTCAGAATCTGAGGTCAGAGCCTGACGTCAGAATCTGAGGTCAGAGCCTGAGGTCAGAATCTGAGGTCAGAGTCCGAGGTCAGAATCTGAGGTCAAAGTCCGAGGTCAGAATCTGAAGTCAGAATCAGAGGTCAGAATCCGAGGTCAGAATTTAAGGTCAGAATCTGAGGTCAGAGGCCGAGGTCAGAATCTGAGGTCAGAATCCGAGGTCAGAATTTAAGGTCAGAATCTGAGGTCAGAGTCCGAGGTCAGAATCTGATGTCAAAGTCCGAGGTCAGAATCTGAGGTCAGAATCCGAGGTTATAATTTAAGGTCAGAATCTGAGGTCAGAGTCCGAGGTCAGAATCTGAGGTCACAATCCGAGGTCATAATGTAAGGTCAGAATCTGAGGTCAGAGTCCGAGGTCAGAATCTGAGGTCACAATCCGAGGTCAGAATCTTAGGTCAGAATCTGAGGTCAGAGCCTGAGGTCAGAATCTGAGGTCAGAGTCCGAAATCAGAATCTGAGGTCAAAGTCCGAGGTCAGAATCTGAGGTCAGAATCAGAGGTCAGAATCCGAGGTCAGAATTTAAGGTCAGAATCTGGGGTCAGAGTCCGAGGTCAGAATCTGAGGTCAGAATCCGAGGTCAGAATCCGAGGTCAGAATCTGAGGTCAGAATCTGAGGTCAGAATCGGAGGTCAGAATCTGAGGTCAGAGCCTGAGGTCATAGTCCGAGGTCAGAATCTGAGGTCAGAGCCTGAGGTCAGAATCTGAGGTCAGAGTCCGAGGTCAGGATCTGAGGTCAAAGTCCGAGGTCAGAATCTGAGGTCAGAATCCGAGGTCAGAATTTAAGGTCAGAATCTGAGGTCAGAGTCCGAGGTCAGAATCTGAGGTCAAAGTCCGAGGTCAGAATCTGAGGTCAGAATCCGAGGTTATAATTTAAGGTCAGAATCTGAGGTCAGAGTCCGAGGTCAGAATCTGAGGTCACAATCCGAGGTCAGAATCTAAGGTCAGAATCTGAGGTCAAAGCCTGAGGTCAGAATCTGAGGTCAGAGTCCGAGGTCAGAATCTGAGGTCAAAGTCCGAGGTCAGAATCCGAGGTCATAATTTAAGGTCAGAATCTGAGGTCAGAGACCGAGGTCAGAATCTGAGGTCAAAGTCCGAGGTCAGAATCTAAGGTCAGAATCTGAGGTCAGAGCCTGACGTCAGAATCTGAGGTCAGAATTTAAGGTCAGAATCTGAGGTCAAAGTCCGAGGTCAGAATCTGAGGTCAGAATCTGAGGTCAGAGGCCGAGGTCAGAATCTGAGGTCAGAATTGGAGGTCAGAATCCGAAGTCAGAATCTGAGGTCAGAGTCCGAGGTCAGAATCTGAGGTCAGAATTGGAGGTCAGAATCCGAGGTCAGAATCTGTGGTCAGAGTCCGAGGTCAGAATTTGAGGTCATAATCTGAGGTCAGAATCGTTAGTCAGAAACTGAGGTCATAGTCCGAGGTCAGAATCTGAGGTCAGAGCTCGAGGTCGGAATCTGATGTCAGAGTCCGAGGTAAGAATCTGAGGTCAAAGTCCGAGGTCAGAATCTGAGGTCAGAAGCCAAGGTCAGAGTCCGAGGTCAGAATTTAAGGTCAGAATCTGAGGTCAGAGTCAGAGTTCAGAATCTGAGGTCAAAGTCCGAGGTCAGAATCTGAAGTCAGAATCTGAAGTCAGAATCCGAGGTCAGAATTTGCGGTCAGAGTCCGAGGTCAGAATCTGAGGTCAGAGTCCGAGGTCAGAATCTGAGGTCAGAGTCCGAGGTCAGAATCTGAGGTCAGAATTGGAGGTCAGAATCCGAGGTCAGAATCTGAGGTCAGAGTCCGAGGTCAGAATTTGAGGTCAGAATCTGAGGTCAAAATCGTAAGTCAGAAACTGAGGTCATAGTCCGAGGTCAGAATCTGAGGTCAGAGCTCGAGGTCGGAATCTGAGGTCAGGGTCCGAGGTCAGAATCTGACGTCAGAGTCCGAGGTAAGAATCTGAGGTCAAAGTCCGAGGTCAGAATCTGAGGTCAGAATTTACGGTCAGAGTCCGAGGTCAGAATTTGAGGTCAGAATCTGAGGTCAGAATTTGAGGTCAAAGTCCAAGGTCAGAATCGGAGGTTAGAATCCGAGGTCAGAATCTGAGGTCAGAGTCATAGGTGAGAATTTCAGGTCAGTATCTGAGGTCAGAATCTAAAGTCAGAAACTGAGGTCATAGTCCGAGGTCAGAGCCCGAGGTCAGAATCTAAAGTCAGAAACTGAGGTCATAGTCCGAGGTCAGAATCTGAAGTCAGAGCCCTAGGTCAGAATTTGATGTCAGAATCTGAGGTCAGAATCGGAGGTCAGAATCTGAGGTCAGAGCCTGAGGTCATAGTCCGAGGTCAGAATCTGAGGTCAGAGCCTGAGGTCAGAATCTGAGGTCAGAGTCCGAGGTCAGAATCTGAGGTCAAAGTCCGAGGTCAGAATCTGAGGTCAGAATCAGAGGTCAGAATCCGAGGTCAGAATTTAAGGTCAGAATCTGAGGTCAGAGTCCGAGGTCAGAATCTGAGGTCAGAGTCCGAGGTCAGAATCTGAGGTCAGTGTGAGGTCAAAACTGAGGTCTGATTCCGAGGTCAAGACCTAGGCCAGAATCTGATGTCAAAGTCCGAGGTCAGAATCTGAGGTGAGGGACTTAGTACAGAGGCCAAGGCCAGAGGCCAAGGCCAGAGGCCAAGGCCAGAGGCCAAGGCCAGAGGCCAAGGCCAGAGGCCAAGGCCAGAGGCCAAGGCCAGAGGCCAAGGCCAGAGGCCAAGGCCAGAGGCCAAGGCCAGAGGCCAAGGCCAGAGGCCAAGGCCAGAGGCCAAGGCCAGAGGCCAAGGCCAGAGGCCAAGGCCAGAGGCCAAGGCCAGAGGCCAAGGCCAGAGGCCAAGGCCAGAGGCCAAGGCCAGAGGCCAAGGCCAGAGGCCAAGGCCAGAGGCCAAGGCCAGAGGCCAAGGCCAGAGGCCAAGGCCAGAGGCCAAGGCCAGAGGCCAAGGCCAGAGGCCAAGGCCAGAGGCCAAGGCCAGAGGCCAAGGCCAGAGGCCAAGGCCAGAGGCCAAGGCCAGAGGCCAAGGCCAGAGGCCAAGGCCAGAGGCCAAGGCCAGAGGCCAAGGCCAGAGGCCAAGGCCAGAGGCCAAGGCCAGAGGCCAAGGCCAGAGGCCAAGGCCAGAGGCCAAGGCCAGAGGCCAAGGCCAGAGGCCAAGGCCAGAGGCCAAGGCCAGAGGCCAAGGCCAGAGGCCAAGGCCAGAGGCCAAGGCCAGAGGCCAAGGCCAGAGGCCAAGGCCAGAGGCCAAGGCCAGAGGCCAAGGCCAGAGGCCAAGGCCAGAGGCCAAGGCCAGAGGCCAAGGCCAGAGGCCAAGGCCAGAGGCCAAGGCCAGAGGCCAAGGCCAGAGGCCAAGGCCAGAGGCCAAGGCCAGAGGCCAAGGCCAGAGGCCAAGGCCAGAGGCCAAGGCCAGAGGCCAAGGCCAGAGGCCAAGGCCAGAGGCCAAGGCCAGAGGCCAAGGCCAGAGGCCAAGGCCAGAGGCCAAGGCCAGAGGCCAAGGCCAGAGGCCAAGGCCAGAGGCCAAGGCCAGAGGCCAAGGCCAGAGGCCAAGGCCAGAGGCCAAGGTCCGAGGCCAGATTCTTAGGTAAGATTCTTAGGTCAGAGTGCAAGGTCAGAATCTGAGGTCAGGGACTTAGGTCAGAATCTGAGGTTAGAGCCTGAGGTCAAAATTTGAGGTCAGAGTCCAAGGTCATAGTCTAAAGTCCGAGTTCGAGGTCTTACAAAATCTTGAAATAATTTTAAGTTTTAGACCACCCCTACTGACCATCTATTTAGGTCACTGTATAATTTATGTTTTGCATTAAATCAAAGAACTCATATTGCTTCGATGCGGATAATTCATTATGAAATGATTTGTTGAGTTTAACGTCTGGACTGTCATAATAGTGATGAGTTGACGTTTAATTTAATGAGTACTATAACCGACGAGGCGTTAATAACGAGAACATACAAGCACAGATGTTATGTATAAGTAATACCAAGAGTTATGCGTCATGTGTAAAAACTTATTACGTTTTAGAAAAGTATGCCTCCTGACCTTTTAAAAGATAATCCAATTACTCATCAACATGCTTCATCATTTACTAGCCTTTCGACATCACTTTAATGATTAGAGAATCGTAATTAATAACAGAACATTTATTGTCCTTGTATAGAATATTCTAGAACAATAAATAAGCTTTCAGGTAGAATGAGAAGACCGCTTTTTTCGTAAATATCTGGACTAAATTAATTATGTAATTCAATACCTAGAAATGTAATATAATGTGCTGTGCGGTACTTATTACGAAACCTATTCCTATATTCCGCTACAAATTAGATACAGATACTATTCAAATACAATACATTATAGGTATTTGTATTCCCGCGTCCAAAATGTACAGTCAGCATGGAAAGTAGATTAACACAATTAATATTTTAAATTATTTTTATGACTTTTTAATTATTCTATCTTTTAAAAAGACTAGCTGTCCTGGTTTTTATGGGTGTCCTTATCATGTAGGGGTATAAAAATAGTACGACCTATTTTTTATGCGATCAAATGATGTGTCTAACGGGGCGGTCACCTCATGGTAAGTAACACGCCCCATTACAGAAAAACTTTGCAACACTGTACTGTGCTCATTATCCCGAGACATCAGTTGGTGAGTCTCGTGTGCCCAGTGAACTGACTACATTTGTTTCAGTTTGAAGCAGCTTGAATATTGAATTTTGAAACTTCTAACTTAGTTAGGGGTCAGTTACTATAATAAGATGATGTAGTGAATAATAATAATAATTATTATTATATCATATTTGACAATGCGGAAGTACCCACTCGGACGGAATCGTGCAAGATTCCTACAACTTGTTATTCCTATTCTCAGACCTAACAAATTTACACAAAATCTTTATTAAAGAATTAGAAGACTTCTGACTCTTTAATTAAGCCCGAGGCTATTGTTTTTATTTTTAAATAATCAGCATTTAAGGCGTCGAAAACAAACACGAATTACATTTTAATTGAAGGTATTCAAAGTTGGCAATTCGGCTTAATCATTCATTATATATTTCCACTACCAAATAAAATTGTTAGGTATCTATTAATTGAACTAGAATAAATTGATAGACATTCATACAATGAACAATACTCGTACATATAAAATAATTTTCTTTTCAAAACTATTCCGCATAGTTGAAACATCTAAATTATATGGTCGGGTGTGTGTGTGAATGAGTGTGTGCGTAGTTTCTGAAACCCTAGATACAAATCGCGAACTTAGTTAGGGGTCAGTTCAGTTACTATAATGAGATGTATGTGAATGATTATGTTATGTTATTAATCTACTTTTGATGCTGACTGTACGTGAAATGTGAGTTACTCGGTATTTGTTAATTATACGTCCCCTAAATGACCAATGCATATCACAGGTAACACAATGATACAACCACCCTTCCGACACCCTTGATCAATCCGTTCAATTCACCACGTTTAATAATGAGTTCGGAAAATATCAGCAAATATCCTTGACTTTTTGTAAAAAAGAGTGCATTTTATATTTTAATGGAGGAGTGAGCGAGTGATATGGAAAGTTGGTTTAGAAAAGTCTTGTAAAACCAAAAAAATAATTTTGATTTCTTTGATTTATACGTACACTTCATATTTGCGTAGTTATAATGCGTAAACGAATATTTGCGTAGTTATAATTTCGTCACAAAAACGATCCCATTTTTGAGACATCTACCAAATATGTACGCCTCTAAACTTGGCCAGCGTGGTTGACCAAAGCCTAATCACCCTAATTCAGGGTAGACTTGAGCCCTTAGTGGTGACATATATGAGCTGATAATGATAATAATGATTATATTTTGTGAAAAAATATTTTCGTTATAATTTTGTTGCGCAATATTTCTCGGTATATTGTAATAGATAGACTACATAACAACAGTAACTGGCGCCGTACATACGCCTACACATTTTCACATACACGTGTACACCCACGCCTTGACCCAGGCTCACACACACACGTACAAGTTACGCACACAGGTATATATGAATAACCTTTGAATATCCTCTATGTATTGAAGCTCGTGTCGTAGGTATATAATAATGTATTGATTGTGATTCGCCGATGGTAACTGTGGTACAATTTCAGTGCTTGTATTGAAATGTTAGTTTGTTTTATGTAGTATAGGGTTTGGTCTCTTTTGTATTTTACTTCATAGGAACATATACCTACATCATGTACCTATACTGTATTTATAAAATACAACATTTTTTAACCCCCGACGCAAAAAGAGGGGTGTTATAAGTTTGACGTGTCTGTGTGTGTGTGTGTGAGTATCTGTCTGTCTGTGGCATCATAGCTCCCGAACGAATGAACCGATTTCAATTTTTTTTTTTTGTATTAAAGCGGACTTCCGTGCGAGTGTTTTTAGACATGTTTGATGAAAATCGGTTAACCCGTTTAAAAGGTTTATTTTATTTTATTTTATTTAATAAAGCTCACAAAGCAGGTTACAACTGTTTTAAACATAAAAAAAAACATACAAATATTTTGATCTAAATTGAAACCCTATATGTGAACATGACATGGCTAAATTAATATTGCAAGATTTAAATTAAATTTACCCTAGAAACATAAAAAAAAAAACATATCAATAATTAGCATCTAGTTGTTGTAATACAATATTTATAAGTTTATTTTAACATTTTGCATAGACACTTTTTTAGTCTACTTATACTACCGTCGAAAATATCCATAGTATCGTTTTGAGTTCCCATAGAGGCAAGTTCATTGTACAGTCGACACATTCTGGTTAAAGGATTGTAATAAGATGTGTTGTTTACGTGGACTCTAAGTGAAAATACGGATGGATTACGCGATCTATAGTAGGTATTTATATTAAGAGATTGAAGCAAATTAGGACAGTCAATTGAAGAGTGAAGAATTTTATGTAAGTATACTATGTCTACTCTCTTCCTGCGCATATACAGAGGAGTGATATTAAACTTTTGGAGTCTCAATTCATATGATGACAATGCACGACCCAGTTTAAATCTATATGCCAATATTTTTAGAAATTTCCGTTGGACAGATTCAATTCTGTCGATGTGAATTTGATAATAAGGAGACCAGATTGGACAGCCATATTCTAGAATAGGTCTGATTAAGCTGTAGTAAAGGTAAGTTATACTAGCGGGTGATTTAAATTCCTTTGTAATCCTCGTTATAAATCCCAATAGTTGAAAGCTTTTTTTGACAATGTATTCGTAATGCTCGCGGAAACTAAGTTTAATATCAAAGTAAACTCCGAGATCTTTGATGATTGTCTTACGTTCAAGTGTGCTACCCGATATATCGTAATCAAATATAATTGGTCTCTGTTTATTTGTGAAAGAACAAACAAAGCATTTCTCAACATTGAGATACATGTGATTGCGAGTGCACCAGTGTGATATCGTTTTTAAATCGTCTTGTAGCTTATGGCAGTCATTAAGATTAGATATTTCATTATATACCTTTAAGTCGTCAGCGTATAGCAAACAAGGGCATTTAAATTTTTGCGCCAGGTCGTTTATAAAAATAACAAAGAAAAGTGGACCCAAATGCGATCCCTGCGGCACACCGGATACAATAGTGATCGGGGAAGACACTTGACCTCTTATTGCTACAAGTTGACTTCTTTTCGACAAATAAGATTTAACCCACCGCAATAGATTTCCATGTATGCCGTAGCTAGCAAGTTTTTTGCATAGAATGGAATGGTCCACTTTATCAAATGCTTTACGGAAATCCGTATAAACTGTATCTACTTGGCCCAAAGAGTTGAAGCGCTGACATAAGTAGTGTTTATATACTAGTAAGTTTGTAGTCGTAGACCTATTTCTAACAAAACCATGCTGGTGAACCGATATAAAACGACTTAAATGTGAATAGACACAGTCATATACAACCGATTCGAAAAGCTTAGCAAAACAAGACAATATGCTTATGGGGCGATAGTTACTACAATTTGTTTTATCGCCAGTTTTAAAGATAGGTACAATGTGTGCAGTTTTCCAAAGGGTTGGAAAATATCCTTTGACTAATGATTTGTTGAACAAGAGACAAAGTGGCTTTGCGAGCTCAGGTTCAAATGATTTAACAAAAGCCGGAGGTATACCATCTGGACCTGACCCTTTATTACTGTCTAATGCTTTGATTTTTGCGGTTATTTCTTTTTCAGTAATTTGAATGAGGGATAAATAATCATTTGTGTAATTTGCTGGTAGTTCATCAACAGCAGTTAGATTTCCATCATGTTTTTCGTATACCGTTCCAAAATACTGTGAGAAGAGCTCGCATATTCCTCGCCAGTCATTGGAAGACTGCCCACCATAAGACATAATTTGTGGGATGGATACCGAACCCTTTTTATTATTCACGAAAGACCAGAAGTGTTTAATATCAGTCAACATAGCATTCTCAACTGAGGTTCTATACTCCTTGTAACATAGTTCTAAAAGGTGTTTACTTTTATATCGATAAGTGGAGTACTCATCGTAGTCTCTGGGATTACCATATAATTTGAAACGCTTATGAAATTTATCCTCTAGTGCCAAACATTTTCGAAGCTTTGTATTAAACCAAAAAGGATGATTTTTAGATCGGGGCTTTAAGACAGGAGTATTATTTTTAATAATTCTATTGAGGACTTTGTAAAATTCTTCCAAACAATGATCGACGCTTTCCGATAGCAATATTTGTTCCCAGTTAACTTTTTTTAGCTCATCTTTAGTGCTAGCTACATTGATTTTTTTAAAGTTAATTGTATTAATTGATTTTTTTAAAGATTTATGGACAGGTATCATGGTTATATCCATAACTAGTGGAGGATGGTGAGAATCAATGCGGCACAGAGGATCAGCACCATAAACTTGTAAGTTTTCTATGGTAGTCAATACTAAATCAAGGTATCGGTTGTTTTTATTAGGTATGTTGTTAATTTGGGAGAAGTTACACAGTGAGATAAGATCTACAAGCGCTTTTGATCGACTATCTTGAGGATCATTGGGAATCATAGCCAAGGGAATGTGAGAATGTGTCCAAGTAATTTCGCGTGTGTTAAAATCTCCTAATATGAGAAATTTGTCGTCATGACCACTGTTCAATACGATTTTCTGGATATTTTCGTAAAATTTGTTAACTAAATCTATGGATATACAGGGTTATTGGTTAAGTCGACCTATTCCCGTCAAGGGCGTGTAGTTTACATCGTTTCCGACTGATTTCACCATGAAACACCCTACCCTAAACCTAACCGTTTAAGAGATATTTCAATTTATTTGTTTTTATAAAAATCACCGGATCTTCGGCTATAAGCTTAAATATTTTCAAATGCGCATGTCTTATTATTACTATTACTTGATTTTTACGTTTATAATAAGGTGCTTTGTGACCCCAATAACCAATATTGTACCTAAAATAAATAAATAAGTAGTTGTAGACGATTAAAACTTTTAAAAAATAATAACAATCAGAAAGTTTATTTTTCTTTCAAGAATATCTAGAAAAAAATATATGGCACCTGTTTGGCAGATGTGCCTAAAAATATCTACGTTTCATCGGCTATCCAACGAGCTATAACAACCTAGGGTTTTATCGAAATTTTGTACAAAACATGTAGTTTTATAGGCTACCGGGGAGGTTAAATAAAACAATAGGTCAGCATACAGAACAAGATAGTCAAGTGTGACGACTCCTCCAGACACATGACTCAGCGACCGATCTTCGCGAACACCGGATGCTGATGTAGCATAGTTAGCGATAAGCAGGTGGTCCGATGCTTGGTCCACATAATTTGGTATCGTAGATTATAATTAGTTATTAAGTTAGTCTTAGCTACATCTCCGACGAATAAACGTCACTTAAAATATTAAAAATTGTATTTTTTAAAAGCTCCTCCGGCTTGTACGAAATTTGACTGGCGCAGCCGGTAGGATTTCCGCGTCGCGAAAACTCAAAATCAGTACTGTGCGACGTACGTTTTTACACGTTTTACGGGAATCCGCGAACCAAATAAATTCGTCAATTGTGAAAGTGCAACCTGAGGGCAGTATCTAAGACTCAAGAGGGACATGGGCAGTCTGTGAGTAGACCCAAATCGCTATTTCCAGTCTTATGTTCATTCCTTTTCATTATTTTAGCTATAGGTATCTATTCCAAACGCTATTTCCAAAAATCGAAAGGTGTTTTTGTAGTTTTATTTAGTTATTAAGATAATTTTGAAGTAAATATATTAGGAATTAAATTAGTGATTTAATTAATTGAATTTAAATAGCAAAAATGGACAAAATTATACAAATACCACGGGACTTTGTAAACGTCATCCCCAAATTCGACGGTGACGAAAAACTATTGAGCCTATTTATACGTAAATGTGAATATTTAATAAGCTGTTGTAGAACGGATGGAAATCCACAGCAAGATCTGTATGTTTTCCATATAATAACATCTCGACTTGTAGGTAAAGCGGCAGCTCTCGTGAGCGAACGACAGGACTTAGACACTTGGGATGATTTAAAAGGGGCTTTAGAACAACATTTCGGTGATCCTCGCTCAGAAGAGTGCATTGCAATAGAGTTAGAAACATTAAAAATTAATAGTGGCGAGTCTTATTTAGATTTCTGCAATAGGATACAGCATGTCAAAAGCACGCTTATCGCTAAAGTTAATTTAATAAACGACCCCAATTTGCGTCGTAGTAAAATCATAATATACGAACACACTTCAATGAATGTATTCTTATATAATTTACCAGAGGAATTACTCCGTATTGTACGTCTTAAGGGTTGTGATTCGCTGGAAAAGGCATTAAGTATCGTACTTGAAGAAGTTAACTTCATGTACCAGTATAACTCAAGAAACAAAATGTTAAAATCCCAAAGTCAAGTACAGCCTAAGCCTTCGCCTCTCAATCAAAACCCATTTGTAGATAAATTTGGGATGAAACCCTTCTTTACACCAAACCCACCAAATTTTAAATTCGGAAATATCAATCATAATATGCATGGTCCATCCACCTCTCAGCAACCACAGACTCAGTTTAAATTTGGTATTCCAAATAGAGAAGTTAAATTACCCGCGTCTCAGCCCCAACAATTCGGATATAGACCACAACAATTTGGCTACCGACCCCAGTTAAACCAATCTCAGCAACAATTCGGCTATAAACCACCATTCCAACCAACTGGTTATCGACCCCAGATTGTTCAGCAACAATTTGGCTACCGCCCGCCTTTTACTCAAGGTCAACAACCATATCGTCCACCACAAAGATTACCACCCCAATTATCAACAGACGTCAGTATGCGTACGGCACCCCCAGCTAAACCCCAAGGTTTTAGATTGAATGAGATAAACCAACCGGAAACCGACGACACCGCGTACGATAACACTGAAATTGTAGATTATTGCGACTATAACGAAATGAATGACTTTATGAGTGACAATGACAATTACAACTTTGCATGTGAACAGACCGACCAAAGTTTTCCTGAAAACATTGAAAATTTTTATATAGAAGCCTCCAACCCGCACCAGAAATAATAAAGCTCAATTACAATACCTTAAAATTACCATATATAATAATACCTGAAATTAACTCCAAATTTATGGTAGACACTGGAAGCTCCAGGTCTTTTATCAGCCCACAAAAGGCAAATAAATATTTTCAAAATTATAAATACCAAGAACCATTCGAAGTTATAAGTACGCATGCATCTAGTCGACATGACGAAGTGATCGAAATACCCCTATTTCCCACTTTCAATACCAATGACTCACACAAATTTTATGTTTATGACGTAGACGGTTGCTATGACGGACTAATTGGAAGTGACCTATTAAAACAATTACATGCAAAAATTGATATGAAAAATGAAGTTCTCTATACTCGATCAGCAACTATACCCATAATTTATAACCCAACTAACAAAATTAAATTAGCCCCGCGCAGCGAACAAAGGGTTAAGTTACCTACTAACTTACAAAATGGTGACGCTATTCTAAACTACAAACTATTTTGTGAAGGCGTAAGAATGCCTACCGCGTTAGTTAGGTGTGAAAACGGTTATGCAACTACTGTCATACAAAATACTTTAGATAAGGAAGCAACTCTGACAATTACACGACCTTTTATTGTGACTAAATATGACGGTGAAAAATGTAACTTGAATAAATTAGACTTCCAAGATAATGTTGAAATCGACCAAATACTGACAGAAAATCTTGAAAAACTCCGTTTAGACCACATGAACTCGGAAGAAAAGGACTCTATTAGAAAGCTTTGCTTAGAATATAAAGACATATTTTATTCAGAAAAATTACCTTTGACATTTACCAACGAAATTAAACATCACATACGAACCCGCAACGAAGACCCAATATATATTCGACCTTATAGACAACCACAAGTAATTAACGACGAAATTAACAAACAAGTTGAGAAAATGTTAGAAAATAATATAATACAGGAATCATACTCCCCCTGGAGTGCACCCGTGCACTTAGTGCCCAAAAAAGCGGACGCTAATAATGAAAAGAAATATCGACTTGTAATAGACTACCGTAAATTGAATGAAATTACAGTTGACGATAAATATCCCTTACCAAACATTACTGAACTATTTGACAAACTAGGACGAAGTACTTACTTTACGACTCTTGACCTTGCTAGTGGTTACCACCAAATAGAAGTAGTAGAAGAAGATAGACAGAAGACTGCTTTTAGTACAAATGCAGGGCATTATGAATTCTCTAGAATGCCTTTTGGACTTAAGACAGCACCGGCTACTTTTCAAAGAACTATCGATAACGTGTTACGTGGGTTACAAGGCATCCATTGCCTAGTCTATTTAGATGATATTATTATCTATTCATCTAGCCTACAAGAACATATAGCTAAATTACGAACCGTTTTTGACAGACTCAGAAAGACCAATTTAAAAGTACAGTTAGATAAATCAGAATTCCTTAGGAAAGAGGTTTTATATTTGGGACACAATATTACTAGCGATGGTTTGAAACCCAATAATGATAAAATAAAGGCTATTTTAGAATATCCTTTGCCCCGAACTACAACAGAAATAAAGAGCTTTTTAGGCCTAATCGGTTACTACCGAAAATTTATAAAGGACTTCGCGAAAATAACCCAACCTATGACAGCCCGGTTAAAACAAAAGCGTTGTATGCCTGTCAACGATGAACAGTATATAACAGCTTTCCAAAAATGCAAGGAATTACTCGTAAACGCCCCGATATTACAATACCCAGATCCTGATAAACCTTACATACTGACAACAGACGCCTCAGAATTCGCCTTAGGAGCAATCCTTTCGCAAGGACCAATAGGTAGCGACAAACCCGTCGCGTATGCAAGCCGAACGCTTAACGATGCTGAATCACGGTACAGTGTCACTGAAAAAGAATTACTTGCTATAGTCTGGGCAGTGAAACATTTCCGCCCCTATCTCTACGGAAAGAAATTCACCATAGTAACGGACCATAAACCCCTAGCTTGGCTAAATTCACTTAAAGAAACAAATAGTAGATTAACCCGATGGCGATTACGGCTATCTGAATACGATTTTGAAATAGTTCATAAAAGCGGAAAACTTAACGCAAATGCTGATGCTTTATCCCGTATCCGCACTAACGCAATAGGTAAAGACGATACATCCGTTGCAGTCAATATCGATGATAGTGAAGACAGAAATAGGGAAATTAGACAGTTGACAGAGGAAATTAGAAAATTAAGCGAATTACAAAAGAAAACTAATAGTGAAGAAATAATAGAAATTTCAGATTCTGAAGAAACGATGTCATGCCATTCCTCTTATTCAATACCGTGTCCATCTAGTACAACCCTATCAGTCTCTAAACATTCTTCTAGTACTGAAACCGCTCATTCAGGACAAGATACCGAATCAAAAGCTATTCCAATTTTACAGGAAGCCATAGACACAAAACCTAACCAGATATTAGTCTATTCTTGGCAAGTAGATAAATTGGCAGTTAAAAATATTTCACGCGAAAAACAAAGAATCCTGGAAGTACACTTACCTATAAATCGGATAGACCTTGTAAAACAATTTTTGAAAGAATATATTAAAAATAACACTAAATATTTCATTTATTTCGAGGAAGAGGAACACAGACGGCAATTCGCAGAAATGGTTATATTTTTATTTAAAAGGGAATCAGTTCAATTTTTAGAGTGCACCAAAAGAGTAGTATTTGTTGAAGACGAGTCAGAACAGAAGGAAATTGTAAGTAAATATCACACAGGTAAAACATGTCACCGAGGCATTAGAGAAACTCTAACTCACATAAAACGCACATATTTCTGGCATAATATGGAACAAACTATTTCCAGTTTCATTAACTCGTGTGATACATGTAAACTTATGAAATACGACAGACACCCCCTGAAACCTAAACTTCAACTGACACAGACACAGACAAAACCCTTGGAAGAAATATTCATAGACCTATTTACTATAGAAGGACGATATTACTTAACAATCATTGACGCTTTTAGTAAAGTAGGGCAAGCGTTCGAAATATCTAACAGATCAACCCCAGAAGTAGTCAGGGCCCTCATTAAATACTTTTCATTTTATGGGGTCCCACAAAAAATTAGTTCGGATCCCGGCTCAGAATTCAACAATAACCTTCTAAAAGAACTACTTGATCTATACAAAATAGATCTTCATATTGGAACCCCTAATAATCCCAACTCTATGGGTCTTATAGAAAGATTTCATTCCACAATTATAGAAATCTATAGATTGGCTAAATACGAGCATAAATTCACTGACGCTGCGTCCGTAATGACATACGCGATAATGGCTTATAACCACTCCATTCATTCAACTATAGGTTTTACCCCATTAGAAGTTTTATTAGGACATACAGACTCTAGAAACGCATTTGACTTGGACTTCGAAAGACAATACATGCAACAATTAATTAAAGAACATACAAAGAGAACCCGATTTTTATATAAACACATAGCGGAACAAGCACTTAAAATAAAGACTAAAATTATAGAGAAGAAAGGTGGTGAAACAGAAAATATAGTAAAACCCGGCGATACAGTATTTACAAAGATAGTTAATAAACGAAGTAGTAAAGATAAGCCACGTTTCCAGAAGGCTGTAGTTTCTGATGAAATTGTCAGGAACGTAGTCCCTATTCAGGTTAGGCAGCGAGAGACCAAGGTCCCACTAAAGAATATTAAACGCCCTCCACAGATACCTCCACCTCCTCCTGGCGGTATCCATGGTGAACCAACTGCAGGCCCTTCAACTTCAGGAGCTTGACAGGAATCCCGGAATACTACCTGTTAAAGAGGGAATTGCTGTAGTCAGTAAAGACAAATGGACGATTGCAAGAGTATTGGATATTGAACCTTTGCAAAATGACTTAACGTTTAATGTCCAACGTCTCTCCGATTTAGATAAGCTAGTTAAGACTAATTATAATAAGAACTTTACGAATAATCTTTTAGATGTAAGAAGCCAAGTAGAATACTTTAAAAATTTGACTCTATGTAAATTCCACCAATTAATTCCCACTATTAGAGTTAAGCGCGGCCTTATAGACCCTTTAGGTTCACTGATTAAAATGATCACCGGAAATCTTGATAATGACGACGCCATAAAATACGATAAAATAATTAATGACCTAAAAACTGAACAAAGTTTAACTAATAAAAAGCTGACGGTGATCACTGAAATGGTTCAACTCTTGTCAAACTCTACATTAATTTTAAATCATAATCTTGTTCAAATAAATAATAAAATAGAATCAACTGTAAAGAACCTCAAAGATTTAGAACTATTAGGAACTCAGTTAATAAGTACATATAATTTACTTATACATAATTTTCAGGTTATCTATACTCAATTAAATGAAATAGAAACAAGCCTATCATTTAGCAGATTAGGAATTCTACATAAATCCATATTAGAGTCAGATAAGTTTTTAAGTATACTAGAAAACATAAATAGATTAGAAAGGTTAGTTTTTAAGCCTAGTTTAGAAAACTTGATTAAGATAGAACAAACTATAACATTGAAAGCATTTATAAAAGGAAATCAAATTACTTACCTTTTGGAAATACCGTTAACTGAAAAGGATACTTATATCTACTATAAATTGACCCCCTTACCTGTTTTACTCCATAAATCCACTGTTGTCATACTACCCAAGTACCCCTTCCTATTAGCGAAAGGGTTGAAGATCAGACTGCTCACACGCCGATGTCAAGAGATCGAGGAGTCTACTTTTCTTTGCACCAACGATGAAATGCCTCAGTTCATTAATGACCCCTGCATCACCGACCTAATGACCTATGTGGAAAACTCTACGTCATGCACTCAGATTCCTGTAACTATCGAAAATATTAGAACCCAGTTTCTGGAAACAAATAGATGGATTCTCTATAGTAAACGTAGAGAACTACTTATACAAACCTGTGGCAACGAAATATTTCGTCACGAAATTCAAGGAACTTACATACTCACCCTGGACGACCCCTGTGAAGTGAAAATTCGAGATATTACGTTGAAAATGCATCAAACCTATGTGGAAAATGTAACATACCCAAAGTTACCCATCATAAACCTACCTCCGTTGCCCTGTTCGGAAAATGAACCATCAGAACCTGTTAACCTGGAAGGCATCGACCTGGCTGATCTGAAACTCCTGTCATTGGCATTGAAGAAAAGTTACAGTGAAAATAGTGAATATAGTGAAAGTGAAAGGGCAATCATAAAAGTGAAAAGTGTGAGCGTGTGGACATTGGGGATATACATCCTAATCATAGTTTTAGTTTGTTACTGTAGCTATAAGTACTGGACTAAATCAGCACGGGTCGGCGGCACTCGAAGTTCCCATCATAAACGAGAGAACTTCGAACTTGCGGAGGGAGAAGTCAAGTGTGACGACTCCTCCAGACACATGACTCAGCGACCGATCTTCGCGAACACCGGATGCTGATGTAGCATAGTTAGCGATAAGCAGGTGGTCCGATGCTTGGTCCACATAATTTGGTATCGTAGATTATAATTAGTTATTAAGTTAGTCTTAGCTACATCTCCGACGAATAAACGTCACTTAAAATATTAAAAATTGTATTTTTTAAAAGCTCCTCCGGCTTGTACGAAATTTGACTAGATACTAAACTTATTAAACTTTTAAGTACTACACACAACATTTTTGAGTCTAAATTTCATGTTCGACATGTCGGCCCCTGCCTTGCACACATCTTCGCATTATTTTGCGAAGACCAGTTTTCACTACACCAGTAATTAATTTTGTTCTTATTTCATTGGCGGCATTAATGATTCTGTCTCTCAGTACTTCAATTGATGAAATTGGGTTGGGTTCACTGTACATGAGACTCTTTATGTACCCCCACGCATAAAAATCCATGAGGGTTAAGTCCAGACTTCTGGCTGACCAGGATATGGGCCCACTTCGTCCAATCGATTTGCCTGAATGTGTGGATGGGCATTATTTCCAATCATTCAATTGGGCCTTACTTTCTCCCCGACAATTTAAATGGGAAAAACTATGAAAATTTCCTACGAGAAGACTTAAATGACCTATTTGATGATTTGCCACTTAATCTTATTCAAGACATGTGGTTTCAGCATGATGGCTGCCCTGCCCATTTCAGGAGAAGTTTTATCCAAACAAATGGATTGGACGAAGTGGGCCCATATCCTGGTTAGCCAGAAGTCTGGACTTAACCCTCATGGATTTTTATGCGTGGGGGTACATAAAGAGTCTCATGTACAGTGAACCCAACCCAATTTCATCAATTGAAGTACTGAGAGACAGAATCATTAATGCCGCCAATGAAATAAGAACAAAATTAATTACTGGTGTAGTGAAAACTGGTCTTCGCAAAATAATGCGAAGATGTGTGCAATGCAGGGGCCGACATGTCGAACATGAAATTTAGACTCAAAAATGGTGTGTGTAAGTTTAATAAGTTTAGTATCTTGTTCTGTATGCTGACCTATTGTTTTATTTAACCTCCCCGGTAGCCTATAAAACTACATGTTTTGTACAAAATTTCGATAAAACCCTAGGTTGTTATAGCTCGTTGGATAGCCGATGAAACGTAGATATTTTTAGGCACATCTGCCAAACAGGTGCCATATATTTTTTTCTAGATATTCTTGAAAGAAAAATAAACTTTCTGATTGTTATTATTTTTTAAAAGTTTTAATCGTCTACAACTACTTATTTATTTATTTTAGGTACAATATTGGTTATTGGGGTCACAAAGCACCTTATTATAAACGTAAAAATCAAGTAATAGTAATAATAAGACATGCGCATTTGAAAATATTTAAGCTTATAGCCGAAGATCCGGTGATTTTTATAAAAACAAATAAATTGAAATATCTCTTAAACGGTTAGGTTTAGGGTAGGGTGTTTCATGGTGAAATCAGTCGGAAACGATGTAAACTACACGCCCTTGACGGGAATAGGTCGACTTAACCAATAACCCTGTATACGGCGGCAGATAGCACACACATACATGTATTTCAGGCAAATTAGTATTAGGTGAAACAATAGAGACCCATATATCTTCTAAATTAGATTCCCAGTCTGCCCGACGCACAATCTTAATGGATTTTTTTGAAGCTAATAGCACACCACCACCGTCCTCTTTATATTTCGAAGATATTATTGTAGTTTTGCGATCCCGACGAAATATAATGTATCTATCGTCTAAAAATTCTCCATCCATTATACTATCATTAAAATTTGTTTCAGTCAGGCAAACTAGGTCGTAATTACATAATAAGTTACTTAAATATAGATCATTAGTCTTAGATCTTATCCTGTTAACATTTTGGTAATAAATAGAAATCATTATAAGAAGATATTGATAACTAAGTAACCAGATCAATCTTACTCTACTTACAATTGTTAACATTTATTGAAAGTGTTTTTAAGAATTCACAGTCTTTTATCCGAATAGCGTTAGTGTTTTCGTCTTTACGTATAAAAACCTGGCCAAATTTCACCCACACGAACTTAAATTTATTTTCACGAGCAAATTGTCTAGCTGCAGCGTGAACTTGTTTCAACTCCGGGGATATATGTTCAACTACATATACACGTCTAGATTCACCAGTGATTCCTAGATGATTAGTGTTCAGCATGTCTTTAGAATGCGATTTATTGTAGCGGTGTACAGCCGAAAGTACAAGATCTCTATGACGTGGTGAAGCTAAAGTTATTATTATATTCCTTGGTCGGTTGATATCAGGGTTTACTTTAGCAACGCGGCGGTATCCTTTGATGTCACTGTCCAAAATAGGTACAGAGATTGTCTCACATAGACTTTTAATTATGCTAAGAAGATTCTGACCACGGCCTTCAGGGACTCCTTGCATTTCAACATTGTGGTCTCGAGAAATCTTTTCCATTGTAGCTATTCTGGTATTAATACTTAACATATCTTTACGCATTTTCTCCTTCTCTAACGTTAGCTCTTTAATTTTATCGTCTCTTTCTTTGATTTTGTTTTTAATGTCGATTTGTTCAGCGCATATAAATTCCGTTGTAGCAGTGAGATCACTCTGGAGCTGTTGCATCGTGCTGTTTACTTCACTCATTACAACACTCTTTATATCCGCCAACAGGGCCTCCCGCATATTTACTACAAAAGGTGAAGACATCGATAGCTTTTCGTCCAAAAGTTTGCTTATATTTTTCAAAGTTAAAGGCTCATTGTCGTGTGCCATCCAAGTATTTGCAGGTTTATCGTTAGCGTGGCTGGTCGTCGCATGCTTAGACCGAACGGGCGTATTGTCGTTTATCCTGCGTTTAGTTACGTTGGAGCATGATGGACACTTTAACGCTGATAAACATTTGTCAGATTTTTTATTTCCATCATAGTTAAGACATTCGTAGCAAAACTTCGATTTACACGTGTTGCATGTGAGGCAATTGTTTCCTGTTGATTTGTGACAACCATCACATTCCATTATGGAGACTTAAAACGTTTAACGTTTTTACCAAAATATGGGGAAAATAATTATTGCTGGCAACACTGTAATATGCTCTGTGGTTCAATTCAATATTTTAATATTCTGTGGTTGCTTGCCTTGCTTGATTGTTTTGATTAGTGGTGCTAATTGAAGTTGACAATCAAAACTGCTGTCACTGTTAAGTGTTTTGACAATTTTGGCGTTTTGTTGACAATAAACATTAACAACGAAGACTGTAGGGTAGTCCTCGGTTGAAAAATTACTATTTTTAAGCAAAAAAAACTCACTCAATATTTTTCAACAACGAATTTCTCTTAAATCCAGTGTCCATTTATGCAAACATTATGTTCACTATGTTGCGCTTTATCCACTCAAACTATTTAGGAAAGTTTACACAAATATCGATGCAAATAACTATTTTTAAATTGAAAACAACTAGCAGCGTCACTATGTAGGCACAGCGTCCCGAGGGTAAATGAAAGTAATTGTGTTGGGGGATTTTTAAATTTTTAATTTAATGTTATGTTTTTATTACATTAGTATGGACCATACTTATTTTATAAAGGTGAAGAGTTTGTTTAGTTGATCGATTGCGGTAGTCTTAGGAACCATGCTGGTTCGAATTGCAAAAATATTTTAGTATATAACAGCTCATTGATCCAGGAAGCTATAGGCTAACACGATGTTACGACTAATAAATACAGAGCCCACGCGGGCTAAACCACGGGGAACAGCCAGTATAACATTACGTATAAATATTCCTTTTAAATCTAGTTATTTTTATAACTGCTTTGAAACCGTTGTGTTGGGTAAGTAGTTTCAAAGATCTAGGAAAGATCTAAGCGTACAACGTGAGCGACTTTATTTTATTCTATGTATAGATGTTACATAACTTTGATAGTATTTTTAATAGTTATGTAATTCACTGAGAGGCTGCCCTGAATTAGGGTGATTAGGCCTTAGTCAACCACGGTACCCAAGTGCGGGTTGGTGGGCTTCACACACAACCTTAGAATTTCTTCGTAGGTGTGTGCAGGTTTTCTCATGACGTTTTCCTTCACACCTACCGTACCTATCGAATAAAAGCATTTATGAATTCGAAAATCGAAAACACATTGGTACGTGGCGGGGTTTGAACCAGGGACCTTCTTATTGGAAATCAAAGGCCTTAACCACTATGCCATCGACGCTCCCATTCTTAATCTTAATTTATTAATTATGTTATATATTTATAAAATCAATCGTTATTCATTAGTAAAAAAAATAACATGTTTCTTTGTTCGTTACATAGATATGCACATATATACATTCTAATACTGGGATGTTTTAAAATATTAAAAGAACGCGAATCTTGCTAATACGAATACAACTGTGGCGCCTTGCTAGTACATAAAATAAAGTTAAATCTTTATCCATAAATATAATAAAAGCAATTTGTTTTCTCTCTATTTTATTTTCTTTCGACTGCCTCCTGTCAGTTTCTTAATTACTTTTTTCTAAATCACGCTATACATTTTGTAACGATTTTCCGTAATGACAAATGGCGATAGACAAGAAAGATCTATGTCAAGGGCATCGTCAGCTGAGATAGCTCGGAAGGGGCGCCTTATTGCACAAAGGTTGGAAAAAATATGAATTTTAAATACATATAAAAGTTTGAAGTTATGCACGGGAGCGAGTACTACCCCTACGCTTTTCAACCCACGCTACTGTAAAGGTACGTCTACGCTAGACGAAACGAGCATGAGCTAAATACAGCCAGTTTTTAAAGGATGTATAGTCCCATTGCATGTGAAATACCTCTCTCACAGACGATATAAGTACAATTAACATCATGAAAGAGTATTTTATGAATTAATATTTTCGACCATATTTCTATCATTCGATTATCTTGCAATATTTTGATAAATATATTGAAGAAAGATTTATTTTGCTTTCGAAATCTTACAAAGATTTAAATACACACATCAAAAGTGTCTAGGGATCAAGCATTTTTATGCGGATTTCTTGAGATTGAGATGTGGCTTTGTAATAAATTTATGATTTTATAAATTTATATGGATCCTTTTTGGTGCATTTCATAATTTGAATCAGGAACTGTGAATCAAATTCGAGTAAAAGATGAAAATCAGCTGTCAATATTTTCCCTATAAAAACATACAACGCATTGAAGACATTATTAGTGCTACTGTTTCCCTACTACTGATTAAAACCAACGTTATTATGGAGCGGCGACGTCATTTAAGCAGGGAAGAAATGCTCAGAGCCGTGGGAATGATAGAAGCTGGTTCCCGGCAACGTACTGTGGCTTTAGCTCTGAATACAAGTCAGAGTGTTATCAGTCGACTTTGGACACGTTACCGAAGCACTGGTACCGTGGCTGAGCGCCATGGAGGACGGTATCGCTGCACCACACGGAGACAAGACCGATACATTCAAATCTTAACTCGAAGAGCTCCAACAATAACCGCCATGATGTTAGCCGTGCGGCTTCATCACTCTTCAGGGAACTTAATTAGCGACCAAACAGTCAGAAATCGCTTGCATGAAGTGAACCTTCATTCCCGAAGACCGCTACGGGTACCACCTATAGCAATGCACAATCGTAGGATTCGATATCAATGGGCTCTTGAACACAGAAATTGGGCAGAAGAACAATGGCGTTTCGTGTGCTTTTCTGATGAGTCTCGTTTTGGTATGAGACCGGATACAAGACGTATACGACACTGGAGAACCCCTGGACGCCAACAGCGATTAAAATCCTGCCAGGAAGTCCATCCTTATAGTGGTGGAACCATCATGGTATGGGCGGGTATTTGGATCGGCGGAAGAACTGAGTTGATTTGGATCAGAGGCAACCTCAACGCTCAAATTTATGCTGAGACGATTGTATCAGACGTCATCGTTCCTCTACAAGTGCAAATCGGTCCCTTATTTCAGTTAATGCATGATAATGCACGACCGCACACCGCAAGAGTTGTAAGACAGACTCTCGCCGCAGCTAACATCAATGTCCTGCCCTGGCCTGCTCAGTCGCCAGACTTGAACCCGATTGAGCATGCATGGGATATGCTACAGAGAAGAGCTCTGCCGAATATGGAGGGTATCCAGTCGCAAGAAGACCTTTTTTTGTTGTTGCAACGAACATGGGCGGCCATTCCACAGCGTGATTTGGATGAACTCATTTTGAGTATGCCAAACCGATGTTCTTGTGTTGTTAGTGTTCGCGGTAGAAACACGGATTATTAATTGTTTAAGTTACCCAATAAAATTTTAAAGAAAACTGTTATTTCAGTCTTTTTTTCGAACTTTAATGTTAGTGGTTCAAATGTCAAAAATCCCTTTATTAGGAAAATGGCAAATTTCTTTATTAATGCAAAGGTGACTTGGTTTATCGTTACTGTGACAAACGAAAACACTTTATTTGATGAATCCTTAAAGAAAATTTTAATTAATATCAATCAGGAGAAAAGTTATTGCAAAAATATATGTTGATCCCTAGACACTTTTGATGTGTGTATATCCGTATTAGGTTGATAGACCACGCTTAACTAATATTGATTAATTCATTCCAAAACGCCCTCGTTTGAGACTTGGATATCGGTACACTCTGTACTAGATTTCTGCTCAGTCCGTCTATCGTAGACGCACCTTTATTTTAAACTGTAGGGGTGTGCGGACAGAAAAGTTTACAGGAAATAAATAAATTCATTTTAGTCGAATTCTTTCGCGACTTGCTTCATAGGTCAAGACATACTTATGCCGGCCATTCTCGATCAAGTTTCAGTGTCAGCTAAAGACAGAAATTTTGCAGTGGTGCGGTTTCCAGATGGCAGTCCCTATTGAAAACATAAGATCATGTAGACCGGAAAGTTTGCTTTATAGCAGCCTACGGCCTAGCCTATGGCACTTTCCTACTGACCTCATTCCATACCGACCCCACTTCTCCGTGACCCCACTTCCACAGTGACCAAATTCCATATTGACCCCACTCCCACTACTGATCCAAATCCAGGCTGATCCCATTCTATACTGACCCCTATTGCTAAGTGATACCACGTCCCTAGTAATCCCACTTTTCCTGTGACCCCACACCCTCAGTGATACTGACCCCATTCCCTAGCTAGTGTAATGGCATAATATTAGCTTAAAAAAATATGCCACACCGTATTTTTCTAGATTTTGCCAAACAGAGCTACTAACGTTTGGATATAACAAAAATACATCACTCAACTTAGGAATTTAATCAAGAACCTCAGACAGTATTCAGCCGCCAAGACGTCATTAAAAACTAATTAAAAAGGTTTTATTTAAAATAATGACCAATTTTAAGTAGTTTATGACGTCGTCACCTAATTATTTCCCCACCTCATATTGTCCTCACCAACATTACTAGTTTACTTTTCTCTTCAATAAAGATACGTTGTCCTCTCTCGTAATTATGTCTTCACCAAATCTCCCCAATAAAGGTACGTCTAACCTTTGTGTAGCTCCCGCAAGTCGACCCACAACTTGATCTTCCCGATTCTTTGATCGGGACGCGACGATCGTCGACCCCCTAACCTCCGTGATATTGAACTTGACCCTTCTTCCCCTATTATGTTTTGGGTACAGCGTCTACGGTTATTTGCATAAACGATTGTAATTTTGATTGTATTCCTTATTCCTTTACATTGAAGACAATCGTTTTTATTTTATTTCTTATTCCGATTGACGTTTTTTTTATTTGCCAACGGATGTTATGAAATTGTTTTGGTCGTATTTGTAGTTGGCTGATATTTGATGTAGAGGAGTATCGGCTGAGTTACAATCTTGAGGCTATTATATGAGATATTATTTTGTATATATTATTTTGACTATCGTGTATTCGTAGCGTAGTTTGAATTTTCCTATTCATATTATTTCGTTTTATTTTATGGCAAAATCATTTATTTTTTATTGGAACGAAGTTCCTCATCGCGCGTTGCGAAAGGGGGCTAGACGGATAAAATTAAGACGAAAGGTTGTAATGACACTTTTTTTAAATTTAATTCATATTTCGAGCCACGCGTTAAACAGTACAAAGTCATCGAGATCATGCATTTGATGTAAAAATCAATAAGCAAACCGTAGCGGTCACATCAAAGCTTGTCGAAACAGCTAGTAAAACGTACTTGTTTGGTTTTTAATTTCCGAGGGCTCAATTACCCTTAACTGCAGTAGGTATTTAAAAAAGTATTGGAGAATAAATTAACGAGGTTACAATTGAAATAATTTTGTAATTTTTTTATCATTTTTTTTATTTTGTATTACTGACGAACTAGATGGTGAGTGTTGGACTGCCATCCGTAAGGTTGCAGGTTCGATGCCCATGCTGGGTGAATATTTTTGCGAAACACAAATATTTATCTCGGTCTGGGTGTGTGTGTAATGTGTACGTAGTTTCTGATACCCTAGATACAAGTTTCGAACTTAGGGGTCAGTTACTATAATAAGATGATGTAGTGAATGATTATTTTATGTTATTATTTCTCTTGTAAGTGGGCTGCTTCCCGATTTTGGTTTGGGTAATCGGTTTAATTAATTATGGTTAAACCAACTTTATTTAGATTATTAATTAGCCGTAACGAGAGTCGATTAAGGTAATTATGGCCATTATCGTAGTGGCTTAAAATGGTATGTTTTAATCATGGAAAAGAGGACTAGGTATCTCTTTCTCTTGGTTTTAATTTGCTTCCCTGTAGTGTTTCTGTTGGTCTTCTACGGTTATTGTAGGATAGCTCTTACATTAAGGAGTTGTAGAGACCAATTTTCGATACGTTTGGGAAATATTGAATGTGAAAGTGTTTTTGTTTGGGTTCAAAAAATTTGTCCTGAATGGTAAACCTTTAACGATTTTTGTCCTGGCTTTAATGTTTCTTGAACATTTCTGGATGACTACCAATCTTCTGATCCCACGTCTAAAAAGTGTATCATAAATTGAAACCACGACAAATACCGCCAAAGTTTGGATAAAGAAGTTCCTTCCAATACCGTACTGAAGTTAGTACGGAAGCTTGCACTGCGCATGTGCGCATGTCCTGCTTCCCAAGTGTCTGGTTTTCATGTCATTAAACACTCGTGTGGAGACAGGACCAGTCGTTTGTCTAGAATAAAAAAAGATATCGTATTAAATAGGATAGTAGTTTTAAAAGCTTTACCGGTTGAAATAAATTAAAATTACCTACGTACGGGGTTAGGAATATGAAAATTTGCAAAGAGTCCTGACTTATAATACTGTAGCATTGTAGCCAAGGGTTTTGATAGAGGGGATTATAATGAAAATATATTACGTTATGAAAATGATATTCTTGGAGACAAAGCTTTTAGTACTTAGCGATGACGCAAGCACATACAATGGAGCGTCTGACACGGGGAACAATGAACATTGTCCTACGTAAAGGTGTAGGGTGACTTAGGATTTTTCCAAGGTATTCCTTTTGTCTTAGATGTAGCCTACATTGCTATGACGTGGTTACCAGGTACCATGTGGGTGGAGGCCGAAGACGCGCGCTTGCGCTATACTTATAACTCTTGACATTTACATTCTACCCCGCGAAATGTCGATCGAGCAGATTCCCAAAATCTTATCCAAATATGGATTTTTAAGATGATTTATAAGTGACTTAGATATTCGACAATTTAATTTTAAGAAAAATCCGCAAAAATTTCTGCCTCGTGAGAATGAAAGACTACTATGCCAGTCTCCATACGATATTCGTAGTCCTCTTTTAAAGAAGGGGCATCCTTGCTGTCTTGTCCAATATTTTATTTGTCATATAAAGTTTGACATTCAAGTGCTTCAGCGGCAAAAAAAATAGTAAATTATTTAAATAAGATTAGACAAAATAAATTATTTGGATCTTCTTGCATCAGTCTATGTATTGATGAAAAGAGCATTAAAAACCGTTGCGTAGTTTAAAGATTTAGCGTAGGTCCGAGGGATAGACCAAGACAGATATTCAGACAGACAGTGGGAAATGACATTGTTTAAAATAGTCTATTATCAAGGCAATGTTTTTAATTAAACTTTCTTTTTTACTTTTCTTTGACATTGAATAGTAACAAAAAATAGTTCTTTATAAAATGTTACTTGGATTACTATTAAAAATATGAATTAATTACGTTTTAATAAAATATTTATTTTATATTTATTCTGTCCGTGCGAGAAGAACTGATGTGACGATTTTACTAAGAGTATAACTCAAATTATTATGTGGCAAATTTACCTCAAGAAAATAGAATTATTATGCATTTACGCATCCATTTTAAAGTGGCGAATTAACTTTGTAGCAAAAGTACACTATACCAATTGTAGTGGCTTCCTTTTCGTTCTTTGTTTTTCACATTTATAATATCGTAGTTTGTTTATTCCTTGATTAGTATAAATATATATTGTATTTTTTATTTTTATTATATTTAACTTAAAAATTAAGAACAATAAATATGTGACTATAATTTTTTGTACGTTGTTTTATTTAATCAGAAGAATACAAATACTCAAATCGGCTATCTAGTAAGCATGTATCTGCCAAGTCAGAGGTTCCGTGTTCAATTCCCGGATTTAACGATGTTACAAACATAACTCGGGTTTAAGGTCTCCAACACGCATTGAGCAACCGTGGTAGATCCCAGGTTCTATCCCTGGGTTGAGCGAAGAATGATTACTATTTTTCAAAAAAAGCTTGGTTTTGAGATCACCAACATGCATCGAGCAAGCGTGGCGATTACGCCTATTCCTCCTCACTCAAATACCATCAGTGAGAGAAAGGCCTTTGTCCTACAGTGGCATCTTACTTGCCGACACTTGGAAAATCCCTAAGGTTGCGATTTGATTCCCATGCGGGTCGAATATTTGTGTGAACCTCAAATGTTTGTCTCGGTCTGGGTGTGTGTGTGTGTGTGTAAATGAGTGTGTGCGTAGTTTCTGGTACCCTAGATACAAGCTCCAAGCTTAGTTAGGGAAAAGTTTACTATAATGAGATGATGTAGTAAATGATTAAAAAAAATAGACTGCTTATAAATTGAATTGATATAAAGTTATTTTTTCCAAAATAACAATTTATGTAAGCAAATCCTGAGCACAGCTTCTAATATGATATGATAAATAATTACTTATACAAAATTTTATACTGAAATTAATATTTTTATTACCAAATCACATAGAAACATATTATAGCAAACTTTGATATACACACATAAGATGAGATAAACATTTATTGCTTCATAAGACACACATACAAAACTATTCTTAAAACTACAATGGTAAAAACAAACAAAACAAAAGTAATCAAAATTTTATACAAGAAAAAAAACATAAATAACGTGAGCAGTGTGCTTTAACAAAGCAAAGGGATGTGAATCAGTGATACATCTGCTCCAGAGAGCAGAACACTGATATTCTGCTGAACCCGCGTGTGCGACTTCACGGACGAGACGCTCGAGAGAATAAAATCTTACAATTCTTCTTTAAATTAAAATAAATGTATGTAAAAATATTATAGGTACTTAAGTATAAAAATTTAGAATACAAACGAATAAATATGGATGAATATATATAAATAAATAATATATGTAAATAAATAATATGTAATTATGTACTTAATTAATATATGTATATAACCTGAAGGACATCGATAAGACCTGGTAGGGACGGAGTATAAAGTTCTGGAATACCTAATTTTTGCTCTGCGAGGATATGTGCAAGCGCACCCTGAAGATTCCAAGCGACGCCAGATTCCATAGGCGGAATGTTATTCCAGCACTTAGTCGCCTGTAGTCTGTTTGTCGAAGTATTTTTCGTCAACGAAACTAGACCGTCCATACACGTCCGTCGACTAGTCTATCAACTAGTTGTCTGCGACTAGTTAACGCAATATTATTTTCTAAGCGCGCGGTCTCGTCCACCGAATCGATGATACGACGACGTTGTCTTTAGTTATTTTAAATTGTACCTGTAACATTGTTCCAAATAAACTTTATTTTATTAAGCTATTGCATAGCTTCTATCGAGGGCCTTGAGCGCGGGGACCGAATCCAGAAATTCCGTAACGAAAAAAACCTCACGTTTTTAGTTTGCTATAGTAATTTTGAACTCTATTTTAAGAGCTCTAAAACTCATATTTACATTGATAATGTTTTTTTATCGAAAACTTTTTTTGTAAATTTTCCAAAACGTTTTTATAGTAATGTAGACAAAGTTTTTATTGTATGAAGTCCCAAGTACGACATCTTAATTTCTAAGGTTAGGATTGCAATACAAAAATAATAAAAAACAATTTGTTGATAAAATTGCTATGAAATAGCTTTACCAAGGCAGTCCCCGAGTGCCACACGTTTTTTAATTTAATTTTAGTTGTACTCTATTTGACAATTTAATGATCAACATTAGGTCCCAAAAATGTACAGATAAGCACAATATGTATATCTTTCCTTCTTACTTTACCAGACTTAGGACTAACTGCATACGTTTTGAGGAGATTTTAACAACAAAATATCAACTCTAACACAATACATTTAAGGAACAAATTGCTTCAATTTTAACAACACTTAGAAAACTAGCTAAAAAAACAAACAACAAAATATCAACTCTAACACAATACATTTAAGGATCAAATTGCTTGTTTTTTGCTTTAAACAAAATGAAAATTTCTTCGCAATTGCATGTTTAACAAGTTTGAATTATTAATGTACTGGGAAAAAATTGTAAACATAGTATATTATGTATTATAGTTAATACACAGTCACACAATAATGAACTTAAAATTATTTTATTCGATACTCCCGCGATACCATAACTAACAGAGATAAATCCGTGCGTCAAAACTAGTACAACAATAGCTTAGTACTTGCGAACGAAGCCGCGGGGACAATCACAATTATAGTTTGTAATAACCCTTTATCAGTGTAGATCTAATTTTAGGGTTCCGTAACCAAGGGGTGTCTGCTGGATCGTATTAGATTTGTCTGTCCGTCTGTCTATTTGTTAATAAACAATAAAAAACTAACATAATTAAAGAGGGGGTTAGTATTTTTCACATTTAAACACGTAATCTGAAAAATAAATAAAAAAATAATAAAAATACAAAAATTATCGATCAAAGAATATCAAATAAATAGTTATTTATGGTACAAGCGAGGTAAGTTGGTGATTACTTCCGAGGCGCTATTGAGGCCCAAGCCGTCAGGCGAGGGTCTGAAGATAGCCGAGGATAGTAATCATCAATACACGCGTGTACCATACAACGTTTTTCAACACATTTGCGAAGAAATTATAATTTTTCGCTAATAAATAAACAGTTTTTCTATTCGCGCGCATCCAACACAACAATGGTGATTGGCCAAAGACTAAAAGAATATATAAAAAAATATCGAATGAATGAATGAATGGAATCGACCATAGACCTACCAAAAGTAAGGAAACATGGTTGAAGTTTGTTTTTAAAATGTATGGACACAATTTTTTTGGTATCGAAACTTTTTTAAAATGAAAGCAATTTAAAAAAACAATCTATAACTCACTAGTGAATAAAACGTGTCATTATTCAACTGGTTTTGCACAAATAAGAGCCCCTTTATGAGCAAATGTGTTGAAAAAGTTATTTATTTTGTTACTAAGTTATTAATCATAAAATAGAATAAGAAATAATATTTTTATAGTGTTTAACATATTTAGCCAAAGTTATCTGAAAATATAAAAGTACATAAAATATCGATTAAATTTTTTTTTTCAACCTACATCGTCCCACATCTGGACAAAGGTCTCCCTCAAATATCCCCAACTCTCTCTATCCTTCGCAGCCTCCCACCAGCTACTGTCACAGGCGACAACATCATCTCGCCGACGCTTTTTCGGCCGACCCCGACGACGCCCAAGAATATCAAATAAAAGTATTACCTCAGAACTGTGACAAACCGCTGTTTTAAATATAACACAATAATTCAGTGCATCATCTTACTATAAAATAAACTTTCTATGTAGCTTTTTCTAAGTGCAATTTCTTATGTTTTTATTAATTTCTGAAAGCTTGTCATAGGCAATTTTTGTTATTTTAAAACCTTTATTTATACATATGTCGTTATTAGTCCGTAAGCTTTCTTAAAATAAATAAATAAATATAGTAACCGACCCCTAACTAAGCTCGCAACATCTATCTAGAAATCTAGGGTATCAGAAACAACGCACACACTCATTCACACACACACACACACGCACCCCAGACCGAGATAAAACGGATACCCCAGGGTATCAGATACGGGGATCACACCGGAATAACTCCGATAAACATTTGTGGTTCACACAAATATACACCCCGCCCGGGAATCGAATCTACTAACTTACGGAAAGCGGTCCGGCAAACAAAACTACTGATACCACAAATATTATTATATAACTTATATTATTATTATAAGTCTATCGATGAGTGTAAACGAATGAAACGTGAAAGCATGTAGACTTAGATAAATGGTCTAACTTTAAGTTAGTTTCTGTTAAATAAATAATAGCAGACACTAAAACAAACAGTTATATAACTAAACAGTTTAATAGTTATTTTAACTAAACAGTTTAATAGTTATTTTAAGTAAACAGTTTAATAGTTATTTTAACTAAATAGTTTAAATAAGTGTTTACTTTCCTATCTTTACCTCATATGCGAACCCTCCGAGGGGCTCGAGCTAGCCGTCAATAAAGGCGATCAGGTCTTAGTCAAACACACCGGGCTGTGAGTTGGTTAACTTCACATACAAGCTTAGAGGCGCTTCCGAATTGACGACGAAGGCCTTAACCATCGAAGCTTTCCCAATAAAAAATAAATAAAATAAGTATATTACACCATATTTAAGTTGTCAAAATTTTATAAAGCTTATTAACTGCCTTACAAAACATTTTAACACCTATCACAATACATAACATAATAACGTGCGTTATCGCTACACTAAAAGAAAAGAATTTTCAAACCAAAAAACGGTGTTTCAAAACAAGTCATCCTATAATAATCATCATAACTAGAACTTCGTGAAAGCAGACTACTACGAAATGTAAAGGAATCTCTACATTTCGTAGCAGTCCGAACGAAAACGCAAGAATCTACGCGACAGAGTAGCTGTAGCGCGTACTACGGCGTAGCAACAAGTAAGACGCTGAGTTTGAGCCAAACTCGCGCTAACTTTGTTCATGCTCCATATAGAGGCGACAATCTTGGTCAGAACTAAAAAGGCCAGTTAACTTTTATTTCAGGAATAAATAACTGTCAAAATTTCAAAATTATTCCGATGAAAAAAACCCTAGATGATGTAACAAAACGTATGTTATACAGCATTAATTACATGTTGTTTTATATTTTTTTGTCTAAGAATAGGATAAATATTTTATTTAATAATATAATAGCGGCGTCTCGCGGTTTCACCCGCGTGGTTCCCGTTCCCGTAGGAATACGGGCATAAAATACAGCCTATGTTACTCAGGGTGAATGTAGACTTCTAATGAAAAAAGAATTATTAAAATCGGTCCACTACTTTTTAAGTTTATTCGTTACATACAAAAATACAAATCATTCCTCTTTATAATATTAGTGTAGATAACTGATATATGTGAATGGATATGTTTTGTCTCCGCGTGAAATAGCGGCCTTTGCCCAATACTTTATTCAAATCGCAATAGGTTCACCCGTTTCAGAGCTACGGTGATACAGGCACAGACACGTAATTAGCAGTGAAAATAGCAATTTATAACCCAGACAAAAAAAAATGTCGATGGCAAAAAAATAGCAAAGCTTCTGCTATAGATATACATGTAAGTAATTTCAATTTTTTTTAAATTACATGCCTAAAATATATAGAATAGAATACGTAGACCGAGACAAACATCCACGCAAGTTTTTGTCTTGAGCGGAAATCGAACCCCAATCCTTTGGTACAGCAAGCAAGGTCACTACCATCTACACCGGTCACAAGTAAATTATATTTTCCGATTTCATCATCAAAATATTAATAGAGAATCAATTGATAGAAATATACAAGAAAATACTCGTATATACATACCTATATACTCTTGGAAAATTTCCAAAGAGGTTTAAATTTCTGGATCCGAAATACTACTTTTTGAAGCTCACTGTACCAACTTATATGTGCCTCAAATCTATGAGACCTCTGTAAAAGCTTTCATCCCTTAGTCTTCGAAACAACATTCAGAATTTCTTAGAATTTTCCACTCTTGTGATACACGGGTTTCGCATTTAACACTTCAAGACCCAATATTTAGTCCTGTTTGTAAGCTGTGCACTGTCAATCAGTGTCAGTTCAGTTTATCGGAACAATTTTGCACAAATAAATGTAGTAAATATATTAAAACAACTAGCTGTGTCCGGCGGTTTCATCCGCATTTGTCCCAATCCCGGGGCAATCGGGATAAAAAGCAGCCTTAATACTCTTTGTAATATTAGCTGTCTGCCAGTGAAAGTCCTGTCAAAATCGGCCCAACCGTTTTAAAGATTTCATGCTTTTTACTAAATATAACGCCCAATGTAGAAATTTAAGTTATTTCGTAAAGATAAATCAGTATTGACAAAATTCAAATCTATGAAAATTTCGCAAAAAAAATATATATAAATTTCATATAAAGTAATTATAATATAAGACGGACACTTCCATTGTATTTGTCTGTATATAAAGTTGTTTACTTGAAGGTAGTAGGACATATTAAAACATCTAACTGTGTCCGGCGGTTTCATCTGCGTTTATCCCAATCCCAGGGCAATTGGAACAAAAAGCAGCCTAAATACTCTTTATAATATTAGCTAATGCACGTGGAAGTCCCGTTAAAATCGGCCCAACCGTTTTAGAGTTATCATGCTTTATTGTTAAAAGAAACGTGCTATGTAGAAATTTTAATTATTTCGTAAAGATATATCGGTAATGTTTAATTTCGTATCTACGAAAAATTTTCATAAAAAATAATATGAATTTCATATATAATAATTATATTATAAGACGGACACTTCTATTGTTTTCTCTGTATATAAAATTATGTACTTGAGGGAAAGACGTCATTGGTTGGAAGCCTTCTTCTGCGCAGATTCAGAAATATTTCGAAGCTTAAGCGACGCCGTCCACTCGTCCATTTGGCTCGAGATCAGAGGCGCAAGCGGTCGACAAGCTGAAATACCTGATTGCTGATTGCTGTTTGCTGTTTGCTGATTGCTGTTTGCTGATCCTCCTGTTCCAGAGTGCAAGTGGTAAGTATTATAGTTTAAAGGTATAGGGACTTTCTTTAATTTATTTTATTAAAAAAAAATTTTTATTATTATTTAATTAAATTAGGAAATAATTTATTAGTTTTTTCTGAATTTTCTTTTTTTTTTTACGGATTTTTTTTCGTTGGTTCGCAATGAAAGTTTCAAAGTTTAGTCGTTTTGAGCAAACACACGCGTGTCTATTCTTTTTAATTATAATAATATTTTATTAAAATAGTAAGTAATTTTTTAAATGGATTTTTTGATATATTTTCTTTGTTACGGAATATTTTATGAGTTAGATATTTACAGTGTAAAAGTTTTAGAGACACACGCGCGTCTTTTCTAATTATTTATTTAATAAAGTAACATCGTATTTAATTAATTTTTTCATAAATTTTTTTTTTTACGAAAATTTTTCTTTGTTATTAGTAGTAGGAAATTTTAAATGTTAAAGTTACATATACGTTCTGGAAACACACGCGCGTCTATTCCAATTTTTTATTTCATGAATTTATTCATTTTAACATATTTTTTTATTCCATACGTTTTCTTATTTATTTTTTATTGAAATTTCTTTTGTTTTATGAGGTTTTCAGCGTTTTAAGAACATTCGTGAGCAGATTCTTTTATAAAACAATAAATACGAATTTCCATTTTTTCCGACACTTTTACTACACCTACACTTTAGATGTTTAAAGTATACGTTTTGAGAACACACGGGTTAATTTATGTTTAAAAAAATCTTAACAAATATGTATCATCGTCATCATGTATAAATATGTATAATTGTCTTATTTCATTTAAAAATTTAAAATATAACTTTATATTTTAATCTTGAACATTGCATACTTATTTTGGTAAAATACGTCATTATATTTATAATAATGACGAAAAATAATCGGTAATTTACGGTTTATATTGTATGGCTTACAAAGGTCTCGTATTTGAAAATTGAAGTATAAAACATATCTATCGTTCCCACCATGATGCCATTACATATACTAATATTATAAATGCGATAGTAACTCTGTCTGTTACCTTTTCACGGCTAAACAACTGAACTGATTGACTTAAAATTTGATACAGGGGTAGCTTATGGTCCGGGAAAGGACATAGGCTACGTTTTATCCCGAAATCCCCACGGGATCGAAAACTACGCGGGTGAAACCGCGGGGCACAGCTAGTAACAATATAAAGTACAAAAAAGAGAATATTACTACATTTTTACGAATTAAAGTCCATTATGGTTTACAGAAGTTAAAAAATATATATAAGTACCTATTAATTATACTAATCTGTTAAACTACCTTTAAATTAAATGTAACCAACTACTTATACGTAATAAAGACAGACAAAACCCCATCATAAATATTACACATCAAAACGCAAAAGAAAAAATTAAAACTTAACACCTAAAATTTAAACAAAGTATATCCTACTAATATTATAAAGCCGAATGTTTGTGAGTGTGGATGTTTGTTCCTCTTTCACGCAAAAACTACTGAATGGATTTTAATTTTGGTACAGATGTCCCTCATACCTAGGAATAACACATATGATTTTTTATCCCAAATTTCCCATGGGATAAGGTTCTACGCGGGTAAAACCGAGGGGCACAGCTAGTTAGTTATAACAAAACAATTTATGAGACACAAAACATACAGTAAAATTTTAAATCTTTCCATACGGATCTAAAATACCGTTATTAATTTGATATGTTGTAAATACTTATTTTAAGCAAATATTATATTAATTTGTATAATAAATGATACACCTAAAATTTCCATACAATAATTTGTATACAAATTCGAACAATACATCTAAAATATGAGGTGAAAATAATACAAATAAAATTTTAGATGAATACGAATTTATATGAAATTTATACGAAAACGGTGAAAACAAATAAAGAGCTTAGGTCCGTACAATGTCCTTATTCCTTATTGTTTTGTATACAAATACCTATCGGCCTTGCTTGGACATTCGTTTTGATCTGGTTGATCCAATATTTATATTGCCTTATAAAAAAAGAAATACGCAATAAGTAATATTACTATCCCAAACCCTTTAATTTTGATATTCTCTGGGCCCATCTCTTTTCTACGGGAATTTTATTGGATGAACTCGAACTTGAAAACGTACCGCCGCGATTCAAGTTCAAGTTGACATGACAAGTTCAAGATGACAGTGCCGCCATATTGGCGCGATCGATAATATAGAAAATGGTAGGGACTTTAGGAAATTATTTCTTAAAAATTACTTAATATATATGTACTCGTAAGTGCATAGTTTTCCACCATAAGATATTTTCTAGATTATTTTGAATAAAAAATTAAATAAAGTACAAAAAATACTTTTGTAGCTTTTTATTATATTTTAAGGTCATATTAAATTCAATATTAAAACTAATGTAGGTAAAAAGTAATGACCTGTACAAGAAGACTAGAAAAATTAAAATTACTAAAAACCTAGTCCATATATTAAAATAACGTAATCTAATAGAGTACTTTAAAATCTAAGTATGGCAAATTCCAAAAGAAAATGTAAAGAAACAGTAAAAAATCATCAGAAAATCTCTTTAAAAAGTTTTCATAATTAGAAACGGACCGAGCGCGTGTTGCGACGCGGAGTTTACAGTTCCATTAGCACCAAATCAATAAAATAGATTTTACAATTACAAAAACTAACCATTAGTACTATCACAGTAGGTATACTAACAGAGGAAAATTATTATAACAAAACATATTTTTTGTCATCCCACATCGTCCCACTGGTGGGCAAAGTTCCCCCAAACACTGTAACTCCCCCTGTCCTTCCAGGGCCGGATTTAAACTCAATGCCGCTCCTGGGCACCAGAAAAAAGTCCGCCCTATTACTAGAATTTTACTTTTCACTTTCAAAATTTTTCCGCCCTAAAACATTTGCCGCCCTGGGCACTTGCCCCGACTGCCCCTAGTGTAAATCCACCGCTGTGTCCTTCTAACATAAATGTATGATAGATATTTTACTAAATTTGTAATAAACTACCACATTTTTCCCTATTTTCAAACTAATAGTTTGAAATTATTATTATTATTTAAAAACACCCAATAATTGTACACATATTAAAACAAATAAATTTATCTTTATCTTTCAATTGACGTGGAGGGGGGAAAGGTGGACGCGAGATTATTTCACAAACAGACCAAAGAACTGCAAAATACTATTTTAAAAACCTATTCAATTAAACCCTGCACTATGACTAATAGAGAATAGAAATCAACTTTACACTCGGGAACGTATCATTTATCTATTTTACCATCCATTTCGTCGACGTCATATTCGGCCACTTTTTCGTAGTAGATGAACCATTTTTGCATAAAAGAAGTAATAATTCCAAGCAAATTTTAGCTATCTAGTACAAATAGGAAAGACAGACAGACCAACGGACAGACCTTAACAGTTCCTTAAAAAAAGCTCCCGACTAATGGTTTAATCCCAACGGCCACCACTTTTATGACCTCCTTCTTTTTTAAGTCGGTAAAAAAAGCTCAGACATGTTACATAAGTATTGAAATGAGTATAAAATAAACTTTCTTTTCTAAGAATCTTCGATATACTTATGTAAGTTTCTTCTCCTTTGTTATCTCGCAGGTGAAGGATGAGTATTTATACTCGTATACTGCTTACGTAAGAACGTCTGATATCGATACTTTTTCACTTCACCTTATTAAATATAATAAATGTCAACCAAATAGATCAGAAAAACATGTATAATAAACTACAAAAAAATAACTAGCTTCTTTTATCAATATAATACAAAAAATATACTGAAGGTCGTAAGTAACGTAATTGACAAAAAAATATGTTACATTAATCCATGATCCCAATTACGTGCCCCGTGGAGTAATTTTTACATTGATTTCGGGTATTATTTAGGTAGCCATACAAATAGCCAATTGGGTATGTGGGTAGTTAGATACAAAACGCGTGCAGATACCACCCTTACAAATAACCTCATTCTAAATATGGATCATTTCAATTTATGAGACAATTATTTTTTTAGTCTGATCCAATTGATATTATGATCTTATGAATATGTTATTTCTCCAAATTTTCCATACAACGAATAAATTTTCTTTGTTTCCGCGGGCTGATAGGATAAACGTTTTATGCAATTAGGTATGTCTGATTAGAGATAGAAACGGTTGATGATAATTAGGGACAAATAAATTAAAAAAATATTTTGTTAGTAATTACGAAGTCTCAACGAAATCGCGAAGACTCAAGAAATGGAACAGTTATTGTTAAGAAATTGATTTTTTTATATGCTTTTACTGTGACTAATAAAATTAGGGTGCATAAAACGCGCGTGTGACTCACCTTTGTGAATCACACCGCAGGACACACAATCAATGCTAAAATAACCCCTAACCTTTAATTAATCAGCTTAAATATCTAAATTCGTGGTCTCCCGCAATTTCTTTGTCTTTTTCAACCCACACATTATCTCATACCTATCTCTATGGAAGCTTCTAGAAGGTTTTATTAAGTACTCGTATGACGTCATCCCAACAAGCCCTTTGTCTAAGTATTTGTATTGAGGACACATATTTAATATGCGTGTTCATCGAATTAAGAGCACCCCTGACCAAGTAGTTATAATTCGATGACGTCCATGAAACATTTAAAGGTCACGCATAAAATTATAAGAAAACACGAGGCAAACAAATACCAGACGAATAAATTAAAGACGCGTCTTGGTGGCGCTCCCTTCAACATCTTCACGTCACTCAAGTTTGATATTAGAATTTAGTTCGCTTAATCCTGTCATCGCTGCGTAGGCGTCGACGCTTAACGGGGTTGACATCGATGAACAACAAAAAAACACCATGGAAATGTAGTTATAAAAATATTTTAGACACTCTCTTCGCGATTGACAGTTGACCTTTTCAACAAAAGGCCGATAATTATTTACCGAACAATAGTTTTTACACTGTCTGGAATGCGTGGGATTAATACATTGTATCCAGTAATGGATCACAAGACACGTATCAGTATCATACCCTTGGGCTAACATTGCTCTTTAGTTTCTTAAATGAGTAAAACAATATGTCTGGGTGTTTATTACAGGTGCTATTTGTGATTTGACATTTAGTATTTATTTTCGGATAAACATTTTGATAATTAATTTAGTTTTTCTTTGCGGTTTTGATTACTTGGTTTGGTTTCGAAGTATTTATTTTATATTAGACTTTTAATATAATACGATCATTGTCGGCTACCAACATTAATGAATATTGGAATATCTATACATCATTGAGTAGTAAAATACGAACTTAAAACTTAATTACGCGGAAATTCGGAGTATTTTTCCATTTACTTTCTAACACAAATTTTCTAAAAAACATCTTAGTAAATAAATAGTACTGGTATTTTTCCGTGCCTAAATGTGTTTGTTAAAAGTTTCTTAGAAATTACGTCCATTATTTTTTACTTAATTACTTCTAAGTGAATAAATTCGAAATACGTTTCAAATACGACAAAAACAAGAGGGAATAGAATATTCTTCGTATTGTAATTTCGTGTTGACAATAAAGGATTTGTTATTTACATTTTCGTATTATTCGTTCTGTACTTTGGTAACATACGAGTATGTGTTTGTTTTAGGACCTCTTTGTTACATTTTGGATACTGTCCATCAATACAATGTACAAATATCACAAAGGAAAATTAAATCTTTTCAATTACATTTACTCGGAAGTTTTTAAAGGAAAATTTCTAGTAATCTTAATTTTTCCCTGGTTTTCCAAGCTTACACAGCTCCATTTGATTTTGTAAAGAATGACAAAAACTTTTAGGTGTTGTTTCTAATACTTAAGAATTACGAAGCGAGCATCATAAATTCTTGACCATTAGGGCGCAAACTCACCGCTACGCATGCTACGCACGCTTCACACGGCTACGCGGCGCTGCTATAGAGATGATATTTCAATTGTATGGCAGCGCCGCGTAGCTGTGTGCAGCGTGCGTAGCGTGCGTGGCGGTGGTGGGTTCTCGCGCTTAGGTTTTAACTAGATCATATAACAATACTCTAAATTTAAATTTAAATTATTTTTCAAAACTTTAATTGAATTTAAAAACGTTCGTCAATTATTTGGGAATTTTTCAATTCTCGATAATTTAATTAACATCAGTTCCAGTTAATCGAATTTGCTCTTTGTTTATGTTCACAATAATGTGACATTATTTTACGCAACAATGACTATAATTATTTATAACTAGCTATGGCCCGCGGTTTTACCCGCGTGGAACCTTATCCCGTGGGAATTTTGGGATAAAAACCTTATGGGTTATTCCTAGGTATAAGGAACATCTGTACTAAATTTCATTAAAAAGCATTCAGTAGTTTTTACGTGAAAGAGGAACATCCATACATCTAAACATCCACACTCACAAACATTCGGCTTTATAATATTAGTAGGATAAATAATTATTTTACGTAACCTTTAGATATTTCAATAATTACTTGAATATCAACCAGTTTACTAAAAACTTGGATCTTATATAACATATCGAAATGTAGTAAAAACTATTTCAAATTTATTATTATTTTAAAGTCTGAAAAAAATTGGGCCTTAACTTAAACAACATTTTGTTTTTCTTTCTTATCTATTAACAAATGGTTGGAAATGTTTGGGGGAGACCTTTGCTTAGCAGTGGGACACTATAGGTTGACAAAAAAAAATCTCTTAACATATACCAATTAATATTTTATTCTATTTTCAAAATAATAATCAAAATCAGTAAAAAACATCAGTAATTTATCAATTTATTAAACCGAAAACAAATTTTAGTCCAATATCAAAACAAATTACTCCGAAAATAAAACGAATATTTTCAAATAGTTGAAAGTTTTAAATTAAATTAATGTACATACCGATTTAAGTCGAGAGCTAACAAAAAATTCAACATGTTAAAGTATTCGTAACGTAAGCTTAAAAATATTGAAACGCATTCCAACTGAATAGTTTTCAATAAAGCAGGATGATTTATTTAATAGAACGATATAAAGTGAAACATTTTACCGAGAAAAATTGACGCTAATATTATGAACGGGAAAGTTAATTAACACGTCTTTGTGTGAAAATAATGGATATTGTGACAGTTTAATGCCGTTTTCTATGATAATGGATAAACTGTGTCATTTTAAAACAGATTTGAGAAATATTTCTTACTAGCAGCGCCCCGCGGTTTCACCCGCGTAGTTCCGGTTCCCGTGGGAATTTCGGGATAAAAAGTCTTCCTATGTTCTTTTTATAACTACATCCTATGTTCTTCCCCGGACCATAAGCTACCCCTGTACCAAATTTTATGTCAATCGGTTCAGTAGTTTAACCGTGAAAAGGTAACAGACAGACAGAGTTACTTTCGCATTTATAATATTAGTAGGGACGAGTAGGGTTATTCCTTACGATTCGATTTATGTAAAGTCTGTACTCGTAAGTGGACTTCTCTTATTTGGGTCTTTTGTGCCTATTTTTGAGTATAATAATACATTTTTGTAGGAAAATTAACAAATGATAAATAGGAAAATAATAGTAAGTCCTAAAAAATATTCTTGTATCATAATCTCCGCGGTGTAGTTAAAGATTTATTTAAACCAATTTTGCAGAGTATGTCCGATCTTCTTCTTCTTTCGTGTCAATGGCCACAAAAATAACTAAATAATCTAAATTTTTACGGACCAAAATCTATCTACGCCTACACTGCGTCTTTTGAAGTATAGGAATTAAATATTGTCGTACTTACAACTTTGACTGTCGTTACGGGTAGTTATAGCCTCTAAAATTCTATATTAAAATATATTATAAAGCACAAAGAAAGTGCCGAAAATCTACTTAGCGAGGTTTAATTTTGAAATTGTTGAGTATGATTACATAGGAAAAGTTTCAGTAAATCTCAAAATTTGTATAGAAAATCATAATCAAAATGTTGGTAAAACTGCGGGCACAATTATTAAATAAATCAAGTAGCCCCATATATATTTATTACTTTAAATAATATAATATTCGGAATTAAATCACAAATATATACGTAGTTTTAAACAAAGAACCCAAACAAAATTTGAATTTTTTACGATATTTATTAAGCTAATAAATTCTAAATATGCAAAAACAAGACATTAAAAAATCTAATTTCATAATAAAAATATTTTCTCCCTTTAATAATCATAAATAAATATTTTTCAACCACAAACATATTATAAGATTCAAAAATCCTCCAAAAATCATATCTAAGGTCCAAAAATCATGTATTAGACGATAAAGATATAATATAAATTATTATACTAGGTAAAGATGTAAATGTCATAGGTACTATGTGGTATATAATGTAAATGACGTCATACTGATTTCTGGAAGCCGGGGGGCCTGGGGGGGTTGTGCCGCCGCCCCGCTAAGGGCTGCTGGCATTTGTTCTGTCTCTCTCGGCCATATAACACCACTACATAACGCTCCGCGCGCGCTCATAGCCCACTTTCAACAGGTATACCTGGCCTCGGAGATTTAGATCGTTTTCAGTGCCGATACTTACTAAATTAAATTAAAAAGTGATTACAATTTTTTACATATTTTTTTTCCGGAATTTTAGTGGATTTTTTAGACTTAGAAATTTCTTTGTGTGAAAATTTGTTTCGCGAACTTCTGTGCCGGGCCGAACTTTAGAAGGTTTGTAAGTATAAAAGTATTAGTTGTTTTTACTTTTTATAACTTTTTTAGGAAATTGCGTCGTAAATTCTGGGGTATTGATTTCTCAGATGTGGGTGGAACTGCGTAGTAGATGTGTCTTTGTGCCAAATTTTTTGAAAGTTTAGAGTTAAATAATTAAACTAACAAGGTTTTTATCTTAAAATAATTTTATTTTAATTAAATAAATAGATTTTAATACTTTTTTTTTTAATACTTGCGCTGTGTTTTTCCAACTTCTTTAAGCAGCTGAAGAACGGTAAGTAAGGTAAGTGTGTAGGTTTCATGGATTAGTTAGTGTTTAAAATATTAAGTAAAGTTTTTTAATATTGAACTTTGTAAGTTTTTTGGGTTAAGTTGAATTTAACTTAAACACTTACAATAGAACTTAATTTTTAAAAATATTTATTCATGATGTTTATTTTGCTTTATTAAATAAATAGTTTTTAATTAAATATATCTATATTTTTTAAATACTTGCGCTGTGTTTTTCAAACTTCTTTAAGCAGCTGAAGAACGGTAAGTAAGGTAAGTGTGTAGGTTTCATGGATTATTAATTTATTTTTAAAGTTATTTTTTGACTTATTACTTGAAGTTTGGACACGTTAAATAATTTTGTTAAATACTAAGAAGACGGGTTAGTGTTTAAAACTTTAAGTAAAGTTTTTTAATATTGAACTTTGAAAGTTTTTTGGGTTAAGTTGAATTTAACTTAAACACTTACTATAATACTTAATTATTAAAAATAATTTATTCATGATGTTTATTTTGCTTTATTAAATAAATAGATTTTAATAAAATATATATATATTTTTTAAATATGTACTTGCGCTGTGTTTTTCAAACTTCTTTAAGCAGCTGAAGAACGGTAAGTAAGGTAAGTGCGTAGGTTTCATGGATTAAAATAACATTTTTAATTATATTTTTATAGCGTAATCTTTTTTTTCAGCTCTTTAATATAAGTACTTTTTAAAATTATTCTTTAATATTTTTAAAGTCTTAATTTTTTTAATAAAACCTCTTTAAACTTGTCAAAATCTAATATCAAACGTTTCCTTTAGAACCTTATATTTGATTAGAATTCGGTAGTTCGCTGCAAACTCACCAGGCTTTTCTCCGAACTGATGCAATCAAGGTCGCACCCTCCCCCTCCTACCCTTTACATTACCCTCCACCCCCTTTACATAAAACGAGTACAAATTTGTTAAATACTAATAATATTATGTACATATTATGTATCTTATTTTCGAGTACAATTCGGTATTTTAGTACATGGTTATGTACGTAATTATTACGAGTAATTTATTTGTAAAACAATAATAATATCTATAACATTCCCCTCATTTTTATTAGAATTTGGTATTTGAGAATATAAACCTCAATATTTTAATTTTAGTATACTCGTATATAAATAACAAATCCCTTTACATTTAAAAACGATTAAAAATCTGTTAAACTAAAATATCTCCTTAAAATTAATATAAAAAATCCTCATTTTCGATAATAATTTGATTTTTTAACATATAAATATACCTCTTAGCACACCTACTCGCAAACCCTAGAATGTTAAAACATTATATAATAAACAAAATTTCCAAAAACTAATATCAGTTTGGTTATTTTGGTAGTCTGTATACAAACCAGTGTTTTCCCCGAACCGATGCAATGAAGGTCGCCCCCCCTCCTCCCGGTTACCTTGACCTGTCTCCCTCCCCTTTCCTCTCGCCCACAGGATTGCGCCCGTGTGTCACTCTCATTTATATAAATTGATTCAGCTTGCACTTTCTAAGAAGTGCTCCATTGAGTTAAAGTTTAATCTTTTAAGTTGTAAAATGATTGGTTGAAAAGTTATTTTTGAATGGGTTTAGTGTAAAAATTGATTTGTAGTATTAAGTGGCTTTTATGTTAGGAACTATTTTATAATTGTTTTTTAAAAAAAAGTGAGACTTGAAAAAATGTTTTTTAAAAATAGTCTCACATTTTTTTTATACTGAGTTCAGTAATTAATAATTTAGTTTTATAGCTAATCACGGGTTCGATTTCTGGTGCGATTGAGTCATTTTTGCTATTTTACAAACATGTCTTTCAAAAAACATAGAATTTAAAGCAGCACAGACATCACAGTAATTATTATATTTTTGCTAAATCGCAAAGATTTCTTGAACGTGTAAAATTCTTGTTTATTAGTCGACAATTTTAATAACTTGCGTTTTAAATCTTAATACGTACAAAGAAAAACTATTATATACTTTATTGCCATCAGATTACTCCTAATAACGAACAACTAACAACTCCTAATTACTTACGAGTACATACATATCCATCCACATATTTTGCAAAGTAAAACAATCAATTTATATCAATAATGTTGCAATCGTTTTTAAACTAACATTCGAATTCCCAAAACTCGATTTAAAACTATAAAAATGAATACAATATGAAAACAGAAAATTTCTATTACGTAATACTATTCCGTGATGAAACGATAAACTGTCCTTATCATGAAGTTATCCGTCTATAACTTTATCAAATGATTGCGTAATTTTGTTAGCAAAAATTGACAAGGGCTTGTTCACTCATCAATTGTTCAATCAAGTGAAAATGATAACTTAATGAGATTCTGAATAAATTCAAAACAATTATATACATTGTTGTTTTCACATAAACGCATTAATAATGAACACACATAAACTATTATTTTAATACGCTTCAGGTAATATAAAACGTATTTTATGAAAATACGATTATTAAAATTTTATTAAACGTGCTTTGTAGGATTAAAACGTGAACAATTACATTTTAACTAAGAGATTTATAGAACCATTGATTACATTTTATGATAAGTTTTGAAGAGAATCAACTACTAAATTAAAATATATTGATTGTCATTAACTTATATTTCGGAAAGTCACAAAAAATTGTTTTCTTTCTTTTACTTTTCTGGGCTAATATTTCGTTGTGCTAATATTCCTTTGATGCAGATAAAACATGTACGGACTTTTAGTTCACGTAAATTCTACATTTTCCATAAAAATATCAATGAGAATGCTTTGAGCTTTGAACGTAACCTGAGCTTTTGCTAAGCCATATCACATTTAATTGGATTGTTTTCCTATCCATATTTTTATATGTGAATTATTATTCTATTTACGTTTCATTTATCGATTTTCTAGTGGGTGGTTCGTAATTAGGAGTAATCTGATAATGCGGCAAAGATTAATTAGGAATTAGAGCCTTTGACATTTATAAGTTTATTCTTGTTCCAGAAATTATTTGGTATTAATATTTGCACGAGATATAATTGTTTTAGTGCAAAACACTTAAAATGTTTACGTAGGCAATGTTACAAAAATACATTTTAAAGTACTGCTCAAACGGATTATGAAATAACATTTCCTTTCCCAATTTCAAAATTTTGAATGTTGTTATTTGAATAACAAATGTCAAGTGGGGTTTATACAATGTTTTACAATTAACATTTTTGGAATTCGCCTAGGCATGGTTTATGTTTAACCGTATCTTCTTTTACAAATCATATTTACTAAAGTTTGGTTTAAATTTAGACGAATTTTCATCTTTACTAAAATTATAAAGGTGAAGGGTTTGTTTACTTGAACGCGCTCAGGAAAGTATGGTTCGATTTGAAATCTTTCATTGTACAAATAGCCCACTTATCAAAGAAAGGCTACAGAGCATTACGATATGACCAATGGAAGTAGAGATCACGCAAGTTGACCGCAGGGTATAGCTAGATTTGCGCATTTCAATAAATTGTATTGATAAATTCGTCCCCTAACTTTACGTACCAACTCGTTACGATTAGAACTCTAAACAGGGGGCCAACAGCTGTTTTCTTAGCACGTGTTTTGTCCATATGACTCACACAGCATGAGGTTGCGTGTCACACTTCAACTCTTCCAACCAGTATCGTTTGACCTCCGAACCCCTTTCCATTCTAAAGTTAATTTGATAGGGATCAACACAAGATTTTAACGCGCGTTTCAATATAATTTGGTTTAGGGTTGTTCACTCATATGTTTGCAGGTAATGTTATTAACTGTATGAGTCATGTTTTTAAAAAATTTATGGCCTTTTTTTGGTTGTTTTTACAATGTTTATTAACATTTTTGAGTTTGTATTTATGTTGTTTGAGATAACTATAATGTATTTGTCTTTTTATTTTAATTTTATTTCTTTTATTGAAATTATTTTCTCCTTGTATAAGGGCTTAGGGCCTGATGTTTTTTGGTACTTCTAGATCTAGGCTACTATTGGCTGCAAAATTAGGTGTTTTGACGACAAAAAGGAATTAAGTCATGCGTTTTGTTTTAAAATGTATACATAGCACGGTCTAGGGTTGTAACTTCATAACAATTGGTAGTTTTTCGTGGTCCTGCATTTTAAGTACAATAAATTAATAATATTTAAATGTTCACTTAAAATAAAATTATTCTTGTTAACTATTCACGATAACTTTTAACGATTCTTTACTTATACACTAAATAGTCGTTTCTTCATAAACTACATGAATTGAGACTAAAAACAAAACGGGTAAATAATTTGGGGTTAAATAAATTAAATAATGTGTAATTAATTTAGTTGATACTTTTTAAAATTAATTAAAGGACAAGTAGGTATTCGGTTGGGTGTGGCTTTTGTGTTATACACCTACTGCTAATAAAATTGGAACACTTGTTGCTTTGTGCTCGCATTTCTAACCGACAAAGATACTTACCTACATTCTGCTTATACATATGTATTGCTACGTTTATATGGAGACAATTCGTTTGTTAAACGATTGAAATAAACGAGTTTTTAGTTACTTTGAGCCCAAATTATTGTGTACTCCCGAATCGTGATATACTTAAACTTTGATTTTAACGTAACGGGGTCTAAAGATCATGTTATAAAATATTTTGTATAATGTAGAGCACTTTAAAAGACTTTTATTATAATTTGTTTACGTTTATAAATCTTCGCTTTAACGAGCGCAGATAAGAAATGTTCTCTTAAAGACTAAAATGCTCATAGACTTTGAATAACAAGCTAGGTGTTTGCTTATTTAACTAGGACACTCACAGGACTTTATAAGGCCTCTTTTATGTCATTACATAAAACGAGGCCCGTCCGGTGCCGTACCGTGCCTTATCTTGCCGTACCTTGACGTGCAGTGCCGTATCTTGACGTACCTTGCCGTGTATGCTGTACCTTGCCGTACCCTGCCGTGCATGCCGTACTATGCCGCATTTTGACGTACTGTGCCGCATCTTGACGTACCGTGCCGCATCTTGACGTACTGTGCCGCATCTTGACGTACTGTGCCGCATCTTGACGTACCTTCCGTGCGTGCCGTGACGTGACGTAGCATGTCGCGTCGTGTTTTGTGGTTTTGGTACAAAGGTTTAATTTTCGAGTGTTCAAGTTTATAAAACACTAACAGCGACTCGTTGTTACCTGCATAAATCCCAATCTAGTAGAAATTTTTACTTTGTTTTCTTTTTCTGTTTTTACGGATTGTTTGTACCGAATTAAATATGTATTATTATTATTTATTTCATTAATTATGCAGCCTATTCAATACAAACATACAATGAAATATTTCCTCTTTATATTAGTAAAAGTCATGAACTTAGATCATTTAGCACGAATAGATATTATTTAAAAACGTAATAATATGAAAAACATATTAAAAATTCAAAAATTTTAACCTCACCTTGGACTTGAACCTATATACAATGATGTTACAACCATCTTCCAAATTAATGAATATTTTTTGTTTTAGATACGAATATGAAGATGGCTCTGGAAATGAAAAATCAACAAAAACAAACATCGTTTAAATTTACAATTTCGTTTATTGTTATTACTTCAATTCTCTTTGCTTTAGAAACAAGTAAGTAATGTTTATATTTTATATTTATTCAAACACTAAATGTAATACGAGAGTAAAACCGCGACACATAGCTACATTTAAAGGCTACTGAAATTATCCCCTAAATATAAGTCAATTCTTAAAAAACTACTTAAATAACCTTTATAACGCAACAATTAATACAGTTTTGTGGTACACTATACGGAAAAACTACAACACTTAAAGATTTTATATTTAACATAGTTATTTCACTTCACGTATAGATGTTCAGAAAATCTTTAAAATGTATATAAAAATAGAGACTTATATAATGCCGCGAGCCCACCCAAAGCCTAGTTAGCTAAGTTTACTACATTATATAATAATCGACAGAACACAGGTATTAAATATGCCATATTTTTCAGCCGTCGCGATTTCTAAAGTTGAAGAATTTATAAATAACTACACTGATATGGCAGTTTGTCAAGTGCAAACCTTATTCATCGACATTTTACACTTTCCGACGATAGTGTGGAGGTACGAAGGCGAAGACCAACGCTATACGTGCTGGGGCAACGAAACCCAGGAATATATAAGGTAACTAGTCATGTTTATTTCTATAGTGATTCACACAATTCTTTTAGGATTCTGATATTTACTTTATCAGTAATCATTTATATAACAAAACCATTCACTACATCATCTCATTATAGTAACTGATATAATTCAGTTAGTAACTTGTGAAACTAGCAGATTTTTTTAAATATTTTTTTTTATGAATAAAATATATATTTTGAATAGTGGATGTTTTGTATTTGTCTTTTGAATTTGCTTGCAATAAAAATCGTTCATTTGATTATTGAAATCATAAACAAAAGAAATAATTTAAAAGCCCCTATTTTAAATATTTCTTTTTTTTTCACCCCACTGTTCTACCCACGCGGCATTTTATCATCCTAGAAATTTGGGACATATATAGACCTTTGTCCTTGCCCAAGCTTTAGTTTATCTGAGTACCAAACTTCACTGAAATCGATCCAGTAATTGTGGCGTGACAGCGCGACAGACAGACTTAGCTAATTTACCGTTGTTATTGTTACATTATTTGTAAAATAAAAAAAAATACCTATACTCAAAGACCTATATTTAAAAATTCAAAAGTACTGTAAAGCGTCAAGTAAGTCCTAATCAAAAAGCCCGATTTTACTTGAATATATTATTTTTCTTGACATTTGGATAAATTTGATTATAATCAATTTCAAAGGCTTTCCACCTAAGGCGAAAACATTATTATTACTCATTTTAAATATTTCATACAAAAGACTTCAACGAGACAGGCTAACGTTTATATTAGTAAGAAATAAAAACGATTGGACAGGTTTCAAAGTTTGTTCATTATATTAAAAAAAATAAACTCATATTTTTTTGGTACATCATTAACTACTACTATACTATTTTATTATTAAACGAAACGCTAATCCCTTGACTAGTTTCAGCCACATTCCCGAATGAAGGCCACCGAATGTGGCTGAAACTAGTCGAGGGATTCGACTAATAGGTACGTGTAAATATCCCGTAGAAAGATATTAATGATACTACTACTACGTTTGTTGGCTTCTAATTTATTATCATCTGTTAATTTTCTGAATAATTTTTATCAGCTACATCAATCTGATACTATTTCAAACTCTTAGCAAATAAATAATTTCTAGGATTAATAACAAATAGGGATAGATTATAAAAAAAAAATTAGATCACAAAACCATGTAAAATAGCCTTTTTTTTAAACCTAAAATGTCTAATATTTTTGAAGTACATTTTCGGGTGGGGTAAAGAAGCAATATATTTTTGTCTTGACCACCAGTAACTGCTGTCAACGGATGTAGGTCGACTTACCTGTATACGACTTACACAGTAAATAGTATTGTAAACTATATTTAAAAAGAACTTATGAACAAGGTGTATTCGCCTTAACTAGAAATAGTAAGAAAAGTGTTATTGGACATATCTATATATATAAAAATGAAACCCGTTTTCCTTAGTCACGGCATCACGCGTGAATGGCTGGACCGATTTCACTAATTCTTTTTTTGTTGTATTTCTTATTATTAAGAGAAGGTTCTTATGTAAAAAAATCTGGAAAATCAACGAGAAAATTGGATCCGTGCGACGCCGGGGCGGGCCGCTAGTTCTTAATATAAACATTATTATTAGTTTAGGTTAAAATTAAATTACTCATTAGCCAGCCAAAGGCTAGATTGTAATTATTAAGAAACTACTTTATGTAGTTTCGTAAGAAAAATAAACATAGTAGAACTATACAGATATGTTAAAGAAAGAGTTACCAAGTATAGGGACCCTAAATTTGATGAAGAGGCCAAACTAAATTAATGAACACGTGGTTGTATAGTGCGGGGCATCGCGTTGACGTCATCAAACTGACTGTTCTCTTAATAATCCCTTCAAAAAGGGGTGCTTCCCAACCCTATCGTTTTAAAATTATAATCATTCATCATACAATTGTGTATACAATTGTTAGTGTGTACGACACGACATTAACATAGACTGACATCTTAATAAAATATTTTTTATTTGGGTATCACTCGCTGTTTTAAACATATAAATTAAAATGTTAATAAAAACTTGTTCGAATACTAGACAATAAGAAAACCATGTTGAAATACTTTTATTTGTAAATATAAATTACAATAAATAAAAAGGACAGTCAGACCAAGACAAACAGACTTGTTCACTTACATAAATGAACTTATACATGAACTAGTAACCTCTACAAAACTCGGCATTGAGATACGCCACTTGGTCAACATAGTATCGTCAGTAGTTCCTTGAAAGACTTTTTTTAGTAATGCCATTACTCATAAATCAGCTCTGCTAAAACATTTGGAATCGAACCTTGACTATGTGTTGTTTGTTGCAGCAATTTCACGGCAGAATATGGAAAAGAGAACTTTGATTGTCTTATTGAACTTTGCAAAAACTTAGAGCGGATTCGCTATCTTTATCCTTATGACGGAACATCAGACTGCTTCTTGTTCTACACCACTGTAGAGCCCCCGATGGTTATCGACTATAAAAACAGGACTTTCAGTAAGTTTTAAATATATTTTTTATTATTAGGGCTGATTTTTTCATCGCTAGGTAACTTTTATTCGAGGAATAAAGTTGACATTTGACAGTTTTGGAAGAAATAACTGTTATAATTTCAAAATTATAGTTTATCTATATTATACACCCTTATTTTGAAATGATGGGACTTATTAAAATCAAAATATCTGTAGCAGTAACTGAATCTTAAATTCCAATAAAAATATCAAAAATGATAGTCGATTACTTATCTTTAAAAAATACTAAATAAATGTCGTATATATATACCAGACGGCACACTAGCTATCAAGTATTCTGTGACGGCTCGGGTCGATGACCGCGCTCAGCTGTGTATCGCAGCGTTCGCCGGTTGTTCGGTGTAGAATAACAATAAAATTCGGCGGGATTTTGTAAAACTTTGACTTATCATAACTTTTTAAATAAAAGCAAAAGAAAAAACTAACTTCACTATTATATTGTCACACGTCGTTTACATTAGCTGTGTGATTAAGTATCTCGAATTCAAAATAGGGGTGTATATTATTTAGTTATCTGGCGATGGAAACAGCTTTTAGAGTAAGACAACATAGAATAGATATTTTTATTCAGTATTTGCATAATTATAATAATAACAAACGCGTAACATAAAAAATGATATAAAAAAGTAATCAAAAGAGAAATAAACTTGGAAAATACAAACTGTAATGGTATTCAGTTCAGTTTGAAGCTGTTCTTTTACTTAAACATTATAGTCATAATAATATCTAAATATATTATATATCCAGTTAAATGAATATCACATAGGACGCATCATCAGACCCTCATCACTAAAATTCAAATCAGGTAAACTCACAGTACTAGAATATTCGAACGAGAACTCAAGTAAACCAAACAAAGGCCTGATAAACTACTCTTTTTTATTATGGTTCCCTGGTTCCTTGGTCCATTATAAAATTTACCAGGGGTCACAGTTCACCATAAAATTTAATTTCAACATAACAGTTAACTAACATTTACAACTACGGTGAAATAATAGTTACATTTTATATTAAAAATAGGTTCAACTTAAGAATTAGAAAACTTTAAAGATAGTGTTGTTCAGATATTTTTAGCAACTATTTCAAAACAGTTCGTAAATATATTTTCTGTTCACTTAGTTCTATTTCAATAGCGAAATGCCTCTATGAAGTTATGTTACATAACAAAAATGATTGAATTTATTCGCAAAATTTTTCTCTGCGTTATATTTCAATAGAGCAGGTTTCAAAAACATCTGTCAATTAATTCTAACTATTCAAAGGAATAATACACACGTGAGTTTTGTCAAAAAAACATCGAAATTCTCGCGTTTGAAGCGCTTTTTTACTTTTTATGTTTATAATAACATATCTATTTTAGATATACATACATACAATACGTTACGAAATACTTTATTGAATACCACTCTTTAAATTAATTAAGATCTATATAGGGCGGTCTTGTCGTTTAAAGGTGACCATTCACGAGTCAGTTCAACTGATCAGTCCAGACATAAAACTGTGGCGTCACTCCAAAAGTTTTACTAGATATCCCCACTGGAATCTGAAATCGCTTGTGATTGACGACCATTTTGATGGACGCCAGTTCAACTGATCAGTTACACTGACTCGTCAATGGCCACCCTAAAGCGATGTCTGTACATACATTCTTATATTTTTTATGTAATAGTTCGATTGTTACTTTTTGATACTCTAAATTAAATTCAGAACAATATGTACCCCTAAAAGTTCCCTGATCGAGCATGGAATGTTTTTCAATAATGGATTGCATTTAAGATCACCAACACACATTAGGCTAGTGATGATTACGTCTGAATAGGTGATATCGGTTAGATATAACCCTTTGGCTAGCATCGGACTTTAGGCCGATATTATTCAATGATAGAGAAACAACTGCTAATTAAATTAATAAATATTTTGAAATAAAACCTAGATATCAAATATTTTACATTTAAAACGTTAATATAACGAATGTTTTAATTAATAAAGATTGACAGCTATAATTGATTGACAGAATTTTATTTGGTAAAACATATTCGTAACTCACACTGTACTCGAATTTAAAATTCAGTCCGGAATGCCAATAAACAATAATGTACTCGTTTGTTGATATCAAATGTTGATTTTATTAATTACTTCTATATTTGAAAGTTACTTTTGTTTCAAATTTTACAAATATTATTATTTTGGTACATTTAAGAAATCATTTTACTCATAGAGCGATGCTACGGTTCAGCATGGTTCCGGGTTCAAGTCCTGGCTGTGTAGAAAATTTTGAATGCATTTTTCAAAATTATTTTACTTATTTAATAGTAACATTTCTTAAGATATTAAAAATTGAAAACTAGTGGAATTTAGTGATAAATATCACAGGTGTGATATCAAAGTTTTTATTAGTTGTTTTTTTTTAAAGTGCTTAAGCACTCATAATAAATGAAATTAATGAAAGAGCTAGTTCTTAGGGGCACTTGAAGTTACCCTGAAACTGAAACCAACGCCATCGTCCTAACTAATATTATAAATGCGAAAGTAACTCTGTCTGTCTGTTACCTTTTCACGGCTAAACTACTGAACCGATTGAATTGAAATTTGGTACAGGGGTAGTTTATGGTCCGGGAAAGAACATAAGCTATGTTTTATCCCGAAATTCTCACGGGATAGAGAAATATGCGGGTGAAACCGCGGGGCACAGCTAGTATTTCATAACAATACCGCAAATAATATTTTGGTCTATACATTTACGTGATAGCTTAAATTAAGTAATTCTATGAACTACCAACTGTTTCATTAGAATTGTTATAGTCATATTGAGATCGTCATTATGTCAAAATTAAAAACAATTGACAATTATTTATTAAATGACGTAACATTTCATATCCCTGCCCCCGTTTTGTGTTAAGAAACGTCTTGTGTGAAAGAAAAGAAGTTTTTCAATTGGAAAATTGATAACATGTGGCTATGGCTATAAAAAAATTGAGTAGCACACGTCTATACTCATGTCGATAAAAAATAGGTATATGTTTTTAAGTAGAAACTGTACATCTTCGATATTAACTATACAACATAGATATTAACTATACGACTTTGATATTAACTATACAACTTAGATATTGACTATACAACTTAGATATTATCTATACAACTTTGATATTAACTATACAACATAGATATTGACTGTACAATTTTGATATTAACTATACAACTTCGATATTAACTATACAACATAGATATTAACTATACAACTTCGATATTAACTATACAACTTCGATATTAACTATACAACTTTGATATTAACTATTCAACTTCGATATTAACTATACAACTTCGATATTAACTATACAACTTCGATATTAACTATACAACTTCGATATTAACTATACAACTTTGATATTAACTATACAACTTCGATATTAACTATACAACTTTGATATTAACTATACAACATAGATATTAACTATACAACATAGATATTAACTATACAACTTTGATATTAACTATACAACATAGATATTAACTATACAACATAGATATTAACTATACAACTTTGATATTAACTATACAACTTAGATATTAACTATACAACTTTGATATTAACTATACAACTTCGATATTAACTATACAACTTTGATATTAACTATACAACTTTGATATTAACTATACAACTTCGATATTAACTATACAACTTTGATATTAACTATACAACTTTGATATTAACTATACAACATAGATATTAACTATACAACTTCGATATTAATTATACAACGTGGATATATTTCATATAGTCCAAGGAAATTATGACCAAAAAAATCTTAAATTTTTTCGTCCCCCATCCACCAAGCCCGTACAGAGCTATTAAGAACTTCATACAAAAAAAAATAGAAGCTACCTTACACCTTTATATTCGTAGTAATTTTAATTACATACCCATTGTATTATAACTTACTAATTAACCGCAAACTATGCATTTTCGGCTCACGTGGCTAATAGGCTATATACCTATACCCTTCACACCTCGTTAGCTAGACACACCAGGTCTAACTTCACTGGAAATTAGGCTTAACGAGAGTAACATCGGAGCCGGATAATCATGAATGATGTTCATATAATTATAGGATCCAAATGCGTAACATTTAGTGCGTTGTTTGTGATTCAAATTAGCATCAAAATGAGAGTTGCAAATCTGGATATGTTTAAAAGACTGACTTACTGACTTAACGACACAATTCAAACTATTAAACCCTGAGGCACGTAAATAGTGATTATGACGTAAGCATCCGCTAAGAAAGAAAAAAAATCGCAACCTCAAGGTAGAAGCTTTAAAGGTGACTATTTACGAGTCATTTGAACTAATCAGTCTAGAAATAAAACTGTGCGTCACTCCAAAGTTTTAGGTGAAATAGATTTCTCCACTGGTACTTATTTTTTTTATTTTATTACATATCTAAAATCGCCCCTGTGATTGACGACCATTTTTAGATGGACGCCAGTTCGACTGATCTGTTAAAATGACTCATCAATGACCACCTTTAAATACAAAATTACGTTACGTTTAATATAAAAGGGTACCTATTATAAAGGTGAAATTCAATGCAACCCTTTAGTTTGTCTTCCCCATTCTCAAACACATTGCACTTGACAGCATTTAATAACATATAAAATAATACGAAATACGGTGCATCAGAAATAAGGATAAAGTATATAATAATTTGTTATTTTACAACACGGAAAAAAACTTATTTTTAGTTATGAAAAACAATTGAAATTGCGTCACTGTTACAGTTACCGATACATTTGCATAAGTTTGTATTTTGTTACTGTATTAATTTATATATTAACTTAATTGTTTATTCAATTAATAACATTAGTAAACACACAAAAGGTTTTACATCAAAGTCCATTGTCGCCAAACAAATGATATAACATCAAAAGAAAATATACAACTAGAAATTAAAAGACTTCATTTTGTTAAGCAGAAAAACGTTTGCCCTACGAAGCCTTATAACGACGTTACGAAGTACTAACTATACAATAACGAGTGGAAACTTTATATTTTGCAAACAATTCAATAAAAAAAAAAACTATATTTGGACATTCGAATTTATATGTATATATTTTTCTGTTTTTAATTTTGCAATGGTTTGTAGTTAAGTAACAAAATTTGTTATATTATAATATATTTATTTATCATTTTATTATTGTAGACGTTTTAGATAACATAGGTTTTATGAAATGCGTCAACTACTAATCTGCGTACTTTAATATATACTACCAGCGCCCCGCGGTTTAACCCGCGTAGTTCCCGCTCCCATGAGAATGCGGAGATAAATTATGTTAAAAACCTACCCCTTGAATCACTCTATTTATTAAAATAAACCGAATAAAATCCGGTGCGTAGTTTTAAAGATTCAAGCATACATACAGACAGACAGCAACAGCGACTTATATGACTTTATAACTGTATGACTTTTATAACTTAATATGATATGACTTTATAACTGTATGACTTTTATAACTTAATATGATATGACTTTATAACTGTATGACTTTTATAACTTAATATGATACGACTTTATAACTGTATGACTTTTATAACTTAATATGATACGACTTTATAACTGTATGACTTTTATAACTTAATATGATACGACTTTATAACTGTATGACTTTTATAATTTAATATGATACTACTTTATAACTGTATGACTTTCATAACTTAATATGATACGACTTTATAACTGTATGACTTTTATAACTTAATATGATACGACTTTATAACTGTATGACTTTTATAACTTAATATGATACGACATTATAACTGTATGACTTTTATAACTTAATATGATACGACTTTATAACTGTATGACTTTTATAACTTAATATGATATGACTTTATAACTGTATGACTTTTATAACTTAATATGATATGACTTTATAACTGTATGACATTTATAACTTAATATGATACGACTTTATAACTGTATGACTTTTATAACTTAATATGATATGACTTTATAACTGTATGACTTTTATAACTTAATATGATATGACTTTATAACTGTATGACTTTTATAACTTAATATGATACGACTTTATAACTGTATGACTTTTATAACTTAATATGATACGACTTTATAACTGTATGACTTTTATAACTTAATATGATACGATTTTATAACTGTATGACTTTTATAACTTAATATGATATGACTTTATAACTGTATGACTTCTATAACTTAATATGATACGACTTTATAACTGTATGACTTTTATAACTTAATATGATATGACTTCGCAATTACAGACATGGTAAAAGAGGTTCATCACCTTAAGATCTATTTTCGTTTGTTCAGTATGAGCGATATCTGTATTTCCAATTGAGTATGACGTATTGCATCGTTAGACGTAGTTCATAGGTATTATACTATTTTGAACCTAGTTGTTATACTATGTTAGTATTATTTCATATGCAGTTGTCTGCTTAGTGTTTAGTTTCAAAAGGTGTTTAGAGATTTGACATACAAAGATGTTTTGAAAACAGACAAAGGTTTTCTTAATGTGACTATACAGGCATAAGTAGATGGTGATTAGGGTCTGATGATGGAGTTTCTATTGACAAATTATTAATAAAATTCAAAATATTAACACACTAAAAGGTATTTTAAAGTTTCACTTAACTTTCGCTACGTTTTATTAGTTCATTGTTCCAAAAAAAACTTTATTATTTTAGTTTATAAAAATGTGAGCTCCGATTTGTTGTCACAACAAAACTGTTTACTTGTTACCGATTTTTTTATAGGTACAGTAGGTACATTTCAAAAAGTAAGTATACTTATGTGATGTTTTTTTATTTAGATGTGAGTGACAATGAGTTCCTGGAATTCTACGACATGCGCTTGTACCAAACAGGCCGTTTTGGAAACGCGCCTCCATATGGTACAAAACTGAAGCGCAAATGCATCATTAAAAAAAGTAAGTGCACAACTAGTGTTAAGGTATAAGTTGGTAGTCGACTGCAGACAGCAGCAGCAGACCACATGTCGTCGCCTAACGTCATGATGATCGTCAACTTCGCTGTCTGTTGCTCGGTGACGTGAAGCTAGCTTCATGTCGCCCACTACGAATGTAATTTCATAGAAATCCATACAAACCAGTAGTGCCGCGGCGAACGTGTGGGTCTGCGGCTACCAACTTATACTTTTATCGCTATTCCTATAACATCCCACGGCCCCTGTTCCTTTCTACCTACTAATATTATAAATGTTTAATATTGCAACTTTGTATGTTTGTGAGTTTGGATGATTGCTACTCTTTCACGCAAATTTACTGTATTGATTTAGATTAAATTTGGCACCGATGTTCCTTATAACTACGAATAACACATAATATACTTTTTATCTAGAAATTCCAATTACTTTCAACTAGAAAGATATCCTGAGAAGTACCTAATACATTATTTTTAAGTGTGCGTATAATATAATACATAAGTATCTAAGACTATCATCCTGCGGTTTAACACCTCCCGTCGTTAATTACACGCCTGTATTAACTTATGATAGGATGACCTATTAAAAAATACTGTCACTTAATAACGTCATGATAAGTACGTACCAAAACTAGCGCATATAACATTAAAACGACTACACTAAACTGGATTATAATATTTTATGAGCAACATTTATGTGAAATATTGAAACTGCGTCTGTGCGAAGCCAAAAAATTGATTGCAAATATTAATAAAATTCCCGTTCGGGTGCATTTGTTCCCAGACACAAAGAGGGTGGTTTAACATGCTGAAAATATGTATATCTGTGACATCGTAGCTAAAAAAAATTGTCGTATAGTTTTCGACACATCGTTTTGGTTATAACTTGTTTTTTATTTAATTTTCTCAGATTACAAGACAAAAGTCTTATACGACTTATTGTTCGTTTTATATATTGTTACACGATTAATGGTAATTTTGAGTTACAACTATATTAATTACTTTACAACAAATATAGGCTTTATATTATTGGACAACTTTGCTTTAATCGAAAATACTAAATTAAAACTGCATTAAAATCCGTCACTTGGTCTAAAAGATTTAAGCTTACAAGCAGAGCTATTTTGTTATATACTAAAGAATGCAGAAAAAAGAAGAAAAATAAAATAATATTAAATATATGGAATAATATATTATGGAATATAAGATTAAATATATCATTTTATACTTTATGAACAATCATATTATTGTAGCATCTAATGACCGTTCCCAATACTACAATTATTAAACAATTATACAAACCTCTGTATATCTGTAATTTAACAAACATTTATTGGCACATATAAAGAGTTTTGTATCCATTGACAAGCCAGATTATAGATTAAATACCAATAAATTATAATATAATTATTCAATTCAAATTAAAATATTTGTACACCGGTAACGGTAGAATATGTGAAACATGAAATTAATTGTAATTATCTATAACTAACATGTTCTAAACAAATAAAGACTATTTCATTTCATTTGAATCGAATATTGGAAACGACCGTTAGTCAACTATAACTCACTACCTTTCTGTGAAACTGTCTGACCCGCACAATGGTACACCAACCTGGCGACCGTCTAGCCAAACTATACCGAAGTTTGATCTAAATTATTAGTCGTGGGGCTGCAAAAGATAATTTTATTAAGAGAGCACCTACATCCGCAATGAAATTAGTTTTATTATTCAATGAACTGAAATAGTTCCTAAAACTGATCTAACAAAGGGTTTCAAATTCGTTGAGGGAGGAAGGGGGCTAAATATTCTTAGATAATTTAATTAGATATTTTTTAATAAGAAATTTATGAAAACTATAAAATATTGCAAGATTTCATAAAAAAAAATCATCTAAATTAAAAAGTATTTTAAGAAGAACAGTTTTTAGAACAATTTTTTTCAATGTTAGAAATTTAATTTTTACAATGCAATTATGACATTACTTCTATTCAAAGTAAGAAACTCGTAGGAAGCTCCCTGCATACCTTTTAATCAAAGCTAGTAAAGTTTATATAGCTTCGGAAACTTTGTCTTTTTTAACTATAAAATTAGTTATCTCACGACTCAATTGAACTATGAATATTGCGGTTCTAAATGAAAGATAGAAAACAAAAAGTTGGTAGGTTGTAAAATTGAATATTCTTTAAAAAAAATTGAAAGCGACAATAAAACATCTCATTATAGAACTGAAATATTTAACAACGTTGCGTAATACTCGGCTAAATTATTCAAACAGAAAAAAAACCAATAACTGTTTGTTTGTCAAAATCGAATGTACAAACCAAAAATATGACAAAGTAGTTAAAGAAGTTATAAGGGTTTCAAGTTGGCCCGAAATTACCCAATTAAGTTTCCAATAAAAATAAAACATCTTGCATCTGACTATATCTAAGAAATGAATAGATACATTTTAATATAATTTCTTAGAATTTGAGGGTGCATAAAACGATTCCCGTTTAAGTTGAATTTACAGTAGGATGCGGTAAATGGATTCTAGGAACTGTATGAGGGTCTGAGAGCGGACGGCGTTTCTTAGAGCTATTTACTTTGATCTAGAATTCGCTGTAACTTTGTAGATGCTTTGTAACATGACAGGACGATGTTTCTAGGTTAAAAGGTATTCGTGTAAAATTAGTTTTAACACTTTTATATTCATAAGATAAAATTTGATATTTAATCGATTTAGCGTGTAACATCTATGTTTTTTTTTCCTTAATTTCTAAATTATATTTTTTTAATCTGTTATTTTCTACGCATAAGGCGATAAAAAAGAGTCAGATAGAGATTACAAACAGGTTTATAATTATACGGAAAATTGTTTAAACATCACGTTAAAGCCACGACTTCGATAAAATATTAATGGACTTCGCACACTGGTCGTAGCACATCGTAGTTTTATCATATCTCTACGAAAAAGTTACTAGGCTACGCCTCGGAGCATTCAACGCATCTCGTACTCGTAGCAATAATTATATTTCACCGGTATATTAACACTATACTCTACTATTCAATTTCAACTTTATTTTCATCCAAATTCAACTTTATTTTAAACTTCAATTTCAACTTCAATATCAACTTTTTATTAACTCCAATTTCAACTCATATTTCAACTTCAATTTAAACTCTATTTCAACTTTATTTTTAACTTCAATTTCAACTTTTTTTTAACTCCATTTAAACTTAATTTTCAATTTCAACTTTATTTAAAATTTTAATTTTACCTTCAATTTCAACTCCAATTTCAACTTTATTTTTAATATCAACTTCAATTTCAACTTTATTTTCAACTCCAATTTCAATTGTACTTCCAACTCCAATTTCAACTTTATTTTCAACTCCAATTTCAACTTATATTTCAACTTCAATTTAAACTCCGATTTCAACTTCAATTTTAACTTTATTTTCAAGTTCAAATTTAATTTCAATTTCAACTTAATTTTAAATTTCAATTTTATTTTCAACTCCAATTTCAACTTTATTTTCAAATTAATTTTCAATTTCTACTTTATTTTCAATTTCTACTTTATTTTCAACTTCAACTTTATTTTCAACTTCAATTTTAACCTTATTTTAAATTTCAACTTAATTTTAAATTTTAACTTTATTTTCAACTCCAATTTAACTCCGATTTCAACTTTAATTTCAACTTCAATTTCAACTTTATTTTCAACTCCAATTTCAACTTTATTTTCAACTCCACAATTTCAACTTTATTTCCAACTCCAATTTTAACTTCTTTTTCAACTTTGATTATATACTTACTTTAATTTTAATAATCAATATCCTCTTAATGATTTAGAAGACAAAACTTATAATTGGGACTATTTGAAGTGAAAAAAGAAAAATATTTACTTTGACACACATATCAATCAATTCAATTCAAGATAATGTAATGGGTCTTTTTCCAGACCTCCATAACCTATTGTTCTCGAAAAATAAACTTTCATTCGACCGAGTAGTAGAGTAACGGTTATTATTGATGTTGCGGTTATGTACAAAATTGTACTACAAAATAAAATAAATAAAAATATAATTTTAAATAAATTATTTTTTTGAAACTCAAACCTATCGATAACGATTACGATACGACAAGACACCGACACGACACGATTTGTGTGTGAAGGCTCCATTAATAGCTGTTAATTGATTTAAAATCAATTCAAGCTGTGACCAGTGGAAAAATAAATATCAGTATGTAAAATAAAAGTCTGTTTCATCCGATTCGCCAGTTTTTGAAACTGTTTGGTTCTGACTTTGTAATTTCTGATAGAGCGGTAGTTATTTTCGCAATAATATTTTTTTATTAATACCAAATAACGCCCTGTAGTGTTTTAAAAAATTTACGCGATCCGGGTACCTTGCTAAAATGTTGTAAATCAGTGATTTAAATTTTTGAATTGTTAGTTACCACCATACTTACTAATAACTGCCGTAAAGTTCCTTTTGAAAAGTTCAACGCAGCCGGGTTCTAATCCCAGTTTATATGAAACTTTTAGAGATGTAGATATTTTCTCATTTTGTATGTCCCACAAACAAAGGAAAGACTTGAATTTTTGATAATAATAAGTGACACTAATTACTTCAAATTACGAAAAAATCTTCACTTAAAAAAAAAACAACAAAATACAAAAAAAAAAATTCTTCTCTTCAATCAAATATTTAAAAAAAAACCGGCTCCCACCGACTTCAAATAAACGTTAAAAAGGTAAAAGAGCATTGAAAATTAAAAAGGCGTCACATTAGTTGAGTGCAATCGAACGCAACAAGTATAATAAAGGTCCGTCTAGTCTCAAGTACTCGACCGCCGCAACCGATAGGAGCATTTAACTGAAACCGACCGTGAAATTACCTTTAATATACCTGTTTACTGTTGCAAATAATATCTTAGTAACATGAGCGGACAAAGTCGCAGCATAGTAAAAACGTAGCTATTAGTCTAAAGGTGCCGATAGATTACGTAGCAAAACATGTTTTATAACAAAGTTATTAAACATGTTTTATAACATAGTCATTAAACATGTTTTATAACATAGTCATTAAACATGTTTTATAATATAGTCATTTTACATAATTTATCAGGATGAGAAAAGCAAAGCCTTTCTAATCCAACATTTTATACAGTTTTATGGTACATTCATTTCAAATCTGTCGGAAACACCGACAGATTTGAAATTTAACATAGTTATTTCGATGATGAGTAGAAAATCGTTAAAATATTATTTTGTAATTGAAATAAAAAAGAGGGTATAAAACTTAAATTTGTAACATGTTACATAATCTAAACGCACCTTAACGGTAGACGATGGGGCAGGGAAAGACTAATATCGCTCAATTTATTAAAAACTATCTGTATGTTGTTTGTAAAACGTAGAATAGAAATATTTAGACAGCGGGTGTAGTTACAAAAAACTTTACAAATATTTACTCTAATTTATTTTCACAAAATATTTTTTCTAAAAAATACAAAATAGATTTAATTCTTTTATAGATTTAATTTTATTCTATTACAAAATATTATCGTGAACCAACTAGAACACATTAAAACGCGTTAACCATTTTCAAATTAATAACGAACATTTTGAAATTACACATTATGTTGCGCATAACATTTTTTAAATTAATATATGCACATAGTATCCATTGCGCATTACATAGCGCCGTTCCAATAATTATTTATCCTGCAAACTGCGCAAGTACGAGTTCAGTCTGTACAAGGGGATTGCAACCACCGTCTGGAACGCCAGTTCGCTCTTAGTGCACCGGTTATTCGGACGTATACGCTTCGTACACACGACCGACATACCTCGTACAATGTCTAACTTGAACATCACGCTCAATGAGTTGATGAGTGGACTTTCGCTTGTAGCGGTCGTCTACAAATTCGCTGTTGTCATTTTCATGCTCGTGACTGTGCCACTGGTGCACAGGTATTTAGGGGAGGATCATGAAGAACAAGAGGAGGAATATCGTGAGGACTCGAATGACAATGGCCCCGAAGACTAACCGTAAAGGACCACTTTTTCATTTTTTTTATTTTGTTATTTTTTTAATTTTATTTCTTCTTATGTATTTTCATGCGCTCTTTTTGTTTTTGTATTTAAGTTCTTTGATTTAAATATGTGTTTTTTTATGTTTTAGTTTAAATTTGTTTTTTTTGTTCTTTTTTCTTTAACTTAATTTAGCAAAAAATAAATTGGCGACAAAATTCTAAATTAAAAAATAAAATCCCCTAAACAAAATTAAAGTGGACTTCAAGTAACTTCAAAATTCCAAAAGCTTAAAAAAACTTGAAATAAAAATAAATTGGGAACTCAAAACTTCAACTGGCTGCAACTTACTAATTTCGGTAACAATAAATTAACCAAACAAAAAAATAACAAAATAAATATATACAATAAAAATAATTTCAAAATTAAAATTTTATGGTGATTGTCACTGGACATGTAGTGAAACCAAGAGTGCCAATATTAAATTAGTAGAACAGACATAGTATTGTTGATGCATTGTGGCCAGATATATCCATGAGTTTAATTTGACGTGCGATACTCAACCAGCCAACGAAATACCACCACTAGTCTTCGAAAATCGCAGTAAGTAATACATTTAATATTTTTAAAAGATTTTAATAATATTTATTTATTATTTATTTATTAAGGCACATCAACAGGATAACATATTTAACATTTACAGAATTAGAAAAAAAAATACAGTTCTAATATGTATCCCAATAATAGTTGTGCACAACATTTACAAATAAAAGACGTAATACAATTAAAATTAAATACACTTAAAAACTAATAAAAATTAAATTTATAATAAAAAAAGGTTATTTAGTCTGAAACAAGCTAATTACTTTGTGTCTAATATTAAAGTTACCTTACGAAAATTTAATTTTGCTTATTTGAATAATATTTTTTAAATGTTTAATATTGATTTTCTAGTAATTATATGAATATTTGAATCGTTTGAATTTGCGAAATCGTGAAAAAAGCGTTGTTACATAATTATATTTGTCTCATAGGTGGTATACAGATTGATTAAAAAAATATTAATTTAAATTAGAAAAAAATATAAAAACAGAAATGACAAAAATAAAAAGTTACAATTTATTTTAAACTTACAAATAAATTTAACATCCATTTAAAAATAAATTTTTACATTATTATTTAATTCTCACTTAACATACGAACATACCAACTGATAATTATATTTACTGTGACACGATATTCACTAAACGGGTTGTGGGCTCAAAGCGTTGATTTTTAAAATAAATTACGCGGCTTTAAAATAAATTTCGTAGTTTTAAAATAACTTTTCTCGAATATATGAGAAAATTTGGTCTGGGCGTGTCAGAATATGTAGGCTATTCAATTGACCTAGTGACGGTGCACACATAAGTATGAAATAAAACGTTATTCAAGATATATTTTTATACTGTTAATTTTATTGAGTGATTGTTTAAAATTAGAAGAATTAAAATTTCAAAAACTAAACGAAACTAAAAAGTCACGAGATATTACCAAAAGACCTCAATAGAAATGCGTCGAAGAAGATGAATTGTATAAATCTTATTGTTGTAATATTTTTTAAATAAAACAAAGACATTTTCTCCTATAAAGTTGTAACAATTCCGCTGTGTGCAAGAGATCTCAGATTCGATTTCTGACGGGATAAAGGTTAGATTAGTTTTTTTTTAAATTTGGGATATTTGTGATGTAAGGCTGTGGGTCAAGTTAATGCTGAAAAAGGTTTAAAAAATAACAAATTTAAATTACGAAGCGCATTCCGCAAGCCTTCGACAAAATGGCGGATTTAATTTTAAAACTTTTAATATTTCCAATCATAATTTTCACATAATATCATATTTGAATTTTAAAATTAGGGCTGGTACGAATAGAAGTTCTATTTTCAAATTCAATCTAATATATAAAATTCTCGTGTCACAGTTTTCGTTGCCATACTCCTCCGAAACGGCTTGACCGATTCTCATGAAATTTTGTGAGCATATTCAGTAGGTCTGAGAATTGGCCAACATCTATTTTTCATCCCAAAATTCTTACGGGAACGGGAACTACGCGTGTGAAACCGCGGGCCGCAGCTAGTATGATATAAATGTATCTGTATGAATTCTTGTAAAAACTAGCGATGATAATTTTAAGTACATAAACTTAATTTTACTATAGCTATTTTTACAAGAAACTGGCTATCTCACAGGTGCACCTCACACCACCAAATATTTTTTAAATTTCTGTATTTTTTATACAAACCTTAGCTAAAAAAGAAACATTTATAGGGTCACAAATGGCCACAAACATAATCTGTTCAGGTGACAGCGTCGCTGTAATCGCATCATTAAGTTAAAAGATTGTTACTGTCATGAAAATGTTTCCAAATGACGTTAGAGTCAAGGACAACAGTAACTTCCAATTTGGGCCACAGGCACAGAAAATATTGTGGCACAATATACACGTACACCATAGTCATCGTCAGTCTGTAATCGTCCAACGTCCACTGCTAGACAGAAGCCTTTCCCATCTACTCGTATTATATGCGTACAAATCGATATTAATTTTTATTTATAGTATAAATATTCTATTTGCACTTCATACTTAGGGCCTATTTCACGATTTACTCTCCAAGTAAAGTTTGTTTTGTCTCTTTCTTTCTTTCTTTATATCAAGTGACAAAGACAAAACTTATGGAACTTTACTTGAAGATCGTCAAATAGGCCCTTATTCTTATAAGTATGCAAATATCAAAATATTAATCCTAAATACCAAACCGTATCGGAACCAGTTGAATATTTTGTATCTAAAATAGGGTGCTAATTTCGTAGTTTCGGACAAATACCGTGTTTTTAATAAAAATGTAAATTTAAACTTAGTATATTTTTTTAATTCATCGGGGGGGGGGATGATTACGAAATTGTTAAATATTTAATATTTTGGTTGCGGATTCGATTCCCGAACATAGAAGTGATAATTTATGATATGTTATATAAAACAGTATTGTAGATTCTCTTCACAATGTAATTTATACATATACTCGTAGGCTTCAACAGCCTTCAACTTGATCGGTCTTATTTGCGTTACATTTTAAAACTAGTCTAACAAAACCTAATTAGGCATTTGACACTTGTCAGTCAAATCTGTCACTTTAGTTTTTTGACAGTATTCAAAATTATACTTTTAACAGATTGTAAAACCTGGTTTAGTGCTAAACCAGACAAAAAATGCAACGGAAATAAGGCAGAAAGGGTTTTATGGTATTCAACGATTAAATAACTATTCAATAAAATCATTACTATAACCTGTACTGTAAAGTGATGTACTATATAATACACACGAAGAAGATAAGGTGTACTATCTGTGCATAAACGTAGCGTTGGACACCCTGTGGCCTGGTGGAACGACAACGTTCGCAAAGCGATGGGCAGTGATTGGCAAACAAGAGCTGAAGGTCGGGCTCAGTGGCGTGTATTGGGAGAGGCCTATGTCCACCAGTGGACTGAGGTAGGCTGACGACGATCACTGCGAGTGTCTGTTGCAAAAGCAAATAAATGAGACATTGTTGAAGCGAAGTTCTTTGCCGAGAACTCTTTTTAAGGCATTGCGACATTCAAGAAAATCTTGTTTACAAACCTGTAGAACGGATTAAACTTTATAAATTATTATAGGTATAATGTGTGGATTTCCTTACATTATATATAGGTTCTTTTTTACCTGCTGTGCCGTAGGTTACGGGTTCGAATCTCGCTCGAGACGAACATTTGTATGCATGAACAGTAATGGTTTGTCTTGGTGTGAGTATTTATTAGTTATTCTAGGAATGTACCTATTTACAAAAATAAGTATAAAAGTAATGAGATGATGTAGTGAATGATTATGTTATGTTAAATAAAAAAGTATGTTTATCTAGTATTCATACAAAAATAGTACAATTTGCTTAGGGCGATGTGTCTGATTTACTTATGCACTTATTTATTATATTATAATATATATATAATTTATTATATATATTATTTAATATAATTTATTATATTTATTATATATATATTATAATATATATATAATAAATATGTACTTATATATTTTGTATGTGCAGTGGAGCCAGAAGTAATGAGCATAGTTGTCCCCAAACCAAGCGTATTCACTGATTCCGCATTTTATTTGGTGGATTGCGTGGTTGTCGGATGCAAGCCTGAACCTCAAATCATCTGGATGATCGGCGGCATGGAACTAACGCCCAAACTTGGAGATGTAAGTATCTGTCAATAATATAAAGAAACCACTGCAATGCACTGGTCTGATTTGAAAAATTCTTTCAGAGTAAGATTAGCCCAGCTTAAGGGCTCCTAAAATAGCCAGATTTAATTTTACTTGTTTTTTGAGGGAAATTTGAGGATAAAAATTAAATTGCTATATTTACCTAATTACCTATCTAGTTTTTTAAGAGAAAGAGTTTATTCATTTCGACTTACAATATTAATTCCGAAGTTACACAAACACAGTGTTATTCACATTTTTGTGCAGCACTACACACCACGCTTACACTATCACGAACAGTCTTTAGCAGACACACGTCTGACATAAAGCGCACTTGGACTTTACTCAAACTTCTGTGTCACATCACATTATACAGATTGTCTATGTGGTTTGACAGATTACTTGAAACATATACAAACTACCCAAACTTGAAAGCATAGTTTGAGATAAGTCTAAGCTTTATAAAGCTAACAATTTAAGCCTTAGTTCCTAACAGGTTTTTGCTCTGTTAGTATAATTATCCAGGCTTTCGTTGCGTAAAAAATCTGCGCAGACGTTTTGTATCTGGGATGAGAATGACCCACGCATTATGGCTAAAATATCACTCAAATGTTTATATATGTCAATCTAATTATTAATATTGTACATATAATATTGTACCTATTTATTATATTGTTAGTTAGAAAATATGTACTGGAATAGCTTGTAGGATCTTTCTGAGTAGGTAGGGTTGAAATTACGAGTAATCGAGAACAGGAAGACATTTCATTCCATTGAGGTTTACATTCATTACGACTTAAGAGGTTATATAAAAAATAAACAATAATTACTTTATATTTAATATTTAGCATTGTTTTATTCAAAAGTGTAAAACTATTTGATTTTTATTTACTTATGTATTATAATATTATTTGCTATAAAAATTAAATGTGGCCTTTTGTAAGAATTCCATAACAATGGGATTATTTTTATATTTTCCTTGCTATAACTTCGGAAAAAACTCGTACATTTGTAAAAACTAGCGCACTCATACAGTTTAAAAACTAGCGCACTCATACAGTTTAAAAACTAGCGCACTCATACAGTTTAAAAACTAGCGCACTCATACAGTTTAAAAACTAGCGCACTCATACAGTTTAAAAACTAGCGCACTCATACAGTTTAAAAACTAGCGCACTCATACAGTTTAAAAACTAGCGCACTCATACAGTTTAAAAACTAGCGCACTCATACAGTTTAAAAACTAGCGCACTCATACAGTTTAAAATCTAGCGCACTCATACAGTTTAAAAACTAGCGCACTCATACAGTTTAAAAACTAGCGCACTCATACAGTTTAAAAACTAGCGCACTCATACAGTTTAAAAACTAGCGCACTCATACAGTTTAAAATCTAGCGCACTCATACAGTTTAAAATCTAGCGCACTCATACAGTTTAAAATCTAGCGCACTCATACAGTTTAAAAACTAGCGCACTCATACAGTTTAAAAACTAGCGCACTCATACAGTTTAAAAACTAGCGCACTCATACAGTTTAAAAACTAGCGCACTCATACAGTTTAAAAACTAGCGCACTCATACAGATGATAGACAGATGGCCAAATGCTTGTTTTTTAGAATTTGCATGCGTTTTTATTGCTTAAAATTGTATTTTTTGTGAAGTATTTGTTGGCGAACATATATTGAAACACAGGTCTTAGTTGCATACAAATATATTTAAAAAAAAATTTACCTCGATTTTTCAATCAGGTTTTACTAACTATGGGCACAAATCATGAATGATTTCCTTTTTGAAATATCGTTAGAATTTCAGAATAAAAACTATTCTATTTGATATCAATGTTTATAAATAACTTAATTTAATTTAAATCGGCCTAGCCTTCTTGTGTCATTTAATGGTAAAAAAACTGCCTGTTTAACTCGAAGCATCGAGATAAATAATATTAAATATGTTTATACACGTTTATGACCTGTGTTTTAATAAAAAAACATTTTATTTTTGCTAAAGTGTGTTTTGGTTTGAATATTAGTTTGCGTATAAAAATATTTTTTATTTGAACTTTTGTTTAATTTTTTTTTACTAAAATCTTACAGCAAAAAGTAAAAGGTAAATACACTATTTCGACATTGAAATACAAAGCAAGTTATTCCGATAACAATAAGAAACTAACTTGCCGGGCGAAAACCATTTCGAACGAGGTTTACGAAACCAGTATCACGCTGAAAGTGAAACGTAAGTCAATGTGTGTTCTAAAAGTAGATAGACAGTTTGAAATACCGATAAAATAACATGAAAATCGATTTCGCAGCTCCCCCTTCCATCTGCGTAAATATAGATAAGCAAGTTATTCGTGTAGTTAAAGGAAAACCACAAGTAGCCTACTGTAGGATTCGCAGCGCCGTTCCAATAAAGGCCTTTACGTGGACATTTCCAGATTCTACAGTCGTTGTTACATTCCCAGAAGTAAGTCAATCATTCAAAGGTTTTACAACTAACTTTTTTACTAACCCCTCGGACTATAGGTACTTATACTAATAAAAGTAACTTCAAATATTTTTGTGCCAAGTTTTATGGACCAAAAGTCTGAAATAAAGTCATATTATATATTGATATGTATTCGTAATGAATTATTTAAATGTAGCACATTTCCGGGAACTGATCCTAAGTGGATATATAAAGCTGTGTTCATTTAGTAAAAAAATGTTTAAAAAAACTATATTAATATTCAAGAAGTATTCAAATTATTTTATTAAAAAACCAGCCAAGTATGTGTCAAATGTAAATCTACCATCACCGTTTGGAAATAACACCGAGACACACACAATCCGAGAAGAATCGGCATTTTGAGGTCATGGTAATATTTTGGGAATGTAGTGAACAAAATGTTTTTTGCTTTAAGTGTTCGAGAGAAGACATATTTTTTTAAACTTTCCAAAGCTTAACTGAATATTTTTGTTAACTCCGCCGGTGCCACAAAATTATAAGTACTTATTAGGTAAGTACTTATATACACCCTTATTTTGAAATGATGGGACTTATTAAAATCAGAATATCTGTAGCAGTAACTGAATCCATATATCCAATAAAAATATCAAAAATGATAGTCGATTACTTATCTTTAAAAAATACTAAATAAATGTCGTATATATATACCAGACGGCACACTAGCTATCAAGTATTCTGTGACGGCTCGGGTCGATGACCGCCCTCAGCTGTGTATCGCAGCGTTCGCCGGTTGTTCGGTGTAGAATAACAATAAAATTCGGCGGGATTTTGAAAAACTTTAACTTATCATAACTTTTTAAATAAAAGCAAAAGAAAAAAACTAACTTAACTATTATATTGTCACCCGTCGTTTACATTAGCTGTGTGATTAAGAATCTCGAATTCAAAATAGGGGTGTATACAGGTGGTGTCGAAATTTGAATTTATTTTACCAAGTTCACTTAAATATTTTATCTTGTACATTCATGCAAAAAGCAGTTCTCTAGTTTTAGTTGATAGTCTCTATAATATTGGCAGCGGACGAACATGGCAAAGTTAAGGGTTCCTTATTAGGACAAATGGAACTCTAAAACGCATTTACACAGCACACAATTACACTGTGACACATTTCTCCAATGACTTTTGAGCGGCTCAAATTTTACTTTGCTATTAATATTGGGAATACAATCACAAAAATACATCAGTCTAAATGTCGCGAAACAACGTAACGTTCAATAATATTTTACACTAGCAGCGCCCCGCAGTTTCACCCGCGTAGCTCCCACAGTTGGATATACAGACATAAAATCCTACATACACGCTAAAATGATTAAACCGATTTAAAAAAAATTTGGAACTAGAAATAACTATTTCAGCATGGTTAATGCTTACTGGAATGGGATTTACGCGGTAAAGTCGTGGAGCTGACCGAATTAAGTGTAATAGTGAAAGAATTTTTGAAATCAGTGAATTATTACGTTATTCAGTCAAGTATAGATACTAATAACATTTGTTTCGTTTAAGCTTAAACTATTTCGTCCCATGGTGCCAGAAGAACAAATTGCTTTGCGCCACGTTTTCGACAAATCATATGAATATGATCATGTTAGTATATTAGAGTGGATACCAGGCGAAAACGCAGTAGGAAACCTAATCTGTTACCCGGACCGACGACCTGATGAAGTTTACGTTCCCTGTCGATTTTCGCTCATTCAAGGTGGGCCACCTGAGCGCCCCGACTGTACCATTACAAGAGAGGAACCAGACTCTGTGATAGTACGATGTAAAGAAAGTGAGTATTTTACACAAACAGTTATTAGTAGATCGTAATAATATACTTAGTACAAATATTATACAGAAACCAATTATTCTTCAATTTCACACTGGTTTTTTTTACTTAAAGTCCAGGAAATCGTTTGCATTATTTTAACGAAACTGTGTAAAGTAGATTCACTCTTTATAACATTAGCAATCTATTAATAAAAGTCCCGTCGAAACCGGTTCGGTTATAAGCGAAAACAAACAGATATACAGACTATTTTTTAAGTTATATAGCTTTATAATAATATGTTTTTATTTTAATAAACTTAAGAGAATAGTACAGAATATTGATATAGTAACAAAGTGTAAGTAGGTCTATTTGTCTAATATGTTCAACGTATGTAATGAGAGGCAGTTTATATCATTTTGGCTATTTTCAGTGTGGCACGAGGGTGATAACGTTACTACTTATTTGGAGATGTACCGCATGGGAACTAAGCATTTAATTACGTCAATGAGCAGTCCCTACGGTTGTTTTACCGTGAATAACATCCCAAAAACTCTTAACGCAAGGGCTTTATTGTATACCAAATCGGCTACTGGCACGAGTCCCATATCATACCACAATTTGCTATACAATCCGAGTGAGTAATATTTACTATTATACTTACGGTTTCCGTTTATTGTTATAACTATATAATTTGATAATTTTTTGGTTCCTTTTTATCGTAATATATCTCAAAGCACTCCGAAATATTGGGTTTGCGCTATTTCGTACGATATTTATTAATACGTAGGCAACCGCGAGAAAAGAAATGGGAGTGAAACCGCGGGTGTAGTTTACATTGTTTATGTCAATATATTTGTCTTGTCATTTCCAATATGTATTTAATTTCATTTTTTAGCTACTACGCCCAAGCCAACTACGACTACCACGACGGCGATACCGACAACTGCAATGACGATGCCGACCACTACAGCGATACAAACAATAATATACAACCGAACAGCTATCGTCGTTGAAATAGGTACGAATCGACATTCAATGTTTCATTAATGTTTTTGTACATCAATAATATAAAAATCAATGCCACTTTTGGTTGTCAGTGTATGTATATATTTTTTTTTAACTTTAACGATTTTTTATTAAGTATTTCACTTTATACCGAGCCGCTAGTATATTTATATATCAAAAGAATCACGGAATCTTTACATTTACCGCATGATTCTTTCCTTTTAAAATGAATACTTCGCACGTTCGTTTAATAATAAAAAATGTATTTTTCATCAAACTTTTTGACTTTACTAATATAACTTTTATTTTCCCAGATACAAATGAAGATGTTAGGAATGGCCTTAAAGTGGGAGTGGTAACACTGATCATTTTATTAGTAATGTTCGCTGCGATGGCAGTCTGGGTTATTAGAAGGAGATCACAAAGGAACCGCAATATACAAAATGGTAAGTCGAACTTAGTCATTAGGAATTTAAGTCTTAGTTTATTAAAACACAAATCTTAACTATAAATTATTTCCTAGAAGTTTAATTATTATTATTTATTATACACCTGTGAATTGATACTCTGATTCAAAAACTAACGATCGCGATTTTTTTTAAATTATGATCGCGAATTCTTTTTCATTATGAGAAATTGAAGCCACGCGACTGACTGTATTAAATATAATAATGATATTGTTTTACAATATTTTAGTACTTACAATATATGTTATTTCAAGTCTTGTTAATTCATTTAAACTATTAGATGCAGTTGTTTGAGTTACTGATTGAGGTAGAAAATTATTTTTTTTGTTAGCATGACTGATGTTTGAACATAGTCCGATTATTGTGTTCCTTCATAGTATAATGTATTTTCTTATTACAATTGTGTGTCTTTATTACAATTAGGTACTTCTCTCTAAACCAATAATTTAAGATAACAATTAAGAAGTCTCTTTTATAAAAAAGACGCAGGATTGCGATTGTAGTAAAGCAGCCGTGAAATATTTTTTCATTTAAATCGTAACTTCAAAACTTATTTAAGTATTTTTAAATAACGATCTGAATTTGACCTGCTCAAATAATCCCGAAGGTACTTTAACTTTCAATGATCCATCCCGTACAGTCAGTGTCAGAATAAAGGACCTTTTATCTGACGTTGACAGTACAACACGACAGATTTTGAAGAAAATCCATTTACTTAATAAATTCTTTATATCTTTAGAAGCTTTCGAAATGCAACCTCGTTACACTGAAGGAGCCGACTACCAGCCCGACATAGTGGTGAGTTTTACTTATTAATTAAATAAAAAAAATAATCCCCTCCATCATCTCCTTCTGGTAACTAAGTTTGTCACTTGTATTTAGGGTATCAGAAACTACGCACACACTCATTCATTTTATAAATTATTATCAATTATTAATTATTTTAACTAAGTTTTTCACTTGTATCTGGGGTATCAAAAACTACGCATAATTCATTTTATAAATCATATTTTATCTTTGGGAGATGCGCGTGATCAGATTGGGTAACTACTTTTTGGAAATGAGACTTGCTTCGACCCCTAGCAGTAGCGTATATGAATCGCAGTTTAAAAATATTGTATTTTGCTTTAAAGGTCCACCAATAAAGACTCAGTTTTTCTGATATCCTAATCCTGCACTAAAGAAACCCAACGCACCTCGCCGAACCATGGATGGAACCAACAATATATAATATATTTTATCCTCTTGAAATATAATTATAATTAGTTATGGTTAAGTTTGTTTTTATAATATATTTATTATTTGTTTTTTTTTTTATATAGCCACGTCCAGGCGTGTTTGTAGCTGATTACAACACACTCGAAAACCGTGCCGAATTTTATGTTTGAATCAACCGACTGGATATGGGTGTGTTCCAAATTATTCTGTCAACACAAACAACTGACACGGCCAAGTTGTTCTATCGAGCCGTAGACAGAGTATTGAGGAGCGCTACCTTGTCTGGACGTTGATAGGAGAGGTTATTCTATTTTTTTCTTTTTGTTGAAGATGTTAATTAGTTATAAGCTTAAGATATAGAAATAGTCGTTAGACGACTCAGTCGCCAAAAAAAAAGTTAAGTTGTTTATCAGTACCATCTTTTTTAATATATTTTTAATACCGATAAGTCGAATCAAAAGATAAAAAGATATTAATTTCCAATTATTGTAGTTAAATTATTTAATTATTGTTCTATTAATATTATTTAATTGTAATTAATCGTCTATACAAATAAGAATTAATTAACATATTAAGATTTAAATTATTAAATGTACTTGTTAGTAAGATTAAAAGAAAGATAAGATTAAAGTAAGTAAAGTAAAGTAAAAAAAACATTTATTGCCCCATAAAAAAAACAAACACACAATTAAACTTAAAAACTAAACAAATGAAGCAAGAGGAGGCATCTCAGCTGTTACTTTACTTACTACTACTAAAATATTTAATAATTATGAAAATATTTATTCGGGGTGTCGGGAAGTAGCGCCCCCACAGACCTGACGCGCTCCCGGGGGAGGTCCTGGTTCCTCACCTCCACTCGCCTTCACTGGCCGGCGGAGTGAGCACTGACGAGGAACAGGTCCCCCACCTCCGTGCTTGCCTTCATTGGCCGGCCGGAGTGAGCACTGACCAGGAACAGGTCCCCCACCTCCGTGCTTGCCTTCATTGGCCGGCCGGAGTGCAGCCCCACATTTATTCTATTGAAAAAAAAAAAAATGAAAAAAAATAACGTAGATTTAAAAAAAAATGTTTATCTTAAAAATATTATTGTTAATCAACTTTTTAAAATTTTATATCTATTATATTTATATGTCTCTTAGAATTAACTTTATTGAATAGTTCATAATTTCATCTTTAGAATTTTTAACTAATATTGCTTAGGATAATTCAACTTTTTTGTATTAAATTATTATATAAGTATATCATATGGAGAGCTATGCCACACGACGGGTCATCTCGCCGGACTATAAAATTTTACACCACTTCCCGCCTCGTCTCAATTCCGGCGCGAGTGCGGTACATCGCCGGAGAGCGCACGGGACGGCGCCCGTGGGCTACACATTTTCACACGAGTATATGTAGGACACCGGAGTGACACCGGTCAGGAGCGACGCCGTTCGTGTGGCATGGCCCATATTATTAATGTATTCTAGTCATAATAAATTAGTTAATAACACTTGTTAACAAAAATAAAAAAAAATTGGGGTTGTATATTCGTCACATAGTTAATTTGTCACATTTTTCAAAATCCGTTATGAAACTAAATTCGTCACACCGACAAAAAATATATTTAAATTCATTCTATACAGGCTGGTCCAACTAGAACGATCTGTGGGGGAAGTCTGAAACTATAAGAGATACAAAGATTTGTTCTTAGGAACCATGTCAACCATTTGATTTTAGTAAAATATCACAAAATTCTAGTTAAGAGAGTTGACCCGCTGAGTTGCTACCATTTTGTCGGTTGCCAACTGCCACTTCAAATACGAAAACAAACAAAGAAATTCAATTTTTTTAAATTTAAATATCGAATTTACCAATTAAAATAAAATTGTGACTTATTTATATACGTATGTGACGAATTTACCATGTGATGAATTTACAACAATCCTTTTACTTAATGATAATGCAATTTTTACTTTTACTAAAATCCACTGGTTGACGTGTTCCTAAGAACAAATCTTTGTATCTCTTATAGTTTCACACTTCCCCCCACTTTTTGTCACATGAGTGTTTATAAGTATCGAATTTTGAATTTATTAGGGCCACCAAACAATAATGTATAAATCAGAAGAAATTACACATCAGGTTTTCTTGTGACATGATATTTTTTTTTGATAAATAATGTGAAAAATCAGCTTTTTATAGATTTCGTGAATATTTGGCTTTTGGTACGTCACTACTTAGTTTCCAATAATGATCTGCTAGCATTCCTGAAGTCCATTTCCCTTGATAGCGTTTCTCCATCAAAGAAATGTCCTTATGGAACCTCTCACCTTGTTCGTCACTCACAGCCCCTAAATGTGCCGGAAAGAAATTTAAATGATAGTTCAGCATATGTAGTTTTAAGGACATTTTACATCTCAAAGCTTTATTATGACAGTAAAACTTAAAGGCTGAATGCCTCGCAGCCTCCCTCGAATCCCAGCGCTCGCCCAGCACTCTACCCGTTGAACAGGACCACGTGGAACGTGTCGACCAATACGTGACGAGTCGTGACGACGAACACTAGTATGTTACCGCATCACGGAGCACACTAGACGGGGTCCCAAAACTGGAACACTAAAATGTCACTTAGAATCACTTATATCTCATGGTTCCGACCAAATCATTTTTGTAGAAAATGGCATTATGTCTAGGTTTTTGTTTAGCACAACCTAGGAGTTTCACACACGTTAAATAACATTTATATGGTACCCAGGATTCTAGTATATCATGATGCCTCACAGGAAAACCAAAATAGTTTAAATAACACTGTTCAATTAATGATGTGAAATTTCGACTTATGTATAAACATCCCTATTTGGATTTCGCGACACTTATTAATTTGAGGATATCTGTAGCAGTAACTGAATCCAATATCCAATAAAAAACATCAAAAATGATAGTCGATTACTTGTCTTTAAAAATACCAAAATAAATGTCATATTACCAGACGGCACACTAGCTATCAAGTATTCTGTGACAATCACTATGACGGCTCGGGCCGCCGAATTTTATTGTTATCCTACTCCGAACAACAGGCGAACGCTGCGATACACAGCTGAGCGTCATCGCGTCAACCGCGTCATCGACCCGAGCCGTCACAGAATCTTGATAGCTAGTATGCCGTCTGGTAATACGGCATTTATTTAGTATTTTTTAAAGATAAGTAATTGACTATCATTTTTGATATTTTTATTGGATATATGGATTCAGTTACTGCTACAGATATTCTGATTTTAATAAGTCCCATAATTTCAAAATAGGGGTGTATACCTAATGAATATGTAGCTATCATAAAAACTGTATGTGATCGAAACAAAATTTGACTATTGTGTTCCTTTTTCATCATATGACGTCACACTGTACTCGTTATTTTTCCGCATTCAACTTATTTTTGTTAATTACTCAACCCACAAAAATATTCCTATCCTAACCTATTGTAAAGTGTACGGTTAAGGTGCTGATAGACTTGAGCATTCACTTGTAATGGGCATTTGCGCGTCTGTTACATACAGAAAAATACGGGAATATTTTAGCGAACATTCTAGTGAGCGTTCTGGCGAGCATTGCTTCGAGTTTTTTCCGAGCCAAGCTTCGGTCATCGTTCTCTGACATCTGACATCTTCGTGAAGAATATTTTTTGACGAGCATTGACTAGAACGATCACTAGAATGCTCATGAAAATGTTCATAGCAATTTTTTGCTCTATGCTGAGCTCCACTTGTTGTTCCGTTCGACAGATAAAAAAACGGCGCTTTGTCGATGTTCTGTTACAAGTGAATGTCTATCAGCACATCTAGGCCAAAAATACCTATTATTGGCTAATTCCAATTATTATTGAAACGACATAAAAAATATGTTCACACTATTTAAATACTCTTTTAAGAAGAAGTACCAGGAGAACATAAAATATAGGTACATAGGAGTTTATCAACAACAACAAAGTAAATAATAATTATTTTAATTTTGGTAAAGAGTTAGTAGATCCTTAAAGTAAAAAACATGTAGTCACACAATAGTAGCCGTACACCTTGTTATCGTAGTAGAGTAAGGGTCTCCCCACATTTATCGACGCAAAATCGGCTAGCGCCGGTCAAAAAAGCCTTTATGTAGTGGAAATAAGGGTGTTACTAATTTCATTCGCATCGGCTCGTCTCGGACGACGCGAACACGACGCCGGCCGACGGCGAACAGTCTTATCGCGTAGACTTGGCTTTTTTGACCGGCCTTGAACGATTCCGCGTCGATAAATGTGAGGAGACCCTAACTCTTCATCTCCGAAATTTTACCAACTACTTTAGTTTTTGTTTCCCTGGTACTTCAATCTAAAATTCAGTTTTCAATTCCTTATAATATATGACGTCATAGGATGAATAAGGAATAACCCGTATTTTTAAATTTCACATAAGTAAAAATCATCACAAAATTCATGTGACAATTTATGCTAAAATAAAAAATTAAAAAATGTAACTTGGATGTTTTATTTCTAGCAAATACCACCACTCTTCTTAACTAGATTTTAGATCGCATTCTTTTATTTTAGTAAGGGTAAAAAAAACATAAAATAACAGAACACAACACAACACAATACAACACAACACAACACAGCACAACACAACACAACACAACACAACACGACACGACACGACACGACACGACACGACACGACACGACACGACACGACACGACACGACACAACAAAATACAACACAACACGACACGACACGACACGACACGACACAACACAACACAACACAACACAACACAACCCAACACAACACAACACAACACAACACAACATAAACCAACACAACACGACACGACACAACACAACACAACACGACACAACACAATACAATACAACACAACACAACACAACACGACACAACACAACACAATACAACACAACACAACACAACCCAACACAACACAACATAACACAACATAACCCAACACAACACGACAGGACACAACACAACACAACACAACACAATACAACACAACACAACACAACACAACACAACACAACACAACACAACACAACACAACACACCACAACACAACACAACACAACACAATACAATACAACACAACCCAACCAAAAATAACAAACCCACTCATTCACACACACACTCCCAGACTAAGATAAACATTTGTAATAACAACACACAGACGAAATGAAACATTGACTCTCTTTAAGTATTTACATTCCTATACAGACACGCACACACTATCAGGTGAAAATTATTACGATTGACTATTTGCAACATTTTGGAATATTATTTTATCTATCCTACTAATATTATTAGATGCGAAAGTTTGTATGATTGTGAGTTTGGATGTTTGTTACTTTTTCACGCAAAAACTACTGTATCGATTTAGATTAAATTTGGTACAGATGTTCCTTATAACTAAGAATAATACATAGGATACTTTTTATCCCAAAATTCCCATGGGATTGGGATTCATGCGGGTAAAATCATGCGGTCGCGGGGCGCAGCTAGTACATAATAATGACTACTAAAATATTTCAAATAGATACAATTGATTTTATACATTCTTATAGTGAGTTATTCTTTGAGATTAAATTATCGAACTTATAAATTCAGTTATAATATTAATATAAGAATACTAAAAAAAATTGAATTAGTAGATAGAAGGCAGGCCTTTTCCCAGGGGACACTAACTGGAACTGTATTATCATTATCACTACATCGTAAATAACAAAATCCCGCTCTCTGTCCCTATGGATGCTTATATCTTCAAAACTACGCAACGGATTTTGATGAGGTTTTATTTAATAGATAGAGCGATTTAAGAGAAAGGCTTTCAATATAATTTAATACCTGCATCCTCACGAGAACGGGAACTACGCGGGTGAAACCGCAGGGCACTGCTAGTGAAATATATTCATAAAAATTTTCACCACAGTTCGGATCAACCTTTTCGGCATTACCCCAGTTGTTAAAAACAATGAATGCTAAATTCACCATACAGATGAAGAATAGAATTAGAAGAATATAGAATTTTTCTATTTTGTCGACCCTGGGTTCAAATCCGAACTAAGATGAACATTTTTAGGATACTTGGGAGAATATAAAAGATAGTCACAGTTAGTAAGTACAAGGCAGTCACAGTTGGAGTAGCAGTCATCGTGCTGAGGCAGCTGAGCAGACGGGAAAATCATCATCATCATAAGTAGAACTAATCCTCACTAATATTATAAATACGAAAGTATGTTGGTGTGTATGCCTAAACGGTAAGACCGATTTATATGAAATTTGGTACTACAGATGTATCTTATTATAACTAAGAATAATACATAGGATACTTTTTATCCCAAAATTCTATCGGGATCAGGTTCCGCGCGAGTAAAACCGCAGAGAAAAGCTATAAGATAGATAAATAAGATAATTTAACGAATATTTCATACATTACCACATACACCAATAAAATGTCATACAACCAATCACATACACTTTAGACAGTCCAAGACCAACCCATTTTAACAAAGTCTAGGGAACATGAGAGAAGATTGCCTTTAATAAATGAATAAATAAATAAATTAATTAATTGAATTTTCTTTTCAATAAGGAAGAAGAGATTAATTTAAGTCAGAAAGTTAGATTTTATTTTTATCCTAAATATGACAGACTTTCATGAATATTGATTTGAATTAAAAGGTTAGTTAATCTTCTTCTTTTCTTCTTAAACGTCACACAGGACAGGCATAGCCTAGTGTGGGGGTCTGTGTATTTTCCAAATATTTGTAATGTTTTACGGTAATAAATTATAATTATTATATCACGGTATATTGGCCTGTCGCCTAGTAGAAAAGTCAGAGCAATAATGCGAAAGATTTTTTAAAATAGTTAAGTAGTTTTAAAATTGATTCTTTACAAACAAAACACATTTCGCATTACTACATTTTTGTTGATGTAAGTATAAGAAGGTTTTTACATTACAAACAAAAAAAACATTTGTTAGGGTTCCGTACCTAAAAGGTAAAAACGCTGTTCGTCCCTCCGTCCGTCACCAGGCTGTATCTCAAGAACGGTGATAGCTAGGGAGTTGGAATTTTCACAGATGATGTATTTCTATTGCCGCTATAGCAAAAAATACTTAAAATAAATATTTAAGGGGGCTCACATACAACAAACGTTTTAAACGTCGTTTTTGGTACGTAACCGACGTACGTGAGTCCGACTTGCACTTAGCCGGTTCTATCACATTATTGTAGATGTTTAAGAATCTCAAAATTGCTTTTGATTAGCGGAGCGTACACTATCTGACGGTTTAGTTTGATCGCTGGATCGATGAGTGAAAATTCCCGTATTACAGTAATTGATGAATTCTTTGAACGTAATTGAGGATGTATGAATGTTTGTTATTCTTTCACATAAACTATTGAACTGATTATTCATTTTATACTAGACTATAAATCCTATGAATGAAAGAAGTAAGCAAGGATGGATACTCGTATGTAGGTATATGGATTTTAATGCTTAACCACTGGACCAATTTTGATGAATTTGGAACCAACGTTTCTCATCCTACTTAATATTATAAAGCCGAATGTTTGTGAGTGTGAATGTGTCGATGTTTGTTCCTCTTTCACGCAAAAACTACTGAATGGATTTTAATGAAACTTTACAATAATTTTGCTTATACATCAGAATAACACATAGGATACTTTTTATCCCGAAATTCCTACGGGAACGGGAAGTATACACGAGTACATTGAATAAAACATAGTCTATATTATAAAGTCAAAGAGTATGTTTTGTTGAACGCGCTAATCTCAGGAAAATAAATAGTTACTCAGAGTAGATAAGTAACTATAAACAATATCTTAGTATTAGATAGTTTATTTATAGAAAAGCGCTTATAATATGCTTTATAAGTACTTGTGGGTAAAACAGCAGGGCTATATAGGTACATACATATTAAATGGAATATTGAATGGTGCTTTTCTGGAAAGTAAAAAATCGTTTTTGACCATTTGGCCAGCGTGGTTGACAAGTAATGGTAGCTGTATAATACTATCTGTCTTTCGCATCTGCCCGTGGCAGTATATCAATCTGTGTTCACTCTAATAGGGATGTCGACTGGGTAAACAAAATGAAATTCTAATTAGTCCGTCACATAGATTTCGTAAAAATATTAGACACGTATTTTTTGTTTTATCAAATTAATAAAACTGACTTATTTATAAATCATTAAAGTTCAGGCAGGAGTGGGGGCTTGTGACGATAATTCTTGGTAAAAAATGTATGTAGCTGTGACGTCACACGAGTTTTCTATGTACTATATCGTCTTAATTATTTGTTTGTATCAAAAAAGAGAAAATATTTGTCCAATATTTTTGCGAAATCTATCTGACGGACTAATTAGTTTTTTTTAGTCGCCATCCCTATTCAGATTTTACTCGAGCCCCTCACTGGGGACACATGAGCTGATGATGATGACGATAATATGAGAGACTTCTTTAAGTTAAGGAAATGTAGTAAGACATAATATTTTCCTACTGAGTAGTAAACGTAACAACTTTCTACGTTTAATATGCATAAGTGAAACTCTAATTATGTATATTAAACATGCCCAGTATTTAATTAAGTAAGTACTTGAATAAAATTAATATTTATTTTGATTTACGACTAATCTACACTAGTATTAGAAAAAGGACGGATTTTATTGTTTGTTTGTTTGATTGCAAGGAATAGGCTCCAAAACTACTTAACTGATTTAAAAAAAATATTTCACTAATGGAAAGCTATAGTGACATATGCTATATTTAATCCCCGTATCCCCACAGGAATGTGAACTACGTGATTTTGCAAGTATAGGTAAATTAAATATGAATAAATTACTGAGATCCAAACAGTTAAAGATTTATATTGTTGAAATAAACTGGTTTATTCGGAGGTTAATTTTTGTGTAACATTTCTGGGCAGTGATTCTCTTAACTATTAAGCTGTGATAATGCTACTCAAATGTGTTTTAATATCAACATTATGGCCGTTTTTTTGGAATTTGTTGTCATTTTGGTATTCTCTTAGTGACAACTATTCCGCTGACTCAATAGCTCCATAAAACTTAGATGGTTGTCATGGAAACAGTATTCTGACGTTTATTGGTCAAATTTTTTATATGCAACAAAGACCACTGAGACTCCATAGCCATATGAATAACTTTTAGCAGAATACCAAATTTCTGACACTCTCGTTATGGTGCCTCAATATCGACATATTGTCTGATCAATAATGTCAAATTGCAGACTTAGGCCCTTGATAGTAAGCGGAATTCGTTGTTACAGAAGTCTGGGCTGTAAGACGTCTATACAAAATAATAAGTACTTTATGTATCTATGTTTTTATGCACTCAAAAGTAGATAGGTTTCCGTAATTTAATTAGATTTTTCCTATTATGGTCATCATGTGCGTGCAACTATATTTCTGGTTGGACTTTTTAGGGTTCTTACTAACCGTAGTGCTGTTTTCTCACTACGCGAAACCAACAACAAGTAAGTTGTGTTAGTGTTGTGTTGTCCTCGTGTTTGAGAAAACGGCGCGGCGCATACATTAGTATGGCGGTTGGAGTTGTCTACGTCGTGAGCGATGACTCCCCCGTTGCTTGGCTCGATAATTTAGCAAGTAAACGGAATATACGTCATCAACGTGCCGCAAACCCCGTAACAACCCCGGGGTCCTTCATCTGTGGAAAATGTGTTCGCGGCTGTCACTCCCGCATAGGGCTCTTTAGCCATGAACAGAAATGTTCTATCACGAATTGTTCAATCACCTGACGCCACCTAAATCATCTTATGTAGATGTATAGACCTATGATGATGATGATGGAGTTGTCACAACATTATGTTGTGTTGGTTTCGCGTAGTGAGAAAACGGCCTAACATAACATAATCATTCACTACATCATCTCATTATAGTAACTGACCCCTACCTAAGCTCGAAGCTTGTATCTAGGGTATAAGAAACTACGCACACACTCATTAACATCTGACTATGATAACGATTTATACAAGAATCTGAAACGTTAGAAATGTAAAACAAAAATGTATACTTCGAATTAAACCCGTTTAAACTTTTTAATGTGTATAATAATTATACCTTAAAATAATAAATGTCGATTATGGAGAAAATAAAAAAGATAAGAAATGGAGTTACAATTACAACTTTATACCGAAAGATAAGAAATGGAGTTAGAATTAAAACTTTATAGTTGTTACTAGCAGCGCCCCGCGGTTTTACCCGCGTAGTACCCGCTCCCGTGAGAATACATAGCTAGTAGTATCATACAATCTCGGCACAATTCACCATCGTGTGTTAAAAAATTAAGTAACAGCGCCATCTATTGGTAGGATTTGTGATTACAAAAAGTTTCAATAAAACATACGATTACTTATACGCAATCCCATGGGAATTTCGGGATAAAAAGTATCCTATGTGTTATTCCTTGTTATAAGGAACATCTGTACCAAATTTAATCAAAATCGATACAGTAGTTTTTACGTGAAAGTGGAACAAACATCCAAACATACAAACTTTCGCATTTATAATATTAGTAGGGTGGAGTAATAAGTATGTCTATACCAACTGTTGTCTAATCTGCGTCATGACGTCATCCATACACCGTAATCAGTGAAGGTGAGACCAAGTGAGATTTGGTTTCCTGAGTCGCGGGTTCATGGGTGGACATGGACAATGACAGGTATTTATGTAATTTAAGGAATATCCTACTAATATTATAAAGTCTATGTTTGTGAGTGTGGATGTTAAGATGTGTGGATGTTTGTTTCTCTTTCACGCAAAATCTACTGAATGGATTTGAATGAAATTTGGTACAGATGTTCCTCATACCTTCCTAGGTAGTCTAGTATAGTACAAGCTTGGATTAGTTAGTAATGGAAAGATTTGACTTTTATTTGTTTGATTAAATATGCTCCGAAATTACTGAACCGATTTTGATAAAATCTAGTAGGTAGGTATAACGAGACAGAGTTCGATTTTTTTAATGTGATTGTCTGAAGAACTATTAAAAAATCGAAAAAATATTTTTGCATTAAATAGGTACCTACCTATCTCTTTTTTGGGTAAGAATATACCTAGATAAGCTATTGTAGAGCTACTGGGTAATTCACGTCGATAAATCTGATCAATATTCTATGAGCAGAGCACTCTTTCTCGGTTCTGACTGTAATTAGCTTTTTAGACAAATGGTTTGCCAAAATTTGACCCATTTTTATATTTAATACTTATCAATTTTCGTCACATAGGTAAATACTGGTTAAAATAACTTAAATACAAAAAATTTGTAAAACATTCCTGGCTCAAAATTACTCAACTAAAATAACTTTTTAGAACAATTACTATCCAAACTACATATAGGTACCTAGGTACTTACTCCAATCAATAGCAACAAAAAATAATCTACATTGAATTGATCAGTCCGTACTCCGTACCGCTTGCACTCACGATCTCTGGCTGAACCGAGGGGGGGCTAGCGGGGTACTAAGACGGGCGGGGGACAGTACAGAATAAGATCTCAGTGAGCGTGGTCGGTCCGCGTAACGGTGCGCATGAGTGACTTAATAACTGTGCAACTAGAGATTATGATATACACACAAAACTAAGGTAATTGTCTTCCTTTTAAACTATAATAACAGATAAGATAAATGTATTATATTAGAGGTTTATGTAAGAAATAAATCTGGTAAGACCGGTTAGATAACATTTGATCTGACTGCCAGTTTTTGCTTAACTTTAATCGCGGTTTTGTGGACTATAAGTATTTCAATGTTATGGCTTATAAGTATGGAGTACAGTATCACTTATAATCGTAAACCTAACTTTCTATTGGTGTTAAAGTAATTGTTTGTTTACGAATATTTAATTTAAGTTCGTGTTATGGTGATGTTTTATGTGTAATAAAGTTTAAATGACCGTTTGTGAATATATAGAGTGTACTTATAACTTTCTAAGAAATATCTTGAATTGATAGACAATATTAATAAACAATTTTAATCCGTGTATCTCAAAAGATTTAAATCATATTTTGGGCTCCAATGTGCTTTGCAAAGATTTAATTTTATTTAATGTATTTTATGTCATCATTTGCTTTTATTATTGTTTTATAAATTTGAGAGTTCACTTACCTATTTAAGAGAAAATTTGTTCTTATAGGTACCTAACTTTGTTTTAAAGTACTTTGTCTACTTCTTTGTTACGGGTGCTAGACTCTCTACGTAGATGTTTGCAATTACTAAAAGTTTGTTTCGAGCTAAATACTAAGTAGGTAACTGGCAGACTTCAATGCGTTTTTTTTCCGGAACATTAGTTTTTTTTTCAAATTGTCAGTTATAAAAAAAAAGGTAGGTACGGATAAAAAATTAAAATATAAAACGTGAATAGTTATTTGTTATACAAGAGTGCAAATTTGCTTTTTAACCGGGGCTCCAGTTGAGGACCGAGCCAGCGAAGGATTCTAAAAATGAATCACGAGCGCAGCGAGGGATTCAAAATAAGAATCCTGAGCGTTAGCGAGGGAGTCAAAAGAGCACAAGGTTAAAAATTGTTTGCACTCGAGTGCAACACATTATTTTTCATCCCCCCTCAGGCTATGTTTGAAGACTTAAGAGATGTCTTTAAAACTGCAAGCAAAAAATGTGAAGAAATATATATAATGCCATCTCTGCCTCGCGGTTTCACCAACGTAGTTCCCGATCCCGTGGGAATTTGGGGATGAAAAATAGCCTATGTCCTTCCCCGGACCATAAGCTACCCCTATACCAAATTTCAAGTCAATCGGTTCAGTAGTTTATTATTTGTTAAAAGGTAACAGACAGACAGACAGAGTTACTTTCGCATTTATAATATTAAGTAAGGAAGTAAGGATTTTGGTTATGTTAAAACCTACTTCTCTATTAATTGTAACAAATTAACCAACACTATGCCAAAGGGCCTCTTAAACTCACGCCTAACAAAAACATTAAATGACAAAAACATGATACAAATGCAATTTGTATATTTATTTAGGACATCCAAACTCTAAAATTCGGAGTTTAACTAACACAAAAACTAAAAAAGAAACTCTTTACAACTCGCTCATAAAAAAAAGTCAGAACCTTATAACACAAATTATCTCATAAAAAATTAGAACATTTGAAAAAAAAATTAAAAAAATGTTTGAACATTTAAACAAAAATTTAAATTCGTATTAGTTGAAGAGGTTTTTAAATGTACAGACCTCGTTACTTAACTCAAGTAGTCACAAAGTTGACCGTAGAGTTGACGCAAATACTTATGAATGTAAAGGGGTAATAGTTAACCGAAATGTTTGTGATGCGTACTCTTTAGTTCAACATCCGGTTGTTTGTGTTATTGTGGTGTAAACTATAAGCGTTAGATAGCTGGAAAGATAGGTTAAGTAAAAGTAAATCAAGGTAGAGGCTTGTACATAGTGTGCTGTAAAAAAATCTAAAAAATAATATCTAAAATCTATATATAAAATTCTCGTGTCACAGTTTTCGTTGCCATAATCCTCCGAAACAGCTTGACCGATTCTCATGAAATTTTGTGAGCATATTCAGTAGGTCTGAGAATCGGCCAACATCTATTTTTCATCCCGAAATTCCTACGGGAACGGGAACGAGAACTACGCGTGTAAAACCGCGGGGCGCAGCTAGTACTATATAAAACTCTTCTGTTACTGAGTAATGTACTAACTGACTGACAGACAATGCACAGCCGAAACTACTACATTTGAAATTAAGCACGTGTGTTTTTTGGCGGAGTAGACTAAGAGAGTATTTTTGGAAATTACCCCCCCCCCCCCCCTAGGCGGAGAAAAGGGGGAAATACCCAAATTCTGCCGGAAGTCATTATTTCACGCGGTGGAAGTCGCGGGCAAAAGCTAATAATACTTATGAAATACTATTCATCTGGTAGTATTAAGTTACTAGCAGCAATCAACATTTCATAATAGTATTTAAAGAGTTTTTGACTTGACGCGTATAATAAAGTCTTATATGTATTGTTTAATCCAAGTAACAAACTATTATGTTGCGGTGTGATGTAGTATTTAAGTCAAATCCAGCCAAGGACAACCGTTTTTGCATGATTGAGTAATAAACGCCCAAACGTACAAACTTTCACATTTAATATGAGTAGGATTGTTTGTTTGTGTTTACGCTTTCGAATTCCTTTATCGAAAACTTACATAAACTAACTAGCTGTGCCCCGCGGTTTCACACGCGCAGTTCCCGTTCCCGTGGGAATTTCGGGATGAAAAATAGATGTTGGCCGATTCTCAGACCTACTGAATATGCTCACAAAATTTCATGAGAATCGGTCAAGCCGTTTCGGAGCAGTATGGCAACGCAAACTGTGACACGAGAATTTTATATATAAGATATGAACGAGGTCTAACAATTGAGAGAGAACGAAAGAAAAATACCCTTAATAATAATATAACCTTAGTGACATTGCACAAAAAATCTTGTCTAATTATTTAGATACATAATATTTTTGTGTTATTTAGGAATACTTATGGTATCGTTTTTCTGTCGTTTAGAAAATAAAATAATGAAGAAAAAAAAACTGTTTTAGAAAAATAAACAAAACACACTCTTTAAAGAACACTACAACAATTGAAAATCAAAATTTAGAAAGTTATTTTTTGTCAAATCGCTTATCACTTGTACCGTTCGTAATCTCGAATAGGTACCAGTCTTCGTCGAGAGCTGCACAACTGGGTCAGAGTTTTTTCTTACGACTAGTTACTCACAAAGAATATAGTGCTCAGCGTTTAACAGATGTTTATGTCAAAAGACCTCCACAATAAATAATATAAAAATGCACAAATGTGAATGGATGTTCGGTTGTCCTTCTTTTATGTTGAAAGGGGATTGATGTACATTTATTTGTATTACCTATACTTATTGTCCAGTTTGATGTTTTGTTTGTTTAGAATGAGACTATATTAACCAGTTCTTTTTTGGTAGAGTGCATCCAGTGTTATTTTTATTGAAGCACAATGAAGGTATAAAAATGATGAGGGGCTAGGGGCTCGAGTCTGCCCTTAATTAGGGCGGTCAGGCCTTGGAAATATTATCTGTCGGAATATATTATCCAGTTTTTTTTACATTGAAGCACAATGACATTATTATTATTATCAGCTCATATATTACTCTGGTTAGGGCCTCGAGCTTGATCTAAATTAGGGCGATCAGGCCAATTAGTCCCCAACGCGTACTAAGTGCTAATTGGTCAACTTCACACACTACCTTATAATTTTATAGCAGGTGTGTGCAGGCTTCCTTAGGATGTGTCGCTTCCTGTAAGATTAAATAAAACGTGTTGCGCAATTGACAGATAATTTTTAGTATCTCTTATATCCTCTTTAGGCCGAGTAAACACTAATTATTCTCAGCTGACGTATAAAGAGATGTTTTAAATTGTCAATTATTTATGAGAAACCCGTAAGATTTCCGTGAAATAAATAGGTTAAAGATCTTGTTATTAGTTTAGGTATGAAAGAATGTAATCCTTACTTCCTTACTAATATTACAAATGCGAAAGTAACTCTGTCTGTCTGTTACCTTTTCACGGCTAAACTACTAAACCGATTGACTTGAAATTTGGTACAGGGGTAGCTTATGGTCCGGGAAAGAACATAGGATACTTTTTATCCCGAAATTCCCACGGAGACAGGAACTACGCGGATTAAACCGCGGGGCGCTGCTAGTGATAAATAAGTTTAGGATAAATACCGTTATCCGGTTACAAAGTATTCCGAATTTCTCATAAAACTGTTTAACAGTTCCTGAGATTAAGTAACAAATATCCGAAAGAGACTTTCTTATTTTGATTTAAGACTAAAAACAAATATTTACGTTCAATATTAATCTCTTTCAAAACATTTTATCTCTAGAACTCGTACCACACCCTACTAATATTATAAAGCCAAATGTTTGTGAGTGTGGATGTTTAGATGTATGGATGTGTAGGCGTTTGTTCCTCTTTCACGCAAAAACTACTGAATGGATTTTAATGAAATTCGGTACAGATGTTCCTAGGAATAACACATATCTTTTATCCCAAAATTCCCACGAGATTGGATTCTACGCGGGTAAAACCGCGGGGCACAGCTAGTAATCTATATTTAATAATTGTGAACTGTATAATTAATTCAGTATCTTTATTATTTTAAAGTAAAAATTAACCACGAAAATAAATAGACGCGCATTACTTTCAGAATGCACTTAAGCATTTGTTTTTTTTTGTTTTTGTAGTTTTCGGGACAAGTAATTGATTAAAAGTTTGGAAAATCAAAGAAAAATAAAAAAGGTAGGGAAGATAGATAAAAACATAAATATTTTCATTTTGGCACGGTATTATGTTCAAATCTCAGAAGAGATAACATTTTTGAAAGTACCTATATATACTATATATAACTAGCAGCGCCCCGCGGTTTCACCCGCGTAAATATAATATAGCCTATGACCTTCAGGGATAATGTGGCTTTCCAATTATGAAAGAATTTTTGAAATCGGACCTGTAGTTTCGGAGCCTATTCGTTACAAACAAACATACAAATATACAATCAAATCTTTCCTCTTTATAATATTAGTTTAGATTTAGATATAGGTATAGTACTTATATACATTTTCATTACCGTTTCAATTTATTACATTTAAGATTAATATCAGTTATGAAACTTCTCAGTAAAGTGTTGTATTACCGCAATACAAGTATAAGTATCGAAATAGGATATAAAATACTCTTACACAATTTCCATTTAGGTACAATTTTGCAAACTGTTAAGTAATACTAAGACATCAGCTAATTGCTAATTATTGTTGTTAACTTTTACTTAGTCATGTGAAATATAAATATTTATCTCCTTATTTATACCATAATAATATTCATACATTCAAAAAAAATTATAATTTTTATACAAAACATGTTTTCTTGAACGCGTTGAAGTCTTTTCTTGAGATATTTTTGTCACTTGTAAAGAAATACTCATAAAGTACGCATACTTTAGTTAATCTCTTAAGATAGTTTGAAATCTTTCGGAGGAAAACTTTGCCCATTAGTGAGACAATATGGACACAAAAAAGAAAACATTACTTTTAAGTTTCCGAACATTTTTTATTCATATTAAAATACGGATAAATACAAATTTAAATACATATGTGTGCAAATTCATAGACAACCCATTTGTAAATCAATTAGTTACTCATAATTTATTGTAATACATATTACTATTATAATAATAAACAAAATCTAAGCAAAACATACATGCATACACTTATTATAAAAATGGGGATCCACCCTTCATCCCCTCGTCAAGCTTAATCTATGGGCCTCTACAACTTTTTAATGTAACCCCGCCGTGCATTAATTTGGATGGTCAATTACTCTTATTAATATACATGTCTGTCATTCTGTCTGTTTGTCTGACTGTCAGTTATAGTTGTAATAATACAGAGGTATATTATACTTTTTGGGGTTCCGTATCCAAAACCAAAGGAATTGAGATCGTCCTCCTTTTTTTAAAGTCGGTTTGAAAAGTGACCCCATTACTAAGACTCCGCTGAGTGAATTTCCCGGCGCCTAAATTTGCGTGGCAACTATGAAATCGGTACTAAAAAATATAGTTATAATGTTCAAAACTTTTTTTTTGGTTAGATGAAATAGTCACCTATTTGAGGCACTAATATTTCATTACTGGGATTAATAGGTACTCCAGAAAAAAATGTTAAACCTCGAAATCTTTCATCGCCGTGTCTGTCCACAACTCACCTTGATGTGTATTATACCTCCTTGATGAAAACCTATTGGTTGAATACATTGAAACCTAGTTTTATATGATACTTGGATGGTAAAGGTATTGTTACGGAATACACTTAATCAAATATTTAAACAATACAACGAATGGTTACTAGAAAAACATTTGTCACAGAACTTCCTTTCATCGCCATGTCAAAAACATTTTTAAACATATTGTTCCAACTAAAGACTTGCGTCTCCTTCTCTGTGTGCTAAACGTTGCCCAATAGTACCGCCTCAGTGCTCGACGTGGAAGGACGTGTCCACGTGCCTGCGTTTACAAGCTATGAATGTAAGTGTATCCCATTTTTGTTACTGGACAGTTTTTCTTTCATCGCCGTGCATAGGTATAACTTCTATTTGAACAAGTTTATACTCTTGATTGAGCATTCGATAGAATGCCCATACTCTTCTGTTTATTTGTGAATTGTTTAGTTCTTAGGATACCTAATAGATTTTATGTAATTTAAAATTTTCGACTCGTTTCTCATCGCCATGCTTTCATTTCCGTGGTTTCCATAGCAAATATTTGCTATGGCAATGAAAAAAAAGACACGGCAATGAAAAAATTTTCATTGCCGTGTCTTTTAAAACAAATTACTTTCATCGCCGTGGCCAGGTCTTTCATTTCCGTGACCTATATTTTCATCGCCATGGTATGATTAGGCAAGGAAAACATATTTACCTGTGATACAGTGTACCGAATATTGACAGTACAGTACTCGTCAAGTAATATCTCTGCAATACGACAAAAGACTTAAGTAAAGACTTATAAGTACAGTAAATAACTCATTTGTATTTACTGTACTCCTTCTAGCTCTTTTTCTTGATTCCTTAAGATCGTGTCCGTTCTGATGCACTGTAATGGAGTCGTGTACCAGCCTTTCCACTCCGCTCTGTCTTCGGCTCTTCTCAGAGCTGGTAATTGAGAGCCCTGTTATTGCCTTGATCAGGTTTGACCAACGGGTAGGTCGGGTAGGTCTACCTTTCCCGCCACAACCAGCTTGTCCAGGCTGTATGACCGTTGTAGCTCCAAATATGACCAAAGTAGGTCAGGACTCGTCGGTAACATATCGTAGACAGTCTTGTTTTTACGTCAAGTAGTTCTAGAATAGACTTATTCGTACGTCTCGCTGTTAACGGTATGTGTGGCATCCTTCTCCAGCACCACATCTCGAAAGCCTTAATCTTTTTTCGATCTACAGCGCGTGGATAGACCAGGACTCACAGCCGTATAGAAATATCGAGAATACCTGAGATCTAATTAGTCTCATCTTTGTTACGTTTGGAGATGGTTTGGACATTCCAGATTATCAACATTTTGCTTATTGATTGCCCATCTCCACACAAATTCGAATCTTTTTCTCGCAGCCTCTCTGATTACTGATCGTTCAGCCTAGGTATACAAACTTGCTCATGAATTCCAGGTCTGACAATTCTCCTGTGCGTGTGATCTGTTCAGCTCGGTCAGTGACCATAACCTTTGTCTTCGACTTGTTGACCCAAAGTCGGAAAACTGTCTCGGTTTTGCGTTCTACTCTGCTGAACATTTCAGCAAGTTCGTGCTCAGAGGATGCGACCAAAGTAGTGTCATCTGCATATCGAAGGTTGCTGATCTTGTTCTTGCCAACAGTAATGACTCCCTCCCACCCTTTTAAGGCTCTGCTACTCATATAGTTTCCATAGTTATCATGGTTATTAGCACTCAAATTATTATGATTATACAGCGTTGAAATATTTCGAGTTTCCGATATTTCAACGCTGTTGCAAGCGCCATGATCACGGATGAACTCTCCTACTTATATTTCGTATATCCTATAGTATTCGCCATAGATGTTAAATAGAAAAAGGAACTCTTTTTCAGCCTGCTCATCCGGGATGATATGCAACATAATCTTACTGGCATGCGACTGCCCGAAGGGAAAAGTTCGTGTGATCGACCTAGCCTCTCTTAAATACTGTGTCTCGGCCGCACTTGCACGCGGGATGGATATGTAATTCTCTACAACTGTGCAATCATTTCCATACTCATAGGTTCTGGGCTTTGGCAGATCATTGATATGCAACAGGAAAAGTGTTGCAATGAGTACTAACCCTTGGGGAACACCGGCATTAATCGCCATTTGATCGGACGAGCATCCATCAAGAACGACCCGTATCGATCGATCCTGCAAGAAGTCCGATATAAACCCACACAAACTAACAGGCAGACCGTATGATGAAAGCATGCTTATAAGGCACGTAATTTTGTGGACCCCTTCTTGAGCAGGGGGATCAAAAGCGATTCTTTCCAATCTTTAGGCCATATATCAAAGGGGTTTTATGTTAATCTTATTAAGAAATTCGATCAATTATTATCATTCGATGTGGCGTAGATAACCCGTCTGGGGGAGTATGCCTCTCCTTCTCGGAGACAGGCGTGTATATATTGTATGTTAGGATAATATAATACTCATGTCAGTATGTAAAAAAAATGTTTTATGTATGGATTTTCATTTCCGTGGTGATTCTTTCATTACCGTGGGACAGTTCTTTCATTGCCGTGGACGCTTGTTTCATTGCCGTGCACGCATGTTTCATCGCCGTGGCATGAAATTTTTAAACTTGTGTTATTCGTTAGTTTTTTAAGTAATCAGCTTGATAATAAGCAAGAATACATACATTATCAAGAAGTATAATAAACGCTAATTATTTTTGAAAAAAACTTAAAAACAAAAAAAATCCACGGAAATGAAGATTTTTGGGGACTTGTTGAAATTCACTCCGCTGTTCGTCTGTCTGTCCGTCATCAGGCTGTATCTCATTAGATAGTTGAAATTATCACAGATGATGTATTTCTTTCGTCAGTATAACAAATTACTAAATTACAATAAAATAAATATTTATACAATATGGCAGTAGTCCCACCGCGGGCGAGTGAGCGATGAACTATCGGCGATTTTCTTGCCCAAGAAAAGGACAGTGAACATACATTCCGTGTGAACGAATGAGATGCACATATTATTTATTACTTACTCGCCTGTTCACACCGCCACCGGCGAGTACTCGCTACTCAGACTCACTCATCGCCCGCGTTCGGACCACTGCCTCAAACGGAAAGAAACTACGCACACACTTATTCACACACACACCCAGACCGAGACAAACATTTGTGGTTCACACAAATATTCACCCCTTGCAGGAATCGAACCCGCAACCTTATGGATGGCAGTCCAGCATGGTAACCACTCGGTTGCGGGTTAGATACAAGTTCCAAGCTTAGTTAGGGGTCAGTTACTGTAATGAGATGATGTAGTGAATGATAATGTTATGTTATATAAATACCGTCAATGCAGAAGTCGTCAGTTCAAACAAAAGGTATCAGGCAGCAATGTGAAAGTGTAAGGCAAAAGAAACCACTTTGACATCGAGTATAACTTATTTAAAACGCGGCCGCCATTGTAAACTGGAACAATCGAACATTGATTTCAATTGATACGAGAGAAAACGCACTTCGACTAGCTTCGGAAAAACGACAAAGGGAAAATAAATTCTTTAGTTGTTTATTTAGTTATTTAGAGCTATGTATAGTAATGATTGATTGAGTTAATTAATTAATTAGGTGATTATTACTATACCGGGTGTTTGGTAGAGGGTTGACCAAACGGGATGGGCGTCTTCCTGGGCCTATTTGGGAGATATTTAGACGCCCATCACGTTTGGTCAACCCTCTACCAAACACCCGGTATGTTACATTTGAATTCTTGTGTATAACATGACTTGAATTTGACATCACCAACACGCATTGAATAAGTGCGGTAATTATAGAGTCACCATGTTTTCTGTGCCGGCGGCCGAAAGTGGAAGCTACTATTGTCATTTGATTTCTAATGTCATTTGGATACATTTTAAACTGACAACCAAAAGATGCGATTACAGCGACGCTGTCACCGGCACAGAAAACTTGGTGACTCTATACATGCTCTATACGCCAATTTATACCTACTTAGTGTAGTAATCTACGTGGAGATTTTTTTTTATCCTATAGTGATCATCATAAGGTGCATTTTATAATAGATTTATTTTAATTCTTTTTTGCTGTGTTTGTTATTGTCAGGAGAAGGTTATGCTTATGTAAAAAAAATCTGGATAAGCAAACGGGAAACTTGGACCCGTGCGAAGCCGGTGTAGGCCACTAATTTGCAATGAAAATCAAATAATAAAATTAAATAAATCAATAAACAAAAATAGAAAATTAAATGAAATTAAACCAAAATAAACATACTGAAAGGGCATTCAGCTCAGATTAAAGTTATAATTATTAAGTAGGTAGTAACAGCGCTGTTTTCAGCTGAACCCAGAAAAATACGATTGTGAAATGTCGAGGCACAGCTATTATCACCACATAGTATAAAACAAGTCGCTGTCGCTGTCGCTGTCTGTCCGTCTCTATACACCCTTATTTTGAAATGATGGGACTTATTAAAATCAGAATATCTGTAGCAGTAACTGAATCCATATATCCAATAAAAATATCAAAAATGATAGTCGATTACTTATCTTTAAAAAATACTAAATAAATGTCGTATTACCAGACGGCACACTAGCTATCAAGTATTCTGTGACGGCTCGGGTCGATGACCGCGCTCAGCTGTGTATCGCAGCGTTCGCTTGTTGTTCGGTGTAGAATAACAATAAAATTCGGCGGGATTTTGAAAAACTTTGACTTATCATAACTTTTTAAATAAAAGCAAAATAAAAAAACTAACTTCACTGTTATATTGTCACCCGTCGTTTACATTAGCTGTGTGATTAAGTATCTCGAATTAAAAATAGGGGTGTATATGCTTAAATCTTTAAAACTACACAACGCATTTTGAAGCGGTTTTCTTTGATAGATAGAGTGATTCAAGAGGAAGGTTTTAAGTAATAAATCCCTGCATTCTCATGAGAGCGGGCACTACGCAGGTGAAACCACAGAGCGTTGCTAGTTTTATAAATAAACTTGTTATGCACTAGTTTCTACAGAAATAAAACAAGATTTCTGAATAAAAAGTATTACTTACGTACCCCTGACATTGTGAATGCTAAACGAGTTATTCAGTTGTATAATTAAGACGTGAAAGCGTAAACAAATAAACAAACGTGATTTCACATGTTTAATATTAGTTAGGAGTTTAAATAAACATCAGAATTAATTTAAATACACACATCAAAAGTGTCTAGGGATCAACATATATTTTTGCAATAACTTTTCTCCTGATTGATATTAATTAAAATTTTCTTTAAGGATTCATCAAATAAAGTGTTTTCGTTTGTCACAGTAACGATAAACCAAGTCACCTTTGCATTAATAAAGAAATTTGCCATTTTCCTAATAAAGGGATTTTTGACATTTGAACCACTAACATTAAAGTTCGAAAAAAAGACTGAAATAACAGTTTTCTTTAAAATTTTATTGGGTAACTTAAACAATTAATAATCCGTGTTTCTACCGCGAACACTAACAACACAAGAACATCGGTTTGGCATACTCAAAATGAGTTCATCCAAATCACGCTGTGGAATGGCAACCCATGTTCGTTGCAACAACAAAAAAAGGTCTTCTTGCGACTGGATACCCTCCATATTCGGCAGAGCTCTTCTCTGTAGCATATCCCATGCATGCTCAATCGGGTTCAAGTCTGGCGACTGAGCAGGCCAGGGCAGGACATTGATGTTAGCTGCGGCGAGAGTCTGTCTTACAACTCTTGCGGTGTGCGGTCGTGCATTATCATGCATTAACTGAAATAAGGGACCGATTTGCACTTGTAGAGGAACGATGACGTCTGATACAATCGTCTCAGCATAAATTTGAGCGTTGAGGTTGCCTCTGATCCAAATCAACTCAGTTCTTCCGCCGATCCAAATACCCGCCCATACCATGATGGTTCCACCACTATAAGGATGGACTTCCTGGCAGGATTTTAATCGCTGTTGGCGTCCAGGGGTTCTCCAGTGTCGTATACGTCTTGTATCCGGTCTCATACCAAAACGAGACTCATCAGAAAAGCACACGAAACGCCATTGTTCTTCTGCCCAATTTCTGTGTTCAAGAGCCCATTGATATCGAATCCTACGATTGTGCATTGCTATAGGTGGTACCCGTAGCGGTCTTCGGGAATGAAGGTTCACTTCATGCAAGCGGTTTCTGACTGTTTGGTCGCTAATTAAGTTCCCTGAAGAGTGATGAAGCCGCACGGCTAACATCATGGCGGTTATTGTTGGAGCTCTTCGAGTTAAGATTTGAATGTATCGGTCTTGTCTCCGTGTGGTGCAGCGATACCGTCCTCCATGGCGCTCAGCCACGGTACCAGTGCTTCGGTAACGTGTCCAAAGTCGACTGATAACACTCTGACTTGTATTCAGAGCTAAAGCCACAGTACGTTGCCGGGAACCAGCTTCTATCATTCCCACGGCTCTGAGCATTTCTTCCCTGCTTAAATGACGTCGCCGCTCCATAATAACGTTGGTTTTAATCAGTAGTAGGGAAACAGTAGCACTAATAATGTCTTCAATGCGTTGTATGTTTTTATAGGGAAAATATTGACAGCTGATTTTCATCTTTTACTCGAATTTGATTCACAGTTCCTGATTCAAATTATGAAATGCACCAAAAAGGATCCATATAAATTTATAAAATCATAAATTTATTACAAAGCCACATCTCAATCTCAAGAAATCCGCATAAAAATGCTTGATCCCTAGACACTTTTGATGTGTGTAGTTCTTACGCTCCTAAATTCTCGACTCTAGGAAACGCATACGTCTAATGTAACATTGGTGTTGAAGGATAAATAGGGTTGTACAAAAGTGATTTTGCTTCCAGTTTATACCTGATAAATGAATATATTATAGTTAGGGCATATTTCACGACCTTCAAGTAAAGGTACTCACTAAGTAAAGTTAGTTTTTGTCTCTTTGTTACTTTATATCAAGTGACTAAGACAAAATTTGTTAGTAACTATCCGGAACTTTACTTGAAGATGGTGAAATAGGCCCTTAGTTTATTAAAGTTAGTTGCTTTGTACCATTAAGTGTACTTTTTATTTTTTACCCATTTAATACATTGACCATTTTGGTATTACGAGTATATTAAAATTTTCCGAATCGGTAGTAGATTCACAATCGACGTTCATTATGTTTCTTCGAGGTTCTTACTAAATATTATATTATTTTTATTTAATATTTTCTTACTTTCTTACATACATAAATAAAAAGAACATTAATTTGGTTAATAAAATTATGTATTTACCTGTTAAGTCATAAAATATTTATATTTTGATTCAATTTTCCTTCCTTTATTTATCACATACGAAAATAAAAAATATTTAATTTCTGAATGAAATGATGTACTAATAAGATATAAATTTTGAAGGTACTTTTAGTACAATGGCGGCCCTTGCAATATGGCGCCTAGAGCGACCCCACCTGATCTAACCCCAGGGCCGCGTCAATGTTTTGATCTTGTTTGCGCTGTCCGCACCATTGACTGGCGCGAGGGCTTTTAGTACGTATTATCTATTTTGGAAAATACAAATTAAAAAAAATTGCTTTGGCTAGGAATTGAATCTAAAACCATGCCAATCAGGTTAGTCACTTAAAATTGGTTGAGACATGTAGACAACTGTTGTTTTTTTTTTAAGTTGGATTGGTTTTACGACTTTCAATGTTTATTATTCTCATAGCTTTAAAAAATAAAAAATCTTGAAAACAACAACAAAAAAAAAGTTTAAAATAATTTAAGATATTTAATATTTCACTGTCAAACAAAAATAACATTACATATCCATCTTTAATACCGTTCGTCAAATCAATACAAAACGCAACATATTTATAAAGAAACGTTCTCACAACCGATAACATTTGTATCAAAAGAAAAAACTCTATAAAAAGAACTGGTTTCGAGATGAAAGCAAAAGTTTACAATTCAAATGTAGTAGGTAGACACTTGTATTGTGGGCAGAAATCCATTGGCGGTTGCATAACAGCTTTTCATATGACTAATTTGAATACTTTATTATAAAGTATTTTACACTTTTATGTATAATGTGTATCCGCTTTGTAATGTGCGAAATATACTTTCAAAACAGATTTGTATTTTTTTTTGACGCACAGATTTGCTGATAACAATACTTTCAAAATGTTTTGCATTTTTTTATGACTACAGCTTTAGTGACAATACTAAATAACTTTTTTATTCCGAAACTTTATCCCAAAACTTTATCTCGCTTTGGCAAAATGACAATTGCTGTCAGACTTTTACACCCCACAGGGCGACATTTTCATTTAAACAATGAAACTTTTAGCGCAAGAAACGATTGTCGATGATGTTTTTGTTTAATTTTTCCTTTCGAAGCATTTAAAAACTGTATAAAAAATAAACTAAACTAAAATATAACCCTGCAAGATCCCACTGCAATTAAAAATCTTTCTTTGAAAGCTAGCTTAGTATTGGCGTAATCACAAAGCTACATAAATTACTTTTTTATTTCAACTAAAATAAGAAATAAAATGATAAACTAGGTCACACCTTGTTCTTAGAAGTACATGAACGCAATCGATAATGTACTGAATAATTTAGATAGCAAAATCTGTGTAGCGCACTATATTATTATAAAAAACCTGCATATGAATCACAGCCTAACATGTTTTTGGTAAAACCAAATATTGGAGTTTTTAATCTAATATTTGGTTTTACCAAAAACATCCGGCCTCTGGATTTTTGAGATTTGAAAATAGTCGCTGTTCGTGCCATAATGAAGTACATATATGTTATTTAAATAAAATGTTTTATAAGAAAAATAATTCAGAGACTGAAATATGCTTATTTTTTGCAGGATGTCTGATTTTGGACGTATAAAGGCGTCATGTCTCCAAAGGTCGGAGTTATGGGAGGACCCTGACTTCCCGGCGACTCAGGCGTCTGTGTTCTACCATCAAACACCGCCATTCCATTTTGTATGGAAACGAGCTAAGGTAACATTATTCTTCCTTTTAGTGGGATATTTACCATGTATATTTCTTATTCATCATATATTTATTTATTGGTCTATTCGTCATCATGGCGCTTGCAGCGTCGAAATATTGTAAACTCTAAATTAAGTAATATACATGATAAGTATCTCGTTAATCATAATAATTTTAGTGTTAATAAGTATGGTACGGAGGTACGGTATGGTGGAACTTAGGAACGAGATTCCTCCTTAGTGTTATTATTTACTTCATATATACTTAATTAACGCCGAGTTTAAACTACTAAATAGCAGCATTAAATTAAAATGCGTTCAATCTTACGGACTCTTTAATACAAACAAATATCACAGAACAACAAATACTTTTACTATCAAATAAAACATATTATAACAGTAAGAACTAATATCTTAAAAATAGTAGCGTACATTCGTGATTGCGTTTCCGTGGTTCTAAGTTAACTATGATTAATCGAGTAACCTTGAAAAAGTAACTTTATTTATAGCAGTTATCTTTCTAAGTTCAATCCTCATTACATTCAACAATGCAATTATGTAATAATAATTTCGTTTTTGATATAAAGCAAAGCGTTTCTCAAATTCTATTCAGATCCTGAGTCAGACATTTCGATCCAATGCAATTACGTTCGCATCAAAACAGTATGCGGGAACGGGAACTACGGAGGTAAAACCAGGCCTGCTAGTTACTTATAAGTTACATTTGTATTTTATTTTATTAAAAAAAATACCACCCGAGTTTCTTACCAATTCTTCTCGGCTGATGTAATTCCGAATCGGTGGTAGATTCACTGACGTTCATAAGTGCCGCCTTATTGAGGAATAAATGATTTTTGACTTTGACTCAACTTTGTTATTTTATTTTACTCAACTTGGGCAAATGTACTGGGATTAAATTGTAAGCGATTAGTTTGTTTGTCAAAACGCATTTTAGTCAGGAAACGCCTTTCACTTCTATAAATACTCGTACATAGTTTTATACGTGCAAAACCTTGTCGAAATACATTTATTTATATCGAAATCGCTTGTCGTTTCCGAAATAAATTTAGATATGAATAAAAATCAATAAAAATGCAGTTCTACGAAAACGGCTCAACGGATATAATTTTATTTCGGTCCATCTAGGATGGATTAAAATGTAAAGAGAATTGAGTCAAAGCAAGTTAAAACCATTGCGCATAGCATGAATAAGTATAAAAATGCTTGTATAAAAAAGTTATTACAAATATTTATCGCAGGTCTATTGTCAATTGTTTTGCTCCCGTAACTCTTTACTCGTGATATTATAAATTAACCGATAGATTATCAATCAACTTAAATTTCTTACAAAGTGCATCATATGATTGCTGGCTAAAGGGTATCTATTCGCGTCATAGCATATTTTTCTTCGAACTTAGGTTATGGTACGGCGGTATTTACGACTTATAGGTTCCCGATATATTATGCCGTCAATTATAATAGTGAAACTGTGATACACATGTCTTGCTTTTGACAATACATTCACACACTCACACGAACACAAATTCAAAAAAACCTTGCTTTAATTTTTATACTAAATTTCGCTTGATATAAGTTACTAGCTGTGCCCCGCGGTTTCACCCGCGTAGTTCCCGATCCCCTGAGAATTTCGGGATAAAACATAGCTTATGTCCTTTCCCGGACCATAAGCTACCCCTGTACCAAATTTCAAGTCAATCGGTTTTGTAGTTTAGCCGTGAAAAGGTAACAGACAGAGTTACTTTCGCATTTATAATATTAGTTAGGATTAGGATTATTACATAACTTCAAAATCGATAACTGCATATGTATGTTACCTCAAATGTCCCATATTAAGCTTTTAATTGCCGTATATTAGTGGCAAAATAATTTAACGGGAAAATATTAAATCACATACAATCAGCCATTACAGTTATTATAATAATAGGTGTCTCGTAAAACATTTAGTATTGCCATGCCCTATATTGATCGTAGTGTAGTGACACAATAGCTTTATGTCAATTTTAGTTACATTTGTCTACGACGCGAAATTATATCGTTCTTGTCAGTTAACTAATGAAATGTATAAAAAAAAAAACATATTTTTATGAGCTAAATGAGTCGAAAATATTAAATTCCTATAACTGTGAGAGATAAAATACAGGCGATTACTTCTTCACTAAGTGACGCGTTTGAACAACATTATTCCGTGTCAGTTTATTCATATTTAGTTAATCTGGGGGCACGGCAGTGCCCCCCGCCAAGTCGAGCGCGAAGCAAACACTGCCGTACCATCCTTTACAGGAACCCTTTCGCCGCATTTTCAGGCCCCTATTTGAGAACCTCTGGATAAACCCAGAGCACTGAAATTTCCGTCATCCAGTAAGCTATACTATCACATACTTAAAATAAAATTTCAAGTCTGTAGGTCATTTAGTTCCGAAGTTAAGCGAATGCAAAGTTTCGTATTTAAGACACTCACTCACTCACTCACTCACTCATGATCATCAAAATAGAACTAGTACTTCCCATAAACCTAGAGAGCTGAAATTTGGTACAGAGTTAGGGTTTAATGGCCACATAAAGGGAAAACTATAAAAACTAGGATAATCGAACGGGAACGGGAATTATACAGGAACGGGAACGGGAATTGTAACTCAAGAACGGCTGAACTGATTTGGCTGGAAATTGGTGGGGAGGTAGCTTAGAACCAGGAAAAGGACAAAGAATAACTTTAATTCCGAAATTCCCACGGGATTGGGAACGGGAATTTACAACTCAAGAACGGCTGAATTGATTTGGCTGAAAATTGGTGGGGTGGTAGCTTAGAACCAGGAAAAGGACGTAGGATACCTTTAATCCCGAAATTCCCACGGGATTGGGAACGGGAATTTATAACTCAAGAACGGCTCAACTGATTTGGCTGAAAATTGGTAAGGTGGTAGCTTAAAACCAGGAAAAGGACGTAGGATACCTTTAATCTCGAAATTCCCACGGGATTGGGAACGGGAATTTATAACTCAAGAACGGCTCAACTGATTTGGCTGAAAATTGGTGGGGAGGTAGCTTAAAACCTTGAGAAGTTCATAGAATACTTTTAATCCCGAAATTCCCACGGGATTGGGAACGGGAATTTATAGCTCAAGAACGATGAATTGATTTGGCTGAAAATTGGTGGGGAGGTAGCTTAGAATCAGGAGAAGCACATAGGATACTTTTTATCCCGAAATTCCCACGGAAACGTGAACGGGAACTACGCGGGTGAAATTGCGGGGCGCTTAGTAATAAAATACTACTCTTAAAAAGAAAAAAATGTGTCAAATAAGAAAATCTAATAAAAAAAACAATATAAACACGTTTCAACAAAAATAAATGAAATCCCACCAAAAACATTCTGTAAAAAACTAGCCAAGTCTCGATGGAGCTGCTTGTTTATCTCTAAAAAGTAATGAAATCTAGACAAACTCGTGCCAAGTGTAAGGTTCCTCACTGCGATTTCTTTATTATTATAGTTATTGTTGTGTGACTTGGCCGTTGAACATTGTTTAAAACGTTAGTAGTGGGTACAAGTCAATTTTGTTTACACGTAATGTTGTAACATTATTAAAATACGCAGCTTTATCAAGCCTACAATTGACTGGATATTGAAGCAACGTTTTTCAAGTGGCAATTTTCTATCGTCAATGGGTAGCGGTTCTGGCGACAGATTGGTGCAATAGTGTCATGGAGCACCTAGTTTCGTACCCTTGTGTACATGTGTACCCTTCAACGGCCAAATCACACAACATTAACTATAATAATAAAGAAATCGCAGTAAGGAACCTTACACTTGGCACGAGTTTGTCTAGATTTCATTACTTTTTAGAGATAAACAAGCAGCTCCATCGAGACTTGACTAGTTTTTTACAGAATGTTTTTGGTGGGATTTAGTTTACATTATTTAAAGTGTTTTATATATGAACTTAGTATAAATTTATTTAGCTTTTTATAGACGTGAACTTGACTTTCGATTTAAATTTCGTTATCTACTTTATTATAATTTTAAATAAAGTAGTCCGTTGTCTCTTGACATCTAAATTTCTATAAAAACAGTAAGAGCATTGACCTCTCACTTTCTCCTATAGTTTGTTGCTTACGGCCACGAAGGAGCCTGTTTTACTAATACTACAGCCCTTGAAGTAAGACATTCGATTCTTGGTTTTACGTTATTATATTTTAGTAATAAACTAAGTAGTACCAAAATGACATTGAAATAGGGTAAGTTCGCCGGTTCGCGTCCATGTACCGGTTCGCGTCCACTTTAAGGATCTCCCTTTAAAAATAAGTAAACTAACACACCAATTAAAGGAATAGACATTACTGCTAATACCTCAATGTATAAGGAGCACACACGCATGGATAAAAGGTCCGTGCGACAAACCAATCCCGTAAAAAAAAAAATTTAATCTGACTGGTAGACAAGGTAGAGCGTTTGCGCGGTATTTTTAGGAAACAGGTAGTGTGCAGCGGCGCGTTCGATGGTAAGTTTTTAATAGTTTTATGTGAATTTTAGGATACATAGTTGTTTCTAGACTTTAATAATGAAAAAAGGAATAATATTATTTATGAATTTGCTAATGTTTTTCATATTTAACGAATAAAATAAGGTGGACGCGAATTGCTACATCGAATATACAAAATTTCCAGTTTGCGTCCGCAATGGACGCAAACTACACCTACAGGTGATAGTAGTAAACCAAATTGCGTCCACTATTTTCGTCAAATAAATACGATTGACTTGCTATATAATTATAATTTAAAATGTATTAATTATTCCTATATTCATTTATTTTGTTATATCTTAAGTTTTTACAATATAAAATTAATTATTATTACTGTATTTTTTTATGAAGACTATGTGTTTATAATTAAATTTTTAAATGAAATGCGTAATATCTTTCGTTTTTTTTCTTTATAGAATATCTCTCTCTCTCTCTTCTTGTCTCCAAAGAACTCATTTGAAATAACACGAGTCATCAAGGAAGAACTCATCTTAAATAAGATGAGTTCTTCGGAGACAAGAAAGAAGAAGTACATTCACAGAAGACAAGTTAAAGAAAGCGTTAAATTAATTTCGAGAGAAGATTAAATCGATAAGACACATATGTATACTATTCCCAAGACCACAATATTGAACAAAATCAGTGGGTGCAGACCAGATGGAGTAAAGAAACTAGGACTATTTGGACAGTATTGGAAGATACCATCGAGCTCCTGGAATAGAAAGAACTTGGCATCAACATCGCCTTCACCTTACATTTGCCAACGACATCGAAGTCATGGCAGAATCGGTGGAAGACCTGGAGGCCTGGGACAAATTCTCGCTGACTTCGACGGAGGTTCTCATCAGATCGGCCTTAAAATAAACATGCAAAAGACGAAAATCATGTCGAATGTTCATGTTGCGCTGAATTCTATTCTGAAGTTGATGGCGAATATATCTACCTAGCACAAACGGTCCAATTAGGTAAGTCAAGAAAATGGTCAATCATCGAATCTAACTCTAGGCTGGGCAGTGTTTGGGAAATTACGAAGCGTCTTCTCGTCCAAAACACCTCAGTTCCTAAGGACGAAAGTCTTCAACCAGTGTGTGTTACCAGCGATGACCTACAGAACTGAGACGTGGTCTCTTACTATGGCCTAATCATAAATCTCAGAGTTACTCAGCGTGCTATGGAATGGAAAGGGCTATGCTTGGCGTTGCCCTGCGTGATCGTATCCGCAACGAGGTGATACGCAGGAGAACGAACCTTTGTTCTCCTGCGGTGACAATGGGCAGTTCACATAGCAAGGAGAACTGACGGCCGATGGAGCAGCTAGGTTCTCCAACAATGGAGACCACGTACTTGGAAGCGTAGTGAAGCTGGTAAAGTTTGCCTGCATTGCATGCTGACTGTAATCAACCATCCCCACTGGAAATCATTGGGAGAGGCCTATGTCCAGAATTTGACAAACATAGGCTGATGATGATGATTGAACAGTATTAAAACACGATACAAGGTGGAAGAAGGAAGAGTTTTAGTGAATAGTATGCCTCAAGAACGTTACTTAGACCGATAGACGGGTCAGATCTCATTTTTTTAAGTGGTGATTGTAGTGATAATAATGTTTTTAATAATAATAATATCTATTCAATATTTATATTCATAAAGAAATTAATTAAAATACAATCTTTCTTTACAAATTCATATAAATATCACCCCTTTATTCCTTTACTAAGCTAGTGGACGCAAACCGGTTCATAGGTGGACGCGATTTGGATTTTTTGGACGCAAACCGGCGAAAACGGCTATTTCTGATATTTCTCTATTTAACAAAAAAACCAAACATATATTTAACAAAACTAAAAGTTAATCTTAAAATAGACTATATAACGAACATATTAAATATTTTTATACATAGAAATGAGTGCTGGGATATTTTTATAATCGCCGTCAAACTCGCCAACTGCACTAAATGGACGCGAACCGGCGAACTTACCCTACTTCATTTTTAATTAGAACTAGCGGCGCCCCGCGGTTTCACCCGCGTAGTTCCCGTTCCCGTAGGAATATGGGGATAAAATTATGCTAAAAGCCTTTCCACTGAATCACTCTATCTATTAAAACAAACCGCATCAAAATCCATTGCGTAGGTTTAAAGATCTAAGCATACATGGGGACATAGGGACAGAGAAAGCGACTTTGTTTTATACTATGTAGTGAAGTTAATCATAAATCGTCCAGAAATTAAAAAAGTTAGAAAGAAAAAAGGGCAAAAAGTTGCTTGTAGTTTTTTTTGTGTTACTTATTATGACTCAATCCAAAGCAACTATTTCTTAGCAAAAAATATAATTTATCAATGAACCATAGACGAACGCTTAAATAAAAAAAAATAAGTACTTTGTTTTTTAACTTTCGCCTGTCTTTCTGGTCACGGTTCGATCGAACATTTCTACGTCTATATTTTTTTAATTTATTTACGAGTCCATTTAAATGTTTAGTATTTAAATATTTTATCATTAAAAGCTTACAGAAAGGATCTAAATAACTTAAGAATTACACCATTGTAGAACATCTCTTGGCTATAATCAGACTAATTTTTGAGGCCATATGAAATATTTTTAGTATAAAATAATTTATTTTCTACCTAAAAGAAGCTTACTTGTTATTGCCTCTTACTTACGAATGTCAAAGAACTTACAAAAGAACAGATACTTAATTTTGATTAATAACACAAAAAAATCGATTTAACTTTTTTAATTTAAGAATAAAAAAATTTAAATAAAAATGTCATCTTTTAAATCACTACATCCTACATTACGTTTTCAATAATTTCCAGTGTAATTAAGAACATTTTGCCTTATTGCATGTCACTTGAATATATGATTAAGCCACTGTTGCAATTAAATCGTGCTGAATTATAAATTCGCAGCCCACGTAGTACATCGGCGATAAATTGATTTATATAACAGTGTATGATATCTTCGACCAATATGTGTACGGTTCGCAACAAAAATCAAGCGTTATTTGAATTTTGCAAAAACAAAATTGTCATTTTATTAACCCCCGACGCAAAAAGAGGGGTGTTATAAGTTTGACGTGTCTGTGTGTGTGTGTGTATATCTGTCTGTCTGTGGCATCATAGCTCCCGAACGGATGAACCGATTTCAATTTAATTTTTTTGTAGTAAAGGAGGCTTACGTGCGAGTGTTCTTAGACATGTTTGATTAAAATCGGTTGACCCGTTTAAAAGTTATGGGGGTTTGAAAGTAATTGTGTTGGGGGTTTTTTATTTTTTTTTACTTCTACTACATAATTATCATTGTAGCAAGCAAGACCAATCAGGGCAGCGACACGGTTATGTTTATGTCGCGGCGCGGGCGAAGGGTTAAGCCGCCCGCGCGCCTTGTCGATGTTTAAGTTGGCATCCCTGCGGGGTCTAAAAAAGATGGCGGGTGAGAGATAAATTATGGACGGACGGTTGTGAATTTTGACAATGTGATTATAATAAGTGTGTAATAACGTATTGTAAACTCTTTCATAATAAAAACTACGCAGAACTCAACAATAACTTTTTTTAAACATTAAATCATAATATGCATAGGTTAGGTAGACTGGTTTTCTTATCTTCTATTGTTGGTAATAATACTCGTAAAGTATGACTGAATTTTGGTCCTCAAAATTATGAGTCGACACGCAAAGAAAAAGAGGTAGGTGATTGTTGTAAATGGTGTTTCCTTTTTGGGAGAATCTTAATACTCATAAAGATTTGCTTAAGTAATGGGTTAGAATATAGTGACAATCGATTTTTGATGCTGACTGTACCTCCTAAGTTATAGACTTAATGATCAAGCGGTCCTTTACAATATGGTCAATATGGTCATCCTTTGTTTGGTTTTGCGAACAAAGTGAAAGTAATAAACGTCTTATGTAAATTACATTTCTAAAAGGAATGATTAGATTTTTAGCAACTGTACCACATTACACCAAAAGAAGATCCTAAGTCTCTCTTTACTTGAAAACTCGGTCCATTAGGTTTTACTCTAAACTACCATAAACCCAGCTATTCAGACTTTCGCGTTTAGTAGGATCCTAAAAGAAATAATATAAGTAAAATCACTACTCAAACAAAATTCCATCATTTATGAACAAATAACAGATATTGAACATTACCTAGTCTGGTCTCGTATCGTGAGCTTGTTGGCTACTAACAATGACCGTTACCCAATATAACGCGGCCATATAAAGACGTGCACTATCCCGACCAAAACGCCTCGCTCTTAGTAACAATAACATTTAGTAGGCTTACATCAGCGTATGCGCTTTTAGTAGTCTTTCTTTATGTTCCAATTTTGAATCGGTTGACGTATGCGTGTCATGCCCTTTTTAGTAATGTAATAGAATACTAAATTTATAGAAAGGTTTTATGGACGTATCAGACTATGTTAGTTGTCAAAGTGTATTGTGTTTTAGTAGCCTTGTGTCTAAGGTATATGTGGCCTATTTTTATTTTATACTTATGTACCTATACAGGGTAATTTTTTTAAGTAGGCGCGGTAGACCAAATCCGAAACTATAAGGAATGACTCCCGAGGGTGATTTTGATAATGATTAAAACTGCAATTTTTGATCACATCATTTCGTTATAGTAACTGGCCCCTAAGATCGTAACTTGTATCTAGGGTACTAGAAACTACTTATTCACACACACTCAGACCGAGATAATCATAATACAGAAACAATAATTTTAATAACAATTGTATAATAACAATATTTAACAAACAAGAGAATCACAACATTATGTACCCCAACTTAAAACATAGATATTTGTTTACTTACTTTTTCTTACTGTTTCACATGATATGTTTCTCAAAATAATGTTATTTTTTTGTTTAATATTACGAGTTATACTCGTATTATTGTCCCACAAAACAACCTTGAACTCATTCATTGATCGAGGAAAAGTATTGAATTATATCTGAATGAAAACGTTAATGATGTGTGCAGATAAAGTGGAATTAGAAGTGTTATTTTTCTTATTATAATTTACTAGCGGCGCCCCGTAGTTCCCGTTCCCGTAAGAATATGGGGATAAAATTATGCTAAAAACCCTTCCACTGAATCACTCTATCTATTAAAACTAACCGCATCAAAATCCGTTTCGTAGCTTTAAAGAATTCCTACTTTAAGGAATTTCCATTAATCCTCTCTTAGTGGTAGCATACTCCCCAACAAACACACGTGCCAAATTTGAGCTCTCTACGACCAGTAGTTTCGGCTGTGCGTTGTCTGTCAGTCAGTACATCACTCAGTCACTACAGTAACGGAAGAGCTTAATTTGGGCATAGAAAAGAAGACTTAAAATTAGTATGTGTTTGTTTGTTTTTCTGTCTGTACAGACCTAACCACCGACTGGTAGCATGCGCCTTGCCCCACTATCGGTAGTAATTCAGTATATAAGTTTTAATTGTGTAAGTATATCTTTTTGTTTATATTTATGTTTAAAGAAATAACATAAAGTAACAATCACTGTATCATCTTATAGCAACTGTCCCGTTACTAGGTACCTGTATCTATGGCTAGGGTATTAGAAATTACACGTGCAATCATACCCCACACCAAGACCAAAATATTTTTATTTATTATATCTTATTTACAGATTGCACAAAACCTTGCATAGCAATCGAACCCGCAATCTATTCTTTACAGTCTGACATGGTGACCATTCAGCCCTTTGCATCTACTTAAAATGCTTAATAAAATATGTATAAATAGACACAAAATCACCTTCTAAAAGGTAATGGAAGTACTACTATGTAGAGCCTTGATAATTACGTAGAATGCTCAATTCATATCGCTACAATACCAATTAGCAATTCCGTTACCAATACTTTTTTACTATTTCTTTTAATATCAATTCTGTATTAAAACATATCTTAGTTTTTACTTTAAATAAAGCAACATCTTTAAAAGTAAATTAGAATTTATTCGTAGCTTAGCAACTTCAAATACATATTTAAAAATAAATTTAAACTAGATTATATCATACGTCAAGCGCAAAATATTAATTAACTTTGCGTCGGACTAGAGATAGAAAATGTACTCTCAAAATGGAATTCTAGACCGCCAAACAAAGCCTTTGAGGGTCCGAAATGTTTGTGCGATCTGCAAATGTTTATATCCGGCCGCGTTTGTGTTCGAATGTGTGCGAAGTTCGGATTTAAATTAAATTAGATGTCTGTTACATAAGATACATTGATGGACAGTATTTAAACTGGCTACAAAAACGAAGAGGAGGTACTCAATTCGGATGTTCTTTTTGTGTTTGTTTCATCATAATTTCTTATTTTTTACCAATTTGGAAAAATATAATATTCTGATTATATTCCGATTATAAGATATAATTTCATAATAATATAGTTTCATCATATTTTTTACTCAATTAATTATTTTAATAACATTGCTTTGTTTTTCACAGTCTAATTCATTCATTTATCCTAACACGATGAATTAATTAATTAATACAATCTAATAAGTCAAGACATAATCTTTTACAGATACATCAATTGAGTAATTGATTTTTAAAAAAGAAACATTCCACCCAAATCCAAATACATATTATTAAAATAAACATTTTTACTAAAAACTCTATCAACATCCGGTGGATGTAACCAGTAGTTGATATTTCTATACATTTAGACCAATAATATTTCTATATAGTTTTGTAATTTTAAAACTCGTTACCTGCTCAAACAGCCAGACGCTTTGAGATAAAACTATTAGCTGGAAAACTAATTCAAACCTAAAAATGTGTTCAAACATATTTTCTGTCGAAAATTTCATTCAATATCGACATCAAACAGAGTATTAATTAACTAGCTGTGGCCCGCGGCTTTCACCCCATATACCTAGGTAGTACTAGGTTCGAAGCCCGGCTTTATACGGTACAGTAATCCCGTGGAATTTTCAATATGTTTCTTTTACCCTTTCCACAGATCATAATTCTTTTTTTACATGCATTCACATCCATCAGGTGATTGGAAAATTTCGTTGCAACAGTCGTTTTTATGACAAAGGTAAATATTATTTCTTGTCTGTCTATCAATACGTTGTATTTGTGAATGTGAATGTGTTGTGTGTGTGAATGTGTGTGTGCGTAGTTTCTGATACCCTAGATATAAGCTTCGAGCTTAATTAGGGGTCAGTTACTATAATGAGATGATGTAGTGAATGATTATGTTATGCTATTTCTTTGTATTCGTACCAGTCGTTTTTATGACAAAAGAAAATGTTATTTCTTGTCTGTCTGCCAATTCACAAACGTTTCATCCACTTGACGAATTAAGAAACCTCGAAATCAAAATTCGAGTTCAAATTTGGAAAGGATTACGTCTAAATTTTAATGCTATTGCTTCGAATCCTCACTTCAAATCAATCGATACAGCTTACATGGAATTACGAGCGTAATTAGACACTTATATTACGCAGCGTTGTTTCAGCAGGGCTGATTTTGCAATAAATATAATATAGCCTTCGTTTTACTTGAGCTATCGATGTATGTAACCTCAATAGAATATATGAATATATGGAAATATATAATTAAATCTAAGTTCAATACTGCCCAGGTATATTTAAAAACTACCTGTATAAAAAAATGTTTACAATAAATAAATTCGATTTGATCAATATGAAGAATGTGAATTTTAAATAGCACAAGTACTGTCCCTTGTATAATAAATAAATCTCTGACACAAACCATGTCTTGACAAGTACAAATAATAAGCCAAAATGAAGTATGAAAATTGAATATAAAGAAACTAATAAATACCTCGTGAGTTATAAAAAAAATCTCACAAACCCTTCACAACCCGTCCCTGACAATTACAAATACAAATTCACCAAATAGATGCATCCATTCAGAAGTAATTCGCGAACATTCAATCCCTCTCATTCTTTCTACACAACAAATAAACACTGTATTAGTATGTCTTCAGTCACAAAAGATATTGTAATAAACCAACTAAATATTGGCAAATAACATTGCTTTGAAACATTTCATATTTTAATATTTGAAGAACTTTCAAATAAAATCATAGTAGGTTTACTTTGATAATTTACTTTATAAAAAAGTGGCTTTGGTCGTCTCGTTCAAAACAAACCATGACAGTACTCATTATTATACGGTGCCATGACCAAACGTTTGTGATCCCTAACCGAAGTATTTTCTTTTTTCTCTGTACATTGACTTCTCCGGATCTGAAGCAATGGAAGGCGTCTCACAAAGCGCGCATTGGTTTGTGTGTTATTATTTAGATTTTTTATATTTTAATATGATGTTGTTTTCGTACAGGGTGTTCTGTTGAACTGACTGTTGCTACATTAGCAACTACTTTATACTCGTAGTAGCTATGAAAGAAAATCTAACTAATTAGGGTTGTCTATTTGCTCCAAATGAATAAAGTATTATGAAAATTTGTTTGTTTTGTCATTCTATGTACATACGTGTGTCATAGATCGACATTATCTTCTAGATTCTAGATCTTTTGATATTTCCTTACAACTTTTGATCGATAATTATCAAAACTTGTATCAAAAGCTAGGGATATTGATATGTCGTATAGCGCTCTGGGTTGCGAAGGTCTGATGGCAATCGCTTCAAGTAAAATACTGTCATTCCGCCAAATCTGGTTAAACTGAAAACCGACCCCAAATAGACATGGGATAAAGGTTCGGAAAAGAAGGTATCAAAAGCTCGGGAATATTAGTAATAGTTATTTATGGCACAAGCGAGGATAGTAATCATCAATACACGCGTGTACCATACAACGTTTTTCAACACATTTGCGAAGAAATTATCATTTTTCGCTAATAAATAATTAGTTTTTCTATTCGCGCGCATCCAACATAACAATGGTGATCGGCCAAAGACTAAAATAATATACTTATTAAAAAAAATCGAATGAATGAATGAATGGAATCGACCATAGACCTACTAAAAGTAAGGAAACATAGTTGAACTTTGTTTTTAAAATGTATGGACACAATTTTTTTGGTATCGAAACTTTTTTAAAACGAAAGCAATTTAAAAAAACAATCTATAACTCACTAGTGAATAAAACGTGTCATTATTCAACTGTTTTTGCACAAATAAGAGCCCCTTTATGAGCAAGTGTGTTGAAAATATCTTTATATTTGTTAAAAATATTTTAAATAGTTACCTATAATCACTACATAGTAAGTATAAAACAAAGTCGCTTTCTCTGTCCCTATGTCCCTATGTATGCTTAGATCTTTAAAACTACGCAACGGATTTTGATGCCATTTGTTTTAATAGATAGAGTGATTCAGTGGGAAGGTTTTTAGCATAACTTTATCCCCATATTCCTACGGGAACGGGAACTACGCGGGTGAAAACGCGGGGCGGCGCTAGTAAGCAATAATTAAATATCTATAAGAAACCGCACTAATGAAAAAATGACGCCCTAAAAAGAATTAAACAAGAAAATCGTAGTAAATAGGTTGCCACTTCACGTAATATCTCGTAGGGATTTTTCAAATTATTAAGAAAAAACAATCAATCACATTTCTTGTAAATATGGTAACTAATAAAATCGTTTTAGTAAGTCTCTACTCTACAGGGGAAACTATTGCCTAAACTACGCTAGTACTCATTATTATACTGTGCTCAAACTATGTACGAGTAGTTTCGACTGTGTATTGAGTCAGTCTACCAACTAATTAATAACGTGTAATACCAAAGTGAGCATTACAAACGGGGGGTACCTTTTATACGACGCTGACTGTACACATCCAGAGACAAATAAAAATATCTTCTACCCAGTTTTATTTTTCACGTTATGTCTGTATCTCTTTGATAAGTACCCTGTGTATTAATAGTCTACGCATCTATACTAATATTATAAAGGTGCAGAGTCTGTTTGTAAGAACGCGTTTATATCCTGATATAAACGAAGAAACTGAAAGAACTTTTCGAATCGGACCAGTAGTTCATGGACTACTAAGTTCTTTTAGTGTTAGATAACCTTTTATTGAGGAAGGTTCTATATCATTACGCTACGACCAATAAGAGAGGAGCTAACGCGGGTTAAACCGTGGGTCGCCGCTAGCAAATTAATAAGCCGTGCCAAAGATACAATTCTAGGTAGTCTTTACGCCATTGAGAAAAATATTAGTACGCCATTGAGAAAAATATGTAGACATCTTAACTTACGCGTATAAATGGTTCCTAGAAATGAGTTTTGAAGAGATTGGAGTAGAGATTCCTAAAAATACACACATCAAAAGTGTCTAGGGATCAACATATATTTTTGCAATAACTTTTCTCCTGATTGATATTAATTAAAATTTTCTTTAAGGATTCATCAAATAAAGTGTTTTCGTTTGTCACAGTAACGATAAACCAAGTCACCTTTGCATTAATAAAGAAATTTGCCATTTTCCTAATAAAGGGATTTTTGACATTTGAACCACTAACATTAAAGTTCGAAAAAAAGACTGAAATAACAGTTTTCTTTAAAATTTTATTGGGTAACTTAAACAATTAATAATCCGTGTTTCTACCGCGAACACTAACAACACAAGAACATCGGTTTGGCATACTCAAAATGAGTTCATCCAAATCACGCTGTGGAATGGCCGCCCAGGTCTTCTTGCGACTGGATACCCTCCATATTCGGCAGAGCTCTTCTCTGTAGCATATCCCATGCATGCTCAATCGGGTTCAAGTCTGGCGACTGAGCAGGCCAGGGCAGGACATTGATGTTAGCTGCGGCGAGAGTCTGTCTTACAACTCTTGCGGTGTGCGGTCGTGCATTATCATGCATTAACTGAAATAAGGGACCGATTTGCACTTGTAGAGGAACGATGACGTCTGATACAATCGTCTCAGCATAAATTTGAGCGTTGAGGTTGCCTCTGATCCAAATCAACTCAGTTCTTCCGCCGATCCAAATACCCGCCCATACCATGATGGTTCCACCACTATAAGGATGGACTTCCTGGCAGGATTTTAATCGCTGTTGGCGTCCAGGGGTTCTCCAGTGTCGTATACGTCTTGTATCCGGTCTGATACCAAAACGAGACTCATCAGAAAAGCACACGAAACGCCATTGTTCTTCTGCCCAATTTCTGTGTTCAAGAGCCCATTGATATCGAATCCTACGATTGTGCATTGCTATAGGTGGTACCCGTAGCGGTCTTCGGGAATGAAGGTTCACTTCATGCAAGCGGTTTCTGACTGTTTGGTCGCTAATTAAGTTCCCTGAAGAGTGATGAAGCCGCACGGCTAACATCATGGTGGTTATTGTTGGAGCTCTTCGAGTTAAGATTTGAATGTATCGGTCTTGTCTCCGTGTGGTGCAGCGATACCGTCCTCCATGGCGCTCAGCCACGGTACCAGTGCTTCGGTAACGTGTCCAAAGTCGACTGATAACACTCTGACTTGTATTCAGAGCTAAAGCCACAGTACGTTGCCGGGAACCAGCTTCTATCATTCCCACGGCTCTGAGCATTTCTTCCCTGCTTAAATGACGTCGCCGCTCCATAATAACGTTGGTTTTAATCAGTAGTAGGGAAACAGTAGCACTAATAATGTCTTCAATGCGTTGTATGTTTTTATAGGGAAAATATTGACAGCTGATTTTCATCTTTTACTCGAATTTGATTCACAGTTCCTGATTCAAATTATGAAATGCACCAAAAAGGATCCATATAAATTTATAAAATCATAAATTTATTACAAAGCCACATCTCAATCTCAAGAAATCCGCATAAAAATGCTTGATCCCTAGACACTTTTGATGTGTGTAATATGAAAAAATTAGTAATAAAATAAACAACTTTTGGAAATGATTAGTTTATCACATACAATCGCTTTCAAGTATAAAATGTACAATGTTCCAAGAAATTAATATTTCCAAGCTAAAATAAAATAAACTAGAAATAAAACACATAAGTATGTTTATATTTTTTTTCCATTTCAAAGCACGAAGCCAAACTATTAGTTTTTCACTACCGGGCTGTTCGTTGGAACTGTTTATTAAATTTAATACTTTACTTGAATGAGCTTGCGTGGAATATTCCTGAATAATATTTTTATAACTATTTTGTTAAACGAATATTCTGTTATAAAATGAAAAGAACGATGTAACGTTTTAATTATTTCATACGCTTCGGAACGCACCGTATTTTAATCGAATTACTTTCGGCTACATACCAAATTTTGATTAAAATCGGTGCGCTTAAACAAAAATAATTAAAATCCAACAAGAAATCGTCCGTAAATAAAATATTAAAACTTCCATAGAACTTTAAATTTTACTTAACTTATTATAGGTTATAAAACCCACCTTCGCATTATAAGTGAGGAATAAAAATAGTATCACTATTCTTTCTTTTCTCTCTTTCTTTTCAAAGAATAAAGAATAATATCTCTTATACGAAAGTAGCAAATCGTAGATTAACTACCTCGGCGGTAACAGCGAGGTGCCCAAAGCGAGGTGATGATCTCAAACGCTTGCCATTTTTGGCAAATAATTAACCTATCAACACATAATTGGTCAAAAAATGTGACGTGGATTTTTGTTTAGCATTTTGCGTAGTACGATGCCATCTTGATTAGTTCATGGTACTTGGTCAAGACTATTTAATTTAATTCCTTATTTTTGGAAAAGAAACAAGATGGAACATGAACCCAGGATCTAAACCAACTGAGATTTAATTAACTAAATGTAAACATCTATACAACTTCATCGTAAAAAGTGGAAAATCTAACAAAAACTACGTTAAAAAACCTGTCTACAAACTCGTGCTGAACATTTTTCAATGAATGAAAGTTACTTTAAAACTTTTTAAGTAACTAAACTAAAAAAAGTTGTTTATTTTAATCGGAGATTATACCAACCCTCGCCTCAGCGCGCTCATCTCATTCACGCTTGTCAGATATTTTTAGATAATATAAAATAAAAAAATACTATTCATAACTATTACAATAGTCAGAAAATAACATATACATACTCGTCTGTATAAAATAATAAAAAAAAACTAGTTATAAATTAAAAAGGACTATTCCAAACTTATTATAATTGCCACAAAAAAACTAATACATACGCACTCGTATAAAAAAAAACAGAAAAAACTATTCCTTTGAAACTTTATTATAATTATAAAAAAACTTAAACATACACATAATAATTAGAAAAAAACTAGTTTAGTATTCATTGTTCAAATACTCGTAGTACAGTTATAATGAACACATCTGTACGTAATTTATTCATAGTTTCGTTACATTGCAATGTCAAATGTAGGCAGATGTGAACGCAATCAGGTATCGATCAGATGTCGTCCTACGAATCTACATTAAGGTCGATAGAACTGCATAATAATATCATTTATGTATGTGTATACGAGTACATAATTATTCGTCCCTGCCAGGCTAGCATGACTTCGAAAACGCGATAGATATAGCGATTTATCGACATCCAACTGTCAAAATATAATAAATATAGCCGTCATATTTAATTATATCATATCGTAGCACACGATAATTCATTTGGTCATGCTCGCGAAATCGATATTATATCGTGGTGTCGATATATTTTATCACGCACAGTCATACTAGGGGGGCTGGTGCAGGCCATGTAAAATAAAATGTAATTGTCTGTAACCACTGTCTTCCGAAACGGCTTGATCGTTTTTTTGTGTACTTATACTATAATGACCTAATTTTATATTGGTATCTAAAATCTCAATATACTATCTTTTTACGTGATATAGTAGGTCCGAAAGTAGGTCATTAACTATTTTTGTACTTACCCTAATTCTATATGATAATGGTGGCTTATCCCGAACACTTGAATAGCAATACAACGTTTACCGAGTTAGTTATTACAAAAAATCGAGCGTTCACAAAGATGCAAGTGAAACAAAGTACCTACTTATACTGAGACATTTTGTAAATACCGGAAATTTACTAGACTAAAAGTTTCTTGCTTGTCAGATGCATACTTTGTTTGAACACTAACTTTAAAATTTTGTATCAGAATATTTGTAATTTTTGATCAGGTCGATAGAGAAAGCTTTGGCGGGATCTCGTCACCTTCAAGCTGCAAAGTATAGAAATGGTTAGAAAAGATAATAATTGTAAAATACTAGACTAGATGACACCGAAACCACGTTTACACATTTTAAACTGGACGCTGAACGCAATAGAAATACTTATGTATGTTGTGTCTGCGAAAAGAGCGAAATAAATATCTAATGTTTGCCTTTAAATGGGGTAAGAAAGATATTTCTAAATGAAGTGTGGGGTGGAAGTCCTCGCATTGTGCACTCAATGTGCTCTCAACTCAATAGATCAAGAACAACAACTTGTTTAGAACAACATACCTATTATAGTCACTTGTTTAATGTCAATGAGAAAATCTACTTGTTAGATTATCGTAGCAGTGTCCGTGGTTTTACTTACGCTAATTAGAATCCCGTACAAATTCAGATTTGAGAGAAAAAGTATCCCATCTAGTTATTCTTGGTTTCTGTGCTTATTTCTATATGTAAAAGTACATAATTTTGATCTAAATCAGTTTTATAATTGTTTAGTGAAATAGCTACAAACATCCATGCTTAAATCACACTCGTATTAGTAGGATTAGTATGTCAGGTCAGTTTTTTTTTTCAAATAAATAAATAAATAATACATTGTAAAAGCCAAATAAATATTTTCGTAAACCTTGGCCTTTTAAATGCTAGTTGATTGAACAAACAAAATCATGTCCAGTATTGTATTGACTATTGGCGAGTTACAAAGCTGGACTGGAATAAAAGAGAGGGACAATAGAGCGAGGTATGCTTTGAGACCTACCCTTTACGTACACCGGCAAACAAATTAAAAATAAATAAACTACTGGAAAATTTTCATGTTTTTTTCCAATGAAAAAAAGATTTTTATAAGGTTTTATTGAACCGTGACCAAAAAGTTGATTAGTTTTTTTTATTGATTAACAAAATAAATAGGTTGATGTATAAGCATGTAATGAGGGATGAACATCATATTAATAAACCAGTCTTAATTGTGGATGGTTATGTGAGTAGAGGGAGAATTGACAAAATATGGTAGACGAGCCGTGCCTCGCGGTTTCACACGCGTAGTTCCCGATCCCGTGGGAATTTCGGGATAAAAAAATTCAAGTCAATCGGTTCAGTAGTTTAGCCGTGAAAAGGTAACAGACAGACAGAGTTACTTTCGCATACATCCTAATCCCAACTAATCCTAACTAATATTATAATATTAGTTAGGATTAGTTGGGATTAGGATTGTATAAAGAATGTAATACGAAAGTGCGTAGAAAATAGTGATTGTGAAGATGATGATATGATATCAAAAAATCGAAGAGAATTACAAATGGTAGCAGAAAGGCAAGAAAATGAAAATTACCTCGATGGCAGAGTAGTCACCATGCCGGACTGCCATACGGATGGTTGCAGATTCAATTCCCGTGCGGGGTGAATATTTGTGTGAACCACAAATGTTTATCTCGGTCTGGGTGTGTGTGTGAATGAGTTTGCGTAGTTTCTGATACAATAGATACAAGTTTCAACTTAGAGGTCAGTTACTATAATGAGATGATGTAGTGAATGATTATGTTATGTTATGTTATGTTAAAATAATTATAATAAATCCAAAACTATGAAGTATTTAGAAAAATTAAATAATCTCAGTGCCGATTAGATTTAATAATAACATTTCAAATATACGTACGTTTTCTGGTAATATTTACATTTGGAAAAATAAATATTGCAGTATTATTTTTAATTAAAATCGGCCCCGATACTCCGCTAATATTTTTTCACATATATTTTCGGATATGTTATAAGTATCTGCCTACATCCACTTGAAAAATTAATCCTAGATTGATTAATTTAATATTGCTAGCGAGCGTGGCGAAATATAGTTTATTTTCGCTTTTTTATAAAAAATAGATGATGTTTAGTATTTTCAGATTTATCTATAAACGTAGGAAGTACATTCATGAACTACTTCATAAGATCGAAATTTCATCTCATCATCATCAGCTCATATAATGTCCCCACCGAGGGGCTCGAGCCTTCCCTGAATTAGGGTGATTAGGCCTTAGTCAAAATTTCATACATATGTATCTGGGGGCACGGCAGTGCCCCCCGCCAAGTCGAGCGCGAAGCAAACACTGCCGTACCATCCTTTACAGGAACCCTTTCGCCGCATTTTCAGGGCCCTATTTGACAACCTCTGGATAAGCCCAGAACGCTGAAATTTTCGTCATCCAGTAAGCTATACAATCACAAACTTAAAATTAAATTTCAAGTCTGTAGGTCATTCAGTTCCGAAGTTAAGCGAAAGCAAAGTTTCGTATTTATGACAGACACTCACTCACTCACTCACTCACTCACTCACTCACTCATGATCATCAAAATAGAACTAGTACTTCCCATAAACCTAGAGAGCTGAAATTTGGTACAGAGTTAGGGTTTAATGGCCACATAAAGGGAAAACTATAAAAACTAGGATAATCGAACGGGAACGGGAATTATAAGGGAACGGGAACGGGAATTGTAACTCAAGAACGGCTGAATTGATTTGGCTGAAAATTAGTGGTGAGGTAGCTTAGAACCAGGAAAAGGACATAGGATACTATTAATCCCGAAATTCCCACGGGATTGGGAACGGGAATTTAAAAATCAAGAACGGCTGAATTGATTTGGCTGAAAATTGGTGGGGAGGTAGATTAGAACCAGGAAAAGAACATAGAATACTTTTGATCCTGAAATTCCCACGGGAATGGGAACGGGAATTTATAACTCAAGAACGACTGAACTGATTTGGCTGAAAATTGGTGGGGAGGTAGCTTAAAACCAGGAGAAGAACATAGAATACTTTTAATCCCGAAATTCCCACGGGATTGGGAACGGGAATTTATAACTCAAGAACGGCTGAACTGATTTGGCTGAAAATTGGTGGGGAGGTAGCTTAGAGCCAGGAAAAGCACATAGATTACTTTTTATCCCGAAATTCCCACGGGAATGGGAACGGGAAGTATAATTCTAGAACAGCTGAACTGATTTGGCTGACAATTTGTGGGGAGGTAGCTTAGAACCAGGAAAAGCACATAGGATACTTTTTATCCCGAAATTCCCACGGGAATGGGAACGGGAAGTATAATTCTAGAACAGCTGAACTGATTTGGCTGACAATTTGTGGGGAGGTAGCTTAGAACCAGGAAAAGAACATAGGATACTTTTTATCCCGAAATTCCCACAGAAACGCAAACAGGAACTACGCGGGTGAAACCGCGGGGCGCTGAATAATAAAATACTACTCCTAAAAAAAATGTGTTAAATAAGAAAATCTAATAAAATAAATTAATATAAACACGTTGCAACAAAAATAAATGAAATCCCACCAAAAACATTCTGTAAAAAACTAGCCAAGTCTCGATGGAGCTGCTTGTTTATCTCTAAAAAGTAATGAAATCTAGACAAAGTGGTGCCAAGTGTAAGGTTCCTTACTGCGATTTCTTTATTATTATAGTTAATTTTGTGTGACTTGGCCGTTGAACATTGTTTAAAACGTTAGTAGTGGGTACAAAGCAATTTAGTTTACACGTAATGTTTTAAAATTATTAAAATACGCAGCTTTATTAAGCCTACAATTGACTGGATATTGAATCAACGTTTTTCAAGAGGCAATTTTCTATCGTCAATGGGTAGCGGTTCTGGCGACAGATTGGTGCAATAGTGTCATGGAGCACCTAGTTTTGTACTCTTGAGTACATGTGTACCCTTCAACGGCCAAGTCACACAACATTAACTATAATAATAAAGAAATCGCAGTAAGGAACCTTACACTTGGCACCACTTTGTCTAGATTTCATTACTTTTTAGAGATAAACAAGCAGCTCCATCGAGACTTGGCTAGTTTTTTACAGAATGTTTTTGGTGGGTATCATTTACGAATACTAAAGAAGAAAATATATATTTATTTTTCATATGGAATACTGTCACTGAGTGAGCATTAATAGGCCAGTGCTAACCGCGGATTACTTGTAATCGGGTGTAATAGGCCAAAGTTTGGGATCGTCATAATAGAGATAGGTGAACACTAATAACATAAGGTAATAACATGGATTAACATTTTTCGTTACAGCTATAATTATTTATTGTCGTTAGAGCCATCAACAGTTACAGTAAATCTTATTTAATTTAACCAAAAATATACTAAAACAGGCAAAATATAACAGCCAATATAACATAAAATAACATAATCATTCACTACATCATCTCATTATAGTAACTGACCCCAAACTAAGTTTGTGACTTGTATCTAAGGTATCAGAAACTACGCACACACTCATTCACACACACACCCAGGCCGAGACAAATATTTGTGGTTCACACAAATATTCACCCTGCACGGGAATCGAACCCGCAACCTTACGGATGGCAGTCCGGCATGGTGACCACTCTGTCATCGAGGACGTCAAACAGGAATGCAATTTAAACCGCGACACAGAGCTAGCTATATCTAATTAGGTGATAGATACTATTTCATTCCATACACGGTCAAGCAATTGTAATCTGAATTTCGCCCAGCTAGCATTGTATCAAAATACATTGTTATATGTAATCTGCGCGAGTTGCAAAGCTTTGAAATCGTGATACGTAGCAGGACCGGTATGTTTTGTTATACAAAGTATAAAATTTAACACTAAGTATCTTATTGTGCGATATGGACAAAGGTTTCACATTCGAATATAATAAAGAGTATATTTATTTGTTTGTAATTCGAGGTTTATTCTATTACGAATTCCCTGTAATTTGTGCCTCGTTTAGACTGCTTAATATGGTGATGTTTTGGTATAGTCTTTATAAGTATCAGCCAGTACGATTTATTGATTATCAATGTCTGCTGCAAAGGTCAAGGCTTTTCTTTTCACTGGTAACAGTCAGTAGTAATCAGTAACTCAGTAGTGAGTGGAGGATTATGCGATTTTTGTTTCTTTATAAGAGTTTATTTTAGTATTTTTTTTACTTAATATGTTTTCAGTAGACTAGACAGCTTTATTGTTTTGTAACTTTTATTCGGTGTTTTATTCTTTTTGTTTTTAATTGTTTGTTTAAGTTGAAATAATCTTCCTTTTTTTCTTTTCTTTTATCGCTTTCCTTACGAAAATACGTCAGCGAAAAAGCTTACCTAATGCGTTTTAGTGAGCACTAGCGTATTCCTTTATGCCAAACAGTAGTAAAAGCACGCTTACAAAGCAAACTAACTAAAATCGCATCATATATGCACTTAATGGTCTTTGTGAAGTTTCATACTAAACTGGCTTTTACATAAATTACGTCAGCAAGTACACTTATCTGAGTAAACGCTCCTTGCGTGGGTGGAAACTTATTTCTCGACACCCACCCGTTTTACAGAGGAAATATATTTTGAAATAACACAACATAACAAAAGAAACTTTCCATTGCCGTGTTTGTTTGTTTATAAGCGGTATGCTTTAAAAGTATTATGAATATTTTTATACGGCCTTCGGTAATAAGCGAATTGATGAGGAATTGAGTTTATATTATTAATTTTTGTTATTAAAATGATATCTAGTCGTATATAAGATATCCGACAAGGAAAAAAAAATAGGGTTTTAAGATTTTTTTCATATTTTTTAGTACATACTTATAGCGAGGCCTAATCACCCTTGTTCAAAGTAGGCTCAAGCCACTCGGCGGGGACGATATGAGCTGATGATAATAATATTACCTATTTAAAACGTATTTTACGCTCAGATAACCATGGAAAGCCAGCGCACATACTTAGTTATTATTTCACTTCCACAGTAACAGAAACGAATTAACTTTTAAAAACTAGATTTTACTGTTAATTGCACCACTCGCAATTACAGACCTTTCGGACACACTGCAACGAGAAAATGAAATGAGAATTTCAGTATGTAATAACGGCAAAGCTATAAGGGCTAGTTCACAAAACCGAAAATGTATACAAGATGTCAATACATCACCGCATCAATATGCGGTCGAGTCGTCTCTTAACGGTTCTGTAGTTGTCAAAGAAGCCACAGTAAAGCAATGTCTGTATGAGATATTGGCAAAATTACATATGTAATTTTGTTTTATAAGGCTAAGTTTAAAGGTTTAATTTATTTTAATATGTGTAATAACGAATACGTTCTAAAGTAAGTACTTAAATTCAAAGAAAATTTTTTCTCGTCTATTTCCCCCCGTACCTACTTTCTGGATATGCAAAGGAATAACATAATTAGTTTGTATTGAGAATTTACAAGGAAAACAACCACAGCTAATTAGCAAACTAATTAGCAATGAATATTACCTACATAGAAATTCTATTATCATTAGGAGAAGATGTTTTCTGGGTAAAGTTTATTATAAAGAGAAACTGCAATACCCCATTTAGCTGTTGTCTGCTTTCTATTTTTCGTTTTCTGCTCCTTCGGCACCAAGCAGAAAAGCGCGATGCAACTAATTCACAATTGTTTCGCGTTTCCATCCGTTTCTAGACTATTGAATTTCCAGAATATTTCTCTATTTAAATAAAGAAATAATAAGATATTTCTCTTCAATCATTACGAGTATTACATAACATTAGTTTTGTGTTTGCACCTCAAACCCACCCACGATAACATTTTATAAAATCCTTTCACTAAAGTCGCCTACGCTGTGTATATGTAACTGCAGGTTATGTTTCTATACCTAAGAATTTTACAAGGTCCTTTGTCCGTCTGTCGGTGTGTTAATTATCTTAATTAAATATTAAAATACTGGTATAATGACAATATGGTCGTTAAGTCCCTTCTTAAGGAAACCTGTTTTGTGGAAGTATTTTTTATTTGAGTTAGTTGACGTAAGCTAGTGGTCGCAAATACTCGTAGGATAATCGTTTAAATTGAACCATAATTTAAATTAAATTGTGTAAAAAAAATCTCAGAGCTTTATATTATTTTATTGTATAGATAACTAGCGGCATCTCGCGGTTTCACTTGCGTAGTTTCCGTACCCAAAAGCACACCGATAAAATATAGCCTAATGTTACTCAGGGTGAATGTAGCTATCTCGTTTCACTTTATATACTTACTTATTTTAGGAGTTACAATTGGCCTGAACGTACTACATATCCCATGAATTAGATTATGTGATATCTAATAAAGTCCAACTAGATAAGATATCTCCGCACGTATAAAAAACTTAAAGCGGAGGGGTTATTGAAGAAAACTGACCACTTACAACATCGACAGTCACGGCGAGTAGTTAGAGCCCTCTATAGTCTTCCAAAATATGGCTTCGTAAGTTCGCACAAACTATCCAAAGTCGAGAGATATTGCGGGAAACTGCATAATTTAAGTACATACGAATACATTGCAGCCCTATTCAAAGACCTACCTTCTATCTCTCTACTGACATTTTAATTAATTTCAACATAATAATTATTAACGCTGAATAACTGTCAAAGCAGTTTAAATGAAATGAAATACTGAAGCAATATTTATAAAACAAAATATCAATATTTTATCAATACCACTCGTTTATCTACTCGTGTGTTAAAGCTACAGGATTTATTTATTGGAAATAAAATTCACACAAAATTCTGAATGTTAGTTTAAATATGATGTAAATTCGGACACAGGTTATTTGTATCCGACTGTAAAGGCTCGCGCACACTTAGCCGCATCGGACCGCAGCGCATCGCATTGCAAAATTACGCATATTGAAGTCGCGTCGGATCGCGCCGCAACGCATTAATTGAATTAGTCAACAGTTACAGCGCTTTCAAACCACTTATAAAGGAAATAAAAAATATTTATTTATTTCGTTTACTGCACTAATCAGCGCACTCTGAGACGGGCCGTATTGCAACGCATCGCCGAATAAATACGCCTAGCAACCAATGCACCAGTGCGTTTTAATGTAAGCGGTGCGGCCCACCTGTAATTTGCGATAATTCCTATAAAATGTAAGTATAAATCAGTACTTTCACAAGTAATTTAGGAAGAATTTAGTTATGCGATGTATTGCGTTGCGGACCGCCTTAATGTGCATTGTGCGCGAACCTTAAACGAAACACACGCTCATCCAATTTCATTTGGGGTGGACGTGGATCGTAAAATGCTTTTAACCAATAGCCGATGCACTGAATGCAATAGTACGGCTGGCAGATTTTAAATTATGATACCAAAATTAAAAATAAATTGTTTATCTGTTTTCCAATTAATGTTTTAAGTTTTGCAGGAAGCTATAAGTACTGAAATAATGATTATATAATGAGTTTGTTGAAGTAACTTATTAGGATTTTATGAAGTTACATAGAATCTTATTAATAAACAGGAAAAAACAATAATATAAGTAATTACTAAATATTATTTTCTCTTTTTCATTTATACATATCCGTATGATTGACAGAAAACTAAGATTAACTATACTGTTTTCGTCTTATTTACATATTAAACAAAATCCCTCCCGCTGTTTATAAGCTTATATCTCATAAACTATGCAATACATAATGCAGTTTTCATAGAACGATTCATGAGGAAGTTAAAATACTTATGTAGTTAAATTTAACGCGCGTTACACCGCGGGGCATAGCTAGTTTATTAATAAGGGACTGTGTCTGAGCGTACTCGCTTACGGTCTAGACGCACTTACTAACTAGCTGTCATAACCTATTGTTTATGTATGAGACGTTACAGGATAATGGAGACCACTTACCTTAGACTTGTGACCGTCTCACTAAGATCTTGTTACTTGTTCATTGTCTACAACAAGGTTGTATAAAGGGTACGCAAGCTCATAAGGTGGCTATTGACGAGTCAGTTGAACTGATCAGTCCAGACATAACTGTGCCGTCACTCCAAAAGATTTAGGCCAACTAGATTTCCCCACTGGAATCTGGAATTGCTCCGGTGATTGACGACCGTTTTTGGATGGTTCAACTGATCATTTAAACTGACTCGTCAATGGCCACCTTTAGAGGTCATTCGACGGGGGATTCGCGACATTTACGTCATCGTGAAAAAGAAAAGGAAATTTCTTTATGGTATTTCGTTGGCGCCTGTTAGACTATCCGCCCACGTCCAATCAATGACCAATTTCTTATAGAAAAAATATTATTAAGGCACGCGCTCTACAAAAAAGAGGTCACAAGAATTGGAGACAAAAGTATGCCTGATTGATCTGTCCTACAAAAAATCTGACACGTGCCATATTGAAATACTTACTAATAACTTTTACTTATCCATTTATTGCGTACATATTTTTGGGTATAGGCAGATCTTATACATATCAGGGTAGTATTAAAACATGAACCCTGCAAGGGCACAGCAATATACCAGTAAAAACTAATGACATATTGAAATAAAATTGTGAAAATAGCGATTTTTTGTGATAGATTGATAAAGAAAGTTTCATCCCTCTATTTTTTATATAAAAAAAAATTATTATAAAAAAAATCTTTCTTCAACTGCTATTCCAATTCCGGGGCTATTGAAAATGCGCTGTTATATGCAACCTTTAACAGGCATACTTGGTGCAAGTACTTTTGAGTACAAGCTAGGGAGGCCCTGTTTTACATTAATAACTTATTTTGTGTGTGAATGAGTGTGTGCGTTTCTGATACCCTAGATACAAGTCACGAATTTAGTTAGGGGTCAGTTACTATAACGAGATGATGTAGTGAATGATTATGTTTTCTTGTTTCTTTATCTACGCTGCTACTGATATTTTAAAGTAATACAAAATGTTCTACATTCTGAGTAACATGTTTGAAAATTTTTTACTGCATTCTACATTAAACGTAATAATTAATTCCAATTTCTACACACAAATAAGGTAAATATCAAGATCGGTAAGGCAAGGTAAAGATCAAAATTATACTAATTTAAAAATACTTTTACGTAAAGTTTGAAATAATACTCATTTAAAAATACTTTTTTACTTATTCACGAGTGTATTCCTTTGTCGTTTGACTGTAGTCAATAAATAAAAAATAAAAAATATTAGAGAAATGCATACACTAATTGAAAAGAGTATCCAAATATTTTCTATCTCTATTGAATACCCAATAATATCTGTTAATGGCGGGTCCATATTGGCTCACCTAAAGTTCTTTACCCGAAAATGTTTTTCCTAACTATTTGTAGTCCGAATGATCATTCTTCCTAAAATTTTTCATCCTAAAGTTTTAATTCATACTATTTGTAGTGCTACCGACGATGCTCATAACACTGATGTGTCCGAAAATTTTAATTACTAACATCATTAATGTAAATATATTTTAACTCCTACTGTTTTTTATCATAACGCTTTTATCCCTAAACATACTTACCATAATATTTTCACTCATGCTCAGAAAGAAACATTTACCAAGTGTAATAAAAAATATATACGGGTAGAAGACTACGCTACGCTCGCTCGGCTCGTGCGTTGGGGTCACAGTTCTAACATAACCTAAACCAATAATTAGGAATAGGACCGATTCGTTACTGGAACTTGACTGAATGATTGGAGCAGGACTCTGGTTTTGCTCGCTCGGCTCGTGCGTTATATGTTATACCTACATGTTATGTAAAAACAAAGTTACGAAAAATTTATGTATATAATATTGATTATAATAAATAAAAATAAATCTAAACAAAAAAGATATGACTTTGAATATTAGTATAAACGATGGTTATGTTGAGAAAATATAGGAAAACAAATGTTTCGGAATTAAAACATTAGTGACAAAGATTTTAGGAGTTGCGATTGTTAGGATAAAAAATGTTAGGAAGAAAATTTTCGGATTTCCAATTATCGGAGTTGAAATTTTAGGTGAACTTTGGCGCACCCGTTAATGGCACATATTGAATTTGGTCCCCCTTTGAACCCGATGCAGAGTTTGTGGCAGATCCGCTCTGAAAGAGTTCCACGAAATCGATTTGAATGTGTGTGAGTAGTTCTAGGTTCACTATTCCTAGGTTCAGCTAATAACCTAATGGCTGTTTTAGGTTAGTTTCGACCCTCGAGCTAGATTAAATTACATTTACCAAGAAGCAGTGTTAAATTAAATTACATTTTCTGAGATGTGTATGTTACATTTATCTGTGATGAATATTTTAGTTTCAAAATTCAAAAATCATTTATTAAATTAAGGCCTCAATGAAGCACTTATGAAGGTCAATGAATCTACCACCGATTCGGAATTACATCAGCCGAGAAGAATCGGCAAGAAAATAGGGCTGATATTTATTTTAAATAAAATAAAATACAAATATCACTTATAACTAATGTCAACAATAAAAAAACATGTCAACAAATATATAAAATATAAGTATAATAGTTTAAATTACATTTTCGAGACGTACCTAAATATTACATGTTCAACTACTATATGTATTTTAACTAGGTAAGTACCTATATTGATATTAAAAGTCTTTTAACAGACAGACTGGAAGGAAATAGGGGTCCATTGCACCACAGTATTAGTACAGTCAGCGTCAGATAAATGGTACACCCTTGGAAATGCTCTCTTTGGTATTGCCCACCAAGAGAGGTTACCTTTCTTTGTCTCTATCTAACACTGACCGTATATCTTAGAATACTAAAGATGTGTATTTACATATCTATGCCCGTCTTATATTATTATATGTACTATTAGTTAAGTGTAATAAAATGTAGAGTCCGACATTATATGATAATATGATTTAAAATAATAAAAACCTGTAAGTTATCTTAATACCACACATTAACGTCGATAATTATTAAGAAATTTTTCAGAATTTTCTTAATTTAGAATTTTTCCTTCGAGAATAATTTTGTTACAGGACTTTTAAAATTGGAACTTTAATTAACTAAGAAATCAAGTAATATTGACTGTATGTTTATAAACAAATCGGTTCAAGTGATTTTGTAACTGTCGATCAAAATTAACTTCCAAAATATTTTAGTATTCGATGTTGCAATATTTTAAGTACCTATACTTTGATTTGCTGTAACGCTGAAGGGCGTAACACTCGATCAAACGAAATTCGCAGGTCCTCATGAAATTAATAACTGTTTATTATTTTGTTTCAGGAAATTTACGAGAACTCATCCTTTATATTGGACAACAATGACGTATTCGATATTATTCCCGGGAAACTTGGTAAGTCATGTGCACTCACAATAATTTATGCGAAAGTAATCCCACTGTTTTCATATTAATATCCATAAACGAGAATTAAAAGTGTGAATTTTAAAATTATACAATATAATTATTGTTCATTTATGTAATGTATTTCATCAAGGAATTTATGTACATAAAATATATTTGCATGTACTATAACTTTCTTTGTTAATAACTTTTATTGTTAACATTAAATTTGTTATGCCTGACAAGGGCTACTAAGTTTTAAGTGCCTGTATATTATGTTGACAACTTGTATATACACTTAGTAATGCAAATGAGTTTATGATTTATGGGAAACTAGCTGTGCCCCGCGGGAAGGTTCATATCTGACGTACAATACGTCGAGCGTATCATCGGTCGCACTAACGTATAATCGATTGAGTGTGAACGGTCAACTGTTTTTCTATACATTTGTCTGTCCTGGCGTTACGCGACCGATAATACGCGACGTATTTTACGTATGATATGAACCTTCCCTTACGTCCATTTTTACCTATATTATCCGGATTCTCACGTTCTTTTTCTTAAATTTTCTTGCTGACGCCTACGTCATTCATTACATTAGGTAGCCCTACATGCCCCGGGGGTCCTTACAATATCGGCTCACGGTGGTATGCAGTTCTATGCATTTTCACCGCGTTAAAAAAAAGGTATAAGTAGTATTTATGAAATTTTGTCGCAATCCTTTATTACTAGTTTGAGCTATTATGTTAGTAGATCAGTCAGTCAGCGAGACAACCTATTTCACTCCATGTGACTTATATTTCAAACCAAATAATATATGAACAACCAGACATCGCAAAGACCATCTAGTTCCAAACTAACTATAACTTGTTAGGACTATGGATACTTACTAAACTAACAGATGCTAAGCGTCTTAGAAACTATTGTACTTATTATTATCTATAAACACTTTATTATCAAATGTTTGCAATAGATAAAAAACACTTGAGCAGCGAAGCAATATACATATAACAATTGATGAGTATTTATAAAATTTTAATAATTGAATGAATAAGTAGTTCTTTTTAATACTTATTTAAATAATCTTTTTACATTATTTCGAATCGATTTGGGATTCGTTTTCTAAAAATTAGAAATGCTCTCTAGATGACCTTGACCACCATTGACCTTACAAATTATGACAAAGGATCAAAGAATAAATGAGAACAAATAGAAATAAATTATTGAACGGGTAACATGTTTTATTGTTTTTGCTTAAAACGCGAAAAAAATACTTTGATGTACTACAACAATGAGGTACTCTAAACAATACGCAGCATTAATTAAATCTAAAAGCTACTGATCGAAAAACAATGTAAATTTGAAAGTAAATGACAAAACAATGTAAAAAATAACCTTTTAGAACAACAGGAAAACATTAGTCAACAAAATACAATGCTTTGAGTATTTAGAGTGAATAGCCGCAGGGTGTAACTGGCAAACAAAAGTATTTAAAAAACAAACAATAAGTACTTTTTAAAGGAGCTTATATTCTATATCTACATTACTTCTATTCGATTTGATACACAATGTTCAAAACATAATGTTTCTCCAATATTCTTTTGAAGTATTTCTATTTTCAAACGTATTGTATTGAATGCTGAATGCAATAAATTCTTTGAACGGAGCTTTTCCAAGTAATATGTCTTACAACTCAGTCTTGTGACCACGTAAGAAATGTAACAACACGAATATTCTAGGATGCATAAAAACGACTTTTTTTGTTATTGAGTACTATTTTAAGGTTACCGCGACCAATATCTGTTTATACTTAATAGTTTTCAATCATCATCATTATCAGCCTTATAATGCCCCCACCGAGGGGCTCGAGCCCATCCTCATAGTGCGATAAGAATTAGTTATGGAACCAAGTGTATAAATTTGAATGAAAGTATGGAAATTTGAATGAAAAACAATTGTGTACGAACTGGGAGTAGAAGTATACCAACTGGCAATAAGCCAGTCAACCTATCGAAGTATTAGTTCAAAAATGTAATGTATAGAACTGTCCGACTAAATTAACGAAATAAGCCACAAGAATATTGAATTTAAATAGTTTTCAATCGTAGTAGTTAACAAGGAAATCAAAATGAGTTTTTATATTTCAACTCTCCGACTAAATTGACGAAAATAATCCCTTTCTTTTGCTATTTGCTTTAATGAACCTAATCATAGGGGACGAAGATAAAATATTAGCCCTCGTTTCACAATGACTTATATGAAGAAGAAACATAAGAAGGGTGAATATTGTACATTATTTAGTAGCTGTGCCCCGCGGTTTCACCCGCATAGTTCCCGCTCTCGTAAGAATGCAGATATAAAATTATGCTAAAAACCTTCATCTTGAATCACTCAATCTATTAAAAAAAAGCCGCCTTTAAAATCCGTTGCGTAGTTTAAAGATCTAAACATACATAGGGACGGACAAACAAACAGCGACTTTGTTTTATACTATGTACTAGCTGTGCCCCGCGGTTTTACCCGCGTGAAACCTTATCCCGTGGGAATTTTGGGATAAAAAGTATCCTATGTGTTATTCCTAGGTATGAGGAACATCTGTACCAAATTTCATTAAAATCCATTCAGTAGTTTTTGCGTGAAAGAGTAACAAACATCCATACATACAAACTTTCGCATTTATAATATTAGTAGGATTGATGGACCAAGGCAGTGTTACATTAAATACAATACAATTCTATTTTCAGATTGCATCCAAAGAAAATATAAAAGATTGCAATTGTGCGAAAAGCCTTTCCGTCTGTAAGCTTTAAGAAATAATAAATCAATTTAATCGGGTTTTCTGTTGAACTTGGAAAAACATTAAAAATACTTTGTTGGCGGTTATAAAAATAATTTTATTATTAGACGAAACGTACGTCATTGTTTATCATTAATTTATTTATACTGAAATTTGAATATGGCTGAAACTAGTCGAGGGATTCGACTAACAACCCGTATTAATTTAATGATATAAAAATTATGTTACTTGGTTACTCTTTAAAAAAAACTGTGTTATAACTTAAAAGTGCTATGGATTCCTCATACTACCCATCAGTTCAGTTGTCCAGTTGATCCTCCTAATTTTCTTCTAAGATTTTACCAAAAAAACCCACACAAACGATCCATAGAAAATAGAATATAGCAAAAAGCTGCCCAATTACAAGGATAATATTATAATAGGTACAGTAATATAATATATCCTTCATATAAGAATACAATATTTTTAATTTCCTTGCCATTTTCTTATTTCGTATACGTACTAAGTACACGTAGTTCGGCCGCGTAAAAGTTACATACAGGCTGAGTTTACAACAGTTATCTATTTATCCGTAAGATTTCGGGTTCGATTCCCGTGCCGGGTGAATATTTGTGTGAACCACAAATGTTTATCTCGATCTGGGTGTGTGTGTGAATGGGTGTGTGCGTAGTTTCTGATACCCTAGATACAAGCTTCGAGCTTAGTTAGGGGTCAGTTACTATAATGAGATGATGTAGTGAATGATTATGTTATGTTATTTATACATCCTTACTATTCTTTCTAATATATAAAGTAACTCTGTCTGTATATAATAGTCTATATATATAGTCTGTCTGTCTGTAGTATAAATGCGAAAGTAACTCTGTCTGTCTGTCTGTTACCATTTCACGGCTAAACTACTGAACCGATTGACTTGAAATTTGGTACAGTACCAAATTTCATATTTCACGCTTACGGGGATAAGGACACTGGACAGGCTATGTTTTATCTTGAAATTCCCACGGGATCGAGAATTATGCGGGTAAAATCGCGAGACACAGCTAGTACCAAATAAGTCTCAGTATAGGGCGGTAGGTCTCGTTTGTAGAAAAACAATTTTTAATGAAAAATATAAGTTTTCGTAATATACATCGACGTATATGTTTATTATCATCAAAATAAATAACAAAATTCCCCATAATGGGTAACTAATTAGGAACCCTATTTTTTATTAAACTTGTTTCATTGATACTTATAGCGACATCTAGCGAAATTAAAAGTGGACACAGATGGCTACGTGGTAGCCATGTCGGACTGTCAAGAAAGGGATGTGGGTTCGATTCCCGCAGCAGGTTAATATTTTTTTTTTGTCAGATTTTTTTATATTGACCTGAACATTGTGTCAAATTGAGTGAACGCGTAATTAGAGGTAATAAACCTAGTTACGGATCGGTTGCTTTTTGAAGATGCTAATAAGATTGATTGATTGCGTAGAATTATATTTATATATTATTTAAAAATATTTTAATAACACTTAATAAAGAAAATATATAACAACATCTCATTATTAGTGAACATTAGTGAAAATTTGTTTTCATATTGTTACTGGTAGCGACACCTTGTGAGAGCTTTCAGCATTAATTTTCGCAACCCTCCTATTTAGTTCAGTGAAGACGCCGTAGATGGCGTATATTTTTTACATTTTATTATAGGCCAGTCAAGTGGGTATTATTACAAAAGAATAAGGAATGCCATTTAGTATATTAGACGCCCCAAAGACCACCCAATGTTTCAACGATTTATAAAAACGCAATCTAAATAAAAGTTATAATATTCTTTTTCTATTAAGAAAGACAAAAGAGAAGTTAACTCTAACTTCTCTTTTGTTTCGAGAGTATATTTTTTCCATGAAATGTTTAGAGCTTGATTCATTCTCATATAAATATATGTCTTAAGTAAAATAATAAATATTTTCCATTTTCTTATGGTCAATAATTCATATTTTCCATTTTTATCCCTTACGGTATGGCATGGCTAGGCGAAAGCACCGCTTCGGCCATATACGGAACCGAAGTTTCAGAAGGTCCGATCAAGGCTTTTATTTTCCTTGTACGGAACTGGTTCCGATCCATTATCAGAAGAATATTTTGATGGTAAAAGAATCAATAATACAAAGTTTCTATCAAATCGGTCTTCTTATTCAAATTAGGAGGTAATACTCCATTTTGACGTTATATTACTGGACTATATTCATGGTGAGGGGAGGCTCATGTGTTTGGTGAGGGTGCAAAAAGCTTGGCGAATATAATTCACTATATACCCGATAGATGGCGTTGAAACATTTTATTATTTTGCGATCCATTTTTATTAGTGACCTTTATAGCGAGTTCATTTAGCAATGCGTATAGTATGTAGTTATTTATTTGATTTAAGCATAAGAAGTTCTTTGCGATTTTTATTTTATATGTAATTCTTGCTCAACTAACGTCTGACGTACTAACATCATCGACTGTAGTTACGGGTAGTTAGAGCCCTCATAAAGTCTAACATTTGGTTTAAAAAAAATTACGAATAGCCCTCTGGGTTGTGAAGGTCTGATGGCAGTCGCTTCACGTCAAATACTGACATTCCCCCAACTGTGGTTAAACTGAAAACCGACCCCGAATAGACATGGGATAAAGGTACGGAAAAGAGAGATGTAATCCTTGCTGAAATACCTTCATATAAAAAGTAGATAACAAAAACTACTGAGCATATTTGTATGTGTTTAGAAAAAGGTTTAATAAATTCACTGATATCCAAACTTGTATAACAATATGATGTTTTTTTTAAGTTTAAACTTATATTATAAATAACAATATGTTGTCTTTTTTTAATTAAATTATCATTAAAACTACTGAGACTGAATATAAACCGATAAGGACTTACCTACATTACATTTGAAACTAAAGAAAGAAAATATTTTCATTTAGAAAAGATGTCTTAAAATTTTACTAGTGCCTACGGTTCCAACCTCTTTCTTGAAACACTCTCAACAGCTCCATGGAGTAAGCTCCATACTATTTTTTTGAGTTTCTATTTATAAACTTATTTTCAAATGTTAAACGTAAATATTCTTCTTCTTCTATCATGTCGATGGCCGCAAAATAATATAAGTAAAGGAAAATAAAATAAAATAAGACTATTTTATTTAATTTCCCCGGACCAAAACTTAGCTACTTCTACACCAGCATCATTTGCTTCCATCAGGTCGTAAATATTATAAACCGCTGGCGTTAATTATATAGGGCACATGCCTATTGAAAAACACATTATTATAAACATTGCATTGTTGTACCTCATACCTATTGATAAAAGTTATTGTATAGCTCATAAAATAAGCGGACGAAAGGTCGAACGGCGAGAAACTATAAACTAGTACATACGTAGATATTCAAAACAGCTTTTCTTTGTTCGCAGGTGACAAATGGCTGGTATCATGTCTCGGGGTGCTGTTCCTCTGCAAGGGGCTGTTCTACCGAGTGGTGCCAGCAGACCAGAGAATGGACAGCAGCTACGCGGGAATATTCAGGTAATGAGAAGAATAATAATATAACATTTCACTACATCATATCATTAGTAGACTTGTTTCTAGGGTATCAGAAACTACGCACACACTCATAATATTCATCATCAAGCCTACCTCAGTCCCCAACTGGACAAAGGCCTCTTCCATTTTACGTCATTGAGCTGAAGATTTGAATAAGAACATTAACAATTTGAATAGTTTAAAAAAAACAATCTCTTTTCCCGGGCGTACATTGGGCCCCCAACTAATTTTGATACTAGTCCCCCTTCAAGGCCCGCTATGCCATTGGTTTTATCCGTAATTATATAATTACTAATACACTTTTTTTTTTGCATCGCAAACAATACATACAAATTTAAAAATACAAAGGAAAATTACGAATTTTTTCTACCGTGTGTGCCAATTAATGTCATGCACAATACAATAGACAACCCTGAATCTTGATATAGATAGATATAAAGAGTTACAGTAGTGATACAATGAAGAACAGGGGCGTAACTATGGGGTAGTAAAGGGGCGAAAAGTCGAGGGGGTTGCTACCAAACAAAATCTAAATAATCGTTGCTTTTCTATGATGAACCCTATTCATTCTATTAATTGTAATGATACTTAGACATATTAATTTACATCATTATACCATGCATATCACACGACCGCCGAAATTTTCTTAGTAAGTACCAAAAATAGCGCTCAAAGAAAGTACGAAGTCTTTGTTATATGTATAGTAGTTGACCTGTATAATATAACCGCCTGCTAGGTTTAGGCACAGATCACACAATTAGTAAAGTAGGTGCCACCATTGTCACATAATACTATGGTTAACAACTTGCATAGAATGTGGTTTAAACTCGTACTAAAGATACGCGGGGCGTTCGCCCTGTGCCCAATCAGAGAAGTCGTTAAAGCCCTGACCAATGGGAAAGCTCCTAAAATGTTATCTCTGCCAAGTCACCACTCTGTAAACGACAGAAGGATAATTTATGACCTCGATTTAACGTTACAGAGCTTGGCGCGTGACGATACCTAACTTAGCTAAGTTATTCGGTTCAGTTTTTTGGTTAACCAATCATTGCAGTTACAAATAATGTTCTTTTAACAGTAAAATGATTGTATGTTTTCCTGTCTTTTGGTTCGAGGATAATATGAAATGATAAATTGTTATAAATATTTTTGAACAAGTATAATAATGCAGCAGACTGATAAGCGCAGTGTAGTGGAGCAACGAATTAATAAAAAAATAATGTTGATATCTCACCACTAGATGGCGTAGTAACACAGTACAAATGGGAATCCTAACAGATCCTTTTCAATTCAGACACTATACGATAAAAGCATATTTTTTCAATTATTTTCTTATTTATATGATAGGTCTAGTATGATAATAATTATATATAGAATTTTATACTAGGAAATCAGCAAGCGTTGCCCTACACTAGAAATACTTACCTTTAACTGCCTACAAGATTTTAGATTTTAAAGTTTACTAATTATCCTCAAATTACTTTAAAAACTCCGTAGTTCATAAAGTAATTTTATGATAAGGTAATGATACTAATAAATATTTTTAAGTAATTTTTTAAGTAAGAAAGTCCATACTTTCATGTTATTTTAAGAATTATCCATTTTGAGAATCATCTGGCAACTATTTATATGTATAATTATAAGAAGATTTATACATTTAAACTATTTTTTGCTTCTCAGATTCCGCATTTGGTGGTGCGGCCAGTGGGTAGAGGTGTTGGTGGACGACCGTCTGCCCACCGTCAACGGGAAGTTAGCATTCCTGCAGACCGCCAGCTCCGGGCAACTGTGGCCCGCGCTCCTTGAGAAGGCTTATGCTAAGTATGTTCTAGTTTTACGTTGATGTGTGTAGGTACATACAATTGTAATAGTTTTAAAGAAATACTGCAACATATAGACACAAAGTCGTCTTTACTTAAATTCTATGGTAACTTACTTTTACGTTACGCCAAACAAGTATATATATATAAGTACTTTATTAATAAACAAAGTCTTGCAAACTAGGGTATGCTGGGGATTCTAGAGCAAGTAAGTATATATTTATTTCAACTTTTAATCAAAGATGAGCCAAATTTATTTTTTTGAAAAAACCTAGCTAACACAACTAGTCAGCCATTTTCCAGATAAAAAATTAAGTAGTATGTAAATTAATTATATATTATTTATTTTATTCATTCTTCGGAAAGACCTGCAGATAAAAGCATACAGCATAACATGATTTCGTATTTCCACTAAACAAAATAACCAAGAAACGACAACAAAATATTTCCATCTATATATTGCAACAAAATATCCAAGAACCGGCAACAAATATTGGTATTTATTGGAATACTTGTCTCAGCCGGGGGTAATCAACCCCCGGCTCTCGACCTGTCTAGCTCAAAGCGAGACGCGGTTACCGCTGAATCGCAGACGCCCGTCAAACTAACTAATTATGTTAGAAACACTTGACTACGCCCAGACTCTGCTAATTATATTAATGTTATTGAATATGGACGTCTATGTTTAGACTGAACCTGATGAGTGTAACATGGTAATGTTTTGTTGTCTCGCTAAACCGAAGACTCAATGACATTTTTTATCTTGAATTACAACTTGAATGTTAAAGAACTGCACAGACCGAATTGTTATTATGAAAATACCGTACCGTACTGTCCAACAAAGCTCTAATCAGGTACTACTATTTTATTTATTTATTCATTTATTGCGTACATGTTTTTAAGTATAGGCAGATCTTATACATACCAGGGAAGTATTAAAAACATGAACCCTGCAAGGGCACAGCAATACAAGTAAAATAATAATGTCATATTACAAAACAATTACAATTAACATATTGATAATAAAATAGTGACAAATTAAAAATTAAGTAAATTAATAAAATCTTAACATTGAGCAAATTAACTTACTTAACTATTCCGATTTGAAAATAACTTTCAGTGTTTTAGCCCATTTATCGAAGAAGGCTATAATATTATATATCAATCAATAGGAGTGACTCCGTTTAAGTTTGCGGAGCATCCGCTGTTCATAAATAATAATTGAAATGATCGAGTTTACAAAAATACCAACTAGTACTAACTAATTCCCTCTCTCCCCAGACTACACGGTTCATACGAAGCTCTAAAGTACGGCAGCGTGGTGGACGGTCTCGGAGACCTGACCGGTGGCATCACAGACACGACACACACAGCTAACATGGACGTGGCATCGCTGAGAACACTCCTGGGGACCACCAGTATTGTTACTGCTCATTACTTACCGCATGTAAGTTAATTTACTGTATCTTTAGATTTTCGGCGAATGTGACATTTATTCTATCACTAGCTGTGCCCCGCGGTTTCAGCCGCGTAGTTCCCGATCCCGTGGGAATTTTGGGATACAGCGTAGCCTATGTCCTTTCCCGGACCATAAACGACCCCTGTACCAAATTTCAAGTCAATCGGTTCAGTAGTTTAGCCGTGAAAAGGTAACAGACAGACAGAGTTTCAGAGTTTCAACAGACACTTTGGCATTTAAAGTATTAGTAAGGATCAATAGCTCATATTATGCCTACCCTGAATAAGGCAATTAGAGTTTGTCAAGCACGCCAGCCAAAGGCGGGTTGGTTGACTTCGTACACAACCTTAGAATTTCTTCGCAGGTGTGTGCAGGTTTCCTCACAATGTTATCCTTCACTGTGAGAGCACAAGGCACATATTTTAAGTCACAATATTCATAAGATTGGTTATTATCAGTCGATAGATATCCAGTTGTCCAGATGATGAACCAGAAGAGACTTAGCTGTCTTTGCTTAAGAGTTATTCAATTACAGGCAGCCGCTGACAAACACAGATCCTTAGAATTGGAGATGAACTACATGATATGTGAGTTGAAACAAGTGGAAACCTCGGACGGGCCTGTGAACCTGGTGAGACTTCATCGACCGCACTCCAACGAGAGCAATGGCATCACTCATGTTGTGCTGGATAATGAAACGTAAGTGATATTATTGATCCTATGTGTGTTATTTCTGATCTCATTTTTCCTTTCGATCTTGAACTTAATTATAGAAGACTAAATTTTGTACTTAAAAATGTAGTTGAAAGTTAAAAGATACTACAAGAATAAATCGAAGTTTACCAACGCCCACGACACAGGCCTAGAGCCTAATGTGGAAGTCACCACCACAATGTCGATCTGTAACCGTTTTTATGTAAATAAATCTGCTGTAAATGCTAGGTCATAGGAGTTCTTTGTGCTACTTCTACCAAATATAACTTGTACGGGAGTGTGTAATGTACGCCTGTGGGACTCACCGCGTATCCTCCTGGCACTGCCTCGACGCTCTGGGGTTCAGCGGATGCTCGGATAGGATGAAATCCTGACTAGGCTTTATATCTCCTGCACTTTATGTCCATAAGGTTTATCGCTGGGACGTGGGCGTGTTCAACAAGGATATATGTGGTCAACCTGACACTCACACTAAATGTTTACTAGTATAGCGCGGAACGCGACATCGGAAGGGAATATTTTTATTTCTATGGCTTAGCCGGTTTGGTCGGAGACCCGAGTGAGACTAGCCGTTGGGTCGCGTATGTGTAGCTACCCACATGCAATAACAAAAACGATAACTAAAAAATATGCCTAATTACGTATTAAGTTTTTCTATATTTTTTGTTATAAATTAGGTATAATATAACAAAACCCAATTCCATGTCACCAGGTGGCAATTACTCCCAGTCAGAGAACGCGAGCGTCTCACATCAACATCTCGCGGGTTCTGGATGATATTCGAGGACCTCGCGAGGCTGTTCCCGAGGATTGAGACGGTCCACCTGGACGCGGAGACCAGCAAGGCGGAGACCACCCTGGTCCAGTGCAGCAAGTGGCAGATGAAGATGTTCCAGAGCTCCTGGAAGCGTGGAGTCACGGCTGGGGGATGTAGGAACCATGTTGGTAAGAGGGGTTTTGTGACATCTTCTTCTATATTCTAATAATACTATCCTAGAAATTATATATTTCAAATTATTTAAGTGGTAGATTAGATTAGAGGTAGCCCATTTAGAAGGCTTATTAGCTTATAAGCCATAACCATCACGCTACGGCCAATAAAAAACCTGAGCTAACTCAGGTTAAGCCGTGGGACACAGCTAATATTACAATAAATGGAAAAGTTGGAAGTTTTAGTTCATATAAATGCTTTATGCTATCACTAAAAACATATATTATAAAACTTGAGTTATCTGAAGTGATACTTTTATTCCTGCGTTTATTATCATATTTTCATTCCCACCTACAAACCACCATGCTATCCACTGACTCTCAAATCTTATCAACTGAGAAGTATCGGCAAAGAACCCGCACTAGTATTTTTAATAGAATTAACATTGTTCACAGATTTCTTCCACATGAACCCACAGATTCAAATAGTACTGAACGAGCCTGATACTATTATCGTGTCTTTGAACCAGCACAGCGTTATGGAACCAAAGGTCATCGGTTTTAGTATTTACAAAATGCCCGCCCCCCTCACCGAGACTGCGACCCCGGCTTTCTTCAGACGGACAAAGAGTACAATCAATTCTCAATACACGAACAGCAGGCTTATTAGTCAGAGGTAAATTGAATTTAATTACATCCGTAATAATATAAGGTTTTCATAAGTATGCTAATTTTATTTATTTTTAAAGTTTATGCTTAGCGAATATTTAAATTAATGAAATTCTCTGCGATAGTACGTAAATCTTGTAAAAATATCATTATTTTAAATATAAATTAGTTCTAAAAAATATCTATATAGTAAGCTATGCGATTTAAATGTTTTTACTTGCCTTTATAAGCATGGACATTATACCTAGCCTGAGACCCTCTTCACCGTACCAATACCATCAAAAGAGATAAGTTGCCCTGAATTGGGATCACACAAGCTGGTACATATACGTCACATGTCTTTACCTAAAAATATCTTCCACAGATGTTCATTAGACGCCGCAGCGTACCTAATAATGCCAACAACGTTCGAACCAAGAGAAGAAGCCAACTTTACACTTAGAATATTCTCCAGCAGTTCAATCAAGATGAAAGTGTTGGACGATGCCCCACAAATGACTAAAGCAGCATTAATCAAAGTGCATCCAGGAATAGAACCGAACAGCTTTGCTTTATACGAAGCGCTATTCATACAGTTAGCAGATGAACATAAGACAATAAATATATTTGAACTACAAGACTTGCTGGATACTTGCTTACCAAATGATTATATAAAAAGCTGTGCTTCTATAGACACGTGTCGACAAATTGTGTTGACTTTAGATGTATCCTTTTATGAAATACTTACTTATAACTAAACTAATTAATATAACTAATGTACAACTTTCGTGTGTAAGAAGTAGTTACCATAATCAGTTGCTATATGAAAATTGAGATATGAAAGAGTGATTGATTTTGTTATGTTCTTGGTTCCACACACGAACATACATTATTTTGGTTAATCTCTGAAACTACTTTATCGATTTGAATCAATGTTTGTATTATGTTACGTTTTGCTTTTCAAGTTTAAATAATAAAGGTACTTTATGTGTCCTTCCCAAAAAACAAACTATTTTCAAAAAATCTCAAGTCCCTGAACTACTTGATTTTTGTATAAGTATTTTGAATAATTTAATAATCAAATCAAAACACAATTTATTTCCTGACCACACACACAGACCAAAGGTAGCGGTCGTATATCTCTATCCGACTTCAAAGATCTAGTTTGCAGTTTGAAACATTGGCAGTTGATATTCAAACGGCATGCCATTGAGAAAATGGGGGTGCTAAGAGCTGAGAGATTAAAGGATGCTCTCAAAGACGTAGGATTCGTTGTTCCGGAGAGGGTGATGACGCAATTAGTACTCAGATATATGAGGAAGGATGGGATGCTTAGATTCGGAGACTACGTCTCAGCTGTGATGCATTTACAAAGAGCTTTTGGTAAGTAATATACGTATAAGTACATATAAAGATGTGTATGTAATTTCAAATTAAATTAAGTCCAAATGAAATCAAATTTCTTTATTGCTTGCTAAGTGTAGGTACATAGGTGTTCAAATAAAAAATTCCAAATTGATCATTTTTTGATATCACTTTTCCCAAGATGTTACAAAATTAGTTTTTTTAGTAAATTTACGTTATATGTTATGTTAGATTTTACGTTAGGAATTTACATGTTACTAATAATGCTTATACTTACTTTTCTTCTTCATAACTTTAAAATGACGATGTCTCTTTGTTTCAGCTATATTTTACGCCAACGGAGGCCATCGGTCTAACACGATACAAATGACATTAACAGAGGTGAATTTTATTAATTTATTATAATACTTATACTTAACTTACTTAAGTTTAAATAAATTATCCTGAAATTGTTTTTCCTTTATCTATTCTAATCTTACTAGCCTAAAGAATTGTACTTTTTATACACATGTAAATACGAGTAGATATCATGCACTCGTCGTTGTGTAAGTAATGAGAGCGCCCAAAAGTCTAACAATTAGTTTAATCAAACACATCGTACACACAAAGGACCACCCCTAAATTGCATAGGTCTAAACAGAAATTTACTTTTTCTCTTTCACACAATACAAGTTTACTACATATAAGTTTCCTACTTGTATTGTAAAAAAACTACCTAGTTTATTTTTCTCCAAGAAAATACTTCTTGGAGATTATGATTGTGTACTAACATATTTTAAATTTTCCTAGTGAGTACGCTAGGATAGCGTTATTAGCGAATGACAAAAATTTAAATAACCCCCAACACAATTACTTTCAAACCCCCATAACATTTAAACGGGTTAACCGATTTTCATCAAACATGTCTAAGAACATTCGCACGTAAGTCCCCTTTAATACAAAAAAAAACTAAACTGAAATCGGTTCATCCGTTCGGGAGCTATGATGCCACAGACAGACAGATACATACACACACACACACAGACACGTCAAACTTATAACACCCCTGTTTTTGCGTCGGGGGTTAAAAACAGTTGAACAAATGTCGGACTGGTTAATAGTTACAATTACAATACATTTTAGTCAAAACAAACAGTATTATATTATTTTAAATTATTTATTAGCCATTGTATTTAACGTAGGTATTCATTGCTAAATGAGAAAAGTTTGTTTTTAAATGTCTTCCTAAACGAAAGAGCAGGAGAATCCTTACAATCGAAAAAATTGCGCCATGAAGGGGCCAGTTATTGTGGACAAAGTTATCCATAGGAAACCATATCAATACAAAACTTTATATTGTTAATTTTGATTTCGCAACCATTTTTACAAACAATTGAATGAGAAACCTGTTATTTCTTTTCAATGTTTGTTTGCTTTATAATTGTGTCCGTTGTTCATTTGTAAACGTGATTTTCCCCTTCATTTATACTTGGAGCTTCACTACATAGTATAAAACAAAGTCGCTTTCTCTGTCCCTATGTATGTTTATCTTTAAAACTACGCAACGGATTTTTGTTTATTTTAATAGGTTTAGTGATTTAGTGGGAAGCTTTTTAGCATAATTTTATCCCTATATTCCTACGGGCACGGGAAACCGCGGGGCGCCGCTAGTTTTTAAATAAAAAGTATAATACTTAGGTACCTACGTATTGGGGACGTCTTCACTTCCGGAGACGTCCTCTCAAGGAGGGGGGCGCCGCTTTAGTGCGGGCCCGGCGTTGGAGTGCCGTAGTAGAAATCCCCCTCGGGATCCTACGGTACCCCAATGTAACGTGGACGGAAGTCGCTGTGTTTTTAGTGCGTAGGCCCAGCCTGGCTGGGAGAGCCCTACATGCCCCGTGGGTCCTCCCAATATCGGCTCACGGTAGTATGCAGTTCTATGCATTTTCACTGCGTTAAAAAAAAAAGGTACCTACGTATTATTCTACATCTACTCAGGAGAAATACATTGCTAATTAACAAAGTCTAGGGAACAAGATTATTATAGTGTACTTGTAATTCGACTTACCTAATTGTCCTTTTATTCACGCTGACAAAATTCGCAATAAATGACCGAGATAAGTTTTTAGGGAATATTTGAATTTATAACAAATTAAATCTGTTAACATTCAAAAAGCGTCACGTGTTATGTCTTTGTATTACAAACTAGCGGCGTCTCGCGGTTATACACGCGTGGTTCCCGTTCCCGTGGGATAAAATATAGCCTATAATAACTCAGGTTGAATGTAGCTTTCTAATAGTGAAAGAATTTTTGAAATCGGTTCAATAGTTTCGGAGCATATTCGTTACAAACAAACAAATCTTTCCTCATTATAATATTTTTTAATACGAATAGATTTTACCATTGCTGCATGCATTGTATCCTGATTATATTCGTCTTGCCCAAATACTGACGGCTACAAGGGAGCTTAGTTAAGCCTCTTCTATGAGCTATGACTTGGCTAGTGTTGGCCACCAGTGCCAAGTGAGGGCTTCATATAAACTTCTAATCCTACTAATATTATAAAGCCGAATGTTTGCGAGTGTGGCTGTTTTGATGTTTGTTCCTCTTTCACGCAAAAACTACTGAATGGATTTTAATGAAATTTGGTACAGGTGTTCCTCATACCTAGGAATAACACATAGGATACTTTTTATCCCGAAATTCCCACGAAATAAGGTTCCAAGCGGGTAAAACCGCAGGGCACAGCTAGTAATTTATAAAAGCAAAAAGAATTCACGAAATCGGTCTAGTAGTTCATTGATCATGATTCCTTCTCGTAACTTTAAATTAACATATTTATTATGTAAGCCATTTCAGAGTGCGGTATTATGCAAGCATCTTTAGTTTTTAAAAAATAATCATTGTTACAAACCTTTGTCGCGCAGTTTAGCAAAAATTATAACGAAACCAAAGGGGGAATTTTTTTTTAACAACAATGTTTTATAATTTTATTCTTTATTGAAATTCTTAGAACTTATTAAGGGGTGTGTAACTAAGCGAAAGCCTTGAAAATGGATGAACTTAAAGGGTCAAAGCAATAGTCTGTAATATGCTTTAAGGAAAAACTAAAAAAAACACAAAATTTGATCCGTGGACGTTTATTAATAATTTCAACACCAAATATTTCGTTACAATTATTTTTAACATCATTTTCAATACATAAAGTGCTGTAATAGCACATACATAGGTCGAATACAATAAGATTGATTACAATTCTTAATAACTACCAGACAATTAGAAATACATTCGTTTATCGTTTTACATTTTAGAACCAGTCTCTAAGCTATATAATAAGTATATAATTTTAATTAAACATATACACCTACTTACGCGAACATGATTACAATATACATAAAGCATCAAAATTTTATACATATAATAGTTAATCATACACCATATATTTAGATATTATTAATCATATATCATATTATATTATCATAACATTATAATCATGAAAGAACAATTTCTAGACTAATGACAGACATTCGTTAGCTGATTGTGGCCATAAATTTACAACAGTTGAGGCCTTTATATTCTAAAGTTACATAGTACTTATATACTATAATGATTATATATGTTACAGCTACATTTTTGGTTAAATATCAACTTATGCCATAGTACGGCTAAAACATGTTAGTGATAAGCATCATCAACTACACATGTTATTAATCTAATCACAGGCATGCACTCGTGGATTTCAAAATGTACATCTTATATAACTAAATATTTACATACTATAAGTACTTTTATCTTAAATCTAATTTATATTAATTTAAAATAATCAACATATTATAATGTCAGAAAAATCTTACTAAACTAATAGCAATAAAGTTATTATCTACGAGCTAACTTACCTACTTACTACCTAGCAAATAAAGTTGAAATTATCTAGGAGCTGAAAGCGAACTACGTTTAAAATATATCTAGAAGCTATTTAAAATTCGATTTGTTTGAGTTGCAATGTTTAAAACGGTTCAGTTCTGTTGCACAACCTATTTTTCCTTCATAAAATTACAGCTCGCATGTCGAAAGCAATGATCGGAATTAGGATAACTAATTAGTCATAAATAATTGGAATAAAAATAGAGACCAAGAAGAGACGACTTGCATGAATATTTTTTTCGGGTTTAAATAAAAAATTATACATTGGAAGAACTAGATATCGATTAGGTAAATTAGATTTTTTTATAGTTCATAATATTTAATTCAAAATCTCATTTATTCAGAATGGCCGCTGAGAAAATAAAATGGGCTGTCCATGTTTAATTGTTTGGATCAAATCCAGTAATTAATAAATCTGACCCCTTTCCTGTTCACTGATTGATCTAAAATTTTCAACCAGTCCGATGACAATTTTATAATCTGTCTTTATTCTTTGAACTTTAGTTAAATTATCTACCTAACTCCGATCCCCACTCATTAATTTCACACTTCAAACAATCATAGAAACATAGGGCAGTAGAAGTCAGAGATAGTGTATAATACTAACTATTAAATTATTGTTTCAGTGGTTACACAGTGCGTTTAACTAAGTGGAACGAAGCGTCGTCTAAGTTCTACACTACATTTCGTAGTTTCATGCAATCGACCTTGGAAGCGCCGGATTTCGGACCCCGGACATGTAATTGTCTCGCTGGGCAATTAATAACTAAAATATACCTTTAAGGTACCCTTAAACTATCTTAATTTACCAATAAGAGTTGGTACACAGTTTTCAGAAGGATATTTTGATATTGATTATAAAAATATTGTGTGAAAACGTAAGTTAAAATTGTGCACGTTGAGAAGATTGGACAATTTGGACATAATGTATTTGGTGTGTTTACAATTATTTTAGAAAAATATTGAATGACTAATGAAGGATTTGATCAAGAAATCAGTGTAAAACTGATAAATGAAATACCAAAAAAATTAAAGGTGCTTAAATAGTGTTATCAAGATAACTGTATGAAAACTCCTGAAGTCCGATTGCGGAGTAGGAAGGATTTCGTACATTGACCTATGACTACCAATCTCTGTCACTCCTGCGTGATTATATTACTGTAGCATTCGCACAAGTTGCAAACAAAGTTTGCATCTCAAAGGACAATGTACGAAATTCTTCCTACTTCGCGATCGGACTTTATGCGACCAAAGTCTGGTTAGGGAATGGGAAACATGTTTTTTCTTAACTTGCTATGGACTAATAACGTATTCTAGATATCTTTTTGCAACTGTCTTATTTAAACGTTTTTAAATATAGAACAGATTTTATTTAACGATTGCTATTTTCTTTTCCTAAGCTTTTGGCCAGTTAGAAAATAAAAACGATAACATTGCTAATCCCATTTCATAACTAAGAAGACGACTTACAATGCCTAAACTACATACTAAACTACAAATGTGTGTATTCACATGATACATACTGAGTTTTACAATTATTATCTTATGATTATAAATATAGGCCTACTATTGACCTCAATACTACTTCGAAAAAGGTATAAGACCTAACTAACTACGAATCTAAAAGCATACCAGTGTTGCATACATCATATTTAAATATTATCATTATACACCCTATTTTGAAAATATGGGACTTATTAAAATCAGAATATCTGTAGCAGTAACTGAATCCATATATCCAATAAAAATATCAAAAATGATAGTCGATTACTTATCTTTAAAAAATACAAAATAAATGTCGTATTACCAGACGGCACACTAGCTATCAAGTATTCTGTGACGGCTCGGGTCGATGACCGCGCTCAGCTGTGTATCGCAGCGTTCGGTGTAGAATAACAATAAAATTCGGCGGGATTTTGAAAATCTTTGACTTATCATAACTTTTTAAATAAAAGCAAAAGAAAAAAACTAACTTCACTATTATATTGTCACCCGTCGTTTACATTAGCTGTGAGATAAGGTATCGCAATTTCAAAATAAGGGTGTATAACTATTTCTACAAATCTTTGTATGAATACGTATATTGAATTAAATACTTATCTATGTATATTCTAAAAGTATTCGATAACACTCGACGCATTTAATAGTAACTAGATTAAGAATATATTGGCTGGCCAATGTTAGTAGTGGTCAAATGAATAATAGTCATTAGAGTTTGGTTTACCTCTTAAATTGTTGACTTAAACATCTTGAAATTACAGGTTTTTATTACGACTAACTTACTGACAACTATTTCGATTGATTGAGAAAATCGTTCTGAATTCAATTACTATTGTTTGACTACTGTTAAGTACTAATATGAATTTTATAACTACTTTGAAGTATCAGATCCCACATAATATTATACTAACTATCTAACTCTAATGACAAAATTATTCAATAAGATCTCGAATTAAAAATCGATTTATGTATTTTCTTATAGAAAAAGAAAAATGTAAATAAATGTGTACTTTGTACATCCACCGAGAAGGTTATTTTAATATGTAATCAATAAATTGTAATCTCTTTAAAAAATATAATAAAGTTAGCTAAGAAACGCTAAATGGGGCTGATATGAAAAAAGTCAAGTATCATGTCGAACAGTAAGGAATATGATACATATTTTTAGCAATTATATTATATACATTAATGAACAAGACATTTTATATTCGTTTTAGAATTAAATTATATTTTAATGTTTTATCAAAGTACAGAAATACTGGTACAACGACGCATGGGATATTTAATAAATTATGGGATGTTTTAAAAACAATGCGTAAATAAATATCGTTACAATTAAATTAAATATTAACCTTTTTCGGAAAAAAAGCTTACCAAAGCTAGATAATGAAATTACTTATGTACTTAATATATAAAATATGACTCGCGTGTTGAATTTAAAATTATTATACGAAAAGGCGACTGGGACCGTATGGTTATGGTCACTGCTATTTTGGGGACCATTTAACATAAATTTTTATTTGGACAAAATTGACAACTAGAACGAATTTAGAAGAATATTTCGTGATGTATTATTATTTTATTTAATTAAACAAGATTTCTTGCGATTTAAATTTCAAGTAAGTTTCTCAAAATGTTACGATGTTTTCAAAATAAAATTACGGGACTATATTGATTTAATAGCCTAGGGTTGTATTTGGTTTGTAGCCCAGCTTTAAATATGTTGGTAGGCGACCGGGACCACGGTCACACGGTCCCAGTTACCTGTGAACCGTGGTCCCCCAGTTACCTGTGAACTGTGGTCCCAGTTATCAATGGACCGTGGTCCCAGTTACCTGTAAACTGTGGTCCCAGTTACCTGTAGACTATGGTCCCCTTGGCCTGTCTTAATTTTCCGAAGTAACTGATATCTAAGCTGTGGTACTTCTGTGGATATTTTTTTTCGAAAACTGATAATATTTTAAAATGCGTACGTTGTATGCCAGTCAAGCGGTAGAATGTATGACCGCAATGTACAATAAATACATTTTAAATCTAAACAATTTCTGTACTCATCAATACAAATACTTAAATAAAATGATTTTATACAGTTTTATGTTTTATTATTTACACCTTCGATTAATGAAAATTCGATATGATATTTTAATACGTATTGATTCCTACACACATGTAAATGCGTGGTCAGTGATTAGAGTTCAAAAGACTTATCCTAAAACAGTATAGAACCCCAACGTTTGGTGTAAGGGTAAGGGTATCGTAAACATAGATATAGATTTCACTTTCAATATAAACTACGAACAACTTTCAGAAAATAAAATATATAAATAATTATTTTTTAATAATAAGCTCGAAAATTTCATTTCTAACTATAAATATTTATTAAGTACCTATAAGGAACTTTAGAAATTAACCTTGTATAAATAATAATTATTGTTGTTTTTGTCACACAAAAAAGGGGGGAGTATATATAGTTACAATATAATTTTTGGACATTAAATAAATTGACCGATACGCCTTAATCCTAAATCATTTGGCACCAAAACACGCGGTCCAAAAATTCACATTTTAAGCTTCATATAAAGGTAAACGCATCTAAATATACATCGAATATAACACGTCATATCTGTACAAGTCAAAGAACCAATCGAATATCGAATTGGCGTCACTACTACAAAACATGTAAAATACCCTTACTAAATTCATTAGAATATTTTTAAATACATATTTAAATACAGCGCGATAGTTAGTCACCGTAGTAAAGCATACACACCTTAAACTACGTAATACAATGGACAGCGTGTCATATAATCTTAATACTACGATTCAATATAATATAATAACCCTATATACCTTTGGTCTGACCTCCGGCTGGTCCTTATAGAACCTACACAACACCCATAGTACAAAGAACAGGCATACGAGCGTAAATCATATTGAAACAGCTGAAGGCGCGATTCCTAATAATTTAATGCCGAAGAGTAAAGACGAACACCTAACGTGGCGACTTTGAAATGTATCCACCCGAACAGTGTGTTTGAAAGGGATCGTAAGAACAGAAACATACACATTAGGTTCAAAAGGGTAATCTGATTTAAGTAAATACATTGAAACCGCGATTGAAACATTCTGAAGGTTTTATCTAAGAAATCTTAACATAAACTTTTGCTACTTACAGAAAAAACAAATTCAGAATTAAGGCTCAAACCCACCGAAGTACACGCACACGCAACGCACGTGTACTCAGCTTCGCTTTCTATGAAAATGTATGAGGTAAAACCCACCAAAGTACACGCACACGCTACGCACGAAAACGACGTCATTGATACATTTGTGGCTGACTCGGCTATAGCTCAACGTAGCTGAACTGCGTGGCTGTGGGCCGTGGGCGTAGCGTGCGTGGCGGTGGGTTCGCGGCTTTAATACAGGGTATCCACGAAAAATGCCTCAGAAAACATAATTCAGGAAACTAAAAGCACGCAATTCCTTAGAAAAATTTTACACGCATACTTTTTTACGGTTTGCTTATAAATAGGTGCTAAAAGACTTTATTTTTAAATAATTTTGATAGTGTTTTTTTTGTAATATTTCAAAAATCAAAGATCTTACAAAAAAACCGATTGCCTTATTAGCGTTCAGAGTTTCAAACTAAGCTGCCTTATTAGCGTTAAAGATTTAGACCTGGTTTAACGAAATTAATTTTAAGACTCTTCTTGAATTTAGAAGTCATGTATATTAGCGTTAAGAACTAAATTTAGATCAAGTAATCCCAGAATACGTCTATGTGGTTTGTTACTTCAAACTTAAAAGTATGGTTTAGCGTTAAACCAGAGAGATCGCCTACGATAATATGATAGAAGTGGTTTCAAAAAGTCGGTTTTTGGGCTAGTCCTGAGAAGAATTCAGAAGTTATTGATTTTTATTTCGAGTTTTTTATTTAAACGTTATATGATGTATTGATTTTAATTGATATTATTGGCTTTTCCAAAATTGTTCATTCAATGAGCCATATGTGCTTTAAACAGTGTTTTGCAGTCTGGTTTAGCGTTAAACCAGAGATACTTTCGACGCTAATAAGTTTCAGTTGATTTAATTAGATTCTTAACTAAATGACGATCAAATTCTTAAGTTTCTAAAGATCATAAGGAAATGACCGAATGACGAAAAAGTGCTTACGTTGAGAAGCGAAGGTCTCTTACGTTGAAAAACTTAAGTGATCAGAAAAGTCTAACGATCGTTCATTCTTTTAAGTATTAATGAGTATTTTGAATTATAATTCCTAATGTGTATGTTTCAGAAGTAAACTAACCATAAAATTACAGATTCTTATTTCCTACAATGAGAGTGAAATTAAAGTATTCCGGTATTCCGCCGGCTGTATATGTACTGCGAGGTAAAGTCCTGTCTGTTTATATTATGTATACAATCGATAAAACATGTTGTGATATCGCCAAACAACAAATTAGGAAACAACTAAATAACAGTCATCTGAGAATTAGGATTTTGTAAAGCATGAGAAACGAAATGTTAAAACGAAAATTTTAATGGAACTTAATCCGTCTTGTAGTTTTATTTCAAAATGTATTATGTAAAAAAAACATATCCTATGCAACTATTGTTTACTCAATAATTAAATTCTGTCAATAACTAAATTATTTTTTTGGGTTGAAATTAATAACAACGCAGTACTGTGTGTGCATGCGCAGGAGTTTAATCAAAATTTACTTTTAATACGAAGACTGCCAATTCATCCAAGAAAACCTATCATCATAAAGATCCATGAATTTAAGTTTAAACTAAGAAAGAAGTAATGAAAAATATATATACAGTGTGTTGTTTGCGACATCATAACATGAATTTAAACTGGATTATAATTAGGTCATCTACATACTAGTTTTAATATTACGAACGGGTGGCACTCTTGAAGATTTTTGTACTAATAGGGTAGTAAAAAACAACAACTAATTTTCGTTTACTTTTTTTAATATCGACGCCGACGGCATTCTATTACCCTCAAAAATAACTTTCAAATCCGCGAAAGATTTTAAAAATTGGGTGTTTATCATACAAAAAGAACAATAAAATTATACAAATGAAATACTAATATTTCCCTAAATATGTACTTTAGAGCTTACTAAATAAATAATAAATATATATACTAACTCCCTATGTTTTCGAGTACTCTCGGCCGCCCGCCTTTCTACGGCCCAAGCGACAAGCGAAATTTTACTTTATTTACAACAGTGATAAAAAGCAAATTAAAAATGCATTGATTAGAAAAACATTTATGCACATTCAGTGTTGTTTCAGAGGGAATATACCATCAATCTTAGACATATCACTCGAATACATTTAAGATTGACCATACTCTACAACTACTGTGTGCTCTCTAATGAATGAGGTAGCGTTATGTCATCTGTGTGTGTCTCTGCACAATATGTATACAATTACTATTCTATGCTGAGATCTGTCTGTCTCGCTTGCTTAAATTAATACGGGCTTTAGATACTGCCCTACGATTACACTATTATGCTTTAAGTAATTAAAATTCACAGAACCCAATGCATGTTCAGTCCGTTATCAATAATATATACTTCACTACGATTAAGTATGGACAATATTTAAGCAGCCTACGATATACTATGTACTAAGAACTAATGAAAAAACATAATCACTTCGACGTGCGGCCGAAAGGTCTCCAAACATTCTACTTCTTCTTCTGGGCCCCGTTCTCGTTCCCGTTGAACTCGGTTTCCATTGTGTCACCACTGCTTGTCCCAAGGCCCTCCAAATCCTTGTTTATGGTCTTTATGTTGTCTTTGGGTATCTTAGTACAGAACGGTATCTTTTTGGATGTGCTGGGTCCGTCCTTCATCTCCTTGTCGAAGTGAGTCTTGGCGACCTCTGAGATCTTGTAGTTGACGGACTGGCTCTCCATGACGTCAGTGGCATCTTCGACCGGTGGCTCGAAAGGTTGGGTGGCGGCCTTGTGGAGCTCGTACAGTTGGACTATCTGATCGTCAGTCATGTGATCGAGCAACTTTGGGTCAAGAGGCATGCCGATGTTACGCTGGTGAGCCTGGTTCACCGCCTTGAACTGCTTAGCCATGTTGATGGCGTACTCCTGTTGTTATAAATCAATTTGTTAGATGAATACTTTTATAGGTATTAGGTATTTGTAATCAGAACAGTGCGCGCAAAGTAACTAGAAACAAGATGGCGCGTGTGCGGTGACTTTGCTTGCAGATAATACTATCGCGGACAACATTTTCTGCCTTATTAGTGTTGCATTTTTAGTCTGGTTCAACAAAACCTGGAAGCATTTGACATCTTGTCAGTCAAATCTGTCACTTCCCGTCACAAGTCTTGTGACAGTATTCAAAATTGTACTTAGATCAGATTGTAAAACCTGGTTTAGTGTATAAACCAGACCAAAAATGCAACGCAAATAAGGCAGTTTATGTTAAAACAACCACTTGGCTTAAATCAAAATTATTTAAAAAGAATATATGTATAACTAAAATTAGAAAATAAAAATAATTGAATACATACTAAAACCAAAACTAAAATAATAACAAGAAACCACGCGTTTTAGTTGATTCATAAATTAAAAAAGAAATCACTGGGCGTTTTAATTGAATTTTTAGTATATGCAATGCTGTGTATATCTGTCGCTTCCGTAACAATACTTAAAAATGTTTCTGCGCAAGTTCTAGTTACATTGCACACACTGTTTTTTTTAATCCAAAAGCGAAACCCATTGTGATTTATCTACATTGTGGGCTTAAACAAAAATGCCGTATCGCCTTTTAGGTTGTGGAAGTCTAATGACAGTCGGTTCATATCCTACTAATATTATGAATGCCAAAGTCTGAATGCATGGATGGATGTTTGTTTCTCTTTCACGCAAAAACTACTGAACTGATTGTGATAAAATTTGGCATAGATGTTCCTTGAAACGAGGAATAACACATACTTAGGATACTTTTTTTTTATTTCCTACGAGATTGGGATATACGATGTAACCGCGGGGCACAGCTAGTAAAATATATTACCGACCCGGCCCCAATAGATAAACAAAGGCTGGGAAGAAGAAAGATATTTTAAAATATTTTGAGCTCAGCGTACTACGAGTTTCTACTTGTTTTGTAAGTACATTGCTAATAGTTTTATGCAATAACTGCAAAATTTTACAAAAGAAGTTATGAACCTTGCAAGATATTGCTCAAATTTTCGCAGTAAGATGACGATAATACCTCAAAATTCAAAACTAATTCTCATTAAAACCACATCTCTAGAAATCGCAACAAGCTTCGCTTTTGATACATCATGTTTATTAAAAAAATAGTATCAACGACTCCAAGCTTTGGGGATGGAAAGTTATGAAATTTTCTAAGTCAAATGCTCCAAAAAAAAACGGACATACCATCACTATAAAAATTGGTTCAGTCATTCTCAAGTTATGACCAAAGAAAATAGGGATTCCCTTTATAAAAATGAATATACTTAGAAACTTCGAAATAAAATTTTACAACAAAAATAATTAGAGGCCTGATCACTCTAATTCAGGGTAGGCTCAAGCCCTTCAGTGGGGACACAGTATATCAGCCATAAGTGTGGTTATTTGAACTTACTCATCTCAGGAACAACTGAAGCGATTTGATTAATTCGTGTTAGATAGCCCATATAGGTTATCAAAGAAAGCCTTGGTCTAAGACTAAGGTCTACCATCACCACGCTAAGACCAATATACGCGAGGCTAACGTGGTTTAAACTTTAGCGCACAGCTAGAATAAAACTAATTAAGTAATAAACATAGTCTGCCTCATTTGCGTTGCATTTTTAGTCTGGTTTAGCACTAAACCAGGCTTTACAATCTGAATTTTGAATACTGTCAAAGGCATAAAGTGACAGATTTGACTGACCAGGTGTCAAATGCTTACCAGGATTTGTTAAACCAGACTAAAAATGCAACGCAAATAAGGCAGAGTCAGTCTAACATTTGGTTTAACCAAAAAATGTCGTATAGCCCTGGGTTGTGAAGGTCTAATGGCAGTCGCTTCACGTAAAATACTGACATTCCGCCAAATCTGGTAAAACTGAAAACCGACCCCAAATAGACATGGGATAAAGGTTCGGAAGAAGAAGAAGTAATAAACATAGTATAATCAGTTAATTACCGTCCACTCCCTCATGAAGATACGCGCCTCCTCAGGGTTGCAGTTCTTGTGGCGTTTGAACTCGTCGCGCACGTAGTTGTTCCCCATGACGCGGAGCTCTGGGGGCAGCGCTTGGTGGATCCGGAAGATCAACTTATACAGCTTCCGCACACAGGACCGGTGCTCCGATGATGGCATCCTGGGAAAGGGAATTCAATGTTTATGGACTACCTAGAAGGCAGAGTGATCATCTTACCGGACTGCCATCCGTAAGGTTGGAAGTTTGATTTCGGTAATGGGGTGAATATTTGTGTGGACTATATGATTAGCTTGGTGTGTGCGTGAATGAGTGACTGCTTAGTTTATATTTTATTATTTTTAATTATTAATATAACCCCTTAGATAGTAAGAGAGGATGTCAATGTGTAAAATGTTGCTAATCAAACTAGAAAATCTAACATAGAAATCTGGTCCACACATGATGATAATCATCATCATTTACAGTCCAAGGAGTGATGGTAACTGATTAGACCAAGGCGGGGATGACAACAGCACATACACTTTTTTGTTAATAGGTAAAACCCACTAACAATTAAAGAACCCAAACTGGAGAGGGCTACTTATGGGAAAATACACACAAGCTGCTTAATAGTACATGTTAACCACCAATCAACTTATGTTTCTCACATCTATACTAATATATAAAGCTGAAGTTTGTTTGTTTGTTTGGTTGAACGTGCTAATCTCAGGAACTACTGGTCCGATTAGAAAAAATATTTCAATGTTAGATAGCCCATTTATCGAGGAAAGTTATATTTTATATCTGTATTCCCACAGGAACGAGAACTAGGGGGGTAAAACCGCGGGGCACTGCTAGTTTACTAATAATTATCTTAAATTCATGCACCACAAACCCTTTCCAAAGACCCTCAAGTTTACCTGAAATATATGCCCCGGAATGTCCCTATTAGTCCAGGTCCAAGTTATTATTTGTAGAATATATTAATATTATTAACAGAATATAATACATATATGAAATTTTTGGTTACAATTATTGTTATCTATTAATATGTTTTCAGCAAGCAATTAGTGTATCTTGGAAACGGATATCAATGGAGATAAATCAAATTTTGTTACAAGATTTTACTTTGGTGAACTTGCCAAAAAACAATAAAGCTTGGTTATTGAAGTCACATATAAAGATCGAGTAACTGATGGACTGAAACATCAATGTACAGTGCCACTTGTATAAGTTGGCGGTGGCGATTTGAGGAACTAAAACAGCCATCTTAAAAAGTACTACTAAAATGTATTAAGATGCAAAATATCATTATACTATCTTCTATAAATATGCAAATGATTAAATCTTTCTAACATATTTTCCCAAATAAATATATAATAAGCAAAACTGGCATTGAACACAGTGGCGCTCAGCCGTGCCAAGTTATACTTGTGGAACTGAACAATTCAATCAAATTACATGAAAATTTAATTGTGGGTACCTCTTACACTGCAATGGAGTACTAACAAAGGATCTTTGTAAATCATAACCCTAAGATGTACCAAAATGGGATAAAAATGCATCAGTTAACTGTAAACATCCAAATGACACGACATATGATAAAGATACAAAGCTCTATCTAATGGCAGAGTGGTCACCATGCCGGACTGCCATCCGTAAGGTTGTGGGTTCGATTCCCATGCGGGGTGAATATTTGTGTGATCCACAAATGTTTGTCTCGGTCTGGGTGTGTGTGTGAATGAGTGTGTGCCTAGTTTCTGATACCTTAGATACAAGTTTCGAACTAAGTTATGGGTCAGTTACCATAATGAGATGATGTAGTGAATGATTATGATATGCTAAGTTAATGATATTCGTAAAATGATTAAGAATTAAATCCGCATACTTACATTCTTTAGCATTTACGTTGCATAGCATTACAAACATTTTATGAATAGCAAAACTAGCAGTTTAGAGAGAATAAGAATTAAAATTTAACTTTAAAATACACGTAAAATTTGACTAATTAAACAGAAATAAAACTATATGTGTACATATAAACCTATAATATATCAAATTAGTAATTGAATTTATTTCAAGAATGTTATTAAAGTATAACATTACTATTAAAGAATACATTGGGAGAATTTTTTTTTTTATAGAATCCGTTACAATACTGTTACGAAACATGAAATATTTTCAATCATAACCTAGACGTATTACATTATTTCAACTATATTCTCACCTGATTATGTTATTTACACCTAAACTTGATTAAAACTTATCTATATTTTACATTTTTAATTCAAAAACCTCCAATTTTAGTGTAAAATATTGATTGCCACTCCAATCTTGCCTTGCACACACTCAGCTGATTACGGGTTATGGGTTGCCGCTTGCAAAATATAACTTGTCAATGTCAATTTAATTTGAAGTTTCTCTATTTTGACGTATCGAAGTTACATTTGCCAGTTTAATAGATGGATTCATTCATGTTTACATTGTCGGCCTTTTGAGCCGAAAATATTGAAATAAAATAAAACTTTCTTCTAAATATTATTATAATGCAGAAAGGTCAAAGGTTCTTTAGTTGGTTGATTGGTTATCATATCACTAATGAAATAGCGCTAGTTTATATTACGGATACCTATGATGTTGTTTCCAATTAATACAAGGAGTAGTTGACGACCTCGAAGGTAGGGCGGTCACCATGCCGGACAGCCATCCGTAAGGTTGCGGGTTCGATTCCCATGCGGGGTAAATTATTTGTGTGAACCACAAAATGTTTGTCTCGGTCTGGGAGCATGTGTGTATGAGCAGTTTTTGATACAAGTTAGTAAGTACGTACTTAGGTAGCGATTGGTTACTACAGAGATGATGTAGTGAATGATTTTAAGTTATGTTAATATTTGTATCGTCAATTAATTAATTACCACTAAGAATAAACGTCTCTCTCTGTCCACGGTTTAACAAAGAGCGGCTTACTTAGCACTATACACCCCTATTTTAAAATTACGGGACTTATTAAAATCAGAATCTCTGTAGCAGTAACTGAATCCATATATCCAATAAAAATATCAAAAATGATAGTCGATTACTTATCTTAAAAACCTCCTAGTAAGACCCCTCTGTGTGACCCCATAATGAACCTCCATTATGACATGACCCCCCAGTATGACACCTAAATATGATTCCATAATATGACGCGCCCAATATGTCCCCCCAAATATGTCGCCCCATTGTGACACCCTCAATATGACATTCCCATATGAGACTTCAATATGACACCCAATATGACACCCCAATATGACACCCTCAATATGACACCCCAATATGACACCCTAATATGACACCCCAATATGACACCCCAATATGCCACCCTCAATATGACATCCCTAATATGACCACCCAATATGATTCCCCAATTTAACTCCCCAATATAACACCCCAATATGACTCCCCAATATAACACCCCAATATGACTCCCCAATATTACTCCCCAATATTACTCCCCAATATAACACCCCAATATTACTCCCCAATATTACTCCCCAATATAACACCCCAATAAGACTCCCCACTGTTACTCCCCAATATGACACCCCAATATTAATCCCCAATATTACTCCCCAATATTACTCCCCAATATTACTCCCCAATATAACACCCCAATATGACACCCCAATATGATTCCCCAATATGACCCCCCAATGTGACACCCCAATATGACAACCCAATGTGACCACCCAATATGACACTCCAATATGAACCCCCAATATAATACCCCAATATGAGTCCATATGACACCTAATATTACCCTCATATTATGATGCCTCTATGGCTCCCAAAATGACCTCCCATATGAAACACCAACATGCCCGCCTTTAAGAATCCCCCATTTGATCCTCAATATGACACCCTCCTAATGCCTTCCTATAATACGCCCTACTTGCGATAACCTGCCCGCTCATCCCTGCCTCTCCACTTGATTTCCGCTTCCTTATGATAATATTGTTCTGAACGCGTAATTTTATCGGTTTTAGGTAGTTTTAAAACATACGTACAAATGACGATGTTCTTAATGCATTAAAACGACTAGCCGTACTTAAAGCACAGAATAATTAATAGTTGCTTAAAGTATGTATCTTCCGATTAAATAAATAAGGATGCAGCTACTCCATTAAAAGTACATCAGTGATATTGAAATGTAAAAACATTTTCGTGATAAACTAGGTCAAACCCAGATGGTTCTAGAAATGCGAAATGTAAAGATTGCACGAATTGTATACGCGGGGACCGGAAAACTCGTGGACAAACTTTAATTGAATAAGTTTTTACTGAACTCTTTTAATTTAATCAAGTACCTATAAGTAATTATTTATTTATTTGTAATGATTTGTTTTAAAAAGGAAGCATTCGTGTTATTTTTAGCTATAAGTACCTATTATAGGTACGTTTACGTAAGTTAGATTCGCCATAAAGACTCCTAAATGATAAGTGCCTATTTAAAATTACTGTGATTCAAGCTCTTTTAAACCAAATAAGGTCATTTTATAAAGTGAATGTGTCATTTGACGAATACAGACTTATGATGAATATGAAGAAGACCAGAGCATATTGTAGGAGTCAACGCCCCAACGCGGCAATGGTGGTGATTTTAAAACTTATAAAGTACTTAAAGTATTTTTACATTATTATCGATCTATTTGTAGGTATAGATGTTATTATTTAGTAGGTACCTATACCTATGAAACTTAAACCTATATAGGTATCAGCTCCCCTCTTAACAGGGGTCCCTTTTTGTAACAAATACTAAATTTAATAGATACTAGACTTCAAATGAATCAGTCAGTGTAAAAGCTTAATTTCTTTCAAATTATGTGATGAAAGTGAACATCTCCCCTCGTTTATCTCCAAACAAAAAATAGGTACGTTAATCCCTCTCTCGGTTTCACCGTGAATGGATAACCACACCACTTTTATGATATTAAAATCATAGACTACTATGATATTGTTAAGAATAAAGCTACTTTATTGCGGTAAAGAATTAAGTTCTTTGTGATATTTTATAACTAGCTGTGTCCCGCGGTTTCACCCGCGTAGTTCCCGATCCCGTGGGAATTTCGGGATAAAACATAGCCTATGTTCTTTCCCGAATCATAAGCTACCCCTGTACAAAATTTCAAGTCAATCGGTTCACTAGTTTAGCCGTGAAAAGGTAACAGACAGACAGACATACTTACTTTCTCATTTATAATATTAGTAGGGATTTTAATTTGTTTTCTAAAGAATCTTTTACTTAAAAGACTAATGGTATACTGAGCATCATGCCTGCTTCGACGACAAGTTCGATTCCCACTTAATACAAGAATTTTGTACTATTTACGAACTGAATAATCTGAACTTTGGATGTCTTTTCTTCTTTCTCCTTAATACCTATCCAAAAAGGTACGTACATAACTCGTATGTATGTACAATATCGAGATAAAACACGACGAATCTATTGCTATCAATATCAGAAAAACCCGGACATAGCCTACGCATATCTAGGTTACATCTATAGGTAGAATATGAGGGTGGGTGGGTGATAGTTGGGGCCATGAGGGAGGAAAGGAGGGGGAAAAACAATATATTGATTATATATAGGTAGGTTAAATATAAAATTATTAAAATCTGCAAAAGGTGAAATAGGGAGAGAGGGGTGAAGGGGTGAAAGGGGATGGGACGCAATTTATTGATTATACAGGTTAAGTATATATTTTATTATAATCTGTGTCTCGCGGTATTACCCCCGCGGAAACGTATCTTTTTAGAAATTTGGGATAAAATGTATTCAATTTGTTATTCCTGTTAATAAGGAACATTTGTATCAAATTTAATCTAAATTGGTTTAGTAGTTTTTTAGTGAAAGAGCATCAAATATCCATCCATGGTTTTTTATAATCATAAAAACGCGATTTTTTTATCCTACATACTTGTATATTACCGAATCATGGGCTAAAGTTAAAAGTTTAGACTAAAGTTTTAATTTTATTATTAAACTAAACGTACGTCATTTTACACGTCCTTACCTATAAGTCGAATCCCTCGACTAGTTTCAGCCACATTCGAGGGATTCGACTTATAGGTACGTGTAAATATCCCGTAAAAAGATATTAATTACTTATAAAGTTTTAATCTCAGACATCAAGTAATTATTACGCATATTATAGCACCCATCAAAGAATTTAAAAACAACATTAAACTGGAATCAATTTATATTGAAATTACTAATAAAAATCATAAGTAGTTAAGTTACGAGTTCTTCTTAAAAAAAAATGACTAAAGTTTTAATCTAGGCATATCCATAAAAGAACCTAATATAAAATTAATAAACATTACAATCAAAACCTTTGTACCATTTATATTATTGTTTATTACCTGTTCTACAAATAGTATTGAGCTAGCCATCCTAGATCCCGGGCATTCGAGCTGAAGCCACCCCCCCCCCCCTCCCTCCACCTACCTACACTAACCACCCCACCTCGCCCCCCTCGCGTAACAGTCATCATAGCTGATTAATACTGCGCATCCCACTCAACAAATCAATAAATCATTGCAACCCTCTTTTATTAAAAGCCGCCATATCTTTTTCAGCCATCTAGAAATTTCTCTACGTTCTAGCCCAAATTCAAAATTTAAAATGGTGACGCGACGTGGACTTCTGGAAGCGAACGAAATTTTTAGGAACTACCTTCAAGAAACAAAGTCAAAGAAAAATATTTGTAAAAAAATCGGCGACGCCTAGCAAACTGTATTACCGCAACGCAGTGCGCATACAATGTAGATTTCCTTTTAAATGAAACAATGACTTAATAAAATTAAAAAACCAAGTAGGAACAAAGACCACGAAATCGTACAATTGTATCAAACAAAGCACCTCCTTGCACGACCGAAGCAACAGCTTGTGGGTGAATTCAACAAGTTGAACCCGCGCCACCGCCGAAGAAACCTAAGGACAATTAAATAAGTACGCTTCCATCACAAGGACAGCTCCCAATCACACCAATTTCCTATAATTACTGTAACCGGTACCTACCTATCTATATTACATAAAGTGAAGACAAATCTGGAATAAATAACACAAAAATAGTTTTAGTTAAAAAATTATATTAATAACTTACCAACGAAGGCAGCAAGCAGCCAAGAAAGTATAATATAAAATTAATCAATCACAAAAATGTAGTGGCAGTAAGCGCGAGTGGCGGCCGGACTGGCCGAAATACGCGACGAGACTAAAGTTCTATCTCGATTGCACATGCAGCCGCCCGGGCGCGCTCCTGTAGCTTACACCTAGGGTTGGGGGCGTGCATTTCCTGGAAACTGAACGGGGAAATCAATAACTGAGAGCTGGATCTAGCGTTACACCTTCCCCCCTCCCCCCCGCTGCGCAGTACCTTTCGCATCGTAACTATGCATCATATTTTATCTTACTTTAACACTGTAAAATCGAGTATGACTCTCTCGCAGTATGTACAGCCTCCCCTCAATTAGTGATCGATACGTGCGGCCCGGGACGCGTAGCGCCATTCGAGGCAGCTCTGCATTCGTTGGCAAAGCAACAGGACCGGTCGCTGTGTACGCCGCTGGGTGCCGGCTTTCACCACCGCTTGCTGGAGTTGTTCTTCAACCCGTGAAAAAGCTTTAAATGTAAGTAACAACTAGCACTTAAGAAATTACAATTACGATTTATATTGTTTTTATTACCTACTTTATTTATTTGTTGAGTTTTTATTTTACTAGTTTTAATACTTAGTCAAATAAGTAGGTATGTTTTTTATTATTCCATTTTCACTTTGGGCAAAGACTTTTTATTTAGGTATAAGTAAGTAAGTACCTACGTAATTAAATTTGTGAATTGCGTGGGTTCCAGTAAGCAATGGAAAAATACAGAGAAAAACACGATCTCATTTAGTTAAGAGTTTATAAGATTTCCTTTTTAAGTAAATAAAGAAAATAAAAGCTCATTTTATTGAAACGTAAAGTTTTGGTCCCGTTTGTAAGTCTTCTTCGAGGTGTATATACTTTGTTACGTTTGTGAAAATTAAGAAAAAATGTTTACATTAATTTATACAGCTAGTTAATGCACTGCGACTCTGCGCGCCCTAACAATTGATTATTATTCCTTGGGTATCTGCCACGTAGCAAAAACAGTACTTTAGTACAACTTTGCTAGCACCATTATACTCGTATATACACCGTAAGTACCTTAAAGGTGCCTAAGTGGTAGTTTCCCGTTTTCACTTTGTTGAAAACTAACTTTCCGTTCCCAACTTCACTGACATTTATTGCATTACCTGGCGTTATCAACACCTCTCTACATTTCATTTAACTCTCTTTTATTAAAATCTCTTTTCCGAACCTTTATCCCATTTCTATTTGAGGTCGGTTTTCAGTTTATTTAGATTTGGCGAAAATTACAGTATTTTACGTGAGGCGACTGCCATCAGACCTTCACAACCCAGAGGGCTATACAACATTTTAACACCTCTCTACATTTGATTTAACTTAATATTTTCTATAACTTAAAAACTAATAAACTAATAAATATTCCATACCCGACTTTGCTGACTGATTTCATAAATATATCCGCTCTCAATACCTACTTTTGATGTTACAATTGACTTACTTGTAATGACTTTATGAAGCCTTATATAATTTACGATAGCAAAATCTTTTTTCCAGATACACAGATCAAACAAAAAAGGAGAGATGAAGACTATAACGCTGGTGTTCACCATGTACGTCAAAATCATGTGTCTGTCTATGCATTTGACGGCATCTACGACCTTCACTAAGTGGAAGGCTTGTGGACGCATCCACTTGGTTGTGCGATGCTACTCCAAGATATAATCGGAGAGACCGCTGACGATGTAGTAGCGCAGTAGAAAAACCTTTCCTTTATATTGATTTGATTACTATTAAGTTACTATTTTTCGACTCTATTTGACGACGAAAACCAAATTTTACCAGCCGATCGACCAAAAATGGAGACTTGATATCTTTAATCACCGTTTTGCTACTTAGGTATTCTCTTATTAATGACTCTGGTATAAGTCCGGCTTTCAATTCTGTAACTCATTCCGCCTATTTATGTTAAGACAAAACATGATACCTAAGTACTTTCTGAAACTATAGTGTTTAGGAATATTTTTTTTATATTCAGCTTACAACGATCTGGTGATGGGACCTATATTAAGAGTAACATTTCTTGTCAATATTGAATATTTAATCCCGGTAAAAGTGTAATAGTTTTAACTGGTACTATAAAGTCCTCTGTTTTAGAGTTGTGACTTATATTCTGTCCTGTAAACTAAGTTTAAGTATCGTATTGTATCTATTATTGTTTGGGAATTTATTACTTTAAGTTATTTACTTAATTAAAATGTTGTGAAGCTTTAATCGTATTGGTTATTTTATTTCATAAATAAAGTGTCTAAGGGCCGATTTTTCCATCGCCAGATAACTTTTATTCGATGAATTAAATTGACGTTTGATAGTTTTTGTATGAAATATCTGTCAAAATTTCAAAGTTATTCTTCGAATAATATTCGATTGAAAAATTAGGCCTTAATCCAAATTCAATAGTCACCTGAAACAGTTTTGTCTTCCCTTCTAGTTTAAAAAAATGCAGTATGTATGACAACTTAATAAAATTCAAATTACGCTAATAATATTCGAAAAATAATTACAATAAAACACTTAATTCAAATTAACTTTGCTACTATAATCTATTCATTTGGCGGTGAGACAAAATGTAAACAAACCATGAAAAAGGTTATTTTGTATGTCATTTTTTATCAATAATACATAGACTACTCCCTACTGACTACTTGATATTTAATTAATCTTTGAAATATAGAATATATAACATACTAGCTTTAGCCCTCAACTTCGTTCGCGTGTAATAATTATTTTAACACGCGACTTCATTTATGTAGAAGGTGAAAAAATAGTTATTCTGTGCCGCCGTGCACTAGCCGGGTCGCCTTGTCGTAGTAACTATTTAGTAATCTGTGGCCTTGATCATAATTTTGCTGTAATGTTATTTTAAAACTAAGATATCTTCTAAGATACTTATTGAAATCAAATCATGTAAAAGGCAAATGTCTTTTAGATTAAATACTTCTGCAATGTAAGCGCAAAAAATGTGTTTTTTACGACATCACATTAGAAACCCCTAGATTTATCGGTGTTTCTCTACAATATCATGCATGTATTATACATATAAACTTTCCTCTGGTATCACTCTATTAAAAAAACCGCTTCAAAATCCGTTGCGTAGTTTTAAAGATTTAAGCATACATAGGGACGGACAGACAGCGACAGCGACTTTGTTTTATAAGTACTATTTAGTAACCATAGATGAAAGATTGGTTAGATACCGCGATACCTGATGAGATACATAATATTATTAATAGTTACTCGCATGTTCACACTGCCAGCGAGTAACTATTATGATCACGGATGAACAGTTCAGTTCATCCGTGATCATGGCGCTTGCAACAGCGTAGAAATATTGGAAACTGGAAATCACTACCTTTGAGCAATTGGTAGGGAATAAGACACTTTGGCCATAAAATACCTGGAAATTTAATGAAATACTGATAATGCGTCTCGGAGATTTTTTGTCGAAGTATATACAACAGCCCGAATCAAATGATTGACATACGTTACGCGCGTTTTTTAAAATATGCAAAATTAAATGTATTTTTTTATAATCTAACTGAGATATTTTCTTATTTTTTTTGCGTAAGAACATTCTACAGAATCTTAGAAAACTACAAAAGAAAAAGCCAAATCGGTCTAGCCGTTCGCAAGTTATGACGTGATAACGGCAAACGGGTTTCATTTTTATATATATAGACAAGCGGCGCCCTGCGGTTTCACCCGCGTAGTTCTCGTTCCCGTAAGAATATGGGGATAAAATATGCTAAGACCTTCCCACTGAATCACTCTATCTATTAAAATAAACCGCATCAAAATCCGTTGCGTAGTTATAAAGATCTAAGCATACATAGGGACATCAGGACATAGGGACATAGAAAGCTACTTTTTTGTATATTGTTTTTGATGATTACACGAAATTTGTTTCTTGAAGTATTATTTTTACACAGTTTCACCACGCAAACTGACATTTTACTACGTATTATGTTCAAATTTTAATAAAACATTTGGAACATACGCCTCACAGACAGCTTGCAGTGTGACTGGCTTGGATACGCCGAGTGTAGTATTTGTTGCCGCATTTGACTACGTCGGCGATACCTACCAAACACAGCGAAACCAATTCTTCATCTAAGGTAGTAATAGTAATGACGATGATAATTGACATTACTAAAACCTAAAAATGCTGTGAATCTCAAACTATGGATACATTTTAATACTACTAAATGAAGGTGAACAGTCATTGTAAGTAATGAAAGTAAAATTAATAGTTTTCGTATTTAGCCGGATTATACCCGTCATTTTTACTCTTGATCAACTTGTTGACGTGAGTGTTTTCTTTCCGATTATATAGTAAAGTATATTGTAAATTTTTGATAATTCTTTGTCTAAAGTAATTATTGTATTATGTTTTATATTCAGTTATCGTTAAATTTCTGTTATCTGAACGTTGATTTGATGAAAATAAGTGTACCTGGTACAAACAGCGCTTGCACTTTTACTTCGCCGAAGATCCAAACATACACCAAGGTGTTATTAATATATTTAAATACGTAGAAGAGACTTGGCCAAAGATTCGTATCCCTACAAAAAATTTATTGTATATAACGGCTTCACGAGCCTCCGTTTACCGATTTGTAATAGAAAAAAAGGAAAATCCATGTTGGAGCTCTTCTTCTTCTGAGGATCACCAATAAATAGTTGTTTATTTATTTTGTAGTAAAACAATTCAGGTAAGTACTTACATGAATTGTTTTTACTTGTACTCAACTCATCCTGTTTATTACCTTTTTATTGATTTTTACACTAAACTAAATTACTTATAGACGACTTATCAAAGATGCCTACTTGGTCTTATTTTATTTTCATATTTATAACTCTAAAAAAACAATATATTTTTCGCCTAAAAGAGCTAAAAGTTTGACAACCAGTATTTCTTTGTTTACATTTTGTCTCACGGCCAAATGAATGAACTATAATTAATTTAAACTTCCTTCTAATCTATATAATTGGTACTCACTTGCTTATCGTAGATTCACCACTCCGTACACCAACTCAATTCACTTGACACCCTTCCCGTTTCACTCCTGGCGACAAATAAAAAGTAGTCCCTTCTAAATACAAATATGTATAACGTTATTATTTGTGTAATTGCGCAGGTAGAATGCGCATCCCTCTGAAGTGTTTCATAGGCTCTATAATACTGGTTTCTTAGCCGACTACAGCGAAGGGAAAAGTGAGTGATGGTTTGGCAATAAATGATTATTATGTTTTTAATAACTTCTCAATATAAATTCTGTTTGAATTTTGAACAATTTATATTATTCCTCGTTTTACCCCACCAAAATTCATACATTTTAGTGACCAGAACAGAACTTTACTTAATAGTCTCTTCGACAGTATCTGGCCGATAATTATTCAAATAGTTAATATAATGCGTCTAAATTTAACTATTATCAGTTACCTAATACACAGTCTTTTACGCTTTTAAAATTACAAAATGTTAGTTAAATAAACAAACTGCTAAAAATAGTAATATCACAATGGAAAAAAATAAATTCCTTGTGATGGTAAAGTGGTTTATCAAGGGCATAAAAATATACGAAAAGCTTTTTAATTTCTAATTCCAGTACTCACCTGCTCGATATAAGTTCACCACTTCTTGCGCAATCAAGTTACTTGCTGACAACCTTCTGCTTCACTCCTAATGGAAAATAAAAGGGATTACTTTTCAAACGGAAATGTATTTAAGTAACTATTATTTGTATAAGGGACTAGACACATCTATTCAGCTCCATTCAGCGTTTGTACAATAACGATTTTGTATGGAGACGCGTACGCACGCGTACACATCCATTTTGCTGAATCGTCTCCATACTAAAATCGTTGTTTTGTATGGACAAACGCTGAATGGAGCTGAATAAATGTGTCTAGTTCCTAAAGCGCAGATACTTTGCTCACCCCTCTGAAGTTACTCACAGGATTCTTAGCCGACTCCGGCGAAGGGAAAAGCAGGGTATGATACTTTATATTGTCCTAGAGCCTTTCCTAGTATGATTACGAGTAATAAAATAAATCTGAACCCTTGGCGTATTTCTATTCGTAAATTTTTACGACTGAACGCGGGTTTTAATGGAACTTATACATATGTGTGTGTGAATGAGTACGTGAGTAGTTTCTGGTACCCTTGATACAAGTTTGAACTTAGTTAAGGGTCGTTACTATAATGAGATGATATAACTAATGGTTATGTTATAAGAATGTATCAAGGGACACTTGGATAGTATAGACTTACATAGACTTGGATAGAAACAAATAATATACATGGTAAATATCCCGTTAATTATAATAATTTGAGTGCTAATAACCATGATAACTATAAAAACTATACTTGGATAGTGTCAGAGGGCAATGGTTGTACCCTAACTGTGATATACCATAAAAAACCCACCTCTAGGTAATTCACTATTATTGTGGGTAGTCTTTACCGAAATGGCTCGTACGAGAAGACCTGATGGAGGCAAATGGCGCTGGTGTAGAAGTAGCTAAGTTTTGGTCCGGGAAATCATGTATTATTTTATTTTCCTTTACCTATTTCTATTATTTTGTGGCCATTGACACGATAGAAAAAGAAGAAGACCGAAATGCCTTAAAAATTCATAAGTTTTCAAAGCTTCAGAAGACACGTTAAGTCATTGTATTCGAATCTCAATGTTCAGATTGGCGTAACAAAATTGATATTATCAAAGTACTAAGTACTAATAAAGTGTATCAGTACTACTAATAAAGTACTTACCAGTGGCGAGGGGTGAAATTTTTCGAAAGGGAAGACGGCCCAAAAAAAAGACCGCGCCTACACGCGTACCTACATAATTTTGGATGAGATGATGATGATGACAAACTTTTCTCCGGGGCTTTACTAAACAAATTCGTTTCTTGCTGATCATATGTTAATTTTAACATAAAAGTTAAGGTTTATTACATTGACCATTTATTATGTGAAAGTCCCATTAAAATCGGTTCAGCTGTATTGTTATTTGTCTGCTGACATAAAGATTTATTTTTTTAGAACACTAATTCCGATGGATTTATATACTTTTAAATCTCAAGTAACAAACATAGGAAATAAACACTTCATGTTATATGTCCCCCGTTATCATTTAAATATAAAGTCATTTAAAAAAATTACCGGAGACAGATCTAAATCTAATGAAATTATTTCTATTAAATCTTTTACATTTAGGAAATGAATTTGTATACTTAGGAAGTTCCTGCCTCCTATAATATTACTGAACTAACTATTGATAACTAATTTAAGTAAATTCTGCTTATGGGAGGCACTGGAGTGCATAAAAGTTAAGTTAAATAATTGTATCTAATTATTAGTTATAATTCTTTAGTTATTATTTAAATAAATTAGACATTTTACTACATTTACATTCATTCATATTTTTAATGTGTGTAATAGGAATAAGTATCTTATTTAAACTAATAAATGCAACAAAAAATATGTTGCAATCATCATATACTCTTACCAGAACTGCATGCAATTTGGTATAAATGTTTAGAAGTTGATACCTATTTCAGTAGACTAACATATTTAATTTAAAAAAACTGTGCAGTTTTGAGAACAATAAACTTTCATACAGGTCGTTTGATAACATTTAGTTGAAATCAATCTAAAAAGATTATATTATCACTTATCAAGAAATCACTAATTTCAAGTAGTATTTTAAGTCTAATTAACCAAATAAGTTATTCTCACCTAGCAGGTTATCCAGTAAGCAACAGTTTCAGTATGAGGTAGTTTGATCGTTTCTTAAGCGATGAATATTACGCTATGCATTCTTTTCGTGAATTATTATTTTAATTTGATTTATTTAAAACAGATTTTTTTAGATATGTGGTTTTAAGTAAGTATGTGTCGTTAATATTTAGTTGAAGTATGAGTGTTAGATAATTTAGAGTTTAGCAGTGTAAGTTGGTCTGTTTTCAAAAGGGAAGACGGTAGGAATCGTCTTGTATGGACCCCTCGCCACTGGTACTTACTTTTATTTTATATAAATACGATGAATTGCAGTTTTATAATTTTCATTCACTTATGTAACTAGTACCTATGTACCTATTGAAATTAATATTACGTAGGTTCCCCCCGTAGCAAACAGTGGAAAAATACAGAGAACGATACGCTGTTGTTTGTTTAAAGTTATGAGTTTGTCCGGTTTCCTTATTAAAGTAATACAATGAAAATAAAAACTCATTTTGTTCAAAGGCCAAGTTTCTGGACCCGTTTGTAAGTCTTCTTAGGGGTTGTACTGCCTTTGTTACGGTTTGGCGAATGACGAAATAATGTTTTCCAATAATTTATACAGTTATTTCATGCACCGCGACTTTACAAGCCCTGGTAATTTGTTAAACTCAAAATGTGACGAATCCTTGTTTCCCTTTTGGAGAACTCATAAAAAACTAGAACTTAGAACATAGCTCTAGATTCAGGTTTTTATGTTTTAAATTACAGCATATAAGCTTACTGCAGGTTCAAGAGATCATATGATGAGAGTGAGGAGAAATAGACGTAATCACCACGCGTGTTGGTAATCTCAAACCCAAGCTATTTGGAAAATCTGTGTACCTACATGTACTGGCTGACTGACTAACCTACTAATACACAGCTCTAACCACTAAACGGATTGCGCTGTGTGATGTCAATTTTTATGACGTGAGCAGTCGCTGAAAAAGTAAAATACTAGTGCAAAACCGCGGTGCAAAACAAGTCTATGTTATATTACAAAAATGTATATTCATAACAATTATTGGACATCCTAAGCTAAGATATATTTATGACCTCTGAGGCATAGGAAGTCAAGACCTTAAAGTCAGCATCAAGTCAAGATATAAGCTTAGTTAAGTACAAAGGTATTGCCGCCATTGACGAGTCATTTTAACTGATCAGTTGAACTGGCGTCCATCCAAAAACGATGGTCAATCACCGGAGCGATTCCAGATTCCAGTGGGGAAATCTAGTTTAACTAAAACGTTTTATGTCCAACTGAACTGATCAGTTCAACTGACTCTTCAATGGCCACCTTTACACATAAACACAATTTTGCTAATCCTTCTGGACAGGGATTAAGTCCCACAGTCAAGACGATCGATTGTAATCATAATCAAGTATGGAGGAGATTACGCCAACCTTTTCCTCATTAATTGGATTTCTGATAAACAAAGGATAATTTTGTTTTCTTAAATATACATATCATGACATGAACATGACCTTACTTAACCTAGAACCTAATTGAAAAATGTATTGAAACTTGTGATAAGTATTTACCTAAGCAAATTTGTACAACTTTTTTGTGAATATAAACTATTTGTTATTATTAAGTATTTATTTTTAACATAATTAGCGGAGTAAACTGATATGTTTTTATGCTTGTTTAGTTTATTCTAAGATGATCTCCTTAAAACTATTGTTCATATATATTATTTAATCAATATTCCTTCTTTTCAGACAACAACCCAAAATCGACAGAAAATAGTGTTTTATAAATCTAAAATGTCACAAAAATATCTCGGTATCTTTTCGCCAACGATATGGCTGATAGTCATTGCCATCCACGGTACCTACCTAAAATACAAATATTACTAATAATTGAATTTCTCGATAAGAAAAAACGAGTGAAAATACTATAAAACTATTAGAAGTTTATTAAATATTTTTTGATAAGCAAAAGAATTTTTAAGAATATATGTTTATCTGTATACGTACCTTCTTGATGAGTTCACAGTTAGCGCAACTGGCAAATGAAGACCTTTGGCAACGTTGCAGACAACCTTCTGGCTTCACTCCTGATGGCAAATAGAAAGTTAAAAATAGAGTGTTCTCCTTTTATACAATAACATTATTTTTAATGCGCAGATATTTTGCGCAGATCTCTGAAGTAAGTATAAAGCCCTTTAGGATTTTCTTACTCGACTAAGGAGAAAAGAAAGGCTAATACTTGTATAGGCCTACGGAACTGAGACGTGGTTTCTATGAGCCTAATCAGAAAACTCAGAGTCGCTATAGAGAGGGCTATGCTTGGCGTTCTGCGTGACAGAATCCGCAGGAGAACAAAGATGGTCGACAGTCTAGAGGTCAGCGAAGGTTAGCGTCCTCGCTAGAAATTATTGGAAGACGCCTATGTCATGCAGTAGACTAATACAAGCTGATAAATGATAGTCCTACATTTCATACTAATATTATAAATGCGAAAACTAAGGATAAAGCAGTTAAGATGTAGCCTCTGTAGCTCAATGGGTTTAAAGCGTTATTATGGTTCAGCATGGTCCAAGGTTCAACTCCTAGCTGACGTGAAAATATTATATATTAATGTGACGGGCTGTTTGTATGTACCTACTTAAGTCGAATCCCTCGACTAGTTTCGTAAGTATAAGTATTTTGCAGTTAGGACTAAGATTGATGACTTATAAAATCCTCCACCACAATACATCTACGAGCGGGTGCGGTGGTGTAAATGCATCCTCGATCATAAAATATATGTATGTAAAATATTAAGTAAAATATATGTTGTTCTCCCTCAATATTCATTATCACAACATAATCATTCACTTCATCATCTCATTATAGTAACTGACCCCTAACTAAGTTCGTGACTTGTATCTAGGGTATCAGAAACTACGCACGCACACACTCATTGACACACACACCCAGACCGAGATAAACATTTGTGGTAATAATAGTTTATCAATGTTTAAGTTTTTGTTTAGCCCAAACCTTGTAGTAATTTTTATATGAGATGCATTGGACTTGTTTGAATTCGATTAAATATAATAGTCAGCCGGTCTGCCAAGCAAAGGGTAGCAGGTTTGATTCCCACCAAAGTGGCAACACCATGCCGGACTGCCAATCAAGAGATTCGATTCCCGTGTGAGGTAATCACTATTTATATGTCCACAAACACTGATAAATAAAACTGGGATGCAAGGATGATAAGGAAAAATAAAAAAACACATATCACACAACATTTATTAGAAATTTCAATTATTAACAAACATTTAAAAAACATCAACTAAAACTATCCTCGTTTTCAAGGTCACATTAATAAAATATATATTAAGTTTATCAAACATAATTATATATATCTTAAAATCAAGAATATATATATTTTTAAGAAACAATATAATATTTGTATGAGCTCACCATTCACATAGTCACTATCATAAGTAAAGTTCTTGGGGATACAGTTTTTACAACACGGGGGGGAGCAAACGCACTTCATGGGGAAACAGAGTTACCTCTTCCTTGAGGGTCTCAGGGCGGGTACTCTGATTAACCGAGCATAGACTCGTGTAGAAAGGAATTTGTATGAGCTCATATAATCAATATAAAGCATAGATTCACAATATCATAAATAAACGATACATACAGGAGATGCGTATTACATTTTCTTTTTTACATCTCCTAGAATAATTTTATACAGCATACATAACGAATAACATATTTTTATAAGCAATAATAAATATTAGATTTTTTTAACAATATAAAAACTTTGATTCACAATAACATTTATAAAATATATCATTCAATCGAAGGCAACATTCACCCGTTTCGAAATCCCTACAAGGATATAAACTTTATAATATTATAACATGAAGAATATTATATTTCAAAAACTTCTGTATAAATATTTCAAATATATAAACACTTTCAATATATGTACGAGTAAATATGTGTCTGTATAAATTAGTACCTATAGTAGGTGTAAATAGAAATAACAATAGTATACCTATAGTGGTATAATTTCCTTCCATTATATAATATATAGATTTTTGTCAACATTAAAAACATTTATATGTCGTAGATAAACTACCATCATAAGCTATTCTTTGTCAAATCTCACACTCCTTTAGTTTAGTACATGCAATAAAGACAACTGAAAAGTCTTCAAACTATTTCAACTTATATGTGAAAACTCGTAAATAACAGTGTGAGTTAGATAAGGATCAATTTGATCGAAACATAATATAAATTATACATATTTTGCTACAAATAATTCGATTTGATTTCATGTCATACAGTAAAAAAATTACGATAACTTAAACGAACAAAATCTTCTAAGAAACAGTACCTTTAGTTGTAAAAACTTAAAATAAAATAGATCTCACTAAAGAGTTCAGAATTAACGTAATCTATTTTGCATTGGTGGGAAAAGTCCGCTATTACATGATAAAACTTGAGGTTAATATAAAGAGTCATACTTTGTTAAAATGCATCTTAAAACCTACAAGAACACCTACTTAAAAGTCCACGTTATGTGGTAAACACAAGACAATCACTACAAAAGCCTTAATAGGCATATCTCTTAATATTACGTAAAGTTAAAAAAATATCCCACATCGAAGCTATCGATACAAGACAAAAGTTGTAATTTTACTTAAAATTAAAAAAAGTAAAAAATATCAGCAAAATATTACTGAATGAGAAAATCAGTGAATAAGTAAACTACAGTATCTATCAACTATTTATCTATCCATAGATCTATTATTAGTATTGTTACTGAAAAAAAAACAGTTGCGTTTTGGTAAAGTTCAAATGATGGGAATAAGGAGTATTATAACCGATTCTGACACATGGCACACGTAAGTCGTGGCTTTAGCTTCCACACAGTGATAACAGATTTATATAGATAGAACAGTTGTATCATTATGGTGTTTTTAAATGTACAGCATCATACAGAGAAGCCAGTGAAAACAGCATAAATCCCAACCAAGAGATAGATCAATATTTGTCGAACAATAGTGATAGTTTTTGGTTCATCTTAAACATTTTTATCGATATTTCTCAACGCTTTTCTTTGGTCAGAATAAATTCTGGTGACCTAGAAAAGTAGTGCTTTAATTGCTATATATTCTCGTGGATGAATGGATGGTTGAGACACAGGTTGACTGTGGCTCGCCTTGATGGGTCTAACATCAACATGCGCTCAAGTAAGTCCTTCAGTTGGCCTATCTTCTTGGCTTCGGATGGAGTCAGACGGTAGTTCGGAGGGGCGAGTTCTGTTTGCAGGTCTCGCGATGGGTTGATGTTGAGCAATACCACTGTCTTTTCCTGGAAATAAGAGTTTAGTATATTAGCTTGAATATCAAACAATGATTTGCCGAATGTTAAATTTAATTTGAAAGTAAGTTTTTTCGAAAGCGACGTGAGGGTTATACTGAATTTTTTTTCGTGAATAAAATGTAATACGTAAAATATGTTTAACTTAGTGGTTAATAAAACAATACACACCCTGTTGGACCCCTGTTCCTTTTCACGGCACAAGAAGTTGCATTGCGAGTCAAAATGCTTGTCTCTAAAGAGGCCTTTCCTAATAACCTTGTTAGGTATTTTCCCTTTGAGTTCCATGAAGTATTTTAGCATTTCGTTGTTGGATTTGCCAGTGAATAGTATTTTTCCGGTTGCCAGTTCGAATAAAGTGCAAGCGGTCGACCACATGTCAATGCCGTGTTTATATGGCAGTCCGAGAATGATTTCTGGAGCGCGATAGAATCTGGATACCATGTATGGCGTCGTCAAGTTGCCGTCAGTGACGTGAGAAGCGGCACCGAAGTCACAGAGTTTGAGCATCAGCTTGTTTTCGTTGACCAATATGTTGTCAGGTTTTATGTCTGGAAAAGAAAATATTAAATAAATAGTTGTACGCCCGGGTAATTCCCGTTAAGTTCAGTCAATTTCAGATTTATTTTTTACTCAGAGTTGAGACGCACAAAAGGAAAAAAGAATTGAAATCGATCGAGCTATTTTTAAGTCTTTATGTATAAATACATTACCTGCATGCAGAATTCCTGTCTTTTTCAACAGTTTAAGAGCCAAGAACATTTGGTAGGCGTAGCTGCGCACTGCCTTCACATGAATGCCGCCGCCATTGCCATAGTTCCTGATAACCTCCCTTAGATTCATCGAAAGCGGTTCCACAACGATACACAAGTGACGTTTGTGGACAAAATGCTTGAAGAAGCGAAGACAGTGGAATTTGTCATTGGGATCGGCGTTGTTGAGACGTTTCAGTATCTCTAGCTCACGAAGACCCGTCTTGCGGCTGAAGTTGTAAAGAAATAACTCTTAGTTTGATAAATAAAGTATGTTAATACAAGCAGAGTGATCCACAATCTGGAAACCAGGCGAAGCGAGGCGAGCTTTGTACACGCATTCCAAAGCCTTCGTAATAAACAAACCCCGATGTATGTAACATTTTATTTTAATCGTATCTAAGTACACACTCGATTATGTCACCTTTCCAACAAGGAAAAGCTAAGTGAAAATCGGTTCATTCGTGTAGAGCTACGTTGTCACAAACACAGATTAGGTACATAAGAAACCGTTTTAAGTTGAGAGGTTAGAGTAACCGCTTTCGTTCTGATATCTCTGTACACTTATCATCACATTTATTTTATAAAGTGTGTATTGTGAGTGTATATTTTCTTTATTCAGACTTGGCTATTTGTTACCTATATAAATAATTTAGACCTAATTAGATACATCAATAGGTAATATACGCGGGCAAAACGAGTAGCATAAAGTAAATGAAATTAAAATGCAATTTTTAAAATACCGTTGAACACAGTAACTTCTGGTTCAAATTATCATACTTTCGGAGACAGCTATCTCAAATTATACTTACGTTGTTTCCTTGCTCCGCAGTATCTTGACTGCTACTTCGCTATTGCCCCTGGCTTGGTCGCGTGCCCTCACTACGTTACTGAATACGCCCTGTCCAGTACATCCGTACACATCGTATCTCTTATCCAAAATCTCACCATGACGAATCCTGTTTACAAAAACATATGTGACGTGTTCTGTTTACATAAAAACATGTTGACTCCCTAAACGTTAACAGCGAACAATTGATCTTTTATGTGAGAGTATTTTGCATGGATAATATGTAAATATGGTTATGATAAAATCTATGACTGTATATTTATGGGTGTTATTGTAAGGAGTGTTATTGTAATAGTTTTATTTAAACTCCTTACTTGTAGTACCCCTCGGCGTCATCCCAATTCTCTTCCCGAGATCGACTCTCATCTGTGCTCTTTGGCTCCTCACTCTCGTCAGTCTGAAAAAATAAACAAATTTCAAAATTAGAACACGGACTGTGATGGCCATGATGTGTCTCTTTTACGATTACAACGCCAGCAGATTCTATATTTGTATTATTTTCTATAATAGGATATGGTAATAGGTAACTTAAATGTAATTTACTAGGGTATCTCTGTATTTTAATCTGATTTGGATGGTTCGAAAATATTCGCCTTTTGCCAAACTTTTCCATAATTTAATTATGTAGTAATTTTAAGTAAACATTTCCAAAATTGAAATTCCTCAACCTTCTTCTGAAATATTTCTGAAAAAAAAAAAACGTTTTTACCTCAGATCCAGAAAACCCGTTACCAATAATATGTCTGGTCCGTTTAAAATAACCTGTAACTTATAAAACAAAATACAACATTTGTATTTACTTCGCGAATCGCATTGTGCAGCAATATCCATTGCATCACTTTGCTGCACAATGTAGCAATTGCATACAGCAATTCGCTTAAATGCATTTCATTTCAATCTAAATTAGGTAAACAATTGTTAGTCCTGTAAAAAATAGGGTAGTATGATCTTTAATAAAAAGTCTTTGATATAAACGTACTTCATCAAGACTGGATGTCTGAGTGAAGGCATCAGCAAACTGTTGCTGTCTCTGTTCAGCTGCCTCGTTAGTGGTCACAGTGATTGGAGCTGTCGATGCAACCACTGAAGAATCAGTCTGAGCTGCTGGCACTTCTTCGATGGCTTCATCCGGGCCGAGTTGCTGTAAAACGAATAAGTATAATATATTAGCTTCGATTTTATATCATCTAATCCCTTATGAATTTTGTATTAAAGAGTATCCTACATATCAGTCTTGGTCTGCGTCTGCAGTTTCAGAACCTAGCGTCAAAAATAATATAATAATAAATGTTGTATACCTGCACCAGTTCCTCCCTCTGCTTACGGTGACGCTCAATAATCTGATCATCGGTTTCCTCTTCGTCATCAGTGATCAATGAATACATGTTATTTTTGGAACAGCCTACCTGTTTTGGGCCACTTTCAGATTCCTGGACAAATTAAAATAAAATTACAGATCCAACTGATTATTTAAATTGCATGATAAACTGTACAATAATGTTTATAGACCAAATAAAACTTAGGAGGTAAAAGTTTATATTGTAAATACCTGACGTCTATCGCCATTCGCCTGCCGGTCGCAGGACCTGCTCGGAAACCTGTCCCGCGAGCGATGACCTCGTTCTGATCCCCATTCTCGTCTCCCAGCCGATCTATCTCTTGACAAGCCCGGTGATGGGACAAGTTCTCGCGATCTGGCTCGTGACCTCTCTCGTGATCTTTGTCTCGGAACTTCTGGTGATGTATCCTTAGACCGGTCTCGGGCCCCGTCTCCCGACCGGTCTCGGGCCTCATCCCCGGACCGGGATTTCCCTGTTTTACCACGTCTACGTCGTTCCCGGTCGCGTTTTCTCTCCCGAGCCCTCTCTCTCTCGAGCTCCTTCTCTCTCTCTCGTTCCCTGGCTTTCTCTCTTCGTCGCTCTCGGTCCCGCATCTTCTTTTGCTCTTGCAAGCGAGCTAGTTTCTGTTCTCGCTTCTTTTCCCGCCTGCGTTCCCGAAGTTGCTTTCTTATCCTCTCTTTATTTTCCCTCTGCTCTCTTTCTTTCAAATATCTCTCCATCTCTTTTTTCTTTTCCCTACAAATAATCAGACGCAAGTCTTCTCCGCGATTCCTCGGCCTGCATCTTGTCTTTACCAAAGAACGAGCAGTGCTCGTGTTGCGCAAACTTTTTCTCTCTTCTATTCTCCTGCGTCTCATGCGCGTGGAGTCTTCGCTGCCATCGGTAGAACTCTGCCTTGGTCGAGGTCTGCCTTCATCTCCACTCTTGTCAGAGTCAATCGCCACCAGCTTCGCTTGAATCATCCCTTTCAACATTAGGAGCTCCCCGAGCTCCAAGTCCTCGTAGTTAATAGTTTCTGAGGGTCGCCCTCAGTCGCCTTAACGAATCTCCTGTAAAAGACAACATCATTACTGCGAGATATTCCTCGAACTTGGAAGTAGAATATAACACATCAATATTATAAAATGCGAAAGTAAGGAACGAGTATATTAAGTAAGTAAGAACGAACTTAAATTAAACTTGGGAAGGAGAGATTTCCTGGCGTGAAAATCTATCTCCACCTTTACAATATAGCAGTAGCGTAACTGCACATCCCTGATGATTGTTACTCATATTATCATATTATGATGGAACGCTATTTTTAAGGTTTTGGTTTGATGAGACCAAGCTGAGGCCTGGAAATCTATCAGTGGCAAAGTTGAAAAGAACCCAAGTTATAAAATCCATATTATAAGGAAAAAATAATTAGAAGACATTATAAAAGGAGTAAAAGCACTGCGAGACACACGATGGGATTTCGAAATGACGAAATATTGTTCTAAAAATATATTGCTTCAATTTGCTAATAAAATATTGTTTCGAGACGTTTTCCGACATGTCATCAACTCATAAAACAAACTCTATTTTAACCAGTTGTTAGCGACCCGGTTATGGAACGTTGGAACAGATGAATAAGTATTTAACAAGTACGATAAAAGTCTCTAAAGGTTAAAGCCATTAATGAGTCAGTTGAAATTGATCAGTCCAGGCATAAAATTGCGCGTCACTCCAAAAGTATTAGGCCAACTAGATTTCCCCACTGGATTTTGGAATCGCTCTGGTGATTGACGACCATTTTTGGATGGACGCCAGTACAACTGATCAGTTAAACAGTCAATGGCCACCTTAACTGACGATGGTAAAAAACACACAGGAAATTAACACGCCCAATGCGTGTTAATGACGTCAAACCTGAGATATACTAGAAAAATAGAAGTACCTACATATTTTCGTTGTAAGAATTTTGTACGACATTTTGTCAATTTTATACCCAAGTATAAAAACAAGTGTATAATGAATAACATATACGTAATCATGAAAGATTCCCTTTGTATTTTTCCAGAGATATCAAGCCAATACTTTTGTTCGTATGACAAAAAAATAGAGCTCTCTATTTGTAATAAACATTTAACAATAGATCAATAAGTCCAAGAAAGACCTTTACAATACCTTCAAGTACTTTACACAATACCTTTCTAAATATAGACCACACTATAGAAAAGTTGAGCAAAACATCCATGCCTCATTATGCGTGGTATACTCGTACTTACTTACCTATCCTAAAAATATTCTGAAATATTATGTAATTTTATTTTATCTCTTTGTAGGGCGGATGTATTGTACTATTACTACGTGTTTTAGGCTAAGCTCATTTTTGTAATAAGTACTTATTTTTTTAATAAGTACCTACTTATAGAACAATTAATGTCTTTTTTAAATACTTAAAGAAAAAACAGTATTCTATATTTCATTTTTATTACTAACAGTGAAAAACCACGGACTTGGCAAACTATAACTGCTTTTTTAGAGTCAAACTCTCTGGTTTACGATAACCAAGACTTAAAACCTAAGCATCTGTTGTATGGTTTATTGAATTAACAAACCCCATATTCTTATTTAAGTTTTAGGATAACTTTAATCTTATTTTAGTTCTGAAATGCTAATGTCGATAACCTCTGATTTCAAGACTAGCCCTCAACCAATTTTGTTAAACTAGGTTTAAACCTTTATCGACAATAAGGCAGTAAAGGTTTCTTATATAAAGATCGTCCCGTATCTTTACAATTCATGATATCCCATAATTTTATACGTAAAATTAGACAAAATTTTCCGAAATCAATGCAATTATAAGAAGACTTACAATGTTCCAATTTCAATCGACTTCAAATTAAAAAAAAAAACAATTTAATTTATAGTAACCTTTTCTTTTTAAATAGCTGCGCCCCGCGGTTCTGCGTAATAATCAGTATCGCTACATAGTATAATATAAAACAAAGTCGCTTCCGTTGTCTGCCCGTCCCTATGTATGCTTAGATCTATAAAACTACGCAACGGATTTTGATGCGGTTTTTTTCAGAGTGATTCTAGAGGAAGGTTTTTAGCATATTCTATCATGGAAAAGATAACTAGGCATCTCTTGTTAGGACGGAAGTCCTAAGGTGACTCGCTGATCTGTGATATTCTATCCTCGCATTTTCATTGGAGCGGGAGCTACGATAGATACCTATCTATTAAACAAATAGTTCGTTCTGTTAGTCATACCTAGTCTATTAACCCTGGATAAATAGGCTGGCATATTTTTTTAAATATAAATTTTAAATTTATACCAGTATATTCCGCCCAAACTAGTTAAACTTAAAACCGCCCCAATAATATAAACTACGGAAGAAGTGATATTAACGAGTTCAACCACACAAAGATTGTACTACTTTGTAGATGTGATTTAATAATTAATGATTTAAAATACTTTATAATAAAAACTAAAAATCAAAAAAACATTTGTTTAATTTAGGCCTGAAATAATTACATATGAATGAACATAAAACATAGTCTACCACCACCTTTCGGAGTTACATAAGTTACAAATACACTTTTCTAGTACTAAACGTTCAAAGTTAAGTCAGGCAAAATCAAATCAAAAATGATTTATTTTCTCTCACAATAAGGTTACATTAGGTTGGCCTCAGCTTTATGAGAGCAGGAAAGTCAAGTAAAATCACGGATACACAAACGGACAAACAACACGGTGACTTATTTGATCTACAGAATCAAAATAATTAATATGTACGAGTGACACAACCTCACATAAAAAAAAAAATATTTTTTTAAAGAAAAGCTATTGAATTAATTCAACAAGATGAGACTTCGATGTGTTCTTTCTTGGAATTTTAATACAATTTATCGTAAACATTTTACCTAGCTCTATGCCTCGAGCTTTCATTTCCGCTAATTACGTCTGCTCCTCTACTAGTCGTAGTCGTAGCGTGATCTATACAAATATATGAGTTTACTTGTTTGAACGCGCTATTCTCAAAAACTACAGGCCCTATTTTTTGATGTCTCGGGGGAAATGCTTTGACGCATCCCCGCGCCGAAGCAGCGGGGTATGTGGAACTCTTGGTGGAGGGTTCCACCAAGATGGAGCGGTGGAGGTCCTACCCATTAAAACCCCCGGGGGCGAATCGCCTGGGCGCTGAGTGCCGGCGCAACGGTAAGCGGGCCGCACATCCGCTACGCCCGGCGGCAGAACTACAGACCCTATTTCAATTCTTTCAGTTTTAGATATTGATAGCTATTTATCCATTTATCAAAAGCTACGTAAGTAAAACGCGGGGTACAGTTACTGTTATAATAGCCTTTCTGCTGAAAACTTAGCTCTCTCGCACAAAAAAATAATTCCTAAGATTAACGCGTCCAAACACACAAATAAAAGCTTTAAAATAATTGTTTAATTTACTAAAAATAACACGGTTTATTATCCTATAACCTTCCTCGAAAAGTCGACTATCCAATAAGAATTATAAAAGAATTTATCAGATCAAACCTGCAGTTCCCGAGTTTGGCGCGTTCAAAAAAATAAATAAATAAGTATAAACTTCTTCTTCTTTCATGTCAATGGCCACAAAAATAAATAAAACCTGAACTTAAATTTCCCGGACCAAAATCTAGCCTAAACCAGCTATCCAACACTGAAAGAATTTTTCAAATCGAAACAGTAGTTCTTGAGATACCAACACCGCGTTCAAAGTTACAAACAAACACTTCAACTTTCAGAAAAGAATATGGAAAATAATTTAAATTGACAACAAAGCACTTCAAAATAATAAACAATACAAAAAGGAGCACTCTAACATAATTAGAATACATCATAAACCTTTCTTCGATGATAAGGATTATGGAAAGATTACAAAGAAATTTCCCCGTAAGTCTATAAATAGTCCTTACCTTGTGCTCAGGTAGTCGCTTGCTGTCAACCTTCCCGCTTCAGCTCCTGACTGCAAGTGAAAAGGACTTCACTTAATAATTACACAATAAAACATTATTTTTATAATGCGCAGATATTTTGCGCACATCTCTCAAGTAGTACGTAACTTCTTAGAACTCTTGCCCGATTACGGCGAGTAGAAAAGTGGGGTAATGATAAAAATATAATAAAATTATAGAATTTTCGCGGTTTCATTTTTTGTTTTGCGATCTGACTAACTCACAAGGGCTCCAATGTATCTTTAAGACGCCTATACAAAGTTATGTTAATGTTTTAAATCTGCCAGTACAATCTTAAGATAAATATCTATTCGCGTAAATCGTAGAAGCCAATAGGGCTATGGGACATTGTATTGTCATACTAAGTACTGGTACTTAATGTGTAATGCTTATATTAAAGGTATCCGTTGCTGAATGACTGACTGATCCATCAACACACAGCCTAAACCACTAAACGGAATGCGCCGTTTGGCATGCAGATACTTATTATGTCGTACGCTATCTGATAATAGAGAAAAACTAAAATCGCGCGTAATATTTAGACATAGCTAGAACAATTATATAATTAGTGGCTGGAAGTAAAAAATATAGATATCTCCTACCTAGGCTATATCTACCGCTACTAGAGACGTTCAATTGGAGCTACCCAGTAGTTCCTGAGATTAGCGCATTGAAGCAAATAAACTTTTCAGCTAGTACTAACTTACAGATTTGATTATGTGAACTGTTTTCAAGTAATATTGTCCTCGTCTAACTAATATGATATAGAGGAAAGATTTGATTTTTGTTACGACCTAAATCAAAAACTACTAATCTCATTTCCAAATTCTGACACTAATGGAAACCTACATTGTCAGCGGGTGACATAGGATATTTTTATTCCCGTACAGCGCCCCGCGGTTTCACTCGCATAGTTCCCATTCCCGTGGGAATACAGGGATAAACTATGTCACTCGCTGACAATATAGCTTCCCAATAGTGAAAGAATTTTTGAAATCAGTTCAATAGATCCCGAGATTACCCCTTACAATTGAACAAATATACAAACACACAAATTTTATTTCTTTATAATATTGGTATAGATTAGGTACACAGAACGAGAACTACGCGGATAAACTACGTGTTCTTACTAATTATTATAATAATAATACGTAGGTCTTTCATTTTCATAAAACCAGGTATACAATTTATCTAACAATTGGGATCTTCTTTGGGTAGTTTCCTATGCCTAGAACATTCAATTTTAGGTCCTTTCTAGTCCGGGCCTTTTGTGCTTCATAGTACCTATACTAAACAATTAAGGCTAAACTAAGTATCTGTAAAGGTGGCCATGGACGAGTCAGTTGAACTGATCAGTCCAAACATAATACTGTGGCGTCACACCAAGAGTTTTAGGCTTACTAGATTTCCCTAATGGAATCTGAAACCGCTCCGGTGATTGAAGATCTATTTTGGATAGACACCAGTTCAACTGATGAGTTAAACTGACTCGTCAATGGCCGCCTTTAGGCCTTTGAAAGCTTTGACAAGGATATTTTTAGCTAAGTACTATTATGTTATTGGTATTTCATATTATGTCGAAGATGTTTATTCGAGTTCCGCCAATTATATTTTAACTAGCGGCGCCCCGCGGTTTCACCCGCGTAGTTCCCGTTCCCGTAGGCATATGAGGATAAAATTGCTAAAAACCTTTGCACTGAATCACTCTATCTATTAAAACAAACCGCATCAAAATCCGTTGCGTAGTTTTAAAGATCTAAGCATACAAAGGGACATAGGGACAGAGAAAGCGACTTTGTTTTATACTATGTAGTGAAGTATTACATAATATTTCAATAATATCATCATTAGTTATTTATGGTACAAGCGAGGTAAGTTGGTGATTATTTCCGAGGCGCTATTGAGGCCCGAGCCGTCAGGCGAGGGTCTGAAGATAGCCGAGGATAGTAATCATCAATACTCGCGTGTACCATACAACGTTTTTCAACACATTTGCGAAGAAATTATCATTTTTCGCTAATAATTATACAGTTTTTCTATTCGCGCGCATCCAACACAACAATGTTGATCGCCAAAGACTAAAAGAATATACTTATTAAAAAAAAGAACGAATGAATGAATGAATGGAATCGACCATAGACATAGTTGAAGTTTATTTTTAAAATGTATGGACACCATTTTTTTGGTGTCGAAACTTTTTTAAAACAAAGCAATTTAAAAAAACAATCTATAACTCACTAGTGAATAAAACGTGTCATTATTCAACTGTTTTTGCACAAATAAGAGCCCCTTTATGAGCAAGTGTGTTGAAAAAAATATATTTCAAGTTAAAAATAAATTGTATCCAAATATACCAATAAGTAACAATGGTTGTTTATAACTTGTCAATTTGTTAATAGCTACTTACTCAATGACGTAGGTACCCAATAAATAGTACAAAATACATTTAGTAAAGAGTTGTGAGTTTGTCAGTTTTCGTTTTTGGGGTACCGTTAGTCTTAATTGGCAATTCTTTATCGTTAATTATGTTAACAAAGTGAAAAAGAAAATCCTCCAAAAACATTTTCTTTAATATTTCGTCGTTGTTAAGTAGAAGATGTTTTTTTTCTATTCTCTCAATGTGTTTGTCACGTATATGTTAAATTTAGAAGGAATATCATGGCTAACTTATCAGGGCTAGTTTAATTAAGAGTACCTATTACTTTACCAAATTCTGAAATCAAAATTTCAAAAGAAAATCCTTAAAAAAAAGTTACTTACTTAAATTAAACTACGGAACCCCGCACTGCCTATAATCCGATACGCACTTGGCCTATTTTTGCGTAACTCAAAGAAAATAATAACCCACTTTTAGAGACACGTTAAGTTACACTGGTCCAGTTTCTAAGATTTCCTACGAGTTCAGATTTATTAACGTTTTCCGATATAACGTTTTAAAATAAACTTAAACTATTTACAAAATGACGTTTTAAAATAACTTAAATATAAGTAAATAATTGTACTTATTTTTAGTTGTTTGCTGTTGTTACGGCTTTCAAAGTTCTCGCAATTTCATTAGCTCAAAAGTGTTTCACAATTATTGTTTAAAATAACTTACAAAAAATATCCATTTTGATGCAATGCCGCTTTCTATGAAACTGTAGCAATCTCGGTCGAAAAACGAAAGCCTTTTCAATATAGGTAGCACCACAATATTAAAGTATTCATAGAAAAGAGAACTGAACTCACATAATACGTTACAACCATAATGTATGCTCAAATGCCTGAACTCGAATATTTTATTCGACATGGTAATGAATTAACATATAAAATAGGTCATTTAACTTACACGCGCAGTTTCTTTCTACACATGTAAATGGAAGATTGGTCAATATGGTCACCATGCCGGACTGCCATCCTAAGATTGTAGTTCGATTCCTGTAGGGGGTGAATATTCTTGTGAACTACTAGGAATCACAATTTATTATTGCACGACTCATGATGCGAAGCATCAGAGAGTGCTTTACGATCGAAAAATTTTTTTCGCCTCATTTCGGCGGCTATTTTTATTATTATAGCCTTGTTAGTTCACCGTGTCAAGATATTTTGCATACTATTGTCGAGATAATGTAATGGAGATTAATTCCATACTTTTAAAGAATTGATTTACTGCAATAGAATTGGAAAAAAACACCAAAATAGGTCAAAAAAATTTCCTGTCCGTCATGTGTGAAACCTGAAAACACTCTAACTTGTGAAAAAATCCATTATTTGAGTTTTTTTTTTTTTTTTAATTCTAATCGACGATTGTAGGTCACTGAATGCGAATGATTAATTAATTCAGTGTATTTTTATTTTTTTATTTCAATATTTGATAATTAAATGAGCATTATGAGTCGTGCACTTTTGGATTTTCCAAACTTTTTGGTTTTATGACTGATGTGCCCCACGGTTTTACGCGGTTTTAATCCCATGGAAATTTTGGGATAAAAAGTATGTGTTATTCCAAATTATAGGGAACATCTTTACCAAATTTAATTTAAATCGTTACAGTAGTTTTTGCGTGAAAGAGGAACAAACTTCTACACATCCATACATCTAAACATCCACACTCACAAACTTTCGCATTTATAATATTAGTAGCACTATTGAGTGTGTTAGTAGTTTCTGATACCCTAGATATAAAACTTAGGGTCAGTTACTACAATGAGATGAGTGATTTAGGTAAAATATAAAGATTATAAAGGTTTTGTGAGTTTCTAGGAAGTAATCTCTGGATCTGCAAAACCGATTTTGAAAATTCTTTTAAAAGAAAATCACATTGTTTGCGAGTGTCTTAGATATTTTATCCCCAGTATCATAGTATACCCATCCCGCGGGGCGCTGTTAGTTATTGATTTTATAATATACGCACAAAGGACCCAAACTGGAGCGGTTTAATTGCGGCTTACAATACAAAGTACAAGTATACCAATCACCGTGCTCCGTGATACCAATATAATCAAGTTTTAATCATAATTATGCCGACTTATTCTAAAAAGGGAATATCCTCGGTTGGGGGAGTGTGCGGATGGGGAAATCCCCGGTTGGGGCAGTACGCGGATGGGGAAATCTCCAGTTGGGGGAGTACGCGGATGGGAAAATCCCCGGTTAGGGGAGTACGCGGATAGAGAAATCCCCGGTTGGGGGAGTACGCGGATAGGGAAATCCCCGGTTGGGGGAGTAAGCGAATGGGGAAATCCCCGGTTGGGGGAGTACGCTGATGGGAGAGTCACCGGTTGGGGGAGTACGCGGATCGGGAAATCTCCGGTTGGGGAGAACGTGGCTCGGAAAATCCCCGGTTGGGGGAGTACGCGGATCGGAAAATCTCCGGTTGGGGGAGTTCGCGGATAGGGAAATCCTCGGTTGGAGACTTCCCCAACGGGCGTACTCACGCGGATGGGGAAATCCCCGGTTGGGGGAGTACGCGGATGGGAGAGTCACTGGTTGGGGGAGTACGCGGATCGGGAAATCTCCGGTTGGGGGAGAACGCGGATCGGAAAATCCCTGGTTGGGGGAGTACGCGGATCGGAAAATCTCCGGTTGGGGGAGTTCGCGTATCGGGAAATCCCCGGTTGGGGAGTATGCGGATGGGAGAGTCACCGGTTGGGGGAGTACGCGGATGGGGAATCCCCGGTTGGGGGAGTACGCGGATCGGGAAATCTCCGGTTGGGGGAGTACGCGGATGGGGAAATCCCCGGTTAGGGCAGTACGCGGATGCGGAAATCCTCGGTTGGGGGAGTACGCGGATCGGAAAATCTCTGGTTGGGGTAGTTCGCGGATAGGGAAATCCTCGGTTGGGGGAGTACGCGGATGGAGAAATCCCCGGTTGGGGGAGTACGCGGATCGGAAAATCCTCGGTTAGGGGAGTACGCGGATAGGGAAATCCCCGGTTGGGAGAGTTCACGGATCGGGAAATGTCCGGTTGGGGGAGTACGCGGATGGGGAAATCCCCGGTTGGGGGAGTACGTGGATGGGAGAGTCACCGGTTGGGGGAGTACGTGGATAGGAGAGTCACCCGTTGGGGGAGTACGTGAATGGGGAAATCTCTGGTTGGGGGAGTACGCGGATCGGGAAATCTCCGGTTGGGGGAGTACGCGGATCGGGAAATCTCCGGTTGGGGGAGTACGCGGATCGGGAAATCTCCGGTTGGGGGAGTACGCGGATCGGGAAATCTCCGGTTGGGGGAGTACGCGGATCGGGAAATCTCCGGTTGATAGAGTACGCGGATGGGAGAGTCACCGGTTGGGGGAGTAAGCGGATGGGGTATTCCCCTGTTGGGGGAGTACGCAGACGGGGAAATCCCCAGTTGGGGTAGTACGTGGATCGGGAAATCCTCGGTTGGGGGAGTACGCGGATCGGGAAATCTCCGGTTGGGGGAGTACGCGGATGGGGAAATCCCTGGTTGGGGGAGTACGCGGGTCGAGAAATCCCCGGTTGGAGGAGTACGCGGATCGGGAAATCTCCGGTTGGGGAGTACGCGGATCGGGAAATCTCCGGTTGGGGGAGTACGCGGATCGGGAAATTTTCGGTTGGGGGAGTACGCGGATGGGGAAATCCCCGGTTGGGGGAGTACGCGGATCGAGAAATCCCCGGTTCGGGGAGTACGCGGATCGGGAAATCTCCGGTTGGGGGAGTACGCGGATCGGGAAATCTCCGGTTGGGGGAGTACGCGGATTGGAAAATCTCTGGTTGGGGGAGTACGCGGATCGGGAAATCTCCGGTTGGGGGAGTACGTGGATCGGGAAATCCTCGGACGGGGGAGTACTCGGTTCGGGAAATTCCCGGTTGGGGAAGTACGCGGATGGGGAAATCCCGGTTGGGTACTCGGATGGGGAAATCCCCGGTTGGGGGAGTACGCGAATGGGGAAATCCCATAGATATCAGATATTAATTCGGGCATTTCTTCATTAGGGATTTCCTCCAATCGGTAATTTCCTAAATCCAAAATCGGTTTCCAATAGGAATTCTCCCAAATCCAATCCATCAAATTCGGGGATTCTTTCAATCAGAAATCTCTCGAATCGGAATTTTCCCAAACTAAAATCTTCCCAATACGTGGATTTCCTCAATCGGAAAATTCCAAATTCGGGGATTCTCCCAATCGGAAATTTCTCGAATCGTTAATTTCCTCAATCGGAAACTTCCCCAATCCCAAATTAAAATCTTCCGAATACGTTGATTCCCTCAATTGGAAAATTCCAAATTCGGGGATTCCCCCAATCGGAAATTTCCTCAATCGGAAATTCCCCCTCAATCAATATAGAGCTTAATAAGACGAGTGAATTCATAATGTAAATCAATCAAATCGTGCGTCTCGTTTGGATGATTTAACGTTGTCAAGTTTTTGATCCCATGAAAGTGACGCGCTGGGTTACGCAAGTGACTGTGTTGTATTTTTTCACCTTCTACGTAAATGAAGTCGCGGGTAAAATTTAGCGATATTCCAAACTATTTTTACTATTCCAGGCGAACGAAGTCGCGGGTCAAAGATAGTGAATAAATATAACCGTGTGAGTGTGACTGTCGAGTTTGAGCTTCGATGAGAAAGACACACTAGGTATACACATACACCTGCGACGAGCTGAACAGCAAAGCTCGAGTTGATAATATAATTAATATCGAAACAACCAACAAACAGTCGCTGAAGCCGAAATCGGTTAAGAAAGCATCATCATCATAACTAGCTCACAGCTACTAGCTGCGCCTCGCGGATTATCTCGCGTTAGTCCCGCACTCTATGCTACGGCCACACTGTCGCGACAAAATCCTTTGATTCATTCGGTTCGCGGAACTGATTCGCGGTAGGACGAATTCTTGGCCAGACGTGTCGCGACAACGTAAATGTTCGCGTTATCGCGATAAGTGTGGCCGGAGGGTAAAGGGTTTTTATAGTCGTCCTCGATAAATGAACTTATCTATAGTACAATCTCTAAAGAATTTTCAAGTCGAACCAGTCAGTAGTTTCTAAATTTAGCGCGTTCATTCAAACAACCAAACAAATCTTCAGCTTCATAATATTAGTACGGATAATGTAACGCGCAGTGTAGGCTTTCATAACAAATTCTATAAACATTTTATTTCTTAAGTGTTTTGTACCTTACTTATATGAAATTTTCAAATGAAATTATGAGGAAAATAATATCTTATTGTATAAAAATAACTCTATTCATGCAATTAGGCTTTCAAAGTCCTCGGAATAAATTCAAATGTTTAAGAATATGACGTACTTAATAAGTTTTTTAAGAAATTATACACCCAGTTTTGGTACTTATTTGAAATTGATGAAATATTGTATCAAAATAAATCGGTTTAAACAATGAAGCTTCCTGTTCTCGCAATATTAGCTACTCAAAAGTTTTCGAACAAGTACATAATGTTATTTTCAAATAACTTATACAACCAGCTAAGTATTTTGTACCAATTAATTATATTTCAACCTTTTACCTATTATAATTTCAAAATAAGTTTTCCAAGTGAAAAATTTCGAAATCTTGCTAAAAATAAATCTGTTTAAGCAATGCGGCTTTTAAAGACTTCGCAAAAAACTTAAAAGTTTTAGAACACGACGCAATACTGTTTTAAAATAACATAAATAGCCAGTTGATGCAATGAAAACATGAAAATGTAGAATATTTTATTTCTTTAATATAACGCGCAAGTTGATGCAATGGTGCTTTGAACGCTTTCGCAATATCACTGACTCAGTCATACATATATGTGATGCATTGTTGGAAACCAATTGATGTCTGACATCCTACAAGTCTTTATCACGTAAGGTGCTATATTGATGAAGTATGATAAGTATATTTAAGGGAAATATTTTACATTTTCTTTAATTTTTAAAGGGAAGTAAACGAAGGAAATTTGTTTGTCGACTAAACAATCTTTTATTAATTTGATAAAACAAAAATATACCTACGTACCTACTTATCTAATATTTTTCCGAAGCTATCTGTCGGGCTAATTAATAAGTATTTCATTTTGTTAACCCATTCTTCATCCCTCTTTTATATAATTTTGTAATGATTGTCTTTTAAATTGTATCCAACGGTCGTCGGTCGAGAAACTCCATCCTTTTATTGGTCATTCCGTTGAAACCCACATACATACCTATTACTTATTTTTTTGCTGTTTATAAGTACCTAAGAAAATGATTATCGAGGAATCCTACTATCCTACTAATATTATAAATGGGAAAGTTTGTATGTTTGTGAGTTTGGATGTTTGTTACTCTTTCACGCAAAAACTACAGAATCGATTTAGATTAAATTTGGTACAGATGTTTCTTATAACTAGGAATAACACATAGGACACTTTTTATCCCGAAATTCCCATAGGATTATGTATAAGTAATCGTATGTTTTATTGTAAACTTTTTGTAGTCGAAAATCGTACCAATAGATGGCGCTGTTACTTAATTTTTTAGCACACGATGAATTAACTGTGTGTCGAGAATCGAGATGGTATGGTACTATGTACGATACGAGCTACGGATTCACGTGGGTAAAACCGCGGAGCGCTGCTAGTAACTGTATATTCATGAGTAAACCCAATTGTGATTTTTAAAACTACTATGTATTACACAGGTACAGGCTTCCTCGATAAGTGCTTTAATACATTTGCAATTCGAATCAGTAGTCCTGAAATAAGCGCGTTTAACGAAACAAACTTCTCAGCTTTTTACAAGCTTTTATTTAGTTTCACCTGTCCCGTTGTCTGTAATCAAATCTTGCAAGCCATTTTTCGACCACTTCTGGTTATCCGATTGAGCTGAAATTTACTTATGTAAGTAAGTATCCCACCAAAAACATTCTGTAAAAAACTAGCCAAGTCTCGATGGAGCTGCTTGTTTATCTCTAAAAAGTAATGAAATCTAGACAAAGTCGTGCCAAGTGTAAGGTTTTTTACTGCGATTTCTTTATTATTATAGTTAATGTTGTGTGACTTGGCCGTTGAAGAATACACTGTACACAAGTACACAACTGTACACAAGAGTACAAAACTAGGTGCTCCATGACACTATTGCACCAATCTGTCGCCAGAACCGCTACCCATTGACGATAGAAAATTGCCACTTGAAAAACGTTGATTCAATATCCAGTCAATTGTAGGCTTGATAAAGCTGCGTATTTTAATAATGTTACAACATTACGTGTAAACAAAATTGACTTGTACCCACTACTAACGTTTTAAACAATGTTCAACGGCCAAGTCACACAACAATAACTATAATAATAAACAAATCGCAGTAAGGAACCTTACACTTGGCACGACTTTGTCTAGATTTCATTACTTTTTAGAGATAAACAAGCAGCTCCATCGAGACTTGGCTAGTTTTTTACAGAATGTTTTTGGTGGGATTTCATTTATTTTTGTTGAAACGTATTTATATTGTTTTTTTTATTAGATTTTCTTATTTGACACATTTTTTTCTTTTTAGGAGTAGTATTTTATTACTAAGCGCCCCGCAATTTCACCCGCGTAGTTCCCGTTCACGTTTTCGTGGGAATTTCGGGATAAAAAGTATCCTATGTGCTTTTCCTGATTCTAAGCTACCTCCCCACCAATTTTCAGCCAAATCAATTCAGCCGTTCTTGAGCTATAAATTCCCGTTCCCAATCCCGTGGGAATTTCGGGATTAAAAGTATTCTATGTTCTTTTCAAGGTTTTAAGCTACCTCCCCACTAATTTTCAGCCAAATCAGTTGAGCCGTTCTTGAGTTATAAATTCCCGTTCCCAATCCCGTGGGAATTTCGAGATTAAAGGTATCCTACGTCCTTTTCCTGGTCCTAAGCTACCACCTCACCAATTTTCAGCCAAATCAATTGAGCCGATCTTGAGTTATAAATTCCCGTTCCCAATCCCGTGGGAATTTCGGGATTAAAGGTATCCTACGTCCTTTTCCTGGTTCTAAGCTACCACCCTACCAATTTTCAGCCAAATAAATTCAGCCGTTCTTGATTTTTAAATTCCCGTTCCCAATCCCGTAAGAAATTCGGGATTAAAGTTATTCTTTGTCCTTTTCCTGGTTCTAAGCTACCTCCCCACCAATTTACAGCCAAATCAGTTCAGCCGTTCTTGAGTTACAATTCCCGTTCCCGTTCCTGTATAATTCCCGTTCCCGTTCGATTATCCTAGTTTTTATAGTTTTCCCTTTATGTGGCCATTAAACCCTAACTCTGTACCAAATTTCAGCTCTCTAGGTTTATGGGAAGTACTAGTTCTATTTTGATGATCATGAGTGAGTGAGTGAGTGAGTGAGTGTCTTAAATACGAAACTTTGCATTCGCTTAACTTCGGAACTAAATGACCTACAGACTTGAAATTTTATTTTAAGTATGTGATTGTATAGCTTACTGGATGACGAAAATTTCAGCGTTCTGGGTTTATCCAGAGGTTGTCAAATAGGGGCCTGAAAATGCGGCGAAAGGGTTCCTGTAAAGGATGGTACGGCAGTGTTTGCTTCGCGCTCAACTTGGCGGGGGGCACTGCCGTGCCCCCAGATGTATGTATGTCCCATGACAATGCATTAAAAGCTAAAAAAGCTTGTTTTTAAAAAGTTTTTTTTTATTTATTCTTGTTAATATTAGATTAGATAGGTACTTTGCAGTGTGTTTAAAAAGGGCACATATTAAAATCAGGGATATTAAATAATATTATCGACAGAAAAAAAAAAATAGGTAAGTATTTTATAATCCACGAAGTACTTATTAGATTACTATTTCTTACTTTAGATTTTGCTTGCTACGTAACTTTGCCCGTAGCACGTAGTAAGCAAGTCAGTATACCGATTTGTTAATCTCGGTGTTACTTTTAAAATAGAGAAAGAGATAGTTCTTTTTCCATGTTTAAAAAATCATAAGTACCTATGTACAAAATGTGTTACTTTTTTCCTTTTTATAGGTGAAATCCTGTAGAACAAATCCTAACAAATATTATAAATGCGAAAGTAACTCTGTCTGTCTGTCTGTTACCTTTTCACGGCTAAACTACTGAACCGATTGACTTAAAATTTTGTACAGGGGTAGCTTATGATCCGTATGATATGGCATACATACATAGGCTATGATCGGGAACTACGCGGGGGAAACCGCGGGACACAGCTAGTTATATATGTTTTTCCGACGATAAAATTAGCCTAGCATCTCTCATTTAAACATGTGCACTTCATGAAGACTGAAACTGTTTGTAACCTATTTAGATACCTCAAATAACATCTCGTATGTTCAAAATCAAATCTATCGATCCTTTTAGGCTTTAGAATGTACCAGAAACATACTAACCTAATATACCGGGTGTTTGATAGAGGGTTAACCAAACACGATGAGCGTGTACGTATAAAATAAATTACAATGCACTTTAAAATCAATACAAAAAATTTTCTTCAATTTGAAAAAAAAAATTGTATTGATTTTAAAGTGCATTGTAATTTATTTTATTTAAAAAATGATATAAAACAAATAATTCCAGACCGAGTTTCTTGCAGATTCTTCTCGGCTGATGTATTTCCGAATCTGTGGTAAATTCACAATGTATTTAAAATTATATTCAAAATATTGAAGGTAGTAAACTTTTTACATTACTTTGTACAGACGTCTTCCATCTTAGTCTTCTGTGATCACGGGTTCTGTAAAGAATCCGAAACGTCAGAAAATGTAAAACAAAATACAACCACGACAAAAATCCGTTTAAGTGTTTTATTTCAATCTATTGAGAAGATAGCAGCTTTTAAACTTTTCACGTCAGGACGGGGCCCGGGCAGGATACCTGAGGTACGTTTGAATGGTGCTCCAATCAGTGTAGTTAAGCAGTTCAAATATCTTGGGCATTTGTTGACGGATAAGCTGCAGGATGACGCTGATATCGAACGAGAACGCAGGGCCCTCGCCGTTAGGAGCAACATGCTTGCTCGCCGCTTCGCTAAGTGCAGTAAAAACGTAAAAACCACTCTTTTCAAAGCTTACTGCTTATGCATGTATACGTGTGAGTTGTGGTTAACGTTTACACTAAAAGCAATGAACACCATAAGAGTCCAGTATAATAATGCATTCCGGGCTCTTATGAGGTTGCCAAGGTACTGCAGTGCGTCTGGTATGTTCGCCGAGGCGGGGGTACCCGATTTTTATGCCGTAATTAGATCGCGGGTGGCATCATTTTGGTATCGATTGCGCAGATCCGACAACAAGATACTTAGGGCTGTCTCTGATGACATACGGAATCCTATGTATAAGCGTTGGATTTCTGTTCACATGAACGAGAACAAAAAATGACTCAACAACTATTGTGTATTGCGTAAATGTTTTTTATGTTATTTTTTATCTTATTTTATTTTAATTTCTACTTTATTTTACACCTCTATACAGTGTCTTAAGTTAAAAAAAAAAAATTGTACGTATTTAACTATGGGTTTTTGTGCCTGAAATAAATGACTTTTATTTATTTTATTTATTTATTTTTATTTTAAAAGCATTTGAAACCGTCGTTCACTTTTAGTTTTCGGTTTAATTGAGTACTCGTATTCATACCATGGACATAGATAATTTCTATTTTTCATTTTCCTGCCTTAAGTCACAGTATTGAGTACCTAGCTTAAGTGGTTCTAACAAATTTTATTTAGGTGTTGTAAAGGTCTCTTCAAAAGCTGTAAGCGAACTACATGATATCTACCAGAGACGATAAACAAACAAAAAATACTGGAAACAAGTACAAAAAAAAACATTTTTTAAGAAAATTAAAATTTTGAAGATTTTTTTATTTCATAATATTGACCAAATTGTATCTCCTAATAGATCCAGATACACACGTCTATTACGTTTTACTAATCCTCTACCAAACACCTGGTACCTATAAAACCCTATATAAAAATCTATATCCCTGAGATTAAAACTATTCAAATAACATCTCATTATGTCCAAATCCATCAAACCGTAGGCCATGGCAAATAATCCGACATCAAAAAAGACCAATAACGTTTTGTACAGTCAGCGTCAGATGAATTGAATTGAAAAGACCCCTTTGGTAATATATCCTTTAGGGAGGTAACTTTTGTCTGACGCTGACCGTACATTCTCGAAAATTGTAACTTGTAACCCTCCGTGTTACGTAGTGTGGTACAATAGTTTTACAACCCCTTTTCAAAGAGAAATACCTATTTAATTAAACGATACCGAACGAACGATGGACGGAAAATCAGACAATGCCAAACTATGAGGGTTCCTTGCTATATTTAATATTACTAAGGGCCGATTTTTCCATCGCCAAATAACTTTATTCGACGAATAATTTTGAAATTTTGATAGTTCCTTCATACAAAAACTGTCAAACGTCAATTTTATTCGTCGAATAAAAGTTATCTGGCGATGGAAAAATCGGCCCTAATTATATTAGGTAGGTATAGGTAAATAAAAGATTAAAATTTGATAAGTACCTAAGTATTTATTCACAATTTTATTTATAGACTTTAATCAATTACTTAGTCGAATTAAAGTAGTAGGAGATGCGTTTTATTTGTGGCAATAGTTGATAGCAAAAAATACATATTATACAAATTTGGAAAAAAACTTGTTGTAAAATTAACTAAATCTCAAATATTTCATACATCGTTTGCAATCTTATAATAGCCACAGCATTGTCAATGCAAAGTCACTATTATTGTGAATTACGATGTTTTTTTATTAAGCTATTTCACTAAGTCACAATCTGACAGCTTTCGATTTTTTAGAATAGTTTATATAACCAAAAAAATAAATTAATCTATTTAATATGTATTTGACAATTGCCACAACGCATACAAATCAATCATGGAAACATGAAAACATCAATAAAGACTTACAAACTCCTAGTTTTAATACAAAACTCTAATACCTATATCATATTTATTTAGAAAAGTATTGTTTCCTTTCATCTTAGACATTATTAATTAACTTTTACAGACGTTGGTTTCGTTCGTATTTTTCACAACAATTATTACAATACAACTATACTATTATCCTTTTTATTATCATGTCATAACGTCAACAGTTTTCGAGAAACGTCTCGTCTTGATCGTGTCTGTATTTAGTAATTATTTTCTACTAAACATCTAAATAAGAATCAACACTTATTAACTGCTTAATCCGACTACATTGACATATACATACAAACATATATCCCTCTTATTAACAACAAAGGATTTATAACAACGGTAAGCATAGTTAATCCACAACAAATATTTTCGTCTCTTTCACATAGAATAAGCATTTTACTTAAGAACGTAAGAATAATTAAACGACCTAAGAACATTTTAATTCATATTTTTAATTACACATTTGAGAATGAAAGATTAAATGTGGATTAGTTATACCATTGTTATTCTCAGTTTATTAATAAGAGTGCAAACGTCAAACTTGGGTAAGTATTTATATAATATCCAAACATAATTTTAATGTATCAGATGTTTACATTATAGTAAATGGGTCAAGAAAATGAATATTACAAAAGTATTAAATGAAAATTAAATAAATGAATGAACTGAATAATAAATGAATGTCGTTATTAACACTATATAGAAACATGAATGAAGAATGACCATATTATGGTCAAGTCATGAATAAGGGAAGTAATTCTTCCCAAAACATCATACATTAGTACATTTGTTTGTAAGTAAAATATTATAGTTTTAAGTAGAATTATGCATAACTGTATACATAGTATGAAGTCATGTACAATCGTTATTAAGTCTCACAAGTAAATATAAAAAAAAATACATAATGAATAAGGTATATTCATAAAAAAAAATGAATATAACAGGACCATAATAGTCATACATGCAATAAGTTTATGTAATTATGAAAACAATATCTTGTATATCAAGCCGTCTCTTATATTAAGAACACATTTATTAGAAACGTTTGAATAACTATATCGTTGTTATTCTTGGTTTATTACTAGAAATCGGATATTCGGATGTATATTACATTTAAGTAAAGTTTACAGTTTGCTAATATGGAGAGCATTGTTTCATTCGCGATTCCGGGATAAAGTTATAATTAAGGTTGATTATATAAGTGTTAATTGAAAGTATTTTTTACGTTATATGATTATGACATCAATAAAAATGTTCTAAAAGAAGAGAAGATCAGACGATTTGAGTCAAACACGTAGACTTTGGTTTGAAATGAAAAAGTACTTTTTGTTTGAGTCAAACCATTTTGATCGTTTAACTACTAGTTTATTGATCGGTTTGTCAAGCATTTACGTGTTTGTAGCTTATTTGATAGAATGTATATTTCTTTTTTGTTTAACGCGCCGGCTGAACTAAAGAGCGCAGTGCCGTTTTAAACCGACATCAAACTTCAATAAAACCTTACGTGTTGATGAAACACGTAAGAAACTATGTTTGATTAAAACAGTTTGATCGTCTCGGGGCCCTTTAAGAAGCCGCTACCATATTTGCTAGCCAAAAGTGAACTTTAGTTTAGTTTGCATCCGAATTTCCGATCCCTATTTAAAAAAAACAAATTCAATGTCAAATGTAAATTATATACGGAATGTACGTCAACATAACTTGTTAGCACAAAAAAAATATTTATTTTTTTATATAATCACATTATGTAATACTAATTGTTTTAACAACTGAGTATGTCAATTAATATCCACAAGTTATTGTGTCCAAAAATAGTTTTATACACTTACAACACCTATACATGCAATTTTTTTTTCTAATTTTATTATACCAATGTTCCTTTGCAATACTGAGCATTTTATTTTTTATATTCCTAAATTTGGGAACATTGATACTTTTAAACATTTACTGATTAATTCTATGTCGATCTGTTATATAATTATCATGATTTTTGTTCAAAAAACAGGCCCCAAATAGCCATTAATCGCTATTAAAAAGAACCTTCATGAAGCATAAGAAATATACCATTTCATTAATACTTAAACCATCGTAATTTAAAGACTTTTTATTTTACTTTAAAAAAACGAATGGTGAGTAAACATTTACAATACTTTTGGTAACTTATATATCTTCATTCAGATATACATAATGTTAGAAGACTTATCTTCAAAATCAATTTCTTAATTAATTAGTAACTAACAGATCAACATAATTTTCACGACCAAAAGGTTTTTCACTACATCATTCTATGAAAGACAACCATCGTGTGTCACCAAAAATGGTCCAGTCCCAATCAATTAAAATGCAATCAACTTAGATACACAACCACAACTTATAACTAACGTGCCTTGTATACACTTGCATAAATATATTTCGGGATCTCCGTTTTGATAAAATTTTGTATAAGCTTTAGCTTTTTTATGTTTATTTATATACCAAGTAAAATACACGATTTTACAATAAAAATTAAGGTTGGGTGTCAAGAATCAAAAGAATAATAATAAGAGATTTCATACAATTGATACGAAGTCCCCGCCTTGCGGACTGATTCTCCGCCCGCGCGCCCGCTACTAGAGGTGGCATGGCACCACATAAGAGATTATCGCTCAGTAATTTAAAATTTTATTAAAATTTATTGTCATATCAGGAATCAGCTATATAAAAAAGGATTAAAATGTAATCCAATTTAGTGTAAAGCACGATATCTAATCGAAAATAGAAAAAAAAGAAAATAGTTTATTAGAAAGTATAAAATATCGACTGTAAATTGCATTACTTTCAGGGTAATGAGCTGCCGGATTTCTAAGGTAAGCGTTGGATATGCAACCTCTAGAAGCGAACGCGCGGCAAAACAAGTGTGATTCCCTTGAGCCTTACTAAGACTGAAGGGATATAATAGTGGCATCATCATAAGTGGAATAAAAAGGGTAAAAAGATACTAATTCAGTATTAACTTTCAATACAGGGGCTCTAGAGAACAAAAATGTGATATTATGAGGTACTAACAAATGTATAATTTTTTGTACAATTCGTTGCAAGTTTCTTTGGACAAGAAGGGGATTGCATGATGTGTGGAAACGTCTTAAATACCGAAGGGGAGATCGTTGCTTATCGAACAATAGTGACTGTTTATCATACATCTTTTTATATTCTTTATTGATGTTTCTCATTGCTTCCCCTTTCTCAGAACAAATTCTGGAGAACTAGAAAGGTAGCGTTGCCGATGCTATATCTTTTCTTGAATAAATGGATGTGTGAGACAGTGGTTGACCGAGGCCCGTTTTGATGGGTCTAACATTAACATTCGTTCGAGTAAATCTTTAAGTTGTGATATTTTCTTCGCTTCGGTTGTGGGCAGCCGGTGGTGCGGAGGCGCTAGCTCTGCTTGCAGATCTCTCGATGGTTTTATACTTGACAATATTACTATCTTTTCCTGCAAATATTTTTTTTTACATTAGTATGGTATTGGCTTAAAATTTATTCAAAATTACAGTTGATTGAGAAAGGAAAAGTCAAAATGGATTTGTATTATACTAAAACTGTAACTTAGTTTGATATCATCATCAGCCTATCCACACTCCATTGCTGAGCAAAGGCCTCTCTCGTTAAATAAATATGTTTTATATAGTAACAAATAAAATAAAATTAACAAAAACAATACCCACCCTCTCCGTAATCTTATCCAACTCATGATACAAGAAGTTGCATTGCGCGTCGAAATGCTGGTCCTTGAAAATGCCTTTCTTTATAACCTTATTAGGTATTTTCCCTTTAAGATCCATAAAATATTTCAACATTTCATTGTTGGACTTGCCGATAAACATTATTTTGCCTGTCGATAGCTCGTATATCGTACAGGCTGTCGACCACATGTCTATACCGTACTCGTAGGGCACACCGAGTATGATTTCTGGTGCTCTATAGAATCTCGACACTAAGTATGGTGTGATTTCGTTATCCGTCGCGAGAGAGGCAGCGCCGAAGTCACACAATTTGAGCAACAGCTTGTTTTCATTGACTAATATGTTGTCGGGTTTTATATCTGTAAATAATGTTGTTATGTAATAATAGTCTGGAAAATAGTGATATTATTATCTTGGGTGGGATTTTACTTATACCTAACCTTTAGGGTTATCTTTATTATTTACCCTAGGTTATTGAGGTGAACAAAACAAGCAAAACATTTAAATTAGTTCAGTAATATCGAGTTTTAGAAGATAAACATATGATAAATACGTTTATTATGATGAGTTAATTTCCCCCGTCCAATGGAAACAAATTATTTTGTTAATATAAAATAATAACTTTTGTTAATGTACCCTTCAAATAAATTTGTGAACCGTTCCAGAAATCATTGAGTTTAACATTAAAAAAAAAACTTTATCCCTATATACTATTAGTATAGATTAAGTAATTAAATACATTACCTGCATGCAGAATACCAGACTTCTTCAACAATTTAAGTGCCAATAACATTTGCTGTGTGTAACTCCGTACTGCCTTTATATGTATGCCGCTGTTCTTGCCATATTTCTTGAGTACCTCCCTCAGATTCATTGAAAGCGGCTCCAACACCATACACAAGTGACGTTTGTGGAAGAAATGTCTGAACAGGCGGAGACAGTGGAATTTGTCATCGGGATCCGCGTCGTTGAGACGTCTCAGTATCTCTAGCTCACGGAGACCGGTCTTGTGCCTGTGTCACAAAGAAATAAGTCTAAGTAAAAAAATCGGCCTATAACATCCTACTGCCTCAAATAAAAAAGTGAAATTCTGGTAAAACCCTCTCACTGATAATATGAGTAGTGATTAGGTAATCACCACGCTAGCCAAATGCGTGTAAGTGACATCAATTGGAGTGGAAAATATGTAGTCATCACTCAATGAGAAATTGAACTCGGACTTGACCTTAGACTTTCAACCATAAACACATGTAACGAAACCGAAATCAACATTTATAAATCAAACAAATATTTACCAACTTATGACAATAATATTTACCTAACTAACTTATGAAAATAATATTTACCCAGATAACTTATTTAATACATTTAAAAATCAATGCCACTTTTTGTTGTAATTTTATAACTGAAAAACACCTGGACCAATTCTTTTTTGTAGTGTTTGTTATAGTTAGGAAAAGGTTCTAAGGCAAAAAAAATTGGAAAATCAACGGAAACATTGACCCGTGCGAAGCCGGGGCGAACCGCTAGTTTAATATACTTACATAATCTCATTGTTCCGTATAATCTTGACCGCTACGTCGCTATTGCCCCTCGCCTGATCGCGAGCTCGCACAACATTACTGAACACACCTTGCCCGGTATAACCGTAGACATCGTATCTGCTATCCAATATTTCTCCAATACGAACCCTGGTTAAAAGAAAAATATATGTTTAATGGCAAGCAATTGGTCTTCTACTAAAGTGTATGTATAAATACTGAATAAAAATTATTCTATTCTATTCTACTATTTTTTTTAATTGGATTTAGTGCTCAATCAAGCCAAACTAAGCAGAGTTTAAGTTGCAGATAACTGTTTGATTACAAGTACAACTAGGATTGTTAAGGACATATTTGTATTTACAAAAATATCTATCAGAAATCGTGATATGTCTATATCACTTACCTATAGTAACCTTCAGCGTCATCCCAATTGTCCGTCAAGGACGGATTCTCAAGGGTGGCCTTACTGCTGCTTTTTGTCGATTTGATTTTCTGAAAAAGTAACATTTTGATTAAAAAAGAGAAGTTTCTGAGTCTATTTTCAAAATTGTAATATGTAACTATCATGTGTTATACTATGGGCCTATTTCAGTTTTGTCTCTTTCTTACTTTATATCAAGTGACAAAGACAAAACTTGTGAGTAGCTACTAGGATTGTTACTTGAAGATGGTGAAATAGGCCCTAAGTATTAAGTATTCCATATTTTCATATATGGCAAACTGCATTTGAATTGTTTTATGAAATACAATAATTAATAATCTTTCTTCGAAGAAACCAATAAGTTCAAAAATAATTTTAATGTAGCATCCCCAGCTCAGTTCTATCAACATTTAGGCCAACTTCGTGGAGGAAATAGGATGGTTCTAATAAACTACAAGCAGCATGTACAAAGGATTAAAAATGGTGATGTCTAGTTCCGGAAAACTGCCAGCTTACAAGTACAGGTAAGCTAACAATCCCTCGCGGGTTCCTACGGCACCTCGATGTAACATGATCACAAGTTGCTGGGGTAGTGTAAGCCACACATAACCACTGAGATCTGCCCATTGATTTCTAGTAAAATCTTTCCCCAACATTAAAAAAGTAAGCTTTCAATATGGATGGTCTAAAGACAAAGACGTTTACCATTAATTAGTACTAAAAATAACCTTCCTCGTTTATTAATAAAGGGTAAAGACAAAAACTCACTTCAAGCGTTGAAAAGTTATCTTGATCGGCAAACATGTCCCATTCCGACTTTTTATCACCGTCGGGGTCTGTTCTCGACGGATTCTTCTCAAGCACAGAGAATAGTGACGGTTGGATAGTGCCAACGTCTTCGTCTTTCGGATCCTTCTTACACTTGCGGAAGAACGACATTGATGTGGTCACCGATTGACCTGACTGAGTGGCTTGTACTTCTTGACTTTTCGTTTCTTTACTTGACGTGTTGTTCTCACCAAGTCGCTGTAATACAATAACATACATAAACTAACTATCCAACATTTAGTTAAAGGAATTTTTGAAAAATAAGAACTAGATTTAGAGTAAGTCTAGAATCAATGGACCTTACCTTACCTTAGTCCGTGCTTAATTGTTTTTACAGTTGGTTTGGTGTTAAACCAGAGAATCCTTCGACGCTAATAAGGCAGTTCAAGTTTATAATATTAGTTATATCTATAATAGGGTCTCTATGGTAAATACCTTAACTAGTTGTTCCCTCTGTTGGCGACGTCGTTCAATAATCTGTTCCTCAGTTTCTTCCTCGTCGTCAGTGTTCAGCGATATATCCAACTCCTCATCCGTGGAACTGGCCACTACGTGTGGAGCTTCATCGGAACCCTGCACAAAATATACAATCCAATCATTATATTTTAATAATATTAATATTGATAGAGACAGTACAACAATAAATGCTGCTGAAAGTGCGTGTTCGTAAAAGTAATTTATGTCATCACTAAAAACATATTATAGAGTTAGTTTGATGAACCAAGCAGTTAAGTATTTAGACACCATAGTTTATAAGCAAACAAAAAGTTAAAAGCCATTACAATTTGATTATTAATGTATACCTGACGTTCTCTACTGTGGCCCCTCGCCTGCCTGTCGCGTGATCTGCGCGAGAACCTATCCCGAGAGCGCCGTTCTCGTTCTGACCTCCATTCTCGTCTCCCAACCGATCTGTCCCTTGACAAGTCTCGCGATCTATCTCTCGACCTACCTCGAGATCTCTCTCGAGACCTATTTCTCGACCTCTCCCGCGACCTATTCCTCGATCGTTCTCGAGACCTAATTCTCGCACGGTCTGGCGATCTGTCACCCCTAGACACGTCTCGAGCTCTATCTCTCGACACGGCTCTCATTCTATCTCTCGACACGTCTCTCACTCTATCTCTTGACATGTCTCTCATTCTATCTCTCGAACGGTCTCTATTTTTATCCCAGGATCGGTCCCGCATTCTATCTCGTGATTGGTCTCTCATTCTATCTCGTGACTGGTCCCGCATTCTATCACGTGATTGGTCTCTCATTCTATCACGCGACTGGTCCCGCATTCTATCTCGTGACTGGTCCTGCATTCTATCTCGTGACTGGTCCCGCATTCTATCTCGTGACTGGTCCCGCATTCTATCTCGTGACTGGTCCCGCATTCTATCCCTCGACCGATCGCGCGACCACTCACGAGACCCCCTCGGGTTTCCATCCCGACGGTATCCCTCTGGGGACCGTCTACGACGTTCCCGGGCGCGTTCTCTATCTCGAGTCCTCTCTCTCTCAAGCTCCCTCTCTCGTTCCCGCTCCTTTTCCCGTTCTCGCATGCGAGCACGTTTTCGTTCCCGCTTTTTCTCTCGGTCACGTTCCTCGAGTTTTCTTCTTTCCCTCTCTTTCTTTTCCCTCTGCTCCCTTTCCTCTAACCGTTTCTCCAAATCCCTTTTACTTTCTTTTCTAATAGTTTCACGCAAGTCTTCTTGTTTCTTCGACCTGTGTCTTTCCTTTTCCAAGGACCGATCTTTGCTCGAGTGGTGCTTACTGCTTCGTCTCTCTTCTTTTCTCCGTTTGTGCTTCTTGTGCGTACCTTCGTCATCGACATAGATGACTTCGCTAGACTTGTCCCTGTGTCGCGACCTGTCTTCATCGTCACTCTTGTCGGAGCAATACGCCACCAGCCGCGCTTGGAGCAACTCCTTCTGCTTCATCAGCTCCTCTAGATTCAGGTCGTCTTCAATAATATTTATTAAAGGACTCACGCAGTCATCTTGATAATTTTCCTGTGAACTGGAAGATATGATTTCGAGAGTGTCGTTGTCTGCGGCATCTTCCTCGGATTTGGGAGATGGTTTGCCGTTCTTAGCTTTAGTTTGTGACTTCTCGGAAATCTTTCTCTCTTTTTCGACTTTTTTATCTTTGTTTGGATTTGAGCATTTTTTCGTTTTCTTGATCAAGTCCTCGACATCTGACAGAGAAGTTTCACTTTCGGCTTTCTGCACTTTATGTCTTTCCTTTTTCACTTTCTTTTTCTTTTTGTTTAATTTGGTGTCTCCGTCTTCTGCGAGGCGCTTGTGTTTTTTGGGTTTCTTTGATTTCTTTTTTTTCTTTTCTTCTTCGTGGCATTCGACAGGCAATGACGACTTGTCGTCCCTGTAATCAACACAAATAAAACGTAATGGTACTTACTATTGGAAATAAGACTGACTCTTGGACTTCACTATTTCCCTTCTTAACAAATACTCTGGAATAGTATAACAAGGTAATAAGTAGTCTGCTGGCACAGAGTGTTATGCTTCTCAATATCTTGTTAATACCTTATTGGATTTTTGTTTACTTTTATGGAAACTTTTACCATATAATCTGAATTGGACATGTTTGTAGATGAATCCAGTGACTAGGTCACTGGATATTCGTAATACTAATCCATATTTAGGTACTTATCAAATTTTAATTTATTTTTATAATTACCTAAATTGAGCACAAAATGTGCGTCTGAAAATGACAATTTGACAGGCGTATCATAAACTAAAAAGTCTAGAAATGTCAAAATCTAATTTGTTTGGGAACACTAAGAAGTTTATTATACAAATTAATTATACTTACTCTTTACCAATTTCGTTTTCATCTTCTTTACCCATGGTGATTGCAATTGATTTTAACTACAATTCAGTATTCTGTAAAAGAAAATATAAATATTTACTTATTTATAATATTATTTTGAAGGGTATAATATTATTATGAATTAAAAGCCGTCATAAATATTAAGATTCTATGTATTAAACCCTATATTTGTGAAATTCTGTATGTTTAGCATCATTTATACAGAAAGGATTAATAAATTAGTAAAAAGTATCCAAGATTGAAATGTTGGATACTTTTTGTACAACAAAGCAAAGCTTCATATTTTATACCAAAATTCGCACGGGGTGCAATAAAATAGTTGCTTTCAATTTAATGTTATCATATTTATTTGCAACATATATTGTATATTTCGCTACTTAATTGGTTTATTTTTCGCCGTTCGTCGATTAAATTAAATGCGAAACATTGCGAGGATGGACGGATTTGTTACTCTTTAGCGTAGAAACAACTAGACCAATTTTGATAAACTTTGGTACAGGCATTCTTTATAACCAGGAATAACACATCATAGGATACTTTTTATCCCAAAATTTCCATGGGGTATGGAATTTCCGCGGGGCACAGCTTGTAACATATAGGTAGTTTACCATTATTGGTCAAAACCACCTCTTAACAAGTACATCCCACTTATATTATAAAGCCGAATATTTGTTAGTGTGGATGTATGGATGTTTGTTCCTCTTTCACGCTAAAACTACTGAATGGATTTTAATGAAATTTGGTACAGATGTTCCTCATATCTAGGAATAACACATAGGATACTTTTTATCCCAAAATTCCCACGGGATAAGGTTCCACGCGGGTAAAACCGCGGCGCACAGCTAGTATTTTAAATAATCCTTCACTTATGTTTTAGTTAAGATATAAATAAAATGTATCCTGTTGCCACGCTTTGATCTAACTACACAAAGTTTTTAGCAATAGATAGTGATTTAAAAAGATGATTTATATATGTAAGTATAACACAGCTGCTATATTACAGATTAAGATGTTTCTGCACTTTGATTTACTGTCTATTATGTACTATGAAGCAAGTAAGAAATAATTTCTATCGCTTTGGCAAATGTGTATGGTTAGCTCTTTATAATTTCCATTCATTCATGTTTTTTTATTAAGGTGTGGTCAATTTAGCAATATAATTCTTTTTGTCCCAAGGTCCTTCAAGAGTGGGATTACAACAATTAACACCATGAGCCACAGCCAATCACTATATATTAATACTAGTAGCGCCACGAGGTTTTACCACCGTAGCTATTGTTCCCGTGGGAATACGGGGACAAAACATATAGCCTATAGCCTTCCTCCATAAATGGGCTATCTTATCCAGCACTAAAAGATTTTTCAAATCGGACCAGTGATTTTGAGATTAGCACGTTCAACCATACATACAAACCAAATCTTCCGCTTTATATATTAGTATAGATTTGTTTGAATAGCCTTTATTTTAACTAGTAACTCGCTAATAGCAAGTATAGTTACGCTTTATAGTAATACTATTGTGCATTCCAAAATATAAATGTTAGCAAGATATAGAGTTAAAAGTAGGAAGTATTTATCCGCAGTGGGATAAATAACACTCGCAATCAACAACAGGTGGTGGACAATGTTACCATGGTAATTATCCAATAGGTACAAACTTTTAAAACCAGCCCGCACATATTTACTAATACTATCATAGAAAGTTCACTTTAAGACACAGCTTTCAACTGATGTGGGCATTATCAAACATATTTTATTGCGAACTATTCCAAATAAAAATGTTAGGTCATTTTGTACTTTCAATCACACTAATCTTTTATTAATCCAGTTACAAATCAGTTTATGTATCAATGGTCTTAGTTTACTAGCTGTACTTGTTGTACCCACATTAGTTTGTAATAATTAAAAGATCAAATGAGAAATCCTTGAACAAGTGCCCTCTGATTTGTACTGTGTACTTCAAATGTCGCTCGGAAGAGGCTAGAAAATATTGATTATCTATTTTTACATTGACTAATGGGGCGTTTTACAATTCGTAACAATATTTGTTTGTCTACACTTGGTCTCTAATCATATCAATATCTTAATTAAATAACACAAAATATATTAAACAAAATAATAGTAAACACATATCACGCTGTTGTAATAACAGTAGCTCAATGTTAAATGCACCGAAGGTATGTATATATTTCTAGCTAGGCAAGTACAATAAACAAATTTATATGTAACAATGTTTTATGTAAATATTAACACTCAGTTTACGGATGCATACACTTATCGAGAGATACATCGATATTGATAGTAACGACATAGAGGTTTTTCGCATTTATTTAGCAGTTTTACCGAAACGAGTGGCAACGAGTACCTACCTCGAACGCAAACAACATAAATGTGAACACGAAACCGCAACAAAATACTGAATTTCACTTTATTCGCTTAACACTTCATTGTGTTATTTTATTTTAGGACATGTATTTAAACCGGAGTTATAAATTGAGAAATTAAAATGTGATTTTTACCTTTACACTTTCACCTTACTTCCTTCAATGCGCTTTTTTATCAGACTCATTCTTCGTTCAGTTGTTCAGTCAATCACTCCCCCAGCTCCCAAGCAATCGATCTTTCTCACAGATAATATATTACCAGTATTAAAAATTCTATAGATTTCAATTATTATTTTATTTTGGACAGTGAATTAAATATAACTTTTAAATAATAAACAAATAGGTAATTGTACATTGTAATATAAACTTAATAAATGCCTAAATATCATTGAAAAGTTTAAAAACAAAGGTTTTTAATAACAAAAGAAAAATTATTACAAAAATAAATTGATTCTTTTATCTGTGGTCAAAATCCGTATAAAAATATGTAATGGCAACTTTTTTAAGAATGCTAACTCAAAAGACCTTGTACCTAAACTTACTGTTATTACCACGCACGCAACAAAATTGCCGCTAAAATGCCGCTATGTTTAATTAGTTTTATTGTTTTACTTGTGAATCTTGTGATTGTATAATTATTTGTTTGCGCTACAATAATAATAATAATAACTTGTTTGGGGGGCCCAGTTATAGAGCTGGCAAGTCTCCATCCGCCACTTTGTACGTGTTTATAGCATTGTATCGGCGGGTGCCATAGTCCCCATAGTTCCCCAATATCCAGTCCATTAAACATCCCATTCCCATAACCCAGTCGTAGTTTTCCATATATTTGCAATAGTCCCAGCAGAACCGGGGACTGTCCTTGGATGCATTTTATAGTGTTATACAGGGATAGTCGCCGGATTGTGCATCCTTTACACAAGATTAAATATGTCAAAGGGCTTCCGTGTGTTGGCTTTGGCCCCATACTAGCCTTCCAAAAGACCGGGACTCATTAATAGTCCCGTGAATGGAAAAGACATAACAATAATAATAATAATGGTGCCCGCAGGGCACCTTTGAGGCGGGGTGTCGGGGAGTAGCGACCCCGCGGACCTGACGCGCTCCCGGGGGAGGTCACCATTCCTCACCTCCGCTCGCCTTCACTGGCCGGCGGAGTGAACGCTGACGAGGAACAGGTCCCCCACCTCCGTGCTTGCCTTCATTGGCCGGCCGGAGTGGAGCCCGCGAGAGCACTTTGGTGCTCGGAGAGTGAGGGGCGTTGCGTAAGTGGTGAGTTGGCTTAGCATGAAGCTGGACCCTCGGGCTCAGTGGATCGCGGTTTAAAACCCAGGGCGTCTGCTCCACTCTCAAAGCCGCTCGTTTCATGTTGCCCCCTTGTTGCGATTCGAGCGACTTGTTTGGGGGGCCCAGTTATAGAGCTGGCAAGTCTCCATCCGCCACTTCGTACATGTTTATAGCATTGTATCGGCGGGTGCCATAGTCCCCATAGTTCCCCAATATCCAGTCCATTAAACATCCCATTCCCATAACCCAGTCGTAGTTTTCCATATATTTGCAATAGTCCCAGCAGAACCAGGGACTGTCCTTGGATACATTTTATAGTGTTATACAGGGATAGTCGCCGGATTGTGCATCCTTTACACAAGATTAAATATGTCAAAGGGCTTCCGTGTGTTGGCTTTGGCCCCATACTAGCCTTCCAAAAGACCGGGACTCCTTAATAGTCCCGTGAATGGAAAAGACATGACAATAATAATAATAATAAAGCCTTTTTATTTCCAACAACCTTACAAAACATTATTATTCTTATTGAACTAAACTTATTTACTTATAATATAATAAAACTATTCTATTGGGTTATTGGAACCCCACTTTGGGTATAGGCCTCCTCCAGCCTATTCCATGTCTCCCTATCCTTAGCCTTGCTTCTCCATTGACTTCCCGCTGTTTCTATTATTTCGTCAATCCACCTGTTTTTCGGACGACCTCTTCTTCTTTTTCCTGCTGGTCCTTCCCATGTTGTTGATTCTAGAGTCCACCTATTGTCTGAGTATCTCGCTACCTGTCCTGCCCAGCGCCACTTTTGTGTTAGAGCGTATTTAAGAGCATCTATTTGTTTTGTCTTTTGCCTTATGTGTTCACTTTTAACCTTTTGAATTTTCCTTATTTTCGTTAAGCTTCTTTCCATCGCTTTTTGACAGGTCGCTAATTTTGTTTTTATTTTAGTGTTAAATGTCCATGTTTGGCAGCCGTATGTTAGTGTGGGTAGGATACAGGTGTCCATAACTGTCTTTTTTAGGTGGAGGGGGTAAGATCCTTTCAAAATTTCTTTTAGGCTCCAGAATTTTTTCCAGCTGGTGTTTACTCGGCGTTCGACTTCCTCTTCTTCGTTGTTGTTACTAAACGATATTAATTTACCGAGATATATATACCCGTTTACATACTCCAACGGTTTGTCATACAATCTGATTTCATTCGTTGTCCCGTTAGTCATTATCTTAGTTTTGTCTTGGTTTATTCGAAGACCAACTTTTTCACTTTCTGTACTTAATGAGTCAATCATATTTGCGAGCCTTTCGCTTGTTTCAGCAAAGAGAACGATGTCGTCGGCGAATCTTAAATGTGTAAGTCGCTTACCATTTACATTGACTCCATCCGCTCGCCAGTCCAGATTATCGAATATGAGCTGAAGTACTGCTATGAAAAGTTTAGGCGAAAGAGGATCACCCTGCCTCACTCCTCGACATATGGGTATATTCGCTCCTCTTTGTTCCAATTTGACCCTGCTTGTACTTCCATTGTAAATACTTTTGAGTACCTGTAAGTATTTTCCATGAATATGACACTTTTCTAGGGCTTTCCATATTGAACTATGAGAAATCGTGTCAAAAGCTTTAGCATAGTCTATGAAGCCTACATAAAGTTGTCTATTAAACTCCTTATATTTCTCTATGATTTGTTGTATAACATGTATATGGTCTGTTGTGGAGTAACCAGAGCGAAAACCCGCTTGTTCGATCGGCTGCTGTTTGTCAATTTCTGGAGTTATTCTGTGTAGTATAATTGATGTGAACAGCTTGTATACGCTGGAAAGGAGGCTTATAGGCCTGTAGTTGCCTATGTCTTTTGGGTCTCCTTTTTTATACAGCAAGATTATATCAGATGTCTTCCATTGTTCTGGCACCTGACCAGTATCTATGACTTTGTTGAATAGATAGGTGAGATGGTGTATCAGCAGAGCAGAACCAGCTTTAATAGCCTCATTTTGTAAGCCATCGGGTCCTGGGCTTTTTTCTTGTTTTAGCTTCTGAATATGTTTGATGGTTTCCTTAATATCTATTGGCGTTAAATGAATCTTATATGAGTCGGCTTCGCAATTATTGTAATTCTCTCTAGAATGGATAGTAGATGAACTAAGGTTGGTTTCAAGTTTATTTTCATATAGGATTGTGTAAAAATTGGTTGCACACTGTATCACATCATCTCTAGTTTTGGTTTCTTTTGTATTTGTTTTCAAGTTTTGGATCCAGTCTTTATGCGTTGTAAGTTTCTTATATGCTCTCTTAGAGCTTCTATATTTTCGTAAGTTGTCTTCTATTATTTTATGTCTGTAATATTGATAATCTCTTTTAATAGCTTTACTTGTTGATTTATACAAAGTGCTCAGTTCTTTTTTCATTTGTTTAGTTTTGTGTTTTGTTTTTATAAGTTCTGTTCGTTTTTTGAGCATATCCTGTGTATGTTTACTGAGAATTTTCCCAACAGTATCTACTTTTGTCTCTTTTTGTTTTAATGGGATGCTCTTTTTAATGATGTGTTCTAATGCATTGTAGAATGTTTGAACGTCTTGCTCGTTATTTTCTATGTTTAAATCCTGTACATTTCGTTCTAGGTTTTCCAGAAAACAACTGATGTTTTCTGCAGTATTCAATGATTGCGCTACAATAGCAAGAGTAAATTTTAATTTCAGTTTTATTTTCGTAGATTTTGTTATCAGTTCGGTAGATTAGATATACTTACGTACAACCATAATCAACTATAAAAAAATAACAGCGCAGCATCCCTTGGTTTTATCCACGGACGACAGAAATATCTCACTGTCTTGCTGAAGTCCTAAGCTGACTTCCTGATCTGTGGTTTTATCCATAAAAAACCCGAACCCGTGAGTGAGAATGATGGGAGCAATTTTCAAACTATTACGTTTTTGCCCGCGCGGGCGAGGAACCTGTGCATGGGTAGGTATAGATTCCCTGCCTTGGTTATAGCTTTTTAGGTAGGTACTTACCTGTCTAGCTATCTTATTACTTTATTATCATTTATTTTAAATGTGGCACTAAATCAAACAAATGGGAAACTTAGAGTGGTGATTTTTATTTCGATGAAAGAACAGAAGGTTCAGCAGCAAGCTCAATATAATACCTACATACTTACCTACTACAAATAATTTATCATCATTGAAACGAAGCCAATCCAACTCCCCTCTCTCTAAGAAGACTTAAAAATGGCACCAAAAACTTCGCGTTTGAAGACAAATGAGTTTTTATTTCCTTTGAAACTTATACCTGAAATCTGACAAACTCATAAAGTTCAAATTATTTTACCTACTGTAGGTATAACAATGCAAGTATAATCAAAGTATTTTTTATAACAATTTTGGGTCGGAGTGTACGTAACGGGACTCTGAGGATAAAATACATATGGTCGAAAATAACCCCCTTTTTTATTTTACTACTATCAGATACGAAAATTTTCTAAAAAGATCTTCTAGAAAAATTTCGGACAAAATTATAAGCCCAAAAGACACATTAGGGACCCGGTGGGATGTGAGAGTATTAGGGTGGGGAACCCTTGAGGTCAGTGACTTTTGACCTCGAAGTCATTTAACAATTTTTTTTGTTAACTTCTTTAAATTTGACCTCTAGGTCACTGACCTTAAGGTCAAAGGTCAGTGACCCCGAGGTCAAATTGCTATATGTAAGTCTTTTCTTCAGCGTCCCGTATCGTATCTTCTGACCACACTTTGATTGATTCGTTCGTAAATATTAGAACTATGTAGAAGGTACATTTCTATGGGTGGTTCTTTGGGTAATAACGCCCCGTAAAGTGCGGTTTGGGCGTTGATAGTCTGTCTGTATGGGCGCTATTATCGTTAAGTGGGTGCAAATTTATGTGGATCATAATGATTTGTTTTTGAGACATCAGGGAAATGAATCCATCTCACTCCACATGTAAGGCAAGAGGGGAGTTCTTAGAATACATATATAGGTAGATTCATTAAGAGGTACTTTTTTCTTATAAAAAATCTATAAGTACTTACTTTTGTCTAAGTATAAAACTCTTCCGTTACTGAGTGATGTACTGACTGACAGACAACGCACAGCCGAAACTACCGATCGTAGAGGGTTGAAATTTGGCACGTGTCTTTGTTGGGGGGAGTAGGCTACCACTAAGAAAGGATTTTTGGGAATTCCCCCGCTAGGCGGATAAAAGGGGGAAAACCCAAATTCTGCCGGAAGTCATTATTCCACGCGGACGAAGTTGCGGGCAAAAGTTACAAATAAACAAATTTATCGGGTAATATTTAGCATCAATCGAAAAACCTATTCTTGACATTTAGTTTTTCAAGAATATCTTTTAAATTTTGTCTGTTCCTACGGTTAACATGGTATATTCTGCGGGTCCAATTTTGCGAGGATTTGAAGTGTTATTTGGCGAATAACGCGAATAATTTTGACTCAATCGTATGTGGCTTGTTCACACAGACTTTGGACTTTAAATAACCCTAAAAGAAAAAATCCAGGGTTGTTAAAAGGATCTAGGCGGCCAAATGACCGTTCGAAGTGACGCGAAATCAACTTTTTAACTTTGTTTTAGCAATATTATCATAACTACATGATGGATGTGGTTTATTTAATCGTGTTTTATCTAATAATGTGAAAAAACTTCCAAAATGTTCAATAATATTGCGAACTAGCTGACCCGGTGAATTTCGTACCGCCTTGGCGTAGCTTTGATGCATAAAAAGTACTTTATTTTGTCAAAATGCAGTATTTCGAGTTCTGCGGCCTAAGTTTGTACGTCTGCTTGGTCTATGGCTGTGAATGGGTGTCATTTTTATATAGATAGACTAGCTGTGCCCCGCGGTTTCACCCGCGTAGTTCCCGATCCCGTGGGAATTTCGGGATAAAACATAGCCTATGTCCTTTCCCGGATCATAAGCTACCCCTGTACGAAATTTCAAGTAAAACGGTTCAGTAGTTTAGCCGTGAAAAGGTAACAGACAGACAGAGCTATTTTCGCATTTATAAAATTAAGTTAGGATAGATTAAGTGAACTGCCAGTTTGCTCTAAGTGCGCAGAACACGTTTCTCCTAGATCGCTGATTTTCATTAATACAGCTGAACAATTTGTATGTGCAGTTTTTCTGTTATAAAATGTCAAACAATTAAGAACCAAAATACTACGATAGGTTTACAAAAATCACGCTCTATTTGGCCAATATCTATGATCAAAAAAGTACCTCTTCATGAACCACCCTATATTAGTTGATTAGTGATCACAGTCTCATAGACTGGGAGAATAACCGCTGTTAAAGCTTGGCAGGGGAAATAGTTCGTGTAGTTTTGAAAATTGGCGCAGTTATATCTTTTGGTACCCAGACAGAACATACTAATAGACCTCAGCGCTGGGAGCTGTGCTATAGGGTGTAAGAGGGTGTTAAAGGTACCTTTCTTCAGATTTTACTCATATCTCGAATATCTCTGTACAAATAACGTTATGGTTACTTCTAACAAAACTTTCTACATAAAAATTTCTACATATTGGCTTCTATTATTTTTTTCTTAACGATCAGTACTTTCTTCGAAATTTCGTATTTAATTTATGTTTGTTAAACACACATAAATACGAAGTTTGTTTAAGGCCAAATCTATCGTCCCTTTAAAATTTACTGCCTTAAAATATCAACGCTCACCTTTTCGAACCTAAAATTGTGAGAACTTATTAAGAACTAAACAGATATGCTACCTTTGCTATCATCGAGAGCTTCTGTTAGTGAATCGCACTCCTGCAATACTTACATTACATCGCTATGCAGCGAGTGCAGTGTTCGATTATAGCCTACAAAAGCTATATCGCGCGAGTCAGTCATGCTTAGCGGTCATCTACCACAGGGCTCTCAAACGCGATCTTGCAGCCAAAAGTAAGGCTTAGGTATAGTGTAAAATGAATAAATTAAACAACATTTTATTCCAGACATTTAATTGGTACATAAGTGAATACAAGAAGTTATGAAGATGTAGACAAAAATTGAAATTCGGGTGCTACTATCAAGGGAAATGGGCCGCATGCAAAGACCATCACATTAATCACAACATTTAATTGTCCAATTAATATAAGGACAACATAAAATACATCAATAATTAAGGATGAAATTAACACTAACATAAGGGGTCAGTATATTAAAAGTACATGTAACGGGTGAAAGTCATTTTTTAAAATAATCTAAGTTCCATCGGAATGTTGTGTTATGCGTTCCTGTACGCATAGTTGCAATTCTCTTGATGCAGTTTTAGTGATTATTCATAATTGCACAAATATAGCATGTAGGTATATGTTTTGTGTTAGGGAGATTTGATTTTTATTACTCTGTTTGTGATAAACCAAATGAAGTGACGTTTCATGAGTGGTGGATTTTGATTTTTGGTTTACATATTTTTGTTTTACAATAAAATCAATCTGTAAGTAGATTAATAAATTAAGACTCCTATAAAGACTTAAAACTAAATAAAACTAATTTTTGAGGTATTTTGAGGTATTCTGTTGTTTATTTTTTTTGTATTGTAAAGAGATTATAAATGAGTTTATATAGTATGGTTTTATATGGAAAAGAAGTTTTTCTGTCTGTAAGTCTGCGTTGTTCCTTGATTGGCAATTAAAAAATCGATCAATATGATACGCATTTAACCGATGTTACCTATACAGCAATCAGCAAAGATTAGGCACGGCTCTAGGGTTGAAAGTTGTAACGAGGAACCAATGTCATATCAATTAAGTCAATAAACCGTTCGGCCTAAACAATGCTCGACTAATGAGTGTGATTTTGATATTCGCGTTTGGTCAAAGATCAGCTTTATTACAATGAAAAAATCATACGAAAGAGTCCTTTTGGATCACTCTCTTTGCTTTGAACAATATAGTACCCTCAAAACATCAATTCATGAAATGGGATACTCCGCAATAATTTAACATAGGTGTGGGCTGTTAATACAAACAGTACAGGAGTATATCACCACGGATTGACTTCTCGGTAGATAAATGGTGTTATTTGGAGCATCGAGAACAATTGGAAAGAGATGCCGAAGAGAGATTGTAAGAGGAATAATTGAAATGATAATGACAGGGACAAGAAATCATACGAAAGTGTCCTTTGGGACATCACTCTCTTTGCTTTTAACAATATAGTACCCTCAAAACATCAATCCATGAAATGGGATACTCCGCAATAATTTAACATAGGTGTGGGCTGTTAATACAAACAGTACAGGAGTATATCACCACGGATTGACTTCTCGGTAGATAAATGGTGTTACTTGAAGCATTGAGAACAAAATAAAAAGATTGTAACGGGAATAATTAAGGTAAGTAAAATTTAATTGAAATGATAATGACAGGGACAAGAAATCATACGAAAGAGTCCTTTGGGACATCACTCTCTTTGCTTTTAACAATATAGTACCCTCAAAACATCAATCCATGAAATGGGATACTCCGCAATAATTTAACATAGGTGTGGGCTGTTAATACAAACAGTACAGGAGTATATCACCACGGATTGACTTTTCGGTAGATAAATGGTGTTATTTGGAGCATCGAGAACAATTGAAAAGAGACGCCAAAGAGAGATTGTAAAAGGAATAATGAAGGTAAGTAAAATTTAATTTAAATGATAATGACAGGGACAAGAAATCATACGAAAGAGTCCTTTGGGACATCACTCTCTTTGCTTTTAACAATATAGTACCCTCAAAACATCAATCCATGAAATGGGATACTCCGCAATAATTTAACATAGGTGTGGGCTGTTAATACAAACAGTACAGGAGTATATCACCACGGATTGACTTCTCGGTAGATAAATGGTGTTACTTGAAGCATTGAGAACAAAATAAAAATACTGTAACGGGAATAATTAAGGTAAGTAAAATTTAATTGAAATGATAATGACAGGGACAAGAAATCATACGAAAGAGTCCTTTGGGACATCACTCTCTTTGCTTTTAACAATATAGTACCCTCAAAACATCAATCCATGAAATGGGATACTCCGCAATGATTTAACATAGGTGTGGGCTGTTAATACAAACAGTACAGGAGTATATCACCACGGATTGACTTCTCGGTAGATAAATGGTGTTATTTGGAGCATCGAGAACAATTGGAAAGAGACGCCGAAGAAAGATTGTAAAAGGAAAAATGAAAGTAAGTAAAATTTAATTGAAATGATAATGACAGGGACAAGAAATCATACGAAAGAGTCCTTTGGGACATCACTCTCTTTGCTTTTAACAATATAGTACCCTCAAAACATCAATCCATGAAATGGGATACTCCGCAATAATTTAACATAGGTGTGGGCTGTTAATACAAACAGTACAGGAGTATATCACCACGGATTGACTTCTCGGTAGATAAATGGTGTTACTTGAAGCATTGAGAACAAAATAAAAATACTGTAACGGGAATAATTAAGGTAAGTAAAATTTAATTGAAATGATAATGACAGGGACAAGAAATCATACGAAAGAGTCCTTTGGGACATCACTCTCTTTGCTTTTAACAATATAGTACCCTCAAAACATCAATCCATGAAATGGGATACTCCGCAATGATTTAACATAGGTGTGGGCTGTTAATACAAACAGTACAGGAGTTTATCACCACGGATTGACTTCTCGGTAGATAAATGGTGTTATTTGGAGCATCGAGAACAATTGGAAAGAGACGCCGAAGAAATATTGTAAAAGGAATAATGAAGGTAAGTAAAATTTAATTAAAATGATAATACCAGGGACAAGAAATCATACGAAAAAGTCCTTTGGGACATCACTCTCTTTGCTTTTAACAATATAGTACCCTCAAAACATCAATCCATGAAATGGGATACTCCGCAATAATTTAACATAGGTGTGGGCTGTTAATACATACAGTACAGGGAGTATATCACCACGGATTGACTTCTCGGTAGATAAATGGTGTTATTTGGAGCGTAGTTGACAGGCGTAAGATCTCATTTTTATGTTATAAGAGACAAACAAGTAGATGGATCATCTGACTGTAAATTATACTCAAGAGTCAAAAGTGCGCAAAAATAAGAGGGGAAGGGGAGGGGGAAAGGGTTTGGGCTCCGGCCCTCTCACTCACCGTACGAAACGCAGCAGCATGAGCTACCACTTCACGCCGATTTTCTGTGAGAGTGTGGTACTCCCCCGGGCGAGCTAGCCCATTCGAACTGTGATAACACAGTTAGGCTCTACCACTACAGGGAATGTTGAGGAAGAAGGGGAAGGAAGGATAAAAAATGAAAGAAGGGAACAAGACAATTGAGGAGAGGTCATAAGAGGACAGTTATATGGAAGAAGATAAAAATTGAATTTGAATTTGTATGAAAATAGCAAGGTATATACTGGAATTGCTGTAAGATACATGATTTTGAAAGTCAAATTAATTAGATCTCGTCAGGAAAACTAAAATGCATATCTTTTACATACCTAGAATTATAAGTACCTAATAACAGTTTTGGAACATGTAGAGTAAGTATTGGTTTTTTTATGATAATTTTAATGTAATAAGTTTCTAAGGGAAGTTAACAAGAAGAAATGTTTTAGATAGATATTATTTAATACAAGTATTTATATGGTTCTCTTTGCTTTGAATAATATAGTATCCTCAAAACATCAATCCATGAAATGGGATACTCCGCAATAATTTAACATAGGTGTGGGCTGTTAATACAAACAGTACAGGAGTATATCACCACGGATTGACTTCTCGGTAGATAAATGGTGTTATTTGGAGCATCGAGAACAATTGGAAAGAGACGCCGAAGAGAGATTGTAAAAGGAATAATTGAAATGATAATGACAGGGACAAGAAATCATACGAAAGTGTCCTTTGGGACATCACTCTCTTTGCTTTTAACAATATAGTACCCTCAAAACATCAATCCATGAAATGGGATACTTCGCAATAATTTAACATAGGTGTGGGCTGTTAATACAAACAGTACAGGAGTATATCACCACGGATTGACTTCTCGGTAGATAAATGGTGTTATTTGGAGCATCGAGAACAATTGGAAAGAGACGCCGAAGAGAGATTGTAAAAGGAATAATTGAAATGATAATGACAGGGACAAGAAATCATACGAAAGTGTCCTTTGGGACATCACTCTCTTTGCTTTTAACAATATAGTACCCTCAAAACATCAATCCATGAAATGGGATACTCCGCAATAATTTAACATAGGTGTGGGCTGTTAATATAAACAGAACAGGAGTATATCACCACGGATTGACTTCTCGGTAGATAAATGGTGTTATTTGGAGCATCGAGAACAAAATAAAAATATGGTAACGGGAATAATGAAGGTAAGTAAAATTTAATTGAAATGATAATGACAGGGACAAGAAATCATACGAAAGAGTCCTTTGGGACATCACTCTCTTTGCTTTTAACAATATAGTACCCTCAAAACATCAATCCATGAAATGGGATACTCCGCAATAATTTAACATAGGTGTGGGCTGTTAATACAAACAGTACAGGAGTATATCACCACGGACTGACTTCTTGGTAGATAAATGGTGTTACTTGAAGCATTGAGAACAAAATAAAAAGATTGTAACGGGAATAATTAAGGTAAGTAAAATTAATTTGAAATGATAATACCAGGGACAAGAAATCATACGAAAAAGTCCTTTGGGACATCACTCTCTTTGCTTTTAACAATATAGTACCCTCAAAACATCAATCCATGAAATAGGATACTCCGCAATAATTTAACATAGGTGTGGGCTGTTAATACAAACAGTACAGGAGTATATCACCACGGATTGACTTCTCGGTAGATAAATGGTGTTAATTGAAGCATTGAGAACAAATGACGATATGCCGAAGTTGAGGGAAAAGAAGAAAATGACCACGATGAATTATGACTAAATGGAATAAAGGCACTTGGTATAACAGAAGTGAACAATTACAGAAAGTTACGATTAATGGAAATAGTAGTTTAAAAAAAAATATTATAAAAAAAAACAATCAATAATTTGGAAAATGTTATTCTTTGTGCTGTGAATCATGTAGGTATCCAACAAAATATTAATCCGTGAAAGAAATAAATACTCCATTACATTTTAACACAGGTGTGGGTTGTTAAAAAGAGAGGTTCAGGAGTATTTCCCCGCGAATTAACATCTGGGTAATTAAATGGTGTTATTGAAAGCATTCAGAATACATCCCGAAATTCCGAAGCAAAAATGAAAACCTGACAACGATATTTTTTTCAAGATACTTATAATTAATTATTTATGACGAAAATAAATTAAAGTACCTGGATTAATTCATAAATAAAGCCTAAAAAATTATAACACTTGCGTTACGAAACTAGATTTTAAAAAATGGAACAACTTCAAACGAAATTATATAACACGAAGGATGACACCGTATGAAAGAGTTCTTAATTTTGTTACCATTATTTTCGTTGCTTGCAACAAAGAATGCCGAATATTTAAAGAAAGGACATGTAAATAGAACTTCCGAGACAAAAAAAGATAGGAATCAGTTCTTTGGGATATCATTCTCTATGCTTTGAAAAATATAGTACCCTCAAAACATCAATCCATGAAATGGGATACTCCGCAATAATTTAACAAAGGTGTGGGCTGTTAATACAAACAGTACAGGAGTATATCACCACGGATTGACTTCTCGGTAGATAAATGGTGTTATTTGGAGCATCGAGAACAATTGGAAAGAGACGCCGAAGAGAGATTGTAAAAGGAATAATTGAAATGATAATGACAGGGACAAGAAATCATACGAAAGTGTCCTTTGGGACATCACTCTCTTTGCTTTTAACAATATAGTACCCTCAAAACATCAATCCATGAAATGGGATACTCCGCAATAATTTAACATAGGTGTGGGCTGTTAATACAAACAGTACAGGAGTATATCACCACGGATTGACTTCTCGGTGGATAAATGGTGTTATTTGGAGCATCGAGAACAATTGAAAAGAGACGCCGAAGAAATATTGTAAAAGGAATAATGAAGGTAAGTAAAATTTAATTTAAATGATAATGACAGGGACAAGAAATCATACGAAAGAGTCCTTTGGGACATCACTCTCTTTGCTTTTAACAATATAGTACCCTCAAAACATCAATCCATGAAATGGGATACTCCACAATAATTTAACATAGGTGTGGGCTGTTAATACAAACAGTACAGGAGTATATCACCACGGATTGACTTCTCGGTGGATAAATGGTGTTATTTGGAGCATCGAGAACAATTGAAAAGAGACGCCGAAGAAATATTGTAAAAGGAATAATGAAGGTAAGTAAAATTTAATTGAAATGATAATGACAGGGACAAGAAATCATACGAAAGAGTCCTTTGGGACATCACTCTCTTTGCTTTTAACAATATAGTACCCTCAAAACATTAATCCATGAAATGGGATACTCCACAATAATTTAACAAAGGTGTGGGCTGTTAATACAAACAGTACAGGAGTATATCACCACGGATTGACTTCTCGGTAGATAAATGGTGTTATTTGGAGCATCGAGAACAATTGAAAAGAGACGCCGAAGAAATATTGTAAAAGGAATAATAAAGGTAAGTAAAATTTAATTTAAATGATAATGACAGGGACAAGAAATCATACGAAAGAGTCCTTTGGGACATCACTCTCTTTGCTTTTAACAATATAGTACCCTCAAAACATCAATCCCTGAAATGGGATACTCCGCAATAATTTAACATAGGTGTGGGCTGTTAATACAAACAGTACAGGAGTATATCACCACGGATTGACTTCTCGGTGGATAAATGGTGTTATTTGGAGCATCGAGAACAATTGAAAAGAGACGCCGAAGAAATATTGTAAAAGGAATAATGAAGGTAAGTAAAATTTAATTGAAATGATAATGACAGGGACAAGAAATCATACGAAAGAGTCCTTTGGGACATCACTCTCTTTGCTTTTAACAATATAGTACCCTCAAAACATCAATCCATGAAATGGGATACTCCACAATAATTTAACATAGGTGTGGGCTGTTAATACAAACAGTACAGGAGTATATCACCACGGATTGACTTCTCGGTGGATAAATGGTGTTATTTGGAGCATCGAGAACAATTGAAAAGAGACGCCGAAGAAATAGTGTAAAAGGAATAATGAAGGTAAGTAAAATTTAATTGAAATGATAATGACAGGGACAAGAAATCATACGAAAGAGTCCTTTGGGACATCACTCTCTTTGCTTTTAACAATATAGTACCCTCAAAACATTAATCCATGAAATGGGATACTCCACAATAATTTAACAAAGGTGTGGGCTGTTAATACAAACAGTACAGGAGTATATCACCACGGATTGACTTCTCGGTAGATAAATGGTGTTATTTGGAGCATCGAGAACAATTGGAAAGAGACGCCGAAGAGAGATTGTAAAAGGAATAATTGAAATGATAATGACAGGGACAAGAAATCATACGAAAGTGTCCTTTGGGACATCACTCTCTTTGCTTTTAACAATACAGTACCCTCAAAACATCAATCCATGAAATGGGATACTCCGCAATAATTTAACATAGGTGTGGGCTGTTAATACAAACAGTACAGGAGTATATCACCACGGATTGACTTCTCGGTAGATAAATGGTGTTACTTGAAGCATTGAGAACAAAATAAAAAGATTGTAACGGGAATAATTAAGGTAAGTAAAATTAATTTGAAATGATAATACCAGGGACAAGAAATCATACGAAAAAGTCCTTTGGGACATCACTCTCTTTGCTTTTAACAATATAGTACCCTCAAAACATCAATCCATGAAATAGGATACTCCGCAATAATTTAACATAGGTGTGGGCTGTTAATACAAACAGTACAGGAGTATATCACCACGGATTGACTTCTCGGTAGATAAATGGTGTTAATTGAAGCATTGAGAACAAATGACGATATGCCGAAGTTGAGGGAAAAGAAGAAAATGACCACGATGAATTATGACTAAATGGAATAAAGGCACTTGGTATAACAGAAGTGAACAATTACAGAAAGTAACGATTAATGGAAATAGTAGTTTAAAAAAAAATATTATAAAAAAAAAACAATCAATAATTTGGAAAATGTTATTCTTTGTGCTGTGAATCATGTAGGTATCCAACAAAATATTAATCCGTGAAAGAAATAAATACTCCATTACATTTTAACACAGGTGTGGGTTGTTAAAAAGAGAGGTTCAGGAGTATTTCCCCGCGAATTAACATCTGGGTAATTAAATGGTGTTATTGAAAGCATTCAGAATACATCCCGAAATTCCGAAGCAAAAATGAAAACCTGACAACGATATTTTTTTCAAGATACTTATAATTAATTATTTATGACGAAAATAAATTAAAGTACCTGGATTAATTCATAAATAAAGCCTAAAAAATTATAACACTTGCGTTACGAAACTAGATTTTAAAAAATGGAACAACTTCAAACGAAATTATATAACACGAAGGATGACACCGTATGAAAGAGTTCTTAATTTTGTTACCATTATTTTCGTTGCTTGCAACAAAGAATGCCGAATATTTAAAGAAAGGACATGTAAATAGAACTTCCGAGACAAAAAAAGATAGGAATCAGTTCTTTGGGATATCATTCTCTATGCTTTGAAAAATATAGTACCCTCAAAACATCAATCCATGAAATGGGATACTCCGCAATAATTTAACAAAGGTGTGGGCTGTTAATACAAACAGTACAGGAGTATATCACCACGGATTGACTTCTCGGTAGATAAATGGTGTTATTTGGAGCATCGAGAACAATTGGAAAGAGACGCCGAAGAGAGATTGTAAAAGGAATAATTGAAATGATAATGACAGGGACAAGAAATCATACGAAAGTGTCCTTTGGGACATCACTCTCTTTGCTTTTAACAATATAGTACCCTCAAAACATCAATCCATGAAATGGGATACTCCGCAATAATTTAACATAGGTGTGGGCTGTTAATACAAACAGTACAGGAGTATATCACCACGGATTGACTTCTCGGTGGATAAATGGTGTTATTTGGAGCATCGAGAACAATTGAAAAGAGACGCCGAAGAAATATTGTAAAAGGAATAATGAAGGTAAGTAAAATTTAATTTAAATGATAATGACAGGGACAAGAAATCATACGAAAGAGTCCTTTGGGACATCACTCTCTTTGCTTTTAACAATATAGTACCCTCAAAACATCAATCCATGAAATGGGATACTCCGCAATAATTTAACATAGGTGTGGGCTGTTAATACAAACAGTACAGGAGTATATCACCACGGATTGACTTCTCGGTAGATAAATGGTGTTATTTGGAGCATCGAGAACAATTGAAAAGAGACGCCGAAGAAATATTGTAAAAGGAATAATAAAGGTAAGTAAAATTTAATTTAAATGATAATGACAGGGACAAGAAATCATACGAAAGAGTCCTTTCGGACATCACTCTCTTTGCTTTTAACAATATAGTACCCTCAAAACATCAATCCATGAAATGGGATACTCCACAATAATTTAACATAGGTGTGGGCTGTTAATACAAACAGTACAGGAGTATATCACCACGGATTGACTTCTCGGTGGATAAATGGTGTTATTTGGAGCATCGAGAACAATTGAAAAGAGACGCCGAAAAAATATTGTAAAAGGAATAATGAAGGTAAGTAAAATTTAATTGAAATGATAATGACAGGGACAAGAAATCATACGAAAGAGTCCTTTGGGACATCACTCTCTTTGCTTTTAACAATATAGTACCCTCAAAACATTAATCCATGAAATGGGATACTCCACAATAATTTAACAAAGGTGTGGGCTGTTAATACAAACAGTACAGGAGTATATCACCACGGATTGACTTCTCGGTAGATAAATGGTGTTATTTGGAGCATCGAGAACAATTGGAAAGAGACGCCGAAGAGAGATTGTAAAAGGAATAATTGAAATGATAATGACAGGGACAAGAAATCATACGAAAGTGTCCTTTGGGACATCACTCTCTTTGCTTTTAACAATACAGTACCCTCAAAACATCAATCCATGAAATGGGATACTCCGCAATAATTTAACATAGGTGTGGGCTGTTAATACAAACAGTACAGGAGTATATCACCACGGATTGACTTCTCGGTAGATAAATGGTGTTACTTGAAGCATTGAGAACAAAATAAAAAGATTGTAACGGGAATAATTAAGGTAAGTAAAATTTAATTGAAATGATAATGACAGGGACAAGAAATCATACGAAAGTGTCCTTTGGGACATCACTCTCTTTGCTTTTAACAATATAGTACCCTCAAAACATCAATCCATGAAATGGGATACTCCGCAATAATTTAACATAGGTGTGGGCTGTTAATACAAACAGTACAGGAGTATATCACCACGGATTGACTTCTCGGTAGATAAATGGTGTTATTTGGAGCATCGAGAATAATTGGAAAGAGACGCCGAAGAGAGATTGTAAAAGGAATAATTGAAATCATAATTCCAGGGACAAGAAATCATACGAAAGAGTCCTTTAGGACATCACTCTCTTTGCTTTTAACAATATAGTACCCTCAAAACATCAATCCATGAAATGGGATACTCCGCAATAATTTAACATAGGTGTGGGCTGTTAATACAAACAGTACAGGAGTATATCACCACGGATTGACTTCTCGGTAGATAAATGGTGTTATTTGGAGCATCGAGAACAATTGAAAAGAGACGCCGAAGAAATATTGTAAAAGGAATAATGAAGGTAAGTAAAATTTAATTTAAATGATAATGACAGGGACAAGAAATCATACGAAAGAGTCCTTTGGGACATCACTCTCTTTGCTTTTAACAATATAGTACCCTCAAAACATCAATCCCTGAAATGGGATACTCCGCAATAATTTAACATAGGTGTGAGCTGTTAATACAAACAGTACAGGAGTATATCACCACGGATTGACTTCTCGGTAGATAAATGGTGTTACTTGAAGCATTGAGAACAAAATAAAAAGATTGTAACGGGAATAATTAAGGTAAGTAAAATTTAATTGAAATGATAATGACAGGGACAAGAAATCATACGAAAGAGTCCTTTGGGACATCACTCTCTTTGCTTTTAACAATATAGTACCCTCAAAACATCAATCCATGAAATGGGATACTCCGCAATAATTTAACATAGGTGTGGGCTGTTAATACAAACAGTACAGGAGTATATCACCACGGATTGACTTCTCGGTGGATAAATGGTGTTATTTGGAGCATCGAGAACAATTGAAAAGAGACGCCGAAGAAATATTGTAAAAGGAATAATGAAGGTAAGTAAAATTTAATTTAAATGATAATGACAGGGACAAGAAATCATACGAAAGAGTCCTTTGGGACATCACTCTCTTTGCTTTTAACAATATAGTACCCTCAAAACATCAATCCATGAAATGGGATACTCCGCAATAATTTAACATAGGTGTGGGCTGTTAATACAAACAGTACAGGAGTATATCACCACGGATTGACTTCTCGGTAGATAAATGGTGTTATTTGGAGCATCGAGAACAATTGGAAAGAGACGCCGAAGAGAGATTGTAAAAGGAATAATTGAAATGATAATGACAGGGACAAGAAATCATACGAAAGAGTCCTTTGGGACATCACTCTCTTTGCTTTTAACAATATAGTACCCTCAAAACATCAATCCATGAAATGGGATACTCCACAATAATTTAACATAGGTGTGGGCTGTTAATACAAACAGTACAGGAGTATATCACCACGGATTGACTTCTCGGTAGATAAATGGTGTTATTTGGAGCATCGAGAACAATTGGAAAGAGACGCCGAAGAGAGATTGTAAAAGGAATAATTGAAATGATAATGACAGGGACAAGAAATCATACGAAAGTGTCCTTTGGGACATCACTCTCTTTGCTTTTAACAATACAGTACCCTCAAAACATCAATCCATGAAATGGGATACTCCGCAATAATTTAACATAGGTGTGGGCTGTTAATACAAACAGTACAGGAGTATATCACCACGGATTGACTTCTCGGTAGATAAATGGTGTTACTTGAAGCATTGAGAACAAAATAAAAAGATTGTAACGGGAATAATTAAGGTAAGTAAAATTTAATTGAAATGATAATGACAGGGACAAGAAATCATACGAAAGTGTCCTTTGGGACATCACTCTCTTTGCTTTTAACAATATAGTACCCTCAAAACATCAATCCATGAAATGGGATACTCCGCAATAATTTAACATAGGTGTGGGCTGTTAATACAAACAGTACAGGAGTATATCACCACGGATTGACTTCTCGGTAGATAAATGGTGTTATTTGGAGCATCGAGAATAATTGGAAAGAGACGCCGAAGAGAGATTGTAAAAGGAATAATTGAAATCATAATTCCAGGGACAAGAAATCATACGAAAGAGTCCTTTAGGACATCACTCTCTTTGCTTTTAACAATATAGTACCCTCAAAACATCAATCCATGAAATGGGATACTCCGCAATAATTTAACATAGGTGTGGGCTGTTAATACAAACAGTACAGGAGTATATCACCACGGATTGACTTCTCGGTAGATAAATGGTGTTATTTGGAGCATCGAGAACAATTGAAAAGAGACGCCGAAGAAATATTGTAAAAGGAATAATGAAGGTAAGTAAAATTTAATTTAAATGATAATGACAGGGACAAGAAATCATACGAAAGAGTCCTTTGGGACATCACTCTCTTTGCTTTTAACAATATAGTACCCTCAAAACATCAATCCCTGAAATGGGATACTCCGCAATAATTTAACATAGGTGTGAGCTGTTAATACAAACAGTACAGGAGTATATCACCACGGATTGACTTCTCGGTAGATAAATGGTGTTACTTGAAGCATTGAGAACAAAATAAAAAGATTGTAACGGGAATAATTAAGGTAAGTAAAATTTAATTGAAATGATAATGACAGGGACAAGAAATCATACGAAAGAGTCCTTTGGGACATCACTCTCTTTGCTTTTAACAATATAGTACCCTCAAAACATCAATCCATGAAATGGGATACTCCGCAATAATTTAACATAGGTGTGGGCTGTTAATACAAACAGTACAGGAGTATATCACCACGGATTGACTTCTCGGTAGATAAGTGGTGTTACTTGAAGCATTGAGAACAAAATAAAAAGATTGTAACGGGAATAATTAAGGTAAGTAAAATTAAATTGAAATCATAATTCCAGGGACAAGAAATCATACGAAAGAGTCCTTTGGGACATCACTCTCTTTGCTTTTAACAATATAGTACCCTCAAAACATCAATCCATGAAATGGGATACTCCGCAATAATTTAACATAGGTGTGGGCTGTTAATACAAACAGTACAGGAGTATATCACCACGGATTGACTTCTCGGTAGATAAATGGTGTTATTTGGAGCATCGAGAACAATTGGAAAGAGACGCCGAAGAGAGATTGTAAAAGGAATAATTGAAATGATAATGACAGGGACAAGAAATCATACGAAAGTGTCCTTTGGGACATCACTCTCTTTGCTTTTAACAATATAGTACCCTCAAAACATCAATCCATGAAATGGGATACTCCGCAATAATTTAACATAGGTGTGGGTTGTTAATACAAACAGTACAGGCGTATATCACCACAGATTGACTTCTCGGTAGATAAGTGGTGTTACTTGAAACATTGAGAACAATTGGAAAGAGACGCCGAAGAGAGATTGTAAAAGGAATAATTGAAATGATAATGACAGGGACAAGAAATCATACGAAAGTGTCCTTTGGGACATCACTCTCTTTGCTTTTAACATTATAGTACCCTCAAAACATCAATCCATGAAATGGGATACTCCGCAATAATTTAACATAGGTGTGGGCTGTTAATACAAACAGTACAGGAGTATATCACCACGGATTGACTTCTCGGTAGATAAATGGTGTTACTTGAAGCATTGAGAACAAAATAAAAAGATTGTAACGGGAATAATTAAGGTAAGTAAAATTTAATTGAAATGATAATGACAGGGACAAGAAATCATTCGAAAGAGTCCTTTGGGACATCACTCTCTTTGCTTTTAACAATATAGTACCCTCAAAACATCAATCCATGAAATGGGATACTCCGCAATAATTTAACATAGGTGTGGGTTGTTAATACAAACAGTACAGGGAGTATATCACCACGGATTGACTTCTTGGTAGATAAATGGTGTTATTTGGAGCATCGAGAACAATTGGAAAGAGACGCCGAAGAGAGATTGTAAAAGGAATAATTGAAATGATAATGACAGGGACAAGAAATCATACGAAAGTGTCCTTTGGGACATCACTCTCTTTGCTTTTAACAATATAGTACCCTCAAAACATCAATCCATGAAATGGGATACTCCGCAATAATTTAACATAGGTGTGGGCTGTCAATACAAACAGTACAGGAGTATATCACCACGGATTGACTTCTCGGTAGATAAGTGGTGTTACTTGAAGCATTGAGAACAAAATAAAAAGATTGTAACGGGAATAATTTAGGTAAGTAAAATTAAATTGAAATCATAATTCCAGGGACAAGAAATCATACGAAAGTGTCCTTTGGGACATCACTCTCTTTGCTTTTAACAATATAGTACCCTCAAAACATCAATCCATGAAATGGGATACTCCGCAATAATTTAACATAGGTGTGGGCTGTTAATACAAACAGTACAGGCGTATATCACCACAGATTGACTTCTCGGTAGATAAGTGGTGTTACTTGAAGCATTGAGAACAAAATAAAAAGATTGTAACGGGAATTATTAAGGTAAGTAAAATTAAATTGAAATCATAATTCCAGGGACAAGAAATCATACGAAAGTGTCCTTTGGGACATCACTCTCTTTGCTTTTAACAATATAGTACCCTCAAAACATCAATCCATGAAATGGGATACTCCGCAATAATTTTACATAGGTGTGGGCTGTTAATACAAACAGTACAGGAGTATATCACCACGGATTGACTTCTCGGTAGATAAATGGTGTTACTTGAAGCATTGAGAACAAAATAAAAATATTGTAACGGGAATAATTAAGGTAAGTAAAATTTAATTGAAATGATAATGACAGGGACAAGAAATCATACGAAAGTGTCCTTTGGGACATCACTCTCTTTGCTTTTAACAATATAGTACCCTCAAAACATCAATCCATGAAATGGGATACTCCGCAATAATTTAACATAGGTGTGGGCTGTTAATACAAACAGTACAGGAGTATATCACCACGGATTGACTTCTCGGTAGATAAATGGTGTTACTTGAAGCATTGAGAACAAAATAAAAATACTGTAACGGGAATAATTAAGGTAAGTAAAATTTAATTGAAATGATAATGACAGGGACAAGAAATCATACGAAAGAGTCCTTTGGGACATCACTCTTTTTGCTTTTAACAATATAGTACCCTCAAAACATCACTCCATGAAATGGGATACTCCGCAATAATTTAACATAGGTGTGGGCTGTTAATACAAACAGTACAGGAGTATATCACCACGGATTGACTTCTCGGTAGATAAATGGTGTTATTTGGAGCATCGAGAACAATTGGAAAGAGACGCCGAAGAGAGATTGTAAAAGGAATAATTGAAATGATAATGACAGGGACAAGAAATCATACGAAAGTGTCCTTTGGGACATCACTCTCTTTGCTTTTAACAATATAGTACCCTCAAAACATCAATCTATAAAATGGGATACTCCGCAATAATTTAACATAGGTGTGGGCTGTTAATACAAACAGTACAGGCGTATATCACCACGGATTGACTTCTTGGTAGATAAATGGTGTTACTTGAAGCATTAAGAACAAAATAAAAATATGGTAACGGGAATAATGAAAGTAAGTAAAATTTAATTGAAATGATAATGACAGGGACAAGAAATCATACGAAAGAGTCCTTTGGGACATCACTGACTTTGCTTTTAACAATATAGTACCCTCAAAACATCAATCCATGAAATGGGATACTCCGCAATAATTTAACATAGGTGTGGGCTGTTAATACAAACAGTACAGGGAGTATATCACCACGGATTGACTTCTCGGTAGATAAATGGTGTTATTTGGAGCATCGAGAACAATTGGAAAGAGACGCCGAAGAGAGATTGTAAGAGGAATAATTGAAATGATAATGACAGGGACAAGAAATCATACGAAAGTGTCCTTTGGGACATCACTCTCTTTGCTTTTAACAATATAGTACCCTCAAAACATCAATCCATGAAATGGGATACTCCGCAATAATTTAACATAGGTGTGGGCTGTTAATACAAACAGTACAGGAGTATATCACCACGGATTGACTTCTCGGTAGATAAATGGTGTTACTTGAAGCATTGAGAACAAAATAAAAAGATTGTAACGGGAATAATTAAGGTAAGTAAAATTTAATTGAAATGATAATGACAGGGACAAGAAATCATACGAAAGTGTCCTTTGGGACATCACTCTCTTTGCTTTTAACAATATAGTACCCTCAAAACATCAATCCATGAAATGGGATACTCCGCAATAATTTAACATAGGTGTGGGCTGTTAATACAAACAGTACAGGGAGTATATCACCACGGATTGACTTCTCGGTAGATAAATGGTGTTATTTGGAGCATCTAGAACAATTGGAAAGAGACGCCGAAGAGAGATTGTAAAAGGAATAATTGAAATGATAATGACAGGGACAAGAAATCATACGAAAGTGTCCTTTGGGACATCACTCTCTTTGCTTTTAACAATATAGTACCCTCAAAACATCAATCCATGAAATGGGATACTCCGCAATAATTTAACATAGGTGTGGGCTGTTAATACAAACAGTACAGGAGTATATCACCACGGATTGACTTCTCGGTAGATAAATGGTGTTATTTGGAGCATTGAGAACAATTGGAAAGAGACGCCGAAGAGAGATTGTAAAAGGAATAATTGAAATGATAATGACAGGGACAAGAAATCATACGAAAGAGTCCTTTGGGACATCACTCTCTTTGCTTTTAACAATATAGTACCCTCAAAACATCAATCCATGAAATGGGATACTCCGCAATAATTTAACATAGGTGTGGGCTGTTAATACAAACAGTACAGGAGTATATCACCACGGATTGACTTCTCGGTAGATAAATGGTGTTATTTGGAGCATCGAGAACAATTGGAAAGAGACGCCGAAGAGAGATTGTAAAAGGAATAATTGAAATGATAATGACAGGGACAAGAAATCATACGAAAGTGTCCTTTGGGACATCACTCTCTTTGCTTTTAACAATATAGTACCCTCAAAACATCAATCCATGAAATGGGATACTCCGCAATAATTTAACATAGGTGTGGGCTGTTAATACAAACAGTACAGGAGTATATCACCACGGATTGACTTCTCGGTAGATAAATGGTGTTATTTGGAGCATCGAGAACAATTGGAAAGAGACGCCGAAGAGAGATTGTAAAAGGAATAATTGAAATGATAATGACAGGGACAAGAAATCATACGAAAGAGTCCTTTGGGACATCACTCTCTTTGCTTTTAACAATATAGTACCCTCAAAACATCAATCCATGAAATGGGATACTCCGCAATAATTTAACATAGGTGTGGGCTGTTAATACAAACAGTACAGGCGTATATCACCACGGATTGACTTCTCGGTAGATAAATGGTGTTACTTGAAGCATTGAGAACAAAATAAAAAGATTGTAACGGGAATAATTAAGGTTAATAAAATTTAATTGAAATCATAATTCCAGGGACAAGAAATCATACGAAAGAGTCCTTTGGGACATCACTCTCTTTGCTTTGAACAATATAGTACCCTCAAAACATCAATCCATGAAATGGGATACTCCGCAATAATTTAACATAGGTGTGGGCTGTTAATACAAACAGTACAGGAGTATATCACCACGGATTGACTTCTCGGTAGATAAATGGTGTAATTTAGAGCAAAGGAATAATGAAAGTTAGTTAAAATTAATGGAAATCGTGGTGCAAAATTAAATCTCATTCGTATTATTTTTAACAAGTAACAAATTATTTTTGATAAACCGTTACGATGCCGAAAGTATGAATGCAAATTTGAAATAATCTGTAGTAAAAATTAATTAAGTTTTTAAAAAAGTAAATGATGTTTAGGAATAACATGAAATTAGATAACAATATAACATTAACGTTACTATATCAAAAAACATAGAGCAACAATACAACTTCAACGTTAAAATATCGGGAAACAAAACATAGGGCGAGTTCATCATAACACGTCCTTTTAACATTATTAAACTGTGAAATTGTTAATAAGGCGTCATAAGATCTTTCATAAGATGGGTAACTTCAGAACAATAACAATTCCTATAGTAACATCAAATATACTCGTAGTAACAAAGATAAAATTTATAGTATGAATAAATTAAACCCCAAAAATAACAAAATGAACACTTATAGGTTAAGACAACAGTTTTAGAATATTAGTTTAATAATTAATGCTTAGTCTTCAATCTCAAAAAGAATGCAATACTGAACCATACTAAATAAAAAATGTATCATATAACATTCTATAAATTTTAACAAGCAAACATTACAGAAATTACAACAGTTGCAATAATCTTTAACGGTAAGAGATCAATAGTAAGAACACTGTATGAACACAACTGATTCCAATATCTACATGCTTTTGACGAGGTTCTGTATAAGTGAAATAAATTTCACTTTATAAAGAAACGTAACTGAGTTTGCTCCTTAAATCATTAGAAAAATTAGGAGAGTAAATGGGGAAAATCTTTACAAAACCATTTAATCAAATCATCGGAAGACAAAGATATTACCAAAACATTTAGCACAGGAAGGTAACCAAATGTTTCAAAACGTTTTTGAAAAAAACTTAAAAAAAAGTAATTAATAATACTCTCCATGACGGGTGGGAGGTATATCGATGGAGATAAAAAAAGTCTGTGCAAAAGATAAATTTAAGAAGATTTAACAATTGAACACAATTTGAAAATGAGTGATAATTATCTCACTCTAACATTTTAACAATTTTAACAATAATCCGTAACAGTAAACAGCTATAATTTTTTTTAATAACAATAACATTAACAACGGGATCCAAAGGCCAAAAATAAAAGTACCTAAATCAAAATAGTGTCGGCAAGAGAAGTGAAAGACATTTAGGAGACACTGGAGGCAAGTGAGAAATAAAGTAAATTAAGATAATGAAAACATTATTTCAGAACTAAATTGTTTCTGAAGAAAAGTGCCGACTGCCGACTGTCGAAAGTAATCTCTCAAAGTATGTACTTAAAGGGGCAGTAAAGAAAATTTGACATTAAGGTAAGGTGAGAACATTTTATAACAAATGAGGTCAATCGCTAAGGCAGTTTAAAGGCACATGGAACCAGCTGTTCCGCTCTAAGGCTGCTGGTGAGACGAACGTGACGCTACATTAGTTTAAGGATGCTAGCATACACAATACCTTTAGCTGCCCGATCGCGGTGACTGCAAGACAGCACAACGCGATGCAGCCGCGATACAGCTGCACGTAGCGGAGAGGGTCGCAGGAGAGCCGCAAGAACGCGCTGCAGAAGCGGAGACTAACGATCGCGCAGCTAAGGGTAGCGTATCTGCTAGCGATCTTAGAAATACGACTATAGGTTTATTGAACACGATTGTTGAACGATGAATCTTAGTGGCGTACGTTGCCTATCCAAATCGAGCGCGGCCGTTTTTTTTTTGGATTTTTGGAAGACTACATATTTGTTTAATGAGGCAATTGTGAAATAACGATAACATTACATTTATATTATAGATAAATCTATGCAACGAGAAACTTCAGTAACTGTAATTGAAATGATGAAATAGGAAAGCCTTATAACGGTTAGCCCAGAGAAATGGAAATGATTTTTATGACACTTTTAGTTTTCCTGACGTCGTCTATTTAAAATTCAATGAACTAAGGTTTTTCGTAAGTTTTTTTTTGCTTTTGTATTTTTAGTTTCTTTTTGTATTTTTAATTTTTTTTATGGATTTTTTTATTTTGAATTTTTTTTGGAGGAGTATTTTATTGTTTTTAATTTTTTATATATTTTTTATTTTTTTTCAATCTGATATTAATCCCTAAGTAAGCAGGTATTTTAATGAAAGACAAAATGTCGTAGGTGAAAACATGAGAACAAAAGAAAACAAAGACAAAGAGGAATATTGAAAGGATTTTAGGGAAGAATAATGTAAGTTAAGTAAAAAAAAAATAACAGTAAAGAGAAAATGAAATAAAGGGGAAATATAAGACCAGACTGACGAATTTATCGATAAAGGAAGGGAAAAAAGAGTCGTGAGCGAGATAGAGCGTACGCCTGCCAATATACCCACAGTTTTTTGGACAATAAGATTTTGAATTTAGAAAAAGTAGAAGAGAGGGAGGGAATAAAAAAGATTTTATTAAAACGCGTAAGAAAGAAAAAAATAATTAGCAATCGAGGGAAGTCAATTTTTAAATAGTTTAAACATACCTACATGAATACTCATTTATAATCTCTTACATTAAAACCGGGTAAAATGCACGGCAAACCTGGTCAAAACTGGGAAGTAAAAAATTGCGGTTCTTTCTTTTGGGTGGATATTAAATATTGCACGCACGTTTCGTTACTAAAAATTAATATACGAAATACCATTCTTACAAGAAACAATGAAAAAGTTGTCATTATAGGAGCTCTTAAGATAAAAGTACATATACTTAAATTAAATTTACAAAGTGTGTAGGAACCAATAGAATGAATACATTGTAAAATAACTAACATAGGTACCAAATGCAGAATATTAATCTTATGTAGGATAGTATAAAGTTAGTCTAAAGTTAAAATTAAGCTTTTTGAAAGTCCTGTTTTAATACCGTGTAATATTAAATTTCGTAGAAAATGTAACTTTTGAAAATATCATACCTTAAATTATTTTTTCTTCCTTTGGGAAGTATTGAAATATCCTTTTAGGCATAAAAGTACTTATGAATAGTAAAATATAAAAAACAGGGCTTCCGATTTTATACTTAGTACAAATCATTAAAAATAAGTCTTTTGTAAAAATAGTTGATACCTAAGTTTCGTAATATGAATAGGAAAAGATTTAAAATATCGTATGGTAATAAAATGAATTAATACTAAAATAAATAACTAATATCACATAACAATTTCAGAGCCATTGGTTTTTTAAATAATATAGATTATACCCAAACATTTTAAATGTCTAGTTTACATTTACAAAAGTAGAAACTAGTATGCACTTTGCATGTTCCTCGTAACAATGTACGTAACATGTCATTGGTGTTCCTCCCCGATGTTATCCATCTATCGATTATGGGTAAGTACACACAATTAAAACATATTCAAGTAAATGGTAAGAAATGGGTATAAAAGGAAATGAGTTAAATTGAAATCACATACAATAAAATTATTAATTGATTAAGATGTCATGAGTCTATAATGATGTACTTGGTATGGATAAAATTTAGTCTGATTAACTGTTGATTACCGATTTACCGTACGATATTCATTCGAATTTAGCACCAAATCTTAATATCGTTATGAATTTTTTAAAACGGCGTCATATATACAACGCTTTTTATCAAAAATCTTTTAATTTTTATTTCATTTTTACTTTAGGACGTAATCAATGCTTAATCATTGTATGAGAATGAGGAATGGAAGTTTTAGGAAAAAATGGAAACATGTATACAACACTAATTGGTTAAATAGACACTTAAGACATTAAAAACTACTTGGACGACATTCATAATTATGCCGATATAATTTGCAGCCAATCCGGACACTCCGATATTTACCCTCATTTTTTTCTCGGCGCCATCTCGCTGCTGCTACCTGTACGGAGGGAATAATAATATATTTAAAAAGTGTGCCAATGAAAATAAATAATAAATAGATAATAATATAATTAATTGATCATTACATTTAGATGGAGGTCTCCTTCTTGCGCTGCGCCGCCCTGGCATGGCCGTCGTACTTGAACTCCTTCTCTTTGACGACGATCTCTTCATCCTCGTGCTTCAGGATGTAAAACGTGATCGTCCCGCTGTTGTACTTCACAGTGGGCGAGCTGGTCAACACCCGGTGGAAGTTGATCAGGGCCCTCTGCCCTGATGCGATGCACTTGTTTTCATCGCGCTTATAAGATGTTATATCAGACTTCATCTCCAACTCCTTCATGTACTTCGGTACCAATTTGTGCGCGAGCATGGTGAATTTTACAGCTACTGCAGGACGATTAGGCTTGCATCCTTCCCTGCAACAATAAATACTATTTTAATTTAAACTCTGTGTCTAATTAGTTAAACTATTGTGGATCATTTTATTATGTTTAAGTCGTGGGTTCCAGTTGTCGTTACGGGTAGTTAGAGCCCTCTGAATCCCCAAAAATGTAATAAATTAAATATTGTAAGTACCCAAAAAGAAAACTTTCCTAAGAACCATTTTGTTCAATTGTTTATCCAAGTCAAACGTTTGTAAAAACTACATAATTACGCATATCGGCCAGATTCAGTGAAAATTTCATTTGATCTAAAGATAAAATCTTAACAATTTAATATCATAATTTTAATTTAAACTAAAAAACTAACTTATTATGAATTAATAAAAGAGAGGTGTCCTTATTACTTCTGTGTAAAGTTCATATTTACACCAAATGTTCAGAGGAACATATGGATTCAAAATTTCAGTGAGAAAATTCGACGCGCCATTTTGATATAAGTTTATTTATTTCAATTAATATCTTTTTTCAAAAATACATTTATTTTATACTAATTTAAGGGGTCATTTAGCTCCTGTATAAAGTTCATATTAATATTTGCAACAATAGTTGAGATGAATTTGGATTCATATTTTCAGTGAGAAAATTCGACGCGTCATTTTCATATATTGTTTTTATCTATTTGTAAAATATTTTTTCAAAAATACATTTATTTTATTATAATTTAAAGCGTCTTTTAACTAATGTATAAAGTTCATATTAATATTTGCAATAAAAGCTTAGATGAATTTGGATTCATGTTTTCGTTGGGAAAATTCAACGCGTCATATCCGGTGAACAATGGCCACGGCAGCCATTTTGTAAAACCATCTTATGAAACGCAAAAAAATACACTTCATCTTTCTTATCTATGTAAATTGTAGGAAAATTAAAATAGCGCCTGTGTAGATGTAAATAAAATAATACTTTGTCATTTTGAAAATGTACAAGAATCTTTTGTTTAAGTGCAATTACTTGAAGGTCACCTTGGCACGCTTCAGTATCAACAAGATCAAAATAATAATCATATTGAGGATCTTCATATTTTTATTAAATATAAATTACTCTTTAATTATTATTATTGAAATGTGAAAAAAATAATTGTTCATCAACCCGATTGCTATACAATTTTTTTTCTTTCGAACAATAAAAATGGTCACTAAACTTATCTGCTACGCATTTATTTTTTTTGTAAATTTAATCCATAACTGATTTAAAGAATTTAACTAATGTTAGAGGTCAAAATACGCACTTCTTAAAATCACCGTATGTATATTTTAGCCCGTTAGCACCCATCACACTAACTCTCGACGCGTCGAATTTTCTAACTATATGACGCGTCATATTCATATTTTTTCATTTAAATTCAAAATTTTTGTTCAAAATACATTGATTTTATTTTTATTTAAGGGGTCATTTAGCTCCTGTATAAAGTTTATAATTAATATTTGCAACAATAGTTGAGATGAATTTGGATTCATACTTTCAGTGAGAAAATTCGACGCGTCATTTTCATATATTTTTTTTACCTATTTGTAAAATATTTTTTCAAAAATACATTAATTTTATTATAATTTAAAGGGTCTTTTAACTTGTATCAACAAGATCAAAATAAAAATCATATTGAGGATCTTCATATTTTTAATAAATACAAATTACTCTTTAAATATTATTGAATTGTGAAAAAATATTGGTATATCAACCACCCTATTGCCGTTCAGATTTTTTCTTTCGAACAATGAAAATGATCACTATACTTACCTGCTACGCATTATTTTTTTTTTGCAAATTTAATCCATAAATGATATACAGAATTTAACTAATGTAAGAGGGTACACTTATTAATAATAATCAAAACCCGCACTTCTTAAAATCACTGGTTGTATATTTTAGCCCTTTAGCACCCATCACACTAACTGCGTCACAAGAAAAAATAAATTCAAATTAATAAAAATTTTATTAAAAAAATGACGTATTATTAGATGTTTTAATATTTTTTGCAGTTAAGGTTGATTTTAAAGTATTTCTGAATTTATTAAATAAATTACCAATATTTGTTGATCCAACCGCACGCACGAAATATTTTATAGCAATGACATTCGCTCACAAGAACACTGAAGACCGAAGCCTGGTTCAACTTTTCCACTACTTGCGCATGCGTATTAGTCGTACGGCTCTATCGATTTTCTGACTATGGCGACATCAAGGCGCTAGGCGTGGCGTCGCGTTGTTGCCTAGTCAACATTTCCCTTTCCCCCCGATTCTGCCATTTTGAATCACCCATTCCACTTCCACATTTAAAATCAAAACCCGACATGTTAATATGACAATTCCTCCATTTTCAAAAACATATTCCGCCATTTCGTAATCGCAAAATGCTCATTGCAAACAAAATTTATTACTATATGAATATAAAATACAAGTACTTACTTAATGACGTTTTTTTTACGCAGTTTACTTTAATTTATCAATGAATAATTTTAAGGCAATTGCCACTTGCATTTTTTTAACCACCGGTTTAAATTATTAAACACTTTTAGTAAAACATTTTAAAAACAAAATTAGTATTAGTATAAGAAAAAACATTAATTTTAAAAAATAAATAAAGCTAAGACAAAAACACTCACTAAATCACTCAAAAGTCGCAAATTGAAAAAGAAAATCCAAAATAATTTTCAAATTAGAATAAAACGTGCACAATAATAAAAAAAGTATAAAAAGAAGAACACATTATAAGATAACTAAAATATAGAATTGAAAGATAAATTCTCACCAGAGCCGCTCCGGTGGAGGCTGCAGTGGTGCACACTCGTCTGCAGTCGCCGGCAAATTGAAAGGCTTGCAATAAATCAAATAGCTCTCAGAGTGAGGAGTGCCTAGACAGACGCGCGCATCCCAGGCTGCAGCTTTATTGATCCGATGTGCAAAATGCATCCCCCTAAAGTTTACACACGGGCATCAATTCTGCACAATGGAACATTCTAGAAAATCTATTTAAGTATATATTTGTTTCATCATCAAAAGCGTTTTCTTTACGTTATTGGAATATAAATCGAGATGTATTTTAAAATCCTGTTTGAACTTAACTACCAAGTAATTTTGGTATAATATATATAATATAATATATATAATAAATATAATTTCATCCCACTAGCTCGGAAAGTATGTTTTTTCATCCCACTAGCTCGGAAAGTATGTTTTTAATCCCCGATATCTGGGGGTAAAAGTCGATTTTAATCTCAAGAGTGGAAAGTATCGGGGTCGCTGTAGGCAGCCCGTGCAGGACCCAAGGCAATTTCGCTAACTGGGAGTAAAAGTCGTTTTTGCGCTCTAGAGGTTAAAGTAAATTTGAATTTAGAACATCGTGTGCACTAAGTGTGATGATGTTTTGGATTCACAAACTGTCATACAACTTTTTTTTTATTTCAAATTCAAACTCGGAACCTCCTTGGTGTACTTACTTATTTTTTTATTTGCTTTGCGCGTGATATTTTTGCTTTTCATTTAATATTGTGATTGTTTTATGTTTTCAATTAGTAATTTCCTCGCTGAGGGGGGATGAAAAATAATGTGTTGCACTCGAGTGCAAACAATTTTTAACCTTCTGCTCCTTTGAGTCCCTCGCTAACGCTCAGGATTCTTATTTTGAATCCCTCGCTGCGCTCGTGATTCAATTTTAGAATCCTTCGCTGGCTCGGTCCTCAACTGGAGTCCCGGTTAAAAAGCAACTTTGCACTCTTGTATAACAAATAACTATTTCATCCCACTAGCTCGGAAAGTATGTTTTTAATCCTCGATATCTGGGGGTAAAAGTCGATTTTAATCTCAAGAGTGGCAAATATCGGGGTCGCTGTGACAGCCCCTGTAGGACCCAAGGCATTTTCGATAACTGGGAGTAAAAGTCGTTTTTGCGCTCTAGAGGTTAAAGTAAATTTGAATTTAGAACATCGTGTGCACTAATTGTGTGAATTAAAAACTTGTTTATTACTACCTCCATGGTACCGAATGTAGGCAATTAGCACCATGGAGGTAGAAGTACAAAGGTTTAATTGTGTTTTTTATTCACAAATTATCATACAACCTTTTTAATTTATTAAAAACTCAGATGCAGAACCTTCTTGGTGTACTCACTTTTTTTTTAATTTGCTTTGCGCGCGCCTTTTTCTTTTCACATATTAGGTATATTTTAACAATAAAATAAGATTAATGTGGTGATGTTTTGAATTCACAAACTATCATACAACTTTTTTTTTATTTAAAATTCCAACTCGGAACCTTCTTGGTGTACAAGATTTACTTATTTTTTAATTTGCTCTGCGCGTGATATTTTCTTATTTAATATTGTGATTGTTTATGTTTCCATTTAGTAATTTCCTCGCCGAGGGGAATGAAAAATAATGTGTTGCACTCGAGTGCAAACAATTTTTAACCTTGTGCTCCTTTGACTCCCTCGCTAACGCTCAAGATTCTTATTTTAAATCCCTCGCTGCGCTCGTGATTCAATTTTAGAATCCTTCGCTGGCTCGGTCCTCAACTGGAGCCCCGGTTAAAAAGCAACTTTGCACTCTTGTATAACAAATAACTATTAATCCGGGGATTAATAGTTAAAATCGACTTTTACCCCCAGATATCGGGATATCTGGGGGTAAAAGTCGATTTTAATCTCAAGAGTGGAAAGTATCGGGGTCGCTGTGACAGGCCGTGCAGGACCCAAGGCAATTTTGCTAACTGGGAGTAAAAGTCGTTTTTGCGCTCTAGAGGTTATGGAGTAAGAGCCCGCGAGTGCCTGACCTTCGTTATTTTATAAAAGCTGAAAGTTTGTCTACGTGTGTCCCTAGTACAGGTAAGAATGATCCCCACCCATGAAGCTGAGGCAGCGGTGGCTTTGGCAGATAACAGGTAACAAAGGTGTATGAAATTCCATCTCACTTTCGTCATAGTATAAAACTCTATTTTTTGATATTTGATGCATAATGATATCAAAACTCACGTTGCTCAATGCCGGACAGCTAGTATGGTTCCAACCCTCTGCCGGACACCCTTAAACTATTATAATTTATAATTATACTTACGTCATTTTATAAAACCTAAATTTTATATATAATTTTTAGGGGGCCTATTAATCTATGTTTCCATAATTGCCGGACAGTTTCGACGGTTCCATCATCTTGCCAGACGCATTCAAAGTGATGAGCAATAGACCGTGAGTGCCTGACTTTCGTTATTTTATAAAAGCTGAAAGTTTGTCTACGTGTGTCCCTAGTACAGGTGAGAATGATCCCCACCCATGAAGCTGAGGCAGCGGTGGCTTTGGCAGATAACAGGTAACAAAGGTGTATGAAATTCCATCTCAATTTCGTCATAGTATAAAACTCTATTTTTTGATATTTGATGCATAATGATATCAAAACTCACGTTGCTCAATGCCGGACAGCTAGTATGGTTCCAACCCTCTGCCGGACACCCTTAAACTATTATGGATGGTGCCAGAAAATGTTTGGACTCTGGTACCCCTTCCAATAACTATGTGTAATATATCGTTAGAAAGCTGTAGTTGAGCGGATCAAAAGTTACTAAGAAGTCAAGGTCCAAATTTTAGTCCAATCAGAGTTATGCATTACCAAATATATCAGTTTATCATAATATCATCCACGTAGATTGTTAAAACAAAACAGTGTAATGATATAAGGTTATTTTAGGTTGTTTATTATTATGAAAATAATGGAGTGGGATGGTATTTGATTTACAGCCTACTTTGCTGGCGAAATGTTCTATCTCCATTACATACTAAAAAAAAATCGTGAATGATTTGTTTATTTGATGATTTTAAATCATTCTGCAGCAAGGGGGTCTATAAATGAAATAGCATCCCACTAAGCGCGTGTGCCACAACTCTGGATGTATTTTAATCCCTTAAAGCGGTTGCCAGAGACGGGAAATCTTGATTAGGAAGCAATATCTTCCTGTAATTGAGATAATCCATTTTACTAATTTTAAGACTAATTACTTTCTAATAAAGTCACTACATCATCTCAGTATCTTCAGAAGACCTCAGATAAATCCAAATTAATTCATACTGTGACGTATTTGAGCCAAACTTAGAATTTGGTTTTAAAAATATCTTATTATATTTTCTTCCATTTCCACTTTGCATCTAAATTTTTAACAAGTTTTTTGGCTTTTGTAAAACTTGTAGTATACCGTTGAAATAAGGGATAAACAGGGAAGTTTTTAAAAGAGTTTTAAATGCTCGGGTTCAATTAGTTTTATTTTTAATTGAGTTGAAAGATCCCCTATAAGATTTCTATTTTTCATTTCCCTAGCGTTAAGTGGTCATAACAAATTATTTAGACCTTGTAGGGGTCTGAAATTGCTGTGAGCAGACCAAGTGATATCTGAGACCATAATCGATCAAAAAATTTGACTGGAAACCAGCTCAAAAAAAATGTTATAGGTATAAATAGACGCAATTTCGGAAAAAAATAAAATAATAAAATTATGGTGATATTTTATTTATTTTAACAAGTAGGAAATTTTTATCAAAATTGTATCTCCCATATAGGCCAACCTCAACCCTCTACCAAACACCCGGTATACTTGGATGGTATTATGATAAATTGATATGTTTGGTACTGCATAACTCTGTTAGGACTAAGATTTGGACATTGACTCCTTAGTAACTTTTGTTCAGCTCAACTATGGCTATCCAACGACATATTACACATAGCTATTGGAGGGGGTACCAGAGTCCAAACATTTTCTGGCATCATCCATAATAGTTTAAGGGTGTCCGGCAGAGGGTTGGAACCATACTAGCTGTCCGGCATTGAGCAACGTGAGTTTTGATATTATTATGCATCAAATATAAAAAAGTAGAGTTTTATACTATGACGAAATTGAGATGGAATTTCATACACCTTTGTTACCTGTTATCTGCCAAAGCCACCGCTGCCTCAGCTTCATGGGTGGGGATCATTCTCACCTGTACTAGGGACACACGTAGACAAACTTTCAGCTTTTATAAAATAACGAAAGTCAGGCACTCACGGGCTATTGCTCATCACTTTGAATGCGTCTGGCAAGATGATGGAACCGTCGAAACTGTCCGGCAATTATGGAAACATAGATTAATAGGCCCCCTAAAAATTATATATAAAATTTAGGTTTTATAAAATGACGTAAGTATAATTATAAATTATAATAGTTTAAGGGTGTCCGGCAGAGGGTTGGAACCATACTAGCTGTCCGGCATTGAGCAACGTGAGTTTTGATATCATTATGCATCAAATATCAAAAAATAGAGTTTTATACTATGACGAAAGTGAGATGGAATTTCATACACCTTTGTTACCTGTTATCTGCCAAAGCCACCGCTGCCTCAGCTTCATGGGTGGGGATCATTCTTACCTGTACTAGGGACACACGTAGACAAACTTTCAGCTTTTATAAAATAACGAAGGTCAGGCACTCGCGGGCTCTTGGTCCATTAAAGTAAATTTGAATTTAGAACATCGTGTGCACTAAGTGTGATGATGTTTTGGATTCACAAACTGTCATACAACTTTTTTTTTATTTCGAATTCGAACTCGGAACCTCCTTGGTGTACTTACTTATTTTTTTATTTGCTTTGCGCGTGATATTTTTGCTTTACACTTAATATTGTGATTGTTTTATGTTTTCATTTAGTAATTTCCTCGCTGAGGGGGGATGAAAAATAATGTGTTGCGCTCGAGTGCAAACAATTTTTAACCTTGTGCTCCTTTGAGTCCCTCGCTAACGCTCAGGATTCTTATTTAGAATCCTTCGCTGGCTCGGTCCTCAACTGGAGCCCCGGTTAAAAAGCAACTTTGCACTCTTGTATAACAAATAACTATTTCAACACACTTGCTCATAAAGGGGCTCTTATTTGTGCAAAAACAGTTGAATAATGACACGCTTGATTCACTAGTGAGTTATAGATTTTTTTTAAATTGCTTTAGTTTTAAAAAGTTTCGATACCAAAAAAAATTGTGTCCATACATTTTAAAAACAAACTTCAACTATGTTGCCTTACTTTTGGTAGGTCTATGGTCGATTCCATTCATTCATTCATTCGATTTTTTTTTTAATAAGTATAATTTTTTAGTCTTTGGTTGATCACCATTGTTGTGTTGAATGCGCGCGAATAGAAAAACTGTTTATTTATTAGCGAAAAATGATATTTTATTATTAATTTCTTCGCAAGTGTGTTGAAAAACGTTGTATGGTACGCGCGTGTATTGATGATTACTACCTCGGCTATCTTCTGACCCTCGCCTGACGGCTCGGGCCTCAATAGCGCCTCGGAAGTAATCACCAACTTACCTCGCTTGTACCATAAATAACTATTGTCTCCTATAATATTGTCTTATAAACCGCTGGATAATAAACAACACAAGCTCTAAGAATTAATAATAAGTAAGTATATTAAATTATATAAGTACATAGAAGGGAAGCAGACAGAAGAGTAAGATTTAACATTAATTACAAAACTATTAAGAGTGGTTTCTCCTCAATGCACCTCAGGGGAATCACAAGTGCATTATCGACCCTTAGGGGATAACATAACGTTAAGTAAGTATTTGATTAGGACATGAGGTGCATGAGCTACTACTCATATTCTGTAAGAGTATGATCCTCGGTCGAGCCAGACCATTTTCGAACTATGTTAAATACAATTTTGATTAAGTATAAAAATTTACCGGCATTGACGTAAGTAGACCAATCCTAATCCTAACTTAATGCGAAAGTAACTCTGTCTGTCTGTTACCTTTTCACGGCTAAACTACTGAACCGATTGACTTGAAATTTGGTACACAGGGGTAGCTTATATGGTCCGGGAAAGAACATAGGATTTTTATCCCGAAATTCCCACGGGAACGGGAACTACCGCGGGGCGCTGCTAGTCTATCTATAAAACGAGGTGGACACGCTAGGTACGCTCAAACTTTGTTCAGCAGCTTTTGAAAGAATTTGTTCACCATTACTTATTAGTATGAATCTATTGACAAGAAAACATTTGGTGGTTTTAGGTTTAACTGTCTGTTGTATCCATGCAGTGTCGTATAAAACGGGTTCCAAGCTCCTAGGTTTTTTCGATATTCCATATAGTTTCAGACTACCACACCCACTTGAAAAAATCACCCACATTAATTCATATTCATACCCATTATACGGATTGTTTTCTTTAATAGGAAGTTAGGTAGGCACTTTCAGACCGGGAGCCTCTTAGCTGCGTTCCCGCTTGCTAGTGTGTCATCCATGTAGATCAAGAAAAAGAGACGCCTTTTTCCATGATGTAGATAGAGTAGCACATCGGCGACAATACGCTACCCTGAGGTCGCTCGCTACAGGAGTACCTGTGGTGGCGATGAGGTATCTTTGGGGCAGAGCTTTCTCGACCTAACGCTGATCTTCTTTTCCAAGAAAAATGGACTTATTCCAATCTGTCGAACAAGTAGTTCGATCATCCAACTACTTGGACAAAAATGTTCCTAATAATTAGACCGAGAAGTCGAACTATTTGGACACACATGCCAAAATTAGTCGCACCCTCTTTTTGAGTCGCGGGTTAAAAATTAGATGAAAATCAGCAAATACAGCTGTGTAAAATACAAATCCCTACCGAACTTTGAACCGTATGTACTCACTGTAAAATCCCAAAACCATATAATTATTATATGCTGCATCTGAAGGGAGAATCTAGTCTAGACGAGGTGATAATACATAAATATAATCAATAGCAGCAGGGGAGGGTAGCGAACGTGCAAACAAAGGCAAATACACTTTTAGGTAGATATATTGGCCGTCTAGCCTGTTCGATCCGTAGGGGTCTGGTCTGGCTGATGACTCCCGCTTTAGAGAAAAAATCTGTACCTTTTAAAAGGTAAATGTTTTGATGTGAGTAAACGTACATAGTTTTTTATTCCAAAATGTCCATGGGATAAGGTTCCGCGCGAGTAGAACCGCTGGGCTAGTCTATACTATTAATATTATAAAAAGGAAAAATTTGTTTGTTTGTTTGTTTGTAACGAATAGGCTCCGAACTACTGAACCGATTTCAAAAATTCTTTCACCATTAGAAAGCTACATTCACCCTGAGTAACATAGGCATATATTATATCCCTGTATTCCCACGGGAATAGGAACTACGCGCGGGGCACTGCTAATTATATATAAAAAATTAAGGCCGTTTGACTTGGCTCAATTCTGATTCTCAACCCGACACGGAACCCTTACTAAAACGAACACAGTTCATCAAAATCAATACAGGCATTTATAATAAGTTCAGTGGGGAACAAAGAACTAGATTAGGTAGGTTATATAGGATACCTAGTAGCTCTAATTTCCGCGCAGTCACTTTCTCGTTATCCAAAATATGAGCGTAAAAAGTAACAAATACACACACTACTTACCTGAATTAATTAATTTTAAAAAAATTTTGAGATTAATAAGATTCTGTAGTAATAAAGAGAAGAGGGTAACTAACCCTCCTATTGATGCACAGATTTGCACCCCTCAGCCTAATTAGTGAGATAATAACAAAGTTAGAGCATTGTTGATTATTTGATACGATGGGGTGGCAGGTCAGAATAAATCCTCTTTTAAATAAAAAAAAGTGCCAACGGATTTCTATGAAGGTGATCAAATAATTTAAAACACAGTGTACTTTTTATCTCATTTTTTAAGTAGACGCAAATAAAATCGCGTGGCAAAGTTAGCAGTAAAAAAGCTATAAATAAATTAAAATTATCCATCCATGCGTATGATAACTACATCCAGAATCCAGACAGATGCACTTATTAATCCACCCCTCTTTTACCCTTCTCTGTATCTATCGAGTGTAAATAATTGGGGATGACAGCCAGCCTGAGGGGTGGATATCTCATGGATGACCAATCTAATTGTAAATAAATGAAAATATATTCATTACTTTTCTTAGAAGATATTTTTTATATTTTTTTCTCTCATATCAAACATCAGCTCATAAAAAATACTTAATTCAAAATTATTTATTGCATAGTTTAAACAACAATAAAATGTCTAACAATATATTTGCGTTGAGCGTGAATCGAACCCCTATCTCGTAAATACTGGTAGAGACACCAACCAACTACACCTCTTGATCGGATGTGATTATCATATGAAACATCAGTAAGTTATTGTAACGTATTATATTCTATTTTCGTTTTTTAAAGGTGACCTTTGAACTTGGTATCATGATGCTGCATTTTATGGCGGCTTCACATTAATGCCGTGAATTCACGCGCGAATTCTTGTCCTGAATTCACAGAACGAATCCTCCACATTCACGAGATGCTCACAACAGTTCGAAACCCGCCGCGAAATGGACGTAGAAGCTGCTGCTGTAATAACTTTATTTGCTGTGTCCCTATACCACTGTGATGTGAATGTGGATGTCTAATGGCGGTTCCACATTAGTGCCGTGAAATCACGCGCGAATACTCGCCGTGAATTGACGGAACGACCGACTCTGATCGGGGAACAGGCGTGAACGTGCGTGAACTCTGCGAAGACCGTCTACATTAACGTTACCACGCTAATGTGGAGCCGCCATTAAAAAACATTAGAATATTCAAATCTTCATGTTTTTTCAAAGAAGGGTCACCTTTGAATTTGGAATCATGATTCTGTATTTTAAAAAACATTAGAATATTCAAATCTTCGTGATCCTATTGTACTCTTTAGAATAGCATTACCCTGGAGGTGAGTGAGCTCCGTAGCTCCGTTCATTGCCTTGTCTGAAGTTCATGATTGCATATGACCTACAGTTGTATTGTGTTTCGAATTATTGAACTCAGCTCAATGGATTAGATTTCAGTCTGATGTCTGGGTCTGTTCACGGACTAACGTAGGGACTAGCCATGCCTTGTAGCTTAGATCTTATTGGTCGTAGCGTAGTTTTTTACTAGCTGAGCCCCGCGGCGTTAGACCGCATTAGCTCCGCTTCTATTGGTTTATGTGTAATGATAAATAATATTCCTAATAGGCCTAAAATCCTCGATAAACGGGCTATAAAATACTAATATTCTAAACAGAGATTAGGAAACAAACTCTTCAGCTTTATAAGTTGAACTCTTCAATAACTCAAGTAATGGAATCGCATAAAATACCAAAAAAAACCATGTATAAATTTGTAGAGAACAATATCTTAACTTTAATATTTTTTTATTTTTGTACATCCCTGGTCAGATCACGGCTCCTGTTTACTATAACCAGAGAGACGTAGGTACAGATGTACATGTTCAACTTATTAATCATCCCTCTTTTACCAGGAATGTAGCTATCGTCGAATTTGAAGCTGGGCAGCATTGGTTACAGGGAGGGCGAAGAGAGTGAGAGAGAGGTAGGAGGGTAGGAGAGTATACATTCTGATTTTATTGTCTATTTTTAACCCCCGACGCAAAAAGAGGGGTGTTATAAGTTTGACGTGTGTGTGTGTGTGTGTCTGTCTGTCTGTCTGTGGCATCAAAGCTCCCGAACGGATGAACCGATTTCAATTTAGTTTTTTTTTTGTGTTAAAGGGGACTTACGTGGAAGTGTTCTTAAATATGTTTGATAAAAACGGTTGACTCCTTTAAAAGTTATGGGGGTTCGAAAGTAATTGTGTTGAAAGTTTATTAAATTTTAAGGTAGGGCATTGCCCCACAATGCCCCTCCCTGGGTACGGCCCTGTCTTTTACCCTCCGGACCCATTGAGGGTCACTAATTGGAAATGACAACCTGTCTGAGGGGTATCTTACATACTTCATAAACATACCTTTTTATTTACTGATTATGGACTTAATGAAACATATTTTGTTTAATAAAAAAGAGAAATATTTTCATAAAATATTGCTTATACTAGCAGCGCTTCGCAGTTTCACCCGCGTAGTACCCGTCCCGTGTTCCCGGCAATTATTCGATTTTTTCTCACCTTTTAAATCTTCCCTAGACCTCCACGAACATTTCAAGACCAAGATAAGATAAATCTGTTCAGCCGTTCTCGAGTTTACGAGACTAACAAACAGCAATTGATTTTTATACATATATACTTATAGATAGATAATGTTCTGGGCTTCCCGTAGTTTGTTTCCTAATGTAAGTAACATACAATTACTTATACCAGCGACTAGGAATGTTTTTTTTACCAGGGGCAGACGGTCTAAAATCTAAATTATTAGCCTCATTCTCATCAGAAAAGTTTATTTGATTGGTTGAACGCGCTAATTTCAGAAAAGGGTTTCAAATTAAAATAATATGTAATCTACTTATGTTATAATAAACCTAATCCATTAACCCCATGATTGTAAAACTAAAGAGTTTCTTTGTTTGATTGAACGCGATTATTTTAGGAAAAACGGGGTTGTATTTATCAGTATGTAATTATTTTAAATTCAAATTCAAAATTCTTTATCGCTTGCTAACTGTAGGTACACAGGTATAAGAACTTAAGACTTAGCATCTTTACAGGCATTGCAATTACTGAAGTATATAATACTAGCGGCGCTCCGCGGTTTCACCCGCGTAGGTCCCGTTCCCATAGGAATATGGGGATAAAATTGCTAAAAACCTTCTCACTGAATCACTCTATCTACTAAAACAAACCGCATCAAAATCCGTTGCATAGTTTTAAAGATCTAAGCATACATAGGGACAGAGAAAGCGACTTTGTTTTATACTATGTGGTGATTAGGTAGGTAGGTAACATAAATTACTAATTAGGCTAAAACAGTAGTAACAATATTATACTCTTTGAATTAAAAACAATCAAATACAATCCATTCCCTACTTAATATTATAAATGCGAAAGTAATTCTTTCTGTCTGTCTGTTACCTTGTCACGGCTAAACTACTGAACCGATTAATTTGAAATTTTGTACAGGGGTAGCTTATGTTCCGGGGAAAAACATAGACTATATATATGTTTTATCCCGAAATTCCTACAGGAACGGGAACTACGCGGGTGAAACCGCGGGGCGCTGCTAGTATTCCTAAAACTTCAAAATCTAAAATACACTAAAATAATAATGCTTTTACCCAATTACTTAATCGAAGAAGACTGATATGCGACCTAACACTGCAAACAATAGGAGCGGTGCGAAAGTAAACAATTTACGCGAGTGATATTGTGGGGAACCAGCAGTAATAAGTATTAAGTACTTACTTACATAAATAAAAAGTACCTAGGCTATACACACGTACCTTATATCGATAGTTTAGTCTATTTTTCATTTAAATGATTATAAGTAACGGGATATTTATCATATTATATTATTTATTTCGAGTTTCCGATATTTCGATGCTGTTGCAAGCGCCATGATCACGGTAAATATCCCGTTAATTATACTTAATACTTTAAGTGCTACCATGATAATTATAAAAACTATATTTTTCATTTATGAATGTCATAGGATCCGACTACAGGATGAAGGCACTTATTTGATCTTTTTTTTTAAACCCACATTGTCTGGGGGAGACCTTTGCCCAGTGGGACAATATGGGTTATAAAATATTATGTAATCTAATATTATACAGGGCAGCCCAAATAAATCGGCCAGTGTGGGGGAATGTCTGAAACCATAAGACATACAAAAATCTGTTCTTAGGTATCATGTCTTTTTTTTACAAAAACCGAATTTAAAAACAAACTCATTACGGGAATCCCATAGAATAAAAAAAATAAAACGTACATTATTTCTATTTAGAAATAATCACCATCCATGCTAGTAATCTCATGTTAAATTTAAATCTCAGCCATGTTCAGAAAATAGCAAATATGCATCACTCGACCCCGAACCCGGGACCTTAGCTAAATATTTATTTACCAACTGCGCCCTGCGTTTTACCTACGTAAATCCCAATCCCGCGGGAATTTTTGTAATAAAAAGTACCTAAGTATCTGGTTTTCTTAGTTATATTCTTAGAACATCTGTTTATCATCTAAATCAGTTGAAATAAAAAAAATGCGTGAAAAAGTAACAAACACCCATCTATCCATCCAAACTTTCGCCTTATTAAATTAGTACATAGTATTAGCAAACATCTATATTTATATCTAAGTATATAAGGCGCATTATAAAACCCGGTTTCAGTACCTAACTATTACCTATAATGTATCTAAGGACTGACCACAAACCATTTCCCATTTCAAAACTACGCAAACGAAACATTAACATCATCGTATAACATAGTACGTATTTATGTTTATGACTGTATTCCCGTCCCGATTGCGAGTCCACAGATTAATCTCGTCAATTCGGGGACGAGGGGGGAAAAATCGATACTTCATCTGTACGGGTAATGCCATGGCAATACGCACACATACACTGAACGGACACAATCAACAATCGCAAGGCTTCGCGTGGGTTGCTTGGCGGGTTCTTTCAATTTGATTTATGTGACACAATAAATATTTCGTAGTTTCATCTGCGTTAAATTATATCTATTGGAGTTTTCATTATATCTATCGGAGATTATCATCATTACATAGTACGAGTATAAAACAAAGTCGCTTTCTCTGTCCCTATGTATGTTTAGATCTTTAAAACTATGGAACGGATTTTGATGGGTTTTTTTTAATGAATAGAATGATTCAACAGGAAGGTTTTTAGGCATAATTTTATCCCTGAATTATCAAGGGAGCGGGAACTACGTGGGTGAAACCGTGGGGCACTTCTAGTTATTATTGAATCAGACTTTCTTGTCATGCTTTAGGCACATAATCAATACCAGCTTTAGGTTTCAGAATACAACTCAATAAATTTTATTTTATCAACGAATAAAGGATCCACACTGGAGAGGTCTAATTGCGGAGAAGTGCCCGCTTACAAGTTATTTTACGGGGACTTTCCAACATTTTTTCCACAGAAATCCTGTCTTGATAATAAGATAAACATGACAAACAAATTACTTACCTACTTATCTATACTAATAATAAAACAGTAGAACCACCGTGTCTGTACATTAAATAAATTCAGCTAAAACTGATAGGGCGGGATAAAAGAAGGTCAAAGGATCACAAAAAAACAATTTTCGACTTTCTTTCCTGTCTGTCTGTCTGTCTGTTCGCGATAATCTCAGAAAGTACTGAACGGATTTTCATGGCGTTTCCACATATGGATTAAGTTTAATTTGGCGCAATATATAGGCTTTGTTTCATCTCATTTGGATAACGAGAAGAAAAGTAATCAATAAAAATCTATTTTGTTGTTTTGAATTTAATAAACAATACTCCGCCCACTACATCGCTTGGGTAATATCCGTTTATATCGCACAACTTACCACCTTAGTTAGTTCTAAGTTATTGAGATGTTCTTTAAAATTTTGGAGGAATCGTAGTCTTTGTTGTTCTTCGGTCCTCTGATTTCAATCAAAAAATATATTTATCAACACTTCGCTTCCTTTTGACGAGAAAACATTGCTGACAAAAATACAACATTTTGGATTTTGTATAATAATATTTCATAGATATCAAATTTGACAGAATGTATGTGTACTTCAATATCGAATGCTTAAAGATCATATACACATAGCAGATTTTCAGGCGTAAAAAAAATAGTATAGACGTAATATTAAAGTGCTGTATACGTGCGTATTATGTTAAAGAAACATCAACTGAGTGTCTTTCCCATAATAAAAAACAATAAGAAAACTGCTGATGGATACATTATTAACATAAATATTTTATTAAATAGTTTAAGTTTAATTCAAATAACTTATTAGCTTTTTAGAAAAATGCATTGAAAATTTTCGCCTTAGCTAGAACTTGAACCCGGAACCATGCTGAACCGTAGCACTGCTCTATCCAATTGAGCTACCGAGGAGATAAGATCGTAATATACTAAAGTTCTCAAAATGGTGCATCAGACATCAAAAAAATATCTACAGCACCGTCAAGGTATTAATTCAATAAACAAAATAGTTTTTGGCTACTGCTGCCATAACTACGCAATTCTGCTAATGTCAAAGTAGGTAATCGTAAAACAACACGATGGTGATTTGTCATTAAATTTTTTTATCGAGTATATTCCGTCACGGTATAGCTACGTGAGAGTAAAAAATAGGCAGTGTGCAAAGGTCCTAAAATTTATGATATTCTTTACACAAAGGTTGGCAGTATTGAGTTTTAAATATATAGATGCATTCAACCTTCTTTTTGTTAAATCAAGCAAAAATTGTGATATCCATCTATAAATACTTTAGGACAAAAAATAAATGCTTTTAAATTATTGTTCACTGTCTTTGTGTGCTTGCATCATGTACAAAACTTTGTTATATGATAGTTCATATTCAAAGAATTTCTCTATAAACTACATTGATGGTTTTGCCTTCTGGGGCTAACATAAATACTTAAATAAATTACTGACCCGTGGGCAGGCCACATATAGTTGGCCATGCTAAAAACAATTTGACCTTAGGTCGACACCAGCGGCCTTTAGTGTCTGACCTTGGGATTTATTTATCGTCATAGCAAAACACACCACGACTTGCGCTTGAATTGGAATGGAAAATTGCTAGGGATGAGTGGTATTCTTGGTATCAAGAAGGTTTCTTCGACACCACAACCGGTTAAAATTTCTGCTTCAATTATGTTACGTTGTTGATTTATGACCTTGAATCGAGAACCATTGCACAGTTTAGGACTTAAATTACGAATAAGAATTATAGAAACACCTTGCCTTGAAATGGAGAAATGAGTCTGCTGGATTTTGTTGTTGTGGAGGAAAAGTGAACTTATCCCTATTTGAAGATCCACCGGAACCTTTAAAATCATTACTATTAGGAGAATATACACTTTCTAATCATTTTTAGATAATATTCGCGCTTTTAACAGTGCATTTCAAATGACTTCTTTTGGGGCTCAACAAATACCCGATGGCCCGTGTATGCCTACATTTAAAATTCAAGGCCAAGTATCACTTAATAGGATCATTGTTGCCAGAACGCGAACGAAGTCGCGGGCACAGCTAGTTTAGTAATATAAGTACTTACATTACGCTACATTATTTCTGCAATAATATTTTTATTTATAACTATATTATTGCGTCTCGCGGTTTCACTCGCGTGGTTCCCGTTCCCGTGGGAATACGGGGATAAAATATAGCCTATGTTACTCAGGGTGAATGTAGCTTTCTAATGAAAAAAGAATTATTAAAATCGGTACAGTACTTTTTGAGTTTATTCGCTACATACAAAAATACAAATCTTTCCTCTTTATAATATTACTGTAGATGTAGATAGACTCAAATTTTAATATACTTACCTACCTAAGTACATAATTCGGTTCATCCCAGTAGTTTTACTTCTACGTAATATAGCTTCCTTTTCAATCAATGGCAGAGTGGTCACCATGCCGGACTGCCATCCGGGTTTGATTACCATGCGAGGCGAATATTGGGGGAGATCTTTGCCCAGAAGTGGGACGATACAGGTTAAATAAAAAAAAAAAAACTTATCATAGTTATTAACCCTCAGAAGAACTTAGTTAGGAGTCAGTTACTATAACGAGATGATGTACTTAGTGAATGATTATGTTAAGTTAGGGGCCTATTTCACGACCTTCAAGTAAAGTTACTCACCAATAGTTAATTTTGTATCTTTCTTACTTTATATCAAGTGACAAAGACAACACTTGTGAGTAGGTACTCGGAACCTTACTTGAAGATGGTGAAATAGACCCTAATTGATATAAGATTTCAGTATAAAAACGGCAGGAAGCTAGGTACTTTGTTTGAAACAAAGTGTACTATAAGGACATACCTAAATCTAATTTTGCTTTGTGAGTAACTTTACTTCTTCTTCTTTCGTGTCAATGGCCACAAAGAGGATAAAACTATATCTAAATATTCCCGGACCAAAATCCAGCTACGCCTATACCAGCGCTATAAATGCAATCATTATAATAATCTCATTAGATAGTAGCTAAATCTTGTCAAAGACTGAATTTAGATCATAATTTTTCAAGTATGTACTTATAATAATATAATAAGTAAGTAGGACATATAGATAATTAGTGCCTAGCTAGACACTAATTTTGTTAGTACCTAAATATTGGTTTTGAACGGGAGAAGAAGCAGAACATTCCGAAATATAAAAAGTATAACAAATATGGGTATGAAAAATTGCATGAAACGGGAATAAATTAGTAAGTAGATTACCTAATTACATAATATTTTTTTCACTAACTGGGTAAGATAATGATGATTTTTACAGGTATTTATAATAAATAGCTTTGGCCCGCGGTTTCACTCGCGTAGTTCCCGATCCCGTGGGAATTTCGGGATAAAACATAGCTTATGTCTTTTCCCGGACCATAAGCTACTCCTGTAGCAATTTCAAGTCATTTGGTTCAGTAGTTTAGCCGTGAAAAGGTAACAGACAAACAGACAAAGTTACTTTCGCATTTATAATATTAGTTAGGATAGTAAGGATTAAGTAAGTAACTCATATTTCTTAAAGTTTCTAATTGTGTACTACTTACAAGATAATATTTGTACTCACAGTACAGCATAAAACCTGAAACATATTGCCTTAAAAGTACCTCATTCAGTGCGGCACTCATCAGTTACATTTTCATCAAAACAAACAGCTACACGTAAACAAGTTGCCTATAGAATCGTACTTGTATTATATTTCAATATCCCCAACGACGAATCCACAGACTTATTGAGTCCAACAGGCGAGGCGGGGGGAAAATATACCCATATACTATCATAAATATAGATAGTACGTATCCTTCGACCAATCACAACGCTCCACGGGTTTGTTTTTGTAACCCGTGTTTATTTCTCAGAAAAGCCTGGTTGATAACGATTTTATGTAGCTTCGTATCGAGGACAAAGAACTTTCTCCGTTTACGTAGGTGTAATGGAAAATTTTATCCAAATCTTAAGAACGAGATACAATAAAATATACTTAATGTTAATGAATTTAGTACTTATGTTAATAGCTGTGCTGTGCCTCATGCTTTTACCAGCATTTTCAATACCCTGGGAATTTTGGTATTAAATATATGTGTTATTCCAGGTTATAAGGAATATCTGTACCAAATTTCATCCGGTTCATTAGTTTTTAAGTAGATATAAGCGTAACAAATGTCCTGTAAACTTTCGTGTTTATAAATATTAGGTAGTAGGATTAGATACCAGGGCCTAATGCTGATGTTTGGATATTGGATTATTTTTCTAATTGTTTAGGTGTACTACTTATCCGGGGTCCTCCTAATCTCGGTTCACGGTGGTATTTAGTTCTATGCATTTTCACCGCGTAAAAAAAGGTGTACTACTTATATTTTAAAATATCGGGAATATAGATCTTGTTAGGGAGGCGCAACATAGTAAAATTAACTTTGGCAACATTAAAATATCTTAAAATTAGAACTTATGGTTATGCGTAATTGAACTCCCTACTCGTTACTTCTATAGAAATCTTGATTGATTTCAGTTTTTCATCTATTTTGTTCTAGGTAGTAGGTAGTTAATATGTAACAATTAGAAAAACAATACATTGAGCGCCAAACCCGGCTTCCACATTGTTATGTTTTCCAAATCTAACACCTGTTGTCCTAACAACAACAACAATACGAGCAGAATACCTAAATCTAAGACTTATGTAAGAATTAAGACAAGACGTTTCTTTAATCATCAATTTCAAGATAGGTTTTTAATGGAACCTGCTTATAAATACTAAGTAAATGAGCATACTTTTGTAATTTCAGAAAGCTGTAAACTTTATTACAGCCCGCCATAGTAAGTACCTAGGTACGTACATAAGTTTTCACGTGGGCGGCCCGGGCCGACCGGCTCTGTTTATTATTGATCCATTACCCAGGCATGCGCATTGGGGATGCGATTGGGGGTTGGGGTAGAAACGAAGGGTAAGGACAACTAGTGTTGTGCATTGCTGAGAATTTCCGATCATACGTTTCGCATTCGCATTCGAAGCGAAACTTTAGATCAGTTGTTAGTTTACGAAATTGTGGCTATTAGAGTATGAAAAAGGTAAGTACCTAAATTAGAAAAAAATAGGATGATGAATGTTTTTCTTAAATCGGTGTCTGATAACAGTAATATCATTATGCTTGTGCTGTTTTAATCAGTTTATACTTACTCAAAATTTACCAAATAAAATATTGTAAGGTGTACCTTACCTCATGGTAAACATCTACCCTCATAAGCTAATAATTAGCATGCCATCTGAAAAAGTTATCTAACCATGCTCCATCTCATATTGTAGGTACAATATATTGTATCGAGTCGTGCTCACTCTGTTCACTTCTCCATCATTCACTAGCGGATCTGAGAGTCGGCGAGTGCCCTACACTAAAATCAATAGATTCGTGCAGAATCACGCGTGACGAGTCTGTCGTACGCCTTAATTTTTTATTAAAAAAATACAGGAACTAAGTAATTGCCGATTTTATTATCTTATCATACGACCAAAGTGCTAATTGATTTGATTTTGTAAGTGAAGACTATCATGGTTACCACAAGAAGTGCCGCTTACAAAGTCGCTAAGATTACCAAGAAAAAAATGGGTGGTAATCGCAAACAACCTCGTAATGCTGGGAATGGTATTGGACCTCGTCGCGGGCCTGGTCCGTCTGCGCCTCGTGCTGTGCCATCTTCGTCTTCGACCCCTCGCAAGTCTCCGAAATCGCACGGGATACCGGATAAATGCCTGGCTGAATACGCCAAGAAGATTAAAGGGCGTGGTGAGGGCAATAAGGGGCCCCACTTTTTGCGCAGTTCCCAAAGAAAAAATCTGAAAGGGCAGAGTGAGTATTTTACTATCCATCCCTTTATCCTTAATCCCTTTGCTGCAAAAAAAATATTCTGACACACTTATACCTATAATAATATAAATATTTGGGCATATGGGTCCATGTGGTTGTGATGGAAGCGTTAAAAAACGGGGTTCGCAGCGTGCGAAGCAATTACACAAACTAGCGTTCCCGCGCAATAGTTGTTGTTGTATACAACACAACGTACAGTTGGGTTGAGACATCAAGTATTTTTTTTAATGATTCATTTATAATAAGTACCTACTTACTTACTTAATTACTTATATTTTATACTTAAGTTCATTTAAGTTTACTTAGGTAGGTATTAATTATTTTTACAAATACATACTTATATACCTACTTACTTAGATAATAAAACAGTTTTTTAAGAAATAGTATGACTTATTGGCATGAATAAAATGCGCTTATAAGTTACTAGCTGTGCCCCGCGGTTTCGCTCGCGTAGTTCCCGTTCCCGTGGGAATTTCGGGTTAGATAAAAGGTCCTATGTCCTTCTTCTGGTTCTAAGCTACCTCCCCACCAATTTTCAGCCAAATCAGTTCAGCCAGTCTCGAGTTATAAGTAGTGTTATAAATACAACTTTGTTTTATATAAGTACTTATACGAGTAAGTATATAGATATGTGTCATTTTTGTTGCAGACAAGAACACCCCGCCGGGAAAACCTACTGCTGAGGATGCTAAACGCCTGATTGAGAATTCTAAACGGCTGATGATAACACTCATTGCTATTAGCCCAGCTATCCTGCAGAAACATCTACGCCCTCAAAATTAGACAAGCATGAAGCACACAAGGCTCATCATGAAGAGTCGAAGAGTCTCGTGTGCTGAAAGAAGAGATAGGGCGGCTCTTTGGCGAGGACTCATCATCGAATTCCTGCGCTGTACTTTGGATATTTTCTATTTCATTTTTACATTAATAAGTACTAAATATGTGTAGTAAGTCATTGATGTTTGTTCGATTTTCGAGAAAATTCGGTGTCGTAGATTACTGCGAGTATTTTTGAAGTGTGCTGTGTACCTTAAATAGGGTTTAATATACTAAGTATATGAAAAAAAAATCTTTTTCTATATTATGTGTAATAAAAACATAAAATAAAATTCGTTTTTGTTTTCACCCAGGTTAGAGTTATGTTTTGTATCTTTTAGTAGATACGCTAGTACTTACTCATTATTATACTGTGATAAGGTAAGTACCTATATATGTACTTACTTAAGTTTATTTAAATTCAATTCAAAATTATTGTTAAAAGTATGTAGGTACTATTTTTTTTATATTATGTAAGTAGGTAAGTATTAATAATAATAAAATGTTCATCTGTTATATCCTACGAGTATAAGATGTTATATAATAACAAGTATGTAAGTACTTGTAAGATATAAATCATTATAGAAAATTAAATTATATTTTCCTGAGACTTCCAAGGCATTAGCAGATACAGGACGTTAGTGTGGGGCACAACTATTCTATAACTGGTGTTCGAGGTAAAGTACATTTTAAAATTCCCGCTAATTTACACGTTTTAAAAAAGTTAGCAATTAGCAAACTCACTGTCTCTGAGATCAAAGTTTTGGCTAAATCGGTCTTGTAGCCAGTGTCTAATAAAGCAAAAAAATGCCAAAGATTAAATAAATATAAAAAAATCTAATTTTGTTTGCTTGCAAAGATTTGTTTGTTTCAAAGATTTGATTGACGTGTGGCTGTTTTTAATTATTAAAACTAAAATAACAAATTTTATCTAATTCGGAATTCTAAATAAATAAAACATTATTCAGATATCACAAGGTAACTTTATAACCTATGGAAGATTTAATACATGACTGCTGTAAGTATTACAATTTAAAGTTTAGTCATTTTATAGACTCTAAACCTGTTTTCAGATAATTATGGCGCAAAATAAACGATTTTCTTACGATGACGAAACAGGAGAAGTAATTACTTACGAAGTAAACGATGAAACCGGTGAAACATATTTGGATAACCGGTCACCTTCGTTACATTATGAGAGGCAAGCTGAAGAACCAGTAATAGTTCCCGAAATCAAGTACAATAAGTTTCCTAAACAGGGTTATATGTGTAATACAAAGGCGTTCCAGTCGTTGAAAGCTAACATAATAGCGGGCTCCAACACTTTGAGTCACCGCTTGTTGTTACTACCCACTACTCTGATGATTTGTCCCGCACTGTTCTGCTCTTTGCTTGCCATCTTAGAAGTGTACCTTCACATAAGGTGTCATAAGAAAAATCAATTACTAAAAGATCCAAATTTATATTACCGCAGCCCGTTCCATGTACTAAGCAGTGTTTTTTGTGGTGTCTGCCGAGACATGGAGTCTGCTTCAAAAGTAGGAATCCTTCAAGATCAACGCCGTATCCGCTATGACTATTTTAGAGGTCTTGCTATTTAAGTGTTACTTGCTAGAAAGTAACACGTTTAAAATTATTTTCTAAGATGGATATGGTACTACATATATTTTTGATAAATTCAAGCTATTTTATAATAAACAATTTGATATTTGAATAAGTGGTGAGGGATATATTTAACATGATATTTTTATAATTATATTTTGTAACTCAATTGATCCTATTGCTTTCCCTATAATATAGACTTAAAATGTGATAGAAATAATAACTAATTCATATACAATTTTAACAATCAATCTGTTAAAATGTTATTGGTATATACCTACAATTAACATTGCTTTAAAACAGTACCTACATTTTGTTGGAATAAATCTGAATCAGAGTAGAAATCATACCTATTATGTTATCTGTTAAAAGTTGTTGTGTTGTGATTTATATATTATATGTAAAGTATTAAAACACCTAGTTCTAAGCAAAGGTGATGGTATTATACCTAATTTTGATCTTATATAGTACTAGCAGCGCCCCGCGGTTTCACCCGCGTAGTACCCGTTCCCGTGGGAATTTCGGGATAAAAAGTATCCTATGTTCTTTCCCGGACCATAAGCTACCCCTGTACCAAATTTCAAGTCAATCGGTCCAGTAGTTTAGCCGTGAAAAGGTAACAGACAGACAGACAGACAGACAGACAGAGTTACTTTCGCATTTATAATATTAGTTAGGATTAAGTCTGTTTAATATCTGTCTGCAAGATCCCATGCAGGACAAATGCCTCGCTCACACTGAATATTGTACAGTGAAGAGAAGCAGGCGTAAACATTGTTTGCTTAATGTGTATTAGTGATCTCAAATGTTTGTAAAAGCATACATACGAAATTTAGAGAAGGTAATATGACATAATAGCAGGCAAGTGTTTGTGCCACTAGTATGTTTGAAGTCTGAGGTATTTGGTCCAAGCGGAAAATTAATCTCAGGTTGATGTACCATAGAATAGTTTATCATTGAATTATCTAACAACTCTGCTCTCTAAATATTCTTAAGATACATTCAACAATTTAATTTTAAGTACTTACTTAATTATAAATTTTATTGGGGGAGGTATATTGATGGTTTTATTTTTTATGTGGTTGTTTAATAAAATATTTTAACTTATTTTTGCCTCTTATTTTCATGTAAGTACATTATTTATTATATTACATAGGTATTATTATTCAAGTCAGAAACGGGTACGAAACTACAAAGACTAATTTAAATTTTGAATATTTTTCCATTCTGTTTTGCAATTTTGTCTGGCTGAATAATTTATTGTATATTTAAAATAAGTCTCCTGCATTAAATTGACATAAAAATCAGAGCCTCTAAAGAATAAGAAAGTTCATTTTTTTTTCTCAATAGTTGAGATTTATTTTATACTAGCTCCATCCCGCGGTTTTAACCGCATAGATCGCGATCCCGGTCCTGACTAAGGCCGTTTGTCCACCGCCGGCACCGCAGCAGACACCGAGAGCGAGATTATTTGCATACATTCTGTGTCTTGTAAAATGAGTGTCGTGCCATATTTGCGGAATGTCGTCATATGCCTGTGCTCATACTAATGATGCAGGCGTCAGAATGTGTGAAATCTTCAAGCCATGGGTAATGATGACGTCATCGCTTTGCCCACCAATGGGAACAGACAAACCGCAGGTGTTATAGCCTATTCTTATAGGCTATAATATTATCACGATAAATGGGATATCTAACACTGAAAGAATTTTTCAAATCGGTCCAGTCATTCCTGAGATTAGCACGTTCAACCAAACAAATGAATTCTTCAGCTTTATTATATTAATTAATATAGATTAGGTATGGTCAGGTTTATAACACCCCCCAAATAAATACACAAATTGATATTTAATAAAAATACAGTTTATTTATCATGTACACTGATCTAAATTGCAATATTATTATACAAATAATGCACAGACAGCATAACGCATGAAGTAATTTTGGTTTAGTATATTCAATCAATGCTGAAATACATATTAAAGACAAATATTATCATATTACGACTAATGTCGTTAATAATACATCGAGTTAAATCATATTTACTGTAACAGACAACTACAACAATTGACATCGAATAGACGAATATCATAAACATCGATTTTTATTCCCCTAACACGTAACATAAACATAATTATTATAATTAATCACTATGAACGTGCATTAGATGATGTTTATTCATTATGTAGGCTCTGTTTTCGTCGTGTAATGCTAATTGGATGAGCCCATAAAATAATGTTTACATAGATATGCCCTTATTTTAAAGTAACAAAAATATATCTGAGCTTGGCCCTTTTTATTTAATATTTTTTCTCATTACTCCTCAATTGTCCAACAAAATATGGCGAATTTTGTTAATTTGACAAAAAACGAAAATAAATTAATTATTAAATACAAAATCTATTACAACATTAAATTACGTAGTAAATGTAGACAAAGTGTAACAGTCGTGGGATAATATGTACAATAACCGATTTTGTTGAATAGGTCCACTTTTCCCTAACACATTATGAGGACAAATTGCCTTCCCATAAATTCCTGTGCGACTACGACGGCCCATCAAGGCTTGTACTGAATTATTTTATTACATCCACTGGTGACAGTATAATTTATATAATCAATAGATAATAAGATTATCATATTTAGGTCCCAAGAAGGTCTTTTATAGACAGGATCTTAGGTAAAAATACTATGATAGCCACGTAAATACGAACGATCTACAGATTACATTACAACATCAATCACATTATATAATCAGAACTCGCAGTGGTTCTACTCCTTAGATCCACTAATAAAGTAGACACTTATTAAAATTGAAGTACATGCACGATATTGTTAGTTTTACTATAACAAATTTGGATAAGATAATCATTATACACCTAATGCAATATTATTATAAGGAAGGAAGCAAACATTTAACACAAACTAGTATTAATGATATATATGTTATGTACCTCTGAGTTATGATGGGTACTTAATCATATCATCTTGGCAATACATATAGGACCAAGTGATACATCTATTAGCAACAAGTGGCAAAGTTTTGGTATTCATGTTATATCATTCTGCCCGCCATTTCATATTACAACTCTAACATATAAAACATGAAAATGATTACAACTCAAATGCATTTATTAATTCGTTAAACAAGAAAGTCAATTTACTTATGAACTTATACACCCCAATTTTGAAATTATGGGACTTATTAAAATCAGAATATCTGTAGCAGTAACTGAATCCATATATCAATAAAAAATATCAAAAACGATAGTCGATAACTTATCTTTAAAAAATACTAAATAAATGCCGTATTACCAGACGGCACACTAGCTATCAAGTATTCTGTGACGGCTCGGGTCGATGACCGCGCTCAGCTGTGTATCGCAGCGTTCGCCTGTTGTTCGGTGTAGAATAACAATAAAATTCGGCGGAATTTTGAAAATCTTTGACTTATCATAACTTTTTAAATAAAAGCAAAAGAAAAAAACTAACTTCTTTATTATATTGTCACCCGTGGTTTACATTAGCTGTGAGATAAGGTATCGCAATTTCAAAATAAGGGTGTATATGATACTAATTTATTATAAATGCGTTGTGAGTTTGGATGTTTGTTACTCTTTCACGCAAAAACAACTGTATCGATTTAGATTTCATTTGGTACAGATGTTCCTTATAACTAGGAATAACACATAGTATACTTTTTATCTTGAAATTCCCATGGGATTGGGATTCACGCGGGTAAAATCGCGGGGCGCGGCTAGTATGATATAAAAGCGACAATGATAAACCCTCTTTACGCTTTTTAAGAGTTCAAACTAAAAAAAATATCACTTGAGTATACATCTAAATGCTTCAACTAAATAGAATATTGTAATCAATTCAACACTAATTTATATTTATAAATTACCTTATGCTAACAAGATAATACAATTGTAAATGGTGCAGCTGCTCAGTGGAACCTCGTCGCCATTAGTTCTTAGCTAATATGATACATTAGACAATTTTTCTTTTCAGTATGTTTGAAACATCTTGGATGCCGATTTATAAATTACAGTAATTTATAATAGATGTTGTTTTTAAATGATTTAAGATCCAAATTTGAATTTGGTCGGCACTTGTGCTGGTACGGTGAACGAGTAACCTGAAAATAAATAAAACAAGCGTTAAAAAAGCCGTTTCGGAAGAGTGAGGTAACTAACATTGAATATACATTGAGACACGTGAATTTCATATATAAGATTAAGGACCTATTTCACGACCTTCAAGTAAAGTTACTCACAAAGTAAAGTTAGTTTTGTCTCTTTATTATTTGTCAAGTGACAAAGACAAAACATATGAGTACATACTCGGAATGTTACTTGAAGATGGTGAAATAGGCACTAAGTATAGAAAACATATATACCTCCACTTTGCTCGATGCGTTTGCTGTCTTGTTGCGCCTTGCGCTGGTCGGCGAGTACGAACACGGCGTTCAGCTTCTTCTGCTGTTGTTCATCCAGAGCCGACGTGAGTGCGTGATACAACGCTGGCTCGCTTGTTGACAGCGCTACGGTATTATAATATTATTAGTATATATTTATAATAATATTATCCCTATATAATATCCTATATGGAATAAGGAGGGAGAGGCCTTTGCCCGACTGTGGGACTATTATGGCTAATAATAAAATAAATAATTTATAATACAGGTTGTGCCGTAAGTAGTGGACCAACGGGATGTGGGGGATAGGGGCATTATATACCAAACATTTATTGTCTTAGGCCTCATAGTTTTAAAGTTATAACTTTATTTTAGTAAATAGATGAAATTATCGCACTATGTGTACATTTTACTTAATTCTACGAAATCTATTACTTATTTTCATTACTTATATTTGAAACTGCGTTAAGCGCGGTTTCATAAAACAAAATGTCTCCCAAAAAATCCTATTGTTTCGATATTACTTAAAATCACTATTTGTTTAAGCTGTTATATTACCTGAGAGTGTGCTCTTGAATTTAATGTACTCATCAACCGGACAATCCTTCTCGTCAAGAGGGGTTGTGTAGCACTCGATTAGCAGTTCGTCTGGGTAGACGTCGTCCTGTATTGTGAAATAATAATGTTAATATGTGGTAATGTTTATAAATGTTTACATTCTCTAAGAATAACAACGGTTGTTCCCAATATTTCAATGTCTATGATCTTGTTAGCCAACGAAAATATCCATATTTACTGGCCCAATAACCATATCAATGGTATGTAGTTCATAGTCTTTTCTTATGATTGTGTGCACCATTGATATGATTATAGGAGAATTTTGTATCCATTTACAAGCAAAATCATAGATAGATTGTATTACAAGCAAGTTAAAGACAAATTGAATATTAGGAATGGCTGTAACTCTGTATTTACTTACACTATCAGAATCGTCCTCTTCATCGATTGTGGCTGTCATGTGAATGCCGAGTGATTCGCTATTCTTAACTGCCATACGCGCAAGGTGCTCCAAATACCCATGATCCATTTCGTCCAAATCGTCTTCGTCACTGGAGAGAACTTCTGGAAACAATTACCTTGTTAGATACTTGATTCTATGTTTACTCAGCAGTTAGGTTAGGTTAGGTTGTGTTGTACTAACAACATTGAAATTTATATAAGTATAACCAAAAAATATCACAGAATGTCCCAAATTATTGAGATCTAATAGCAGATAATGCTCATTCATAATTGCAAACTAATTTTGTAATATTAACCCTTAACTGGAGTCGGGGGTAATTTTTGACCTCACTGATTTGGTTTTGTTGTTAAATAACTTTTTAATATAAGGCCTAAGAATATTGCGCTTTTACGTAATCTCATAGTTGTTTACCATCATTCTCTTCCTCGTTATCATCTTCTTCAGACGACGTGTCCTCGTCGGCCTCGGCCTGCGCCTCGTACGCGCGTTTCAGTCCGTCGAACAGGACTAAACATGAAGGCAGCAACTTGGGCAATACCTCCTCCATACTAGGCCGCTGGGCTCCCATATCCAACAGGGTACAAATGCCGAGAACGCACAGTTTTCTGTCGTGGATTCTGTAAAGGATTGGTATGTTTATGAAGTTTCTTTTTACTTTTTTCTGTCGTGGATTCTTTAAGTTCCGGTATTTATGTATGAACAGTCTTTTTAATATAGATTGTATTTTAGTTATCATGATTGTTACAGAAAAGGTACGACAGATGACGATTGGGTAAAGAAAATTAAAGTCATTTTGTCCGTAGGTCTGGCCAATCTTAAAATGTATTAGACACTTATTTCTTTTTGTTTTATCAAATTAACAAAAATGACTTATAAAGTTGAGAAGTGGGGCTTCAGATGTCAATTTTAGCTACATGGTGTACCGAGCTGTGACATCACAAGAATTCCTGGATATAGTACTTTTGTTAATATTTGTGTCTGTGTATAATATTATGTCCAAAATGTAGGTTTTGTTACAGAAATAATTTATTTAACACCAACATTCTTTATTTATTAAATATTTTTCTTGTTTCATTATTAACTTACCCCATAAAGCAATCAGTATCATGTATCCATTGCTTGATAAAGTGCTCGACTATTGAAGTGTTGGGCGCAGACCCTTGTAGGTTGTTCAATATTGTGATCAATAGATGAGGGTTGCAGTACAGGATCGCTATTAGTACCTGACAAAAAAATATTCAATGTCAAATTATAAATAAAGAGGTAATTTTACATACTAAAAAGTTTTATTGCATACTGAAATTGTATCAATAACATTTATTTTTGTTCTTCTTTTTCTTATGGTGTTACTCATATCTTTGAGGACCACAACTCGGCCACCTCTTATTTTTCATAATTACAAGGATTAAATTTGCAGTGCAAAACGATATTTGTAAACAAAATTTGATCCAAATTCTTGAGATACACGAAAAAAATATTACTGCAAATACTTGTTTAGTCCAATCGTACCTGTAGAAGCATGGTTCTAAGTTCAGAAGTCTTGATCTTCCTAGTGAGACGATTCAGTACGAGCTCAACAAACGACGGAAGGCAATTGTCGATCTTTCCAGAACATTGCAGTACAATTACTTCTAGAAGTTTAGCGGCATACAACTCCGACTCTCCCTTAGGGTCTGAAGTCAAGATCTGGGGGAGAAGAAAATATTGTTCAATGAAAATGTAGGTTAAAAAATATATAAACATTCGCTTATGTCTTGACAATATAGAAATTCTTTATTGATTTGTTACTAAACAGAGCTTTCACTACTAGCTACTTTATTCCACTTATTTTCCTTTTACATAGATTTGATTGAAGTGCTACTAATTCATTCCAATATTACCTTTATATAGATTTGATTGAAGACAAAAATTATTTTGACCTTTCACTGTGACGCATTAAATCCTACGCATTTCTGAACATAATGGAAGGCATTAGACGAATCGAAACATAATTATTTGTGAGTTATTATTGAATTGGACTATATTGTACTGAATATCCCTAATCTATGTTTATATACTAATATTATAAAGATTTTGTTTGGTTGTCCATTTATCGAGGAAGGCTAACATTACGCCATGATCAATAAGATCTACTTCATGAATATAAAAGATATAGTTGATATTCGTAATCAATAATAATTGTTATTATGTTTCAAAAATTCAGTCCCTAATACTTGTAGTGACTTTCCATGCATCATAACAGTGTAAGGTTAACTAGGTGCAAATAATATATCACTGCCAATTACTAGGTCTCGTGTTCGACAAACACGATTCAAATTTAAATTTATTTATTTGCGAAACAAAGGTTACTTGCAGATGTCAAAGTAATAAGATGGTATTCATGACGATAGGTTATCAATGGTCATCTTCGTACAAATTAAATCCATTTGAATAGATAATGTGTTAGTTTGTAAGTAGTACATAGATGACGTAAGTTTTAGTACATTATTTAGTCTTTTTGGTTTTCAGAATAAAAAAATAAGCTATGGCCTTCCCGGGACCATTAGGATTGGAATTAATATTCTATTTCCTATCTAATCATGATTCGTTACTAACATTCGCAAGTCAGTCAGTCAATGCTAAGGACCTAAGAATTCACTATTGCGCTAATAGCAATCAAAAATACAAATGGAAATATGGCACGAGAGAATATTCGCTGAAAGCATAATATAGAGATATTTTAACCAAATATTTCTAACATTTTGCTTTAGATTCCGTTAAGTTAGAACGGTTTATAAAGTCTAAACGGAAATCAAATTACTAATTAAAACTTCTAATCATAACTCTATAATATTTGTAGATATAATATTTATTGTTTTAGTTGAAACTTCGAATTAGGTCACACTGATAAGAAATACAAATATATAACATGATATGAGATTTAGTTACATTTTGAACAATGCATTTAATTTGAAGCAAACACATTCAATAATTCAACTTTGCTTTCTTTAGTCAACTTTATCGTTCGCATGTACGGAGAGACAAAAATAAATGGCGCTATTGATTCGCGATCCTAGCTCTAAATATTGATCAAACTAAACTAAAGGTTGACGCGCAACAGCAACAGAAAAATAAAATTTGGACACTAAATGATTTTTTACTTTACTTTACTTTAAGTTGTAATTTATTTAGTACCTAATTTACTGTAAATTTTCCATTCAATGTTTATGTAATTTTGCTAACTTTCCTGCTTTAATATTTAATATTACTTTTAGCTGTCTAACCCTTTTCAAACAAGTCGCGTAATCAAAGTCGCCCGTCAGCATGAAACCTTATACAAACAATGCCAATAAAATCGTCCTTGAGACAAAGCTCGTTGGAAGTAAGCATTGTTAAACTTGGCATTACATAATGAACTTTTCTGACATTTTATGATATTATATTTCAAACTGTGTACTTACGGCTTTGGCCATGTTGAACATAGCGAGGATGCGGTTCTCGTTCGCCAAGAATGCGTTTGTGTCAACAGTGATGTAGTTGTGAAGCACTGGCATCATGTCCGTGAAGTAGTCGAAGCTCTCAGTCTCGAACACTTGGTACAGAATTTCGAGAACGTTCCACATGTCCGGCGATATGTTCTTCGCTGTTAAACTGCATAGCAGGGACATTGCTTCCTCGTAGTATTCTAATTTAATAATTATACACGTTATTATGGGTAATAAGTTGCAAGGTAATATTGCACAAATTGTAAATATGGTAATAAATACTCACCAACAATGCTGTGCTGGAGAATTTGTGCGACTACACGCAGGACGGTCTTCTCAATCTGCGCCATTATTTCCGGGTTATCTTCCATGGCATTGATAACCGTTTCCAAAGTGTTCAATAGCCCCATAGCTGTGATAGCCTTCTCATCAGTACCGGAGTCTGTTTCGATCACTTTGCTGAACGTGGTCGCAATGTGGTCCGTGATCTCATACGCCATCGGCAGCAACTGCTCAGTGTACAGAGGGACGATCTTTTGCAAAACATTCGCGATATTATCGTTCTCAGTTTCTCGGATGATTTCCAAGAGTTCACTGGTGATTTCCTTGACGTGCGGTTCCACGTACTTGTGCACTTTCTCCTGTGAAGTGAGCAGCATTTGTATCGCAATGGCTGCCTCTACTTTGACGGGGAGCTCAGAGTCGTGGAGCAATGCGTTTATTGTGAGCTGAACCGCTTCAAGCAGCAGCTGGTCGGTCTTGAAACGGACGCTGACAAAGCGTTGGATCACCCAGCAGACGCGAGCACGCATGTGACCGAGAGGGTTCCTGAACTCCGGGAACACGTACTGACTGAGCAGCGAGCTGATCTCATTGCGATAGTTCTTCTTCTTCATAAGAATGTCGTGAAGAGTTCCCACCATGTGTAACGCTCCATCCTTTTGTCTCGGTCCGTACTCCCCGTTCTGGCAAGTTAGCACTTGCATACACAGTTGCATTGTGCGTTCCAACATGTCTTTCCTTTTCCTGCAGGCCGAGGAGAGCAAGGTCTGGGCGGCGATGACGGGAGACACGAAGTCCTCAAATATGTCTAAATTCGTACGAGATATAATTGTGAATAATTGGTATAAAATAGGTCGGTTATGGTTCAAAGTAATCCGCTTATCTAGGAACTTACCGAATTTGATTCGTATGTATTCGTGGGGGTCGGTGGTCCACAGTTCCTCGTCGGCCTCGTTATGAGACAGCATGGGGAAGAGCACGTCTTGTATGATCGCGAACATGTGCGGCTTCAGTAGCTTCCAGGAACTCGCGTGACTGATACTGCGTGGTACCAAATTAATGTAATCACTAAGATATCTTATGTACAACTTTTCAATACTTTAGTGGACTGAGTGACTTGTACTGTTGGAAACTAACTTTAGACTTTGGTAATGAAACTGCAAATATATGTTTATAAATATGACATCTTATTTAAATATAAAAAGTTTCATTTGGATTACTGAATCTAATAAACTTTTGCATGTGGTCCTTGTACTCGGTTGAGCTGTGTATAATCTAGAAAACTTTGTTAAACAACTGTATAGACATGAATACACTATATAGGTAACTATAGATATATTTTATGTACTGTGTAGACTCGTGTCATGTCGATTTCTTACGTAGTCTTACTCTTATTATCAAAGTTTCGTACTGAAAAAGCAACAACTGTGGTAAAACAGCCCGGTGATGCTATAAATCGAACGTAATAAATGGTATTATGGTTTCAGTTGTTTGCACAGTGAACTTAATAGCTTAGCTAATAATACTCGACGGCTAAAGTTGTATGTAAATTGTGCATAGGAATTTGTACTCGGTGCTACGTCCTTTCCTTCTGAGTGTATAGTACTAAGTAGTATCTAAACTAATACATATTATAAAGAGGATAGATTTGATTGTTTGTTCGTAACGAATAATGAATTAATTTTCGAATAAAAGTCATTGAAATGCAATGATAATGTAATGAAACCAATATTAAAATATACTAAAAGTGGACGTAAAGTAACTTGTCCAGTAAGATTTAATTTTTTTAAGCTAACTAGGCAGCACCATAAGCGATGTACTTAGGCGTCACTGGCGCCTGGGTATAGGCTATATTTGATCCCGGTATACCCACGGGAAAGAGAACTGCGCAGGTAAAATCGCGGGGCGCTGCCAGTCTTTTATAGTATATACTTCTATTTTCGTTGAAAATGTTTAACGTTTTTTTGTATATCACTTAATAAAGCTACACCCTTTCCTTTATTTTGTTCATATAGTTTTGTTAGATTTATTACTTTACTTTTTGATGTTAATATCATACCAGACAATGCTGATACAACCATAATTGGTTACATATCAGAAAAGTTCTTTAATGTGTACGAGTATATTCTGTTTCAATGTTTAATAATGTTAAACTGTTGTTGTGTCTTTTTCAATAAATAAACCAGATATCGAGCCAGCAGTTTATATACTTTATCAATGTTTAGACTACACAGCGAAAGACGTGGGATATCAAATTTCAAATTAAAGATCAAGAGCGAAAAGCGAGACTAATAAAATATTTTTTCTACAAATTTTCCACGTACTGAAACCTATAAGTTAGGGTGGAGCTAACAGGAAAATTAATAAAAGAAATTGTGCTTGTCAAAGAAATTGTATCGTCAAACGATTTCAATAGACTTCTAAGCATTTATATGATATCCAATCAAAGTAGCACGCCTCAGTATAATGAATAGGGAGCGCAATTCAATAACTCAAATTGTGGGATTGGAACACGAGTAGGTACTCGATATCAATCTCGTTATTGCGCATGACGTTATAACTCTCAGTGCGGGGTACTTCCAATAGATGCAAGTATTGATCTGTGAAGATATAGGACGGGTCACAGGACGATGCAGAGGGGGTGCGGGGATGCACTAAAACTAGGGCATCCGGGCCGCGCCTAACCTGCCATTTCTGCGAATCCTAGATCGATCGAGACACGCCCGTCGCCCACGTATATTTATTCCTCACTTCTCCAGACAGATATTTTTCTATAAGAAAATAACAGTCAACAAGTTGCTATGCGAAGCTCTTCAAACACAATAATGTTAAAGAAATATCCCACCAAAAACATTCTGTAAAAAACTAGCCAAGTCTCGATGGAGCTGCTTGTTTAACTCTAAAAAGTAATGAAATCTAGACAGACTCGTGCCAAGTCTAAGGTTCCTTACTGCGATTTCTTTATTATTATAGTTAATGTTGTGTGACTTGGCCGTTGAACATTGTTTAAAAGGTTAGTAGTAGGTACATGTCAATTTTGTTTACACGTAATGTTATAACATTATTAAAATACGCAGCTTTATCAAGCCTACAATTGACTGGATATTGAATCAACATTTTTCAAGTGGCTATAATTAAGCAAATTTTCTATCGTCAATGGATTGGTTCTGGATTTTTTAAGATTGGTGCAATAGCGTCATGGAGCACCTAGTTTTGTACCCTTGTGTACATACATGTGTACCCTTCAACGGCCAAGTCACACAACATTAACTATAATAATAAAGAAATCGCAGTAAGGAACCTTAGACTTGGCACGAGTCTGTCTAGATTTCATTACTTTTTAGAGTTAAACAAGCAGCTCCATCGAGACTTGGCTAGTTTTTTACAGAATGTTTTTGGTGGGATTTCATTTCTTTTTGTTAAAACTTGTTTATATTGATTTATTTTATTAGATTTTCTTATTTGACACACTTATTTTTTAGGAGTAGTATTATATTATTAAGCGCCCCGCGGTTTCACCCGCGTAGTTCCCGTTCGCGTTTCCGTGGGTATTTCGGGATAAAAAGTATCTATACATAAATAGTTTTTAAGCTACCTCCCCACAAATTGTCAGCCAAATCAGTTCAGCTGTTCTAGAATTATAATTCCCGTTCCCATTCCCGTGGGAATTTCGGGATTAAAAGTTTTCTATGTGCTACTCCTGGTTCTAAGCTACCTCCCCACCAATTTTCAGCCAAATCAATTCAGCCGTTCTTGAGTAATAAATTCCCGTTCCCAATCCCGTGGGATTTTCGGGATTAAAGTGTTCTATGTTCTTGTCCTGGTTCTAAGCTACCTCCCCACCAATTTTCAGCCAAATCAATTCAGCCGTTCTTGATTTTTAAATTCCCGTTCCCAATCCCGTGGGAATTTCGGGATTAAAAGTATCGTATGTCCTTTTCCTGGTTCTAAGCTACCTCCCCACCAATTTTCAGCCAAATCAATTCAGCCGTTCTTGATTTTTAAATTCCCGTTCCCAATCCCGTGGGAATTTCAGGATTAAAAGTATCCTATGTCCTTTTCCTGGTTCTAAGCTACCTCCCCACCAATTTTCAGCCAAATCAATTCAGCCGTTCTTGATTTTTAAATTCCCGTTCCCAATCCCGTGGGAATTTCGGGATTAAAAGTATCCTATGTCCTTTTCCTGGTTCTAAGCTACCTCCCCACCAATTTTCAGCCAAATCAGTTCAGCCGTTCTTGATTTTTAAATTCCCGTTCCCAATCCCGTGGGAATTTCGGGATTAAAAGTATCCTATGTCCTTTTCCTGGTTCTAAGCTACCTCCCCACCAATTTTCAGCCAAATCAATTCAGCCGTTCTTGATTTTTAAATTCCCGTTCCCAATCCCGTGGGAATTTCGGGATTAAAAGTATCCTATGTCCTTTTCCTGGTTCTAAGCTACCTCCCCACCAATTTTCAGCCAAATCAGTTCAGCCGTTCTTGAGTTACAATTCCCGTTCCCATTCCCGTATAATTCCCGTTCCCGTTCGATTATCCTAGTTTTTATAGTTTTCCCTTTATGTGGCCATTAAACCCTAACTCTGTACCAAATTTCAGCTCTCTAGGTTTATGGGAAGTACTAGTTCTATTTTGATGATCATGAGTGAGTGAGTGAGTGAGTGAGTGAGTGAGTGAGTGAGTGAGTGAGTGTCTAAAATGCGAAACTTTGCTTTCGCTTAACTTGGGAACTAAATGACCTACAGACTTGAAATTTTATTTTAAGTATGTGATAGTATAGATTACTGGATGACGAAAATTTCAGCGTTCTAGTCTTATCCAGAGGTAGTCAAATAGGGGCCTGAAAATGCGGCGAAATGGTTCCTGTAAAGGATGGTACGGCAGTGTTTGCTTCGCGCTCGACTTGGCGGGGGGCACTGCCGTGCCCCCAGATAAGAAAAAATATTACGTAATTAATTTGATTTGTGTGGGTTTATAAACTTTTCAATTGTAAAAGCAATAATCATAATTGACGGATAATTTCCAAGGATTCTTGTCCTTGAAACCAAGTTCCTACAAACTACGGAATTAAATTTGCGAGAAGAATTTATATCATTGTTTTAGGCAGCGTCGCGTCATTTATTTTAGAAAAAAGAATGAACGATCTAATAAATTAGCTATGAGGATTATAAAGAATACTTTTTCTGTTTTTAAAGGACTCTTAATCTTATTTGTACGCGTTGTCTTTTGTCGTATTTAATGGCCTCAAAATGGTGTCCTTCTTGGACTCACTCCAAAAGCCTATATAACACACCCTTAGCAATAAGCACGAACTATCGGCCTAAATAACAGTACAAAGCAAATTACAATTATTTGCGATCATTATCATATTACGAGCCATTAACAAAGAATTACAATTATGTACGTTTACAAATTATTCTGTAATTTTTTGAACACGTATTTACTTGTTATGGTATTCGATAGAATTATAAAAACTCACACAATTTTCTATACATTAAGAAAATAATTTATCAAAGATTCTTACTTATTTTCCGATAAAAATTTCTTATTCAAGAAATGGTTTAAAACAAATTAAATAATCGACTTACATACGACTGCGCTGTAGTTAAAACAAGGCTTATAAGCCTCATAACATAAATTAGAATCACCTATATCTAGTCTAAGGTTATCTACGTAACCTATCTAGACAGACGTATTATTAAGTAGAAGCGACGCGACTTCATTTGTATTGATCACGCTCTCTTAAATAGATATTAGGTACATTTTATTTACCAAAGAGTAGTAGATACCCTCCGGCGTTAATTACGTTGAAAGCAAATACGTTCGTGTTATTTTTTCCTCCGATTTGATGGAAAATTCCCAGCTAATAGGGATGTCGACTGGGTAAATAAAATGTAATTGTATTTTGTTTCGTAGTTTTATTTTTTTGTTTTTTGATTGAAATTATTAAAAATGACTTAAATAATTAAAACGCATCAAAGTTGAAGAGCTGGGGGGCTTGTGATGTAAATTTTAAGTAACCGAACTGTGACGTTTACGTGTACGAGTTTTCTATATTCTGTATCGTCTTATTTGTTTGCATTAAAAAGGACAAAAATTGTGTTTTTTGGAAACCTATCTGGCGGACTAATTAGATTTATTTTGTACTACCCTTTTCTGTTTACTTTTATATAATGTATTCAGAAATGAAAGGCATGCCACCTCTTGTAGCGGGGCGATGAGGAGATTCTCTCACAATACGGAGCATGATGTCTCGCAGTTTTACCTTACATGGACAAGAGCAATGTTAACATTCAAGTGACTTACCAATGGTCTATGTAGCTGAGTGTCTGTTGCAGAACTCGTGGAGACACATAGACTTTGTTGCGATACTGATCCAGGATACCGAAAAGCACCTCCAATATGCCACCAGTGAACGTGGTTAGGTACCACTCCGCAAACTGGACGTATTCCTCGCGGGCGTTTATCGGACTGCCATATCTAGTAATACATTTATATGTTAGAATAAAAATCAATAACATCTCATTTAATTAATATTCAATTAAATGTATTTAAAATATTGACCTTTCAAATAATCTATACAGAATATGTATTGCCCATTTCTTAACTTTCCACCACGGAAGGTCTATGCGTTCATCCTCCTCAACTTGCAGAGTGTGTTCCGGAATTGGCTGGTTGAGCACAATTCTTAGGATTTCCATCCACTTTGTGAACACCTCATTTGTGATCAAGTCCAATGACAATGTGTACTAAAATAAAATTATTTATTTATTAAAATGTACAATTGTGGGTAAAGTAGGAGATAGGAATATTAATAGTGTGTACAAACCTTAACTAAAGCAAAGTAACATTTAAGGACTTGCTTTTGGATGAGCATAGACTCTGCAGACTGGTCCGGTTGAAGAGTGACAATCACATTATACATCATTGGCAGAAGCATGTTCATAGCCTCATTTAGTGGAACCCGCTTGTCGCCCGATTGGTACTCGTATGTTTTGATCAGATTGTACAAGCACAGGAGGGCTCCCATCCAGTTTGAGGGATCGGGGTTCGTGAGGAAAATGTGAACTTTGTCTACTACTTGAGTCCATTTATTGGGGAAATCGCTCTTTATTATTGTTTTTAGGCATAAGCACAGCTGCACTCTGACCAATTCAGGAGCTTGAACAACTGCTTCCACAATAATGTCTCTGATCATTCCTCTGTCTTGTTCATGGATGCAGTATGGTATAATTTCCCCTTCTTCAGGTTCTCGATCTTGCCAGGAGCCAGTGATCTGGTTCTTTAGGAATATGGCACCAGCTTGTCTTACTGGCATTGGTACATCATTTTGCATAACAACTTGTAGCAGTGTTGGAGCGAAGCCAATAATTTTTTGGATCTGCAATGTTCCTTTATGTTATGACCAGTTCTAGTAGATTTTAAATTTTAATTCATTATGTTAAACAGAATCAGTTTTATAATTATCTAACCACTTCAAAATAAATTCATGTTATGGCTGCCCCTATAATAATATCTAAATTGTAACTAATACTTTATGGGATTGATGCCGGAAAACAATTAAATACAATTTGATTAAAAAATATTTTTCCATAAAACTTATATGGTTGTAGGAATATATAAAAATATGATTGCACCAGCAGCTGACTTTATTACCATAAATATTTTTTAGACTGTGTCTAATCAATTAATATTTTTTGTAGTAATTGTAATTAGTGATTCATAGTCATTAAAATGAGACCATACATTGAGGGCGCAAATATTGGTAGTAAAAACGTAATAACTTAAAAATAAGTAACCATAGAGCATCTGCATAAAAGTTAACTACTTGAACAGTGCATGTTAGTAGAAAGTGGGTACACTAAATAAATGATTGCAGGATATTCTCAATAGAAACATGCAATATCTCACACAGCACAGTATGGTAGCAATCTCTAATGGGATTCAAGTATTGGGTCAAATCAGTCATATTTAAATAATAGAACATACAGAGCTAACTTATTCAAGAAGTAAACTGAAGATTTCCTATTTAAATATTTAAAATTTCAAGTTAGGCGTGGCACTTTGACAGTATTACATATATTATAGTGAATGTAAAAATATGTACACGATAATTCGATTTAGTTTAAAAAATCGTTTATATGTATAACAATTCGATGTTGTATATTTAAGTATTTCTTTTAAATAATTGTAAATTTCGTTGTTGTTCTACAAAAATCCTATTGTATTTTATAAAGGCTTGCTCAATTCTGAGTGGTATTCGCTACCATCTGCGGTAGTGAAAACTGAGTGGGTATGAGCTAATATTACTGTCAGAATAAAGTGGATTTCGCTATCTTTGCGGGTAGAATACTACGTGGTATACCGTCCGGTTACTTTTACCCACAGCGGCAGCGAATACCACTCAAATCATTCTGGCCGCGGAACTTGAAAATACCTGAGCGAAACCCGCGCGGTATGTACTTGTACCTACAGCGGCAGCAAATACCGCTCATGTATGAATAGGCCTTAAACCAAGTAGCAGTTTAATACACAACTGTTAAACAGCTAATGTACTAATGCTCATACAGAGATGCAAAATCTGTAATGTTGTGTTAACCGACTTGTGGAAAGAAATATGTACTTGTATGAAAATGTGGAAACAATTTAAGTCAATTTTATTTCAGAGCAAACACAAGTTAGTTACATAATAAGTGTTAGATAAGAATATACATTAAACATTCATGCAAAATTATCAATTTATTTTGTGAGCAAACCACAAAACATTTTTGGCAGGAAGTTAAATGAATATTTTAATAAAATAACAATAAAACTTGTTTCTTAACAATCCTGGTGATGAATTTTCCTCCAAATACAGTTTTTCAGACAATTGAAATCTAATCTTAGAGACTTACACTTTGAAATGCTTTATCCCAATGTTGGAATAATATTCAAACTAATATTGTAAAAGTATATTTGATACCGATCATTGGAATAGGTAACTGGCAAAACTGCTGTGCACAGCGAATTATCAAAATAAGATTTTAATTTTTTGAGGGTAGGTTAAGTATTAAATTTTTAATTTTACTTTCATTCAATAATAATTAACACTATGAGCTATCCAACATATTATCCAACTAGTTTAATTATTAAACTGGTATTAGCTAGACTTGTATGTTAGCATGATGTTCTGTAGTGTTTAGCGTTCCATGATATGAGCTATCCAACATAAAATAAATTTTTCAACTCAACCAAGTAACTAATGATTAATTTTCTTTGTTTTATTCAACCTCTTCAGTAGCGCTACCCATTTTCTTTCTCCACACATTAGACAGACTAGTAGATAATGTTTATTAAGCTATTATTGGTATGATGGCAGAGTGGTCACCATGCCGGACTGCCTTCCGTAAGGTTGCGGGTTCGATTCGGGTGGTGAATATTTGTGTGAACCACAAATGTTTGTCTAGGTCTAGGTGTGTGTGTGAATGAGTGTGTGCATAGTTTCTGATAGTCTAGATACAAGCTTTGAGCTTAGTTAGGGATCAGTTACTATAATGAGAAGATGTAGTGAATGATTATGTTATGTTATTCATTCATTCCTGTACTGTGTAAGCTTTTATATAAAACGATTCTATGTATCACATGTTGAAACCACTTGTAGCAAAGTCAGCGGTCAAATTTATTCACCGCAATACTATCCAATATGGAAAAGGATAAGTATACACTTCCAATGTAATTTTATTTAAAAAAAAAATAATGAAGCAGAATAAACATATTATTGTTATATTATAGTTTTCTCTAAGAACCAAGTCCTACATATGAATGTGATAATACTATCAGAGTGTTATCAATTGTAGGAAATTGAAAAATCATAACAAAAAATATTAAAAAGATTGTGTTACTTAAACGAAGAAACGTCTTGTGTTAACCATAGTGTTAATACTACAACTTTAGAACCTATTTTGTATCTCGGTTGTGACTCTTCATGAAACTTACAAAACAATCATTGGAATGTAAAACAAAATTTACATTAAACCAGAATTAACACATTAATTTAAGCACATTCAATTACCTAAAAGAATATCTAAATATAGATCTAGAAAGATTTAAAAATATTTGAGGGTATGTATATACTTCCTTTGTTATGAAAATTCTATTATTAACGCGATGTTTAGATTTTAATTAGTAGTGATATTGAAGAGATTGGTTTAAATTATTTACTGTATGCTACTAAATAATAAATCAATTTATTTCCTCAAATTAGTTGAAACTTAAATTTATTTGAGAAGTGGGGGAAGATGCTTCCAGCCGCCAAAATATATGCAACACTCGAATTTGTAAAAATCAATGAATAGTAAATAAGTTAATACACTTTCATTAAAGTTTGGCATAAAATTCAACTTAACGGAGCTGTGAGCTACATGAAAAAGTTTTGGTGGCTGGTAAGTAGTATCCAACATGGTCGCGGAGAACCCTGACCATGTGGGGCCGCCATAAACATACCGTGTTCAGCTGTTCTTCTGCTTGAGCCCTCTGATTTGGATCGATAGTGGCACGGAGAAGTTCTATAAGCTTTGCAGAATCCATGGTGTCTGGTTGATTTTCACTAAATTATTTTCTTGGCAGTGAAGAACACGCCGGCACCGGGAGTAAAACGGAAGTAAAAAAAGAATGATATAAAATATTCTGCTGCCGTTTCATCTACACTTTTTGGTTATTTGTTCATTCAACCATAGACAATTGACAATGATATTGAAATAAAACTGCTATTCACTATCAAACTTTCAAACATAAAGAATTTCATACATTACTAACAGTTGTGTTTTTTAATTTTATTTTATTTATTTAAGGGTTACACCAAAATTATTTACACAAAACATTCAATAAAATTACAACTATAGTCTTATACAGTGTGCAATACTTTTAAAGGTGCAATCAGTATTCATTAAGCATTCGATGCTATCTGTTATCCTAACTTTATTATTATAGAGGGCCATAAACGATCGTCACTATCCAATGTCCTCTAATAAATCACATCACAAGGCAAATAAAAAATACGTTGCCCTCACAAAGCTGCTCTTTTACGGCCGTTCCTAATATTCGATCTGTCTATGATCTTGCTTGCCTTTGTACATTGGGAGATATCTAGAAAATTTATTATAGTTTTGTGGTAAATTTTACGGAAAATCTACAACCTGAGACTACAACATCTACAGATTTGATATTTGACATTCCGAGCCGAGCGAAGCAAAGCCCTTCTACACCCGGCCGCACACCAAAGCAACAAATATTTTTAGACAGCAAATGTTTTCAAGCAACAATTTTCCCTATACATTTGACGAGAAGCAAAAATATCTTCGGTGAGCGTACTATGTAAATAAATAAATAAATATGTAGGTAAATAAATATAAGGGGTAATAGGTACTTGTTTCTCACACCAAAGCAGGGAACATTTGTTCCCTGTTGAACATAACTTTGGTGTGCGGCCTGGTTATTGCAACAATTTATATAGTTTTGTGTCAAAGGTTTTGTGGTAGTACATTTTACAGAAAAGCTACACATTTGACATTGTTATTAGAATTATTATTCATAGTGTGCAGAATCGTTAAATGTCCATCGTCGATCGTTGAAGGTGTAGTGTAGAGGTATAATTTTTAGGATTGAATTGACTGACCAATAGCAATTGTGCAAGAGAGATACCGCTACGTAAAAGATCCTCTTTGTCTCGAACATCATTTAATGAAGAGACAAAAGCTAGTTATTTTTACATGTATCGAGCTAGCACTCTGTCTGATAAATAATTAATATTCTTGGGTTTAATTAAAAAATCGAATAAATAGTAAGTTCCCTTATTAAGATACCTATTTTGTGTTAATTAATTTGGCTAAACATTCTTTGAAGCCTTCACCTCTCTCTCTATTTATTTTTGAAACTGTAAATTAGTAATCATAAATTACCTAAAATCTATAAATTATCTAGCTTGTCTATAGTTAGTTTGTGTTGTGAATTTGTTTGTGGAAAGTGTAATAACATTTTTTGCAAATTTATTTATTGTTTTTTCACAAAATTAATTGTTATTGTGTCCATACAAAAAGCAAAATTTAATGCTGCAGTAAAATTCTAACGTGTAAAATTTAATCAGAAAATCCGTATTGTAACATCATCCAGAATGGTTAATTGCAATAAAACAATATTTATTCGTGAAATGAGTGGTCAGGCTCGGTACTTAAATTGAGAATCGATTTTTAAAATGCGATACAACAAGCATGAGTTATTTGCGCTGGCATCACAAACCTCCCAGAATTTTGATCGGGAGGGCGTAATGATATTGAAGGAACGCCAGGATGGATTTTTTCGGAGAACAGAAGGTTGGTGATTCTTTATTTCTAATTAATCAGTAATTCTTGTAATTCTATATGTTAGCTCTTAATAATATAGAAGTAATCCTACATTTTTACTTCTGTTCATGAAGTATTCCATTTTCGAACAAAGATCGATCGAAAATAGGCTTGTTAAAAAATGTTAACAAAAGGGCGACTATTTTCGTTTCGTAAGGTGTCTGGTGACTTTTCATGACCTCTAAATCAGGTAATAAAAAAGTAGCTTAAAAATTGTGATACCCTGTTAATGCATAGCTTCATAATATAGAAATTATACATAATAGAGTTCCTGTAGAAAAAAAAACATATTTGTGTTTATTCCTGATTAGTTGCGCCCTAATAGGTACATGAGAAATCAGATAATAAACTGTATGTGTAGGTACCAATATTATTCCAATCCATTTAGATGTTCAGTATCAAACTTATTAAATTAATATCTGTAGTGATTGATAAAAAAACAAATGTTATCTCCTATCTGTTTTTTTTTCTCTAACAAGTTAATAAGTTAACACAGTTGGGCATAGCCCTTTATTATATCACTAACAGTGTAGATAACGGACTAAGTAGGTACTTCTCCTCTAGGTTTCAAGTGTTAATTACACTGTATTGGGGACAATACAATGTAATTAACACTTGAACAATAAGAGAGGGATCTGATTGTAATTTTTTTTCATTTGAGAAAAATAAAGTACTATAACTAATAGTTAATAATTAAAGTAGGTACTTATTCTAACACTAACACTTCATACCCTTTCATAGAGTTCATATAATGATCTCAGTCTATCTCTAATTTTTGGTAGTAAAATTAATGGCTTATTCCAATCTGTCTGACAATTAGTTCAATCATCTAACTACTTGGACTAAAATGTTCCAAATAGTTAGCCCGAGATGTCGAACTATTTGGACACACACATTTTATTCCAAGTAGTCTGACTGCTAGTGAAGAACAAGTCAAAGTAGTTAGATGATCAAACTACTTGTCGGACAGATTGGAATAAGCCAAATTAATTTGACTTGATAATGAGATTATAGAGATTGGGTGTGTTTGGACACACTTTGATCTTAATAATCTTAGTAAGGTTGTCAAAATAAGCTAAGTCGGTGAAAGAGGTATTTGTCCCGGTGGTATTTGTGATTCAATGAGGGAAGTACTTAAAGCAATCGTATAACGGATTGAATATTCTCTATAAAATATTTGACTAATGTTTGTTGTTTTATGACATGAGTTTTCAAATTATCGAATACTTCTTTTACCTTTGCCACTTTTACAATTTGGAAAAAATATTCATTCAATGAGTCATTTGATGATGTTTAAATGTTAACTTTGTTGCCCCATTGCACTTCTGACATTGTGTGTGTGCTGTAAAATCAAAAGATTGTGTTCAAGCCAAAAGTGATGATTTGTAGATTCTGCCCACTATAGGTACTAGGATTACTATGTGCTCCTTTTTTTGTCAGTGATTTTGTTCAGCCATTTATCAAAATTTTGTCTACTGTGCCCCAACACCTGCACTCTGGATGGCTTAAACGAGGCCAAAGATGCTGCTATTGCCTTAGCAAACTACTACTATGTACTATCTTAGTTCGGCTGACCACACCCATTAAAAGTGTTAGTGAAAATATACCATCTGTTTTTGGTATTTGAAATGAATCACTTCTATTTACCTAAAGCAAGTACTTAATCACCATTGTGATGTACACATATAACTAAACACTTGTGATAAAGTAAATATTTTTCTTCAAAATTTTAGTATGTAACTCTTTACTCTGCCAACGGTTTTGTTCCTTTGTTGTTTGGTTTTATCATATTCCATTCTATAGATTTATAATTGGATAGATTTAGAAATAAGTTTGAAATAGGATGAAAGTACTGTGTCCTTAAATAACTAGATCTCTCATCTCCCAATTTGGGTCCTTTGTGCGTGCTGCGATATTTTAAGTCAAACCAGCTGTTGAACTGTTGGGAGTTCTTTGTTGTATCATATATTTTACTAGCTGTGCCCCGCGGTTTCACTCGCGTATATCACAATCCCGTGGAAATCCTTTCTTAGCGGATGCCTATGTCATAACATCTACCTGCATGCTGTGCGTTAATAGATCAGTATGTCAGTCAGTCACCATTGAGTTATATACATAATATGTATATATACATATTATGTATTAAGTATGTACCTATATTTAGAATGTTCTATTTCGTTAAATAATTTTGTTGGTGAGCCTGAATTAATATTGCTTTCTTTCATATTATTGTGAATTGTGTTTGACAGGGCCTCCCTTATTTTCATTATGACGCATTTCATTTCTTGTCGACGTCCCATGGCGTTGGAACGCGGGATTGAAAACTTATTTATTCAGTGTATTCCAGAGATTTACGCAACATTTACACAGACGTCACTCAATACGTTTAACATTACATTTAGGTTTCATTTGTATTATTTATAAGGATTTGTTTAAAATTCATATTGAATTAATCATTAGATGTTACATTGGGGTGTCGAAGCTTGTAGAATATTTGAATATTTGGTTGTCTATTTCGTTTTATTACGATCGTTTTATCAAGATCTCTGTATTATTTAGCTGCATAGATCAAAATAGTGATAGAATTGGTTTCATATCTTTGCTTTGAGATTTGGCGCTCGAGTTTTACTTTTCAACTGCCTATTCAAGTATCTTCACATGGGTATTTAGATATTTTCTTCACTTGTAAGTTTATTTATGGTGTAGGATCTGTTACCCTATATATATTCGCTGAGAGAGAGAGAGAAAGAGAGAGAGAGAGACTCATATACCAATTATACCAATGATTAGGGCCCCATAAGGAACAGCTTCATAAGTTCTTAGTCATATAGGGAACAGCATCATAACTAAAAACAATACTTGTTTTCAGGCTGTACAGTCCGCTGGTTTCGTCTAAGAGGAAATCTATTATTCTACTTGAAAGGCCCCGAGCAGTGGTACGAGCCTATGGGAGTGATTGTACTTGGTAATCATCAGATCACCACACAGAATCAAGACGAAAACGGACATTGGCCTTTTCAGATTGGTAATTTATTATTATATTTTACTTATACATATAAACTTGAAATGTTTGATAACTATGTATCTAGTTTCTTAAACTATTCAGCTTTATAACTTAGATACATATAGGTACCTATTTAGATATATCTTCGTGGTGTTCTATAGCCTATTCCCTATAGTCTTTCTCGATAATTCTTGAAATTGATACATCCTACTAATATTATAAATGCGAAAGTTTGTATGTCTATGAGTTTGGATGTTTGTAACCCTTTAACGCAAAAACTACTGGATCGATGTAGATTAAATTTGGTACACATGTTCCTTATAACTAGGAATAACACATAGGATACTTTTTATCTCGAAATTCCCATGAGATTGAGATTAACGCGGGTAAAACCGCGGGACGCAGGTAGTTTCAAAAATATTTTCTCTCAAATCGAACCAGTAGTTCTTGAGATAAGCATTTAAACAAACAAACAAACTCGTCAGCTTCACAATATTGTATATCTATACATATATACGATATTATATCTTTTTTTATACTTTACTATAGCGATATTTTTTTTTAACCTCTATTGATCTCTAGGTTGGGATAACGGCGTTTGTTATCGTCTAGCTACATTTCACGAGTCAGAACGCACTCTCTGGTTGAAGGCGATACAGTTGGCTCCCTACGAGAGCATCACTTCCAAGATGGCCGAACTGAAGACGCGTTTGAATTCAATCAGACCAGTTATTGACATCGATACGTACAGACAGCAAAAAGGTGTTGTCGCTGGTGAGTTTTGATTATTATTTATTGTTTTAATATAAAAAATGTATAAGTTTTAAAGTTTATACCTTTGTGTAGGTGCAATATGTTAATTCTATGGGCCTATTTCACCATCTTCAAGTGTGTAGGTGCAATATGTTAATTCTAAGGGCCTATCAAGTAACGTTCCGAGTTGCTCACATGTTTTGTCTTTGTCACTTGATATGAAGTAAGAAAGAGACAAAACTAACTTTACTTGAAGGTCGTGAAATAGGCCCTAAGAATTATTAATTCTCAATAAAGCAAATTGGCTATAGTTTGCTGTACAAGTACATGTATTAATTAAATTACATATTTTTTATAAAAGAAAAATCCTTCATTATTCTATCAATTTTAATTTTTAATTCTCCTACAAATTATGAAAGAGCAAATCGTTTGATATATTTACCGATATTAATGGCTTCTGCAGACTAATATTACGATAACGATTATCAAATTAATATATTAATTAAAAACGCACTTATCGAGAAAAAAGTATTAATTAAAAACACACCAATTCAGATAATATTGTATCGAGTAATGTTTACACTTTAAAGTATTTCGTATCGATACGGGAAACTAGTTATTTTGAACACACTATGAACATAAGCCAGTAACGTTTGGATAACATGTCAAGGTTGATTCAACTGACTCATGTGTTGTTTGAGATTTTTACTTGGTAAATAACTCAATGTATCAAGCGTTTCGGTATTCGCGAGCCTATACGATTGGGTATTAAACAGATAGCAAACTTAAAGATATTTTGGTATAATTCAAGTGTACATCATCATTAATTTTAGAGTAGGGCTCTTGTCGATGTAACCTGCAATTGAGTATTTGAAAAAAAATAACTACTGATTTTTTAAATGTATTTTTATACTTTATATTTAATTATATCGATATTTAATGTTAAAAACTTTAATAATGTTTTTTTAAACTAATTAGAATCAATTAAAAATTGATAAAATTTAAATAAAAATCACGTGACTGTGAACGCGCCACAATTGGTTGTCATGTTTGTGACGTCATAATGTTATAGTAAGTGTATGGTACAGCGTAGTAACTATTTAGTAATCTATGGTACAGCGTTCGCAACAATAATCAAAACTAACATTATGACGTCATAGACAGCTATCGGCGTGTTCTCGGTACTGGATTTTAATATATTTTTTTAATTTAATGTAACTTTTTAATTATTGCAAAGAATAAAAAAACAAAATTAGTTTGTTATAAAACTTTTATATGATCTTTCCATTTAACACAAAACGATTTTTTTTTCAAATACTCAATTCCCTCCATCGTTACAAGTCTACTACTAAAGCATTTATAGTGGAATAATTTCTAAATACTTCTAAGTGTCTCCATTGCTACTAAGTGTTTTGCTATTCACAAGCTTATAAGATTAGCTATTAAACAGAAAACAAATTTAAACATATTTTCACTTTAACTCGGTAAATATACAGGGTTATTGGTTAAGTCGACCTATTCCCGTCAAGGGCGTGTAGTTTACATCGTTTCTGACTGATTTCACCATGAAACACCCTACCCTAAACTTAGGTTTAGGGTAGGGTGGTAACTAACACTCTCAATTTATTTGTTTTTATAAAAGTCACCGGATCTTCGGCTATAAGCTTGGATATTTTCAAATGCGCATGTCTTATTATTACTATTACTTGATTTTTACGTTTATAATAAGGTGCTTTGTGACCCCAATAACCAATATTGTACCTAAAATAAATAAAAAAGTAGTTGTAGACGATAAAAACTTTTAAAAAATAATAACAATCAGAAGTTTATTTTTCTTTCAAGGATATCTAGAAAAAAAAAATGGCATCTGTTTGGCAGATATACCTAAAAATATCTACGTTTCATCGGCTATCCAACGAGCTATAACAACTTAGGGTTTTATCGAAATTTTGTACAAAACATGTAGTTTTATAGGCCGGGGAGGTTAAATAAAACAATAGGTCAGCATACAGAACAAAATACTAAACTTATTAAGCTTTTAAGTACTACACACACCATTTTTAGTCTAAATTTCATGTTCGACATGTCCGCCCCTGCGTTGCACACATCTTCGCATTATTTTGCGAAGACTAGTTTTCACTACTCCAGTAGTTAATTTTGTTCTTATTTCATTGGCCGCATTAATGATTCTGTCTCTCAGTACTTCAATTGATGAAATTGGGTTGGGCTCACTGTACACGAGACTCTTTATGTACCCCCACGCATAAAAATCCATGGGGGTTAAGTCCGGACTTCTGGCTGACCAGGATATAGGCCAATTTCGTCCAATCGATTTGCCTGAATGTGTGGATGGGCATTATTTCCAATCATTCAATTGGGCCTTACTTTCTCCCCGACAATTTAAATGGGAAAAACTATGTGAAATTTTTTTTACCTCTACGTAACTACGTAGAGGTAAAAAATGTTACACATTATTATACTTAACTAAGTATAATAATGAATAGTTCAAAACGTAGTGTAATGTGGGATTATTTCTAATATTACATAATAATACAAGTTTATTATTAAATAATTTATTTCAGCTTTATGACTAAATACTACATATTTTCCCTATATCCCGCAGACATGAACGAGGTTCCTCTATGCGAGCTCGCGTTGTCGTGCGACAACCTGCTTTGCGACACTCATGGCAAGCCCCCGTCACCGGTTGTCGTCATTTTCGTACAACATCCTAAAGGGCAACTGGTGCGGTATGGGTCTACGGAAATTGTTGAGGTGATATTTTTGATTATATTTTTTATATTTAAGTATATTTTCTTCTTCATATTCTAACCTCATATTCTGTGTCGTACTTATATAATTGAGGTTGGTTTTTAGTTTAACCAATCTTTGGAATCTTATTATATTTGACTACATTTTCTTCTTACTAACCTATTTCTGATCTCTAATTGGGGTCGATTTTTTGTTCAACTAGAATGTGGCGGAATGTTAAACGACAAGAAAATACAGACTATATTCAATTCAGCCTATATTGTCATTCAGAAGTCTATTAAAACTAAAAATCGACCCCAATTACAAAACACAGGTTCAAACGAGGACTGTTTATTTATCATTTCTTGTAACTTCTCATTTCTTGTAAAATCTTACTCAATAAACCTTCTTTTTGTACAGACATGCAGCAATCCTTGTTTCTCCAAGACGATACTGTTCAAAGCCAGCGACGGTCTGACTGGTGACGTCATGGTCCGTATAGCCGTGTGTGACGTCAAAGAACGGGTCAGCGAGACTACAATCCCTATGGGATACACTTCCATTAGTCTTAGCACGATACAGGTCGGTTTATCACTACATAGTACATAACATTAAATTAAAAATTTAAAAAACCCCCAACACAATTACTTTCAAACCCCCATAACTTTTAAACGGGTCAACCGATTTTTATCAAACATGTCGAAGAACACTGGCACGTAAGTCCCCTTTAATACAAAAAAAAACTAAATTCAAATCGGTTCATCCGTTCGGGAGCTATGATGCCACAGACAGACAGATACACACACACACACACACACACACACACACACACACACACACAGACACGTCAAACTTATAACACCCCTCTTTTTGCGTCGGGGGTTAAAAATAAAGTCGCTTCCCGCTATCTATCCGTATGTATACTTAGAGCTTTAAAACTACGCATCGGATTTTGATGAAGTTTTTTTAAGGCTATGGTTTGCCATGAGTTTGGCGCTCCCTTTATCCCTGCAGCGTTACGTGCAAAACTAGCAATCTGTTAAAACTCCGTTTAAAATATATGGAAGGGCGTACTAAACCGATATGCCGCTCAGTCGGCTGCTAACAGCTTGCCTACTGGGGACGCAGCGTAATAATGATGCAAGATTTTTAACATAATTTTATCCCCTTATGTTTATCTATTAAAGCGATAGCTACGCCGGTGAAACAGCGGGGCGCTGTTAGTTCTAAATTATATTAAAAACTGTCCCCCATGATTTAACTTAATATATACTAATTTATTGATATTTCTGCCAACAGGAAGCGCAAAGACTGAGAGTAGCGTTACAGACAAGAGACAACAAGACTGTCGGCTTTGTTACCATTAACGGATGGAGTCTAGAACCTTCTTACATCGGCTCGAGTCCCACACACGGCAACGATCGGAACAGTATAGATATACCACAGAAGATGTTGTGCCATAGACGATCACAGTCACTACCTCCTAGACTGGGGTTGAAGCTAAAGTTTCCATCATACGGCACTCTTATTAAGCAGAACTTTGTGAACAGTCATCAAGTGACGTATAGGTTCCATTCGGGTCTTGGTGGAGATATTACGGTGCACGAAGTGATGGCAGAGGCTAAGCTGTGCTTCCAAATGCCGATACAGTTGCTGTAAGTACACTTATGAACTCAATTACGATTGTAAATCTGTGACAAAAATTAGTCACATTTTTTTTGTAATTTCTTTTATAATGAGACCTAAATAATCGATATTAATGTTTTGTAATTTTCAACAGGGACATATTCATTCAACGTGAAAAGGAACTACTAGATCAGTTGCTTAGTGTCGGCGAGATCAGTTCCGAGTGTCAGACACGCCAGCTAGAGTTTGTCAGTACACATCTGTCGTTGCTGAAACATTACTCTCATTCGAAACGGTGTCTGCAAGCTTTCAATGGCTGGTTCAAGCCTAGCAGCAGGAAAGGTTAGCATTTTGTATGTTCTGAATTAATTATAAAATCAAAACAAGTACTTATTTGTTATCGAGTAGTTATAGGAGGGCTGTTTAGGAAAAGAGTACTAACATACCAGTGATTTGGTCCCTATAATCCTTATAATCCTATTTAATAAGTATCATCTTCATCGGCAAAACTACATCAATAGACAAAAAATCAGTAGTTCCCACAATTATAATACTTTGATGATATGTGTATTTATTCCATATAATAGTTTCCTTTTTTCTCAGACGAACCAAGTCTAGAGTTCGCACCAGTGAACCTCCATTTACAAAGGATGTGGGTACACAACGACACCCTGAACAAGACCGGCTTCCATGACGTCATCACTGTGGGAGCGTTCGCTGCACACGCGCACCGAGCCGAGAGAACTGGCGGGTTGATAAGGTAACTAATAGAAATAACAACAGTCATTCACTACATCATCTCGTTATAGTAACTGACCCCTAAGTTCGAAACTTGTATCTAGCTAGGGTATCAGAAACTACGTACACACTCATTACTTATACTTATACTTTTTATCGTAAGGAAATTACAAATGCGCAATATAATTTTTAGGAGAGATTTAGGATGTTGATGAGAAATTCCGAGTAATTTAATGAAATTAAAACGCACACAAGTGTTTGTCTAGGGCCAATCGAAATTCCTGAGATTAGCGAGGTCAAACAAACAGCCTTTACTTCAACTTTACCAATATTATAAAGGTAAAGACTTTGTTTATTTTATTGTTTGGTTGAACGCGATAACCTCAGGAACTAATAAACTAATCTGAAAAATCGTTCAGTTTTGGTTAGCCCATTTATCAAAGAAGAGGCTTTAGATAGATGTTATAAATAAATTACTAACTAAAACAATTATTTCTAGACTCGTCCAACAAGTGAAAGACATTAACAGCACGAAAGCCGAGCTCAGTTCGATGACAAGCAAGTTGCAGACCGACTATGAAAACATAGTGGCAGTGAAACGTTACCGCGACGAAATCTCCGCAGATATGGACCGAATACTAATGTTAGTGCAAGCGGGACAGTATCCTGATGTGCAGACTGCTGTTGAAGGTAACATTTGAAATATAATATTCAAATATTATGTGAAAAGGTGTCCGTTTATTCTTTTGTTAGATGGAGATGCAGATAATGTTTGTACATGTTATAATTATACGCAACTAGCTGCGCCCCCGGTTTTACCCGCGTGAGTCCCAATCCCATGGGAATTTTGGGATAAAAAGTATATTATGTGTTATTCCTAGTTATAAGTTCCTTATAACTAGGAATGTATATGTACCAAATTTAATCTAAATCGATACAGTAGTTTTTGCGTGAAAGGGTAGCAAACATCCAAACTCACAAACAACTAACTATCGCATTTATAATATTAGTAGGAGTACTCATTGAACTTTAAATGGGTATTGTTAATATTCGCTATGAAAGAACAAAAATGCGGATGAAATCGCTGGCACAGCTAGTTAAAATGACGTATTACTGGAGTGGTTGAAGAGCGTCGAGAGAAACCTGCACTAGTTTCGTTACCCTTTTGACGAGAAAGTCGTTGTTTAAAAGAAAATATATGCATTTTATTTCAACCCTATCTTGTGACTACGAATACGTTATTTTGTAATAAATACATAAGGTTTGAACCAATATAATGCCATAAAGAAAAATAAATTACCATATCAATAGATTACATAAGCAAATAATTTCATGGAATTGGAACAAGGGTTTTGGCTTATACTTATCTCAGGTAAAAATATGCGGGTAATTATAAAAATGCGCTCATTCGTTAAACATCAATGAATGCAATTCCATACAAAAATAATTTCCATGCCAATGGACTACATTATACACTGGATTACATAAGTGCAAAAAATCTTGAAATTTGGACAATCAGGTTTTAAGCCAAGGGCTCAGGTAATTTTTAAAAGTGCAGGATATTTTATAATGCTCTCACAATCTTATCGTGGTCGTTATGTCAATATAACAATGTTAAAATGCAATTTCAATGGCAAAATGTTCTTCAATTCTTAAAACCCTCGTTCAAGGCCCCTTTTCAAACAAATAAGATAAAATCAAAATCGTTCCATTCGTTTAGATCAACAAAGACAGGCAGACAAATAAAATACGTTACATTACGTTAAATCTTTCGGTTTATAGCATTCAATTGAATTTACCCTTCGTTTACGCTAAGGTAGATTTTGATTATTTGAATTCAAAACAGCTTAACATAGGTACTCGTATTCCTTGATGAAGAAACCCTTTAAATAATAATAAATAATCCTCTGTGTTGACAGTTAAAATAATTTATTCGAACATTGAGGCTGTTAGGAGTAAGGCAACACTCCAGGATATAAATTAAAAAAATATAAAATCGATATCAATAGCGCTTGTCTAATTTGTGGTATCGCGTTGAGGTCGGAACTTTTAATAATGGTTCGCTTCAAATGTGATAGTTTAGTGCAAGTGTTGTTAAAGTAATAAAGAGTGACTTAAAACTATGCGTGAAAGACTATCATCACGAATTGAATGACTTGATTGCGTTATAAAGGCGTTTGATAGTATCGGACGGGGGACATTTTGTGGTTCGAAATTATGAGTACATTATATATGACTTTTAAAACTTTTCAATAAATAGAATTGTGTTTTCCTCGTGTAAAACATCAAAGAACTAATTCATCAAACAACGCTCATCGAGGTATGTGATTCTCCAGTTTATGTATTCATTAAGAAAAGAGAAATGTAAGAAGGGCGTGAAAGAAATATGGTTGGTTTCTGCGTAAATATTAACAAGTAGCAGGGACCCGCGGTTTAACCCGTCTTTCCCTTCGGCATACCGGGTAAAATATACCCATTTGAAGAAAATAATGTTTCAAAGTCTACTAGTTTCGAAGTCAATTCTTACAATAAAATCTTACCTTTTATAATATTAGTATAGAAGTATAGATATATTATTATGGAATATTAGTATATATCAGAGAAGGTTCTACATAGAGTACTCAGATTTAGTAGATTTGTTCAACGGGATCTCACGGGGATATTTTGAAGAAAAATTAAGAACAAATACCAGATACAACTTCTGAACAAATATCAGAAACCAGATTAAACTGTTCTGGATATAAGCACTCGTTCTTCTCATAATAGTAATAAAAAAATACGTTGTACTAAGTAAATATTTTTAGAAGGGAATTAAAAATGATTGAGTAATAAGAAAGAAGGCAACACTCGATATTTCAATCATACAGCATTGGCAACACTGCTCGACAGAGAAAATCAATAGCCATGGCGTTGTTCACGTTTGTTCTATCGCGAAAAAATTTAAGAACATTAGATACTTAAATGTTAAACGTTAACTGCACTCTCGCAGTGTAAAAGTAAGTAAAAGTGAAGAGTCATCTAAAACAAAGATTGAAACACTAGAATCACGAATTCATAGACTTGATTAATGATTTAATTACAGGTGTTGGATAGTATCGGTCGGAGGATATTTTGTCGTTCGAAACTATGAGTACTTTAGATGTGTTTCAAAGATGTTAAACGTTAACTGCACTCTCGCAGTGTAAAAGTAAGTAAAAGTGAAGAGTCATCTAAAACAAAGATTGAAACACTAGAATCACGAATTCATAGACTTGATTAATGATTTAATTACAGGTGTTGGATAGTATCGGTCGGAGGATATTTTGTCGTTCGAAACTATGAGTACTTTAGATGTGTTTCAAAGATTTTCTAAGCTAAGAAGTGATTGAACAGTGTTTTAAAAAAGGAGGGAAATTTCATGAAACATTTTGAACTAACTGAAAGTTTTTAGTTCTAAAAGTGGATGTACTTTTTCGATAAAATAATGATAAAAAGCTTATTGTTCCCACAACAATGAAAATATAAGGGTGCATTAGTAACATTGTATCAAAAGATATTTTTTTATTTTATTATTAACATAGGATCAACAGCTCTTTCACAATTTAAAATACAATACACAAAAAAAACTGACTGCCAATGACAGATCCTTACTATTTAAACAATACAGTTTTGTTAAAAGTATTCAAGATCTTGGGTAATAGGGAAGAACTTCTATTTAAAGTATTAGGCAGGTGGAGAGCTTCCAATTTTCCTCTTATAAAGCTACCAATTTCTACCAACTATTTGCCGTCATTTATCTTCTAATATTGGCAACTCTGCCAAAGCGGTAGTAGAATATCAATAGTAATGACGTTGTTCTCGTGTCTCGTATCGCGAAAGATGTCAGATTCAGAACTTTAAATAAATTATCACGATGTAAGTGTCTTGTACAATTGTTGTAAAAGTAATGAAGAATGATTTAGAACAATGCGTGAAAGACTAGCAACACAAATTAATAGACTTGAGTGTATAGGTATAGGATAGTATCGGTCGAAAGACATTTTGTCGATCGTAACTATGAGTACTTTAGATAAGTACGTGTTTCAAAGATTTTCTAACCTAAGAAGTGATTGAACTGTGTTTTAAATGAGGGAGAATTCATCAAACAAGTTTCATTTGGGTATGTGAAAAATCGATAGGATTAATATGAAAAATCGGCGTTATTGATTTGAAGAACAAGTACAGTTTTTCAACAAAATTAAAACTTATAACCGTATACTGAGAAAAATATATAAAGGAGTTCCATCTATCTTTTTTTATTGAAATAATTTTGGGACATACCAAATTTCCTCTTTCAAAGCTACCAATTTCTACTATTTCTAGGGTTAGTAACACAGCGCGTGCGTGTAGGATAGGATCAATAGTAATGGCCGTTGTTCTCGGTATGCTATCGCGTCGGGGTGCAAATTAACTTTTAAATGATAATTTCTAATGTTAGAGTTTAGTGCAAATGTTGAAAAACTAGTTAAGTGAAGTAAAACAATGCATGTAAGAGTAGCATTATGAATTCATGGACTTGATTACGTTATAATGGTGTTGGATGGTATCGGACGGGGGACATTTTGTCGGTCGGAACTATGAGTACTTTGCAGATATAAGCTTTTGAAGTTGGTTTTTAAATGGATATTAACTTTGCGAAAAGTAAAGACTGCGGAGTGTACTGAAGTGTGCCATCTTAGTATAACGCCCTTAAGTTAATCAAACAATGGTGCAGACTAAAATATAAAAAAAATTAAGGAATACATGTTTTAGGAAATAGGTTTAGATCATCTAATATTCTCATTTTTAATCTATAATTTTCTACCATTTGTGATTAACATACTCAGTATGTTCTAGTACTATAGATAGCACTACGCATGCTCAAATATTAATGGTAATGGCGTTTTGGTTTCATTTGTTCCATCGCGTCGGGAGCGGGGAATCAGCACTATAATCAATTACATATTTATCAATTGTAATTGTGAGAGTTTAATGCACGTGTTGCTAAATTAGTAAAGAGTGTTCTTACAATGATTGAAACACTGGCATCACGAATTATGTGGTGTTGGATAGACCGCAGTGTATAGTATAGATATTTTCTGGAACTATCGATGGCAACACTACACATGCCCGAAGCTGAAAATGGATATTAATGGCATTGTTGCCGTCGGGGCCGAAAAATTGGGACGTTTAAATACGCGTTTCAAAGCTTTTCTGAGTTATGAAGTGATTGAACTGTTTTTAAATGAGGGACTATTCTTTGAACAACTTTAATCTAGGTATGTGATTCTCCCATATTTATTCTAAAAGTCAGACGTAAAAATAGTTTAAATTTTATACTAAAATATAATTAAAATACGACTGCTGCTAGAAAAATACGATTAAAATGTCCTATTGCAATAAATAATTATGGGACGTAGCCATTTTCCTTTCTAAACGCTACCAATTTCTACCATTTCTACAGCTAGAAACACTGCGCGTGCGCGAAGTTGCATCCATTGTAATGGCGTCGTTCTTGTTGTGCTATCGTGTCACTATGGAATCAGGACTTAAAATAAATGATCAATTCTAATTGTTAATAATAATATTAATAAGGCGTTGCATACTACCGGTTGAAGGACATTTTTTCTTATGGAACAGTGACCTCCTTTAGATATTTATGAGCTTTGACTTACGGAGTGTTTAAACTGTGTTAAAAGGAATAATATATCAAACAACTTTCATTTAGGTATTTGAATTTCAAGTTTCTGTTTTTAGTCAAAAAGACAAACGCAGAAAATTGGGATTGTTACAAGGACTTTTTCATTTTCAGCTAATTTTGTAGTTTTTTTACTGAAATTATATTGGGACGTACCAATTTTTCTCTTTAAATGCTACCAATTGCTACCATTTTTAGGGCTGATAACACCGCGCATGCGATAACACAAATGAGACCACCCACGTAATTCTAATGGCGTCGTTGGTTTCATTTGAGTTATCGCATGGGGCTCGGGACGTCATCGCTCGGGACCTTTAGTAAATATGATCGCTTCTAATGTGTGAGTTCATGTGTTAATGAGATTTAATATTTCGTCCAATGATTTTGAAATTATGTTTTAAACGGTACATAAAATAACTTGCGAATAAATTGGGGGTGTTTTCTAGAACTTTTCGATAGCAACACCGCGCATGCGCTATTTAATGGTGCGAGTTCATGTGTTAGTGAGATTTAATATTTCGTCCAATGATTTTGAAATTATGTTTTAAACTGTACATAAAATAACTTGCGAATAAATTGGGGGTGTTTTCTAGAACTTATCGATAGCGACACCGCGCATGCGCTATTTAATGGTGAAAATCAATATTGATGGCGGCGTTAGTCCCGTGTTCTTTGTGTGATCGCGTCTCGAAGGTACACTCGGAATTTTCCTACTGCGCATTTCCAGCGCGCATGGGCGTCGGTGAAAATCAGTACTAGCTAATGGCGTCGTCCGTCTCATTTGAGTTATCGCGCGGGGTGGGGACGACGTGACCTTTAGTAAATATGTCGCTTCTAATGTGTGAGTTCATGTGTTAGTGAGATTTAATATTTCGTCCAATGATTTTGAAATTATGTTTTAAACGGTACATAAAATGACTTGCGAAAATATACTCGGTGTTTTCTACTACTTATCTATAGCAACACCGCGCATGCGCTATGGTAAAAATCAATAGTGATGGCGGCGCTAGTCCCGTATTCTTTGTGTGATCGCGTCTCGAAGGTACATACGTACATAGTATATACTCGGAATTTTCCTACTGCGCATTTCCAGCGCGCATCGGCGTCGGTGAAAATCAGTACTAGCTAATTGCGTCGTCCGTCTCATTTGAGTTATCGCGCCGGGGTGGGGACGACGTGACCTTTAGTAAATATGTTCGCTTCTAATGTGTGAGTTCATGTGTTAGTGAGATTTAATATTTCGTCCAATGATTTTGAAATTATGTTTTAAACTTTACATAAAATAACTTGCGAATAAATTGGGGGTGTTTTCTAGAACTTTTCGATAGCGACACCGCGCATGCGCTATTTAATGGTGAAAATCAATAGTGATGGCGGCGTTAGTCCCGTGTTCTTTGTGTGATCGCGTCTCGAAGGTACATACGTACATAGTATATATTCGGAATTTTCCTACTGCGCATTTCCAGCGCGCATCGGCGTCGGTGAAAATCAGTACTAGCTAATGGCGTCGTCCGTCTCATTTGAGTTATCGCGCCGGGGTGGGGACGACGTGACCTTTAGTAAATATGTTCGCTTCTAATGTGTGAGTTCATGTGTTAGTGAGATTTAATATTTCGTCCAATGATTTTGAAATTACGTTTTGAAACGGTACATAAAATAACTTGCGAATAAATTGGGGGTGTTTTCTAGAACTTATCGATAGCAACACCGCGCATGCGCTATTTAATGGTGTGAGTTCATGTGTTAGTGAGATTTAATATTTCGTCCAAAGATTTTGAAATTATGTTTTAAACGGTTCATAAAATAACTTGCGAATATATACTCGGTGTTTTCTAGAACTTATCGATAGCGACACCGCGCATGAGCTATGGTGAAAATCAATAGTGATGGCGGCGCTAGTCCCGTGTTCTTTGTGTGATCGCGTCTCGGAGGTACACTCGGAATTTTCCTACTGCGCATTTCCAGCGCGCATGGGCGTCGGTGAAAATCAGTACTAGCTAATGGCGTCGTCCGTCTCATTTGAGTTATCTTGCGAATAAATTGGGGGTGTTTTCTAGAACTTATCGATAGCAACACCGCGCATGCGCTATTTAATGGTGTGAGTTCATGTGTTAGTGAGATTTAATATTTCGTCCAATGATTTTGAAATTATGTTTTTAAACGGTACATAAAATAACTTGCGAATAAATTGGGGGTGTTTTCTAGAACTTATCGATAGCAACACCGCGCATGCGCTATTTAATGGTGCGAGTTCATGTGTTAGTGAGATTTAATATTTCGTCCAATGATTTTGAAATTATGTTTTAAACTTTACATAAAATAACTTGCGAATAAATTGGGGGTGTTTTCTAGAACTTATCTATAGCGACACCGCGCATGCGCTATTTAATGGTGAAAATCAATATTGATGGCGGCGTTAGTCCCGTGTTCTTTGTGTGATCGCGTCTCGAAGGTACACTCGGAATTTTCCTACTGCGCATTTCCAGCGCGCATGGGCGTCGGTGAAAATCAGTACTAGCTAATGGCGTCGTCCGTCTCATTTGAGTTATCGCGCCGGGCTGGGGATGACGTGACCTTTAGTAAATATGTTTGCTTCTAATGTGTGAGTTCATGTGTTAGTGAGATTTAATATTTCGTCCAATGATTTTGAAATTATGTTTTAAACTTTACATAAAATAACTTGCGAATAAATTGGGGGTGTTTTCTAGAACTTATCGATAGCGACACCGCGCATGCGCTATTTAATGGTGAAAATCAATATTGATGGCGGCGTTAGTCCCGTGTTCTTTGTGTGATCGCGTCTCGAAGGTACACTCGGAATTTTCCTACTGCGCATTTCCAGCGCGCATGGGCGTCGGTGAAAATCAGTACTAGCTAATGGCGTCGTCCGTCTCATTTGAGTTATCGCGTGGGGTGGGGACGACGTGACCTTTAGTAAATATGTTCGCTTCTAATGTGTAAGTTCATGTGTTAGTGACATTTAATATTTCGTCCAATGATTTTGAAATTATGTTTTAAACGGTACATAAAATGACTTGCGAAAATATACTCGGTGTTTTCTACTACTTATCTATAGCAACACCGCGCATGCGCTATGGTAAAAATCAATAGTGATGGCGGCGCTAGTCCCGTATTCTTTGTGTGATCGCGTCTCGAAGGTACATACGTACATAGTATATACTCGGAATTTTCCTACTGCGCATTTCCAGCGCGCATCGGCGTCGGTGAAAATCAGTACTAGCTAATTGCGTCGTCCGTCTCATTTGAGTTATCGCGCCGGGGTGAGGACGACGTGACCTTTAGTAAATATGTTCGCTTCTAATGTGTGAGTTCATGTGTTAGTGAGATTTAATATTTCGTCCAATGATTTTGAAATTATGTTTTAAACGGTACATAAAATAACTTGCGAATAAATTGGGGGTGTTTTCTAGAACTTATCGATAGCGACACCGCGCATGCGCTATTTAATGGTGAAAATCAATAGTGATGGCGGCGTTAGTCCCGTGTTCTTTGTGTGATCGCGTCTCGAAGGTACATACGTACATAGTATATATTCGGAATTTTCCTACTGCGCATTTCCAGCGCGCATCGGCGTCGGTGAAAATCAGTACTAGCTAATGGCGTCGTCCGTCTCATTTGAGTTATCGCGCCGGGGTGGGGACGACGTGACCTTTAGTAAATATGTTCGCTTCTAATGTGTGAGTTCATGTGTTAGTGAGATTTAATATTTCGTCCAATGATTTTGAAATTATGTTTTAAACTTTACATAAAATAACTTGCGAATAAATTGGGGGTGTTTTCTAGAACTTTTCGATAGCGACACCGCGCATGCGCTATTTAATGGTGAAAATCAATAGTGATGGCGGCGTTAGTCCCGTGTTCTTTGTGTGATCGCGTCTCGAAGGTACATACGTACATAGTATATATTCGGAATTTTCCTACTGCGCATTTCCAGCGCGCATCGGCGTCGGTGAAAATCAGTACTAGCTAATGGCGTCGTCCGTCTCATTTGAGTTATCGCGCCGGGGTGGGGACGACGTGACCTTTAGTAAATATGTTCGCTTCTAATGTGTGAGTTCATGTGTTAGTGAGATTTAATATTTCGTCCAATGATTTTGAAATTATGTTTTCAAACGGTACATAAAATAACTTGCGAATAAATTGGGGGTGTTTTCTAGAACTTTTCGATAGCAACACCGCGCATGCGCTATTTAATGGTGCGAGTTCATGTGTTAGTGAGATTTAATATTTCGTCCAATGATTTTGAAATTATGTTTTAAACTTTACATAAAATAACTTGCGAATAAATTGGGGGTGTTTTCTAGAACTTATCGATAGCGACACCGCGCATGCGCTATTTAATGGTGAAAATCAATATTGATGGCGGCGTTAGTCCCGTGTTCTTTGTGTGATCGCGTCTCGAAGGTACACTCGGAATTTTCCTACTGCGCATTTCCAGCGCGCATGGGCGTCGGTGAAAATTAGTACTAGCTAATGGCGTCGTCCGTCTCATTTGAGTTATCGCGCGGGGTGGGGACGACGTGACCTTTAGTAAATATGTTCGCTTCTAATGTGTGAGTTCATGTGTTAGTGAGATTTAATATTTCGTCCAATGATTTTGAAATTATGTTTAAACGGTACATAAAATGACTTGCGAAAATATACTCGGTGTTTTCTACTACTTATCTATAGCAACACCGCGCATGCGCTATGGTAAAAATCAATAGTGATGGCGGCGCTAGTCCCGTATTCTTTGTGTGATCGCGTCTCGAAGGTACATACGTACAGACTATATACTCGGAATTTTCCTACTGCGCATTTCCAGCGCGCATCGGCGTCGGTGAAAATCAGTACTAGCTAATGGCGTCGTCCGTCTCATTTGAGATATCGCGCCGGGGTGGGGACGACGTGACCTTTAGTAAATATGTTCGCTTCTAATGTGTGAGTTCATGTGTTAGTGAGATTTAATATTTCGTCCAATGATTTTAAAATTATGTTTTATACTTTACATAAAATAACTTGCGAATAAATTGGGGGTGTTTTCTAGAACTTATCGATAGCGACACCGCGCATGCGCTATTTAATGGTGAAAATCAATATTGATGGCGGCGTTAGTCCCGTGTTCTTTGTGTGATCGCGTCTCGAAGGTACACTCGGAATTTTCCTACTGCGCATTTCCAGCGCGCATGGGCGTCGGTGAAAATCAGTACTAGCTAATGGCGTCCTCCGTCTCATTTGAGTTATCGCGCGGGGTGGGGACGACGTGACCTTTAGTAAATATGTTCGCTTCTAATGTGTGAGTTCATGTGTTAGTGAGATTTAATATTTCGTCCAATGATTTTGAAATTATGTTTTCAAACGGTACATAAAATAACTTGCGAATAAATTGGGGGTGTTTTCTAGAACTTTTCGATAGCAACACCGCGCATGCGCTATTTAATGGTGCGAGTTCATGTGTTAGTGAGATTTAATATTTCGTCCAATGATTTTGAAATTATGTTTTAAACTGTACATAAAATAACTTGCGAATAAATTGGGGGTGTTTTCTAGAACTTATCGATAGCGACACCGCGCATGCGCTATTTAATGGTGAAAATCAATATTGATGGCGGCGTTAGTCCCGTGTTCTTTGTGTGATCGCGTCTCGAAGGTACACTCGGAATTTTCCTACTGCGCATTTCCAGCGCGCATGGGCGTCGGTGAAAATCAGTACTAGCTAATGGCGTCGTCCGTCTCATTTGAGTTATCGCGCGGGGTGGGGACGACGTGACCTTTAGTAAATATGTCGCTTCTAATGTGTGAGTTCATGTGTTAGTGAGATTTAATATTTCGTCCAATGATTTTGAAATTATGTTTTAAACGGTACATAAAATGACTTGCGAAAATATACTCGGTGTTTTCTACTACTTATCTATAGCAACACCGCGCATGCGCTATGGTAAAAATCAATAGTGATGGCGGCGCTAGTCCCGTATTCTTTGTGTGATCGCGTCTCGAAGGTACATACGTACATAGTATATACTCGGAATTTTCCTACTGCGCATTTCCAGCGCGCATCGGCGTCGGTGAAAATCAGTACTAGCTAATGGCGTCGTCCGTCTCATTTGAGTTATCGCGCCGGGGTGGGGACGACGTGACCTTTAGTAAATATGTTCGCTTCTAATGTGTGAGTTCATGTGTTAGTGAGATTTAATATTTCGTCCAATGATTTTAAAATTATGTTTTATACTTTACATAAAATAACTTGCGAATAAATTGGGGGTGTTTTCTAGAACTTATCGATAGCGACACCGCGCATGCGCTATTTAATGGTGAAAATCAATATTGATGGCGGCGTTAGTCCCGTGTTCTTTGTGTGATCGCGTCTCGAAGGTACACTAGGAATTTTCCTACTGCGCATTTCCAGCGCGCATGGGCGTCGGTGAAAATCAGTACTAGCTAATGGCGTCGTCCGTCTCATTATCGCGCCGGGCTGGGGACGACGTGACCTTTAGTAAATATGTTCGCTTCTAATGTGTGAGTTCATGTGTTAGTGAGATTTAATATTTCGTCCAAAGCGTTTGAAATTATGTTTTTAAACGGTACATAGAATAACTTGCGAATAAATTGGGGGTGTTTTCTAGAACTTATCGATAGCGACACCGCGCATGCGCTATGCTGAAAATCAATAGTGATGGCGGCGCTAGTCCTGTGTTCTTTGTGTTATCGCGTCTCGAAGGTACATACGGGACCGGGATACCGGGACGGTAAATATAGTATTGAATGTGAGAGTCTAGTGCTAGTATCGGTCGGGGGACATTTTGTAGGTCGGAACTATGAGTACATTTGAGTCATTTAGGTACGTGTTTTAAAGCATTATTAGGCAGGTTTCTATATAACTATTGATGGCAACGCCGCGCATGCGCGAAGGTGCTAATCAATAGTGATAGTGTTAGTCTCGCGTTCTATGTGTAATCGTGTCGGGTCCGGGAGATTGCGACTTTAAGTAAATGACATCTCTCTATTGATATATCTAATGATATCTTTTTAAATAATAACCGTCTTTATAGGCATCAAGAGTAAAGTGAAAAGTGTCCTCGCATTATGGGATCCGACTGTGGTCGAAGAATCACTGTCGTACATTGGCTGGCTGCAAAATGTAGCCGAAGGTTCAAACAATCAGGTTAGTGTTTGTATTACGTCCTTTATAATTCGTACTGTATATACCTATATTTGAGCTGGTCTCAAGAGTGATATAGATTTTTTTTAACTGTGACCATTAACACAAGGCTTGAGTTGTAAATTTATGTATTATTTTCAGCCAATGTCAACCGTAATGCGTATGACAGATCAGTTTAATATGTTCGACACTCAGATGAGCTCAGACTGTGAAACCTTCGATGCTTCCTCCAGCTCAAGCTCGAAGGAAGCATCGCCCATGGTTGACCATCCGACGCTCTCCTCAAGTGTACCGGACATTAAGAACAATGTTACAAACAATAAACCAGAACTCCATTTCCATAACGACTATTTCAAGAGTGAGCGCGAAGAACGGAGCGAACGAAGTGAGAGAAGCTGGAATCATTCGTTCCGTTCAGTGCGCTCGACTGGAAAACCAAAACTGAACGAGGCACAATCGTTGTCATTCGAGGCGAAATGCCACGGCAGCTTCAGATTCGATTTCAAAAGTTCCGCCTCTTTAGAACAAGTCTCTTACATGAACCTGGTTGAGAATATTAACAACAAGAATGATAAAACCAAGGTGGGTTTCTATATTATCTGTCTTTGTTTTTCTGTGTGTCTTTAGATAATTAAGTATATATTACCTAATCAAATATGGTTTTATTTAATGCCGTGGCAAAAACTATTGTGGTTGAACATATCCTAATTTAAGTGAGAGATAGCTGTTGGGAAATACATATGTATATATTTTCAATGATAAGGGTATTTGAAATCTATAGACGAAGGTTATGCCTTGTGCGATTGGTTTGGTGCCAAGGCTCTGTGTAACAAATTGCTTCGCGTAACCTTAATATATTTATCAATAGATGCCAATAAATAACAGCAATGTGGTTTCAGAATTTCATGATAGATTTCAACATACAATTTTATAATATTCTTATCATTATGATGTTACCAGTTCAATTGTAGAAGCATAAACAATTGTTACAAATGTCAGAATGCTTCTATTTTGGTATTTGTTTGCAGAAGGTGGAGTCATACAAAGACTGGATACCAGTACCCAGGGCTAATCTCGATCAGGCGCAGAGAGACGACAACTTGATGTTTCTCAAAACTGTAGGTGTGGGTGTAGAAGACTCTTTGATGTCTGTCATTGAAGCTGTCGATAAGATTTTAGATCAGGCCAATATGAGTGGTAAGTGATAATTTTAAAGAAATAGTTGTAAAGTTTTAATCAGACGCTAATTAGTTTCTCATGAATACTACCCCTGAACATCAACAACTAATGAATGTGCGGTATAATAACTATTGATTTTCGAGAGGATCGAGAGCCTCCGTCTATGTATTTACATGTGCATATTACACAGTACATAGCCATACGTAGTACTACATTATATTAATTGTTTTAGGATACGTTGAGGAAGACTTTCTTAAAACCCAAAAAGTGATGGAATCTATAAAAGTTTCTATAGATGAAACATCACGGTGGTTACGCTTGTCGCATGCGGCAATGCGATTGCGATGTGAATCGCCGGCGTGGGCTCGCGAGCACGCAGCCTTGCAGACTCGGAGAGATATATGCTTCGCTCAGGCTGTAAGTGTTATATGTACATATACAACTACATGTAACATTTATTGTTAAATTGAATATACGAGTGTATTTACTATTTACCCAACAACTAACTTAACTTTCCTTTTTAGTTAACAACAGTATCAACCGGCCTCCTTTGCTGGTTGAGCTCAATGCCAAGCGAGGTTGTGGTCAAGCTGTTGACATACGGTCTCGGCCCTCTCTGTGGTTTCGAAGGCCTGCTCAGCTTGTACTCGACCGAGAAGGCCATGTGGGGTGATATGGTGGTAGCTGTGGAAGACTTACACACTGTTGTGTTCACACTCACTAAAGTGGGACACAGGTAATTTGACATTATTATTTTTTTGCCAGAAGTCACTAAATATAACATAAAATCCGGGCAAGAAAGGTTCCGTATCATTCAACGTTAAAAAATTGGAACCCCGCTCAATATTGTTTATTATAATAGACAGACAGACGTGCAAACTTGCTAACATGCGGGCATGCAAACTTGCAGTCATACAGCCTTGCAGTCTTGCAATCTTGTACACTTGCAAACTTTCAGACATGCAGACCTACAGACAGACAGGTACACCAATGGACTGTGAAATCTTAATAATAGTACAGAGATATATAATTTAGGCCCCGTTTTTACCCTTTTGTACGGACACCTAAAAATGAAAAAGAAATATTAAAATTAAAACTGATAATTGAGGTTGGCTTAGCTGCTAATGCCTGGCACAAGAGACTCGCCCAGATTTAAAACTTAACAGAATTAATGCTTATATGTATTATATATTGCTTTAAACAATTTAATGACAATGATCCCATTGCATAGTAATACAATGTATATTTGTTGCAGCAACACTGCGATACCGCAAGTGACCGGTACTCGAGGTGCTTTGACAGTCCGCTTGCCTGTCTCAGACTCCTTGTATGGAAAGTTTACTTCTAAAGAAGTAAGTATCTACTATTACTAATACATAGTAGGATCTTATATATTTAAACTAGCTGTGCCCAGCGGTTTTACCCACATAGTTCCCGATCTCGTGGGAATTTCGGGATAAAACATAGACATGTGCTTCCCGAATCATAAGCTACCCCTTTAAATTCGGTACTTATTTATTTGATTATTTGATCTTTTGTTTGAACAAAAATAAACCTCAACATTTATTTGCAGCATCTATCGTTCACGATCACGGCCATATTTTTCAACGTTGGTATCAACGAGAAGGCGTCTCTGGCCGAGGCGTTGGGCGAGACCACGCCTCAGCAGCACTCCAATGGTGACAACTTGGACAGACTTAACAAGTACTACCATAAGTTCACCAAGATATTCCCACCTGATCCTATGGAGCCTGTCAGAGGTGAGTTCTTTTATTTAGACTGCTTATGAACGGGCCTCAATAATTTTCATGTTGTTCTATTAGTACCATAAAGAGGTTTTAAAGGTTCATTAAATTTACAAGATTAAACAACAAAATATATAGGCTCTAATATAATAATAGTACTTGAACTAATAATGTGTAATATTGAAGTCAGGTCATAAAAAATCTTAGGATTATTTTATTTTTGATTATTGTAAATGAAATTAAACACTGATTTACGTAAAAGACAAACCAACCATCAATATATGAATTTGTTTTAGCGTCATCCCGAACCAAGCCGTTGGAAGAAGTGATGGAAAACCTTAGAATTGCCGTTCTAAAGAAAGTGCCAAAGAACACCGAAGTACTTCATCTGGCTGCGCTCGCTACCAGACTTATGAATGGTAAGATATATACAACATAACATAATCATTCACTACATCGTCTCATTATAGTAACTGACACCTAACTAAATTCGTGACTTGTATCTAGGGTATCAGAAACTACGCACTCACTCGTACACACAGACTGAGACAGACAAATATGATAAGGCTTTAAATAAAAATAATGTATACTTACTCGAAATAATTTTATTACAATTTGATACACAAAGTAACGTTAAAGAATTCCTCACACGTTGAAATATTTCAAGCAATTTTTATTCAGTAGATGACATATTTTGAACATTACACTTACATACATTTTTACTAAATAAGTATATAAAAAAGCACTTTTGATCAAATTAATAACAATAATTTTATGTATGTTTTATGCCCAATTCCCCAATACTATAACATAAATAATATTGCAGGCATAAGGTTTACATCATGCAAGAGTGCCAAAGATCGTACCGGGATGTCGGTGACTCTCGAGCAGTTGTCTATTCTCGCTTCTGAATATCATCTGGCCGAACACGAGCAGAAGAAGGCGTTGAATATAATGCGCAGGTAACGGTCAACCTGTATCTATTGAGATAGGGAAGCTTGTTAAGGCACTTCTTCTTCTTAGCGTGTCGACTCCAAACAGACAAATAAATAAAGGAAACAATGATATTGCCCGTTCAATTGTTTTGAACAATTGTTAAGGCACTAGGGCTAGATGTGTGTTATCCTGTGTAGATTCCTATAGAAATCAAAATGGGGAAGGCATATTTGAGCATTATAATATTGGTCACAATGATGATGAACATCAAATTAATAAATAAGTTTATCATCATCATCATCACCAGCTCATGTATGTCCCCACTGAGGGACTCGAGCCTACCCTGAATGAGCATATAAATCACAGTAATTTCAAGTAGACAGATTGACAGACTCATAGATAGATAAAAAGTTAAGTAGAATAGCTCTGAAAACAAGTTTACACTTAGATAAACAAGTCAAGTTTTTCCCAATTTGAATGTACTAAAATTATTTCTTGATAGTGTGGGATGCCGCCGTGAGAACGCCAACAAGAACATCGGTATAAAGAAGTACGCCTTCACCAAAAAGCAGGTGATGTCTCTGCCGGAGGACTACCGCCCGCCAACAGGTACTTACGGTTCCACACAAACTTAAATAGGCCGTCGCCGTCGGAGCAGATACTTCTCGCTGTTACAGTTCGCACAAAACCCGATTTTCGTTATAATGTACTTTATGTTTTTAAAATACCTATATAGCACAACATTCATCAATTTAAAATCTGTATGACTAAGGTCAAAAGTAAGACACTCTCGAAGCAAAATTTATGTTAAACAAAAGCAAAATGTTTGGATAAAATATGTCGATCGATAAATTTAGTCGATCATTGTACTTCAACAGTGTTAATATCGATAAAATCAAAATTAATAAATGTGAAGACTGGACTGCCAGAGTAATCGAGGTATTGATGAGACTGGTCCGATGTAAATCATAAATAACATTTGCATTGAAATATATCAATAGAACGCACATTTCCGATGTAATGTTGTGTAACCCGTAAACTACCTAATAATGAATATAAAAGGCAGATTCATTCAATTAATTATATCTTTTATTGCACAATGCAAAAGATTATTTCTAATTTTCTATTTTAATAATAATCATCTACTGTACTACAGCTACCTTCCTCTCTGTAGTAATTCGCGGCTGATGTTTATTACAGAAAGTACAAGTTAACTGGTTGCCATTATTAAAAAATAAAGTATTAATGTAAATATATTTCTAATATACCTACTATTCTAATGATGGCAACCCACTGCTTAACAAGTACTTTCTGTAGTAATCCTTGGATAGATGTTTATTGCAGAAAACGCCTTGTTCGGTGGTTGCCATTATTAAAAAATAAAGTATTGTTGTACATATGTCTAATATACTATTTTAATAATGGCAACATACTATTTCAAAGTATTTTCTGTAGTAATCTGTGGTTGATGTTTATTGCAGAAAGTGCCTGGACCAGTGGTTGACATTATTAAAAAATAAAGTATTGTTGTTCATATATTTCTAGTATAAATACTATTTTGATAATGGCAACCAGTTTAAAAGTACTTTCTGCAGTAATCTATGGTAGATGTTTATTGCAGAAAGTTGCTAGTTGAGTTTAGTGGATGACATTATTAAAAAGAATTATTGGCAATACAATCTATGCATGGAATAAAAAAATGTTAATTGAATAATTCTGCTTTATATATTTATATGTTAGTACATATATAGTTACACCGAGAGTGACGTAACAAAAATTTAATCTACCGAATGGTCTTCTTACACTTTAAATCCTGCAGTGAGAATGTCCAAACCAGGCACGTCTTTATGCCGGAAACAGATCGGTTCAAATTTTACTTCTTTTTGTTTGAACCGATCGTTTCCGTATGGCGATAAGTGTAAATAGACATTCATTTGATTGACTTAGCCTCGCTCAAGATGTGACGATTTCTTAATAAAGAGTTACGCCGAGAGTACGTAACAAAAATGTAATCTAATGAATGGTCTTCTTACACTTTAAATCCTGCAGTGAGAATGTCCAAACCAGGCACGTCTTTATGCCGGAAACAGATCGGTTCAAATTTTACTTCTTTTTGTTTGAACCGATCGTTTCCGTATGGCGATAAGTGCAAATAGACATTCATTTGATTGACTTAGCCTCGCTCAAGATGTGACGATTTCTTAATAAAGAGTTACGCCGAGAGTGACGTAACAAAATGTAATCTAATGAATGGTCTTCTTACACTTTAAATCCTGCAGTGAGAATGTCCAAACCAGGCACGTCTTTATGCCGGAAACAGATCGGTTCAAATTTTACTACTTTTTGTTTGAACCGATCGTTTCCGTATGGCGATAAGTGTAAATATACATTCATTTGATTGACTTAGCCTCGCTCAAGATGTGACGTAACTACCCCATTATGAAACTAAACTGATTCTTATCGACATTTTGTAATATTTTGACCAATATCTTCCATTCTAAATGCCAAATACTTAAAGTATTTACTTTAAATGTATCCCTTAATATACGAGTTTTTTATGATGAAACGAAAAAGTTTTATCGTTATATTTTACTAAAAGAACATTCTATATTCTAAATACATTTTCATGATTTTTAAAGATGTTCTTAGGCAGTGCCCAAGCCTTGCTTTTGAGAATAGATGGCATTGTATAATATGAATTCGGATATTTATTTATTTATAACCTTTTACAAAATGACATACTGTTCCAATTAAAACAACCACATTCAAATTGATCTTAATCCAAATCTAATAAAACGTTACTCGGCCAATTAATTATATTTAACATAAGTGTTATCTAGAAGCTATGAATTAAAGTTATAGTTATAATACCTACTTGTTCCTAATACTTAACCACTGCCGTAATGTGCCCGTAAAATGCCCACCAAGGAAAGTACCTTTTATCTTACGCTGGCCGTACATGCCCTAATTAGATGCGATTAGACGCGATGCACATTCCATGTGGCCCGGGCTTCATTGAAAGGTACATGCGCTGGGTACAAACGTGTACCATAACATCGTCGGCTACATGGAATATGACTTGAACGCTGGCAACGCGCACTTGTGACTCTTGAACCCATGGGCGACGGTAGTCATTTACCATCAGGTGACTCGTCTGCTCGTTTGCCCCCTTTAACATTCAAAGGAGATCAGGAGACTTAAAAAGTTACATTTTTAAATTCTGCTTCCGGCATTTCATCTTGTGGCTGAATGACAGCGATTCTTATTATATTCATAAATAATCGACATCTTTGGGGGAATAGCGGTCGTTTCAGTTACATGAAGATAATCACATTTAGTTATGAAGGCTTTATAATTTGTGCCTATTAGTATGAATTTTCAATTCGGTCACTAAAATGATTCATATTGGGAACAATTTACGTGGACTTGTTTACGAGGACTCGTTATAACATAACATAATCATTCACTACATCATCTCATTATAGTTATCTTCTTTAGGTTTACTTCACGGCTGATGTGATAGCAATTCATATTATATTCGTAAAAAGCTTAACATCTCTGGGAGGGTTGCTATCATTTCAGTCGCATATTTAGTTTCAATGCAAGGATTTGTGTACGAGAAATCGTGATATGTTCCTATTATGAATCAGTTTTATAGTCGAGTTATTATATGTACAGTTAGGACTTAAGGTTAGTAATAAGCAATATCTATCTGTCTCCGATCTGTTTTCATAAAGATGGATTGTTGTATTCTGGTAACTTTTTTGAAAAATCATACTTTTAAGCACAAACCGTAGAACCGTTCAAGCTAAATGTGATTCTCTTGACGAAACTGAAATGACAGCAATTCCCCAAAAGATTTTGCCTATAGATGAATATATAAAGAATTGCTATAATTCAACATCGAGTTGAAATGCCAAAAGAAGAATTGCACTAAATTACCTACCTCCTCCCACCTCTTCCTCTCGTCGGCTCGAGGTGGCGTCAGTGAGTACATGCGCTAGGTCAGTTTAACACATCGCGCTAATGAGGATACCTATTCCATATCAATATGTTTAATGCGGATTCGTACGACTGAAAACCGCGCGAACTTGCGATGATCGCGTTCTGTTACGACAATATCATAGTCCGACAACACACTTGTGACTCAAGCGACGGACATGTTCAACAACATTCAAAATTAAATAATGAATGTGAAATGAAAAATCAAGTATTTAGACAGTGACAGGACCTAAATTAAACACTTATTAAAGTCGAATGTGATTTAATAACCGTCAATAAACTCTTGTGGTTTTTTTTATATAATAAAATAGGTTTTCTCACTACATGCAACCATTTCTAAGATAGAATAAGATGTAACACTTTTATTCATAGCTTCGTGTTTTTTGGCCATGAGCGACGAAAGTCGTCAGTAACTTGTCTGCTCGTTTGCCTTTGTCATAAAAAAAATAGTTCCCTAGAATATCACGGCCAAAACAGTAACGTATACATGCAAGCGGCGTGTATCAATAACACATAGAATATTCCAAAGTCTAACGCGCGTTCTATATTTAGGCGCGTAATATTAACGCGCGTTTATAATAATTTAAACGCAAATAATATAAAGGACATAAGTCCTTTTGTGATAAAAATGTAACACTATTATGTATTATACATTGCCTCTACCACTCAGAATCGACGGCGAGATCCGGGAGGATGTAGGCCTCTCCCCGCCCCAGAAGGGCGACGCAATGATCTATATGGCCTGGTGGTCTGGCCTGACACGTGTCACAAAAATGTAACACTATTATGTATTATACATTGCCTCTACAACTCAGAATCCACGGCGAGATCCCGGAGGATGATGGCAATGATCTATATCTCTCGACTTGATATGGATGTCGCGTTGTTGATAACTTTGATTATGTATATATACCCCTATTTTGAAATTACGGGACTTATTAAAATTAGAATATCTAGCAGTAACTGAATCCATATATCCAATATCAAATCCAATATAAAAAATGATAGTCGTTTACTTATCTTTAAAATATACCAAATAAATGTCGTATACCAGACGGCACACTACCTATCAAGTATTCTGTGACAATCACTATGACGGCTCGGGTCGATGACCTCGCTCAGCTGATCATCGCAGCGTTTGCCTGTTGTTCGGTGTAGAATAACAATAATATTCGGCGGGATTTTGAAAAACTTTGACTTATCATAACTTTTTAAATAAAAGCAAAAGATAAAAACTAACTTCACTATTATATTGTCACTTGTCGTTTACATTAGCTGTGCGATTAGGTATCTCGAATTCAAAATAGGGGTGTATATGTCATCCGTCCATTCGTTTTTTACGGTGGTCGTTTTTATTTGATTTAGTTCAACACTACTTCAGAGTTGAACCAAGTTTTTTTAATTATTTACAAAAATAATACCATAAATCTTCCCTTAACATTAGTGCCAAAAGAAATAGTATTATGAGATAATATGTTACATTATTTATAGATACTTAAAATCAACATAGTAACAGAATATATTCATGAAAATATTCTTTCGAAATGTTTCACTTAACAGTTTATCGGTTTTAGTTGTTAAGATTCGTCGGTTGCTTTTATAAAATAATCGACCGAATAGAAATTCTCTTACCTGCGTACTTAATTTTTCAAACGATACATATTATTTATTTATTTTAAATTCATACCTATGTTAAAGCATCACAGTTTTAATTCCTCTATGATGCTTAGTTGTAGTTTATATTAATAGCAGCGTTTTTCGAACTAGGCGCATCATACTCTTTTAGAGAGAGCAGTTAGAAAATAGGTTTGTCTAAAAGTGGTCATTGACGAGTCAGTCAAACTAATCAATCTGAATTTTTGTCCATCCAAAAATGGTCGTCATGTCGTCAATCACCGGAGCAATTCCAGAGTTTTAACTGATGACGCGCCACGGAAATCCATCGCTGCGTGTCGCGCCCTGGAATGAACAACTACCTCTCTCTCTTGACTGGAAGAGCAATACAACAAATTCATAATGACTGCCAAAAAGAAATAATCCATAGAAATGTGGCCTTAGAATTATTTGTATTCTGATTAAATACAATATTCACGATTTTTATTTTACTTCCATAGTTATGACACACTTCAAACATTATTGCCTCACATTTTACAAAAAATAATGCATATTAAGTTCGTCTCGCTCTTTCTCTTTCGTCAACGCATGCGGTCGAGAGATTTATATACTTTTGTGTTTGTATGATTCAACTCTAAGAAATTACGCTGGAAATTAGAAAATATATTATTTATTAAGGAGGCAAAAGTAAAGTAAAACGTTAAAAACGTACCGCTCTGGCAACACTGCGTCAAACTAAATGAAGTTGGGTTCACACCGGCTCGATCAGAGCGCATTGGATAGTCCGATGTGGACCGAGCTATTAAATTCATGAAACAGTTTTATGTCTGGACTGATCTATTCTCTCTGAAACTGACCTCGTCAATGGCCACCTTAAGGAAGCTTCCTACGCTCACAGAGTATACAGACATCTGACAGGGTGATAGGTCGGATTTCAATTATTAGACGCGCATATAAAATTGAAATAAGGTGAGATATTTTGTTGCTAGTATGATGATTGAAATTTATGAATTACTCCAACTAACCAATTATATTTTTTATTGATTAGTATACCGTTAAAAAGTATATTATATTTTGACTTATATGAATAGACGCAAAAAAGCAATTCATAATGTGTTGAAGTCCATTGCCTACGGTGATATTCAATATAAAGTATTAGTTTGCAATACACGATAATCTAACTGCAGCTCATAAAGGTACTGTCCCCCACCACGTCATCATCATTGCGTATGGCATTAATCCTGCGGGGATCAGATTTAGTTAAGGTGTTCTGCATACACACAAGTAGAATTTGGCCATTCCAGTAAAATCCTTTAACCATTCCTCAATAGGGGTACAATTGTAGTGGTAGAGCCTAACTGTGTTATCACAGTTAGAATGGGCTAGCTCGCCCGGGGAAGTACCACACTCTCACAGGAAATCGGCGTGAAGCGGTAGCTCATGCTGCTGCGTTTCGTACGGTGAGTGAGAGGACCGGAGCCCAAACCCCTTTCCCCTCCCCTCCCCCTCCCCCTCCCCTCCCCCTCCTATTTTTGCGCACTTGTGACTCTTGAGTTGCAAATGCCCAAGGGCGACGATAGTCATTTACCATCAGGTGATCCGTCTGCTCGTTTGCCCCATTTAACATTCAAAGGAGATCAGGCGACTTAAAAATATTTTTTTTATTAATTTCTTCTGGCATTTCATCTTGTGGCTGAATGACAGTAATTCTTATTATATTCATAAATAGGAAACATTTTTGGGGGATAGCGGTCGTTTCAGTGATGTCAAGAGAATCACATTTAGCTTCTGTGGTTGTAAACTTTATGTCTCATAGTATGTATTTTGAATAAAGTGACCTTATTACGATTATAAGAAAGATAGTATAAGTAATATAAGTGAATTATCTACTGGCGGTTCACTTCACGGCTGATTTGATAGCAACTCTTATTATATTCGTAAAAAGCTTAACATCTCTGGGAGGGTTGCTATCATTTCAGTCACATGTTTAGTTTTAGTACGAGTAGTTTTACATACTATAAGACACAAACATAAAACCGTTTAAGCTACATGTGAGTCTCTTGATCAGACTGAAACGACCGCTATCCCCCCCCAGATGTTTTCCATTTATGAATACAGTAAGAATTGCTGTCATTATGCCAAAAGAGGAAATTCCAGAAGAAGATTAAAAAAATGTATCATTTTAGGTTTCCGTGTATCTCATTTTTAATGTTACAGGGAGCAAACGAGCAGACGGGTCACTTGATGGCATTTCATGTTGTGGCTGAACGATCGGAATTCTTATATAATTCATAAATAAGAAACATCTTTGGGGGGAAAGCTGTCATTTTAGCTTCACCAAGAGAATTACATTGTGTTATTGGGAATTCATACTTTGGGCTTCAATAAAATGACCTCATTACGATTTCTAAAATTATTAATATTGGGAACAATTTACGTGAACTTGTATACGAGGAATCGTGATTTGTTCCTATTGTGAATCATTTTTATAATCGAGTTATTTATTAAATATGTACAGTTAGGACTTAAGGTTAGTAATAAGCAATATCTATCTGTCTCCGATCGGGTTTGGAGACATGTAGGTAGTTGTATTTTGGTCACTTTTTTGATAAATGTCATTCTCTTGATCAGTGTTTTTCGGTGGCACGCGACCCATAGGGTAGCGTAGTCTTATTCAGGGGGTCCCGAAAGGAAACGCTAGTTTCTTATAAAACATACTGAAATGACAGCGATCTTCAAAAGATGTTCCCTTTTGGTGAATATGTTAAGAATTGTTATAATTCAGCGACCATATGAAATGCGAAAAGAATTGCACTCAGTTGCCTATTTTACCTCCTCCCTAATCTTCTCCTCTTGATACATAGCGATTTAGTTGCGAAATAACTGCGACGTCGCTCAGATCAGACCTGTCCCTGCAAGTGTTACTCCTGGAGCGTTAAATTTACCACTGTTTTATTGCTGGAACGGTTTCATATAATTTCCTAATTTGTAACCTTTGAATATCATTATTTATAACATTAAATCAAAAAATTAAAAAAGCCCCAACACAATTACTTTCAAACCCCCATAACATTTAAACGGGTTAACCGATTTTCATCAAACATTTCTAAGAACACTCGCACGTAAGTCCTTTAATACAAAAAAAAAACTAAACTGAAATCGGTTCATCCGTTTGGGAGCTATGATGCCACAGACAGATACACACACACAGACACGTCAAACTTATAACACCCCTCTTTGCGTCGGGGGTTAAAAATCAACAATATTAATCAACAATAATTCAATAAATTATACTTTATTTTATTATAATATCATTAACACTATTTACTCATCAAATATTCCAATTTTAGTAATCGGCAACAGTTTGATCATATCAGAAACACAAGATTTTCTAATATCAATTTCATGATATTCAATTTATACGTCATCATCAGTACACGGAACATTAAGAAACAATTATTTGTATTCATTTTGTTCATTGACTGCAGGACGCCCTAGTCATCCACGTGTATTTGCAAACTAATAGTGGCAGTTTAATTTAAATTTTGTTTGGAAATTGTGTGTAATTTTGCGCGGGATACTGCGCCGTCTGTTGCTATTATGGCAACTCTCCAAACATCATACATACGAGCATATCTCTACACATTACGATCTATATTTTACCTTTAAGTTATACAAATTAAGTAATCAGTAATTATGTCTAGTCAACAAAATATCCACTTTATCCCGTTTGTCAAGGAAACGTTTTAGATTTAATATCACCAACATGCATTTAGAAAATCACGGCAATTATTAGCTAGTCGGTAACACAGACTAGCCGATCCTTCCACCACGACTCAACGGCAAATTCCCATAACTCGCCGTGCGTGTCCTTACACCTGCACACGCGAGGACCATAACATGGCCACTGATAATGCTATAGGTATCGGTGGCCGTGTTCTGGTCCTCTAATATATTAGTCGACACGCTAAGAAGGGTTTAGCTAGAAGAATTAGCTATTCTTTTTCTTCCTCGCTGTACTAATATTATCATCAGTGAGAGGAGAGACGTTTATGCCAGTTAAGGGCCCTGCGGTGGATCCTAAGGAACCCAGAAGGGGGATATGCTTTCTAATAATATATGTAGGATAATTAGACTTTAATTTTATTAACAACGGAGTCTGATTTAACGGATACAGGTATAAAACCTGTATCTGTTAAATCAGATAATCAGATACAATATTTATCTACTTAATATTGCCAAAATATTAATAAAAAATCAAATTCGGTTTAAATGAAAGGTACAGGACAATTATTCTATGTATACCAAATTTATAAAGTAAGAAAATAAACTTTAGTAGTAAAATAATAAATTGTTCAGGAGTCAACTATGTATATTGAAGAATCTTAATTTTGTGATGTTACTTTTTTAAAACGAACATATTTGATCTCATTTTGCGTTGTAATAGTACCTATTTTTTATTTTCCTATATTACTATTACCAAAATCAGTTGATTTTGACGAGGTTTTTGCATTTGTAATAGGTATTATCTTATGTGCATTATATAAAATTGACATCTGTTTATTAATGTTTACTTTGTATGTTGCGAAATTTTTTGGATTATTATTGTTTAAAAAAAGGTATGGTTCTAATTCTAAGAAAATGCAAACTATTGTTAGTATTAAGTAAAAGGAATGTGGATTCAAAGAATGGTATTTGATATGTAGGCATGTGAGTGCTATTGTGTCGTGGACTTGACAGTTTGTCGTAAAACGTCATCTCACAGAGAATAAGCCCTCTAGCGGTCAATAGTTGAAACAAACTATAGTAACAAAAATAAAAAAAACGATAAAACAAGTAAATTCACGTCGCGATGCGCTCAGCGAAGATCGAATTAGTCTAATAATTAGTGTGTAAGTTATTAATAATTTGCAAATTTTGTGCGTTAATTGGTGTATATTCAAGTATGAAAAATCGATGTTGTCTATTAATGTTAGTAAAAAATTGTAAATAAAATCAAAATTGTTACTTGTAACTTTATTTACAGTAATGTTGGAATTGATCTGGCCATATTATTTTGTAACCGGTATATTTAGTCTTCCACAATGTAACGGCGAAACAGACGATTTAGATGCGATGGAATACCATATTCTGATAAAATATCGCTCGATATACATTATCAACCATCAATCTCAAAAATGTATATTGAACTTCTTCTTAACATATCGAGCACAATAACATAAATAGCACTAGAAGGGGATTCATCTTCTTCTGAGCGAGACGGTCCACATTTGTGAGGACTACAACTCACCCACCGATATAGCTTTATCGGTGGCCTTCTAAAGCACAGCAAGACATTATGGGCCATTGTCTGGACATATTTATATACGATTTACTTACGTATACAAAAATCAATTGCCGAAAGGTTGCCATTAGGATCAGGTTCATCAAATTGTCAGGACATATAAAAATGAAAAAAAAAAATGGAATATCTACGGGATAGTTACAGCTGTGCAAAGTTTAGGTGGATTCTTTAATTCTTTGACAAAATAACAATACAGTGGTAGTTTTAAAATGTTACAACTAATAATAAATTTTCAAAAATCTGATAAAAATGTAAACTTTGAAAAACATGATAATGCATCTACGTCGTCTGTTGCGGTCTAGATTATTTTTTGTATTTGTATACTAATTTAGATTTATTGGCGTTAGGCTGTGAGTTTTTTTTGTATAATTTATGAATTAAATATTATGTTGCTTTTTAAATGGTGTTTTATTTATTTAAGAAACCCAAACCAAAAAATTCTATTCTACGAGCATCCTATTACAGTGTAAGTATAGATACAAACAAACTAACTTATGTAAATATCTATAACATTACACAACATTCACTACGTCATCTTATGTTGTATTATGATTTATGAAAGTATAAACCTACTACACAAACAAGTTTAGGGATATTACGAGAATAAGGCTAAGTGGTGTACATTGAGAAACGACTTATGGCCAAAGGACTGAAGTAGGTTGATGATGAGAGATAACCTTTGCGAAAGTTTGGAGAAAAAGGGATAAAATTAAAATACTTTGCACACTTTACATTTTGAACCCATTTGCACAACTAGTAATCTATTAAAAAGACGTGCTACTATTGGCACAACTAGTAATCTATTAAAAAGACGTGCTACTATTGGCACAACTAGTAATCTATTAAAAAGACGTGCTACTATTCGCACAACTAGTAATCTATTAAAAAGACGTGCTATTATTTGCACAACTAGTAATCTATTAAAAAGACGTGCTACTATTCGCACAACTAGTAATCTATTAAAAAGACGTGCTACTATTCGCACAACTAGTAATCTATTAAAAAGACGTGCTACTATTCGCACAACTAGTAATCTATTAAAAAGACGTGCTATTATTTGCACAACTAGTAATCTATTAAAAAGACGTGCTACTATTGGCACAACTAGTAATCTATTAAAAAGACGTGCTACTATTCGCACAACTAGTAATCTATTAAAAAGACGTGCTATTATTTGCACAACTAGTAATCTATTAAAAAGACGTGCTACTATTGGCACAACTAGTAATCTATTAAAAAGACGTGCTACTATTCGCACAACTAGTAATCTATTAAAAAGACGTGCTACTATTCGCACAACTAGTAATCTATTAAAAAGACGTGCTACTATTCGCACAACTAGTAATCTATTAAAAAGACGTGCTACTATTGGCACAACTAGTAATCTATTAAAAAGACGTTTTACTATTTGCACAACTAGTAATCTATTAAAAAGACGTGCTACTATTCGCACAACTAGTAATATATTAAAAAGACGTGCTACTATTGGCACAACTAGTAATCTATTAAAAAGACGTGCTATTATTTGCACATATAGTAATCTATTAAAAAGACGTGCTACTATTCGCACAACTAGTAATCTATTAAAAAGACGTGCTACTATTTGCACAACTAGTAATCTATTAAAAAGACGTGCTACTATTCGCACAACTAGTAATCTTTAAAGAGGCGAACTTAAAAAAGAATTTATTGTAACTGGGACTTCAATTTCTATGTCGAAAATAGAAGTGTCAAATCACGTCAAATATTTATAAACAATCCACTTGCAATACAATCATTTTACAAATCTTGAAACAATATCAGTAAAGTTTCAACATGTCGTTATTTGCGTTAGATAAATGGGCAACGTGTTTAAGAATAATACGCACCAATGGTGGCGTGTTTAGTGCCTTCTATAAACTCTGGAGAATGGACACTGTGAAGGTATTACGGACGCGTAATAGAATTTAGGTACTTTTTTTTTGACAGATATCCTCAATTGACTAGACAATTCAAAGATTAATTGAACGATAGATTGAGTTGTCAAGTCATACATAGACAAAAAGTTTCTAAAAATTGATTAGGTTTTATTCAACATTTTGGTTAGGTTATGTTAGAACTGCGACCACACAACGAGCGAAGCGAGCGTGCCGCGGCAGCGGCCGGCAAAGCGCTAAAAATTATTATTTACGGAGTTATTTAAGAAATTTAAAGAAAATTATATTAAAAATTATTAAAGCATATAATAGTCGTACTGTAATTGAGATAGTCCATTTGACTTGTTTTAAGACTAATTATTTTCTAAGAAAGTCACTACAGCATCTCATTATCTTCAGGAGACCTCAGATAAATCCAAATTTATTCATAGTGTGACGTATTTAAGCGAAACTTGGAATTTGTTTTTAAAAATATCTTATTATTTTTTCTTCCATTTCCACTTTGCACCTAAATTTTTAACAAGTTTTTTGGCTTTTGTAAAACTTGTAGTATACCGTTAAAATAAGGGATAAACAGAGAAGTTTTAAAGCGAGTTTTAAATTCTCGATTACAATTAGTTTTCTTTTTATTTGAGTTGAAAGATAAGATTTAAGATTTCTATTTTTCATTTCCCTAGCGTTAAGTGGTCATAACAAATTATTTAGACCTTGTAGGGGTCTGAAAATGCTGTGAGCAGACTAGGTGATATTCGAGACCATAATCAATCAAAAAATTTGACTGGAAACCAGCTCAAAAAAAAGTTATAGGGATAAATAGTCGCAATTTCGGAAAAAAATAAAAAAATAAAATTTTGTCGATATTTTTTTTATTTTGACTACTAGGAAATTTTTAGCCAAATTGTATCTCCCAAATAGGCCCAGGAACACGCCCATCCCGTTTGGTCAACCCTCTACCAAACACCCGGTATACTCGGAATTTTTCTACTGCGCATTTCCAGCGCGCATCGGCGTCGGTGAAAATCAGTACTAGCTAATGGCGTCGTCCGTCTCATTTGAGTTATCGCGCCGGGGTGGGGACGACGTGACCTTTAGTAAATATGTTCGCTTCTAATGTGTGAGTTCATGTGTTAGTGAGATTTAAGGCGAGGTTACTAGTCAAATTTCGGTTTTTGAGGGGGTGAAGCAGACGGGTGGCGGACGGAAGATCTAGTCTAACTTCCCCCTGCCTCGTGACTGCGATTGTGCAATTGTACAAACTGCTTTATCTCAAAATGATTATTGTCAGAATGTTTTGAATTATAAGGCCCGCCGCTAACTATGATGTTTTGTTGCCGTGACTTTTTATCACTATCACCTGCTGTCACTCACAATGCGCTATACTGAATCTTATCTAGGGTGTCAAATCGCGTTAATTTTTGTTATGGGGTTCAAAGAGGTAGTCGTGATTGATATACGTAGTCCTCTTGAAATACGTAGAAGAAAAATGAAACGAAAATAAAAACGCTACTGGGTGCATCCTATATAATGCAAATGATAATAATAAGGAAAATTGTACACGATATATTCGGCCGGCCGAATGACATTAAGTCACACCAGTGAGCATGTTTCATATCGCTGGAGCTATTTGTCACGTTACCATAATGAGCGCACTCTTTATAGCTTACATATATTTTTCTTGCGCTCGACTTAGTGACAAAAAATCACAGTCAGCGGCGAGCCTAACATTTCGAATAGCTTAAAGCCTAAAAAATAGAGCAGATAACCGTACAGAGACAAAGCTTCATAAGAACGTGTAAAATTATTACCTGTTTTGGCAAGGTTGTCAAATAATAAAAGTGGCAAACAAAAATGTAAAATTAATGAACGATACTTAAAAATAAAACTAGGTAGTTAAAAACGTGACTTTGTCTATGCTCTGTGGGGTCTCGCAAGGTTTTTAATCACTCCAAGACTGCCTTTAACCCGCGGCATGTAAAATATGGAAATTCAATACGAGATAATAGTTATTTATGGTACAAGCGAGGTAAGTTGGTGATTACTTCCGAGGCGCTATTGAGGCCCGAGCCGTCAGGCGAGGGTCTGAAGATAGCCGAGGATAGTAATCATCAATACACGCGTTTACCATACAACGTTTTTCAACACATTAGCGAAGAAATTATCATTTTTCGCTAATAAATAAACAGTTTTTCTATTCGCGCGCATCCAACACAACAATGGTGATCGGCCATAGATTAAAATATAATAGTCATTAAAAAAATCGAATGAATAAATGAATGGAATCGACCATAGACCTACCAAAAGTAAGGCAACATAAATGAAGTTTGTTTTTAAAATGTATGGACACGATTTTTTTGGTATCGAAACTTTTTTGAATACTAAACAATTAAAAAAAAATCTATGACTCACTAGTGAATCAAGCGTGTCATTATTCAACTGTTTTTGCACAAATAAGAGCCCCTTTATGAGCAAGTGTGTTGAAATGAGTATTTAAACGATTATATAAAAACACAAATTTTAATAACTATGGCAAATATCAAATCAGTAGGTATTGTAGTTTTTACGTAAAATGGACCACAAAACTGAATAGATTGTTCCGCCAGGCGGACTCCGCTTTGCTCGCCCTAATAAATATATGTTTTCAAAACACTTGCTCATAAAGTGGCTCTTATTTCTCTGCAATCAGGCACAGAATGACACCTATTACTCACTAGTGAGTTATAGATTTTTTTAAGTTGCTTTGTACATATTTAAAAAAGTTTCTATACCAAATCATTCATTCGTTCATTTTTTTATAAGTATATTATTTTAGTCTATGGCCGATCTCATTGTTGTTTTAGATGCGCGAATAGGAAAAATGTTTATTTATTAGCGAAAATTGTATTTTATAATTATTGTGTTCGCAAGTGTGTTAAAAAACGTTGTATGATACACGTGTGTATTGGTGATTACTATCCTCGGCTATCCTCCTCAATAGCTCCTCGGTGGTAAGCACCAACTTTACAAACTTGTACTATAAATAACTAATATCTGTATACTCATAATGATAATATTAATAAAGAAGAAAATCAATAAAAAAAACCACTCTACGTGCCTGTTTAGCAGGGCAAATGATTCGTGAGGTTGTATGAAGCTTTGTCTCTGTACGGTTATCTAATCAATAATCATGTGTCAGAGTATAACTGAGTATTTATACTGGCCGTGCCCCTCGGTTTCACCCACGTGCATTCTGTTTTTTAATGCGATAAAATTTGAAAATTCAGGTTCAATTTACCAGGTATCCAAGAATTTAATACGCGAAAGACAATTAATGATATAATGAGAAACAAACATTCTCAATATTTTTCATCATTATGTCCTCACCGAGGGGCTTGAGCCTACTCTATTAGGCTTTTGTTAAAAGTCTATTAGGATATTACATTTATTTATTTATATGAATTTATTGAACTACTGATTTCAAGTACCTGATAGGCTATATACCTAATCCAAAAATAATACTGAAAGTAAAACGTTACATTACTGAAGTAAGTATTTTTAAATCAATCCAGTAACGAGTTGATTGGACTAAACTTTGAACAGTTTGGTCAAACCGTGTCATTTTTCATAGGTACTTTGTCAATTTTTGTACCCATCATAACTTCATAAAGTCTGATCCGAATAATAAAATTTACGCGTACATAAAAATGGAAATGGATCATCAATTTTTTTTTGTCCTGTACTGGACAAACTACTTAGTTTTACTATATTTATATTATCATAGCTAGTGTCAAAAATCTTCTGGAAGTTTGTCAACGACTCGAAAAAAATATTATAGACGTGCCGTGTCAACATTCGCGACTCTGAAAAATAGCGTAAATTGTACATATGTATGAAAGAGACAAAGGCGCATGACGAAAGGGAAAGAAAATAAGTGCCACATCTATAGTTCATTCGTATTCGTTGACGATTGTGCAATCGGTGTTTATATTTTTATCTTTGTCTGAAATATTAAAATGTTATATAGAGTACCGCTTGTCTGATCATCACGAAATATTATAGTAATGTAGTTCAGGCAATTAAAATCTTAGTTTTATTCATATCCCGTTGTTTTGCAATGTAAAAAAAACAGCATTGAGCACGAGGAGAAGTGATACACGTCCGTCTAGCACCACCGCTCAGCGGTCACTGTCGCACTGCATTGAAAGGAAAGAGAAGCGCAATGACAACCTCGAAACGGCTCAAATAAGACTGGATAAAAACATGAAATTCAATAATTATTAGTGAAAAGCTTTAATGATCAAAAAATCTTTCGGGTGAGACTTATTTATTTATCTTTACTAAGCGTATTCGAAGTTTCGTGGTACCAGCTCTTATACTTTTTACGTAGACCGCAAAAACAAATTTTAAAAGCACAATTTTCAAAATAAAAATGTATCGAGAAAATGTAATGCTATCGTGTTTCGGTGCGGGTCAAGTTTAGTTAAAGAACCAAAGTTGCATATAATACATAAAATAGTTTTGTACTAATAGTAGAAATATCATAACCAGTCTTCCGAAAACGGGCATTTGGCATCTCAGAGCCCCTTAATATTTCGTCCAACGATTTTGAAATTATGTTTTAAACGGTACATAAAATAACTTGCGAATAAATTGGGGGTGTTTTCTAGAACTTATCGATAGCAACACCGCGCATGTGCTATTTAATGGTGTGAGTCCATGTGTTAGTGAGATGTAATATTTCGTCCAATGATTTTGAAATAATGTTTGAAACGGTACTTAAAATAACTTGCGAATATATAGTCGGTGTTTTCTACTACTTATCTATAGCAACACCGCGCATGCGCTATGGTAAAAATCAATAGTGATGGCGGCGCTAGTCCCGTGTCCTTTGTGTGATCGCGTCTCGAAGGTACACTCGGAATTGTCCTACTGCGCATTTCAAGCGCGCATGGGCGTCTGTGAAAATCAATACTAGCTAATGGCGTCGTCCGTCTCATTTGAGTTATCGCGCTGGGGTGGGGACGACGTGACCTTTAGTAAATATGTTCGCTTCTAATGTGTGAGTTCATGTGTTAGTGAGATTTAATATTTCGTCCAATGATTTTGAAATTATGTTTTTAACGGTACATAAAATAACTTGCGAATAAATTGGGGGTGTTTTCTAGAACTTATCGATAGCAACACCGCGCATGCGCTATTTAATGGTGTGAGTCCATGTGTTAGTGAGATGTAATATTTCGTCCAATGATTTTGAAATAATGTTTGAAACGGTACATAAAATAACTTGCGAATAAATTGGGGGTGTTTTCTAGAACTTATCGATAGCAACACCGCGCATGCGCTATTTAATGGTGTGAGTTCATGTGTTAGTGAGATTTAATATTTCGTCCAACGATTTTGAAATTATGTTTTAAACGGTACATAAAATAACTTGCGAAAATATACTCGGTGTTTTCTACTCCTTATCTATAGCAACACCGCGCATGCGCTATGGTAAAAATCAATAGTGATGGCGGCGCTAGTCCCGTGTCCTTTGTGTGATCGCGTCTCGAAGGTACATACGTACATAGTATATACTCGGAAGTTTCCTACTGCGCATTTCCAGCGCGCATCGGCGTCGGTGAAAATCAGTACTAGCTAATGGCGTCGTCCGTCTCATTTGAGTTATCGCGCCGGGGTGGGGACGACGTGACCTTTAGTAAATATGTTCGCTTCTAATGTGTGAGTTCATGTGTTAGTGAGATTTAATATTTCGTCCAACGATTTTGAAATTATGTTTTAAACGGTACATAAAATAACTTGCGAATAAATTGGGGGTGTTTTCTAGAACTTATCGATAGCGACACCGCGCATGCGCTATTTAATGCTGAAAATCAATAGTGATGGCGGCGTTAGTCCCGTGTTCCTTGTGTGATCGCGTCTCAAAGGTACATACGTACATAGTATATACTCGGAATTTTCCTACTGCGCATTTCCAGCGCGCATCGGCGTCGGTGAAAATCAGTACTAGCTAATGGCGTCGTCCGTCTCATTTGAGTTATCGCGCCGGGGTGGGGACGACGTGACCTTTAGTAAATATGTTCGCTTCTAATGTGTGAGTTCATGTGTTAGTGAGATTTAATATTTCGTCCAATGATTTTGAAATTACGTTTTGAAACGGTACATAAAATAACTTGCGAATAAATTGGGGGTGTTTTCTAGAACTTATCGATAGCAACACCGCGCATGCGCTATTTAATGGTGTGAGTCCATGTGTTAGTGAGATGTAATATTTCGTCCAATGATTTTGAAATAATGTTTGAAACGGTACTTAAAATAACTTGCGAATATATAGTCGGTGTTTTCTACTACTTATCTATAGCAACACCGCGCATGCGCTATGGTAAAAATCAATAGTGATGGCGGCGCTAGTCCCGTGTCCTTTGTGTGATCGCGTCTCGAAGGTACATACGTACATAGTATATACTCGGAAGTTTCCTACTGCGCATTTCCAGCGCGCATCGGCGTCGGTGAAAACAGTACTAGCTAATGGCGTCGTCCGTCTCATTTGAGTTATCGCGCCGGGGTGGGGACGACGTGACCTTTAGTAAATATGTTCGCTTTTAATGTGTGAGTTCATGTGTTAGTGAGATTTAATATTTCGTCCAATGATTTTGAAATTATGTTTTTAACGGTACATAAAATAACTTGCGAATAAATTGGGGGTGTTTTCTAGAACTTATCGATAGCGAAACCGCGCATGCGCTTTTTAATGGTGTGAGTCCATGTGTTAGTGAGATGTAATATTTCGTCCAATGATTTTGAAATAATGTTTGAAACGGTACTTAAAATAACTTGCGAATATATAGTCGGTGTTTTCTACTACTTATCTATAGCAACACCGCGCATGCGCTATGGTAAAAATCAATAGTGAATGCGGCGCTAGTCCCGTGTCCTTTGTGTGATCGCGTCTCGAAGGTACACTCGGAATTGTCCTACTGCGCATTTCAAGCGCGCATGGGCGTCTGTGAAAATCAATACTAGCTAATGGCGTCGTCCGTCTCATTTGAGTTATCGCGCCGGGGTGGGGACGACGTGACCTTTAGTAAATATGTTCGCTTCTAATGTGTGAGTTCATGTGTTAGTGAGGGGTCCATATTGGCTCACCTAAAGTTCTTTATCCGAAAATGTTTTTCCTAACTATTTGTAGCCCGAATGATCATTCTTCCTAAAATTTTTCATCCTAAAGTTTTTATTCATACTATTTGTAGTGCTACCGACGATGCTCATAACACTGATGTGTCCGAAAATTTTAATTACTAACATCATTAATCCTACTAATATTATAAAGCCGAATGTTTGTGAGTATGGATGTATGGATGTTTGTTCCGCTTTCACGCAAAAACTACTGAACGGATTTTAATGAAACTTTACAATAATTTAGCTTATACATCAGAATAACACATAGGATACTTTTTATCCTGAAATTCTCACGGGAACGGGAACTACGCGGGTGAAACCGCGGGGCGCTGCTAGTGTAAACATATTTAAACTACTGTTTTTTATCATAACGCTTTTATCCCTAAACATACTTACCATAATATTTTCACTCATGCTCAGAAAGAAACATTTACCAAGTGTAATAAAAATATATGTGGGTAGAAGATGATATTTATAGTTTTAATGATTATTATACGACTCGTTTACGGTTATGCTTATGGCCTGGGAGTTTACCATAAACATAACTAAAGGACCAATTCGGTTCTGGCACTTCGCCGGCCGCTGCCGCGGCACGCTCGCTACGCTCGCTCGGCTCGTGCGTTGGGGTCACAATTCTAACATAACCTAAACCAATAATTAGGAATAGAACCGATTCGTTACTGGAACTTGACTGAATGATTGGAGCAGGACTCTGGTTTTGCTCGCTCGGCTCGTGCGTTATATGTTATACCTACATGTTATGTAAAAACAAAGTTACGAAAAATTTATGTATATAATATTGATTATAATAAATATAAATAAATCTAAACAAAAAAGATATGACTTTGAATAATAGTATGAACGATGGTTATGTTGAGAAAATATAGGAAAACAAATGTTTCGGAATTAAAACATTAGTGACAAAGATTTTAGGAGTTGCGATTGTTAGGATAAAAAATGTTAGGAAGAAAATTTTCGGATTTCCAATTATCGGAGTTGAAATTTTAGGTGAACTTTGGCGCACCCGTTAGTGAGATTTAATATTTCGTCCAATGATTTTGAAATTATGTTTTTAACGGTACATAAAATAACTTGCGAATAAATTGGGGGTGTTTTCTAGAACTTATCGATAGCAACACCGCGCATGCGCTATTTAATGGTGTGAGTCCATGTGTTAGTGAGATGTAATATTTCGTCCAATGATTTTGAAATAATGTTTGAAACGGTACTTAAAATAACTTGCGAATATATAGTCGGTGTTTTCTACTACTTATCTATAGCAACACCGCGCATGCGCTATGGTAAAAATCAATAGTGATGGCGGCGCTAGTCCCGTGTCCTTTGTGTGATCGCGTCTCGAAGGTACATACGTACATAGTATATACTCGGAAGTTTCCTACTGCGCATTTCCAGCGCGCATCGGCGTCGGTGAAAATCAATACTAGCTAATGGCGTCGTCCGTCTCATTTGAGTTATCGCGCCGGGGTGGGGACGACGTGACCTTTAGTAAATATGTTCGCTTCTAATGTGTGAGTTCATGTGTAAGTGAGATTTAATATTTCGTCCAATGATTTTGAAATTATGTTTTTAACGGTACATAAAATAACTTGCGAATAAATTGGGGGTGTTTTCTAGAACTTATCGATAGCGACACCGCGCATGCGCTATTTAATGCTGAAAATCAATAGTGATGGCGGCGTTAGTCCCGTGTTCCTTGTGTGATCGCGTCTCAAAGGTACATACGTACATAGTATATACTCGGAATTTTCCTACTGCGCATTTCCAGCGCGCATCGGCGTCGGTGAAAATCAGTACTAGCTAATGGCGTCGTCCGTCTCATTTGAGTTATCGCGCCGGGGTGGGGACGACGTGACCTTTAGTAAATATGTTCGCTTCTAATGTGTGAGTTCATGTGTTAGTGAGATTTAATATTTCGTCCAACGATTTTGAAATTATGTTTTAAACGGTACATAAAATAACTTGCGAATAAATTGGGGGTGTTTTCTAGAACTTATCGATAGCAACACCGCGCATGCGCTATTTAATGGTGTGAGTCCATGTGTTAGTGAGATGTAATATTTCGTCCAATGATTTTGAAATAATGTTTGAAACGGTACTTAAAATAACTTGCGAATATATAGTCGGTGTTTTCTACTACTTATCTATAGCAACACCGCGCATGCGCTATGGTAAAAATCAATAGTGATGGCGGCGCTAGTCCCGTGTCCTTTGTGTGATCGCGTCTCGAAGGTACATACGTACATAGTATATACTCGGAAGTTTCCTACTGCGCATTTCCAGCGCGCATCGGCGTCGGTGAAAACAGTACTAGCTAATGGCGTCGTCCGTCTCATTTGAGTTATCGCGCCGGGGTGGGGACGACGTGACCTTTAGTAAATATGTTCGCTTCTAATGTGTGAGTTCATGTGTTAGTGAGATTTAATATTTCGTCCAATGATTTTGAAATTATGTTTTTAACGGTACATAAAATAACTTGCGAATAAATTGGGGGTGTTTTCTAGAACTTATCGATAGCGACACCGCGCATGCGCTATTTAATGGTGTGAGTCCATGTGTTAGTGAGATGTAATATTTCGTCCAATGATTTTGAAATAATGTTTGAAACGGTACTTAAAATAACTTGCGAATATATAGTCGGTGTTTTCTACTACTTATCTATAGCAACACCGCGCATGCGCTATGGTAAAAATCAATAGTGATGGCGGCGCTAGTCCCGTGTCCTTTGTGTGATCGCGTCTCGAAGGTACACTCGGAATTGTCCTACTGCGCATTTGAAGCGCGCATGGGCGTCTGTGAAAATCAATACTAGCTAATGGCGTCGTCCGTCTCATTTGAGTTATCGCGCCGGGGTGGGGACGACGTGACCTTTAGTAAATATGTTCGCTTCTAATGTGTGAGTTCATGTGTTAGTGAGATTTAATATTTCGTCCAAAGCTTTTGAAATTATGTTTTTAACGGTACATAAAATAACTTGCGAATAAATTGGGGGTGTTTTCTAGAACTAATCGATAGCGACACCGCGCATGCGCTATTTAATAGTGTGAGTCCATGTGTTAGTGAGATGTAATATTTCGTCCAATGATTTTGAAATAATGTTTGAAACGGTACTTAAAATAACTTGCGAATATATGGTCGGTGTTTTCTACTACTTATCTATAGCAACACCGCGCATGCGCTATGGTAAAAATCAATAGTGATGGCGGCGCTAGTCCCATGTCCTTTGTGTGATCGCGTCTCGAAGGTAGGTACACTCGGAATTGTCCTACTGCGCATTTCAAGCGCGCATGGGCGTCTGTGAAAATCAATACTAGCTAATGGCGTCGTCCGTCTCATTTGAGTTATCGCGCCGGGGTGGGGACGACGTGACCTTTAGTAAATATGTTCGCTTCTAATGTGTGAGTTCATGTGTTAGTGAGATTTAATAGTTCGTCCAATGATTTTGAAATTATGTTTTTAACGGTACATAAAATAACTTGCGAATAAATTGGGGGTGTTTTCTAGAACTTATCGATAGCGACACCGCGCATGCGCTATTTAATGGTGAAAATCAATAGTGATGGCGGCGTTAGTCCCGTATTCCTTGTGTGATCGCGTCTCAAAGGTACATACGTACATAGTATATACTCGGAATTTTCCTACTGCGCATTTCCAGCGCGCATCGGCGTCGGTGAAAATCAGTACTAGCTAATGGCGTCGTCCGTCTCATTTGAGTTATCGCGCCGGGGTGGGGACGACGTGACCTTTAGTAAATATGTTCGCTTCTAATGTGTGAGTTCATGTGTTAGTGAGATTTAATATTTCGTCCAACGATTTTGAAATTATGTTTTTAACGGTACATAAAATAACTTGCGAATAAATTGGGGGTGTTTTCTAGAACTTATTGATAGTAACACCGCGCATGCGCTATTTAATGGTGTGAGTCCATGTGTTAGTGAGATGTAATATTTCGTCCAATGATTTTGTAATAATGTTTGAAACGGTACATAAAATAACTTGCGAATATATAGTCGGTATTTTCTACTACTTATCTATAGCAACACCGCGCATGCGCTATGGTAAAAATCAATAGTGATGGCGGCGCTAGTCCCGTGTCCTTTGTGTGATCGCGTCTCGAAGGTACACTCGGAATTTTCCTACTGCGCATTTCAAGCGCGCATGGGCGTCTGTGAAAATCAATACTAGCTAATGGCGTCGTCCGTCTCATTTGAGTTATCGCGCCGGGGTGGGGACGACGTGACCTTTAGTAAATATGTTCGCTTCTAATGTGTGAGTTCATGTGTTAGTGAGATTTAATATTTCGTCCAATGATTTTGAAATTATGTTTTTAACGGTACATAAAATAACTTGCGAATAAATTGGGGGTGTTTTCTAGAACTTATCGATAGCAACACCGCGCATGCGCTATTTAATGGTGTGAGTCCATGTGTTAGTGAGATGTAATATTTCGTCCAATGATTTTGAAATAATGTTTGAAACGGTACTTAAAATAACTTGCGAATATATAGTCGGTGTTTTCTACTACTTATCTATAGCAACACCGCGCATGCGCTATGGTAAAAATCAATAGTGATGGCGGCGCTAGTCCCGTGTCCTTTGTGTGATCGCGTCTCGAAGGTACACTCGGAATTTTCCTACTGCGCATTTCAAGCGCGCATGGGCGTCTGTGAAAATCAATACTAGCTAATGGCGTCGTCCGTCTCATTTGAGTTATCGCGCCGGGGTGGGGACGACGTGACCTTTAGTAAATATGTTCGCTTCTAATGTGTGAGTTCATGTGTTAGTGAGATTTAATATTTCGTCCAAAGCGTTTGAAATTATGTTTTTAAACGGTACATAGAATAACTTGCGAATAAATTGGGGGTGTTTTCTAGAACTTATCGATAGCGACACCGCGCATGCGCTATGCTGAAAATCAATAGTGATGGCGGCGCTAGTCCTGTGTTCTTTGTGTTATCGCGTCTCGAAGGTACATACGGGACCGGGATACCGGGACGGTAAATATAGTATTGAATGTGAGAGTCTAGTGCTAGTATCGGTCGGGGGACATTTTGTAGGTCGGAACTATGAGTACATTTGAGTCATTTAGGTACGTGTTTTAAAGCATTATTAGGCAGGTTTCTATATAACTATTGATGGCAACGCCGCGCATGCGCGAAGGTGCTAATCAATAGTGATAGTGTTAGTCTCGCGTTCTATGTGTAATCGTGTCGGGTCCGGGAGATTGCGACTTTAAGTAAATGACATCTCTCTATTGATATATCTAATGATATCTTTTTAAATAATAACCGTCTTTATAGGCATCAAGAGTAAAGTGAAAAGTGTCCTCGCATTATGGGATCCGACTGTGGTCGAAGAATCACTGTCGTACATTGGCTGGCTGCAAAATGTAGCCGAAGGTTCAAACAATCAGGTTAGTGTTTGTATTACGTCCTTTATAATTCGTACTGTATATACCTATATTTGAGCTGGTCTCAAGAGTGATATAGATTTTTTTTAACTGTGACCATTAACACAAGGCTTGAGTTGTAAATTTATGTATTATTTTCAGCCAATGTCAACCGTAATGCGTATGACAGATCAGTTTAATATGTTCGACACTCAGATGAGCTCAGACTGTGAAACCTTCGATGCTTCCTCCAGCTCAAGCTCGAAGGAAGCATCGCCCATGGTTGACCATCCGACGCTCTCCTCAAGTGTACCGGACATTAAGAACAATGTTACAAACAATAAACCAGAACTCCATTTCCATAACGACTATTTCAAGAGTGAGCGCGAAGAACGGAGCGAACGAAGTGAGAGAAGCTGGAATCATTCGTTCCGTTCAGTGCGCTCGACTGGAAAACCAAAACTGAACGAGGCACAATCGTTGTCATTCGAGGCGAAATGCCACGGCAGCTTCAGATTCGATTTCAAAAGTTCCGCCTCTTTAGAACAAGTCTCTTACATGAACCTGGTTGAGAATATTAACAACAAGAATGATAAAACCAAGGTGGGTTTCTATATTATCTGTCTTTGTTTTTCTGTGTGTCTTTAGATAATTAAGTATATATTACCTAATCAAATATGGTTTTATTTAATGCCGTGGCAAAAACTATTGTGGTTGAACATATCCTAATTTAAGTGAGAGATAGCTGTTGGGAAATACATATGTATATATTTTCAATGATAAGGGTATTTGAAATCTATAGACGAAGGTTATGCCTTGTGCGATTGGTTTGGTGCCAAGGCTCTGTGTAACAAATTGCTTCGCGTAACCTTAATATATTTATCAATAGATGCCAATAAATAACAGCAATGTGGTTTCAGAATTTCATGATAGATTTCAACATACAATTTTATAATATTCTTATCATTATGATGTTACCAGTTCAATTGTAGAAGCATAAACAATTGTTACAAATGTCAGAATGCTTCTATTTTGGTATTTGTTTGCAGAAGGTGGAGTCATACAAAGACTGGATACCAGTACCCAGGGCTAATCTCGATCAGGCGCAGAGAGACGACAACTTGATGTTTCTCAAAACTGTAGGTGTGGGTGTAGAAGACTCTTTGATGTCTGTCATTGAAGCTGTCGATAAGATTTTAGATCAGGCCAATATGAGTGGTAAGTGATAATTTTAAAGAAATAGTTGTAAAGTTTTAATCAGACGCTAATTAGTTTCTCATGAATACTACCCCTGAACATCAACAACTAATGAATGTGCGGTATAATAACTATTGATTTTCGAGAGGATCGAGAGCCTCCGTCTATGTATTTACATGTGCATATTACACAGTACATAGCCATACGTAGTACTACATTATATTAATTGTTTTAGGATACGTTGAGGAAGACTTTCTTAAAACCCAAAAAGTGATGGAATCTATAAAAGTTTCTATAGATGAAACATCACGGTGGTTACGCTTGTCGCATGCGGCAATGCGATTGCGATGTGAATCGCCGGCGTGGGCTCGCGAGCACGCAGCCTTGCAGACTCGGAGAGATATATGCTTCGCTCAGGCTGTAAGTGTTATATGTACATATACAACTACATGTAACATTTATTGTTAAATTGAATATACGAGTGTATTTACTATTTACCCAACAACTAACTTAACTTTCCTTTTTAGTTAACAACAGTATCAACCGGCCTCCTTTGCTGGTTGAGCTCAATGCCAAGCGAGGTTGTGGTCAAGCTGTTGACATACGGTCTCGGCCCTCTCTGTGGTTTCGAAGGCCTGCTCAGCTTGTACTCGACCGAGAAGGCCATGTGGGGTGATATGGTGGTAGCTGTGGAAGACTTACACACTGTTGTGTTCACACTCACTAAAGTGGGACACAGGTAATTTGACATTATTATTTTTTTGCCAGAAGTCACTAAATATAACATAAAATCCGGGCAAGAAAGGTTCCGTATCATTCAACGTTAAAAAATTGGAACCCCGCTCAATATTGTTTATTATAATAGACAGACAGACGTGCAAACTTGCTAACATGCGGGCATGCAAACTTGCAGTCATACAGCCTTGCAGTCTTGCAATCTTGTACACTTGCAAACTTTCAGACATGCAGACCTACAGACAGACAGGTACACCAATGGACTGTGAAATCTTAATAATAGTACAGAGATATATAATTTAGGCCCCGTTTTTACCCTTTTGTACGGACACCTAAAAATGAAAAAGAAATATTAAAATTAAAACTGATAATTGAGGTTGGCTTAGCTGCTAATGCCTGGCACAAGAGACTCGCCCAGATTTAAAACTTAACAGAATTAATGCTTATATGTATTATATATTGCTTTAAACAATTTAATGACAATGATCCCATTGCATAGTAATACAATGTATATTTGTTGCAGCAACACTGCGATACCGCAAGTGACCGGTACTCGAGGTGCTTTGACAGTCCGCTTGCCTGTCTCAGACTCCTTGTATGGAAAGTTTACTTCTAAAGAAGTAAGTATCTACTATTACTAATACATAGTAGGATCTTATATATTTAAACTAGCTGTGCCCAGCGGTTTTACCCACATAGTTCCCGATCTCGTGGGAATTTCGGGATAAAACATAGACATGTGCTTCCCGAATCATAAGCTACCCCTTTAAATTCGGTACTTATTTATTTGATTATTTGATCTTTTGTTTGAACAAAAATAAACCTCAACATTTATTTGCAGCATCTATCGTTCACGATCACGGCCATATTTTTCAACGTTGGTATCAACGAGAAGGCGTCTCTGGCCGAGGCGTTGGGCGAGACCACGCCTCAGCAGCACTCCAATGGTGACAACTTGGACAGACTTAACAAGTACTACCATAAGTTCACCAAGATATTCCCACCTGATCCTATGGAGCCTGTCAGAGGTGAGTTCTTTTATTTAGACTGCTTATGAACGGGCCTCAATAATTTTCATGTTGTTCTATTAGTACCATAAAGAGGTTTTAAAGGTTCATTAAATTTACAAGATTAAACAACAAAATATATAGGCTCTAATATAATAATAGTACTTGAACTAATAATGTGTAATATTGAAGTCAGGTCATAAAAAATCTTAGGATTATTTTATTTTTGATTATTGTAAATGAAATTAAACACTGATTTACGTAAAAGACAAACCAACCATCAATATATGAATTTGTTTTAGCGTCATCCCGAACCAAGCCGTTGGAAGAAGTGATGGAAAACCTTAGAATTGCCGTTCTAAAGAAAGTGCCAAAGAACACCGAAGTACTTCATCTGGCTGCGCTCGCTACCAGACTTATGAATGGTAAGATATATACAACATAACATAATCATTCACTACATCGTCTCATTATAGTAACTGACACCTAACTAAATTCGTGACTTGTATCTAGGGTATCAGAAACTACGCACTCACTCGTACACACAGACTGAGACAGACAAATATGATAAGGCTTTAAATAAAAATAATGTATACTTACTCGAAATAATTTTATTACAATTTGATACACAAAGTAACGTTAAAGAATTCCTCACACGTTGAAATATTTCAAGCAATTTTTATTCAGTAGATGACATATTTTGAACATTACACTTACATACATTTTTACTAAATAAGTATATAAAAAAGCACTTTTGATCATCAATAATTTTATGTATGTTTTATGCCCAATTCCCCAATACTATAACATAAATAATATTGCAGGCATAAGGTTTACATCATGCAAGAGTGCCAAAGATCGTACCGGGATGTCGGTGACTCTCGAGCAGTTGTCTATTCTCGCTTCTGAATATCATCTGGCCGAACACGAGCAGAAGAAGGCGTTGAATATAATGCGCAGGTAACGGTCAACCTGTATCTATTGAGATAGGGAAGCTTGTTAAGGCACTTCTTCTTCTTAGCGTGTCGACTCCAAACAGACAAATAAATAAAGGAAACAATGATATTGCCCGTTCAATTGTTTTGAACAATTGTTAAGGCACTAGGGCTAGATGTGTGTTATCCTGTGTAGATTCCTATAGAAATCAAAATGGGGAAGGCATATTTGAGCATTATAATATTGGTCACAATGATGATGAACATCAAATTAATAAATAAGTTTATCATCATCATCATCAATACCAGCTCATGTATGTCCCCACTGAGGGACTCGAGCCTACCCTGAATGAGCATATAAATCACAGTAATTTCAAGTAGACAGATTGACAGACTCATAGATAGATAAAAAGTTAAGTAGAATAGCTCTGAAAACAAGTTTACACTTAGATAAACAAGTCAAGTTTTTCCCAATTTGAATGTACTAAAATTATTTCTTGATAGTGTGGGATGCCGCCGTGAGAACGCCAACAAGAACATCGGTATAAAGAAGTACGCCTTCACCAAAAAGCAGGTGATGTCTCTGCCGGAGGACTACCGCCCGCCAACAGGTACTTACGGTTCCACACAAACTTAAATAGGCCGTCGCCGTCGGAGCAGATACTTCTCGCTGTTTCAGTTCGCACAAAACCCGATTTTCGTTATAATGAACTTTATGTTTTTAAAATACCTATATAGCACAACATTCATCAATTTAAAATCTGTATGACTAAGGTCAAAAGTAAGACAGTCTCGAAGCAAAATTTATGTTAAACAAAAGCAAAATGTTTGGATAAAATATGTCGATCGATAAATTTAGTCGATCATTGTACTTCAACAGTGTTAATATCGATAAAATCAAAATTAATAAATGTGAAGACTGGACTGCCAGAGTAATCGAGGTATTGATGAGACTGGTCCGATGTAAATCATAAATAACATTTGCATTGAAATATATCAATAGAACGCACATTTCCGATGTAATGTTGTGTAACCCGTAAACTACCTAATAATGAATATAAAAGGCAGATTCATTCAATTAATTATATCTTTTATTGCACAATGCAAAAGATTATTTCTAATTTTCTATTTTAATAATAATCATCTACTGTACTACAGCTACCTTCCTCTCTGTAGTAATTCGCGGCTGATGTTTATTACAGAAAGTACAAGTTAACTGGTTGCCATTATTAAAAAATAAAGTATTAATGTAAATATATTTCTAATATACCTACTATTCTAATGATGGCAACCCACTGTTTAACAAGTACTTTCTGTAGTAATCCTTGGATAGATGTTTATTGCAGAAAACGCCTTGTTCGGTGGTTGCCATTATTAAAAAATAAAGTATTGTTGTACATATGTCTAATATACTATTTTAATAATGGCAACATACTATTTCAAAGTATTTTCTGTAGTAATCTGTGGTTGATGTTTATTGCAGAAAGTGCCTGGACCAGTGGTTGCCATTATTAAAAAATAAAGTATTGTTGTTCATATATTTCTAGTATAAATACTATTTTGATAATGGCAACCAGTTTAAAAGTACTTTCTGCAGTAATCTATGGTAGATGTTTATTGCAGAAAGTTGTTAGTTGAGTTTAGTGGATGACATTATTAAAAAGAATTATTGGCAATACAATCTATGCATGGAATAAAAAAATGTTAATTGAATAATTCTGCTTTATATATTTATATGTTAGTACATATATAGTTACACCGAGAGTGACGTAACAAAAATTTAATCTACCGAATGGTCTTCTTACACTTTAAATCCTGCAGTGAGAATGTCCAAACCAAGCACGTCTTTATGCCGGAAACAGATCGGTTCAAATTTTACTTCTTTTTGTTTGAACCGATCGTTTCCGTATGGCGATAAGTGTAAATAGACATTCATTTGATTGACTTAGCCTCGCTCAAGATGTGACGATTTCTTAATAAAGAGTTACGCCGAGAGTGACGTAACAAAATGTAATCTAATGAATGGTCTTCTTACACTTTAAATCCTGCAGTGAGAATGTCCAAACCAGGCACGTCTTTATGCCGGAAACAGATCGGTTCAAATTTTACTACTTTTTGTTTGAACCGATCGTTTCCGTATGGCGATAAGTGTAAATAGACATTCATTTGATTGACTTAGCCTCGCTCAAGATGTGACGATTTCTTAATAAAGAGTTACGCCGAGAGTGACGTAACAAAATGTAATCTAATGAATGGTCTTCTTACACTTTAAATCCTGCAGTGAGAATGTCCAAACCAGGCACGTCTTTATGCCGGAAACAGATCGGTTCAAATTTTACTTCTTTTTGTTTGAACCGATCGTTTCCATATGGCGATAAGTGTAAATAGACATTCATTTGATTGACTTAGCCTCGCTCAAGATGTGACGATTTCTTAATAAAGAGTTACGCCGAGAGTGACGTAACAAAATGTAATCTAATGAATGGTCTTCTTACACTTTAAATCCTGCAGTGAGAATGTCCAAACCAGGCACGTCTTTATGCCGGAAACAGATCGGTTCAAATTTTACTATTTTTTGTTTGTACCGATCGTTTCCGTATGGCGATAAGTGTAAATAGACATTCATTTGATTGACTTAGCCTCGCTCAAGATGTGACGATTTCTTAATAAAGAGTTACGCCGAGAGTGACGTAACAAAATGTAATCTAATGAATGGTCTTCTTACACTTTAAATCCTGCAGTGAGAATGTCCAAACCAGGCACGTCTTTATGCCGGAAACAGATCGGTTCAAATTTTACTACTTTTTGTTTGAACTGATCGTTTCCGTATGGCGATAAGTGTAAATAGACATTCATTTGATTGACTTAGCCTCGCTCAAGATGTGACGTAACTACCCCATTATGAAACTAAACTGATTCTTATCGACATTTTGTAATATTTTGACCAATATCTTCCATTCTAAATGCCAAATACTTAAAGTATTTACTTTAAATGTATCCCTTAATATACGAGTTTTTTATGATGAAACGAAAAAGTTTTATCGTTATATTTTACTAAAAGAACATTCTATATTCTAAATACATTTTCATGATTTTTAAAGATGTTCTTAGGCAGTGCCCAAGCCTTGCTTTTGAGAATAGATGGCATTGTATAATATGAATTCGGATATTTATTTATTTATAACCTTTTACAAAATGACATACTGTTCCAATTAAAACAACCACATTCAAATTGATCTTAATCCAAATCTAATAAAACGTTACTCGGCCAATTAATTATATTTAACATAAGTGTTATCTAGAAGCTATGAATTAAAGTTATAGTTATAATACCTACTTGTTCCTAATACTTAACCACTGCCGTAATGTGCCCGTAAAATGCCCACCAAGGAAAGTACCTTTTATCTTACGCTGGCCGTACATGCCCTAATTAGATGCAATTAGACGCGATGCACATTCCATGTGGCCCGGGCTTCATTGAAAGGTACATGCGCTGGGTACAAACGTGTACCATAACATCGTCGGCTACATGGAATATGACTTGAACGCTGGCAACGCGCACTTGTGACTCTTGAACCCATGGGCGACGGTAGTCATTTACCATCAGGTGACTCGTCTGCTCGTTTGCCCCCTTTAACATTCAAAGGAGATGAGGAGACTTAAAAAGTTACATATTTAAATTCTGCTTCCGGCATTTCATCTTGTGGCTGAATGACAGCGATTCTTATTATATTCATATAATCGACATCTTTGGGGGAATAGCGGTCGTTTCAGTTACATGAAGATAATCACATTTAGTTATGAAGGCTTTATAATTTGTGCCTATTAGTGTGAATTTTCAATTCGGTTACTAAAATGATTCATATTGGGAACAATTTACGTGGACTTGTTTACGAGGACTCGTTATAACATAACATAATCATTCACTACATCATCTCATTATAGTTATCTTCTTTAGGTTTACTTCACGGCTGATGTGATAGCAATTCATATTATATTCGTAAAAAGCTTAACATCTCTGGGAGGGTTGCTATCATTTCAGTCGCATATTTAGTTTCAATGCAAGGATTTGTGTACGAGAAATCGTGATATGTTCCTATTATGAATCAGTTTTATAGTCGAGTTATTATATGTACAGTTAGGACTTAAGGTTAGTAATAAGCAATATCTATCTGTCTCCGATCTGTTTTCATAAAGATGGATTGTTGTATTCTGGTAACTTTTTTGAAAAATCATACTTTTAAGCACAAACCGTAGAACCGTTCAAGCTAAATGTGATTCTCTTGACGAAACTGAAATGACAGCAATTCCCCAAAAGATTTTGCCTATAGATGAATATATAAAGAATTGCTATAATTCAACATCGAGTTGAAATGCCAAAAGAAGAATTGCACTAAATTACCTACCTCCTCCCACCTCTTCCTCTCGTCGGCTCGAGGTGGCGTCAGTGAGTACATGCGCTAGGTCAGTTTAACACATCGCGCTAATGAGGATACCTATTCCATATCAATATGTTTAATGCGGATTCGTACGACTGAAAACCGCGCGAACTTGCGATGATCGCGTTCTGTTACGACAATATCATAGTCCGACAACACACTTGTGACTCAAGCGACGGACATGTTCAACAACATTCAAAATTAAATAATGAATGTGAAATGAAAAATCAAGTATTTAGACAGTGACAGGACCTAAATTAAACACTTATTAAAGTCGAATGTGATTTAATAACCTTCAATAAACTCTTGTGGTTTTTTTTATATAATAAAATAGGTTTTCTCACTACATGCAACCATTTCTAAGATAGAATAAGATGTAACACTTTTATTCATAGCTTCGTGTTTTTTGGCCATGAGCGACGAAAGTCGTCAGTAACTTGTCTGCTCGTTTGCCTTTGTCATAAAAAAAATAGTTCCCTAGAATATCACGGCCAAAACAGTAACGTATACATGCAAGCGGCGTGTATCAATAACACATAGAATATTCCAAAGTCTAACGCGCGTTCTATATTTAGGCGCGTAATATTAACGCGCGTTTATAATAATTTAAACGCAAATAATATAAAGGACATAAGTCATTTTGTGATAAAAATGTAACACTATTATGTATTATACATTGCCTCTACCACTCAGAATCGACGGCGAGATCCGGGAGGATGTAGGCCTCTCCCCGCCCCAGAAGGGCGACGCAATGATCTATATGGCCTGGTGGTCTGGCCTGACACGTGTCACAAAAATGTAACACTATTATGTATTATACATTGCCTCTACAACTCAGAATCCACGGCGAGATCCCGGAGGATGATGGCAATGATCTATATCTCTCGACTTGATATGGATGTCGCGTTGTTGATAACTTTGATTATGTATATATACCCCTATTTTGAAATTACGGGACTTATTAAAATTAGAATATCTAGCAGTAACTGAATCCATATATCCAATATCAAATCCAATATAAAAAATGATAGTCGTTTACTTATCTTTAAAATATACCAAATAAATGTCGTATACCAGACGGCACACTACCTATCAAGTATTCTGTGACAATCACTATGACGGCTCGGGTCGATGACCTCGCTCAGCTGATCATCGCAGCGTTTGCCTGTTGTTCGGTGTAGAATAACAATAATATTCGGCGGGATTTTGAAAAACTTTGACTTATCATAACTTTTTAAATAAAAGCAAAAGATAAAAACTAATTTCACTATTATATTGTCACTTGTCGTTTACATTAGCTGTGCGATTAGGTATCTCGAATTCAAAATAGGGGTGTATATGTCATCCGTCCATTCGTTTTTTACGGTGGTCGTTTTTATTTGATTTAGTTCAACACTACTTCAGAGTTGAACCAAGTTTTTTTAATTATTTACAAAAATAATACCATAAATCTTCCCTTAACATTAGTGCCAAAAGAAATAGTATTATGAAATAATATGTTAAGTACATTATTTACAAATACTTAAAATCAACATAGTAACAGAATATATTCATGAAAATATTCTTTCGAAATGTTTCACTTAACAGTTTATCGGTTTTAGTTGTTAAGATTCGTCGGTTGCTTTTATAAAATAATCGACCGAATAGAAATTCTCTTACCTGCGTACTTAATTTTTCAAACGATACATATTGTTTATTTATTTTAAATTCATACCTATGTTAAAGCATCACAGTTTTAATTCCTCTATGATGCTTAGTTGTAGTTTATATTAATAGCAGCGTTTTTCGAACTAGGCGCATCATACTCTTTTAGAGAGAGCAGTTAGAAAATAGGTTTGTCTAAAAGTGGTCATTGACGAGTCAGTCAAACTAATCAATCTGAATTTTTGTCCATCCAAAAATGGTCGTCATGTCGTCAATCACCGGAGCAATTCCAGAGTTTTAACTGATGACGCGCCACGGAAATCCATCGCTGCGTGTCGCGCCCTGGAATGAACAACTACCTCTCTCTCTTGACTGGAAGAGCAATACAACAAATTCATAATGACTGCCAAAAAGAAATAATCCATAGAAATGTGGCCTTAGAATTATTTGTATTCTGATTAAATACAATATTCACGATTTTTATTTTACTTCCATAGTTATGACACACTTCAAACATTATTGCCTCACATTTTACAAAAAATAATGCATATTAAGTTCGTCTCGCTCTTTCTCTTTCGTCAACGCATGCGGTCGAGAGATTTATATACTTTTGTGTTTGTATGATTCAACTCTAAGAAATTACGCTGGAAATTAGAAAATATATTATTTATTAAGGAGGCAAAAGTAAAGTAAAACGTTAAAAACGTACCGCTCTGGCAACACTGCGTCAAACTAAATGAAGTTGGGTTCACACCGGCTCGATCAGAGCGCATTGGATAGTCCGATGTGGACCGAGCTATTAAATTCATGAAACAGTTTTATGTCTGGACTGATCTATTCTCTCTGAAACTGACCTCGTCAATGGCCACCTTAAGGAAGCTTCCTACGCTCACAGAGTATACAGACATCTGACAGGGTGATAGGTCGGATTTCAATTATTAGACGCGCATATAAAATTGAAATAAGGTGAGATATTTTGTTGCTAGTATGATGATTGAAATTTATGAATTACTCCAACTAACCAATTATATTTTTTATTGATTAGTATACCGTTAAAAAGTATATTATATTTTGACTTATATGAATAGACGCAAAAAAGCAATTCATAATGTGTTGAAGTCCATTGCCTACGGTGATATTCAATATAAAGTATTAGTTTGCAATACACGATAATCTAACTGCAGCTCATAAAGGTACTGTCCCCCACCACGTCATCATCATTGCGTATGGCATTAATCCTGCGGGGATCAGATTTAGTTAAGGTATTCTGCATACACACAAGTAGAATTTGGCCATTCCAGTAAAATCCTTTAACCATTCCTCAATAGGGGTACAATTGTAGTGGTAGAGCCTAACTGTGTTATCACAGTTAGAATGGGCTAGCTCGCCCGGGGAAGTACCACACTCTCACAGGAAATCGGCGTGAAGCGGTAGCTCATGCTGCTGCGTTTCGTACGGTGAGTGAGAGGACCGGAGCCCAAACCCCTTTCCCCTCCCCTCCCCCTCCCCTCCCCCTCCCCTCCCCTCCCCTCCCCCTCCCCTCCCCCTCCCCTCCCCCTCCTATTTTTGCGCACTTGTGACTCTTGAGTTGCAAATGCCCAAGGGCGACGATAGTCATTTACCATCAGGTGATCCGTCTGCTCGTTTGCCCCATTTAACATTCAAAGGAGATCAGGCGACTTAAAAATATTTTTTTTTAATTTTCTTCTGGCATTTCATCTTGTGGCTGAATGACAGTAATTCTTATTATATTCATAAATAGGAAACATTTTTGGGGGATAGCGGTCGTTTCAGTGATGTCAAGAGAATCACATTTAGCTTCTGTGGTTGTAAACTTTATGTCTCATAGTATGTATTTTGAATAAAGTGACCTTATTACGATTATAAGAAAGATAGTATAAGTAATATAAGTGAATTATCTACTGGCGGTTCACTTCACGGCTGATTTGATAGCAACTCTTATTATATTCGTAAAAAGCTTAACATCTCTGGGAGGGTTGCTATCATTTCAGTCACATGTTTAGTTTTAGTACGAGTAGTTTTACATACTATAAGACACAAACATAAAACCGTTTAAGCTAAATGTGATTCTCTTGATCAGACTGAAACGACCGCTATCCCCCCAGATGTTTTCCATTTATGAATACAGTAAGAATTGCTGTCATTATGCCAAAAGAGGAATTTCCAGAAGAAGATTAAAAAAATGTATCATTTTAGGTTTCCGTGTATCTCAATTTTAATGTTACAGGGAGCAAACGAGCAGACGGGTCACTTGATGGCATTTCATGTTGTGGCTGAACGATCGGAATTCTTATATAATTCATAAATAAGAAACATCTTTGGGGGGAAAGCTGTCATTTTAGCTTCACCAAGAGAATTACATTGTGTTATTGGGAATTCATACTTTGGGCTTCAATAAAGTGACCTCATTTCGATTTCTAAAATTATTCATATTGGGAACAATTTACGTGAACTTGTATACGAGGAATCGTGATTTGTTCCTATTGTGAATCATTTTTATAATCGAGTTATTTATTAAATATGTACAGTTAGGACTTAAGGTTAGTAATAAGCAATAAGCAATATCTATCTGTCTCCGATCGGGTTTGGAGACATGTAGGTAGTTGTATTTTGGTCACTTTTTTGATAAATGTCATTCTCTTGATCAGTGTTTTTCGGTGGCACGCGACCCATAGGGTAGCGTAGTCTTATTCAGGGGGTCCCGAAAGGAAACGCTAGTTTCTTATAAAACATACTGAAATGACAGCGATCTTCAAAAGATGTTCCCTTTTGGTGAATATGTTAAGAATTGTTATAATTCAGCGACCATATGAAATGCGAAAAGAATTGCACTCAGTTGCCTATTTTACCTCCTCCCTAATCTTCTCCTCTTGATAGATAGCGATTTAGTTGCGAAATAACTGCGACGTCGCTCAGATCAGACCTGTCCCTGCAAGTGTTACTCCTGGAGCGTTAAATTTACCACTGTTTTATTGCTGGAACGGTTTCATATAATTTCCTAATTTGTAACCTTTGAATATCATTATTTATAACATTAAATCAAAAAATTAAAAAAGCCCCAACACAATTACTTTCAAACCCCCATAACATTTAAACGGGTTAACCGATTTTCATCAAACATTTCTAAGAACACTCGCACGTAAGTCCCCTTTAATACAAAAAAAAAACTAAACTGAAATCGGTTCATCCGTTTGGGAGCTATGATGCCACAGACAGATACACACACACAGACACGTCAAACTTATAACACCCCTCTTTGCGTCGGGGGTTAAAAATCAACAATATTAATCAACAATAATTCAATAAATTATACTTTATTTTATTATAATATCATTAACACTATTTACTCATCAAATATTCCAATTTTAGTAATCGGCAACAGTTTGATCATATCAGAAACACAAGATTTTCTAATATCAATTTCATGATATTCAATTTATACGTCATCATCAGTACACGGAACATTAAGAAACAATTATTTGTATTCATTTTGTTCATTGACTGCAGGACGCCCTAGTCATCCACGTGTATTTGCAAACTAATAGTGGCAGTTTAATTTAAATTTTGTTTGGAAATTGTGTGTAATTTTGCGCGGGATACTGCGCCGTCTGTTGCTATTATGGCAACTCTCCAAACATCATACATACGAGCATATCTCTACACATTACGATCTATATTTTACCTTTAAGTTATACAAATTAAGTAATCAGTAATTATGTCTAGTCAACAAAATATCCACTTTATCCCGTTTGTCAAGGAAACGTTTTAGATTTAATATCACCAACATGCATTTAGAAAATCGCGGCAATTATTAGCTAGTCGGTAACACAGATAGCCGATCCTTCCACCACGACTCAACGGCAAATTCCCATAACTCGCCGTGCGTGTCCTTACACCTGCACACGCGAGGACCATAACATGGCCACTGATAATGCTATAGGTATCGGTGGCCGTGTTCTGGTCCTCTAATATATGAGTCGACACGCTAAGAAGGGTTTAGCTAGAAGAATTAGCTATTCTTTTTCTTCCTCGCTGTACTAATATTATCATCAGTGAGAGGAGAGACGTTTATGCCAGTTAAGGGCCCTGCGGTGGATCCTAAGGAACCCAGAAGGGGGATATGCTTTCTAATAATATATGTAGGATAATTAGACTTTAATTTTATTAACAACGGAGTCTGATTTAACGGATACAGGTATAAAACCTGTATCTGTTAAATCAGATAATCAGATACAATATTTATCTACTTAATATTGCCAAAATATTAATAAAAAATCAAATTCGGTTTAAATGAAAGGTACAGGACAATTATTCTATGTATACCAAATTTATAAAGTAAGAAAATAAACTTTAGTAGTAAAATAATAAATTGTTCAGGAGTCAACTATGTATATTGAAGAATCTTAATTTTGTGATGTTACTTTTTTAAAACGAACATATTTGATCTCATTTTGCGTTGTAATAGTACCTATTTTTTATTTTCCTATATTACTATTACCAAAATCAGTTGATTTTGACGAGGTTTTTGCATTTGTAATAGGTATTATCTTATGTGCATTATATAAAATTGACATCTGTTTATTAATGTTTACTTTGTATGTTGCGAAATTTTTTGGATTATTATTGTTTAAAAAAAGGTATGGTTCTAATTCTAAGAAAATGCAAACTATTGTTAGTATTAAGTAAAAGGAATGTGGATTCAAAGAATGGTATTTGATATGTAGGCATGTGAGTGCTATTGTGTCGTGGACTTGACAGTTTGTCGTAAAACGTCATCTCACAGAGAATAAGCCCTCTAGCGGTCAATAGTTGAAACAAACTATAGTAACAAAAATAAAAAAAACGATAAAACAAGTAAATTCACGTCGCGATGCGCTCAGCGAAGATCGAATTAGTCTAATAATTAGTGTGTAAGTTATTAATAATTTGCAAATTTTGTGCGTTAATTGGTGTATATTCAAGTATGAAAAATCGATGTTGTCTATTAATGTTAGTAAAAAATTGTAAATAAAATAAATGTAATTGTAAATAATATTTACAGTAATGTTGGAATTGATCTGGCCATATTATTTTGTAACCGGTATATTTAGTCTTCCACAATGTAACGGCGAAACAGACGATTTAGATGCGATGGAATACCATATTCTGATAAAATATCGCTCGATATACATTATCAACCATCAATCTCAAAAATGTATATTGAACTTCTTCTTAACATATCGAGCACAATAACATAAATAGCACTAGAAGGGGATTCATCTTCTTCTGAGCGAGACGGTCCACATTTGTGAGGACTACAACTCACCCACCGATATAGCTTTATCGGTGGCCTTCTAAAGCACAGCAAGACATTATGGGCCATTGTCTGGACATATTTATATACGATTTACTTACGTATACAAAAATCAATTGCCGAAAGGTTGCCATTAGGATCAGGTTCATCAAATTGTCAGGACATATAAAAATGAAAAAAAAAAAATGGAATATCTACGGGATAGTTACAGCTGTGCAAAGTTTAGGTGGATTCTTTAATTCTTTGACAAAATAACAATACAGTGGTAGTTTTAAAATGTTACAACTAATAATAAATTTTCAAAAATCTGATAAAAATGTAAACTTTGAAAAACATGATAATGCATCTACGTCGTCTGTTGCGGTCTAGATTATTTTTTGTATTTGTATACTAATTTAGATTTATTGGCGTTAGGCTGTGAGTTTTTTTTGTATAATTTATGAATTAAATATTATGTTGCTTTTTAAATGGTGTTTTATTTATTTAAGAAACCCAAACCAAAAAATTCTATTCTACGAGCATCCTATTACAGTGTAAGTATAGATACAAACAAACTAACTTATGTAAATATCTATAACATTACACAACATTCACTACGTCATCTTATGTTGTATTATGATTTATGAAAGTATAAACCTACTACACAAACAAGTTTAGGGATATTACGAGAATAAGGCTAAGTGGTGTACATTGAGAAACGACTTATGGCCAAAGGACTGAAGTAGGTTGATGATGAGAGATAACCTTCGCGAAAGTTTGGAGAAAAAGGGATAAAATTAAAATACTTTGCACACTTTACATTTTGAACCCATTTGCACAACTAGTAATCTATTAAAAAGACGTGCTACTATTTGCACAACTAGTAATCTATTAAAAAGACGTGCTACTATTTGCACAACTAGTAATCTATTAAAAAGACGTGCTACTATTGGCACAACTAGTAATCTATTAAAAAGACGTGCTACTATTCGCACAACTAGTAATCTATTAAAAAGACGTGCTACTATTGGCACAACTAGTAATCTATTAAAAAGACGTGCTACTATTGGCACAACTAGTAATCTATTAAAAAGACGTGCTACTATTCGCACAACTAGTAATCTATTAAAAAGACGTGCTATTATTTGCACAACTAGTAATCTATTAAAAAGACGTGCTACTATTCGCACAACTAGTAATCTATTAAAAAGACGTGCTACTATTGGCACAACTAGTAATCTATTAAAAAGACGTGCTACTATTGGCACAACTAGTAATCTATTAAAAAGACGTGCTACTATTGGCACAACTAGTAATCTATTAAAAAGACGTGCTACTATTGGCACAACTAGTAATCTATTAAAAAGACGTGCTATTATTTGCACAACTAGTAATCTATTAAAAAGACGTGCTACTATTGGCACAACTAGTAATATATTAAAAAGACGTGCTACTATTCGCACAACTAGTAATCTATTAAAAAGACGTGCTACTATTCGCACAACTAGTAATCTATTAAAAAGACGTGCTACTATTCGCACAACTAGTAATCTATTAAAAAGACGTGCTATTATTTGCACAACTAGTAATCTATTAAAAAGACGTGCTACTATTGGCACAACTAGTAATCTATTAAAAAGACGTGCTACTATTCGCACAACTAGTAATCTATTAAAAAGACGTGCTATTATTTGCACAACTAGTAATCTATTAAAAAGACGTGCTACTATTGGCACAACTAGTAATCTATTAAAAAGACGTGCTACTATTCGCACAACTAGTAATCTATTAAAAAGACGTGCTACCATTTGCACAACTAGTAATCTATTAAAAAGACGTGCTACTATTCGCACAACTAGTAATCTATTAAAAAGACGTGCTACTATTCGCACAACTAGTAATCTATTAAAAAGACGTGCTACTATTGGCACAACTAGTAATCTATTAAAAAGACGTTTTACTATTGGCACAACTAGTAATCTATTAAAAAGACGTGCTACTATTGGCACAACTAGTAATTTATTAAAAAGACGTGCTACTATTGGCACAACTAGTAATCTATTAAAAAGACGTGCTACTATTGGCACAACTAGTAATCTATTAAAAAGACGTGCTACTATTGGCACAACTAGTAATCTATTAAAAAGACGTGCTACTATTCGCACAACTAGTAATCTATTAAAAAGACGTGCTATTATTTGCACAACTAGTAATCTATTAAAAAGACGTGCTACTATTGGCACAACTAGTAATCTATTAAAAAGACGTGCTACTATTCGCACAACTAGTAATCTATTAAAAAGACGTGCTACCATTTGCACAACTAGTAATCTATTAAAAAGACGTGCTACTATTCGCACAACTAGTAATCTATTAAAAAGACGTGCTACTATTCGCACAACTAGTAATCTATTAAAAAGACGTGCTATTATTTGCACAACTAGTAATCTATTAAAAAGACGTGCTACTATTGGCACAACTAGTAATCTATTAAAAAGACGTGAGTAGGATATTATTGGGCATTCTACCCCACCTGCCGTTCCTACGTCTCACTCCGTTCGCCTTCGTCACTTTCGGTGTGGTAAAATGCCCAATAATATCGTATGGAGTAGGAGCCGTTCAACATTTCCGTTTTATTGATTTACTTACTTTTTTATTACAATAACAACAATAACTGCGGCTCATGCTGACGATATGCTTCACTTTATAAATGCTGATGTAATTGATATATTACCTCATTATTAAACATACACATGCACAGTCGCCATGAAATTTGTAAAACAACCACAATCGTTACATGTAAACAAACTCTGTGTTCAGTCTCAGGAGACTGGTTTTCGTCATGGAAAATTATTACCTAATTCGGTACGATGCATTATATGTGGACCGTCAAATTGCGGAAAAACCAATTTATTGATTGGTCTTCTTATTCACCAGAATGGTTTAATATTTCAAAATGTATATGTTTATTCAAAAACCTTGCAACAACCCAAGTACGTCTTTTTAGAAAAAGTTTTGCATCGAGTACCAGGCATGTCATTTCAGAAATATCATGAAAATGAGCAAGTACTGAGTGTTCAGGACGCAAAACCGAATTCTGTGATTGTATTTGATGATGTTGCTTGTGAAAATCAAAGTAGCATGCGTGATTATTTTGCAATGGGAAGACACAAGTTCATCGATTGTTTTTATTTAAATCAGACTTATAGTAAAATTCCTAAGCAGTTAGTAAGAGACAACGCGAATCTAATCATACTTTTTAAACAAGATGAAAGAAATATGAGACATGTTTATGAAGAACACGTCAATACTGATATGACATGGTCTGAATTTCGTGAAATGTGTTCAAAAATATGGAGTGTACCTTTCAACTATGTTGTAATTAATAAAGATTGTTCCAAAAACAAAGGATGTTATAGAAGTAAATTTGATACGTTTGTAGTATTTGACTAAGACGTGTACATATATAAGACCATTGCATGCGAGACATTATTATTCTTCTTACGACACTAAACCGATTACGATCTATTTATCAATATGGAAAAATCATTGAAAAGACAAATTGTTGAGGCGGCAGAAGCTGTAAAGAAAAAAGTACGAAAAATGAAAGATGCTGAGATTGACAACAAACAAGCACTGGAATCTGTTTTCAAGCCTGTAACTGAACCTCTCAACCTAATTGCTAACACTAGGAAGCAATTTTCACCCCTGCGTGCTAGTGAAGATTTTGTTGAGGTTCCGTTTGTGGACGAAACTTCACAAGAAGAAAAAACTGGTAGTTGTAATAATAATAGCGATGAAGATGAATCCGATATCAGCAGTGACTCTTTTCAATCAATAGTTGACAGCAAACAAGGTTGTGATACATCATCCTGGTCAGTATCTTCAGAAGCGTTAGTAGACATTCCATTCGGTGTTAGAGCAGAACGTGGGAAACTGATGTTAGGTTCCGCTAGTATATCGATCAACGATCAATACATTACCGTGGCTGGAAGTAAATACCGAAGTACACCTGGTTTGAAACAATTGCTGCTTAAGAAAGTCGTAGACATAAGCTTGGTTACAGAAAGCGATATGAAACATTATAAGTCTATGCTACTTGATACAAATGCACATCGTCGAGACTACGATTCAAATAAGCCAATAAAAAGTAACAAAGGACAAAAATATTTGCAAGTTATTAAGCCTCTTTTTAAACTGAAGAATTCAGTTCAGGGAAGGGGTCTACCGTTAAGAAAAGAGTGGAAAGAAGATGTAGATTTTGTGTACTGGGATGATCCTAATGAATTGGTTGAAAGATTGAAATTATTAATTGCGTCTAGAGATGCTGGTAACACAGGATTGGACAGTGAAATTATATCTATTATTGAAGAATTGCGTGAAAGTAAAATTATAAATAAATAAAATTAAAATTTAAAGGTTTCATTTTATCATCAGACTTTCAATACAGTACACCTTCAATATGAATATAGATAAATTCGGTCATTATGTTCATAAAAGAATGCGATTATCAGACCTGTTTGATTTTAATGAAAATGCATTAATTAAATCAGAAAATGGCGATTTTGACTTAAAAACGTTGAGATTGAGAGGAATTAGAACTCCTATAGAAGCAGATGATGCTGTGAACAAGGACTATGTAGATCATTTGAATGCTAATACGATAAAAGAACTAAATAAACTCATTGGATCATTGCGTTCTCGAATCATAACAGATGCTCGAACTACTGTTCAATCAACTTTAAATGTAAAGGTACCTGAAGTTTTAACTCATTTGCAAGATAAGTTTTATACCAAAGCAGATGTCGATAAGTTACTTCAAAAAACAACATCTCCGTAATGGCAAAACAGCAAATCGTAAATGAAATACACAAAGCAGCTCGTAAAAATTTCCTTCGACGTCATGTTATTTTAAAAGGAATCCACGACTTATGGCAAGCAGATTTAATGGATATGCAAAACCTGAGAAAGTACAACAAGGGTTATAACTATATTTTAGCGGTGATTGACTGCTTTTCAAAATATGCCTGGGCTGAACCATTAAAATCAAAAAATAAAATTGATGTTGCTCGTGCATTTCAACATATACTGCTTAGCAGCCGTACTAATCCTGTTAACTTACAAACTGATATGGGGACAGAATTTTATAATAACACTTTTCAATCCCTAATGAAGAAGCACAACATTAATCATTACTCATCGTTCTCTACTAAAAAAGCATCTATTGTAGAGAGATTGATTAGAACTGTAAAAAATAAATTATATAAATATTTTAGTCTCAGTGGAAACTATAAGTGGTTAGGTCTACCATTGGATGATATAATGAAGAGTTATAACAACAGTAAACATCGCACTACCAAATTTAAACCGATTGATGTGAATAAATCGAATGAACCAGTAATAAAAGAAAATATAAAAAAAATAAAGAAACATGATTTATTTCAGTGGAAGCCTAAATTCAAAGTTGGTGATTGTGTTCGTATAAGTAAATACAAACATAATTTTGAGAAAGGTTACACTCCTAATTGGTCGACTGAGTTATTTAATGTAAAAAAGATTAATAAAACCTTACCAGTGACATATTACATAGAAGATCAACGAAAGCAGAACATATTAGGAGCTTTTTATGAGCAAGAACTTCAAAAGTCTAACTATCCTGACGTTTATTTGATAGAAAAAGTGTTGAAAAAGAAAGGAAATAAATTATTTGTCAAATGGTTAGGTTTAAGTAGTGCAGAAAACAGTTGGATTGATAAAGCGGCAATTATGTGTTAAGATATTATATAATCATTATTTTTTTAAATTCTTTCATTATACTTTAAGTAATGCAAGGTGGAGGACTAGTTAATAACATTATTAATAATCTACCATTTGAAGTTCATTTGCCTGGATACAATTATTGCGGACCAGGAACCAAACTTCACGAACGGTTAGCGCGAGGCGATCGAGGTGTAAATAAGCTAGACGAAGCTTGTATGCAACACGACATTGCGTACGCAAACTACACAGATTTATCAAATCGTCACAAAGCTGATTTACAACTACTTAACATGGCCAAACAAAGACTTAAATCAAAAGATGCAGGGAAAGGTGAAAAACTAAGCTCATGGCTAGTGAGCAAAGTCATGAAAGCTAAACTTAAGTCAGGATCCGGCGTCAAAACATTTAAAAGCTTAGTTTCAAAAATAAAATCAAAAGTTAAGAAACTCAGACACAAAGATAATAAGTCTTTAATAAAAGCAGCTTACTTAGTTGCAAAAAAGTTATTGCCAAACATCCATCATCGAATTCGGGTACCACGAGTAATACCCGTACCAAAGACTGGAGGAGTTCTTCCTTTAATCCCAATTTTCGCTGGTTTATCAGCTTTAGGAGCTCTAGCTGGTGGTGCAGCTGGCATTGCGAAAACCGTTAATGATTACAAAGCAGGCAATCGAAATTTGCAAGAAACAGAACGACACAATAAAGCTATGGAAGCTTTAGTATTGGGCAAGGGTTTATACATTAAACCGTATAAAAATGGTAAAGGATTGTTTGTAACATCTCCAAAAAACTGAAAAATATGCTACCCAGCCGCCCTCTAACTAATGTAGACATCTTAAAATATTCAAGAAATATACCTCATTTTCGTGGGGTCTACATGAAGGATCGATTACCTAGGAAGCCGAAACAGATTGAATGTGCTATTGTTAACTTAGATGATTCTAAGAACGAAGGAACGCATTGGGTAGCCTATGTTAAAATATATGACTATTGTGAATATTTTGATAGCTATGGAAATTTAAAACCTCCATTGGAACTGTTGCAATATTTTAAGAACTGTAAAGTTTTTTATAACTATACTAGATATCAAAATTTCAACACAGTAAATTGTGGTCATTTATGTTTAAAATATTTGTGGACATTTTGGAATAAAACTATATAAAATATACACTTTTATTTTATTTCTATCATTTGCAAGATGTCCCTCACTTTGTCGATAACTGGGAACTCATCAACTTTATCTACGTACTATCCTAATACGTTGCAATTAAATGGAGAGTATGAGTGTGCTTTATTGCATTTTTCAACATATAACTCTATTCCAAACATTGACAAAGGTAATAACAAGTTCTATTATGGCTCCAACGATGTTATTGAAATACCGGAAGGTACTTATGAATTGCAGGATATAAGTGAGTATTTAAAATCTGAAATAAAAGATGCATCAATTAAACTACAGTGTAATAATAATACTTTAAAAGCTAGTATATACTGTTCAAAAGACGTTAATTTTGAGAAAGAAAACTCTTTCAGAGCACTGTTAGGGTTTAATAAGCAGGTCTTGAAAGCAAATAAATGGCATCTGTCACAGTCTCCAGTCAACATTTTACCTACGACCGTAGTCAGGATTGAATGTGATATTGTAAGCGGATCATATATAAACGGTGAACCAAGTCACATTATTCACGAATTTGCACTCAATGTACCACCTGGATACAGGATCATAGAAATCCCGAAGAACTCAATATACTTTCCAATTAATCAAAACAACATAAGCTGTATACATATCAGGCTATTAGATAAAAACAATCGATTAATCAATCTACGCGGTGAAGAAGTGCAGCTATATTTACATCTTAGAAGAAAAACATGATTTACTACAATAAAAATGTGTCTCAACAAATTAAGAATATCAGTTCTACTCGGACCACCTGTCAAATAAGACCACGCTCTAAGAAAAAAAATAAATTAACTGAAGACAATAAAGCGTTCCTTAGAGCGATCGGATTGGTAAAATGAATATCTTAGACGTTTTATCCGCTCCAACTTACGATAACACTATAGAAGGAATCGAATTTCATTCCTACAAGCCCTACGTAACAAGTTTCAACAGGAACGATGAAATCCGCATACCTATCAACCAACAAGACTTGTACGTACTACCATCAGCTAGCACGCTATATTTGGAAGGAACTGTTATCGTTAGTAAAAAAGACACGAAAGAAAAAGCTACTAGTGTTAATTTTACGAACAATGCGCTAATGTACTTATTCCAAGATATTAGATATGAGCTTAATGGAGTGGAGATTGATAAAATAAAAAATGCAGGTGTAACTACTACAATGAAATCACTAATATCAATGAATGAAAGTGAATCAAAAATATCTAATGCTTGGGGATGGAATATTGATGGTATAAAAAATATCAATGGAGGAAGATTTTCAGCTTCTATACCACTATGTCATATTCTCGGATTTGCTGAAGATTTTAAAAAAGTCGTGATAAACTGTAGACATGAACTGATATTGTTACGAAGTAACACCAATGTGAACGCTGTAAAACTGAGCACTGGTGAAACGGTGGATGATGTTCAGATTAACAAAATTATATGGCGCGTACCGCATGTTAAAGTATCAGATAAAGAAAAAATTGGATTGTTAAAACTATTAGAAAAAGATCGACCACTTCAAATGATATACAGGAATTGGGACCTGTACGAATATCCAGCTTTACCTAAAACTACAAAACATACCTGGTCTATCAAAACTTCATCTCAAATAGAAAAACCAAGATACATCATACTTGGGTTACAAACAAATAGAAAGAACAATGCAAGTTCAGACATGTCTCAATTCGATCACTGTCATGTTCGTGACGTAAGAGTGTATCTCAATTCTACGTATTTCCCGTATGAAAACCTAAATGTAAATTTTGCTGACAACAGAATTGCTTTATTATACGAGCAGTACACCAGATTTCAACAGTCATATTACGGACGTCGTCCAGAGCCCATATTAAGCGAGAAACAGTTTAGAGACTTAGCACCGCTGTTTGTTATTGATTGCTCTAGACAAGCGGATAACTTAAAGACAGGTCCAGTTGTGGATGTGAGAGTTGAAATAGAGAGTAATTCGGAAATACCAGATCAAACTTCAGCCTACTGTCTGATTCTCAACGATTGTGTAATAGAATACAAACCATTAAGCAGCATCGTGAAGAAGCTATCATGAATCCGGATACCATCATCGTAGAAATCCAAGGATTTAAAGATTCTATAAATAATTTTATTGTGAAAGAAGTGGCTATCGTAAGTCAGGAGCATGCACAAACGTTCCTGGTTAAACCACCATATTCGTTCCATTACCTAACACAAGAAGAAAAAAAGCAAGTGAGATGGTTGGAAAAAAATAGGGGAATTTACTGGAGTGAGGGCTACATAGACTACAAGGAGTTTAAACGTGCAATAGTGCCATATTTAGAAAATAAAAAAATTATTACCAAGGGTTTGGAAAAGATAAAGTGGATTAAAGACTTATGTGCGAACTGTGAAGTAATTGATATAGGTGAGAAGGGATGTCCTAATTTTTCAGTTTTAAAAACTAAATATTGTAAAAATAAAACTGAATTTAATTGTGTGAATCATAAATTGAATTGTGCACTTAATAATGCTGTGTGTATTAAAAAATGGTATTTTGATAATAATATGTCTGTATTCAAATTATTTTGTTGTTGTTAAGTTATATTTAATAAAAATATCTAAGTAACTATTTATGGTTTTTTATTTGATCCAATTAATTTAATTATAAATTTTAAATTAGCTGTACCTATGATTAAGTTATTTGAAGTTAACATACAATAATTGTACATGAATACTGTAATACTGTAAATAATAACAAACCTGCAAATCTAGTCTTATTTTACAGCTAATTTGAAATTTATTAATTTAAAATAAAACACAAAATTACATTAAAATATAGCATTTATTACTTCATATATTTATTTACAATTTAACTAGAGCTAATATTCTATTTATTTTACCATCTTAACTTACAAAGCAAAACTTATTTTTATTTAATATTTATAATCAGTACATTCATCATTAATCACATTTAAAAAATACATTATTAATTTTATATTATATAAACAAAGTTCAAACTACATTACTTACTAATAACAATTGTCCCCACAAAGTTTTTTGGAAATTTTATTTATTAATGTTAGTGTCTCTTCCATAACATAGTCCACAGGTTCACTCACTATGTATTGCGCACTCATAACTACCGAGTCTTCATTATCACTTGCAGTTGTAGATTCTTGTTGCTCACTTATGTCCAAAACTTGTATTTGGATCAGTCGCAGACCTTTTCTCTTCTCATTATTTATAACGTATGACTGGCAAAGAGGCAGCTTCCGCTTTTGACAATCCCTTTTCGATCTTGGTTTCTTATTGGATAGTCTTTGTTGTTCAGATAATTGTCGTTGCTCGGGTACATGCCAGCTCAAACTTGGAGTCGGGAAACCTTGACCGTATTGCGAAAAGATAAGGTCAGGGGAATCACACATTTTTGATGATCTGAAACAAACAAAATAACAGTTAATATAAGTAATGGGAATTAATATCAACCTAAGTATAATATAAAATGATTTAAAATAAACTACTTACTGTTTTCGATTCAATGATGAGAAACTGAGAAGTCCAACCAGTACGGTCAATATCAGCGAAATGAGACGGAGGACTAATATTATTATGTTTACGTAATGTAACAGTACTCCAGAAAGCATTGCGCACGTTTTTATAACAAGTTTGAACTTGATTCTTATGTGCGCACGGCACAGTACGTCACTTGGGAGCACCTGATCGGTGTTAATTTACACAAACCAGTCAGCGCAATGCGCTTTGTCATCAAGAACGGAAATGAAACAGATTTATGAACATAAAATATTATTTATTTAAGTATATATTTATAGTAGGTACAAAGTACACTTAAAAGCTAACTATATCAGAGGTCGTATAGTTACACCTCTGCTCTAAATAGTACAAGGACACCAAGAATACACATTGTAGAATTGTTTACATAATAAAGTTAGGTTCAAAAGAAACTTCAAAACATACAACTATTCGTTCCATACGGGAATCGAATCATGACACGCAGCGCAGCAATCGATTGACTGCTTAACCACTACGTCAACAGTGCTGTCAACATGTCACATTACTAGACAATAAGTACATTTCACATTATTAAAAGAGTAACAAACTACATATTCATAATAGTAAGGTTTTTAAAATAAAATACATGTTAAAAATGTAACTACTGTAATTACGTTTAAATCGTGGTAATGCATTACATAAATATAGTTGCGTTACCCCAGGCTAAAGTACAAACTTTATCAAACGATAGCAATCGTTTATCATCATTGCTTGAAAGTGCTATTTTATTTACGTCCTGAGTGAATATTTCATGTTTTATTGATCTAAACAATACATTTTTTTTGTGAATAACATTGCAATTGTATAAAACATTTTTATAATCTAACATATTTAAATTTTTGGTAATACATTTTTTTGTACCTTTTGCCTTTTTAATTGTTTTATTTAAAGTTTTAATACAATAAAGCTTTGAGCGCAGTCCCACGAATTCTTTGATAATGTTGCCACCCATTTCATCCTTAAACAGTCCTGGAACCTTTTTATTCATAATTGGTAAGTTAAAGTCGTTGTTACAGTCATAATTGCTGGTATCGAAATATTTTAGAAAATGGAGCTTGAAATCTCTATAAACGTCATTAGTCTGTACATCATATACTAGGCTATCTGTGTCAGTATAACACAATTCAATCCGGTTACCATAAAAAGGTTTTATGATGGAATAATGAAAATCATACATGTGACTCTTAGATAATTCTAATACAGTAAACCCTATGTATATTGGTTTATTAAGAAGTACGCGCGAAGGTTTCATTTGAATTGCTACTAGATCATCAGAAAATACAGAGGCGCTATGAAAATATGGGCTGGCTATCAATTTTTCAGCACAAGCAGTCTTTTTTGTTTTATTGTTCGAGTCACACCACTTGTTTACTAACTTAACGTCTATTCGATGTTCATTATTTTCCAGGGTTTTTCCAAAAATACTATTGTTCAATAATTTGAAAAAGTCTTGTTCAAACATAGACTCTGCTTTTTGACGTAACTGGGTGTTAATATCAATATATTGTTTTAAAAAACAACTTTGCTTAAATGTAATAGCGCGATGGACCCTTCTCAATATTAAACCGTGGTGTAAACACTTTTTTAAATGTATGTAATGAATAACATAGTGATATTTATCGTACAAATTAGGTATTAGCTTTTTATTCTTACCACCAGGTGGTAAACATTTTTCTGGACAAAAAGGAAAGTCATTGTGTTCCATGTGCAAATTCTCCGGATATATTAAATCAACTTCAAGAATGTAACCGTTTTCCGCAGTATCACTGATGCCTGCTAAGTTCAATTGTAAAAAATCAATTTCTTGTCTATTCATAAATCTAAAACCAGAATAGGGTAGGGATTGACACATGCTATAACCGTATAAATTATTACAATCTAAGTAAATGATAAATGAATCTGGACGGTTTGGATCGTATGTATCTAAATATTTATTATTGGCTTTGGCATGTCTTTTGGAACACATACAAACACCTCCCCGAATACCTTTTTGTATCATTCTAAAAATTTCAACATCACTAATCAATTCTAATTGAACCCCTGTTTGTAAAAGCATTGCATCAAAAGATAGACTTGGTGCTGTAAGATAAAACGCGGGATCGAGCTTGTAATGTAGTTTACAAGTTTTTCGAAAATTTTCAAATACATCTGTTAACAAAAGAACATCTGTTTTAAGATATAAATCTGTGTACATACCCATGTTTTGAATATTAAATACTGACCAAACAGACTGAGCGTGTTCATAGTCTTCATCGGTAATTGCTTCATTGGTTAAAGAGTTAAAAAAATGTTTTTTAGAGGGTAAACACGTATCCTCATAACGTTCCCATTGAGACATATAGTCATATGGATACACTCCTTTACGGGTGAGTAAGTTTAATTGTTTTTTATTGGGAAAATAAAATTTTAAATGTTTAAAGTCTTGTTTTTGTATTGTACTAACTAACTTTTCTAAGCTAGTTCCTAAAAACTTGAAAGAATCTACAAACCTAACCTGGATGCTTTCCCCGGTAGAAATGGGAATAAACTTAGTGAATGAAATATAGTTTTCTTTTGTTTTCGGTATCACTTTAATAGATCCAGGAGCTTCACCTAATTCTTTTATGAAAAGGTGGCAATCGTATCCGGATAAATTATGAAAAAATACTGGCAAAAATGTTGGCAGTTTGTATTGTATGTTACAGTAACTATGGGCTGCACCACGATATTTACCAGTCAAGTGACAATGATCGCGAACCCTATCACCCAACAAGAAGTGTTCACAAATATGACATGTCATCGCGTTTTCAAAGTCACGAGCATTATCATTTGAGTAAATCATAGGAACATTATTTTTTAAAATATCGTAAATTTTTTGTGCATCTTTATAGATAGACTTCACAAAATTTGACACACAATCCGCACCGCGATAAGAAACGTAACGATTGTGGGTATCGTCTAGCGTACATGTGATATGATAAGCGAAAGCTACAGGCACATGTCGCTGTCGCGTTACAGTACTCGCCTTAGTGGGGTCAGGGTCACAAGATTCATAGCGTTCTAGCATTGTTTCAAAATCGGCGTATACAACAAATGGTACAATTTGCTTTCTATTATAATTTTTAAACTGAATGAAAGAACCCCTTGGAGGTAGTTCAGTGGCGACACCTCCACAACTATGTGAACTAAGGTCATCGCATGAATTAAAAAACATTAAACAAGCGTCACAAAAGTACAGTTTACTGTGGTGTTTTGTTATTTGATTTTTAACAAGTCGCGGCAAGTCTTTAATGAGACAGTAATGTGATAAATCATCTCTTTCTAAATAAAGTAAATGAATCACCTTTCCGTTTAAGGCTTTTGGTTTGTAAAGCGGTCCTATGACAGTATTATTTTTTAAACCATAAATGTAAATGCAAATTTCAGGGTTATTCACTTCGAACCGCGCAATATCTGAGAAATTCACTGGAAATGACATGTCCTTTACCTTTAAAACGTTACGAAAATCAGGGTAAGAAGATACCCTTTCAGGATGAATCTTAGCTGGATATAAAGCAGCAACAACAGACCATAAAAAACAATACTCGTCATTATTGCGGATATTAACACATGCTTTTTTCGATTTTATTGCAGGAGGTAATTCGATAAAGCCTGAACCGCGCAACGGTTGATATTTGTTAATATTGACTTCCAAATGAGAACTACTCAAGAACGTCCATCCACTGTCTCGGTCCTGAAATTCTTCTATCTTTTTTGTTAAAGTATTTTTTATCTGAGACATTAATGAATCAAATTCATAATTCTGATGCAGAGTAACGTTTTTTGTGGCAAATGATTTCATATCCTGAGAATCATTTTTAAACATTAAAAACAAAGCAAAATATTCGAAATTAACTTTTAGGCAAGCATGTTCTTTAAGAGATATGTCAATTAAAGTTTTAATTTTGTCCCAATTATTATTAAGAAATGTTTCTAGAGAACAATTCTCAGACGGATCGATAACTCTATAAGAAGCTATACGATTACGAAATGCAGAATGTATTATTTCAACACCTTCGCAAAAATGCGAAATAGTTTTGTTTTTATGATTATTACTACGTAGGTGACCTGTCCAGTGACTGCGCTCAACAGATGTGTTACAAACAGTACAGAAAGGCATTTTAAATTAAATTAGTTTTAAACTTACTATTAGATGTTGCAATATAATTTATTATTATTGCAATTATAATGTACGGTCGCAAAATACAATAACAAGGTACCTGGTGCCTATTCTATCAACTTAAATATTTAGTTAAAATGTGTTATCGCTATAGAAGACGGGCTCCGAATCATTGAACATCTCATGTGTCCGTCTCATGAACACTTGAAGCCCGTCCCACTGCGGCGTGTCTCGGTCCAGCTGGACCTTAAGAGCGACCGAGGCTTTCTTCCACCGATGCTCTTTAGGGGTGGAGACAACCTCAGCCTTATTATACACCCTTACCTCCACATAAAAGTCCCCTTGGATGTCCGCCGTTCGCCGCACTTTGCCGTTGGCAACACGGCTCGTCAGGCTCGAACCGAAGTCGGTTGAGGTCGGTGATGATAATTTATTTATTTCCTCGAAACCAAAGAGGTCCGAGCCCGTAGTGTGTCTTTTACTGTAAACAATTTAACATATTCTTTATAATCATTTACACAACACATTACATAACATTAGTTTTTAATTAACGAATTGAGGGTGTATTATATAAGTACTTCTCTGTCAAACCCTACGAAGATAGAAAGCATGATGTTATGTTATATAATAACAAATAATATTTAATGGAAATTGATTTCAACGCTCTCTGCGTTACAGTTTTAAATCTACTAACCAACGTTTAACTGTGTATATCATTTTAATTGACATAACATACACACCAAGGACCTATAGGTACAAGCAGTAATACAAAATTACCTTGATTTAGATTCCGATGACCTTGTCGCGGATGCTTTGCGCTTCGACACCTTCTTTTTAGGCTGCACCTCGGCTACAGCTGTCGGTCGGGACTGATATACATCGGAGTCAGACCTGCAATGGAACACATAATGATTAACTTTGGAACTAATAACTATGTCTTAATTAAGACTACCGATACACCAGCCGGCAGGCAGAAACCAGGTCCGTAGCTGAGTAGCGATATACTACCGATACACCAGCCGGCAGGCAGAAACCAGGTCCGTAGCTGAGTAGCGATATACTACCGATACACCAGCCGGCAGGCAGAAACCAGGTCCGTAGCTGAGTAGCGATATACTAGCGATACACCAGCCGGCAGGCAGAAACCAGGTCCGTAGCTGGGTAGCGATTAAATGCAAATTCAATAAATTTAATAGTACTTACTTACATTTTATAAGTTGGAGGTTGCGGAAGTAACTGGTGTATAACACTGGAAGATACTGGAGCGAATGTTATATTGTGATCAAAATTGATTGGTTTTATTCATAAAAAAATACCATTTCAGCAATATTTATTCCAAAAGAAAATTAAACCTTAATTGTATGGTCTTACAGTTGTATGGCTAATTTATGTTACTTACGTTCAATTAAATCGTAGTGATTGAATTCACACACAAGACAAAGATGAAGACGATACCTACATGACACTCTTGATTACATTATAAAATTGTAATAAAGTAAGTATGTTTGTTTAATAAACCTTGATGTAAAACTTTACCTGACATCACACATGTGAAATAAAGAATTAAAAAAACATTTTTTCATAGATGCAAATAAAAACGAACTGAAAGAAAAAATCGTGGAAACATTTTTTGTGCAGACTAATCCATGAAACGAACTCGCGTCAAAAAGTTAGTTCATATGTTGCAGTAAAACTTGTCATTAGTCGGAATTTATGATTGATTTGAACCTCCGATCAACACGTATAAACCTGTTTATACTTGTCGCATAGGGAATCTCTCAAATTTGACAATCGAACGTGAACCTTCCAGCTTTGTGGTAAAGTTGAAAATCTTTTGCAGAAATTTGACAGATTGCAATTACAATTACAATACATAATTATTTTATTAAAATAATGATTGATTTTATAACGCCTCGGTTGGCGTTCTATTGTTTGTATTTGAAATTAAAAAGACTGATTAGCAATGTAGGTATTATTTTATTTCATTAATTTAATCCTACTTTGTCACACATTCTCTTCTTCAGCATCCGATTCTGATTCCAGTTCCGATATCATCTACTTAACGACTTAAACGAACTTTCATAATCATTTCATCTAAAGGCTTAGTAGGTACTGTTATTATGATTCATCTTTCAAGTAATTCCTAGATTGATAGAACTAACAATTTATTATGAAACATTAAGTATAAAATAATATGCAAAGTTATCAAAACTGGTTTAGGAACATCTTCTATTTAAATTAATTGCATTGATTAGGAACTCCCCTAAAAAACAAATTTAATCAGAGACTGTAACATGCACAATTATCATCTTACATGCTGAGTAATTCTTGAATACATGGAAATAACTCATACATACAGGTGGTCGTATAATAAAGTTCGGATATCGCAAATTTACCTATAATGCAATTTTGCAGTCTTTGAGACTCTAAAGAATCATTTACACTATACATATTGATATTTTATTCAATTTTCTTATCATATTTATTTAGAGCAAGTAGTCAAATCTATTGATATAGATGTGTTTAATACTTCTTTGACTAAACTCAAGCGAATCTTAAATGATATGTTTTTAATTAAATTTATGTGTTATAGCTAGATAACAAAACATGTGTTTTTATATGTAAGTACTGTCTACGGGAAACATATTTGCAACTGTTCATAATTTAATATTTATTTGTGGAAACTAGTTAATTTCTGTTTGTAACCGCTTTTTCATTTTTATATACTTCCATGAATCTAGCCGTAAGTTTACCTAAGATTGTATAAGTGTGAAAGCATCTTAATAAAACGAAATCTCATACATACAGGTGGTCGTATAATAAAGTTCGGATATCGCAAATTTACCTATAATGCAATTTTGCAGTCTTTGAGACTCTAAAGATTCATTTACACTATACATATTGATATCTTATTTAATTTTCTTATCATATTTATTTAGAGCAAGTAGTTAAATCTATTGATATAGATGTGTTTAATACTTCTTTGACTAAACTCAAGCGAATCTTAAATGATATGTTTTTAATTAAATTTATGTGTTGTAGCTAGATAACAAAACATGTGTTTTTATTTGTGGAAACTAGTAAATTTCTGTTTGTAACCGCTTTTTCATTTTTATATACATGAATCTAGCCGTAAGTTTACCTAAGATTAATAAAATAAAATACTGCGCCACGTGCGAGCACGGGATGGTGGCGGCGCACGAACCGTTTCGAAGGCGATTGTATGAGTGTGAAAGTATCTTAATAAAACAACGCAACAAGTAAGTAACAGCAGAGCAACCAGTAGGTAGTTGTTTGTTCACGTCTAAGGTAGTGTTAGTTGAATGAATTAATTAAATTAATATTTGGATGTCATTGGTGTCCAATCTGGGACCATAGAAAGAGAATGTGTGTGTGCCTTTGGGTGTACCTATTTCTTGCTCTGTGAAGAGACATGAGACAATCTGTCCCAAATGTTAGTTTAATGTTTACGGTATCCTAAAGTTCAGATGTCCTTGGTGCGCAATCTGGCGTCATAGAAATAGAATGTGCATGTGTCTGTAGGTGCATGCTATTTCTTGCTCTGTGAAGAGACATGAGACAATCTGTCCTGAATTTTAGGTTAGCGGTTCAAGCAGCAAGCACCCTTATTTGTTAACATGTAAGCTAGTGTCGACTGTATGAGTTAATTACATTAAAATTTGGATGTCCTTGGTGCGCAATCTGGCGTCATAGAAATAGAATGTGCATGTGTCTGTAGGTGCATGCTATTTCTTGCTCTGTGAAGAGACATGAGACAATCTGTCCTGAATTTTAGTTTATTATGCTCGTATAGTTCCATTAGTAGAAGAAATATGTGCGATAAGTTATATGTGTTGTGTGATGTGTTGTTTTATATTATAAGAAGAAGGCGAGCGGAGTACAACAAGTAAGTAAATCAAGTTTTAAAACGGAAATATTGAACGGCTCCTACTCCATACGATATTATTGGGCATTTTACCACACCGAAAGTGACGAAGGCGAACGGAGTGAGACGTAGGAACGGCAGGTGGGGTAGAATGCCCAATAATATCCTACTGACGTGCTACTATTTGCACAACTAGTAATCTATTAAAAAGACGTGCTACTATTCGCACAACTAGTAATCTTTAAAGAGGCGAACTTAAAAAAGAATTTATTGTAACTGGGACTTCAATTTCTATGTCAAAAATAGAAGTGTCAAATCACGTCAAATATTTATAAACAATCCACTTGCAATACAATCATTTTACAAATCTTGAAACAATATCAGTAAAGTTTCAACATGTCGTTATTTGCGTTAGATAAATGGGCAACGTGTTTAAGAATAATACGCACCAATGGTGGCGTGTTTAGTGCCTTCTATAAACTCTGGAGAATGGACACTGTGAAGGTATTACGGACGCGTAATAGAATTTAGGTACTTTTTTTTTGACAGATATCCTCAATTGACTAGACAATTCAAAGATTAATTGAACGATAGATTGAGTTGTCAAGTCATACATAGACAAAAAGTTTCTAAAAATTGATTAGGTTTTATTCAACATTTTGGTTAGGTTATGTTAGAACTGCGACCACACAACGAGCGAAGCGAGCGTGCCGCGGCAGCGGCCGGCAAAGCGCTAAAAATTATTATTTACGGAGTTATTTAAGAAATTTAAAGAAAATTATATTAAAAATTATTAAAGCATATAATAGTCGTACTGTAATTGAGATAGTCCATTTGACTTGTTTTAAGACTAATTATTTTCTAAGAAAGTCACTACAGCATCTCATTATCTTCAGGAGACCTCAGATAAATCCAAATTTATTCATAGTGTGACGTATTTAAGCGAAACTTGGAATTTGTTTTTAAAAATATCTTATTATTTTTTCTTCCATTTCCACTTTGCACCTAAATTTTTAACAAGTTTTTTGGCTTTTGTAAAACTTGTAGTATACCGTTAAAATAAGGGATAAACAGAGAAGTTTTAAAGCGAGTTTTAAATTCTCGATTACAATTAGTTTTCTTTTTATTTGAGTTGAAAGATAAGATTTAAGATTTCTATTTTTCATTTCCCTAGCGTTAAGTGGTCATAACAAATTATTTAGACCTTGTAGGGGTCTGAAAATGCTGTGAGCAGACTAGGTGATATTCGAGACCATAATCAATCAAAAAATTTGACTGGAAACCAGCTCAAAAAAAAGTTATAGGGATAAATAGTCGCAATTTCGGAAAAAAATAAAAAAATACAATTTTGTCGATATTTTTTTTATTTTGACTACTAGGAAATTTTTAGCCAAATTGTATCTCCCAAATAGGCCCAGGAACACGCCCATCCCGTTTGGTCAACCCTCTACCAAACACCCGGTACACTCGGAATTGTCCTACTGCGCATTTGAAGCGCGCATGGGCGTCTGTGAAAATCAATACTAGCTAATGGCGTCGTCCGTCTCATTTGAGTTATCGCGCCGGGGTGGGGACGACGTGACCTTTAGTAAATATGTTCGCTTCTAATGTGTGAGTTCATGTGTTAGTGAGATTTAATATTTCGTCCAATGATTTTGAAATTATGTTTTTAACGGTACATAAAATAACTTGCGAATAAATTGGGGGTGTTTTCTAGAACTTATCGATAGCGACACCGCGCATGCGCTTTTTAATGGTGTGAGTCCATGTGTTAGTGAGATGTAATATTTCGTCCAATGATTTTGAAATAATGTTTGAAACGGTACTTAAAATAACTTGCGAATATATAGTCGGTGTTTTCTACTACTTATCTATAGCAACACCGCGCATGCGCTATGGTAAAAATCAATAGTGAATGCGGCGCTAGTCCCGTGTCCTTTGTGTGATCGCGTCTCGAAGGTACACTCGGAATTGTCCTACTGCGCATTTCAAGCGCGCATGGGCGTCTGTGAAAATCAATACTAGCTAATGGCGTCGTCCGTCTCATTTGAGTTATCGCGCCGGGGTGGGGACGACGTGACCTTTAGTAAATATGTTCGCTTCTAATGTGTGAGTTCATGTGTTAGTGAGATTTAATATTTCGTCCAATGATTTTGAAATTATGTTTTTAACGGTACATAAAATAACTTGCGAATAAATTGGGGGTGTTTTCTAGAACTTATCGATAGCAACACCGCGCATGCGCTATTTAATGGTGTGAGTCCATGTGTTAGTGAGATGTAATATTTCGTCCAATGATTTTGAAATAATGTTTGAAACGGTACTTAAAATAACTTGCGAATATTTAGTCGTTGTTTTCTACTACTTATCTATAGCAACACCGCGCATGCGCTATGGTAAAAATCAATAGTGATGGCGGCGCTAGTCCCGTGTCCTTTGTGTGATCGCGTCTCGAAGGTACACTCGGAATTGTCCTACTGCGCATTTCAAGCGCGCATGGGCGTCTGTGAAAATCAATACTAGCTAATGGCGTCGTCCGTCTCATTTGAGTTATCGCGCCGGGGTGGGGACGACGTGACCTTTAGTAAATATGTTCGCTTCTAATGTGTGAGTTCATGTGTAAGTGAGATTTAATATTTCGTCCAATGATTTTGAAATTATGTTTTTAACGGTACATAAAATAACTTGCGAATAAATTGGGGGTGTTTTCTAGAACTTATCGATAGCGACACCGCGCATGCGCTATTTAATGCTGAAAATCAATAGTGATGGCGGCGTTAGTCCCGTGTTCCTTGTGTGATCGCGTCTCAAAGGTACATACGTACATAGTATATACTCGGAATTTTCCTACTGCGCATTTCCAGCGCGCATCGGCGTCGGTGAAAATCAGTACTAGCTAATGGCGTCGTCCGTCTCATTTGAGTTATCGCGCCGGGGTGGGGACGACGTGACCTTTAGTAAATATGTTCGCTTCTAATGTGTGAGTTCATGTGTTAGTGAGATTTAATATTTCGTCCAACGATTTTGAAATTATGTTTTAAACGGTACATAAAATAACTTGCGAATAAATTGGGGGTGTTTTCTAGAACTTATCGATAGCAACACCGCGCATGCGCTATTTAATGGTGTGAGTCCATGTGTTAGTGAGATGTAATATTTCGTCCAATGATTTTGAAATAATGTTTGAAACGGTACTTAAAATAACTTGCGAATATATAGTCGGTGTTTTCTACTACTTATCTATAGCAACACCGCGCATGCGCTATGGTAAAAATCAATAGTGATGGCGGCGCTAGTCCCGTGTCCTTTGTGTGATCGCGTCTCGAAGGTACATACGTACATAGTATATACTCGGAAGTTTCCTACTGCGCATTTCCAGCGCGCATCGGCGTCGGTGAAAACAGTACTAGCTAATGGCGTCGTACGTCTCATTTGAGTTATCGCGCCGGGGTGGGGACGACGTGACCTTTAGTAAATATGTTCGCTTCTAATGTGTGAGTTCATGTGTTAGTGAGATTTAATATTTCGTCCAATGATTTTGAAATTATGTTTTTAACGGTACATAAAATAACTTGCGAATAAATTGGGGGTGTTTTCTAGAACTTATCGATAGCGACACCGCGCATGCGCTATTTAATGGTGTGAGTCCATGTGTTAGTGAGATGTAATATTTCGTCCAATGATTTTGAAATAATGTTTGAAACGGTACTTAAAATAACTTGCGAATATATAGTCGGTGTTTTCTACTACTTATCTATAGCAACACCGCGCATGCGCTATGGTAAAAATCAATAGTGATGGCGGCGCTAGTCCCGTGTCCTTTGTGTGATCGCGTCTCGAAGGTACACTCGGAATTGTCCTACTGCGCATTTCAAGCGCGCATGGGCGTCTGTGAAAATCAATACTAGCTAATGGCGTCGTCCGTCTCATTTGAGTTATCGCGCCGGGGTGGGGACGACGTGACCTTTAGTAAATATGTTCGCTTCTAATGTGTGAGTTCATGTGTTAGTGAGATTTAATATTTCGTCCAAAGCTTTTGAAATTATGTTTTTAACGGTACATAAAATAACTTGCGAATAAATTGGGGGTGTTTTCTAGAACTTATCGATAGCAACACCGCGCATGCGCTATTTAATGGTGTGAGTCCATGTGTTAGTGAGATGTAATATTTCGTCCAATGATTTTGAAATAATGTTTGAAACGGTACTTAAAATAACTTGCGAATATATAGTCGGTGTTTTCTACTACTTATCTATAGCAACACCGCGCATGCGCTATGGTAAAAATCAATAGTGATGGCGGCGCTAGTCCCGTGTCCTTTGTGTGATCGCGTCTCGAAGGTACACTCGGAATTGTCCTACTGCGCATTTCAAGCGCGCATGGGCGTCTGTGAAAATCAATACTAGCTAATGGCGTCGTCCGTCTCATTTGAGTTATCGCGCCGGGGTGGGGACGACGTGACCTTTAGTAAATATGTTCGCTTCTAATGTGTGAGTTCATGTGTTAGTGAGATTTAATAGTTCGTCCAATGATTTTGAAATTATGTTTTTAACGGTACATAAAATAACTTGCGAATAAATTGGGGGTGTTTTCTAGAACTTATCGATAGCGACACCGCGCATGCGCTATTTAATGGTGAAAATCAATAGTGATGGCGGCGTTAGTCCCGTATTCCTTGTGTGATCGCGTCTCAAAGGTACATACGTACATAGTATATACTCGGAATTTTCCTACTGCGCATTTCCAGCGCGCATCGGCGTCGGTGAAAATCAGTACTAGCTAATGGCGTCGTCCGTCTCATTTGAGTTATCGCGCCGGGGTGGGGACGACGTGACCTTTAGTAAATATGTTTGCTTCTAATGTGTGAGTTCATGTGTTAGTGAGATTTAATATTTCGTCCAACGATTTTGAAATTATGTTTTTAACGGTACATAAAATAACTTGCGAATAAATTGGGGGTGTTTTCTAGAACTTATTGATAGTAACACCGCGCATGCGCTATTTAATGGTGTGAGTCCATGTGTTAGTGAGATGTAATATTTCGTCCAATGATTTTGTAATAATGTTTGAAACGGTACATAAAATAACTTGCGAATATATAGTCGGTGTTTTCTACTACTTATCTATAGCAACACCGCGCATGCGCTATGGTAAAAATCAATAGTGATGGCGGCGCTAGTCCCGTGTCCTTTGTGTGATCGCGTCTCGAAGTTACACTCGGAATTGTCCTACTGCGCATTTCAAGCGCGCATGGGCGTCTGTGAAAATCAATACTAGCTAATGGCGTCGTCCGTCTCATTTGAGTTATCGCGCCGGGGTGGGGACGACGTGACCTTTAGTAAATATGTTCGCTTCTAATGTGTGAGTTCATGTGTTAGTGAGATTTAATAGTTCGTCCAATGATTTTGAAATTATGTTTTTAACGGTACATAAAATAACTTGCGAATAAATTGGGGGTGTTTTCTAGAACTTATCGATAGCGACACCGCGCATGCGCTATTTAATGGTGAAAATCAATAGTGATGGCGGCGTTAGTCCCGTATTCCTTGTGTGATCGCGTCTCAAAGGTACATACGTACATAGTATATACTCGGAATTTTCCTACTGCGCATTTCCAGCGCGCATCGGCGTCGGTGAAAATCAGTACTAGCTAATGGCGTCGTCCGTCTCATTTGAGTTATCGCGCCGGGGTGGGGACGACGTGACCTTTAGTAAATATGTTCGCTTCTAATGTGTGAGTTCATGTGTTAGTGAGATTTAATATTTCGTCCAACGATTTTGAAATTATGTTTTTAACGGTACATAAAATAACTTGCGAATAAATTGGGGATGTTTTCTAGAACTTATTGATAGTAACACCGCGCATGCGCTATTTAATGGTGTGAGTCCATGTGTTAGTGAGATGTAATATTTCGTCCAATGATTTTGTAATAATGTTTGAAACGGTACATAAAATAACTTGCGAATATATAGTCGGTGTTTTCTACTACTTATCTATAGCAACACCGCGCATGCGCTATGGTAAAAATCAATAGTGATGGCGGCGCTAGTCCCGTGTCCTTTGTGTGATCGCGTCTCGAAGGTACACTCGGAATTTTCCTACTGCGCATTTCAAGCGCGCATGGGCGTCTGTGAAAATCAATACTAGCTAATGGCGTCGTCCGTCTCATTTGAGTTATCGCGCCGGGGTGGGGACGACGTGACCTTTAGTAAATATGTTCGCTTCTAATGTGTCAGTTCATGTGTTAGTGAGATTTAATATTTCGTCCAATGATTTTGAAATTATGTTTTTAACGGTACATAAAATAACTTGCGAATAAATTGGGGGTGTTTTCTAGAACTTATCGATAGCAACACCGCGCATGCGCTATTTAATGGTGTGAGTCCATGTGTTAGTGAGATGTAATATTTCGTCCAATGATTTTGAAATAATGTTTGAAACGGTACTTAAAATAACTTGCGAATATATAGTCGGTGTTTTCTACTACTTATCTATAGCAACACCGCGCATGCGCTATGGTAAAAATCAATAGTGATGGCGGCGCTAGTCCCGTGTCCTTTGTGTGATCGCGTCTCGAAGTTACACTCGGAATTGTCCTACTGCGCATTTGAAGCGCGCATGGGCGTCTGTGAAAATCAATACTAGCTAATGGCGTCGTCCGTCTCATTTGAGTTATCGCGCCGGGGTGGGGACGACGTGACCTTTAGTAAATATGTTCGCTTCTAATGTGTGAGTTCATGTGTTAGTGAAATTTAATATTTCGTCCAATGATTTTGAAATTATGTTTTTAACGGTACATAAAATAACTTGCGAATAAATTGGGGGTGTTTTCTAGAACTTATCGATAGCAACACCGCGCATGCGCTATTTAATGGTGTGAGTTCATGTGTTAGTGAGATTTAATATTTCGTCCAACGATTTTGAAATTATGTTTTAAACGGTACATAAAATAACTTGCGAAAATATACTCGGTGTTTTCTACTCCTTATCTATAGCAACACCGCGCATGCGCTATGGTAAAAATCAATAGTGATGGCGGCGCTAGTCCCGTGTCCTTTGTGTGATCGCGTCTCGAAGGTACACTCGGAATTGTCCTACTGCGCATTTCAAGCGCGCATGGGCGTCTGTGAAAATCAATACTAGCTAATGGCGTCGTCCGTCTCATTTGAGTTATCGCGCCGGGGTGGGGACGACGTGACCTTTAGTAAATATGTTCGCTTCTAATGTGTGAGTTCATGTGTTAGTGAGATTTAATATTTCGTCCAATGATTTTGAAATTATGTTTTTAACGGTACATAAAATAACTTGCGAATAAATTGGGGGTGTTTTCTAGAACTTATCGATAGCAACACCGCGCATGCGCTATTTAATGGTGTGAGTCCATGTGTTAGTGAGATGTAATATTTCGTCCAATGATTTTGAAATAATGTTTGAAACGGTACTTAAAATAACTTGCGAATATATAGTCGGTGTTTTCTACTACTTATCTATAGCAACACCGCGCATGCGCTATGGTAAAAATCAATAGTGATGGCGGCGCTAGTCCCGTGTCCTTTGTGTGATCGCGTCTCGAAGGTACACTCGGAATTGTCCTACTGCGCATTTGAAGCGCGCATGGGCGTCTGTGAAAATCAATACTAGCTAATGGCGTCGTCCGTCTCATTTGAGTTATCGCGCCGGGGTGGGGACGACGTGACCTTTAGTAAATATGTTCGCTTCTAATGTGTGAGTTCATGTGTTAGTGAGATTTAATAGTTCGTCCAAAGCTTTTGAAATTATGTTTTTAACGGTACATAAAATAACTTGCGAATAAATTGGGGGTGTTTTCTAGAACTTATCGATAGCGACACCGCGCATGCGCTATTTAATGGTGTGAGTCCATGTGTTAGTGAGATGTAATATTTCGTCCAATGATTTTGAAATAATGTTTGAAACGGTACTTAAAATAACTTGCGAATATATAGTCGGTGTTTTCTACTACTTATCTATAGCAACACCGCGCATGCGCTATGGTAAAAATCAATAGTGATGGCGGCGCTAGTCCCGTGTCCTTTGTGTGATCGCGTCTCGAAGGTACACTCGGAATTGTCCTACTGCGCATTTCAAGCGCGCATGGGCGTCTGTGAAAATCAATACTAGCTAATGGCGTCGTCCGTCTCATTTGAGTTATCGCGCCGGGGTGGGGACGACGTGACCTTTAGTAAATATGTTCGCTTCTAATGTGTGAGTTCATGTGTTAGTGAGATTTAATAGTTCGTCCAATGATTTTGAAATTATGTTTTTAACGGTACATAAAATAACTTGCGAATAAATTGGGGGTGTTTTCTAGAACTTATCGATAGCGACACCGCGCATGCGCTATTTAATGGTGAAAATCAATAGTGATGGCGGCGTTAGTCCCGTATTCCTTGTGTGATCGCGTCTCAAAGGTACATACGTACATAGTATATACTCGGAATTTTCCTACTGCGCATTTCCAGCGCGCATCGGCGTCGGTGAAAATCAGTACTAGCTAATGGCGTCGTCCGTCTCATTTGAGTTATCGCGCCGGGGTGGGGACGACGTGACCTTTAGTAAATATGTTCGCTTCTAATGTGTGAGTTCATGTGTTAGTGAGATTTAATATTTCGTCCAACGATTTTGAAATTATGTTTTTAACGGTACATAAAATAACTTGCGAATAAATATTATATATTATATTAATAGCACCTCTCCTCTTTCACATTTTTGTGAACGATATTTTTAATTGTTTCCATCACTCAAAACTGCTCAGCTTTGCTGATGACATGAAAATTTTCTCCAGAATCAGAAACATCAGCGATTCACACAACCTACAGACTGACCTGGAACGACTTGACGAATATTGTGAAATCAATAAACTTGACCTTTACCCAATCAAATGTTCTACTATCACTTTCACCCGCCAAAGGAACATCATCCCGACTTCTTATAAGCTAAAACATCACCCTCTTGAGAAGGTGTCGCAAATACGTGACTTAGGTGTTACTCACGATTCTAAGCTTATATTCGATACTCATATCGACAACATTGTAAAAAATGCCGTAAGGGCTCTGGGCTTTGTAATGCGAAATTCAGCATGTTTTTCTAATTGTAAAACCTTAAAAGTCCTTTACTGTGCGTTTGTTAGGAGCAAACTCGAATACGCCTCACAGATCTGGAATCCTTCCTATCAATGCTATATCGATAGATTGGAACGCGTCCAAAAAAAGTTCATGAAGTTCTTGTGTTTCAAGTTAAAAATTCCTTACAACTCTAGTGAATACGAAAATCTATGCAAGAGGCACCACCTGGTACCTCTATCCATTAGACGCGAAATCTCTGACATTTCATTCATGCTGAATATCATTAATGGTGTTATAGACTGTTCCGATTTATTGTCACTCATACATTTCAATGTTCCCACTAGATCTAGAAGACATAACCCCCCTATTTTTATGCCTTGCGTATCGACCAACTATAGACAAAATAGCTTTATTTTAAGGGCGAGTACATCGCTTAACAACACATACAAGCAACACGATTTTGATTTATTTAACTGTAATATTCTATCGTTAAAACGTGAATTAATAAAAAATTTGTTTCCTTGAAAAATAATATTAATAAAATAATAATAATGTGTATTTTCCGTAACTGACCGCCTGGCTTGTGTCTACTTGTGTCTTTTACTATCTTAATCTGATTAATTAATTTTACTCTGCCATTGTGACCAATCTGTGTAGAATACTGTACCTATCTTTTTCTTTTATATACTTACTTACCTTTATCTCAAAGCAATCTGTAGCGCATACTTCTTGTTTTATATAACTACTATGTAACTATCGGTGAAGACCTGTAATTGGCTCATCTGAGACTAGACTCAAACAATGTTAATTAAGTATAATGTAAGCTGTTGGTTTTCCTAACGAATAAATAAATAAATAAATAAATAAATAAATTGGGGGTGTTTTCTAGAACTTATTGATAGTAACACCGCGCATGCGCTATTTAATGGTGTGAGTCCATGTGTTAGTGAGATGTAATATTTCGTCCAATGATTTTGTAATAATGTTTGAAACGGTACATAAAATAACTTGCGAATATATAGTCGGTGTTTTCTACTACTTATCTATAGCAACACCGCGCATGCGCTATGGTAAAAATCAATAGTGATGGCGGCGCTAGTCCCGTGTCCTTTGTGTGATCGCGTCTCGAAGGTACACTCGGAATTGTCCTACTGCGCATTTGAAGCGCGCATGGGCGTCTGTGAAAATCAATACTAGCTAATGGCGTCGTCCGTCTCATTTGAGTTATCGCGCCGGGGTGGGGACGACGTGACCTTTAGTAAATATGTTCGCTTCTAATGTGTCAGTTCATGTGTTAGTGAGATTTAATATTTCGTCCAATGATTTTGAAATTATGTTTTTAACGGTACATAAAATAACTTGCGAATAAATTGGGGGTGTTTTCTAGAACTTATCGATAGCAACACCGCGCATGCGCTATTTAATGGTGTGAGTCCATGTGTTAGTGAGATGTAATATTTCGTCCAATGATTTTGAAATAATGTTTGAAACGGTACTTTAAATAACTTGCGAATATATAGTCGGTGTTTTCTAGAACTTATCTATAGCAACACCGCGCATGCGCTATGGTAAAAATCAATAGTGATGGCGGCGCTAGTCCCGTGTTCTTTGTGTTATCGCGTCTCGAAGGTACATACGGGACCGGGATACCGGGACGGTAAATATAGTATTGAATGTGAGAGTCTAGTGCTAGTATCGGTCGGGGGACATTTTGTAGGTCGGAACTATGAGTACATTTGAGTCATTTAGGTACGTGTTTTAAAGCATTATTAGGCAGGTTTCTATATAATTATTGATGGCAACGCCGCGCATGCGCGAAGGTGCTAATCAATAGTGATAGTGTTAGTCTCGCGTTCTATGTGTAATCGTGTCGGGTCCGGGAGATTGCGACTTTAAGTAAATTACATCTCTCTATTGATATATCTAATGATATCTTTCTAAATAATAACCGTCTTTATAGGCATCAAGATTAAAGTGAAAAGTGTCCTCGCATTATGGGATCCGACTGTGGTCGAAGAATCACTGTCGTACATTGGCTGGCTGAAAAATGTAGCCGAAGGTTCAAACAATCAGGTTAGTGTTCGTATTACGTCCTTTATAATTCGTATTTTATATATATTTGAGCTGGTCTCAAGAGTGACATAGATTTTTTTAGCTGTGACCATTAACACAAGGCTTGAGTTGTAAATTTATGTATTATTTTCAGCCAATGTCAACCGTAATGCGTATGACAGATCAGTTTAATATGTTCGACACTCAGATGAGCTCAGACTGTGAAACCTTCGATGCTTCCTCCAGCTCAAGCTCGAAGGAAGCATCGCCCATGGTTGACCATCCGACGCTCTCCTCAAGTGTACCGGACATTAAGAACAATGTTACAAACAATAAACCAGAACTCCATTTCCATAACGACTATTTCAAGAGTGAGCGCGAAGAACGGAGCGAACGAAGTGAGAGAAGCTGGAATCATTCGTTCCGTTCAGTGCGCTCGACTGGAAAACCAAAACTGAACGAGGCACAATCGTTGTCATTCGAGGCGAAGCGTCACGGCAGCTTCAGATTCGATTTCAAAAGTTCCGCCTCTTTAGAACAAGTCTCTTACATGAACCTGGTTGAGAATATTAACAACAAGAATGATAAAACCAAGGTGGGTTTCTATATTATCTGTCTTTGTTTTTCTGTGTGTCTTTAGATAATTAAGTATATATTACCTAATCAAATATGGTTTTATTTAATGCCGTGGCAAAAACTATTGTGGTTGAACATATCCTAATTTAAGTGAGAGATAGCTGTTGGGAAATACATATGTATATATTTTCAATGATAAGGGTATTTGAAATCTATAGACGAAGGTTATGCCTTGTGCGATTGGTTTGGTGCCAAGGCTCTGTGTAACAAATTGCTTCGCGTAACCTTAATATATTTATCAATAGATGCCAATAAATAACAGCAATGTGGTTTCAGAATTTCATGATAGATTTCAACATAAAATTTTATAATATTCTTATCATTATGATGTTACCAGTTCAATTGTAGAAGCATAAACAATTGTTACAAATGTCAGAATGCTTCTATTTTGGTATTTGTTTGCAGAAGGTGGAGTCATACAAAGACTGGATACCAGTACCCAGGGCTAATCTCGATCAGGCGCAGAGAGACGACAACTTGATGTTTCTCAAAACTGTAGGTGTGGGTGTAGAAGACTCTTTGATGTCTGTCATTGAAGCTGTCGATAAGATTTTAGATCAGGCCAATATGAGTGGTAAGTGATAATTTTAAAGAAATAGTTGTAAAGTTTTAATCAGACGCTAATTAGTTTCTCATGAATACTACCCCTGAACATCAACAACTAATGAATGTGCGGTATAATAACTATTGATTTTCGAGAGGATCGAGAGCCTCCGTCTATGTATTTACATGTGCATATTACACAGTACATAGCCATACGTAGTACTACATTATATTAATTGTTTTAGGATACGTTGAGGAAGACTTTCTTAAAACCCAAAAAGTGATGGAATCTATAAAAGTTTCTATAGATGAAACATCACGGTGGTTACGCTTGTCGCATGCGGCAATGCGATTGCGATGTGAATCGCCGGCGTGGGCTCGCGAGCACGCAGCCTTGCAGACTCGGAGAGATATATGCTTCGCTCAGGCTGTAAGTGTTATATGTACATATACAACTACATGTAACATTTATTGTTAAATTGAATATACGAGTGTATTTACTATTTACCCAACAACTAACTTAACTTTCCTTTTTAGTTAACAACAGTATCAACCGGCCTCCTTTGCTGGTTGAGCTCAATGCCAAGCGAGGTTGTGGTCAAGCTGTTGACATACGGTCTCGGCCCTCTCTGTGGTTTCGAAGGCCTGCTCAGCTTGTACTCGACCGAGAAGGCCATGTGGGGTGATATGGTGGTAGCTGTGGAAGACTTACACACTGTTGTGTTCACACTCACTAAAGTGGGACACAGGTAATTTGACATTATTATTTTTTTGCCAGAAGTCACTAAATATAACATAAAATCCGGGCAAGAAAGGTTCCGTATCATTCAACGTTAAAAAATTGGAACCCCGCTCAATATTGTTTATTATAATAGACAGACAGACGTGCAAACTTGCTAACATGCGGGCATGCAAACTTGCAGTCATACAGCCTTGCAGTCTTGCAATCTTGTACACTTGCAAACTTTCAGACATGCAGACCTACAGACAGACAGGTACACCAATGGACTGTGAAATCTTAATAATAGTACAGAGATATATAATTTAGGCCCCGTTTTTACCCTTTTGTACGGACACCTAAAAATGAAAAAGAAATATTAAAATTAAAACTGATAATTGAGGTTGGCTTAGCTGCTAATGCCTGGCACAAGAGACTCGCCCAGATTTAAAACTTAACAGAATTAATGCTTATATGTATTATATATTGCTTTAAACAATTTAATGACAATGATCCCATTGCATAGTAATACAATGTATATTTGTTGCAGCAACACTGCGATACCGCAAGTGACCGGTACTCGAGGTGCTTTGACAGTCCGCTTGCCTGTCTCAGACTCCTTGTATGGAAAGTTTACTTCTAAAGAAGTAAGTATCTACTATTACTAATACATAGTAGGATCTTATATATTTAAACTAGCTGTGCCCAGCGGTTTAACCCACATAGTTCCCGATCTCGTGGGAATTTCGGGATAAAACATAGACATGTGCTTCCCGAATCATAAGCTACCCCTTTAAATTCGGTACTTATTTATTTGATTATTTGATCTTTTGTTTGAACAAAAATAAACCTCAACATTTATTTGCAGCATCTATCGTTCACGATCACGGCCATATTTTTCAACGTTGGTATCAACGAGAAGGCGTCTCTGGCCGAGGCGTTGGGCGAGACCACGCCTCAGCAGCACTCCAATGGTGACAACTTGGACAGACTTAACAAGTACTACCATAAGTTCACCAAGATATTCCCACCTGATCCTATGGAGCCTGTCAGAGGTGAGTTCTTTTATTTAGACTGCTACCATAAAGAGGTTTTAAAGGTTCATTAAATTTACAAGATTAAACAACAAAATATATAGGCTCTAATATAATAATAGTACTTGAACTAATAATGTGTAATATTGAAGTCAGGTCATAAAAAATCTTAGGATTATTTTATTTTTGATTATTATAAATGAAATTAAACACTGATTTACGTAAAAGACAAACCAACCATCAATATATGAATTTGTTTTAGCGTCATCCCGAACCAAGCCGTTGGAAGAAGTGATGGAAAACCTTAGAATTGCCGTTCTAAAGAAAGTGCCAAAGAACACCGAAGTACTTCATCTGGCTGCGCTCGCTACCAGACTTATGAATGGTAAGATATATACAACATAACATAATCATTCACTACATCGTCTCATTATAGTAACTGACACCTAACTAAATTCGTGACTTGTATCTAGGGTATCAGAAACTACGCACTCACTCGTACACACAGACTGAGACAGACAAATATGATAAGGCTTTAAATAAAAATAATGTATACTTACTCGAAATAATTTTATTACAATTTGATACACAATGTAACGTTAAAGAATTCCTCACACGTTGAAATATTTCAAGCAATTTTTATTCAGTAGATGACATATTTTGAACATTACACTTACATACATTTTACTAAATAAGTACCTATATAAAAAAGCACTTTTGATCAAATTAATAACAATAATTTTATGTATGTTTTATGCCCAATTCCCCAATACTATAACATAAATAATATTGCAGGCATAAGGTTTACATCATGCAAGAGTGCCAAAGATCGTACCGGGATGTCGGTGACTCTCGAGCAGTTGTCTATTCTCGCTTCTGAATATCATCTGGCCGAACATGAGCAGAAGAAGGCGTTGAATATAATGCGCAGGTAACGGTCAACCTGTATCTATTGAGATAGGGAAGCTTGTTAAGGCACTTCTTCTTCTTAGCGTGTCGACTCCAAACAGACAAATAAATAAAGGAAACAATGATATTGCCCGTTCAATTGTTTTGAACAATTGTTAAGGCACTAGGGCTAGATGTGTGTTATCCTGTGTAGATTCCTAAAGAAATCAAAATGGGGAAGGCATATTTTGAGCATTATAATATTGGTCACAATGATGATGAACATCAAATTAATAAATAAGTTTATCATCATCATCATCACCAGCTCATGTATGTCCCCACTGAGGGACTCGAGCCTACCCTGAATGAGCATATAAATCACAGTAATTTCAAGTAGACAGATTGACAGACTCATAGATAGAAAAAAAGTTAGGTAGAATAGCTCTGAAAACAAGTTTACACTTAGATAAACAAGTCAAGTTTTTCCCAATTTTAATGTACTAAAATTATTTCTTGATAGTGTGGGATGCCGCCGTGAGAACGCCAACAAGAACATCGGTATAAAGAAGTACGCCTTCACCAAGAAGCAGGTGATGTCTCTGCCGGAGGACTACCGCCCGCCAACAGGTACTTACGGTTCCACACAAACTTAAATAGGCCGTCGCCGTCGGAGCAGATACTTCTCGCTGTTACAGTTCGCACAAAACCCGATTTTCGTTATAATGTAATTTATGTTTTTAAAATACCTATATAGCACAACATTCATCAATTTAAAATCTGTATGACTAAGGTCAAAAGTAAGACAGTCTCGAAGCAAAATTTATGTTAAACAAAAGCAAAATGTTTGGATAAAATATGTCGATCGATAAATTTAGTCGATCATTGTACTTCAACAGTGTTAATATCGATAAAATCAAAATTAATAAATATGAAGACTGGACTGCCAGAGTAATCGAGGTATTGATGAGACTGGTCCGATGTAAATCATAAATAACATTTGCATTGAAATATATCAATAGAACGCACATTTCCGATATAATGTTGTGTAACCCGTAAACTACCTAATAATGAATATAAAAGGCAGATTCATTCAATTAATTATATCTTTTATTGCACAATGCAAAAGATTATTTCTAATTTTCTATTTTAATAATAATCATCTACTGTACTACAGCTACCTTCCTCTCTGTAGTAATTCGCGGCTGATGTTTATTACAGAAAGTACAAGTTAACTGGTTGCCATTATTAAAAAATAAAGTATTAATGTAAATATATTTCTAATATACCTACTATTCTAATGATGGCAACCCACTGCTTAACAAGTACTTTCTGTAGTAATCCTTGGATAGATGTTTATTGCAGAAAACGCATTGTTCGGTGGTTGCCATTATTAAAAAATAAAGTATTGTTGTACATATGTCTAATATACTATTTTAATAATGGCAACATACTATTTCAAAGTATTTTCTGTCGTAATCTGTGGTTGATGTTTATTGCAGAAAGTGCCTGGACCAGTGGTTGCCATTATTAAAAAATAAAGTATTGTTGTTCATATATTTCTAGTATAAATACTATTTTGATAATGGCAACCAGTTTAAAAGTACTTTCTGCAGTAATCTATGGTAGATGTTTATTGCAGAAAGTTGCTAGTTGAGCTTAGTGGATGACATTATTAAAAAGAATTATTGGCAATACAATCTATGCATGGAATAAAAAAATGTTAATTGAATAATTCTGCTTTATATATTTATACTAGCAGCGCCCCGCGGTTTCACCCGCGTAGTACCCGTTCCCGTGGGAATTTCGGGATAAAAAGTATCCTATGTTCTTTCCCGGACCATAAGCTACCCCTGTACCAAATTTCAAGTCAATCGGTCCAGTAGTTTAGCCGTGAAAAGGTAACAGACAGACAGACAGACAGACAGACAGAGTTACTTTCGCATTTATAATATTAGTTAGGATGTTAGTACATATATAGTTACACCGAGAGTGACGTAACAAAAATTTAATCTACCGAATGGTCTTCTTACACTTTAAATCCTGCAGTGAGAATGTCCAAACCAGGCACGTCTTTATGCCGGAAACAGATCGGTTCAAATTTTACTTCTTTTTGTTTGAACCGATCGTTTCCGTATGGCGATAAGTGTAAATAGACATTCATTTGATTGACTTAGCCTCGCTCAAGATGTGACGATTTCTTAATAAAGAGTTACGCCGAGAGTGACGTAACAAAATGTAATCTAATGAATGGTCTTCTTACACTTTAAATCCTGCAGTGAGAATGTCCAAACCAGGCACGTCTTTATGCCGGAAACAGATCGGTTCAAATTTTACTACTTTTTGTTTGAACCGATCGTTTCCGTATGGCGATAAGTGTAAATAGACATTCATTTGATTGACTTAGCCTCGCTCAAGATGTGACGATTTCTTAATAAAGAGTTACGCCGAGAGTGACGTAACAAAATGTAATCTAATGAATGGTCTTCTTACACTTTAAATCCTGCAGTGAGAATGTCCAAACCAGGCACGTCTTTATGCCGGAAACAGATCGGTTCAAATTTTACTACTTTTTGTTTGAACCGATCGTTTCCGTATGGCGATAAGTGTAAATAGACATTCATTTGATTGACTTAGCCTCGCTCAAGATGTGACGTAACTACCCCATTATGAAACTAAAATGATTCTTATCGACATTTTGTAATATTTTGACCAATATCTTCCATTCTAAATGCCAAATACTTAAAGTATTTACTTTAAATGTATTCCTTAATATACGAGTTTTTTATGATGAAACGAAAAAGTTTTATCGTTATATTTTACTAAAAGAACATTCTATATTCTAAATACATTTTCATGATTTTTAAAGATGTTCTTAGGCAGTGCCCAAGCCTTGCTTTTGAGAATAGATGGCATTGTATAATATGAATTCGGATATTTATTTATTTATAACCTTTTACAAAATGCCATACTGTTCCAATTAAAACAACCACATTCAAATTGATCTTAATCCAAATCTAATAAAACGTTACTCGGCCAATTAATTATATTTAACATAAGTGTTATCTAGAAGCTATGAATTAAAGTTATAGTTATAATACCTACTTGTTCCTAATACTTAACCACTGCCGTAATGTGCCCGTAAAATGCCCACCAAGGAAAGTACCTTTTATCTTACGCTGGCCGTACATGCCCTAATTAGATGCGATTAGACGCGATGCACATTCCATGTGGCCCGGGCTTCATTGAAAGGTACATGCGCTGGGTACAAACGTGTACCATAACATCGTCGGCTACATGGAATATGACTTGAACGCTGGCAACGCGCACTTGTGACTCTTGAACCCATGGGCGACGGTAGTCATTTGCCATCAGGTGACTCGTCTGCTCGTTTGCCCCCTTTAACATTCAAAGGAGATGAGGAGACTTAAAAAGTTACATTTTTAAATTCTGCTTCCGGCATTTCATCTTGTGGCTGAATGACAGCGATTCTTATTATATTCATATAATCGACATCTTTGGGGGAATAGCGGTCGTTTCAGTTACATGAAGATAATCACATTTAGTTATGAAGGCTTTATAATTTGTGCCTATTAGTGTGAATTTTCAATTCGGTTACTAAAATGATTCATATTGGGAACAATTTACGTGGACTTGTTTACGAGGACTCGTTATAACATAACATAATCATTCACTACATCATCTCATTATAGTTATCTTCTTTAGGTTTACTTCACGGCTGATGTGATAGCAATTCATATTATATTCGTAAAAAGCTTAACATCTCTGGGAGGGTTGCTATCATTTCAGTCGCATATTTAGTTTCAATGCAAGGATTTGTGTACGAGAAATCGTGATATGTTCCTATTATGAATCAGTTTTATAGTCGAGTTATTATATGTACAGTTAGGACTTAAGGTTAGTAATAAGCAATATCTATCTGTCTCCGATCTGTTTTCATAAAGATGGATTGTTGTATTCTGGTAACTTTTTTGAAAAATCATACTTTTAAGCACAAACCGTAGAACCGTTCAAGCTAAATGTGATTCTCTTGACGAAACTGAAATGACAGCAATTCCCCAAAAGATTTTGCCTATAGATGAATATATAAAGAATTGCTATAATTCAACATCGAGTTGAAATGCCAAAAGAAGAATTGCACTAAATTACCTACCTCCTCCCACCTCTTCCTCTCGTCGGCTCGAGGTGGCGTCAGTGAGTACATGCGCTAGGTCAGTTTAACATATCGCGCTAATGAGGATACCTATTCCATATCAATATGTTTAATGCGGATTCGTACGACTGAAAACCGCGCGAACTTGCGATGATCGCGTTCTGTTACGACAATATCATAGTCCGACAACACACTTGTGACTCAAGCGACGGACATGTTCAACAACATTCAAAATTAAATAATGAATGTGAAATGAAAAATCAAGTATTTAGACAGTGACAGGACCTAAATTAAACACTTATTAAAGTCGAATGTGATTTAATAACCGTCAATAAACTCTTGTGGTTTTTTTTATATAATAAAATAGGTTTTCTCACTACATGCAACCATTTCTAAGATAGAATAAGATGTAACACTTTTATTCATAGCTTCGTGTTTTTTGGCCATGAGCGACGAAAGTCGTCAGTAACTTGTCTGCTCGTTTGCCTTTGTCATAAAAAAAATAGTTCCCTAGAATATCACGGCCAAAACAGTAACGTATACATGCAAGCGGCGTGTATCAATAACACATAGAATATTCCAAAGTCTAACGCGCGTTCTATATTTAGGCGCGTAATATTAACGCGCGTTTATAATAATTTAAACGCAAATAATATAAAGAACATAAGTCCTTTTGTGATAAAAATGTAACACTATTATGTATTATACATTGCCTCTACCACTCAGAATCGACGGCGAGATCCGGGAGGATGTAGGCCTCTCCCCGCCCCAGAAGGGCGACGCAATGATCTATATGGCCTCGTGGTCTGGCCTGACACGTGTCACAAAAATGTAACACTATTATGTATTATACATTGCCTCTACAACTCAGAATCCACGGCGAGATCCCGGAGGATGATGGCAATGATCTATATCTCTCGACTTGATATGGATGTCGCGTTGTTGATAACTTTGATTATGTATATATACCCCTATTTTGAAATTACGGGACTTAATAAAATTAGAATATCTAGCAGTAACTGAATCCATATATCCAATATCAAATCCAATATAAAAAATGATAGTCGTTTACTTATCTTTAAAATATACCAAATAAATGTCGTATACCAGACGGCACACTACCTATCAAGTATTCTGTGACAATCACTATGACGGCTCGGGTCGATGACCTCGCTCAGCTGATCATCGCAGCGTTTGCCTGTTGTTCGGTGTAGAATAACAATAATATTCGGCGGGATTTTGAAAAACTTTGACTTATCATAACTTTTTAAATAAAAGCAAAAGATAAAAACTAATTTCACTATTATATTGTCACTTGTCGTTTACATTAGCTGTGCGATTAGGTATCTCGAATTCAAAATAGGGGTGTATATGTCATCCGTCCATTCGTTTTTTACGGTGGTCGTTTTTATTTGATTTAGTCCAACACTACTTCAGAGTTGAACCAAGTTTTTTTAATTATTTACAAAAATAATACCATAAATCTTCCCTTAACATTAGTGCCAAAAGAAATAGTATTATGAGATAATATGTTACATTATTTATAGATACTTAAAATCAACATAGTAACAGAATATATTCATGAAAATATTCTTTCGAAATGTTTCACTTAACAGTTTATCGGTTTTAGTTGTTAAGATTCGTCGGTTGCTTTTATAAAATAATCGACCGAATAGAAATTCTCTTACCTGCGTACTTAATTTTTCAAACGATACATATTATTTATTTATTTTAAATTCATACCTATGTTAAAGCATCACAGTTTTAATTCCTCTATGATGCTTAGTTGTAGTTTATATTAATAGCAGCGTTTTTCGAACTAGGCGCATCATACTCTTTTAGAGAGAGCAGTTAGAAAATAGGTTTGTCTAAAAGTGGTCATTGACGAGTCAGTCAAACTAATCAATCTGAATTTTTGTCCATCCAAAAATGGTCGTCATGTCGTCAATCACCGGAGCAATTCCAGAGTTTTAACTGATGACGCGCCACGGAAATCCATCGCGCCGTGTCGCGCCCTGGAATGAACAACTACCTCTCTCTCTTGACTGGAAGAGCAATACAACAAATTCATAATGACTGCCAAAAAGAAATAATCCATAGAAATGTGGCCTTAGAATTATTTGTATTCTGTTTAAATACAATATTCACGATTTTTATTTTACTTCCATAGTTATGACACACTTCAAACATTATTGCCTCACATTTTACAAAAAATAATGCATATTACGTTCGTCTCGCTCTTTCTCTTTCGTCAACGCATGCGGTCGAGAGATTTATATACTTTTGTGTTTGTATGATTCAACTCTAAGAAATTACGCTGGAAATTAGAAAATATATTATTTATTAAGGAGGCAAAAGTAAAGTAAAACGTTACAAACGTACCGCTCTGGCAACACTGCGTCAAACTAAATGAAGTTGGTTTCACACCGGCTCGATCAGAGCGCATTGGATAGTCCGATGTGGACCGAGCTATTAAATTCATGAAACAGTTTTATGTCTGGACTGATCTATTCTCTCTGAAACTGACCTCGTCAATGGCCACCTTAAGGAAGCTTCCTACGCTCACAGAGTATACAGACATCTGACAGGGTGATAGGTCGGATTTCAATTATTAGACGCGCATATAAAATAGAAATAAGGTGAGATATTTTGTTGCTAGTATGATGATTGAAATTTATGAATTACTCCAACAAACCAATTATATTTTTTATTGATTAGTATACCGTTAAAAAGTATATTATATTTTGACTTATATGAATAGACGCAAAAAAGCAATTCATAATGTGTTGAAGTCCATTGCCTACGGTGATATTCAATATAAAGTATTAGTTTGCAATACACGATAATCTAACTGCAGCTCATAAAGGTACTGTCCCCCACCACGTCATCATCATTGCGTATGGCATTAATCCTGCGGGGATCAGATTTAGTGAAGGTGTTCTGCATACACACAAGTAGAATTTGGCCATTCCAGTAAAATCCTTTAACCATTCCTCAATAGGGGTACAATTGTAGTGGTAGAGCCTAACTGTGTTATCACAGTTAGAATGGGCTAGCTCGCCCGGGGAAGTACCACACTCTCACAGGAAATCGGCGTGAAGCGGTAGCTCATGCTGCTGCGTTTCGTACGGTGAGTGAGAGGGCCGGAGCCCAAACCCCTTTCCCCTCCCCTCCCCTCCCCCCTCCCCTACCCTCCCCTCCCCCTCCCCTCCCCCTCCCCTCCCCCTCCCCTCCCCCTCCCCTCCCCCTCCCCTCCCCCTCCCCTCCCCCTCCTATTTTTGCGCACTTGTGACTCTTGAGTTGCAAATGCCCAAGGGCGACGATAGTCATTTACCATCAGGTGATCCGTCTGCTCGTTTGCCCCATTTAACATTCAAAGGAGATCAGGCGACTTAAAAATATATTTTTTTAATTTTCTTCTGGCATTTCATCTTGTGGCTGAATGACAGTAATTCTTATTATATTCATAAATAGGAAACATTTTTGGGGGATAGCGGTCGTTTCAGTGATGTCAAGAGAATCACATTTAGCTTCTGTGGTTGTAAACTTTATGTCTCATAGTATGTATTTTGAATAAAGTGACCTTATTACGATTATAAGAAAGATAGTATAAGTAATATAAGTGAATTATCTACTGGCGGTTCACTTCACGGCTGATTTGATAGCAACTCTTATTATATTCGTAAAAAGCTTAACATCTCTGGGAGGGTTGCTATCATTTCAGTCACATGTTTAGTTTTAGTACGAGTAGTTTTACATACTATAAGACACAAACATAAAACCGTTTAAGCTAAATGTGATTCTCTTGATCAAACTGAAACGACCGCTATCCCCCCAGATGTTTTCCATTTATGAATACAGTAAGAATTGCTGTCATTATGCCAAAAGAGGAATTTCCAGAAGAAGATTAAAAAAATGTATCATTTTAGGTTTCCGTGTATCTCAATTTTAATGTTACAGGGAGCAAACGAGCAGACGGGTCACTTGATGGCATTTCATGTTGTGGCTGAACGATCGGAATTCTTATATAATTCATAAATAAGAAACATCTTTGGGGGGAAAGCTGTCATTTTAGCTTCACCAAGAGAATTACATTGTGTTATTGGGAATTCATACTTTGGGCTTCAATAAAGTGACCTCATTTCGATTTCTAAAATTATTCATATTGGGAACAATTTACGTGAACTTGTATACGAGGAATCGTGATTTGTTCCTATTGTGAATCATTTTTATAATCGAGTTATTTATTAAATATGTACAGTTAGGACTTAAGGTTAGTAATAAGCAATAAGCAATATCTATCTGTCTCCGATCGGGTTTGGAGACATGTAGGTAGTTGTATTTTGGTCACTTTTTTGATAAATGTCATTCTCTTGATCAGTGTTTTTCGGTGGCACGCGACCCATAGGGTAGCGTAGTCTTATTCAGGGGGTCCCGAAAGGAAACGCTAGTTTCTTATAAAACATACTGAAATGACAGCGATCTTCAAAAGATGTTCCCTTTTGGTGAATATGTTAAGAATTGTTATAATTCAGCGACCATATGAAATGCGAAAAGAATTGCACTCAGTTGCCTATTTTACCTCCTCCCTAATCTTCTCCTCTTGATAGATAGCGATTTAGTTGCGAAATAACTGCGACGTCGCTCAGATCAGACCTGTCCCTGCAAGTGTTACTCCTGGAGCGTTAAATTTACCACTGTTTTATTGCTGGAACGGTTTCATATAATTTCCTAATTTGTAACCTTTGAATATCATTATTTATAACATTAAATAAAAAAATTAAAAAAGCCCCAACACAATTACTTTCAAACCCCCATAACATTTAAACGGGTTAACCGATTTTCATCAAACATTTCTAAGAACACTCGCACGTAAGTCCCCTTTAATACAAAAAAAAAAACTAAACTGAAATCGGTTCATCCGTTTGGGAGCTATGATGCCACAGACAGATACACACACACAGACACGTCAAACTTATAACACCCCTCTTTGCGTCGGGGGTTAAAAATCAACAATATTAATCAACAATAATTCAATAAATTATACTTTATTTTATTATAATATCATTAACACTATTTACTCATCAAATATTCCAATTTTAGTAATCGGCAACAGTTTGATCATATCAGAAACACAAGATTTTCTAATATCAATTTCATGATATTCAATTTATACGTCATCATCAGTACACGGAACATTAAGAAACAATTATTTGTATTCATTTTGTTCATTGACTGCAGGACGCCCTAGTCATCCACGTGTATTTGCAAACTAATAGTGGCAGTTTAATTTAAATTTTGTTTGGAAATTGTGTGTAATTTTGCGCGGGATACTGCGCCGTCTGTTGCTATTATGGCAACTCTCCAAACATCATACATACGAGCATATCTCTACACATTACGATCTATATTTTACCTTTAAGTTATACAAATTAAGTAATCAGTAATTATGTCTAGTCAACAAAATATCCACTTTATCCCGTTTGTCAAGGAAACGTTTTAGATTTAATATCACCAACATGCATTTAGAAAATCACGGCAATTATTAGCTAGTCGGTAACACAGACTAGCCGATCCTTCCACCACGACTCAACGGCAAATTCCCATAACTCGCCGTGCGTGTCCTTACACCTGCACACGCGAGGACCATAACATGGCCACTGATAATGCTATAGGTATCGGTGGCCGTGTTCTGGTCCTCTAATATATGAGTCGACACGCTAAGAAGGGTTTAGCTAGAAGAATTAGCTATTCTTTTTCTTCCTCGCTGTACTAATATTATCATCAGTGAGAGGAGAGACGTTTATGCCAGTTAAGGGCCCTGCGGTGGATCCTAAGGAACCCAGAAGGGGGATATGCTTTCTAATAATATATGTAGGATAATTAGACTTTAATTTTATTAACAACGGAGTCTGATTTAACGGATACAGGTATAAAACCTGTATCTGTTAAATCAGATAATCAGATACAATATTTATCTACTTAATATTGCCAAAATATTAATAAAAAATCAAATTCGGTTTAAATGAAAGGTACAGGACAATTATTCTATGTATACCAAATTTATAAAGTAAGAAAATAAACTTTAGTAGTAAAATAATAAATTGTTCAGGAGTCAACTATGTATATTGAAGAATCTTAATTTTGTGATGTTACTTTTTTAAAACGAACATATTTGATCTCATTTTGCGTTGTAATAGTACCTATTTTTTATTTTCCTATATTACTATTACCAAAATCAGTTGATTTTGACGAGGTTTTTGCATTTGTAATAGGTATTATCTTATGTGCATTATATAAAATTGACATCTGTTTATTAATGTTTACTTTGTATGTTGCGAAATTTTTTGGATTATTATTGTTTAAAAAAAGGTATGGTTCTAATTCTAAGAAAATGCAAACTATTGTTAGTATTAAGTAAAAGGAATGTGGATTCAAAGAATGGTATTTGATATGTAGGCATGTGAGTGCTATTGTGTCGTGGACTTGACAGTTTGTCGTAAAACGTCATCTCACAGAGAATAAGCCCTCTAGCGGTCAATAGTTGAAACAAACTATAGTAACAAAAATAAAAAAAACGATAAAACAAGTAAATTCACGTCGCGATGCGCTCAGCGAAGATCGAATTAGTCTAATAATTAGTGTGTAAGTTATTAATAATTTGCAAATTTTGTGCGTTAATTGGTGTATATTCAAGTATGAAAAATCGATGTTGTCTATTAATGTTAGTAAAAAATTGTAAATAAAATAAATGTAATTGTAAATAATATTTACAGTAATGTTGGAATTGATCTGGCCATATTATTTTGTAACCGGTATATTTAGTCTTCCACAATGTAACGGCGAAACAGACGATTTAGATGCGATGGAATACCATATTCTGATAAAATATCGCTCGATATACATTATCAACCATCAATCTCAAAAATGTATATTGAACTTCTTCTTAACATATCGAGCACAATAACATAAATAGCACTAGAAGGGGATTCATCTTCTTCTGAGCGAGACGGTCCACATTTGTGAGGACTACAACTCACCCACCGATATAGCTTTATCGGTGGCCTTCTAAAGCACAGCAAGACATTATGGGCCATTGTCTGGACATATTTATATACGATTTACTTACGTATACAAAAATCAATTGCCGAAAGGTTGCCATTAGGATCAGGTTCATCAAATTGTCAGGACATATAAAAATGAAAAAAAAAAAATGGAATATCTACGGGATAGTTACAGCTGTGCAAAGTTTAGGTGGATTCTTTAATTCTTTGACAAAATAACAATACAGTGGTAGTTTTAAAATGTTACAACTAATAATAAATTTTCAAAAATCTGATAAAAATGTAAACTTTGAAAAACATGATAATGCATCTACGTCGTCTGTTGCGGTCTAGAATATTTTTTGTATTTGTATACTAATTTAGATTTATTGGCGTTAGGCTGTGAGTTTTTTTTGTATAATTTATGAATTAAATATTATGTTGCTTTTTAAATGGTGTTTTATTTATTTAAGAAACCCAAACCAAAAAATTCTATTCTACGAGCATCCTATTACAGTGTAAGTATAGATACAAACAAACTAACTTATGTAAATATCTATAACATTACACAACATTCACTACGTCATCTTATGTTGTATTATGATTTATGAAAGTATAAACCTACTACACAAACAAGTTTAGGGATATTACGAGAATAAGGCTAAGTGGTGTACATTGAGAAACGACTTATGGCCAAAGGACTGAAGTAGGTTGATGATGAGAGATAACCTTCGCGAAAGTTTGGAGAAAAAGGGATAAAATTAAAATACTTTGCACACTTTACATTTTGAACCCATTTGCACAACTAGTAATCTATTAAAAAGACGTGCTACTATTTGCACAACTAGTAATCTATTAAAAAGACGTGCTACTATTTGCACAACTAGTAATCTATTAAAAAGACGTGCTACTATTGGCACAACTAGTAATCTATTAAAAAGACGTGCTACTATTCGCACAACTAGTAATCTATTAAAAAGACGTGCTACCATTTGCACAACTAGTAATCTATTAAAAAGACGTGCTACTATTCGCACAACTAGTAATCTATTAAAAAGACGTGCTACTATTCGCACAACTAGTAATCTATTAAAAAGACGTGCTATTATTTGCACAACTAGTAATCTATTAAAAAGACGTGCTACTATTCGCACAACTAGTAATCTATTAAAAAGACGTGCTACTATTCGCACAACTAGTAATCTATTAAAAAGACGTGCTATTATTTGCACAACTAGTAATCTATTAAAAAGACGTGCTACTATTCGCACAACTAGTAATCTATTAAAAAGACGTGCTACTATTCGCACAACTAGTAATCTATTAAAAAGACGTGCTATTATTTGCACAACTAGTAATCTATTAAAAAGACGTGCTACTATTGGCACAACTAGTAATCTATTAAAAAGACGTGCTACTATTCGCACAACTAGTAATCTATTAAAAAGACGTGCTATTATTTGCACAACTAGTAATCTATTAAAAAGACGTGCTATTATTTGCACAACTAGTAATCTATTAAAAAGACGTGCTACTATTGGCACAACTAGTAATCTATTAAAAAGACGTGCTACTATTCGCACAACTAGTAATCTATTAAAAAGACGTGCTACTATTCGCACAACTAGTAATCTATTAAAAAGACGTGCTACTATTCGCACAACTAGTAATCTATTAAAAAGACGTGCTACTATTGGCACAACTAGTAATCTATTAAAAAGACGTGCTACTATTCGCACAACTAGTAATCTATTAAAAAGACGTGCTATTATTTGCACAACTAGTAATCTATTAAAAAGACGTGCTACTATTGGCACAACTAGTAATCTATTAAACAGACGTGCTACTATTCGCACAACTAGTAATCTATTAAAAAGACGTGCTACCATTTGCACAACTAGTAATCTATTAAAAAGACGTGCTACTATTCGCACAACTAGTAATCTATTAAAAAGACGTGCTACTATTGGCACAACTAGTAATCTATTAAAAAGACGTGCTATTATTTGCACAACTAGTAATCTATTAAAAAGACGTGCTACCATTTGCACAACTAGTAATCTATTAAAAAGACGTGCTACTATTCGCACAACTAGTAATCTATTAAAAAGACGTGCTACTATTCGCACAACTAGTAATCTATTAAAAAGACGTGCTATTATTTGCACAACTAGTAATCTATTAAAAAGACGTGCTACTATTGGCACAACTAGTAATCTATTAAAAAGACGTGCTACTATTTGCACAACTAGTAATCTATTAAAAAGACGTGCTACTATTCGCACAACTAGTAATCTTTAAAGAGGCGAACTTAAAAAAGAATTTATTGTAACTGGGACTTCAATTTCTATGTCAAAAATAGAAGTGTCAAATCACGTCAAATATTTATAAACAATCCACTTGCAATACAATCATTTTACAAATCTTGAAACAATATCAGTAAAGTTTCAACATGTCGTTATTTGCGTTAGATAAATGGGCAACGTGTTTAAGAATAATACGCACCAATGGTGGCGTGTTTAGTGCCTTCTATAAACTCTGGAGAATGGACACTGTGAAGGTATTACAATAACATAATCATTTACTACATCATCCTATTATAGTTACTGACTCCTAAGTTCGTAACTTGTATCTAGGGTATCAGAAACTACGCACACACTCATTGACACACACACCCAGACCGAGGTAAACTTGTGTGGTTCACACAAATATGCACCCAGAGCAGGAATTGAACCCGCAACCTATCTATGCTAATGCATATTAGGTATAAAGAGAAAATATTTGTGTATTTATAGAATATACTCAATAACTGTTAGACACAAACAATCAAATCTTTCCTCTCTATTATAATATTAGTTTAGATTTAGATAAATAAGCTAAGCTTTATTCTGATGTTTTCCGAGTTTATCTCGGTCCAGGAGTGTGTTCTTTAACCTTAGAAGGGAGTTAAACATTATGTATTTTATATGTAAATAAGTATACAGCGTAGACCTAGCTACATAATTTGAAAGCAGTAAGCAGCAGTTAGTATTGATGAAAAGAAACTATTTATAGTAAGTATGGAGTACTTAGCCCTACTTACCCACTGAAAGTGGTCGACATTACTGATATACTATAATTATTATGAAGCCGAATGTTTGTAACTGTGGATGTATGGATGTTTGTTCCTCTTTCACGCAAAAGCTACTGAATGGATTTTAATGAAATTTGGTACAGATGTTTCTCATACCAACATCTGTCATCCTAGAGTATCCTATGATAGGATACTTTTTAAAAGTATCCTATCTACTTTTTATCCCAAAATTATCACGGGATAAGGTTCCTCGTGGGTAAAACCGCGGGGTATAGCTAGTTTATCATAGCTATTACTGTTACATAGCTCGGATAAATCCGAAAATGCTAGACCGATTTGATACATTCTTGAAGTTTTATCCGCTCTTCAGGAGTAGTGTAAAAACGGGGACCATAACTAAAAAAGTTGGCAAAGCCGTAAAACATATTATCTAGTTTAAAAGAGATTATAAAGGTCTAGATTTTGTAACTAAACATGTTATATAACATTATAATAATGTAGGCTTGTTATTTTAACATAAGTTTTTTAACATGAAACTTACATCATGCGCTAGTTTCCAACGTGTCACACTATAACCTAAAATTTGTCGAAAAGAGGACTTGACAAATTACCTATTTGACCCATGTCAGACTTGACCATTGTCGTCCCACTCTTACATAACGAGTCAGGGTGCAACTGGTTGGGAATGATTTAAGAAAGATCTCCCACAGTGTTACACGTTACAGTGTGACACGTTGGGAACAAGCGACATCATGTAGCTAGATTCAAAGCATTATGTTTGGCCATTAGGAAGGCATGTATATGGGGATGGATTGTTTCGGTAACCGTTACTACGAGAATCGGAATCACATGATGGGCCGCAGCCGCTGGGTGGACTACAATATTAAAGTCAGATGGGATTACGATGCCAGCCAGGTGAGCGGAATATCCCCAACCTACACTCTTGAAATGAAGGTGGTATGCTGTAGCACACTCACTACTTACTTTTTTATTTTTATTTTTTATTTATTTAATAAGTTACACCAACAGCATTAACACATAACATTAACAAAATTAAATAACACTTCAAGTCTTATACAGTGTGCAATACTTTTAAAGGTGCAATCAGCATTCATTAATTAAAACTTACAGCTAATTATAAGTACTTACTTAAATTAAATACTTACAAGTAATATTAAAATTTAGAAAAAATAAAACGTATAAAAGAATAAATCGAATACAAATAAAAAGTGCTTTTAAATTGTTACATTGTTGTTATTATTTAGGTAATGTAATAGTTTATTTTTGTAGGACTTAAGGTTATCATAAGATATGTCGATGTCATAATCAGGGTCTATTTTGTTAAAGGTCTTCATAAACCGCGTTATAGGACATATTTTATTCAGATTTGTTCGAAAGTAGGGTAGAGAAAATTTGTTTCGTATGGGTTGTCGGGGAATACATCTGGGCACTGTAAAGTTTATTTTATTTAATGATTTCGTTGATATTAGTGTTCCATCGATTAGTTTTTTAAGAGTTGATAAGTCAGTTATTTTACGACGATTTTCCAGAGAGCACAAATTAAAATGTGTTAAACGCTGTGTGTATTTAGCGCGATATGGACAAGATCGGTCTTTAAAAGCTAAAAAACGGGTGAAATTACGTTGTATACGCTCTATACGATGAATGTGAGTTTTATATTGTGGATTCCATATACACGATGCATACTCGAGATTGCTTCGTATCAGGGTTTTGTACAAAAGAGTTAAAGTTGATATATTTTTAAAAGACTTACAGTTACGTTTAATAAAACCAGAAAATTTCCATGTACATTTCGTAATATGAGATATGTGATTAACAAAGGTAAGTTTTTTATCAAAATATATTCCGAGATCTCGTATTGTTTCTACTTCGTCTACTGGCTCATTGTTAATTAAGTAATTGGATTGTATAAGACTTCTGTTTCTTGTGAATTTAATATGATTGCATTTTTTAACGTTAATAATCATATCATTCGATTCACACCAAGTTTGAATTGAGTTTAAGTCATTTTGTAGCAAAATTGTATCGTTGTACGTTTCTATTGGTTTATAAAGTTTAAGATCATCAGCAAAGAGTAAGCAAGAGCTATTAATTATTACATCATTTATGTCGTTAATAAAAAGAAGAAATAAAATAGGGCCTAGGTGTGAACCTTGTGGTACTCCAGAATATTGGATAAAGGGTGATGATGTATATCCGTTAACTACAACCCGCAATAATCTATTTTTAAGGTAAGAATCTATCCAACGTAATAATGACCCATTGACACCATAGAAATTTAGTTTATTAATTAGTATGTCGTGATTAACCCTATCAAAAGCATTACTGAAGTCAGTATATATGGAGTCTACTTGTATTCTTGAGTCTAAGGAAATAGAGAGATCATTTAAGTATTCTGTTAGATTGGTAACTGTTGATTTGCCCTTACAAAAACCGTGTTGTGAATCTGAAATAATATTTTTGGAGAAGTAAGATAGTTTGGGGTGGACAATACATTCGAATATTTTAGAAAATTGATTTAGGATAGATATTGGGCGGTAGTTACTCACATAGCTTTTGTCTCCTTTTTTGTGTATAGGGACAATGTGTGCGTTTTTCCATGCGGATGGGAATGATCCAGACTCAAGTGACAGTTGAAATATTATTTTTAGTGGCAATGTTAAGTATTTACAAGTGCGTTTAATGAATATGGGTGGGATACCGTCAGGACCAGCGCCTTTGCTTTCGTCTAATGATTTGATTACTTTGTATATGTCACGCTCATTAAATTGTATGTTGTTTAGTGAAAATTGGTTATTAGATCTGTTAATATTACCCGAGTTATGACGATTATTTGGTGAGGTGTATACCGAGGAAAATTGAGATACAAAAAGATCACAGATTTCTTTACCCGTTTTGGCAACATTATCGTTTAATATCATTTCAGATGGAATATTTGATGACCCTCCTCTTTTGGCTTTGATAAAAGACCAGATTTGTTTTGGATTACTCCTAATATTATTTTCGACACCATTTAAGTAGTTGTTATAACATAGTTTTAATAAATTATCAATACGTTTATTAGAACGCTTTAATTCTATTTCATCTCTCGGATTATTGTATATTTTATACCTTTTACGAATAGTTTCTTTTTCGGTTATTAGGTTAATTAGAGAACGATTAAACCAGTGAGGATGTTTGAAGTGGCGGACTTTAGTTTTAGGTATTGTTTTGTCAATAATTTTATTAAGTATATTATAGAATTCAGAGACCATGACATCGACATTCTTAGCTGATAGTAGTGCGTAATCCCAGTTTACTCGACTTAGCTCATTATTTACAATGGAATAATCAGCTTTTTTGAAGTTATGTGTCGCAAAGGTTTTACTTTTTAGGTAACTGACTTTCGAAAAATTAATGTCTAATTCAATTGCTGGGTGATGTGGATCTAATTTGCTTAAACTGTTAGTGCTTTCATAAATACTAATTCCATGGAAATTGCTAAAAACTAAGTCAAGTACACGTTGATTATAATTTTTGATATAATTATATTGCAAAAGGTTGTTCAGCGACATAAAATCTATAATAGAGTAGCCTATATTATTATTGTTATTAAAGCACTTTGGTGTTAAAAAAGAATCATTAGCGTCTTTCACCCATTCAATAGAACCTACATTGAAATCACCTAAAATTATGGTATCGGTACATGACGATTGCATTGCTAAGTTTATGTTGTCAAGGATTCCATTCAAAATTTGTATGTTGACCGGAGGAGCTATGTAGATACAACAGATCAGTATGTTTTTGGTAATACCGTTAATGTTAAGTTTCACTGACACCCAAATGTCTTCGTAGTCACTTTCAAAGTGAGAAACTCGCTTGGAATCTAGGTTTTTTGAAACAGCAATGAGTACACCTCCGTAACTTACGTAAAATTAGAGTGATAAGCATTCACTACACCATCTCATTATAGAAACTGACCCCTAACTAAGTTCGAAACTTGTATCTAGAGCAGCGGTTCTCAATATTTTTTGGTAACGGGACCCGTTTGAAAAGCGCTATACTTGATGGAACCCTATTTGAAGTACACACTGGAAAAATTAGAGGAACGTTAGTTCATTTGTGAAATGTTTATTAAATGTAATAAACTTGTTATAAGGAAAAAAATAAGATTGATATTTTACGGGGTGTCGTCGTCGGAAGCAAACGCCTGACAAATTGACGTTTTACGGATGACATCGTCCTTTTTGGCCCAACAGCACATGAACTGCAAGGAATGCTCCAAGAACGGGACACTGCAAGCCTTGAGGTTGGTCTTCAAATGAATCGGTCAGACTGGGAAGTTGGACAGATAAGGGAGTCGGTCAGATGGAGAAGTTGGTCAGTTGAGAAAGTTGGTCAGTTGGGGAAGTCGGTCAGTCGGGGATGTTGGTTAGACAGGGAATGTGGTCAGACGGGGAAGTTGGTCAGGTGGGGAAGTTGGCCAGACGGGGTAGTTGGTCAGACGGGGAAGTTGGTCAGACGGGGAAGTGGGTCAGTTGGGGAAGTTGGTCAGATGGGGAAGTTGATCAGTTGGGGAAGTTGGTCAGACGGGGAATTTGGTTAGACGGGGAATGTGGTCATACGGGGAAGTTAGTCAGATGGGGAAGTTGGTCAGATGGGGAAGTTGGTCAGTTGGGGAAGTTGGTCAGACGGGGAAGTTGGTCAGACGGGGAAGTTGGTCAGACGGGGAAGTTGGTCAGGTGGGGAAGTTTGTCAGAGGCGGAAGTTGGCCAGACGGGGTAATTGGTCAGTTGGGGAAGTTGGTCAGACGGGGAAGTTGGTCAGACGGGGAAGTCGGTCAGATGGGGAAGTTGGTCAGGTGGGGAAGTTGATCAGACGTTGGAGTTGGCCAGACGGGGTAGTTGGTCAGACGGGGAAGTTGGTCAGACGGGGAAGTGGGTCAGTTGGGGAAGTTGGTCAGATGGGGAAGTTGGTCAGTTGGGGAAGTTGGTCAGACGGGGAAGTTGGTCAGACGGGGAAGTTGGTCAGACGGGGAAGTTGACCAGACGGGGTAGTTGGTCAGGTAGGGTAGTTGGTCAGGTAGGGAAGTTGGTCAGACGGGGAAGTTTGTCAGACGGGGATGTCGGTCAGATGGGGAAGTTGGTCAGGTAGGGAAGTTGGTCAGACGGGGAAGTTGGTCAGACGGGGATGTCGGTCAGATGGGGAAGTTGTTCAGGTGGGGAAGTTGGTCAGACGGGGAAGTTGGTCAGACGGGGAAGTTGGTCAGTTGGGGAAGTCGGTCAGACGGGGAATTTGGTCAGGTGGGGAAGTTGGTCAGATGGGGAAGTTGGTCAGATGGGGAAGTTGGTCAGTTGGGGAAGTTGGTAAGACGGGGAATGTGGTCAGACGGGGAAGTTGGTCAGATGGGGAAGTTGGTCAGACGGGGAAGTCGGTCAGATTGGGAAGTTGGTCAGGTGGGGAAGTTGGTCAGACGCGGAAGTTGGTCAGACGGGGAAGTCGGTCAGATGGGGAAGTTGGTCAGGTGGGGAAGTTGGTCAGGTGGGGAAGTTGGTCAGATGGGGAAGTTGGTCAGTTGGGGAAGTTGGTCAGACGGGGAAGTTGGTCAGACGGGGAAGTTGGTCAGACGGGGAAGTTGACCAGACGGGGTAGTTGGTCAGGTAGGGTAGTTGGTCAGGTAGGGAAGTTGGTCAGACGGGGAAGTTTGTCAGACGGGGATGTCGGTCAGATGGGGAAGTTGGTCAGGTGGGGAAGTTGGTCAGACGGGGAAGTTGGTCAGACGGGGATGTCGGTCAGATGGGGAAGTTGGTCAGGTGGGGAAGTTGGTCAGACGGGGAAGTTGGTCAGACGGGGAAGTTGGTCAGTTGGGGAAGTCGGTCAGACGGGGAATTTGGTCAGGTGGGGAAGTTGGTCAGATGGGGAAGTTGGTCAGATGGGGAAGTTGGTCAGTTGGGGAAGTTGGTTAGACGGGGAATGTGGTCAGACGGGGAAGTTGGTCAGATGGGGAAGTTGGTCAGTTGGGGAAGTTGGTCAGACGGGGAAGTTGGTCAGACGGGGAAGTCGGTCAGATTGGGAAGTTGGTCAGGTGGGGAAGTTGGTCAGACGCGGAAGTTGGTCAGACGTTGGAGTTGGCCAGACGGGGTAGTTGGTCAGACGGGGAAGTTGGTCAGACGGGGAAGTGGGTCAGACGGGGAAGTTGGTCAGTTAGGGAAGTTGGTCAGACGGGGAAGTTGGTCGGATAAGGAAGTTGTTCAGGTGGGGAAGTTGGTCAGGTGGGGAAGTTGGTCAGGTGGGGAAGTTGGTCAGTTGGGAAGTTGGTCAGGTGGGGAAGTTGGTCATACGGGGAAGTTGGTCAGACGGGAAAGTTGGTCATACGGGGAAGTTGGTCAGACGTGGAAGTTGGTCAGACGGGGAAGTTGGTCAGACGGGGAAGTTGGTCAGACGGGGAAGTTGACCAGACGGGGTAGTTGGTCAGGTAGGGTAGTTGGTCAGGTAGGGAAGTTGGTCAGACGGGGAAGTTTGTCAGACGGGGATGTCGGTCAGATGGGGAAGTTGGTCAGGTGGGGAAGTTGGTCAGACGGGGAAGTTGGTCAGACGGGGATGTCGGTCAGATGGGGAAGTTGGTCAGGTGGGGAAGTTGGTCAGACGGGGAAGTTGGTCAGACGGGGAAGTTGGTCAGTTGGGGAAGTCGGTCAGACGGGGAATTTGGTCAGGTGGGGAAGTTGGTCAGATGGGGAAGTTGGTCAGTTGGGGAAGTTGGTAAGACGGGGAATGTGGTCAGACGGGGAAGTGGGTCAGTTGGGGAAGTTGGTCAGATGGGGAAGTTGGTCAGTTGGGGAAGTTGGTCAGACGGGGAAGTTGGTCAGACGGGGAAGTTGGTCAGACGGGGAAGTTGGTCAGACGGGGAAGTTGGTCAGACGGGGAACTTGGTCAGATGGGGAACTTGGTCAGTTGGGGAACTTGGTCAGTTGGGGAAGTTCTTCAGACGGGGAAGTTGGTCAGACGGGGAAGTTGGTCATACGGGGAAGTTGGTCAGATGGGGAAGTTGGTCAGTTGGGGAAGTTGGTCAGTTGGGGAAGTTGGTCAGACGGGGAATTTGGTCAGGTGGGGAAGTTGGTCAGATGGGGAAGTTGGTCAGTTGGGGAAGTTGGTCAGACGGGGAAGTTGGTCAGACGGGGAAGTTGGTCAGACGGGGAAGTGGGTCAGTTGGGGAAGTTGGTCTGTTGGGGAAGTTGATCAGACGGGGAATTTGGTCAGGTGGGGAAGTTGGTCAGACGGGGAAGTTGGTCAGGTGGGGAAGTTGGTCAGACGGGGAAGTTGGTCAGTTGGGGAAGTCGGTCAGACGGGTAAGTTGGTCAGTTGGGAAAGTCGGTCAGACAGGGAATTTGGTCAGGTGGGGAAGTTGGTCAGACGGGGAAGTTGGTCAGTTAGGGAAGTTGGTCAGACGGGGAAGTTGGTCGGATAAGGAAGTTGTTCAGGTGGGGAAGTTGGTCAGGTGGGGAAGTTGGTCAGGTGGGGAAGTTGGTCAGTTGGGAAGTTGGTCAGACGGGGAAGTTGGTCATACGGGGAAGTTGGTCAGTTGGGAAGTTGGTCAGACGGGAAAGTTGGTCATACGGGGAAGTTGGTCAGACGTGGAAGTTGGTCAGACGTGGAAGTTGGTCAGATGGGGAAGTTGGTCAGTTGGGGAAGTTGGTCAGTTGGGGAAGTTGGTCAGACGAGGAAGTGGGTCAGACGGGGAAGTTGCACTCATAAATGGCACGAGACAGCCTTACGAACTGACTACAATAGCCGGTGTAATATTAGAAGACATTATTTAAAAGGAAACAATGCTATTGCTTGTTCAATTGTTTTTAACAAACTGAGTAGAAACTATCCACAACTCGTAAATGGGTATCGTTAATAGGTATCGGGTGAAATTCGGGGTCGAGAGGAAATTACCCAAATTGACTGACCAGTGAATTTACCAGACATGAAGCCACACATTTGACCTTTAAAAAAATCTTTGGTTTTGTAAAATTCATACTTGTATAAGAAGTACTTCTTACTTAACATTTCAATCTTATTCTTTAACATTAAACAAGTTTATTATTAAAAAATTTCATTCATAAAATATTTAAATAATCATAAAAATAAAACAACATTGTAACAAAAAATCCAAAATTGCCACAAATGAACCAACGTTCCTCTAATATTGCCGGTGTGAGTAGTTTATTTAATTTGTTATACGTATTGTAATCTTAGTATGTTACAATTACAGGTAAGTATAAGTAGGTAGTTATGTATAATCGGAATGATAAAATATCATACGCTAGGATGATAAATGTAACTAAAGACGCTGCTGCTATCCGCGCCTTGTCAGTACGGTCGACCAGAGAGGGGAGTTTTTTTCTAAATTCTTGCGGAACCCTTACAGGAGCATCGTGGAACCCTAGGGTTCTGCGGAGCACACTTTGAGAATCGCTGATCTAGGGTATTAGAAACTACGCACACACTCATTCACACACACCCAGACCGAGACAAACATTTGAGGTTCACACAAATATTTACCCCGCACGGGAATCGAACCCGCAACCATGATGGCATGGTGACCACTCTGCCATCGAGTTCGTCAGATCTATATACATAAAAGGTTGAAAGATTGATAGTATTTGAAAGTATTGGTGTCCATGATAGGTGGCCATTAGTAATTTAAAAATGCTTATCAGATAGATAGATAGAAAAGATAGAAAATACTTTATTGCTCATAATACACACACAAGGATACAGAAAATAAGAAATGATAAAAACAAAAGGTACATGGGCAAAGGCGGCCTTATCGCTAGAAGCGATCTCTTCCAGACAACCTTTGACAATGGGTATGAATAGAAGAATAGCGGGAGTGTGCCTAAGAATAAACTACATATATATGAATAATACACAGATAAATAAATACATATACATACATATATATATATACTTATAAATATACATATAAATACATACAATGCATACTAGTGTTTATACTACTTAAGGGAGTTGCAGGAGATGTTGATGGAGCTTAGACTTGAAGATGGCGAGCGACTGGGAGTGGCGTATTTCCGGCGGCAGTTTGTTCCATAAATGAACAGATTTGAGTGTGAAGGAGTCCTTATAATAACCAGAACGAGTCAGTGGCATTTTGAGTAAGTTGTCAGACTTGGATCGCAGAGGGCAACTGTGATCAAAACCGAGGGACTGGAAACGTTCTTTTAGGTAAGAAGGAGTACGAGGGTCGTACAGCACTTTGAAAAGGAGCAAAAGAGCATGTTCGTCACGACGCAGTCTGATAGGGAGCCATCCTAACTTCCTCCTGAATTCAGACACATGATCGAACTTGCGCAGGCCGAAGATGAATCGAATGCAGAGATTCTGCAGACGCTGGAGCTTATTGAGTAGGTCTTCATTGAGATCAATGAGACAGACGTCAGCGTAGTCGATGATAGGCAGAAGAAGAGATTGCGCAAGTTCGATCTTTGTCTTCACAGGGAGTAGGTTTTTCCACCTTCTCAGTGCACCGGCAGCAGCAAACACCTTTCGACTGGTTTCAGTAATATGTGGTCTCCAGGAGAGGTTGGAGTCAAAAAGAACACCAAGGTTTTTGACCACATTACCGAAAGGAAGGGGAATGCCAGCGAAAGATATCGGCGGAAAAATAACGTCTGCTAATTTGGCTGTTTGTTTAGAACCACCTATAACGATGACCTGTGATTTATTAGGATTGACGGTTAAGCCGTGAGAAAGACTCCAAGAGTAGATAGTAGCAAGGTCATCGTTAATGTCGGTAATAAGCTTGCCGATATCAGCTATAGGACCCTGAGCATAGATTTGCAGGTCGTCAGCGTAAAGATGGTATTGGCAGGTCAATAAGGGAGTGAGGAAATTAATAAAGATGGAAAAAAGGAGAGGAGAGAGCACCCCGCCCTGGGGCACGCCGGAGGAAACGTCGCAAAATTTGGAAACCCTTTGGTCAGCACGAATACACTGCCTACGGCCATAGAGGTATTCACGAAACCAATTCACTACCGGATCAGAGACAAAGACTGACTTTAACATGGCTAGTAAAATGTCATAATCAACTGTATTGAAGGCATTCGAAAAATCGAGTAATACTAACACAGTTAAATGTTGATTTGACATGCCATGCCTTATGTCATCCGATATTTTTGTAAGGGCAGTCACGGTGCTGTGTCCAGGTCGAAATCCAGACTGAAAGGGGTTGAGAGTGTTATTAGCGGTGATGAAGGTATTGATTTGGTGGTGAACGAGACGTTCGAGGACTTTAGAGAGGAAAGGAAGAATGGAAATGGGTCTAAAGTGAGCAGGTAGAGAAGGATTAGAGGTTTTAGGTATAGGGATAACTGCTGCTTGTCGCCAGCAGTCAGGGAAGGAACAGGTGTTGAGAGAGAAGTTAAATACACACATCAAAAGTGTCTAGGGATCAAGCATTTTTATGCGGATTTCTTGAGATTGAGATGTGGCTTTGTAATAAATTTATGATTTTATAAATTTATATGGATCCTTTTTGGTGCATTTCATAATTTGAATCAGGAACTGTGAATCAAATTCGAGTAAAAGATGAAAATCAGCTGTCAATATTTTCCCTATAAAAACATACAACGCATTGAAGACATTATTAGTGCTACTGTTTCCCTACTACTGATTAAAACCAACGTTATTATGGAGCGGCGACGTCATTTAAGCAGGGAAGAAATGCTCAGAGCCGTGGGAATGATAGAAGCTGGTTCCCGGCAACGTACTGTGGCTTTAGCTCTGAATACAAGTCAGAGTGTTATCAGTCGACTTTGGACACGTTACCGAAGCACTGGTACCGTGGCTGAGCGCCATGGAGGACGGTATCGCTGCACCACACGGAGACAAGACCGATACATTCAAATCTTAACTCGAAGAGCTCCAACAATAACCGCCATGATGTTAGCCGTGCGGCTTCATCACTCTTCAGGGAACTTAATTAGCGACCAAACAGTCAGAAACCGCTTGCATGAAGTGAACCTTCATTCCCGAAGACCGCTACGGGTACCACCTATAGCAATGCACAATCGTAGGATTCGATATCAATGGGCTCTTGAACACAGAAATTGGGCAGAAGAACAATGGCGTTTCGTGTGCTTTTCTGATGAGTCTCGTTTTGGTATGAGACCGGATACAAGACGTATACGACACTGGAGAACCCCTGGACGCCAACAGCGATTAAAATCCTGCCAGGAAGTCCATCCTTATAGTGGTGGAACCATCATGGTATGGGCGGGTATTTGGATCGGCGGAAGAACTGAGTTGATTTGGATCAGAGGCAACCTCAACGCTCAAATTTATGCTGAGACGATTGTATCAGACGTCATCGTTCCTCTACAAGTGCAAATCGGTCCCTTATTTCAGTTAATGCATGATAATGCACGACCGCACACCGCAAGAGTTGTAAGACAGACTCTCGCCGCAGCTAACATCAATGTCCTGCCCTGGCCTGCTCAGTCGCCAGACTTGAACCCGATTGAGCATGCATGGTATATGCTACAGAGAAGAGCTCTGCCGAATATGGAGCGTATCCAGTCGCAAGAAGACCTTTTTTTGTTGTTGCAACGAACATGGGCGGCCATTCCACAGCGTGATTTGGATGAACTCATTTTGAGTATGCCAAACCGATGTTCTTGTGTTGTTAGTGTTCGCGGTAGAAACACGGATTATTAATTGTTTAAGTTACCCAATAAAATTTTAAAGAAAACTGTTATTTCAGTCTTTTTTTCGAACTTTAATGTTAGTGGTTCAAATGTCAAAAATCCCTTTATTAGGAAAATGGCAAATTTCTTTATTAATGCAAAGGTGACTTGGTTTATCGTTACTGTGACAAACGAAAACACTTTATTTGATGAATCCTTAAAGAAAATTTTAATTAATATCAATCAGGAGTAAAGTTATTGCAAAAATATATGTTGATCCCTAGACACTTTTGATGTGTGTATATGACGGAGGATAGGGATGAGGATATCGGAGCCCAGAAGGATCATCCTACGGCTGATCCCATCAAGACCCTCGGCATTGGAATGGATAGCGTGGATGTTATTCCTGACTTCTACTAAAGAGACGGGTGAGAAGGAGAAAGCAGGACGATCTGAGGGGATAAGAGTAGCTAAGGAAGACAGTGTACTTAACTTTGTACTAGGATCAAGATGGGAAGGAGCTGTAAAAAAGAGATTTAATGAGTCAAGATCGAGGTTGAGAGAGATAGAGGATTTGGATTTGCCAATACCAAGGGAATTAAGGAAGGACCATACCTTTGCGGGATTACCGTTCTGGACAGAGGAATGGATGTGACGACGCTGCGCATCCCTGCACAACCTACTACACCGATTGCGTCAACTTCTATAGCGACGCCGATTCTCATCTGAGGGATTCTTTTTGAATCTGACCTTAGCAGCATTCCGCTTATTCATCAAAGCTTTGATATCTTCAGTAAGCCAGGGTGCAGGAAGATGTTTAAGTTTAACAGGCCTAAGCGGAGCGTGAATGTCGAAGAGCTCGATCAATAAAGAGTTGAAAACCTCCAGCTTCAGGTCGATCGTGGGGGCCTCGAATACCGCATCCCAATCAAGCGACTGGTGTCAATATTTTGATAGGAGCGCTGCATGACCACTCGGGGCTTAGGTTTGGGACATCGGATTTTATAGGAGAGGAAAATGAGGTCATGATAGGAAAAGGCTTCAGCAGGAAGTTGGCCATGGGAGGCGACGTGATCAGGAGAGGAAATTACGATGAGGTCTAATAAGGAAGGCTGGCACCCAGGAAAGTGATGAGTAGGAGATAGAGGAAGTAGGTTAAGATTTGTGAAATGTGTGTGTGTGTTTTGATGTGGATGTTGCCGTCCATAGTCCAACAGTTGGTTACGCCAAACTTTTTCCTTGCAGCCATAAAGACATCATGTCGAGACTTTGTGAGGAACTCCGACAACGTGACATTGGATCCCTTAAGTGCAGTTTTGCCTCTCCATAATGCCCTACGCACTGCAGCATCAGCGAACTTAACTACGATGGGCCTTGGTTTACTGTTACCCTGAGTAAGCTTACCCATACGGTAGCTTGCAGAAATCTTACCGGTGCTGAGACTCGGTGAAACTTTGCACCTCGCAGACAATACTGAGGCTACCTTACTGCAGGTGTCTTCGCCCGTTTCTTCAGGGATGCCGTGGACTAAAAGCATTTTAGCACGAAAATGCATTTCAATGCGGTCGACTCTGTTGTGTATAGAGTTGAGCTCGGCACGTAAAACTGAGAGGCCATTACACACAAAGTTTTTAAAGTTAAGGAAATCAGTGTTTAGTGCAGCTATGGTGTTAGGGGCCTTACGTGACGCCTGGTTCAGCTCTGCCTGGAACTCTGCCATCTTAGTTTCGAACATCTTGGCCATATTGTTAATGTTGGTTTCTAACTGTGTTGTCGAGTGACCCATAATTGGTGTTTGATGCGATTGAAGGAGATTAACACTGCTAGCAGGTAGGACTATTTATAGTTTAAAATATTGCATAGAAAACTGGTCTATAAACAATATTAAATAATTTATATAAAAATAAATAACACGAGCAAAATTTCAGTGGTGTTGACTTTGCAAACTACCCGCGCAAAAAGTGTTTAAACACTTCTAATGCTAAAACTATTGGATCGACTTGCAAAGTCTTCTTCTTTGCGAAATTATATTGGTACAAAAGTTTTTTAATTGTTTGTATTGTATGTAATTGATTCGTGAATAGGAATGATTAAGGCTCAAACCCACCGAAGTACACGCACACGCTACGCACGAAAATGACGTCATTGACTGACTCGGCTATAGCTCAACGTAGCTGAGCTGCGTGGCCGTGGACCGTGGGCGTAGCGTGCGTGGCGGTGGGTTCGCGGCTTTAAGTAAATGATACCTTTCCATGGGTCCGTTCCGTAAAAAGAGTAAAGTTTGGGTTCACGTCAATAGTGCTATGAGTGGAGATCGAACTCACAACCTCTCGATTAACAGGCTGCCAGACGCCTAAGTAATTAGGCTATTGCTGCTTCCTTATTCTTAAGAATTGATACTTCATTCTTAAATTTCTGTTTAACATCAATTCAAAAAAAATCCAGAATTACCTGTACCTTTAACCATATAGATTCGAGACTAAAAGGGGTGTGCAATAAAAGAACATTGAATGACCAAGGGTTGAAATACGTATAAAACCCCTCTCTGGATGTCTCCGAAGGGTTGAAACTTTAAACTAGTTTTTTTTACAAAGGGATGTATGTAGTTTATAGGGAGGGTTTTGTTAATAGACGGGCGTTATAATTTGACGAAGTGGTTATTTTTTGACCCCCGACGCAAAAAAGGGGTGTTATAAGTTTGACGTGTCTATGTGTGTGTGTGTGTGTGTGTATCTGTCTGTCTGCGGCATCATAGCTCCCGAACGGATGAACCGATTGGAATGTAGTTTTTTTTTGTATTAATAGAGACTTACGTGCTTACTTAGACATGTTTGATGAAAATCGGTTGACCCGTTTAAAAGTTATGGGGGTTTGAAAGTAATTGTGCTGGGGGTTCTTAATATTTTTAAATTAATTGTTTAAAATACTTAAGTAAGTACCTTCTAGTCGATACATACAATCATTTTACTCTAATATACACCCTTATTTTGAAATTGCGATACTTTATCTCACAGCTAATGTAAACGACGGGTGACAATATAATAGTGAAGTTAGTTTTTTTCTTTTGCTTTTATTTAAAAAGTTATGATAAGTCAAAGATTTTCAAAATCCCGCCGAATTTTATTGTTTTTCTACACCGAACGCTGCGATACACAGCTGAGCGCGGTCATCGACCCGAGCCGTCACATATTACTTGATAGCTAGTGTGCCGTCTGGTAATACGACATTTATTTTGTATTTTTTAAAGATAAGTAATCGACTATCATTTTTGATATTTTTATTGGATATATGGATTCAGTTACTGCTACAGATATTCTGATTTTAATAAGTCCCATATTTTCAAAATAGGGGTGTATAACATGTCTATTTAAAGGGAGATTGACGAAACTTCAAATATAAGCCACCAAATTAACACTTGCTGTATCTATTCGTTAATACATTGTTCGGTTTTGAGATCAGCAACATGCATTGGGGAAACGCCGTGATTACGACTAAGTATTACCTACTCCTGATTTTCTAATCATCATCAGCTCATAAAAGTCCCCACCGAGCCTATACTGAATTTAATCTTAGAAAAACCAACGCAGGTTTGTCTACTTCACAGTCACACACAAGCTTAAAATTTCCTCGCTGGTATGTGTGCAGGTTTCCTCGCGATGATGTTTTCCTTCACAGTTGACCGTAATACAAGTAAAGGCAAAGAGATTAGAATACTTTTAAATAAGTAGGTCTACTTCAACCTTAGATTTCTTTGCTTATACTTATTTGCAAGTTTCTTCACGATGTTTTTCTTCAATGTTATTCTGTAACAAGGTAAAAATAAAGGCATAGAGATAAAAATAGTTGTAGGTAAGTAAGGAGGTTAGGTACCTACCTAAAAGGCGTACTCACCTGCGTGCATGAGTGCCTTGCAGCGGTGAACGAGGTACATATTCGCTGCGTCGACTGAGCAGAGCTGTTTAAGCTCGTACTTCTGCCGGGCTAGCATGACTTCGAAAACGCGATATGATATAGCGATTTAACGACATATCGATTTAATAATCATGAGTAAAATACTTTCTTGTGTTGGACTACTGGTAAACGTAATATTCCCCATAGTTCAACTGGTTGAACCACGGGTCAAAATTGCGTCCCCGTGGTCCCACTGTTGAACAGAGCTGTTGGACTACGGGGCAGTCGCGATATTTTTATCACATTTGGTCATGCTCGCGAAATCGATATCGTATTGTGGTGTCGATATATTTTATCACGCAAAGTCATGCTAGCTAGGCTGGGCGCTGATGCTTGCGCCTTTCTCCGCAGACTGGACTTCAATCTTAGATTTTTTCGATAATATATACAGGTTTATTCACGATATTTTCCTTCCGTAAAAATAAAAAGGCAAAGAGATAAAAATAGTCTTTTCGAACTAGGTAACCCCAGAGTGGTTTGGATGGCTGCATTACAAGACTGACTTGGTCCCGTGCGACGACTGGGCGAAGTATTGCCTCAACTGCTGCTGTTGGTGCCACTGCTGGCTCCAGCCCCATGAGGAGAACTTCTCCGGCTCTGATAGGGCATATTATCCATACAGCACTACGCCGGCTGTGATCTCTACTTGGGATGGTTGGTATTACGTAAATGTTATATACTTAAGTATTTATAGTTGTAAAGGAAGAAGATATTGTGTAGTCGCACTAGTTGAATCATTGACATAAGGAATGAAACTAAAACAAAAAAGTAAGTAAGTATTGATAGGTCCCTTATCAGAAAGAACTTCTTTATCCTTTAAAAAATCAAATCATTTAATATTACTTGTACCTACCTAAAATAAAAGAAAAGAAATAATGTGTTCATGAGAAATAGTGACTGTATAACATAACATAACATAAGCATTCACTACATCATTTTATTATAGCAACTGACCCCTAACTAAGTTCGAAACTTGTATCTAGGGTATCTGAAACTACGCACACACTCATTTACACACACACCCAGACCGAGACAAACATTTGTTGTTCACACAAATATTCACCCCGCACGGGAATCGAACCCGCAACCTTACGGATGGCAGTCCGGCAAGGTGACCACTCTGCTATCGAGGTCGTCAGTCGTATGTTTATGAATTTTGCAAAAGGCTACTAATCGCTTCGTGGATGTGATCAATAAATCATTGAAATTAAATCTTATTAAAATTATGTACGTTTGAATCTTATCCTACATTTTGTTTGATCGACAAACCCGTCAAACTAGTTGTGTTAATGATCAAATTGGTTTGACTCAAACCAAAATTTACGTGTTTGACTCAAATCGTTTGATCGTCTCGGGGCCCCCTTATATCAAATTTTTTTACCGAAACACGGATCATACTCGTAGTAACTCAACTAAACAAGGTTAATGTATGAATCAGTACCTGTAACGCCATCTATCAAGCGCATTTAGTACTTTTTTGTGTAAACTCCGTTCGTAACAGTTCCCAGTTTGTGCAATAAAATTACGGAGTGTTCCCACTAGAATTACTTACTTGTCAAATGTAGTAAGTGAAAAAAAAAACGTGTGGCACTCGGGGACTGCCGCGGTAAAGCTTTGCATAGCAATTTTATTATAACAAATATTATTTTTTATTTTTGTATTGTAGACCTTAGAAATTTTGATGTCGTACTTGGGACTTCATAATTATGTACAATAAAAAGTTGGTCTACATTACTATAAAACTTTTTGGAAAATTTACCTACAAAAAAAAAGTTTTCGATAAAAAAATAATAAGAACGTTAGGTTTTTTTCGTTACGGAATTTCTGGATTCGGTCCCCGCGCTCAAGGCCCTCGATAGAAGCTATGCAATAGCTTAATAATAGGATTCAATTATTGTTTATATAGATAAAGATAAATTTAGCGCCGGCAAATCGCTAAAAATATGTTACTTATTCGCTAGCGGCGGCTGGGATACGAAGAGTGGAAAAAATATGGCTAGGTGTAATAGGCGGGAATCACTTTAAGGTGGACCATGGCCTTTTAGACATTTTTGATTTCCATATTACTCAACATCTAGGTGAACTACCGGTAAGAAAAAGTGTCCATGGTCCACCGAGGTGAACTAAGCAAGTAGACCACGACCCAGGTCGATAAATTCTTCCTAAAGATGTTATGAATAATAGCGACATCTTTGTAGAATTTCGAGAACTAAGTGGTCCGTATGTAACACCAGCCCCCCTAGACAAGTGGTAAACGCTCCCAGTCTATTCGTTTTCTCCACAAACGAACGTCGTCTCTACAACAGCGCTAACTTCTTTGATTTCGTTGGCGCACGTCATTTTTTACAATTGTCAAACAGTACAAATCCTTCCAACTGACATAGCAAGTTAGTAAATGAAATGAGTTTGACATTTGCTTGTGAATAGAAATTACAAATTGGCAGCCAAGTGGCAGTTTGACAAACGTTTTCGGGCCGCGAGCGTATGAATTTTAGCGCATGCTAGGACCATGCAGAAAACTTAAGAAGAGAGAAACGCTAAAACCGCGACGATACTTTATTTGCAAATTTTGTAGTAATGTTTGCATGAATCTTGATATTAACTAATAAATAATATAATTTCGATTAAAACAATGTCATGTGTTCGTATTTTGACCTTCTAGTTTTTGATAAATATTAAAAATAAACATACAAAGTAATTTAATTCTTTATTATGATAAAAACTGTGTACATTATCTTTAAAAATCTAGGCTACCAACATTTTTTACATGCAACTATCTACCTATTGCCTTAATTATTATGTATTTATATTTACTCTAAGTATTTAAGTAAGTATATAATATTCTTTAAGTTCTAAAGTTGTAAAACATAATTTATTTCATTGAAGTTTCGTTTTCTTATGGCTTTTGCTGGCGTCAAATCCCTAATATAATACAATGTATAATACCTCTATGGTCAAATCACACCATCCTTTTATTTACAACGCCATCTTTTGGCTCTTGAAAATAATAAATTCTAATAATATGATGTCTAACCTTTGATTATATATTTGTCTAGAAGAGTAATGCCAACAAACGCCGCGTTATAATTGTCCTCAAATTGCGGAATATGTGTGAGTACGGCTCGTTTATTATTGTATTATATATTATGTCAATGTCAATATACCTAATTAAATAAAGTAAAATAGAAATTTGTAATAGAAAATAAATAAACTTCAATTGAACTAATTTAACATAATTTAACAGCGCAAACCGGCATAAATAATTATTTTTCGTGAGCGTTATCCATAAGTCATTCAAATAACACTGATGTAAACAAGAAGTGAGTCTACCAAATATAGTATACTTTATTTTACCAGTTTTAGTACGGCCAATTTTGCATCTAGACAAGTATATAATCAAAGTATCTAACAATAAAACCGTTAGACAAGACCACTGACTTTTACCTTTAAACGAATACACTATGCGTTCATTATGTTTTTGTACACTTGGCTACCATTTGACAACCTATTGCGCCACGGGGCGAGGATTTGGCATATATTTGGAGCGTTCGCCAGTTCGCCACAGAACACATTACACAAAGTATCTCTGTGCCATGGAATAATAAACATTTTGTTCATAATTTATTTAACTTTAAAATTTATTTTTATTCTGTCTAATAATTATTCAAGTATTAGCATTATAATCTATTAAAAAACTAAATTTTTTGTACATTTTATAAACTTTGTGCAATTCAAATTATGAACTTTGGTTTTACTAGTTTAATATTATCTGTGGTTTTACTATGAACTACAATTTAATCTTTAATATTAATATCAATAGTAAAAAAAAACGGAAAATAAATGTTGATAATTCATTTTTATGAAATTAAATTATTTTTTAAGCATATTAATTAAAATTAATATTGACACAAACGTGAACAATTTGAATCAAACAAATCATTCATTCACCATTTTGAATGAAAAATGTACTACTGTGGCATTTCCTTGAAGTTTCCTTGCGACGAAATCCGACGAATAGATAAATGACCACTTGTCTTCCAACTTCACGTTTCGTAACGCGGCAAAATTACAAATCGTAAGCATATCAATTTCATTCATAAAAAGGAACTTTCTGTTCTATACGTCTAACGTAATTGCCATTTGTCTAGGGGGGCAGCACGAACTAGGAACTCTTACGAACGGCATTTATACGAAGAAGTACCACATGCGTTTGATAGATGGCGTTATGGGTACCGATTCAAAAATTAACTTTAGTTCGGTGAAACATTTCGATATTTTCAATTTTTAATTAAAATAATAATGAAGATTTATCCACGAAAAGATTATTCTTTAGTTTTGTGTTTTTAGAAGATTCAAGAACATAATATAATAACTATTTCATATGATCACATTAAGTATTTCTTTTCTTTTATCTTTTAATATTTTATAGGGAGTTCTGATATATTCATCTAAGGAACTTTTGAGGAAATTTATATGTTTTATTTATATGACTAAAACTGTCCGTTAGTTTCAAAGTTAAAAAATCAGAAAAAAAACCATAAACTTTTTTGTTTTAGTTAGGAACTGTGTCAATAAAATTTACAAAGAATCGTAAAATATTTTATAATGTTTGCTACAATTATGTTTTTTTTTATTTATTCGTCGTACCTATTGACGTTATTATAGTTAAGGGTAAACGCTCAAATAGTATCGTTATTAATACTAGCGGGAGCCCCACGTATTACCCGCGTAGTTCCCGATCCCGTGCGAATTTAGGAATAAAACATGGCTATATGTATTTCCAAGGGCCATAAGCTATCCCTGTATCAAATTTCAAGCCAAGGTAACAGACAGAGGTTTTGGTCTGGATTTGTTTATAATAGTTTGCTTAATTTTTAATACGACTGTTTTTTCATATAAGTACTTATTAGAAACAGGTAATTAGGCATTATAACAATAGGGAATATGAAAAGTATAGAGTAGGTAAGTATTTGATAATTCTACATAACGTCACCAAATACTTAATTGACGACCTCGATGGCAGAGTAGTTACCATGCCGGATTGCCATCCGTAAGGTTGCGGGTTCGATTCCCGCGCGGGGTGAATATTTGTGTGAACCACAAATGTTTGTCTCGGTGTCGGTGTGTGTGTGAATGAGTGTGTGCGTAGTTTCTGGTACCCTAGATACAAGCTCCGAGCTTAGTTAGGGGTATAATGAGATTGAGACTATAATGAGATGATGTAGTGAATGATTATGTTATAAGTTATAGTCCTTATCTTTGGACCAGATATTCTCATCGATTCAACTAGAATTTACTTAAGAAATAAGTACTTAACGGATTGATTTCTTTGATTTACACGACCACTACACATTGAAATAAAACACAACGGATTTTTCTCGTGGTTATATTTTTTACATTTTCTGACGTTTCGGATTCTTTATAGAACCCGTGATCACAGTAGACTAAAATGGAAGACGTCTGAACAAAGTTATGAAAAAAGTTTACTTATGGCCCAAGAGCCCGCAACTGCCTGACCTTCGTCATTTTATAAAGGCTGAAAGTTTGTCTACGTGTGTCCCTAGTACAGGTAAGAATGATCCCCACCCATGAAGCTGAGGCAGCGGTGGCTTTGGCAGATAACAGGTAACAAAGGTGTATGAAATTCCATCTCAATTTCGTCATAGTATAAAACTCTATTTTTTGATATTTGATGCATAATGATATCAAAAATCACGTTGCTCAATGCCGGACAGCTAGTATGGTTCCAACCCTCTGCCGGACACCCTTAAACTATGGTAATTTATAATTAAACTTACGTCATTTTATAAAACCTAAATTTTATATATAATTTTTAGGGGGCCTATTAATCTATGTTTCCATAATTGCCGGACAGCTTCGACGGTTCCATCATCTTGCCAGACGCATTCAAAGTGATGAGCAATAGCCCGTGAGTGCCTGACTTTCGTTATTATATAAAAGCTGAAAGTTTGTCTACGTGTGTCCCTAGTACAGGTAAGAATGATCCCCACCCATGAAGCTGAGGCAGCGGTGGCTTTGGCAGATAACAGGTAACAAAGTTGTATGAAATTCCATCTCAATTTCGTCATAGTATAAAACTCTATTTTTTGATATTTGATGCATAATCATATTATAACTCACGTTGCTCAATGCCGGACAGCTAGTATGGTTCCAACCCTCTGCCGGACACCCTTAAACTATTATGGATGATGCCAGAATATGTTTGGACTCTGTTACCCTCTCCAATAGCTATGTGTAATATGTCGTTGGATAGCCATAGTTGAGCTGACAAAAGGTTCCTAAGGAGTCAAGGTCCAAATCTTAGTCCAAACAGAGTTATGCAGTACTAAACATATCAATTTATCATAATATCATCCACGTAGATTGTTAAAACAAAACAGTGTAATGGTATAAGGTTATTTTAGGTTTTTTATTATTATAAAAATTGCATTTCCTACATTTTGGGTCCACTATGACCTCATTTAAAAATATGATATATACATGGGCCTCAAAATCGTTGAAAAATTGATATTTTGTTTGGTACTGCATAACTCTGATCGGACCAAGATTTGGACCTTGACTCCATAGTAACTTTTGTTCTGCTCAACTTTGGCTATCCAACGACATATTACACATAGTTATTGGAAGGGGTACCAAAATTTGCATCATCCAATAATTATACTTACGTTATATTATAAAACCTATATTTTATATATAATTTTTAGGGGGCCTATTAATCTATGTTTCCATAATTGCCGGACAGTTTCGACGGTTCCATCATCTTGCCAGACGCATTCAAAGTGATGAGCAATAGCCCGTGAGTGCCTGACTTTCGTTATTATATAAAAGCTGAAAGTTTGTCTACGTGTGTCCCTAGTACAGGTGAGAATGATCCCCACCCATGAAGCTGAGGCAGCGGTGGCTTTGGCAGATAACAGGTAACAAAGGTGTATGAAATTCCATCTCAATTTCGTCATAGTATATGTAATATAAAATTTAGGTTTTATAATATAACGTAAGTATAATTATTGGATGATGCAAATTTTGGTACCCCTTCCAATAACTATGTGTAATATGTCGTTGGATAGCCAAAGTTGAGCAGAACAAAAGTTACTATGGAGTCAAGGTCCAAATCTTGGTCCGATCAGAGTTATGCAGTACCAAACGAAATATCAATTTTTCAACGATTTTGAGGCCCATGTATATATCATATTTTTAAATGAGGTCATAGTGGACCCAAAATGTAGGAAATGCAATTTTTATAATAATAAAAAACCTAAAATAACCTTATACCATTACACTGTTTTGTTTTAACAATCTACGTGGATGATATTATGATAAATTGATATGTTTAGTACTGCATAACTCTGTTTGGACTAAGATTTGGACCTTGACTCCTTAGGAACCTTTTGTCAGCTCAACTATGGCTATCCAACGACATATTACACATAGCTATTGGAGAGGGTAACAGAGTCCAAACATATTCTGGCATCATCCATAATAGTTTAAGGGTGTCCGGCAGAGGGTTGGAACCATACTAGCTGTCCGGCATTGAGCAACGTGAGTTATAATATGATTATGCATCAAATATCAAAAAATAGAGTTTTATACTATGACGAAATTGAGATGGAATTTCATACAACTTTGTTACCTGTTATCTGCCAAAGCCACCGCTGCCTCAGCTTCATGGGTGGGGATCATTCTTACCTGTACTAGGGACACACGTAGACAAACTTTCAGCTTTTATATAATAACGAAAGTCAGGCACTCACGGGCTATTGCTCATCACTTTGAATGCGTCTGGCAAGATGATGGAACCGTCGAAGCTGTCCGGCAATTATGGAAACATAGATTAATAGGCCCCCTAAAAATTATATATAAAATTTAGGTTTTATAAAATAACGTAAGTTTAATTATAAATTACCATAGTTTAAGGGTGTCCGGCAGAGGGTTGGAACCATACTAGCTGTCCGGCATTGAGCAACGTGATTTTTGATATCATTATGCATCAAATATCAAAAAATAGAGTTTTATACTATGACGAAATTGAGATGGAATTTCATACACCTTTGTTACCTGTTATCTGCCAAAGCCACCGCTGCCTCAGCTTCATGGGTGGGGATCATTCTTACCTGTACTAGGGACACACGTAGACAAACTTTCAGCTTTTATATAATAACGAAAGTCAGGCACTCACGGGCTATTGCTCATCACTTTGAATGCGTCTGGCAAGATGATGGAACCGTCGAAGCTGTCCGGCAATTATGGAAACATAGATTAATAGGCCCCCTAAAAATTATATATAAAATTTAGGTTTTATAAAATGACGTAAGTTTAATTATAAATTACCATAGTTTAAGGGTGTCCGGCAGAGGGTTGGAACCATACTAGCTGTCCGGCATTGAGCAACGTGATTTTTGATATCATTATGCATCAAATATCAAAAAATAGAGTTTTATACTATGACGAAATTGAGATGGAATTTCATACACCTTTGTTACCTGTTATCTGCGAAAGCCACCGCTGCCTCAGCTTCATGGGTGGGGATCATTCTTACCTGTACTAGGGACACACGTAGACAAACTTTCAGCCTTTATAAAATGACGAAGGTCAGGCAGTCGCTGGCTCTTACTCCATTACTGGAAACGTCAGAAAATGTAAAACAAAATATAACCGTTTAAGTGTTTTATTTCAAGTACTTAACGTGTTTCATGTTAAGTTTTATTGTAAACTTTTAATATATTGCATGCCCGTGACGGGTAAAAACTGCTGTCCAATTGATTTAAGTAATTTTAAGACATACATGTACCAGTTTTTTGAGCAATAAATTATTCTTATTCTTATTTTAACTTTGTAACAGCCAAACCTAGCCTAAATGGATAGAGATTTTAGTTTCACGTTCATTTATTACTTTTTTGCCCAGAATACTTGCTTGGGTCATGAATCATGATATTATAAAGATACAGTTTATAATAAGCAAAGACTAGTGAAAAAAGAACGCACGTTCTGTCAAAGTTCATCAAATATGTCGCATAATCGGAGAAAATAAAAATTATAATAATTAAAGGTAGACTCAATTTCTATGTATCGCGGTTTGTATAAGTACTAGCTTTTGACCGCGACTTCGTTCGCGTGGAATAATTTCAATTAACCCCGCTTTTATCCACCTAGAGGGGGGAAATTCCAAAAATCCTCCCTCCAACAAACACACGTGCCAAATTTCAGCTCTCTACGACCTTGTTTCGGCTGTGCGTTGTCTGTCAGTCAGTACATCACTCAGTAACGGAAGAGTTTTATACATATAGATTGAGGAGCGTTTTAATATGTCATCACACTTTTTATAGATTAGCGGCTGTCTATGGGAATAACCATTTATGAGACTATTTATTGACGATTTTTTTATCATTGAACAACTGTCGTGTCTGCTCGCCACTCCAAATCCCTACTAGGTATATATGAATATTATAAATGCGAAAGTAACTCTCGTCTGTCTGTCTGTTACCTTTCCACGGCTAAACTACTGAACCGATTGACTTGAAATTTGGTGCAGGGTAGCTTATGGTCCGGGAAAGAACATAGGCTATGTTTTATTCCAAAATTCCCACGGGATCGGGAACTACGCGGGTGAACCCGCGGGGCACAGCTAGTAGATTTTATATTTGTTATAGTGAGGTTTAGTCATTGACAACCTTTGGGTAGCTTGTCTATGGGTTTAGTATATTGTGTTACTAACGTTCTACTAAAATAATTAGTCTGTCATCAGTCATCATACTCATCATCATACTTTCAACTGAATTTGGTTCAGTGCTGTATGCTTGGTTTCAAAGTAAAAGTGAAATAACTTATAAGTGCTAAATATGCTAGATTGTAATACATATATTGAAGTACACAAATTGGTGCATAAAGGTAAAAAAAATATACTTAGGGCCTATTTCACGATCTTTAAATAAAGTACCGAGTACCTACTCACATGTTTTGTCTTTGTCACTTGATATAAAGTAAGACAGAGACAAAACTAACTTTACTTGGTGAAAAACTTTACTTGAAGGTCGTGAAATAGGCCCTTATTAATAAGTTGTGTTACCATACGACAATTTGTCTAAATGTCGGTGTGAGACTGCACCCTTAGTTTAAGAATACGAATAATGTTAACCTTATGTAGACCTACCAACATTAGGCACACACATAGGTACCTACCTACCTATTACTGAACGGATTTCACATATTATTTCAGTAATGTAAAACTAATGTATCAGCGAGTGACATAGACTATATTTTATCGCTATATTTCGACGGGAACGCCACGGGTACCACGGGTAAAACCGCGGTGCGCTGCTAGTATTTTGATATCCTACTAATATTATAAAGTCGAATGTTTGTGAGTGTGGATGTTTAGGTGTATGGATGTTTGTTACTCTATCACGCAAAAACTACTGTATCGATTTTGATTAAATTTGGTACAGATGTTCCTTATAGCTAGGAATAACACAGAGGATACTTTTTATTCCGAAAGTCCCACAGGATTGGAATTCACGCGGGTAAAACGCGGGGCGCGGTTAGTATTTTTATATTTATACTAATATTATAAAGATGAAAGATTTGTTTGTTTGTAATGCATAGGCTCCGAAACTACTGGACCGATTTCAAAAATTCTTTCACTAATGGAAAGCTATTTTATCAGTGCGTGACATAGGCTATATTTTATCCCCGTAATCCCACGGGAACTGGAACTACGCGGGTGAAACCGCGGGGAGCTACTAGTTTATAATATTTTGGTATGTCTTAAAGTAATATTTAAAATGTTTTTTTCAGGTACTTCTGTCCTCAAGGCTAGTTGTTACTAGAACTCGACTGAACTTAAATCTTCTGGTTTTTTTTACCTACTTGTATTTGTAAAATAATATAGTAAAATTATTGTTTTATTAGAGACAGCTTTTGTATTTAAATCATTGATTGATTTTAAATTTAAATCATCGTCGCCATTTTGACGTCCATTAAAGCTATTTTGATGGAAGAAAACGGTAATACTATCTTCAGTCCTGAAGAGACCTAGGAGGTCATTGTATTTATTTATTCGTGCGTAGTTTCTGATACTCTAGATACAAGCTTCGAGCTTAGTTAGGGGTCAGTTACTATAATGAGATGATGTAGTGAATGTTTTTTTTTTTAATATTCATTGACGAGTCATTTGAACTGATCAGTCTATGCATAAAACTATGGCTCTACTATAGTCACTCCAAAAGTTTTAGGCCACTAGATTTCCCCACTAGAATCTGAAATCACTCAGGTGATTGACGACCATTTTTGGATGGACGCCATTTAACTGATCAGTTAAACTGACTCGTCTATGGCCTTTGTGTATACGATTCTTTCATCAACTTTTTATATAAACTGGGAAATTAAAAGTACGTAATTTTTAATGAAGTTTACTAATTAAGAAGCTTCAATGATTAATTGTTAACAAAACTTGAGGACCAAGTTTCGCCCCAAAGTAGCCCTTTAGGAAAGCAAAGCACTTAGCTACCTAGGTACGAGTATAAAATATGGAACTTAAACATAATCATATCTTCAATATTTTTGATCTAAAGAAAAAATATCTGTATTCTTTATTTGTAACTTGCTGCGCCGCACGGTTTTACCCGCGTGAATCCCAATCCCATGGGAATTTCAGGATAAAAAGTATCCTATGTGTTATTCCTACTTATAAAGTACATAATTTTTGATCTAAAGAAAAAAGATCCGTATTCTTTATTTGTAACTAGCTACGCCCCGCGGTTTTACCCGCGTGTATCCCAATCCCATGGGAATTTCGGGATAAAAAGTATCCTATGTGTTATTCCTAGGTATGAGAAACATCTGTTCCAAATTCAATCTAAATCGATACTGTAGTTTTTGTGTGAAAGAGTAACAAACTTCCAAACTCACAAACATACACACTTTCGCATTTATAATATAAAAAAATTGGTAATTGGTATATTGGTGATAAAGAATACACGGATATTTTTATTATATAGGTGAATATAAATCTCTCCTGAATAACAAATCTTTATTGTGAATTCTTACATAAATTCACAGAAGAAACGATACCACAATTGATGAAATATTTTACTTACTAAATATTTTTCTTGGTTTAATTTTATTTTCTATTAGGTACAAATTACTTATATTTTTGTGAGTAACTGTTATTTAATTCTTAGTGGTATTATTTTTTCCAACTAACATTATTTCTTCTAAAATATTTCTCGAGATAAAATTGTTATTTTTTCCTACAAAGAAATATTATTAGGTATTGGGAATAGGTGTGAGAGATAAGAAGATTATATTATATGTAACTAAATTGTAGCGTTTCTTTAATGAAATAATAAATTGATGTATTTGGGAGCTTCGTTTTATTTGTATTTAACCTCTAGAATAGGAATAATATATTATTATTTTCGCTTCATTCGAAAACTTGGTGAAATATTTACTTGTATAAATAGTCTACGTAATACAATAATTTATCTATGACTAGCTGTGCCCCGCGGTTTTACCCGCGTAGAACCTTATCCCGTGGGAATTTTGGGATAAAAAGTATCCTATGTGTTATTCCTACGTATGAAGAACATCTGTACCAAATTTCATTAAAATCCATTCAGTACTTTTAGCGTGAAAGAGGAACAAACATCCATACATCCACACATACAAACATTCGGCTTTATAATATTAGTAGGATAATATAATAGTGCTGATATTAAAATGTTGCTTTAATGTTACTGAGCCTTAAGCTAGACGAAGTGAACAGTTAAACATTTTAACACCCAAAAAAGTAAAAAAAAAACTTTATGCCAAATTCTTATCAATAGCAAAATCTTTACAATCGTAAACACCTTCAGCGTCATATACGGCCATAAAAATAAATAAAAGAATAAGGTCTTATTGCTCAAACAATTTTACAATAAATTTTTTGCGTGAAAAAAAATCGACGGGCGCACGCCGAAGGTACGTAAACATTTTTCGTGAAAAAATGCGTTGTTTGGGGGCGGGCATTATTGGGCGGTGCTCTGCACACCCAGTAGAGAGGTTGAGTGAAGCCGGCTGCGGCAGTTGCCCGCCGTAACTGGCGAAGAACACACGTGTTTATGTCAGTGTAGTGCAGTGCAGTGGGGCGAAGGCCCAATACATTCGAAAATAGAAAACGAAAACATTAACCCCCCAATGGGTGTATACGAAGAGAGGGGAGCGATGCACTGGGTAACATTTAATTTTTATTTTTAATTCAAAAAGTTTTATTTAAGTTATTATTTTATTTTTTGTTATAATTATTAAAAAAAATTTTTGGTTTTTGATTTGTTAATAAATAAGTCATTTTTTTGGAATATTTAAATTATTATTATTTCTTAAACTTTTTATTTTAATAAAAAAAACCAATCATTAATTTAAATCACATTAATAACTGTATAGGTAGTGTGTCTAAAAGTTACAGTTACTTATTAACAATTTAGTGTAGTTATGGATTACTTTTTTATTTTGTTTAATCCTACTTATTTTAAATTTGGTTCATCATACTTATCAATAAAATGAAAACAATTAATTATACACTCAGATTCTGATAAATAATATAACTTTAAAATGCATAATATTCTAATTTATTACCAAGGTTGAAATAAAATTAGTTAGTTTATTTGTATTTAGAAAGTAATTAGGAACCACCAATTGCTGTAATAATTTATTGAATAAAAAAGAACTACATTATTTTTGCATCGTGTGAGCTGTGCCTTAATCCGGTGTTTCTACGGTACAATATAAAATAAATAGGTACACACTAGCAAAACTTCAGGATGAAAACTTTTTGGTAATACGAGTAATCCTACAACTTTTATAAAATCACTTATGATTAAAACAACCTAACTTCATTGATACATACCTACCACTGATATGAAAATATTCGCGGTTTATTTTTACTAGTGGCGCCTCGCGGCTTCACTTGCATTTTGAAATAAAACAAACGGATTTTTGTCGTATTTTTGTTTTACATTTTCTGACGTTTCGTTTCACTTGCATTGTTATATTTCCGTAAAAAGGTTGTAATTATATTAGTGTACAATATTCGGGGACATTGTAGCTTTCTTATTAGTGAAAGAATTATCAAAATCGGATTAGTAGTTCCACAGATTAATGCGTTTAAAGAGAACAATGAATTCTTTAGCTTTATAATTTTGGTACCTATAGCCTAACTGCGACTTTAATCGTATAAAACTCAATTCTCTTAATAAAACTCTTTTTTCAACTAGCCCTAGTTATTAAAATGAACATAATAAAATAGAATTGTTAAAATCGATTAAGTGGTTTTCGAATGTCCGCGGTACTTACATAAATTTATATTTTTTTATTTTTGTGAGATACTACATTTTGGTCCGTGGTCGACGACTTTTGTATACAACAGCTTAACTTTTATACAAAGTGCTTCTCAATAAATAATAGTAACTTATACATACAATAAATAAAAATCAATTGATAAATGTATGTTCGTATATAACATAACATTGCAATTGTTTTAACCAGGGTTTTGTTAAAGAGAATTTTCTTTATTCCATTGAAAAATTGAATCAATAGGTAAATTATAAAAATCAATCTCCCTTTATGTATGATGTCTTTTTATTTATTTAGACGATCAGTGAAAATTACATTAAATCTTAGAAATAGGTACTTAATATCTAAATTAAAAATTAAATGCACTTTCTATGGGTGCCACAACATGCAAAGAATTACAATATAACATAAAATATCACGTTGTATTAAAATTAAATAATGAAAACAATGGAAATTATGTCTATGAAGATAGGTATGTCTTGAAGAATGGCTCGTCCGATTTTGAGTTTTTTTTTATTTGTTAAAGTCGAGGTTGATTAAATCAACTGAGTTTAAATAAACCTAATGAAGCTATTTTAATTAATTCACAATCTTTCAAAACAATAAAATCTTTCCTATTTATAATTTATGTTAGATTATTTAATAAGTACTTATTTGACGTTATTTCTTTTAACTTAATTAACAAAAAAAATGATAGTTTGTATTTAGGCCTCAAATATAAAGGATTCATAGCTTTTTGAACAACAAATATGTTTAATATAGGTAGTATTACTGAAAATACAAATAAATAGGTATGATAATATATTTATTTTTCCATAAAAACCATACAACGATTTCTTACATGTACATAATAATAAGTATGAAAAAAAAGTATGTAGACAGAAAATAAATAAAAAAATGGTTATTTTTTAACCATAATAAATAAATAAGGCTTTAAAAATAAAAATAATATGTGAGCTTTTTAGTTTAAAGTGAGAATTTGTATAATGGCTTTAAAAAATATTAAGTAATGGTTATTTTTACGAAATTGACTTTCAATTATTTAAAAAAATTGCATTTACTTAAATGTAAACCACAGATTTACTCGTATAAAACTTGAGATTATTTTGATAGAACATAAACAAAATCGAAACTGAAGTTCGAGATTAAAATAAATCGTAAATTAAAATAATATATTTGCGCTGTTTTTATTTATTTTTTAGTAATAGTTTTGCAATAGAACGGTAATGAAAAACACTGTAAAAAACAGGAATAACGCGAGTAAAACTGCGGGGCTTAGTTAGTCTACAAACAAAGTTTACTTGAGAACATTACAAGTAAATTTGTTTACTTACATTTCTTAGAACGTAACCGCACAATTTTATCTTAAACACATAATAATTTTGTACTTGTGTTACATAAATTAAAATTGTACTACATTATTGTTTATATTTTGATGATAATTATATAATTCAATAATTTAAATAAATTCAATAAATTTTATTAAGGCAATAATATTTCTTAAGTATTTATACGTAACATGTATTTATTACTTATACCTAATATATATAAAATTCTCGTGTCACAGTTTTCGTTGCCATACTCCTCCGAAACGGCTTGACCGATTCTCATGAAATTTTGTGAGCATATTCAGTAGGTCTGAGAATCGGCCATCATCTATTTTTCATCCCGAAATTCCTACGGGAACGGGAACGGGAACTACGCGTGTGAAACCGCGGGGCGCAGCTAGTAATATATATTACTTAGGATTTGTACAGTCACATATAATCATGAGATTGTCTAAAGACCTATTTCACCATCTTCAAGTAACGTTCCGAGTATATACTCACATGTTTTGTCTTTGTCACTTGATATAAAGTAAGAAAGAGACAAAACTAATTTTACTTGGTGAGTAACTTTACTTGAAGGTCGTGAAATAGGCCCCAAATAAACTACCAACGCGCTGTCTATAGTATGGAACTAACATGAAAATGTGTAGGGTGGCTTTGATTTTGGGATTTATTATAAGTATAGCTGTACCCCGCGGTTTTGACTCGCGTAGAACCTTATCCCGTGGGAATTTTGGGATAAATAGTATCCTATGTGTTATTCCTAGGTATGAGGAACATATGTACCAAATTTCATTAAAGTCCATTCAGTAGTTTTTGCGTGAAAGAGGAATAAACATCAACACATCCACACTCACAAGCATTCGGCTTTATAATATTAGTAGGATATTTTGTAAAAAAAAATATACTTATAGGCAATCAGTATTGAATATAAGTTCACACATAAATTATTTATTAATACAAATACTTATAAGTAAATTTCAATTATTAGTTGTAGGCTTTCTCTGAAGTTTTATATTTAACTAGCAGCGCCCTGCGGTTTTACCCTCGTAGTTCCCGCTCCCCAGATAATTCGGGAAAAAAATATGCTAAAAATCTTCCTCTTGAATCACGCTATCTATTGAAATAAATCGCATCAAAATCGGTTGCGTAGTTTTAAATATCTAAGCATACATATGGACAGACGCGTAGACGGCGGGAAGCAACTTTGTTTTATAATATGTAGTGATATAAATTCAGAAGCTCATGTTAAAATATTCGTAGAACTTCATACTTAACAAATACATATGAGACGCAAGAGATTTAGAATGTTCGCTGTGCTAATATCAAGAGTCAAATAGAGGATTGAAAACAGCTGTAGGCCTATTCATTTATCGAGTATAAATATATATTATTTTATACCTATAAATATTTTTAACATCTAAAACACAAAAACTACTTGCAAAAATTTGAATGTTAAACTTTTAATTTTGATACTATTCTATTAAATACATGATTTAAAGAAATAAAAAGAAAAATAGAAAATAAAAAATACAATGGTGAAATAATTACACCAATTTTTTGGCTAAAAAACTTAGAGAGTTAAATAAAAATATATAGTCAAATAAAAATAATCCCTACTAATATTATAAATGCGAAAGTAACTGTCTGTCTGTTACCTTTTCACGGCCAAACTACTGAACCGATTGACTTGAAATTAAGTACAAGGGTAGCTTATGGTCGGGGAAAGAACATAGGATTTTTATTCCGAAATTCCCACGGGGACGGGAACTGCGCGGGTGAAACCGCGGGGCGCTGCTAGTTATAAAATATTCGTAGACTTACAAAATGGTTACCATTTTAACTTTTGGTTGCATCTATTGATACCTGATAACAATATATAGGTATGTAACTTTATCTCCGTCTCACGAGTTCGGTAGGTATAGACTCAGGTATATATTTTAATACCTAGATAGTATGACGCCAATACAAGGTGGCGTAATACTAGGTATCTAGATATTAAAAAAATACACAGATTATCGGAGAAGTTAAAAGTTATGTAACGTTTTTCTGAATTAAAGATTATTTTTTATTCTGTAGCTTATGTTTTCTTTGGTACCTATATAGGCTTATGTATATCTTAGTATTAGTAAATACTATTTTAATATTTATAAAAAAAATGCTTAATATTGTTCCGAAAACATTCGAAGTTTAAAGTTAAGTAAAGTGTCTGATAAAAGTTTTTATTTTTATTTTAATTTGTTTTATTTTTAAGAAACGTTACATAATGAGAAATAAAAAAGTTTTAAATAAGAAATAGTGTCATACACCTTTATATATATTCACTAGCTGTGCCCCGCGGTTTCACACGCGTAGTTCCCGTTCCCGTTCCCGTGGGTATTTCGGGATGAAAAATAGATGTTGGCCGATTCTTAGACCTACTGAATATGCTCACAAAATTTCATGAGAATCGGTCAAGCCGTTTCGGAGGAGTATGGCAACGAAAACTGTGACACGAGAATTTTATATATTAGATACTAGTAGCTCCCCGCGGTTTCACCCGCGTAGTTCCCGTTCCCGTGGGATTACGGGGATAAAATATAGCCTATGTCACGCACTGATAAATTAGCTTTCCATTAGTGAAAGAATTTTTGAAATCGGTCCAGTAGTTTCGGAGCCTATTCATTACAAACAAACAAACAAACAAATCTTTCCTCTTTATAATATTAGTATAGATATAAATTAAACATATATAAATACGAGTATCTATTATTATAAGTATATTGCGGTTTTAGTCGCATAGTTCCCGTTTACTTTGGGTTTTCCCATAGATCTAAAGGAAACAAAATAAAATAAAAATGTCAAGTCATATTCGATATTTTATATGAGACGATTGGCACTTAGATTTTATAATAATTTTTTTAGTTACTTACACAAGTACTTAAATCTATATAATATAATAAAGTGATAAAAAAATCGTAAAGAAATTGAATAAATGTAAAAAAAACCGCTTCTTGCCCTTGGTCCTCGTACATAGTTCACCTGGTTGTACCACGGGTACTTAATTCTTTTTCTCCCGTTTGACTACGGGAAAACATTTTTTCCAATGGTACACCCAGTTAGACTGTGGTGGACCACGGGGGAAAAAAATATCCGTGGTACAACCAGGTGAACTATGCAGGTGGACCACGGGCAAGAAGCGAAAAAAACGAATATATCTGATAAATCTGAAAAACAATGAGTTTTCACAACAAATACTGCTTACTGCAAGATATTATAATATAATAAAAGTACATACCTATGTGAATAAAATTAAAAAAATCTTTCAGGTAAAGACTAGCTCTCAAATTTCTAACAAATAAAAAATTCTACTACATTTTTTTAAGTATTTACTTACGTATTTTTAATATATTTTCATCATCTAACAAACTCCTATAAATAACCGATTTCATATTAAAAAAATAATAGGTTACCTACTTTAAATTAAGTATCTAAGTCCCTACTTTGAAACCGATTCGTCAATTTAATGTTATCAATATAATTTATTGGTCGTTTTAGTCTAGTCTAGCTTGTCATCTCAACGGCCTAGGACTCAATCTGATAACATAACAATCAACCTAATACCCTATGATCTTTACAGATAACCGACATTTAGATAAATCAAGTGTTAGGTATTATACTTATACAGTCAAACATCATCACTACAAAGTATAAAATAACTAGCGGCGCTCCGCGGTTTCACCCGCGCAGTTCCCGGTCCCGTAAGAATATGAGGATAAAATTATGCTAAAAACCTTCCCACAGAATCACTCTATCTATTAAAACAAACCGCATCAAAATCTGTTGCGTAGTTTTAAAGATCTAAGCATACACAGAGACAGAGAAAGCAACTTTGTTTTATGTTGTGAAGTTACAAACAGCGACAGTGACTGCCCCTATGTATGCTTAGATCTTTAAAACTACGCAACGGATTTTGATGCGGTTTTCTTTAATAGATAGAGTGATTCAAGAGAAAGATTTTTGGTAAAGTTTTATCTCCGCACTTTTATGGAAGCGGGAATTAAGCGGGTAAAACTGCGAGGCGCCGCTAGTTAATACATAAACTTATATAATTAGAAAAAAAAACATGTGTTTTGTTGATTTATGTATCAAATAAATTATTAAGCTCAAGATTAAATAATGATTTGTATTGTTCATTTTTATTTGTATCGAAAAAACTACTGAATAGAAGTTTAGTGTAAATAATAAAATTAGTAATATTTTATTCATGACAACAAGGTCGCGATTTACAAACTTGTGCTCAATAAAAGTACAATATTCTTTTTTAATGGCAAGCTTCATTATAACTGAGAAATAATAATTATTTTTGTTCGAATATGGCAATAAAATCGAGACTCAAACGCTAGTACTTATGTATTTCTAAGAAACTTAGCTAAACGTTCATTTCGTTAATTTTCCGTCGGCTTTTTGCTCGAATCGATCGCCACAGGCCAACTTTATTCAAAGCATTTAACTTAAAATAAAGAGAAATAAAATACATTTATCAGTTTAATATAATTCAATTTAGTAAACCGCTAAAGTGTAAATAAGCTACATTTTCTGTTAACTTTAAATTTAAATGAAAATAAGTGAAAATTAAATGTAAAATGCGAATAGAAAATACCGCCGGTGTTAGATATTCTGTCTCTTTTGTAGATATAAGCTTGTAGTAAATGTATATATTTTCATATAAGTAAGTAAAATATATGTGTGAATAATAATATCTACCATATAAATCCTACTTCTCTTAAAAACTTACTTAGTTAAAAAAAAAATCGGTGTTTTTTTTGTGCGCTTACGGCCTATTTCACCATCTTCAAGTAACTTTCCGAGTACATACTCACATTTTTTGCTTCGTCACTTGGAAGAAATAGACAAAATTAGCTTTACATGGTGAGTAAATTTACTTGAATGTCGTGAAATACGCCCTTAGACTAAAAAAAACTACTATACGGATTTTGATGCAGTTTTTAACTATAGATAAACTGTTTTAAGAGGGAGACGTAGGTATGTTGTATAATGAAAAAGCTAGGTATAAATATATGGGTAGTATGTGACCGATTGAAGATATAGTCGGTACTTTACTTGCCGTGTAACTTCATAATAACTACTGGATCGATTTCGATGAAATTTTGTACACTTGATTTTTTATAACCTGTACCTAATAGCGTATAGGAACTGTTTAACTTATTAATTACTCAATTCAAAGTTTGTTTAAAAAGTTTTAACTATAGGATTAAGCCTATTTTGAATCGGACTATTTTATGCAATTATTTATTAAAAATCTCACACGGAAACGTTATTTATAATAGTTTTATTTTGTCTCATATTACGTGAAGATGTTGTTCAAGTGTCGAAATAAATAAAAGTTAATAATATACTAACATGAGATTCGTTGTTCTATCATAAATTGAAATTGAGATCAACTAACAGACGACCACTACTTTTATAATAATTCAATCTATATTTAGTTACGTAATAATCTTAATATTTTAATGAGAAAAGAGTAATTCATTTCATATCGCGGCCGTCGGCACTGCGTTGAGAGTTACATCGATCCGTACGTACTCATTTACTCGTAAGAGTATGTATTACAAACAGCGTCCCATGGTTTTACCTGTGTGGATCCCAATCCCGAGAGAATATAAGAATAAAATATAGTCAATACCCTTGTTTTAGAAATGAGCTATTTAATACTGAAAGAATTTTCGAAATCGGAGCAGTAGTTTCTAAGGTTAGCGCGTTGAAACAAACTCTCTTTTATAATTTGTATTAGTATAGTTAGATGTGAAAGTTACTCTGCCTGTTCCATTTTCTTGATTTAACTACTCTATCGAATTACAATTAAATATTTAAAAATAAAAATATTGAACATATTAAGAATTTTTAGAATGGTTTGGTGCAGAAGTTTTTGCTCTCATCTCACTCAGCAGTGAATAAAAATATTTCAGAGCAAATATTTTCTCAATTTGTTTTTTATTTAAGTATGTATTTGTAATTTACGTTAGAATTAAACAAAGGTTAAAATAAAATATAATACTATAATTAATATTAAATATCTAAAACATAGATATATTTTTATTCCTAACAAACCAATGTTCCCACAGCAACAAAGTGAGCGGTACATATCGTCGGCGTACGAAGGCGGCGGGGACCTGTCCCCCGTAGCACCAGCCACGTCCCCCGGCTCCCCCCGTGACTGCACGTCGTGTCGCAAGCGGGAGCCCCCGGACGAGACCCCCCAGCCGCCTCAAGACGACTCCTGCGCAGGCTGCGGCGCCCGTATCACCGATAGATATTACTTGCTCGCATTAGAGCGTCGTTGGCACACTCCCTGCCTTAGATGCTGTGAGTGCAAAATGCCACTGGACTCAGAGCAGCGGTGCTACGCTCGCGACAGTAATATATTTTGCAAGAATGATTATTTCAGGTAAGTGTTATTTTTCTATTAGAGATAAAATTAACGGTATTTAAAAAAACCGAGTGCAAAATAATAGTTACCTTGTTGGCCTGGAAAATAAAGGTAACTTTCAAAGGAACTAGGCATCTCTTTAGGACGGAAGTCCTAAGGTGTCTCGCTGATCTGTAGGGGCAGCGCGTTCGACTCCTGTGTCAGGTAAATATTGTAGATAAATGTTTGTATTCGTGTGTGTGAATTAAGGAGTGTATGCATTTCTGATATCCTTAATTCATCCAATATGTTAGTGGAGACTGATTATTATAAATGTTATTCATTGGTCAAACATATTTATAAAATACTCGTAATAAATAAAACCAAGATCGAAATACAAATTTTCAGTTAAAATATGTTTATTCTCTTTGAGAAATTATTTTCTTATAAGAACTATTCATTTCGTTGCTGTAAATAATATATCCTAGCTTCGTTTTCTCTTTAAACTAAGATATTATTTAACGTTTATTTCAGAAAATAGTGTTAAAATTGTTCTTATTTATTTAAGATCCAGTTTTTCTTTGCTTTTCTAGGTAATCTAGGTGTAGTATTGGTTTAAATGGGCATAGAAGGTTGAATACTTTCGAGTAATATGTTACTAGTTAAGGCATTTTGAAGACTTTATTTTGTGTAAATAAAGGTATAAGTTGGTAGGCGACTGCAGACAGCAGCAGCAGACCACACGTCGCCGCCTAACGTTATCTTGACACTTCGCCGTCTGTTGCTCGGCGACGCGAAGCTAGCTTCATGTCGCCTACTACGAATGTAATTTCATAGAAATACATACAAACCAGTACGTGGCGCGGCGACGTGTGGTATGCTGCTGCTGACTGCAGTCGGCTACCAACTTATACCTTAATAGTAACCTATGTACTAGTTGGTATATAAGGGGTCGGAGTATTTCAATATAACATAAAAACTTATCATGTTAAATGTAAGGTATTCTACAAAAAATAATGGAAATACTAGATCAGAGATGTACAAAAACATGTACTTACACAAGTAAGTATGACTTATTAGATAACTTCTAAAGAAATAGACTCTGCAGGGTTGTGTGATATCAGTTTAAAAAGACTGTGTGTAGTATAGATTTTTGTAAAGGATGAAACTAAAACCAGACATTTAAACTACCGTTGGCTAGACATCTAATCTAAAACTTACAAACAAAACAAAAATACCAACCATTTCATTCACCACAAGATTAGAAACTAAGAATAACTCTTTACGTCTGTGAGAACTAGCTACAACATTGATAAGACCAAAGTACCGGTAGAGAATATCACAAAACTTCACATATAATATTCATGATGTGGTAGCCTGTCGGAACTATGACACTGCATCACCCATGTCAAGTATCTGATGTACGTTTTATATCAATTGTCGTCCACAACTCGCGTTATCAGAGGCACCTTGGACACGTACCATCGCGAGATGATCTGGGAGAAAGTTTGGTACAAGTCTCAAGGGGTTAGCTAGGGCTTTTCTATTTTATTATTTTCTTAGTCTGGGTGTGTGTGAATGAGTGTGTGCGTAGTTTCTGATACCCTAGATACAAGTTTCGAACTTTGTTAGGGGTCAGTTACTATAATGAGATGATCTAGTGAATGATTATGTTATGTTATTAAATTGTTTGTGCGTTTTGGCTTGGATTGTGTACTTTGAAAACATCTATTTGATGTGCCTTAAAATAATGCGAATATGGTTTTAAACAAAAAAATAGGCATTTTTTAAATTGGAAAATTTTTAAAAAGCTACAAACTAAAACGATTTCTTGAATTATTCAAAGTTTAAAATTTGTTTATATAAGTACTTTTGGTAATTTGAACTACGAGTATATGTAACGAAGTTATATGCTGTGCCTGTAGCTTTACTTATCAGCCAGCAATTTTTGCGCGAATTTACTTAAATTGCAGGTTTAAAACCTCATACCTTGTACCACACGCTACTATTATTATAAGTTATTTTTATTTCCATCATACATTTTAATTTAACCGTTTGCATTGTCGATCCTATTGATAACTCGGCCGAGATCAACACGTACACATATCAAGTTGAATATTTAATTTATAAATTAAAAATATAGCAGTTAGTAGTCACAATGTTGGTATCTATCGGTAATATTAGTAGATTTATTGTTTTTAGTACTTACTCACTCATATTGCTGGGATGTTAAATTTATATAAGTACTTCACTATCACTACATAGTATAAAACAAAGTCGCTTTCTCTGTCCCTATGTCCCTTTGTCCCTATATATGCTTAAATCTTTAAAACTACGCAACGGATTTTGATGCGGTTTTCAGTAATAGATAGAGTAATTCAAGAAGAAAGTTTTAAGCATAATTGTATCCCCATCTTCCTATGGGAACGGGAACTACGCGGGTGAAATCCCGGGCCGTCGCTAGTACATTTTAAAAGCTTTATATTTTTTAGTATTCACTGACTCATACATTTAAGTACTAGCTGAAATTGAAATTCAAATCTTAATTGTAATTATTTGACACATAAAACTAATGGTAATTGTTTTCAAGCAATCCAGACTTCAATCCAGGCTTTTAGCTGTACAAAAATTATTTTGGGATGTATTTTTTGTTTTCATTAGATTATGGGTTATATGTAGATAAATAAAAAAAAAACCAAAAAATGTAAATTATATATTACAACATATACCTAACTGTAAAACAGTTTGTTGGTGGATGTAGCTCCTTTTTTACATGTTTATCTTAGTACTTAATTATAATTACATAGTAGGATTAGAATTAAAACTTTTAAAAACAAAATATCTATATATTCACTATATACCTAGTTTACACAGACTTTGTTACATTATGACAATTTCCGTTTAAGTTATGGGGAGATTATTTTATGGGTATATACCGTTAACTTTTTACAAATAATTTTCCTTATAAGTTTATGTCATAGATATAATATTATTTAATTTTATATACGTGTTTTCCGTTTCCGTTAACGATTAAAAAAGAGTAGGTCTATATTATGATGCAGCGGTTATACTTCGTTCACCGCTGCTAGGCCCTCATGCGCGCAGGCGAGTACGCCCCAGGGGTTTTAGTGGGTATGACCTCCACCGCTACATCTAGGTGGAGGGTGAGTCCCACATACCCCGCCGCTCCGTCGGCGGGGATGCCTCAACGCATTTCCCCTGGTATAAAAAAAAAAAAAAAAAGGTCTATATTATGATCTCTTCTCCTGAGACCGAAAAGCTTAATAATATTTTTTAACCAAAAATTGTTATTATTGTTAGTGCCATTTTCAGTGTTAAATGATGACAGTCGCTCTAAATAAAATACTGGCGCCAAGTCTGGTAAAACTATATGGGATAAAGTTTTAGAAGAAGCAGAAATATGATATAAGCTTTTCTTCAAGCTATTAATCATACCTTATTCTGTCAATTCCGTTCCAACAAAACCAGGACCTATCTCTCACTTAGTGTCTTCGAAGTCAAGTGTCGAAAGCTAGCAACATTATAATTAAATGATAGTAACATACAATTTGACATATTGGAATTATGTCCGACATACCTCGTCTGTTCAATACAATTTTTAAATTAATGTAACCTTGTGTGATGTTAGGAAGAAATGGCGCATGCCCATCGAGCCGTTTACGGAGTAATCGTCAAACAAGGTATCGAATAAAAATTGTATCGAATTAATAGTGATTGGTGTGCACCGAATCGATTCATATTACCGATTACATCGCTCGATGTCTTCTTAAATCGATTTTGACGCGGGCACCGATATGTTTTCATTCCGGTATCGTGATAGAACTGATTTTGGTCGGCTGTGAAAATGAGTTATGTGTTTAAGAATTAGTGTGGCGTTAAAAAACAACAAGTATTTTATTGATTATTAGCTCTGTCCCGTGGTTTTGGTTGCGTCATTCTTGTTTTACTTTTTGCATTTATGAAACGAATTTTGTTCTGTATTTATGTGGCTGTCACAAGCAAAAATATTTAAAAAATATTATTATTGATTCTTGAGATTAGCGGAGAAGTAGAGTAATTGGGTCGTTCCACTAAACTCCAAAACCATTGTCCTCCAAACTTTACCACTCGTACTACGTTTACCTTATCCTTCCAAGAATTAACTGACATATAAACATTATCTATTTTTTTTAAACTAGTCGAGGGATTCGACTTAAATAAGTATACAATGTACGAACATCCCGTTACATTAATTTAATTAAACATTATCTATTAATGTAATACCTATTAGTTAGAACTTATTATATACGTATGTGCCTGCTATTGGTTACGGACGGACATTTTTATTTACCTACGATAAAGCAGCACTGAAAAAGTGCTGTTAAAAATAATTTATGGGTAATCATAAAATATTATATACTTAAAATGTATATAAAATATTAACAAAATATTCTAATAAACTTACATATTTATTTAATAATTATCCTTATCGATAGCGTACCATGTGATAAAATATAACATGCTGTTTTCATTAACTTCATTAACATATACCTAATAAGAATATCGGCAAATCATAAAAAACAAGGTACTTGTTTGTAAACCGCCGTTATTGAACCAGATGTACCTACTTACTTTGAAAACTAAATGTTGTTTATGAAGCATTTTTCTTCTTCCTTCTTTATAAACTACGACTTCTTTATAAACCTTCCTCCTACATCTTGCATCTTATATAAAAAAACGCAGTTTAAAATATCAAAGCTTACCTACAAAGGAACAGACGGGAAAACTTTCAGATAACCTAAAATCTTGATCTCAAAATCACAAGTGTGCTAAACTTAGCCTAGTTTTAGGCCAATATTTGCGAAGCTTGTCTATCTAACCAAAGTTTATCGTTAACTTACAATGTAATTAATTTGATTAATCATTTCAATTCAATCGCAACAAAACACAAGTACACGATGTACTCGTATTAACAATGTTCTAGCTACATTAACAAACAAATTCGAACTATTAATAGGTCAACGGAACATTTATCGCGCCGTCCTTTACCTCTTAAATAATATTATCAGTTGAAATACACTGACAATAAACGTGGCTCGTATATATCCTTTGTTCGCATAAATCAAACAAGAAATCTTACGAGACACTTGTTAAATATCCTATAAAAGTCTTATGAGATACCGGAGCGGTTATATTTCGAGTGATTTTACGACATACGACACACCGGTTTCTTTATATCTCGTACTGTCATCGTCAAACGTCGATCTCTCAACCGATATCGCTGTATATTTTAATTTTGTTTGCTTTCTATAAAAATAATAAAAATTATAATTAAGATTCGGCCTCTGATTGAAAGACTTCCGCGGAATATTAAAATGCCTAGGGAATGCGCCTGAGAGCGTTTCGATTACACATACAACTTGTTACAATCTTAATAATATGTATAAAATGTGAATGAAATAAAATTGTTTGTCTATTACGTAGACACGGACAGTCGGTTTAATGATTTTTAGTATTTATGATAGTGTAATGTCATTTTTTACGTGAGAGAGAGAGACGAGTATGATAAATTACTTTTTATTATAATAAAATTCATCATTTAGAATTCGATTGTTGTCAGCGACATTATCAGTTGATGCGTTTTTTTATAAATAAATTCTAATTTATTATGATTATTTTAATTTCGCATACTACACTTATATATTTTTACTTTTAAACAAAGCTCCGTCGAGTATGATTCACTAGATCCTATAACTTTAAAGTGCAACCCACACTTAAAAAATCTCCCCCTATATCACGAACACGACCTCAATTAATCGTGTATCAATCTCGGTACACACCACAATAGTTTAACTTATTTCTATGTTATCAGCCCTACGAATTTCACCGTTAATAATGAAACAAGTTACCGTATCATAAACTGTATTATGGTATGAAACAGTACCACAATAAACAATATAATGGTAAAATTTAAAATAGGATTTATTATGTGGGAACAAATCGCCGGTTGGTATTGTTACAAATGGTATGTGCCCACATGATCTTAGTGTTACGACTTTAGGTATATTTTTTAAATATTTAATTACCTTAGTTTTAGCTATTTATTACCTTAGCTCTAAATTAATCTTGTTCTATTGCACTTTTTAAAGCCTTTATATGATGCTTCATTTGAGAATGTCTTTGGGCATTAGTCGATGAGTATGGTGTAGTGATATTTGTTACCTCAACAACTTAAAATCTGACATTATTAATTATTTTTATAATTTAAGTCTTATTACTTACTATTGCCTAATTTATCAAAATTCAGTCAAAATTGAACTGTCCCAAGTTGATTTAAAAATATATAAATTTTCGTTCTCGATTTTGACGTATAAAAGCGCTTAGCGGAACCCGCCCTTTTAGTGGCTATTCTTTATCTATGTAGTGTAGGTACAAGCTTTTGATGATGTTTGTTATTTTTACTTTTTATTTTCATATTTAGATTTGTATTTCACATGATATTGTTATAAAGTAGTGTTAAAATAATTTTCATTTATCTCCAAACAGATAATCCCACAATGTTTCTTGTAAGTTCTTCCTAATTTGATCCCTACTAATATTAAAAGCGAAAGTAACTCTGTTTGTCTGTTACGCTTTCACGACTTTACTGATTTTGATAAAATTTTGCAAAGAGATAGACTGGAAATTGAGAAAGGATATAGGCTACTTTTTATCCGTAATTTCGTTGGGATGAGTTTAATCCTGGGCGCTGCTAGTGATGTGATAAAATAAATCTTAAAGGTAATAAATATTGTCTTTGACTAAGCTGTCATGTCAATATGATGAAATCGCAGAATTACTTGTGTTTGTAGGATTAATACCTATTATGAATAGTTTCTATTGTTCAACTACTATATAAATAGGTATTTATTTGTATAAATCTTAGGTATTTATAGGAAAAAACTAATAACGATAGTTTCCGTGTATTGAAGGACACGATGTAGCACGTTTTATAGAAGTTATTGTAGATACTTAGTTAGCCGTCGTCGATCACGGTTGTCGTACTAACTTCAACGAGAGTTTTTACTGACCTTATCAAAAGACAAAGTGCAGCAGTAGTTTTCCATACAAGATATGACCGGGCAAAACCGCTGGGCGATGCTAGTTCTACTAGAAAAAGAGAAAAAATCTTTTTCCGAACCTTTATCCCATGTCTATTTGGGGTCGGTTTTCAGTTTTTAACCAGATTTGGCGGAATGTCAGTATTTTACGTGAAGCGACTGCCATCAGACCTTCACAACCCAGAGGGCTATACGACATTCTTGGTTAAACTGAATGTTAGACTTTTGAGGGCTCTAACTATCCGTAACGACTGTCGATGATGTTCGTACGACAACCGGGACCGACGGCTTTACGTGCCCTCCGAAGCACGGAAACGCTCATGAAATTAAAAGTCATTTTTAGTAATGACCCATCACAGTCATGACGGTGCCAGACGTTGCTTAACCGCACGGATCACAAGTGATCCGCGGGTAGCACTGGGCCATGAGCGCTTCTAAAAAATATCCATTCTAAATTATCAAAATCACAGTGATAATTTATTTGTGTTAAAACACAAAGTTGGTTTAAAACCAAATGCCCTGAGGTGTTCCAAAACTTGGTTAACTGGTTCAAAGTACTCCAAAGGTTACACTTACAAACTGTAACCCGATACTTTATTTATGATTCGAGCCGGGAAATTACACTTGTCAGCTAAAATTAACGTAGTTTTTATTCCATTTAATGCTTTTAAACATTGTATAAAACTAAAATGTTGTAACTTGTTAGTTTATCATCATGTTGTGCTTAGTGCTAAGTAGTAAGAATCTTTACTAGATGTTCCTTCTGCACTAAAAGATCTCGGGTTCGTTTCCTGAGTAAAACAATGCAATTGTTATTTTCTAAATGTAGCAGTAGTTGGACCTTACTAATTGGTGATTCAGCTTCTAGTAGTTTTAATTCTGTCTAATATCATCAGTGAGAGAGATGCCCAGCAAAGAGATATTACGAGCCTAATAAGCTAAATATAGGTTATTTAGTACTTTCATAATACAAATAATTTTACCAGAGATCATAATCTTATTATTAACTAGCGGCGCCCCACGGTTTCACCCGCGTAGGTCCCGTTCCCGTAGGAATATGGGGATAAAATTATGCAAAAAACCTTCTGAATCACTCTATCTATTAAAACAAACCGCATCAAAATCCGTTGCGTAGTTTTAAAGTTCTAAGCATATATAGGGACATAGGGACAGAGAAAGCGACTTTGTTTTATACTATGTAGTGATTATTTATCTACCACATCTGTAGATATGAAAGTGGAGATTTTTTAACTGGTTGCTCAAATAACGTAATATTGTAAGTAGATAGCTGCCGTGGAGCAATATCGTCTTGTACTTTCGTTGTGTGTCATCATATAATATTATACTTCATAGGTTTCCCACTGAGCCATGGAAGTGTCTAGCTGTGAAGTGACTCTATCAAAATCAGCTGATTTAATTAGATAGGTTGATGTGCCAGTGTGGTGATTAGCGGGAGCTAAAGTTTGAATACAGTTAGTAAGAGATTGGGCAGTAACTGAATCGTTTTGCCTGGTTTTTGACCACGAAGCAAACTTACAGCCGCACTTAGAGACATTTAACGAATACTTAAACTAATGTGCCAAAATATTCCTGTGCCGGTGACAGCGTCGCTGTAATCGCATCTATTGGTTGTCAGTGTATTGAAAATGTATGCAAAAAAAGACAATAGTAGCTTCCAATTTTAGCCGCCGGCACAGAAATACAGTGTCACATTAGTTTAAATATTCGTTAAACGGCTCTGAGTGCGGCTGTAGAGTTTTATTAAAAGCTAGCTACATCAAACTGGAAAACATAAGAAAAATAAGACTCATTGGCGCCATTTTCGGTATTAAGAGTGTTAAAAAACAGTGATAAACTACTTAGGTAACAGGACATAGTAGTTCTCTGACAATTTATATAGATAAATAATGAGAAGTGATCTATACTAATATATAAAGTTGAAAAGTTTGTTTGGTTGAACGCGCTATTCTCAGGAACTACTGGTCTGATTTGAAAAAATCTTTCGGTGTAAGATAGCCCATTTATCGAGGAAGGTTAAAGGTTATATTTTATCCCCGAATTTCCACGGGAATAGGAACTACGGGGGTAAATCCGCGGGGCGCTGTTAGTAAGCTATACTATCAACACATCATACCAAAATGACCACGGCATTTGTTATCTACGCGGTTAAAATAGATTGTAGAGTTATGATCCAGACTGTATACCTAAATGAAGTATCTTCTGTGTATAATCATTAGATTGTAACTTGTTGTGTCACCTCAATAAATAAATAAATAAATAAAATCACAGCATATCTAGTAAGAGGAAGAAAGAAAGAAAGTTTTATTTTTAGTTTTGATAGAAGTAGTGTACCAATTCCTAGTTTGGATTTATGCGGGCTAAATTTTACAACATGTATCTATTGTAGTTAAGAAAACAGTCAATAGTTGTTTTCCAGGTAGGTCAAACGGCCTACCACGTCACATTCACAGGCCAGTGGTTTCGTAGTCTTGTCGAGTTCGTACGGACAGACACGGTACTTTGATAAAGCTTGAATTATTATGTTACATCGTGTTTAGTACATTGTAGAGTATTTGTGATAGAGTTAAACAGTGTTTCTTGCCGATTTTTTTGATGTTGTAATTTTGGAAAGAAAGAGACAGAAAAATTATATTCTTATAAAGAGACTATCCTTTATTTATTTTTATTATTGACTTGTAACGCCCTGCGGTTTCACCCGTAGTTTCCGCTCCCGCGAATGTGCGAATAAAATTATATTAAAAACCTTCCTCTTAATCAATCCATCTATTAAAGAAAACTACATCAAAATCCCGTTGATCTGAGCATACATAGGGACAGGCAGCGGAAAGTGACTTTGTTTTATACTATGTAAGTATGTAGTTATTATAAAAAAAACAATTCAACTTATAACTTCGAAAAACAATTAAAGTTTTCAATAAAAGTTTTATGAAAAACTGTTCATTTGCTCCAGTTGAGTGCTCACCATTTTTCCCATAGAATGTGGAACCCTACGTTAATTCATCACAATTTTATCTTCTTATTGTGACATGTTACATAGTTATTGTTTTTATATTAATGCATATAATTAAATTTTTCTAATAAATGTATTTCCATATCGCGGTTCGATTCCCTATTATACATTTTTTCTTTTTACAGGTAATAAGTTGTATAAGTAAATAAATAAGTATTGATTCTTTTCTTATTTATTTATTAAGTTTTATGAAAGAATTGAAAAGTATTTGTATATTTATGTATACCAAGTAGATATACGAGTAAATTGTATGTTATATAAAAACCAATTCACATTTATTTTATTAAATTTCGTATGCCAATTCATTATGCTCCCGTAAGAAATAAAAATATAGAGCCCCTTGAGATTTAACGAAACATACAGAGAAATTTAATTACTATCTCTAATCATACGCATAAACAAACATAATTGTTTAGCCTCGATAATAGGCTATTCTCCTATTTTTTCAAATATTTTTTAAAATGCTCATATATATCAGATAATCAAGGATTATTTTTATTTCTGCAAAATATACCTGCTAAATGTTAAAAAAAATATATCAAAAATTTGACTTAAAATATACGCGCCAAAACACCGACCGCCATGATGGTGGCGGCGACTGACGTCATATAAACTAAAATGAAGAAATGTCAAAATGCCAGTTTGTCTTGTACTCTTGTAGTGATTTAATATAATTTAATTTCAAGTAAAAATGAGTTTTTATAGCCCATATCGTTGGTGTGTAGCGTTGAATTGTAAAAATTCTACGTTGAAGACTCCAGAAAAGTTATTTATTAATGTGCCGACCGACGTTTCTATGAGAAATGTTTGGTTGGAACTCGCGGGACGAGATCCTGTAAAATATTCTAAGAAATCTCATTTATATCTTTGTGAGGATCACTTTGACGTAAGTACATAAGCTTTTTTTATTGATTTTTATTTAAATTACGATATTACTCTCTTTTTTACTATGTAAACGAGACTTTGAGGTTATTTTTACTACATAGCTCGGTATCATTGCTTTAGTGAAATTGACGTCACATCATGGCGGTCGGCGTTTTCAATCACGTGACATACAGATAATGAAACCTCAATTTTAATTTTGAAAAATAAAATTAACCTTAGGTTTTCATGGGAAAATAACTTTATATTTGCATTTTCCGTGATGAAAACTATCCAAGTAATATAATTTCATAATTTATTGTTGATATAAGAAAATGGCCTATTGATTAATATATTTTCTAACTAATAATTAAACCACTTTGTAATTAAGATATTTTTACTGGCTACTAAAAATATTACCGCCAAAACCACATGACATTTTGACATATAAAAAAATATGTGACAATTTAATAGACAATGACTCCTCCGTGGTTACAATGTAGACTTCTCCTCCGTGGTTCATGCTACTTGTTCCAACAATAATATTAATTATGTACCAAAATTTAGTCACCACAAATCATAAATTAATATAATAAACCTATGATCAATTCACCGTAATTTGTACTTCGTACAGTACAATTAGCGTTTGTCGTCGGCGACTCCAGAATATATACGAGTATGGATATTCGCTTCAACGACGAATTTGAATGAATACCTTATTAGTAAGGTAATAAGATTGTGTATTGAACTTACAGTAAAAAAATCAATGTTTATGTAAAATAATATCCCATCAAAAACATTCTGTAAAAAACTAGCCAAGTCTCGATGGAGCTGCTTGTTTATCTCTAAAAAGTAATGAAATCTAGACAAAGTCGTGCCAAGTGTAAGGTTCTTTACTGCGATTTCTTTATTATTATAGTTAATGTTGTGTGACTTGGCCGTTGAAGGGTACACAAGGGTGCAAAACCAGGTGCTCCATGACACTATTGACTATGGAAAATTGCCACTTGGAAAACGTTGATTCAATGCTGAATGCAAGTGTTGCACAATCAACACCTGCCTAAAATGAGACACTAGCGGCCCATTACCCAGTATGGGCTATTATCTCGCTTACACAGACATAAGTAATTACAACAGATATAACAATATGTAATCAAAATTGACTAGTACCCACTAACGTTATAAAGAATGTTCAACGGCCAAGTCACACAACATTAACTATAATAATAAAGAAATCGCAGTAAAGAACCTTACACTTGGCACGACTTTGTCTAGATTTCATTACTTTTTAGAGATAAACAAGCAGCTCCATCGAGACTTGGCTAGTTTTTTACAGAATGTTTTTGATGGGATTTCATTTCTTTTTGTTGAAACGTGTTTATATTGATTTATTTTATTAGATTTTCTGATTTGACACATTTTTTTCTATAGGAGTAGTATTTTATTATTAAGCGCCCTGCGGTTTCACACGCGTAGTTCCCGTTCGCGTTTCCGTGGGGATTTCGGGTTAAAAGGTATCCTATGTGCGTCTCCTGGTTTTAAGCTACCTCCCCACAAATTGTCAGCCAAATCGTTTCAGCCATTCTAGAGTTCCGTGGGAATTTCGGGATTAAAAGTATTCTATGTTCTCCTGGTTCTAAGCTCCCCACCAATTTTTAGCCAAATCAATTTCGCCGTTCTTGAGTTATAAATTCCCGTTCCCATTCCCGTGGGAATTTCGAGATCAAAAGTATCCTAAGTCCTTTTCCTGGTTTTAAGCTACCTCCCCACAAATTTTCAGCCAAATCAATTCAGCCGTTCTTGAGTTATAAAATCCCGTTTCCAATCCCGTGGGAATTTCGGGATTAAAAGTATCCTATGTCATTCTCCTGGTTTTAAGCTACCTTCCCACAAATTTTCAGCCAAATCAATTCAGCCGTTCTTGAATTATAAAATCCCGTTCCCAATCCCGTGGGAATTTCGGGATTAAAAGTATCCTATGTCATTCTTCTGGTTTTAAACTACCTTTCCACCAATTTTCAGCCAAATCAATCCAGCCGTTCTTGAGTTATAAATTCCCGTTCCCAATCCCCTGGGAATTTCGGGATTAAAAGTATTCTATGTCATTCTCCTGGTTTTAAGCTACCTTCCCACCAATTTTCAGCCAAATCAATCCAGCCGTTCTTGAGTTATAAATTCCCGTTCCCAATCCCGTGGGAATTTCGGGATTAAAAGTATTCCATGTCTTTCTCCTGATTCTAAGTTACCTCTCCACCAATTTTCAACCAAATCAGTTCAGCCGTTATTGAGTTACAATTCCCGTTCCCGATCCCGTATAATTCCCGTTCCCGTTCGATTATCCTAGTTTTTATAGTTTTCCCTTTATGTGGCCATTGAACCCTAACTCTGTACCAAATTTCAGCTCTCTAGGTTTATGGGAAGTACTAGTTCTATTTTGATGATCATGAGTGAGTGAGTGAGTGAGTGAGTGAGTGAGTGTCTGTCTAAAATACGAAACTTTGCTTTCGCTTAACTTCGGAACTAAATGACCTACAGACTTGAAATTTTATTTTAAGTATGTGATTGTATAGCTTACTGGATGACGAAAATTTCAGCGTTCTGGGCTTATCCAAAGGTTCTCAAATAGGGGCCTGAAAATGCGGCGAAAGGGTTCCTGTAAAGGATGGTACGGCAGTGTGTGCTTCGCGCTCGACTTGGCGGGGGGCACTGCCGTGCCCCCAGAACAGGGAAATTATATCTATGCCAGAGAAGCCGCCCCGACTTCTTAATTGATCGGACTACGAGTGTTAATGAATTTGAAGTTTCTTCACTATTCGTGGTGAAAAGATATGAAATGAACAATATATTTACATTACAAGTAATTACGAGTAAAACTTGGATTAATCTTTTGGACAAAACATTTAATTCCAAATGTAGTTCCAACAAACATTGATTAGTAATTGTATCTTTATTTATTTTATAACTTCAAACAAACTGTATTCTTATCTATACGACTATGAACTCTACATAAATACTAGGACTAATTATTGGATACTCGTCCTTACTACTTGACAATAAAGCCGTTAATTACTTAATCAATATTTCGGTATGTGATGCGGGGTGATATAAAAATTTTCCCGGCGGAAGCTCGCGTGACGTCACGCCCGATGCGCCCGCGCACGTCGGCCGGATTAACCCGGCTAAACTCCTTCGGAACACGCGATTATAATTGTTATTTTTTTATTGAGGGTCAATTGATGTGCCTGCGGTATGTCTGCGCGAAATATATATAAATCGTCGGCGTTATTCAGTGAATGTTTCAGAAAAAATAACCAAACGATCGGTCGAGCGACGACGGAGTATGTTCCACCTATTTACTAGACATTTATTCGTATAAAAACAACAAGTTATCAGATATACCACTATTAGCTGTTGCCTTTCAAACACACTTAATGCTAAGACAATAAAATTATCGTCGAGAATATCTTAAATTCTTTTAAAACTAACCTCTCGAATGGTATTCAAAAAATATTTTTAATTTTTAATAAAATTACCATTAAACACTACTTAAATGGTCGTTTCTATTATTATAAATAGATAATAAAAACTTATGAAACGAGAATAATGAATATTGTGGAAACGGTATAAAGAAGTGAAAGAATACATTATTTTTGAATTTCGCGTTTGTCGTTATCAAAATTATGTGTAATGAATAGCTGTGCCCCGCGGTTATGCCCGCGTGATTCCCGTTATAGCCGTGGGAATAACAAGAGGAAAAGTATTCTATATTAAATTATGAGGAACATCTGAACCATATTGCATCATAATCAGGTTAGGTTAAGTTATTAAGTTAGCTAATTCGTCCGTACGAAGAAACAAACATACATCTCAATTTTCACGATCTTCGTAATTATTAAGTAACATACGAAATACTTTACTCATGTATTTTACAACGTTCTGTGAAGGAAATATCATGCCAATCAGCATAATAACTAATTTATTCTTTACTAGCGGCGCCCCGCGGTTTCACCCCCGTAGTTCCCGTTCCCGTAGGAGTATGGGGATAAAATTATGCTGAAAACCTTCCCACTGAATCACTCTATCTATTAAAACAAACCACATCAAAATCCGTTGCGTAGTTTTAAAGATCTAAGGATGCATAGGGACATGGGGACATAGGGACTGAGAAAGCGACTTTATTTCATACTATGTAGTGACTAGCTATGAACATTTACTTTAGAATCAAATAATTGAACAACATATGCCAAAAAGTTTACATACAAATCTTGTGAGAATATTAGTTAAGTCTTGAATTACTTTATAAGTCTCTTTGTAACTGCTAATGAAAATAAAAAAAGATATGTTAAATGGATTGAAAACGAAAGTAATTGCGAATTCACTGGCTTAAATTTTACGTATTTTGAAGGCCAACAATATTAATCTCTTTGAAATTTAAAATAAAAACTAACCGAAATCTCACTTCAGAAAAGCCTTTCTTTCAAAGATATCAATACTGTGAGAAACACGGTATATATGACTACGCTACGCTTGTACTTTGGGTGTCAGTGATCTTAAATTTGAGGCATGTTTAGAAAATAGTAATTGTGTGTAGCTTGATGTAGGAATTGAACTCGAAACTATGCCACTAACTACTCAAAAAAGCTGTTTTTGAAGCAAAGTTTTAAACAAACAATCTTTTATTTTTTAATCAGTATTCTATACTATGTAAGCTCATAATATTTGTAATATAACGTTTTATGATTTTGTATAAAACATAAAATATATTTTATAGTTCGTTTATAGGTATATATATTCTATATCAAATCATATCTTATATAAATAAATACATAAAACATGTACGAGTATATTTGTATTACGTAATAACAGAGTTTAAAGATCAAATAATATTTAACTTAATTGAAATATAATTAAACATTCAATCAATGCGTGATTAATATTTTTGTGTGCCTCGTTGTATAGGCGTGTAGATCACGGATAGCGCATTCGATTCCCATGCAAGGTAAATATTTGTGTGATCTACATGTTTGTCTCGTAGTTTCTGATACCCTTAACACAAGTGATAAGTACTTAGGGGTCATTTGGTACATGAACATGGAGTAATTGTTTATGTTATGTTATTTAAGGTTTACATTTGTTAACTATCAATATTTTTCTCAATCTCTGCAGTGATTATATTAACTCCGGTCCTTGTCTTGGGTATAGAGCTCCAGACCTAAAGTACATAACACAGGTAACTTTTTGTCCCGGTCTTCCCACGGGATAAATTGGCAGCGCAGGTAAAACAGCTAAACGCTTCTAGTACGACACTTCCTACTAATATTATAATGCGAAAGTTTGTGAGTGTGGATGTGTGGATGTTTGTTCCTCTTTCACGCAAAATCTACTGAATGGATTTTAATGAAATTTGGTACAGATGTTCCTCATACCTAGGAATAAGACAGGGGACTTTTTGCCCCAAAATTCCCACGGAATAAGGTTCCAGGTGGGTAAAACCGCGGGGCACAGCTAGTTTTCTATATGCCTGAGCTACACTACAGGACTGTCTAACTAAACTAAGAATTTTAAATGATTTCGAACTCAAATAGAGTTCCGAAATGAAAATGTGCCGAAACGGGAACAAAACCCCACAAATGAAGGTTGGCGGATCAACATCATGTTCAAAGCAGTTGTTCCAGTCTTGATTCCTGTCCATTCCTATATCCTAGATTCAAGTAAAGTCCAGTTATACCACAGATTGCTATAAGATAATATTGATTGATTAAGTTGTCAGACGCGCATATTATTGTTTTAAACGAGACCAAGTCAAGGAAGTCCCTTATCTTTGTCTACAATGTAATGAATTTAAATACTTATTTAGTCTAACATAACATACAAGTACATTAATGGTGTCGATTATTTTATTATATAATCTGTGAAGAAACGGAACCGCGGGGTGACAAAGGTCGTGGGTACAATTACTGATCGTAGTATTTTGTTGATTGTTTGGTTTCCGAGGTGTTTGTAATGAGAGATTTGCAGCGGGAGTGGGGGAGGCTAAATGATTTGTTACTTGAAGAGGGGTGGGGAGGAACTACGCGAGTGAAACCGTGGGGCACAGCTAGTATTTTATAAATATCGTCTACATATTATTTGCATTGCTCAAACTTCATTTACTTAAACACTAACACTTACATTAGTTACCACAATCAGATTTACATAACGGTTACATTTTAAAATGCAGTTCTGGCTTGTAATCCATTTCTTGATTATCTGCTCGTGATCTGGTATTACTTTCATAACCGATTCGTATCTCATGAGAGTGCATTGTTTGTGTGTTCACACACACCGACCTGTGACCAAACTGTGCCGAAAACGTGCTAAATATTTAATATACAGTTTTTTTATACCTTTCAGGTTGTTGCTTATTTAGGCTGTGGATAAAAGTTGTTGCTACATGGATGTTTTATTAATAATATCTACTTAATCCACCATATTTCTTAACTTGTTGAGACCGTTCTATTTTTCTTCTTTTATTGGGGTGCGTAATAGATCTTCGGTACAAACTTTTTTTTGACAAATATCCTCAATAGACTAAACAATTCAAAGATGAATTGAACGATAGATTGAGTTGTCAAATCATACATAGACAAAAAGTTTCTAAAAATTGATTTTATGTTTTATTCAAATAGGTTAACATTTTGGTTAGGTTATGTTAGAACTGCTACCACACCTCTTTCAAACCTTTATTCCATGTCTTTGTCTAATTGGTGGGTTTCTAATTTAACCAGATTTGGGGGAATGACAGTTTTTTTAAGGAGTGACTGCCAACAGACCTTCACAACTGAGAAGGCGATACATTTATCTTTTAATAAAGTTTTCAACCTTTTATTTCTTGCTTACCCAAAGAAATTCCGTATTATTCCTATAGAAAACGCAGTGGTTCAATAGAGATTCCGTATACAGAAACTGTTGAACACACAAACACAGAATAAGAATTATATCTCAAAATCACAGTGTAGTGTTATAATGTCAGCTTCTCCTAAGATCAAGTAGTACCATAAAATCATCGAGATATAAGAAGAGGGGCCGAGGTCGTTCGTTTTATGATTCCTTACGACCGCCCGCCATAAATTCCTCCATAGGAATCAAAAGATTTGCAAGAACTTTGAATTACTTAATGCATTTGTTTGATATTTGCTTTTCTTTACGCTTATGAGTTCTTTGGACATGGATTTCTAAAGAATACTCCTATATAGGTGGCCGTTGACGAGTCAGTTTAACTGATCAGTCCATCCAAAAATGGTCATCAATCACCGTAGCGATTCCAGATTACAGTGGAGAAATCTAGTTGGGCTAAAACTTTTGGAGTAACGGTACAGTTTTATGTTTGGACTGATCAGTTCAACTGACTCGTCAATGGCCACCGTATATTAGAATTTGCCTTTAAATGTTCGATTACTTTCTTTAAACGATGATGTAAAGGGTTGGAGGGTCAAGCGGTCTTTGCAGACAATAAGCCCGTTATCTCAAATACGTAACCACTGATATGTTCTGTACCTTGTACTCAGTCTTAGTATGTCATTCATTTATCAGAAAGGTCGATTTGTCTCAGCTAAACTAGTACTTGTGTCTATGATCGGTTTGCAACTTACAAACGCATTTAGAAATGTTAAACATATAAATATTCTTAACATAATATACTATAATCATTCACTACATCATCTCATTATAGTAACTGACCCCTAACTAAGCTCGAAGCTTGTATCTAGGGTATCAGACACTACGCACACACTCATTCATACACACACCCAGACCGAGACAAACATTTGTGATTCACAGAAATATTTACTCCGCACGGGAATCGAACCCGCAACCTTACGGATGGCAGTCCGGCATAGTGACCACTCTGCCATCGCGGTCGTCGTCACATATTGTTCGTAATTTGAGAACATAATCTATTTATCTACGTAGTAGAAAATAAAGTCGCTCTCGCTGTTTGTACGCTTACATCTATTTAACTACGTAACGGATTTTAACATAGTTTTCCGTAATAGATAGAACATTACATAGATAAAGTAATTCAAGAGGCAGGTACTATTATATTATTATTTATATATAATAGGCAGGTACTATTATATTATCATCATAATAAATTTTAGAGCGAGTAAACCCGCGGGGCGTTGCTAGTAATGTATGTATAATGTTTATTTTAGTTTTAAAGATATGTGATTACATTCGAATCTAACGTGATATGTTATTTTGTAAATGTTATTTTCACGCTCGTATTAAAAGAGAGATAATATAAAAAAAAACACCTCTAATTATTGAATGTTAATGATTCATTATAACACTTTATTAATTGTATTTGATAAATGTGATCATTTAATTTAATAAACAATGTATTTTTTATTATTCTCATATGTTGTGTTGTAGTAGAATATTTGGTGGATCACTACGCATGATAATGAGTAATTAATGTATATGAGATAAATGTTTCAATTATTCAATTCTAATCTTTTTTATTTCAAATGTTTCTCATAGTAGTTACTACGCACATACTGACGTAGGTTCATTTCTAAACATTTTTTTTTACTTGACTTATCTCATCATCATTAGCTCATATGTGTCCTCACCGAGGAGCTTGAGCCTACCCTGAATTAGGGTGATTGGGCCTTAGTCGACCACGCTGGTCAAGACTTCACACAAAATTAAAATTTTCTGGTGTGTGCACGTTTACCTATGATGTTTTCCATCATTGTAAGAGTTATAAAAATCAATCTAAAAACACCATTTGATAAATTCAATACAATGCCGATTTATCCAATATTTTACACCAAAATCGGTGAATTACTGATTTGTACAATACCAAATTTGTCGAAATAACAATTCAAATTTTGACAAATTGTGTCCAATATAAAAATTTGGACCAATTTGACTCATTTCTTGGACAATTATGATATAATTAAATTACCAATTAGTCGAATATTTAACTAGTCCAATGTCATAACATAACACTAACTTGCCTTGTCTGGTCCTGTCACAGTTCACGTGTCACTCGGCCAATGTCCATGTACAACTTACACGTGATGCACAATCATTTGATACTTGACTTTATTGACTTATCACGCGACTTTAAAATGATATTCGATCATGGAATTGGTTTGTGAAGAACTGAAAAGGAGATTAAGAAGTATAAACAAATAGAACATTCCCGCATATCTATCATAATTTGATTTAGTTTTAAGCTAAACAAAGCTTGTATTTTGGATATTAGGCGACAGATAAACACTTATTCCTAATGAGGTAGGTTCACGTAATTTTTGACGTAGCAGTTTTCACATTTCTCTATCACAAGCTGGTATTTAGTCCAGTATTATTTACAAAAAAAATATGGAATCTTAATTTTTTCCACTCAAAATCTTCTAACATAATCGTTGAAAATTTGTAAAGATATTCCGAAACCTAGTCTCGTTGTTATCGAGCTATTTGTATATTTTGGTTTTGAGCTTCGTAACGAATAGATCCTATCCATCGATGGCATAGGATCATGATCAGTGATTCAGTGTAAAGATTGACGTCGACCGATCCATTCTATGTACTTGTATTTGGATCATGGGCATATATCGACGTTAAAATGATTGGTGTATGCAGTTATGCTCCGTAACTGGATATAGGACACGTTGTTTCGAAATTCTGGCTATATCAGAATTTGGGCTGGCAAATTGAAGCACCTAGTTGAGTATTGATGAGGTACCTACCTACATATGGTTTTGAAATTGTGATTTCTATGTGATTCTTGTTCTTTTGTTTTATAGCCTGAGGATTTAATTTCTGGGTCAAGCGATGCATGTTAACTATTTGCCAAGCTTGGCTCGAGTTTGAGATCTCTATAATGCTTTTGTATAATGCTGTTTAAGCCTTTTCCTTCTCACTCTACTAATATCATCACTGATATAGAGGCATTGTTCATAGCCGATACTTCACTGATCTTCGTTTTATTTTTCTTGTCGATCAAACTTCATTAGATTTACTTTAGGCTCTGGCGTTATAACTCTGTGCCCTCTGATCCCCCTTTTCGTTAGTTACGGGCATATTAATTTTCTACCTAATTACAACCAGTTTCTTTGTCATTCATCCCAATTTGTTCACCTCTTACTGCGTAGTAGTTGCGTTCAGGTTGTATCATGTGGCCTAGTTATCTTATTATTTTTATCTAGAATACGGCACGTACCTAAACAATGTTTCACGAGAACGATCGATTTATCTTTGTGTCCGGGTCATTGTAGTCAGGGGTGCTTGTCACTCGTCCTATGTAACTGATTTTAATTGACCTACGTAAGTAATCTAAGCATTAACTTTGTCTATTTGTATCGCATCTACGAGTGTTATACATGCGAAATATGAATGCATAAAGTTATTGAATGTCTATCTGTTCACTTAATTGAACCAAAATCTATTCATTACTTAATAGAACCAGTTAGATGAAAGAAAACATTTGACTCTACATTTTTAGGAAGGAATAAAGAAATCAAATACGAATTTATACCTGCGTTTAACAAAAATCTGGGGAAAAAATAATAGAATATGAGGTCGAAAGATATACTACTTTATTTGATAGAGGAAGCGCACGAGCCGTAAACAACTTCGCAAAAACCAAAGTGTGGGAGCAGACGATAAAACGGTTATCACAAATAGGATATTGAAATTGAATAAAAAGCAATTAAATGATAACCGAATAATTAAACGTAATATCTTATAAAACGTAGTAAATGATAAGTAATATTGAATTAATAATGATAAATCAAATCTTAAGGTTAAACAGTTTATCTCTAACACGATCCATGCGAGAAGAGATTACCATGTTATATACATGTGTTGTATACATGTCTGATATTATTTACACAACGGATTATTTATACAATAACAATATACATATAATATACACAAGCACAAACAGATTATACACAAGTTACCGGACACTATACTACGAGTATACAAGCTAACTACGACAATTTTGCCTAAATTACTGGAAATTTGGGGCTAATTATGTAGCTATTAACATTTATGATATAAGCTGAGACCTGTCATTAACACGGTGATATTGTAGTCGTATTATAAAGGTAACCAAAGACACAATCCAGGTACTAATTAGAAGAAAGAAAATAAATTATATTGAGAAAACTATATTGTTAAGTGTACGCGTCTTCTTAAAACAGTTGCATATGCGGATCTGACTCTTTTTTGGTGGGTAAATTGTGAGGATAAAAGTGTCTAAAAAAAATTTGAGATTGCTATGGAATTGGACCGTGAATGGCCAAAGTGGATCACGTGTGAAAACACCAAAACCAAATTTCATACTTGCCCAAAGAACGAAGTCACAATTCGCAAAGTCAAGAGCTGACTGAACTAGAAAAAAAAACAGTTATAAAGCTTCCTACACAATACCCTGTTTACAAAACATTTGACCTATAAACGTAAAGCAGATGCCACAAGCGGAAACTTTTTTTTGTATAGTCAAAAATCTTATGCAATTGTGATAAGGCCTATTATTGTTGTATTGTGTGTGCTGACAAATGAATGTTGACAATATTATTGTGCGGTTTGGGTCTCATACTGGCGTTTTGTACGTTACGTCTCTATTCTCTATGTTGTTATACAGGGTGATGCTTTTGAGCACCTATATTATTATTATTATATTTTTACCATCTTTGAACGTGTTCTTTAAAATGCGGTTGACGGTCGGTGGCTAGACAGGAAATACATATGTAGTATCTATTCGAAGTGAAACTACGCCCTTTTGCTCAACATTGGGACAATACATTTTGACGAAATTTATTTATATCATGCCTCCTCATTATACTAAAATTGATGATGGCTGATGATTTTATTATGCACGTGCTGTGGGATCTTACAAGGTAATATTTAATATTATTACTGAATAGACCCTACCCAATGATAAGTAGATATTACTGTATTTTCGTAATAAATGAAAGTATTATATTACAATCCTAGAGACAAACATCCTGTATAAAGGGCGGATCAAACTCAATCGTTGCGGTTCATTTTACATGGTGCTTAGAATTCGCTCCGTATTTATATGGTATTTGTAATAAATATTGATAAAGGCTAATGTCAATAATTTAACCTCTAATCAAGGACGGAAAGTACCTATAATTTAGTATCTCAGTTAAATGTGCAAATATAAAAAAAAACTTTGATTGCCAATAAAAACTAGACATATCAAAATAAACTAACAATTATTCTTCTTCTTCTGAACCTTTATCCCATGTCTTTAAGGGGTCCCATGCCTTTTTGAAGGTCCCTTGTCATTTGGGGTCTATTTTCAGTTTAACCACATTTTTATTTTACCACATAATTAAGTTAACTTGTATTTCTCTGTCAAATAAAGGCGTTATTTTGAAATGTGTCTAGTTATATAAGTGAATATGTATACTTTAAAAATTTGGGATTTTGGGTACTTATGTCAAATTAAGTACGTAGAGTCTTGGCTTCTAGCATGTAATCGCGTCCATTCAAAAACTGGTAATTTTAATAAAATAGTCCCTATATGATTATTCATATTTAAATAATTTGTTTTCAAAGATAATGAATATATGACAAATCGAACACCTTTGTCTATGAAGCGAAAACCAATAGATAACCATTTTTTTTTTCAAAAAAGAGGGTAATCTATAAACTCTACAACTGACAACCGCTAAACTATTGTTGCGGTTTTCATTTGTTTATTTCAATATAACAATACAGACGTCATACTGTTTAGTTAAATAAACTCGAAACAACGAAGATAATGCGATTTTTCGCATCAAAAAATATCAATTGAGCTCTACCTTGGTCACTTAGATAACTTTAAAAATAGACTCTATTTTAAATTACATAAGGATGAATTTACTATAAAACTTTTATTAAAAAGTTGTCGTTGCATAGTTTTTATGGGTTTATTATAAAAGGGTGAAATTCTGTCGAGTGTTGTAAGCAAATAAATAATTATGTCGAGTTTTTGTCGCTTTATCAAGTGGGTTAAAGTGTTTGTTGTTCAATCACTTCATATTGTTTTTTGAGAGATCTTTCTCTATTGGGGTGAAGTGGTTTGGATTTGAAATGCTTATTTATTATTTCATTCTTAAATACTCGTATAAATCAATTTTGTACAGATTAATTTTGTTCCATTGTTGCGTATTTTAAATGTACTGTTTATAGAAACCAGTTAAATTATAAATAGCATCAAAATTCTGGTAAAATTATCGAATTTATCGTCAAAATTACTGAATTTGTACGCTAATCTCTTTAAAACTTCAGTTTCTATTAGTAAAAACAAATAAAATCCATGGGAAAATAGAGTCTGTGCGAAACTGGGTCGAATCGCTAAGTATATGAGTTTATTCAGACACTACTATTAAATGCTATAAACGCACTTGAATATAGGTAATTACTTTACAAAGTATCAAATCGATAGTGATAAACATAACTTACATATTTGCGTCTTTTGAACCTTATTTGTTCAAAAAAAATCATAAGAATTTCATTCGTTTTCCAGAAAATTTATATGCACTTACATGGGTACCTATTAGTGTAATAATTTTCTAACGGCATTCTTGGAATCCATCTAAGTGTATTTACTAGATAAGAAAAATATGATATTAAAAATGCATTATATAAAAAAAACATTTTTGTAGATATCTAGGTTTATATATTTTAAATGCATATTAAAATGTATAATTATTATCATAAAACCCGACTTGCAAAATTGACAGTAAACGAATTGGGAAGTTCTCTTTCGTTACAATTTTGACAAGTTTCACCAAGATATTTTTACCAAATCGTAGATTAATCTAACATTCGACATTACAAAATGTTCAAATAATAAAACGCAAACGTACATTTTTATACGTACATACAATGATACGCGATTCCCATCATACATTTCCTATGAGAATATGTTCCGATGTGGCGCTGAGTTGGCCGCACGCTGACTGCCATTGTGCAACCGTCGACCTCCGATGGCTATTGTTCACAGGTCTAGTCACCCTGGGATATCACCGATTCCAACCCACCTCTATCCCGTTGCAATAAGGACTATAATCAACTACAAATATTCAGTAATAGAGTTAGTAACGCCGGGTGTTTATTTGCAAACACGGAGCGCGCCCGCCCGCTGAGATCGACCCTAACTATACGTAGATATAGTAATTTGTAACAATTTTGGTAACCCGATACTTGTACTACATCGCTGTGGGCTCTAACTTCCGTGTTACGTATAAATATTTGGGCTTAATATGTTATTAAAATGTGTATGTGAAAAAAATGTTGCAGTTTTTAACAAAAGTTTTGTGCGATATTGCTGGGACGGGAAATTGGTATGAATTTTTGTGATTTAATATTGTTTCATTTTATACTAATACTACAAATATTAAAGCAAAGAGTTAAAATTAAAATTTCGAGATATTGATTTGGAGTATTATAATATAATGGTACCATTCATTCAGAGGTTTATAGCAGATGAAAGACTAAGTACACTATTTATAACTTAAATCCCCAATCTGTTGCCTTTCATGAAAATCATTTTAAAGCAATATGCTTCAATTTATCGTTTCAAACATGCTTTTATGTTCGCAGCTTTGAAACACTTAACGTTACTATATCATCCCAACTTTGATCAGGGAATTCCCGCAAATCCGCTTAATTTGACTAGTTTTCAGTAGTTATATACAACAGAATCTTCTAGTTTAACTTCTGACTGGCTTTACCAAAACGAAACAGTATTATATCACCGTAAAATTATACTCTTATACTTATAATTGATATATTATGTATAATTAAAATAAGAATATATATTTAGTATACAAAAAAACTAACGTAACACGTACATTATTTTGATTTATATACGGTAATATATCTTTATTTCCGAGCTCATAAACAAAAACCCGCTCCCATTAGTTACATTAAATATTCCAATCGAGTTTATTTGACATTTTTGTGGATTGATAAAAAAAAAAGTCTCACGAAAAGCTTTCAATATTATCATTAACAATATAATAAAATAAAACGGTAGGCAAATGGAGACAAATAAAATATACATTTGGTAATATTTATAGTTGGTATTGTAAAACTGACAGTTATCAGTTTACAGCACTTTTTAATTCATTCTTTTGATGACAGTTCACGGAACTTTTACCTTGACCGAGCCGAGTTGGAAATGTACGTTTGTGATCATCGATCCCTCGGTCAAGTGGTCATATAAATTCTGACGTCATTTGTTAATTGTAAACAAAATCTAACATTTTTACTTGAATAGTCCTAGTGTTAGTGATAGAAGAGAATTGGAAAAGACAACTTGCAAACATTGCTACTTGATGCAGAGCCTTGTAACAATAATCATAACATTTTTAAAACAGTTGTTCATAGGTACTTCTTTACTTCTTCCTTCTTTTCTTCGGCCTTCTTCAATCCATGTTATTCGTCTCGGTCTTGAAGCTAATCTTTCCCTGCTATCTCTTTAATATCATTGTTCATATTCATATTCATCTAGCTAGGGTCATCTTATCTTCTAGACTACACATCTGCTCCACAATTCGGTCATGCACGTAAAAGATACTTGTTTGGAAAGAAATAAAGAAATTCCTAAAGCTTTTTTCATATACACGTGATATACTTATAAGTTCGAACACACAGAATCAATTAACACTCATAAAAACGTAATGTATTTCGAATGTCAATAGATATTAAGTTATCGTGCGTCCAACATGTTATATATACTTATAAGCACTATCATAAAGATAGATGAAACATATCTCACTTATAAAATGTAAGATTACATTGGTATACAGCATGGAGGTTGACTTTTTACATGTTTATATGTTCAGTTCGGATTCGGAAGTATATTAGGAGTGTGCGTTTTGAGGACCAGAAATCTATTACTACTAACTAGTAGTAATAGATTTCTGGTCCTCAAAAATATGAGTCGACATTCAAAGAAGAAGAAGATAGAAAACACTTAGACCTAGACATGGAAGCAAAAAGTTTAAACAGATTTGGTGGAAGATCAGTATTTAAATAATCGAATACAATATTCTAGCTAAAACAAAAAGAATAGACGTTTTGAAATATTGCAGTCTCATATAATTATACCAACATCACGTAGTAAGATCGTTACCTCCAAAAATACAGCTATGCGTCCATTCATACTATTAACATTCAAAACCCACATCACTATTTATTTGTTTTAATCATGCAAAACAATCTAATGTACGAGTAAAAGTTACATAAAGGTCAACCGTATTTCAAAATTACGATGTGTGTGTAACTTCGAAAATTGACAACCTTATAAGTATGCACGTCGATACAACTCAGTTATTTCCCATGTTGCATACAAATTATGTGTAATGAAGACACACGTATGTATGTCTCCCCATTTTCTTTTGCAAAACGTAATATTTTTATCTCACACGTACCGTACCCAGATTAGGATCGGTCACCCAACAGTTTAAAGTATTTTATGAACGTCGAGTTTTCGCATTCAATTTAAGTATGAATGTATTTTGATGATTTTATTATTTGTTTTTTTTGGTAGTTTCAAATTTGAATGGGAAGAAATCGCTGTGAATTTTGACAGTCAAGGAGTATCTTTATAAAATCCTTATACATATTAAAGGAACTTTGTTGATTGTTCTGCTTTTTACCTTTGTACGATATTAGCAGCTAATCGGGCGATTTTTGTTTGAAGATAGATTGTTTCGACTGCATTGTATGATCGTTGAAGTATTTTGCCAGTTAAATTAAAGCTGTTTTCCATAAACCCTGCCACACCCTATTCTACCCATGCGAAGCCAAAGCGTATCTGATCACTAGTAATTAATAATTTGCTAGTACTTTATACTAGGTGTTAGTAAATAAAAGTACTAATTGTTACTACTTTATAAGACCAACACAATTTTAACAGTTAACAAGTCACCTACATCATAATTAAACTTGATGACCAGTTGAGCTTTTTATGCTATCATCGCACATAAACTAAGTAATTCTTCCTCAATATAGTAAATTAACAATACACCCATTTACACACTTGGACAGTTCATTTAATAATAGTGGTTATGTTCGGTGTTTTTGCACGCACGCGTAGCGTTTAATGTGTGCTGCCAATGGCTCGGAAAATAATATTATTGAGTTGCTATTTTGTGCTTTTTTGTCGTTTCTAGGGTTGATTATGTTAATTTGTTCTATTATTTTTGTGGTATGACTCAATTTGTGGGTGTTGTTTGATGTTTACCACTGGATTATTCAATTGAAATTTAATTTATTATTTTATTAAATTTCACAAAATATGTATTATGATTACCAATAGTCTCGCTGTAAAAGGAATGAAAAGAAATTGTTTGATTCTAATTAAAAAAAGGCCCTACAACGTACTGTTTGAAAAAAGAAATACTATGGATTTATTTTTAACAAATCCAATGTTTTGAAAACATTCTCAGTTTACAAATTGGACAAAACTTGTCAAAAAACAAGGTTCTACAATAAAACATTAATCAATACAAATACTTAACTAATTAAATGTTATTTTTGTGAGCTAAAGTTCAAGTAGCAATTTCAGGTGAAAGGTACATCATTAATTCATTCTGGTTTAGCTATGTCGAGGCTAAAATTATGATCCTAATAATAAATAAGTCGTCTCATTGGCCCTATTGTTGGTTCTCGAATAGAACTCGTTGAAAACTCACTTATTTTCTTTGTTTTTCGATTCATATATTTGAGGACCAAAACTTAGCCAAATAAAACTATCAGTGGACCAAGACCGCATATATGATAGACCAAGATACGATGGCAAGTTGGGACTTCACACTCATAGTAAACTCAATTAGTTTTGTGGTAACTTGGATTTTGCTTGGCTCTTAATCGCAAACAGTACTTAATTCTTTTTAATTTTATAAAAAAAATTAAATTCTTGTGACTTTCAAATTGGACTGCAATTTTGTTTCTACCTATTTTAGCTTATTAGAATGTACAAACACGTACTAGTTTCATAGTAAGATGTATGATTTGCTCAAAGCTTTGGTGCTAATCTTTGAATGTAATCTTTTGAACAGCTGCGATCTTTTTTTTTTGCAATAGAGCCATAAGGTGCATGGAAGTAACATTATAACCAATAAGTTTATTATGCACGTACTTAACTGTATCTAAGGTATCAGACAGAAACTAAACACACACAGGCTCAGCTGAGAAACATTTTTGGATAACAAATATTTACATCTCCATCTCCACAACAATTATCCACGATCTTCTTTTTTAATGTTCTGGCTATGACTCCGCCATCCTCTGTTTGGAAGTGTAGTACGATGACATTACTTCATAAACTGATATGGGTCATCAAAAATATTATTTTTTAAGATCATACTCGATGATGATCGAGAACAATGAGTAGCGATGCGGCACGGTATCCGGACGATTGACGGTCTAGAGCATGACGGCCGAGTTCGGGCCGGAGCTCAAACGCTGGTGTTAATTAATGGCAACACCGCCATCTATCGGTGACGCCTTATCAATCACTCGCAGACAGTTTTGTCGCCCATTTGTCGCGCGTACGCACACCGCCGCCCCACTACAGGAATCGTTTATTTTTAAAATGAAAAATATTACTGTGAATCTCTTTAATTAGGAAGTGATTATTTGGTGGTATTGTAATCTGAACCGTAGAGTAGTTTTACTTAGATTTATTTTTGTATGTACCTGTAAGTGCATCAATGTAATCCTTACTAATATTTAAAATGTGAAAGTAACTCTGTCTGTTTTCACAGCTAAACTACTGAATGGATTGATTTGAAATTTGGTACAAGGGTAGCTTATGGTCCTGGGGAGGACATATATATATTTCACCCCGAAATTCCCATGTGATCAGGAACTAGGTATGGGGGTAAAAACACAGGGCACAGCTAGGAAAATATAAGCTAGAAAATGAACATTATCTTTTATTTACTCAGTAAACAAAATCTTCTTATGTTAGGTATATCGAATAAATTGTCCTAAGCCTTCACAGTTACATGATACTGAGAAGTAGGGACCTTTGTTTCAAGTCTCGTACATATATCAAGTAATATACGGATTAGATTGTTTGTCAACATCTTTCTGCTCGGCAGAGAGCGAAATAATTAATTTTCCTATCGGAAAAGTTACGGATGATAAACGCAATTTGTGCGATGAAGCTTATTACAGTCGCAGATCATCTAAATTGTAATTATGTGATTGTACGAGTATATATCTTAAGTAATAAGATTTTCATGAATTCGAGCATTATCCTGGCACAAGTATATTTCTCGTTATTTCAAAAAGGTGGAATAGGAAATGATTGCTAGTTACATGATAAAACAAACATGATTAAAAATCAAACTAGTAGTGCGTTAAACTCGTGTGAATTTAGACAAGTAGACGGTATGCGAATATTGGAATACAATATTGGGTGTCACGATTACTGCGGGTGAATTGGCGTGCAGTATTCGTTTGGCGTAACATATTATTAACAAATAAAGCTTGCCGCGCACTATTGTTGTCGGCACCGCGACGAATTGGTCTCGAGCGTGAAACGCGCGACCTACGCACCGGACGACGAATGCCGAAGGATTCGGTTTCGGATACCGAACGTTTAATTCAACGCTCGTTAGTTTAACCCGTCGCCGCACCGCGCGCCGTATGGTGCATGTCGTTTGATTTTGATTCGCGTTACCTTTTTGCTTTTCGATTTTCAAATGTTTCCAACATTGTTTTATTGTACGCGTTCACTATACCGGAGAAAATGAAACGCTTTTGTGATTTCACAATTTGTTTGTTCCAATACAATCGAGTAGATCAAATAATCGTAACGAGTAGGGCTGCCATTAAACGGCTCCAAATTATTCGCCACTTAATTCGACGTCGGCATACACGTCAACATATCATGGCCACGATGGAAATTAAATATGAATCTGACAAATCAAATTACACAAAAGTGGGCATCGCATGAGAGATACTAATTCCTACAAGAGATATCTACAGAAAATAATGGTAGAATAATTTGATGAATTAATTAGCGAATGCTAATTGTGGTGTTCGTTTATATGTGAGCAAGCGTAGCGACTCGCACCGGAACGGTTATCACTCGATCGGTTTCTTACCGTGAAGTGTGCAATCGGCTTTATGGTTCAGGTTTGTCGTAAAACGAACCTCTGTTCAAGCCGCAGATTATATTTAATTTGGCACATTTGCTATCGTTATGTTCATGGGTAGCTAATTTAATTTATGTTTTTAAATATTAAAAAATGTAGTAAAATATACGTAGTTCAAGCGTTTGTTTTTAAAGGAACTGAAACTCTACATTCAGAAATTAGAAATAGGAATGAAATTTTCATTGGTAAGTGCAGATTATTTGCAACACAGCTACTGCTTTGAAAGAGTCACGATTCTTAGGGTGGGTCTCTTTGCTTCAGATGGCAGTAAAGCAGTTTCGTTTGTAGTTAAAAGATCGGGGCTTTCTGGAGTTTCTCAAACGTATTTTCACGTTAAAATAAACACTTCTCCAGTCTCCCTTTAATATCCTTTGGAGAGGACGAATGTTACTTACCGTCAGGTCATTCACGAGCTCTTTTACCTATTTATTCTGTAAATATAACTGAGAATTAACATTATTTAAATTTATTAATAAAAAAAAATATCAATCACTATCTTCTTTAAGGTTACTATCAATAAATCTTTTTCCAGATTCATTACCTCTATCTAGGGTTTTAGTGCACACCTTGACCATCTTAGACCAAGATAAACATTTATAGATCACATAAATTTACCTGGCACGGGAATTGAACTCGCAACCCTTTGTATACTCCAGCGGCATTATGACCACTGCCATTTGACTTGAGTCATCAATACCACATTAATATCTTAATTAATTTTCATACACTTTGACATTCTGGCTATAGAACGTCTTCGCCTAGTCTTCAAAATCGTTCCTGCTATACATAGATTTCCACCACACATTATAATGGGGACTTCTTCAAATCGGTTATATAATTATACATTCTACGTATAGTGTATATAGTACCTAGTGTTGAACTAAGTCCGTACTGTGTGGCCAGTAAGAGATATCATCGTTCGTGACCGCGCGCCACGAACCAGCCGGATAGCTTCATTTATACTACCTAACAGAGCTAAGCCGATGGATATTTTGCATAGCATGCAGCTCTTTGTTTGGTGTTGAAATTTAAGTTTTTGTTAACAAACTTTTCAATGGATTAAGGAAACAGACCAACCTAAAACAATTCTGCAGATTTTGTTCATACACTTTTTCCTATATTTGTTATTTCCAAATAAATGTATTTATAGCAGCGCCCCGCGGTTTCACCCACGTAGTTTCCGTCTCCATGGGAATTTCGGGATAAAAAGTGTCCTATGTTCTTTATCGGACCTTAAGCTACCCCTGTAATTTCATGTCAATCGGTTCAGTAGTTTAGCCGTGAAAAGGTAACAGACAGACAGAGTTACTCGCATTTATAATATTAAATATTAGTTAGGATTAGGATAAGCAATGCTTATCTGAAGTTTATATATCCCGTAATAGGGAAAAAGACGATTATTGATTTACTCATTGCATATGCAAGCATGGTTTCTTTTTTTCACATTTATATCTTTTCCCATTGAATGGCTTACCCTGCAGTGAAATCATATTGACCGATATTGTTATTTTAACCTCATTAGTTAACCCCTGAGTAGGCTTACAAATGACACTAATTTAACAAAGGTTTCAGTTGGTAATAGATTCTAAGTGTGGTGCTTAGTACGCATATCATGTAGTTAATTAGCAGGATTAATACTTTGGTTACGTTTAATCCCAAAATTTCCACTGGAACGGAATTAACACGGGTAAGAACAGAATGGCAAAAGTAATAATAACTGAAACAAAATACGGAATTTCTCGGTAGACACGCTAGCTATAGTTTTTTGTTAAAGTAAGGATTAATCCACAAAGTCACGGTTAAGGGGTTGCTAGTATTCAGAACTCGCCAGTTAAATACCACCAGAGTTCAACGTAACCAGAATCTCATTGTACCGTAAATTATTCACATGAATACCTACATCATGAATATTATGAATTCAAACTATTCCTAAATAATATACCATTAACATCGCTATTTCTATATTAATATTAAATAGAAAAATATTCACATTGATATGGAGTTTTTCTCGCAATGCTGTCTGGGCTCTAAAGGAACGCTCCGAGTATTTATGAAATGTAAATTAATTTTAATTGTGTTGAACCATCCTTTTTTAATAAAGAATTTATATGAAGCTATAATACTCGTATACGTATATAGTGATAAATTGCTGTGCCCGCAGTTTAACACTCGTTAATATTTATCCAATTGGAAAATTGTGATAATATATAGCCTATCAATCTCGGAGTAAATGGAGCTTTTTATTATAGAAAAGAATTTTCTTGGATATTGTGGAAGATTACACGTTTATAAAAGAGAAACTTTTTAGCTTTATTATATTAATAAGGGTGGCGATGTTCGGGCGTGGAAAGGTTACAAACTGACAAAGAGACAGTAAGTTTCGCATTTTTATAATCCTACTAATATTGTAAACGAAAAAGTTTGTAGGGTGTATTACTTAGGTAGAAACTTCACGAAAATTTTCCGGTAGATTTTTTTGTTACGTAACAAACATTATTTTAGAATTTTAGGTACAGATTTGAGTAGAAATAAAACATAGAGTCCCAAAATTCTCACATAACTTACGAGGATAAGACCGCGACATAGTTTAAAAACAAAACAACGCAAAATGTTTGCCTAATTTCAAATCAAAAAGTTCAAATTTTCAACTAGAAACGAAAAACGAACGTTTAAAAACGTTGAGAATTCTTTAAACGTCTTCATTGGAACATTATGTTTGAGATCACGATACTGGGTCCAAGACCACACTCTGTTTGTATCAACTACTTCTGTCTATCTACCATCTCGGAACTTGAAGACCATTTTAATTACCACAATAAAACCCTGGACATACCTTTACAAATGACATTTATTTAGGTAATTCTTACCGACCGATATTTTATGTTATACTACTTTTCTTTCTTGGATTTACTTGCATTTATTTAGATGAAAAAATATACTAAAAAAAATGTTTTTTTTTTCATGAAGAAAATCACTCAGCGTATTTATTAGTGCATTTTGTTAAAATTGATATATTGAATAAAAGCACTTTGTGTGAATATGTATCAATATTGATTGCGATGATTTCCGCGAATACCAAAAACTTTTTAATAATTGAAATAAAATTGCTTTAAAATTCGCGGCAAATATATGAAAATAAAAGCACTCAGAGAAATATTGAGTTCTTTGATTTATGCGAATACATGGAAATACACCTGTTTTAAAATTCGAGGTTTTTTAATTATAATTTCTTCAGTAAGTGAAAATAATAAAAAAAGTCAGAAATGTTGACCGAAAATGAAATTCCCGAATTTCATTAATTTAAAGTAATTTAATTTAGAAAACTCTTGCCACTGTTGTTCGATTTCAAGAGAAATGCCATTCAGAGTCATCACACACTTCTTGAATCTTTTGTAATAGACATATGGGCCATTGATGATGATGATGATTTCAAAACGCACTAAGTCTCTAAAATAACTTTTTCTTTGAGTTCCAACTTCATCAGATGAAGACAGATTCTATTATTTGTGGGGACCAGAATTCAGCCTCTGATATTGGACTTTCAATGACCTTGTAGAGATCCTTGCATGTGCAGGTGTGGGAACACTCACAGCGAGTTTGGAGACGTGCCGTTGTCTGGGGAGAATGCCACATAGACAAGGGCTCTATGAGCTGTAACACCACCTGTGCGATTTCTCCTTGCTTCTAAAATTACAATAGAAGTAAAAGACAGTTTTTTGAGGAGTTAAAGAGGTTGTATGAAATTATGTGTCTATGTTATTGAAGACCAAGTGGTATAGTTGGTGACCTGCCTGCTATGCCAAAGATAAAAGGCTTATTCCTTGTCAAGACAAAAATTTGTGGGCATGAAAATGGCTGATTGTCTGGGTGACGTGTTTTCCTCATAATCTATTTTAGTCTTTGAGTATGTGTATCCGTAGTCTAGGTATCCATAGTACAATTTGGGTCTAGATAGATATGTGTATCTAATTATGTTCATTATTTGGTGTAATTCCAGTGAATTTCCGTAACAATGTGTGCTAAAAAGTAATTATATTATTAATTATTGTAACTGGTCTTAATGTGTTTGTTTTTAAGAGAATACAGATTGTGGAATGTTGGCAGTTAATTTGGAAGATTGTCATAATTTAACATAAATACTAGTTATTTACTTACAATTAGGGAAACAATTAGACGTGTTTTGAAGCCTCTCTGGTAGTTGACATACCTATCCAAAAATGTGTCTATCTTGAAAATGGAACAGAGTCACGGTTCGGCATGATTTTGGATTGAAATGCTAGCTGAGGTGACAATTTTGGCCGCATATATTCTTAGAGTAAGAATATAGAAAGTTCTATAAACAAGATTCAATCTTCTTCTTCTTCTTCTTTGCGTGTCGACTCATATTTGGGAGGACCAGAACTCGGCCACCGATATGGCACTATAAGTGGCCTTGTAAAGGTCCTCGCGCACGGCAGGTTATTTGCCGTTGAGTCGTGGTGGAAGGATCGGCTAGTCTGCGTTACCTACTTGCCATCCTCAGACCATTGCCCAGGGTGCGCCGGGCGCATGCTTGTTATATACGCCACTCGGGGAGGCTCCTTCCGTGCAACCCACAAGATTCATAACATTAAGGAAATAATATATTATAAATATTGCAAGAGAGTTTGATATTAATTTTAAATCATGTCGATTCCGTAGGAAATACAGACAAACATTCGCATTTGAAATATTAGTATATATTTCTATAAACTTTATTAGCGGAGTAGTATTATATGGTTCCTTTTCAGTATTCAGACATCTGTATTCTATAGACGCGAATAAATTTTCTTGATGTATTGACAGTAAACGTGTTAAGACATTAAGGGCGAGATGTACGAGTATAAACAACGTACCATACCTATAAATGTACTGAATGCTGCGGTTTCGGAGTTTTGGAGTGTCCGTGGGAATTCTAGGATAGAAGTTTTCTATAATATCATAAAATAAAGAAAAGCCTACTGGGTTTCCTGTTGGTTATTCTCTGTAGAGAAGAGATGGGGGGCGCGTGGTGAACTGATAGTCAATTCAGTTTTTGAAGAATTTGGCAAATAATGTGACTTTTTGTGTCCCGAATTTTAGTTCGCATTAGCACTGCTCATATTGATCATAGTGTAATGTTACTGCCTCTTGGCTATCAAACACTAAAATACTTAGTTCAGATAAGGGCCAATCAAAGGAAGCATGTCTAAAATCATGAATATTAAAAACAGTATCTTTTGTTCACAGGCTATACGGTTCAAAGCGATGTGCTCGCTGCAACACGCCCATATCAGCATCAGAGCTGGTGATGAGGGCCAGAGACCTGGTGTTCCACGTGCACTGCTTCTCTTGCGCTCTCTGCAGCACCAGGCTCAACAAGGGGGATACCTTCGGGATACGGGATTCAGCTGTTTATTGCAGGTCAGTTTGGGTTACATCTCCTCTCTTTTATTAGTAAATGAGGCTTAATTGTGGTATAATTAATCCACGTATCGTCTAACAATCAATCCCAATTAGATAATGGTCCGGAAGAAGATGAGTTAATCCATGTTTCGTCTCTATCGTAAGATGTGATATTCTTTTGAATAGAAGATGTGGATTAGCTATTGGATTAGTTGTCAGTGGATTAATTATTGTTTCTCGTTTATTGCGAGAATGAGAGCTAATAAATTGTAGTCTTTAAAAATTCAAGAAGCATTTGTCACTAATCATGTTCTTATCAAATAACTCCTATCCACAGGCTGCATTATGAAACGATGCCAGAATATGGTCCTCACATGCCGATTCCGGGACCCCCGCAGATGTGCCCCGGTCCTTACCCCGGGCCACCCCCTGGGGCCCACTACCCCCCATACCCGTCCCCCGAATTCCCCCGGGTGGACACAGATGTTCCTAAAGGCCCGTATTTTAACGGAGCCACCGCACCACCGCCCCGGCAGAAAGGACGCCCCCGAAAAAAGAAGCCCAAAGACCAAGACATCATGACAGCAAACCTTGGTGAGTCCCACAACATGAATCAAACGCCTCACGCGAATTACCAGCTCAGCGCTAAAAGAGAATATTAATAAATTGGTTAGTACTACCTCATCTGGCTGTTAGGCTTCCCGTGAATGAACAATATGTCTATTAATCTCGGACGGATGGACAGGAATACCAACATCTATGTTATATAGGTTATGCAAGTAGGTTATAAAAGAAAATAACTTGAGTAAAGTATGAACAAATTCATTTTGCACATAAAACTTCACGGTAGCTTTCGGCACGCCACATTTATGTAGAGATTTGATATCAATACGAGTAAAGTTTTATACAACAAAACGCTTATAATTTTAATAACACATTAAAGTCAAAACTGCACTTACGTTCGGTAGATTATCGGCGGCAACTTCCCGTGTATGTTTTGTAAAAGTAACTCGAGATATCGAAACCAGTCCGTTTATCTGTTGGGAGTTGCGGCCGCGCGTCGCGAACAGGCCCCAAATTCCTTCTTAATTTTGAAATTAGAACGTTTGCGTGTGCGCCGCCGTGCTATACAACACGGAAAATAGCATTTGAATCGTCTGACAGTCGCATTTTTAACGCGAATACTAGTTGAAATGTGAGTTGAATAAAAAATAGGTGTTATAAATCGTCGGTTGTTTTTGCTGTGATTACGTACTCGATGAAGCGGAGGCATCAATTGGTATGAAAGTGCACGGTCGGACGAGCCCCGCATTCGGACATCTCTATTAGTGCGCCATTGTTGATTGGTCGTTAGCCATCGATACGATACACCGATTCACTGGTAGATTACTCGCAAATGAAATTAACTGTTTCGCCGTGTACGCATTAAGTACGAATTTGGAGCAATCAGTAATTTATGTTTCTTTCAACTTGAATTATCAAACAAATGTATTGTTAAAAACTTTATCAATTAAACTTAAAATAATGAAGGTAAATAATTTGTGGATAAATAAATAATTCTACAATTGAATAATAATTCAATGTAATGTATTAGAATACAAAATAATACTTAAAGTGTATGTAACACTAAGTATTTGTATTCAAATAGTAAGTTGTAGGTATTAAAAATATTATCTTGTTGAATGTAGATAGACTCGTTTTGAATGTGAAGGGTGTCACCCCATCAAATATGAAACTGAAAGTTGAGATCTCTCCCCGCCGTGGAAGCACTCATAAATCATCCCCCGGAAAGGGGCGGTGCACTATTTTTCTTTATGGTTTTGTCATTATAAATGCCATGTACTTCCACATCAGAGGAATTTAAAGAAATATGGCTTTAAAGAACTAAGCAATAGAGGTGTCTATATACTGTCAAATAAGTTTTTTCGACGCCAAAAGGTGAATGTTAATGCGTTTTTAACTAACAAGAACGTTTTACATTTTAATGCAGAGCCTGACGTAATAAAGTCGATAAAGTAATGAACAATACAATTATCGAAATGTATAAATGGTAATTTTGTCAAATAAAAACCCTTTATAAGGAAAATAATTCTGTTTATGACCGCATTAGATAAACCCAAGAATTTTAGCAACCCGTCTCGGGTGTTGCTAGATTCTTAAACGAAGCCGTATTCGACGTAAATAGAAATATAAATCGACGCATTTATGTGAAGCACGGTCTGTTTACGACGTCGCTGACTCAAAAAGGATGTGAATTTTATGCAAAAGTTCAAGAATGTTGAACCGCGGAGATCTATCCATTTATATCGAGACGACATTTTGAGAGCGACGTGTGCTCAAACAAAAAATAACGACGACCGTTCACCGAGAAGATCGCCAATAAGAAATTAATGATTTCACAACTAAATACCACATTAAAAACGCATTCTGTTATTTTTAAATTCATTGGGCATGTGCAAAATACCGATCGTCCAATCGATCTGAACGAAGATCGGCAAAAACATTATATACAAACGGCGCGTTCGTTTCAATTGTAATTCGACAAAAAGTCCAAGAAAATATTGTATACAATTTACCTAATAAGCTAGAGACATCTGCTTTTTGAGATTAAGCGATTAGTGCATCCACAATGGTGGAGTACAAATCAATAAATTATACAACAGTGTATCGGACTGTGGACAGTGGCGCGGGACGCCGCGCGCCGCGCGCCGCGCTGCCGGTTTTAGCCGGTTCGCTTTTTGTTCGACGGCCATTTTTGCGAGTCGTCCAGCTTTTTATCTGTCGATTCGGTACGGGTTTGGTACCAGTTATACCGAGTATATCAATTATAAGGGAACGCGGTTGCGTAATGCAGTGAAAGGCGTCTATGGGCGAGGCTCGTGTCCCACGCCTCGGCCCGAACCCTACCGCGGGCCCACGTCTACTCACGTATCTATACATTACTCTAACATACACACGTACAAAGATTTCAGACTATTATATCAGATGTAGGTTGAATACTTGTGGGTGACTAACGTCAGACATTGCTGATAACTCCTCCTTTATATGGCTTTGGGTGTTACGAAATTAAATTGTATACAGTACTTGCCTCTAAACAACATTACTTATAAAGACATTCACAAAAACAAGGTACTAAACTATTTGTTACTTACCTACCTACCTACTTAAGTTGATAGCGAAAAATAATGTAGAAATAGAAATTAAACGATAAACACTCCTATTTCCATTTCAGTAAATAATATAATGTATCTCTACAATTTATTATCTCGAAAAAAATTGCAAGAAACATTTTCCCAGAGGCGAGTGCATTATCAGATTATACGGGGTTCAGTGGTGTCACCAGAATGGGCACTGAACGTGTAGAGATATAGCCGCGATATAACGTCAGAATAAGGGTGCGACGTCTGACATGAGACCTGGGACGTCAACGATGACAGTTTACGTTCGGGCAGATGTTTCAGTTTGATATATTTATTACACACTGTAGGTGAATTAGGTAGGCAGTAACGGAATGTCAGCCGAGTAAAACTTAATTAATTAAAATTGACGTTGTTAAACGCAAGCGGTGTCGTAATAAAAACGGTTTAATTGTGACATTTTTTAATATAATTCATTTGGCGTAAGTAATTTTCTGTAACGGTTTGGGAGTATTTGGAGTTGATTAAAGTTGTTTTGGGACATACAGGTGTCATTTGTTATGAGTAGCGAATAATGTTAAATAATGATGTGTAGTAAAGTATGATACATGAAAATAACGAGTCGGATTAAGCTGGTCAACTAGCAACTAGTTTCTCTGATTAAATCATTATAGGAGTAACGTGAGAGCGACATTGTGGACAGCGTTCCTTAGGCGCCCTACACATGTAACTTTATTGCTCAAAACGATTTTTATAGTTGTGTACGATGCATTTTATTGTGCATATTATTGTTGTTACAACAAGTTTGCAATAATGATAGTTTAAAAACATGTTTTTGACGCGGCTTGGTCTCGGTGTATCGTGCGGGTGGTCACGGGGTGTAATGAGGGGTCTTCGACACTACGCCATTAACTTTAATTTATTTTCTTCAAACGAACAAGAGAAAATTAATGTTGTATTATTGATTTCGTAGTAAGAACGGTTTAAAATAATGCTTCGTTTTCTTAACTCGTTCGCACACATTTGTTTGTACTTTATGTTTCTAGGAAATATTATTCATTTTTCCTTACCTTCTAAATGATGGTGTATTTATATCAATAACTACTTTTTCCAACCAATTCCGCTCCATTGCGGGACCAAAGTTGTCCTCAAACACCTTTAATCGACCCTAAAAATACTTAAATTATTATAATCGTGCCAAAAACATTTCCAGTTTGACTTTATTAGTGAAACCAAATGTTATCGATAAAAATACTTATACAATTAAAATAAAATCGTCTAAAATACTGAGTTGTCAATGTCTTCCAAAATCCGTAACAGTGTGACCATAAATTACCAACTAACTGGGAACAGAAGAGAGAAAAAAACATATTCAAACGCTTCCTACTTCAATAACGGGAGCGAAGTAAATTATACATCGTATCGTAATGAACTCGTCCCATCTGCCTTGAGAGTCACGTGGTAACAGTTTTTTCTTTTTTTCTTTTCCTCCACCACCAGAGTTCGGTTTCATTACTATACCGCCATAAATTTAGTATGGCCGCATCTACTTCGTGATTTATTTCCCGCCAAAATATGTGCCCGTGTTTTTTTCTTGTTCCTTTTTTAAAGTATTGGACACTACGAGTAGCGTCCGACGATCATACAGATAGGATGCCTGCACCGACGGTAGTTGGCTCGAAAAAAGCATCACTTTTTTTATCATCGTTCTTTTTTTAAATCGAAAAATGTCCAGAGACAACAAGTTTTTCGATACCTTTTTTAAATTAACCGATAAAAGATAGGCACGAACGTTTTGTGAATGAAGTGTTTGGTACAAACTTGTTCCGTTCTAATTTAAATTGTGGTACATTCAAATTGTTTCTCACGTTGTCAACGCATTTGAATATATACATATTTACTTATTAATGTAGCGTTATGTTGTTTACGCTAATATTATAAACGGTTTATTTATTTGGTAATATCTGGTATTTGAAATATGTATTTACTAGTTAGCAGAAAGCTTCATTATCTATGGTTAGTCTAAGTTATATTTTATTTTCTGTGGGATAATGATTATGGAGTAAAAACAACTTTTTGCAACCAGAGTTATTTGCGCTGTTTGTATATTTATTTTATGGGACTTTGTAATTCATATTGAGGTCTTTATGATAAAAGTAAATGAAATTTCAAAGTACCTTGTTCAATTTTGTATCAAATATTTATACAAGTTAACAATAACAATATTATGGTCAATTGGAAACGACATTATATAATATAATTTTCCATTATTCACGTTCGTTGTTCAATACTTTTATTACTTGTACTTATTTAAATATTATTAATGTGAGAATGGATTTGTTTGTTTCTCCTTATTTAACGATAAAACAGAGACGCGGTATTTTGTTATGTGGCTATGGTCGACAGACTGGACAATTGGATATGATATTTTTATCCCAAAATTATTGATGCGAAAGTGGAAAAAATAATCAACAAAAACTGCGAGTTGTAAATATTAAAAATGACTATAGCAAACTGGCTACATAATACATTACAAAAATTTTTGTGGAAGTATAAAAATATGTATATTTTATAAGACTTGTAGTTGATAATAAATATATTTTTATAGAAGTACTTATTATAGTATATTATATTACTAGCGGCGCCCCGCGGTTTCACCCGCGTAGTTCCCGTTCCTGTAAGAATATGGGGATAGAATTATGCTTAAAACCTTCCCATTAAATTACTCTATCTATTAAAATAAACCGTATCCAAATCCGTTGCGCAGTTTTAAAGATCTAAGCATACATAGGGACATACGGACAGAGAAAGCGACTTTGTTATATACTACTAGTAGCTCCCCGCGGTTTCACCCGCGTAGTTCCCGTTCCCGTGGGATTACGGGGATAAAATATAGCCTATGTCACGCACTGATAAATTAGCTTTCCATTAGTGAAAGAATTTTTGAAATCGGTCCAGTAGTTTCGGAGCCTATTCATTACAAACAAACAAATCTTTCCTCTTTATAATATTAGTATAGATATAGTGATTTTTACCAAATGTTAGCCTTTTTGAGGTTGAAATAGAACCGGTAACAACTGTCAATGACGTTAGTAACTATGACAACTTGATCGAGACGGCTTGACATGCTCTATTGCTTAGAAACAAAAAAAAACACATTGTTCGGCTACCTATCACTAATAAAGTTGAGCTAGACGTTGCTTAACCATCAATATCGCAAGCAATCCACACTTAGCAGTAGGCTAGAAATATAATCATGTTGGGGCTATTTCACCATCTTCAAGTAACGTTCCTAGTACCTACTCACATGTTTTGTCTTTGTCACTTGATATAAAGTAAGAAAGAGACAAAACTAACTTTACTTAGTGAGTAAATTTACTTGAAGGTCGTGAAATAGGCCCTTAGTATCGTAAAAAAAATAGTTTGGTTTTAATATTCTTATTATACTTTTAAACATATTAAAATGTGTTCTAATTACAAATGATTTATTACAATGTAGAGGTAAAACAAGTTATCAGTTACATTCACACAAATCAAAAGTAAATTAAGAAATGATTGACGTTATAAACTGGATCAAAATGAGTCCAGTAGTTTTTTAAACTAATATAATAAATTTGTAGTTTTTAATATGATTTTTAATGTTTATAGATATAACGATTTATCTGATTGTAAAATATAAATATCGTTTTTAACGTATTTGTTGATAGACACACAATTTGGATTTATGCTAGGAAATCCAAATGCCTTTAATAAATATAAAAATGACAGTTTTTTTTAACTACACTATATACCAAATTCAAAAATAAATTATTAATGGAGTCTAAAGGTTTAAAAAAAAATTATAAAAAAGAATTAAGAAATGAATATTTTTACCATCAGCCAGTAAGTAGTAAAGATCAAATTCCGGGACATATTTATTATACGGCAACCGAAATCAAATTATAGAGAGAGAACGTAAATATGATTAACCATAATAATGTAATTAATTAATTATACTCGTAGAACAAAATAAATAATATTTTTCAGATATTATTATGTAAAAGATAAAATATGAATTACCATTACGGTATATGGTATCGCAAATAATTCTGCTGCAATAAAATTTAAAATTGTAATGTAACCAAAGTCTTTTAAAATTACAAAAAAAGAACAAATACCCGTAACAAATACTTTCAATAACATCAAAGAAATAATTACTTAAAAAAAGAAATAATTTAAAAAAAAATAGTTTAAAAATTCTAAAAAGTGTGGTTACTGTACACGTCGGATGTTAATGTGAGATCCATGTTACTTTATTTTGTGTTTGCCGCTATCTCTCGATGGACATCTGTATCAGTGGCACACCGGCCCTATGGCTTTATATCGTGGCCTTATTTATTACACCAATACAAACCTCTTTCGAATTTAAGAAATTAATATTATTGTACGTTTTTTTTTTCTTAAGGCTGCATGTTAATGACACGTATCGTGACGTTCTGTTTTTGAATTGCTGTTTACTTGAAAACATGATTCTGTTTTATTTGCTGTCAATTGAATAGAAATTAGTAATTGGTGTTCTAAATTCAAATTTGTTTTATGTGATACTAGTCTTTTTTAATGAGAAAGTTGTACAATATAGATATTTGTGACTTTTACGCAAAAGCTACTGAACTTATTTGTGTGAGAATTATTTAGTACAAACTGTTTCTTATAACTAAGACTAGGTAATTGTTCTTTTTTTTCACGGGTGTATAACATTATACAAGAGTAAAACCCATTATTCTGTTAAGGGGATCTGTCATTGCATTTTTATATTACAATTTAAAACAAAATTGTTAATGACACATAAAGTCTTCTTACTAAACAAAAAGATATGAAAACAAACTCATTCAAAAAATATTAATAGACAAGAAAAAAAGACAAAAACTAAATCTTTTTTCGTGTGGTGGTGACACGATTATTTTGTAATCGATGACTTTGGTCTATGATCGATTGAGTGTGGCTCCGATTGTTGACAGTTTCATTCAGGTAGAGACATAGAGTGGACTCTATGAGAGTAATTTAATATTTCGTGCAAAAACAATAGAAAAGAATGGAAATCAATGTTGTTAGTAGATATAAAGAAATAAATTTAAGCGAACTATCAAGAACGACATATTCATTTTAATTTATGAATAAAAAATAATTATCTATTACAACACACCTTTATTAACCAAACATTAATATATTAAAAAGAAAATAATTCCCAAAGTAACGGTAATAAAGTTTATTATATTAAATTATAAATTAAAAACAGTAGGTTGAGACATTATGTCGAGACATTAATAGTCATAAAATCATAAAATTTTTGTAAAACCATAGGGCGTTGCTTTTAAGCGGTGTTGTTAACTAGTTATAGATAAATTATGTTAAATTCAACAAATAATCGATAAAAACAGGTTTTTTCTTCAACAAAAATAATATTTATTGACTTGATATCTGTTCAGTATTAATTTTTAATGTTAATTTAATAGTATTATATCTTAATTTTTACAAAAATGTAGTTTTCACTGTCATAAAAGTATTTTTTTATTGACCGATAAGGTTACAGATTGACATGACATAATGATTTTTAAATAAATACTAGATTTTTAGTGAAATATTGTGCCTAAAAATCGATAAATAAACGAATACGAGTGGCATCTCTAATTGATAAACATTTAATATTTGTCGTCGTCTCGGCGCGTTGTGATATCTATCGATGCGTTATAAATCTACCTTTTTAGTGGTAATAACATATGATATTATGGTCGGAGGGCTCGCGGTTCGCGGAGGACCCTCACTGTGTTAGCGTCGCCCTGCAGTAGCGCCCCCTGCCGGCTTGTTATGCGATACAACACTAGTGCCGACGGGACCAATAATTTTACCTTTTTAAATCCAACAGGCATTTATAATATTCCAACTCTTTTTATTACAGCGGTCTATTCAAATCACACTGTATGACACTCGATGATTTCCAACAAAGATTTAAGTGATTTCTGCATCGTCACTCGGCTTGTGACCGCAAAAAATCTCACCGGACAGAGTTTTATCGTGCAGGAAATCTCATTTTTTTTGTGACGTAAAACATGAATGGTGTGTACAATTTATGAGATCACAATGATCTTTTTATAGCCCACCCGGGTTTTTTATGCATTTTTTTCGGGACCGAGCGTTATCTTCGTACATTTTGTGTCTTAATCTATTAATAATGTCTTCTTTTAGCGGACGGGACGTTTTGTGTTGCGATGTTATTTATCGATAACGGGTGACGCGCTCGGAACATCACTAGCGGTTGGGACGAGGACAATATTTGGAGATATATTATTTAATTTATATGAGAAATCTGTTCTAGAAGTTGTTTTTTAGATTTATTAAATTAAATAAGTAATTATTTACTGGGAAAGTTCCGAAAATTTATTATGAGAAAACCTTTATAAAAATTAAAATTTCTAACATTTATTATCAAAAAATTGAAGTCTAAGGTAAGCTGATAAAAACTTATAAAAATACAACAAAAAACTAATAAATTATTCTAAAATTCCATAAATAAATAATGCAAAACGAAATTCAAAATCTAATTACTCTCAATATCCATTGTTAGTGTATCGCAAGCACGATCCCCTGAAGCATGATCCCAAAACCAATATAACTTGACACTTGAGTCTCATCAGTATCTTCGACTATCGCAACAAACTGAGGGGTCACATTATTCTGGATGTTGTTCTCGTAAGTCATGTCAAGTGAAGCCGTCCGTCAACGGCTGATCATAGCAACGATCACTAAACCTTGACTCGACTTAGATCATAGATTCGAAAATTTTACTAAACCCTACATAAATTTTGCTATTTATTTTTGAACGAAAATCTTCTTATTAGGATGAAATTGGGAAAAATCCTTCCTTAGAACAAGCAATCGATATTAAGCTGATTTCTGAAATAAACGCGACTCCAAGGCACCGTTAGTCAAGCTAAAAGAACTGGCTATCACGATTTAATGGTAAATCCGTTTTCAAGGTACAAGTATTTTAAACTCAAGTTACTAATATAAACATTGTTTATGGTGCGTTGCGTTCGAAATCGGTGTGTTTACACGAATCGAGTGCAAGACCATTAACTTGTGAGTAAAATGGTCCAACGGATCTTGCATAATTACAGCACAGCTAATTGTTCGTGGTCAAGTATCGGAACGGGCGAAATTGTCGCGTAAACTGTATACTCGCCATAACCGAATATTGGGTCCATATTGGCTCACCTAAAGTTCTTTACCCGAAAATGTTTTTCCTAACTATTTGTAGTCCGAATGATCATTCTTCCTAAAATTTTTCATCCTAAAGTTTTAATTCATACTATTTGTAGTGCTACCGACGATGCTCATAACACTGATGTGTCCGAAAATTTTAATTACTAACATCGTTAATGTAAACATATTTAAACTCCTACTGTTTTTTATCATAACGCTTTTATCCCTAAACATACTTACCATAATATTTTCACTCATGCTCAGAAAGAAACATTTACCAAGTGTAATAAAAAATATATGTGGGTAGAAGATGATATTTATAGTTTTAATGATTATTATACGACTCGTTTACGGTTATGCTTATGGCCTGGGAGTTTACCATAACCATAACTAAAGGACCAATTCGGTTCTGGCACTTCGCCGGCCGCTGCCGCGGCACGCTCGCTACGCTCGCTCGGCTCGTGCGTTGGGGTCACAGTTCTAACATAACCTAAACCAATAATTAGGAATAGGTCCGATTCGTTACTGGAACTTGACTGAATGATTGGAGCAGGACTCTGGTTTTGCTCGCTCGGCTCGTGCGTTATATGTTATACCTACATGTTATGTAAAAACAAAGTTACGAAAAATTTATGTATATAATATTGATTATAATAAATAAAAATAAATCTAAACAAAAAAGATATGACTTTGAATAATAGTATGAACGATGGTTATGTTGAGAAAATATAGGAAAACAAATAAAAGTGTAAAAGATGTTTATTGCTACTGACTTTATGCAGTTGAATGTTTCGGAATTAAAACATTAGTGACAAAGATTTTAGGAGTTGCGATTGTTAGGATAAAAAATGTTAGGAAGAAAATTTTCGGATTTCCAATTATCGGAGTTGAAATTTTAGGTGAACTTTGGCGCACCCCCGAATATTAAACGCAGTAAGAAATGTGTTCCAAATTTGATTGCGTATTCTTAAATGTTTGATATTTGAATTTTATGTTTCGAACTAAAATTGCTTTTCTTTTTGATCTTCATACTTTCAAAATAGAACAGAAGAGAATAAGAAGCATTAAAGTGTTCTATTTCCAAAATAAAATGAATATGCTCTAAATTCAAACAAGGAAATATCGGAACGGGCGAAATTGTCGCGTTAACTAAATACTCGCCATAACCGAATATTAAACGCGATAAGAAATGTGTTCCTAGTTTGATTGCGTAGTTTTTAATGTTCTATATTTGAGATTGTGTTCCATCCAAACTAAAATTGTTTTTTCTCGTGCGATTTTCACATTTATCGAAAAAAGAAAACAAAGAGGTAAGGAAGCAATAGGCTTTATTCAGATACCTTTTGAAATATAGATATAATCAGATTAAAACAATACATCTTACAAAAAAAATATATTGAAAGCATCCTCAGCATAAAAGAAAAAATACAGAACAAGTACACATAATAAAGCGTCGTAAATATGAAAACATAACTTGCACGATCTTCAAGATAAAATTTTTCCGTTTCTTACTTCTAAGAAAACCTGAAGGAAAAGACATTTCTATAGCTGTTTCAAAGAAATGTAAAGGAAAAATAAAAACGGATATCACAGCTATTTTCTTTTGATTCTTGAAACAAGGTACGGACGTGCTAATTACAATGTAAAAACAAAAGTTTATCTTTCACTTTTCAATGTTAGAAAGAATATGATTTTTATGTCACATTTCTCTTATTATATTTCTTGTTTTTATTATTTTCTTAGAATTGGAAAGGAAGAAGACTTTTCTATATTTAGTTTATTAATTGAATTATACAGAGCTCTCTGCTAAGTAATACATGTTTGCAAACTACAAGAATTTCGCAACAATGATTTACTTACTTACTCCTATGGCTCAGCGACCCAAAGTATGTCTTGGCCTCCGATGCGAGAATACGCCATTTGTCCCGGTCAACAATTATTTAATCAGCACTTATTTTTTTAATAAAGTGCATACAAATTTTCAATAAATACTCCATATATTTATAAATATAAATAACAAAAGCACACTATCAGTAACACACATAAAATAAAGACTAATTAATTACATTTGAATTTAAATTCCGATAAACAAATGCATACAATTTACAATAACTGTTAGACTTTAACGATGTTAATTCGTAATCTTATCTCAATGTATTGGTATTTTAAAATACAGTTAAAATAACAATAACTGTCTTTGAAAATGCATTCGAGTACATTATTAACAAAGTGTTAGTGATACTGTAAATTTATTTGTGTTCATTTACATGAATGAAAAACAAATGATAATAAAATTGTAGAAACGAATTAGTGCAGTTTACTGCATTTATGTACTTACTTAAGAACATTTTAGTAATACTCGTAATGCTTAATTTGAATGCTAAACAAATATTGAAACATTTAGATCTCTAGTAAATTTACAGATTAGGTAATTTGCTGTATAGATATTCATTTTTAGTATAAGCAGAAATGGATTTTTTATTTTATTTTATTTTAGGTATTTGGATTCATAGATAAAATCACAAGATTAAAGCTAAAGTAGATAGAAAGGTAGTTGATGGTTTAATAAAACATAGAACACCGGTTAACGTAAGAATTGAATTAAAACTTTATATTACCGAAACGAAATCGCAGCTGTTAATTTTTAGCAGAACCTACCTACAGATATGTAAAGTTTAAGAGCAGGTTTTATTTCAGTCTACCCGTAGTTATAGGCCGTGCCTTGTTAGTGTTTCAAAGTTTTTTGTAATGTTGTTTTCCGGCAAAATTTGGAACAAAAAATGCAGATTTCGTTGGTTTGCAGATTTTGGAAACAAAAATAATACAGTTTATGCTGGGTTGCAGATTTTGTTGGTTTGTATTTTCTATCTCTAGATATTGGACCGAAACCTACAAAACAAATAAATTGTTGTATGTATTATTATGAACTGAATTGACTTGTGAATATTTTGTTGACCTGAATCCAAATGGCTAATAGCAACGGTTTACTTCGCATTTACTTATTTTATTCATTCTGATGAAAACTTTATACTTGACTTATGGCTGTCATTTTGACTTAAAGGATCTAAAGCATAACCTGATAGACGTATACGACCGTGCCTGGTTACGATTATATCGTCGATATTTAACAAAATATAATTATAAAAAAATAACTATTTCATACGTTCTTTATCGCGTGGGGCTCTCGCGAAAATTGTCCGAAAAGTGATAGGCGTCGGTATTAAACAAATGAAAGTTGAGGAAGCGTTCCAAAAACGCCACAAGCGTGCGTACGAGCGGGATTAGTACAATTAGGTCCTTAAACTGATTACTTCCTTGTAATGATAAAGAAAATTTAAACAAACATAATCTGTGGTGCGAAATTGCAAATGCGAATTTGCCTGCATGCGAATTAGTAATTGTGTATTTATGAATTAATTAATAATTTTATAATTTGGAGGAAATCACTATAGGTAATTAAATATTAGGCGGTTAATTTGGTAGGTGTTAAATGTTACCTTATTTTCATAACATTATAAACGTACAATTGATTTCTATTTAGCTTGTACAAAAGACCTTATAAAGCTTCTTTTGTTTTAGAGAATCTAAATTTAAAACACAATTCTAATTGCAACAGACGTCTGTTCTGTTCTAAATTCAAACTCAATAGAGGTTCTAACTAACCAGTTATAATTGAAATCCTCAGAATTTAGCAGAGTGACTGTTCTCTCTAACCAGATTTGAATGCTGATTACTTGGAGATGGGTTTCCGTGGTGGCGGCGGTCTGGGGACCACATCTCGTACGAAGCGCATGCGTACAAGCTTCAAACACCACCAGCTAAGGACCATGAAGTCCTACTTCGCAATCAACCACAACCCTGATGCAAAGGACTTGAAGCAACTCAGTCAGAAGACGGGACTCCCTAAGAGGGTTTTACAGGTAAATATTTCATATGACGTCATTACTTTTTCTTATAAAACTATGTTTGTATTTCCATTTTTCTAGCTGGTATCGTTTTTTAATATGTTTATATTTATGTGTGCGAATTTTGGTTATTCTATGAATTTCCACGTAGGACTCCAACATAATGTTAAGCCCTCCCAAGTCCCACCCCTATTTAACGCTCTTTATACATATAAATATACGAGATATTATTATGAAAAGAAAATAACGTTCTAATTAAATTAAATCAACGATAAAACAAAATACAATATACATAACGCTATATACTCGTATATATGATATAAATCTAATACAGAAGAATAATTTCAATCAGTACAATAATGTTTATTAACATCAAGTATTCGATATCAAATAAGTGAAAACATTCTGTCAACTGTATACGCGTAGGCAGTGACTTAATTAACATATCCACTGATCAAGATATTTCCATAAACTAAGACTAAGATTACAGGTAGATATGAACGTATTTATTAAATCTATCATCGTATAACTTTATTATTGAAATGTCGAGATAATCTGCACTTTGTTGTACTTATGGAACTAACGTAAAGTAACTAAAACGCCTAGAATTTTATTTTTTGTTTTAAAGTCAAGAAATCTCTTTTTAAAGACTAACGCACACTAGTCATCTCAGTCAACAGCTGAGATTTCTCCTTTTGCTACATTTGTATAGTTTTTAAGTTTAATTGTGTGTTTGTTTTTTATGTAGCAATAAATGTTTTTTTTACTTTACTTTTACTTTAGTCTTTATTATTCAGAACTGAGTCTCTAAAACTAGTTTGTTGGCAAAAAAGTTCAATAAAATATGGGTGGTGTTGTTTTGTGACGAAAACATGGTTTGCTGCTTCATTGAATATTGCTATAACTTCAATTTTTTTTTGCTAAAACTTCAACAATTTTCGTAACAGTTTCTACAACTTTGCTGCGGCTTCAACGATAATATCTACATTTTTTGTACATCACATTGGTGTGTGATGAGAAGAATATTAAAGGAGATTGGAGGATATACATATTAATATTTGACTAAATACTTGAAGAAAAGAAATACAGTCTAAAATCAACTAGAAAGCATGATTAATCAATCAAAGCCACGATGATGTACAGTCACGGAATGAAAAGGTTCGTCACCTTAGAGTCGGTTTTCACTTACACTAGTACTGCAAGAAACAATTATGCCAACATACCAGTGTAAGAAACAGTGGTGCTAACATTTAAATAAATACAATGACGTTTGCGATCGAATAAGGTTTTGCTTGATTTTTCTATACTTTTTTTAAACACTGCCTTGTGCGCGCGGCATATAAAATCCTCTTTGATATTTTGCAATGATGACATTGACCGATTCACAATAGTTTTAACAGAAATAATAATGGCAGGTTGAACCAACAAGAAGGTTTTAGTTTATCAAAAATCTTCATTACAAGATATTTATCCTGTCAAACAACACTGATCTGAATAATTTTGAACTTTATTATTGTGCAGTAGAACATTATTTTCCCTAACCCGAGTCTATTCTATACCATAGTTACAAAAGGTAATATGATTTCGCGACACATTATACGAATCAATTTGAAAATTGACGAACCTTTTCGTTCCGAGACTGTACCTACACGATTTTTGAATAAACAATATACATAAAAAGCCAAGAACATGCATCTAAGAACCATCAAACATTCTTCTCCATAAGAAATAAACCGAACGTTCACTCAAACAAATTAAATTAACACTTATAATTAAATTATACGAAAATATTTTTAATATTTTGTTACCGATATCGAGTTACTACGATCATGGCATGTTTGGAATAACGTTTTGTAAACATTGTGATCCGTAAGGGAGATCAAATGTTTTGATACGAGACTGAGACTTGGATGACACTAGTGTGCGCACACCTTTATTTTATACGCTACTTGTTGTGCCCCGCGGTTGCACACACTCCCATTTTATTCCGTGGGAATTTTGGGATAAAGTTAGTATACTTATGTGGAAAGTATCCTTTGTGCTATTCCTGGTTTCTTAAATTAATTATTCTAATTTTATAAATAAAATGTCCCAGATATATTATGGCTGTCTATATATAAATCTTGCTGTTCTGCCTTCGAAAAGCAAAAATAGGACGAAATCTATTTTTTTAATACCACTAAATTTCGTTTTATCTACTTTATTTTACATTTAAACTCATTGAATAAACGAAACCAAATCTCATCTTAATCCTAAAATAAACTGCATTCGTATAAAGAAACAATAAGTTCCAATCTTGATTATTATATTCAAGAAATGCAAATCAAAGACAAGCAAACCGTTGGATGTCACCGTAAAATGAATATTTTATTAAAAAAACAATATAATCCATACTAATAAGTTTAATATTATATTTGTTAAGGCTGCACATTTAAGAATCTTTTAAAATAAAAAGGTTTAAATTACTTATAACCTTTTTCGTTATCGTCTTCTAAATTGTCTATACCTACGAAAAACTAAAAAATAAAAAAGTTACTTCCTGACTTTTTGAAATTGGAAGTTTGATGTTCTTAACATAACATAACATAACATAACATAATCATTCACTACCATCATCTCATTATAGTAACTGACCCCTAACTAAGCTTCCTCTTTCCCGCAAAAAAAGCTACAGTGTAGCTAAGGGTGAAACTTCATAAATTACTTCTACACACCTAGGAATAGCACATATAGGATACTTTAGAGTCTAAAATTTGCACCAAGAGTATTATAGCAATTAGGCTTCGCGCGCGCCGTACGAATCGCGGGGCGTTGCACTTTTTAATTATCCTCATATTACATTTCTGAAATGAATTGAAAATAAAATACTAATATAGCAGATAGTCTAATAAAGATGAGAATACATCATTACTTTTAACTAATGTATATTGTTTGAAGACAGAACTCTTCAAGAGCTAAATTTGAAAATGTTCTCGATACAATATGTAAAAGAAACAATAAACCTTTTGCTTATAATAATATCAAGAAAAATAAGTCTTGTATTCCAACCAAATGACTGGAAAAATGATAATAAAAAGGAGAAATAAAATATCGAAGAAAAACGTAAAAAGAATAGTAAAGAAATAATACGAAAACATTTATTAAAAAGTACGAGTATTACGAGTATTCTCGAACGATTCATTCATTCAATACTCGTAGAATAACTTACAAGGATCTCAAGAAAGAAAAATACAATAGAAAACCCAAATATGTGATAGTATTTAAACATATAAAAACCACATTTTCTCGGCACTTATCTGAAGTACTAGACCTCGATCCTGGTAAACGTAACGTCAACGGTTCGTCTTCGGTTCGTTTGAAGTTTGACAATTTCGTGGCTTGTAAGCTTGCACTCAGGGCAAAGGTTAATTTCTCACTGATGATATTATTTAAATGAGCAGGAATAAGTGTGATGACCTTATCCAATACAGTTTTTTAAATACATGCTATCAGTCTAGATAATGTTTAAATAGGTGGGAAGAGTTATACAATAGTCGGCATTATTGTGTAAATTCTGAGAGTTAGGGTAACCCTTTTTTTCTTTTTTCTTACGGTTAAATGGAGAGACTTGAAGGCTCGTTACACAAAGTTTTATCGATCGCTTAGGACTAAAGAAAATTTTATTCATATTAGGTAATTTTGTTTAGCCGGTGCGAGTTTTTTTTTGCTTGTATAAGTAATTGTTATGGTAAATATGTGTCTGTTCCTTGGCTGAGCGACATTTTTTTATGTTTTATTTTATCGTAAGTCACGTTTAATTAAACTGATTATTGTTTAGAGTATTTTTAACTACAAGTTCCAGTTTTCTAAAGACGTCATCAACATCATCATCATCATCATCATCAGCAGCAGCAGTGATTTGGGTAAGTCTTATTATATTTATAATGTTCCGGTATTTCCATTATAATCCGGACTTGACCCTACTTCAGTGAAGTACCGTTTTCCGCCGAATCTTACAATCCTATTGAAAATAGAACCTCTTATATCTTACAATATGCCTTTACAATACAAGCAAACAACATCAAGTGGTTTCAGGAACAATACTCATGAAAACAAACTCTTCGTGACTTTACATAATACATAATAACTTACTTATATACTTGACAGTGTTTAAAATACATTGCAACAATTTAATTGCTCAATTATTTACAATTTGAAACAATTAGTAAATTGCACAGTCAAGTTCTAATCATAAAATTCCGCGAACAATTATATTTTTTAAAATGTAAAGCCTCAAATTATATTTTTTTAAATCGACAGGATGAGTGCAATTGGCGAAACGATGTTGAAAGATTTCGTATCTTACTGTAGATCCTATAGATAGAATGTCAACGGGTCGGTGTGTACTCCGTAAACGTTTCTCGGTACTTGCGTGTGGAGGGCTCCAGAAATCGTTACTTCTCGACGAATAATTGTACCGAAACGAGTCATTATACCGACCGAAAGTGGAGGCCCAGGATCTGCCGGGGTATTAAATCCCGTACCTTTTAGATTTAACCTTAAAAATATCGCGTGTTCCTATCAAATGTGGTGATTCACTAAGTATGTCTACTTAAATACAATGTTTTGTATGTGACTTGTTTTTGTTACAAAGTGTTGACGTAGAAGCCTTTTTTTTTGTAAATTGCAATAGAATATAGTAAATAAAGGAGTTTAAATAAATAGAGGAAATAAATAATTGTTAGGCAAAACTGCAAGACCTGCAAGGAAAAACTGCACAGATTACCAAATTATGTTTTTGATTACATTTATCGAAAAAGATTCAACGACGAGAAGATAATAAGCTCTTGGAAACTTAAAAAGCTTTCGATATTCGATGTGTACATATGTTTGATGCTGACTACACATCGAACAATGCGTATAAGAACCATGATTGTATGCAGATCCATTGACACATTTCTTTACTAAAACACCGTCAGTTACCCGGTGTGGACTAAATAGAAATGCACACTTCGGCCCGTTTCACCAGACCACTGTATCTCTAATTTGTTTGCAGGCGGCTTCTCTAATGTAGGCCTCTGCCCCGGCCACTTCAAAAGGTCCATTGTTTAATTATCTATGTGATTTTTGATATGTTCTATAATTTTTTATTGGAGTTACGTCATTTTTATTGATAGTAGTTTGTAATTTAAGGACTTTGGATGGCATTTGAGGGGACTTAGTTTAAGATTAGTATTAGAAGTCAAGATTTTCGATGCTGAGATAGAACATAACATAATCATTTACTATATCATCTCACTATAGTAACTGACCCCTAACTAAGTTCGTAACTTGTATTTATGGTATCAAATACGCACACAGATCAGATATGCCTTGGTTCTATTGGTTTAGCTGAATTCCCATCTGAAGATATTTTTCAAGATATTTAGATTCTGATAATTTTATACAGAAACGTACTTACGTAAGTAAGTTTGGGGTCTTAGCAGGTGCAGGCCACTAAAACGAAAAAGATAGAAATAAAAATATGCTTCAACTCCCTAATACCTCTTAAAACTTCCTCTGCCCTCGTTCAAAAAATTCTTTGAAGGAACTAACATGGTTCACTTAGATTTCGTTCCCGATTAGATCCGAAGTTAACCGAACACGGGCACGAGGGTGATGGAACCTCGTCCAATTATAAGAGGCTGAGGGCCCTCAGATACTCCGAATATTGATCCGGAATTTTTTCAAAGCAAAACTTCAGAGGCCGACGCCATTTTGGCTACAACTTTTTTTAAAAGCACGCTTCTGCGGAGTCGGTTTTAGTTTTTGTTTTAAGTTTACGATAAAATTTTTGAAACGGTTTTGTTGTTTTCGTACGGTTTTTTGTTGGAATGAAAATATTTGGTTTTACCGGTAGTTTTTGGTAGGGCTTAGTACTTTTTCTACCCGTTGCTTGAATGTAATATTTTGTAGTAAATATAGTAAGCTCAATCTGTTATTTGGTCACAACTATGAGCTAAATAAAATTGGTTTATAATCTTTTTTAGTTCCTTAAATCATTTTTCAACAGCGTGGCTTTAATGTAGCCAACAAAGTCTAAAACAATTTCAAATCGCTACCATTTTTCAGCTAACCCACTAAATAACAAGTACCTCGTTGGCTGAAACCGCAAGATTTATGTCTTTCACGTCTTTCATGTATTTAATATACTAATTGCTTTTCAAAGCAATATTCGACTTTATTGCGTTACTGATAAGGTTCTGATGCAATTAGAGAAAGCCTCAAAGGTTCGGAGCCGTGTAGGTGTTTTGAAATACTCGGAGCTGAATGATCGTTGAGTCAGTGCGGTTTACAAACCAAACCGAACGTTAACTCTGGTAAACGTTTTTTAAAATAGAAATCTTTGTGCTAACTTTCCTTCAAATAAAGGTAGATTATGATGTCGGAAAAAGAGCTAAGATTAGTGCTCATGAAACGCTGTTAGAAGTTAATATGTATGTCTTATTTTTTCTGTTTTAATTTCGCGTCCAAATTTGAAACAAAATATAAGGTAGGTATGTAAATATCTACTCAGAATCGCACATAAATCTCACAATAACAAAAATATAAAGAAGAAACTTTAAAAACAAACCCTTAAAACAGGTGCATGCTTCGCGTCTAATTGCCCCGAGCGCGGGCGCCCCTCCTAATATATAGTCATGCTGTCACCCGAATTGCTGCGCGGGCGCATTTAGAACAAACCGCGCCATATTTCTCTCCTTGCGTCTGCAATTACGTGATTTGTCACTCGATGCCTTTTTTTTTCAACCGCAACCATCTTGAAAAACGGCCCCGGTTCAAGTAGCGAGGTAATTAGCCACCTGAAAAAGTGGCTTTCCCTGTTCTCCTTTATTGTGCGATCAATCGTTGAATGCTACCGGATTTTTAACCTTTATCGATGCGATTATGTTAATCGATCCATTTATTAGAATATCGAAGTGTTTAATTTAAGCGTCCTTTTAATACTTGCCATAAAATTATTTTCTTCCACAAAAAATAAAAATGCAGGCAGTCAATAAAATATCTATAAAAATAATTGAAGATTTAAATTAATGAAGTGTTCTATTTATAAAGATATTTTCACGGTATGATCACAGGCGTTGTAAAGTTGCCTCTTGACGGCACACAAATAAATCCAACTGAGAGATTCCGCTCCAGCCCCCGCAATTAGTATCGGATGGTCACACCTCGACATTCGCCCAGATATAATTTTACTTTCTAAGTACATTTTGTGACAATAATAAACGGACGTTTCCAAAGGAATGTATACCGTGATTTTAAAGATTTAAAGTTGAATTTGAGAGGAGCGGTTGTGAGAAGATCACAATCAAACAGTCTAGTAATTAGTACGGGCGCAACGTTTTGGGATGCTCGGTTGGGCAGATAATTTCCGCCGACGTTCAAAAGGCGATCATTTGTCATTGGATGGCGCGAACCCAGACCGAGCGGACGACACACCGCGCCGTACGCACACTCACCCCTCTTAATATATTCCTATATTATTTATTTAAGGAATACAGCACTATTAATCACATCTCTACAGTTTTTATTTACGCATACGCGGAATATTTGAGCGCCTTTGATCGTGTTTAGTTTGAAATTTATTAGGGTCCGCTCACGGAGCGGTTCATGGTTAGTTAACCGAACCGATTTTTGTTGGAAAATTGTTGGTTTTAATATTTACGTGTCTCATATTTCCTGTAATTAATAAATTGGACTTTATCACAACGATCTGTAACGTGATTTTTCTTTGTATTAATTTAATTTATTTTTGTTTTAGGTAGTTACTGAGCAATTATAATTATGGAAGTTTTGTTTGGTTGTGTTCGCTTGTTATAAATTAGTACTCATTTTGTTTGTTAGAAGTGATGAAAAGTTGATAACGTTAGAAAAGAAACTTTAAATAAAAATGTTATTTACATTTTAAACTACTTAACTGTTTTTAAGAGTAACTTGTGCCGTTGTATCGTAGTACTTATTCTGACATTACGGTAATGTCATCAAATTTGACATGTAAATTGACATCCTGTGTGACGTAGGTGCACAAATTACACGTGACAGAGTGTCAAATAAAGTTCGGTTGAATAATGTTGGTCATTTGTTGCATTATAAAGCTACTAACTAACCTACGTCCTGTATTTGTGGCGTATTACTGTAATAATGTTGGAAGCTTACAGAATTGCGTTGTCATTAGGCCGATGTCGAATTATAGTCATGACAAAGGCAGCCGTTAAGTAGTGTAATTGGGATTTTATATTAGTTGGTGTTTGCTTTTGATCTTACCCGTTTTACTCATGTTATAACACCTAGTGGTAAAATATGGAAATGTGTTTTGGTTAACAAATATCCTATGGATATCCTATGGTAGAGAAAAGATGATTAGGGTTCACACCCACTTAACATTGATTTAAGTACTAATAAATCTGATTTGAGTAATAAAAAACTATTAATTATTTTTTATGAACATTCATGAACAGACTAACAGACAATGATAATACTGTTGGTTTATATACACGAAGTGTTTATATACAGACGATTAAAAAGTAAAATCAATAAGTTCAAATTATATGTTCTATCTAAAGAATATATAAATAGATTGGCTAGAACAATAACATTGAAGAGAACGTCTCTGTTAGTGTAGACATAAATAAACTTTTAATATCGTTTTGTCAATGTCTCCGTACAGCTACCGTGCGCGAGGTTAGATCGTAATCGTAATGAATAATGGTACTCTCTCATCTGTTAGGAAAAATATAAAATACATACACTACATTCAGAAAAAAACACCTTCATACAAAACACATGTTTGTGCAACGAAAAATCAAATGTCTTTACAAGAAATAAACATAAATAATGATACAAATAAATTATTCGCTCTCACTGAAAAATTGGTCAAACGATCATTCTGAATTCTCTGATGGCTCCAAAGCAAATTGAGACGTAAATTATTACAGTGAGAAGTTATTTTTAAATGATACGATGTTTATTGTGAACGGTTTACAAATGGTTTGTGCCATTGCCGAGTATATATGAGTTGTATATATAGACGTTCAGTCTCATCTATATATTGAAGTTGAGAAACGCTATCGTAATGTAATGCTTAGAAAATCTTAAGATCTTTTCATACCTTGAGGGTTACATCCAAAAAAGGTAATGTCGAATTAAGAATTTGTATAACTGCCTTCAAGAAGTAGGTTCTAGAGTAATCTAGAGCAATGATTCCCAACCTTTTTACTTCAGTTATTTAGTAGTTTATTGATATTTAATTGATCTTATAAAAATTTTCTAGTTGAATGATAGAACTGAAACAATTTAAACGTCAAAACTTTTAAAGCCGAATGAGCTGAATTGTAATAGAAAAAAAAGGTAATGCCAAATCTAAGTATGGTGATAGTGCAAGGGTCAAGTTTTGAGTAGGTACCTTTAATATCCTAAGCACTCAAACATCCGATTTAAACTTAAGACATGGTAAAAATTATTGAATAGTATCATGTCATTCATAATGAGAACATTGTATTGAGACCACCGAGTGTTATCTCAACTGTCAACGCAAGTTTTTGACATGTTGTCATCAATCGTGCGCGGACGCAACTCTCTTTAAATTCCTTAGACGGTATCTGCTATTGAACAGCTTATAGTTGTCCCATTGAAGTAGGCTCACGTCCAAAAATAAAGTAGGGTATTTAATAAATAATGTTTTTTCAATCAGTACAATTTTGACCAGTAAAATTTACTCAATCATTAGGTACTCCACTGATTACAAGAGTTGCTTGTGTTATGCTTAACACTTGATAAATGATAGATATTTTTATTTATAGACACTTTGACGTAGAGAAATGTGTTTCCATTGAGTTTACAGGTCAATTTTAATGATTATAAACAAGCAAGAAGCGATCGTCTAAATTTGGCATAAGGCAACATCCGTAGCGGCCATGACGCGGGGGGGCGGGGCCAGCCGTGCGGACGCGCGCTATTGGCCGTAAGATTCGCGCGTTGTGGGATCATTCTACGTTTGATTATTCCAATTTCAACTTATAGCGGTTCGATCGCCGCCGGATTCTATCACTATCCATGATCGTTTCATTTAAATATTCCATATTCGAATTTCAAGTACCGGCTACCGGCGACGGTAAATTCGAAATTTCTCTTTTCGAAAAGCTACTCGATGTAATGTTATTTATTTATTGAGTTGCAGGCACAGAGATAATTTGGCGTGTAGTGCAATTAATTTAACAAGTAACAAGAAGCTGGAATGTTGCGCGTGAGTCGGGCGGCGACAGCACGCGTCACGCACCGCGGCTCGCGCCCACTTGCATCGTGCTAATCTCGTTAATTGCAGATAAAATCTGCACTTCGGAACGCAATCCGCAACGCCAGATCCCCGGAACGCTGGCAAAAACACAGAAACATGTTGCACGAGAACCTTCACGTCAAGACTTACGCAGACACTGAGGAAACTTTAGACATTGTACACCTTTCTTAGTTTTAACTCAATGCGAAAAATGTCGTAGCGATTTACTGTATCTTTGCCTTTTATGTATCAAAGGGTACGTTTATTATTTCGACCTTGTTCCAAACCATATTATAAGGCTGTGCGATCCCAACCCAAGTCTAGTGAATCATTCTAACCTTGAAGTTTTTGTTCCCAGGTATGGTTCCAGAACGCGCGGGCGAAATGGCGGCGCATGGTGACAAAACAAGAAAACAAAATGACCGACAAATGTTCCCCGGACGCGTCGCTGGAGATGGATCTGTACCACGGCCCGATGGGCTCCATCCAGTCCCTGCCCTCTCACAGCCCCCCCTACAGCGTCATGGGGGGACCTCCGAGCCCAAACTCTATGGAGTGTCCATAGCCACAATTTTGCGCTTTATGAGCGCCACAATACGGGAATGGATTCTAAAATATGCTCCAGTATACGTTAACTGTTAGTTGAGCAAAGTGAAAGGAAGGCTTACGTTCGGTATATTGTGACTCGTATTAAGATCATGGTTGTGCTAAGTGTGGACTGGACTTAAAACTAAAAATGTTTTCGTAAAGGTGTATTACATAGTTATAAATTGATGTGAAAATAATTATTAAATTGGATAAATGAATGTAGTTATAAATAAATTATTTAATCAATAACATTTGAGTAGATGTGAAATTGTTTAAAAATAAGTGGTTTTAAAATTTATAAGATCTTCATATTCCTAATTCGAAATTTGAATTTGTGTTCGAATTTTAATTTTAAGTAAATGTCGTTTTTAATAGACCATAGTCTATTTCTATGTTTCTTTATTTTATTTTTTGAATATGTATAATATTTTCATAGCTACGAGGGGGGGTCAAAAAGTTCGCGGAACGGAGGGGAAGGGGGGTGAAATAAAATACTGTACTATTTTTCTTTTTCAATATATTCCCCCTTAAGTCGAATACATTTTTCAGATCTCTCTATTAACTTATTAATACCGTCGAAAAAAAATGATTTGTCTTTGTCCTCAAAATAGGCCGAAATCGCCGACTTGACTTCTTCATCATCGGAAAATTTCTTCCCCCGAAGCTCTTTTTTTAATTTGGGAAATAAAAAATAATCACAGGGGGCTAAGTCTGGACTATAGGGAGGATGGTTTAACATTTCGAAGCCACAGTGATGAAGGGCAGCCATCGCAACGCGGCTCTTGTGTACCGGTGCGTTGTCATGCAAAAGCAGCACACCCTTTGTCAACTTTCCCCGCCTTTTCTCCTTGATTGCTTCTTTTAATTGTCTTAGTAGATTAGCGTAGTATTCTCCCGTTATAGAAACACCCTTATCTTTATAATCTATTAATAAAATACCCTCTGTATCCCAAAAAACAGTTGCCATGATTTTTCCAGCCGATTGTGACACCCTGTATTTCTTAGGGGGGGGCTGACCCTTTTTATGCCACTGCATAGACTCTTGCTTCGACTCAGGCTCATAATGATGAACCCAAGTTTCATCTGCAGTAACAAGTCTTGCAAAAATTCCTTCCTTGTCGGCGCTACAGAGGTCTAAAAACTCCTTTGAATACTCGACGCGCAGCTGTTTCTGTGGTGGTGTGAGCATTCTTGGCACCCATCTTGCGCTGACTTTTGACATCCCAAGATTGTCGTGTAGAATATTTAAAATGGTTGTAGGTGATACTCCAACCATTTCTGCAAGTTGTTTCTTCTTCAAACGAGTATCCTCCAGTATAAGATTCTCCACTTTTTCAACGATGTTTGAGGTGGTGGCCTCAATCGGCCGTCCTGAGCGAGGGTCGTCTTCAAGAGACTCTCTGCCTTGCTTGAAAAGGCTATTCCACTTGTACACCATGGTTTTCCCAGGGCAAGAGTCCCCGTATACTGATAACATTTCTTCCAAAATTTTCTGAGGTGGTTTTCCTTGCTTAGTGAGGAACTTTATGACGGCACGAAACTCGATTTTTTCCATGTTCAAGTTTTTCTTCCGGATTCACTTGTTTGATCGACGACAGGTCAAAGGTTATTGACACAATCAGGTTCAAACTTGGCATATATACTCACAAAGAGTTGCTCATTAGTTACTACCTGCGGCAGGTCCCCCACCCCCCGCTATCCCCTCCATTCCGCGAACTTTTTGACCCCCCCTCGTAAATATTTGTACCCTCCGTCCCCATTATAAATAGATTTTTAAATCTATTCATTATTATTTTTATTATATTTTCAGCCATTATCACAATTCCTTTCTATTTACCTATATACTATCTAAATATGAAATGTAAAATATTAATTAAAATTTTAAATATTAAGGAACGTATCTATGCACTAGTTGAAATACAATATATTATTACGTACTTGTAACAAACTACTATTATCTGACTAGTTTCATAAAACTGTTTACCTTTAATATTAGGTTATAGGATAAAAAATGTTACAAAAAACATAAATTAAAGATTCGATGAACCGATGATGCTGTAAAGATTTTTTTATTAATATATACTATTTATTTATTAAATAATTTTATTTAAATATGTTAGGCTAAGCTGTAGGATACATTAAAAATTTCCATAGGATATTTCGTTTAGGATAAAATTTGTGGTAGATGATGTTGTTTAGCCGGTAAAAAATAAATAATTAATTACAAATTCATCTTTTAAATATGAAAATAACAATGTGTGGTAGTATAACATCTTTTTAAACAATATGAAGTTATTGAAATTGTAAATAGCCAGTCATTATCAGAAACCACTAAATAATGGGAGCACAGAAGTTAGGCTATACCTAAATATAAATTGCAATCGGGTAATACAAGTAAACCTAGGTTTAGGAATATAAGTCGGAATTAGATCTAAAAATTCTTTACTTCATAATGTGACCAATCTTTGGATAAAATGTTTTATACAAGTGTAACTTTCACAAATTATAAAAATATAGTTGCATATTCCAAAAAAATATCAAAATCCTTAACACATACATTTTCGAGTGTTAGCTTGTATAGTATGTATCAAAATTAAAATGTTTTCGAGTTAAAGCTTGTATAATATGGTCTAGAATAAATTTTGTTCACTTTCTAGTATTGGTACATTTAGAGCATATTTCACGATCTTCAAGTAAAATTCCGAGTAACGACTCAAAAGTTTTGTCTTTGTCATTTGATATAAAGTAAGAAAGAGACAAGACTCAGTTTACTTGGTGAGTATCTTTACTTGAATATCGTGAAATAGGTCCTTAGAAAGACAAAACAAAGTACTTATTCATATGAGTAGACTAAAGGTACAATTCCAAGACGGGCCGCAGACCGCAAACTGCAACCGCAAACTGCAAGCGACAATACTTTTTTATCGACATTTATGAAAAAGCGCGTCGCGACTGCAGGCAGCAGTGTAGCCGCGCTTAGAATCAATTTCATAGACCTAGAAGCATACGAGTAGAAACAAGTGTTGTCGCTTGCGGTCTGCGGTTGCAGTTTGCGGTCTGCGGCCCGACTTGGCATTGTACCTTAAGTACAAAGCTTATTCCGTTCTCTCATTATTCTGTGCTGTATAATACGTAACAGACAACAGACGTTATTCAATTAGTATAATTAGGTATTATTAATTTATCCGGCTTGTACCTACATGCACTTCTAGTTCCTTTGTACAATTAATTATAATAAAATAACTTACAAATAAATAATAATTAAATATTTGCTGGTATTTTTTAAAGCTATTGTGTACGTAATATATTCTCTACATTAGGATATTGAAATGAAACTACTTTAAACAGTAAGTAGGAGAATACTTGTTCGGGCTATGTAAGTGAAGGGTATAGGGAAATAAGGATATGTTATTGCATTTCTTTTTGGGAAATTTCAATTTGTCAAGTTTAAAGATAATAAGTATTTAAAGATTGATGTAAAAATCAAAGTCTCATCTTCATCTAGACCTTTTCCTATATTTTAAGCGAAAAAGATTTTAAGTTTTCAAATTCAGTGTGGTTGCTTCCTAAAGAAGTCTTAAAAATCTAGATAAATACTATTTTCTAAGATTCAATTTATAAGCGTTCCAAATTTCATTAAAATCTATTCAATTGTGAAAAGGTTTCAAACATACATTTTCAAAGATTTTCCGCATACTTCGTAATCGTGTAAAGCAGTTTTATTTCAACGTGTAGTGTTCGCGTAAATTAAATAATTCAATAAGATATTGTTAATATAAATGTTAATTAAATAAATAAACTTATTGGTGTAAATGCGATGCAAAATAGCTTTGTTAAAATACGATTTGTAGTGGTATTCTGTAACTAAGGCGTATGACATTGAATAACTTATACTTAACTAGCTGTGCCCCGCGGTTTCACACGCGTAGTTCCCCTTCCCGTGGGAATTTCGGGATGAAAATAGATGTAGGCCGATTCTCAGACCTACTGAATATGCTCACAAAATTTCATGAGAATCGGTCAAGCCGTTTCGGAGGAGTATGGCAACGAAAACTGTGACACGAGAATTTTATATATTAGAAGATGTGATTTATTGGCAATTGAAAATAGAATTGCAACTATATTTCTACTTAACTGTTTGTAGTTGGTAGACCCTATCGCCTATATCAATGGTACCATTCCCATTTTAGAGAAAAAAATGTCAGTGCACAAATTCACTATGCTAAGAGATAAAGTACGCAACGGATTTTACTACTTACAGTTTTCTGCATTAAATAGAGAGTGATTCAAGAAAAAGAAATCTTCTAGTAGATTTCCACGGGATTGGGATTTTACGCGGTTGAAACTGTGGGGTCTTATCACACAATATAAGTACTTTGAAGAATGTCAAAAGACGGAAAAGTGTGATTATGTGCACGCGCATCGCTTACAAAGTAGTTATCAGCAATGTTATACGCGTTAGTTAAAGAAAACAGTGTTTATATTTGTAATTTATTGGGACATACATATATGTATTATAGTTATAATATCATGTAATTATACCAATTACGGTAAATATTCGTAAAAATATAAAATTCTGTTAGTAAAAGTATTCCATCTGTATTTTGTTTAATTTTATTTGTTACCTGTTCCAGATAAGTAAGTTAGATTGTAAAGAATTTACTTTTGGTTTGATATAGCATCTGACTAGACAATATCAAACCAAGGGTGTGATCCAGGATGATATTTATATCCTAGGGTGTCCTCAGAATACTTAAATAACTCTATATGAAATACATACGAGTACATACCTAGTAATTAATATACTTAGGTATATAACATAACATAACATAATCATTCACTACATCTTCTCTTTATAGTAACTGACCTATGATCCATGATATATACAAGTTTCAAACTTAGTTAGTAAGTTTGAAACTTGTATATATCATGGATCATAGTATAATTCATAGCATATAAAGTCACAGGCAGTCGTAAAAATTGTGCCTCGAATAAGTTTTCTCCTACCAAGTCACTCAACATGGCTTAATATGATGATATAGCTATCAAAAACTTGTATGGAAGAAGATTTTTTTATTTTAGATAGGTTGATATTTGAGGCAGCAGTCACTTGATTTATGTGCTAAATGGAGACAGGAGAAACTCAAAAATGAATGGAATCCTTTTATTAAGTAAGTAGATAAAAATAAAGTAAAAAAAGTAAGTATTCACACTTTAAGAGAAACCTCACAAAACTAAAACACCTCACAAATCCATCACCAACATCAAAATATGACATCATCAATTACTTTACATCATATTAAATAAAAGTATAAACAATTGAAGTTTCACATTAATAATCACTAAGTAACGAGGTGGTAGTGTCCGTTTGACACCACGGCGCGTCCGAGGTGGTTCGAGCTTAAAGGTGGCCATTGACGAGTCAGTCAAACTGATCAGTTGAACTGGCGTCCATCCAAAAATGGTCGTCAGTCAGCGGAGCGATTCCAGAGAGATGGCGCGCCACAGAAATTCAACTCTGCTAAGTCACTTTTATTATTAAACGAAACGTACGTCATCGTATATAATTATTTAACAGAACGGGATGTTTGTACGTACTTATTAAAGTCGAAATCCTCGACTAGTTTCAGCCACGTCCGGTGGCCTTCATCAGGAGGAGTGCGATACGCCCGTGCCGTCGGCGTCATCAGTGCAGAGCGAGACGCCGACGGCGCGGGCGCGCGTATCGCACAGGATTTCGACTTTAATAAGTACGTACAAACATCCCGTTCTGTTAAATAATTATTATCTGCTAAGTCACGCCCACAAAAAAAACTATTTCAATAATTATAAGTTATTTCATGGAATTAATTAAAGAGCCGGAGTGACGCCAGTCAGTGGTGAAATCTAATTAGCCTAAAACTTTAGGAGTGACGCCACAGTTTTATATCTAGACTGATCAGTTCGACTGACTCGTTAATGGCCACCTTTAAGCATACTTAATTATAACAATAAATTAGTAGCCAGGACCGGTGAACGCTGGGTGGTCCAGAGGCGCGATTACCAAAAATTCTTCAAATTATCACTCCGTTATATTGCTTATAAGGTTAAAAGAATTGCGCTTTTTTACTTGCGATTTTATTTATTTTGTTGGGAAAATAGCGGAAAGAAAGACCAGTAAAAGGTAAATGTCTATTTACTTATAATTTTTTTAGAATCACAAGTCAGAGTGAGTGTAGTACTATGTAATTTAATACTTGTATAATAAGTATTCAACTATCTATCTACTATTTGCAGATATTTTTAAAGACATTTCATCATATAGGATAAAAACACAAAACTGCTATATGACGCACGACATCGCATTGTAGGAACATTCGTGTTATCATGACGCATCTGTAAAACTTGTGAATTGATTTCATCCAGTTTTTTTGTGACGTTACATTGTTTTAAATCGAATGAAAGCAAAACGTTGCAGTTTTCTGCGTTGAGAATTCAAAGCGGTTTTAGATTTTAACCCTAAAATAATTATGTAAGAATTAGTAGGTGAAATTATATAACCTTGTTCTACATACAAGTTAAAATAAACAAGCTTGTCATGTAATTATCCCGAAGGAATATTAGTATATAGAGTAACTAATGTTGCTCTTCTTATCAATTAAAGTGAGGAAATCAGTTAAGAATATACGAACAGACATTTAAATTCTATACTTTAATAATATTTATGGTATTTTGGAATAAATGATAATAATTAAAAGAGTAAAGAATAAAAAAAACAATTTAATTTATTTGTATCTCGAAGTGGTGCCAGTTTTTGGCATTTAAGAAGTGTGAACTATATGTTTGTAATCAATTAGCATCCCGCCTGTGGCTTCGCACGCAGGTTTAAAAGTTGCTCAAGACACAACCTCAGTAAAATATCCGCTTGAAAAATCTCACTGCCGGTCAATTTCTATACTTACTGGTTATGTTTCTTATGTTGGTTATCTCACATTTAATCATTCACTACATCATCTCATTATAGTAACTGACACCTAACTAAGTTCGAAACTTGTATCTAGAGTATCAGAAACTACGCATACAATCATTCACACACACACCCAGACCGAGATAAAGATTTGTGGTTCATAAGCCCACACAAGGCTCATAATATTCACCCAGCGCGGGAATCGAACCCGCTACTTTATGGATGGATGGCAGTCCGGCATGGCGACCACTCTGCCATAGAGGTCGTCAAATGTAGTGTGGCTGCAATTATGGCCTGATTACCTTACTTATACAGGGTAGGTTTACGCCCCTCGATGGTGACATTAAAACGAGCTGATGATGATGATTACACGGATTATTCGTACGAAATGTTAGTTGTATCCTTCGACTAGTTTCAGCCACAAACGGCGAAGAGATGATGCTCGCTCTTTCATCTCACTTCTGATAAAGGCCACCATATGTGAATGAAACTAGTCGAAACATTCGACCAAAATCGGTACGTAAACATAATCTGTATGAAATAAACAAGCAAATCTTTGATATTAAAAGTCGAGCAAAGTTTAATTGTGAGTAAAGGTAACAAACGAACAAACAGTTAAGTATTCGCATTAATAAGTATGGATCAAAGTTCGCATCGAGTTAACATAGTTTAGATTAAAGTAAGTTGTTAAGGAAAGTTTTACAAATGAAGTGTAATTCTTTCCTTGTTAGGAAACTTTTTCTTATAATTTTATTTTATGTATTTTTAGTTGTTATTTTTTATGTATTCGATAGCAGAATATAAATAGAAATAGATAGAAAAAATTCCGTATAAAATAATTATTGATTGAATAATTTCGATTATAATTACTCGTATAGTGGATTTTTGACGCATTTTTGCACAAATCGTGATCAATGAAGTACAAACTAACTTGAGAAATGTCTAACAAAATTTTTAACCATCACAATTTCTTTATTGTTATTGTTTTAATTACTTTAGACTTAGGGCTTATTTCACGATCTTCACGTAACGTTACTTACCAAGTATAGTTAGTTTTGTCTCTTTCTTACTTTATATTAAGTGACAAAGACAAAACTTGTGAGTGTGTAACTCGGAACTTTACTTGAAAATCGTGAAATAGGCCGATTTTATTTTCTCTGTACTGGTGTCTGGTGGTGGTGTGAATAAATGTTTTCTTTCTTTCTTTCTTTCTTTCTTTCTTTCTTTCTTTCTTTCTTTCTTTCTTTCTTTCTTTCTTTCTTTCTTTCTTTCTTTCTTAACAGTGAATGTGTTATTAGTATCTCTATCGCATCTATTTTATCATTACATCGCTAATGTGTAAAAGCTTATGTCAATAAAACATTCCCTGTATCATCCCCGTATTTGCTGTTGAGCTAATATTAAACACCAAATATGAAGGGTTGTTATGTTGGCTAACTATTAATAAAATTTATTTGTACAACATTATTTGGAGTAGGTATTAACTTTTTAATCTGGATCGGAGGGTGGTATCAGATGTTGATTTGTTACTGTTTACTTTTTGTGTTTTTATACTTAGGGCCTATTTCAATCTTCAAGTAACGTTAACTCACATGTTTTGTCTTTGTCACTTGACATAAAGTAGAGACAGAACTACGTTTACTTGGTGAGGAACGGTACTTGAAGGTCGTGAAATAGGCCCTTATTATAAAAAAATGCGTATTGGTTAGTGAAAACAACTTTATTTGGTTTCATTACAAACATGTACATTGTACGCATGTGAAACCGGGGTAGAATATAATTGTTGTTATTAATAATGCTGACGTCAGGCTATATTGGTATTGGCACTAGTCTACCAAAATGGAGATTCCGGGTTCGATATCCCGGGACAAGCGTTATCTATTATATGTATACTATATCGTTATATAGTTACTTTCCAAATATGACTTTGTTTATTCATAGGTACATGATAGGAAAAGTATAAAGATTTATTTACGAAAATAAAAGTAACCCTGTAAGGGCTAGTTCATAGACGTCCTCGATGACAGAGTGGTCACCATGCCGTAAGTTGCGGGTTCGATTCCCGCGCGGGGTGAATATTTGTGTGAATAACAAATGTTTGTCTCGGTCTAGGTGTGTGTGTGATTGAGTGTGCGCGTAGTTTCTGATACCCTAGATACAAGTTTCGAACTTAGTTAGGGGTCTGTTACTAAAATGAGATGATGCTGTGAATGCTTATTTTATGTTATGTAAGTATATATAGTATATAGTAAAAGCTTTAAGTTTTATTTGCTCTATAAGTTATTTTATGAAAACATAAAGTACTATAAACTAGTACTTGAAGCGGTTTCATTCATCGCGGAAATTCTATATATTTTCGTCAAATAAATAGGGATTTTCCATTGTAAAGTGAAGAGTACTTATGTACTTATATAATTATTTATAGATACATTTGTACAACGTTTCCTTTTTCAAGAGTTCCGACTGGTAAGTCAAGATGTCTTGTCTCAGAAATACTCGGTTAATTATAATGGGATTGTTGCTTCAATTATATAATAGGAAGCTTTATAGTAGTTGGTGATTTTATTAGCTAAAATTCTTATACGGAAGAGTAAGGGCCTATTTCACAATCTTCAAGTAAGTTACTCACCAAGTAAATTGAGTGTGTCTCTTTCTTACTTTATATCAAGTGACAAAGACAAAACTTGTGAGTTATTACTCGGAACTTTACTTGAAGATCATGAAATAGGCCTTAAGGGTCAAAAAGTATCCATCTCTTTGAACCTTTATCCCATGTCAAATTGGGGTCACCTGTCAGTTTGACCAGAATTAAAAAAAATGTTCCGTAATAATGGGGGGATATCCTATATGATATGACATAGGATACTTTTTATCCCAAAATAGCTAACGAGAAGGGTCACATAATGGTTATTTCCTTAATTAAAAATGACAAATAATCACAAATTTGTTGTTGGCAAAGGATAATAAAAGGACAAGGAAGAGGTGGGGAAGAAGGGTTCATTGTGCGAAAATACAGTAGCTTGAGCTACGAGTATATCCACAACGATATATAAGTTATACGAGTATTATATAACATTTTTTTTTGTCAACCTATAGTGTCCCACTGCTGGGCAAAGGTCTCCCCCAAACATTTCCAACCATCCCTATCCTTCGCAGTGTCCCACCAGCTACTGTCGAAGGTTGTAAGATTATTATACAGGGTGGCGCAATAGAACGTGCATTTTTAAAATAATTATTAAAAAATAAATACAAAAGGTATAGTTAAAATAAAACTAAGCAATTATTAAGTGATAACTGAAGTTTATTTTTTAAAAATAACATCATCTAAATGATGACCCTCTCTACGTTGGCACTCCTCTAACCGCAAACGGAAATTACCGAAAACTTTCTTAAGTAGTGCTGGTGTGATTGCTGCCATTTCACCACGAATATTCTCCTTGAGCTGACTGATGTTTCTCGGATTATTGGTGTAGACTTTGTGTTTGAGGTATCCCCACAAAAAAAAGTCAGGAGGCGTCAAGTCTGGACTGCGCGGAGGCCATGGGATATCACCTCTTTTCGAAATCAGTTTGCCAGGGAACATCTGCTTCACAACCGCCATGGAGTCATTTGATGTGTGACTGGTAGCTCCGTCTTGTTGGAACCAAGTCCTAGAGTTCTTTATTCTTGAATTTTCAAGTTCTGGGGCCAAAAAACCTTCCAACATCGCAACATAGCGTTCGGTATTAACAGTGATGTTTTGCCCACGTGCGTTTTCAAAAAAATAAGGACCAATTATTCCTTTGGCAGATATTGCGGCCCAAACTGTCACTTTAGGGCTATGTAACGGTTTTTGATGTTTGAGTCTGGGATTTTCACTATTCCAATAACGACAATTTTGGCGGTTTACGAACCCATTCATATGAAAATGTGCCTCATCAGAGAAAAGGATGTTTTCAAAATTTGAAAACCGATTGAGCATTTCATTAGCAAATGTGAGCCGTGCTATGAAGTCAGAGTCTTTCAATTCTTGAGTTAATTGCAGCTTGTATGGATGCAATTTAAGATCCAAGTTTAAAATTCGTAGCAAACTTCGTCGCGATATGTTTAGGACAGACGATCTCTTGCGAGTAGACATTTGTGGATCTTCACGTACCGACTGCTTAACACTCTCAATATTGTCTTCGGTCCTAGATGTGCGTGGACGACCTTTCGCGTGTGGTTTAAACGTCGATCCAGTCTCTTCAAAACGCTTTATCCAGATTTTAATTAAATTAGCACTCGGAGCCTCCCTAATTTGCCGTACACCATACTCAGAACAAAATAGTCGCCTGACAACTACGTACGAACGAGAGTTTTCGTAAAATGCGCGCACGCAAAATGCGCGACGCTTCCCGTCGAAGTGACTCATAGTGACTAAAACTTTATGAACCGCGCTACCCAACGATATCGGTCTCCCCCCGCCCACGCCCCTTCTACCACGCAAAAAAAGATGATGCAATATGCACGTTCTATTGCGCCACCCTGTATTACTGTGGATATTCTTCGACGACTTCGATGGCAGAGTGGTCTCCATGCCGGACTGCCATCCGTAAGGTAGCGGGTTCGATTCCCGTGCGGGGTGAATATTTCTGTGAACCACAAATGTTTGTCTCGGTCTGGGTGTGTGTGTGTGTGTGAATTAGTGTGTTTGTAGTTTCTGATACCCTAGATACAAGTTACGAACTTAGGGGTCAGTTGTTACTATAATGAGATGATGTAGTGAATGATTATGTTATAAAAAAGTGTTGTACTTCCAGTCTATGTTCGAACAGCCCTAATTATTTGCCAAAATATTTTTAATCTTAAGAAACAAAAATGTTTAATGTCCATATTTTGAACACATAAATTACATATTTGTGATGATGAATGAATGATAAAGATACATGACAGGGATGACATCGATTTGTTCAGAGGTTTTTAACACTCAAAGGAAATGACTAACATACATAATATACCCAAAAGATTTTACCAAGAACTGTTTAAAACAAAAACAAAAGCAACCTTCCGAAACCAGAAAGCTTTCCCGTTATATGCCTAGACTCCCATCCCTTTCATTGCCATTATACTGTTGTTTTTCCGTCTCTTTTCCTCTTGAATGGACATTGGGACTGCATATTCTGTTGGACAAGTTTTTGCAATGACAAAAGTAGTTGCAAAGAGTTAAATTTGTAATGGAGTCGCGATGTTTGGTTTTAAAACCAAACAGTTGGGGACCGCTTTCTTTTACAGATGGTTAGGCATATAGTTTATTTGAAGGTGTATATTAAAAATTGTATTTTATTTGTTTCATTACAATCATAGTTATTTATTATATAACATTATTTCAAAGAGTAATTTTATCAAAGAGTGTTTACTGTTAAAGTTTCTCAGTAATTGATCTACAGTGAATTGCTGGGTTCATTAAAACTGTTTTATATTTTTTGCTATAGTTTCAAAGTTCAGGTAGTGAAGTTAAACTATCAAAGAGATGGAATGACGGACAAAACTATTTATGTACTTTTCAGTAAAGAATATTTATTTAGAAGCTAGCTGGCATGACTCCCATGGGAATTTTGGGATAAAAAGTATCCTATGTGTTATTCCTGGTTATAAGGGACGTGTGTTCCAAATTTCATATAAATCGATACAGTAGTTTTTGCTTGAAAGAGTAACAAACATACAAACTTTCGCATTTATAATATTATATAGTTGGATGTAAAGGAGTACGGAATTACGAGTATTTTATTTAAATACCTGTATTTTAAAAGTTAAATACATACTTGGTTTGGTATTTACTGCGTAAAAATATAATGGTGGTGACAGATTCACAGAATATTAACGGAAGGAAGACATCCTACTGTAATGTAGATAAAGCACATGTTTAACATAACTATTTTCGCACCGAACCAACGTCATTATGAGAACATGCTACATATGACAAAGACAAAGTCAAAATATCTAATCAGTTTATTGTGAATAATCTTCAGTAAATCCTTTTTAAATCTGAATTTTAAGGAGCTTTAATCCTTGATATCCTCTATTAACGTTTATTCATCCGCCGATTTGTGGCTCACTCGCAAGTTGACTTATCTTTGCTATTATGATAATGCCTATGATAGAGTCCATTGCAGCCTAGGTGCCTTCTATGTGGCTGATGACGTCACACTAAGGTTCACATGTGGCAGAATAGGTCCGCAGCTCTAAAAGCAAATTGGATTATAATGTTATGTCACTGTAATTAGGTTACTAGGTGAATTAAAAACACAGAATTCAGTAGGTACAGTAAATAAAAATGCAAACACAAATAATTTAAATTTATTATTATTTATTTTATCAACGCAATTAGTGAAATAAAACTGGTTTTTTATAACCAGCGTTATCATAAGCCAACGAACTCGTATGATAACGATAAATTTATCAGGAGTTTTTATGGAAATTAACATCTTATTAAAATTTTATGCGAAAATGTGTTGGTTTGCGAATACAACGTACTTTGATAAACCAAGTGGGAAAAAAGTCCGTGTTTGATTAAAAGCTACATCTTGATAGAGTTTTAAAAAGTAATTTTTCAAATAATATTTTTAAGTGTAATCAAAGAAACCACCCTAACTCCTTATAAAAGGAATCCTGGAAATATATAAATATTTCGGCTTAAACTAAATCCACTGTAAATACTACAACATTGCAAGTAACTCTACAGGAAGCAGTTACTATTCAATTAGACTTGCATTTAAGTATTTATAGCAATAAATGTAAGGGTTTCAACAACTAATGTTTATTTTATGAAAAACGGAAGCCTTTCATGACAAATTGTGCTAGTTGTAAATATATTTATTACAAGATAAGTTTGATGAATATAGGGAAGCTTTGTCCAGCAGTGGATCAATAGAAGTAAAAAAAAATATCAAAATTAAGTTTTTTTTCTCATACTATGCACATTTATTTGTTCATAGAATTTTATACTTTCATACGTTTCTTCTTTTTCCGAACCTTTATCCCATGTCTATTTTGGGGTCGGTTTTCAGTTTAACCAGATTTGGCGGAATGTCAGTATTTTATGTGAAGCGACTGCCATCAGACCTTCACAACCCAGAGGGCTATACGACATTCTTGGTTAAACTGAATGTTAGACTTTTGAGGGCTCTAACTACCCGTAACGACTGTCGAAGATGTTAGTACGACAACCGGGACCGACGGCTTTACGTGCCCTCCGAAGCACGGAAACGCTCATGAAATTAAAAGTCATTTTTAGTAATGACCCATCACAGTCATGACGGTGCCAGACGTTGCTTAACCGCACGGATCACAAGTGATCCGCGGGTAGCACTGGGACGTTTATTATTATAAAAATATTTACCGTTCTTCTAGAATCTAGAACAAAGTATTCATATAACGTCATTAAGGTTCAAATTATAAAACCGAGTCGTTAACTTTGTTGGTGTGTATCGTTTTTGTGCGCAAGCGCATATAAATCATGTTAATATTAAATGTTGCGTGCAGTTTTAAGCTTTCGGGCGGCGTGGTGTCATATGTCGTGTGAAGTGACACGCGGACGGAGGAACGATGTTATTATAGTTATTTATTTTTGGTTTGTGTTAAAATGTTGAGGTTACTGTCAATAAATAGGGTTAAGTTCCTTAAAATGTGGATGTTTAAGTTGCTTGTAATTTTGTTACTCTGTTGTACAATGAAACTCAAAACATTATTTGCATACGAGTATTTCTTTGAATTAGTCATGACGATAGTTAAAATATAACATAACATAATAACATAATCATTCACTACATCATCTCATTATAATAACTGACCCCTAACTAAGCTCGAAGCTTGTATCTAGAGTATCAGAAACTACGCACACACTCATTCACACACACACCCAGACCGAGACAAACATTTGTGGTTCACACAAATATTCACCCCGCACGGGAATCGAACCCGCAACCTTACAGATGGCAGTTCGGCATGGTGACCACTCTGCCATCGAGGTCGTCAATGAAATGACGACGAGGTCAATGTGACAATTCGTATTAACTTCGTCGTGTTGTCATACCGATTAGAACCTTCAAAAATGAAACAAAGATATAACACGTACAAAGGATTCAAACTGGAGAGGTAATTGTGGAAAACTACCCTCTTACAAGTATTGTAAATACAATAGTATCACAAACAATGTACGAGTAATACTATCTTCTTCAATTATAACGTACTTCTAATTGTTCTATCGCAATCCAATCCACTATTATAAATTCGAAAGTAACTCGGTCTGTCTTTTACCTTTTCACGGCTAAACTACTGAACCGATTGACTTGAAATTTGGTACAGGGGTAGCTAATGGTCCGGAGAAGAACATAAGCTAGCTTTTATCCCCACGGGATCGGGAACTACGCGGGTGAAACCGCGGGGCACAGCTAGTTAGACTATACCTACGTGTTACGTGTAATAGTGAAAGATGTAGGAAAAATACCTCTCTCACTGATGATATTAGTATAGTGAGGAGGATATCTAAAGTATGTGAAATACTTTACATATTTAATTTTATTCTAACATTTAAGTCTAGTGTCCAAATATTATTATTATATATTTTATTTTGATAGCAACGAGAACTTCCTGGCTGAAACCGCAGGGCGGTACTAGGCTATATCCCGTGACGAAACAATCCACTAGGACAGCTATCACTGCGCCGGCGTGCTACAAAGCGCCGTCAGCAAAAAACTAGTACACAAATAGGTCGTGGCCCCACAGACTGCCGCTTCCGGGGCCAAATCGACCGAAACGGGGGCAAAAACGTATGCGGTGTAGGGGAAACGGTTTTGTGAACCGTACCTTTCTTATAACAAATACTTTAAATGTTTAACTGGATTTTGTTTTCAGAGATTTTAAATAAATAATAAATAAATAAATAATAAATAAATAAATCCTTTATTGTTATAATTACAAGTCAAATTTCAATAAAGCCCTATCATCTGAAGTAGCTTGCGCTGTATATCAGATAATAGTTCCTTCCCAATTATCACATTAAATCTTAATAACTATAAACAATTGAATTATTCTAAGATCTAAATAATAAGAAATAAAAATCACATAACATTTTGGAAAAAAAGTGAATATAATTTTGTAGCAAGTGGGATTACTTGATCATGGTGATCATATAATTATGCTATCATAGGTTGTGAGTTGATCGTGGTAGTGATCATACATATTTGCTTTCATGGGTTGTGAGATCAATTCCTGTTCAATGCAATAATAATTGTGTGTACAAGCATGGCTTAACTATTTGTTACGACTTTTTTGGAAATATGCAAATAAAGCTGTGTTTATAGTCACTAACACTTTTAAATTTTTTCTCACACTCACATATAATTTCAAATTTTCTAAGGTATTTTAATTTGGTAAATGCTTAGTTTAGATCAATTATTACTTGACTCTCTGAAGTATAATAAATGACTTAAAATTGCAATCAAATTATTATAAGAACAGTATCCAGATAAACAGGATATCTTATATTTACGCTTCCTTCGTAGTTCCTGTAGAAAGTCATTCACCTCCAGGTTATCACCCTGAACATCCTTTCTAAGTATCAGAACTTTCTAGAACCTGCAACATCGAGAACACTTATAGAAATCTACAAATGATAACAATAAACAGAAAAATATTAAAAGGAATATTTCTCAAGAACTTATGTAACAGAAACATGGTATTATACAGGAAAACGGCCAAGTGTAGTCTAGTTTCCTAACCGGGTTCAGTATAAGATAACTGAAGTTTAAACTTTGAAAAATAAAGCAATAATTAATTAATTGTCAACTGTAAGCATCTAGGAACAAAGCTGAGAGTGAACTTGTTTCTAGTGGATGCTCTAGGAGCTAGATACATTTATTCAGCTCCATTCAGCGTTTTTTCCATACAAAACAACGATGTTGTATGGAAACGGTTCAGCTGTATAGATGCGTACTGTTATACCGAATTTTGGGATAGTTTTAAAAAAAGAACTATTTTTTAATAAACACAAATTATAATTGATATAGACAACTGTTCCGAAAGAGGGATGGATGCAGACTGATTTCTACTTACAACTCAAAGAATGATTAGTACTCTGATGGTCAAAGTCAAAGTCAAAAATCATTTAATCAGTTTGAGGCCTTAACTGATTAAATGATTTTTGACTTTGATGAGGCACTTATGAACGTCAAAATTGATTCTACCACCGATTCGGAAATTGCATCAGCCGAGAAGAATCGGCAAGAAACTCGTGCTGATATTTTTTATAATAAAATAAAATATAAACAGTACCTTAAAACTAGTTCAATGTCATAGATAAAAAAAAGAAAACAAATAATGAAATCTATAAATATAGAAAAATACTTATATGTACCTATATAATCAAAAAGTAGCATGTTGAGGTTGTGGGTGCAGAAATTTAAATCCAGACATCCCGGTCATTGATGTAGTCCGTAACCTTATAATATGCTTTGCTTGTCAAAATTTTTTGAACGTGTGATCTAAACCTTCCTGGATGGATGTAACAGTACGCTGAATGGAGCTGAATAAATGTGTCTAGTCCCTTATACATCTTGTCCAATGCCTGATGGTCTAAAATTGGTTCTAAAAATTAAGCCACGTTTAAAAAACAGCAAGCATGAAAGGTTTTTGTTTTTCAAACATGGCTTAGCTTGTTTGACCTAGGAATTGAGCCCTGGGTTTCACATTCACGCTACATGTCCACTAGACTGCTTCCTTTAGTCGGTAAATGTTATATTCATTACATAAAAAAGACCACCAAAACAAATACCATAAAAAAGCTTATTACACTATAGTAGATTACTTAAATAATAAAATCGTTTGGAAATGAATTGCTCTTTTGATATCTCTTATTATTTTCATTATGTACACATATTTTTATTTTATGAATACAATCACAACAAAAAAAGACAACCCCACCGAGTTTCTTGTTAGTTCTTCTCAGTAGTGGGCGCGTAGTGAACTAACAATCAAATCAATTTAGTTTAAGTTTTGACGATTATAAGTTATTGTATCAATCCTTGATAATATAGATATTTTGAATTTATTTTTAAAGCTTTCTTAAGAAAAATGACGGATGAGAAAGTGATCCAATAAAAAACGATATTTATTATGTTTTTCTTTTCGCAATACAGAACCCTAAAAAGATGTGTAGAAATATATTTTCTTGGAAATTAAGTACACGTGCTTGCATTTTCACGGGAAGAAAATATCTTTAGAAATTTTATATAAGCAATACGTAGCGAGCTACAAGAGAAATTATGGAAAATATTTTCTGAGATGTTACATATAATATTTGTGTGACCTTTTATCTTCTTTTAAAGGAACGTGCGAACGTACAAATGAAATTCTCGTAAATATATGTATATACTAATAAAGAGAGAATACCAAATTTAGATTTATCGACGACTAGTCCCGCACGCAGTTTCACTTTGTGTAAATTCTGATCCCGATAAAAGAAAAACAGTATTTCATACATAGAAGTTTTTGCGTGAAAGATATTAAAAAACAAACAGTATTTCATATATAGAGATTTTTGCGTGAAAGATATTTATAAACCATCATCCATCCATACAACCATAGTTACTCATTATTATACTATGCCATAGACAAAAATACAAAGTTTTGCATATCTATACTTATAATATTATAAAGAGGAAAGATTTGTTTGTTTGTTTGTAATGAATAGGCTCCGAAACTACGGGACCGATTTCAAAAATTCTTTCACTAATGAAAAGCTAATTTATCAGTGCGTGACATAGGCTATATTTTATCCCCGTAATCCCACGGGAACGGGAACTACGCGGGTGAAACCGCGGGGAGCTACTAGTCTATTACATATTTCTAATATCCATTCATCTATAACAACCTTCGTACATATTACACTTAAAATCATTATAACTTTACATTCTAGGATAACATTAAAGTTTTGCGACAAGAATAGGACTTCTAAGACGTAAGCTCAATAACATAAATAAATACGTATCTTACGAAGAAATTGTAAATAAGTCGTGTTTTTTAAGGATAATGTTTTTAGCCAAGAAATGTTGGAGTAGTCTTCTATAGCCAATCAAGTAGGAATGTCGTAACGAGATACTGGTAAGAAATAATCAATTTAGTTTTGTATCAATCGGTAAAAACGTAGGAAGTCTCCATTGACGAGTCAGTTTAACTGATCAGTTGAACTGGCGTCCATCCAAAAATGGTCGTCAATCACCGGAGTGATTCCCAGATTCCAGTGGGGAAATCTAGTTGGCCTAAAACTTGGAGTGACGCCGCAGTTTTATGTCGGAACTGATCAGTTCAACTGACTCGTTAATGGCCACCTTAAGGAAGTGGCACTAGAAAAATGTTGCATATATTGTGCGGCGCCATCGCAAGGGATGGTAAAGCTGGTTATGTATTTTGTATCGTCATTGTATTGTAATTTTATACATCGTTGTAATTTATTATTTGTAGTACTAATTGTAGGAGTGTTACTAATTATCCTGTAAGATCGTTTTGGTATGAACTAAGTTACTTACGTTATTTCTTCACTAAAAGAAAGTGATATTTATTCTACTTTTACTATAAAAGTGTATGTATAAATACTGAATAAAAATTATTCTATTCTATTCGATGTTCTTGCAGCGAAGGAAAACGTCGTGAAGCGAAGAAATTCTAAGGTTGTGAAGTCGACCTAATCGCCCTAATTAAGGGTAGGCGAGCCACTTGGTGGGGACATATATGGGCTGATGATGATGATGAAAAAAAACGTAATTAAAAACCGAGGCAAATTGATATGGCTAGTTTTGAACAAAATCAGTCATAGAATAAATACAACATTACCTACATATAAATAATCATTTAACAAATCGCATTAAATATTGGGTACTAGCTGTGCCCCGCGGTTTCACCCGCGTAGTTCCCGATCCCGTGAGAATTTTGGGATAAAATATCCTATGTTCTTTCCCGGACTATAAGCTACCCCTGTACCAAATTTCAAGTCAATCGGTTCAGTAGTTTGGACGTGAAAAGGTAACAGACAGACAGACAGAGTTACTTTCGTATTTATAATATTAGTAAGGAGTAAGGATTTTTTGTGAAACCTTTTCCCTAATATTGTGACGTAGGTATCAGGAGATCGTTATCGTGAGATGGGACCGGGTTCGATTCAACATGTTGACACCATTTGAATGATACATTCAAATACAGTTTTTGACAAGTTTTAACGGTTTACCTAATAAAATTATTTATAATAATAAAATAATTTATTATAAAAAAATTGAGATTAATTATTAAAAAAAATATAAATCTTATACTTAATCCATTTCAATTATTAACTATTATAATTTGTCTCCCGATTTCTTCAACATTTTGAATAATATGAAAAAAATGATTTATTGCATTTTTTTCTTCGCAAAACAATATCAAACAGATAAAGCTTATAAAATTTTCAATGAAGTGTCAATTGACCACATTCTCTTTCAGGGGTTGTAACAGAAAAGCGACATTGTCTAGAATTTCTTTGCAAGGGAAAATAGCCTTTATTTAAATCTAAGGAAGGTTCACCATTTTACAGAGATATTAGGGGTGAATGCGAATTATAACTACCTAAATCTAGTTGTTTGTGTACATACGGGCAAAAATTCTCGATTAACCGTTTTTGTTTGGTTTATTTCTAATTAATTATCCGTCTCACTTTGTTAAATTTTATTCTATTTGGATAATTTCTAATTAATCATCCTAAGCTGTCTTTAGACTAGCTGTGCCTGGTGTGTGGTGTTATTCGCGTTAATTACTAACACTTCGATCCCATTGGTAGTTGTAGTTAGACTTTCAAGGGTTCTACAACTTATACTATTAATAATACATAAGATACTTTTTATCTCACTTTTTATCCCAAAATTACTACGGGTTAAGGTTCCACGCGGGTAAAACCGCGAAGCACAGCTAGTTTTTATAATAATGTACATTAAGTGATAGGGGTGGCTCACCTTCAAATGTAAGACAAAATAACATTTACCGGGTCAGATAGTAAAAGAACTAAAATGAAATAAATTCACCGCGTTTTTCATCTCCGTATAATCCCAATAAAGTTTCTTAACGAATACAAGCCGAAATGTTCTCTATGCCTTTCAGATAGAGGTTATTATACCCAATCATGATTAACAATAGTATTATTTGAGCAGACACGTGGCAGAGCCAGCGCCCTCTCCCGCCCCTATTATATTTGGGGTCAAAAACAAGCCAGAACTCACGTATATTTGAAAAAAAAAACAAAAGAACTCAGTTCTTGGGAAATAGTCGAATGGGTTTTCAAAGGTATTGTATTTTTTTATTTCAAATACTTTTTGTTCTCCATTTTTCCCGCGGTTAAGCGTGGGTGAAAACTTTGTTGATTTTTTATTTTAAATATGAATTAAGATTGCGAAATAAAGAATATTAGAACATTTTACAATAATAAGAACATTTTTATTTTAGCTGTCTTCTAGAAACATACTTAGTATCATGCTAAATATTACTGTGCGTAATACGACTATAACATAGCACAGCTAATCAATACTTTTCCAAAAAATGTCCACACACCTGTTCTCGTGTTTAATTCACCAACTTTTCCTAGAATTTGACACTAAGACCCCCTCTCTCACTGATAAATATTAGTACGATGAGAAGTACAGTGGTCTTTAGCATTATGTAATACCAGCAGCGCCCCGCGGTTGCACCCGCGTAGTTCCCGTTCTCGTGGGAATTTCGGGATAAAAAGTATCCTATGTGTTATTCTGATGTATAAGCTAAATTATTGTAAAGTTTCATTAAAATCCATTCAGTAGTTTTTGCGTGAAAGAGGAACAAACATCTATACATCCAGACTCACAAACATTCGGCTTCGTAATATTAGTAGGATGTATGATATAAATACGAACATCATCGTCCATCGATGTTTCTTTTTATAAAGGAATAAAGCTTCCAATACAAGTTAACAGTAATATTTCCAAATATTAAACATTAAAGGGCTGTGACCGCGCGCGGGTGCTCCCGTGCGCTCCTAATTGTACAGAATACACCTGCGACTACGAAACTAACAATAAATTAAGTCCATTACAAACCAGTCAATGGATATAATCCAATTTATTTATTATTAGCATCAATTCACCGGTCGAGATACGCGCAGGTGTTTTATACAATTTCAATTAATGCTCATTGATTTCTCGGAAACTTTGATTGAAGGGTTCCGAAAAAAACAAGCAAGAATAAAATATTGATTAACAAACATAAATATTCAGTCAATAGTTAAAAGTAAACTTTATTAGTCAAATCCGACCCTTATTAACATCAAAAATCCTTTCATCGCATTAGATCAAATAACAAACGTATAAAAAATAGCGAATATTATGCCGAATAAACATGTTAAATCATGTAAAAACAAATATAGGGTTTGTGGGTGGTTCGCACGCGGCGGCACGCGGCGTGTGCGCCCTTAGTGCGTGATGCGGAATGGGCCATTGTGGAGCGAGTACCAAGCGCCGAATACCAGCTCGGTAATGAGCGCGTGCCTCGCCGGGACCCGTGAAATCATAAGGACTTCCTACTGGGCATTCGACTATTGAACACACGATTCTGTATGGGAAAACGGATAAGTTACGTGTTATATCAACCTTTTGATAATGCTCTATAGTTTTTGACTGAATATAATGGCGTAGGAAATCATTAGATGTGTATTACTACGTAAAATTTTTTTCTATAAAATATTTTTGAAAATATGTCGTAACTTAATTTTCTATTGTTCTCTTTCATTTATTGATTTTAGTACTTAATTATTAAATAAAAAATAATCCTAGGAAAAGTTGTAAGCATCAACTTGAAAATGTCCTCCGTTTTCCCACCCACATTTTGTTATAATTGTGTCCCAATTAATGACACTTAAAATTGTATAATTAATGACTAAAATAATTGCAAATTCCTCGTCGAATTCCTTAGTATATTATGCTTATGTATAATGTCCAATAAATCAATGATATTATCCAGAAATAACCAATCAAACTCTCCCATTATTTCATTTAAACACAAAATTAATCTGAAATTGTTAACTATTGCCGAACTTCGCAGTTGTACTTAACAATTTAAGTTCTAACTCCTTGCAATAAAGTTAGTTATAGGTTAGCAAGTTAAGAGTTAGAACTGTATTTCTGCTTATAATGGCACATTGCATTGGCTTGCATATTTGATGTATAGTTCAACAAGTTTTGTGGTCTACCGGAGTTTCTGTACATCGTGTGTGTAGGTTTGAAGTACTAATACAAACTGCTTTAACTATAACTAGAAACTTGAATAGGAAACTTTTAATATTGCTGACTGAGAACCAAGTTTATCTGTTACCTTCCGTTTCTATACCATGTGGATTTTGATAGAGTTATGATATTCAAACTGCATTGCTAGCAAAGAACTTATCCAGGAATATACTTAGTTTCCAAACCTGTAACAGTCTGAACACAGAATACTAGAATAGAACTTTAAATTCAAATATGAGTTACGTAACTACCAGTCAAAGTTCACAAACTGTCGATATAAATTAATAAATTATAAGTATAACAGTCAACAATAAACCCATCGATTGTTGTCTAAAAAAACAATTTAGTGGTCGGACCGACAACGAAACCAACTCCGCTATTAACCTTTTAAAATAGCCTGTTTATATCAATCGAATCACATATCACTAATCCCTGATCCGATTACATATTTTTTATAGAATAATAATAATAAAACCGCTGCTAATAGCCACGTGTTGTGAAATAATAATGCTTGATAATGAATAAGACACGTGGCATGCGTACGTCCGTAACGAGAGTGCCAGCGACCGCATACGTGGACCGTTTGTGCATCTCAAACGCACTATGAGATTGATTGTACAAATATCTTTTGATTATTTTGCAAATAGAAATAAAAAAATAGGAAAAATAGAGAGAATTTAGGCAAAGTTACAAAAATCTAGCCATATTTTTTGTTGAATTTTTACTCGAATGTGTGTATGTTGTTACTATTAATACTCGTAGTAGATTTTGGAATAGGTTTACAAGATTGTTATTATTAAATTAATCCACGATAGAGACATTTTTATTGTTTTATACGAGGTTCGTTAACATATTGACGAAAGTAACCATAAATGGTTGAATCTATTTGAGTGATTCGACTAAAATCGCTACGTTCGCAAAACCCGTAGCAAATGTTCACGGTAAGAAGGCAAATCGGTGCTACAAAAGTCTTGGGTCGTTTTTATTTTATAACTACCTACCTGTACAAGTGTACATTCTGTGCTTAAGATTCTAATACTAGAATTGAGTAACAAAATACTTACTAATTATTATTATTATTTTAATATTGTTTGAATCTTTGATGCTGAACGAAAAAGCTCAGTTATTAGTTGAAGACAATGTCATAAGACTTTTAACACTTTATTTATGATTCACTTTTCGATTCGTGGAGTCGATTAATCAAATATAGTCACCTGCCTCTTCAGTTTATTTTGGTTTTATGTTTGGTGTCAAAACTCTTAATCCATTGCGTTAAAGGCCATGATCGATTGTCATTCGAAACTTATTGAAAGGGTAGGGTTGGGCCATGAAATATGCGGTACGTGGTTTTTTAAAAATGAAGATATATACAAATCAATGTTTAAAGTTAATATTTTTTTGTGAATATTTGCTGAGGCACAGTGACAATTGCAATCGAAAAATTATTATTTTTTTAGTATAGTTTTAAACGTACACACATCAAAAGTGTCTAGGGATCAAGCATTTTTATGCGGATTTCTTGAGATTGAGATGTGGCTTTGTAATAAATTTATGATTTTATAAATTTATATGGATCCTTTTTGGTGCATTTCATAATTTGAATCAGGAACTGTGAATCAAATTCGAGTAAAAGATGAAAATCAGCTGTCAATATTTTCCCTATAAAAACATACAACGCATTGAAGACATTATTAGTGCTACTGTTTCCCTACTACTGATTAAAACCAACGTTATTATGGAGCGGCGACGTCATTTAAGCAGGGAAGAAATGCTCAGAGCCGTGGGAATGATAGAAGCTGGTTCCCGGCAACGTACTGTGGCTTTAACTCTGAATACAAGTCAGAGTGTTATCAGTCGACTTTGGACACGTTACCGAAGCACTGGTACCGTGGCTGAGCGCCATGGAGGACGGTATCGCTGCACCACACGGAGACAAGACCGATACATTCAAATCTTAACTCGAAGAGCTCCAACAATAACCGCCATGATGTTAGCCGTGCGGCTTCATCACTCTTCAGGGAACTTAATTAGCGACCAAACAGTCAGAAACCGCTTGCATGAAGTGAACCTTCATTCCCGAAGACCGCTACGGGTACCACCTATAGCAATGCACAATCGTAGGATTCGATATCAATGGGCTCTTGAACACAGAAATTGGGCAGAAGAACAATGGCGTTTCGTGTGCTTTTCTGATGAGTCTCGTTTTGGTATGAGACCGGATACAAGACGTATACGACACTGGAGAACCCCTGGACGCCAACAGCGATTAAAATCCTGCCAGGAAGTCCATCCTTATAGTGGTGGAACCGTCATGGTATGGGCGGGTATTTGGATCGGCGGAAGAACTGAGTTGATTTGGATCAGAGGCAACCTCAACGCTCAAATTTATGCTGAGACGATTGTATCAGACGTCATCGTTCCTCTACAAGTGCAAATCGGTCCCTTATTTCAGTTAATGCATGATAATGCACGACCGCACACCGCAAGAGTTGTAAGACAGACTCTCGCCGCAGCTAACATCAATGTCCTGCCCTGGCCTGCTCAGTCGCCAGACTTGAACCCGATTGAGCATGCATGGGATATGCTACAGAGAAGAGCTCTGCCGAATATGGAGGGTATCCAGTCGCAAGAAGACCTTTTTTTGTTGTTGCAACGAACATGGGCGGCCATTCCACAGCGTGATTTGGATGAACTCATTTTGAGTATGACAAACCGATGTTCTTGTGTTGTTAGTGTTCGCGGTAGAAACACGGATTATTAATTGTTTAAGTTACCCAATAAAATTTTAAAGAAAACTGTTATTTCAGTCTTTTTTTCGAACTTTAATGTTAGTGGTTCAAATGTCAAAAATCCCTTTATTAGGAAAATGGCAAATTTCTTTATTAATGCAAAGGTGACTTGGTTTATCGTTACTGTGACAAACGAAAACACTTTATTTGATGAATCCTTAAAGAAAATTTTAATTAATATCAATCAGGAGAAAAGTTATTGCAAAAATATATGTTGATCCCTAGACACTTTTGATGTGTGTATATTTTAACTACTTTTTAAACTACATACTACTTACTATTAGTACTGTATCTTCAATAATATACCAAAACATGTTGCAATCAAAACAAAACAAATAATTAATTAATCAGTAATCATATTACAATTATTTGCTAATAACCATTTTGTTATAACCTCAGAAATATTATACCCGGAAAGGGGACAAGGGTCACACTGTTTTTTGACGGCATCACAGGAAAAGCCGATGAGATGAGAATAAAAACCATAATATACTTACTCAAATAAGAAAACAGTAGGTATTTATTAGTAGCAAGTATGAAATTATTTAGGCCTATATTTTAATAATTGGGATATATAAATATGGGGATAAAATGAATCACTCTATCTAAAACAAACAGCATCAAAATCCGTTGCGTAGTTTTAAAATAAATATTTGAATTTGAATTAAAAATCTAAGCATACATAGGGACAGAGTAAGCGACTTTGTTTTAATACTATGTAGTGATAACAAAATTACAATTTAATATTACTACTCTTCTTGGAAACAACAGCTCCACACCACTTTGTGATCACTAACCGTCGTTTCCGCGCTCCAATTTCATAGCCCCAAGCTAAAGGTGTCTACGTTTACTCAACTTTTTTGTATCGAGATACAAACAGACATTTTGTTAGTGAGTGCATTGGTTTATCAGCGGGTGGACATCTCGGTTCAGTCTTTGCGATGACAAGTCCCATTGAAATTCACCCATACGTGATACGATAAAGATGTTGATAAAACTAAGTTTTGATAAGGTGTTTCCGGTTGATTCGCTAGTTTGACTACGGCTTTATACAACTAATGATATTTGAAAGAGATACGTTTATAAGGCCTTTTAGGGTTAAGATATTTATACGATTTTTTTGTGTGGATGTACGTAAAATGTATGTAAGAGATTGGATGTATGAGAAAGATTGTTGTTGTGGAAGGTTTTGAGGATAGATGTATAGATCAAGGATTGATTGGTACACGTTTACGCAAAAGCTATTGGACTTATTTAGGTGAATTCTGGGATGCTTCTAATAACTAGGAATACCTAGGAACATGCTAACAGGATCGGATGATATGCATAGTAAAACTTAAAACAAAAAGCGTGTCTTTACTAACAGAATATAATAATGTTATAAATTAATAGATAGAGTCGATTTTCTTGGGAAATTCACGGGATAAATATTTAACTTTGGCGAATTTATAACTGGTCGATATTTCTAAGTAAATATAGATAATTTATCAAGTTAATTACATATAATTACGCTCAATTCTCCGTGTTCAGATATCAAATTTCCCGTTTAACATATAAAATGTCGACAAAATTGCTTCCGATATTTATTTATTGTATTAAATTTATAGTGTAAATGTAAAATGAGACCGTCTGACTGGCTACCGAGCGTTAGTTCTGTTAATTAACCACATTGACGGTTCACGGTGAGGCTTAAACACCCAGTAATTAACCTAAATGGTTAGTTCAAAATGCATATTTAAATTTTCGATATCAAACATTTGATTTTATGTTTAAATTTTCACCTGCTTCAATTTTAATACAATTTAAAATCTGGTTTCATATAATAATGTTAAAATTATTTGTGTGGTAATTATTTTTGTTATAATTGTATCGAGTGTGAGTTAATGAAATTATTTTGATTAAAAATCTTTAGCTTACATTTTTATTATGGTAGGGAAATCAAGAGTCACCTTATAAAATAAAATCTTATTTAAAATTGGTGTATGCGTTTCAAAGCACTTTTGAATTACTCGTATATCTTTGTATAAAAAACGAATTTTGTATTTTTTTTTGTAGAAGTATATGCTTCGAAGCACCCACTTTCAAATTATATCTTTGTATAAAAAACGAATTTTGTATTTTTTTTTATTTTGTAGAATGTACTCGAATTTGTATTATTTCACGTACCTTATTTAAAAGAAATGTATGCACGAGTTCTTTCCATAACACAAACATAATGTAACATTAAAGTATTAATATGTAGGGGAGTTTGTTTGCACATTGTATTTGCTTACACTTTTTGTAAATTTGAACAATAAAAGTTGATTTTAAATCGGCTTTGTCATTCTATTGTGTTATACAAATAGACTTTTAGAGTTTGTACAAGCAAGGGTTATTGTTCAAGTGGTCGTTCTTATTGCGCGACAAATTGTTGTAACTTCATGCGAATGAATAGTTTTAGTACTCGCTTTTATTCGTGTTAATTGCTACTGATAGCGTTATTTTACATAATCATATCAATTTTAGATACATGGGCATTCCTACACTAAAATATTTTTATTCAATTTAACCTAGTATTAGCGTCCCCGGGATTAGCGCGACAACAAACTATAAGTATAGATTTAAAGGACTACTTGCCTTTAGGTGCGCGTTCGACCTTATTAATCGTTTTTAAAACAAAAATCTTACTTTCTTACCTTCTGCATACAAACTCATAAAGCTAACCCCTTCATTTTTATTCTTAGTATTATTTATTACTTAGTCCAAGAGATACCCGCGACTAAAATGTGCACCATCATATTTTTATTTTATATTTTTATTAACTCTATTAAAGGTGAAATCATGTTATCTGTTACAAAGTATTGTTTAATAAAATATACCCTAAACATTCTCATTACCTTCCATTTTATAGATATGTGTATTGTACGCCCCTTGTAAAGTCGAGTGCGCCCTCAAACATTTAATAATTTGGGGGTTGCATCTCTAGCATATGTCCCCTAAAGGTCATTATCAACCGTACATTCGTCTGTCAAATTTATATTTTTTACGCTTGTTATTTTTGCGAGTCCCTAGGGAGAGTGAGGGGTGTGAAACAAAATACTTGGGCATAAAATGAAATTTAAAACTGATATAATATTTTGGTGAATGATTAATTAATTTGGTTTTACCACATAATGGTTCAATGTGTTATAAAATACAACTCTACAGACTTAGTGTAACTTGTCGAGTAAAAGCACTAATAGTTTGAGCATTCTGTGCAAGCCTGTTTCACAGACAATTTTCCATGCATTACAATTTATGAATCATTACCCAGACTAAGATATAAGCTCTAGACAAATGCCGAAGACAAATGAAGACAGAGAGAGATTTAAATCCGAAAGCTCTCAGACTATATTACCAATGAGAATACTTTTATTATTTTTTCAGCTTAAATAAGTATATAAGATGCTTTCGTAGATAACAATTTAAATAATTATCCCCAACCCCAGAATTAATTAGAATAATTTGGGCAACTCAGCCAACGGTTCACTTAGTACACAATGTACTAATTGTACGACTTTTTTATTATAAATTGATATAATTATATTTTATACCCAATAGTAAAACTCAACGCGTTCAACGAAACTTTCTGAATAGATTTAATCTTAATTAAAATTATTAATTTAGAGAAATGTTACATAAATAGGGTTATTCTACTTAACACCCATTTACCCCCTTTAATTTTTTGAGAACTAGTGCTTGAATGAAAGCACTGAAATTATATATTCATATAAATATCTTTTATTTGGTCTTTTTTATAAGATCATAAAGTACTTATCACTTGGCCTATACATCTACATAAGATGATTTAGGTGGCGTCAGGTGATTGAACAATTCGTGATAAAACATTTCTGTTCATGGCTAAAGAGCCCTATGCGGGAGTGACGGCCGCGAACACATTTTCCACAAATGAAGGACCTAAAAAAAGTACTTCTATGAACCAACATCTTCTACTCCTTGCCACCCTCTACATAGTCAAAGTATTTCAATGAACAAACATTCTTATAAAGTAAATGTAAAATGAAACAACCCAAAAATATAACAAGCAAGTATCATTTACCGCGCGGAAACTAGTCATAAAGGTGATTCTTGGTTTCAGACATTGACAAGTAATAATTTAAAGTCTATGATTAATATATTGGGTGTCGAGCGTGAAGCGAAGGGTTAGACCCAGTGAATGGAACAATTACCCGCCGCGACAATGACTTCATTAGTGGCAAATTGTGATTCCTAACGAGTGCGGGTAGCCGTACATTTGTTGTCATTTGATATAAAACTACTAGTATAATGGCCGTTCTCATTAATTCCATTTGGTACCTAATTTTTGTTACGTATCATTATTTTTCTTTTGTTGTTGTTTGTTTACAAAAAAATGTTTAAAGTGATAATAGTACAAATATTGAATTGTTTTTTTTTTACATTTGTTTATTCAATTAAACTTTTTTGTAACATACACAATATTGCGCACACAATACACATATTGTTGTTTTCTTGTTGAATCAAAAAAAATGAAAAATTTGAATAAAGTGCGATTAAATAATTGTGCCAGATAGATGGCAATAATAATAAATAGATGGCCAGTGATGATCTAGATCACAAGTAAACCACTGGCCTATGAAAACTCTACAAAAATACGAACATTTTCTACGTATAATCGTACATGTCTATCATCTATCTATGAACATATGCGAATAATGACAAGTTGACGATATACTCGCAGGTACAGGGGTGCACAGTGGTGCGAGTGATAACCACCCCAAACATCAAACATTATTTTGTACTTGATTTAACAGATTAGTAGGTAGGGTTGTGATTTAGATAGCAACTACAGTATCGTGTTTTGTTATGTTGTTTTCAAAGGTAAAATAGTATTTCTTTTAATAAATTGTATAAATAATTTTGGCTATTATGTTTTTAACTGACAAAATTTCACAATTATTCGTCGAATTAAGTTATCAGGCGATGGAAAATCATCCCTTAATAAATTAAATTGGTCAGTTCTTGGTTTGGCAATAATGTTTTTTTTTTTATTTATTTTAGATTCTACGAATATTGAAATAAAACACTTAAACGGTTTTTTGTCGTGGTGGTATTTTGTTTTACATTTTCTGACGATTCGGATTCTTTACAGAACCCGTGATCACAGAAGACTAACAAAAAGTTTACTACTTTCAATATTTTGAATATAACTTTAAATACATTGTGAATTTACCACTATTCTACGAATATGTTAGTTTCAGTTCGTGAAAGACACCTTAGTCTATAGTGTAATTCTATCTATTATTATTTAATTACATCACGGCCTCAAATCAATACAAATAAACCTAAATTATTTCGATCTAAAAATTTAATATTTCTACGTTTTTTGCCTTCAAATATTAGTCCAGCGGGTTACTTTACAAGCCCACAGTTTCGATTGCTGTTACAAAAATCCACCAGTTTGGTTTGTTTTAGTTACGAATCTATACAGTTTCCATACTATTTTCATGGCAAAAATATCAAAACCACGGATGGTAGAAAATAAAGTTACAGGAATATACGAATCTCCAGAAACCATATTTTACAATATCTACTAGTTGGTTGGTGGCTGTTATAAAACCAGTGGCATTCCGGGAGTGGCAACGGAAGTGAAAACTTGAACATTTTTGTGTGTACTTTTTGCCATCAGAAAATATTTTTTGAACACTTTGGTGGTATCGGTTTGGTATGATATCGGGAACGGTAACAGTGTCGCGATTTTAATTGTTTATCCTCTAGATCGAAGTAAAATGTATAAAGCAAGAAGCTTTTGATTTGAAAAATATATAAGTAGCCATAACATTTTTTTTACGTCAAATTCACACATTATCTTTATTTCCACGGCAAAAAATTTCAATCTGATCTTCGCATCATACTTTTGGCCGGTTAGTCGAAAACAAGTTTAGAGCATACAAAACGTATTTAATCCCTAAAAGTTCCCTACAGAACGTTAAGCTGACACCCGCCAAATATCCGGATAATTGGCTCACCCCCTCTAACTTTTATATACCTACCCTCTTTTTGAGGGACGAGCGATATCGCCAGTAAAGAACTTTACAGACTTTGCTTTCATCTCGTAACTTTACGTAAAGGTATAATTTTAATTAATTAACTTACTTTTTTAAATACTTAAATGATACTTTTTAAAATTACTGGAATATAAAAATAGAATGATCGTTCGTTTATCTCGCTTTACTTGTAATTGTAATTTGTATTTTATATTGTGTTTTCTTGTAATTTGTTCGAGTGATTTTTATAATTATATTTTTAATTTTTTTGTCTATTTTGGATACTGAAAATTAGGAATAAGTTTATGGAAACTTCAGTTACTAAGCTAAGCCTTAAATGAAGCTGAGTTACAGATAATTAATAATTAAAATAGTCTCACATTATGTCCTTTTGAAAAACATTTTTGCGGGACATAGAGTCACTTAGCGAGGACGGCCAAGTAGCGTAATTTGTAGTGACCCTGCTGCTGCCAAAGGTTACGGGTTCGATTCGCTCACATGATAAACCTTTGTGTTATTGGTTTGGATTGTTTTTTATCTAAAAGGATTACATTGATTACGCAGCAAGTATTTATTTATCCGGTCTTATGGAGATGAGTATCTGTACTAGTGTTTTCATCTCACAACTGCTATCCTAGTATCCGACAAAACTATTCACCAATAAAGTTTCTACACCACATCTCAAATTATCTAAAATGTTATATAAAAAAGTCTTAGAAAAACGTCGAAATGCCTCCTTAAGTTCCGGTTACTATAAAGTTATAACATTGTAAAACTGTCGCGTCATCCCCCGACCTACAATCATGCCCTTCACAAAATAATATAATTCGTTCATAATTCGTGGTTTAAAAAAATTGAATGTTCCGAATAATGTAATTATGTGTGTTGGAATAAGGGTTTGGATTGTGATGGGAGTTTTATTCAAAAAATAAAACTTACGTTAATCGTAATAGAAAAATTTTCAGAAGTGTTTGTTCCATGGGCTTTAAAGTGACTGCATCTGAAAATTAAAGCCGAGCAATTCTTAAAAAAAAAACAGGTTTCGATCATGTTAGATTGTTGGGATAATGTATTTTTTTAAATATGCAAATCCGAGGATTCTGATAAATATCTAATTTAAGCAAAAAAACAAAAGTAAACCTAAATAATATAGATAAACTTATTCTGAAACTACCAGACCATTAAAGTAAAAAACCGCTATCACAGTATTTCAAAACAAATTTTAAAGCGATTAAGAATCCGAGCATCTCAGTCTCCACCCTCAGACGTAGAAATGATCAGTTCAAGAGGCAACAAGAAAATACGAATCATTATATAAAAAACAATACGTTCTTATTGAATTACGTATAACAGGTGAGATGTTTGTTCCTTTTTATGGTATTTATCGCTGGACTAACAACTCTATACGATCGATCTTCTACTTGATATGTGCTCCTGGTACTTTTTGAATCTATTCTCTATACAGTAGTTTATACATAGGTATTTCATATATAAATACTTAACAATATTGGAGGTTCAGGATTCTGGTATTATTTATTATTTTATCATTATATTAGTTTTAGATGAAAGTATTTTTTTGTTGAAAGTCTACTTATAAAAGCAATTTTAAAGAGGTTGTTATAATATATAGATACAAGTTACAAACTTCGTTAGGGGTCAGTTACTGTAATGAGATGATGGAGAGAGTGATTATGTTATGATTATAATCTGTAATCATTCTTTCACAGAGTATTAGCCTTTTATCCTTATCTTCTCAATATCAATAGTTATTCCTATTAGCTCTCTTTATTCAGTCGTCTCACATTATAATTCTTAGGACCTATTGCACCATCTTCAAGTAACGTTCCGGGTAGTTACTCACATGTTTTGTCTTTGTCACTTGATATAAAGTAAGAAAGAGACAAAACTAACTTTACTTGGTGAGTAACGTTATTTGAAGGTCTTGAAAAAGGCCCTCAGACTTTTATCGCGTCCCGATATTGTTATACAAATATTACTACAGATAGGACCAAAATAAAAATACATATAATATAATATAAAGAACATTAAAGCGAGACGATTTTCCGCAAAATATAGTTCACATATAAAAGTCTTGTGAACGTATTATAATTAGGCATAACAGTAATCGAAATTTGGATGGATTATGTTTTACAATAATCGCTGAATTCCATGTAATTTCACTTGTTTTTTAAATACATTGATAAGACTTATCTTATTTTACTAATTTATTCGTTACATATTTACTTTAAATACAAATAATATAGATTTTTTTAAACGTTTAACCATCTTAGACTGTATCATCGCTTTCCATCAAGCAAGTTGCGGTCGAGTGCAAGCCTAATCTAGTTAAAATTGAAATAATAATTGAAATGAAACACTTAAACGGATTTTTATCGTGATTGTATTTTGTTCTAAATTTTTAAGACGTTTCAATTTCTGAATTTTCAAACGTTTTTAGTGTTTCATTTCAATGTGCAGTGTTCGTGTTAATCGAAGAAATCATTATAAAATCAAAAGTTTAAAGTTACAAACTATTGCCAAAATTGTATCTAGTAAAAATACATTCTAAAATTACTCTAGTATTGAACGGATAGTCGTATTTTCAAAATATAATTACGTACGAGTATTTACGTACTTCTTATTAACCAATCACATGCAAATTCACGTGAAACCTAAATAAAATCAGATAAAAAAACTCACGTATCGTAACAATGTTTTCCTGGGCTCCGCTGGACTATTCTGGATCAATTTAATTATAATTACTATTGCTTGGTTTTTGTTTTAATATTTATTGAGTTCAATGTTTCGGATCATCGAAATTACTATATTGGTTTGTATTGAGTGCATCCTACTAATATTATAAAGCCGAATGTTTGTGAGTGTGGATGTGTGGATGTATGTTCCAATTTCACGCAAAAACTACTGAATGGATTTAAATGACATTTGGTACAGATGTTCCTCATACCTAGGAATAACACATAGGATATTTTTATCCCAAAATTCCCAAGGGAAAAAGTTCCAAGCGGGTAAAACCGCGGGGCACAGCTATAGATCAATAAAACGTCAATAATATTAGAAAAAGGTAAAGGTAACTTGTTTGTTGGTTTCAAAGTTTAAGTTAAAGGAATTTACTACTAATTCGATTTGAAAATTGTCTTTTGCATTTGATAATCCGTTTATTAAGAAAGGCTTGTATCAGACAAATTGCGTGTCCATTTGAATCTCTCAAACTTGAGATTGATTCCTGCACTTAAGATAAAATTCAACATCAACTTTTAAAATCATCTTTAAAAAGTGTATTTATAAGTCCTAATTCCCCCATTCTTGATTTCACCCGAAAAATAACTAACTAAGCAATGTTAACAATTCCATCTTGCACTCCAATTCCAATTCCGCCCAATATAATTTTCCAGAATACTCCTCCAGTTCAAACGTATGTAACCCGAGTAAAACCCACGGGCACTTACGTGAGTCGGTTGCCATGGTTACATCTACGGGTCTCGTCTCGTAGTCACGTGCTAAAGCCAAACGTTTATGTGGGAACTGAATAATGATGTTGCATAAAGGTACTATTTGTACTCTTTGAAGGATTTCATACTTACGTAATGTTGTTTTCTTGATGGAGTATTTTGGTGGGATATTTTTAACCTATTTTATTCGTTTTAGGTGTTTGATTATGTGCTGATGTTTACGGATGTTTGTGGTGTCGATTGCTAATAATAATTCCTGTTTTGGTATCTGTAATGGAATTAATATCTGTATTGGAATTAGGGGTACACATTGCCACAGTATTTGAACTGCTAGTAATATTAAAACGGTGATATTACTAAAGTAATGTATTGACATCTAATATCTCACTGCACGCTAAATGTCTACACAAAACGAAAACTGTTCGAGTACTCGTAGTACGAAGAAAACTAAACAAAAATAAACTCAAAACATATAAGAACAAAGTCTGTTTTAGACTAACCAACCAAAAAACCATTGAGAAGCAAGTATGTTTGGAAATATTCAATATTTTCCATCATCATTCTTCTATTCAATGCTTTCATTTTTTCACGCGCCGTATCTCAATAGGCGCATTGATGTATTGTGGCTGGTCCGGCCATTATGGGCAGACCGACGGGCAACTACTAGTGTTACTATGAACAATTAAATTCAAATGTTTCGGTGATTGCTTCTTGTTCCACTCGACGACAATAGGTTTGGTTGTTTGGAACAAGTTTTAAGCTTTATGCTTTGAATTTGAAGCGTAAATCGTGGTATATGGTTATTGAGGGTAGGATTATTGAAGATTAACGTAGGTTGAATATATTCCAAGCTAATATCTACGGTGTACTAATTTGACAACTAAAATAGCAGTGTGTCTATAAGTTATGTCAGTGGTCTAAATGGCAAGTCTATTTATTTTTCATAATATTATATTTTTTATTAAATATAAAACATCCATCAGCAAAAGTACTTACGGCCTATTTCACGATCTACAAGTAAAGTTCCGAGTACTTACACACAAGTTTTGTCTTTGTCACTTGATATAAAGTAAGAAAGAGACACAACTAACTTTACTTGGTGAGTAAGATTACTTGAAGGTCGTGAAATAGGCCCTTATATTAGTCTCGTTATTTAACACTACAAAAATTAAAAGTAACAACATTTTGTACCATATACCGATCCCGGAGTACTGTTTGAAAGTAAGAATATAACAAAATGAAGACATGTTCAGTTCTGAGGAGTCATTTATCAAGCAACATGGATTATGATATGACAGAAAGAACATAGATTCATAAAAATATGGATAGTCTTATTTAATACTAATGTTTGATAATATTTCTTATTTAATAACCTAGATTAAATAAAATTTAATTCCTAATTCAAGGTATGCTCGAGCCCCTCGGTGGGGACATCATATGAGCTGATGATGATGATTGAATAACCTAGATTCACAAGGATTCAAGGTCACCATGTCGGACTGTCATCCGTAGCGTGGCGGGTTCGATTCCCGTGCGGGGTGATTAGGGGATAGTTTTTTGAACCACAAATGTTTACCTCGGTCTGGATGTGTGTGTGAATGAGTGTGTGCGTAGTTTCTGATACCCTATATACAAGTTTCGAACTTAGTTAGGAGTCAGTTACTATAATGAGATGATTTTGTGAATCCTATATACCTATTTACTCTACAAGCAGATAGAGCTCTCAAAGTGCTTAAATACCGAATTAGAATTTGGGGATGAAAATGATAGAATTAGGATAAGTATACAAGATAATAATCGATGTAAGTACTAAACATCCAAATCCTATCATGGGAATTTTGGAATAAGAAGTATCATATGTGTTATTCCTAGGTATGAGGAACATCTGTACCAAATTTCATTAAAATCCATTCAGTAGTTTTTGCGTGAAAGAGGAACAAACATCCACACTGACAAATATTCGGCTTTATAATATTAGTAGGATGTGTTATATTGTACTTATACCGTAAAGATGCTACGGGAGAAGATAAATATAATAAACATAAATACGGAAATGAAAATCGATTCCCACTATCGACAAAAATAATATGGAAAGTTGTAGTACAAATATCTATTAATAAATTATGATACGGCTATGAGTCAAAATCAGATTATTTTGGCAAATTAAACGATCGCTCATTCATCAAATAAAAATAACAATAAAAGGGAAAATGTTAGTAAGTTAATATTGTATTTGACGTGTATTTTTACTTTTTGTATTTATAACTAAGGAAGAATTTGTTAAAAATATGAGGAAAGTCGACATTGAATTAAAATAAGTATAGATTATTTTGATGTTCTTTATCTAATTCAAATGTCAATTACACATTACAACGCAATATTTTACAACATTTCAGACTATTTAACTGATACTTTGCTTACATGTGTATCAAGATGACGACGTTTTAACTAAAAAAAGTATTTTGACTAACAAGCCATTTACTATTTTTAAATACTTACTCGTTTTTTGAAACTTGTCTAAATGACATTATTCTAAATCCAAGATGGCAGACTCTCAAAGATGGCCAATTATTACAATGCCAAATGACGTCATGCTAAATTAAAGATGGCGTATCATCAAATATGGCGAATGAATAAGTGACATATGTATCACTTAGCAATAACAATTGGCCAATGGTGTTGTAATTCGCCAAATCCAACACACGAAATAGCAGACTGGTTATTTATTTTTTACTATCAGCGCCCCGTGCTTTTATCCGCGTGAATCCCAATCCCATGGGAATTTTAAGAAAAAAAATATCCTATGTTTTATTTCTAGGTATGTGGAACATCTGTACTAAATTTAATCTAAATTGATACAGTAGTTTTTGTGTGAAAGAGTAACAAACATACAAACTTTCGCAATTATAATATTAAGTAGAATTTCTACGATATACTTAGCAACAAATAATATTTTCTTATCCATCTGATCAATTCTTATAGTGTATGATTGAATGATGGTGCACATTGATTGAGTCGTTACTGTTGAGGTTCGGAGTGACTTCTTGTTATGAGTTCTGACCGACTGTTATTGTCCCTCTGTATCTGTGTACATTCACTGAACAATAGTTGAATACTAGTAAGTAAACTTACTGTAGAACTTCTGGCTATAGTATAGTATGGGTGGAATTGCTTTTAGGAATCACTAGGACTACTTCCCCGGCTGCTGCTGCGGAGGCCGCAGCAAGTAAAAAACGGCTAACGGATAACGCGGCGTTGATGCCGCATTATCAGTTTGTCCCAATAGCTGTGGAGACCTTGGGCAGTTGGGCCGCTGAGGGTAAGGTTTTAGTGAACGAGTTGGGGCGAAGGATGAGGGAGAAATCTGGTGACTCCCGCTCCGGTTCGTACCTGGTGCAAAGGTTGGCCATCGCAGTCCAACGCGGCAATGCAGCCAGCGTAATGGGCACTTTCGCGCCGGGGGCGATCCGGGGGGGGTTACTGGATTAACTGTCTTTTTTTTTCTTTACTTACGTATTTATAATTTTAAGTTGTGTACCTACCTATTGTTATTTAAATTTTTAATTTTTTTTAAAATTTAATTTGTTGTTCAGGATATATTGTAAGTATACTTCTGCTCCGTGGTTTTCATTTTGTTTTTCCGTGTTCCTGTTATAAAATAATTTCATATTTATACAATTCCAATTTTCCTTCCCAATTGATCTTTCAATTCTGCCTACGCAAAAACATGTTAAAAGAGAAGAAGTAATAATACTGATAACAATCAGCATTTATACCGACCCTATTATTATACATACTCTTATTTAAATTTACTTCAAAACTTCCAATACCTAATGTATCCAATATCTATCAACGTCATAGCTCAAAGTACTTACTCAAAATTTGGTATTCGGCCTGTGTAAGTGGTATTTAATAACCCCCAAACCAATATGGAAACAGGTAGGTACATTCGCTACAAAAAGTGAACTAGCAAATAATAAAGTACGCACTTGTGTCGGTCAGTGTCCAGGTCATCTGTTCAGATCCACAGATAATCATTATTGATGATTGCGACCCGACATCGGTTCACAGACATTTTTTGTTCAATTCTTGTCTTTGGTCCAAGTGTTGAGCGGATCATATTGAGAGAGGAGCTGAGTTTAGCAGAATTTGGGAAAAGCACTAAATGTAACCTACTATAGTGCGTTACTTGTTTAATTTAGCCTCAAATTGATGGGTTAGTCCCATTTTACTCCACTAAAAAGTCCCAAGTTATTTTTTTAAAATTTCAAATTAAGTTTCATTTTACTCCAAACTGTCAAACACTATTGTTTATCAACATTTGGAACTGCCATACTTTAGTAGGATTGCCTAAAAATCATTGTCATTCTTGTTCTTTCTCTTACAAAATTCTAAGAACCGTAGTATTGGCTTCTGTATCTCTAATAAATACTCCCATTTTTTTTTTATTCGATATTTATAATGCATACAATATTCATTGACCTATTACAATTTTACTATAAGCACAGTCTTACAAATAAATGATTAAGCAATAGGTATGCAATGCACTTATCACTTGTCTATTTATCGCTAACTTGTTTCCCTTGTACCACACTCGTAGCAAAAGATGTGCTAACTCATTTCGGCTGCGTACCTCGGCTCCTTAGCTTCATTCTATAATAAAGAGCTAACGCCTGTCTGATTGAGCGATTCATGCTCTCATCGCATCCGGACCTTTGGTAGTTAGATGATACAGAAAAAACGCCATTGTATTGCTTAATATGATTAGTGAATCTGGCATCAGTGAAGGCCAAGTCATCACCATCATCACAAATGTGTTTCTACTGATGAAATATTATATGTGCCGAAGCATCATTGACTTGAACTACTTTCGATAATAATATGCGTAGATTTTAACGGAGACAATACTGCGAATATAAAAGAGCAAAAATACTCGTAGCTGTGCCAAAATCAAAATGGTATCCTAAATATTTAACTACGGTTTTCTTTCTAAAAGCGAATTTGTAGAAACAAGGGTATAAAGATACCATTGCTAGTTTTTGACAAAAATACAAAGAAAAAATGATAAAAATTATACTTACATAGTAATAACTCTATCTCATTATTTGTTTAATTTTATCATTTAAAAATTAAGCGATTTTGATATGATTTCACGGTCATAATTCGCGTACCCATTTTTATTAATGAAAATAAAAATAAAATTTTGAATGCACAGAAACATTCATTAAAACCCAACATTACATTTAATTCCAAAAAATAAATAAAAAATCGTAATTAAAATCCGAATGCCAAAATAAAATTAAGCCTAAAATAGTAATAATTTTTGGAACATCGAAACGAAAACATGAAAACAAGATTCTACATCAACTTCCTATTGCAATCCATCAAATATGGTACTTAAAAAATGGAAAAAGGGTCATCTACGGTCTAATGAATTACGACCCAACAAACTTATTTATAAACATCAAACAAATACTTCAACACTCGTAACTCATAAAGAACAAAGTTTAAATTTGCATGACACTTGATATAACGCAAGCAAAAAAAGTATGTACCCCAGGCATCTTTGGATGTTAAGTAAATCTTCAGTTTACCGTTTAGTCGGTTAATGGTTTTTTTTTGTTTCTAAAGCGAATATATCATAAATTATGACATGTAACACCCACTCCTTGAGGATTTTGTGACAACAAATATTGGTTTCACGGATTTTAGAACATTACTAATGGAATTCGAAACAATTTCACTCATTTTGAAGCGATTTTAATATGAGAGGAGGTTTTAAGTTTCTAACTTTATACTTTCTTCATTAATAGAAGACCTGGCTTAATAGAAGTGACTGAATATCAAACCTAACCTAGCAACCTTAGGCGAAATATTTCAAGTACTTACTATTGCTAAACAGGTCACCAACCAGCGTTATAAAGACAAACGTTTTGTGTCCAGACTGGGCGATAATAATGCAACTTGCAAGCGTCAATCGCCTATTTATTATTTATTTTATGGAACGAGTCAATTCGAAATAGCCTCGTTAAAATGATTGACAATAAGACAAATCGATCTTTGGAAATAAACCTGAATCGATTCAGTGCATTTCCGTCAGATAATGCATTTAAAGTGCGTGCAAAATTATGGGTAACACCGATTTTGAATAAACGTGACGTTAGTAGGGTGAACGTCCTGCTGGATTCAATACAAAGTAACGGGTGATCTATTTTTAAATGTATTATCATAAAAAACATAATTAAGAAGTGTTTTTTCAGAATAGAAATCGATTTTCAAAACTTGACTCTTTTTTTTGCCTTGTTACTTGGTGTGTAAAAGTAGCGAAATTATTTTTTTTCGGATGTCTAGACGGAGTACGAAAGAAGGTAAGATCAAGTCTGATCAAAACCATTTTAATCTAAATTATTTCAAATGTTCTTGTAATCGGTATAATATTTTATAAATCCGACGTCAATTGGAAACTCGTTAAAGTTTGGGCAAAAGAAGATGAAGCTAAAAGTAAGTATATCATATTTTTAGATGGGATGTTTCTTTTTCATCCTATGATGACGTCTCATCTTAATCATTATTTTTTTCCTTTTTCAACCTAACTATGTTCCTTACGCAACTCACAAGAAAAGAATCATTTTCATTTCCTTATTCATCCTAAAAGTATGCCTTGCTAAACCTAAGTATTATAAACTTCATATAAAATCTTTATAAATATATATTTAAAACCCAATGTATTTCTTCGATGATGTGCTCGAACTCATCGAAATCACATCGAGATGTTTCATATCGAAGTAGTTAGAACCATAGTAGGGGCTACCGTTAGCGGGACTAGCTTTGTAACCCGACACCACACGCGCCTGGCGCCGCCTCGAGCAGTCTCCGCATTCCCATTCATGCGAAAATCGACAAAAACATCTTCTAAATAATTATTGTTTTTAGGGTTACTTTAGACTGTACGAAAATATAGTAAAAGAGTGGAGTATTTTCTTGTTTTATTTTGATTAAAGTCTGGTTCTACTAACTATTAGATACGTTACATAGCAGAGACAAACATCGGATTACAGATTTGTATGAAAAAGATTATTTGAAATATATAGATTTCTAGGGAGAAAATATGATTACTAATTAACTTATTTTAAGATTGTTCCCATTGTTTTACCTACGTAATTCTCAAGCCTAAATGTTATTCTAAGTATTAAAAAATAACATCAATTATACTGAACCATATCATTACTATTCGTCTCCCACAACTTTAGAAAATTGCGTAAGTAAAGTGTAGATTTATGTGTGCCTCATATTATAAATGAATGATATTATGAAGTTTTGATATTTTGAAGTTTTCGATATTTACTGTCTCTACATTTCCTTAAAATTTACTTTTTGATTTTACGCGTTTAATTACTCTTTACTCCTTACGTTTTTCTCGTTAATCTCAATCCCGTGAAAATTTTGGAATAAACAGTATCCTATAAGTATTAGAATTATCTGTACCAAACACTAAAATCATTTTTGTTTTTGCGTGTTTTCTTTAGAGTTGAAGTTTTTTTTGGTTTAGAACTTAGCGTCGATGGATTATGCAAATGTAGACCAAAAAATAACTTGCGCTTTCATGATTATATGTCTGTCTATCTACCTAAAGTATTTATTTCTACGCCAAAATCATACAGACAGACACTAGTTCCTTTATCGGTTCCGTTATAGTATACAGCAGATGGAGAACTATTAAAATAAATATTTAGAAATACTTAAAAAAATACATTAAATTCTATCACAGCAACATTTTTAAAGCGCAAATTTCACGACATTAACGAGCCGTAACGAATGGCGATTCAAAATGACTTAACTCAAAAATAGTCAAGTATTTTGTGTATTGCTTCCGGTATTTAATAAAATAATATATTCTTTGAATAATGTTCTACTAATTGCAGGTATAAAAATTAAAACGTAGTGGCAAAAGGCAGGTTTAATTGTGTATTTAAATTCGAGGCAGTTGAAATTGCAATGTTGGACTAGGCATTAATATATACTATACTATGAATGAGTGTGTACGTAGTTTCTGATAGTATCTGATATCCTAGATACAAGTTTCCAACTTAGTTAGGGGTCAGTTACTAGAATGAGATGAAGTAGTGAATGATTATATGTTATGTTACTATATTTTATTCGACTTCAAAAATTAGGAGGAGGTTCAATCTTTTTTGTGTGTATAGTTGGCACACGAGCAGACGTTCCATCTGATGGGAGGCGATCATCGTCACCCTTGGACACCAACATCAACAAGTCGCCGATTGCTGATGCATTGCCGTCCCTTTTTAAACCTTGAATGCTTATTAAAGAACTCTTCATAGCCCACTAGGATGCCCAAAAATAGTTATTAATAAACGTTTCCATGTAAAACTCACCTAAAACTAATTTCAAGTAATATTTCGGTTTATCTCCAAGTGCACGATTATTCAAACACGCTAATTTGTTAACGGTGTGTATCATTATCTTGGTTTTATAATAATAATGCAGTAATTATATGTGTAATTTTCATTTCTGACGATAATTACTTTTTACTAGTACATTGACGTGTTTACTATATTTTAATATACTGAAATGTGATTTTTAATTATATTTTTTGTATAATTAAAAATTTATAGTTAACCGTATACATTTTGATATTATTTCTTTAATTTTTTGTAGTGTGAAATAAAATTAATGAAGTGCAATGAGAACACGGTTTATGAGCTATTATTAAAGTGTTGATTGTCTGTTAGGTAGTCCACTTCCATCAGTCAGTCAGTCAGTCATTTGGCTAGTCGGTCATTAGACATTCAATGAGATCGCTTTTATATTTGATTTTTGTACCTGTACAGTGTGCAACCGGGAATAAATACTAAGTTACAATAGCTTAAAAAATGTAATTATCTAGCGGCCTTTTGATGGGAGATTGTTAGCAACAATTCTAAATCCGAACTGCATAAAATAATAAATAGTTTAGGTTTTTTTAGGTTCCTATACAAAACTGACAGATGGATCAACTGGATTGTAAGTGCTCATGTATACTACTCGTCAGAAAGTACGAAGAGACACACCGACTTTTCACTATCACTACATAGTATATAATAAAGTCGCTTTCTCTGTCCCTATATCCCTATGTATGCTTAAGGCCTGATTTTTCCATCGCCAGATAACTTTATTCGAGGAATAACTTTGAAATTTTGACAGATATTTCATACAAAAACTGTCAAACGTCAATTTAATTTAATTTTATTCGTTGAATAAAAGTTATCTGGCGATGGAAAAATCGGCCCTATTTAAAAGTACGCAACGGATTTTGTTGCGGTTTCTTTTAATAGATAGAGTGATTCAGTGGGAAGGTTTTAATTTTATCCCCATATTCCGGGTGAAACCGCGGGGCGCCGCTAGTACGGGACGAAATAATATTATGAGGAATAGGAAGAAAGCTAAAATGGAGAGTTTCCAGACTCATTCTCATTTACCGTTCAAGGCGATGTACCTTGAGCAATCCATATTCTGTGGAAGTGTAGTACTTCAAAGCGGAGTCCTTCTTTTAGCTTCTTTTTGTTGCTTTTGAAGCTATTGGACTGCTACAGATATCCATATAATATAAAAGAAAGTCGTCTATCCTAATCCTAATCCTAACTAATATTATAAATGCGAAAGTAACTCTGTCTGTCTGTTACCTTTTCACGGCTAAACTACTGAACCGATTGACTTGAAATTTGGTACAGGATACTTTTAATCCCGAAATTCCCACGAGAACGGGAACTACGCGGGTGAAACCGTGGGACGCTGCTAGTATAATATAAAAGAAAGTTGTGTTAGTTACACTATTTATAACTCAAAAACGGCTGAACTGATTTGGCTGAATATTGGTGGGGAGCTTAGAATCAGGAGAAGGACATAGGATACTCTTTATCCCAAAATTCCCTCAAAATAATGGAAATAGTTTTGGAGTCTACCTGGGGCCTAAGCCTGCAATTTGACATTATTGATCAGACAAAATGTTGATATTGAAGCACCATAACGAGAGTGTCAGAAATTTGGTATTCTCCTATTTATTCATATGGCTATGGTGTCTCAGTGGTCTTTGTTGCATAACAAAATTCAAATAAAAATCGTCAGAATACTGTTTCCATGACAACCATCTAAGTTTTATGGAGCCATTGAGTCAGCGGAGTAGTTTTCAATAAGGAAATACCAAAATGACAATAAATGTCAAAAAACGGCCATAATGTTGATATTAAAATACATCTGAGTAGCATTATCACAGCTTAATAGTTTAGAGAATCAGGGCCCTGGAATAAGCCAGATATTCCCTAAAATAACATATAGAACGCCAAAATTCACTCAGTAATCGCATAAACTACGGTGCACTGCTAGTAATCAATATAACTCAGTTTAATATTATGAATGGACGGTTAATACGAGAACGCAATTCGTAAAAGTCAAATGCTTCAGTAAAACAAGTATGTGCCCCGAGGCTGTTTGAATCATATGCGCACATTGAGGAAATAAATGAACAATACCTTTTAAATGATAATTTATTTACAGTTTTTTACAAGTGAATTAATAACAGGTATATTTATATTAAATACTTTTGTTAAAACAGGTAAAGTATTTAGGAAATTGTCTCATTGATTTAGGTGATGAACCTAGCTAGGGAACAGTTTAGGTAAGATATTAGAAGGAAGTACAGTGGTAGAATCACAAATATGTACTAGACAACCTCGATGGCAGAGTGGTCACCATGCCGGACTGCCAATCCGTAAGGTTGCGGGTTCGATTCCCGTGCGGGGTGAATAATAGTGTGAACCACAAATGTTTGTCTCGGTCTGGGTGTGTGTGTGAATGATTGTGTGCGTAGTTTCTGATACCCTAGATACAAGCTACGAGCTTAGTTAGGGGGCAGTTACTATAATGAGATGATGTAGTGAATGATTATGTTATGTTAAAAGCTGTATTCCGAAGGTATATCTGAATTTATTACTATATAAAAAAACTTCAATTACAAAATAAATTGTAACAGTTCTAGCGAGTTCCAAACAACGAGTTCAAAATTTAAAAGGCAAATAAAAATCTATTTTCAATACGATTATGTAAATCCAGTAACTGTTACAGAAGGATAATGTAGTCTGATAAAGTATTGGTCATATGAGAATTAATATCTGATCCAAGGATTTTACAATATTTTACAATGCTAAGTGATAAATGTTGGAGATAGATGTCAGTCGGGTCACAGCCGGCAGTGCTGACAAGTTAGTTGGCCTCGCGAGAAGTCGATTGACAGAAATTTCTTTTCTGTTCCAAAGAAAGTTTAACTTCGCTCAGATTATCGTGTCTTAACTTGTTGTAACGAAGATATTTTTTTGAAATGTAAGTGCTTTTTGATTTTCTTTTATTTTTGTGTTATTATTCAGTAATAATTTTAAGAATTAAAGAAAATCTTGTTGGTAATTTAGGAAAAATGACTTTGCGGTTTTATATTGACAAATAGTTTTTCTTTTTTTTTTTGGCGTAAAAGCTCAGTCCGTGTTCGTCCGTGAGCTACGTTTTGCTACTGCATTAATTTCCTAAGATCTGAATGGACTTCTTAAGATTTTACGTCTATTTATTTTTTAGCGTTTTTGAAAATTTCCTTTTCACTAAGGAATTTGTGTATATTCATTGTTTATGTATTGGGATATAACCATTTCTTAATATTTTATTACAAACTGTTTGTTGCTTTTTCTTTTAAATTGAACCGACGAAGATAGGTATATTTTTTGTTGAGATAGTTGAACTATGATACATTTTATCCCAAATTTCCCACAGGATTGTCAAAAATGTGTGTTTTAAACTGCGGGATATCTATCATGTCATTAACTACGTATGAAATAATTCCAAAAAATATTATCGATAGTAAAATTAATTGAAGTTCTAATTTACTTTTAACTTTAGTATATAATTATAAATTTTATGTAGTTTTTATAGTTATAATGGTTATTAGCACTCAAATTATTATGATTAACAGAATATTTACCATGTCAATCAGTTCGTCCGTGATCATGGCGCTTGCAACAGCGTCGAAATATCGGAAACTCGAAATAAATAATATACATGGTAAATATCCCGTTAATCATAATAATATAAATATTATGTACTAAGGAGCTAAAATACTCAGAGGAAACACTTTAAGTCTGATTATGATTCGATACTTGTACAAGACGTTTCCTTTACTATTGTAGTTAAGATATTTTCTTTTGATTAACATCGTGAATGAAACTCAAGTTAGCAACGAGCGGTTAGGAGCGAAATGTTTTCGCATTATGGGTTCCATTATTTTTAACCCCCGACGCAAAAAGAGGGGTGTTATAAGTTTGACGTGTCTGTGTGTGTGTGTGTGTGTGTGTCTGTCTGTCTGTGGCATCATAGCTCCCGAACGGATGAACCGATTTTAATTTAGTTTTTTTTTGTATTAAAGGGGACTCACGTGCGAGTGTTTTTAGACATGTTTGATGAAAATCGGTTGACCTGTTTAAAAGTTGTGGGGGTTCGAAAGTAATTGTGTTGGGGGTTTTTTAAATTTTTAATTTAATGTTATTATCACAATTTGATTATCTTCGTAATTATTTTGGTTATTGTTATTTATGATAAGTCATCGAGCTAAGCAACATCGTGAGCTTCCCTCGGCCAAGATATTTCTCCATGCATCACGGTCCTCTGCTTCATCTGACGTCACCTAAATCATGTTACGTACACGGATAGGCCAATGATGATGACGTAATATATGAGACTCATTGGTAAAATTAAGGTTTACCGCCTTATTTAATCATAGTAGATAAACGAGTAATGTTTTCTAATTTCAAATATTTACCCCATGTCTATTTGGTTTTTGATATCAATGAAATGTACGTTCTGTATTACTAGCGAATGTCATATTTTTAACGAATAAGTAATTGGTATTTTTTGTCTATTTAGAAAAGTTTATTCAATTATTACAAATACCGGTTGATTTTTGCAATATTGTATGTCATGTTTTTAAGGACGAAGAATTATTCTTACAATTATTATCTCCTAGAATATCCTTCGGTAAAAAAACAAAAAACCGACCCTAAATAGGCATGGGATAAAGGTTCGGAAAAGAAGAAGAATATCCTTCGGTAGTGTGTACTTGTGCAGACTGACAATGCACACGAGTAAAGAAAGCTGCGTCAGCTGTTTGAGCTAGGCTTAAACTTAGCTTTTGCAATTAGACTTTTAGGGGCATTAACCGTTATGTTAATATAGCAACTGAAGCCGACGGTTTAACTCGCAGAACCCTAAAACAGTTATTAAACAAGATATCTTACTAAATTTGTTCTGTGCCCATAAAAACAAACTAAAACGTTAACTTCGTTTCATTTCAAATAGCTGAATTACAGGTTGGGCTCGGCAGTTTTATAACGAACATTAGTTTTATTACTCAAAAGCAAATAACATTTTCAAATTATAATTATTGTTTTATTTCATTTCAAATATTGGTTTTAAGGTTTGTTGTAATAATACTACAGTTTTATCACGAGTTTTATGTTACTTTTGATATATAGGTTTTGATTTTATTAACTTTCATTCCATTTTATTCGAAAAAAGAACAATTTTCGAATTTGTTTCAGTTTTTGTTATTTTTATACCGTCCTAAACGGTTTCATTCTAAATTCGATTTTTATGTGCCTCGATATTTAAAGTTGAGAGAGAAAAAAGTTTTTGTTATCCCTGGAATTGCTAAGTTTAAATGTTTGCCTTGGAGGTAATAAAAACAAATAGAATATTCTTATTCGAAATTAAGTTTAAAATACTACAATTAAAATAAATAACGTATCAACGAATTCGCTTGAGCAGTTATCGTTAAACGTAATGAAAAGTTGTTCCTTATTACATTTTCGATTCAGAGATCCGTGTTGGACGAATAATTAAACAATCTAGAAAGCACACTAAACTTGTCTCGTAAAACATAAATAATAATTCAAGTTATGAATAGTGAAGCGCGTTCACGCCGCGCCCCGCAGACCGGTGCGAATTTCTTGTACTACAATCATTATAAAGCGTAGAGTTATAATAAATCTACACTATATAATATTATAAAGAGGAAAGATTTGTATTTTTGTATGTAATAAACTCAAAATGTACTGGACCGATTTTAATAACTCATTTTTCATTAGAAAGCTGCATTCACCCTGAGTAACATAGGCTATATTTTATCCCCGTATTCCCACGGGACCGGGAACCACGCGGTTGAAACCGCGAGACGCCGCTAGTTAGGGAATAAAATTGGGTATTTACAACGGTGAACGGTGGAACGAGAGAGAACGTTGCTTTTTGTGATTGATAATAATTGCTGCTAGGATATTTATTTGTGTAATAGATACATTTAGTGATAATTACGTGAAATAATTTAAATAATATGATACTTCAATAAATATGTCTTTCCATAACGTTCCTAGAGCAATATAGCCTCTAAGTAAGTAATATTGGTTGACTTAAGTAATGAAATAATCTATACAAGCCTACTAGTTCAATCATCCTACTAATATTATAAAGCCGAATGTTTGTGAGTGTGGATATATGGATGTTTGTTCCTCTTTCACGTAAAAACTACTGAATGGATTTTAATGAAATTTGGTACAGATGTCCCTCATACCTAGGAATAACACATAGGATAATTTTTATCCCAAATTTCCCACGGGATAAGGTTCCACGCGGGTAAAACCGCGGAGCACAGCTAGTTTAGTTGTATTTCAATTAACTTTGCACAATTATCGGTGTTTGTCTGTTACAAAGTACTTCGATGTACCTCAAAGCTAATCTTTAATTTACTTACTCCCTTATTAAGCGTTCCATTCGATAATTTGCACTCTATACCTAACTACAGTTATGTATATCTAAGTTAAAATATAAAAATAAAGTAAAGATTATACCGGTGAATTTTCTCGCGAGAAAATTATGGGTACAAAAAACAATAGATTATCACATAATTAAAAAAAGAATACGAGTAATATTTTAGCTTTTCAGTTTATTATTTTGTTCACGGCTTATTGTACTGTATTTGGTTTATTTTAATTAAAAAGAGAGTTTATTGAAAGGAGTTATTAATTAAAAAGGTAATTGTGTAGCGATTCTCCATACAAATGTATTCTCGTGTTTTCTTCCTGGATAATGCCTCCAGAGTATTTTTTTCATAAAGTGCGGACCTGCTGTAGCCACAGATCAAGGAGTCAGCTTAGGACTTCCGTCCTGTGAGAGATAGTTCGTGTCGTGTGTTCGTGATTAGTCGTCCGTGGCTATAGCCATAATCCTTTTTTAAAAATAAGCCATGCAAAGCATCCAAAAGTTTCACTTCAGCCATTAAAAAAATCTTAGAATTATTGTGTGAATGATATAAAAATAAAATCTAATGTTCCTAATTTTATTTTATTTTTCAATATTTTGATGATAACTATGTCATATTATTATTTTGTATGGAGATGTGAAATGCCATATTTTTCGTGTAAGTATAAGTAACCCGTTTTATAATTTGCCTTAAACATACATTTGATCTGACTATATAAAAGTTAGGTTGTCGAAGTCTTTAGCATAAACGTGAAATCTTGTATAACATAACGAACATAATTCACTTTTGTAAACACTTCAAAGTTAGGCTTTTGTTTAATAAGAAAATGGGAGTTTTAATAAGATACTCACTTCAATTGTTTTAATATATAGTCAAAGTCAAAAATCATTTAATCAGTTAAGGCCTCAATGAGGCACTTATGAACGTCAAAATTGATTCTACCACCATAGTAGCTTCTTAAAGCCTTAACTGTCTAATGCCTATCAAACTTGAGGTCCCATGTCCGATTCATATTTGCTATTTTCTGACATAACTATGCTTTTGGGCACCATTATTTCTCTTCATTGTACTGTGGAGTGTTAAAATTCCATTGATAATTGTTATAAGAGGAACTTAAATTGGAAATATCATATTGACAATACTATTTAAATACAATAATAATTTATAAAATGTTTGGGGATACATTTATTTACTTCTTCAAAACCAAAATATCTAAATTCACTCGCCCGTACTAAAGTAATTAACAATCGAACTATCAAATTTTACAGCGTAACAAACCCTTCGCCCGATATGTTCTTTTGCCCGCCGCCTGTAAAATCATGGTCTATAAAAGGCCCAGTAATTTGTGCTGTCATAAAAACACTACGGAATTTTTGTGAGTCGGTATATCTTGACACAAATAAATCCAGACTCACATTGACCCAGTAGCCGCGCGAGTGACTGCCGCTGGTAAAGCGGTTACAAATGTTACAATTTATGATTGAACCGCCTTTATAAATAGAATGCGTTTATTAATATGACGTTTTAATGCTAGATTGTGAATGTTGTTCCAGCTATGAGCTGGGTGTGAATGCGGCTTAACTTGAGCTTGGTTTTGTTGTGCAATTTTAGGTGGATGTTATAAAATGTTTTGTCATTATTGTTAAAGAACAGTTTATACACAATGGCACGTAGGTTTGTGGGATCCCTGTAGATTTGTAAGACCTACAGTTGGGCAAAGATCTCTGTCCTATTAACTATATTTGTAAAGTGATAAACCACGTTTGTTTTAGCATGTTGGTGATCACAAACTCCAGCCATATTGGATAAAATAACAATCAGAAGTCCACCTATCGAAACTAGGCCCTCGGGCTCGATAGCTAGAATGCGATGTCACTAGACCACCGGCACACAATATAAACCATTTATTCAGCTATCGAACGATCGAACGACTCGAATTTCACAACAAACATTTGTCTTCAAACCATTACTGTATTGTTAACATGCATACACATAATTTATGGACACAGATCTCAAGGGCATAAATATTAAGTACTAAAAACAAAAACATTTACATATCCAAAAAGAAATTACGATGAAATGAAGTGTTAATTGCTTGGAAGCATTGAAAAATGGTCAACATATGTTATATAAATAGTAATAAATAATGTTTCGAATTTCACTTTAAATAATATGTGTAAGAGAACAAAAATTAAAAAGAATAACCATGTGTTATTAATTTTGTGGCCGAGTGAGGTGTGAGATGAGGTAACAGAAAAGCTGTCGAGACGCTATCTCGGGCATATTTAAAAAGTTTTAACAACTTGTATCCATATTTGAAAATAAACTGATTTTGAAAACGTCTAACGAGATTTTCGTAAAGTTTTGTATCCAAATAAACTTATATCGTGAATAAGAAAATGATGAAAAAGAAAAACAAATAATAAATCGAAACTCTGTTTCTCACTTTAGTTAACCCGTTTACAATACTAACATTATTTTCACAAGTTTCAAACTTAGTTAGGGGTCAGTTACTATAACAACATAACCAAATCATTCACTACATCGTCTCATTATAGTAACTGACCCCTAACTAAGTTCGAAACTTGATGATGGAGTGAATGATTGTGTTATTAAGGGCCCAAAACAGAAGATAGCAAAATAATAATTCCATTCCTATTAACATAACCATGCCTACTCAACAGTTGCCTCTGTGCGGACTCCAATTCGAAACCAGAGTTTGACTTACGGCGCAGTTTTAAATAACTGCCGACCACTCATTATGTTTCCAATCGCGTATTTGCATAACTATTGGAATCGAGCGCTTTCCTCTCTGTGTGTTTTGTTCTGATGTATCACCTAAGAGTGCCTTTACACTGACAAATAATATCAAACATTATACTAACACTAGCGGCATCTCGCGGTTTCATCCGCATGGTTCCCGTGAGAATACGGGGATAAAATATGCCTGTGTTACTCAGGGTGAATGAAGCTTTCTAATGGTGAAAAAAATCGGCATAATTTTTTGAAATCGGCACAGTAGTTTTTGAGTTTATTCATTACAAACATACATAAATACAAATCCTTCCTCTTTATATAGTAGTGTAGATATAACATAATCATTCACTACATCATCTCATTATAGTATCTGACCCCTAACAAGGTTTATTACCTGTATCTAGGGTATCAGAAATTATGCACACACTCATTCACACATACACCCAGATCGAGATAAACATTTGTGGTTCATACAAATATGCACCCTGCGCGGGAATCGAACTCGCAACCTAACTAAAATTAAAACTATTGATAACAGACTTTCAAAGCCTAGATGGTCTAACTTACTGTCGCCATCTTAATTTTTGTTCTGTCAATTTAACAAATAAACAATAGATTTATGACGGCTTAAGCTAAGCAGCGTGTCCAGGCTGACTTAGTTAAACCAACTTGGATTTGGAAAACCTTGGAAGCCTTTTTTAAATATGTATAAAGTAATTGTGCCCAGCGGTTTTACCCACATAGTTACCAATACCGAGGGAATTTCAAGATAAAACATGTCGCCTATGTCCTTCCCCGGACAATAAGCTACCCCTGTGCCAATATTTAAGTCAATCAGTTCAGTAGTTTAGTCGTGAAAATGACAGACAGACAGTTACTTTCGCATTTGTAATATTAGTAAGGATTTATATTTCGTAGATTTGGAAGAATTTGGAAGCCTAGGTCACCGTAAACATCCTCATAGTGAATCCTGTTACTAATTACTATATTATTATTCGATATTGCGCCCGCATTTCATAATTACTATAACCACAGCCGCAGATAATTGGTAACGCGAATATTTAATTAAACTTAATCTTAACAACGAAACAACAATCAAGAGCTAAGGCTCTTGATAGGCTCTTGATTGTTGTTTCGTGGGTCTGATATTTTATTATATTATGTAGTGATGATATTATATAGATACATTTTCGATTATTAGGTTGAAAAATAATCAGTTAAGTCCTCCAATTTACTTCATACAAAAAATAAATAAATAAAAATAATTTTGAAAATCCTAACTAATATTATAAATGCGAAAGTAACTCTGTCTATCTGTCTGTCTGTTACATTTTCACGGTTAAACTACTGAACCGATTGACTTGAAATTTGGTACAGGGGTAGCTTATGGTCTGCGAAAGAACAAAGGATACTTTTTATCCCGAAATTCCTACGGGATCGGGAACTACGCGGGTGAAACCGCGGGGCACAGCTAGTACACCATAAAATAAATCAACTCAAAATAATTCAAAGATTTTGAGGTAAGTACTTATATTTTTGACACGTTAGAACGACAAACAACACGTTTTGTTAAAAGGATACAGTGAATTATTAAATTAAATAGTAATAACTCAAAACAATTCTTGAAATGCTTTATCTGAAACTTTTTTTAAACTAGCTGCATAACGCAGCCTATCCTACCTGCCTGGAAAATCAGGATATTTATTCTCTTGTCTAGCAACGACAATTAAGACATTTTAAGAATCTTGACAGTTACTATAAAAGCCTTTTCAAATAAAGGCCTAACTCTCACTGATAATGATATTATTTTGTCTAATCCTACCAATATTATAAAGCCGAATGTATGTGAGTGTGGATGTTTGTTCCTCTTACACGCAAAAACTACTGAATGTATTTTAATTAAATTTGGTACAGATGATTCTCATACCTAGGAATAACACATAGGATACTTTTTATTCCAAAATTCCCACGGGATAAGGTTCCACGCGGGTAAAACCGCGGGGCACAGCTAGTAATTCATAAATTATGTCAGAACTACACAGAGCGTTCCATCGTCATGAGACGTTTCGCGTAACATAAGTTGCTGTGGTCTAGACATCTTGTTACGTCAAGACATCTCTAATCTCTTATAATCCGTCTGCATATCAAGTACCAGGCAGATTTTGGTAAGCATAATATGTACTACTGCAGAGTGCTGTAAGTATGTACGTTTTCATAATCTCAGCTGCAAGACCACAGATTACCAAATAGTTTTTTACGTTCACTGCTGAACATAGTCATTGACTTCTATAATCACCGGTTACACGCGCTTTGCATCCAACGACTCCTTGCCACCTCATTACGTCATATTTACATCGAATTGTATTTAAAGGTCCGACTGCACTGGCCGCGCTGCAGCGGCACTACACCGCCGCGGAGCGACGCGACACCTAGCGGCGAAATATTCATTCTAAAAAAAAATATGAGGTATATAACGTGACCATTTATTTTTTTTGTCAGAGCGGGACATCTGCGGAATTAAGTAATAAAAAAAGTTAGGTATTAGTGTTGTACAAGTTTTTTTAATATAGAACATAGAATAACTCAAAATAATCAAAGCAAATAAGTAGTGACGTGAATTCTAGTTTGTATTTTTATATTTATCGGCTGAACAAATTTGTTTTAAAATATCATTTCGAGCGAGAAAAATACATTTTAAATTATTGTTTCGTGTGTTTGCAAAAGCGGGACAATTTCAGCCTCGCGGGGGACACCGGGACAGACTGCCTGAAAGCGGGACTGTCCCACCCAAAGCGGGACGTATGGTCACGTTAGGTATACTGCACTACGCTGCAGCGGCGCGCGGCGCGACACTGCGCTTCTTAGAAAGAATTTTCGTCGCTAGGTGTCACGTCGCGTCGCTGCAGCCGCGGCGAGTGCGGTCGGACCCTTATTCTATAAAACAAGAATGAAAGAAACCCAAAATCACCGATTCTTCTCTATGTCACTTCTAAATCGGTGGTAGATTCACAATTGTCATTCATACGTGGTTCAATTTGAACAAATAATTTCCGAATTTATATTTGCAACAGAATATTACCATCTATTCTGGAATGCACTTATCAATTAAACGTACACCAAGCTTGCATGAATTCTAACAAACGACGGTTACGTGTGGGCGGAAATTTGGCAAGCTCGACTTAGCTTTAGCGGCTTGTAACCAATTAAATAGTCCAGCGTTTATACACACATCAAAAGTGTCTAGGGATCAAGCATTTTTATGCGGATTTCTTGAGATTGAGATGTGGCTTTGTAATAAATTTATGATTTTATAAATTTATATGGATCCTTTTTGGTGCATTTCATAATTTGAATCAGGAACTGTGAATCAAATTCGAGTAAAAGATGAAAATCAGCTGTCAATATTTTCCCTATAAAAACATACAACGCATTGAAGACATTATTAGTGCTACTGTTTCCCTACTACTGATTAAAACCAACGTTATTATGGAGCGGCGACGTCATTTAAGCAGGGAAGAAATGCTCAGAGCCGTGGGAATGATAGAAGCTGGTTCCCGGCAACGTACTGTGGCTTTAGCTCTGAATACAAGTCAGAGTGTTATCAGTCGACTTTGGACACGTTACCGAAGCACTGGTACCGTGGCTGAGCGCCATGGAGGACGGTATCGCTGCACCACACGGAGACAAGACCGATACATTCAAATCTTAACTCGAAGAGCTCCAACAATAACCGCCATGATGTTAGCCGTGCGGCTTCATCACTCTTCAGGGAACTTAATTAGCGACCAAACAGTCAGAAACCGCTTGCATGAAGTGAACCTTCATTCCCGAAGACCGCTACGGGTACCACCTATAGCAATGCACAATCGTAGGATTCGATATCAATGGGCTCTTGAACACAGAAATTGGGCAGAAGAACAATGGCGTTTCGTGTGCTTTTCTGATGAGTCTCGTTTTGGTATGAGACCGGATACAAGACGTATACGACACTGGAGAACCCCTGGACGCCAACAGCGATTAAAATCCTGCCAGGAAGTCCATCCTTATAGTGGTGGAACCATCATGGTATGGGCGGGTATTTGGATCGGCGGAAGAACTGAGTTGATTTGGATCAGAGGCAACCTCAACGCTCAAATTTATGCTGAGACGATTGTATCAGACGTCATCGTTCCTCTACAAGTGCAAATCGGTCCCTTATTTCAGTTAATGCATGATAATGCACGACCGCACACCGCAAGAGTTGTAAGACAGACTCTCGCCGCAGCTAACATCAATGTCCTGCCCTGGCCTGCTCAGTCGCCAGACTTGAACCCGATTGAGCATGCATGGGATATGCTACAGAGAAGAGCTCTGCCGAATATGGAGGGTATCCAGTCGCAAGAAGACCTTTTTTTGTTGTTGCAACGAACATGGGCGGCCATTCCACAGCGTGATTTGGATGAACTCATTTTGAGTATGCCAAACCGATGTTCTTGTGTTGTTAGTGTTCGCGGTAGAAACACGGATTATTAATTGTTTAAGTTACCCAATAAAATTTTAAAGAAAACTGTTATTTCAGTCTTTTTTTCGAACTTTAATGTTAGTGGTTCAAATGTCAAAAATCCCTTTATTAGGAAAATGGCAAATTTCTTTATTAATGCAAAGGTGACTTGGTTTATCGTTACTGTGACAAACGAAAACACTTTATTTGATGAATCCTTAAAGAAAATTTTAATTAATATCAATCAGGAGAAAAGTTATTGCAAAAATATATGTTGATCCCTAGACACTTTTGATGTGTGTAGATAGGCCTGGCTTGTGGATGATTGGGGAGCTTATAATTGAGGCATAGTCTCAGTTAGACTAGAACACCAGAATTGATCAATAGATGCATTGGTACGCCCGGGTGGGTGTTGTACCGAATTGCAAGTAAATTGTACCAATAATTATGAACCCGCTGTATTTTAGTGAACAGCAAATTTGCTATGAAATTTGAGTGTTTGTTTTGTTACTGCTTGAGAGATATATTTATGTACAAACTTGTAATGGAATAACAATTTTGCAGTTTGTAATTTGGGTCTTTTCTTTTATGCTAACTTTGACATTTTTGGTAAAACCAATATGTCATACCTATCGTATAAGATTTTGACTACGTACGTATAACGATTGTTATTGAATTTAGGGATGGAGGCGATATATGAAGGAAAAGTAAAACAATTAAATAAATTAATAGATATAATTATGTCATTTTGCGAATTAAAAACCAAAAATACAATACGCGTAATTAAAATTCGAGTGTTAGTAGTTTAAATTGCGGTGCTAAGGTACTAACACAACAGTCTTTTGTTACGAATTAGGGTTGCGTCGACGAAATAAATATTTTTTGGTATATTTTTTTTAATATTGGATTGATGTATTCTTCTGTTAATCTACTAATAATTTAATTAAAAGGTGAAATTGTTCATAATTATAATACATACCCGCACTTGGCCAGCGTAGTCCACTAAGGCCTTATCGCACTCATGCAGGGTAGGCTCAAGCGAGTCTAGGTGGGGACATATATGAGCTGATGATGATGATGATGATAACACCATGAAACCATCACAGGACACTACTTGTACCTTTCTAATTTGGGACCTTTGCGTGAACGACTAATCATTTAAGAATATCCTACGGAACCATTGCCAAAACAACTCAACTACGTGTTTTTATTGAGGCTACTGTGAAGTGTCAGAAGAACAAACGCATCCGCCATTTTGGGCTTGTTCACTCTTCAAAATAAAAAAAAAACAAATTTTATTATACACTCGACCGGCTTCTATTATTCCAAGTAGCAAAAAAAACACATCCCTACTCCAATAAAAGTGGGATTTCGTCTTTATTTCATAAATTAAAACTACGCTTCTCGGAATATTGTGATCGGTTTTCTCACGATTCTTTTCTCGAGTAAGATACTAATAAATTGTTGATTACCACCACTTCAGGCCGAACGTACGATTGTAAAATATACAATATGTTTTAGTGCTATCGTAAATATGTATGTTTTTGTATTTGGACTTTTTTAAATTCAACTCTTTTAGGTGTAATAGATTAGTTTAGTTTTTGGATTTTTTATTTACTAAAAAATACTATAGTCGTTGTCTTATGTACTTACTTATATACAAAACTACTAAGTTGTTGATTTTTTTCCATAAAATAATTTACGCATTCCTTTTTCATTTATAAAAACTGTTATAATTTTGATAAAACCAACAAATATCTATATCGGTATAGCTGTTCCATAAAGCAGCCCACACAAAACTAGCCGAATGGAGAACTTAGAAGTCCGTTAAAAATACATATAATTCTTTGCGGCTTTTGCTCAATATGACCAAAATATACTAATGTCCACCTTGTTGCAACAAAAGCGACCAGAAGTGGATAACTTGTCAATTTTAGTCCTAAGCAAACATTTTTTCTTACAAATATAAGTACTTATAGAAGTATTGTTTCTTTTTCTCCTTTAACATTTAAAAGTGGCAAAAAATAATTATAAAGCTACCGACTTCCTTTGTACCACTAAACGGAGTACAAGTATTTATATAAGAACTAGCTGTCTCGCGGTTTTACCCGCGTGGATCCTTATCCCGTGGGAATTTTGGGATAAAAAGTATCCTATGTGTTATTCCTAGGTATGAGGAACATCTGTACTAAATTTCATTAAAATCCATTTAGTAGTTTTTGCGTGAAAGAGGAACAAACATCCACACATCTAAACATCTACACTCACAAATATTCGGCTTTATAATATTAGTAGGATATTGAAGCAATCGATTTTTATATTACAAACTTTCGAGTATAGTTATCGAAAGCGTTTCTAATAGATTGATTAGATTCAAGTTTTGTTATTTTATTTACCTAGTGCAAGTATGTCGAAAAATGCAAAATGATTTTTTAAAGATACGCAAATATCTAGAAAAATACTGTTTTAAATGTGATTTAAAATGCCATCAGCAGCGTTGCTTTACTGAGGAGTAACTTTAATACATATTAAAGTAAACCCGGTTTAAGTGAAATTATTTTAAAATTTTGAGAATTTATTTTAACCATTGCATTGTACTAGTTTTTTCTCTGCGATCTAACAAGACAAAATGTATAAGCAAACCACATCATTCATTACGAATGGAAACATAAAAATTAACACAAAACAAATAATAATACACTCGATATTGAAAATGGACATTAATTTGCGCTTCTATCATATACAGCCTCTTCTTTGATTAACGACCTGACTTCCATTTCATAAGTGACAATACCACATACAACCCTGTCACAATCAAAACACAAGTACTGCGTTTGAAACCTGTACAGATGGAGTATGAAATTATTTTGACAAGGTACTAGGGTGGCAAGGTATTTATTATGTAGTAAGTTCATGTTGGTATTTATATGTAGTATTAGTATTCTGTTGTCATCTTCTAGAGTCGTGTTCGTTACATTCGCAGTCCCGTACATCATAATAAGTTGGTGCAAGCCATTAAAGGTTTTTTGTTGCCCGTTAATGAGGGACATAGTCGCATGAGCATTTTACAGATAACACTAAATGTATGGACTCTCAAGCTTGTGGATATTTCGAATTGATTTAAAAGTCTGCGATGATGTAATGTTTTGATTTAAGAGTACTGAAGATTGTTGGTTCTGTACTTATATTGGAAAGAAGGATCGTCTTTCTTTAAAAAGTAATCATGGACCAGTTTTCTAGATATTTTAGCTAATGATAAATAAAATTATCTCTGCTTTAAACTCAATTAAACATTAGAATCAAGTGGAAACCTTCCCTGGGGCACCTCTAATTCAATCCACAATTGATATCCTACTAATATTATAAAGGCGAAAGTTTGTATGTATGGATGTTTGTTACTCTTTCACGCAAAAACTACTGAATGGATTTTAATGAAACTTTACAATAATCTTGCTTATACATCAGAATAACACATAGGATACTTTTTATCCCAAAATTCCCACGGGAACGGGAACTACGCGGGTGAAGCCGCGGGGCGCTGCTAGTTCGTTATAAATTTAAATTGCAGACGTAAGTAGAGTTTTTATGGTAATCTGTAATTACGTATATTGTTTACTAGCGGCGCCCCGTAGTTCCCGTTCCCGTAGGAATATGGGGGTAAAATTATGCTGAAAACCTTCCTACTGAATCACTCTATCTATTAAAACAAACCGCATCAAAATCCGTTGCATAGTTTTAAAGATCTAAGCATATATAGGGACAGGGACAGAGAATGCGACTTTGTTTTATACTATGTAGTGATGAGGATTCAGTAGTGTTCCTAGCAGCGAGCTGATAGTGTAAAGTATCGATTTCCATTAGGACTAATCCAGCTAAATAAGTTTCCAGCGTAAACTACTTTTACGCGTTCAAATGTCTAGTGAAAAGCCTTTTAACATCGTTTTTAATTTTCTTTATAGACCAATCTACATAGTTAAATATGTTTACTAGTCCAACTTCTTTTACTGGTCCATTCAGTAGCTTTCTTACATTTAATTTTTCTTCCAAATAACCACCACAAACCTATCCATAACTATAACAAAGTAACTTCGGGTAACACTTATCAATTAGCACGGTTACACACTAGCTGGCCTGTTAGCGAGCAAGATTGGAGATAACAATATGGTGAACAATAAAACCCATTGTCTATGACACAGCTGTGAGTCTCAATAGTGTATTTACACCCTAAATTGTGGGCATCGAAAATGTTTGTGGACTTGTAGAATGTTTCGGGTTTTGAAAATTGATTGTTTTTTGTTTTTAGATGATATAGTATTGGATTATTCCCATTTCGGCACCTTCCCATTTTATTTATTAGCACTTTATTACATGCGTAGGTAATAGAGTTGTCAACATTTTCCCTACATATAAAAAAGCAACAGAAACCAAGTATTTATAAAAAACAACACGAACCAATTAAAAGAACTTTGGATTATCATCATGCGATTTCAATACTAAGATGGTCGAATCAATTCATTGACAATAAAGAACATATTCTCTACTTCAAATTGGAAAAATACAATTAACTCAGAATTAAAATCCAATTAGGTCCTTAGACCGATTAAAGCAATCTTAATTGCTTTTAAATCTTGAAAACCTACCATCATTCCACCTTGTCACAAAACCAAACGAATCATGTAATATACAAATCTAATAATAAACTAGTTAAACCATTACCAAAAAGAAAACCCACCCTTTAACCGTTTAGAGAATCATTACGGTAACTCGAGACGGGAGTCGAACTTGTAACTGGAGGTGTATCACACGTTGTCGGCCCCTTTGTAATAGGAGATATGCCTGTGACAGTTCACGGTGACATTCGAGATTGGCACGTGCCGGCAGACTCACTGGAAAATAAATAAGTTTTAGTAATTATTCTCTTTTTATACCTTTCTCCGTTACGTTAACTGAGGGATTACGTTTTTATACTTTTAATGTGAGTAGTTAAATTACTGATCTATTCCGATCCAATACCATTATCTAATACCAATGGTATTTGTTGAGTGGTTTGAGTGGTATCCGTTCGGAATAGAAAATGATAAAGTTTTAAAACAAATACCATTGGTATTAGTTGTTGGTATTGGATTGGAATAGATCAAATTACTTAGCCTGAAGTGTCGAACTTCTGGACTTCAATTCGATCTCTAGATATAAAGTAGGACTTATCAGTAAGTGCGAAGTGCCTTGCTTCGATTTCTCCACTTGTATCGGTCTTAGTTTATACATAGTTTATCAGATTAATTTTAGTTTATTATTCTCTCTACCTAAAATTCTTAGATTTTAAATATTGTAATACCCAACAGGGTCTAATAAATATTTGAATTTGAATTTGATTAAAACGATTAAGTGTTAGTACATTACATACTACACACTAGATATATCTCGATATAAAAGTGAACTTCGAGTATAAGATTAATAAGTCTCCCGTTCGATATCAACGGACAGGGGCTGTTGGGATAAAGCCAAAGTCTCAAGAAAAATTAGGGAGAACCTTTTTGTTTCTGGGCAAAGGCTTTTCTCTCACTGGATAAAATACGTTAAAAACTGTTTCTCTTGGATTCAAGGTACGCAAAAGTTGTCAAAAATAACTAAGAAATATTAGACAATTATTTAAAATTCGTACTTATTTCAAAATTTAATAAACCCATATTAAATCACAAATAAATAAGTTCAGTTATTATTTTTTCATTCCAATAAACAAAATAAACACATTGTTATAAAATTGAAATCAAATCCTGAAACAATATTCTGAATTAATTGCAATTAAAATTGAACCTTATACCATTGTGTTAGGAGATATCTAAGTGACATCGTCAATCAACGCAAATGTAGTTGTCACGCATAACGAGATGAAAGCAACCGAATTTATTTTAGGACGGGCAATACACACGGACGGACAAAACGTCCGACGAATTAAAACGTATTTTTTTTTAGGAACATCAACAACAGGTTTATACTTTTTTAAGTACCAGCAGCACATATTTTGTTAACTATAGCACAATATTAAGGAAATACTGAAACTATGTACTTTTTGTATAAATAAAATAAAAAACTACATTTTGAAACGTATATTTTACATTGACAGTTACAGAGGATATGTTACAGAAAGTTCTGATATACACATCGATTATAGATGTCTACATCGTATCGTTAAACTCAACATAGCTTTTTATCAAAGATCTTTGGATCATATTTTTATTAATGCGCTGAGTTTGGTAATAACTTTGTCTATTTATTTCTAAAACAAAAATGTATATTTGCCTGTTTATTGGTTAATTCTTTTTCTCTACGTATTTTTATAAGTTGGGCGAATTTAGTGGCTGAAATATTTTAGCCGTTTTAATTTATTTTTTATTATAATATTACCTTAACTTGATAACTTGCCGTGCGTGTCCCTACACCTGCACACGCGAGGATCTTTACAAGGCCACTGATAGTCCCATATCGGTGGCCGAATTCTGGTCCTCAAAAATATGAGTCGACACGCAAAGAAGAAGAAGAACCTTAACTTAATTGTAATTATATTGCAAATAATTTTAAAATTGTCTTTGCTGTCCCTTTATGTTTTGAACAGAATAGTAAAGAAATATTTTCAACAGTTTCTTCTCTTGATAAATTGAAGTAAAATAAAAAAATATTAAAAAATTTCTTTTTCTTACTGCCTGCTCAGTAATTTGGACTCTACGTAAATGGCACAATCAATCAATCCAATCACTTTAAACAAGTAATATTAAACGTCCTTATATTATTATTTTTATACCATTTTATACAAAGTTATTTGTTGACCAAACTGTTAATCAGTGTGTATTATTCCTAATTATTATAAATCTGTCGTCGGCAATGTGGAGGCGATATTTAGTTTTTTGTATAAAAAGAGAGAGGATATCACACGAGCATGTGTTAGGGATGTTAATTACATGATTCTCTGTCACAGTTCAGTTAATTAATCAATGATTTCTTTGTCTCATTTCACTTTATCTATATATCTTTTTTAATATTTACTTTGTTAGTCCAATTAATATCAAAGGAAATTTTGTGAGAATCATCATCATCGTCAGTTCATATATGTCCCCACCGAGGCGCTCGAGGCCTTAGGCGACCACGCTGGCCAAGTGCGGGTTGGTCGACTTCACACACAACCTTAGAATTTCTGCCCAGGTGTGTGCAGGTTTCCCTACGATGTTTTCCATCACCGTCGAAATTAATTTGAGAATAAACGTATTTATTAAAATCTTTGTTTATGATATTTTCTACGCTTCTAGGTATGCCAGCGTAATCATATCATAATCTTTTATTTCAGAACTCTAGGAAAACAAAATGGATAGGAAGCTTAAAAGCTTTATCCAAGGATTAAAGCTTAACCTCCTTACTCTCTAAATCCTCGTATAGTATAAAAACTAACTCATAACTGAGTCCAAAATACTAATATCATAACATAAAACATGCATCAACAATTGAATATACATTTTGTTTATTAAGTATCATTTCCGACTCACGGGACTATAAAGAGTCCCGGTATTTTGGAAGGCTCGTATGGGGCCGAAGCCAAAACCACAAGAAGGCTTTGATATCTTTAATTTTTGTAAAGGATGCATAAACCGGCAATCCTTGTATAACACTTAATTATTTTCCTTTCACGGGACTATTAAGGAGTCCCGGTCTTTTGGAAGGCTAGTATGGGGCCAAAACCAACACACGGAAGCCCTTTGACATATTTAATCTGGTGTAAAGGATGCACAATCCGGCGACTATCTCTGTATAACACTATAAAATGCATCCAAGGACAGTCCCCGGTTCTGCTGGGACTTTTGCAAATGTATGGAAAACTACGACTACACTTAATTTATTATTATAGTTTTATTTATAAAGTATTATAGTTCATTAACTAATTCACAAGTTAACATAAAAAATGTGTTGATAATATTTTATTACAAGAATTCCTTATCAATTATCGGAACCGGAAGTGTGACGATAACTTATCACTGTACCCGGTTTTCTTTGTAATTTAATTAAGTTTTACTGGGAAATATTTACTTTATTAATAATTACCTACATACTTAAAATGGAATATTTATTATTAGATTTTTTAACAGTTGATGTGTTTTTGTTTGCAATACATTTTAAAAGTTTCTTTTTGAATTGATTCTCGTATGTGTTCGTTTCAATTATTGAGAAGTTTTTTATTCTATATATGAATAATGATTACCTATTATTATATCATACAAAAATATGTTAATTTAGTATTATGCTAGTTGTTGTGATTTCCCTTAATGGATGGATTCTGCAACAGAATGGAGATATTATAAAGCCGAATGTTTGTGAGTGTGGATGTGTGGTTGTTTGTTCCTCTTTCACGCAAAAACTACTGAATGGATTTTAATGAAATTTGGTACAGATGTTCCTCATACCTAGAAATAATACATGGGATACTTTTATCTCAAAATTCCCACGGGATAAGGTCCTACGCGGGTAAAACCGAGGGGCACAGCTAGTTTTAAATATTTTGGAAAGTATCCTATTTGGCTGAAATTGGTTATCAGTTGTCAGTGAAACTTAACATGTTTAATATTAACATGTTTTATATTACAAATTACGTACAAACTTTTCAATATAAGTTTTAACTAATTTTTAATTATGAGAGAATTAAAAATAATAATCGTATATTTTTAACACAATATAAAAAATATTGCTATTTTTTTTTCAGTTTTTAAAAATGCGTTGATGTCTTACGTATGTGTTAGGTATATGATAAATAATCACAAAATAAAAATATTTAAAAATATTAATCAAAATTACTCGTATGTTCATTAAAGTTAAAAATTTAAACTACAAAACTAAATGTTATCAATACATTATCAATTATTTAAAGATAATCAGATGACATGTCTCATAAGGTACAAACTACACACATCTAAATTAAACTAAGAACATTTTGGATCACATAAATAACATAATCATTCACTACATCATCTCATTATAGTAACCATTAAGTTCAAAACTAAACTAAATAGATATCTAATTTAGTCTACTCGAGAACATTTCAACTAAAACATTTTAGAATAGTATTTTCTCAGAAAAAATAACTTATGTGCAGTATTTTGTTCAGAAATTGTTTATCAGAATAATTAATACCCATAAAATAGTATTATCTGTTCTGTCCATCATAAGGAACACTCGGCAACACTGTGGGTGGCAAACGCATCTGCTCTATAAAAATACATAAGTACAGTATTTTTTTAGTACTTTTTTGTTCTAAATAACTACGTTATTCATTGTTTATGAATGAGTTGAGTTTTTGTTGAGAAAAGAAATTGTATTGTGATTCTTACTTTATATAGTTAGTTCGATTATGATTTTTTACGTAATATGTATTGATTTATCTTTTATGTATAGGGATAATACTGGTCTTATATTCAGGATGTCAATGTTTAAAAGGGAAATAGAAAAATCCTGTTTTTTATATTTAGTAAGGCTTCTAGCTGTGCCCTACGGTTTTGCCTGCGTTAATGCCATATTAGGATAGTATAGAAGAATTTTGGGAAAGTATTTAAAATGCTAAACCTGCTAACAGGAAACTGTGCTGAATTTAATTTTAATTAGTCTAGTATTTTTTTTGTGATGTGCTGCTTGTTTAAGTAAAGACTATTTATTATTTTGTTGGCTTTGTTGCTCTACCTATCTAGAGTAGCCGCTACTATCACCATCTTAGTTTTTCTCCAATATCTATATTAAGTTTGTGTAACATCTGCCCGTTACTATTTAATTTTATGACTAGATAGACTACCTAGATTTTTTTTTATTATATCATAATGTAGAACAAATTCAATTTTAAGTAGAGATCAGTTCAACTAGTTTCTGTTTTTTTTTTCAGTACATAGTACTTTGAATCTTATCAGACGGAGACCGAGTCGTAAGAATGCTATTCAAAACTTAGTACCTAGGTCTCTACTTCTAGTATTCAATGTCACAATTTAGTACAAGAGAAAAAACTTTTCTTCATCCAGACATTCGTTCAAAAACTTGAAAACACCAAACTTTTCCTTCATCCAAACTTACAATAATTTCGAAACTTACAACTCAAAACCCATTGCTGTGCAGATACTGAACCGCGATCAATTTTAAACGTGAGTCTTGCGGCTTTAAAAAAATGTTTTTTTGTCTCTGTCATGTAGAGTGGATGTTTAGTTATATGAGCGAGATGGCGATTGCGCGTTGTCCTCTCACGTTGAAACCGCGTTCCATGAATACTGGTTTCTTATTCGCGAGTAGCGGGGTGTAGGCGTGGCGCAGGCACACTCACTCGTGCCCCTCAGATGTCCACGCCGTGCGCCGTGCGCCGTGCCCGCACAGTGCCGCGGCTCGATCTCAACAGTCGAATGCGTTTCATAAACTGTTTTACATCGTAGTTAATCTACTCGTACCGCGCGACATCGCCAGTTCTAACGCAACTAGCTAACATTTAGGAGGTAATATTAGGATTTACGTGTTTCTGAATGATTGTTCGCTCAAATTATTTTTGGTTGTTTTAGCTAGTGTTGGATGTTTTATTTTTGTATGTTGTTTATGTAGGTACTAGTATAAGAACCCTTTCAAGTCAAGGTAGTTTTTAAAAAGCAATTTTTAGTCTTTCAGTTGAACCATGTGGCATGTTCTAGTTGACAGTAAAACAGCTGCTTTTTTCTAAGTTTATTTTTGAATGTAGTTTTGTAGTTTGTTGTCGTATATCAATATGAATAATAATGTTTACAAACATTGCACGTCAGGAAATTAATTCTTATATTTTCCTTATGTAACTACCAGTGTCATTTGTTTAGTGGTCTTTTTGTTTTGAGTATTTACTTATACCTTATATATTGTGATATTGAGTATATATTTTTGCAATAGTAAATTGTGAATATTTATTCCTAAATGAGTGTGTGCGTAGTTTCTGATACCCTAGATACAAACATAGAACTTAGTTAGGGGTCAGTTACTGTAATGAGATGATGTAGTGAAAGTTTATGTTATGTTAGATCATATATATTTTTATGATAAAACAGATCATAGCATAGAAAAAAATATTAGATAGGCTATAAATATAGAAACTGATTTCAACTCTGCTTTTCCCAATAATTACACGATGAATTAATTAATAATGCAAGGATAAATGGAGGGTCGGATGTAAAAACTAAAGTACCAAACTTTAAGACACCATTGCAAGGCAAAGACTTCTCTCACTCACTGATGATATTACCTACCTATATTCTTATTTTACGGTCCCCGCTTGAACTAAAACACTTATATTTTCCACAAAAAAATATAGTAATTTTTACTAAGTATCTACTACCTACCATTCCTATTTCGACAGTGTTCTCCAACGCCTCTTTTCCCAATTAAAAGAGACTAGTTTAAAAGGGAAATAGAAAAATAAATAGTTCATTTCTGTAAACTTCGCCTATTATAAGTTAGGTAGGTACTTATAACTTATAAGTAGTTTCCAAGGTCACAAAACTACATTTATAGAGAAATTTATAGGATTGAAACTTTTTATTTTTAATATACGAATTATGGATACATTTACACAGTCCTTAACATTATAACTTTATAAGTACATACTTATTTGTAAATATGTTTTGAGGATACTTCTGATTATATAAAACTAGCGGCGCCCCGCGGTTTTACCCGCGTAGTTCCCGTTCCCGTAGGGATATGGGGATAAAATTATAAAAAAATATAAAATTATATTAGCTAAGAACCTTCCCACTGAATCACTCTATCTATTAAAACAAACCGCATCAAAATCCGTTGCGTAGTTTTAAAGATCTAAGCATACATAGAGACAGGGGATATCCATTAATCCCAATATTATTTAATCTTAATCCATACGACTGCGATTAAGGATTATTTTATTTATATTTTTTGACATTAGCATTTGGCAAACTTAACGTTAAAAATATGAATGAAATCAATCCTCCAATCTCAATCGCGTGAATTAGGATTGAATATTGATATTGGGCGTAAGACTTTTGGGATAGAATGTAGTCTAGTAAAATGTAACCCACTTATTGTCGTGCCCGTTGTGCCCTTCCACCTGCACGCGAGAAGACCTGATGAAGGCAACTAGCGCTGGTGTAGGCGTAGCTGGTTTTTGGTCCGGGAAAATTTTGATTATTTAGTTATTTTTGTGGCCATTGACACGAAAGAAGAAGAAGAATGTAGCCTAGAAAGCTTCTCAATGTTTTGATAACAAATGTAAAGTAAAAAAAAAATAGTTCATCGTTATTTACAAACAAAGTTTAGTAAGTTATTAGTAGTTATCCAAGTTTTCTCGCTTTCATTTAAGTATAAGAAAAGTTTAAAAATACTTACTTTAAGATTTACTCTAGTTTTCTTATTCTTTGCTTTTTAATAAAAGTGTTTGTTGTTTTGTATTTTGATTTTACATTTACTTGTACTATAGATTTATTAGTATACGGTATAAATCTAAAATATAAAAAAAATACTTGTACGAGTATTTCAAATTACTTACTAGCTGTGCCTCGCGGTTTCACCCGCGTAGTTCCCGTTCCTGTAAGAATTTCGCGATAAAAAATAGCCTATGTTCTTCCCTGGAACATAAGCTGCCCCTGTACTAAATTTCAAGTTAATCGGTTCAGTAGTTTAGCCGTGAAAAGACACACAGACAGACAGAGTTACTTTCGCATTTATAATATTAGTAGGGAAGTATGGATGTACATACTTGTACTTGTAAGCGGGCATTTTCCACACCTAGACTTCTCAAGTTTGATCCTGATGTTACTTAGGTACATTTGAGTACCACAATTTATTAGTAAGATAGACAATAATATAATAATACTCTGCAGAAAATCTTCTATCTTGTAAGAAGAGTTTTATCAAAATGGGGTCATTGTTTTTAAAGATAAATCAAAATCAACAGACAGTTAAACACTAAATAATCATAATATTGCGTGAGCTTTCATCTTAAAACATTTGAGTTTTTATGGAACATTTAAATTACTTACTTGATAGTTGGCACAAAGAATGGAGATGATAACTAAAAAGTTCTTATTTGAAGTCAGCTTTATTAATTTGATATCAAATCAGAGAGTCAGCTTAGGACTTCCGCCCTAAGAGAGAGATAGGTCTGTTGTCCGTGAATTTGATAAAACAAAAAAATACGTGTCTAATATTTTTATTTTTATTTGAAACTTACAGGAAAACTAACAGCTAAGATACAAATTAATATAAGTAAATACGCTATTGAGGGCTAATTAAAAGTTTTCACAAACATAAGGTGAAGTATAATTAAAATTAAAAGAACGTTAAGTACATACTACAAAAATATCAAACCAGTTAAATTATTGTAAAATAAGTAAATCTACAGCTACACACATTACATTATGGATCGTTGAAGAAGCGATCATTGAGTATTTTCTTCAATTTTGAAGAGGAAATATTAAATAAGTTAAGTTATGTATGACCACTTGACCAGACTTACAAACAAAATATAATTTTCATTACCCAGTCATATCCATATTGTTTTTTTTACTAGATAGACACAAATAATTGTTTTTTCAACACACTTGCTCATAAAGGGGCTCTTATTTGTGCAAAAACAGTTGAATAATGACACGCTTGATTCACTAGTGAGTTATAGATTGTTTTTTTAAATTGCTTTGTTTATAAAAAAGTTTCGATACCAAAAAAATTGTGTCCATACATTTTAAAAACAAACTTCAACTATGTTGCCTTACTTTTGGTAGGTCTATGGTCGATTCCATGCATTCATTCATTCGATTTTTTTTAATAAGTTAATTCTTTTAATCTTTGGCCGATCACCATTGTTATGTTGGATGCGCGCGAATAGAAAAATTGTTTATTTTTTAGCGAAAAATGATAATTTCTTCGCAAATGTGTTGAAAAACGTTGTATGGTACACGCGTACGTATTGATGATTACTATCCTCGGCTATCTTCTGACCCTCGCCTGACGGCTCGGGCCTCAATAGCGCCTCGAAAGTATTCACCAACTTACCTCGCTTGTACCATAAATAACTATTTTTTGTACAAAATAGAATAAAATAGTTGCGTGCCTCGGTTTTTCTGAACTAAATTCCAACAATGCCGATTGTGTGGGAGTTAGAGAAGGAAATTATCTCAATTTTCTTATTTTTATTAAAGTATCTAGGTTCGTTCAGTCGTTAGTTTATTCTACTAAAATATAACTTATTTATTTAAGTACTAGCAGCGCCCCGCAGTTTCACCCGCGTAGTTCCCGTTCCCGTGGGAATATGGGGATAAAATGTAGCCTATGTCACGAACTAATAAGTTAGCTTTCCATTAGTGAAAGAATTTTTGAAATCGGTTCAGTAGTTTCGGAGCCTATTCGTTACAAACAAACAATCAAATCTTTCCTCTTTATAATATTAGTGTAGATTTTATTTGATTTATTAGGATTTAAATGTATGATGGTTCTATCAAAATGTATCTAGCATTTTGGGTCATCCGTCAAAAAGACGAACATACGGACAGATTTACTTCGATATGTATAATTAACAAAATACTGTAAAATATCATTATGTTTTTTTTTATTAACCTGTATCGTCCCACCGCTGGGCAAAGGTCTCCTCCAAATTCATCCTCTAAATCTGTCCAATATTAATAAATAAAAAAAAACCTTTTTTGAAATCACAAACAGACTCTTCTATTTTAACTTAAAATTATTGAAGGGTTGACAAGGCTCGACTGCCAAACAAAGGGTTACGGGTTCAAGACCCGTCTAAGGCAAATATTATGGTTCATCATCAATCTTTTTCTCGGTCAGTCTGTATGAAGTTTCTGATAACCTAAATACATCTAATAAAACCTATAGGTCAGTTGCTATATTAAGATGATAGGGTAGTTATTTTGAGTTATTTGAAATAATTGTACAGGGTGCGATGGAGTGTGTAGGGGTGGGGCACCCTTAGGGTATCCGGATCAACCCCTATGTTAAGCTATTTTTCCTAGTTTTGAATTGGAGTATTTTTTACATTAATAAACATTGATTTGCAACATATTTTTAATTGAGTCATCATTTTCATCTCTGTTTTAAGATAATTCTTTACCAAAATATTTAATTACTTCTCTCACATAAACATCATTATTATTATAAACACATTTTAATTATAAAATAAAAAAAACTTATATAATTATTGGTAAGCTTAAAATTGTTCACGATTATAAATAATATACACTAAACTAAATTTATTTTTAAATCAATTGCTCGTACCAGAATTTAAAATTGTTAGTTCAATAAATTAAAATCTTACATAAATTAAAAAAATTAAAAAATTAAAAAAAAAATTAAAATAATCTTAAATCTTATAAACTCCTTATTAACAGAATCTCCAAGAATGACTCCAACTCGCTACCTTACAAATTGTCCCTGTCTTGTAGAGTGTAAACTCGCACTAAGCTCGCACTAGTCTTGTTTTAACGAGCGGCGCTACAAGTGATAGGTAATTACTGGTCATTTCTATTCAGTGCGCCATTTTAATTACAATAATCAGCACCACGTGCACTTAAGAGGGGAGTCGAGCAGAGAACACGGGAATATGTATGGAAGCTTTCCATACAAGCGTATTGACGTGTTTCCTTCGTGCATGAGCAAAGCTTTTTTTTAATATCTTAACAATAAATTAGATAATAAGTACCTATGTAATTTTTCTTCTTATGTGGAGAAGACAAAATATTTCATATCATATTCTTTATTAAGATATTGAAAAAAAGAGGGACATGGCCTTAGCAGACCCACACATTATAAGAAAAAAGAATTTGCGTAAGAGTCATTATCCAGGGAGGAAACACGGGAATACGTTTGTATGGAAAACCTCTCCTTTTTCCTCTCCATACAAAATGAAAACATGACATAATGTATCTTCCTTATAACTAACATATCTATTTAAAAAAGAGAGATACGGCCATAGCCGATACACACTTTATGAAAAAAAAATGTTTGCTCTAGACGCATTATCCAGGAAGGAAACAAGAAAATACGTTTGTATGGAAAGCTGCTGCTCGACTCCCCTCTTAATGATATAATGACTAATTGGTGTGAAGTTATTCGTACTAAACCAATTGCTCTGTCCATCTGAATGTGTTTTAATGGTATTGTCTGACGTAGGGTTAGTTAGGGGCAGTTTTGGACAGTATCAGGCCTTTATTGGCTGCTTAGCGGCGATTTCTATACGAATTATGATGTTCATCAGTTATAGATTATTTGTCAATAGCTTGAGATAAATGTATGAGAATCATGATGTTTCTAAGTTATAGTAATGTTGGTGTTTCAAATTTATTTCAAAAAATCTTAATACTAATACAAAAGTTGGGACCCCCGCACTAGGCATTGCCTGTCCTGTGGAGGAGGTTATGTATGGTTATGCTGTGTTTTATCATTATTATTATTCGAAAGGTGCTTGCAGGGGAGTAATTTTCCAAAAAATAAATAGGAACGCCATTTGGACGTCCAGTATTTTTACGTGATGCATGTTCAAGTTATATGAGACCGACATAATTCTAAAAGCTTTTGTACGGCCCCCTGTAGCATTAATAAAGGCCCAAAATATTTGCTTGTTTTTCAACGCATGTACAGACATCGGCTTGTTACAGTTTCATTAGATGTAGACCTATGTAATACAAGACGTTAGACTTGAAGAAGTTTTACTTGTGTAGATGAGTGTAGTCAGTAATTAAATATTCACTTTACTAAACATATTTGATTACATCAAGAAAATCTACGTAAACATTTTAACTGTAAACATTTATCCCGGTCTCGAATCGGTCTAGATTTCCTTGAAAACTTTTCTACCTGGCAATGAAAGTCAAGTATAAATCGTAGAAAGTAGATAACTTTACAAAGATAAGTTTTGTAGAGGTTCGCTTTGAAGTTTATCCACAGTTTCTAAACTCTAGAAATACTATTTATCAGTGAAAGTCAAAATCGATTTCGAGATTGAAACGGTTAGGATTTTATATCAGCGTCTACGAGTACTCGTAGTACTTACTCGTAAATGGACAGTTTCCCATTATAAGAACTCTCTAATTTATGTTTTACTAACTGTGCACCGCGGTTTCACCCGCGTAGTTCCCGATCCCGTAGAAATTTCGGGATAAAACGTAGCCTATGTTCTTTCCCGGACAATAAGCTATCCCTGTACCAAATTTCAAGTCAATCGGTTCAGTAGTTTAGTCGTGAAAAGGTAACAGACAGACAGACAGACAGACAGATAGACAGACAGACAGACAGAGTTACTTTCGCATTTATAATATTAGTTAGGATTTATTTGGGACCTTTGTGCCTTCTTGTTTAGACTTTTGAGTGTCCGTAATGACTGTCGATGATGTTAGTGCGAAAGCTGGAAGCACGCTTTATGTGCTCTCTAAAGTACAGAAATGCTCATGAAATTAAAATCCACTCTCTTTGGTAAAGGTCACAACACAACACAAATCATTATAATGACCGTGCTGGACGTTGCTTAATTTAATGAATCACAACATGCCAGATAAACAAAATACGTCCTTATTTATTTCATCACTTTATTGATTTTATTATAATTGAAATCACTTTATTCATCTACTTTTAAGAAGTTACATTAACCACATCAGTAATCATCATTATTTAAATCTTTCCCCAATGTAAAAATAACACAAACACTACGTCTATATTAGTAAACAAATACTATATTTCTCAGAAAAAAGCTTGAATTTTATAAAATGTTTCAAATAAATTAGTAAACATGAGTACGTAACATAATTAAGGCTCGCTACGTGGAGGGTCTCGTTTGCAAGACGTATTTCGGTTTTACCAACTCCAGCTTTGTGATAAACGGGGGCTAGGGGGAGGAACCCCGGAAAAGGGGTCTTTACCCTCACTAAACGTAGCTTTATACTTACGTCTATTCATAGAATTTCGGGTTATTTTACGCAAAATACAGCCGTGATATTTAACTTGCCTAACTTGGAGTAGCGTTTGAAATTGTATAAAGTTGATATTAGAATAACGGTTTTACGTTGACTCGTAATGATCTATTAATTTGTATTAATTATTATTAATGATATCTTCTGTCTATCTTCGTAATAAAAAAAAATGATCTAGACTCAAGTGAATGAATAACAAGACGACCAAGTAATTTTACTTGGTGAAAGTACTTATTATTAGGTACCCTACCTTGTCTGCTATGCCGTAGGCTACGCATTGATTTATCACTAAAAACAAGTCTCTTTCTGTGCATGAACACATCTGTTTGTCTTGGTCTTTCATGTTACAAAAATCTAAGAATAAAGTCGCTCAAAAGTTATAAGAAAACAAGGTTTAAAGATCTTCATAACCTATACTAACCTTTTAAAGATTGATTAATGACCATTACTATCATATCTTTAAATAATTGCTTTAACGTGAAAAAGCCGTTTTTCCAAAGAAATCAACGGTCCATGGGCTATTCCATAATAAAGTTAGAAATGGTAAACCAGACAAAATAATTAGCCCCCGAACGTTCATTGCATAAGTCGAGAGCTTACTATAAGCTTTCCAAGAGCTCTTGTACTCTAAAACCTGAAACAACTGTATTTATCCCTCTTGTAGAAAATAGCAACTGTATTCAGGGTTCGATTCCCTGTGTGAATATTTGTGTGAACCACAAATGTTTGTCTCAGTCTGGGTGTGTGTGAATGAGTGTGTGTAGTTTCTGATACCCTAGATACAAGTTTCGAACTTAGGGGTCAGTTACTGTAATGGGATGATGATGAAGTGAATGATTATAAAAATCAATAAATGATTTATGGTTTTTATTATTGAATATTTGCTTTATTCACTTGACAGCATCTATTACAATAGCAATATTAAGCATGAAAATGAAGGGTAAGAGGAATATTCGTTCACTGTATAAACAACTATTGAAAACTTCTTGACTTATGAAGGTGAAAATTGGCAAGTACTTGTAGGTGCGCTTTATTTTGTAGTTTATATGTGTAGGCGATGTGATAACAAAAGGATTTAAATTTAGTCGAATAAAAGAGTTAATTATATTTAAGAAATTATAAAAGAGTTAATTATTATAATAAAAGAGTGAAATGGGTTTATATGAGAGACATAAAATGTGGTGTAATTTTTAATATAAAGTACACTATCATATAATATATCATCTTCATGTAGCAACTGCCCCCTAACGAGTTGAATTACATCCAACTCGATTGAGACAATCATCATACAAATATTTGTCACGAATGGAAATCGAATCCACAATAGTAAAAACAATGTAAAAGAAAATTTAATGTACTTTTTCACAATCGGAGAAGTAAAGTACGTAGCTTTGGTACCCGATTTTTTTCATAGCTAAATGGGCATCATAAATATCTTCTTTAACTTTTTCTAAGTTTCGCTTAAATATGCAACTAAGTAATAAGTAACCAATCAGTCACTTTATCACTTATATGTATAATACATAAAAAAAACAACAACATACCTACATTACGCATATCATTAAAATGACACCCATACCATTTAGACCAACAAAAGCGTAATACCATCTTGAACTTTGCACGTGTTTGCAAAACGTAGGTGTACGAGTATATTATGATAAGTACCGAGATATCAACCTAATGAGGCGTGTGTTATTGGAAAATGTATCGTATATCAATGGGATTAGAGCTTATTTTTAACGAGTCGTCGATACGGTTGGAGTACCGTCTATTTGTCGTAGTGTTGTTACTTCAATCCGCCCTCTGCGTTTTCTTTGTCGGGGTGGGTGAGGTGTTATGTAAAAGGCAAAGGAAAAATTCTGGAATCAGATCATTTATCTACTGGCTTCGCAGTGGAGATCACATCTGGGATATAGTGGGAACATTTTGTAGGAGCATACCTACCATACGTAACTACCTTATGTTCTAATATTGTGAGTGTAACCTAACTTAGTCTACCTAAAAGTTGAGAAAGTGATTACAAGGAAATTATTAATAGTAAGTATTAAAGATTCAATTACATTATCAAACGTTAATATTGTTATCGTGACTCATGACGTCATTTGCATTAACGTTATTAAAAAGTTATGGTTATTAACAAAATCGATATTGATTTTATAATGTATTTATTTTCAACGTTATTTAGATACCTATATACTGTATATTTAAAAGTCAGCTCGCTCAGGTTTAATTTTCCCGTGAATTTTCCAAATTTTCTTTCACAAAACCTTTTTCCTGACTATAGTGAAGAAAAAATAAGAATTATGTTAATAGATAATGAAAAGTACAAAATAAGAATGTGGTTTGGTCGTTATTATATTTTTAACGAAATCAATGGGTGATATTTTTTGAAGATTTTCCTTTTAATTAAAAAACTAATAAGTAATTAATATTTACGGCAATACAAATGACGTAATTATGAAATAACAATCAAGAACCAAATTTAAAAACTACTCCCTTCTTTAATCAGAAAATAATATTCCATCTACAAATTAAACTTCTAATAAGATACAAATAAATAGCTTTTTGAAATATAATATTTATTCTGAAGTTTTATTGAGATAGAAATGTATTTAAACAGTCTGAGTTCAGTGAAAGGGATCATTTAAATATTGCTGAACGCTTCAATTTCAGTGAATCAGTCAATGTTTGCTGTCTGCATTTAACGTACAAATACTTGAATCGATGCTTTTAATAACAATTTAAAAATACAAGTTTGTAAATAATATTTCAATGAAAGAAAATGAACATAGATTTTATTTTTTGAATAACTATTTTATTATTTAACGAAATTATGAAGTCAAATCGGTATGCAAGTAGTTCGAATTTAGTTTTTTAAACATTTATTTATTTGATTTAAAGACTTTAGATTTTTGAAATTCAATTCAGTTTGTGAAAAGAGTGAATGTGTGAATGAGTGTGTGCGTAGTTTCTGATACCCTAGACACAAGTTTCGAGCTTAGTTGGGGGTCAGTTACTGTAATGAGATGATGGACTGAATGATTATGTTATGTTATTTTCTGAAACACATTTAAAGCAGCTACATATACCTATTTCCTTTATTACATACTTAACCCTATAACTGCCCATTCATACTGTACATTTCAATACTGATTAACTTACAATACCTACATGTTATACATTGTTCAAATTAAAATAACTTTTTTCCCCACAAAAATACAATTCCAGTTATTTCGTTATCTTATCGCGAAACAAAACTTTTTTGTTATCAAATAGTTCTAACCACTGGTTGTATATATTTTATAGAGGGCATTAGTTTTGATAACAACTTGAAAAGGTTTATTGGTCGCTATAAAACTTAACTTGGTTCGTTAATAAATACGTCGTATACGGCTTGCGGTAGTGGACTTAATGTTTTTGTGCCCAAAAATAATACACATTGTAAGTTTATTACAATATTTTTTATTCCCAGTGTTGGACGAAGTTGTCTTTCAATTCTACTAAAATAAGTAAATATTAGACTTCTATCTATTCACGTACATACAAGTTAGTACTATGTAGGACACTACAGGTCGATGAAACTATTTGGATAAAAGTTCTTCCAAATTCGGACAAAATTGCATTCGAGTATTTTCCACGTGAAACTTTTTCATGAAAAGTAATATAAAAATATATTTCCAAAGCTTTTATTGCCATCTGAAAATGTACAAAAATAATTAAAATGATGTGAAAAAATTTCAAAAACACAAAAGATTTTCACAAAAATAGATTTACTGTAAAATATTCAACGCCCATTTTAAATAATATTACGTAAAGACGGAATCGTTTTTACACCGCATTTAATATTTTTATTGAAATCCTGTATTCTTTGCGTATATTTTACGGCGGTGTAAAACAAATTTCGGATGCTGAAAGGTGCTGAAAACCTGATCAAATGTCAGATCAAAAGTCTTGAATACGTACACATTCGATATATATATTTTAAATCTCGTTTGTAAAGTATTAAATGATAATATTAAAGCACGTACATATATATTTTTTCGGAAAAAATAACTGCCATCTTGGTTTGTCCGTAAAATAATCAGAAATGACAGTTGAACATCCTTCTACCATTTAACGATGAAGTATTTGAAGTTTCTGAGCACAAAGATAATTTATAACTAAATCCCACCAAAAACATTCTGTAAAAAACTAGCCAAGTCTCGATGGAGCTGCTTGTTTAACTCTAAAAAGTAATGAAATCTAGATAAAGTCGTACCAAGTCTAAGGTTCCTTACTGCGATTTCTTTATTATTATAGTTAATGTTGTGTGACTTGGCCGTTGAAGAAACACTGAACACAACTGTACACAAGGGTACAAAACTAGGTGCTCCATGAGACTATTGCATCAATCTGTCGCCAGAACTACTACCCATTGACGATAGAAAATTGCCACTTGAAAAACGTTGATTCAATATCCAGTCAATTGTAGGCTTGATAAAGCTGCGTATTTTAATAATGTTACAACAAAATTGACTTGTACCCACTACTGACGTTTTAAACAATGTTCAACGGCCAAGTCACACAACATTAACTATAATAGTAAAGAAATCGCAGTAAGGAACCTTAGACTTGGTACGACTTTATCTAGATTTCATTACTTTTTAGAGTTAAACAAGCAGCTCCATCGAGACTTGGCTAGTTTTTTACAGAATGTTATGGTGGGATTTCATTTCTTTTTGTTAAAACTTGTTTTATTAGATTTTCTTATTTGACACACTTATTTTTTAGGAGTAGTATATATATATATATATATATTACTCCAAGCCGATTTCGGCTACGGCGACCTAGCTTCATTGCGAGTTTGGGTGTTTCGCTCGCATATAGTAGTATTATATTATTAAGCGCCACGCGGTTTCACCCGCGTAGTTCCCGTTCGCGTTTCCGTGGGAATTTCGGGATAAAAAGTATCTATAGATAAATAGTTTTAAGCTACCTCCCCACCAATTTTCAGCCAAATCAGTTCAGCCGTTCTTGAGTAATAAATTCCCGTTCCCATTCCCGTGGGATTTTCGGGATTAAAGTATTCTATTTTCTTGTCCTGGTTCTAAGCTACCTCCCCACCAATTTTCAGCCAAATCAATTCAGCCGTTCTTGATTTTTAAATTCCCGTTCCCAATCCCGTGGGAATTTCGGGATTAAAAGTATTCTATGTTCTTGTCCTGGTTCTAAGCTACCTCCCCACCAATTTTCAGCCAAATCAGTTCAGCCGTTCTTGAGTAATATTCCCGTTCCCATTCCCGTGGGATTTTCGGGATTAAAGTATTCTATGTTCTTGTCCTGGTTCTAAGCTACCTCCCCACCAATTTTCAGCCAAATCAATTCAGCCGTTCTTGATTTTTAAATTCCCGTTCCCAATCCCGTGGGAATTTCGGGATTAAAAGTATTCTATGTTCTTGTCCTGGTTCTAAGCTACCTCCCCACCAATTTTCAGCCAAATCAATTCAGCCGTTCTTGATTTTTAAATTCCCGTTCCCAATCCCGTGGGAATTTCGGGATTAAAAGTATTCTATGTTCTTGTCCTCGTTCTAAGCTACCTCCCCACCAATTTTCAGCCAAATCAGTTCAGCTGTTCTTGAGTAATAAATTCCCGTTCCCATTCCCGTGGGATTTTCGGGATTAAAGTATTCTATGTTCTTGTCCTGGTTCTAAGCTACCTCCCCACCAATTTTCAGCCAAATCAATTCAGCCGTTCTTGATTTTTAAATTCCCGTTCCCAATCCCGTGGGAATTTCGGGATTAAAAGTATCCTATGTCCTTTTCCTGGTTCTAAGCTACCTCCCCACCAATTTTCAGCCAAATCAGTTTAGCCGTTCTTGAGTTACAATTCCCGTTCCCATTCCCGTATAATTCCCGTTCCCGTTCGATTATCCTAGTTTTTATAGTTTTCCCTTTATGTGGCCATTAAACCCTAACTCTGTACCAAATTTCAGCTCTCTAGGTTTATGGGAAGTACTAGTTCTATTTTGATGATCATGAGTGAGTGAGTGAGTGAGTGAGTGAGTGAGTGAGTGAGTGTCTGTCATAAATACGAAACTTTGCTTTCGCTTAACTTGGGAACTAAATGACCTACAGACTTGAAATTTTATTTTAAGTATGTGATTGTATAGCTTACTGGATGACGAAAATTTCAGCGTTCTGGGCTTATCCAGAGGTTGTCAAATAGGGGCCTGAAAATGCGGCGAAATGGTTCCTGTAAAGGATGGTACGGCAGTGCTTGCTTCGCGCTCGACTTGGCGGGGGGCACTGCCGTGCCCCCAGATAAGAAATATTTTCGTCCAAAATAATTTAATACTCGTATTCCCATGAGCCAAACAATATAAATAACAAAAAGTATTAAAGTTTTTATCATTTCGAAGACAAATTAAACACTAAACTCACTTCACACAGTACATTATGTAATATAATCATTAAATGAAACAAGATATGGGCCACTGTTGTGCCCATGGCGCCTTTTAATACTAATTTACTATTTTATCATTCTAATGTAAAGTTTCTTGGGTTGTTTTATTAATTAGTCTGTCTGTTCGTCACGGATTGTAGTTACAAATTTAATTTAAAGCAACGGAAAAATATTTGGTTGTATTAAAATATGCGGCGTTTTGAATTAGTGGTTCTACTTTAGTTGTTATAAATTTCATTATTGCTTTATTTAGTTAATGCTATATATTTTTAACTGACGAATGGACGGAGGGTTTTACATTGAATACGTTCCTTTTTTAAGCTTTTATTTATTTTGCCTTGTAAGTGTGTATGTGTGATGCAGTAACTGAATTTTGTGGCAATTATCCTCAACTTATTGAACTGAAATTTTGCTTACATGATTAGTTAGAAACTGAATTTTGTAATACGAGTAGTTATCCTCATCAATTGAGCTGAAATTTTGTTTTGATGACACTGCATGGTTAGTTAGTTTAGAAGCTATTTTAAATGGGGTTGCAGTTTAAATTCGCGAGTCAAGCGATGCATGATTGGTATTGACCAAAGAAAGTTCGGGTTTGGGATCACTGACACGCTTTAGTTCAGCGAAGTGATTACTTCTATTCCTCTTCATTTTACTAATATCATTAATGAGAGAGAGGTCTTTGATCTGCAGTGGGATAATACACAATCAATAACACAATAGGATTTTATTCAATCAATAGCGTAAAGTTTCATATTATATTGTTAACGAATTAACAGCCTAGTTTTCTAATATTGGTAATAAAATTACGAGCACCTATTGATTGATTTTATTACAATTTTATAACTGATTGTTGCGTTAGTTGTTAAGTTTTTAATAGTAAAAGATAAAAAGGTATAGTTTGTTTGTTGAAGAAAATCTCGGAAAATACTGTTATTTTCTCTAAACAAGAGTCTTATCAGTTCTTCCTGGTAAAGGGCGTTTTATAAAGTACATACATCGTATACGTACTAATAAATGGTCAGCTTTTGCAATAAGATGTTACAAATTCGAAATTTAGTACCCAGAAAATACTTTGATTGTCCATAGAATTTTCAGAACAAAAATATTTTTGTTTATAACCACATATATTTGATATATACCACAGAAAAAGTTTTTTTAAATAAAAATTCGCTGTTCCGGAGTATTGAAACCAAATGGTCAAACAATATGACTTTGACCAAGAACGAAAAATTGTTTGATTTCGAGCGATATCGAACTCATATAGTTGACACAAGAGATGTTAAAATCGATAGAGTTGAACCACCGTGATCTTAACCTTAAGAAAATGACAAATGACGCACGTTCATTAATATCCAAATTCTTAGACAATGTTATTTATGGGTCTTTAAGACTCTCTGATTTCCACCCCAAATCGAAGTGACACCTACCAACTCTTGATATGTGCATAAATAATGTGCTCATCTGTCCGCCAGCATCATCCTCATCGCCAGTTCATCCATCCTTGTTTAAGAGGTTAAACAACAACTTTATAGGTAACCACCCACACAATCTTAATTTGAATTAATCACTTTCTAATTCTATGAAATATTCACACAGATCGCCCTAGTCCCAAACTAAGCAAAGTTTGGACCATATAGTCTACAGATAGACAACGGATAAAAAAAATGTATAATTTTTTGTCAAATACATATTTACTTAGAATAGATAAAAGACCAAGACAAACACACATGTTTACGCACAAGAAAAGGTCTTGACTGGGAACCGAACCCATTACCTCTGCCATAGCAGGAAAAGTCAATGCCAACCACGAACCTTAGTTAAAAAATACAACCGGAAAATTAAAAAGAAAACAAGAGAAACACCAAAAAAAAGTATATAAGATATCCCCCGAGGAAAAGATAGAAACGCGCGAAAATCTCAGCTATAATACAAAAACATATAATATAAATAATAATGTATATGGTATTGAATTGAATGCATATTGTATAGAGGCGCGGGCGCAGCCAGATGGGTACGGCAAGTCACGACTCCGCAACCAACCCTGTCCATAATATAATATTGAATCGACATTTAAATCAGCTACTGCGGGTCCTGAATAATTTATTATGTTCCGTATTTTCTACAAAACTGTTGATTTTATAAGTATAGTAGAGCTTATAGAAGATATTTAGTTTGCCGAAACAAAACTAAACCATTTAGTTACAATTTTGTTTCCTAATTTTTAGCGATATCGTACTTTTGAAAATGTGATAACTTCACCGGCTCAACAGTACTTACATCCTTTTGGCTTTCAAAATAAATGGAGTATCTAGTTCAAATTTCAAGAAATTTGTAAAGAAAACAAACAAACAAACAGCAGCATTGAAATAAACAAACTTAACCTTTGTTTTATTTAAAATACCTAGATATACTTACTTAAAACAATTTCGCAAAGATATAGACTTAGTTCAAATCACAAGAATCACAATTCACGTGTATTATCAACCTTATTTGCAAAGAACCTACTCAGTCCCATTTGGACTACGTACCTATACACAGTTCGTATCTATATTCCCAAAGCGAAAGCCACAAAAAAGATACGATACTCGACAGACCAAAACAAAAGAAGTCGAAACATCGCCATTGTCTTTTATTCTAAAAAGAACCTTTATATTAAATCCTACAGGAACCTATAGCGAGCCCATTGTATAAGGTTGCAGATTTGTGAACCTCTTGTGTATAATAAATGATATGTAAAATAGTATATTGTATGGATAACTTTTATATTATTTACTGACTCCTTTGTTAGACTTACGTATGTATCCCACGTTTTATAGATAGATATGAGTGATCTTTCTTTAGTCAAATACGACTTTTTGTTGTCAGATTCCAAAATTGCCAACATTGAGAATTCAAAAGATATCAAAATTGAGCCGTTAAGTCAGAAAGCTGAAGAGGAGATGGCGGTTCCTAACGGTAACAGTGAGGTAGATGCTACTGCAGAAATGAACCTTGTTATATGAGACAGAGAGTCCGATTCGAATAGCAGGAGAGACGATACCATGTTGAAGGAACGTGAGAGTTCAGAGGGGTCTCCCATCGCCCCGGACGAGTGCGCGGGATGTGGTGGCAGGATTCAAGATAGGTGAGATTACAATTCCTATAATTTACTAGCTATAACCCGCAGTTTTAACCGTGTAAATACCAATCTCGTGGGAGTTTTGGGATAAAATGTACATAATGTACCAAAGACATCGGTTCAGTAGTTTTAGCATGAAAGAGTAACAAACATCATCAATATTTGGAAATCGCTCAATTTTTTTCCAATATGTCTCTGGACTCCAAAAGTGCTTGACGTTTTGGAGTCCATTTTTTAAATTAACACGTTTCTTTACAGGTTCATCTCATGCCATTTTTTTTATTATGTTCGATAATTTACGTTAATACTTTTGTCATTGCAATTATTTTACAGTTCTCCGTAAAGTGGCCATGATATTACCCTCAAATTATTTCTCCAGGTACTATCTGCTGGCAGTAGACCGCCAGTGGCACGGGTCCTGTCTCCGATGCTGCGAATGTCGCCTCCCATTGGACTCTGAACTCACCTGCTTTTCGAGAGACGGAAATATTTACTGCAAAGACGATTATTATAGGTATGATTGTGCAGAATATTGTTTTATTGTTCGCTGTAGCATGTGCGAATACTTATATTGTGTACAATTAGCACTAGCGAAATATTCTTTTTTATCGTCAAAAAATGTTTTTGCTTTTTTCTATTTCAGGAGTAAGTACATAAATTTTAATTATGATTCTTGTGAAATTAATATAGGTTAAAATTTTGGGTCAATTCAACAAATGACAACTATGTTAAAGTACAAGGCAACTTATAGGTATTATCTGCTTGCTCTGCTTCCAACTTATTATGATCATAGATGGCTACTAGCTGATCTAGAGCTTTATGTTTTTATATTATTCCTTATTGCCTTCATTATTATTGCCTAAAATAGGCTACCCAACATCCAACATTACTCGTAGAACATTTTTTCTATTCGATCCAATACTCGTAGTTCTTGAAATTAGCGCGTTCAACCAAACAATCTCGAGCCTCATAATAATCCTTTCAAAACTTCAACATAGTATAGAAAATCTTTCCAGAAGTTTCCAATTAGGTTTGGAAATAGAAACAATTTGGTAGGGATTCTTTGCACCCGTTGTTGAAGTCGGTAGTTGAACACTTGTTGACACGAGACGTCAACGAGTCTGTGTTGTTAAGGGCACTGTTTTGGGTCCGTCACTCATTGTCACACACACTTGCGCTTTTCTCACACCTTGTCGAGTGTGTTGTGGTACGCGTTGTTATTCAGCTATTGTTGCTGAAAAGTTCGTGTGGATAAAGTTGTTTTAAAGGACTTACCTAAATCATGGTTGGGAAATGTAAAACATCAAATAATCAAAGTAATAGCAAATGTTTTTCAATTAAGTTATGGCTTGAACGATTGCACTTCTGACAAAGGCTCCTTATTTATTAATTCAGAAAGAATAAGACTAAGTAGACGAGTAGTAATTACGACGTTCAAAATATTTAAAAAAAAATAAAAAAATTAACATCTCCAAACAAAATTAATCCGGTTAACAATAACACCGTCATAAATAAAAAAACAACATTATAAGCCATCAAGATAGAGTAATTGATATAATTGTTGATAGCTAAATCTGTGTGTCAAGGGTCGCAACAATCGAGGCGATATGTCACTGCCCTTTGTACCATATGGTATGATTGTATGCGGTTATACCACACACAAATACTGTCAAGATGGGCCTCGTGATTACGCTTGATTGATTTTGCGAGGGTGCCCTAAGTGGTGTTGGTATACGCCTTTTGGTATAATAATATCATCGAGCTTCTGGTGTTATGTAATGGGGCGTGAATTTCGGAAATTGTTATAATTATGTGACGTAGTCTCCGTTTTTATGTCAAATTATCTTTTTATGTGACATTATTGGTTTGACTCATGCATTAGATGTGCTCAGTGTGACTCCCGTCTTTAGCGATTCCGAAGCAATTTCTGGATAAAATATTCTATCTGTTACTCACGTTTGTAAACACACATGTGTACCAAATTCCATTATTGAAACCGTTAGTGGATAATAGCATCATAGATTTGTACCGTTCTCATAGGTCCAGCCGTTCTCGACTTCAATACATTTAGACCAGCTTTCCTTTCCACATTTTTCTATAAGCCCTTTCTTTGTTGCAGGTTATTTTGTGTTAAACGCTGCGCTCGTTGTGGCAACGGTATCACTGCTAATGAGCTGGTGATGAGAGCTAGGGACCTGGTCTATCATCTGTCATGCTTCACTTGCGTGGCTTGCGGTACTCAGCTGTCGAAAGGTGATGTCTTCGGCATGAGGGACGGCCTTGTGTACTGCCGGCCTCACTACGACAGCGCTTGTCTTGACGACTATTGCGATGATGATGTTAATAGCGTTTACAGGTAAAGTACTGTGATGTTTTTTTATTTGTTATAAGTAACTACAAAAAATGAAAAATTTTAGGTTTTTATAACAAACTCTAGTGTCTGTTCAAGTTACTTTAAAATAAGCTTAGCTTAGCTAAGAGCATTTTTTTCACTGTCAGAAATATGGATGAATGTACAGTCTCGGAATAAAAAGGTTCGTCACTTTAGAGTCGGTTTTCACTTGCACTAGTATTGCAAGAAACAATTATACCAACATACCAGTGTAAGAAACAGTTATGCTAACATTTAAATAAATGACGTTTGCTATCGAATAAGGTTTTGTTTGATTTTTCTATCCTTTTTTTAAACACTGCCTTGTGCGCGCGGCATATAAAAGCCTCTTTGATATTTTGCAATGATGACATTTACCGATTGACAATAGTTTTAACAGAAATAATAATGGCAGGTTGAACCAACAAGAAGGTTTTAGTTTATCAAAAATCTTTTGACAAGATATTTATCCTGTCAAACAACACTGATCTGAATAATTTTGAACTTTATTATCGAGCAGTAGAACATTATTTTCCCTAACCCGAGTCTGCTCTGTACCATAGTTTCAAAAGGTAATATGTTTTCGCGGCACATTATACGAATCAATTTGAAAATTGACGAACCTTTTCATTCCGAGACTGTACATAAAAACCACATAAATGAACAAAGGAATGCCTTTTTAAAGTTTTTTAAAAATAACAAACGTATTAATATTGGCAAAAAAAAACGAAATGAAATGTTAGTTTTGTTTCATTTTACTACTGAAATAGAACTTTTAAAATAACACAAGTACTTTTGTTCGTTTAAAGATAAATAATAAAAAAAGTACGAAGCATTCAATATACCATTCGTGGTTTAAATTTTATATTTAAAATTTCTGTCTATTCAATTCTCTCAACCACTCGTGAAATCGGTCAGTTATTACTATATCAAGTGCATGAATGCTAGAATTCATGCACTTTGAAACCGTATCGAACGTACAAGTATTCTACAAACGTTATTTGAGATGATTCCTTTAATTAATAACTGGGACCACCATCGAGTGAAACCTAGGAACTCTTTGCAATTACCGCATCGATACACAAATATACAATCAAGTTTCACGTAGTAATATTATACTATAATTGTAGATGCCAAGAGCTACACAGCGAGGGAGATTCCCCGTCCCAGTACTTCCCAGGATCGAGCTCCAAAGGACGTCCCAGGAAGAGGAAGATACCGCAAGGCTCCCCAGACGACATGCAAGTACAGACGATGCGAATGGCGAGCACCGCTCTAGGTAATGTATCACATATTGATTACTTCACATTTCGGTACCAACTGCGAATTCCCTCCAAAGCGAATTGTACAACAATTCCAGTAGCAAGCCTTATGATTGTTTACTGTTATTTCTCTCGCATTCCTGACGTTCGTTACTTATTATTTATGAGTTTATAGAAACATGGGTATGTTACCGTGGATACCGAACCTTATAGGCTCGCGTGGATGGCCTTATAAATATTTCATCGAACGCCAGCTTAAAATTTAGCAGAAATCTCACAAGGGAAAGCGGAGCGGGTCCTACCTCGCGCCGACGTCCCAGATGTCAATTCATCCCGTGCCGTAATCACGACTAATGAATAGACGTAGCAATGTCAAAACTGTTTTTATCCCGCTCTGCCTCGTATATTTTTCGAGGGTTAGAGAGAGAGGATCGTCTTTCAGCACGTTGGGGCTTCAGCCGGGGTCGGCAGTTTGGATTATTCTTTATAGCGTCGAAATGCGAAGCACTCATTGAGGTAGATTCAGGCTGTGACTTCTCGACCCGATTAATCATGGCGCTAGACTGAATGGACCGCGGAGGTTCCTTTTATTTCACTTTAAAATATTATTTGGGTTGACAGTGTTTACTATTCACACGTCAATATTAAACGTTCTATTTTTGTTTTTGTATTTATAAGTAAAACTAAGGAGGCGCGATGGCTTTGTTGTTTTGTTTCTTTAGTAAATGGTGTTTAGACTGCGTTTAAATTTGGAAGATTCTATTTGTTAAATCCGTGTAGTTAAAATAAATTGAAAGTTGTTAAAAACTTGCCGAATATTCACATTAAAATGTAACAGTATATTTTTTATTTCAAATAGTAAAATACAAATGTTTTTTACTAAACTGATGACAGGCAAACCTAACAACAATCGCCCCAACAAAAGGCACTTGAACGTGAACGTATTCATCGAGATTTATAAAAATCGCTGAGTTTTTAAAAATGACTGTTGATTTTTTATTTTTTACTCTTCCTTTTTTTACGTTTGATTTTTCAGCTATGTTTTCCGTTTTAACTTAGCTTTTTACAACTGATGTGTTTATTATAAATTCGGCGATCCAATATTTATTTTATAAATATCAAATATCGTAACTCATACTTTTTCCTGATTTGCAACACAAACCATTCTGACTTTCAAAAAATTATGATATTTATGAGAATCGAACATTTGACTCGCTTCACCATTACTCATACACAATTATCAATTTTTAATTACGTTAACTTTGACGCTCATCTAATAACAAAACAAAAAACAACCTACCAAAAAATGAAAAAAAAAACAAAGTTTAAGTCACATCAAGCAAAAAATTCTAAATTTAAAATTCGTACCGCCATTGAAAAGTTGTTGTTGACACAACAGTGGCACTTATAACCGCGCGTGATGGTGATAAAATGCAATAAGTGGACTCGGCCGTGCTTTATCAGGCCCTGGTAAGGGTGTCTGGGAGCCATAGATATTAGTTTAAAAATACGTGAGCTAGACCTGAGAACGGTGTTTTGGGTGTATGATTATTAGTTGTTACCATGGAGATAATAAGTCATTTTTATATCACACATCGTACTTAACCTACTACTCGAACTCCGAAATTAATAAAAAGTTTGTATAGATACTAGACCACACACATATTTAAATACATTTTTTGTAATTACATACTTAAAATATATAGAGAACACATAGGCCACGATAAACAGACACTTTATGCACATAAATGTTTAACAAGCACATCACTTGTTCCACCAATATTATTTAATGTTCCATTCATAAAACACTGAATTATAAAACAGTTATTTATAACCACGAAGACGTTTTCCGAACCAAGTATTCTCTTACCGGCTAAAGTTGCTTAAAGAACTTTTACCTTGAAGTTTCAAGTCCATTTCCTTGCATTCAAAAGGTTTACTTAGCGGTAAACTATGAGGGTATTTTCTAGTTTTATTGTGTTTATCTTAGATGATTTTCTAGTTCAAAGTAGGTGTATTATGCCTTTGATTTTAAAATTATTATATGAACTTAAACATCTTTGATAAATTAATAACGTGGCGATTACGTCTATTCCTTTTGGCTGTACGATATTATTGGTGAAAATGAGGCATTTGCCTCCAGTGGGATCTTACAGGATCATATTGCTCCTATTAAGGAGACATTATATTTGCGTTCTACGTTATGTTTGTCACCTACTTACCCACCCAATTTAGTAAAAAGTTCGGCTCCCATTATAATGAATATATTAATTTGTGAACTCATCAAATTAATTTCAATAAACTGTCACATAAAAACTTCTTTATAATATTTTAAGTTAATCTAAAAATTACACATTAAAACAAAGTAAGTGTAATAAAAATCGATGTCCAAATTGAAAAGGGAGGTTGATTAAAATCCCCTTCACATATTTTTTTCTCTAAAAACCGACAGGTGATGTTTTTTTTCTAAAAACGAATGGCAGCTTTGTCTTGTTTTATTTTACTGTTAAATGTTTTGTATTGTTTATTGATAATCGCTCGTAATCATTGAAATTGTGGTCATAATTATTAATTCCCTTTATCGTGATCTTTAGAATACTTTTCGGTTTGGGCGAAGGCGATATATTGGTCACTATAATTTGGTCAGTGATAGAGGCCTTTACAGTTCGATATTTTTCGGGTTTAAAGTAAGAATAGGAAAATCTATCTAGTATTTTTTTTTTAATTTGTATGAGTTTGTTACTCATTCGCGTTCACACAGCTCTGCATGGTTTTGGATAAATTTTTGTACGGTTCTGGTACATATTACCCTAACTTAGAATTTTATGATAAAACGTCCACGAGATTGGGGTTTAAGTACGTAAAAAAACTAGCAGGCACGATTTGAAAAACTATAAAGTTATATAGTAAGGTAATCGCCAATTGATTATAATATGATAGTATAATAATCCTTCAAGTAAATACCATACATTTTGTAGTATTTACTTGTAGTGTACTAACCGTAAACGTAATATTCGTCACAAATATAATGGTTTAAACTCCGTGATTTCGACATACATTTTGATTGGCATTAAACAGATTTACTGTTAATCATATTGTTGGGTAAATCTGCGGTGTTATTGTAATCTCGTTGGTAATCTACCCGACTGAATTCAGGGAAAATTTCAATAGACCCTCATCTGTAAAGGCTGACGTCATTTTATTGGCAGCCTGGCTGTTAAATTGAATGGTACACTCGGATCGAGTTTACAATCATTAGACGTAACAGATATTTTGATGACTAGCTTACGTTTTAAAGCTTAAAAATACCATTTTATTTTCTGTGTGGAAAGTGGTGTTTTTGCAATTTTTGATAAATATAACTATAGAAAAACTAGGTATATGAATAATAATGACAATATATGAAATCGCTTGTAGTGCTATTACATTATTACGAATAGATAGGTATAGAGTTCAATTATTGCAAACCGACTAACACGCGCATAATAATCATATTCGAAGACATATAATATCATACAGTGATTGATTATAATGATATACACCTGTCACCAACTAAACAAAATTCTCAAAACTATGTTCAATTTAAAATGAAATTGAAAATTAGCTAAAGAGACGAGGTAAGAGACCGCGCAGAGAACTTTGCAGACAGACGACATCTATTGTAAAGGGTACGTACCTTCTGTTCGTAAAAGGGTACGTACCAACGTCTGTTGAACGAAAAGGGAGTGAAAGTTTGTTTAGTTCTATGTGTACTCATTTTAGGTGTTTTGTTTATGTTACTATGTATGGTAAATAGAATCTATACATACCATACACATCTATACTATAGATTACAAACTTGCGTAGTAGTGAGTGACCTTGAATGGTCCGATAAAAGTTTGATTTCCTTAATAGATATGCTTTTTACGTGGTTTATGATATATTAGATTTGATTATTATACAACTGCGCAAGTACAGCCTAGCTAGTTTAAAACATCTACCTATCTTCAAAATTGTCATATAAAATCATTTGACAGATGTCAAGATGACAAATAAACGTCATTGTCAACTAAAAAGAGTTTCAAAATTCAGAAACATACGCGTACAAAACCGTTGAACACGACTAGTTTTACATTGTTTTTTAATTATAACTATCTTATACACCCTAATTTACCTGTCAACGTCATTAATTGTAGCGTACAGACCCAAATTTAAGTAAAAACACCATTTTATTGCACGATTGTATAAAGCTGGGACACATTATTTTGTTGACCGTATCCCCAACACAAAGTGTAATGATTTTATTGCGGACTGTACTTCGGGTGTGCTTTGTGTAGCAGTGACTTGATTACGACAAATGCATCAACATACTAAGATACCAGCTTTCGTTTCATATTATTTTACAACATCCAAAATTTTTATTAATGTTGTGTGGTTCAAGTTGAAGGAAAAAGCGGTTGTAAGTTGCTTAGAGCAATCTAATAATAATCTATTTTGGAGCTAGAAGCACAATGTTTACTTTTACTTTTATTATCATCCGTAAGGTTGCGGGTTCGATTCCCATGCGGGGTGAATATTTGTGTGAACCACAAATGTTTGTGTGTGTGTAAATGAGTGTGTGCATAGTTTCTGATACTCTAGATACAAGTTTCGAACTTAATCAGGGGTCAGTTACTACAATGATATGATGTAGTGAATGATTTATTATTATTAATTGAAGAGTGTTACTGTTGTCCGTGTAACAGGTGCATCTCTTTTCATCTGCTTCTGTTCAAAGCAACCCCTTTCACGTTCTTAGTTGACTTATGACATGAAGCTTATTCATGACCAACTTTCGCTGTAATTGGTCCGTAATAATATCTCCTTATCTTAATTATTCGTTTTAAATACTTTCGTAATTATCTCGATCTATTTGTGGCCAAAACCGTTTTAATTTATCTTTTCAGATAAAAGAATATTCACCTATACCAGTAAAAATACTAGCAGTATAATTAAACGTTTCCGAGAAACACAGAGAGAAAATTACCTATTTATTTTATTTCAATTTGGTGTCAATAGAGTTTTAGAATGAATACAACATTTTATTCGTATTTTTAGTAAGTAATACTTTAGCGTATCTGGTTCTTTTTGTGTATTGACTATTACTCGCCTGTGGTTTCGCTGTTTTTCTTTTACAATTCAATAACAATGCAACTAATTGAAATTTAAAACCTCAAACTAAAACAAACAAAAATAAAATCAATAAATACAAACTTACATTAATGCTCTTTTGTAGTTAGAAAAAAAATACAAAATCTTACCCGCTATATCCAATAGCATACACCACACAATAAGCGGCGCCTGGGCACGCAATAAAACACGTATAGCCGCATAGCTCCTTTATTTTTTTTATAACCAATCGTTAATATCGAAGCCTTTACAGCCCAGATGCTTTATTACTCAGTTTTTAAGAGAAAAAACCTTTTTTCGACTTCTTAACATGTTAATTTTGATAATAAAAATAAAACATTTACTTACGGTAGATTCGTTGTGGCGTATTTTATTATTGTTGGAAATACACACCACTTGTATTTTTATTGGTTATTATCTTGATTTGATGGTTACATTCTAAGGTTGGCTAAAAAACGTATAATTATATGTGAAACGTTTTGACGCTTTTTTAAATCTATTTTATTTGTTATTTTTCTATGCGGTTTTATGTCGAAAGCAAACAATTATTTTTCGTTTATTTGTTTAGATATTAATATTTTCATTCAATAATGTGGAAATTATTCCATCATTAATAGTTTCGTAATACACACACGTATCTCATTAGTTTCCAGAACTTGCTTTGGAGATTTAGTATAATTAGCAGTAGTTCTAAGCTGCTTACGTCTTCGTCATAGGAAAACCACGCGGGGAGACAGAGAGACGCGTTTGTAGGAATTTGCGTATTGTAACGTAACAAGATCAATGTAAATACGTTGGAATGGAAAACAAAGTACTGATATGACTTGTAAGATCGTCTGAAAGGTCTCTACTAAAATTATATCAAACTCGAGCTATATCTGGAAAATGTCAAACAAAAAATGGAGTTTGTCACTAGACGAAGAATTTGAACTTGGTACCAGGATTTGGTAGACAGATGCAATTGCTAAAGGCCTTGGAGTTATTAATAACAAATAATTACCTTTTTACTACCATTCTACGGAAAACAAACATCAAACACCTGTCATTCATTTTTAATGCAAACTTCACCCAATAATTTGGCACCTCCATTTCTCAGACACTTAAAAATGTTATTGATCCCTGACCGCATCCGCGAGCTGCAATCAATCGCGATGATGTTTCCCGTCGCCAACAATAGTTCGACAAATGAATAAAAAGTTTAGGATGTGGCTTCTCGCTGACTGAGGAATTGACGGAAATCCTAAATATAATAATAGGTACCAATAAGTATAATAATCGTAACGGGTTAACAAAAAAATGTATCCTAAGTGTATAATATTTATGATGACGGGTTAGTTCATGCTTTGATTTTATCATATTACAAACAGGACCCTCTGTTTTCTGTCAGGAATCAATGGTGAAGGAATTTATGTTAAAGGGGGACTTTAACGTTTACATATGATCAAAAGTTTTTACTTCCTAATTAATTACTATTATATCATTGCATGTAGTTAACCCATTCAATAAGTCGGAAGGAAATTTTCCTAGAACATATTATTGGATCCCTGTGGTTAGACATAGACGTGTGTCAAAACAAATAATTTGAAATGATAAATGCTATGATAATAGTTAGATACATATTCCGATGTAGCGATAATACACTAATGGTTGATTTGGGGTGTAAGCAGGTGGGTGGTTTGAATTCTATTTTATTCTTTATTCGGTTCCGTACAATATTACACTTTTTTTCTTGATAGTACTTACCAGTCAAAAAGAGTAGGGGATCAGACCGGAATGCCAAAATATTAGGTGGATCAGACTGAAATTAAAAAATATATAATAAAACGGATACCCCAGGGCATCAGATACGGGGGATCAGACCGGAATAACTCAAAAATAGTATTATTTTTCTGTGTCCTGCGTTTTAACTCGCGTTAGCTCCACTACTACACACATCAAAAGTGTCTAGGGATCAACATATATTTTTGCAATAACTTTTCTCCTGATTGATATTAATTAAAATTTTCTTTAAGGATTCATCAAATAAAGTGTTTTCGTTTGTCACAGTAACGATAAACCAAGTCACCTTTGCATTAATAAAGAAATTTGCCATTTTCCTAATAAAGGGATTTTTGACATTTGAACCACTAACATTAAAGTTCGAAAAAAAGACTGAAATAACAGTTTTCTTTAAAATTTTATTGGGTAACTTAAACAATTAATAATCCGTGTTTCTACCGCGAACACTAACAACACAAGAACATCGGTTTGGCATACTCAAAATGAGTTCATCCAAATCACGCTGTGGAATGGCCGCCCATGTTCGTTGCAACAACAAAAAAAGGTCTTCTTGCGACTGGATACCCTCCATATTCGGCAGAGCTCTTCTCTGTAGCATATCCCATGCATGCTCAATCGGGTTCAAGTCTGGCGACTGAGCAGGCCAGGGCAGGACATTGATGTTAGCTGCGGCGAGAGTCTGTCTTACAACTCTTGCGGTGTGCGGTCGTGCATTATCATGCATTAACTGAAATAAGGGACCGATTTGCACTTGTAGAGGAACGATGACGTCTGATACAATCGTCTCAGCATAAATTTGAGCGTTGAGGTTGCCTCTGATCCAAATCAACTCAGTTCTTCCGCCGATCCAAATACCCGCCCATACCATGATGGTTCCACCACTATAAGGATGGACTTCCTGGCAGGATTTTAATCGCTGTTGGCGTCCAGGGGTTCTCCAGTGTCGTATACGTCTTGTATCCGGTCTCATACCAAAACGAGACTCATCAGAAAAGCACACGAAACGCCATTGTTCTTCTGCCCAATTTCTGTGTTCAAGAGCCCATTGATATCGAATCCTACGATTGTGCATTGCTATAGGTGGTACCCGTAGCGGTCTTCGGGAATGAAGGTTCACTTCATGCAAGCGGTTTCTGACTGTTTGGTCGCTAATTAAGTTCCCTGAAGAGTGATGAAGCCGCACGGCTAACATCATGGCGGTTATTGTTGGAGCTCTTCGAGTTAAGATTTGAATGTATCGGTCTTGTCTCCGTGTGGTGCAGCGATACCGTCCTCCATGGCGCTCAGCCACGGTACCAGTGCTTCGGTAACGTGTCCAAAGTCGACTGATAACACTCTGACTTGTATTCAGAGCTAAAGCCACAGTACGTTGCCGGGAACCAGCTTCTATCATTCCCACGGCTCTGAGCATTTCTTACCTGCTTAAATGACGTCGCCGCTCCATAATAACGTTGGTTTTAATCAGTAGTAGGGAAACAGTAGCACTAATAATGTCTTCAATGCGTTGTATGTTTTTATAGGGAAAATATTGACAGCTGATTTTCATCTTTTACTCGAATTTGATTCACAGTTCCTGATTCAAATTATGAAATGCACCAAAAAGGATCCATATAAATTTATAAAATCATAAATTTATTACAAAGCCACATCTCAATCTCAAGAAATCCGCATAAAAATGCTTGATCCCTAGACACTTTTGATGTGTGTATATGTCGTAGTGGTATAATAATAGTATAACCTAACCCGACCTTCCTCCTCGATAAATAGGGTATCCAACGCTAAAAGATTTAGTCAATTCGATTACCCGAGATTAGCACGTTCAACCAAACAAACAAACCAACTCTTTAGCTTTATAATAAGTATAACTACATATAGATTTATCTGCTGTAGGGAACAAAATAGACATGCCTATGAGTGGACCTTGAGGTTTGACGGGGGATGGTGAGATAAGGCCAAAGAATGGCACAAATGGATTAAAGCAATCAACCAAACAAATAAACTATTTCAATACCAGAGTAAATTAGTTTATGTAAACTTTTAAGGAACCCTAAATTAAAGTAAATTTATTAAATTCTCGCTTTTTTCGGATCGTGAAATAACTAACCGCAAACCCAACGACGCTAAACGAACTAATTAAAAAAAACTTAATTAAATATATAAATGATTAGACCAAGTTTTTGTTTCTGAATCATCTTTTTATGGCTTTAAAGAAAAGGTGTGATGCATTTTACTGTTATTTGTAGTATTGTAAGAGTCTTTATCTTTTATCTATCACTAAACGGGGGTTCATGAATTGTAAAGCTATTTAACTTCTTACTTTGTAAAGAAGCGCTACCTTTTTTTTAATGCTTTTTAATGTTGGTTTGGTATACCGTTTAAGAGTGTTTAGACATTAGTCTAGTCTTTAAATTTTATTAAGTGAGGACTAAAATCATCATCACACAAGTGGTAGCGACAATAATATTATTACAATTTTATCACGAAACTTATATAGACTGCGTCCTGCGATATTTTTAAGTTAGATGTTTGAGGCTAACATTTCCTCCGAAGCATCATAAAAGGGCAACCCATCCCTATCATGGTAGTACCAACCGTTGCATAATCGAACAGATATCGAACAGAAAGTCAAACAATCAGCGGTTATAGCTCTGTGCTTTAAACTCTTCTCTTTATTTTGCCAGATCCAATAGATGCGGCTTTATAGCGATGATCTATCAATATGCAAGTTTTTAATATACCACCTTTACTAACTAAACTCTTTGCTCCAGAAATCCTTCACCGCGGCGATCTATCCTCGTCAATGGAGTCTCTCGCCTACGATTCGTCAGTGGCGTCACCTGGCAGCGTCTCTGGACATGCTCAGAGGACGAAGCGCATGCGTACTAGCTTCAAACATCACCAGCTGAGGACTATGAAGTCTTACTTCGCTATCAATCAGAACCCTGATGCTAAGGATTTGAAGCAACTGGCACAGAAGACTGGGCTATCGAAGCGGGTGTTGCAGGCATGTTAATGATGGTTTTATAGATTTTTATAGAAACAATACCCTTATACCTATTAACTCACAATTACTTATTCAGTTAAAGTAACGTGATTTAAGGCGACGAGCTTCCACAACTTTAGGTATTTTAAGCTACCTCAGCCCCCGCGCTAGCTGCGTGTAGCGTATTCATTTACGACACAGATAGCGCGCGCAAATACGTAACTCGCGCGGTCCGGTCGACGACCTCGCGACTCAGTAAAGCCACAGTAGAGCCGATCACGCAGTAGGACTATTAATATTGAAAGATATCAATATGTACTAGAATCGACTTTTTCGTGACCTAAATAAAAAAACACTACTACCTTATTAAAACCTTTCGTGCACATTAGTATCTACCTACTTATATAGTAAAAACATAAAATATGTACAAATATATTATCTACCTATATTATTAGTAGGTACTATATTTTATTTATTTATTTAATTTATTTTTCGCTACTTCTATTGACGACCTCGATGGCAGAATGGTCACCGTGCCGGACTGCCATCCGTAAGGTTGCGGGTTCGATTCCCGCGCGGGGTGAATATTTGTGTGAACGTGTGGCTGTGTGTGTGAATGAGTGTATGGGTAGTTTCTGATACCCTAGATACAAGTCACAAACTTAGTTAGGGGTCCGTTAATGTTATGAGATGATGGAGAGAATAATAATGTTGTTATTTATTACTCTGTTTATGTTATATAGTGAAACTCCTACCTACTTTAGTTACTGCTAAGGCTGGGCCCATTCAGTCGGAAATTCAATATATTAAAATCTTATTCTTATAAGTAAATCTTTAAATCTAAATAATAAATATTATTACCTGCGCCTCACTCACGTAGTTCCCATTCCCATATACGATAATAACATACAACAATAACATTCTGAAAATATTTAATAAAGGAATAAAATAAAACCAATAATGCCAATTAGCTATTTATTTATTTTGCGATAATGTAATGTCCCTTAGAGGCATACATACCACGAATTTGCCTTGAATCCACAATTTCAGGCAAAATGTGGTTCAAATAAAAGTCTGTTTGTTTTCTTAATAATACAAAAAAAAACTATATATATATATATATATATATATATATATATATATATATATATATATATATATATATATAAATAAAATTGGAGTGTCAGTTTGTAATATTGAAATAACCGCTGCTATCTGCTAGTATACTATATTCCTAAGCATGTAGTTAGGAATATAGTATACTAGCAGGTAGCAGCGCCCCGCGGTTTTACCCGCGTAGTACCCGCTCCCGCGAGGATGCGTAGCTCGTAGTATCAATATCATACAATCTCGGCACAATTCACCATCGTGTGTTAAAAATTAAGTAACAGCGCCATCTATTGGTACAATTTGCGAGTACAAAAAGTTACAATAAAACATACGATTACATATACACAATCCCATGGGAATTTTGGGATACAAAGTATCCCATGTGTTATTCCTAGTTGTAAGGAATATTTGTACCAAATTTAATCAAAATCGATACAGTAGTTTTTGCATGAAAGAGTAACAAACATCCAAACTCACAAACTTTCACATTTATAATATTACTAGCTGTGCCCCGCGGTTTTACCCGCGTGGAACCTTATCCCGTGGGAATTTTGGGATAAAAAGTATCCTATGTGTTATTCCTATGTATGAGGAACATCTGTACCAAATTTCATTAAAATCCATTCAGTAGTTTTAGCGTGAAAGAGGAACAAACATCCATACATCCACACATACAAACATTCGGCTTTATAATATTAGTAGGATAGTAGGATACGGTAGACACACCAAAATATTTTTTGTCTGTCTGTCTGTTTGTTTGTTTCGGCTAATTTCTGAAATGGCGTGACTGATTTTTACGGGATTTTAAATGAAATACCCTCAAAGTTATTATTACTTACTTAGTATTATTTAAATTCGCAGGAGTTACAATACGGTCTTCACTTGTGTTTATTTTAGCCTGTGGTTCCTCGACAGTTTGTACAGCTTCGCTGTAAAAAGAGATAGTTTTAGTTAAGTGATTGTCAATTGAATTAATTTTGTGTTTATTTGTACAGTTTCGTCTTTTTTTACTTTCGTTATGGCTTCCAGGTAGGTCCGTTATCTACGACATACAACTGCACTCAGCAACGGAGATTTGCACTATTTTACACAATTAAATTAAATAAATAATATTAGGGCACATCTGTTTGTCTTGAGCGGGAATCGAACCCGTAACCTTCGGCATAGCAGCCAGGGCCACTACCAACTACACCGCTCGATCAAATAAAAAAATATATACACAGATGATCTAACTGGTGCAACTTTTTTGTCAAAGAGGAAGGATTTTTTGTTTGATGGTAATGAATAGGCTTCGAAACTAATGGAACAATTTCGTTTTCCATTATAGACTTAACTTGACATAGGCTACATATTATCCCGGAATTCCTACGGGAACTATTTGTGTGAAACCACAAGGCACTGTTGTATAATAGAAATCACATACATACCTTCCATTTGCGTATGTTTTCTTATAACGACCATTTTCAGATCTTGGTATTGAAGAACTATAAAAAAATATTTATTAGGTATCGTATCTTTGTATACCTTTATAGCATAGTTAGTGATAATAAAAAATAAATATCAGGACATATTTAACCACCATTAGTTATCCCCAAAAAGCTTATGGGTACTAACACATACAGATATTGAAATATTGACATAATTATATATATCAATATATATAGACATTGACATACATAACATATTTTATTTATATACATACTTACATGTTGTAATACAACGACTACAGCCAACCAATATGCTCATCTCACAAATGTTGACTGTACCGGGAATTGAACCCGGGACCCTCTCATGTGCAGTCCGGCATAGCGACCTTTACGCTACTGGATGATATTAGGTCGTTTTTTACCTACTACACTCATACCTCGTACACGTATACTGTGGCTCTTTGTCAATAGTCATCTCGACCTAGTCCATTATATATATTATCTATATATATAAATAAAATTGGAGTGTCAGTTTGTAATATTGAATTCATAATGAAAAATCATAATGGCGGGACCAACTTTATCTTACATTGTTGCTAATATAACAAGAAATAAATAAACTTACCTTATTATTTTTGTGTTACGTCGAATTTTTAATTTTGATTACCTTTTCACTCTATTTGTTTTATTTGCCATGTCCAATAATTATTTTACAACACAATCCACTAATTAAATCCAATCGTAACAAAAATATTTACACTGAAAGTACAAACCTAACTAATAAACACGAAACACGCGTATTTTTACGCAGCGAGCCGGCAAAAATCACACAGGTCCTACCTTCTTGACGCCAAACGGCGGACTGCGGAGGAACTCAATCGCCGCGTGGTTATATAAATTGAAATATTGTGTTATTGTTAGATTATATTATTAATTTTAGATATTTTTTCGGTTTTTTTATATTCTAAATGTCATTGTCTATAATTTGACGCAATTTTTACGAATATAAGTTTAATATTATCCAGATGAAATGGAAATTAGGATCGCAAAATTTGAAAAATTGGACTATTTCAAAATATTTTATGATCGAGCGAAGTTGTTTAATTCGTGTTTCCAGCCGTTTTATCAAAAAGCTGGATTATTAAACTATAACATATATTTTTATTTATACAAAATTAATAATATTTGATTATTTACTATTGAATCTAAGCGAGGTCGATTCTGAATTTTGCGGAACTTCCTCGGCTTAACGCGATTGATACCGCGGACAATAATAGTTACTGATAAAAAAATACAATATTTTTATTAAATTTTAAAGGAGTTTTATAAGAGTACGTACATTGGATTTTTAAATTTTCGGTTATTTTTATTGATTTTAACTATTGATTTTGTTAATAAAACTTACAACTTGAATAAGTATTAAATTTTATAAAAATAAAAACTCAAAAAGGTTATTTCCCGTACCGGGAATCGAACCCGAGCCTCCTGGGTGAAAGCCAGGTATCCTAGCCACTAGACCATACGGGAGATGCATGAAAGGTTGTATTTGTTTACCCATTGCTACAAATTATTGATTTTTTACCTCTCCTATGATTGGTCGAATCTCGATTTCTGTGCAATTTGTGTGACCCACAACTGTAATTATTTTAAAGATGAATTGTTCTAAAGATATTTAAGTGGGCTATTTTATGCAATTGTTCTCTCCGTGTAGGGTTGTGCGTATCAACAAACAAACGCACTTCAAAGCTTTGATATTATTTCTATATTTCATCATCAGCCTTTTCTTATAGTTTTTATAGTAATCATGGTTATTAGCACTCAATTTGAGTTGAGGCTTTTCTTGGTTACTTTTGATATAAGATTGAGTTACTTTTGATGACTATTTGTATCAAGCGAGAAAAGAAATATTTTCTCTGCATTACCTAATGGAACTCATATTTTAATACAGGTCTGGTTCCAAAACGCACGTGCAAAATGGCGCAGAAATATCATGCGACAGGAATCGAACGGCAACCCTGGACACTCGAATGGGACCCTCCACGGTTCAGTGACGTCATCTGCCGTGGGTCCAGGGTCCATGATGATATCGGAAACTCTTCAGCCTATTGAAGATATGAGAGTGACCCCACACCCTCATCCTATGGTTTTTAATGAAATGTATTGAAATGTGGATTTATTGGTAATATTGTTGCTGAAGTTAATGGTTTTGTTGTTTTTGAAATGAAACTACTTAAATCACGGATACTATACTGAGGGCCTATTTTACCATCTTCAAGTAACGTTCCGAGCTTTTCAAGACAAAACATTCACATGTTTTGTCTTTGTTACTTGATATAAAGTAGGAAAGAGACAAAACTAATTTTACTTGGTGAGTAACTTTACTTGAAGGTTGTGAAATAGACCCTTAGGGGATCGTAAGTTACGCTGAAAGGTTTTTTCAAAGATGACATTCGTTACGAAATACACTTAAAAAACTAAAATTAGATTTAAATTTTACAATATTATAAAATTAATCATACTTCCTTATAATCTTTGTCTAACAGAAATAGTTAGTACGACTAGTATTTCAGTCAGTACTTCAGTCAAAAATGTTTAGTAGTTTCATTTCAACGTAGTAGTGTTTGCTTAAAACAAAAAATATTATTGTATATTATGTTCTTAAAATGATTTAATTATAATTTAGAAATGTTTATTGTAGTATACTAAGGTGATAATAACTATTGGCATTTATAAACCATTTAGGTTTTAGGTAAGTTCTCGTCTATTTTTACATCACAAGTATTTGTTGTATGTATTATAACTGTGCCTAATATACCTTTAATAAAATCAATTATCATGAATTAAATAAGACACGGAAAATACAAAGAATATGTAAAAAAAAAACATAGGACTATCATCCTTATTCCTTATCTACCCAATTTTACCCAAAGAAGAAAATCCATTTTCTTTTGAAGCCTTTCATACAAAGTAAATTTTTTTAGTTTTAAAATCTCAGCTTTTTAGAAAGTAGACATGACTGTATATATAGATCAGTCAAGCAACGCTAACTAGTTAACCACACAACGCGCGATTTCTAGGCATGCCACCACTACGCGCGGGCGGGAGATAATACTTCATCTTGAATGTATTGAATTTAATGCTTTAGGTCGATATTAGTAAGTTTATAAATATACGTGGTAGCGAAATAAGCCTATATAGAAACTTCGTAAATAAGTGTAAGTACATGGTATTAATAAGTCGTCTATCCTACTAATCCTATCAATTTATTGATGTATTTTATTTTTAATCGAGTTGTTATATAATCAACCGTATCAGCAAAGCAAAGCTCGAGTTGATAATATAATTAATATCGAAAAAACCAACAAACAGTCGTTGAGGCCGAAATCGGTTAAGAAAGCATCATCATCATCAACCGTATCTATATCTCGATAAGTTTGACCACATATGTACTACTCTTTATATTGGATTAATTTCAACTGTTACGAGGGGGCGGAATTCAAAGGGTTTTTTAAGATAGTTTGGGATAACAAAATAACATTAAATTTAATTTATGGAATAAGTATCTAATATAATATCTTATAAAATGTATGTATATATTGTATGCGATACTAGTCAGTGTCTAGTTGTAATACATTTACTAGTTGTGGCTTTGTTTTTCAACAGTCTTACTTTTAAATAGACTTGGTTTGTCTTTTTCTTATGTAAAGAAAAGTCTAAAGTATCTAGCTGTAACATCTCATTCTCACTGATGAAGGTGTATATAAGTAATAAAGCTTACATCTATATAAAATGATCTGATATAAATTCTAAATCATATGTATGTATCCTGAAATTCTGGTATGTATACAAATAACAGTTAAATTCGTCAAATGCGTTTAGTAACAGTGTTATGTTACCTATTCACCTAATCTTTTTTCTATAGCTTAAAAATAGTATTCGTAAATTATTATCTTATATATAAAATTCTCGTGTCACAGTTTTCGTTGCCATACTCCTCCGAAACGGCTTGACCGATTCTCATGAAATTTTGTGAGCATATTCAATAGGTCTGAGAATCGGCCAACATCTATTTTTCATCCCGAAATTCCTACGGGAACAGGAACGGCAACTACGCGTGTGAACCCGTGGGGCGCAGCTAGTAAGATGTAAAATTCTACTGCTGGGCAAAGGTCACCCTCTCGCCGATGATATAAATAAAGAAATAGATACTTACATTATAAGTATAATATTCATTATGTCAATACAATGCGTTATAGTGATCTCAAACCGAAGCCATGTTTGTAAAATAACAAACATACGTCGCTTGACTCCGGAATCGAACCCGGAACTATTTTTAAAAGTTTTAAACTTTTTACTTGCTTTTCATGTAGAGAACTTATATGTGTAATATATTTTAATTAAATGTAGAATTAATCGGCTTGAAGTAAATTGTGTCGTTTTAAAAATCTTTTTTTATCGATACCTATATGTTATTTTAAAATACTAAATATTATTTTATGTACTACAATTTAATGTTAACCCTCCTTTTAAGTTATCTCGTTAAACAATAATATAATTCTCTATAAAATATTAGATTCAAATACTTGTAATAATAAAAGTGTAGTAAAGTAGTGTTAGATGTAATATGAAAATGATAATATATTCAAGATAATAAATAAATTATTTTGTTTTATTTCCGGAAAACTATCTTTTACAAAGCTTATTGTAGATAATATTTATGCTTAAAGCCACACCACACTGAAATATATAATAAGAACAACTTACACCCATGCACTAAATGTTTGGTTAAGTAAGTACTTATATTATATTTTACAGAGTTTAGAATTTAGTGAATTTTATTGACGACCTCGATGGCAGAGTGGTCACCATGCCGGACTGCCATCTGTAAGCTTGCGGGTTCGATTCCCGTGCGGGGTGAATATTTGCGTGAACCACAAATGTTTATCTCGGTCTGAGTGTGTGTGTGAATGAGTGTGTGCGTAGTTTCTGATACCCTAGATACAAGTTGCGAACTTAGTTAGGGGTCAGTTACTGTAATGAGATGATGTAGTGAATGTTTATGTTTGATTTGTTTACCACGCCACATAAAATTAATTTCTTTTGACAAATCCTTTAAGTTGTGGTAAGGTCAATATTAAGAGTGTGTGCGTAAATCTTCAAGAAAATTATAACCCACACAGCTAATAACAACATAAAGACTTAATAAAACCATAATTCGATTTAGAATCGGAACAGTATTCAATAATAATGTGGAGCTGAGACGTAATAGCTATCAATAATCATTAGCATAACTATCGTTTACTATACAACAACACGTTACGAATTCCAATAGAAGTTCATTAAAATAGTGATGTTTAGTTATAAATCTAATCGAGATATTTTAACAAGCCGCTCTCGCAGTTTCGGCTTTATTGATATCGGCTCGATAAATCACTACCGATACTTTTAATAGATTTGTGAATCTGTGTCCAAATTCACGTCTATGAGGTCTTCATATGATATTTCGATTATGTCATTTAAATATTTCGGTGTTAGAAAATGTGCGTAGGTATTTTGATTGGGTTTTCGTGTGAGATGGCGAGGAGCTTTTGTTGCAAAAAATATAATAATATGCTATAGGTGTAATTTATTTAAATCATGTACCAACCCATCTTTGCTATGAGGACAAACAAAAAACAACTCTTAACTTATTTATCAACCCAAGTTATCCCACTGCTTGCTACGCAATCTCCCCCAAACTACTATTGAAGGTGACGAGATAATTCCGCCCACGTCTTGTTTCAGAAAATGAGTTTTCGTCGTGCGATGACTTCAAACATACATATTTCTTTAAAGTATCCTAATTGCTTGATAAATATTTTAAACGCATGATGAATACGCATTCTGCCAACGTACGACCACGGGCGCCATAAACTGTCTAATGAAACCTTAAACTTAAAAAAATAAACCTCTTTACAATCATCGCATACTTCTATCAATTCTGTCAAAACCAGACCAGTTGACAATTCACAACAAACCAGAACTGTTGGGATAAACGCAACTCACAATAAAATACATCATTGAATAATGTCTGCTAGTGGTGAAAAGCGGGTCCGACAGAAGTCCAGGCCGAAACAAGATACTAGCACCACTTACTCCCCGGAAGCCGACTTCGAATATTTCCAGGTGATGTTGAACCCATGTATAAAACAAATATTCAATTATTCATCCATCTCCTTAACGGTCGAACGTTTTTACAATACAATACGTAGTTATATCCTCACTTGAAACCGACTCGGCGAATCCCAGTTCGGAAATCGAGAAATAATTGTGATAAAAACTCTTTAAAAATTTCGATGTAGTTAACTGTTGTTGATACCCGTTATGTATCGATTGACAGTTTTGGTTGAATAACTTGGGGGTTTTTAACCTGTTCCGAGAAAGTTTATTGCAGTTTGAGTTTAAATTTCAAGATGTACGTTTAAGCTTCTTGAATTTTACTTAAATTGTTATATAGGTAGTACCAGTAATTCAGTAGTTCTTTATGAACCATAACTACACTCGCAACATAGGTGTGTATTTTACCGAAACATGTTTCTTTTCGTTACATAATAATATAGTCTATCTAGTCATTCCTTATTTACGATATAATCTTTCAAACTACGTAACGGACTAAGTGAAATTTTCATCAATCGATCGAATATAATGTTTTAAATCATAAAGAAGTAAGGATAGTTGATTGTAGCTCATAAAACTTGAAATATAATGATGAAGATCTTCAACAATTTGCTGATAATTTACTTTTTTACTTGTAATTGAATCAGATATGTGTAAATATAATGGAAGCAAAAAAACTGGCGTGGACCACTTCTCAATCATACAATTCATACGTGGTCGTCATACTCGGAAAGGAGAAACATAGAACTACAGTCAAGAAGAACATGGAAGAGCCTTGTTACAGAGAAGTAATTATTATTTTTATTATCGCACTAAAATTATCAGGGCGAACGTTTGTGGTGTTTATTTATTTATTGCATCCACGTAATATTATGTGTATGTGTGTAATACTTCTTCACATCAAAACGGCTGGAGCGATTTAGATGAAACAGATATTCCTTATAGGTAACTAGGAATAACGCATGGATACTAGAATACCTTTTACCCCAAAATTCCGCGTATAAAAACGCAGGGCAGTGGCACAGCTAGTTTAATATAAAAATACAGTCAAATTGAGGTCTTACTCCTCTTTTTCAAGACGGTCGAAATACGGCCAAACCTGGCTTTGCACAGGTGCAAATTTCCCGTAGATTTTGCGCATAATTTCTCATGTAAACATTGTCTTGCCTGACAATTAGGAAGACAAAAATATAGAGTTTTGCCAAATTGGTGTCAGTCTAGGGTGAAGACCTGATGACACAATCTATGGCAAAGCTCGTACAATCAACTGACTGGTTTCGTCTACAAGATAGAGTGATAGATTATAATGGTGAAGACCGAATCTAGATTTAGTTTACGTAATAAAAACACATTGTTAGTGTAGTTTTGGCACACCATGCTCGTTATACAAAGAATAACACAAATGATACTTGCTATACCAACATTTTTACGCAGAATAGGGACTTACGTAATTTCCAGGTGCTGGGCTCTGGTATAATATAAAATGTGGTTGTGAAAAAGACTGAAATCAAATAGATAAAACTCGCATAGCACTTCTAGTTACATGATTTATTTAAATTCAAATTCAAATATTTATTGTTACCATAATGTTGTACAAAGGTGATAATATAATTAAAACTAAGTATCAATTATGGACCATGTTGGGTATTACCACGGTATTACAATATTTAAAATCTAAGAATTTTAGGTAGAGAGGACACGTCCTTTTATACTTAAACTTAATTTACCTATTCTACATTCAAAGCCTATTTAATAATAACAGCGACCCGTGGTTTTACCCGCGTAGTTCACTTTCCCGTAGACATACCGGAATAAAAAAAATACCTATGTTACTCTCTGAAAAGTAAATAGCGAAAATATTTTTTCAAATCAGTATTGTAGTTTCTCTTATAATACATATCAGTATAGAAGTTTACATAACCTTGTTTCTTGCCAGTATTTCATCTTCGAATGGTACGCGACACTAAAGGAACTGCAATCAGGTCACCTGTGCATGGCTGTAATGGAACCGAGATGTTGTTCATTGCCTAGGATGTTGGGAGAAGCCAGTATTGATTTGGGCGCTGTATGGGATCAGCCGAGTAAGGTTTTTGAGTCTGCTTAGTAATTTAACTAAGAAATTTGATTGATTCTTGTTTTTATCGACTGAGGTAATGAAATATAGCGTTACGTACTTCTTTCAACTGTTGCGTGTAAAGGAATATTATATTATATACTCATGGGTCGCTATTTGATGATTTGGCATTTTATCTATAAGACAATAGACATGATTCTCTTTAATTAATATAATCATTATGCCTTTTTTTCCTTTTCTTCGAAAATTGAATACGGGATAGGGCTGCCTAATGTATTAGTGTGTTTTAGGTAGATCTTTGAAGATATGATGTAATATTTACCGATTGTAGTTCAAAATATTTTATGTTATTCTTTTTAGATCACCAAGTATTCCACAAATGGGCACAGTTGAGTCTGCCTCGTGAACTGGAAGCCGGCACCGTGGGGTTCCTCAAAGTTGACATATCGATCGTATGCCGCGACGAAATACCGAAGATTAACTTCGCTAAAGATCCCATATCTGTAGCGTAAGGCTATTTTTTTATTATAAGAATAAATCGTAGTTTATTGTAACATTATGTTAATTAGACAGATTATTTATTTGAGTTAACACAGAATCTGACGCAAAAAAGTTTCTTCTTCTTCTTGCTTCTTAACAGCATGTGTTAGCCCACTGCAGGGCATATGCCTCTCCAATTTCTCTCCACATCTTTCTGTCACTAGTCTTTCTGGGCCACGTTGTGGCAAAAAAGTTATTACTTATTATTTTCCAACCAAATTTTATTTATTACTAGCGGTCCGCCCCGGCTTCGCACGGGTCCAATTTTCCCGTTGATTTTCCAGATTTTTTTTACATAAGAACCTTCTCCTGACAATAACAAACACAACAAAAAAAGAATTGGCCAAATTGATCCAGGCGTTGTTGAGTTATGCGCTTACCAACACATTTTGCGATTCATTTTTATATTATAGATAACATGCATTCTCAAAATTCCTCCATCTTACACTGTAACATAGCTTTCCATCAGGCGCGTTGCAGTCAAGTGGAGCTAATTCATGTAAAGAAAGAAAATTGATGAATTTAAAACTGTATGAATAAGTTAAATTGACTGTGTATTTAAAGTTATTTTTTCCTGAATCAGTCTTCAAAACCCATCGAGTGAGTTACAAGCGGCCAATTATCTGATCACCGTTTACGGAGCTTACAGTCTGCCCTGCGGTTCACGGTTTCAAGGAGAGCGTTGTTACGGGAAACCGCCCAACAGTTACGTCAAAGTATCGTTTTGTGGATTATCGGTAAATATTTTTTACCTACCTCCTTTTAAAAGAATCATCTTTTTGAAAATATCTTTTAATACTTCCTGTGCTTAACGTAAAAATAACGTTAAAGATACAAATTGTATTGAAAGTATATTTAAAACCATCTTGTTTACATTTCGATTTTTAAAACCTCTCAATTTGGCCAAAAAGTGTTCATTAATATAGATATTTGAGAGGGTATTCCGAAGCTCTACAATTAATATTGTTATTATTTCTAAAGGTAATAGTGGTTTTGAGAAAATCGACCTTATTTCGAAATGGTTAGGTACCGGTTTTGATTGGAATAAGGCTTTGATGTTGGCCGTATTTTGCTTGCGTAAAAATGTTTTCAAAATACACTAATGGCCGTGCAGACGATCTAGTATGCAAGATTTGCTACTGCTGGGGGTTTGGTATATCTGTTGTTTTTACCTCTTGTATATTTTAAGTCGTATCCGTAATAATAATAACTCTTCTGGGTTCAAATCATTGCACATTGTACACTTTTTAAACTTTCGCGATCGGAATTCATTATTGCATAATTTACAGGCCTTAATCGCGAATAACATAATTATATTTACCTCGAGACGTTTCGACCGGGTTACAACGAACGTGGTCACGAGAAGACATTGTTCAAACATTTTTGAATGGATAAATCTTAGGAGTATTACCTAAGTGTGTCAAATATTAAAATCCTACTTAACTAACCACTTACATGAACACCTGGCTGAGCATATCCACAGTCATTATTAACCCTGGAAACCTAAGCCTAACTTCCGTGACTGACATCCCGACAATGTCCATTCCGATTCCATTCAGAGACCGAGATTTGAGTTGCGAGTTTCTTAATATTGTAATTTCCGCCAAATCTAAGACCCACAAATTAGTGTTTGTTTGTCTTAAAAAGACCAAACACTCGAGATTGGAATATCCTTATGTTATTTCAGGCTAAAACAGCAGTGCAGGGCCGCACAGTAAACCCAGCGTATTACGAACAGGTATCGATAGTGGAAATATTCCCCAATACGTGTCCGCTGATACGATTTGAAGTGTGCTCCTCAGATATCGGATTCAATAAAATATTGGCGTGTACAGACTTGAAGCTTTCACAGATCTCGTATGATGGAGAAAATGGTTAGTTTGGTGAATGTGTAGTAACTACTTCACAATTACTGACGTTTCAAGATTGTTTTCATAGTAAAGTCAGTCTGTTTGGTTGTTCCGTGCAGGGTAAAGATTTTTCTCACTTATGATATTGGTTTTCTCAAACCCCAGACTTTTTGGAAAATGGCAATCATCTTGAGTTGACTCAAATATTTAAAAATAGAAATGCACCCATCACAGGTCCGTGGCAGTTGTTTACCATCAGTTAACCGTCTACTAGATTGTCTATATTACCATATAAAACCGCATTTAGACTCTCTCCAAATTGAGAATTAATTTCCCAATGTTTAAGTAATTTAGGTACCAATAATTTTTCTACTACTCTAGGGTTTGTTCCAACGTTCGGTCCTTCCCTCCTGCACATGTATGGAAACAACTGTCAGAATGCCTTCTGCACGTATGATGATGGTCCACACTACAAAGGTGCTTTGCTGGTCTCCTTGAAAACCATAGTGCCATACTATCAGCAGCAACTGAGGAGCCTTAACGTGGAACCTGTCGCACCTATACAGGCGGTAAGATTTAAAAATAATATTACTAGTGTGTAATAGAAGGGCTGGTGCCTTCAAAGTTAATGCCAAAATTCACTAGTGGACTTACAATATCTAATGTATCAGATATTGGATATTGTTTTGCTGTCTTAGTTTCCTTTAATATCTTATTTCAATTAAAATTTAAAGGACTATAAATATTGTAAAATTTGTTGAATTTTGTTTTACTACTTATTCAATATCATGCTGAACAATTTTTAGTCTTATATTTTGCTGTTGCCAATCGAAAGCTGCACAAAATTGAGACCAAAATTAACGTGAGAGCAAATATTGACGAATTTAGTGCAAATTCTGAAATACCGTGCTTGAAATTCGATTGAATAAATATTTACCAACCAGTATTAGTTAATGTGTATGTTCATACAAAGTAACTGGTCAATCATTTTCACGGTGAAATAAACATGTAAAATAAATAAAGTTGTAATTGCTGTTGACGGATCGTTTTAGATACTATTTTATAAAACTACAAGAGGCGCCTCGCGGTTTTACCCGCGTTGTTCCCGCTCCCGTAAGAATGCAGGGATAAAATTTTGTTAAAAACCTTTCTCTTGAATCACTTTATGCATTAAAGAAACCGCTTAAAAATCCGTTACGTAGTAAAGATTTAAGCATACATAAGGACAGACAGCGACAGTGACTATGTTTCATACTATTGACTATAAGAATCCTTATCATATAGTGAATTATTTTAAGCCAGACAACAAAGACAATTTCTTTCCAAACGAAAGGAGAGATCCAAAGTATGTTCAGGAGTGTGACACTTCAGACTAACAGACTGTCAATATTTTTCAGTGCAACTTATGGACGTGTGCCGATTTTGTAATATATTGTCCCGTACTAGAAGTGTCAATGTTAGATCGTCATACAACTGGCAAAGTGTCCGGAGTAGCCATCAGTATTGGTGAAATAGCACTTCATACAAAACACGATCCAGGTACCTTCTAATTAGTATTTAATAAAAGTGTAAGTTCCATTTGTTTTTCTGTTTACGGACTGTACTTATTTCTTTCAGATTTCACATTGTTAGTCAATGAGATTAGTAAGTATTTTTCTTGGTATCTTTAAATATTTTCCTTTCACGGGACTATTAAGGAGTCCCGGTCTTTTGGAAGGCTAGTATGGGGCCAAAGCCGACACACGGAAGCCCTTTGACATATTTAGTCTTATGTAAAGGATGCACAATCCGGCGACTATCCCTGTATAACACTATAAAATGCTTCCAAGGACAGTCCCCGGTTCTGTTGGGACTATTGCAAATGTATGGAAAACTACGACTGGGTTATGGGAATGGGATGTTCAATGGACTGGATATAGGGGAACTATGGGGACTATGGCACCCGCCAATTGGTATCTTTAAATTATTATTAAGTTAGTTGAAAAGGTATGTTGGTATAAATACCTACATATATTGAAAGCTACAAACATGAAAATTAAATAAAGGGGCTCCGTTTGTTTTAAATCGCCGCATCGGTTGCATGAGGTCTCTGATTTGATCCCCAGAAATGTTTCTTTCGGCACTCGTAGGTCAAAATGAAAATGAAAAAGTCAATTCTGCAACGTCTACGAATTCGCATTTTTATGTTTAGATCCTTTCTCATATTATTTGTAGTGAAAAGATTATTAGATTTAGAAATAAAGCAGTACAACAAGTAGAAGAAGAAATTTAAGATTCCTTATTTTCTCCAGAAACGAGAATACTTCATCACACGGGATCACTAGATGTAGTAAAAACGAACAATGCGTACGGATATTTGGACTTTTCGGCTGCCTTTCCTGTTCTACAACTTGGTATCACGTTACCGGACTTTAGATCACGTATTTACAGGAACAATTTGATATTCAATATCGTTAAAGACCTTGTGAGTAGTATGGATATCGATTTTATTTGTCATTTTGTGTAGAGGTTCTGTGTTCGATTTTTGGATAAAGCAATGCTTGTTTGCTATTTCCCAAATACGCTTAACTAGTTTGGAGCGACCAATGTGCATTCGACAAGCGTGGTGAAAATGTTTAACGTCCTCACTGAAATAATAGTTTTATAAAATTAATTTGGTCTGCCAGAGAAACAAACACTTCAACAAAAACTTTTAAAGATGCTTTAAAATTTTAGGAAAAAATCTTATCGAAAATTGATCAGCAAATGCAGACATCAGAAGTTAATAAAATGGTTGATCACGTGCAAGAACTAACAGTGGCGTTAGATGAAACTTCGACAAGTATACTCAAATTCCTAGATTATGTTCAAAGTTTAACACCAAAAACGGGAACCAGTGAACCCATTAAGAGTTGTCAAACAGATTTGGACTTTAAGCAGATAGCTTTACAGAAGGAAGAAATGGTTAGATATAATACTTTTGTAGTAGTAAATTTTATATTTCCTAGCGGTCTAGAGGTGGATACGTCAGTACTCAGTAATGGAAGTTGCTCTACGTAAGAAACTGACGTTCAGAATTAGTTTTGAGTCTAATTGACTAGTAGACTACGCTTACTACCATTTAGTACGGGAGGATCAGAAAGAATCCTGAAGGAAAACTATTAAATAAATAAATAAATTATGTTCCTTAATAAATAAGTGTTAATCTACACTAGTAGGACTAAAGTTAGGAAGGAGAAGTGACTAATGCTGGTACATCTGTTACAGGAAAAGATTTACAAGCAAATATCAAAGAAAATAAGAGGATCATTCTATAACTTCAGGGCGGCGTACAAAGCAACAATGACCGATAGCACGGTCTCTAAGAAAGAAATGAAAGTTCTAGTGGCTGAAACAAAGTCGATTGTACAAAAATTAAAAAGTATTATTTTTAAGGTCTGTTTTTGGTCTTTATCTATTTCATGATCATCAACATCTTCATCGTCTGCTTATATTTGGCCACTGCTCAACTAAGGGTGGGTTTCAAGTGGGCGTGGTAGACGAAATCTGAAACCATGAAGAATATCGAAAAATACTGAAAGGAGTCTGGAGGCCGATTTTCGAACTGCATCGTTAGATTTTTGATAAATCAATACTCCTAGCCAAGAATTTACGAGCAAATTACACCCGTGTAAAACCGGAGTGGTTCCATGGGCCTAATAAATGCCAGTCACTGATCAATTTAGGTTTTGGACTAGCGATACCATTATTAATATCATAACTTTGAAGAAAAATCGGTTTCTAAAGGAGTTTCGTTTCAGTCTTCAGAAGGTTGGCCCGATATAGTGATTTGGTTGCTCCATGGTTCCACAAGAGTTGCGTATTACAAGATACCACCGGCTGACATCATTCACGCGACCACTCCGGAGCTCAGTGGCAAGTTCTGTGGACGTTTACAGACCGTTTATATGAAGGTAAAGCTAGACAATATTTTGATTTGAATACCTTCGCTTTTGTACCACGCAACTCCTTGCTTCTATATAAGTAATTAATTATAATCTGTTGTTGTGTGTTTGTTGTTTTCCAACAAATAGGCTTGAAATTATCCCCAATCCCATAACCCGTTCTAGATTAAAAAGATGTCAAAGATTTATAACATAACTATTGTACAAAAACCCAAATATAGGTAACGTAATTAAACTATCTATTTTCCAGCCAATAAAATGTAGCAAACATCTCAACACGTTGCTAACCAGCTGCTATTGTATATCTGGAAAAATCGAACTAATGATGTGGATGGGAGTATATAAAGAGAAAAATTTGTTTGTACAATGTATACCTAAAGGGTACAAACTGAAGACAAAAGATTATGACATGTGTTTGAAGTCCGTTAGTCAGCCAGCGGTGAGCTTTTAAATCCTTTACCTTTTGCTATTTCTATTTTGTACTCTATTTCAAACTGTCATGGTTGATTTTCAACAGATGATTGGAAGGCAGGCTTAATAAAAAAGAGCATTTGTACACCTCTACATTGGAGTAGGATAACGATTTGATAGGTAGTTGTTTATTGGTTGTTTTTAGATAGGGGATAAAGCTGGTAGCCAAAAAATTATATGAATATTTTCAAGTGGACAGTCCAGACGGATGTTTCGATGAAAGCCAGGATTAGTTAGTCGTAGATACTTATTTTGTATAGGAACTTGTTGGGAAAGGCCAGTTCTAAGTTGAGATTTACTTGAAAGTTTATAGACCACTCGCTCGAACCTCGAAGTAACCTCAATTGAACTGCAGTTCTAAGTTTGCCTTTGGTTTCCGTTTGTAGGAAAGCCAAGCCGATCTATAGGTACTAAGATGACTTTGGCTTTCTTAGTCAAAAGATAATAAGGAACAGGCTTATGTCCCAGATCTGCAGCGTTGGTTATTCATATGTTCTATGATGATGTATGAAAATGCACGGAGTAATGTTAGCTACATATTCTATATGGCCGGTGACGTCATTATGTGCGTATCGTGTATCCCTCTTGTGATTTCGCGGCTAAGACCTTTGAAGATTTGTCCGACTAAAAGTTTAAAATATAAATCAATTTATATTAGTAAAATTACATAGAGCAAGATGGCCGAGAAAGCATCGGCGAGATGATCTCGTCACCGACTGTAGTTGGTGGGAGGCAAAGGATAGAGAGAGTTGAAAATGTTCGGGGGAGACCCTTTCCCAGGTCTGGGATGATATGGGTTGATAAAAAAATAAAAATATTAGAATAATTATGTAAATTCCAGATGATTGAGTTCCGGGCATTTATCTATCAAGCCAAAATCTGCGTTGATGCAGACACGTCGTGCCCGCCCTCGTCTTTTGTCAGAGTTAGCGCTCTGAACAGTGTCGCTGAAAGTAGGGTTAGCAAGAACACATACTTACTTAGTAATTAATATATTAGCTTAGATTTTTGAGTTTATAAAGTAGAATAATTAATATACTAGCTTAGAATTTTGTGTATAAGATGCTGAGTTCGATTCTCGACTTTATTTCTTTGTATTTATGTACTAATTTTCTTTGTATGTATTTACAAGACTATTTTGTGTTTCAAAACTCCTATAAAATATCCTTGACTGACGAGTATAACTAACAACATTATCACTGCGCTGCCTAAACATCATCATCACGGATACCCGTAGCGTACTAGAATTATTATTTATTTAACTCAAACATAATGCAGCATACACACAACCGAAAGATAGTAAGAGAACACAAAGAGATCTTTCTCTTACTTGTACCCAAGTTTCTATTATTAGACTTCTTAGTCTAATAATAGAAACTTGGGTACAAGTACCCATAGAAATACTAATATTATCTATATCTATACCAATATTGTAAAGAAGTAAAGTTTGTGTGTTTGTTAAACTGTAAGGGGTTCTCGGGATCTACTGAACCGATTTAAAAAAATCTTTAACTAATGGGAAGCTATATTATCAGCGAGTGACATAGGCTATTGATTATCCCTGTATTCCCACGGGAATGGGAACTACGCGAGTGAAACCGCGTGGCGCTGCTAGACATTTATATTCTAAGCCAATTCATGAATAGCTGTGTCCACACGACCCACAGCGCTCCGATCCGTGTGGACCCCAGCTATTGGTATCGAGCTCTCTTTCCCAAAAGACTACAAACAATTGTATTGCAGATACAGCAAAATTCAATGTCTCCAACGTGGAACCAAATTATAAAGATGAGTATATTAGCTCTGACGTCACACAGCAGAATTGTATCCTCCCCGCCGACATTACTCGTTGAAGTTTATGATAAGGATTTTACGGTAATTATGAAATTGCATAAATTAGATTTAATTTAGCTGGGTGAGTAAGATATACTACTTGGATGACTTAGGGCCTATTTCACCATCTTCAAGTAATGTTCCGAGTACTCACAAGTTCTGTCTTTGTCACTTGATTTAAAATAAGAAAGATTTAAAACTAACTTTATTTGGTGAGTAACTTTACTTGAAGGTCGTGAAATAGGCCCTTAATCCATTTAGGGGAACTAAGTCTACTAAGCACTATATGTCGTAAGCTTTTTACATTAGACATGGTCGGGTTATTTTCTACACCACTCAAGAAAGAGGTGCTGGACTTATTTCTATGAAATTAAGTACAGATAATAATAATAATTAAATAAATAAATTATTTTTCAGAAAACATTTTTACAATAATTAATTACCATCTGCGTCTGAACTAAGCATTAAGCTTGTATCTCAGACAAACAGCACTCTTCATCCAAGATAACAAATTAACTATTTATCCAATTTAAACAATTGATAAATTACAATATAAAACATTAGGTGATCCTCTCTGTGAGTTGAATGTAAGGTGCATGTATGTGTGTGAGAGAGTGTGTTATTTGTATTACACAATATATTATAATATTACTTACACTAATAGATAAGTATTGCATAATAGCTTAGAGGACCCAATGAAACATCGCGGCGGGGCACAGATAAGTAGTAAATTTTATGAATGTAATGCAAGTAATGTCAATAAATTGTGTGAATCAAAGTATGAAAAGTCTTGAAAAGAGAAGTAACAATGCTCACCTGGCTCGCACGTTCGGTGGCTGGCGAGGTAGCTAGGGCTTAATTGCGAAGCAGCGTAGTCAAAGTAAAGCTAAGTATAATAATTAAGTAAAGCTCCGGTTACCTAGCGGGGCCGTCATATAGCGGCCGTAATACAGCGTTGACTGACGTTCGCTAGAACGTCTATGTAAAACGTTTAAGTATATTACTAGTTGTGCCCCGCAGTTTTACCCTCATAGTTCCCAATCCCGTGGGATTCGGGTTGAAACATAGCCTATATCCTTCCATGAACCATTAAGCTACCCCTGTACCAAAGTCAATCGGTTCAGTTGTTAACCCGTGAAAAGGTAACAGATAAAGTTACTGTCGATTTTATATTAGTTCTTAATATATTATTTTTACACAGGGTAAATGTGAATTAGTTGGTCGAACAGAGATTCTGCCAGTGGTGGATGAACGTAAAGATTATGCATATGCACCGAAATTACAATGGTACTCGTTGTTTAGAGGCTCTCAAACAACAGGACAGATATTGATGTCTGCGCAACTTATACAGGTAAAATCAATATTATTATTTATTTTTTATTAGTTTTTAACTTTTCTTCTGTTTTTCGTAAGACAAACTTTTTAAACGTATCTGCAACTAAAAATACTATTTTAATTTAGCGCCATCTAGATAAAAGTGGTAGTACTTTTTAGTTGATGGGTTGAGAGTAATTATGAGTCACTTAAAAAATAATGTTTGGTAGAAGTTCGTAAGATTTACAAGAGATGGCGCGTTACTTTTTAGTGAAATTGTTGGTGTATTTCAATTCTGTTACTCTGTTATTTTAGACAGTAAACTTTCTGTTATTTTAAACAGTAAATAAACTAGTTTTTTTTTATAAAAAGGGCATTTTAGTTACCAAAAATCTAATGTATTTTTTACCAAATTCTAGGACTTTTTGACTTATGAACTAATCCAGCCTCCCTAGTATGTGCGTGATAAAATATAATGTACCTATAGACACCACGAAATAATATCGATTTCGCAAGCATGACCAAATGAATTATGGCGTGGTACGATATGAAAAATTAAATATGGCGGCTATATTTATATTTTGACAGTTGGATGTCAATAAATAGCTATATCGATTTCGCGAGCATGACCAAAATTTGGTCATGCTCGGACCTCGGAACCTCGAACCCGTGATCACAGTCTTCTGTGTTTATTTCAATGTGTAGAGTTCGTGTAAATCAAAGATATCAATAAAATATATCTTGCATAATTTTGTACCAAAAATGTTGTTACACTGCTTTCTCCGACATATTTATATATTATACATATTTTTTCTTTTTATATTAATCTTTTTTGAAGGTGAACCTATTGTATAAAACCATGAGAGTTTTAATTTAAAAATTATAGTTTGAAAAAACTAAAAAAACACGCTTTTTATAGAAAACCGAACTAAAAAATAGAAAATAAAAAAAAGCGTGGGGTGCTTTTTAAAATATTGACACCATGCACCCCACGCTTTTTTTTATTTTCTATTTTTTAGTTCGGTTTTCTATAAAAAGCGTGTTTTTTAGTTTTTTCAAACTATAATTTATTTTCTACTTTTTAGTTTGGATTATAGATGAAAATTATATAAATTAACAAAAATCATATTTTGCAAATGGAAAAATGGAATAATTTTATCAAATTAGTGTATTGTCATCGGTCCTCAATAAATCTACAAAGTTTGAACGAAATCTGGCCGTTTAAAGTGGGTCAAAATAGCGCCCAAAGAAGTCGGTTACAAACAAACATACAAACATACAAACATACAGGTGAAGCTAATAAAAAGCGTATAAAAATGTTGATCGAGACGAGGAAGAACATATTCGATTTAGCGCCATCTAGACAATAGTGGTAGTACTTTTTAGTTGATTGGTTGAGAGTTATGAGTCACTTAAAAATATGTTTGGCAGAAAAAGTTCATAACATTTACAAGAGATGGCGCGGTATTTTTTAGTGAAATTGTTGGTGTATCTGTTACTTTAGAGACAGTAAACTTTCTGTTATTTTAAACAGTAAATTAACTAAAAATGTTATATAAAAAGGGAATTTCAGTACCAAAAATCAAGGTATTTACCAAATTCTAGGACTTTTTGACCTTTTATAAGGTTGAACTAGTCCAGTATAGCTTGCCTAATTTTGTACCAAAAGTTTAGTTACACTGCTTTCTCCGACATATTATTCGATATTTTAATTTTTCTTTATGTATTAATATTTTTTAAGGTGAACCTATTGTAAAAAACCATGAATGAATGAGTTTTTTTTTTTAAATGAAAAGCCAGTCTATGAAGAACGTATTCGATTTAGCGCCATCTAGACAAAAGTGGTAGTACTTTTTAGTTGATTGGTTGAGAGTTATGAGTCACTTAAAAATGTTTGGCAAAAAAAGTTCATAACATTTACAAGAGATGGCGCGGTACTTTTTAGTGAAATTGTTAGAGTATCTGTTACTTTAGACCAGCGATTCTCAAAGTGTGCTCCACGGAAACCTAGGGTCCGCGATGCTTCTGTAAGGGTTCCGCAAGAATTTAGGTAAATAAAAACCAAAACACCCCTCTGGTCGACCGTACTGTCAAGGCCCGGGTAGCAGCAGCGTCTTTAGTTCCAAGCGTATGACATTTTATCATTCCGATTATACATAACTACCTACTTATTACCCGTAATTGTAACGTACTAAGATTACAATATGTATAACAAATTAAATAAACTACACACACCGGCAAAATTAGAAGAACGTTAGTTCATATTTGTGGCAATTTCAGATTTTTTGTTATAATGTTGTTTTCTTTTATATGATTATTTAAATATTTTATAAGAAAAGTCATATTTTTTGAAGGTGGACCTATTGTAAAAAGAACCATGAAAGCGTTTTAATTTTTTTAAACGAAAAGCTGGACGAAGAAGAACGTATTCGATTTAGCACCATCTAGACAAAAGTGGTAGTACTTTTTAGTTGATAGGTTGAGAGTTATGAGTCACTTAAAAATATGTTTGGCAGAAAAAGTTCATAACATTTACAATAGATGGCGCGGTACTTTTTAGTGAAATTGTTGGTGTATCTGTTACTTTAGACAAGATAAAAAAAAAACTCACATGGGAATGTTACATAGAATAAGTTTTATTATTAGTATTATAAGTGAAGATATTGTTGAAGTGTCTAACTAAATAAATAAATAAAATATTTTTTTTCAAAATAAACTTGTTTAATGGAAAAAAATAAGATTAAGAAAATGTTAAGACAGAAGTACTTATTATATGAAATTTACAAAACTAGAGTTTTTTAAAGTTCAAAGTGTGGCCTCATGTCTTTGGTCGCGCTGGTCAGTCGATTTGGGTAATTTCCATTTCGTTTAGGTACACTTACGTACCACATTAGCTGAATCCGTTACCATCCATAAAACAAAACCGTCGCCTAAAAATCGGGCAAAAAGCAATTCATGGGGTTCCAAGACATCGGTTATGTATTGCTGTGCGGTCAGGGATCCATTGTAATCTGACCTAAGTCTGACACCAGGCTCTGAACTTAGTCTGACCTCTGGCTCTGACCTTAGTCTGACCTCTGGCTCTGACCTTAACTGACCTCTGGATCTGACCTTAGACTGACCTCTGGCTCTGACCTTAGTCTGACCTCTGGCTCTGACCTTAGACTAACATCTGGCTCTGACCTGAGACTGACCTCTGGCTCTGAACTTAGTCTGACCTCTGGCTCTGACCTTATTCCGACCTCTGGCTCTGACCTTAGACTGACCTTTGGCTTTGACCCAGAGCAAGTACCGTGGTCGCGTCTCCCTATGATTCGCCCCGTTATACCTGAAAAGGTGGGAAGGGGCATGGGAGGTGGTGGGAATGACCTTTGGCTCTGACGTTAGTCTGACCTCCGGCTCTGACCTTCGACTGAGCTCTGGCTCTGACATTAGTCCGACCTCTGGCTCTGACCTTAGACTGATCTCTGGCTCTGACCTTAGTCTGACCTCTGGCTCTGACCTTAGTCCGACCTCTAGCTCTGACCTTGGACTGACTGACTGACCTCTGGCTCTGATCTGACCTCTGGCTCTGACCTTAGTCCGACCTCTGGCTCTGACCTTAGTCTGACGTCTGGCTCTGACCTTAACTGACCTCTAGCTCTGACCTGACTGACTGACCCGACTGACTGACCCGACTGACTGACCCGACTGACTGACCCGACTGACTGACCCGACTGACTGACCCGACTGACTGACCCGACTGACTGACCCGACTGACTGACCCGACTGACTGACCTGACCTGACTGACCTGACCTGACTGACTGACCTGACTGACCTGACTGACCTGACCTGACTGACTGACCTGACTGACTGACCTGACTGACTGACCTGACTGACTGACCTGACTGACTGACCTGACTGACTGACCTGACTGACTGACCTGACTGACTGACCTGACTGACTGACCTGACTGACTGACCTGACTGACTGACCTGACTGACTGACCTGACTGACTGACCTGACTGACTGACCTGACTGACTGACCTGACTGACTGACCTGACTGACTGACCTGACTGACTGACCTGACTGACTGACCTGACTGACTGACCTGACTGACTGACCTGACTGACTGACCTGACTGACTGACCTGACTGACTGACCTGACTGACTGACCTGACTGACTGACCTGACTGACTGACCTGACTGACTGACCTGACTGACTGACCTGACTGACTGACCTGACTGACTGACCTGACTGACTGACCTGACTGACTGACCTGACTGACTGACCTGACTGACTGACCTGACTGACTGACCTGACTGACTGACCTGACTGACTGACCTGACTGACTGACCTGACTGACTGACCTGACTGACTGACCTGACTGACTGACCTGACTGACTGACCTGACTGACTGACCTGACTGACTGACCTGACTGACTGACCTGACTGACTGACCTGACTGACTGACCTGACTGACTGACCTGACTGACTGACCTGACTGACTGACCTGACTGACTGACCTGACTGACTGACCTGACTGACTGACCTGACTGACTGACCTGACTGATGAAAGCACGGACGGGAGGGAACTCTTCAAGTTCTTTCCCGTCATAAGGACAAGAATAACGTATGTTTGGGTAAGGCAGGAGTACGTGGTGTCCCAGCTCCTAACGGGCCACGGCTGTTTCAGGGCGAGACTTTTTGCGCTCGCCCTGAGCGAGTCTGAGCTGTGCCCTTGCGGAACTGCCCCGGAGACGAGGCACCATGTGCTATGGGAATGCGAGCTGTATGACGAGGAGAGGAATGAGATGATGGATGGTCTTGAGCGGGTGGGGATTGCCCAAATCTACTATAGTGATCTGGTGTGCACAGAGCGAAACTTCAGTCTGCTGGGGATATTTGCACACCGGTGGCACAAGCGCAGAATCACCCTAGAATGAACTGGTACTGACAGACGGACTGACAATTTGTATAGGGCTCGTCGGTCGCGAGACAAAATAATCGTCGTGTGACGTCAAGCCACATTTGTGGAGAGTTGAAGCAACAAATGGGACATTATCATAATTTGTTGGGAGCCTGCAACACGCGCCGCGGGAAAGAGCCCAGAGCAAGTACCGTGGTCGCGTCTCCCTATGATTCGCCCCGTTATACCTGAAAAGGTGGGAAGGGGCATGGGAGGTGGTGGGAATGACCCAAAATAATGTTTGGTAGAAGTTCGTAAGATTTACAAGAGATGGCGCGGTAGTTTTTAGTGAAATTGTTGGTGTATTTAAATTCTGTTACTCTGTTATTTTAGACAGTAAACTTTCTGTTATTTTAAACAGTAAATAAACTAGATTTTTTTTATAAAAAGGGAATTTTAGTACCAAAAATCAATGTATTTTTTACCGAATTCTAGGACTTTTTGACTTGTGAACTAATCCAGCCTCCCTAGCATGACTGTGCGTGATAAAATATATGTATAGACACCACGAAACAATATCGATTTCGCGAGCATGACCAAATGAATTATGGTGTGGTACGATATGAAAAAATAAATATGGCGGCTATATTTATATTTTGACAGTTAGATGTCAATAAATAGCTATATCGATTTCGCGAGCATGACCAAAATTTGGTCATGCTCGGACCTCGGAACCTCGAAACCGTGATCACAGAGTCTTCTGTGATCACTGATCACGTGTTCATTAAAGAATCAATGTGTAGTGTGTGTGTGTGAGTTTTATTTCAATGTGTAGTGAGTTTTATTTCAATGTGTAGTGTTCGTGTAAATCAAAGATAACAATATAATCTTGCATAATTTTGTACCAAAAATTTTGTTACACTGCTTTCTCCGACATATTTATATATTATACATAATTTTTCTTTTTATATTAATCCTTTTTTTAAAGTGAACCTATTGTAAAAAACCATGAGAGTTTTAATTTAAAAATGTTGATCGAGACGAGGAAGAACGTATTCGATTTAGCGCCATCTAGACAATAGTGGTAGTACTTTTTAGTTGATTGGTTGAGAGTTATGAGTCACTTAAAAATATGTTTGGCAGAAAAAGTTCATAACATTTACAAGAGATGGCGCGGTATTTTTTAGTGAAATTGTTGGTGTATCTGTTACTTTAGAGACAGTAAACTTTCTGTTATTTTAAACAGTAAATTAACTAAAAATGTTATATAAAAAGGGAATTTCAGTACCAAAAATCAAGGTATTTACCAAATTCTAGGACTTTTTGACCTTTTATAAGGTTGAACTAGTCCAGTATAGCTTGCCTAATTTTGTACCAAAAGTTTAGTTACACTGCTTTCTCCGACATATTATTCGATATTTTAATTTTTCTTTATGTATTAATATTTTTGAAGGTGAACCTATTGTAAAAAACCATGAATGAATGAGTTTTAATTTTTTAAATTAAAAGCCAGTGTATAGCTAAATCGAATACGTTCTTCGTATTCGATTTAGCGCCATCTAGAAGTGGTAGTACTTGTTAGTTGATGGGTTGTGAGTCTCTTAAAAATATGTTTGGCAGAAAAAGTTCATAACATTTACAAGAGATGGCGCGGTACTTTTTAGTGAAATTGTTGGTGTATCTGTTACTTTGCCAGCGATTCTCAAAGTGAGCTCCGCGGAAAACTAGGGTTCTCCTGTAAGTAACACGATGCCCCTGTAAGGGTTCCGCAAAAATAAAAATAAAAAACCCAAAATACCCCTTTCTGGTCGACCGTACTGACAAGGCGCGGGTAGCAGCAGCGTCTTTAGTTCCTAACGTATGAGATTTTATCATTCCGATTATACATAACTACCTACTTATTACCCGTAATTGTAACGTACTAAGATTACAATATTATGTATAACAAATGAAATAAACTACACACACCGGCAAAATTACAAGAACGTTAGTTCATATTTGTGGCAATTTCAGATTTTTTGTTATAATGTTGTTTTTTTTATGATAATTTAAATATTTTAGAAGTAAATGAATTTTTTTAATAATTTACTTGTTTAATGGAAAAAAAATGATTGAAATGTTAAGTAAGAAGTACTTATTTTATGAATTTTACAAAACTAAAGACTTTTTAGGTCAAAAGTGTGGCCTCATGTCTGGTGATCTCGCTGGTCAGATTGGGTAATTTCCACTTCGTTTAAGTACTTACGTACCACTTTAGCTGAATCCGTTACCATGCATAAAACAAAACCGTCGCCTATAAATGAGGCAAAAGGCATTTTATGGGGTTCCAAGACATCGGTTATGTATCGCTGTGCGGTCAGGGATCCATTTTAATCTGACTTAAGCCTGACCTCTGGCTCTGACCTTAGCCTGACCTCTGGCTCTGACCTTAGCCTGACCTCAGGCTCTAACCTGAGACTGACCTCTGGCTCTGACCTTAGTCCGACCTCTGGCTCTGACCTTAGGCTGACCTCAGGCTTTGACCTTAGTCCGACCTCTGGCTCTGACCTTAGACTGACCTCTGGCTCTGACCTTAGACTGACCTCTGGCTCTGACCTTAGTCCGACCTCTGGCTCTGACCTTAGACTGACCTCTGGCTCTGACCTAAGTCCGACCTCTGGCTCTGACCTTAGACTGACCTCTGGCTCTGACCTTAGGCTGACCTCAGGCTCTGACCTTAGTCCGACCTCTGGCTCTGACCTTAGTACTCGACTGACTCGACTGACTCGACTGACTCGACTGACTCGACTGACTCGACTGACTCGACTGACTCGACTGACTCGACTGACTCGACTGACTCGACTGACTCGACTGACTCGACTGACTCGACTGACTCGACTGACTCGACTGACTCGACTGACTCGACTGACTCGACTGACTCGACTGACTCGACTGACTCGACTGACTCGACTGACTCGACTGACTCGACTGACTCGACTGACTCGACTGACTCGACTGACTCGACTGACTCGACTGACTCGACTGACTCGACTGACTCGACTGACTCGACTGACTCGACTGACTCGACTGACTCGACTGACTCGACTGACTCGACTGACTCGACTGACTCGACTGACTCGACTGACTCGACTGACTCGACTGACTCGACTGACTCGACTGACTCGACTGACTCGACTGACTCGACTGACTCGACTGACTCGACTGACTCGACTGACTCGACTGACTCGACTGACTCGACTGACTCGACTGACTCGACTGACTCGACTGACTCGACTGACTCGACTGACTCGACTGACTCGACTGACTCGACTGACTCGACTGACTCGACTGACTCGACTGACTCGACTGACTCGACTGACTCGACTGACTCGACTGACTCGACTGACTCGACTGACTCGACTGACTCGACTGACTCGACTGACTCGACTGACTCGACTGACTCGACTGACTCGACTGACTCGACTGACTCGACTGACTCGACTGACTCGACTGACTCGACTGACTCGACTGACTCGACTGACTCGACTGACTCGACTGACTCGACTGACTCGACTGACTCGACTGACTCGACTGACTCGACTGACTCGACTGACTCGACTGACTCGACTGACTCGACTGACTCGACTGACTCGACTGACTCGACTGACTCGACTGACTCGACTGACTCGACTGACTCGACTGACTCGACTGACTCGACTGACTCGACTGACTCGACTGACTCGACTGACTCGACTGACTCGACTGACTCGACTGACTCGACTGACTCGACTGACTCGACTGACTCGACTGACTCGACTGACTCGACTGACTCGACTGACTCGACTGACTCGACTGACTCGACTGACTCGACTGACTCGACTGACTCGACTGACTCGACTGACTCGACTGACTCGACTGACTCGACTGACTCGACTGACTCGACTGACTCGACTGACTCGACTGACTCGACTGACTCGACTGACTCGACTGACTCGACTGACTCGACTGACTCGACTGACTCGACTGACTCGACTGACTCGACTGACTCGACTGACTCGACTGACTCGACTGACTCGACTGACTCGACTGACTCGACTGACTCGACTGACTCGACTGACTCGACTGACTCGACTGACTCGACTGACTCGACTGACTCGACTGACTCGACTGACTCGACTGACTCGACTGACTCGACTGACTCGACTGACTCGACTGACTCGACTGACTCGACTGACTCGACTGACTCGACTGACTCGACTGACTCGACTGACTCGACTGACTCGACTGACTCGACTGACTCGACTGACTCGACTGACTCGACTGACTCGACTGACTCGACTGACTCGACTGACTCGACTGACTCGACTGACTCGACTGACTCGACTGACTCGACTGACTCGACTGACTCGACTGACTCGACTGACTCGACTGACTCGACTGACTCGACTGACTCGACTGACTCGACTGACTCGACTGACTCGACTGACTCGACTGACTCGACTGACTCGACTGACTCGACTGACTCGACTGACTCGACTGACTCGACTGACTCGACTGACTCGACTGACTCGACTGACTCGACTGACTCGACTGACTCGACTGACTCGACTGACTCGACTGACTCGACTGACTCGACTGACTCGACTGACTCGACTGACTCGACTGACTCGACTGACTCGACTGACTCGACTGACTCGACTGACTCGACTGACTCGACTGACTCGACTGACTCGACTGACTCGACTGACTCGACTGACTCGACTGACTCGACTGACTCGACTGACTCGACTGACTCGACTGACTCGACTGACTCGACTGACTCGACTGACTCGACTGACTCGACTGACTCGACTGACTCGACTGACTCGACTGACTCGACTGACTCGACTGACTCGACTGACTCGACTGACTCGACTGACTCGACTGACTCGACTGACTCGACTGACTCGACTGACTCGACTGACTCGACTGACTCGACTGACTCGACTGACTCGACTGACTCGACTGACTCGACTGACTCGACTGACTCGACTGACTCGACTGACTCGACTGACTCGACTGACTCGACTGACTCGACTGACTCGACTGACTCGACTGACTCGACTGACTCGACTGACTCGACTGACTCGACTGACTCGACTGACTCGACTGACTCGACTGACTCGACTGACTCGACTGACTCGACTGACTCGACTGACTCGACTGACTCGACTGACTCGACTGACTCGACTGACTCGACTGACTCGACTGACTCGACTGACTCGACTGACTCGACTGACTCGACTGACTCGACTGACTCGACTGACTCGACTGACTCGACTGACTCGACTGACTCGACTGACTCGACTGACTCGACTGACTCGACTGACTCGACTGACTCGACTGACTCGACTGACTCGACTGACTCGACTGACTCGACTGACTCGACTGACTCGACTGACTCGACTGACTCGACTGACTCGACTGACTCGACTGACTCGACTGACTCGACTGACTCGACTGACTCGACTGACTCGACTGACTCGACTGACTCGACTGACTCGACTGACTCGACTGACTCGACTGACTCGACTGACTCGACTGACTCGACTGACTCGACTGACTCGACTGACTCGACTGACTCGACTGACTCGACTGACTCGACTGACTCGACTGACTCGACTGACTCGACTGACTCGACTGACTCGACTGACTCGACTGACTCGACTGACTCGACTGACTCGACTGACTCGACTGACTCGACTGACTCGACTGACTCGACTGACTCGACTGACTCGACTGACTCGACTGACTCGACTGACTCGACTGACTCGACTGACTCGACTGACTCGACTGACTCGACTGACTCGACTGACTCGACTGACTCGACTGACTCGACTGACTCGACTGACTCGACTGACTCGACTGACTCGACTGACTCGACTGACTCGACTGACTCGACTGACTCGACTGACTCGACTGACTCGACTGACTCGACTGACTCGACTGACTCGACTGACTCGACTGACTCGACTGACTCGACTGACTCGACTGACTCGACTGACTCGACTGACTCGACTGACTCGACTGACTCGACTGACTCGACTGACTCGACTGACTCGACTGACTCGACTGACTCGACTGACTCGACTGACTCGACTGACTCGACTGACTCGACTGACTCGACTGACTCGACTGACTCGACTGACTCGACTGACTCGACTGACTCGACTGACTCGACTGACTCGACTGACTCGACTGACTCGACTGACTCGACTGACTCGACTGACTCGACTGACTCGACTGACTCGACTGACTCGACTGACTCGACTGACTCGACTGACTCGACTGACTCGACTGACTCGACTGACTCGACTGACTCGACTGACTCGACTGACTCGACTGACTCGACTGACTCGACTGACTCGACTGACTCGACTGACTCGACTGACTCGACTGACTCGACTTGACCACATTCCTCAACCGACCACCTTCCCCATCTGACTTAATTCTAGGACTTTTTGACCTCTAATAAGGTTGAATTAATCGAATATAGCTTGCCCAATTTTGTACCAAAAGTTTAATTACACTGCTTTTTCTATTATGTTAATTTTTTTTATGTATTAATAGTTTTGTAGGTGAACCTATTGTAAACAAACATGAATGAGTTTTTTTTTTTAATGAAAAGCCAGACTATGAAGTACGTATTCGATTTAGCGCCATCTAGACAAAAGTGGTAGTACTTTTTAGTTGATGGGTTGAGAGTTATGAGTCACTTAAAAAATACGGTAGAAGTTCGTAAGATTTATAAGAGATGACGCTACCTACAACACAATTTAAAATATTTTTATTTTAATAATGTTTTTAATTTAGGGACTAAATTGGATATCAGTTTTAATGTTGAATTATTTTATAAGTTTGGCCTATTCAATAATACAATTTTGATAAAAAATACTAAAATATAAAAAATACTAGATAATTACTAAAATAAAAAATGTTAATTACCTACTTTGTAGTGAGTTATAAACGTAATTTTAAGAGTAAATTGTAGCAGCCCTCTAATTGCAATCACCCTTACAGGTGTCACATATACATAAAATATAAGTACTTATACTTTAAGGGCCTATTTCACGACTTTCAAGTACCTACAGTTATTCACCAAGTAAAGTTAGTTTTGTCTCTTTCTCACTATTAACAAGTGGCAAAGACAATGTGAGTAATTACTCGGAACATTACTTGAAGATGGTGAAGGCCCTTAATCTTTAAATAATTGTTGTCATGTGAGTATGCAATAAAGAATTTAAATTGAAAAAGTGAATGAAATAATGAACCATAATAGTTTTGGTTCATTACTCTTGTAGAACCACTCTTTCTACCATGCCAAAATCTTACCTTTTTGAGAGTTGTCTAATCTCATCGCGAGATGGCGTTAGTAGAAACAATTTAATAAAATTAATGGTAGATATTAACTTCACAATATTTCCCTAATATGTTTAATGAGAACAAAATTTAGTTATCAAATATTTTGTTTGTATTTTTAATTATCTCCTGACTTAACAGCGGCAATATCTCGATGACCTTAGCGTCGGCCTCGTCATCGAGAAGTCGTGAGTTCGATTCCCAACCATAGCACCATTGACGTGAACCGACTCCATAGAGTATTCACAAACATATTTGGCTTATCGTTTAACTACTCATAATATGCCAAGAGCAAGCATACAAGCTGTAACAAAAAAAAAACATTCAAAAATACCCGATTTTCTCTCAGATTCCAGAAACTCTAATGAAGTCAACCCTATACGGTTCTGGTGAGGGTATATCTGCTGATAAGAGGGATATGAGGGACCATAACACTCCTCGGCCGTCTGCCGTGAATGCCAACGCCTTGCCTCAACATCAGGTTTACGAAGGACTGCCCGCGAATCTGATACCCAATTTGGCTAAGTACAAGTAAATATTTCCAAATAATATTTCTTCAAAAATAAACTATTTTTATTTTATATTTGTGTGAACGACAAATGTTTACCGCGGTCTGGGTGTGTGTGTGAATGAGTGTGGGCGTAGTCTCTGATACTCTAGATACAAGTTTCAAACTTAGTTAGGGGTCAGTTACTATAATAAGATGATATGTAGTGAATGATTATGTTATGTATGTTTAGTATGTCGAAGCTAATATTAGTGTACCACTACTTTTCAATCGTTAGCCCTGCGCTGGTATAATTATGTATGTATAGTACTAAGTACTTTTAAATTGACATAAAAAAGGAGTAGGTTTTAGCCCCGTCATTTAGAACCGATTTGGATTTTTTTATCTGAATGGGTATTCGTCCTATATCCATAGTGTAGTCCACTTACAAGATGATTATGATAGTAGGTACACCAATTTATTTGATATTTTTAGGATAAATTGTTGACATAGTACCTATATTAGTCTAGGAGCCGTAGAACATAGATCTTCACCGATCTGATAACCAGATGAAATTTACTTTTTATACATTTTATACATACTAATATATAAATAAAAAAGCAAGTTGATTCACCATTATTAATTTTCCTGGTTATAACCGCTTGCTAACTGTAGTGTGGTCTAAAAAATTGTAAGCAAGTGTACCTTGGTTTAGCATATGTCTCATATTACTTACCGACTGTCGGTTAGAATAAAAATCAGATGGTTAACACCGACTCTAAAGGTGAAGAATTAAAAAAATATGTCCTGACCGGATTTTGACAGGCAAGCTGGTACAGTCGTATTTATCTATTGTTAAAACTATTTAAAAAGTAAGTTTCATTTGGTTATCAGATCGGTGAAGGTCCATATTGTACGGCTCCCCTACTATATACTTTTTTGATACTTAGGGTTGAATAACCCTTTTGTTTGATTTTGCGGTTTAATAGATTACAAAAGAAGTTTTTTGAGCGACTTTAAAAAAAAGGAGGCGGTTCTGATTTCCAAACTGATAAGTATTTACAATATTTTGTGTTTTCAACAGACTAGACGTATACTGGTGGGGCCTACGAGACGTGGAAATAACGAAAAAGCCTTGTGCAGTTCTTGAGATAGATGAACTAACAATCAAATCAGAAATCATTTGTGATAAGAAGAAGAACAGTAACTTCCCTAATGGACGTGTGTCTCAGATATTTGAGGCTCCTTTAAATGAAATATATTGTCCAGCTTTAAATATAAGGCTTTATGATAGCAATACGTTTGGAAGAACTCTGTTCCTAGGCACGAATGTGGTTAAGAATCCGAAAAAGTATGTCGTCAGCTGGATGCCGAAAGTTATAAGGGAAGGCTCACTCAAATCTAATTCGATTATATCAACTGATTTTATGAGAGGTGGGTATTATTTCTTTTTCAGATAAATGTAGTGTTGCTTAAATATTTACGACCTTACCGGTTATAGATGAAGGCTGGGTTGTGGGTTGTACTATGCCAAACGTTACGCTTTCGATTCCCTCTCAAGAAAAACATTTGTGTATGTCTGTTTGTCTTAGTCTGGGTGTTTTCTATCTATTCTAAGTTTATCCGTCGTCAAGCATCCATAGTCAGTACAAACATAACTTAGTTTGGGACTAGAATCTAAACGGGTGGTGGGGTCCAGATATTTTGTTATGTACATCGTATTGTAGAAGCGCTCATGGCCCAGTGCTACCCGCGGATCACTGTTGATCTGTGCGGTTAAGCAACGTCTAACGTCTAACATTTGGTTTAACCAAAAAATGACGTATAGCCCTCTGGGTTGTGAAGGTCTGATGGCAGTCGCTTCACGTAAAATACTGACATTCCGCCAAATCTGGTTAAACTGAAAACCGACCCCAAATAGACAAGGGATAAAGGTTCGGAATAGAGAGTACATCGTATTATATGTATCTAGTAGTTAAATGAAGATTTATTATACTAAATTAATTATGAGGCTTCAGTTATCTCGGTGGAAAATAAATTAATCGAGTATGCCACCCCAGTGACAAAATTGAGGGCAGTAGGTAAAAGTAATTTAGTGGGGTTGTTATATCTACATATAACAAACTTGGTATGTTGGGTAACCCGGTGAATATGGGAGATACGGGAATATACGACTGTGGAGAAGCTATTGTTTAGTGTTTAAATCAGATTGTTGTTCAACTCTTTGCGTGTTTTAGTTTGGACCCATTAAATGGGCTAGAAAGTCTAAAATCTAAAGATATTTTAACTAGTAAAGAACTATCAGTTCACTAAAAGTACTAATTATTTACCTTCTTATATTTATTGTTGAGTTAATTGCATATTATTTCCTTTCCAGTCACCGAAAGTTTATACATAAAAAAGAGCAACACGGGCTCGTCAAATAAAATTTCAAACACTAACACTTCAGAGGAAAATGTTCCCAAAAAACAACCGAAAAAATTAAGTAAATTGAGTTGGAAAAGACTATTTTGTCAAAAGGAAATTGACGAAGAGGAATACGTTTTGTTGCCGATGTATGATAAAGAGAAAAGTGTGCTACAAGATACCATGACGAGTACGAAATCGGAGTATCAAGATTGGTGGTTAAGGTTCTTTTCGTCACAAAAGGTATCATCATCATGGCTTTGCATCTATTCTATACTAGCTGTGCCTCGCGGTTTCACCCGCGTAGTTCCCATCCCGTGGAATTTTTGGGATAAAACCTAGTCGTATATTCTTTCTCGGACCATAAGCTACCCCTGTACCAAATTACAAGTCAATCGGTTCAGTAGCTTAGCCGTGAAAAGGTAACAGACAGACAGAGTTACTTTCGCATTTATAATATTAGTTAGGAACTTAGGATCATCATCTTCCTGCCCTTGTCCCACTTAAGTGGGGTCGGCACAATATGTTTTCCTCTTCCACTCGCTTCTATCACTCGTCATACTCTCATTCACTCCTTTCATATTCATATCCCTTTTCACACACTCCATCCAACCCTTCTTTGGCCTCCCTCTTCCAAAGTTTCCTTTCACACACAGATCCATAGTTCTCCTAGCAATATGGTGTTCTGGCCTCCTCATCACATGCCCATACCATCCCAATCTAGCACTCCTTATTTTTTCTACAATCGGCGCAACTTTCAAACTCCCTCTGACATACTCATTCCGTATCTTGTCCATCCTTGTTACCCCACTCATCCATCTTAACATCCTCATTTCTGTAACATGCATTCTTTGTTCATCCTTCTTCTTCATAGCCCAACATTCAGACCCATACATGGCGACAGGTCTGATGATCGTCTTTGAGTTAGGAACTTAGGATGATTTAATCTTTTTAAAATGTTTTAAATTCATATTTTAACGTCGCTTAAATGCCACAATCTTGCCATTTTTGTGTGTTTAAACCAGCTAAACATTTTAGTCTAATATTCTCAGTTTCCGACAGCAGATTTGTTTCTTTTCCTTATCGCTAAATCATTATTATTTTTACAGAGTAATAATGAAGATACAATCGTGAACGATTATGAAATGATTAGGGTAAGTATCTCTTAAAACAATTATTATTGGATTGGAAATTGACTTAGTAGCATCTCACGCATTCAATTATTTAAACCTTTTATTTTTCTATTCAGAAACAAATCATACTTGCACATAATTAAATATGTGCAAGTATAATATTCTTCTAGCGTGGAACCTTATCCCGTGGGAATTTTGGGATAAAGTGTTCCTATGTGTAATCCTATGTGTTTGAAAGAGGAGCAAACATCCACACATCTAAACATCCACACTCACAAACATTTGGCTTTATAATATTAATAGGATGATGTCATCCTACTAACACGTTTTTTATTGGGCATACCTTGTAGACAAGGTATGCCCAATATTGCTAGAGCAAACAGCACATTATAACTCAATGCTTTCCCTCTGTGAATTTACGTAAAGACTAACCAAGATTAATTCCAAAAATATTGTCTGACAGATTTACGATGCAGAGCTAGAAGCACAACCAGAATTTTCAAAGTTCAGAGACTGGTGCAAGACTCTAAAACTCTACAACGGCATGAAAACAGGACTGCCTGAGGAAGATGAGAAACTTCAATGTGGTTATCTTAAAGCTGGTATCGCTATTTACGAATGGCCCCCACCGCCTGATACTGTTGCTGTTAGCGTTAATGGCGTCGAGTTGAATAGAGGGTAACGTATAAGTAATGTTTTCTTAGAATGTTTAAGTTAGAATAAAATGTAATGAAAAAGCTACTGCATAGGTAGAGAACGAAAATGTATGAATTAAAAATAAGCCACTAATATAAGTATGTAAAAGTATAACAAGATCAGCCATTGGAAACTAAAACATAGTCTCATGTATGATACTTGAATGAAGGATTTTGCCTGTGTGGGAGGAGGAATGTAACGCCACGATTCTAAATCAGTGGGAATGCGTATCATCTATTGGAAAGAAGAAAATAGTCTCAGGTTGGATTCCTCGAGACATTACTATTCTCTTAAATTCACTGAAAGATCTTCCAATATACATACCCACTTGATTTTTAAGTGCATCCACATTTAATTATTGATGTTAACTATATTTTCAACTCAACAAAAGTATATAATATTTTCCATTTCAGATACTTCGACGACCATCCCAATAATGACCCCAACAATTTTTTAGTACGTGTATACATTGTCAGAGGAGTTAACTTAATGCCAAAAGATTTTGTAGGAAAGTCCGATCCGTATGTCGTCATCAAGTGCGGGTCCAAGCTCTCTGGAGACAGGAATCAGTTTATACCGAATAGTGTGAATCCAGTGTTTGGAAAGTAATTATTGTTTTGGTTATTGTATCTACATTTTATTTGTAAAAGATACAATACAATTTTTGGGTAAATTAGTCAATAAAAAATAAAGAATACATTTTATCTTGAAACTCCACGAGATCAGAACTTGTGTGGATATGTATCTATGAGACCAAGAGAATGCTGAACCTGATATTAGGGACCTAGTGATAACAAAAACTAGTACATGGGGTTAATGGGGTGAAAAGTCTACGCCCTATGCTAGAAAGCCAGAAGATCCGACAATCTATTTGCTACCAAAAATCTAATTGTATAATGACAATAAACAAACGTTGATATACCTTTCTAGAATGCACGAGTTCCGCTGTACGTTACCAGAAGATTATTTGCTAACCGTGTCTCTATACGATCACTCCACCGTCACACCTGACGAATTCATCGGCAGCACTAACATAGATTTGGAAAATAGAATTTATTCAAAACATCGAGCGAGAGTCGGTTTGGCTTCGGTATATAACGTGTAAGCTTTGCAATATCATAAAATTTACGATTCAGACCAAAGATGTCATTACCAAGCTGTAACACAGATTGGATAACCATTTTTTAGTTTGTATTAGTAATGACCAGCTCCTTGCAGCTCCAATCTAATATAATGTCAAACCCGGCTCGTAACAGGAACAACTGGAAAGATTCGGGGAGTCCTTTGCCCAGCAGAGGGACGTTACAGGCTGATTAAACAAAGTAGCATAACATATTTACTAGCCCTGCTTTTTATAAAATGGTCTGTAGGGTATATTCGGGGACTACTAACAAAAGCTCAAACAAGGAAGACCTTCGCCCAGCAGAATGAAACAATAGCTTAGTAATTTTCAGAACTGGACAAGCAAAATGGCGTGATTGCATCAAACCATCAGCAATATTAGAAGAAATATGTTCCACCAATCATATGCCTTCGCCTATATTTCCTGATAATAACACCGTTCTTCTAAATGGAGTTGAATACAAAGACGAAGATAGTGCCAGTGAGTATTAACAATTTAATTTGTAGGAAACACGACCTAATGCAATAGACGTTATACTTTAACGCCACTGAATTCAAAAATACCATAAGATCTAAAATTGTTTGTAAAATATTTTCGATTCTTTTAGTCAGAACGTATTATTCAGCATCGGAGCGTAAAGAGAATCTGTGCCTAATGATACTTCATAAATGGCACACTCTATCGAAGTTTGGATATCATCTTGTTCCTGAGCATGTGGAGACCAGACGATTACTACATCCAGATAAGCCTGGCGTCAATCTGGTATGTCAACTTGTGTTGTATTTTTCCCATAAATTATAAGTCCAGTGGGCATCCCCACTGGGCTTATAATTAAGGTAAACTTAGATCAATAGAATATTACTTCTTATCCATTTCTAAGTCGTATTTTATATAAACTTTTTTCCAGGCTGACATTGATAAATCCTACTTTATTTTGCACCGACAAACTTAGTATTTCTATTTTAATAATGCAAAGTATCTAAATTCCTGACGTACATGTTTAGAATAGGGTGTAAGATATAATTTATGTACGTTTGTTCTGTTTTATAAAAAAAATAAACACTAAGTATTATCTTCCCCGAGTTTGATATTTGTGCGTATAAAATAAATTCACTACGCATTTATTTCATATTGATTATGTTGTTTACCCTTTGCTCATCCATTGAAAAAATTGGAACAAAATCTTTTTGACGTTAGTGGAAGAAATTTTCTCGGAAACCTATAATGAAAATGTATACAATGATGACGAGATTCGACCTTTGTGTCAAAACAACTCCAAATCGAAAGGCGCCTTTGTGGTTGTCAGTTTGACAGCTTTGATGTTTACTAGTGGAAGATAATATCTTTATATTATAAAGGAATAAGAAAATGTAAAAAAATAAGAGGAGAAATATACCCAATGTCTTAACTTCATGAGAAAGATTTTTTACGGCGCGACAAAGGGCTATCTTTTATCCCCGAATTCCCACGGGAACTACGCGGGTGAAACCAGGGGGTCTACTAGTTTTTTCATATTTTGCGTTGTAGGTAGTCTTATTAAAAGTTATTGCGTCACTTTTTTCGTGGTTTATAAAGCATCTTCAATAATTGCTCTGAATATTGCGAAGATAGTAAATAAATAATTTGCATATTGTTGATCGAGGAAATTTCTAATAATGAATATTAAAGCGATGAAACGATTGAGTGGTTTCAGGGTGACATTGACGATAATTGTGAATTAAATTAATGTTTATTCAGGTCACAATGTGTAGGTTGATTTAGCTCTTTACTTATTTAATACAATTACAATTTTACTTAACACTTTTATATCTTTGCGAACTGAGTAAGTATATGGTTTACAAAAACACAGGTCTTAATAAGGTAAGGTTGCGGGTTCGATTCCCGTGCGGGGTGAATATTTGTGTGATCCACAAATGTTTGTCTCGGTCTGGGTGTGTGTGTGTGAATGAGTGTGTGCGTCGTTTCTTATACCCAAGATACAAGCTTCGAGCTTAGTTAGGGGTCAGTTACTATAATGAGACAATGTAGTGAATGATTATGTTATGTTAATATGTCAGTTCCCTCCACGGTTTTCTTTTGTTTTTAGCGGATGCCTACGTCATAACTTATCTGTCTGCATGTGAAAACTTTACGCAATCCGTTCAGTGGTTAAGCTGTGCGTTGACACATATATCAATCAGTCAGTATCAATTGCTTTTTATAGAATAAATTATTACATTGTTTCCAGGGAAAAATTCAAATGTGGGTTGACATATTTCCCCTCGACGCTGGACTGTACATTCCTCTGCCTGTAAACATTACTCCGAGGAAAGTTGAAGATTACGAGCTAAGAGTAATCATCTGGTCCGTACAAAACATAGGCCTCAAAAAGTTGGCTAACAAAAAAGGAGTTGATATTTATGCTAAGGCGTAAGTTTTGCATATTTTAATAATGTACGTCCATTGCTTTAGGATATAAAGCCACGCATATACCTGATATATTTACCAGTTAAATAGCACATTACCATGTATGATAAATTGATAAGTTAACCTGTGCAGTTGTGCAACATGCATGCCTTGGTTCACCCTAACATGTATAGCTTGTTATAAGTATATTCAAAGGACCATTTACAGTCTATTGAGCCAATCCATTCAACTTTTAATATAGCTACTCGTTTTTATCATATTTTCTGTCGGCATCAAAAGATTAACTCAAACTCTATAAATGTGACGTAACTAAATTCGAAATAAACTACCTTTTGAAATAATCACAAAAAATGAACATCTTGTTTCATAAATGTAATAAAACAAAGAAAGGTTTGACTATTCAAATGTGCCAACCTACTTTCGACCCTGACCGTACTTGCCAATCAATTTTCAAACCCGACTGTACTAAGTACACTATAAATTCCTAGTAAAAAAACTGTTATAACCTACTCAATTATAAAAGTTAATCAACAGATGGATCGGGCATATAGAACAAGCGCAGTATACAGACATACACTACCACAGCAATTATGGAGAAGGGTGCTTCAATTGGCGAATGATATTCCACTTTTCTTACTTACATGCTGAAAACAAGGTAATTATTTTCTGGCGGCGCCCCGCTTTTTTACTCGCGCAGAACCTTATTTCGTGGGAATTTTGAGATAAAAAGTATCCTATGTGTTATTTCTAGTTATATGAGACATCTGTACCAAATCCTTACTAATCCTTATTTCCTTATCCTTACTAATATTATAAATTCGAAAGTAACTCTGTCTGTCTGTCTGTTACCTTTTCACGGCTAAACTACTATTTACTACTGAACCGGTTGACTTGAAATTTGGTACAGGGGTAGCTTATGGTCCGGGGAAGAACATAGGCTATGTTTTATCCCGAAATTACCACGGGATCGGGAACTACGCGGGTGAAACCGCGGGGCACAGCTAGTTTCATATAAATCGCTCCAGTCGTTTAGACATGAAGAATTAACAAACATACGCACTCATAAACTTTCGCCTTTTATAATATTGTGTGTGATTACTGTGCCCAGTGGTTTTACTTGCGTTTTTATAAGATAACATTTCTGTTTCTCCCGGTTTTCTTATAAATTATTTTCTACGTCTACGTTTTTGTATTCATTATCTGCGTGGCTTTTACCGCAATCCTTTCAGTGGTTTTGAGTTGTGTTTACGTCCCACAGTCAGTAAGGCTTGTTTTTATGTAAAGAGATTTTACTTGTATCTAGTAACATTTTAATTAAGAGAGCTTTTGTTTTATGTGATCTTATAGTGATTTATTGTGAACACAATGTGAATATATTTGTTACTGTATTTTTTTTGTAAAAGTCTTAGGCTGGTTTTATTATCACGCTGCTAAACGCGCCGCTGGGCAGCGCATGGTAGGCTGAAAATCGACGATAGGCTTTCATAGAAAATTTGAAATTCCTATGTCTATTCAAGTCGATTTTCAGCCCACCGTGCGACGCTGTTCAAGCGCGCGACACAAAAAAGCAAAGTCTACCACCCACCAGACATCTACAAACGCGCGCGCTCCGACTGCGCTGCCGAGGCGCGTGACAATAAAATCATCTTTACTTTATGTTGCCTTTTTTGTTTTTAGCTTGTGCGAAAAGATAAAGGTCCATTCACTGAGAGCGAAGAACATGTGCCACCAGTGTTCGTAATACAAATAATTGACAATGATGCTACCGATCATGATGATTGTTTGGGTAAAAAAAATCTACTCATATTTTATGTTATCTCAAGTTACAAGTATTTGGGGGAGACTTTTGCCCAGCAGTAGGACGATATGGGTTGACAAAAAATAATTTCTCAATCCTAGCATAAATAAAATGAATTGATGATTCTTGCTAACTAATTAGGACCTTTTGCCTAATTACTCCTGTAAAAGTCTTGTTAAATATTGACATAAAATGAATAAAGTCATCTTTTATTCAGACATATTTTGTCCAGAGAAAAAGTTATGATTATGTTACTTGCTGATGGTTCAATATCAGTCACTCCTACTAATTACTTAGTACCCATATTAATTAATTAATTTCTTTTTCCAGCCTCATTGATGTTGGACCTTAATTCATTACCTCTCGGATCGAAATCGGGCAAATATTGTGCCGTTGATTTAACAGAAATATCTAAAAAGATAAATTTATTTTCAATCACTACTATTCGTGGATGGTGGCCGTTAAAATACGTTGATCGGAATTCTGGATTGTCTACATTTGCTGTGAGTTTGGATATCAATTTAGGGGACTTGTGTTTTACAGCTACTTTTGAGCTGTGTGTATAATTTTCATAATGAATCTTGACTCTAAAAATCTTGAACTAGCAGAATCTAGAGCATTCATTGCCAACTTAGGTTGGTCCAAGTCAATTTGTTTTTCAAAGCGAAATATAAAAATACTGGCATATTTTCATTCCATATCCTTTAAGAAGATTAATTTGAGAAAATCCTTTAGCTAGAAAAGCGGTTGTTTATAAGATTTTTTAGGGCAACCTTCAAAATTGTATAAATTTTTGCAGGGCTTGATTGACTTGGAGTTGAGTTTAATTCCTAAAGAGAAAGCTTTGTTAATGCCCGTCGGGATGGGAAGAGAGCCACCGTTTCCATTGCCAGAGCCAAGGTATCTCTCAGAGTTATAAAATGGCATTTGTATCAAAATAATTTATCCATTTGTAAAAAAGAAATACCTTTACACACAAACTGCGTCATACTAAAATTGAATTCCATGTTAGCTCCAAGTATTACGCGTCAAATCATATCAGTATCCTTTGAAGTGGAAATCATGCGTGAATGATTGCATTCATAATAATAAATTATAACGACATTTGTTTTTCTCTTACCCTTATTAATTTTAAAGTATGGGTTTTCAATATAAAATCGTGCTTTGGACAAAAGTCGCATTAATTTTTAATAAAATAAAATATTGAAATAGCATTGTAGATGTCTTTAACTTTTATTACGTGAACTTTCTTTTCTTTAAATACTCACGACGTTTCAAGCTCATTTCAATTTTATTTGCAAATTACTGTTTGAGGAAAATAAACAAAGACTTTTTGCATGTAATTTTCAATTTTCGTCCTAAGTTGGGTAAATTAGATGTAGTTATGTTTGTAGTTTACGTAGACTTTGTTAGATTCATCATAAAAATATAATTAGGATAGAAGTTGGGATCAAAGTATAGGTAGTATTACGTCCCGAGATGGAAACTAAACCAAGGGACACGTTGAGACATTCCAGAATTCCTTTCGAAAATATCTAAGTCTTTCGATTCGGAAACTTCTAGAAAGATCGCCAAATACTTATTTCAGGAGACCTTCGAGAGCCAACTCAAAGTCAAACTTTTAAATACAGAAATCTTATTATGGTTATGACTTGTTATGATGCCGTAACAGACAGAACATATCTATACAAGGTAGTTACTCGGCCTCATTGTATAGTATATCATATACAATATAGGTAGGTATAAAAATAGGTGTAGATTGAGAATATTCATCGTCACGCTCGAGCCTACCCTGTATTATGGCTTTCAGACGTTCAACCACGCTGGTCATGTGTGGGTTGGTCGATTTCACACACAACCTTAGAATTTCTTGGCAGGCGTATGCCTGTGCAGGTTTCCTCACGATGTTTTCCTTTACCGTAAGAGCGTCAAATAGACGAATGAATTCGAAAATCAATAGTACAATGGGACATGGCGACCGAACCCTTTACCAATATTTATTTTGTATGGAAGTCCTTAACCAATATTTTCATGCTCTAACGCTCTTTAATTGTGAATATTTTCTTCTACATTTATATACTATTTCTTTTATTACAGCAGGCAAGAACCGGGCCCACAGGCGATAGCATACACTGCTGGATTTGAAAAGGTTGCAGAGTGTTTAATACTTGTGGTTATAATGGCCGCGATAATATTCGGAGTCTACTATTGGAGATTCCCCGATGTTCTTTTAACTGTAATTAATCCGTAACTGCCTTATTAGCGTCGAAGGTTTTTCTAGTTTAACGATAAACCAGACTAAAACACTGTTACGCACAGATTGTTTCTTTGAATGAACAAACCCATAGTCTTATTTAAGTTTTGGATCAGTTAGTCTAACTCCAGTTCTGAAACGCTAATATCGATAACTTTTAAGTTTAAGACTGGCCTTATGTTTTTGTTAAACGAAGTTTAAATCCTTAACGCTAATAAGGCAGGGACTGTTGAACACTCGATTAGTAAGATTATTTATATTATGTTGAACAGAAACTGTTGTAATACTTAAGTTGTATTCGTACATCATATAGGGTAAGTCCGGAAAAAAATCGCTTGCGTGTTTTAGGCATCATAACGTTACTTAATAATTATTGCAATGGATAATAATATAATTATTTGCCTCTCTCACTGATTTAGTTATTAGTCCATTGAGAAAGAGTAAGCGTACCATATCGCCACGCTTCCAATCAGTGTAGGTAATTTCAAAACAGAGCCTTTTTGAAAAATATTATGTAAACGTATTACAAAAGTTTTGTCACTCTTTTGAGTACCTATTTCTAACAAAATTGTTCAAGTAAAGAGTTACAATCTTTTCTGTGCCGGCTGCAAACATTGGAAGCTCTTATTGTCATTTTGATTCCAATGTCATTTGAATACATTTTCAATAAACTGACAACCAAAAGATGCGATTACATCGACGCTGTCACCGGCACAGAAAAGATTGTGACTCAATAGTAATCTTTTTTATTGATTAGAGAGACATTTTAAATGTTTAAAAAAGTAATATAAAAAGTTGTGAAATATTTACGAGACCAAATTATTATATTTATTATGTCGTATGTATTTATAAGAACTAAAATGTCTGGATATAATGTTAATAAAATAGTTTACACGAAATGAATAATAAATATAATTGTTTGTAGTATTATTGTGTTACAAATGTTATTTTTATTATTTTTTTATTATTCAATTTAGTTTGGAATGTACAATGTATTAAGATTTTTAGGATTACGATTTAGAACTTATTGGTTTGTAACACGTTTTAATTAATAAGCTGTTATAAATAAAGTAATATATTTTGTTTTTTTAATAAGGTTTTTTTTCTTATTTCTGACCTGAGCATGAAACGTTTTTAAGTATACTAGCGGCGCCCCGCGGTTTCACCCAAGTAGTTCCCGTTCCCGTAGGAATATGGGGATAAAATTATGCTAAAAACCTTCCCACTGAATCACTCGTATCTATTAAAACAAACATCTTGCATCAAAATCCGTTTCGTAGTTTTAAAGATCTAAGCATACATAGGGACATGATGACAGAGAAAGCGACTTTGTTTTATACTATGTAGTGATAACAAAAGGTAGGTTAGGTAGCTACAAACTCTAATGAAGAGCATTAGAGTTTGTATGGCTATGTGGTCTATTTCGCCGGGGTACGGAAGGCCATTTTAATACTTGGAATGTCAATGCATATTTTATTTGGTTCTAAGTGGTGCTAAATAGCAGAACTTTTTCCTAAAACATACATTTATAATATTCTATTTAATAACAACGATTAAGAATACTCGTAACAAGATTTCATCATAATAGATAATCTTACCTTGTAAAATTTTAAAGTCATACTTCATGTTGTTTGCTAATATGTACATACTTTGATACGATAGTACCGGTTCTCTAAAACTATCTTATATAAGTGGTGACGAGTGGGATGTTCCAAATTTAAAATCCCACGGAATAAATTTTTAGAACATATCCCATTCGTCCCCAGTGGAGACAAACTTGGTGAGGACCAATGGGATATACTCCTCCAAAATTAGCCTACCTTCCCAACATTAGTTTAAGCCATGAACTACATATAATAGAGCTGCAGTTTTTTAAAATCTTAGATTTATAATGGACTTAGTCGCTCAGCAACTATGCCAGCCCCGTAAAGTCTGAAATTAGCACTTCACATTAGTCCATAAAATCCCACTATTTGACGGTCGATTCGGATATTATTGGCTCATTGATTTCTTAATCGGCTATTGGTCAGTTCAGTGCAGTTAGTTGCAGTGTTAGCTTGCAAAAATATTAAGTGCGTGTGGTGTAAGGCAGTGGTCCGACCGCGGGCGAGTGAGCGATGAACTATCGGCGATTTTCTCGCCCAAGGAAAAGACAGTGAACATACATTCCTTGTGAACGAAAGAGATGCACATATTATTTATAGTTAAACGCCTATTCACACCGCTGGCGAGTACTCGCTTTACTAGTTTTATCGCTGAGTTAAAAAAAAAATACTCGCCGATTCACTGAGCGAGTACTCGATGAGCGAGTTGGCGAGTGATATTTACTCGCTCAGCGATACCCACTCAGCGTGTTGGCTAGTTAATTTTTACTCGCTCAGCGAGTCAGCGAGTAAATTTTTATAGCTCAGCGAGTTGGCGAGTACACGTACACTCGCCCGGCAAGTACTCGCTCAACGCCCGCGGTCAGACCACTGCCTAAGGCCCATTTTATTTGCTTTCCTACTAAATAACGAGGCGAGTTTAAATAACGAGGCGAGTTTTCCTTTCAAAACTATTGTGGCTTCTCAATCAATACGTGCACCAGCTAGTGTCAATCAGTTATTATGATTTTGGTAACTTATAAGTTTTTTTTTGTGACATTTGGGTGTTATAACAATTGAAAGATTTTAAAGATTTGTGTCCTACTGTCGGCGTAACAGGTGCAACCTTCCATCTGTCCCTTTCTAAAGCGGCCTTCTTCGTATGGTATTATACGAGTACAATCGTTGATAATAATAATGCCATACCTAATTGCAACTAAAAGTAGGTATGTACCTTTTGAAATAAAACACTTAAACAATTGCAAGATAGCAGCAGCCAAAGGACTAAAAATTGAATTGAATTGATATTTTGTTTTACATTTTCTGACGTTTCGGATTCTTTACAGAACCCGTGATCACAAAGTCATGTAAAAAGTTTACTACCTTAAAATTAAAGACATAAGACCTTTAACACTACACCACCGACAATTTAGTCCAAGCAATACAACCCAAAAAAAAAATATTTTTTTCGTCAAGTACCGCTTGACCGCTGCTCCCGTGAAACGGCAGAAATTGGAAACTCGGTGACAATGTCAAAATGGCATTTATTTATTGTCAGTGTCTTTAGTATCAAGTGCTCCGTGTTTTAAATCTTTATTTATAAATTTAAAATATTAAATAATCTAAAAGCATGTTAAAGTGATGCCCCACATACTATTCTAAAGGATGACTAATGGATTATAGAAAAAAGTAAGCAGCTGGTCACTTTATTTCCTTAAAACTAAATACACATATGGATTTCGACTGTTACAGGTTTGTGTTGTCAGTTCTTAGTTAAATTCTCGACATATTTTTCATTACAGTAAATTAGGTAAGTAAGTAAATAATAAAAATTAATACCGTTTGTAATGATTTAAATAAATAAAAATACTTTTATTGTCAAAAGCACAAAATAAAAAAACAACATACTGTGGCTTAAAATAATATTTTTTGACAAAAGGTAAAGGTGAATTTATATAACTTATCGAAGTTCGTGAAATACCCAATAACAATTCTTGATTGACGACCGAGTCAAAGACTACAGTGGTGTATTTGGTGGTGACCCTGTTATGCCGAAGGTTACGAGTTCGATTCCCGCCCAAGAGAAACATTTACTTATATTTGATTAACATAAAAGGATTATTGGGGGGAAAACCTACAGCTTGTCAAACTTTACATAAGTAAGTAAAGATAACTTCTTTTTTTTCAGATTATTTTTAATTGACAGAGGAGCAAGCAGATTTAAATGAAATACAAGTTAGACGGTGTAGTGAGACGGGTTAGCAAAGGGTGTACAGTCTGGACCGCAATAATACTGCGTGTGCACTATCCAAATCTATGACTTATTTATTTCACTATATGTATTTAATAATAAATGTATAAAATACCATTTTTGTGTTTTTATTTATTTACATAAGTATGGTACTGAGAGCACTATAGTCTATCTTTGTTTGTGTGTAATGTTTTGAAACAATATAATTAGGTTTCTAACGATATAATAAAGCATTGAATATTTAATAGATTGCGTTAGTCAAATTAAACGATTATTTTTTGCCTATATTAAAGCAAGTTAAAATGTAATGGCAATACATGAGAAAGAGATGCCTAGTTCTCTGTTTCATGGAAACCAACGGTGGCGGTCCCCGTTGTTTCACGACTGCGTTGGCTTGTCTATACTTTTTAAACGGAAAAGTCACGTAAACGAATGCAAGTTCTCATGTTACAAACACATGTGATCGTCGAGTGAGTGTTCATGTTATCTAGACACGCATGCTTATTGGCCCGAATGATACCAGAAGCACTTAAAGTACAAAAAAAATAACAAAAGCTGACCATAGCAACACTGAAGTTTCGCTGAAGCGTACATAGTAGCGCAACTCGTAATATAAAAAAATATCATAAAAATATAGTTTTTTTTGTGTCAGAAACGGGCTTTTTTCTACAAATGAAGTTGGATCTTTGGTAAGTTTTAATTTTAGTTTAAATTATGTAAGACTTAGTTAATAAGTTTGCGTTTACGCGCCAAAACAAAAGTATTTTTAGTTAAACTAAAACTTTATAGATTTGTCAGTTGACTTTAAAAAAACGACTTTTTTATTTAAACTTAAATAATTTTCAAAAAGGATTTATGCCGTGGTTATTAAATAATAAATGAACTTTACATACAGAACCATAAACGCACTATCGCTCTAAATAAATAATCTTCTCATCTCATTTACCAGTTGTAAAGATAAATGGTTTAAAACTGTTTATTATGGTTAAATTGTATGAAAAACCAAAGCCTTGATCCTTACGCTACATTAATTACGTAAAACAATTTCCGCGTTAAATTTTCTATTATCTTCCTTATCTAAATAACTGGGACCAACGGACTAATTGATACTGTGGGAAAATCCCGATAACATAATAGTTAAGATTTTCTAAAACAATATAAAAAACTCGATTTGAGAACATCCCCTTTTATTGTCTGATAAAAGTATAAAATATTGACCTGTAGGTAGAGGCGGATTAGCAATAAGGCGTCTGTAGGCAGTTCAATTCTTGCCGCACCTGTTGATGTTTTTCTTCGTAAGCCATATCTGGCGCTTCTGGATAGTAACGTAAAAAACTATCTTTGCCGCATTAGAAATTTCCACGGCCTCCCTTTTGTGTCCTCGCGCCCCTAGGCCTTTTTAGCCTTAGGGATGGGATACGCCTCTGCCTATAAGATCCCACAGGCAAAAAGCAGATATGTATTTGATGTCATATTCATATACCTTAACCAAAAGGGGTTAAGGTTTATGTGCACTACCTGCGTGAAGTATTTACTCAGACTTATATAATATTCGAGGAAATATGGACGTACGTGCCTCTCTTGTATCGGTATATCATACCAAGTTATCATCTTAGGTGCATAAATCGTCTGATACGGATGATGTTGAAGGTTCCCAAGAATCTTGTATGTATGTATCGCTTTTTATCTACTTCTTTATCGACTAGCGGAAACTCAGTGAGTACTACTACGCTAAAAAAGTATCAATCCAAAGCATTTGATACATTCATTTCCTGGGCACAATTATTTGGTTGATAATGTTCAGAGAAGAAAGAAAACATAAATATTTCCACTTTTCATTCCACGTGCTTTTTTAAACGTCATTAATCATATTTTACTGAAGAGATAAGAATTTTTTATCTTCATAATAATATAAAAAACTACAGTCGTGTCGTAACGTTTACAACACGCTATAAAAATCTCTTATCAAATGATTTTAATAAGGACTAATGAGAAATAGTTTATTTTTTCATATCGTCAAATGTATTATAAGAACAAGTGTTGCGTGAATTTTAAATTACACATTTAAAAGCCATGAAGAAAGAAACATTTTAAAATTATATTATAACGGTTTACAAATATGACACAAGCTAACGTAAAAGATAGTTTGGATACAGAAAAGAGTGGCGGGAAGAAAGAAATCAAAGATGGAATTGACTACGATGAGCTTCTGTCGTCGGCTGGAGAATTTGGTCCATATCAATTCATGCTATCAGCATTGGTCAGCCCTTTCTACGTCTTTGGAGGCTTCGTGTACTTCTCACAAATGTTTCTAACAGAAGTGTCTCCCAATCACTGGTGCTGGATTCCAGAACTGGAAAATTTAACGGTGTCCGAACGAAGAAAACTAGCTATACCACCAGAAGACTCAAGTTTCGGTTATTCTCGGTGCACTTCGTATGTTGCCGACTGGTCTGAAGTGCTCGCGACTGGGGCTAGACCGAATACTACATGGAAGATTCAAGATTGTCAAAATGGATGGGAATTTAACAAGACGGAATTTCCATATCCGACTATAGCTAGTGAATTAGGCTGGGTATGTGAGAGGGATAGCTACCAAGCAACTGCTCAGTCGTTATTCTTTTTTGGATCTATATTTGGAGGATTTTTAATAGGAGCAATGTCAGACCGCTTTGGAAGAGTACCAGCAATTATATTCGCTAATTTTATCGGATGTGTAGCCGGTTCCTGCAGTGTGTTCGCTAAAAATTTCTTAGAATTTTCCGTGACGCGCTTTTTTATGGGAATGGCGTACGATAACTGCATGATGATGGTGTTTCTTTTGATACTAGAATACACAGTACCAAAATATAGAACAATAGCCACAAATTTGGTATTCGCAATTTTCTTTACTGTTGGAGTAACTTCTTTACCGTGGATTTCATTAGCTTGTGGCTACTGGAAGACAATTGCTTTAGCAACAAGTCTTCCACTCGGTTTGACTGTATTTTATTACTTTGTTTTACCAGAAAGTTCTAGATGGCTCCTATCAAAAGGTAGAGTCGATGAAGTAATCGACAACGTTTATAAAATTGCAAAGATGAATAAAAGAGAAATACCTTCGGAACAAGTGTTCAAATTTAAAATCTCTTGCGCCAACCAGTCTAAAGAAGAATCCGGTACTATTTTTGAACTTTTAAAAAGACCTCTACTAAGACAGATGCTGTTCTTGATATGTGTAGAATTTATTTGTTGCGTGATAGTGTTTGATGCGCTTGTGAGAACGATAGGATCACTTAAATTTGACTTTTTTATTTCATTCACTTTAATATCGTTTACTGAATTACCGTCACTGATTTTGATGTCTCTTATAATGGATTTCACTGGGAGAAAATGGTTAGTTAATATTAGTATGTCTATTTGTGCTATATTTAGTTTTCTTATACCTTTCGTCGGTGGGGGAATAACTTCTGTATCATGTGCGGTTGTTGCCAGATTTTTTGTTAATATGGCTTTTAATGGTGTGATGCAGTGGACTGCTGAGTTGATGCCTACTCCAGTGAGAGGTTCAGCATCGGCTGCTGTTCATATTTGTGGATACGTAGCGACTGTTATATCACCATTTATAGCGTATTTAGATCACTACATCAGTTGGCTATCTCTAGTTGTTGTTGGTTCTTTGGCAACTATAGCAGCAGTCACTAGTTTGTTTCTCCCTGAGACAGCCAAGAGAGATATGCCTCATACATTTGATGATGCTGTTTATTTAATGAAAAGTAGGCAATTGATTGATATGCCATGGCTTAAAAGGAATCCTACGGTAAATTCTAACAATGCTCATGTGAATGAATCGTTTGAGATTAATTAAGTCGATCATTGAAGTATATCTAATGATGTATTGAAAATAATATATTCGTCTTTAATTATAACAGAGCCTATTGTACATTATTATCTTATGAAAGTATTAACCATATTTTATGTGTTATTGTTACTAATAAGGAACTTGTTACTAATTATCATTTTTAATCAAACCTATGTTAGACTCAATGTTAATATTCAAATCAACTGAGGTTTCAGATAAAATTCTGAATAGACTGAATAGACAGGTTAATGTTTTGAAACATATTATAAATTATATTATAATAAAGAACATGTTACTTCTCTGTAGGTTATTGATACTATTTTAATATGAAAAGTAGAAAGCAGATAAAGCAATTTAAGTATAATTGTAACGCTTTTAAAGGAACTTTAATAAAGTGGTTTTACTTTTTACTTCCAAAGAGGTTTTTTATTGTTTCCAATTCTTCTACCTTTATCCCATGTCTATTTGGGGTCGGTTTGCAGTTTAACCAGATTTGGCGGAATGTCAGTATTTTACGTGAAGCGACTGCTATCAGACCTTCACAACCCAGAGGGCTATACGACATTTTTTGGTTAAACCATATGTTAGACTTTTGAGGGCTCTAACTACCCGTAACGATTGTAGATGATGTTAGTACGACAACCGGGACCGATGGCTTTACTTGCCCTCTGAAGCACGAAAACACTTATGAAATTATAAGTAATTTTTAGTAACGACCCATCACAGTCATGACGGTGCCAGATGTTGCTTAACCGCAAAGATCACAAGTGATCCGCGGGTAGAACTGGGCCATGAGCGCGCTTTCCTATTAAATTTAACCAAATTTTCTTTCTTAATAATATGATCAGGGAAACAGTTAATGTACATATCTCGTAATGAGAAAATGGATTGTATTTGTCGATAAATTGTATCAACAGTTTTTTTGAAAAGTTAATGGAAGATGATACGACGAATTAGAAAAGAAGCCGATTAAGAGATTTTAGTTAAGAATGTCGAAGTCTTAAAAGCTGTCGTTTTATTGTTATAACTTTCTGCGAAACATTTTTTAATCCATTTGATGTGATTCAAAATTTTCACTCACTTGAGTAAATTTTATATCTTTCTTTATCAGACTTCTATATTTCCAGCACTCTAACCAACTAGAAACTGAACAAACCTGTTATATTCTTTTAAATGTAGCTACGAATACAAAATTATTCTAAAAGGTCCTTAATGTCTCACGAAGCAACAATATCTTAGACTTTATGTTTACGCAGATGTACTCATACCTTTATAGCTTTAGAAGCATGAGAGTGTTGGAAATATGTACAGTACCTATTATTTCAAGTTCTGTAATGACTATTGTATTACATTCATATAGTTCTATCTTGTCTCCGTGGTTTAACTCTGATTCTATTGGAATTTTGATGTCTCCTGTTCGAACTTTGAACACATGGCCGTGGAAATTCTTGGCAAAGGTGACACGGCAGCTTTGAAGGCGCAGACGGACGATATACGATCGGTTGAATAAGGAAAAACCAACAAGTATGGTGTGACATCTTAGAATGAAAAAGGAACATCGCGATTTTCTGGTGTTAAGACCGTGATATGTGTCAGCACATCTTTTCCTAGCGATTCGATTGTATCGTACTGGACTCGCTTCTCGTAGAACCTATTTTGTAATATGAATGTTCCTTTGGGTCTGTCGAAGCGTAGACTGATGTGATGCGCAAAAACATCGCTGGACATTGATGCGGGTTGTTCACAGACAGGCGATTAACAATTACATTACAATTTCGATTAGTGTTTGTAGAGAAGTTCTTACTAAGAATACTGGACGGTTCTAGTTGGAGGCGGTAATGTGTCGGCGGTTTATACAAGTTTCGAACTAAGTGAGGGCTCAGTTACTATAATGAGATGATGTAGTGAACGATTACCTATGTATGATAGAGACCCCTTTCGGACTTGATATGTGTGCTGTGACCTTTCTCTTTTTTCGTCTATCCATTTTCCGTTTTAAATCGCGCATCGAATTTTGATACGGCTGTTACTTATGGAATGACTGATTAATTGGAAGTTTCATTAATGCATCAATTAGTATCATAAAAAGTAGAAAACATAAAGTAATATTGTGCAACATTGCTATGACTAAGTAATTGCTATACATTTTACAATAAGCTAAAGCTAATCTTATCTAAGTCTAGGCTAACATTTGATTGATAGATTAGTTTTTCCCCGTTTATTACCATAAGTGGTATAACTACAGAGGGGTTATCATTTTGATCGCTAACGTTATTACGATATAATATTTAGTTGTGTTGCGGAGTTTTAGTCGCAATTCTTACTAATATTATAAATGCGAAACTAACTCTGTCTGTCACCTTTTCACGGCTAAACTACTGAACCGATTGACTTGAAATTTGGTACAAGGGTAGCTTATGGTTTGGAGGACATAGGCTCTGCTTAATCTCCGTATTTTTGCAATCGGTTCAGTAGTTTCGGAGCCTATTCATTACAAACAAACAAATCTTTCTTCTTTATAATATTAGTTTAGGATAATAAAATTATATGTAAGGGCAATAGTAATTATAGGGAATTTTAATACTACGAGTGAATAAACAAACAAAATATAAAAAAGAAACTAAAAAGTTCAATTCAATGTCAACAGGTCAACATTCAAATTGAATTAAGTACTACAATTTAATTTTAATTAATTAGTGAAACCATAATGAAAACACGTGTCAAATCATGTATTTACAATGAAGTTATAAAATTAGTTGGACGCGGCAGTTTGTTTCGCGATGTTATGTTAAATTAACATGTAACGTACGTACGTATGACGTATTTTATTTATGACTAGCTGCATACGACGACATTAATATATTACCTAGGCAGTAAGTACTATTCCGGTTTTACTCAGGTTAATATCGATCCTGTAGGAGTTTTTTGATAAAAAGTTTTGTATGAGGTTTTCTCAGATTCATTATAGGTAGGATTACTCGTAGCTTGTTAGTTTCTTTCTTCAAATAGTCTTATTTGCTTTTGTCGATTTAAAAGTAATTTGGAGATGTTTGGGGAAGACCTTTGCCCAGCAGTGGGACACTGACTGGGACACTTAATTAGAATGTATACTTTCTTAATAAACGGGTGAACTACGTTATAATCAACAATTGCTATCGTTTTTTCTTTCATTCTTAAGAACTATTGTAAACAAACATAAGTTACAAACAACTTGTTTGTAACTATTCTGTTTTTCTGTTCTTTTTCTTGTGTGTGTAACAATAAAGTATTTCTATCTATCTATCTAACAATTACAGATGTTCTTCTATAAAAAGGGTACCTAAATGGATAAACTAAACTGTTGTTACACTTCGTTTATGACTTTTTTTAGTACGAGGGTATTATTATAAATGTTTTATCGAATAAACGGTATATTTTATGCAATTATACAATAATTGGACTGATTGAATTCGAAACTGATGGACAAGTTAAACCTTTCAGGGGTAATGAATAATAAAGTGTGTTCCTGGGGAATTTTATTCTTTCTTTTGAGGAAGAAAGGTGTTACAAAACATTGAATATTTTAGCGTCAGATCACACAAGTAGGTTAAGAGCTTATTATTCGATTTAAGAATAAAACAGGGTTTAATAAACATTTTACCCTCGTTTGTTATTGTACCTCTTTTATTATATTCTTTTTCTAGCGGCGCCCCGCGGTTTCACCCGCGTAGTTCCCGTTCCCGTAGGAATATGGGGGTAAAATTGCTAAAAAACCTTCCCTCTGAATCACTCTATCTATTAAAATAAACCGCATCAAAATCCGTTGCGTAGTTTTTAAGATCTAAGCATACATAGGGACATAAGGATATAGGGACATAGGGACAGAGAAAGCGACTTTGTTTTATACTATGTAGTGATTTACAAGATAAGAGGGTTATAAATTAACTGGTTGTATCTCGCGACTAATTGCTTAATATAAATTACTTATTTCGTGTTGACTACATTTTTTTAATAATTGTGAAGTGTTTGGGGGTGACTTTTGCCCAGCAATGAGTGGGACGGTACAGGTTGCCAAAAATATATTTTTCGATTTACATTAATAATTATACAAGTTATTCTAATATTATTTCTTCCTTAATTTTGTTAAATAAGTATCTTTTCTCATTAATAATATGTCACATACAAGTTTCGTATGTATGGAGAGTTAGAGTGATTGATCGAATGTAATCAGAAGACGAAGCCGTTTCACCCCTTATAATTATGTTTGTTCTTTCCAATGAAGTAACAACGGTTTTATATCTAAAATTAATATGAGGACGCTTAGATAAAGGTTTTTAGTAACATTTAGTAATTATTCTTTATATTTTTTAATACTATTTTAATCACTACATAGTATTAAACAAAGTTTCTTTCTCTGTCCCTATGTATGCTTAAATCTTTAAAACTACGCAACGGATTTTGATGCGGATTTCTTTAATAGATTGAATAACTCAAGAGGAAGGTTTTTAGCTTTAATTTTATCCCCACATTCCCGCGGGATCGGGAACTACGCGGGTAAAACCGCGGGGCACAGCTAGTAAAATATAAAATTATGGTAAGTATATTGAAGAGATAGAAACACGTGCTTCACGTTTTCATTTGCAAATATTTGAATATCTTTATAGTTTTGGATATCTTTGTACTTAATTTGGTTACTCTTAGTTACCCAAGATACAAGCTTCGAGCTTAGTTAGGGGTCAGCTACTATAATGAGATGATGTAGTGAATGATTATGTTATGTTATTAGTAATCTATGTGCCAAAATTCATCTAAATCTGATTCAATTTCAATATAATTATCCATCCTTTTTGTGTTAGATATCTTCATTATTGTGTTAATTACTAACTTGCCATATTACCTTTTTTCTAGCTAAATCACCTATACCCACCTGATCTTATAACCACCATCTATCTGCATCTAGGCATATAAAAACTTCCGAACGAATCATGTTATCTACATATTTTGTAATTAGTTTTTTCAGGGATCGCGTGATCGGTAGTTTTATGAGTACTAACAAAGGAAGGCTAATTCTTAGTATATAACCAGTTGGGTCATTGCTAACAAAAAGTGACTTCATACTTGTCTTATCCCTACTAATATTATAAATGCGAAAGTAACTCTGTCTGTTACGTTTTCACGGCTAAACTGCTGAACCGATTGACTTGACATTTTGTACAGGGGTAACTTATGATCCGGGAAAGAACATAGGCTATGTTTTATCCCGAAATTCCCACAGGATCGGGAACTACGTGGGTTAAACCGCGGGGCACAGCTAGTATTATATACATGATATAGATAGCATGCAAATATTACGTAAGAAAATCAATTAATGTTCTCGCCTAGTTTTTTGTCCATTATTACCGACTGATTTGAATTTCTACTTGATGGTAAATTCACAATGTTTTACAGAAAGAGGGTACTTTACACTTTACAAGTTTGTAAATACTTTTAACATTTTTTTGTGAATCAGTATAAACCTATTTGGTGTCCAAAAACGTTTTTTTCGTTCTTTTATTCTTTAAAAAAAGAACCCATGTTCAACAAACTCCAATCTCTATAACTGGGACACATATTTAGTATTCTAATAATAAACATTAACATAACAATTTCAGTGTTTAAAGCCGAAACGTGACGGAAATATAAACGTATGGACATTTGAAAGAAAGGTGTGGTCCATTTACGCAATGAACGATTCTATTACTGATACGGTGGCAATATGACATACAAATTGGTTTTTTAATTGAATAATCGTTTTATTTTCATTGTTATAGGTTATTTTTTTATCTAAATTTTATCAAATGGTATGGAATAGTGGTATTGTACGCTTAAAAAAATTCATGCTTGTATGTCAGTTTCCAACTCACGGGACTTTGAGTCCCGGTCTTTTGGAAGGCTAGTATGGGAACAAAGCCAACACACGGAAGCCCTTTGACATTTTAAATCTTTTGTAAATGATGCATAATCTAGCGACTATCCCTGTTTAAAACTATAAAATGCATCCTAGGACAGACACAAACGATATTATTATTATTTTAGTTGGTTCGAGTCCGTAGACTACCTATGTTTGCTGTTATTTTAATATTTTTCGGATTATGATCACTATCACGCATTTTTCATGCTTGTTTATTTCATTGTATTAAGATACTAGCTGTGCCCCGCGGTTTCATCGCGTATATCACAATTCCGTGGGATTCCTTTCTTAGAGGATGCCTACGTCAAAACATCTACCTGCATGCCAAATTTCAGTCCGATCCGTCCAGTGGTTTGGGCTGTGCGTTGATAGATCACTATGTCAGTCAGTCAGTCAGAGCTTTGAGTTATATATTTAAATAAGAGTTATGGCTTTGCCTTAGAACGGTTTCTTACAGTATATCAAATCTGCCTATACAGTTTTTCTTAGGCTTAACCAAGCCTAATTAAAGGAGCTTTATGGGGGTCGAAAACTTAAGTATAATTATTTTATTTTAGTAATATGTAGTTCAGTACTAGTCCTAGAAATTACCTGGTATATTTTTATCCCAAAAATAATAAATATACGTTAATCGGCAAGTAAAACTACAGTTAACAGCTTTTTAATCATAATTGTCATATTAAAACAGCTGTCAAAGAAAATAATTAATTATGAAAGTGGTATTATCCTTTGTAAAGTTGATACTGTGAATATATTTGTGTGATCCCACGGGACTGGTATAGTGAACATGATATGTAATAAAAATGGTATCATTCGAATAAGTATGAAACCTTCCCCCTTTGTATTATTTTCTGTTTCTAGACTGTCATTATGGGTAGATAGAGCCGCTAAAAGACTTCAGTTTGGTTTATCCAAATAATGTTGTCATTCAGCAAAAGTTTAAACAAAAAACTGACCTTATGAGACATGAAATAAAGGTTTCTAAGAAGGAATATATCTGGATGAACTAGAGCAACTATGTTACTTGCTTTTTTGAGTTAAAAACCTGAAACGAGTATCTTTTAAACTTTTCTCTTCCTGACCTTGCTAGGCAAGAGTCTAATGATATAAATACTAGCTAACATAACGCCCGGTAACGGTAAATCATCTATGTAATCCTACATGTATCTACACAACTATGCAAACATAATTGTATTACTTGTACGTCGAAACCTAATATTTTTTATCACAAATCACTACATAGTATAAAACAAAGTCTGTCAATATGTAGGCGTATATCTTCAAAAACACGCAACGGAGTTTAATGTACGAGTAGTTTTCTTTAATAGAAAAAGTGAATTAAGAGAAAGGTTTTTATCATAATTTTATCCCCGAATTCTAACGAGAGCAGGAACTACGCGGATAAAACCGCGGGGCGCTGCTAGTATTATAATAATAATTACTCATATAAACAATAAATACTACAATCCTACTAATATTATAAAGGCGAAAGTTTGTATGTATGGATGTTTGTTACTCTTTCACGCAAAAACTACTGAATGGATTTTAATGAAACTTTACAATAATCTTACTTATACATCAGAATAACACATAGGATACTTTTTATCCCAAAATTCCCACGGGAACGGGAACTACGCGGGTGAAGCCGCGGGGCGCTGCTAGTACTTAATATTCATAGGCCGTCAGTAGGGGTAACATATTAGAAAGTAATTAATGTTTCCAGTTGAATTCTCCCATAGATTATGAATAATAATTTTACAATGTCTGCTCAGAATGTAGTCACAGACGCAATATCAATAGTCTGTCTGTGTCAACATCAAAATCTGAACACATTGAACAGTTATTACTCCTTTGTAGTTCATTAATTATTCAAAAACGACCCCATCGTGTTTCGTTTAAATGTCATTTCAAATGAGTGATCAACGACATTGAATTTAAGTGAACTCAAAGGGTTTGTTTTGTCGAAGCGTAGAGTAATTAAGCTAGATATCAGAATGGACGGAACACTGAACAAAATGGTGTCTACCTAACTCACAGTGTTCAAAACACTAAAGTAAATTGCTAAAACCTAACTCAAAGTCAGGCCTAGATACTCGATTTTTATTTGAACACATCCAATATAAAAAAAAAACAATCAACCTTCCATTAATCCGAAGAGATATGACAAAGCTTTTAAATTCTAAGCTATGTTGGTTGACTTTTTTGGTTAGCATTTTGAAAGTAGTTAGGTTCTTGTTAAAAATAACGAACCAACTGCTGCTTACTCTATGCGTCATTATAACTCCTATCTATAATATGGAAAACATTAATGGAGATCGAATAGTGTATGGCAGTTTTGGTACCATCTAAACACGAAAATATTGATGTACTTTGAACAATTTCCTTTTTTTTCAGATGGATCATGCTATATGATGAACCTTTTTAATGGGAATGGAAAACACAACTATGCAACCAAGTTATATGTAATATCTAACCAAGTCGTAGAATTTTCCATTGCAACTTGCAACTTTCATTTTACAACTCATCCTAAGTTACACCCTCGTAAGGCTAGGGCAGGTGCTATAATAGTATTTTGAAGACTTCTATTATATTCTTTTTCTAAGATTATTACTACTTTGACATAAATTTTATATAGTGGACCATATTTTTTATTTTTTCACGCATATAATTACCAAGATATACGAGAATGAAATAGGACATAACTTCACTCCGACATTTATTGCAATTGATAATGACCTGACTGACGGATAAAATAGAATTCCATTATAAAATAACTACTTCTTTTTTCAAATAAATAATATTAATTTATATTCTTATTGTTACAGTTAACACTGAAATGTCTAACAAGAAGGTGCCCGGGCCTTCCCCACCGGCGCCAAATTTGGGCCCATCGGTGGTATCCGCAGACGTACCTTCCATACAAGTGATTAGCAACAATTTCTGTCCGCCACCACGGAAGAGAACATTTTATGTACGTATTATCTTTTTAGTATTAATTTATTTCGAAGGAACAGTAAAGGTATAAGTTGGTAGCCGACTGCAGACAGCAGCAGCAGACCACACGTCGCCGCCTAACATCATCATGACACTTCGTCGTCTGCTGCTCGGCGACGCGAAGCTAGCTTCATGTCGCCACTACGAATGTAATTTTATAGAAATACATACAAACCAGTAGTGGCGCCGCGACGTGTGGTCTGCTGCTGCTGTCTGCAGTCGGCTACCAACTTATAACTTTAGGACAAAATGTAAAAAGAAAAAAAATCAAGTATCTATCATAAAAAATAAAAATACCTATCCTCAATAACATCATTTGGAAAAACAAACATTTTAATCGCAAAATACGAGTGTCACCTTACTTAAACAAAGCTCTTAGCAAAAAAGAAGTGGAAAAATACTCGTACTAATTAGTGTCGATTACCAGACAAAACACCCTTCGGCGATATCAAAAATACGTGTTATTTTCTATAAGAAAATACAATGCTTGTTACATTTCTGTTTTTTTTTTTATCTCTTACAAGCTGTGCCTCTTGGTTTCACTCGCGTAGTTCCTGTTTTCGTGGGAATATGGGGATAAAAACCTATAGCACTCGCCGATCAAATTAGTTTTTTTAAAAATCGGTTCTATAGTTTCTGAGCCCTTTAAAACAAACAATCAATCAAATCTATCGTATTTGTAAAATCAGTAAGTATAAGGTAGACTATCTGACCTTTGGCTTCAAAAGCTTTTAGTTTGATCATAATTATACCTAGCTCTCAGAATTACAAGGTAAAGGGTATCATACGTCACATTAAAGTCCTCTTCTATCTCTATACAAAAAACGCCATTTCATTTCTAGATGAAAGAAGGATTTCCAATTACTTTACATTTACAATACGACTAACTTTGATTTATTTATTTATTTCTTGCTTACATTTGGTACAGTAGTGCCTCGCGGTTTTGCCTGCGTTTTGTTTCCCATAAGCACACCGGGATAAAATATGTTACTCAGGGTGAATGTAGCTTTCTAATGATGAAATAATTTTTGAAATCGGCACAGTAGTTTTGGAGTTTATTCATTACAAACATATGCACAAAAATGCAAATTTTTCCTCATAATACAATAATATACATAAAGTTATCGACACAAAAATATTTTAGAATCAAATTGCCCATATTATGTAGATCATGCTACGTGCTACGAATGGTGCTGTAGTGATCAAGGAAACCGCGGGGCAGAGCTAGTAGTAATTTGAAATCTACATGTTACAGAGAATGTCTATCGAATACTGTAGATATCATTAATACCAATAAAGTAAACCTTATTACAAAAAACATCTATATTGTCTAACGATTTTCACATAACGCACAAAATGGATCTCTCAATAAGATATTTTATCATCCCATCACAACTTACTCGAGCGAAATCAGGGGGCATCACTATACTAGAAAAGTAAACAAATGCGAAATCTGATACTAATTAGTTACTTACTTTTCTCAGAAAAAATATACGAAAACATTTCGTAGAAATAGCGATAATGTTTTGTATCAAACAAATAAGTAGCTTTGCTTCTTTCTTATTGTTTCTCGAATCTATTTTAGAACTCTGACGTCAATGAAAGAGGTAGATATAGAGAGGAGTTATATAATGTGGAAAGTGCTTTCACATTTTATGAAAAAATATTAAGTATTTGGACATATTTATTATCGTACCCGTAATATTAATATTGGGCGTTAATCATTTACCATCAATTGACCTTTGCTGCACGTTTGCCAAATACAACGTAACACACATAGGTACTGTTTTATACCATGAACATTACACCACATTTTAAGGCAGTTGAGTAAAAAAAACAGAGAAAATTTCCATAGCTTCTAAAATATAACAATTATTTTACACTAATATTATGAAGAGGAGAGATTTGTTTGTTTATTTGTAATAGGCTCCGAAACTCCTGAACCGATTACAAAAAATTTTTCAATAATGGAAAGCTAATTTATAGTGCGTCACATAGGCTATATTTTATTCCCGTATTCCTACGGAAACGGGAACTACGTGGATGAAACCGCGGGGCGCAGCTAGTTATTTAGTATACAATGAAGACACGTGCAAAGGATTTATAAGTACTGTATTGTTAATTCACGTAGGAGCTTAAAACACCCTTCATGTATTTAGAGAAGACCTCTGAAATTCAATGAAAAGAAATGTTTGTTTCAATCTTTCGCCAGAGTTTTGTTTGATACAAGTTTTGCCCTCGGTTTTATCCGAAAAGTGTTTGCTTAAATTATTGAGATAAAAGAAACGGGCAACATTTTTCTGCTGCCGAAAGTTCTGTTTAGTCACGATTGATTGTTTTTCGTGTACAAGGCCTGTACTATCGTGAAAAATATTTGATTAATAAATTGGTAGTAAATGCACTAGTATTTTTAAAATCGATGTGCAGTGTTTAATGCATGAATGAAGCTAACATGTAACTAAATTGGGAATTAAGATTAGCCTTCGATACAATTATAATATAAAATAAATTCGATAGTATAATATTTTGACTAATTTAAAATTTTACACTTTTAGTTAGTAATATAATTTATAAAGGCAGTAATTCCGAAATTATGTACTTACAAACAGACACTCCTATGTCCAAATTTATTACATAATATTTTATTGAAAAACATGTTGTATTGTTTTCGTTACACGTGTTTTTGAATACAAAACACCTACGCAGTTTTGTTTAAAATAATTCCTCGTAACGTAGGGGCCGCTAAGAGGCTTATTAACGGTACAGTAATTATTTAAATTCTACAAGATATTATATATAATTCTTCTTTTATATGTTTGGGGGGACCTTTGCCCAGATGGACAATATGGGTTGACAGAAATCATTTATTTATATACATCCTAGCGGCCCGCCCCGGCTTCGCACGGGTCCAATTTTCCCGTTGATTTTCCAGATTTTTTTTACATAAGAACCTTCTCCTAATTATAACAAATATAACAAAAACGCTCGCTTGAAAAATTATATAAAAAATCTCCCTCTTGAATCACTTTATCGACTTAATAAAATATCGTTTCAAAATCTGTTGCGTATTTTTAAAGATTTAAGTATAAATAACAGATCGCGGCTTTGTTTTATACTATACTATGTAGTGATGTAAAATGTAGCGAAACCAATCACTGTATCATCTAAATGTAGTAACTGACCCCTAACTATTTTATTACCCATGTAATGAATATCCAAAACTACGCACATACTCAGTCAAGCACACAACGCACCCAGGCTTAGATAAACAGTGGATCACACAAATATTTACCCAACACGGAAAGCCGCAATCTTGGGTTGTCAAATAAAGTTGACGTAGCCTTCTGTATGTTATTTTGAAATAAACTATAATATGCTTAGACATAGCAAAACTTCAACGAGTACCGCTAAATCCGCGGTTTCAATATTGTGATATGAAAAATGCAGTATAAGTAAGTACCTACTTAGTTCCCATTTTCCTTCTCGTAATGCATTTTTCTTATATCTATATTACTTTTATTTGACAAGCATACAGCATTGTGAATATTACAAAGTCATATTAGGTTTCATATTGAAGTTCCTGCGATGCGATGCCTAGGCGCTCAAGGTCAAAATAAAATGTAGTTCTTGTGATACTAGTATAATCCCATATCAAAAAAAAATATTTTTTTAAATACTTGTATCAAACTGTTAATACCTAAATGTAAAATTTAAATAAAATAGTGAAATGTGTGTGTGAATTAGTTTGTGAATAGTTTCTGATACCCTAGATACAAGTCCTAACTTAGAGGTCAGTTACTAGAATGAGATGATGTAGTGAACGACTATGTTATGTTATGTTAAATATTGTGACTAACGAAATAAAAAGTTTTCAATTATTTTTTACCGGTAGTGAAGAACACTCAAACCCAGTCATCGTAAAAAAGCCAGTCTCTTTGTTAAAAAAAAAACAATTCAAAATTTCTTGCTATCCATCCACATGCACTCCTGTGAAGAAATATTAAAGTAAATGTATATGGAGCTGACTATATACACATTTTCTAGGTGTTGTTTCTTACCCATTGTTTCTGATTGACATGTATTGAGTACTTTGCCTTTGTGTAGTAATGGATCTCATGTACAGACAAGCATTGTTTATTTTAATGAACTGCTAAGATACATTACGAGGTAACACAATATTATGTCTCACATAGAGAAAAGGTTAGGATGGAAGTCTTAAGGTGAATCCCTGAACTGTGAAGTCCCCTTATAAAAAAGTTAATACTTCTTCTTAGCGTGTCGACTCATATTTTTGAGGACCAGAACTCGGCCACCGATATGGCACTATCAGTGGCCCTGTAAAGGTCCTCGCGTGTGCTGGTATAGGTACACGCACGGCAAGTTATTTGCCGTTGAGTCGTGGTGGAAGGATCGGCTAGTCTGCGTTACCGGCTTGCCGTCCGCAGACCATTGCCCAGGGTGCGCCGTAAGTTAATTAAAATATAACGAAATTAATACTAAAAATAATATTCTATTTTCGTTAACTTTTTTGCTCCTTTTTAACCGACTTCCAAAAAAACAGGAGGAGGTTCTCTATTCGACGTGTATATTTTTTTTTTTTTTTTTGTGTGTTTGTTACGCGATTTCTTTGTAATCATGAATGGAGCATTTTAAAATTCTTGTTTCATTAGAAAGCGGATATTCGCGAAGTGGTCCCATGTCAAGGAAATCAGGATCTGATGATGGGATCCAGGAAAAATCGAGGAATAATCCACAACAATGTAAGCTGGGGTGTCGATTGACATTATCAAAAGTAAAACTACCTGTGACCCGTGGTTTTGCTCGCGATATTCTTGATACCATAAGAATTTCTGGATGAAATTTTTTTGGCTGTATTCTTTCGTATTTAAATCAAATGCTGTTCACAATTCATGGGTTTTAGATATAAAAATGACCCGTTTTTTTATTCGTTAACACACACTGAAATAAACCCGAACCTAACACATTTTTTAAAAATGTTTTTTTATACTATTATAGGTACCTATTACACATATATCTTCAGAGCGTTTTCTTAAAACTTTTCGTAAAAAAATATATTTAGATTTACAAACAAACACTGCACCAGATTAGATTGTATATATTATTTTAATTAATAAATAGACAGTATAAACGTCATCCTCTATTTTCGTTTTTATTTTGACTTTGGTTAATTTTTTTCTAAAAAGTTCTTATACCTTTGTGGTTATAAAGAAGTTTTGTAATAAAATGATGGTTTAATTGGGATGATGAAGTTAAAAAGAAGTAATAAAATGCAGGGTTGTGTTAGATTATGAATCATGAGTAACATCAGCTCATGGGACAGGATTCAAGCGGTACCCGTTGAGGTTGAACTGCTCGACACTTATAGAGCAGCGAAAAAATCCCTGCAAGAGGCTATTGCCCTCGCAACTCTCGCGGCAATCGTGGGAAACGACCTCTCCTTGCCAAATGTAGTCTCTGCTATGGTGAGCGAGGAGACCCCCGCAGGGACGCCCACCTTGTCGTGGTGGGGGGGCTTAGTAGTCGCGGTTGCGCGTAGAACTGCGGCGAAGCTAAGAGGCGTCCAGGGCGGGCTGCCTGCGGGCAGAGGTTGCGGGGCCTGTCCGGGCTCCGCAGCTGTGAGGGGGCGCTGTTGCAGCGCTCAGAGGTGCGGGGCCGCGACAGGAGAGGAGTGTCGGTATCACGATGCGCCGCTCTCCCTATCTGTCGCGGCCCCGGCGTGGCCGGCACCGCTTGATGCCGGACTCGGAGGGGTTGCCGGGGAACACCATCTTCGGCGGCCGTCAAGGCCCGCCTCTCCGTGTGTTCCTCTGAACAGCAGAGGACACCATGGATTTGAGGCGGGTGGAGGGTGGTGAAGCGGGTAGTGGTGTGGCGTGGCAGAGGGCCGCACACCGTGCTGCTTCCCGCACTACCAGAGCGACTTGGGAGGGGTTCGCTGGAGGGGGCCTGCGGGTCATACGCCTGGGCGTCGCAGTAGAATAACATCTGATCCTGCAGCGCCCGCTTAGAGGCGCGGAGGGAATGCGCTGAGTTTTTAGTGGGTAGGCCTCGCCCTTCTGGCGGGGAGAGCCTCACATAACCCCGGGAGTCCGCCTCCATTACTCGACTCCGGGGTATGCAGTTCAATGCATTTTCTCAGCGAAAAAAAAAAAAAAAAATATGGTGAGCGAGGAGAGGTCTTGGATTGTCCACCTTTTGTGAGATCGTACTCTCGCAAAAAAGAGCTGCGGAGAGAGAGCGCGAAGCCCTCTCCATTAATACTATCCGCAGCAGAAGGTTGGGCAGACGAAAGCGGGACAACCACTTTGTCCTGCAACCGCCATACGCCCGACCTGCGGCAGTGATCCCCGGGGGGAGATCCACTGCCGCCATATAGGCCTCGAGGTGACGCGCGGTACTTTCGGAAGGTGTTAACTCAACATCTGTCGCCTAGAGCTACATTCTAGCTCAGAGGAGAAACCCTTAACAGGGTAGAGACGCTGTCCGGGATCGTAGTAGCGTGCAAAATTTAAGCGTATTTTGTAGAAGGAGACGTGACGAAGGTGCTTCCCACTAAAAAATTTAAAATAAAGTTAATTTAAAAAAATAAAAAACCGACTTCAGTACTAAAAAGTAAGAAAATAATTTAAAATAAACGATATTATTAATACATATTTACAATTTATAATTAGTTACTGTTGAAGTCGGTGACAGCCAAAGCCTTCATTAATATTATAGGCGCGTCTCGTGCTATCTTATAAGGAAAAAAACTATCCTGGGCTGGCACTGACTCCAAAAGTTACTAATTATAAATTGTAAATATGTATTAATAATATCGTTTATTTTAAATTATTTTCTTACTTTTTAGTACTGAAGTCGGTTTTTTATTTTTTTAAATTAACTTTATTCTTTATATGAATAAAGAGAGAATACGTTGAAATTATTTTTTTGTTAAACTTTGTCAATTGTTTTTGACTAACTTTCGTCGGACTCATACAACGCACTTAGATGGCTTCTTGATTAAAAGACGAAATCATTCTTCATTTTTAAAAGTCTTTTGATTATAAACTGCTCGTATAAACAATACAATACGTTAACAATACTTAATATTCATAGGCCGTCAGAAGGGGTAACATATTAGAAAGTAATTAATGTTTCCAGTTGAACTCTCCCATATACACCCCTATTTTGAAAATATGGGACTTATTAAAATCAGAATATCTGTAGCAGTAACTGAATCCATATATCCAATAAAAATATCAAAAATGATAGTCGATTACTTATCTTTAAAAAATACCAAATAAATGTCGTATTACCAGACGACACACTAGCTATCAAGTATTCTGTGACGGCTCGGGTCGATGACCGCGCTCAGCTGTGTATCGCAGCGTTCGGTGTAGAATAACAATAAAATTCGGCGGGATTTTGAAAATCTTTGACTTATCATAACTTTTTAAATAAAAGCAAAAGAAAAAAACTAACTTCACTATTATATTGTCACCCGTCGTTTACATTAGCTGTGAGATAAGGTATCGCAGTTTCAAAATAAGGGTGTATTATCACTAGTATAAAACAAAGTCGCTTCCCGCTGTCTGTCCCTATGTAAGCTTAGATCATTAAAACTACGCCAACGGATTTTAATGCGGTTTATAGAGTGATGCAAGAGGAATGTTTTTAGCATAATTTTATCACGAATTCTCTCGGGAGTGGAAACTACGCGGGAGAAACCGCGGGGCGCTGCTAGTATTATTATAAAGTTCTCGTAACAATAAATACTACAATACTTAATATTCATAGGCCGTCAGTGGGGGTAACATATTAGAAAGTAATTAATGTTTCCAGTTGAACTCTTCCCTAACATTTATGAATAATCTTACAAAGTCTTATACATTCTGACGCAATATAACTAGTCTATCTGTGTCCCGCGGTTTTACACGCGTAAATCGAAATGCCGAGGGGATTTTGGGATTAAAACTAAAGTGCCAAACAAAGTAGTAACATCTGAATCATGTTTTACGTGAAAGAGTAACATACAGACATTCATCCACCTAATACTCATAAACTTTTATAATATTAAAAGTATTATGAATACCAAACAATGACAAAGGCCCAGTGGTCTAAATTTAACTGGTCCATTCAAAAAAACCGATTTGATTAATCGATAAGGAATTGATTTGTATGAACGACTTACACATGACGCAGTTTTCTGTATACAGACAATGATTATAAAACGTATCCGATAAAATGAACCAGTATAACGAAGACCATGTATGAAAAGCCCTACACAGTCTCTCAGTCTATCTAGATTTAATTAATCGATAACATATTGATTTGAATGAGCGACTTTACATATTACAGTTTTATGTATACAGTAAATGATTGAAAAACCTATCCGATAAAATTGATTAAAAATAATGAACAAAAACGTAACCGATATAACGGACAGATAAAACTGAGCCATTGTGTGAAAAGGTGGCCAATGACGAGTCAGTTTAACTGACCAGTTGAACTAGCGACCATCCAAAAATGGTCATCAGTCGATTCCAGATTCTAGTGGGGAAAACTAGTTGACCTACAACTTTTGGAGTGATGCCACAGTTTTATGTCAGTTCAACTGACTCGTCAATGGCCGCCTGCCCTACACAGTCTGTCAATCTGTCTAGTCATGTTTATAAAACCCCAAAATTGCGAAAAATAAAGGTAAGATAAAGAAAGAAAATGTTATCCCTGACCTGTCTGTCTCGCTTGACGACTACGCCACATCTTACTTCAATTAACGCAGCGGGTAACTCCAACTACCCATCTTATTCCTTTTTTTATTACCTCAATTGTATGATTTGGGGTACAATCAGGCTCAATAGGGGTATAATGAATTCAATATAATTTGTACTGTATTGTACCGGAATAATATTAGGAAATTACAAATGTAATTGGTAGAAAAAAATATTATGATGTTTTCGTAAATTCATGTTTTTCTTTACCGTCAAAACGTAGAAGACTTACGATGTTCTTATTAGTAAGTAGAATTTATAACTTCATACAATTGTGCTGTCGTAAGATTGTGCAACATTGTTTAATTGTGTTTCAACAATTTAAATATTTTGGAATTTTGTACAAAATTTCTCCGGAATAATATGAGTACTAATATGAGTTAATTCTGAATAAACTAGAAAGCTGGCTGAAATTATAATGGGACAAGGTCGAAAGATGAAAAAATAATTCTGCAAAAAATACTAGTCACGGAACTATAGTTTTAGGCACTCTTATTTTCTACAAAGAACTGGAATTTTAGTAACTTACGCGCCGTTAAAAATTAGGAAATTTTTAACTCAATTTTTTTAGTTGTTAAAACACAATATCCAACGTCTAAAATATCATCTTTTGCAAAGAATAATGTATAATGTCCTACTTATACGACATTAATTCGTGTTAGCTTACAAACTATCAACATTTTCGATTGAGTGAACCATCGATCACAAGTAGTGACATCGGCGCGTAGGGACATGAGTATCTTATCCTTGAAACTCGATTTTGGTACAATACTTTTCCTTGTCTTACATATTTTGTTTTGATATTTATCCGTTTCTAGAACTTTATTTCACAGACTTTATACTGATAATACCTAGGTGTAGGTGCTTTTGAAGTAATAAATAAATAAATGTGCTCAGATATAATTTATCTATAGATACATACGTACATCATGATACAATTTTGTAAAGAACCAAAGTCAAGGCACAAAAGTAATAAACTTCAAGGCTTCTAGATTTAATAGATTTTAGTCTAAGTTTTTATATATTTTTAACTAGGGGAAACCTTAACATCTTTTTATTTTCTTCTAGGAATGGATGTGGGGAGGACTTACAGGAAGGAACAGACAATCTAGAGAGGCGATAGATCCTGGGGGGGAGCTGCAGACGATGCTACCTGCCCAGGGTTCAAACTTAGCTAACTCGGGTGATGTGTGCCTACTAGCTGAGAGCCCTTTTAGGATTTTGAGGGTGAGTTATTAATTTAATAACTAAAAAAATAAATTAATTCAAACTTTTGGGGTCGTTTATCTTATAGATATTTATTTACTATGATAATAACATTTTGTTAATGTATTTTTTGTTAAATGTTTTTACCAGGTTTTTGATGAGGTAAGTACTAAGTAATTATGTGAAAGTAATATTTTGTTAGATTTTATTTGGCTGCTTATTTATATCATGTAAATATGTGTAATTTCACGACCTTCAAGTAAAGTTACTCACCAAGTAAAGTTAGTTTTGTCTCATTCTAACTTTATATCAAGTGACAAAGACAAAACTTGTGAGTACGTACTCGGAACGTTACTTGAAGATGGTGAAATGGGCCCTAATACTAATAATGTAAGCACTTTTATATACATACTAGCAGCGCCCCGCGGCTTCACCCGCGTAGTTCCCGTTCCCGTGGGAATTTTGGGATAAAAAGTATCCTATGTGTTATTCTGATGGATAAGCAAGATTATTGTAAAGTTTCATTAAAATCCATTCAGTAGTTTTTGCGTGAAAGAGTAACAAACATCCATACATACAAACTTTCGCCTTTATAATATTAGTAGGATAGTAAAGCCCCACCTGGAGAGGCCATGCCTTATACGTTTCAATGATTAAAAAAACTTCTCTTGTTTACCCTTTTTCTAAGCAATACGTATTCAACCATGTGGGTGCAGAAATTCCTCGATCGATCTATTAATTCCAGACATACCTATCTATGAATTCGATAAGTTCTCGATCCCTTAATGGACTCGCAAACATTGATATGTTATCGATATAAATTATAACATACTACAGCTGTTAATCTTTTGACCAGATTACCTTTTGTTATAATGCTTGTTTTTGCTTTATTTGAGACAAAATCTTATGTAATCCTACTAATCCTATCCTACTAATATTATAAAGCCGAATGTTTGTAAGTGTGGATGTGTGGATGTTGGTTACTCTTGCACGCAAAAACTACTGTATCGATTTAGATTAAATTTGGTACAGATGTTCCTTATAACTAAGAATAACACATAGGATACTTTTTATCCCGAAAACCGATGATATCCTGCAGGATAATATCATGGTACAAAATAGTTCTTAACACTTTACTAGATGGCGCCAGTCTACTAAAAGTTTTTTAATAAATAAAGATGTTTCATATGATCAAAGATTATGGGAAAAAATGTATTTTTTGTAATTTATTAGTATTTGTTATGTAAAATAATAATAAGTAAATTTAATGTTGGTTTCCTAAATAATAATCATTTTCAACACACTTGCTCATAAAGGGGATCTTATTTGTGCAAAAACAGTTGAATAATGACACGCTTGATTCACTAGTGAGTTACATTATTTTTTTTTAAATTGTTTAGTTTTAAAAAAGTTTCGGTACCAAAAAAAATCGTGTCCATACATTTTAAAAACAAACTTCAACTATGTTGCCTTACTTTAGGTAGGTCTATGGTCGATTCCATTCATTCATTCATTCGATTTTTTTTTTAATAAGTATATTTTTTAATCTATGGCCGATCACCATTGTTGTGTTGGATGCGCGCGAATAGAAAAACTGTTTATTTATTAGCGAAAAATGAAAATTTCTTCGCAAATGTGTTGAAAAACGTTGTATGGTACACGCGAGTATTGATGATTACTATCCTCGGCTATCTTCAGACCCTCGCCTGACGGCTCGGGCCTCAATAGCGCCTCGGAAGTAATCACCAACTTACCTCGCTTGTACCATAAATAACTATTTCACGATGGTTGTTGCCCTATTCCTACTAGATGGCGTTAACTGTCTCATTAAGAAATTAAAATGTCATATTTTTACTAACTTTCATCCGTGTTTTCCCACGTATTTCTAGAAACCTGAAGAATTTCTTGATGAATTTTTTTGCGGTGCACTTCCACATTTAAATTGGATTCTATTAAGTTATAGGCCATATTTTATCCCGGTATACTTACGGGGAAGAGAACTAAAGAAACGCGGATTCACCCTAATTCGCGGAGATCACCCTAATTCAGGGTAGGCTCGAGCCTCTCGGTGGGGACATTATATATGAGCTGATGATGATAAAAAAAGTAAAAAATGAATATACATTTTATCAATAAATAATACTAAAGTAAAAGATATTTAAACGTCTGCAATGAGAATTATTAATTACTCAAGTAAAATGGAGGAGCGCTGTTAGTTTCTTGACAAAGTGTTTGTTAAGAGTCCTTTGATTGACATGTCATGGAACGACACTCATATAACAATGGGATAAGGTTGCTTTTGTAGAGGTGACCTGGGTGACGTAGCTTGCGATTAAACGATACCTACGCACCTATTATTATTTTGATGAGATATTTTATGGATTAAATGCGATCTAGTAGTATGTGGGTGAAATGGACAGTAATCTTTAGTCAATGGATAACGAAATATCTGATACTAACGGCGTCTCGCGGTTTCACCCGCGTGGTTCCCGTTCCCGTGGGAATACGAGGATAAAATATAGCCTATGTTACTCAGGGTGAGTGTAACTTTTTAATGGTGAAAGAATTTTTGAAATCGGTTCAGTACTTTTTGAGTTTATTCGTTACATACAAAAATACAAATCTTTCCCCTTTATAATATTACAGCCTTACTAATAAAAAATACCCACTGTGTATATTCTTGATATAACGAGTGTGAAGCATATGTATGTAACATAGACAGTTCGATGCAAAGCTTACATAACCTTGCTAGACTTTCGGACGAGAAGCAAACGTGCCGCACGTTTTCTTGAGAAAGCAAATCACGCTTAGGTATTAGAAATAGGAAAATACACTACTAGTATGTTTTTGTATTACTCAGGGCCTATTTCACGACCTTCATGTAAAGTTACTCACCAAGTAAAGTTAGTTTTGTTTCTATCTCACTTTATATCAAGTGACAAAGACAAAACTTGTTAGTAGGTACTCGGAACTTTACTTGGAGATGGTGAAATAGGCCCTTACTGTAATAATATCATCAGTGAGAGAAAAGCTTGCCTTCCAAGATCTAACAAGGCAAAACTATTCTTATATCTAAGTCTAAAACAAATGCTGTCTTGTTCTAGGACTTCCTAAATAATCCGTTTAAATTACTACATTAATACACAAAACTTACTTAATTGAAATCGGTTAATCCGTTCGGGAGTATATGATTACTGTTGGCTTTATAGTTGAACCTGGTTTGGCGATACTTGAAATGAGTGGAACGACTACCATCACACTTACTTCAAAATCTTCAAATCGTGAATTAGTTGATCTACTAAAAAGGAAATTGGTACAGACCTACAAATATACTTTTTTTTGTATTTCATTATTCAAATCTACGAGTATTTCTTTTTATTATATTCGATGTCTAATTAATGTCAATTTACTTCATAAAATCGGTCTGAACCACAATAGGTCCAAATTACCTTTCAATAAGATAATAATCTCCATCGATATCTCGATATAAATATTCGAAGTTCACCCTGTTTATTTCATATCCAAATTAATTTGATTGTATGTCTGTCAATAAAAAAGCAAAATTGAGGGTAATCGGTGCAAAATGGGGTCGTGAAACGTACCAATTAGGTATGTTTCTATCATACAAACGAGTATATTGTAGTAGCAGCGCCCCGCAGTTTTACCCGCGTAGTTCCCGCTCACATGAGAATGTGAGGATAAAATTATACTAAAAACCTTCCTCTTGAATCATCCCATTTTAGTTAATCAAGTGACACTGTTTATTTAGACTGAGACTTTGTTGATAAACTCTACGATATGCGATAGCGTTTCGGTTAGTTAACTTAAATGGGTTCTGTTATGAACCTCGGTCGCATTATAGGATATTTAGGATAACTTTAGAGAAAATGATGAACATTAAATTACAAAGATATATGTATTGCTACTAAAATACGTAACGGTTTTACGCTTTATTAACTACTAGCAACGCCCCACGGTTTCACCCGTGTGGTTCCCGTTCCCGTAGGAATACGGGGATAAAATATAGCCTATGTTACTCAGGGTGAATGTAGCTTTCTAATGGTGAAAGAATTTTTGAAATCGGTCCAGTAGTTTCGGAGCCTATTCATTACATACAAACAAACAAACAAACAAACAAATCTTTCCTCTTTATAATATTAGTATAGATATCAGTATTTCAAAATTGTTAGAGCATAATATTATGTATGTCTCATAATGATCGGTTATAATTTTTTTCTTATGGAAATGGTCAGGGCTGCCTGAGGATTCTATAGTTTCGATTAGGTCTCTAAATGAAATCGCTTCACTCATACAACAAACACACCTTTACCCGTGTTTATTACTATATTTCTAGATAAAACTTGTTAAAAGGTAATGGGCATACAATGTATTGTGATTAAAAGTTGATAACAAAAACCTGACACCGTAGCAGGAAAAAACTTTTGACAAATAACAATGATACGTACATCAGATTTAACGTTTTTTAATGTGAATAGAAATGTGGTTGTTTCGAAGAGCGAATACAGAGCCTGCTATCCCAGTGTCTGTTGCTACGGTCGCAGCTGTGAGTCATTATATCTTTAAATATAATATGAAGTGTTATTTGAGCGCAAAAAGACTTTAGTTAAATAAATATTTTGGTTTGATCGTCGATTGAGCTTTTGTCGACAATTAAATAAAAAAAATATCACCATACGCACCACGTACAATTATTTTATTGCAAAAAAATGAATTTTTTTTGAAGAGAAAAATGTACACTTCTGTAAAGAAATCTCACATGGGAATGTTACATAGAATAAGTTTTATTATTAGTATTATAAGTGAAGATATTGTTGAAGTGTCTAACTAAATAAATAAAAATGCCCACCAAAGAATATACTACTAAAGTACAGACTTGTGACCCGATTTACTTTTTTAATACTTTCCGATTGTCCCCATTCAAGAAATAAATTGAAACCGGCAGCCTAATGTTCAAAATGAAAAATAGTTGTACTTTTTGTAATTTATTAGTATATGTTTGTTATATATTTATTAGTTAAGTAAATTACATTTTGGTTTCCTAAATAATAGTCATTTTAACGATGGTTGTTGCCCTATTCCTACTAGACGGCGTTAACTGTCTCATTTGTGGAATTAAAATGTCATATTTTTTACTAATTTTGATCCGTGGCACGTATTTCTAGAAACCTGAAGAATTTTTGACATTCACATTTAAATCGGATTCTATTTAAATTTTCATATAAGTCGTAGGTAAAAGCTATAGGCCATATTTTGTACCGGTATGCCCACGGGAAAGAGAACTTTTTACTTTATAGAATGTATCGCCTGTACACGAACCTAGTTCATGTAGTTTCATTCGGTTTGTCTTAGGTATATTGTATGTGTTGTAATGATATACCGAGGATGAGTAAGTCTAAGTAGGCCACCCAAAAGCAATTGGTTGCTTTACCGTGTCATCACGCACACCGTACAAACAGAGGACACTTCAGATCAAATACAACTACTACCAAACATTTCGTTCCCATATTTCATTAACTTCTATACATTGTATAACTTGTCCTTAACTCAAAATTCAATCTGTGCGGTTACAGTTACAGAAAATGTCGGTTTCAATTGTAATGCTCTAGTTAGTGTCTGGAAAGTTTTGAATAAGTTTGACACTTTATAAACGTGATATATTTGTTCTGTTGATGTGAGACTGATTTTGAAGTAATCATGGTATTAATGTAGAGCCGCTCATATACAAGGTAGTAACGACTAATATAATATTGACACCGGTCCTTTCGAACGTAGGTAGTCGGTTTTCGTTTACGTCTGAATGGACCGCGGGCCATTCAATATGGTCCTTTCAGACTAAGTACCCAATAATTTCTGGCAATGAGAGTACCCGCGCCCGAGGTCGCAGTGTTTTATGAACAATGATTCTACGCAAGGTGTTATGTAACGGGAATATAGCGTATTGTTGAGTTACAGTGTCAATCAAAAGCAAATAAATATGAGGCATCGAGTAACAGTGTTACTTATCGGTTTTTTTACCAATGTGTAACAATGAAATATGTGTACAAACAGCACTCGGTCTATTTTGTCGGTGACCGTACCTCTGTTATCGACGTCATAATTTCATGGGAATAAATCGAAAGATACGCGTGCTCGTTTTAAAAATAATATGAGAGCAGTGTCTTGTGACGCGTGTCACAATGCCATCCCTCTTAACGAAGCGGACTCCCTGAATCTATGTCTACTAGTCCCACTTAAGACGTTAACTCCATGTCCAGCAGTCGACCTATACCAGTATAGAAATCAGTTACCACATTTTGTAATTTATCGCGGCAAGTAAGTTTATAGAAAGATTCCTTGTTTTTAAGATCTTTACATGACGACGCCAACGCAATAAAATATCCGACCGGACGATCTAATTTCATCTTTATTTCAGCTACGTTAGAGCGGGTTTTATTTAAGTGATTCGGAAGAACGCCTACTGTACCTAAAGTGTACCTACTATTCAATATTCTGTACGTAGCTGGTACTTATAAAGATACCATATAATTGAAGATGATGGGCGTGTTTGGCCGTAATGAAATTTATGTAATCTTAGTAAGATAGTCAGCTTACTGAACTATCATCTTCTGCCTCGATCACTTAATAACAATTACTTTGTTTAACGTGCCAAAAGTAAGGCGCTTTTATTTTTCAGAGTTCTGACTAGGTATCTATTTTCGAACTTAGTTCTACCGAACATGCGTATTGTGTAACTTGTTAGCATCAAAGTACCTATTTTATTTATTTACTTAGACACTTCACAACATAATTCATTTTATATAGTGAACTTATACAAAAACATATTGTAACCACTACTGGAATACTTTCTGAATCAATGAGTTTCTTTTTCGTGATTTTGAAAACATAAGTACTATAACCAAGTCTATTCATACTGATTTGTTATAATCAATATACCAAATACTCGATTAACTTAAACTTAGTTTACAAATAACACAAAAATCGTTTGAAACCTCATTGAAGCTGTCCCGAAATGTATTGTTCTCTTATATTACATAAAATTGTATCTTCTTCTCTCAGTGCCTCTCCAACTAGTGAAGGTTGGCAGTCAGCTCCGCATATTTCTCGCGATCTCTCGCCAGACTGAACAGTTCTGCGGCACTCCGTATTCCTGTCCATTCCCGGATATTACGTAGCCAAGACTTTTTCCTACGTCCAACTGCTCGTTTGCCTGCCACTTTTCCCATCATTATAAGTTGCAAAAGTCCATATCTATCATGCCTAAGCACATGTCCTAGATAAGCAACCTTTCTCTTCTTGATGGTTTGCAAAAGTTGGCGAAAGTTGGCGTAAAATTGTATGAAAAAAGTATATTATTAAGTATCTACGTCATATAAATAAACCTTTCTCGAAGTTCAAGGCGGTGGTAACAAATTTTACCACAAACGAATGAATCGTATTACTTATGTAATATTTTCTTTTAAATAAAAATCAATTCTATTCATTTCTCTCGCATTAACCAGTCAAACAGTTTTCAAGTTCTTTGATCATTTCTTTTTGACCTGTATTCAATCTTTTCTTGTATTATAAACGAAAATCGATCGAATCTTTCATGTTGCTTTTGAACTTCAAAAGCTCAGAGAAAACGGGAATTACTTGAGTCTCCGTGACTTGTTTGACATTGGTATCGAAATGTCTAGAAGACCACAAATAAAGAAGAGATACGTTTGTCTCTATACGAAGGGAAAATGTAAATTTTCAATTATTACGCAATAGGTGTGTAACAAATGAACGCTCAGTTAATCGTAGCAGTCAACAGCAGGGTGGGATGTTAGTTTATAATACCAAATACTTATTGTAAGTAGTATACAACTTTAGAGAAATACATTTTCAAAAAGACAATTTTTATATATTGATATCTTTGATTTACACGAACACTACACATTGAAATAAATTTGTCGTAGAAACGTCAGAAAATGTAAATCAAAATACAACCAAGACAATTTTTATGTTCTTCTAGATAATACCATGTACTTAAAGACAATTTTTCAGTACTTCAATACAATACCCGACCAAAAACATAGTTAAAGCTCTTAATTATACTTCCCATCTATAGATAAGTTCGTAGTAGGGGCGGTGCCGCCTCCTTTAGGCCTTAGAGCCTTTATGGAGGAGGTGGCCGTCTCGAAAGTAAATGTGGGCGTTAGGTGGTCAAAATGGGTGGCCCCCGCAAGGAGACAACGGAATAGCAACTACGCTTCATATTTATTGATCTTATGTACGAGTAGGTTAGGTATCTAGTTTGTAATATACATTATTTTGTATTTGAAAACGAGCGGCCCGCCTAATGAGTCAAACTTTTTTATCGATTATCCCAAATGCTATTTTCAGTTCGCAAAGTATTATGAATGCAACAAATTAAGTGATATTTGAACAAATAGAACACTTGAAAAATTCACCCTAGATACATGCCAAATATCAGCACAATCCGTTCAGTGGTTTGAGCTGTATGCTGGTCAATCAGTCAGTCAGTCACTTGCCATATACATAGAGATAAAAATTACATAACGTCCTCTGAAAAATAATATACCCCGCCCACGCTAGCGAATCGTCGAATCCGAGAAAACGACGATAAACATGAATTATTGTCTGTCGCTTATTTTTTCTTATATTATTTTTTATATCATACTAGCGACGCCCCGCGGTTTCACCCGCGTAGTTCCCGTTCCCGAAGGAATATGGGGATAAAATTATACTAAAAACCTTCCCACTGAATCACTTTATCTATTAAAACAAACATCATCAAAATCCGTTGCGTAGTTTTAAAGATCTAAGCATACATAGGGGCATAGGGACAGAGAAAGCGACCTTGTTTTATACTATGTAGTGATTTGGAATTAAGCTTCCTACTGAATTTATGAGAGGTACTTTTACCGGTGTAACTATTCATTTTGTCTATTTAACTTCCATTTCTATGCAAACTTCTTTAAAATCACGATTTATCGTTAATCTACTTTTTACTCAAGATATTTTTTTAAAGCACATAATAACTAAATAATTTTGCACTGTGAATTACACCAAGCGCGTAAAATCGACAACCGCATTAAATTATTAAAGATTTTAATTTCTTTCTCTGTATTTTTTGCTGCATTTGAAGTCTTTAAAATTTATGTTCTTAAGTAACTACCATTTCACACATCTACCAAGTCAATACAAGCCAAGTCAGGTGCCAAATTTTATCATAGTCATAAAAACATAACTGATGAAAAACATAACTATTGTGGTTAGACACAATACCTCCCACATACCTAGACAAGTTGAACTCTAGACGCCCTTCTATTCTTTTTTATAAACCCACGTCTAAGATCGAACGTACTATTAATATACCAATTATGATATGAGTGTCTAGTTACGCATTGTCTTCGCTAATGTACCTGCTAAGTGAAACATAAGTTCAGGGAGAATACTGCCCTAGGGCACAGGGGACACACAGGTCGTCGTAAAGACGTCAATCAATTAGTGTAGCTAAAGAGAATGAGACATTTCTTATTTACTGAGCGTGTTTTCTATAATAGGAGGATCATATAGGCCGATAGTTTGTCTCCAATTTCTTTTCTTCCAAATCTTTGTCTCATATTTTAAAATGGGCAATATATCAGCACAATTTAAGTAAAGCGGCTTCAAACCTCCACAACTCAGAAGGCAATGCGACACCAATTATTAGGATTTTATCGACTCAAAAGCTCTAACTACGCATTACAAGAACTTAAGCCTACAGCTTAACGTGTCCTACGAAGCACTAAAATGAGCGTGAAATTAAAAGTAAATTCGGTAAAGACTACTCATCACTATTTTTAAAGATCGCAAGTAATCTACGGTCAGCACTCGGTTAAGAGCAATTTAATATGCAATATTAATATTATTGATCTAAACTTTAATCAAAACATTGTGTTGTATAATTTATGCAAGACACATAAGCGCCTCTAAATTGTCAAGGGGTGTGTAATATTGAAATGGGCGTTGACAGCTCGTGATGACATGCACTATCTTTCCGATCTTAAGGGTGTTCATTCAGACGAGTCATGGCGGCGACGAAACAATGAATATTCATAATTTCAAATTTGCATAAAGTTGTTATTTCTATTGTACTAAACGCCCCGCAGTTTCACACATGTGGAGAATGGGGAGATAAAATCATACCAAAAATCTTCCCCATGAATCTCTCTATCTATTTAAAAAAAACGCGTAGTTTTAAAGGTCTAAGCATACATAAGGACAGATGGAAGCGACTATGTTTTTACTATGTACTTAGTGAAGATGCCTCAGCGCGGCAGCCGTCTAGTTTTAGCCGTCCAAGCCTGAACGGTTTAATTCCTGAAAAGAGCTGTGCATGTTCAAAAATTTTCGAACATGGATCGGGTTTGAAATCACCGACACGTATTAAAGAATCTGACTGACTGATACTTAGTGAAACGTGAAAATATTTCGCTAAAACAATTTTTCGCTAAAACTATTTTGTTGTAAAAAAATCTTTAAACAACTATTAGTTCTGTACTTTTTTTTTTCAATAAATCTGATGGTTTTTTTAACTAAATACATAGTGATATGTATCATCCTTTAATAGAAAATAAATATTGCTAAATACATTAAGGTTAAAAGTAAAAAAATGCATGTTAATTAGGTATTAACCATATTTACTAGAGGCCAGGAACAAAGAACACATAATCCGAAAGTAATAAAAAAGTCGAGTGATATCCGAGCCAAACCACTGGGAAATGCTACTATAAATCAAAACATTTAAATAAACAATTACATAAGTAACATTTAATATATCATCATTCGCAATAATATAAATATTTTTGGCAAGAGAAGGAGGAAGGGGCAATGACGCACAATATCATTTGTTGTTGGAAAATGTTTCTAGAAGGTTGAAGAATAGGTACTACTTTCTATATACTTTGTTATATAAATTAGGGGAGGCAAGGGTGGATCGGGGCTATAAAAGCGTCGCCGACACAGCCCCTTCACAGAAGGAGCGATGCGGCCAGCCGGGATGGTCGCCTCCTCTCTCGAATCTTGAGTTAGCCGGGTTATTTAAAAAGCTGTGTCATGAGCTACTATCAAAATAAACGCGGATTTACGGGAAAGATTAAATTGCCGAAAAATCGTGAGATAATGCCGCGGCGGCCGCCGAGCGGGTTCCTGCCGGGCGCCGGGCAGCAAGCCGGTCCCAGTGGGCAGCCAAGCACGATGCTTCCACCGTCTCTTGAATTGCTGTTGATGGTAAATATGTTTTTGTACTATTTTATTTAGTTATTTTAATTTTATTATATCATTTTTATGAAATTTAATTTTAAATTGCCCTTTTCCTATGTTATCTATTGTTTTATTTGGTTATATTATTGCGTAGTGATTTTAATTTAAATAGTTACTTACTTATTTTTATTCCATTTTGTGAAATGTTTGTTTTTTTAGAAACACGGTTTTTATGATATTTTTGCGTTAAATTTTCATAATTTTAAGACGTAGGTGCGTGTAAGGACTTTCTTCCTTATACGTAGCTATCGCAAATTACGCACACGGCCGTTTTTTACACGTTTTAAATTTCACAAACAGCCCGCGTCTTTTTTTAAAAACGTATAGCAAAAAATCCGACGTCATATCGTTAAACTAAAATTTTCAAAAGGTTTTATAAGTAAATAAGAATAAAAAACCGATCTTGGCAAATCGTTTATCACATTATTCTTAAAATTAACAGTAAATAATTTAAAATATATTAAATTTCTAGTTACTTAAATGAAAACTAAATATAAGGTTAATGAAATGAGTTAAAAAATGTATTTTTAATGTCCCTGGTTTCTCACTCACGTAATTCCCTTTTTGGAACCCGACGGAACGTTTATTGTAAAATTTAGGTATTTAAAAGCATCAAAAAATAAATGGAACCACTCGAAAAGACCATATACCACTTGAGATAAAAAAATCAAATCGGTTTTTATACGACGGCATCACGAGGAAACGAATATAAAAATTAATGCCGAATCGAAAACTTTTTGAAGTCAGTTAATAAATAATAGGTACTGTAAGAAAGAGGGCAGAAAGCAGCGGGGCGATTGCTGAGCAACTGGTGGTTGAGTTTGTAAATACGAACACCCAAACAAAGAGAGCAGACCGCTTTTTCCCTAAGTCTCGCAAATAAAGTATTTTTCATTGTTCTTATTAAAACGGCACCAAACTAAATAGGTTATCTTCTTTTTCCGAACCTTTATCCCAAGTTTATTTGGGGTCGGTTTTCTGTTTAACTAGATTTGGCTGAATGTCGGATTTTACGTGAAGCGACTGCCATCAAACCTTCCCAACCTCTCTATGTTGGGAAGGTCTGATGGCAGTCGCTTATGACATTACGACATACGACATTTTCTTTTTGGTTAAACCAAATGTTAGACTTTTGAGGGCTCAAACTACCCGTAACGACTGTTGATGATGTTAGTACGACAACCGTTATAACATAACATAATCATTCACTACATCCACTGACCCGTAACTAAGTTCAAATCACTCGAAACTTGTATCTATTTACTTATATCTGGTACTCGTATCAGAAACTACGCACACATTCCCTCACAAACACGCGTAATCTTTTGCGTAGCGTACCAAGTATCTTCGTATTTAGTCGGTACGCTACCCCTCTAATTCGTCTTAAAAATTAAAAGGAATCCAACTATGTTCTTTCATCTCACATTATTACAGTACTTCAACATAATACTATAAAAGTCGCTGTCTTTCATAAAAGCTTATAATATTCAACATAATAATAACAACTTGATGGGCTATTAGAGTGAAAGATTGTTTAATATAAACTGAACACAATATACGTTAAAAAGTACGGGTAAAATTTTTACTTTAAAACGTACGATGTCGATGTTTGCGTTATTCTTTGCAATAAAAAAATTAAAATATCGAAAATTCGTTTGATTATTTCCTATTTTCACCCCCTAAAAATGATTGTAAATTATGATGGGTAATTAAAGTAAATGTTAGAAAATTCTGGAAAATAATACGAACTTATTAATTAGAATAAAACCACTTTCGAATATCACAATTCCATTTTTAGAATCATTCCATTTGCTTTTAGCCGCAACTTTCACTAACTTGACGTTCAAGAACAAGACCCTTATCAATCAGCCTATTACCAAATTATACTTGACTGACTTTGATCTTTGTCACCTGAAGGTTACGGATTTAATATTTATATATAATTTATATTTCAATATAATAGTATCAATATCCATTATTGTAGTTTAAGAAAATCGTAATTTCACAATCCCCATTATACATTTTCTTTGTTAATCGTAAATAATCGGTACTTATATATATATTAACTCAATATCTGTAAAAGGCATAACCGAAAGAAGAAATAATCGGTAAAATTTTAAGTCCCATGATGGGCGCCACTTTTTGAAGACGTCTAAATGATAATCGCAAAATCCGTCAACGTGGATACTTTTATTGATTATTATGAACAAATAGGAGTAAAATGTTGGCTTAAATATAAGCATAAGGTCACCTTTTGTCTTTGTTCACGTGTAAATTAACACGTGAACAAGGGGGCATCCGAAAACCAGCGCTGTACTGAACCTTCAGTACAGCAACAGCTGAGATGCCTCCTCTTGCTTCATTTGTTTAGTTTCTAAGTTTAAATGTGTGTTTGTTTTTTTTTATGGGGCAATAAATGTTTTTTTACTTTACTTTACTTTACTTTACTTTACAATAGGTGGCGACCAACATGGAACGCTAATTGTGTACTTACTAATTATTGTTATGTGATAACTTGCTTAGGAAAAAAAGGGATTTCCTTCAAATTTAAATAAATAATACCAGACTGAGTACTTTATCACTCGGTGAATTTGTTTGTAAAATACATAAAAGTATGCTTATCTCATTAAAACTATCTCTCAATAAAATTGATAGTAGAAGCGTATGAAAATTTAACGTTTCCAAATAAATCAATGCAAATATCATTTTTTTTCCACACAAAACAATACATATTTGACGTATTACCCTAAAATAAAGGCGGACATTGACGAGTCAATGAACTGATCAGTCCTAACATAAAACTGTTGCATCACTCCAAAAGTTTTAGGCCAACTAGATTTCACCGCTGGAATCTGGAATAGCTCCGGTGATTGACGAACATTTGTAGATGGACGCCAGTTCAACTGATCAGTTCGACTGACTCGTCAATGGCTGCTTTTAAGAATAAGTCAGTCAACGTCTTAAGCTTGAGAAGATTTGATAATAATTAACCGTCAGAACATAGGTGCCAATATTTACTGAGTTACTCATGAATAATTTTAATTACTTTGCCCTGGAACCAAACTGAAGTATAAACCTAACTGACAGGAGTAACTTAATCATGTGTGATGTGATGTGATAAAACATTTTCGTCTTATAGATTCAATAATAATAAATTAACGTCGAGTTAACATACGAGTTTCCATATGAATAATTTTAATATATGAGTGTACGGTTTATCGTTAATAATTTTGATTTCATTTATTTAATTAAAAAATCAAGTGACTGTTAAGTCGATTTGGCAAATATTGCGTCATGTTTTTTTCTTTTGAAGTAATTTTATTAGGTAAAAGCTGACCCTCATAACCATATACCTATTTACGTAAATAGGTATATGGTTATGAGGGTCAGCTTTAAAGGTTTCTTCAACAAAACGTTCTCGAAATTACTTTGAAAGTTTTTTCTTCACAATTCATTTGACTTTGTTTGTACGAGTATACTTCTATTCTGAGTAACATCAAATATACTTAAAGAAAACTTACACAATAAGCTCGAACAGTTGTTGCGATTCTTCACAAAGAATAAGAAAATTTTAACGCGATTTTAGTTTTCATATGATTGAATAATATCAATCGAATGCAAATAGAAAAATAAACACAATACTCTATTGTATTCTGAGACAACCCTACTTCTTAGAAAACTTTTCTTTTTTTTTTCTTTTTCCGAACCTTTATCCCATGTCTATTTGGGGTCGGTTTTCAGTTTTAACCAGATTTGGCGGAATGTCAGTATTTTACGTAAAGCGACTGCCATCAGACCTTCACAACCCAGAGGGCTATACGACATTCTTGGTTAAACTGAATGTTAGACTTTTGAGGGCTCTAACTACCCGTAACGACTGTCGATGATGTTAGTACGACAACCGGGACCGACGGCTTTACGTGCCCTCCGAAGCACGGAAACGCTCATGAAATTAAAAGTCATTTATAGCAGTTCTTAGAAAACTTATATGATAAAAATATTTGTAACGTTTTGTAAAGTAGCTTCGTGTTATTAGAACAAAATGCCTTTGGTTTTAACTTAATGATTCTGAAATCAAAATATATAACGTTTACAACTTTTATCAATGTTAAGAACATAGATTTGTTGTTATTTTTCTTTTATCTATTCTATACTTAAAAACCTAACGGCTTGGAAGCACTAAGGTCTCTCAATTGTAATTTTTAACACAATATAAGAACGATATCACAATTTGAGATTGATTTCGAAACATTCCCATTGATTTAAAGTGTAGAAAAGTAACTAAATGACGCTAGCAATTTACACTTACTCCAAGTAATGTTTAGAAAACATACGATACAATAGAAATTAAATTTCAAAATAAATTTAATTACAATCATCAATCAATAAAATCAATCGATAATAATCACCAAAATATATCATGAAGAAAATCGAATTGAGTACGAAACTATGTTAAGATACATGGTTTTTATTTGGTTATTAATAAAAAAGGAAAATTTCTTGCAAAATTCTTAGCAAAAAGCACTTAGGGTAAATGTACGTAACTCTCCACTGCTCGCCCTAACTCGAACGTTTTTTTATTTTGTTCTACGAGTATGTATGTCTCTTAGTCAAGTGAGATCAGTCTTTCAGAGATTAGAACAGTTGCTACCTGTCTACAATTTAGCACAACACAAATTACTTTGTAGTGCACTTAATTTGTTTAAACGAAATGACCTATCCTATCGTATCTAACAATTCACATCGCCTTCGAACTTCTATCGTGTGGAACTACAATTAAAGTCAATTGCATTAAGTCTTGATCGCTTGAATAATTGCTTTTTTATTATTAAAGGTAGACAAGCAATTTTATATACACAGTTGATGAAAAGTTAGTTGCAAAATTTTATTTCTGTACTGAAATTGTTAAGTTCTTTTGACAAATAATACAAAAATCGTGTTAAGTTCTTTTGGCAATTTTTTTTCTTAATAAGACTAAGTTTATCCTACGTTAGTTTCTCTCCTATTGGTCGTAGCGTAAGGTTTTGCATAACCTTCTTTGATATTTATCAAAAGATTTTGTCATTCAGACCATAGTTTAATTAAAATTGTTTTATTAAGGACCATATGTAATTTGAGATTAGCGCGTTTAACCAAACATACTCTTCAAATTTATATAAAAGCTTTATAATATTATATTGGATTTGATATTTATAACAAAAGAGTATGTGGATATTTAATACTAATTATGGTAATATGTTCACTAAATAAACAACAAATTATTATAGATACAAAAAGAACAAACAAATTATTTGAAGGATTTTTCCTATATGTCAGTTTTCTTGAAACAAATGTCTGTTTTAAGATATTGGTTTTATTAAAATGTTTTTTTATTTAATTAGGTAATTTAATAATCAATAGTCTGATACAACTTAGTGTCCTTTGTATCACAATGCTTAGCACAAATTCTGACATGATTTCGATAAAAACATGAGAAAGATTTATAGATTTATTCCTACTTTGTTTATTTTTTCAAAAGAAATGTTTTGATTAACAATAATTGTTGAAATAATTGCTCCTTTTTTGTTTTTTTATCAATGAAAATAACTAAAAATTCTTAAAAGCATTTTCTTGCGAAAAATAAAATTTTGTTTTCCTTATTAACAGACACGAATTCGTTGAGCTTTAGAGTGGTCCACATTAAGGAAGAAAAAAACATTTTGAACAAAACAACAAATGATAAAAGTGTAAATAAATCGGAAAGGGTTATATCATAACGGAATTTCTTAACAGTTTAAACACTAACAAATTATTATTTATCTAATAACAGTTGGTACAAATATGTAACTAAACACGGAAATCTTCATAGCCGCGGAGACGTGGCCAAATACGGAGAGTTGACTAAAGTATTGTCCACAGGCTGCGGAGAGCGGGAATGTGGACGAGTTTACGCGGCTCTACATGAGCGACCCTTCGCGGCTGACAATGCGAGACGTCAGAGGCCGCACAGCTGCTCACCAAGCTGCCAGTCGGAACAACACTAACATCTTAATGTTCATCTTCAAATGCGGAGGGGGTAAGAATAGCAATAAGATAGACTACTATGTGGTGGTACTACTAGGTGCTAGGTATCAACGAGTGGGCACTTGCTTCAACTGTAATGTTTTGGTTAGGTTTAAGCTGAAATATTTATAAATATACTTACATATTAGAAAGGAAAGTCAGCCGTAGTCTCTTACTAGGTAACAAGGATTGAAGAAAACAGTTTTGATTTAGGCTTATAGTTTTTGAGCTGATCAAGCAGATATGCTGGAGGTTTTGCTGAATGGACATAAACACTACTAGCAATGAAGTGGAGAGCTTAAAACATTCATTTGTATAATAATTTGTTTTACATCAAACAGTTTATTCATTAGCTAACAATAATATATATATATATATATATATTTATGTACTTTTCCTTTGTGGAACTCAATTAAAGTCGAGTGAAAGGTAACAATACATTTTATAATATTGTTTTGAAGTTTCGTGGACTATAACTTCGGTTAAATTATAATTTATAAGGTATCAAAGTAATTAAAAGTTATATGATTTGTATTCTATTGTAACGTTTGTTTATTTTTGAACTGATTTATATGATTCATTTTACAAGACTTTTGTTCCTACGTTCTTTCTTCTTCAAATCTAATATTGGGGTTTAGCTTTCAACAACCTTTCAATCAGTAAGTTTTTTCTTTTCAGCCAGTAGGTATCGGTTCCTTTAGAAATAAGCATCTTTGATTCATGATCGTAGAAAAGTTGCTGTAAAAATGCCAACTTGTACTGGCGATATGGGTGTACAGGAGCACACAGTATCATGATGTTATTTCTTTTAGATCTGAACATCTTGGATAGCCAAGGCAACACGCCACTGCACATCGCTGTGGAGGCTGACGCTCTGGACGCAATTGAATATTTATTGCAAATGTAAGTTTTTACAGTCGTCGACTTATTCAAAACCAAATGTTCAATAGACGTAAGCAAAACAAAGTCGGATTTGTTACAACACTCTTGATTCGAGAACTTCTAGACCGATTTAAGAGATTGGTACAGATATTCCTTACAACCAGGATTCTCACTTTTAGGATCTTTATTTGGAAATAATATCTCACTGTCTAATAATCAAAAGGAACCAGAAAATAGCAGGGTACAATTAGTTGAAGTAATAGCTTAATATTTCGTTTTTGCCAAGTTGTAACTTCAAATTGAAGTCTGCTAAACAATGATTAGACATTATCTTAAAGTTAGAGTCAAGAAGTTTATCATATAAGAAGATTCTTGGTTGCTCTTCTACATACATTTATTTTCCATTGTAGTGGTGTAAAAACAGATATCTTGAACTCCAAGACACAGGCTGTGATTCATCTAGCCACGGAGTTAAACAAGGTACGTCATTCAAAATTTTATTTTTCTTAATTTAACATTATTAGTACGTAAAGATATTTGAATGATTATCCATTATCAGCATCATCATGTTACTACTGAGAGTTGACAATATCACTGAATTTAGGTGACTAGGCCTAAGTCAACGACGCTGGCCAAGTTTGGGTTGGTCGACTTCACACACAACCTTTTTCTCGCGTTGTTTTCCTTCACCGTGATGAAACTGCATAAAACATATACCCCCTTGGATTAGTCACTTAATCTTATCATAAGATCTTAATTGTCGCGTTACTAGTATCTTGGAGATCAAGTTTGCTTAAAACATATAACTTGTAGGTGTATGTGCTGCAAATATTCAATGAACATAAAGAGAAGATTAACGTGAACTTAGGCGGTGAACACGGTCGTACCGCCCTACACATTGCAGCCATCCATGACCACGATGGATGTGCCAAAATTCTCGTAAGTCGACAACATATTGTAAATGTGCATAATAATCGATCCATCATCATCTTATATTATATTATTATTATTTTTAAGTATAAACCATACAAATATAGGGTGGCCCAAATAGAACGGTCAGTGGGGGGAAGTACAAAACTATTATAAGAGATATAAAGATTTGTTCTTAGGAACTATGTCATTGATTTTAGTAAAAATAAGAACTGCATTCATACATACATAGATTTGAAAAAAAAACCATTACTCACTACGGGAATCAAACCCGTCAATTTTGAAAAATTTTATGTTCGTTATTTTTAACTAGAAACTGATTGTGTATGTCTTAAGCAGTAAATGTTACAAATAAAAATGATATCTAAAATGAATGAAATGGATTAAGAACTTTACACTTAGCGAGGAGAGAGAGGTAGTCGGAGTTCTGTAATTATACTTTAAGTAATGATCTTTGCGCTCGTTCTAAAAGTATCGTGTGTGTTTACATGCGCCACCCCAGGTCCCAATAAAACTTATTGCACTCGGTCAGTCAGTAATATCTTAATATTACTGACTGAGCAAGTGCAAAATATACTTGACGCAAAACATTAAAGTCAGCAGCATATCTTAGTTGTATAAACGTACAAACAAGTTTTCTAACACGAGACATTCAATTTGAGCACGCCAATTTATATTTTTATCTATCAATACACCAAGGTACTTAATATAATTAGTTTTAACGATTGAAGCGGAACCTCGTATTTATTGGTTACAACGGTAGATCCACAGAGCATGGAGCGTCATCACGGAGGGGCTAGCGTGGTCGAGAAACCCGTCGGGGGGAGGGGGGGGGGGACATCCTTGCTCTGTGCTTTATCGATGTTTTTATGCAAAAATCCACAGATAACAGATTTAGGTGCTGAGTGGAAACGCCCCTGTAATAATGGGTATTACCCAATCCACGAGGCAGCAAAGAATGCTTCCTCACGCACGATGGAACTCTTTCTGCAATGGGGAGAATCTAGAGGTTGCACAAGGGAGTCAATGATATCCCTTTACGACAACGAGGGAAATGTCCCGTTGCACTCAGCAGTTCACGGTGGGGATATAAAAGCCGTAGAACTGTGTTTGAGGTCTGGGGCTAAAATATCTACCCAGCAACACGATCTGTCTACACCGGTGCATCTTGCTTGCTCCCAAGTGAGTATTACACGAAAGTGTGCCACTAAAGCTTGTTCACACAGATAAATTAGTCTATTATCATTTTAAAAAAATTACACAGGGAGCCCTTGACATCGTTAAGTTGATGTTTAAATTGCAACCGGAAGAAAAGCATGCTTGCTTAACATCCTGCGACGTACAGAGGATGACACCACTCCACTGCGCGGCAATGTTCGATCATCCCGACATCGTCCACTACCTCATCAGTGAGGGTTCTGATATGAACTCGTTAGATAAAGAACGCAGATCTCCTCTCCTTCTAGCTGCTTCCAGAGCTGGTTGGCGTACAGTATATGCTCTGGTAGGTTTTTTTCTTTAATTAAAACTATATTAGTTATTATTTAACCTAATGGTGCACTGCTAATAATTTCATTGAAAATTGAAGTTTCTTAGTCATTTCTTTATTATTCTTTTAAGTATTGTTGGGTGCTAGTTTTGTAATTACGATTGTAGATTCGTCTTGGAGCCGATGTCCTATTGAAGGATAACAACGGAAGGAATGTCCTCCAGCTCGTCGTTTTAAACGGCGGTAGGCTGGAAGACTTTGCGGACAGCTGCAAGGTACGTGACAATGTGGTACGTACATTCAAATTAATATTGCTCAGTCTCAAATAAGCATATTTGAATGCCAAAGTTCAGTAGTAGTGTGTTTTTTTTGTGGATCACATAAACTTTAATAATCCACGGTTTGGTAATATGTCAGCATCACCCTTGAAGCCGTGTTTAATGATGGTCAACTTTTACGTGCACATTTTTTATGGGTTACTTATGTGCTTCAGTAACACAAGGAGCAATAGGTATACATAGTTTTATATTAATTATTTATTATCAATAATCTTTCACAATGCACCTTATTTAACTCAATTATTACACCAAGCCTAACAAGCTAAGAATGCAGGATGAATCATCAACATATTTTGAACTCAAGTAAAATTAAGTGTCTGAGGCAAGGCAATTTTTTCGTGGTGAAGTTTCTGAGAAGACATGATCGTTTGTTTTGAAGTGAAAAATGTATGTCCTCTGCCCTATTATTTCAACGGTTTTGGTACTTTACTATTCCCTTCTGTTGTCGCAAAATCGAACTAGATTTTTACAATATGGCAACATCGCAGATTTCACTTTATACCTATTAATGAATCAATAAACCAAGCTGCACTGAAAACTAATAAGTAGCCAATCTTTATGTTATACTTACTTTTAATTAAGTACTTATTTAAAATTATTTGTTTTTCTAATATCTTAAATATGTCAGGTGATAAAAATCTAGTGAGCCTGTCTTTAGGTACCATAATAAGATGACGTATTGGTGACGTATTGGTATCCACTTATTTATATATATAAATATATTCTACCTCAATACACATAGGTAAAACAGATTCAGTTTAGTTGGCGTCACTGCTTAGATGTGTTTTTTTCATTTACTAAATCCTTTGATCTCGTAAGTATTGCTGTAATTTGGCTTATATGTGTGATAACGTTTATGTATATCTGATACTACATAGGCACATTATCAACAGGACCGATGTGAGTGGACTCTTACAAAACTACTAAATGAAAAAGACGCCTCTGGATGCACCCCCCTGCATTTTGCGGCGCGCGCAGGACATATAAAGTGTTTGCAAAATCTTATCAGTTTTGGGGCATGTATCAACCTAAAGAATAACAACAATGAAAGCCCTCTTCATTTAGCGGCCAGGTAATATCTTACTGTTGATTTATTTATACAGGAATACCGAAAATGCTGGAATTTGTGCCTGATCCACTGCATACCTGGTAAATTTAAAATTGCTATTTATTTCTCCAGATTTGGTCGGTATCACATCGCGTGTATACTTCTTGATTCTGACAAAGGGACTTTTATAATTAATGAAAGCGATGGGGAGGGGTTGACTCCTCTTCATATTGCTTCGTTCGAAGGCCATATAAGAGTGGTCCAGCTACTGCTAAATAGAGGCGCTTTGCTCCATCGCGATCATAACGGACGCAATCCTCTGCATTTAGCTGCCATGTGTGGTTTCACGCAGACCATTGAACTGCTCTATTCAGTTCACTCTCACCTGCTAGATCAGGCTGATAAGGATGGTGTAAGTATAGAATGTTCTGAAGAATCGACAACCTTTGCTGATCAATGTAAACATTGAGTACTTATTTCCTAGAACACACCTCTGCACCTTGCCACCATGGAGAACAGGCCAAACTCGATATCGCTCCTGTTAACCATGCGATGCCGTCTGAGTTACAACAACAGGGACATGAGCGCTATTGATTATGCCATTTACTACAAATACCCTGAAGCCGCTCTCGCCATGGTAACCCATGAGTTCAGGTGGGGTTTATAACCACAAGGAATGAAACTTGAGGAGATTATGGGATGGGCAATTCAAAATGTTGGTTATTATTTTAGGGCCAAGGAAGTCATGGCTCTTCGCTCTGACCGCCACCCTTGCGTCACTCTGGCTCTGATCGCCTACATGCCCCGAGTGTTTGAGGCCGTACAGGACAAGTCCATCACTAAGGCCAACTGCAAGAAAGACTCTAAGAGCTTTTACGTAAGATTATAATTTAATCTCTCCTTTTTTTTCTTTTAAACTCGTGGTTTATGAAACTAATATTTACTAATTATTTTGCTAGAATAAAAAATACTTTTACCTGTATTTTTGTAATTCCTGACTGACGGACGAAATATAATTTGATTTTATTTACCTACGCAAAATCCGATCCCTATTATTTGCATATTCATATCATATATTTTTAATAATAAATAAACTTTTTAAATATAGATCAAATACAACTTTGATGCTTTATGTCCTCAATTGTATAATGAGGATGGAACCAGAATGATCGACAGCTCCACCGACGTACCATTACCTGCTTTGAATGTAAGTTCCATTCGATAAAGTAAATAAATTATTACTTTACTTGTATACAGATTAAGTATTCTTTCAAATACTACCAACAATCGAAGCTAGAGGTAGACGCGTTGAGACTGACCCTGAATGATCCTTATTTTCAACAAGAACCGTTATATGTTATTAATGTGAGTGAGATCCATTGATGACTTGGAACCTCGCTTCAACCTAGCTATGCTGGAATGCTTTAGTCATACATTTTGATTTAATTATTAATTCAAACATAATCTTATTCAAAATTATAATAGGGGTTTTGTCGTTGTTACTAGTGTAATCCCAACCACTTGTCTAAGTATTGTGCCCAAAGTATTTATCAATAATAATTGAAAATTCACTCTCACAGCAACGCTTTGATTCACTTTGTGGTGAATGGTGGTGATGGAATTTTATGTTTTATTCGTAATAACATAAGCATTCCAAAATATTTGAACTAAGTTTCAACTTATTTGAATTTTTTTAGGCAATGGTAGCTCACGGTCGCGTCGAATTGCTCGCTCACCCACTAAGTCAAAAATACCTGCAGATGAAGTGGAACTCTTACGGAAAATATTTCCACTTGGTCAACTTGCTCTTCTACACGATCTTTTTGTTTTTCATCACTCTTTACACTTCCCTACTGATGCTGAACGCCAACCCTAGCTTTTTGAACAACCCCAAGGGAGACCTTGGAGTAACTGACAACGCTAACGGACAGAAACTGGTTATTAATAATGTTACGTCGTATTTAGGAACTCATAGTAATTTGGAAGCAGGTAATTTCATCAATGTTTTCAATTATGTATCAAACTTTATCGGGAGTTAAATGTAAAACTAAACTTACCTTATAGTAACAGATCAGATTCATAATCTTAAAGTGACCAGATTTTATGAAAAGCATAAAACTAGATAACAAAATTTTAGATTACTAAAGTCATGAATAAAGTTTTTTTATTGTGATTGAATCGTTAAACTATGCAAATAATTTCAGAACTGGAAGCGAAACTGTTAATGTATACGAGTACTGTGGCAATACTCATATATAATTTCTTTTGTGTCCTCCGCGAACTGAATAATATGAAACAACAAAAATGGCATTATCTTTTGGACCCAGCTAACTTTGTATCTTGGATGCTGTACATTTCTTCGACTCTAACCGTTTACCCGACGATCTTTGGACAAGTGCATGACATACAGGTTTTAAATCTCTACTTTTTAATTTATTTTGATTTATTTAATTTCAGTTTTAATCATAATTATATTCGCATTACAATAACACCTAAAATACTTTTTTTATTATTTGTGATCCTTTTATTGACATGCTAATCTACAGTATTTTCTCGTTCTAGTTTCCAGTTAAACTGAACCTTAAGTCCACTCCTGGGAAAAGGACTTATGGTTTTTAATCGTAACTTCTCATTACGAACAGTTTCTCAAATTGCGTGTTTGTTTTAGTTTTCGGCTGGAGCTATAACCGTGTTTCTGTGCTGGTTTGAACTGCTACTTCTACTGCAACGCTTTGACCAAGTTGGGATATACGTGGTGATGTTTCTGGAAATACTGCAAACACTGATGAAAGTGCTCATGGTGTTCTCCATACTGATTATCGCATTCGGACTGGCGTTTTACATTCTGCTCTCAAAAGTGGGTTCTGCAGAAATGGTATTTATAAAATGTAGTTATAGATGACCTCTTGCTGGTATGTATTGATAGAGAAAACAAATTGGTGTTGATACCAGTCTCTTTAACAAAATTTGTACAATTTTCAGAAACAATCATTAATAACTCTTCAATATTATCAGCCGCTTGCGTTCATGACGTCATGATAATAGGATCCAAATTTTTACAACTTTTGCCTAGCAAAGTTTTGGTGCTCTGCGAAAGACGTTTTGTCTCAGCGAATGACAGACAGTATAAAGTTGGATGGAAGTAATTATTTTTTTGTTATTTCCTAGGGTCAGCACTTATCATTCAGCAGCATCCCGATGTCTCTCATAAGGACATTTACTATGATGCTGGGAGAGATTGACTTCGTTGGGACCTACGTTCAGCCATATTACCAATCTGCGACTAATACCATCCTGCCCTTCCCGATACCCACATTCCTGATGCTTGGCCTTTTTATGGTTCTGATGCCGATTCTGCTAATGAATTTGCTCATTGGTTTGGCCGTTGGCGATATCGAGAGTGTGAGGAGGAACGCACAGCTGAAGAGATTGGCTATGCAGGTACGGAACTTACAATATGTCTACATATAACTATCTACATATAAGTACCTATATGTAGATAGTTGGTTATTTTATAGACTGCAAATATTTTTTAACTTTTGTATATTTGGTTGAAAAAAAACTTCTTTATTTAGGTGGTACTTCATACTGAGTTGGAGCGTAAACTACCGGCATTCTTACTGGAAAAAGTGGATAAAAACGAGCTGATAGAATATCCGAATACCAACAAATGCAAACGTGGCTTCTTGGACTTCATCATCCGTAAATGGTTCAGTAATCCTTACTCCGATAACAGTACGTATTAATATTTGTACATTTTTTTTTTGTATAAATAGGACTATTCGTAATTTTATACGCGTTGTTGAAGGTTCTAGGAAACATATGCGTGTAAGCAATACTTAGACATATTAATTGTAATTTTTATACAAGTCTCCTTTCTCTTTCTACACATAGTGCTAATAATATGTGCCATGTGCCAAAGTGGTTTTTGCCTTTAATTTGTGCATTATTTACAGGCTAATACTTTACTATAGTCATTACACTTCTGTTGTGTTCATTTAAACAAATAACATTATAAAGAGATCGTTTGCCGTACAAACTTGATACTCTACAAAGTTCCGTATTATCTAGTTGTTCCTGTGGATCTGGTACTGGAGAAGGAAGAAAACCAGCTTCACGAAGAGATGGCCAAGTTAAAGTATCATCTCCGAGATGTCACCTTGGTGTTGGATCAGCAATACGTGCTGCTACGTCTGATTGTGCAGGTCAGTAATAGCTGATTAAGAACCTACTTAAAAAAAACCTTTGTGTGTCCTCAAACAGTAATCTTCGTGTCGAAGTGTGTTTTAAAAATATCTAGGCAAGGATGGAGGTCCTAATCTCTGCTCATGGTGGTATGCAGGTCAATGCATTTTCACAGCGAGAAAAAAAGGTAAGGATGGATAAGGTTGTGGTGATAAATGGGTGACAAATATTGAAAGTCTCAGTATAAAGTTTAAATATTGGAAAACATAAGTTCATAGGGTGTCACGTAAACTAAGGGCCATGGCACACACGATACTTTTAGATATGATATCGCGCGTATATCACAATATTTTGTGATATCTTTGACTGTTTTTAATAGGTACATCCAAACCAATAGACCATTTCAACATTTTAGTTAGCATTTTCATTTATTTAAATTGGAAAATCATATTACGATCGCAATCGCGGTTCAAACAACAGAGTCTTTGGCGGGCAGCGGCATCTTTGGTTGATAGTAATGACTACCAACCAATGCGATCTCCAACGACAAGGAGAGCCTCCAACGAGAGTGAGGACACAGTATACCAGTCAATTGGATCTCCAACGAATGAAGAGGCAGAGTACCAATCGGTGCAAACTACACCGACAAGAACACCTGTGTCCGGTACTACGACGACCGCGCAGGTGCATGCTCCCGGGCTCCCGCCCCGTCCATCTCCTGCGCCCTCCAGCGCACCCCGCCCCGCGCCCGAGACCGCACCCCTCCACACACGGAGAGGGTCACGTGAGTATCCGTATTCAGATGCGGTATTGTATCACTTATTTTCAGATAAATGTCATCATCAGTAGATAGTTCACGTAGCTTTTGTATAATACTAGTAGTACCCCAACTCCTGTATGTTCATTTATTGATGTTACCTCCTAGATACGTGTTTTTAACTCAGTTTCTAACCGACACGGAAAGTAGTCTTGATGATTGCGTCTAATATAATTATTATTGCATAATCACATATATTGATTTAATTTGAAAACATAGGTAAAACGGTTCAAAATCACTATAATCTAAAGCTTTTTGAACGCAGTTAGTAGCTAAGAGTGATGAATTCAATCTGAGATCGAATAAAATATATCGCTAAAACGCAATAGAATAGCGGAATCCAACATTTAATTCTATACGCTAAGTCATCTCAATAATGCAGAAAGATTAATCATGAAAACGATGCAGTTGTAAAGTTGCTAAAATTAACGTGTCTGCTAAGGCCCTTGGTATTTAGCTTTGGAGAAGAGTTTAAGTAAATCCTCGTATGTAGATTAATGTAGGCACAGGTGTCTTGGAATGTACAAATATATATGTATTTAGGGTATCCAGAACTATGCATGCAGTTATCATTTACTTAACTATTATTGTCCACATCCGTATCATTGTAATCGTTTTATAGAAAATGGAAATAAGGACCGAAGCCGACGACGTCGACGAGGGTGTTGCTGTTGGCGATCTTCGCGTAGTACGTCGGTGGAATACGCCCCGGCTCCGGCAGCGCCTGCGCTCGCTCCGCACCAGTAGGATCGTCTGATGCCCGTACCGACCAAGCTCGTTCATGAATGTCACCTTAGACACCATTTACGAGTAAAAAGTCAGTTCGAGAAAAAACATTTTACGTCTCAGAGATGAACGTCTATTTGGTTTTTTGAACAACAAGTTTTTTTACAGTGCTTAGATATTTGTTTCAATTGTTTCATTCACTGTTCAGTTATAATATTTCAATCAGGTGCATTGTGCCAATTGAATTTAAAACTATATGCCAAATTTAAGAAAATAGTTAGATAAAATTAACTTTAGTTAAAAGCGTCAGAAATGTTGTTTTGGGCAATACCATCATGAGCCCATTGAGCCAGCCTTCCCACGCTTATGTCGGTTGATCATGGCAAAATTTGTCTCTATAACGCTCTCCTCAACAGCGTGTGAGTTGCCACTTTCCGTCCGTACCATACTGACACTTACATAACCGACAACAGCGTACGGGACCGGCCGGCTAGCCAGTTGGTCCTGGGAGACGGCGTACTCGTAGACGGAACCCGCGTTCTCGCAAATCGAATAGTTGCCTTGTTTGAACTTGCTGAAGGTGCGAGAGGCCCACTCAGCTAGGTGTCCTCTAGCGTGCGACTTAGACAATCCGCATCCGCGGTGCGCTGTCAGTGTACGTTCTGAGTGACGGGGCAAGTTCGAACTAGACAAGTATTTGGTTAGAGGTGACAGATTGCGTATGCGCGGTACGCCGTCTCGCAGGACCAACTGTGAGCGCATTGCGGGTGCTGATTGCAGAGCTGAGAACACCCTTATGGCTGTTCTTACCAGCACGCTGTCACATATGATATCACGTATGTCTACGTGTGACCGCGCCGGAATTTCTAAAACACCTTGAAGTTTCGCTGCGATTCCCGCCATATCGCGCCGTCACTCAGAACCTATATCTCGCCCAGGACGTATCGTACACTGAGTCCTGGAACTTTCGGTTGACTATCCACTCTTTTAGTCAACTGAACAATAGCCAAATACGATTAGCGTACTATATTTTCAATCAAATTATATTTATATATTAAAATCTTAAATAAATTTACTTATATCATTAAAATGAGAAAATCCAAAAATAAATACTACAAAATATTTATAATATTCAAGAGATATTTATTATAAAAAGTTTATATTTTATGTATGGAATGATTGAGTATTTATATATTTATAGATATTAGTATATTGATTTTTAAATCTTATGAAAAGAGTGAAACAATATGTATTGTATATTTTTTTACATAAATATTACGTGTATTAGTATGAATAATTTAAAAACGGTTATTGAACTTAAAGCGCTGAGTCTACAGTAAACTTTGTTTTCACATTTGTTCGATTCTCTTCATAGAATCGATGTCTCTTACCAGTAAAGTCCACTATACGTCTGTCTGGCTATAAAGAACTTCACCTGTTCTTAACTAACCAAATTTTAGGGTTCACTTGCGTGAAGACACGCGTTTTGAGAATTCCTCTGAAATAAGAATTTCAAATTAAACAATTCATATTTGATTGAAAACCTAATTTAGACTTGGTCTCTTTTGAGTTTATTGATCGTGTTTTAAATTAAATATTTATTATATTGAATGAATGTCAGTTGCTGTTTGTTCCTGGCGGTAACTGAAATAAGTATATATTATCTTATAATATTAAGTTACTCACATTAAAAGGTACATTAGTCTTGAGATCTTGCAACTATTTATTTCATGCACTAAGATAATTTTAAGGGTTATTTATCTAAGTATTAAGTCATTTTTTATTGAATTACACATAATGATCGAGTATCTTACGAATTTATGTTTGTATCCAACCTTTATAGTCAAAATATAAAATCACATTGTCGAAATATTATTGTTTTAAACAGTTGTTCGAAAAGTATTATAGTTTAAGATTTTTAGTAAGTAGGAGTGTTCCATTTTAGATCTAAGGTGTGTTACGCGAGTAAAATGATTCTCAATCTTTTATCTCGCGTTTGGTAGGATTAAGGTTTTAGTCAGTAATTTTGAATCTTCTTCTTAGATTTATTTTTTGTTCGAAAAGTATTATAGTTTAAGATTTTTAGTAAGTAGGAGTGTTCCATTTTAGATCTAAGGTGTGTTACGCGAGTAAAATGATTCTCAATCTTTTATCTCGCGTTTGGTAGGATTAAGGTTTTAGTCAGTAATTTTGAATCTTCTTCTTAGATTTAGTTATAGGTACGTCACAATAGTGTGATATGATGCCATTACCGATACCTTTGTCAATAGTTAAAACTGAATTGTAACTGTACATTCGATGCTATGCAGCTTTATAATTCACATATTCTGTGAATCTAGATCGAGGAACGATTCTTTTACATTATAAATGGTCATTACGTCCATTTATAAAATTATTTACAAATATTGTAACTGCGCTTACAAAATGGGTTCTGTTTTCTAAATTAATCAAAATTTTTAATGTTATCACACGATACTCACTCGGTCTGCCCTGAAGGATTGGAGTATTTACCATTTTGTAGGATTTTTAGGGGTCGGTTTTGTTCCCATTATGCTTTCTTTGCACATTAATTATTTATAGCAGTTTTTACGAGGCCTGGTAATCTGATAATCGAAACGGTGAATACTCCTGCAAATGGTCAAGAGCCTCCCGGCCTACCTAACCTTCCGGCACTCACTTGTGACTGTCGTCTGGGCGATTTTCGTGTGCGTGTGGCTCACAATCGCGAATTTCGTCCATTTCCAATTGAGTTAAGGCAGTTTTTCCATTCTTGTAACAGTTTTTACTTTTATCACCAAATGTTTTGTTATTCAAAGCTAATAGAGTTTGTATCTCGATCTCTCATACGCATTTGTGCGTAATTATACAAAATTGTTACCAAATAAAACCATGTATGACGTGCCTATTTAGAAAATAAAGTTAGGGAAGTATGAAATTGTTTTTTATTTCACCTCACTAACATAAGGACATTATAGGTAGGTAGACACATACGTTCAATAAGCAATCAAATTACATATACACATTCAAATATTGAAACCTGTTTTATCACTTGACAGACATAATTACTTACATTTTTCGATTGATTGATATCTTTTCATAATACTTACTTTTAAAACTCATCTTTCGAATGAAATATCCGAATTAAATAACTCAATTTATATATAAAAGTATTGAACCAATCTTGAATTATTTATTTTCATAAGGATTAATACCAAGACTCAAATAAAGACTGTTTTTCTAGCGGCATGCAGTAAAACAATTAATTTTTAAAATAATATACATAACACTTATTGTGGCAAAACTATAAAAGTTAGACATATGCCATTGCGACTTTTTTGTTTATAGATAACTAGCTGTGCCCCGCGGTTTCACCGGCATAGTTCGCAATCCCATGGGAATTTCGGGATACAACATAGCCTATGTTCTTTCCCGGATCCTAAGCTACCCCTGTACAAAATTTCAAATCAATCGGTTCAGTAGTTTAGCCGTGAAAAGGTAACAGACAGACAGACAGACAGACAGACAGAGTTACTTTCGCATTTATAATATTAGTAGGGATGATGTGTTCTACAAAGTTGTAGTAGGTACATTATTTTATTCTATCATCAATAGTTTTTGCAGCGCACGCGATGTAAAGAATATTTAGAGTAATTTTTTTTACACAATGGGTTACATTATTGAAGTTTTAGAGAGGACATTTTCTGATATTTCTAAGATAACTTAGTTACCAGAAATAAAACTTGTACAAGTCTTGAAATAACCGAACTAATGGGACAAATGATATTGAAATAGGATACTTCTTATATATATTTTTTGGATCAATAGAAATAGGAACTTAACGGGAAAACCACGGAGAGAGATAACTTTCATCTCGATTAGGTTCCGAAAAAGTTAAAGAGAGGAGTAAAATCAGCCGGTAAAGCTTTATAAATGTTTTGTAAGAGATTTGATGAAGATATTTCAGCTGCTAAAATTATATTATACACTAGTTCCGCCCAGCGGTTTCACCCACAATCCTCCAATGTGTTGGTAAAAACATGTATTATCTCTTATTTTGAATTCCAAATTTCATTTAAATCAGTTCAGTAGTTTTTGCGTGACCGAGAAACAAACATCCATCCATCCGTCCTCCTTACGTTTGTAATAGGATGTTAGGATAAATGAAAGCCATGAGCAGAATCAAGACGTTTTACTTAGCACAAACAACACAACCATTCCATTTAAAATATAAAAAGGTAATTTCAATATTAAAAAGTCGATACTAATAAATAAATTAGGCCGTAAAAACACAACGAAACACCGAAAAACATGACGACACTCGTTATTATAAACATGTTTTGTCTCACAAAATACAATGGAACTAGCAACGTGTATTTTACTGTCTCGAAGAAATTTCCCCTCATCATGCTTGTTTTTGAAAAATCGGAAACTGGATTCTCAATATCATCTCCTAGAACAATAGGAGTTTCTGATAGTGGTTTCAACACGTCAATTAGTTCCTCTAAAATCTTAGGTTTTAACTTTGATAAGGATGAGAGATTATTAGAAGGTCCAGCCGTGAATAATTTTGATTGATTCTCTTTGATTGAACTTATTTTTTGCATAATTTTATCAATACTCTTGTTTCTAATCAAACTGCACTGGAGACCCTCGTGAACGGTGGACTTCACTACTTCAGGTGTTTTCTCCTCCATCATAAAATCGCCACTCATTTCCACATCTTGATGCCGAACAGTTTTCACCGGAGTCAAATTAGCAAACGATTTATTTATTTCTTTAATAATCTTGTCGGGAATAGACTCTTCAATCTTTTTAACTGCCGCATCAAGAGCCACAGCAAACTTGTCCCATATCTCTGCAAAACTGGTAGGATGAACAGCTTCTACAGCGCATTTGGTTTCTATTGTTTCTTTTTCTTTTATTAGTGATCCAATATTAACCAAATTGGGCAAGCAAAACTTATTGCCGACAATAGCTTCATTTCTGTCCTTCGTAGACTTTTGAAGAACGTTTGGCATCATGTTGTGTATATTATTAGTTTCACATGCACCATTTATATTCACATTATTTTGAAAACAGTTAGGAACTGGGACGGTCTTATTGTGATTACTAGAGCTAGCTGATGTGGAAATAACAGGTGCTTTATTAAGGTTTATCACAGTATCAAAAATATTTTTAGTTCCATTAACTTCTTTATGAGGAAGTTTAATTTTTTCGTATGCCCCAAGACGATTAACATCAAAACTGTCGTATGTGTCAGGAAATGTTTCGGTTGAATCTTTATATTTATTGAACTCGGAGCTGGTCTTAGACATAAAAAATGTTTCACTATCAGTATCTTCAGAGATGGACTGTTTGTTGACCAATGTTGCATCAGATAAATTGTCTTCTTCTGAAAGAGGAGAAGAAACTAAATAGGTAGAATCATGTTTTAAGAATGGCTTGCTTGTCAATAATTGATTCTCTAACAATTGATCATGGTAGGTGTCGTCTTTTCCATTTCCTTTGACTTTATTGAAAGCTACTGCAACAGCTACATTGACTATATCATTTTTGTACGGTAGTACATTTTTTGATGCTATTTCTATGACTGAGTTGATTGTCTCAACACTACATTCGTCATCAACATCAGACGACGTACTACCTTTATGACACAAAATATAGGAATTACTAGTCAATGACTTTCTCTGTAGTAATGGAAATGACGCAATGCGACGGCTGGATGTATCACCGAATTTACTGAATTTATAGATAGATCCCTGGTCGGACCCAATAAATAAATTCGTATTTTTCAACACATTTTTAACTTCACAATCGATTTTTCCAACTTGGTTTTTCCGAAATTTTTTTGTTGGCTTGTATTTGAAATTAATATTTTTAACATTTTTTATCCTTTTTACTTTTGATTTGCCAGACAATTTACTCCCACTATAAATTGCAGATTGTTTTTTATATATTATTTTTGGTGCAACTACATTTGAATTTTGATCTTCTGGTTGGTATTCGTTTTGAACCTGTTGATTATCTTCAACACTATTTTCAATAATATCTTCATTATTTTCAATAGTATCTGTACTGTCGTCGTCTACTAAATCTTTACTTTCTTTGACTTCAGGCTCACTTTCAGCGCTGCTTTCATAAAAATGAATCATTTTATCTTGAGACTCAGTGTCGCCAGTTTGCTTAAGAGTCGTATTTGAATCGTAAATTTCTTCATTAATACTTTTAGAAACATTAATTTTCGAAGAACTGGATTTAGGTATTACTTCTCTTATTTCATTTAGAATTGTACAAGCTTTTTCACGGGATTCTATTTCATCGTTTTCTTCAAATATTTCAGAGGAATCGTTAGCTTGATATTTGTGTTCATTGTCTATCAATTTGAGAGAGTTGGTTGGTGATATGGAGTTGGTACTCTCCTGCGGACTGCGTTTGTTACAAATCATTTGCTGTGCAGTCACTAAATCATCGTATGTCTCTCGGAGAGCAAATCCAACTACATACGATGTTTTGTATTTAATTTCCTTGTTTAACGGTTTTTCTTGGACAGTTTGCGCCATTACGTATGAATTTATATTACTGAAATAAAAAACAATTTATTGTTTTATTTAAAGAAGAAAAAATATTTAAATTTTATTTGTTATGTTCGTAGCTTAGAATAATAACGCTCGCTCAAAAATTAAAATGTTGATAAAAAGAGATTCTAGAGGTTCAAGTTTATAACAATACATTATAAAAGTAACCACGCAATCCGATGATCACGTCTACTCCTCCTCGTTCTTATAAAATATCTTTACACTGCAGTGTAAATAATTCTCTCTCTCACAGAGATGATATTAGAATACCTATATTATAACATAACATAACATAAAATAATCATTCACTTCATCATTCTCATTATATTAGTAGCTGACCCCTAAGTTCGTAACTATAACACATCATCTTTAGATATTTTACTTTAGTGATTATATTATGTCTTTCTAGGTCTACGTGTAAGTATAAAATCTGTAAATGAACTTTCAAGGGAAAAACTACAAGTTACTGACCTCTGAATAACAATTTGCTGTGATAGAAAATATTCATACTTTTGATATCTCACAACTTGTATTTATTAATTTTTAAAATAATTTCACATTTATATCAATTTAAATTAAAACACCCAACGTTTAAAATATTTTTAAATAATTTCTTTGATCAAAGACATTTTGACATTTTGTTTCTGAAGTTTTCATAGAAAAAAAATTAAAAGACTACAGAGAAAAGAGGTTAACAATTCTTAAATAGTATTATTCAAGTTTTTGTTGTGGTATGTTTACAAATTAAAAAGACAATTATTTTTCAACAAAAATAGCAAATCATTATTAAAATTATTGTGTCACTGCTGCTACCTAGGGCATGAGTTCCAAAGCTCATTTTCAACCACATATTACGAGTAATACATTCCCTACGATGGAAAACAACGAGCAAACACAAATATATTTTTGGAGTATTTATATAATATTGACACAAAATTAGGTTCAAAATAAAATCATTTCTATTCATATCAATTCACATTCACGCACAATATTTAACTACATAATGTACTCTATTTAAATAGGTGTAAAAAGTTAATAGACTACAACGTTATTATTACATAAGCGGATGTGAAAATGTAAACGCATGTGACAAGGTTTAAATAATAATATTATTGCGACAAAATTACATGCAATAGCTAATAGTATTGAGTACCTAATTTTATTTAGATAATCTACTTTCTACTGAAACCGTAGAATTGAAAAATGTGTTTGGTGATAGAAAAAGTAAGTATATCCTTTAAGTGACTGTAACTTTTACTGGCAAGCGTAAAGCAGAACCAGGCTATGCTAAGTTAGATGGCGAAGCACGCAGGCTGATGCAGAGTTGGAGATGACGGTTGATTAAAACGAAAATCGTCATTAACATAAAGGAATAAGTATTTCAAAATAATTAGTTTACAACTGTTTGTCTAACATATCATAATCATTCACTACATCATCTTATTATACTACTTAACTGACCCCTAACTAAGTTCGAGACTTGTATCTAAGGTATCAGAAACGGACACACTTGTTCACTCACACACCCAGACCGAGATATAAATTTGTGGTTCACACAAATGTTCACCCCGCACAGGAATCGAACTAATAATCTAACAACATAATATAAAAGGTTAACTAAGGTCTAGGAGCCGTAGAGCATAGACCTTCACCGATCTGATAACCTGATGAAACTTACTTTTTATATATATTTAACAATATATAAATAAGACTCCGTTACGTTTAGTGTATTCGTAAAAATTACTCTATCGCATTAGGTGCAACCTATAAAGAAGTAAGTGTATGAAAGTACAGTCACGGAATGAAAAGGTTCGTCACCTTAGAGTCGGTTTTCACTTGCACTTGTATGGCAAGAAACAATTATGCCAACATACCAGTGTAAGAAACAGTGATGCTAACATTTAAATAAATAGAATGACGTTTGCTATCGAATAAGGTTTTGTTTGATTTTTTTATCCTTTTTTTAAACACTGCCTTGTGCGCGCGGCATATAAAAAGGGAGAATCCTGGTCGTGATCCTTATTCTATGTAAAAACCTCTTTGATATTTTGCAATGATGACATTTACCGATTGACAATAGTTTTAACAGAAATAATAATGGCAGGTTGAACCAACAAGAAGGTTTTAGTTTATCAAAAATCTTGTTGACAAGATATTTATCCTGTCAAACAACACTGATCTGAATAATTTTTAACTTTATTATCGAGCAGTAGAACATTATTTTCCCTAACCCGAGTCTATTCTGTACCATAGTTTCAAAAGGTAATATGTTTTCGCGACACATTAAACGAATCAATTTGAAAATTGACGAACCTTTTCATTCCGAGACTGTACATAAATAAGTAAATAAAAAAACAAGCCACTGTCATATCATATCATACTCATATCTATCTATTGTTAAAACTAATTAAGTATATAAAAAGTAAATTTTATTTGGTTATCAGATCGGTCAATATCTATGTTCTATAGCTACTACTAGGAAATACGACCTTTTATACAAGTTATAACAGTCATGTTTACTGATATCGTCTTCCTAAGTACCTACTACATATTGGCATATTTGTATAGAAACACATTGTTGCAAAAGCCTATAGTATAAAGTTAGTTCTCGTAGAATTCCGCGGAGCATTTCTGAAACAATGATACCTATTACGAGTATACAACAACAGAGCCACCACTACGCACGCCGGGTAAAGTAATTACTAGAATTAATTGTACACGGCGTGATGTCTCCACTTCACGGTCCCTTTGTTTAGATTAGTTCAGTTGGAAACTACTAGATGGCGCTGTTAATAATTTTAAAGTTTTAAAGTAATTATTAGTTCAGTTGGAAACTACTAGATGGCGCTGTTAATAATTTTAAAGTTTTAAAGTAATTTTAGACAAATATATTTTGTAGTATCATAGGAAAATAAAGTATCATTGTTTTAAGACCCTAAACTCGATAATTGACGGTTTTTGTACTTTTTGATCTAGTCATATTATATGAAAAGCGTATTTTATAAACATGCTTTTAGGTAATAATTAAAGGAAATATTGTCATCTAAAAAATACTCAGAGAAAAACAATATTATACAGAAAACTTAAAAAATATATCAAGAAAACTGAACATATGTTTTCTGAATTTCACTTTTAGCATTAACTTCCATGCCTTCGGATTCTAGTAATTCGACCAATTTAGCACTAAAAATTAAACAAACTTAAAGTCCAGATCCTTATTAAGGAAATACTCATTGGAAAATTAAATTGTTATTATAATTATTATTGAAATCGAAAAAAATATAAAGTTAGAATTTGTAAAAATCACACTCAAGAAAATCGTAATTTACGTTGATAAATGATGCTCAAAACGTTATTAAAATTACCTCAAATAATAAAAGAATATTTTCAACAACAATTATACTAAAAAAAAATCTCTAAAACAAATTGTCTTTTTTTCTACAAATATTTTAAAATCATCATAAAACTACTATAAAATCGGACGCACGAAACAATTCAAATCAGTCTGCCGCGAGGCTTTTTAGAGAGAGGACGTATCGCTCCTACCGAGCGTTTGACCTTTGCGGCGCGTACGAATTTTATGCGATAACTCATCAACATGTTTTGATACTCGATAATAATTTTTGTTTTATAAATTGAATTATACCAGTATAATTATAACAGTACTGTACTCCATATATACGGCAGACTTACCAGAAACAGCGGATGTCATAACAGCGACCTATGCGGATGACACTGCATGCCTTTCAAGTGATGTAGACCCAAAAAAGGCTTCTACTAGACTGCAGGTCCAACTAGACAAAGTAGAAATGTGGTTGCAAAAATGGAGAATTAAATCGAACGTAACCAAATCAACCCAAGTAACATTTACCCTCCGGAAAGGAGACTGCGAACCTGTCAGCATGGGTGGCAGTACACTACCAACCAGCAACACTGTAAAATATCTTGGCCTGCATCTGGACAGAAGACTCACCTGGCAAAACCACATCAAGGCAAAAAGAACGGAAGCAAACCTGCAACTCAGAGGTCTCTCCTGGCTACTAGGACGACAGTCTCGTCTCTCACTCAGCAACAAACTGCTGGTTTACAAGGCAATCATAAAACCAATCTGGACCTATGGCATAGAGCTCTGGGGATCAGCTAGCAACTCCAACCTGGAGATACTACAAAGATTTCAGAACATCGCTCTGAGAACAGTTTCCAGTGCACATTGGTTTGTAAGAAACTCGGAAATCCACGAGTACCTCGAGATGCCAACAGTCAAAGAAGAAGTTAACAACTACTGCACAAAATATAAGGAAAGACTCAACAAACACACTAACGTCTTGGCTAAAAATCTACTGAATGATGAAAACACAATAAAACGCCTTAAGAGATGGAATATCCTCTCGCTTGACCAGAGGAACTGAGAAAAGTTCATCAACAGTAAATAGGGCAACTTAATGGAGCTGCTCCTAAATCTCTCCCCCCCAGAACACATCTGATTATGGCTGATGAGCCGATGGCAGATATAAATTGAGGAGAAAATACAAAAAAAAAAAAAAAAAAAAAATTGAATTATTTATTAAAAAAAAATATTAACATTTATGATAACAAATAATGTTTTAGAAATAATGAGCAATAAAACAACATTATTTTAAACCGACTTCCAAAAAGGAGGAGGTTCTCAATTCGGCCGGTATGTTTTTTTTTATGAATATGTTCAACGATATCTCCGTCAATTCTGTACCGATTACTAAAATTCTTTTTTTATTCAAAAGAATGGACTTGCCGTTTGGTCCCATGTCAAGGAAACCAGGATCTAATGATGGCATTCTAGAGAAATTGAGAGGAACTTTAGAAAATCGTAGGGCGATTAGTGCATTTGTTAAGTTTTTCGTTAATTATCTTAAAGCATTATAATTAAATGAAGGTTTGAAGTCGATCTGATGATGCACCTGGAAGATAGTCGAGGGAACTCTTCAACGACTAACAGCAGTTACCTCGTGTTTGGGCTTGATTAATTTGTATCGATGAGAACTTTACAACCAGATAGGTTGTGACACTCAAAAGTAAAAAAAAACCGACTTCAAAAACTGAAAAGTATAAAATAACAAATATTTAATTTAATACACCTCTTATGCGATGCTAATTAATACCTTTGTGTGTATGTTACCTATTGATAAGTGTGAAGTCGGTGCCAAGCCTTAAAGAAATAAAACTATTAGAAAAATAAACTACAAAACTATAATTCGAGACGACCGTTAACGAACGTTTGCCCGCTTGGGTTGGTCGCATTTTTATTTTATTTATGTGCTACATCGCATAAGAGGTATTACATTAAATATTTGTTATTTTATACTTTTTAGTTTTTGAAGTCGGTTTTTTTTTTAACAAAAACGGAAACGAAATAATTTAGAAAGTCCTGCTTTTAGCGCTAAAAGGTTGTCCCGATAATATATGTTGTACATATACAGAGAATGCATTTTTCAAGTAGGCGTGGTAGACGATATTCGAAACTATATGGAAAGGAATATCGAAAATTGCTGGCGATTTTAATAAAAACTAAAACTGCAATTAGTATATGAAAAATCAATACCATTATGGCAAAAAATACATTATTCACAAGTAAGTTATAGACTTTTTTTTACTCGTATGTTGCTTTGTTTTTAAAAAGTTTCGTTACTTACCAAAAAAAAATCATGTCTTATTTTAAAAACAAAAAACTAAGTATTTGTTTTATTCATTATTCCTTGTTGTGAATAATGGAATATCGAATCGAAAGGTATTACGTAAATTATATCTAATCATATACTACCTACTATGAATCGTAAAAAAAATATACTCGTATTTTTACTTTTGTCAATAACTTTTACACAATTTATAATTTCCAATGGATCAAAACCATTCGGCCGGAGTATTCAGAGCGAGCGCGCCGTCACCACATAGACAGTGTGCATGCGGACACGCGTGCGCGTCTGTGTGAGTGAAAATTTGAGTTGTCGCGCGGCAGATCACGGCTCGCGCTCAAGAACAAAAGGACTCATGAAATACAATACTACGTATAAATAAACTTATTTATCACCAAAATTTATAGGAATCAAATATTTCGGTTATTATAGGGGTTGTAGGCTTTGTCTCAAAGAGATTTTTCAATTTACAACATTTGAAGAGTGTGTTTGCTTGATTCAACGCTCTTATCACAGATTCTACTGTCCCGAAACATCTGTACGAAAATTCTGTTGGTGCTGGATCCTATTTGTTAACTAAGATATTAGTTACATCACGCTACAATCAATAGGAATGGAACTAACGTCACATCATAATATAAAAAACTAACGCTGTCACATCATAATATAAAAAGTCGCTTTCTGCTGTCTGTCTGTCCCTTTGTATGATTAGATCTATAAAACTACGCAACAGATTTTGATGAAATTTTCAAATAAATAGAGTGATTCAAGAGGCAAGTTTATATGGTGATGAGTTTCTACGGGTTTGATTTTTACGCGGATAAAACCGAGGGACACAGTTACTTAGATATAAATGTTTGTTTGTTCAACAAAACAACACAAACTTTTTAATATGAAACGTTCCGTGCTGGTTGTGATAGTGTTAAACGAACGTTAAATTATCACCATTGCATTGTGTTCGGTATAATGGGTGAAAATATCATTGTTAGTTCTTCCTTTTACCATATTATAAATAAAACTGGCCCGTTAATACATGGCTTAATACCACTACAACTCGTGGAAGACATACTGACTGACGACAGTAAAAGAAATACGAAATAACTATTGAATTAACTTGTGTTTTTTAAACATACCTTTACTGCAAAATTAACTTCAATTGAAAATAGAACTACTATCAGTGAAACAATTTAAAAAGATAAATTTAATTAAAAAAAATTGCAAAGTACAAGTTCGTTAGAAAAGGAAGAAAACATGAAGTTATTTTTAATAATATTTGTGATCCCCAAACTGTCAATAGCATACGATGACGTGGAGAAAGCGACCGGTAATAGAATATCAAAGAAATGGAACTACTTTGGGAATGCGAAGATTCAGAACACTCAGAACTCAAAAATATGGCCTCCAGGGCCAAAGGAAAGTCGATGTAATTATACATTATTTTAATACTTCTTTTTGATATTAAACCTTCCGTGATATTGAATTAAAATTTAATACCGTAATTAGTTTAGCGAATGTTAAATAACTAAGATTGACTTGCAATTTATGTACTTACCTCGAATTTATTTCTTTGTCTTAAGAACTACTATTCATTAATTTGCACTAAAGTTTTATTTAGTTACTAGCAGCGCCCCGCGATTTCACCCGCGTAGTTCCCGTTCTCGTGGGAATTTCGGGATAAAAAGTATCCTTTGTTCTTTCCCGGACCATAAGCTACCCCTGTACCAAATTTCAAGTCAATCGGTTCAGTAGTTTAGCCGTGAAAAGGTAACAGACAGACAGACAGATAGAGTTACTTTCGCATTTATAATATTAGTAGGGATCTTCTTCGTCTTAATTGTCTAAAATCTCTTGGGAATTTTAGGATAAGTACATAAAATATACTTTCTTATACCTATTCGTAAGAAGTACGTGTGTACTTCTCTTAATGTTCGGTTGCGAAGCTAAAACATTAAAGCGTAACAAATAAACTCACTTCCGAATTCTATACTATCATAGGTACGTGGTTCCACCCGCATTAATCCCAAGCCCATGGAAATTTTGAGATAATTATATGTAGTCAGTTCCGAGCACGGAAGAAAGAACTCACTCGTGGTATCGAGCCAAAGGATTTTTTTTAACCGATCCTAACGAAACTTGGCACACATTTTCCTTCATATCAAAGATTTTGTCTAGAGCTCTTTTCAATCGGAGGAAAGATTCGAAAAGGGGGGAGGTAGATTGAAAATTAGTTATTATAGTTATATGCGGAGTCTACTGATCACAGGACCACTATAATCATACTTTCATGTTTTAGTTTTATCACTATTCACGGTGGTGACGTTTCCAAACGGCGCATGCGCGGCTGCATCAGGCGACAACGGTACCTGTATGACTGCGCGGGAGTGCACCGCCCGCTCGGGCTCTGCCAACGGATACTGCGCTAATGGATTTGGACTTTGTTGTGTTTGTAAGTCATTTGTTTAGAGATATCATCTATGAATTTATCATACGTAATTGTCATACATCATCTAAGACCTAATCACCATTCAGGGTAGGCTCGAGCCCCTCTATGGAGACTGATAAGAGCTGACAATGATAATGATGATACGTAATCTACTTTCATCAATACTCAGTCTCCAAGTTTGAGTCCCGTGTAAAGCGATGCATGTTTGCTGTTTTCTAAACATGGCTACAGTGTAAGATCACCAACAGTCATTGGCAAGTGTGGTGATTACGCACAAACGTCTTTACTAAGTATATCTTCTTCTTCTTCTTCTTTGCGTATCGACTCAAATTTGTGAGGACCAAAACTCGGCCACCAATATAGCACTATATTATAATCTGTAAGAAAGTGGCCTTTGTGGTAAAAAGAAATACTTTCATTACGTTTTTCTATAATATACAGACATTCAGACAAAAGTCTTAATAACCCACTTTTTCCTATAAAACAATATAAATTGCAGTTATGACATCATGTGGTAGTGAAACATCAGAAAATGGTACATATTTTGTTAATTCTGGTTTCCCATCGTATTACGACGGAAGTGGATCGTGTGAGCTGACCATCACCAAGTCACATCCAGATGTTTGTCAAATCAGGTATGTTTAGCTACTATCCTTAACCTTACTCGTTCAACAATTGATTTATTATATTTCCGTTCCCGTAGGAATATGGGGATAAAATAATGCTAAAAACCTTCCCACTGAATCACTCTATCTATTAAAACAAACTGCATCAAAATCCGGTGCGTAGTTTTTAAGATCTAAGCATACATAGGGACATAGGGACAGAGAAAGCGACTTTGTTTTATACTATGAACGAGTAGTGATAAGGTACAGTCTCGGAATGAAAAGGTTCGTCAATTTTCAAACAGATTCGTTTAATGTGTCGCGAAAACATATTACCTTTTGAAACTATGGTACAGAATAGACTCGGGTTAGGGAAAATAATGTTCTACTGCTCGATAATAAAGTTCAAATTTATTCAGATCGGTGTTGTTTGACAGGATAAATATCTTGTCAACAAGATTTTTGATAAACTAAAACCTTCTTGTTGGTTCAATCTGCCATTATTATTTCTGTTAAAACTATTGTCAATCGGTCAATGTCATCATTGCAAAATATCAAAGAGGTTTTTATATGCCGCGCGCACAAGGCAGTGTTTAAAAAAGGATAGAAAAATCAAGCAAAACCTTATTCGATAGCAAACGTCATTGTATTTATTTAAATGTTAGCATCACTGTTTCTTACACTTGTATGTTGGGATAATTGTTTCTTGCAATACTAGTGCAAGTGGAAACCAACTCTAAGGTGACGAACCTTTTCATTCCGTGACTGTACATACACTTTATGGAAAAACTACATACATTTAATATTTAAAATAATTATTTCAATGCATCTCTAGATGTGCAGAAAATTGTTAAAATATTTAATATAAAATCATTGTAGGCATTGTTTAAAAAGCTTGCCCCCAAAGCCTTTCTAGAAGCTACCTAACTACTTAAAGCAAAAGGTAAGCTAGCTTCAGTATACGTTAGAACATTGTTAAAACTAGCTAATATCTGCGTATGAATCCTATTTCCAAAGAATTTTCAAGAATGGTCTACAATTAAATAGTGAAAAAAGTACCTACTATCCAAATCAGTTCAGTTCTTCCGAATCAATTAATTGTTTAAATAACAAAACAGCCCGTTATATAATACACTAATTAGTATTAAATTTCGTAAATGGGAAAACATTTTCCTTCATAACAATATCCGAAAATAGACATGTTTGTGAAGACAAACAATAAGAAAATATTCTTGTAAAATAATATCATAATTAATATACTTATCAGTATTAGATTACCCAATTATTTCGAAAATCATTTTGATAAAAGCATTATCCTATTTATGACACATATCACACATCATAGATTGTTACAACGTAATAACGCGTATACATTACTTTCTCGAAACATGAAAAATACTTACTTATATCACTACATAGTATAAAACAAAGTTGCTTTCTCTGTCCCGATATATGCTTAGATCTTTAAAACTACGTAACGGATTTTGATGCGGTTTGTTTTAAAAGATAGAGTGATTCAGTGGGAAGGTTTTTAGTATATTTTTATCCCAATATTCCTACGGGAACCGGAACTATGCAGGTGAAACCGCGGGGCACAGCTAGTAGTCTTATAAAGCCTCTCCTTACAAGGCCATTATAGAGATGTTATAATCTATAATTTGGCTCCTTTGGCTATTTTGATTGGCAAAGGAATGCGACGAACAATAATGAGGCACACCTTAGTTCTAAATTACTTGAGTACATGGATCAATCTTAACTAGATCCCTAGCAGCAGTTTACATACTAAAAATAGTCCTAATGAAGCCGTGAAAAGAGATGCCAAAGAAATGGTAAACCCGATTAAAGAAATAAATAATGTTAAAGAAACGGCTCTTAATTTCAGCAGTGAACGGCGATACGGTTTTTTTTATTTGATGTAAATCTATTATGAAATATCTATAATCTACTTTTCCAGGTTAGATTTTGACAGGTTCACACTAGCAGGTCCTGAGCAAATGAATCACGTTTGCAATCAGGACCAGTTTATAGTGTCCGGTGGGAACCCAGTGCCTGCGATATGTGGCGTCAACCAAGGAAGTCACAGTATGTACCTCATTGGTATTTGGTTTATTTTCACTCGAATTCCATAGCGACGAAAAACCTTGAAACAATTAAAGTTCGTCAATTCAAATTAATAATTTCTAACATTTGTTCTTGAACGTTCAAATTGTTACGAACTTAAAAACGACTTTCGTTTTAAAAATAGTTTTTTAAACAAAACTTAGAACTTAGTATATTTAGTTTTTAAACTACGATTCATTTTACTGTACAGTTAAATATACATACCTTTATAATCTTAAAATAATATCCAAAAATAAACACTGAAAGACCTAAGTGTCTTTTAATAATTATATTTAATTATAAATGCACTTTACGCACAAACGCCTAAACTTAATCCGGAAAGCTTGTACCATAATAGATCACGAATAAAGTATATGTCCTTATTTTGTAAACACATAATTAAGTAGATTACAATCACCCAAACCAAGACGAACTTTTTCTTCTTAGCGTGTCGACTCTAAATAAAGAAAAATAAAAGAAATAATGATATTGCTTATTCATTTGCATTTAACAATATGGAGAAGACGAACTAACACGTTCATATACATACGCTTTTTTATAATCGCTAATATATATTTTAAATCACCATAATTCTGGGTAGGATCGAGTCCTTTGGTGAAAACATAGTACATGAGCTGATGATGATGATGATACTTAAAATAGATAGGTATAAATCAAGACAATCTAACATGTTCCTACACAAATGAGTCTTGAGCAAGAATCGATTCCGTAACCTTTTCATAGAAGCCAGAGCTACCAACTACGCCATTTTGTATGTAATTTCGTATTTTTATATTTATTTTGTTATTATTTGTTAAATTTCTGTGTTTTATGTAGTGTACATAGACGCTGGGATTGGGACTACGAATCCCGTGAAATTGACTTTCGTTACGAGCGGGAATTCGTATGAAAGGATGTGGAAGATCAAAGTCACGCAGATTCCGTGCAGTACCATATACAAAGGTTGGTTTAGCAATTTGTGCTCAATTTTTCTAACCATATTTACATTTAAGGTATTTTATTACTTTGCTACATATTTTGCGGCGTAATATAAATGGAAATCTCTTTTAATACATATATTTTCAGTTATTAAAAGCCTTGTTGTCCTCTATAACTTTATCACGTAAGGTTTTGATTGAAGTTACAAGTTTCACCGTCATTAATCCGACTAAAAACCTTTTCCATACATTAAATATTAGTAGCATATGAAACCCCAACCAAAATTAGACATTTCACAGACAGTATAAGACAAATATAAATTTTTATTTGATACGGATAGATAGATTTTGTCCCTCATACTTTTTTGTCACTTCTTCATCTTGACAATTAGAGCGTTGCTAAGAGGGAGGCCTAAGGCCACTCACCGGGTACTTTCAGCACAGTATAACTAGCAGCCGCTAACTTCATTAACTATTCCGTTTTTAGTATCCATCCAAAGGGCGGATGGCTCACTATTCGAGCGAAACTTAACCTGTGTTTAAAATACTTTTGATTTTGTCGTATATCTGTTTCTTTCTTTACCAGCTACTATCTCTTAAAACCTATAAAATAGTAGTCAGTTTTGGTATAAAATTGTATTCATAATTTCGTGTACCTACATTTATTATAATAATCGATATGATCATAAATATCTGACGGTTATGAACCCTTGACCGATCCAAACTAGAACAATGACGGCACTATAATTATTGGTATTGATGAATTATTTAATGTAATGTCAATGTTTCAGTTTTTTCGAAGCCTATCATTAGGTTTGTACGAGGAAATTGACAGAAATTAATGTTTTGTCGAATAAAATATCAATATATCGTAGCAAAATATAAATATAATAGCCGTGGGAGGTGGTTTGCGAGATTTTTGTAACTGTAGCTTCCCTTCAATATCAACTACGTTTTGCTAAATACTGAACTAATCTTAGTTCAGTTAGTTAATGATAATTAGCGGACAGAGTTACTTTACGTATTTATATTGTTTGTATAAGTAGGTAGATTTATTTCTAAATATCATTATTAATGACGCAATAAGTTAAGTGACTATGTTGGATGGAATTAGAAATGTTTCCATCATTATGTATTTAATAATTTATTTGTAACAAATGACGCGTCAACATTACATATTAAACATTAACATAAATATATTACGTGTACAATTCTTGTATGTATGTATACCAATTATAGACATGTACAACATTCACAAAGAGGTCACGATATAAAATTTAAAGAGAAAGGAAAATATAGATTATGTTAATAATAGGGTATTATCAGATTTTCTTCTTGATTTCTTTGAATTAAAGAAATGAATAGATTTGGCGTGGTTATAATTTTCTTTCATATATTCTAATAGTTTTCTTTTTCGTTAGAAAATGTAAAAACAAATATAGCCACGACAAAGTCCATTATTATATTTCTCTTTTTTATTAGCTGACGAAGGATGTCTTCAATACTACACTGGCGTGTCTGGCCAGCTCCGGTCTTTCAACTACGATCCCGCCTCAGGGAGACAGCTCAGCAACCAGGATTACGGGATCTGTGTGCGGATGGAGAGGAACTTCTGTGGTATCCAGTATACTGCTTGTCCTGATAATGGTATTCCTGCTTCTTTTTGTTAATCTAAATTTGTCTTAAGACTTGTATCTTACAGCAATACTCAGAATATCTTCTGTATCATAAGGAAAACTACGGACTAAATAAATTCCAATTTCTTCCAGTAAACAACCGCTCACGATCCTTCACATTATCCGGGAACAGTAACACTCCAGTCAACTCGATGACTGGCTCCGGAGCTGGCCCAAACAATTGCGCGAATGATTGGCTTCTTGTACCTTGCGCGGCCAATGTTGGCCGAATACAACCAAACCAAGCGCTTTGCACTGACAGAATATGTGGAGGCACCTTCTCGGCTGATCTTTCGATGCAGAATAGTCCTGTACTTAGTAAGTGTATTGGTATAGAATGTTTTTATCTCTCAGTCACCTAGAAAAATATTGTGTAAAAAAATATTCGCAGAAAATCTGCTTATGGGGAATTTCCATTGAAAAGAGAGGATCCTCCGACAAGATAGGTGTTATGTCGCCACATACTCTTCTTTTTACTTTTTTAAAGATATCTACACACCTGGCTGACGTAGTCAATATTTTGTCTCGCAAAGTCCTAGATTATATGCATGGTGAAAATATTGAACATGAAAAAAAAAAACATAGGATAAAACTGTCCAAAAAAATTAGAACGTAAACAACAACAATTTTCCTACAACTTTAGTACAAAGCAATCAAATAAATAGCTCTCAAGTTACAACGGAGAAATCTGGGAATATTAATTAGGAACAACAAACCAAACCAATATTAATTTCAATACTCTTTGAACTTTTGTAATGCAAACCTCTTCTAGGTCTTCAATTACCGATCAAAACGGAAAAGTGCTTTTATCAAGAAATCAAAGCGTTTCCCTAAACTTATTTGATCATGAAAACAATTATGGAAAACAACAACAATAAAGTTAATCTGGGTTTTCTTATTTATTGTTCATAAGATTATTACACAAAACATATATGGATGTTATTTATAGTTTAAGGATTTCAGTTTCACATATTTTAGACCTTCTAATTTACGTGCATTTTGTAATCTCATCGACCGCTGCTGGTTTGAATTACGTCAGATCGAAAAAAATACTATTTCTTGATCAATAACTTAATACAGAGCTTGTTAATGTGTAAAACTATCTGTGCAGCTATTTTATCAGCGTTCTCATAGAAAAACCATAGCCATAGTTATATTTTGACTAGCGGCGCCCCACGGTTTCACCCACGTAGTTCCCGTTCCCGTAGGAATATGGGGATAAAATCATGCTAAAAACCTTTTCATTGAATCACTCTATCTATTAAAATAAACCGCATCAAAATCCGTTGCGTAGTTTTAAAGATTTAAGCATACATAGGGACATAAGGACATAGGGACAGAGAAAGTGACTTTGTTTTACACTACGAGTATGTATTCCTATAACTAAAACATTTTTAACCGACTTCCAAAAAAACAGGAGGAGGTTCCCTATTCGACGTGTATATTTTTTTTTTTTTTTTTTGTGTGTTTGTTACGCGATTTCTTTGTAATCATGAATGGAGCATTTTAAAATTCTTGTTTCATTAGAAAGCGGATATTCGCGAAGTAGTCCCATGTCAAGGAAATCAGGATCTGATGATGGGATCCAGGAAAAATCAAGGAAAAACCCGCAACAATGTAGGCTGGGGTGTCGATTGACATTATTAAAAGTAAAACTACCTGTGACCCGTGGTTTTGCTCGCGATATTCTTGATACCATAAGAATTTCTGGATGAAATTTTTTTGGCTGTATTCTTTCGTATTTAAATCAAATGCTGTTCACAATTCATGGGTTTTAGATATAAAAATGTCCTGTTTTTTAATTCGTTAACACACACTGAATTAAACCCGAACCTACAACATTTTTTAAAAATGTTTTTTTATACTATTATAGGTACCTATCACACATATATCTTCAAAGCGTTCTCATAAAACTTTTCGTAAAAAAATATATTTAGATATTACAAACAAACACTGCACCAGATTAGATTGTATATATTATTTAAATTAATAAATAGACAGTATAAACGTCATCCTCTGTTTTCGTTTTTATTTTGACCTTGGTTAATTTTCTAAAAAGTTCTTATACCTTTGTGGTTATAAAGAAGTTTTGTAATAAAATGATGGTTTAATTGGGATGATGAAGTTAAAAAGAAGTAATAAAATGCAGGGTTGTGTTAGATTATGAATCATGAGTAACATCAGCTCATGGGACAGGATTCAAGCGGTACCCGTTGAGGTTGAACTGCTCGACACTTATAGAGCAGCGAAAAAATCCCTGCAAGAGGCTATTGCCCTCGCAACTCTCGCGGCAATCGTGGGAAACGACCTCTCCTTGCCAAATGTAGTCTCTGCTATGGTGAGCGAGGAGAGGTCTTGGATTGGAGTGTCCACCTTTCGTGAGGTCGTACTTTCGCAAAAAATAGCTGCGGAGAGAGAGCGCGAAGCCCTCTCCACTAATACTATACGCAGCAGAAGGTTGGGCAGACGGAAGCGGGACTACCACTTTGTCCTGCAACCGCCATACGCCCGACCTGCGGCAGTGATCCCCGGGGGGAGATCCACTGCCGCCATATAGGCCTCGAGGTGGCGCGCGGTACTTTCGGAAGGGGGTAACTCAACATCTGTCGCCTAGAGCTACATTCTAGCTCGGAGGAGAAACCCTTAACAGGGTAGAGGCGCTGCCCGGGATCGTAGTGGCGTGCAGCCGCGTTTCTCCCGGTTTCGGCCATAAGCGCAGAGGTGGCACACCAAGGGGTTTTAGTCGGTAAGCGCGTCGCCGCTCCATCTTTGCGGCGCGGAGTCCGACATACCCCGTCGTTCCCCTGGACAGAGGAAAGACGTAAAGTCTTCCTCCCACAAAAAAAGGATTCAAGTGATTCACGAGTCAAAAGCTCTTTTGGAGGAAAATTTAAGCGTCTTTTGTAGAAGGAAACTTGCTTCCCACTAAAAAATTTAAAATAAAATTAATTTAAAAAAATAAGAAACCGACTTCATCACTAAAAAGTAAGAAAATAATTTAAAATAAACGATATTATTAATACATATTTACAATTTATAATTAGTTACTTTTGAAGTCGGTGACAGCCAAAGCCTTCATTAATATTATAGGCGCGTCTCGTGCTATCTTATAAGGAAAAAAAACCATCCTGGGCTGGCACTGACTCCAAAAGTTACTTATTATAAATTGTAAATATGTATTAATAATATCGTTTATTTTAAATTATTTTCTTACTTTTTAGTGCTGAAGTCGGTTTCTTATTTTTTTTAATTAATTTTATTGTAACTCGGACACGATTTTTTACACTAATATATTAAGATGGATGGTTTATTACGATGGAAGTCTATTTGTAAAGCAACTACAATTGTTTAAATTAGTAACATTTCCCACTGAGTCATATGTAGTATGCGAATATAGATAAAGGCAAGGCAAACGAGGCAAGTGTCAACTGACTTGATCTATCCAGTTTTAAGAGGTACTGTCTCATTTCAATCTTCAGCAATTAAACTGTCCAATGACAAAACAAATGGGTTAATCAGTTAATTGTTTATTATTATACACGTGTATGAAACACTGTTCGAAATACGTACTATGATATTAGGTAGTCCTAACACGAACAAATTGTATTTACATGAATGTGTTTATGTATATTTGTATATACGAATATGTTCGTTCAGGTGAAATGATAAAATTATCTACTTATGATACCAAATTTGATTCAAATAAAAATTAAAATATATTATATACTTAACTCAAAGTCGACTGACTGGCTGACTGACTGGCATAATGATCTATCAACGCACAGCCCAAACCACTGGACGGATCGGGCTGAATAAGGCATGCACTTAGATGTTATGACGCAGGCATCCGCTAAGAGAGGATTCCCACGGGATTGTGATATACGCGGGTGAAACCGCGGGGCACAGCTAGTATATGTATATGAATGAATGTATGTGTAGTTTTTAGATACAGGCAATAAACCTCTTAGTTAGAAGTAAGTTGCTATAATAATATGGTAAAGTGCTTGAATATGATTATAAACATAAAGTACTTACCGCTAAGAAAAACGAAATAAAACCGTTCTTTTGACAAGATTAAAGGGCACATGATCAAGATACCACTAGATTCAGGCTAAGGTTTTATAAATAGACCTAAAAAGAAAGAAATTGAAAGAAATTTCTCGTTCCGTAGATAAAAGTATTCGTTTCATGTTCGGAGTACAAAGAGCGGAATCTCGCTTCGCAGTTTCTTTAGTTAAAAGTATTAATTCACATTTATTTTTCAGGTACCGTGAAACCTTTCAGGTTATGGTTCCACACTGATAACATTGAAGCCCCGATTGATGTTGGAAACAGAGGGTTCTGTCTCAATTATGTACAGCAACCATGTACTAATAACGTTATATAAGTTTTAATAAATAGTAGTTGTATAATATAACAATATTCACTGACTTTCTCGCGTAATTTCTTTCTATTTTAACTTTAAATTTACCGTTGCTTTGAATAAAAGAAACTAAAAAGAATTGTCTCGAAATTGATTAAGCCGTTTTCGAGTTATCTACATGCGTAATCACTAATTAATTATCCATCGCTACTGTCTTTGTCTTTCTCATATACTCATAAATGTACTCGTATACATAATATGACCTTTCTAGATAGATTCCATTTTCTATTTTTCATAAGCAAGACTACAAGAATTAGTTTTATGTATAAGAATATTCAAGGAAAAACTAAAATATTGTATTGGGTTTATATTGTATAAAATAAATTGGCGATTCGATTTCAAACCACTATCAAACTTTCAAATGATATGTTATTCTTTTAATCTCATACACAAATTCTCTATATTTTGACTGAATGTATGTAGTTAAAGAGTCAAGTACTGGAATATCACACAGTATTTAATGACTTTAGATTAGACCTTTATAAATCGTTTTATTTCTATACCTAACTAAGTTTAACTTTAATTGTAGACGTAATTAACTACTTAAATAAAATAAAGTTACAAGTTTCGAAGTTCTGTGTTTTATTTTACTATCTTTTGATTGATGATAGTATTTATTTTTATATTCAAAGCTGCTCAATTTTACCTATAAGTAACATTAATTATCGTTTGATAATTTCGTAATTGTGGCTGTACATTTCCTTTTAAGGCATAGTGTGACCTAAATCTTTTTGACATCCATTGTTAAAAGAACTTTTATACATTCGAAAGTCTAGTTGGAGAGGTCTAGTTGCGGAAAATTACCCGCTTAGTACAAGTGCATTCTAAATGCCTCTTTTACACACGTATTAGCAACGGCGGATCCAGGGGGTGGGTCATGGGGGTCATGACCCCCCCCTGAGCCGGTCCCAGGACTTAGGTGGACCACTAATTGAACATAATGATATTATTTATAAAAAAAATTGTCACCATACAGAGGCGCCAGGAGGTGGTCACATAGTCTTGGTCACGTCAAGAACTTATAATTTAATTTTGATAATATACCAGTTGTTTGGTAGAGGGTTAACCAAACGTGGTGAGCGTGTACCTGGGCCTATTTGGGAGATACACTTCGGCCAAAAATTTCCTTGTTGTTAAAATTAAAAAAATATCGCTAGAATTGTCAATTTTTTTTCGAAATTGCGTCTATTTATCCCTACAGCTTTTTTGAGCTGGTTTCCAGTCAAATTTTTTGATTGGTTATGGTCTCAGATATGACCTGGTCTGCTTACAGCATTTTCAGACCCCTACAAGGTCTAAATAATTTGTTAGAATTGGTCACACTTCTTTCTTTTCTTATCCGAACCTTTATTCCATATTTTACGTGAAGCGACTGCCATCATACCTTTACAACCCACTTTTTTGGTTAAACCAAATGTTAGACTTTTGAGGGCTCTAACTACCCGTAACGATTGTCGATGATGTTAGTGAGATGCTGTAGTGCAGAGATCAAATAATCAAATCATGCATGAATCTCTTTTAGTACGTAATCTAGGTAGAACATTTCGCCAGCATAGTAAAAAGAATGAAAAAAAACGCATGTGCCACACCACTGGATGTATTCTTAACCCTTTAAGGGATTGCCAGAGCGAAATCTTGATTTGGGAGCAATATCGTCCTGTCATTGAGATAGACCATTGTACTTGTTTTAAGACTAATTATTTTCTGACAAAATCACTACAGCATCTCAGTATCTTCAGAAGACCTCAGGAAAATCCAGATTTATTCATACTGTGGCGTATTTAAACCAAACTTGGAATTTGTTTTTAACGGAATTCTATTATTTTTCTTCTATTTCCACTTTACACCAAAATTTTTAACAAGTTCTATTGTAATACATGTAGTGTACCGTTGAAATAAGGAATAAACAGATACGTTTTTAAATTCTCGGTTCCACTTAGTTTTCGTTTTAATTGAGTTGAAAGATAGCATTAAGTGGTCATAACAAATTATTTAGAACTTGTAGGGGTCTGAAAATGCTGTGAGCAGGCCAGGTGATACCTGAGACTATGAGCGCAGTCCGATTTATGAAAACGTTACAAACGGTACCAACAGTGCACACGCGTGAACCAAATTGAAATGTGCGCTATGTGCACTGTTTGCGCGCTATCAAATAGGATTGTATGCGTACGTGTGCGCAAATGTCAAAATTAGAGTTTCGTATTTGGCATTTCGAATGTAAGATGCAGAAAATAGTTGTTGTAATTAGTAATTGATGAGAATGCAATATTTCATAAATATATTAAGTTTTAAGCCATTGTAAACTTACATGTTTAATAAAAACCTAAAACAAATCAAATTCTAAAACGTCAAATTTTGAGTTTGACCTTTGCGCACACACTGCACAATCTATTTTCCATGAGCAGCGTTTGCATGGCTTAATGACGTCACTGATGACGTCCCATTACTTTCGTTGGTGCGAATACGCTCAATTCGGTAAGCGCGCTATCGGTACCAAATGCGCGAAAAAGCGCATTTAGGACCGCACGGTATATAATCAATTAAAAAATAAAAAGCTATAGGGATAAAAGGTCGCAATTTGGAAAAAAATGTTAAAAATAATACAATTTTGACGATATTTTTTTAATTTTAACAACTAGGAAATTGTTGGCCAAAGTTTATCACCCAAATAGGCCTAGGTACACGCCCACCACATTTGGTTAACCCTCTACCAAACACCTGGTAAGTATATATATTGTTATCAATACTAAATTATAAGGTCTTACTCCTTGACCACAACTATATGACCCCCCCCTGGCGCGAAAGCTGGATCCGCCCTTGCGTATTAGTAGTAAAAGAAGCCTTTACTTTGCAGTGGAAACTTTCAAGCTAGCCTTTCAGTTATCTTTTTTCAATATAGGCTTACGTTTGACTGCAACCATAAATAAAGTTAACGCAAATAAATCCATATTCAACCAATAAACAAATTAATAAAAAATGTAGTTGATTATAATTACAATACCACCAACAACATAACATAATGATTCACTACATGATCTCATTATAGTAACTGACTCCTAACTAAGCTCAGAGCTTGTATCTAGGGTATCAGACACAACCAGACCAAGACAAGCCAACAAGCACACGTCATGAAACGAAAAATTTCTCAAAATATTTCAAAACAACTATTAATTTATTGGCTTGATATCCTTCAGTTCGTGATAGGCAAATAGAATATTATAGTTACTGTCATACTTCAGTGTTCCCACGACCCACGTCGATTGCTTGCTTTCATGCTGTGGTCAGTTGGTCAGTTGTTCGTGCCTTAGCATTTCATGTGGACGTTCGTTGATACAGAAAAAATATATTTGTATTAAAGTGGACAGAGTATGATGCTAGAAATGTCTAGCAGACAACACTTGTACCCGACCATTACTTCTAGTAAGTATTATTATTTAATTTTTAATTTTTTTTTGGGATTTTTTTCATATACAAATACAGACTTGGTTTTATATAGGCTTTTTACTAAATATTCTTATTTATTATTAAACAGGGTTTAATGAGACAGTTATTAAGAAACAAAAAATATGTTTAATTAGTATTTTAAATTATAGCATACCTATTCGTTTTTCTTTTACCGGTACTTAATTTATATATCCTGATTTCAATTAAATATAATAAATAAAGTATTGGCCGGTAACTTATAAAACAAATGAGAATTAATAACTTTCTTTCCAAATTTAAAATTTTGTATGAACTCAACATACCCAAATACGAGTATGTTAGCAATTCGTGGAAAACTAAGGACAGATTATTTGACATTGTGTTAATTGTTCTGAATAATATGAATATTAATTATGAGGGGAAGATTCATTGAACACAGCAATTAATGGAAGACGATTGCTCAATCTGCGATGTCACTAGTGGTTATTCAAAGTTGTTTACTTCTCCGGCTCACTGAATTCATCAGAATATTTTAAATAAACCTTTGTGACTTGTTTACTTAAAGAAATAAAGATAAAATCTTGATTCAAACGATTCGCCTTAGCCCTCTTTTTTAAGGATTCGTCCTCAAAAACATTGGATTATGGCCTCTATTTTTATTGTGTTAAAGTTCTTTCAATTTTTGTTTGGCTAAATTTTTATCTAGAAATATTTTTTTCAAAAGTTATTGAAAAGGTTTTTTATGTAAACCGCTTTGATCTTATTTTATGTTTAAAACTTAGACTTGAAATACTTCAAAGACATTTGCGTCGTAGTAGGCGAATAAAAATATAACATAGCGTTTATATTATAGCAACTAAACTAATACCCGAAAAGTCTAAAATATATTAAAAAGTGTTACAATTAGGGCCTATTTCACGACCTTCAAGTAAAGTTACTCATCAATTACAGTTAATTTTGTATCTTTCGTTCTTTATGTCTAGTCACAAAGACAAAACATGTGAGAAGGTACTCGGAACGTTACTTGAAGATGGTGAAATAGCTTGTAGTATTTTTACATGTGTAAGTACTGTTTGTTACTTTTTAGCCAACGACAATGCGGACAGCGAAAGTAAGACTTGTGGCAAAATATTGGTGATACTGTCCTGGGTGCTGGTGGTGCTCACCATGCCTTTCTCACTGTTCATATGCTTTAAAGTAAGTTTTAAATTACTGCAAATATATTTTCTTTGATGAAAAACTAGTTAGGATTTTTCTTGACATGAATCTCATAATATTAAAATTGTTAATAGTTAAGGCTTGCCCCCCCTAATTGCTTCACCCACTCAAAAACCGAAATTTGACAAGTTGCCGCCACTTGTCAAATTTCGGTTTCTGAGGGGGTGAAGCAGACGGGTGGCGGACGGAAGATCTAGTCTAGCCCCCTCCGCCCCGTGACTGCAATTGTGCAATTGTACAAACAGCGTTATCTCAAAATGATTATTGTCAGAATGTTTTGAATTATAAGGCCCGCCGCTAACTATGATGTTTTGTTGCCGTGACTTTTTATCACTATCACCTGCAGTCACCCAGTGCGCTATACTGAATCTTATCTAGGGTGTCAAATCGCCTTAATTTAATAAAATTAAAGCTTCAGCAGCCTACGAATATTATTTTCGGACAAGCCAATTGTTTCGTAGCTATTTCGTTGGAAGAAAAGATTTCATTTAAAAGAATTAACTTCAATGATTAACATTTCTTATTTGTTTGCGATTGCATTCAACATTTTGAGTACCTCGCTTAGCGAATTGACATTTATCAAAAAGTATTTATTTCGATTATTCTAGAATAAAACGCTTTCTAAATAAAATTATTAAGATATTTGACCTTTGACCATCTGGGAGGATATTATTATAATAAGGGAGTATTTCACGACCTTCAAGTAAAGTTAGTTTTGTCTTTTTCTTATTTTATATCAAGTGACAAAGACAAAACATGTGAGTACCCGGAACGTTACTTGAAGATGATGAAATAGGACCTATGTGTGTATTGACAGGTAGTTCAGGAGTATGAACGAGCGGTGATATTCAGGTTGGGACGCCTTCTATCTGGGGGAGCTAAAGGACCAGGTAATATATCCAGTTATTTAATGTAAAACACCAGTTATTTACTCTTTAGGAAAATTGACGCAGAAGAAAATTAAGAAACGTCAAACTATCTATAAGTTATAAACTTATCTTTACATAGACCAATTCACAAAATTATTTCACTAATGGAAAGCTGAAAGCTAATATTATTAGGTACTAAGTAACATAGGCTAAGGTTTAGCATGTTTTTTATGGGATTTCGGGCAAAACCACGACATATATTAGTCACTACATAGTAAAAAACAAAGTCGCTTTCTTTGTCCCTATGTCCTTATGTCCCCATGTCCCTATGTATGCTTAGATGTGGATGAAACCGCGGGGCGCCGCTATTATAATAAAAAGAAATAACTTTCATTAAATACGGAACCGCGAAATAATTAACTTAAGCGTATAATACTCAACCTGTCAAGGGAATTACGGACTTCGTCAAACTTCGTAATGTATGTAATTGAAAAACGCAGCTAAATAATTTAAATGGAAAATTTAACAATAACAAAATAATACGACTAATGAAGACATGACACTCGTGTGACACTCGTCAAGGATAGACTTTAGCACTTAAGACCTGACACATTAATTATTAACGTAAATTCGCTCCCGTCAACAAATAAATTTAGGGAACGAACACAGGTTTAGGTATTAGGCTAATGGAAATTTTATATTGAGCAACGTTATGGTAACTTTCCATTAGTGAAAAGTTTTGTTTAATTGAGCTAATTCATTTTATAAATTCAAAGTACAAATTTTTTCTCTTTATATTATTAGTATAGAGTAGGTACTATAGATAGATCTATATGTTGTCAATCTAAATAATATGATGATAGTATTGTTGATGGACGCGGTAGTATAAATAAAAATTTCGTCTTTTATATATAAGTACGTCATTTATTAAAGTAAATTTTGTGATACATTATCATATTTTGTTTCAATTTCATAAGGAAATACCTTGATCACGAGTAAAATCGCGATAAACTATTTATACTAAAATTAAGACGGAATTATTTAATAAGTATATTATTTTTCAGGTATCTTCTTCATATTGCCGTGCATTGATACTTACGCTCGCGTGGACTTGAGAACCCGAACATACGATGTACCACCACAAGAGGTACGATACGAAAATATCATTACTTTTTCTTAATTAGACAATAAATAAGACTACTAGTTAATATTTATAATAGGGGTAGATTAAAAGACCATTTAAAAACTCAAGATTATTTAAATAAGGGTCCATAAAAACTTATTTTTACGGTTAAGCCCCTTAAAAGTTTAACAGTTGGTTTAATTAAAACTCACATCAAAATTGACATCGCTTACCCTATAATTTGATACTACATCTGTCGGGCGAGCGATTATGTTTGCTATTTTCAAACATGCTCGGAGTTCGAGATCACCAACACGTGTTGGGCAAGCATGTTGATCATGATTATTCCCGTCGCTGTGCTTAGGAAAGTGTATGATTATGCCTATTCTTCCTTACTGTGGTAAGCCTCATTAATGAGACATTGCACTGCTTACTCTGCACTGGGACCTTGCAGACTGGCACTTTTATATTTGCAGGCCTACAGGTATCCTACTAATATTTAAAAGAGTTTGTGAGTGTGGATGTTTGTTCCTCTTTCACGCAAAATCTACTGAAAGTATTTTAATAAAATTTGGTGCAGATGTTTCTCATACCTAGGAATAATACATAGGATACTTTTTATTCCAAAATTCCCACGGGAAAATGATGATAGATAAGGTTCCACGCGGGTAAAACCGCGGGGCACAGCTAGTAGTACTATATTACTATTTTCAACGTTTTCTTTCCCAGGTCCTGACAAAAGACAGTGTAACCGTATCAGTAGACGCAGTAGTCTACTATCGAGTTCACAACGCTACAATATCCATAGCCAACGTGGAAAACGCTCATCACTCAACCAGACTCCTGGCCCAAACCACTCTCAGGAACACTATGGGAACAAGGCCCCTTCACGAGATCCTGAGTGAGAGGGAAACTATATCTGGGAACATGCAGATATCTCTAGATGAAGCTACTGAAGCCTGGGGGATTAAGGTGGAACGAGTTGAGGTGTAAGTTTATTTTCAATTCATTTCTTTCTACGGTACATTTTAGGGAATAAATAGAGCAGTTTTTTCTTTCCCATAAAATTGTATCTGTTTTCCGTTTCGTGTAAGTAGCGAATAGAATAGTCTTTACTTTACTATCAAATTATGGCAGAGCATTGCAAGTTTTTGTCATAAAATTTTTAATGTACCAAACCTTTGTCTAGTTTGTAATTGAGGTGGGATAGTCAAACTATGTTTAACGGCATATCAATAACTTAAGCTACTTTTATACCTCGACCAACCCAGAAAGCGATCAAAAATAATTAAAATTCTAAGCAATGTACAAACTCGTAATGACGGTCGATGAAGGTAATATTGATTCATTACTGTACCGACACTTGTGATGAACGCTTAAAATCATAACATAACATAACGTAATCATTCACTACATCATCTCATTATAGTAACTGACCCCTAACTAAGCTCGAAGCTTGTATCTAGGGTATCAGAAACTACGCACACACTCATTCAGACCGAGACAAACATTTGTGGTTCACACAAATATTCACCCCGCAGCACGGGAATCGAACCCGCAACCTTACGGACGGCAGTCCGTCATGGTGACCACTCTGCCATCGAGGTCGTCAAATCACAATTAAATAACTAAGTAATTTAAAAGAAGTGAACCAATACTCACAAATCAAACTTCCTTAAAAACTAAATAAGCTCTCGGTCACAAGGAATAAAACTTAAAGTATTAACGTTTTCGTATCGTTGACGAAGTTCAAAACTATAACTCACTAACAGCTTAAACAATCTATGAAATCAATCAAACCATAATACACATAACTAATGGCAGATATTATCGATCGTACAACACCTCTATTGTATTCAATACATAACTATAATTTGTTAAATTAACTTCAAATGACATACGGACACGACAAGTGTTAATAGCCTTGTTTAGTCAATCAATAGTTTTTAGTACTTATACGAGTAGAAATTAATTAAACATTTTCAATTAAATTTTGTATTAGAACTTGTTCACAAACATCGCTTAGGAAAGTTATGATTAAAATAAAAAGGTTTCCTATTCACACCAACATTTTTCTTCCTAAATATTTCAAATCACTTTATTCTATTTTGTTTGATTGCCATTTTTCTCCCTAAAAATAGTATTTGCCGATGTCTTGTCTGAGTAGAGAATTAAATAACTTTCGATAAATGAAATTAAAAGACACCGAGAAACAAAGGACAACATTTCGCTCGTATGTTTTTATTATCTGATTGAATGTTATTAGTGTTCAATTGGTTCAATGAGTGAGTTGATCTGTATCAATAAGTCCTATCTCAAAACTTTCCTTAGCTTCAATTCCAATACATTCAAGTACTTAGGATATTTATTGGTTCCTAATGTTTTTATGATGCAGAGAGTACTGAGCTACTACGTAATGTCTAGTCTAGTGCAAATGAGATAGTTGACTGATTGCAGATGCCTGTTGCTGTAGTATTTAATTAAATAAATTGTTAAACTTTTTATAGTTTACGTACTTATATACTTGCTATGTAACTTACTATGTATGTCGCTAAATGGTTGTCACGACATAATTGTTAAAATAGATTTTTTAATCCTTTCCCTTACTATAAGATTTATATTCATCTATTGTTTTTTAAATGAGTAAATTAATTTAATATACTTATGTAGATATTATAATGTGCAATGGTTTTTTAGCACCACAAACTCATACAACTTATGATACGGTAGCGGACAACTAGCATACTTTCCTCTTACTTAAACATGAAGCAAGTCAGTATTTAAGTGATTACATTTAAATATTACTGTTGTTGGAACACTCCTGTAATCGATTGGTGTAGTGACGTCATTGGTAGCTTGGGTTGGGCCGCTGACCATCTAGTAATAATTTCTTACAAGGTTTTGTATAACTAGTATCCTTGCCTATAATTTTACCCGCGTTAATGAACAAGTCTATGAGTATTTCGGGTTAAAAAGTGTTTTATATGTTAGTTTTAGTTGTAAATAAGTGTTTATTACGTAAGTGTGAAGAGTAACAAATATAGTTTAGTTAGGATAGATACATAAAAAGTAACATAACATGATTAAACCAAACAATTATATTGTGCGTATTACTTTTGTAATTTAAAAAGATTTTGTCAAGAATACGGTTGACGTCATCAAAGGATGAGAATTTATTTATGCGCATAATTTGTTTGTTTCTGGGTCGCGAAACATCTTGTCTATCCGATTTGAGTCATCGAACCTATTGAACTGTAAAGAAAGTGAGTGACATAAATACGTTCACTGAAGAAGAAATAGAGGCAAACATCATTATAGCACACCAGTCGTTCGACAAATCGATTCTACTGACCCTTCATTCAATATGACACTTATTTCTTACACCATAAAGTCATAGATTGCGTGGCCGTATTATAATAATGTTGACAATAAATTCATGAGAAATAGAACACTGGTTAACTCAACAAGGTAGTCCAAGTTTACTGGACCTGTATGGAAAATTTTATTTCTTATAGACATACTTTTTCTTATATTTGTTTCCATATGGACTCATTTTTTGTGCGAGCGTTATCTTAGCAAAGTTAAATAAATTGAACGTTTTAATAATCGTGAGCAAACTGAAACTAACTAATCGCATATGCAATTTGATAGAAGTATTATCGGCTAAGTGCGAGTCAGGCCATGCTCGTTGTGAGGTTCTTATAATGACATTACTGTAGCAGGGTGTGTGTTTTTTAACTTCCTTTTATTTTTCATTTTATGAAGTATGCTTTCTCTAAGGTTACGGACTTTATTAATGACCGGGATACCTGGCATAAAATTTCTGCATCCGCAACCTCAACATGCTATTTTTTGTTTATGTGTACTTAATTTTTTGACATACTTTTTTCTATAGTTATTGATCTTTCTTATTTAAGTATGCCTTTATTTTTTAAATAATTAAAATACAAATGTATCTTTAAACTATGGGCCTATTTCACCATCTTCAAGTATAGTTCCCAGTAGATACTCACAAGATTTTTTGTCACTTGATATAAAAAGTAAAAAAGAGACAAATCTAACTTTACTTGGTGAGTAACTTTACTTGAAGATCGTGAAATAGGCCCTTATTTTTAAGCTACATTTGTATTTTATTTAAAAAATAAATACCAGCCCGAGTTTCATGCCGATTCTTCTCGGCTGATGTAATTTCCAAATCGGTAATAGATTCACATTTGACGTTCATAATAGAAGGAACCGAAAAGGGGATTTTCGGGTTTACCCGAGCGTGACAGATTAACATACGGGGAATACCTTACACCTTGTTGAGTACCTCCGCTAAATATAAAAATTACTTATATCTAATTCCACATTCAGCATTTTTAACGCATGAAATTTTGACACGCTACATAGAGAATTTTGTTTTTTTGTCGAGTTTTAAAAAGAGGCCGAAAGTTTATACTCTCTAAGAGTGTTATACTCCTTATCACCATACTCTACAAAGTACAACATTAAGCGTCGTGCTATAAGTGCTTAATTGAAGAAATGATTCTTTGACTTTGACTCTTGATTTTTAATTTCTTAAAATAAAAATAAAAATTACAGTCGAATCAGTCGATTCACTAGTTTCAGAGGTTAGCGCGTTGAACCAAATAAACAACCATTCCAGCTTTATATTTTTAACTAACCGATCCGGCAGTTTAGTTACACATTCATACGAGTATAAAGAAAATTATAACATCAAAGATCAAATCATCACAATTCATAATTATTGCTGAAAGTTCGCTGACCGTCTGTCACCAGGCTGTATCTCAAGAACGGTGATAGCTAGATAGTTGAAAGTTTCACAGATGATGCATTTCTATAGCCGCTATAAAAACAAATAAAATAAATATTTAAGGGGCGCTCCCATACACCGTGTTTCCCATATAACGTGTTTATTTGTTTTTGGTACGGAACCCTTCGTGCGCGAGTCCGACTTGCACTTGACCGATTTGTTTTTCTTGATTCAACCATGAATTTAATTCGATAAAACATTCGAGGCTGATCCCCCCATGTAGGCATTCAATACTTATCAAAATTCAAGGACTTTTTATATTTTTTTTTTTTGTTTTTTTTTTGTTTAAAATGTAACTTTTGTTTGAAACACAACAGCAACTTCTACCAAAACGTCGAGGTGGGCCCGCCACGGAGTTGTGACTCGCGGGTGTCCATAGGAGAGGGCCGTTACTTACCATCAGGTGACACGATTCCCCATTTGCTCTTTTAAATATCCAATCAAAACAAATAATTTATTCTAAAATGTATATAATATAATTATCATCAAAATACAATTATTTTTGGTCTCACTGTTAAGGCTCAAACCCACCGAAGTACACGCACACGCTACGCATGAAAATGACGTCATTGATACATTCGTGACTGACTCGGCTATAGCTCAACGTAGCTGAGCTGCGTAGCCGTAGACCGTGGGCGTAGTGTGGGTGGCGGTGGGTTCTCGGTTTTATCCCTTTTTACATTTTGCATGCAATGTGAATTCTTATACCCCAGTTTCTTTCCGATTCTTCATGGCAGGCGTAATTTCTGAATCGGTGGTAGATTCATTACCAATGCATATAAATGCTTCTTTGAGTCCCTAACTAAATACAATACATGAAATGTTGTTTTGAAATAATATAAAGCCCCGCAGTGCTTTCTATTTTTCGATACCTTAGGAGTTTAGGAACAACAATCTTAGGTGCGATTCTTTGTTATAAGAAACGTCTGTATCAAACACTTTAGTCGGTCCAGAACTTCTCAATTATAATACCGACTTTGTTTTTCGTAGTCTATTTATTTAAAATTTGTTTTTTTTTATTTAAAGAAAATAATCTTATAATTTCTATATACAGGCCTAAACATTTTTTTCAAATCGGATATAGATAGATACAATATTAGCTCGTTCAAACCAACATAATAACAGATTATTATTGCTCGTGGCTTTATCTAATAACAATCAAAACAAAGCCAACTAAAGTTTTATTAAAACAAAACAACTATCTTTAGAAACGGTTATCTTTTTAAAGGGGTAGTTTTTATTATATGCTGAAAAACGTTAACAAAAGTCAAAGCTACGTCCCTGTTACACGATACAATCTCGGAAGCAACAAAATGAACAAAAAATACTTATTATCAAAATGAGTATGATCTCATATAAATATTGATAAGCAGCATCCACACCGGGCGATCCAACGCGCTCCGATCTCGCGCGGTGGACCGTCCGACGCCCCTGGACCCTGCTATTAAGCAATAAGTAACAATATGTATCTAAATTGAAATAATACAGAAGAAGATTTATTTAAAAAAACAAAATTTAATTTATTGTCATACAAAAAGTCTCAGGGACACAGTCTTGAAGGCCAGCTTTTGATAGACCCTCTTTCAATAAATCAGAAAAATAAATAAATAACAGTCATTTATTTTTAACTTAAAAAAGGTCTATCATTGTGTGTCCAAATACTTTCCCAGAAGGTACTATTGTAATGTTACTGTAAATGAAATTAAGCATGAAGGTATATCTATTTTTAGTTATCTATGTATCGATCATTTAACTTTTTTATAAGTAAATAAAACTGAATGAATATATTTTCTTCTTAATTAAGGTTTCATAATAAAATGTGTTTACTTTTGATATTGTGTCGTATTGTGGAAAACCTACCCACCGTATTTTATAAAGAACTTATCCAACATATTAGGATTTTAAGACATTTGTTTACATTTTAAAAGTTTAATAAACAAAATAAATTAATTAATGTTAATAGAAACACCAGAGAATAAAATAATTAAACAACGTTATTAGTACTTTGACATACGCATCTACGCATGCCCTTATACAAACAAACCTCTTGAAGGGCTTATTTATGGAGCACCTGTACCTATAAATTGCTTTCTGAACTTTAATAATCGATCATTCGAAATATGAAAATACATCATGAAATTATTAGATAAAATATGAGAGGTAAACAGTAAACACTAAATAAGATACCGGCTCAGACGCGCGAACGGTTCGAATCGCAGCGGACGCGGACAAAATGAATATACCATATATTGTTATTTTTTGTCTACTTATTTTTTATCTGTTACAAATACAACATAACGTGCTGTACATTAATCAACACAGCATGTTAAGGTCGAGAGTTTTTTAAATATTACGTATGGCCCCTTTTAAAGTCAGACGTGGACGCGTCATAGTTACTCCGGGATCTCGCCTCGCGACGGGATCCTCACCTCTGTGCAGACATCGGGGACCCTCTTTCAAAATATCTGATTTGTTTCTCTTACTCCAACAGCAAGGACGTCAGGCTCCCCGTACAGCTTCAAAGAGCGATGGCGGCCGAAGCCGAAGCTGCTCGCGAGGCCCGAGCCAAAGTCATCGCGGCCGAAGGAGAGCAGAAGGCTTCGCGGGCTCTTCGAGAAGCATCTGAAGTAATCGGCGACAGCCCCGCAGCACTTCAACTCCGATATTTACAAGTACATACTTCATAATAAATCAATAAATATTATAATCACAACGGCACGTGTAACAGAAAATTACTGAGAATTGCGTGGGTGGTGACCTGTAAAGTTGTTATTGTTTAAGAGGGTAGGATGATGCTAGCGGACAGATGAGCACATTATTTATGCACATATCAAGAGTTGGAAGGTGTCACTTCGATTTGGGGTGGAAATCAGCGAGGCTTAAATACAACCTACGTCTTTAGAATTGAATATTAATGAGTGTATGACGCATGTTGGCGCCACCTCGATTAAAATTGCGGTTGTCTTTGTTTTGATTACATTTATATAATTATTTTTGTATCTCAATTAATATCAACCACTGAGGTTCAGTCCCTACTTTCCTCTTCCTTTGTTCATAGATATCACGACAAAGCCTTTATTTTGTGTTCGCATTTTGTATACAATTTATAAAATTACGATAAAGGTAAACAATTTATAAAATTTAAGGTATTTGGAAAAGGAAAGATTTATTTACCCTTTCTTAAAATAATGTTAATATTTTTTCTTTCGCAGACCCTGAATACCATTTCGGCTGAGAAGAATTCGACAATAGTATTCCCGCTACCCATCGATCTGCTAACGTACTTCATAAAGGCAAGGGAAGAGAATGTATAATTCAATGACAACTCAAAATAAGTCAAATAATAATCGAACATATATTTAGTCATTCTGAATAACATATCTCAAAAGGATTACAACACAAAATAGCGAATTTTAGCGGTTCTTAATTTAATTTTACATTTATGTTTTATTTCAAAATGTTGCTTAAATCAATAGAAAATAGCCGTAACATATTAATCGAATTTCTTTTTATAATTTCCATTTTTACTATTACATAATATTGCATCACAAAAATACGCTATCACTCCTCCTGATTAGGCCAACGTTTAAGACTTTTAACTGTCAAGATAATTCACAATTTTGCTGTTGTAACCCTAAAGAGAACTACTAATAAGCACTTTTTTACAACTATAATAATGCAACGAGACCAATAAGTACAAAACTGAAGTATATTACATTCTAGTATCAATAGTTTACTTTATGTTATGTAATAAAAAATAAATTTAACATGTAACTACACATGTAACAACCTTTTGAATTAAATATCAACGTTTACGGATAATGTCGTTTAATTTATTCACTAGTCATTAGGTTTTCTTTCCCGTTGGTCTAAGACAATTTTAAATGGCAATCGTATTTACTATTTGTTGAAATAGGCATGACAGATAATTTTTAATGGAATTTCTTATTGGCAACACGAACATTTTTTAAGTTTGACTATAAACAATATAATTATTATACGATGGTGATACGAGTAGTATTGCCTATGATATAACAGTCCAATGGGAATTTCAGAATAAAAAAACACCTATGTGTTACCATTGATTATAAAGAATAACTGTACCAAACATTTAAGTCTTTTCAATAGTTTATAAGTAAGTACGTACCTAAAAGAATTCCAAACATACATCCATCAATAAGTTTCGCAATTAATATTAGTAAGATATAAGTACGTGAAATAGTAACAAACATTCCTCCTTCACTACCAACTTTCCCATTTAGATATAAAAATATTCTCAATGGTAAAAAGATGATAAAAAGATAAGATACAATTAATGGTTAATTGGTTACGTAGCATTCGTTTCGTAGAGGGCTGTACAAAAGTTGCTACTACGCCTACGCAAGTTACGTAGCAAACGTAGCAATGATTTCGTAGGCGGTATTCATACTTTGAAGGTTCTATGTACTTTGCCGGCACGTGCCTTTCCAATATAACAGTTTCCATAAATAGTTTCCACATATAGTTTTTCTTAAGGATTACCATAAATAGTTTCCAAATATACGTTTTCTATAGGAGTTTAGTAGAAACGGCCTTCCAGCTATAATTGGAATAATATAATATTTTTTGATGTCCCTCAAATCGTCCGTCCGTTCGACCGGCAATAATGTGGCCGATCAAGGTGAAAATATTTATAGGAAAAATCTACCTTTCAATTATTCAAATATATTTGTATTTATTTATAAACTAGCTCCGTCTCACGGTTTTATCCGCATAGTTCCTGATCCCATGGAAAAATAAAGTATATGTCCTTCCCCGGACCATAAGCTAACCCTGTACCAAATTTCAAGACAATCAGTTCACTAGTTTAGCCGTGAATAGGTACCAGACAGACAGATACTTTCGCATTTGACTTCAACGAAAAATCTAATCAATGTTTGAGATGAAAAACAAGTACCAAGAACGAAACTAAATTGCTTTTACTATTTACGTAAAGAAATAGAAAGTCCTTTGTTTTATTCCAATCGATATGAGTAAAAGTAAACAAACTCATCGATTGTAAGCTTCAAGGCAATAAACGATATTCTATGTATGTTGGTCTGTACGAGTTAACAAATTGATTTCCTTGCCCTTTGAATTTAAGCTCTAAATTATAGACATTAAAGTATATTTTAAAATGCATTTGAGGAACTTAAATTATTACCTCGTATTTAAAAGGTGTTATTACGTTGTGTGGTTCACATGCAATTCGATTAATTATAGTACCAACACTATATTGAAATGAACCATCGATGTTCTATTTTTAATCACTACATAGTATAAAACAAAGTCGTTGTCGCTGTCCAACTCTATATGCTTAAATCTTAAAAACTACTCAACGGATTTCGAGGCGGTTTTTTTAAATAGATAGAGTGTTTCAAGAGGAAAGTTTTAGCATTATTTTACTCCTGCAATGTCACGGAAGCGGGGACTACACGGATGAAACCGCAGGGCGATGCTAGTTACTAATATATTTTCTGTACTATTTACATTTTGTTAAATTGTGTAAGTACTTTTAGATGTAAGCTCGCGACAGCCCAGGGCCCTGATTCTCTAAATTATTCAGCTGTGACAATGCTACTCAAATGTCTTTGTTTTAATATCAATATTATGGCCGTTTTTTTGGCATTTGTTGTCATTTTGGTACTCCTTAGTGACAACTATTCCGCTGACTCAATGGCTCCATAAAACTTAGATGGTTGTCATGGAAACAGTATTCTGACGTTTATTTGTCAAAATTTTTATATGGAACAAAGACCACTGAGACACCATAGCCATATGAATGAATTTTAGCAGAATACCAAATTTCTGACACTCTCGTTATGGTGCCACAATATCACCATATTGTCTGATCAATAATGTCAAATTGCAGACTTAGGCCCCAGGTATAAACCTCAGTGGTTTTTTGGTGCTTATCAATAGTTGTAATGTAAATACTGTTTTGTTCTTTGATAATCTAGAGGCCGGAGAGAATCCTGGTCGTGATCCTTATTCTATAAAAATATATATATATTTCGTCCCTCTATCAGAACTGAAATAAAAACCTCAAATAAGTTGTTAGTCAGAGAAACCATTGCCTAATTTTGATAATATCACGAAAAATCAGCCTCGGGGGGTGCCAAATAGTAAAAAAGCCTGCCCTGCGGGTAATGTCATTAGCTTCCATACAATTTTGTTTACGCAAAAACCCAAACTGAATAGGCAATCAAATACTATCCCAAAGACACGTGTTATCAGCTAATATAAGTAATCTATTTCTTTTATATAATTTTGTTTACGAAAGAAAACATGAATAACATTAATCAAAATCTTATTTCTTTATAAGTAATCAAATTTCTTTACAAAGAACACGTGTTTTCATCTAATAAAAGTTACCTATTTATTTACTCTTAGTAAAGAGGTCGTGGTTATATTGAAATCACACAAAAGATCCAAACCGTCTGTCCTTTTCACAAGCTTACCTATTTACTTATTTTTAATTAATTAAATATGTTTCTTTTGAATGAATAAAAATGTAAACTCCGTAATGAAAGTATGTTTTAAATGATATTTCGTTCGTCATTGCTACGCTTAGATTGTTCAATTAATAAACTAGAATTATTAACTAAAAATACTGATAAACTGGGTCTTTGAAACAATTATCCCTACTAATATTATAAATACGAAAGTAACTTTGTCTGTCTGTTACCTTTTCACGGCTAAACTACTGAACCGATTGACTTGAAATTTGGAACAGGGGTAGCTTATGACCCGGGAAAGAACATAGGCTATGTTTTATCCCGAAATGCCCACGAGAACGGGAACTACGCGGGTGAAACCGCAAGACGCCGCTAGTTATATTATAAAGAGGAAAGGTTTGATTGTTTGTTTGTAACGAATAGGCTCCGAAACTAATGAACTGATTTTAAAATTATTTTACAAACGGAAAGCTAAAAATGTATCAGTGCGTGACATAGGCTATATTTTATCTCCGTATTCCCACGGGAACGGGAACTACGCGGGTGAAACCACGGGGCGCTGCTAGTAGTTACTATAAACATTAAATTCTTGTTAAAAAAAAAAAATGTAAATAAAAAACTATATCTAGTTGAGCATGTTGTGTCTTCTACAGAACTTACATTTGGATTTGTGGTGCTAATTAAATAAATTACTTACTATATTGACGGATTTTTTATAACAAGAAAAAATACTGAAAATATTGAATGAAGAAAAAATACTGGTACATATGTTAAGCAACCTTTCATTTCGATATTACTTCTCGATAATTAATAACTTGTACAAGACGTTGGAGGTCAGCTACTACTTAAATAAAGGAGTGGTCTTTTGCTTTTTGGCATCAAATATCTAATCAACTGATACCTCTTAATGAATTACTAGGAAAAATACTTACGTTAATGGTCAAGTAAAGTAAGTACTACCAATTAATTGGCAGAGTGGTATCTTGGTAATAAACTAATCAATATTAAGAAAGTAAAATAATAGACCAACTCGATCATAACTATAATAAACTATAGTACTAGAAATCATTTCATAACTCTAGAACTTCACTACATAGTATAAAACAAAGTCACTTCCGCTGTCTGTCCCTTTGTATGCTTAGATCTTTAAAACTACGCAACGGATTTTGATGCTATCTATATGCTTCTTTAATGGTTTTTAGTATAATTATATCCCTGCATACTCACGATATCAAGAACTACGCGAGCAAAACCGCGGGGCGTTGCTAGTAAACAATAAACAATTAAATATTGTTTTACATCATCACGGCGCCACAACTGTTACGCCTATTAAAATAGATTTGATTAAAGTGTCCAAAAGAAAATTTGAAGGGGGAAAAGTAATTAAGTGTCGTGAAGTCCATCATCTTTAAATTGCTCAACCCCAACTTAGGGGTGAGAAGTGTTGATGAGATTAAAGAGAGATTAAAAAGAGGGTTAGTTAATAGACCGGTCACTTGTTTTTATTTACTGAAAAGTAATGAAATATGTATTGTTTTACTCCCGTTCTCGGCTCACAGTGGTATGCTACTTTATGCATTTTCACAGCGCGGAAAAAGGTACTTATTGTACTCACAGGTGCAAAAGAACCTATTATAGTGTAAAAATCATAAATTGGATTTTATGATCGCCGCGTATTATACATGATACATATCTGACTCGTTTTTTTTTCTCAACCCACATCGTCCCTCTGCTGGGAAAAGGTCTCCCTCAAACATTACCAGCTCTCCCTATCTGACCTTACGAAAAAAGATTCCAATTTTATGTGATCACCACATGACACAAGATATGCACGTCATTAAGCAAGCGTTGTAATTTTTCCTCTATTTGTCCTTACTAAACTAATACCTAAAAGCCTCTTTGTTCTACTTACTACACTTCAAATTCTATGTACTACAACACATGCGAGTATAGGTAAGCTGACATGTGAAGACAAAAGAGCTGTTTGCGTCTATGTCTACCTACGTCATCCATTATCTAGGACAGAAAGCTCAGACGCAGAGTCCATATTGTTTCTCAGGTATCATGGGGTTTGCAACACCTTTGTGTAGGTAATACTATATCTAGCTTCTAGCTAGAACGTAACCGTAGGTCAACTTGGCACAATTGATTTTATGTGAGTGAATTTCGTGAGAGCAGACACACTGAAACAAACTGATTTAAGTACGTAAATCAATTATTTCAATATTATTTTTTAAATATATTTTTATTTATTAAGTAAACAAGTTCTTACATGCATATTTGTCTCAAAAAAAAAGTTTGTCTCGGTCTGGGTGTGTGTGTGCGTAGTTTCTGATACCCTAGATACAAGTCTCGAACTTAGTTAGGGGTCAGTTACTGTAATGAGATGATGTAGTGAATGATTACGTATATTTAATTGTTAAAAACATTATATAAAAAAAAACTTTAACTTAGACAAACACTCCGGTAAAATAGTTTTATTTCAGTTTATTTTAGTGACTCAATATTTTATTGTGAGCACACTCAACTTGATGAGGACGTAAAATAAAACAACATGTTCATTGAAAATAATATTTAATTAACTACAGCGTAAAAACAAAAGTAAGTACATATTAGTTTCTCATAGCTTATTAAAATTAAACATTTTAGGCGTAGCATAAACTAAGTATTATAACTTGTATTGGAACAAAAGAAACAGTTAACTAGTCTAAAACATAACTACTTAATAAATCCTAGCTTTAACTTAATTTTTATTTCAATATAAGTACCCACGAGTATCTCTAATAAATATCTTTATCTTATTTTTAGAGACTTTCTAACTTGAATACCTATCTAAAGCTATATTAATGAAATTTATTTAAAATTAAATTCCATAGACATAAATAATTCATATAGAAATTGTAACGTTATATTAGCTGCAAGGTTCTGCTGCTCAATATAATTATTATTATAGATGTTGAACGGGTAATGTACAATTACTAATATACATTAATATATGTACATACATATGTAATTCCCACATAAGTTTACACCGGCTTTTGTATCTTACTACCATTTATTTTAGCTCTATATAATTTACTTTGAATATTAGCCACACTCCCAGTTTTTGGTGGAATCCTATCATAAGGAGTCACAACATCGTAAAAATCATTCGTTTCAGAATCAATAATTTCTGTACTTTTCAATAGTAGCCCTAAATTTAATTTGAGCGACTCGGGAGGCGAATTAAATAGGAGGTAAATGTTGGCCTGGTTTATAATACGCAAAGAGAAATATTGGTTCAGTTTTAAGAACTTATTTCTTATTTCAAATCGTTTGAACTTTTGCTCCATTTTACTTTTTTGTTCTTTGGCAAAATTTTCTAACTCAATCGTCAACATGTCCAAATTGGGTGTAGGCTTATCCGCATTATATATCGAGTCTTTTTGTTCATGACTATGTTTGTTTTCATCATGGAGTAGTTCATCTATGCATGGAATGGGACTTTCTACGTATGTGTTGACGAAAACTTCTCTTGTTATGGGAGGATCGTTCAAAGTGTGCCATTTCCATCGGCCGGGCGGACCTATTTTACGATCAATTACGATTCCTTCTGTTTGATTGTATTTTAGCCTGTTAAAAAATTATATTGCATTAATTTATTTGCTTTTTGAAAATGACAAAATGTGATGTATAACTTCCTTACGTCCCATATAAAAAGTTGCCAATCAATAAAGAATGTAATTAAACGTAATTGAACCGATAAAGGTTGTAAATTTTTTTGTAATAATATCGTTAAATTCCTCTTATACTTTTAGCCAACATGTTTTATTTTGTGATCGCAAAAAACAACCCCATTGTTACTTGTCAGTCATTTACAGTAGAGGATTCTCCGATCAATTAAGTTTTAACATTTTACTTTGATTTGATTTCATAATTCGTAAAACATATTGAAAGGTATCTGAAAATATACATACATAATCTAATATATAAAATTCTCGTGTCACAGTTTTCGTTGCCATACTCCTCCGAAACGGCTTGACCGATTCTCATGAAATTTTGTGAGCATATTCAGTAGGTCTGAGAATCGGCCAACATCTATTTTTCATCCCGAAATTCCTACGGGAACGGGAACTACGCGTGTGAAACCGCGGGGCGCAGCTAGTATAATATAAGTCTGAGCAATAGCTCATACTCATACGTTGTTTGTATCTACCTACTTTCCAGCCTAAATGAAAATTGAATGTTCAAATCTGTTTTCACTTTAGCTGTGAGTAGCTAAGTTAGAGCATTCAAAACTATTCATCATGGAAAGTTTCCAACGTAATATATTTTCAGTATCTTGTTTTCGATTTCCACTAACATATCCATTGACACGGACTGTATAACATTATGTCGAGCTCGGGGAGACAATTTCTTAATGAGAATTTACGCCCCTCAAGTAGAAAGAGCGGTTTGACACCAATCATTTATAGGCCACTGAACAAACAAATTAATTTATGCGAACAATAATTACTTTGAAAATCTACATTGTTTACACTATTGAGACTTAGAGATATTCTCTAGATTCTAAGATATGTTTTGATCATTTTTATTTACTTTTCATACCATTATAAGTTTTGACCATTTTAACTGACTCAAAAAAGGAGGAAGTCTTCCTATGTTCGGCTGTATATATTTTTAATACAATTTATTACAAGTTTCGGACTACTTTAAAACGGTTTTAAAGAGGAGGTTCAAAGCTCGGTTGTATGTTTTTTAATACATTTTAGTGTATTTTACCTTAAAGGTTCTTTATATTTTCAGCTGTATGTTTTTTTAAATAAAATGTATTTTATATACCTTTCAGTACCATAATGATTGTAGACCACACCGTTCCCGAGATAATCGAAGCAGCCCAACACAGTAACGGGAATATTTTTTCCATTGTCTATTTCATCTGGAGAACTGTACACTATAATTCTTTTACTTGCATTGTCTTCTGTTAAAACAAGAAATGTTGAATATTTTTTCGTATCTAAATTTTTCGTGTAAAGTGATATTCTGAGAGCGGGATATTTCACTACCAAGTAGACCAAGTTTTCGGAAAATAGTTTTTGCATAAACTGCCATAAACTTAAATACTAAAAAAATGGCGTTGAAATAAAAAAAGAACTATCTAAATGAGAGGGACTAAAATAAAACGTTTAATACCTTCTGGTTTGTAATAATCCAAGGCAATTGCTCCGTTTTTATAAAACCACTTGCCGTTACCATTCGGATATATTTCTGCTAATATTTCACCGGTATCGTATAGTACGACACCTTCGTGCCTTTCAAACCAGTTGGTTCCTGGTTTTTGAGGTTCCATTTTGTAAATATTCATCTAAACAAATAGTGGATTTTTTGACTATCCTACATTATCCCTGGGTGTCTGGGTGTGTGTGTTAATGGGTGTGTGCGTAGTTTCTGATACCCTAGATACACGAACGAACTTAGTTTGGGGTCAGTTACTATAATGAGATGATGTAGTGAATGATTATGTTATGTTATATCCCACTGCTGGGCAAAGGTCTCCTCAGAACTCAACTACATAAATCTTTCTCAGACTTCGGCTTTACTGATCAAAAAATAGTGTAATAAGAAAATATTAATTGTATAGAATGTCGTATCGCCGTCTGGGTTGCGAAGGTCTCTGTCCACGTAAAGTACGGTCATTCAGTCAAATCTTGTTATACGTCGAAACATCGATCACCATTAAACATGAAGGAATAATCCGGAAGAAAAAAAATCCCTGGTGAAAATCTTCAGGCCGGCTTTGCTAATAGTCATTTTATAACTATTAAAATATCAAATAATTTTTACCATTTACTGGGCTTTTGTTCTGGGTATACTCGTATTACTGTGTGATGAATGTTTAAGTAAATACTCACCCTTCTCATAACTTTACTTGTTGGTAATACAGTCCATCCTTTTTTAATAAACTCTCTATCTGACAATCTATATTTGATCATACCTTTAAATGAAGTTTCCTAAAAGACAAAAAAAATAACGCTAATTTTCTTTCTAACGAAATACTTACGAAGAAACTTAAGGAGTAGATTGACTGATTTAGGATACTTTTTCAAGCAAAACCTAAAGGACTTTTGGGCAAGGTATTTGGGTACAGATTAGATACGGATCACAAACGTTTTAGGTTATGTAAAATCAAAGAAGAAAAACTGTTTTAATGTTTTTCTTTCTGTATATTTGACGACATCTTGTTCTAGTTCTAATTATTCGGCGTATTATTTGAACAATTGTTATTGAGTCACGAGTTATTCAACAGTAGGAATACATTTGTAAAAGTACCAACCGTTTTCATAAGGTCTGCCATTTTCTTAGGCGTTGATATTGGAGGTAACGAATTAGAAGGTTCAATTTCTTTTTCTGTTATATTTGCTTCAGAAGTCGCGTACACGTTGAATAGAAGAGGTTTCATTTCTTGAGATATCTTGGTGCTGGAATGACGGTAAGGAACTATAGCAGTACCTTCTATCATTTCCCTTTTCTCGGGTTCTGGTTGATCACACTCAAAGACACTGTCTGATTTTGATACCATATCATCAAAATTCTCTTGTATACGACGCTTCGGTTTACTTTTCAGTACTGGTAACGGTTCAACTTTAGCAAAAAGTTCTTTATGTGCCTTTTCCTTTTCAACTTTCTTAACCTGCTTTTCCTTCATTAGCTTTTTGAACATCGCGTCGACCGAGCCTACCCCAACACTTTTAGTAGACTTTTCTTTCTTTTCTTTGCCATCCTGGGAAACATCATCAGATTTTCCTTTTTTCCCTTCATCGCTTGCTTTTGATTTTTTGTCTTTTGATCCATCTTCTATAAAATGTGCTGACTTTACTTTTTTTTTTCTTTAATTTGCCTTTATCAGATATTTCTGATTTTCCTTCATCGCCTTCCTTTAATTTGTCTAATTCTGCAGCCGACTTTACCTTTCTTTTCTTTAATAAATCTTTGTTGCTTTTGGATGACCTTTCCTTACTTGAAGAGTCTGATCGCTTTTTCCCCAACCCAACATTCGAGGATATATTTTCCTTGTCCAGTTTACTTTCTTTCAAAGATGCATCAAACTGTATTTTAGTTGTTGAACTATCAGTTAAAATTTCTTTTTCATCATCTTCCTTGATGGATCTATCAGATATTTTAGGAAACTTTCCAAGTTTTCTTTCTCCGAAATGACGACAAATACAACTTTTCTTCGATTCCATCTGTATACTTAACCAACTACTTTCTGGAAATATTGTCGGTAAATTTTCAGAATCCGATTTTATTTTCGTTATTAAAGATTGGAGTTTATTCCTCGTTTCTGCCACATTTTCTCTGTTTAATGTATTGTCCCTGGGACTTGGGAATTCAGTAATATTTGGTTCATTTCTTTTTACAGGTGATTCTAGTTCCTTCAACAACTTTTCTAGTTCAGCTGTGGGAATACTTTGTTTGAAAAGGGGATGTTGGCATATATTTTCCGAATTCAATATACTCGTGAGTAACTCGTTCACCTTGGTTATCCACAACTTGTATCGCGCTTGCCTGTCTGCGTACTGTTTCATCCTCTTACATAGAAACTTGTTAACAATAGCTTCACATCTCTTGCATTTGCCAGCGGGATTAACGTTTTTACAAATCTCACATATACCACGAATTTCGTTATCTTTCATCTCATTTATATCATCAATCAGGTTTCGTACTGTATTTATAAGGAGTTTGCATTGATAACATTTTGTCCGATATTGTACTGGAAATAAAATTTAATAGTAATTTTATTAGATATCTACGAGTGTTTGCGTGCCGAATTCCGACGGAAAACGTTCAATGGTTTGAATAAACTGTGAGTTCATGTGTTAATGATCAGTCAGTCTGTAAAGGTTGCTTTATACTTACCTACTTATATACTTATGTCAAAACAGATTTATGAAATCGAATAACCTTATAAAGTGTATTATACTATTTATTACGTAAACATTATCTAAGAAAATACTTACGAAAATATCTAATTTAAGGCAGGTCGAATATTTCTGGGTGGAAAATTTACGAGGATAAAGCCTGATAGATCAAACACTATTGCGATGGCATATTACGTTGAGTATTTGAGATATTCGGGTTTAGTAATGGAAAATAATGTGAACACAAAGGTTGATTTTACGTACCTATCTCCTTGATATATTCAGGTCTTTGTAGCTTCCTTTCGCTGGTGTTGTGTAGGATATACGTTCTCCTTGTTGAAGGTGTTCTTTCACCCTATTTATTAATTTAGATTTATTTAATGTAATAATTGTTACTATAATCATCATCACTACTTGCTAAGTATAAAACAAAGTCCGCCTCCCACTGTCTGTCCCTATGCCTAGATAATTAAAACTATGCAACGGATTTTGATGCGGTTTTCTTTAATAGACAGGGATTCAAGGGAAAGGTTTTCAGTATAATTTTATCCCCGTATTCTCACGGGAGCGGGAACTACGCGGGTAAACCGCTATTTTATTATAATGTTAAACCCTACAAGTACAAACAAGCCCACAGTATTCCGGCGTAAAATTTTCTGATACATTTATTATAAGCCTCACTCATAAATGTCTAAATATTGATGCAATCACATTATAATCCTTTGTGAAAGCTTTCAATGTACACATATAGGGACAGAGCAGAGATCAGGAAGCGACTTTTTTTTTAATATACGACAACCAAAATGGTTGTCAATGGTCATGGTGTTAAATGAAGCCTGAGATAAAGTGTAGCGGGTTCGATTCCCAAGGTAAATATTTTTATTTTTTTATCTCAGTTTATTTATTATCTGTTTGAGTATACTTATAATGACTGTTTATGTCTGTGAAAGCTTCAGTGTATTATGTTTGGTAAATAACTCACAGTTTTTTCCTTATGAGCAAAAATTTGCAGACCAGAATCTTTGAGATCAGCTACTTGTTTGAAATCTTCAACAAAGGGTCCACGGCACACATTGCATTTCCGAACATCTCTATGAAAGACAATTATGATATTTATTTGAGATAAGAGTGTAAAGGGTTGGGGTTCTTTAACAATCATTTCGAACCCTTCTTAGATTGTCGGGCGTTAAACGTGTCAGTTTATGAATTAAATTCAAATGACAATGAATTTGTATACAATTAAAGGGTGATAGGTGATCTTTAGTAACCGCAAAAAAAAGGGTTAATAGACAATAGTAATAGTCGACGGATGCTGGACATGAAAACTTTTTGATGGACAATAGGTGTGGAATGGGGTAGTGTTTCTATTTATGTTTCTATAGATGCAACATAGATAAGTACTTATAAAGCGAGTATGGATTACAAAAAATGGTACGTTGTATTTATAAAATTGTATAAAGCGCCTGCTATAAAAATCATAGCAAAAAGTGTGACTGCGTTTATTACATTTCGATTGGTTTTGTTGTATCTCCTCGTCGTTGTTACAAGAAATAAAACTTAAATATACAGAATAGGTCGATCAAGTCATGATCATTATACTCGTAATTTGGGAGCTCTTTATGTCATGATCAATATAATTCAGGATTGTATGAATGTGTGCTTACTTAGATCTAATACTTTGTGTACCTAAGTGCTTAAATATAGTATAATCAACGCATCTGTGCAAGTGTGCATGTCCGGATGTTTTTTATGATGTAAGTATATTTTGTATACCTAAGTACTTAATGTTACCTACGTTATTGTTGTGCGTATAAAATTAACCACAATAAAATAAAATCTAACCGATTCTTGTTGTCACTCATGGTTCATTACAGTTATCCGCGAATTAGTCAAACAATGTAGGGTTCTATAATAAATGAATACAAATTTAAAACGCATAACTTGAGTGCGATAACAATTGGAATTATGTATTCATTCACACACAAAAGAACTCGTAAAAAAACTCTTGAATTGCTAGAGCAACATTTGTGTCATTTTGGCAGATTACCATCTTAATTTGTTTTTTTTTAATAAATTATTTTTAGACGAACACAATACAAATGACTATCCATGAAGGTATACGGTGGGTTCGTTTGGTGCTTTATAGGTGAACATCTGCTGAACCCTGATTTTAATCTCATTGACTCCGTGGCAAATAATTATTATCATAGATCTGTTCGTGTAATTCCTGCCCGGGACAGTTGTTATTAAGTTATTCTCTTTTTAAATACTTAAATATTTTTTGTATAGTTTCTACTATTGTAATAATTTACTATACAATAACAAAGGGGGCATAGATAAAAAGTTTTTTTATTCTTTCCAAACGAGAATGAAGTACAACAATGAAGCAAACAAGAGGACGATAGAAAAAAAAATTGACTTTGACAAATTTTGACATTGACAAACCCTAAAATTGAAATTATAGGCCAATGAGTCAGGCCAGGACAGGCTAGGCAGGCAGTTGTTGGCCTGCGTAGGTTAGAATCAAACTATTTTCAAATTTATTTTTTAATAAATTAATTGTACCAACTTAACATTTCTAAATGCGTATTTATCGAATAATAACGTTAACAAATCCGATTCTACAATGTAGCCGTTCTAGTCCAATGTTGAATAAGGGTTTTCAACAACCCTTACGAAATAGGTAAGTAAGTCAAAAATAACAATATTTTTTTCTACTACGTAATGTTTACCAATTTTTCATGATGTTGTGTAGGTTTGTTTTGTGGGAGTAATAAATAAGAGTAAAAATAAACAAGTGCTTCCTACTTGGCTATTTTTAGAACTAATAAACATGTTTTTGTTAATGAATGATGTACTTAGTTACATGGCCTATTCTTTACGAATATTAAAATTAACCTATTATTTATATTCTATGATAATTCGTTGGCTTTAAGCTGTAATAACGCGACTACATGTTATTTCCACATTTATACTAACACCTCCCATGAACGTGAAGGCAATAAATGATTTCAATTTAATTTATTTTACAGCTTAATTACGATAATACATAGCAAACACAACATAGCATTCAAGAAAGAAAAAGAAAAAATACGCACATACGTAGTAAGGCGATATATTGATTATGTTAAGAACTATACAAAGTTTTTGGAGGAACGTTTTCCGACTGCTATGAACATGTATAGAGTCTTCAGTGTTGGTATTAAAGAATTTCTTCAAGATTTAAAGAAATATATAACATTGAGAATCAAAGTCGTTAAAGACCAAGGCTTCTCGAACATGACAAGGAAAGACATTGAGTTGTTTCAGAGAATGCCCTCTGAAATGTTGAAAATTGCTCCCGTTTTGTTACTGTCTGCAATCCCTTTTGGAAATTATGTTATTTTTCCTTTAGCGTAAGTAAAATTAGTTGTTTATTTTACTTATAAACATATAACTCTAATTTCATTATATAAATAAAGAATAAGTATTGTATTTTTTCCTTTTTCATACACAAAAAAAACATGACTTTGTGAGGTTAGAGTGTTTCAACTTGCATTTAGATTTTAGACTATATTGTGTATATTGAAGACCCTTCATTCCCTATCCTATAACAATAATATTTGATACATTTTCTTGCAGATTTTGGAAACCAAAAACATTGCTATGTTCACATTTCTGGTCGATTCAACAAAAAGCTGAATTCTCAACACAAGATCTTAGTGATAGATTAAAGTACAATAAACCAGTGTTTAGAGCTTTACAGGCTAAAGTACAGTCTATAACAGATGATAATTTGAAGGATAATTTTAGAAAAATTGTAGCTTTTCTCGGGTCGGGTGTTCATCCGACCCCCGATCATGTATTGAACTGTAAAGAGTTATTCTCAAACGGAATATTCCAGTTGAATGACCTAACTTATACACATTTGGTGAGTTTTATTATTTATACTTCAAGTAACTGTACTTGTAGAGTAAGAAATTGCAGCGGACACACCATGTGGCTCATCTTGTGTAAATTTTTAGTTATATGCTCAAGATGATCTAATTTAATAGTCTATTCCTTCGTTATTTTCACATTATTTATTTAGTAACAGATTAGTTTTAAGCAACAAACTTTACAATTTCATATTTGTTTTAGGGTTATCTACTACGGATGCACGGTTTGAGAAAATCCATATTTAGATCAAACAAGTTGAAATACAGAGCATTTTTACTGTTGGAAATGGATAAAGCGATCATTCGGGAAGGTGGTCTTGATGTTCTCAACACGGAAGCATTACGAAATGCTTGTAGAATCAGAGGATTACATGACACGCATCTAACTAATAAAGACATGAAGGAATGGCTCACAAAATGGCTGACAGTTTCACAACAAGTCGACAAGTCCTCATACTCTCTAATACTACATTGTCCAATATTCTTTGCGTACAATCATCCACAGAATTGGGTTTTGATTTATTAGTATTACTATGATACCATGATTATACCTCATGTTTTGCGTTACTGAATGTAGTTCAATTGTGATCTTTTAACGTAGAGAAAAGAGAATACAGGTATGATTGGCAACATAAATTGATAAACATGTTCAATAAAAAAAATATTTTTTAACTTCCAAACATTTTTTTTTGTTTCTATTGTCGGTTAAATATATTTTGAGTCTATTATTTATAAAATGTATATGAATGTTTTAGTTGATTATGTTCGATAATCTTCCAATGTCAATTCTCTTTTCAAAGATCATGACTAACATTCTGTAATTCAAGCCGTTATTGAAGCACAGTTTCAAAAACATGTGCAATTATTATATTACATTTTGTCAAAGAAGCTATTTATATAAATGGCATTAAATACTTTGATAAATTTGCTTGTGATAGTAGTTTATTTGTTACTAATATAGTCGAATAATGCAATTATTGTTTTTAATAATGTATAAAGTATTTTTGTTTGTTTGTCCTAATCTTAATATTTTATGAGTGTGATACTTTTAGTGCCTACTGCAATTATTTGTTCCTCATTTAATTAAATTGCGAATTCGCCTTTTGCTGGTTGTTAAACATGTTATTTATTTAAGAAAATATTTTCTGACAAAAGTATTTTAGTATAAGTACCTATGTAATACATAATGTTGACATAATGAAAAATTTTATTGGAATAAATTTAAAATTAAAATTGTTGTTTTTTTTTATAGGTTTTCTAATTATTTTGTAAATTGGTATTTTATCTTTAAAATGATGAAGTCTTTTTTGATAGTTATGAATAGTTAATTCAAAATATTTGCTACATGAATTAATTATTATAGACTACAACAGAAAGATTATTTTAGAATGTTCTGTTATCATTAGCCACACTGGACAATCCAACGCGATCCGATCGCAGCAGCAACGACCGCGACCCAGCTATTCACACAGCCGGGCGGCGGTGGTCTAGGCCTACCTTAGAGGAAAGTCTATTTTTTAAAGAAAATCAAAGAAAATATCTGTCACTAATCAAAAGAAATATTGTCAGATTGAAAACTGAAATCATAAAAAAAACATGAGACTGTTAGCCGTTGTGACAGTTTATTTATAGTGCTCCAGGAATAAATTTTAATACATTGAATGAATTGTGATGCAAATTTTTAAAAAATGCAAACAAAATGTATGCTACGTTCTCTTTTGCATATCTTACTTGACGAGCGACATGGCAGAATCTAAGAAACCAATTGGCGGTCGACAGCAGGCGATTTGGCGCGTCGAATGTGAGCTGGCAGTGATTACAGACCCTGACTGCCCCGTAGATGGAGGATGGAGCCCGTGGAGCCCATGGACTAACTGTTACGGCACCTGCGATGATGTTGGACATCGGCAAAGAGTCAGGCATTGCATCAACCCTCCCCCATCACAAGACGGCCTCCCTTGCACTGGCCCTGACTACGAAACCGAACCCTGCTACGTGACAAACTGCTCGGTTCACGATTTCAGAAACATTGTCAAAGGCGATTCAGTCAGGACAGAAGCTTTACGCCAGTTAGCAGCCGTGCCGTCCATCATGGAAAGTTGCTTGCAAAGAGATTGCTCGTATGAAGCTATAGAGGAAGCCTTGGCCAAAGAGAATACTTGGCAAATAATACCTGAAGTGTTGTGGAATTCTTTGCTTTGTGTTAAACGTAATTTGGGTTGCCCGGAAGTTGGGGAATGGGGCCCGTGGGGCGCTTGGTCATCCTGTGGGGCACGATGCGGTTATGGATTGAAATGGAGACTGCGCCGGTGTGATACACCACCACCCTCGACTGCTCACCTGATTTGCGCTGGTACTCCATTACAAGCAGAAGAATGTCAGGGTGAGCAATGCGCTGTGGTCAGACGCGATGCGACCGGTACATGGGGAAACTGGGGAGAATGGTCTCCATGTTCTGAAAATTGTGGAACTGGAGTGAGGAGAAGAAAACGAAACTGTTACGAAATGACATCACCTAAACTGTTTGGTAGATGGGGTACTCATTGTCGTGGTCAACACGATCAGATGGAAGTATGTGAAAACAAGGAATGTTTGCTTGACGGCGGTTGGTCCGGATGGGGTGCATGGGGACCTTGTTCAGAAACATGTGGAACCGGCAAGCGCTCAAGATCTAGATCATGTACGCGGCCAGTTCCAGCAGGCAATGGAACTCCTTGTATAGGTCGGAAGACAGAAATGAGTTCCTGCAATTTAAGACCCTGCCGAGCGTTAAGTCATACAGTAGCCATATTCAATGGCGAGTCTTTTTTGCAATATAACATTGATAAAAGATCGGTTTTATTCCACTTTTACATTAGGTTCCTGCCTCTCTCACCACATGGGACGTTAGTGCGCCGAGGAAATATTTATAATCCTCTCATAAGACTTAGTTTACAAAAATGGCACCTTTGCTTGGATGCAAATGGCTTAGAACAAGTATGTTCTGTGCCAAGAATTTGTAGTCATACAGCAATCGATCCAGCTGTTTGGCACACTGCTTTGGTCACTGTTACCAGCGAAGCAGTATCCATGAGAATAGATGATGCACAGGCTTCTATTCGGGGCACATTTCATTGCGATCCCGATTTTCCTGATGCTAAAATGAATATATTTATAGGAGAAAGGCTACATGGTGAAATCCAAGAGATAATACTGAATTTTATTCCACTTTCCATGATTCTCGATCACCCACCGAAGAATAATACTTCATCCATCAGCCCCACTAAAGGATCGAATGTTATCTACGAATTAGCAAGTATCGAAGAAGCTTTTTTGTTACTTGACAATGGACATTACTTACGTTTACCGTGTTTCACCGATCAGACTACTTGGAAAGTATCATTAACCTTAAAACTAAAGCAAGAAACTGGCACCATTTTATTTTTTCAAGATTTAAGTTCTCATATGTGGCTCTTATTGTCAGTAGAAAACATGAGGTTAAAATTAAAATTATCCGTACTAAATATTAAATCTCAGAGTATAAGTACAATGGAAGTGCCACCAGATCAATGGTTTGACGTGACCTTGTTTAAGAAACCAGAGACCAACACATTCGAAGCCACCCTTAATGGCGGAGAACGTCTACATGTTACTTTCGAAGATGTTGAAACAATACATATACCCTTGAAACTGTGTGAGGACGAGTATTTTGTTGGAGATGTGCCATACGAAGTAAAAAGTCGCATTTCAGAAAATTTTGCACAGCTATCTGGAATATTAGCAGCAGTTAGCGTCAACAATGTTCTAATAAATATCCATGAAGTCAATATGGAAAGGTGGCATGACTACTCAACCCAGGTATCGTCGCGCACCGCCAGCATATCAGGTTACTATCACGAGACGGCCTGGGGTTGGTCCAACCATTTAAATTTAACATGCCTCCATGCTAGATCATTAAGATCACCAAATAACACAGCATACTGGCTTTACTTAGATGTAACAATAAACAGCGCTATGAAAGACAAAACGTTACGCTCCATAGATGATGGAAGGGTGTTGAGGCTCGTGGCGACCGCTAATAATAACCTCAGAGGATTCTATACTTGCCGAGCTCACAGCAGGAGGCGAACAAGAAATATAGTCACTTACGGTGTAATTGGAAAGATACAAAACAAACTAATAAGTCCCGATACGACCACAGCCATAGCAGTTGTAACCACATGCACTCTCGTCATTCTAACATTAGGTTGGCTTTTTGTGGAAGGTCTACATGACATTAAAAATGGTTACGGATTCTTTAGGGACGATCATATGAAACCTGAAGAGAAGGCAGAGGCTGTATGTAAATTAATAGATCAGAATATGCATTTGATAGGAAGTAAAAGCGCGGCGGAGCTCGCTAAAGCGAAAGCTAGAAGGATTGGCAAATTCTTAGCTAGCAGTAACAATTTTGGCGCTCAAGTGCCCAGTTCGAGCGAGAATGAGAATGAATCTTTGAGGAGTTCTATGGAAGATTTGCCCGCGTTACCGGGGACCAAAACTTCTTCTGACAATAATTTGTATACATGTGCTCCCAGCTATGTGAGCTCGCCAAGACATGGTTCTTTGACGTCACCGAGGAGCAAACTGTCATCGTCATACAGTGACGGGACTCCTAGAGTTATTTACTCTAAACTACTCCTCGCCAAGCGCGGTCACTCCCCACGAGCCATATCTTGTAAACTGAATAAGACCCGAGTACCTCCCAAGGCAAACAATTTACTAACGATTAAATCGTCCAGATACGTTACGGTCCAATCACCAGCGTTAAAAATTTTAGAAAAATTCCAACAACTCAAAAAGGATGATTCTTAAGTGAACCTACATTTATGTTAGTAATAGAAAGATAAATTATTATTATGCCTATTTACTAATAAGGCTAAAGTAATATGTAGTATACTTAACTTACTTAAGTATTATAACTATAGGTAACCTACCTACTTATAAGTTTTAATAAAATAAAACACACAATGTATATTCTATGAGATTATTTATTTGAATATTCATGAACTAAATTCTAATACATCGATTTCACAATCTACTACCATATTTTGGCACATAATTATAATAATGCCTATATTATAGCACAAAACAAAATAACAATAGTAAAACTTATACAACATAAAATGTATTACAATATCTTGTCTTTTTCTTGTCTTAAAGGTATAAAATAACTTAAACTATGATTAGGTCTCAAAAAAGGAACTTAGTTGAATTTAGTAAAGACTAAATAACAGAAAATATTCAAAACTATATAGGTACTAACATTGTACTATACTATGTCCGTGTTAAAAAAACATATTAAATAATTTAAATTCTCTAAAACAGTTAAAATCAAATCACGAATTTAATTGCAAATCATTGACTAGAACAATAATTAGATCTTACATGAATCGATACAAATCAACAATGTATTTCTGATAACTTTGTGCTTTCACTATAATAATGATTAAATATGGTGATTAAAACTATCGAATACATGAGAATTTCATCTACGTAAAACCTCTATAATATTAAACCTAACATGCGCTTTTCGTGACAATCCTGACCACACTGACTAGGGCGACATTTATGTCGAGCCACGTTTAACACGAACCTTACGATCCAATATTCCTAAGAATCCTTCATTGATCTCTATAACCGGTTTTTGCTTATCTCTTATACAATTCCAATTATCACTCCGATTAAAATTATGATTATTATGCCTTAAAATTCTAACAGGCAAGGGCAACCCGTTGCCAATTGCATTCCAGTTTACTCGGGATAAAGACTCCTAACTAAATGGTACTGTCATCCAATAATCGTTTAATCACACGCTGATTACGTTGATCGAATCATTAATTAAGTCGAGATTGTTGAAAGACACCATTTCTTACATTGCACATAATCTTGATGGAAAATGATCTACACTTTTAGCGATAAATCCGACGTTACGATGCAATGCAAGACGTAATAAAAAAATAAAAAGTAAACTAAAATACCGCCTTTTCCCGGGTATAATATGCAGCCTAGACGGTGTCGACCGGTGTTGCGTCTGAAGGAGCGACCTCCTCGACTACATCGACACTCTCCCGCCTCCTGTTGCGCTTGCGACGCTTGCGAGCCAACTCGTTGTACTGCTTGCGCACCGCCATCTCTTGGGCTTTCTGCGCTTGCAGTGAGAGCCGCTCTTTACGGCTCATCACAACGGTCTTTCTCCTAGCGTCGTCCTTCTTGCTGCGGTGTCGTCGAGCCTGTTTTTTCGGCTCGACCCTTCTAGGCTCATATATGTCGTCGTCTGGTCCGAGCGGCAGTGCCTGAGGCATGTCCGCGTCGAACGGTATATACCCGGTCTCGAGACGGTCCGAGTAATACTGGAATGCAATTTGGTTATCGTTCTAGTCGTTGTGACTGCGGCGCCGCACCGGGGCCTTTCGGCTCTGGCGGGGGTTGACGCACACGAACTGGTAGTAGAGGGCGGTGCACAGGACGGCGGCGCTCAGAACGGTTGAGATGGAGAAGTTCGCCATCAGTTTGACGTCAGCGGAATCGACGTACACCGTGAACACGCGAGCTGTGAGGAAGTTAATGAATTTAACACATGTCATTTGAAACGTATCTATGTGCGAGTTTAACTAATCATAAACAACACTCACCGAGATTGGTCAGCATGGAAATGACCCAAGTGGTGAGCGACACGTTGTCGGCGGTCCGGGCGGTCACAATGCCATAGATGTACGTCACTTTAGCGACTCCACTCAGTGGCGTGCAAAGTGGCTGGGGAACAAAATAATTGAATGAGCAAACTATATAACACCTTTCATATTTAATAGTTTGCCTTTCTCGAAAATAAACTTGGTTTAGGACACATGAAAGTGGTTTCAAAGATATACAGTTATACTGAACTAATCGGAATAGCGCCCACGCGTAATTGGTTGTAAAGGAGAAAATGGTCAATTTATTACCATGAACTACGATAACTTACAATGATAATAATTCTGAACAAAACCATTACTAGGTATGTTAAGTTTATGAGGTTTTAAATCGAAATTAATAACACAATTTCGTGGACACTGTTTTAATTGAAATGATATATTATGCGATATCGATTCTTCTGATAAGATAAAATATTGTTAAAAATATCTCAAAACGAAATAAAGTTTTTACTCAAAAACGTTTAGTAGTATTATAGTATGTCTATGTTATAATAATTATTGCGGTATTGCTTCCCTAAAGTGAGCAAAAAACACAAGAAACTAAAAAGGGAAAAAATCCAATCAGTAACGCAAATGAAATAAAATATCACGTGAACTTAGCAATCTACTTGCATCAATATATTTGGTGTCTAAAACAGATATGAACTAGATTCGTCTGATATTCTTATCATTATCTATGCTTAAGTTATAATAAAGAGGCGGAGTCTGTTTGTTTGTACGTGCTAATCTTAGGAACTGCTAATCCGATTTGATAAAAATATTTTTGAATTAGATAGTTTGTTTGTCGAGAAAGGCAAGCAAAAATAAGTGTATATTATATGATACAAATACTACTGGGCAAAACTATCATTTTACTAAGTTGCTTTGGGAAATTAAGTTAAAAGAGTGTAAAGAAAAATATTTTTAAATTGCTTGTAATTAATGAAGTTATACTACTAAATTTGGACTAAACAGTAAACAAATGAATAAAATACGAGATTATAATATACTTCGATTCAAATATATTTGTCTAATAATAAAAACGTAACGCCATCAAGTCGTTGAAACCGGTACCTGTAAATGGAAATGTCACGAGGTCTTTCTTGCTCAGGAAACTTCTTCCAACTGATGATGCTAATGAAAAACTAAGTAACCACTAAGTTTGCAAACTTTTCGTAATATTCGCCATGATTAACTAGCATTTCCTTCAGGAAGAACTAATAAACATTTACGAACATAGTGGATACCTAGAGTTACGATACAAAAACTTATGTAAGTAAAGTAAATAAAACAAATCTACGCATAAACTTTATTAATCACATACATATAAATATTGGCTATAATAAACCTTAATCTTAAAATCAACCAATGGTAAGATGTCCTGTGATCATGCGCGTTCTCTCTCTCGAGGTGTGCCCGGGTCCGAATAATATCGAGCTTCACAAACGTCTAAAAATAACTTAAGATATTGATTCACATATTATTTAATAAAGGTATAAGAGCACAATGGGCTGCCTACGCACGCCAGTCACGGGCAAGGCCGCCCTACCCAATCCAATGCTTTCAAAATGTCTAATTTCATTTGCTATCTCGATTGATGGAAGATTTTCTATCTATAAAGATTTTATTCCGAGAAAGGCTTTTTGTTGGTAACTTTTAATAAAAATGAGTGATTCTATGTCCATTCAATTATTCTTTTATCATTTTATTACAATGTATTTGATATTGAGTTACGTTTGAAGTAAGAAGCACATGTTGCTTCTTTTATTCCTTTATTCAATGGCATAATAAAGTTAAGATTAAGATTGCTTTATTATGATGTCAGGTGAAGACAGGCTGCATCCTGTTGTTCCCAAACACGACGGAAGTCCCACAAGCTAGCTACAAAGTCACACAAAAATATACGCACAAGAGTTCCTAAACTTACCTTTAGAAAATAAACTTACCACCAAGTAATGGAGAGTGGACTTCGGCAATATCTCCAGCAGGTAGCCAGCAACACCAGCGAAGTAAATGGCGGTGATCAGAGGTACTATCGGCATGTGGAGCATCCTCTTATACTTGAGAGCATAGTACATCAAAACGTAAACTTGGAACAGTATTATCGGGTATTCCAGGTACGTCATTGTTCCGTAGTTGCTCAAGTAGTTGTACAGCGTCATGATGGTAAACCTGTTTGCAATTAAATTGGTTTGTAGTATCACGTAGTTTGCTAAAAAACCGAACAAGAGATATCGTTAAGAAGTCGTCAATTTACCCAAATATCTCCATAGCCATGGCCTGAATGTAGAGCCCGTGCGCGCATCTCCTCTCCCTGATGTTCATGATCTGCGGCACCTTGATGAACATACATGACAGTATGGTGGCCGTGCTCAGCGAGTTGGATACCACATGTATCACCGTCGGCATATCAATCGACGACAAGTCCATCTTGAATCTACGACAAAGATACAAAGGGCTTGAAAACAGAATCTAGAGATAATGTCTTCATTTAAAACTAGGGTTGTGTCTGTTCAGAAAAACATCGTATTACAAACAGCAACCATGATTCTAAAATCATGGCACCTAAGTAAAAGACGACAAAAGAATAAAACTAAAGCCTTAAACTCCTAACTTTAATTGGCTAATGAGCATCGGTTCGAACCGAAGCGAACGCGAACAAATGTTCTCGCGAACTGTTATACGAAAAACGATAATGTACGTCGCAATAACGCATGTACGTAGAACCACGCCGCCGCATCGCATCGCTTCGCGCGATCCGCGTTCGTTTTTAATCGCTCACGCAATCCGACGCATCAAAAATTCGCTCCAGGCTTTTTAAAAACAACTCATTTTGTCCAAAATACTAATATTATAAAGCTGAAGTATTTGTTTGTCTCTAGGTTGTCGGGTGTTCGGTCTGGTAAAAAAAATTTCTTTGTTAAAAAGCCCAATTATCGAGGAAGGCTATAATATAAAACCACGCTTCGGTCAAAAGAAGCGCAGCTATCGCGGGTTAAACCGCGGCGCACAGCTAGTTTTTTTTAACATAATGATTCACTACATCATCTCATTATAGTAACTGACCCCTAAGTTCGAAACTTGTATCTAGCTAGGGTATCAGAAACTACGCACACACTCATTCACACACACACACCCAGACCGAGACAAATATTTGTACAATACACAAATATTCAACCGGGAATCGAACCCGCAAACTTACGATAGTATAGTGATAAGGTTTAAAATAATAATTCACGTAGGCTTTTGATTTTCAAACGTTCGCGCCTTGTTCGAGGCCATGAACGTGATACAATGGTGGATACGTCAATAAATCACGGGCATGCGCAGTAAATAGGACGCCACCTAACCCACGCCCCGCGGAGGGAAGGAGGCAGCCCGGCGCGCAACAGAAACACGCGGGAATTTTGAAGCGAGCGAAAGAGATACAATTAAGGGATCCACCATTTTGAAATGATGTAGTAGCTAGAACCCTTTAATTTTTTCCTTTGTTCTTAGAAAATCGAATATCTCAAATTATGATTCGGAATGTTTCTTTTTCATACTATTTTTAACATTACTTACAGATTTTTATCATAACATAGTTACTCGATAAGAAACAATTTAAAATTAGGTCAAACATATTCAACATTGAAATGGATTTGAAAACAATATTAGTTACAGTTTAGTAACAGTCGCTTTGCATCAACATATTAAAGATTTGAATAATTCAATTCTATGTATAATGTTCTACCGACGAACTGAGATGTTGATGGTATCAAATATTTTTTTATAAGTACTTATACCCTTTGTTCATGTTATCTTTAAAGTAAGGGATTTATAAGTCAATGTATAATTAACATGAGACTTAATTTGCTGATTTTACTAATATGTATTAAGTACTTTGTTGTCCGGGAATGGTAAAGTAGTTCAAAAAAAATTATATTTTTGGACCTCCGTTAAATTTATTAATCAGAAACATATCATACTGTTCAAAATATTTCAAGTAAATAAGTAAGTAAGTACTTACTTAATTTAGTCTAAAAAAAGAAGAAACATATAACATAAACTACACAACATAAAGTAAAGTAAAATTAATTCAAAAGTAACACATGTTGATCAAATCAACAAGAAATTAACTTGAATTACCTAATAAGTTGAAGAAGCTAACAAAGGAATATAAGTAGGTACCTTCTTATGTAGCCCAAGTTACACAGAAAATAGAATGCAATTAGAGCACAATTGTTTTTAGAATGCATTGTTGACAAACACACACACACTTGTTCAAATACTATCAATGTTATAACAAATTTAATTCAACAAGTATTCATATTAGTTCACACCCTTACAGAGCACAGACCCTTGCATTTCCTGAGTGAGTGTGAGCCTGCAATATTGATTTATTACGAAATGCATGCGCGGCGCCGGTCACCTACCCTTCCCATTCCCCAAATCTAGGTACTACTTAGCTACATGTACAGGTATACTAGGTATCGAAATTATTGATTTATGCCCTCCTCCCGGGCCACGAGGAGCGAGACGGACTCGCCCAAATACCTGCTACATTTATGACAATAACAGTTTTATTTAACACGGAAACTAACGATCTAAGCCAGCTATAACCAATTTAAGATTAATAAACGCGAAGGGAGTCAATACAATAATTTGCTGTAGTCAATGCGTTGATGGACTTCTTCCGCAAGTAAATAAATCAATTGTGCCGCCAATTTTCTCAGATATCACCAAGGTCACCTAAAGGAAGAATATTTTTAAATATATTACTTACCGGTATCGCGAGCACCAACAGCAATGAATGCACTCTTATCAAAAACTGGAATGTTTCACTGATATTTTGTATTAAATTTACCACATTATATAGAGTTTTTAATAGAGACTTTAGCTAACAAAGGTCTACGTTTCAGCTAGGCTCAAAGAGGAATGCCTGAATCTTTCTGCGACACAGCCTACGATACGCCTGGACAGGGAATAAGACGATCAATACATTGGTGACATTGACATTGACATTTAAAGGGTTGCCAGAGAATATGTGAAATTTCTACTAAAAGAAATAAATAAATATACAAGCCAAAAAATTTAATAATGGCTTTTTTTTATTTCACAATTTAGTATATAGCAATTTAACACCAATGTGCATGAATAAATAAGGGTATTGGTAATATTATCAAGATCTGGCGTCATCAAAATACTTACATTAATGCAACTGCATTATTGCTAAAAGTATTTTTATTAAATTATTAGATAAAATAATAATGCTAAATATTTTGGTCAAATATACTAGCAAGTACATATTATGAAAAAAAACTAAATGATTTTGAAAATATTATAGTTTTTTTTTTAATCTGGACAGTAAGTAGCTAATCTGGAAACTTTATAATAGGTATAAATAATTAAAAATGGACGAATGAATGGAATCGACCATAGACGTACCAGAAGTAAGGCAAAATAGTTGAATTTTGTTTTTAGAATGTACACGATTTTTAGGTATTGAAACTTTTTTAAAAACAAAGCAACTTAAAAAAATTCTATAACTCACTTGTGAATGGTGTCATTATGTGCCTGATTGTGGAGTAATAAGCAAGTGTGTTGAAAAGTATGTTTTTCTATTGACAGCTAATTCCCTATAAACAAAATTTTCAATTATTATGTTATTTACAGTACATAATTGTTTTATTAAAACAACGTAAATAAAAGCGTGAATTTGTGGGGGCTCGCAAGATTTTTAAACACCGCTTATTGTCCGCGGCATATAACTACATAAACCACTATTTCGCCACATCTAGACATGATATTTTTAAATAATCGCTGCTTCACTCGCCCTAATAATTTTGTTGACTAGCCCCTGCTGTTCAGATAATTATCTGTCACCACAATGACAATTGTTTACCAAAAACAACTTACATGTGTAACCTTGAATGAAGTTGATATCGATTAATTACAGTATAATAATATTTGTTATTCTTTGTACCTAATATTTTAAAACTTATTTTTTTAAAACAGATGTTTGTTATCTGTTTTTAATATTTTACAGTTATTGTATTTTTTTGCACAAGAAAATTGCATTAACATTTTAATCCATTTAGTAATTTTCTCCCCTAAGCTGGCAACTTAACAAGTTTTACACTCCGTCGGTTCGTATTATTAAGACGTATGCACAATTATTGAAATTCGTCTCAAGGAGAATAATTACAATAATTTACTAAACGCTTTACCAAATAGGTCAAGTGAGAAATGAACTATGAATAAATTAAAATTATCTAATAAGTACTTAGTTGTTTACTTCATCTTTACCTTGCCTAGGATCGAGCTCATTTGAGGGAAAGAAGGGAGGCCTTGGTCCAGCACTGGGATGGAATATACTTTGGGGTCTTGTAATAAAAAATACCTTCGCTGAGATTTGAATTCAGTACCTACCTAGTTTAAATCCCAGTTAGTACTCAAAACAAAGTCGCTTCCGTCGCCTCCCGCCGTTTTTACGCAAGTTTTAAACTACGCAACGGATTTTAGAGCGATTTTTATGAAGGAAGATTTAAAAAAAACGCAAGGCCGTGTTATTTATAAAATATAATTAATTGCGTAAGACTTAATCTTAAGAAAGAATTCGAATCTACCGTAATCTCTAGAAAGTACATAGACAAATTGAAATACCATGTGTTCCAAGGTACCTACTTACTTAATATTTTTATTAAGGTAAAGTACATACAAGTACATAAGTCTTTCGGGATATCAATAAATATCGGATGGAACGTGTGTTAGTATCTTTTTACAAAAAAGTACTTACTTAGGTACTTTTATAATTTTGTATGCTTTATTTCACATGCACCACGATTTAAATTAAGTACTTTGACAATGGAAATAAAACCTGCAGTCTGCTTCGATAAACGAAATCATCATCAATGTAATAAAGAATTTTGAATTTGAAGTTGAATCAGCTGCTCGTGTCTACCTTATTAGGACTAAACCATGCTGGCCCAGTAAAATAACGGAAAAATTCGTACAAAATATTTTTTCAACCAGGCATTTGAGTTGTTTGGGTACTCAGTTCATGTGTTCAAACAAAAATCCCTGACTCATCATTACTGTAGAGATAGCAAACATCAACCTGTAGAATGCACTCCATAAAAGTTCTAGAACAATGTTCCATAACCTAACCGAAACTTTACTAAAGTTTTAACAAGTGAAATTAAAGTAAGCGCGCTACTCATTATTTAAGGACGCTACCAACTATTAATCAGTTTTATAAAATTTTCCATCGATGTCATATAGATGCCTACATTAAATAAATACGGTATAAATAGATGTTGTATATCACATCATGGCGTCATTCGGGCGCCTGGTAGACGCCTACATCCTACTGAAATTCGTGAAAACAACTGCGCACAACACGATTTTCGAAGCTACGCGCAGCTTTCACCCCCATCCCCGAGGAGCGGGAACCCTATAAAAGGGGCTCCCGGACCATTTTTTGGTCATTAATCATCAGCCTCCGAACAGTAAACATCGCGGAACAGTAAGCTCCTCTAGCCTCAAGTACATATTTTATTAAAGTACTTGAATTTTTTTCTCTTCAAGAAATGGTGCAAGTTTGAAAATGATTTACTTTGTAATTCATTTCGTTGTTACTCGGTCATTCATTATAGTAACTCTTGATATTGTCTGTGAATAAAAGTTTTCATGCAACTGGGAAATTTATTGGTGAGTATTTTTTTTTCTGTAACTCTTAGAATTTAAGATGGTCTTTTAAATAGCCAGTAGTTGGTGAGCGGGGACGCCGGCACACCTGTAGCTCTGTGCAACGCCGCCGGTCGCTGCCGTCAAAATAAAGTCCGGTAAGTTTCAAACTCGCAAGAGTTTGCTTTGTTTTAGATACTTTTCGACGGCAATTTTGCGACGAGTGCAACGGGTTTCCAGTATTTTTTTTATCGGCGAGGAAACAAATTATTTTATTTATTTCCTCATTTAGTCTTAAGCGTTCCAAAAAAACTTTTCCAATCGGTCTAATATTTTTTGCGTCATAAAAAATACATAAAAATGTTCGCGTTTATTTTTTAGTATTAATAAAATATTTTTACTCATAGAAATTTCTATGAAATAAGAAAGAGAAAAAAAAACAACTCATTTTAATATGTCATTTTTATTTAATCCAACCGGTTAATGATTTTACTTCAAAAACTAAAACCACTATTAAAATTCTAAACGTGTTTAATATTGTTTCAAAAAATCAGTCCTTTTGTACCGGAATAATTCAAAGAAAAATCTTAAATTCCGCAAAAAAAAAATAGAACAAATTACATGATTTACAAAAAATCTTACAAAATTATGTAATGTTCGGAAATCCACTAATAAAGAGTTTTACGGTTGATACCAAAAATTCCGGCTCTTTTCCTTCAAAGTCCGCAACAAATTAAAATATTGCGTAATTTGCAAAAAATCTTTTATCTAAAGTTCAGAATTTCACTAATAAAAAGTTTAACACTTAAAAGCGCCTATACTTTGCCTGTAAGTAATTCCCGCTTTTTCCGATCCCGTCGGAACCTTTTCATCAAAGTCCGCAAAAGTAAAAGTAAAAAAAAACAGTTTAAATTACAAAAATCTTACAAAATTATCTGCAATAAAAAGTTTTGCGATTCATTAAAAAACATCGTACCAAAAAGCGGCTATAATATTTGTTGCCCGTTATACCCGCTTTTTCCGATCTCGTCGGAACTTTTTCATCAAAGTCCGCAAAAGTAAATGCAAAAAAAAAAACAGTTTAAATTACAAAAATCTTACAAAATTATTTGCAATAAAAAGATTTGCGATTCATTAAAAAACATCGTACGTAAAAGCGGCTATAATATTTGTTGCCCGTTATACCCGCTTTTTCCGATCCCATCGGAACTCTAAATGAAAAAAAACTTATTTAATCGAAAAAGAAAAATAATTATAACTATTAATACTAAGTTACAATCTTTAGTTCTAAATCATCATTTTAAAATTGAGTACAACCCAATTGACACAATATTTGTATCAATGTGTAATAAAATTGAAAAAAACTTACCACCATTATTATTAAGTCTTATTTATTGATATAAGTAATAAAATTAATAGGCACAGTCTTTTATTTACCCTCTTAAATTTAAGAAAGGTAAGTACTTAAAATAAGTATTTGTGTGCTTTGTGTTTTTACTTTTTTTAGGAAAAATGTAATAGTATAAGTCATCGAAATAACTTTAAAAAATTGCAAAATATATAACATTTAAACTAGATTTATGGCATAGTTAAATGAAGGTATATTTTTATGGTTTATTTTCCTAAAAGAAAGTCGGTCCCGCCAAGGTCTCGCCCTTTGTTCATCTGTACTTATACAAGTATGTGCGCATAAGTTTTTAAATTACGCACTTTAACCAATCTTTTCCGGTTTTTCGCCAATATATAGATTTATGAAGAAGGTTTATAATATAAAAACAAATTTCATTCGGTTAAAATCATGGGGCACGACTAGTTTAATTAATGATATAATTAAAATTTTCTCAAGAAGCTTTAAAACATTATTTTGTTTCGAGTTAAACCAGTCTTTTGTCATTATTTTATCTTCAAAATCGATATTGTAGTCAATTCACTTTAATGAAATAATTATACTTACTTATTTAACAGTTTATTAAGCGCTGATAAATTGCCGGTAGTCACATGAAATTTTCGCGCGGTTCATTGTTATGAACCGCGCATAATGGTGTTCCATTACACTGAATTAAACGTTATACTCCAACTAATAAGATTCACATTAGGTTGTTGAACACAAAAGCGTTGCAATTTAAAGCTTTACCACGTGGCGGCGGGCGGGCGGCATGAATATTTTCCGACAATTCTGATGACCATTTTAAACCGACCCCCGTAATGTATGTAGGATGTACCCTAATAGAGGTCTTGAATTAGTCGCACAACTGGTTGTGGTCAAACAACTTATCTACTTATTAGCGGATTACAGTTTAAAATTGAGAGTAAATTAAATCATTATTCGACTTTTTTACGTCTTAACAAAGCAGCCCAGGACATGTCTGTTCGATCTAAATAATATTTTATTAGAATTGTCTAACGTAAGTGCTTTTAGATATACCCACTTATACTTAAACTACATAATTCATAGAGACAATAAACATTTGAACTTTTTAATGAAATAATCGCGAAAGAGTTTAGATAGGGGATGAAAGTTAGCATTCAAAACTTAACTGAAAAATACCCAAGTAATACAATAACATAAGAATACTCGTACTTAGATAACGCGTAGGCAGTACTCATTATTATACTGTGACGTAGGTGACCACCATACATATTGATCTTTTATAAAAATTAAGACAAAGCTACACTGTCATTGATACACCTCTAATATAACATTACGTCTGTCCTTCTATAAGAACAATAGACCAGACATGACGCTTTTACGGCGGCGCCAACGTCTCTAAAGATATATAAATACTTATACATACTTACCTCTATGATCCAGTTACGAGAAACTTCTTTAATAAAGGCATTTCAATAATATGACGTAGGCTGAAAACTTTTGATTTCTTTTTCGGAATATTACGTAAACTTGAAGTGTTTATTGTCATGGATTATATTACTAGCACAGTCTCAAACATTAATACTGTGATACGAGTATGAGATGAAATACGAGTATATCGCGCATCACATCTTAATATTACAAATAAGAAGTAATAGAATTAATACTAAGTAATAGGGAAGTTAGGAAAAAATATTAATATTTGAGTTTAATGAGCGTTTATGTGCTTCGCAGGGCACGTTAAGCCGTCGTCGGTCTCAATTGTCTTACTAATTATCGACGGTCGTTACGGATAGTTAGAGCCTTCAAAAGTCTGACCAAATACTTATTATATCGTAGCACGCACAAAGGATCGAAATTAATGTGGTCTAATTGCGGAAAACTGCTCATTTATGAATACATTTACTTACATTTTTATGGAAAATTAATAGTTAACTTTTACAACAGCGTTTACACGTGCAGTTTACAACAAATAATTTATACAACGTAGCGTAAAACGGAACAAACTTTAAAAATATTTTATGCGACGGATGTACAGTTAATTTACTATTTGAAAATAGAACAATCAATAACGTTCGGGAATTTTATGAGTTACAAACTTTTGACTCTTGAATAATGATTTATGGACTTTTAACTATGATCGAAATTGACAATAGTTTTAATAGAATATTCTAGTCTCATACTTAACTAGAACCAAAACTATTTAAATATTAATAGCCCCGATAGGATCGATAAAATACTTGAGAAACAAATCTAGTATTGACATAGTATCGATATAGTTGACAGGTAATTAAATTGACGTCATGTGTAAACTATGGCCGGGTCGGACGCTACCCTATTGTTTGCAACAAATGATAATATAGTTATGGCGTATATGACCTATATATGTCTATGGGAACTAGGCTTCACCCCATATCCCCTCTTTATTGCGCGCAGTTATTTTGTGATGATGCATTCGATCACTTTATGAAGTAATCTCGGCGCGCGGTGAATATTAAAAGTTTGATCCCTCGTAAACATGGGGTAGAAAATATTGAAATAGGTAGTAGTAGGGTCATTTTAAACAGACTCGCTTTCCGCACGCAACTTCACCCGTATGAAGAGATACGGGAATCACATGTAGCTTTTTTCTATTGGTACATTTCCTCATGATTTTCTCAAGACAGACAGATAGTAAATTTTGCATTTTACGTACCTACTTTTAAAATTACGAGTACTTTCAAAAATACATTAGTTTTTATTCATTTTATTATCGAACCGTCTGAATACGTATTTCCTGTTTCCAAGCGGGCCGTTTTCCTCAACTGGAGCACACTCTGTACATTCTACAGGTTGCTCGTTATAAAGATGTTCCCGTAGCCATAAACCAACCGCTCCCCCGGGACACTTGGATAACTTTTGCGCTTTCCGAACTACTAAACTGATTACTCGTCTGATTTCACACGAAGTTTATCTTTTATGAATGTGTGAACATTTTAATAATGTAATAAACCTAGTTAGGGACAGATTACATCATTGATACATTTCATAGGATCGTCTTTTTACAAATATTTACTTAGTCTTGTTTTATAATCAACTACCTATGCCCGACTTGATAAACCTATTGTTTACTTATTTATAGCATCCATAAAGAAACGGGCTGTCAGATGCAAGATTTTTTCAATTCGCATCAGTAGTCCTGAGATAAGCTCGTTCGAACAAAGAAATACTAAATCTAGAAAAAGATTTTGAATGGGACTTAATAAATAAAGCGCAAAGTTAGTAGGAGGTACTTTCTTAGTCCTATAACAAAAGAAGTTTCCCTCAAAATAATACGCGATGTTCTCATGAAATGCACACAGTTTAAACACTAATTATGTCATGCGGTATCTCCGTAACAAAGGGCGTGTCGGAATTATTCACGCTGTTTTGAGCTTTATTGCCGCGTATCAAGTTCTGTTGTTTCGTGTAAATTGAAAGTACTTGCAGTGCGATATGAATCAATATTTCATGTAGTACTCTCGATATGATTTACGATATACCTGCGCATTGCACCGGGCCCCACCCTGGTCACCCGGGCATCAGTCTATCCTGTTTACTTCATCGCCTATCTCCATCTGCCTTGTAGTACCTAGCTAGACCGCCGGTGCAAGGCCCAGTTAGCAATTTAGGGATATCGTGACGTCACGGGTCCGCGAGCGCGATGAATAAAAAAATTACTTAACAGTTCTCAGTGACGTTTAGAGCGCATTAACTTAATTTTCAGTGAGTATCTAACTGGTATTTCTATAATTTTATGGTTTTTTTTCTTTTTTCTTTGTTTCGGATTAAATTGATGTATTGATTTTTTTTATGGGGGGTTTATATATGTGAGATTTTTCGTGCAAGATGTATAATAGGATTAATATTATTAACCACGACTTAGAAAATATATTTTAGAAGATGTTATTTAATTTTTTTGGTCTTAACTCATCAACACCCGTTAACAGGTAGTTCCGCCCTTCTAAGTCTAACAGTTGGTTTAGCTAGAATACATCGCCGCGCGCACAAAGGAACTAAACTGTAGAGCTCTTATCGCGGGAAACTTTCCACTTAAGTATTATACAGGGTGTCGAATTTTTCAACTGGGCGTGGCACACCATATTTTTTTAATAGTTTAGGATTTTATAGTTTAGTCAACGTAAAAGTGTAAAAAGGGGAAAAAACGATAAATTGTTTCTTTATTAATTTTCTCTTTTTTTCAAGTGGGCGTGGTAGGCATTTCCTTTAATCTTTTAGTTTTTAGGTCTTATTTTCTCGTTTTATTTTTATTTTTTAGTTAAGGCGACATAAATGCGTTAATAGGGAAAAATGAGGCGGAATTAATATTTTTTCATTAAAGCTTTTTGAATGGGCGAATCTTATGGGTTTAGGCGATTAAATGCATAAATATGAAACGTTTGGGTGTAATATATGGCTAAAACATTTTTTTGTACACCAAAAAAAATTATCAAGTTGGCGTGGTAGACTAAATCTTATAAGAGTACTATTTAATTTATGGATTGCTTAGTGAAAGGGATTGAATTGAATTTTCGGAAAAAAAAAAATCCTCGCCAGGAACCGAAGCTGTTCATTTAAAAAAAAAATACTGTGAAAAAAATTCACGTCGTATACATTTTCAACGAAATATTACACTTCGTTTTTGTGTTGTTGTCGGCTTTGTTCCAGTACTGGTAGTTTCCATACAGTACGAGATTAAAAAATCTTAGTTCGCTAACAACGGAATATAATTTTATTCCGTGATACGTAATAGCATTACATTATATACTATTCCTTATCGAAAACCCGAAGTTGGGAAGAGAATTCGCTTTGATTTTTAGTTGGAATTTAATTAATTATATTGAGTGGTGGAATGAAGCCCTCACTGCGCGGGTCCGCGCCTATCGTCGAGATTTTGATAGCTTATTATTATTAAATAAAATTGTCTTATCATTTTAAATACCTACCTAAACTTATAATATCAGAATTTCATATTTCCTTCAAAAATGGTGCGAAATACTTTAAATTTTTAATTAAATAAGAGTTTTTGATATCTTATTAATTATTGAATAAAATTGTCTTATATGTATTTTTAGATACTAACCTTAAATACGATAACGGTAAAAAAAAGTTCGGAATACTGAATACTTCTAATTGAATATTTAAAGTAATAAAATGGGATAGACATTTTAACGAGTGACGCAGTATATTAAGAATTTCAGATTAACGGACACCCCCTGTATCCGTATATCCCATAGCGACTCAGAATATTATAATTGAATTATAACTAAGTTGCTGTGATGTCATCCGTGTTAATGGGTACTTATCCTTAGGGATATTGAGATAAATAGTCTATGTCGCTCCTAAACGTCCCTAATGAAAACCACAGAGGAGGTAGGGTAGGTTTAGATTTGAAACAGAAACAGACTTTGCTTAATATTTGGTTATTTAGTAAAGATTTTCTTGATAATATATTTTCTAGTACGCAAATTATTTATCAGAATAAGCGGCTATGTTTAATAGTAACTTTATTTTTCATAATGAACATTCAACTAACCCATATACTCGCATTTAACTTAAAATTTATTTAGTGCCTTAAATTTTTGTTATAGCAAGCACACATAGAGTCTTGCTAAGATTTTATACTCAGGCTCTTGAATACTTAGTACGAGTATACTTAGTTAAGTTATACTCGTATACATAACTAATAATTATATTTGAAGAAACTCAACCTTTATACTGTAGTATACTCTAAAGCAGCGTTTCTCAAAGTGTGCTCCGCGGAACCCTAGGGTTCCGTGAGACTCCTTTAAGGGTTCCGCGAGAATTTAGAAAAAAAAAACAAAACACGTCTTTCTTGTCGACCGTACTGACAAGGCGCGGGTAGTAGCGTCTTAGTTCCTAGCGTTGACATTCTATCATTTCGATTATACCTAACTACCTATTTATTACCCGTAATTTGTAACGTACTAAGATTACAATACGTAAACGATTATCACGTCCGAAAACCAGCGCTGTACTGAACCTTCAGTACAGCAACAGCTGAGATGCCTCCTTTTGCTACATTTGTTTAGTTTTAAAGTTTAATTGTGTGTTTGTTTTTTTATGTAGCAATAAATGATTTTTTACTTTACTTTAAACCACACACACCCGAAATTAAAGGAACGTTAGTTCATTTGAAAAAATAGGATTTTTTGCTATAATGTTGTTTTATTTTTATGATTAAGTAATTAAATATTTAAGGTAAGCGGGGAATAATCTTAGAGAATTTATCCATAATAATAAAACAAAATTTAAGAGTTAGGTATGAATGAAAATTGTTGTTAATAGCTTGTTTATTGGAAAAAAAATAGGAATCCTTATTTTTGATGTATGTACTTCTTAAGTGAACTTTACAAAACTTAAGATTTTTTTTAAGGTCAAAAGCGTGGACTCATTTCTGGTGATCTTGCTGGCCAGTCGATTTAGGTAATTTCCACTTCGTTAAGGTATTTACGTAGCAATCCATTTAAACCATTTATTTCTTCAAATACATAAAAAATAAATTCTAGAAATGATTCTAGCTGTATTCGTGCTTTATCCTTATCATGCATAAAACAAAACCGTCGCCAAAAAGGCATTTCATGGAGTTCCAAGATATCGGTTATGTATCGCTGTGCGGTCGGGGATCATTTTCGATGACGACCAGCTTCGTGCGTGCTCCTGAACATATGCCACCCCATACCAGAACCTCCACTATAAGTGACAGTTTTAGAGAAGCTCATCTGGTTATAACGTTCTACTCCACATCTTTTCAAATAGAAATTAGCACAAACAATAATCACTGATCAAAACTCGCCTCCACACATAAATCAAGTATTAATGTAAACGAGCAAATTCTAATCGAGCTTCTCGGTGGCCCACCTCGAGTTTTGGGACTTTGGCGGGTATGTACGACCTCAAATCAACTTCATTTAATCTCCTTCTCACTGTTCGTTCACTCTCCCGGCTGTTGCGCGCTTCTTCCAGGCGATTTCGGGTCTGAACAGCAATTTAAAGACGATTTTTCAGTGTTTGTATACTTGTTAAACGGTCATCTATGGCGCAGTTTGCCCGATTTCTGCATTGTCCTCGCCTCCGCACGTAAAAAAAAAACACGTCTGTCAGTAACTGTGACCTTATTGGAAAAAGGATACGATATACCAGTAATGTTTCCAAACTGAAATTGACTTTGATTGAAGAGTGGCAGAATATGCATGGCATCATTTGAAGTTTTAGTAAGACACTCATTTGAGAACGGGGCAATACACGCTTTTGACCTTAAAAAAATCGTCAATTTTGCAAAATTCACTTAAAAAGTATAATATAAAAAATAAGGATTTCTTAATTTTTCTATTAATCAAGTTTATTATTAAAAATTTCCATCAAATATTTAAATTATCATAATAACAAAACATCCGAAATTTTCACAAATGAACTAACATTCCTTAATTTTGCCGAGATGTGAACTGAACTTCAAATAGGGTTCCATCAACTATATCGCTTTCCAAAAGGGTTCCGTTACCAAAAAAGATTGAGAACCGCTGCTCTAAGGTAATTTTCTTTGTCCTCAGATGGGAGAGAAAAAAACATAAATGAGGATACTAAATATAGCAACCGACCCTGGCTCGGTTGACTATCTCGAATGGTCGTTATATAGTAAGTATTTATTATTATTATTTATATTGTATACTTTAGATTATTCATTAGACTTGTCTTTATCATCACCTAGGCTTTCAGCGTCTTCATGACTTCAGCCGACATAATTCTAAGACCAGAAACTACTGGCTCGATTTGAAAAACAATATTTTAGTGTTAGATAACTTCACAAAATAACCTATTTATCGAGAAAGGCCGTAAAACTTTTCGCTACTGACAATAAGGAGTGCTATGCAGCTAAGCAGGCTAAGCCGCGGAGCAGACCTTCATATATTGCTAATGTCATCCAGAATCTATTGTTGTGTTACCGCATTTCATGTCGTAAATGTTTGTTGTAGGAGACGACGAACCGATGGAGGACCCCATAGATGACCCCGCTCAGCGGGTGGGGCGTCACCTCCTCGCTCACATGAACGACACCGGCGACTACTCACCGATCACACTCAACAGCGCCTGGTCTACCCTCTGGAGACTGATCTTCGTGTTTTTCTTCACCACAATTGGCACCATCGTCAACGGCTTCTTCGTTGCGGCTTTTTTTATCGAACATCCGTTAAAGAAAAAGGGTGAGAACTAACTCCAATTAAATAATTTATCTACACTTTCCTAACCTAACATTTATTTAAATACAGCTATCTTTTCTATAGGGAATGTCTACCTGGCCTGCGTCGGCTTATCGGACATGATCATCACCACCGGAGTGATGCCTGCCTCAATTGTTGTGTTGTTATCTGGCCAATGGGACACACCACCTGTATGCCAAGCTTTACAATTTCTTGCACAAGCGTCTATATATGCATACAGCCTACTATTTATGGTAAATATATTTACTTAACTTTATTGCAATGCTTTGAGACATTCCAGTTATGAAATATATATTTTATTAACAATATCTGTTTTGTTCTAGATGGTTGCCTTGGAAAACCATTACCGTTTATGCGGATTTCCTGAAAGCTACAAGAAATTTCTGTCGGTACCAGTAAGTTTCCTGTCAATATTGGCTTTCTTAGTAGGCTGCGTCACATCGGCAGTCGGAGTATACCTCAAACTTGACTATGACTATTGTACGCGTGAACATTACGGCGACTACAAATTTCGGCTGATCACAGCTGCGCTTTTCCAAGCGCTACCGTTTGTAGTGACGGTACTATTGCTCGTGTCCACATCTCTTAGGCTCCGCGCTCACGCCAGCCGGGACATACATTACCGGCGGTCTCTTATATACGACCAAGACTACTCTTTCATCAACGTCAACATCGCGTGCTATGTGTTCTTCGTCGTCGCCTGGACCCCTTACTTGATCGTCGTGAACGGGTTCCCTGGTGCTACCGATGCCACATACTACAACTGCGTATGGATCGGTTTGACTCGTTCAATTATCACCAGTTTTCTGTATAGTGGTTTGAACCGTTACTTCCGCCGCGCTTTCTCACATCTCTTCTACTACTGCTGCTGCAAGAGCAGCATGACCGCTCCTTACAATAACCACCACAGTCGCAACGCTAACATTAAAGTGGCAAATGGAGACGTAAGGGTCCATATAATGCACCACACAGTTTACAACAGCAGCTTCCCGCGACACGGCCAGCTTAGGGAGGACCATAATCTGGAGTTCTAGGTAATGTATGAGGACTCACGTGGCGTCTGGTTGGATCACGAACGGTTCCAAACGACATTGGGTCCTTTCTATGTGCCTCGAAAGGCAATACGTGTAATTCCTAAGGTCACTACTGGTGTTACATATGGGGTAGAGCGGCGACGTAGGAGGCTACCGTATCCTCCGCCTGTTTGGCTTTAAACTTAAAGCAATTAAAAAAAATCCGGGTTGTAATTTAAAGTGAAAGTGAGGTAAATGAACTTTTTTCAAAAGCCAGTTACGGTCCGAAATTAACAGATACTTTAAAGTGACTTTAAAAATTAACGGATTCCAATAAATTAAGAATTAATTTCGCGATTAAGAAACAAGTAGCTACGATGTTGACGTTAGTGATTGACAATTACGTTCGGAAGGGTACTTATGGGAGACTTAAAAACATTGGAGAAATTTAATGTTGGTGATGGGTAATTTTAGGGTTGGAAGTGGAGTGCCGTTTAACCACCACCCTCGAAGTAGGAATGTTCCTATGAGGTGGTGGTGATGAGTGTTTTTTCATATTTCATATTTAATTAAATATAATGTAATATGGGTGGTGTTTCTCAAAATCTGTGAAAGTTATATGACATTTTTCAAATAAACCATTCTTGTAAGATACCAAAATCAGACTTTATTCAAGTGTGGTCTTTGCCTTTTTGAACATTTTCAGCAAATTCAAACAATAGAGCTTTATTGACTTTATACTGAATTATCGTAAATATTTTAATTTTGTACATACATTATGAACTTTTCATAATACTTCACGGATTTAGAGACATAACTACTTATATAATAGGTTATATAAAAATAGTTATAAATACCCCTCAGAGAATTAAGGAATTCAGGTCAGGAAGCGAGAGAATACGAACTTATTATAAAATATTTAAAAAACTTTTAAAAATATTTTTAATCAATTAAGTAGGTACACACAATATGAATATCTTTGTATGTGTATTTGTATTTAGGAATATTTTAGAGATGCGTTTTTGGAAAAACGATACGACTCATTTTGGAAAAAAGGAAGAATTTTGGAAGGAGACTGGAAGGAAAAGGTAAGGGTTTAGGAAAAAGGTTTGATCCGCAAACGGATGAAAATTTGTATATAAATAAGTTATTTGAAGGTGATGAATGTCTGTTTATATTTTTTTTAGAAAATGGAAAGCAAAATAAGTATTGTCGTTCATAAATTTCATCTCATAATTATCTACCACTTCTGTAACAATATATACTTAAACTTCTAGATAAATGTGAATACTGTCACATTAACAGGTGTTAATTTAAAAAAATATTTATACTATCAGCATTTTTCGTTTTAAATCATGTCCATGCATTTATAAAACTAGTTGAGTCAATGAAAAACCTTTATAGACAGATAGTATTGTAGATATTTAAATAAATATTTAATAAATTTCGCATAAAAAATAATAAAATAAAAATACAAAAAAAAATAGGTATAAACTTTTATGTATACTCGTATTAAATGTTGTAGATATTTAAATAAATATTTCAAATTTTCTACTCAAAAAAAAAAGTAAAAAAAAAACTTCGCGAGGAGCGATTGTACTGAAGACCTGATAAGGGTTCTTAAGACTTAAAAATAAGGAGCTTCGGTCATACAGAGAAAGAGGCTATAAATATTTTGATAAAATGAATGGAAAATTCAAACATTTTTATCTAAAAAAAATGTTTTGTATCAAATTTGAATCTTCATGTTTTGTAGTCACAATAAATAAGGGTTCCGTTTTTCCTTTTGAGGTACGCAACCCTAAAAATTAAACTAAATTTATAAATAATATTACAAAAAAATATAATACTCGCGAAGCGTATACTCCACCTCTTCATAAAATAAGAGATCTCCAGTTCTATTCCTGACTGGGCCAAAATTTTTCGACGTTATTATATGCTATTTAAGTATATCTTCTGATCTTCCATAGTGGAGGTTTCAATATTTATATGTATGTACATAATAGTAGATTATTATAAAAAAAAGAAAAAAATATAAAAAAAAATAATTCAACAATGAAGAATTTGTATTACGTAGAGAAAATATAAAAGTAGCTATTCGATTTTTTTTATAAAATGTCGATAAAATTCTGACATTTGTAGGATTTTGAAATTATAATCAATATCTTATTCAAATTACCTATTTAATCAAAATTATATCAAAAAATAATCATCAATATTACACCTATATAAAAATATCAAATAATCTTTACAAATATACATAGTAAAGTTATAAAGAGCTGCGGTAACAACGTTTTAATTAAAATATAACTAATTATAAAACTAATGAAATAATCGAAATTTATCAAGAAAAAGACGAATTTTATCATCATCATCATCACCAGCATAAAATCCCCACACAATTTAGGCGCCGAATCAAGGCGAATTTTCTCGTTCAAAATGTAAGAGTTCGTGAAAATAAAAAAGGAAAAATTCTAGTACATGTATACTAAATTTAATTACATTTATAGCGAAAATCGAGATCATGAGATCAAACTTTCGCAAAAACTATTAAGTACGCACAAAAATCTTAGTCTTATTATAATGTAGTTGTAATATTAAAAATAATATAAAAATAATTTACTACACCTCGGTGGTAGTGGCATGAGCACGTGCCTGCCAAGCCCGTGGTCCCAGGATCAATTCCTGGGTGGAGCAATGCATGTTTGCTATTTTCCAAACATGGCTCGGTGTTTAGATCACCAACACGTATTAGATAAGCGTGTACTGAACAATATTAGAAAAATATACAAAACGTAAATATGAAATTTATTAAAAACTTGCAAATTAGTGCCAAATTCAATGAAAAGTACAAATCCCATCCGGGTTTGTTTTTTTAACAATAATATAGTTACGTGATTGTATTTCAGAAAACATTCATTGTAGTGTTTCACAAAAAAATGAAATATGTTTGAAGATTCCTGTAAGACCTGTATTACTGCGCTGTAATTTTGCATTTTATACATTAGATAAACGGTAAAAAAATTGCCCAAGGGTACTCCACAAAACGGAGAAAGTTCTTTATTCGACCTGACTTTTTCTGTGTATTGTTTTACGCAATTATTCCGTAATTTTGTATAAAAAAGCCTAAAATACAGCACATATAACGGATGATTCATTTGAAGGTACTTTTATCAAAACTATTAAAAATTACAATAAAAGAAATCGTAAAAGATTTACAAAAATCACAGTCCATTTCCAAAATGGTCTAAAAAGTACCTCTAAATGAATCACCCATTGTAAACCGTGGGATGCCGGTGTAAGAATAGTATCTCCCCTGTCTTCTCGTGGGTGTCGTAGGAGGCGACTAAGAGTAGTATACCAGGGGACGGGCAGCAGCGTTCCCTGAGCCATGACAGGACTTTGAGCTTCATCATCCATCGCACTTAATTCAATGACGGTACCCATTAGTTAGCGCGACGCTCAGGTCCTCTCAAAAGGCCAACCACTGATGTACAAACAACCCAAGATAAACATTCAACAAAATCATACCCATAAAATGATTGCGCAGTGCGCTCCTTCCAAGTCATTTCCAACTTTGAATTTATGTTCAATCTTAACCTGAGATTGAATTTGCAAAATGTATTTATAGTATAACGATAACTTCATATATAATAGTGATGGGTGTTTGCAGACAATTTCAAGTGTTAGAATTCTTCGGCATTGTAAAACTCGGGTTTTTTGTACATTAACGTTTATGACCCATTTTCATCTACTGCGCTCACCAATCAGACCATCAAGGTTGTCGAGTAGGTACCAAAAAACCCATTCCTTACACTCTGTTTGTGGCTGCTATTACTAGTTGACTTATGGCGGGTTTACTATTTGCTAATAGCGAGATAGAGTGTTAAGAATGGTTGTGTCTGTACTTCTAAATCACACAGAACATGAACATATTATGTGATGATTTAACAAATGACACATGTATGTACAGTTAGATGACAATAGTAAAATTAAACTCAAATAGAAAAGACGCTACTAGTACCTGTCAATGATAAACCAGTATAAGAATTTATTAGATTGTATAATACACAGTGATTTTCAAATCATCGGCATCCTTTTAAGCCAAGACTCTAGTCATATTACGCTAGAAAATATCATTAATGCAAGAATGTGAACCTACGTTTTCATTAACTTGAAACAGTGACTTTTTTACGTTTTTGAGGTATTTGTTTTGTTTTTTCTCAGAATAATCTATTGCAACAATGAAAAATAGAAACTCATATGGTTTTATTTTCGATATTCCAAAATTAATCGTAATGCAGTTTGAATCATTAGCAGGACATTAGTTAAGGATACCGATGACTTCAAATTCACCTAACTGATTAGTCTAGGTATTAAACGTACAGGTTTTGAATTATAATTAACTAGCTGACCCGGCGATCTTCGTACCGTCTTAGCGTAGCTTGAAGCCCTACTTTATTTTGTATAGCTGACAGTTGTCCTATCTTAGGTATCAGTAGCTTTTCAATTTTAACTGGAATCGAGTTATTTTAAAAAAATAGTAAATAATTAATTAATTAAGTAACCACATTTCCGAACAAATGCTCTTTCAATGTAGTCTATGGCTGTGAATGACGTTGACGTTCGTTACGTGCGTTTTTTAAAAATGCAAAATTAAATGTCTTTTTTTCAATCTTTCTGAGACTGTCAAATCGGTCTAGCCGTTCTCAAGTTATGGCGTGACAACGGGAAACGGGTTTCATTTTTATATATAATGATACAAAAATATATCGATAACTCAAACTTTTTATAGTGCTTTGGATTTTTAAATAACATAATACGTGCCGAAAATCGACAACTTACTTTAAGTTAAGATTGTAACTTTCTAAGGAAATTAAACTACTACCATACTGTCATCATCATCGTGAAAAGAATGAAATATGATGATATTCATAATGTATCATATTTCATTTTCTTCACTATCACCCATCATCATATGTATTCATCATCATCCTACTTCATTCCACAGCTGAACATAAGGGTAGCTACTCACTATAGTCGGGCTGGCATAGTCGGTTCGGCAGTATTTACCAAACGACAAAGCCGACCCGAAGAATTTTATTAGACTGATGAAGTAATGTGCCGATTAATGCCGACCTGTATATGTGTGTAGCTACCCTTATACATTACGCCAAAAGCTACAAGATTTTCTAAGAATCTATTTATTTGTACTAGTACACCAAGAATAATGGTAAATAGTATTGTTCTTGGTCGCTAATACAATCAAATATTTCCTTAACGAACATCGATTTTATACGGTGCAATTGGATTTCTCAAGCATCAAAATTCATACGCCAATTACATTTTAGGATAGTATCATCGGGAAGTAGCATTATTATTATCATTTTATAATGTACATCTTCGATGATATTAACCCTAGAATGTTGGTATCATTTCGCCGCACTATCATCTCCGCTTCATTCATCCTATCAGTCATCCATCATCATCATCGTCATCATCACGTATCATCGAAACTACCGGAATTCATAACATCATATTTTTTTTTAAGAATGTAGTCATCATAATTGAAATGTTGTGATCATATTTACTATTTTAATATGTTTATACATTTTTGGAAACGTCAAACATGTTTATTTATACTTTAGAATGTGGCATAGCCCACGTTCACAATGCTGTAGATTTTTAATCATAAGTACTTATTTCAACATATTTTTCCAAATTCATTAATCATATCATAAGTTTTATACTCGTATTAGTAAACATGTTCATTTATATATTTTAAAATGTAGCGTAGTCCATATTTGCAATGTGGAAGATTTTTACTTATTTTGATATGTTTTGTTTTCAACCATTTTATCATGTTTATTTGTACTTTAGAATGTAGTTTTGTTTTATGTTTGCAAAGTTGTCGATATTCGGATTACATCTGACAGTTTTAAAAGTTTCATCCCAGGCACCAGGTAGTAAGAATCAGTGGTACTATGGGCACGTGTGATGCTTACCATCAGGCAACCACCTCGCTCCTCTCGTCACTTGATCTGATAAAAATACTAATTTTCTTATTTTATTTTTTTAAACATTATTAAAAATCCAAAGTTTAATGGGTAAATTATAATTGAAAACCTGCGTAATCCTGACTAAGGCTAGAACGATTAGCACCTGTGAAAATAATCGTATGCATGAACATGTGCTGTAGCTTTATTTCGATAAATTGCTTAGTAAGAAAAGCTCAAATATTATTAAGAAGAAAAAACACATAAACCACGTATCGTCCACATCCATATCTTCCAATTAAGACCATAAAAGTTTGTTATCTTCAGCCAGACTATCGCGAACAACAGCAATGTTTTCTGCAGTACGAGCTGAAGGAGGTGTAAAAACACCAGTACATGCTCGTGCAATGTGCATGCAATTTTTACACGATATGCATATTATTTGAACGCCTATTTTCATGATAGGCCTGAATAACTTTACCGCGTTGCTCGATTGTGTATCTTTCCAGGGTTCAAATTGAGTTAGTCTGGAGTTGAGAAATACCAACAGAAATGCAGAAAAAAACTTTACGTTTAGGCGTGGTTCACATTCAACATTGGACCTTAAAAATTAACCATCCGTTATATTAATTTTCAATAGATCTTTAACAAAATTTAAATAATAAGCAAGTTATAAAAAATATGCCAATGTTACATTTTCAAGTGAGATATTTACGAAACATTCTTAAAACCAAACAAAGTAAAGTTCCAAATTAAAAACAATCAAAAAATAAATAAACGAAAAACTACAATAGGTACTTAAACAGTATATAAGAAGTCAAAGAAATACCAGTTCTCTGACAAATTAAACGAAAAAAAAAACATAACTGAATCTTTTGTTATCTGATTAATAATAATTACTAGGAAATAATATAAGTATTTGTATGTACTAGGTACTTAGATTTTTTACCGTTTTATATAAAAAAGTATTTGTAACGGGTGATTTTTTAAGAGCTTGAGAACTTTTTTAAACAATAAAACGCATAAAATTTGCAAAATCTCATCGGTTCTTTATTTTAAACGTTAGATTGGTACATGACATTTACTTTTTGAAGATAATTTCATTTAAATGTTGACCGCGGCTGCGTCTTAGGTGGTCCATTCGGAAAGTCCAATTTTGGGCAACTTTTTCGAGCATTTCGGCCGGAATAGCCCGAATTTCTTCGGAAATGTTGTCTTCCAAAGCTGGAATAGTTACTGGCTTATTTCTGTAGACTTTAGACTTGACGTAGCCCCACAAAAAATAGTCTAAAGGCGTCAAATCGCATGATCTTGGTGGCCAACTTACCGGTCCATTTCTTGAGATGAATTGTTCTCCGAAGTTTTCCCTCAAAATGGCCATAGAATCGCGAGCTGTGTGGCATGTAGCGCCATCTTGTTGAAACCACATGTCAACCAAGTTCAGTTCTTCCATTTTTGGCAACAAAAAGTTTGTTAGCATCGAACGATAGCGATCGCCATTCACTGTAACGTTGCGTCCAACAGCATCTTTGAAAAAATACGGTCCAATGATTCCACCAGCGTACAAACCACACCAAACAGTGCATTTTTCGGGATGCATGGGCAGTTCTTGAACGGCTTCTGGTTGCTCTTCACTCCAAATGCGGCAATTTTGCTTATTTACGTAGCCATTCAACCAGAAATGAGCCTCATCGCTGAACAAAATTTGTCGATAAAAAAGCGGATTTTCTGCCAACTTTTCTAGGGCCCATTCACTGAAAATTCGACGTTGTGGCAGATCGTTCGGCTTCAGTTCTTGCAGGAGCTGTATTTTATACGGTTTTACACCAAGATCTTTGCGTAAAATCTTCCATGTGGTCGAATAACACAAACCCAATTGCTGCGAACGGCGACGAATAGACATTTCACGGTCTTCAGCAACACTCTCAGAAACAGACGCAATATTCTCTTCTGTACGCACTGTACGCATTCGTGTGGTTGGTTTAATGTCCAATAAAGTAAACTGAGTGCGAAACTTGGTCACAATCGCATTAATTGTTTGCTCACTTGGTCGATTATGTAGACCATAAATCGGGCGTAAAGCGCGAAACACATTTCGAACCGAACACTGATTTTGGTAATAAAATTCAATGATTTGCAAGCGTTGCTCGTTAGTAAGTCTATTCATGATGAAATGTCAAAGCATACTGAGCAAATAATAATGCATGAAAATCATAACCTCAAAAAATCTGAGCAAATACTAATGCATGAAAATCCTAACCTCAAAAAAATCACCCATTATTACTAACGCACAAATTAAAATTAAGTATTAGAATTTTGAATCTTAATAATATGTTACATTCTCGTAAGAAATCAATATTAAAAAGTTAATTCTTAAGAACTTTTAAATAATAATGAAGTATATCTAAGATAAAAATTAATTTGTTTTTCAACGCGTAAAAAATATAAAATAATTAAGAAATAAAAACGGATACAGATACAAAACAAAAGTGTGGTGCTGCAAAGTAATTACGGTGATGGGTAAAATCTTGAAAGGATTATAAATGATTGTTTAATATTCTAGTGAAGAAAATCGGAGAGATTTAACGCACTTTTATCGATCAAATTATTCAAAAAAATCCGCATATTTTCTGATGCATTAAATACGAAATTTCCTTGTATTTTTAGTCGTACATAGGCCGTGTAGCCGTGCGGTTCCCGGCTAAGAATAGGCCCGCTCCTTTTCATCCCGATAGGATGTCGTAGAAGGCGACTTAGGGATAAGTTACGTAGAAGATTCCGGTCTTGCCACGTAACTTCAGGACATTACTTCAATGTCCTGAGCAGGCGTGCTGGTGAAGTATGGGAGTGATAGCGATCACTTTCAACCGTAGGTACTTCACCAGCGGCAGTAAAAATAATTACTAGGAAATAATATATTTGTATGTACTAAGTACGTAGATTTTGTACCGTTTTTTATAAAAAAATATATGTATTTATTATCTTATCTCATTCAATATGGTAATATAGGATTACAAATTAAAATTAAGTATTAGAATTTTGAATCTTAATAATATGTTACATTCTCTTAAGAAATCAATATTAAAAAGTTAATTATTAAGAACTTTTAAATAATAATGAAGTATATCTAAGATAAAAATTAATTTGTTTTTCAACGCGTAAAAAATATAAAATAATTAAGAAATAAAAACGGATACAGATACAAAACAAAAGTGTGGTGCTGCAAAGTAATTACGGTGATGGGTAAAATCTTGAAAGGATTATAAATGATTGTTTAATATTCTAGTGAAGAAAATCGGAGAAAGATAACGCACTTTTATCGATCAAATTATTTAAAAAAATCCGCATATTTTCTGATGCATTCTATACGAAATTTCCTTGTATTTCTAGTCGTACATAGGCCGTGTAGCCGTGCGGTTCCCGGCTAAGAATAGGCCCGCTCCTTTTCATCCCGATAGGATGTCGTAGAAGGCGACTTAGGGATAAGTTACGTAGAAGATTCCGGTCTTGCCACGTAACTTCAGGACATTACTTCAATGTCCTGAGCAGGCGTGCTGGTGAAGTATGGGAGTGATAGCGATCACTCTCAACCGTAGGTACTTCACCAGCGGCAGTAACAATAATTACTAGGAAATAATATATTTGTATGAACTAAGTACGTAGATTTTGTACCGTTTTTATAAAAAAGTATATGTATTTATTATCTTATCTCATTCAATATGGTAATATAGGATTACAAATTAAAATTAAGTATTGCAATTTTGAATCTTAATAATATGTTACATTCTCGTAAGAAATTAATATTAAAAAGTATAATTAACGTTAATTCTTAAGAACTTTTAACTAATAACGAAGTATATCTAAGATAAAAATTAATTTATTTTTCAACGCGTACAAATTATGAAATAATTAAGAAATAAAAACGGATACAGAAACTAAGAAAAAGTGTGGTGCTGCAAAGTAATTACGGTGATGGGTAAAATCTTGAAAGGATTATAAATGATTGTTTAATATTCTAGTGAAGAAAATCGGAGAAATTTTACGCACTTTTATCGATCAAATTATTCAAAAAAATCCGCATATTTTCTGATGCATTAAATACGAAATTTCCTTGTATTTTTAGTCGTACATAGGCCGTGTAGCCGTGCGGTTCCCGGCTAAGAATAGGCCCGCTCCTTTTCATCCCGATAGGATGTCGTAGAAGGCGACTTAGGGATAAGTTACGTAGAAGATTCCGGTCTTGCCACGTAGCTTCAGGCGTGCTGGTGAAGTATGGGAGTGATAGCGATCACTTTCAACCATACTTCACCTAGTCACGCCGGCCATAACACAATGGCCAAATCTGTACATAAAACTAGTCATTAGGAATTTGCTGTAAATAAATCGCTTTTTAAAGATAACAAGAATAGGTACATATGATTATTAACTTATAAGAGAAGTGTAAATACTAATAGTTTAAGGGTCTATGGCCATTAATAAGCAATAACTATCGTTCTAAGGATTCAAAGGCTTAGTATAAAGGAGTAACAAACACTAATATAATACAGATTCATGACATTCACAAGCGTACTTTGAGCCCGCGTCGCACTGGCCACAACATCGGTCAGTGATCGGCGTACAAGACCCCCCTCAATAACGAAGAGTCTTTCTTGAGGGGGGTCGAAATAAAACAAATTGAAATCTTAAACTATAAAAACAAATACAACCCAAACAAAGCTATTTATCAAATGATTTTTATAAAACAAAATATATATTTTAAAATCCAAAAAAAAAAAACAAAAAATATATTAAAAAAATACAAAAAAAAATAAAAAAAGAAGTGGTGGAGTACTAATGTTAAGTAGGGGTTAAGATGCTTAATAGGAGTTATATATATATAACTAGATAGTAGTTTAGTAATAAAATAATAGTAATTTAATAATATTGACAATAGTAGTAGATTAGAATAAATAGCAGTAGTGGCATAAATGTGGTGTGTGTGATGGGATCTTTCTCATTTCTTTTACTATATCATATAATTTCAGAAATTAAAATCAATACGACAGTAATTAACAACATTCCAAACTAGTCAGTTATTATTTAATTCTCTTGAGCCCTACTCTATATACTTAGTTAGTAGTCCAAAATCCCTTTCTCAAATACATCGTATTTTCGCTAGATCTCAGGTGGTTGTGTGAGTGTGTGTTTAATGTATGAATGACAGTTTCTGATACCCTAGATAACGAACATCCATCTAGATGGAGATCAGTTACTTAAAGACTTGATGAATGAATGATTATCACATACATATGACGTAGTTTAGGAGTAGATGTGTAGTGTTAGTATTTAGCTTATAACGTTATTTGTAAGTTTTCTTTATTTTCAAAGTTATTTTCTGGTTTCTTGCCGATGCTGTTCATCAGTAAGGCGTTGCAGTATTGAAGAGGCGATATTTAATATTAAAAAAAAATTTTTTAATGTTGGTTAAATAATTCCTATTAGGTTAACGTAACTTAATATGTTAGCTTGAACGCCCTTCATTGCGCAACTTTATAAGAATCTTAGAATTATTTCATCATTCGTATTTTTTATTTTTTCCGTTCTTCCCAATTGTTTTCGGGATGCTTTTTTACTTCACAAATTCTTCCATTACTTCTAAGACCTACATTAAGTTCAGCTGCCAATAAGCAGTTCTTCAATACCTATAATTTAAGTGAGAATGAGGGATGGTTGTACGTATGTTATTTTTAAGTATGAGGGCAATTTCACTTAGAATTGGACGAACATTTAAAGAACTTCATTATCTATAATAATCACAGAACAAAATTGAAGCACAGTTTTCGATTATCGAAATGAACAATATAAGAAATAACGTCAGTCTTTGAATTTGAGCTGCTACCATTAAACCTTTACAACCCAATTTAATTGAACAAAAACAAAAAACAACACCTAAAAAAATAGTTCAAACATCCTCCCACAAATAACGTTCCCTTGGTACAAAATTTACCCACAATTAATAAAAAAAGTCGATAAATCTGACATTTGACATATTTTTGTTAAACAAACTGAAAAATGACGATCCATGATCCCATATTTTCAATTCTGTAAAATTACCAATTGTTCAACATTAAAAGTGAAATTGTCCTTAGGGTACATAGTAGAATGTCATTTAGAGTAAATTATCGAGAGGTCTATGTCTATGTTCAAAACTCTTGAAAAAACATATTTAATGGTTTTGTTTACGTAACTAACACAAGAATTCTAATACATATTTTAAATAGCATTCGATATTCGTATTACATCCGACAATTTTAAAAGTTTCACCCAGGCACCAGGTAGTAGGAATCTTGTCCAATTCCGACTGAGTGGGTACTACCGCATTGTCAGATATTCTGCTGCCAAACAGTAGTGTTCAACATTACTGTGTTCCAGTTTGAAGGGCAATGTAGTCAGCAAATTTACTGGGCTCACGAGACTCACCAACTGATGTCTCGGGGTGACGAGCGCAGTACAGTGTTGTACACTGTGTGTGTAATGGGCAGGCGTGCTGCTTACCATCAGGTGACCACCTCGCTCGTCTCGTCACTCTAATTTCATTTACTTTTATGTTTTTCTGAGTTTCATTAAAGATTTTGAAGAATTAAGTTCAGGGATTTGACCATAGACTAGTACCTATCTTTTCATTTACATTTCGATATTTTAATATGTACCCTCCTACACAAAACGTTCATTGCAGTGCTTACGGCATTTATTTTGCTACGTATGTCACGGTCAGTCTTTACTGGCTGACCAATTCAAGCATGAGCGTTATGGACCTCTGAGGTCCCGGTTGTTGTAACTATAAAGTGTGTTTTACGTGTGCAGTTTACAAGACGTTTATCTGATACGGTCCAGAGTGAAAGATTTTTTTGTATTTACGCTCAAAGACGCTCCTGGCTCACTTTGATTTAAAAGACCTTCCAATCCGCGACACTAGGACACTTGAGCTAACCAATTGACCCACTTACATGCATCGATTCAATTCTTGTTCTGAGAAGCAATCCGGGCATCCTCCTAACATTAAATAGATAATAGCACTGACTTTACTAGCCGTCGTGTTAGCCCTGTTCATAGGACAGATGCTAACTCGAATGCAACTTCAGATTTTTGCAACAAAATCATAATATTCAGCAATTATTCGCGGATTAAGTTTTTCAAATCCTCCAATAGTTTTTCCCCGCATACTATTTTACAGAATGGTAATGAAACAACCGCGATATGGGCGCGGGCCCACCACCACGTATGCTACGCACACGACCCACGGCCACGCGGGGGACGCTGCTTTACAGATGAAATTTCAATTGTTTGGCAGCTACGCGTGTCCGTGGGCCGTGTGTTTAGCGAGCGCGGCGGTGGGCTCGCGCCCTAACGCACCGTGAGAACACACTGTTACAATAATCATCAACCCAAATCGGAGGTCTTAGGCGGCTGTCCTACGTTAGCGGCCTTACTGCAGACGTTGGTTTAGCTGTCGCTGTGTATGGACATGCATATGCACATAGAATACCTGTGTATGCTGTGACAGTATCACAATATTCTACGTGATTCGTGTAGTTCTTGATACACGCGCGCTCTTCGTACGCAACATGTGCCGTTGTGGGGCTGCAGTCTTTATCTCTGCCAATTTTACCAAGAATATATCATTAATTTATAAGTATGACTGTGTGTATGAGAGTCCTGCAAGTTTTCTGACAATAAGTAATTATTTATAAGTAATATCACAGTATTATCATTATTTCATAAGTTATATCAGTCGAGGTGAGTGAATGAGTGAGTTTTAGTGTCGGATACCCGGTAAATTGTCCGGGGGTCGCTTATTATTATCATTATTATATAAGTTATATCAGTATGGACGTGCGTTTGAATGCGGGTGTATAGCGAATATTCTAAAACCCTGACAACCTATGTTAGAGTCACTAACTATTATCATTATTTGTAAGGGTTTACTCCCAACGGCCACCACTAAATCCGCCACGACTGGTGGTCGTTGTCACAAAACTTAATTTTGATGACAGTCACACCGATCGAGCTCGAAGGCAGGTGGGCTCTCTGTAATATATTTCAACATACTACAGTATATATTTTCGTTCGTTCACAGAATCCTAATCTTATCACCATGTCTCCCATATGTTAATGATGAACAATACATTGATTTCTTTATTGACAAACTCCTATAGTTTATTCTCCTGGTACTTCTACTTAAAATAGCCGCTAAAAACGGGGAGCCCACCTGCCTTGGAGTTCGATCGGTGTGACTGTGATCCACTGGGGCCATGCACTGGGGCATGCCATGTTGTGGTCGATCACACTAAAATTAAAAGTTTTGTGACAACGGCCACCAGTGGTGGCGAATTTAGTGGGGGCCGTTGGGAGTAAACCGTTGTTTTTAGTTGGAGTTATATGTGAGGCTGTGTGTCGTTTGGAATAAGATAGGGTAGTTTAATTAGAGTAGGTAGATCAGTATGGCTGTGTGTATGATTAAGTGTGATGGGTAGTTTCTGGTTGCGTAATAATACGGGTGGCCAGAAATTATTGTAGGATAATATCGTGATGGACTATAATAATATTTAATTAAATAACACAACTAAATTTTTGTTTTGTCTTATGCATTTGCGTATTTTTGTCATATCAAAACTTAGTAAATAACTGAAATATCCTATTTTTATTTTCACTTTTAATTTACGTGTCAGGCTGTGTGTATAAATGTGTCGCGAAATTTCTATGCTCCTATCCTCCTATCGTAGGCTAAGCGATTGATAAAAAAATAAAAACCAAAAAAAAATTTATGTTCATTGTGTAGTTAATCTTATTTTTGCTCTTCATTTGTGAATGAATGAATGAATTAATATAGTATAGTGCAGTGTAGTGAGAGAGCCATATAATCCATTTTTTTTATATTTTCTAATATTTAAATACCTGTGGGACTGAGAGTATGAATAAGTGTATTGCGAAAGTTTGAAGTTTCTGATGCCCCATATGCAACCGATGAATTTGCAAGAGATGAGTTTTTATTCAATTATGTTGTGTTTTTTTGTATCAATATTTGTTTTTAACCCAATTATTATTATGTTTTAAATGCGACAGTGAGTATTTTAATACGAGTTAATACGTACAGACTACGAACCAATTTTGTCGAGTCCCTATTGGTTTCATTCAGTTACAGAGGCTATTGCATGTAAGTGGCTGAAACTAGTCGAGGGATTCGACTAAATTCGATATGTACCCCTTATATTTTTTTTAAATGTCAACATTAAGTATTTTTTTACCGGTTCTTTTCATTTGATTAAAATTATATAATTTGTACCTAAATATCTGTATGGCTGTGTGTATGAATAAGTATATATGAATAAGTGGAGTCAGTTACATTGAGTTATCAACTTTTTTCTTAAGTATATACAATATTCAATTCTTCTTAGTGTGTTAAAAGAGCGGGTGTATAGTTTCTAATACCTTAAATCAGTGTTTCGTGGGATACACTCCAAAAGGGGTCTGTGCCTGAAACACTGGGGGTCCGTGCGTGGAATGAATCTTATGAATATTCTAGGTATAATGGTATATGTTTTTATTTTGCCTTATTTCGTTTGCTTAGAAGTTGGCAGGGGTTAGGACTTACCATCAGGAGATCCGTCCGTTATTTGGCCCCCTATGTCATAAGAAAGGGGCCCGTTCTAGGAAAAGGTTGAGAACACCTGCCCTAGATACAGGAAAAATCCTTGGACAGTCTTAAGATGTTTGCTTAATGGAATCTATGTATGTTGATGTGATTTGTGTGTGTTAGGAATGTATGGTATTGGAATATAATTTGATATACATATATATTCATGTTTGGTAAATTATTATTTTCTAATAAGTTCTTGATTTAAATGTGTGTGACTTCCGATTCTCTAAAATAGGTAATACATTAATTACCTAGTCGGGGGTTAGTTTTCAAGATTTTTTTGTATAGTTTTAAGAAAAATTTGATGTTGATTCCTGTAGTATTTTGACATTGAATTGTTAATCGTAGTCGTCTTGTGTAAAACTTAGATGTTTAATATTAAGTTTTTGATAAATAGGGATGACGACTGGGTAAACACAAAATGAAATTCTTATTAGTCCGTCAAATAGATTTGAAAAAAATATTAGACACGTATTTGGATAATTCTAGATTATAGGTGTAGCTGTGACGTCACACGAGTTTTCTACTCGTATGTACTGTATCGTCTTAATTAAGTATTTGTTATTAAGAAGGAAACAAAAACGTGTCCAATATTTTTTCTAAATCCATCTGTCGGACTAATTAGATTTATTTAGTCGACATCCCTATTATTGTTGTCTTGTGTATTAATTTTTTTTGTGTCAGTGTCAGTTGTAATGATGTTTGTGTTACAATTTAGTAAATGTTACCAATTATAGAGACATTAGGAATTAATTAAATATTTTAGGGATTAGGTCAACTTTGACAATTGTTGTGTAGCCGTTTTGTGTAAAACGTAGATGTTTCTCCATTTTTAACAATAAAAGTAAGTTGGTGGTTTTGAAGTTTGTGAGGCCGGCAAGGAACGAGTTAAAATTATGGGAAAATATTAGGAATTAATTAAATATTTTAGGAAGTAGGTCAACTTTGACAATTGTTGTGTAGTCGTTTGTGTAGAACGTAGATTTTTCTCAATTTTTAATAATAAAAGTAAGTTGGTGGTTTTGAAGTTTGTGAGGCCGGCAAGGAACGAGTTAAAATTATGGGAAAATATTAGGAATTAATTAAATATTTTAGGAAGTAGGTCAACTTTGACAATTGTTGTGTAGTCGTTTGTGTAGAAAGTAGATGTTTCTCCATTTTTAATAATAAAAGTAAGTTGGTAGTTTTGAAGTTTGTGAGGCCGGCAAGTAACGAGTTAAAATTAGGGGAAAATATTAGGAATTAATTAAATATTTTAGGAAGTAGGTCAACTTTGACAATTGTTGTGTAGTCGTTTGTGTAGAAAGTAGATGTTTCTCCATTTTTAATAATAAAAGTAAGTTGGTGGTTTTGAAGTTTGTGAGGCCGGCAAGGAACGAGTTAAAATTAGGGGAAAATATTAGGAATTAATTAAATATTTTAGGAAGTAGGTCAACTTTGCCAATTGTTGTGTAGTCGTTTGTGTAGAACGTAGATGTTTCTCCATTTTTAATAATAAAAGTAAGTTGGTGGTTTTGAAGTTTGTGAGGCCGGCAAGGAACGAGTTAAAATTATGGGAAAATATTAGGAATTAATTAAATATTTTAGGAAGTAGGTCAACTTTGACAATTGTTGTGTAGTCGTTTGTGTAGAAAGTAGATGTTTCTCCATTTTTAATAATAAAAGTAAGTTGGTGGTTTTGAAGTTTGTGAGGCCAGCAAGGAACGAGTTAAAATTATGGGAAAAATATTAGGAATTAATTAAATATTTTAGGAAGTAGGTCAACTTTGACAATTGTTGTGTAGTCGTTTTGTGTAGAACTTAGAATGTTCCTCCATTTTTAATAATAAAAATAAGTCAGTTTTTTAAAAAGTCATATAATCGGTTTGGCCTAATATGTTATAGAAATTAAATCAATATTTTAGAATTTAGGTTAACTTTGACATTTTTTGTGTAGGTGATATGTGTAGAACGTAGATGATTAAGTAAATATAATAAAATTTTTGATACTAATAAAAATAAGTAAGTGTTTTAATAAATTGCAACATCACATATTGGGTACAACTTTAGAAATTAATTAACTTTGCCAACTTTGACATTTATCTTGTACTTAGTCGTTTTATGTAAAACGTAGATGAAGTAGATTAATATTAGGGTCTTAATTCAATTTTTAATAATCAATATAGGTTAATGATTCAGGTAACAAACCTGGTTATGGTTAAGGAGCTGACTGTTTGTTCACGCATAAACTCTTGGGCGTCTCATGGCGGTCTCACAATAATTCAAACACAGCGTAATACGCAAGTGTTCAAGTTCAAGACAGCGATATCGCCCGCGGGTTTTTTTATGAACAAACACTGAGGCATCCTCCTAATAGGAGGCTACTAGGCGATGCGACCACCGTCAGTGATCACGATGAACATTTTATTTGCGCGACCACGACGCTGCTAATGCTATCAAAGCTGAATTTAGTCTCATGTCGACGGCACCCGTACCGTTGCTGACGGTGCGCGTGCCGTTGCTTGGCGTGAGACTAAAATCAGCCTTAGGATATTTATTGCTGGGGCTACGTTAAAAGGCTGAAAAGTCGTGACGATTTAGTGCGTTAGAACTTTGTGTATGGGCTATGGGTATACGCGATGTTCTTGTCTTGATTATCTATCGCCGAGGAAAATGACAGTGAAAGTGAGGCGTCGTCCGCACAGCGAATATCCACCGCGCGAATTTTATTCCGTGATCAAATACACCTATTACGCACCGCGTATAAAATTCCGCACGATATTCGTCATAATACTTTATACTGCACAAAACATTCGTGCGGAAATAAATCCGCACCGCATCGCGTTTGCATCAAAACACTGATCAATTGCGGATTTTTTCCGCGCAAATTTTATACCACCAGTGCGGCTACTTGTATTGTATTGAATGTGTCACAGAATTGCGAGAAAAAATTCGCCCGGAAAAAATTCGCTGTGCGTTTTGATGCAAACTCGATGCGGTGCAAATTTATTTCCGCACGAATGTTTTGTGCAGTATAAAGTAGTATGACGAATATCGTGCGGAATTTTATACGCGGTGCGTAATAGGTGTATTTTACAAAAATCGCGAGAATAAAATTCGCGCGGTGAATACTCGCTGTGCGGACGACGCCTAAACATAGGCATTGTACTTTCACTGTTCATGTCCTTTACTTGGGCGAGAAACTCGCCGAAAGTTCATCGTTCACTCGCCCAGCCGTGGTGGAACCACTGCATTACGGGCGAGATATCTCGAAATTTTTCTGATAGCGAAGTATCTCGAAGTTTTTCTGATCGCGAAGATTTCTTATCGTGCTGATGGTGCCAGATTATGTTGTTCGCTATTGTGGGTAAACCCTTTTGAAGCGCGCAGATTGCCAAACGTGTTCCGATGGTACATAAATTACGTACGGATACTTCGATTCGAATTTGCGATGATCGCGTAGTCAGGACGTTGTAGTAAATGTTATTAGATTTGTGAGTACAGTTATACGGAAAATTAGAAGTTAATTCAATATTCTAGAAATTAAGTCAACTTTGACATTTTATCTTGTAGTGGTTTTGTGTGAAACTTAGATGATTAATGTTATTTCAATTTTAATTATAAAATAAGTAAGTGTTTTATTACGTAGCAAAATCGCATTGGGCTAGAGTCTAACAAAGTTGTTCAATATTCTAGAAATTAAGTAACTTTGACATTTATTACATGTAGTTGTCTTGTGTAAAACTTGATGTTTAGTATTAATTCAATTATTAATAATAAGTGTGTTGTGTGTGTGTGGGTGTGTGCGCGCGCACACGTGGGTACGTGCAAGGCGACGAATCCTGCGTGCTTGCGTGCGCGCGTGCGTGTTTGTGTGTTTGTATGTTTATGGGAGGAGGTGAATAAGCGCTTGATATATCTGATTTCAAAGATACAGGTAAAAAGTAAATTGGGGTCATGTTTGTGAAAATTGTATACGAATACATAGAATTCATTTTTTGATATCTTGTTGTTGTCTTGTGAAAAACTTACATGTTAAGTAAATATGTAATAAAATATACGTAATTTTGAAATCTGAATGTTTTAATAACTATTTGTGTACTTGATATTAATAAAAATATTTGTATCAATGTTAAAATGTTTGTCGAATGAATATTGTATGTTTAATAAATAATAAATGTTTAGTGTGTAAAAACCTCTTTTTTTCCTTCCTTAATCTCTCTTTACATTTACAAATATTTAAAGCTATTATTAAAATAAATAGTGATTTAACAAAATTATTCATTTAAATAGGAAAGATCATAAGAATAAAAAAGCACAAATTAATAGTAGTTTCAAAATATTTTGTTATGTAAAGAGAATCTATCATAACATTATTAAATATAAGTCATAAATAGGTAGAGAGAAATACAAGTACCTAATAAATAATGTGTAGAACTGAATTAAATAGAGTATAAATAATACAGACGAGAACTACATATACACCCTTATTTTGAAATGATGGGACTTATTAAAATCAGAATATCTGTAGCAGTAACTGAATCCATATATCCAATAAAAATGTCAAAAATGATAGTCAATTACTTATCTTTAAAAAATACTAAATAAATGTCGTATTACCAGACGGCACACTAGCTATCAAGTATTCTGTGACGGCTCGGGTCGATGACCGCGCTCAGCTGTGTATCGCAGCGTTCGCCTGTTGTTCGGGGTACAATAACAATAAAATTCGGCGAGATTTTGAAAAACTTTGACTTATCATAACTTTTTAAATAAAAGCAAAAGAAAAAAACTAACTTCACTATTATATTGTCATCCGTCGTTTACATTAGCTGTGTGATTAAGTATCTCGAATTCAAAATAGGGGTGTATATAAAACATATCGATAAGACTACTGAACCGATACGAACTGATTTATCTAAGACATAGGGACCTACATAACATTCCTAAATTAAGTTAGGGGACAAGTGGCTATAAGAACTACTGAACTAAGTGCCAGATGTCCATTTACAAAATATAAAACTGGCAAATATTAACTACTAGGGTAAATTGGTCCGAATTGAGTTGATTGATGTAGAATACCTCAAAAGCTCTAATATCAATAGGTAATGCATAATTTACAGGTCTTAATGGCGTATAACATAATTATTATTTACCTCGACGTTTCGACCGGGTTACACCGATCGTGGTCACGAAGACTGGAGTGACCTTCGTCTCGTGACCACGATCGGTGTAACCCGATCGAAACCTAACCGAATTAAGACCTGTAAATTATGCAACAATGAAGTCCGATCGCGAAAGTTTAAAAAGTGTATCAATAGGCAAATCTAAATAAAGTCAAAAAAAGGTCCTCTCTCAGGCTCCATAATTCTTCTGTCTGTGTTTGTAGCTTTTTCGATATTAAACATGACTGACACGTTCGAGTCGGGTCAGTGTACGAGTACTCTTAACATATTTTGTAAAAGGACAAATTTTTCATGTCCAGAAATTCTCGAGGCCACTGGTCCAGAATGTCCTTTAGAAGTCTTAGTAATAAAATAAGTCTACTAAACATGTGTAGATAAAATGTAAGTATATGCTAAAAACTAAAGATTTTTGTTACATACATCCAGGTTCAAATCCTGGGTCAATCGATACATGGTCATGGACCATAAGTCCAAGAAATATGCCCGAAATCGGGCTATCTTTAAGGAATTAATAGAAATATGGTAATATGTATTAAGAGGAAAGCTAGGGGTTGAGCTGGGTTCCTCTCTTACAGCAGCAGACGACAGCATACTACAAGTTTGCATGAAGAATCTACCTTCATAATGCGAACAGTGCGAGTGTGGAACTCCCTGTCAGCTTCTCTGTTCCCTGAAACATGAGTTCTGTACCACGATGTATCTTGTAGGCGAACACGCTCTTTATTATGATGTATTATCGCTTTCTATAAGGCGAGTTACAGTCAAGTGCAAAAGTACAAAACAATACTAATATTATAAAAAGTTTGTTTGTTGAACGCGCTAATCTCAGACGCTAATGGTCCGATTCTCTGCGAAATTATTTCCAGTGGAAAAGAAGGGAATAAAGGAGAAGAGTAACGTCGGGCGCAGCTAGTATTAATATAAATATTAAAATTGATGAATAAAATTAGGCTTTAATACATAAAGGGCCTTTTCAGTTCAAATATTCAGAATAATTTCCATAAAGATTCATCAATAACACTTCTGTAGCTCACTGTACTTCCTTTCTGAAATTAATAGTAAATTCTAATAAACTAGAAGAACTGCGTTGTTTAGAACTGATAAAATAGTCGGCGTGGCATCATTTGTATGTACAGTCACGGAATGAAAAGGTTCGTCACCTTAGAGTTGGTTTTCACTTGCACTAGTATTGCAAGAAACAATAATGCCAACATACAAGTGTAAGAAACAGTGATGCTAACATTTAAACAAATAGAATGACGTTTGCTATCGAATAAGGTTTTGCTTGATTTTTCTATCCTTTTTTAAACACTGCCTTGTGCACGCGGCATATAAAAACCTCTTTGATATTTTGCAATGATGACATTGACCGATTGACAATAGTTTTAACAGAAATAATAATGGCAGGTTGAACCAAAAAGAAGGTTTTAGTTTATAAAAATCTTGTTGACAAGATTTTTATCCTGTCAAACAACACTGATCTGAATAATTTTGAACTTTATTATCGAGCAGTAGAACATTATTTTCTCTAACCCGAGTCTATTCTTTACCATAGTTTCAAAAGGTAGTATGTTTTCGCGACACATTAAACGAATCAATTTGAAAATTGACGAACCTTTTCATTTCGAGACTACATTGTACAATCCTCACTAATATTATAAATACGAAAGTAACTTTGTCTGCCTGTTACCTTTTCACGGCTATACTACTGAACCGATTGACTTGAAATTTGGTACAGGGGTCGTTTATGGCAAACGACATAGGCTACGTTTTATTCCGAAATTCTCACGGAATCAGAAACTATGCGGGAAAAACTGCGAGGCACAGGTAGTGCAAAATAAAAGTCCTTTTATTTTTGGACACAAATATTGTATCCAAGTTCAATGTCAATCGAACTTTTATTGATGTCCACGTCTAATAAATGACAACCCTCACGTAAGAACCTATAAGTAATGACTCTAAATTACGAAATAGTCGATTCACGGATCCTCATCTTATCGAGTGGATGGACCAATATATGGAGTGGTCTATGTACTCTACTAAACCGTCAGATTTTTAGATTTTTATTACGGAACCTTTATATTATGATCACTTGTGTCTATATGTCACGGTCAATTTAATCTTAATCCACTAGACCGATTAGTTTGGAAGACAAGCGTATTTTATATGAAATAAGTATATATTCCTGAAAGCATTTTCGTCCTTTTTAGAGATAAATTGATTAAGTAGAATGATAAATTGAAGCTCTTACTGTCCGGTTCGGGGTATATCTTCGTTCAATTATAACTGGGAAGATTCCATGAGCGAACCATTTTTATATTAAGAATTTAATAATTTGATGTCACAAATTGTAAGGAATGCCAATTAAGTAGATTAGGTACCGACCTTTAGAGCTAGTAATAGCTCAAAAGGTACAAAGTCAGTCTCTATTTGAAACGCGCTTTTGAACTTCACAGGCATTTGGTACGTTACACTTACATAAGTAAGAATTCCGCAGAAATTTCATATTAATATATTAAACATTTCTGTATGAGAAACCAAATTTCAAGTTCGTAAGGCTTACATAATAGTTTTTGATCTGAAAATCCTCTAAGTGAGTAAGTTTGGAAATTTAGCTTTTGAACTATTAGATTAATTTGTATATTAGTTTATATTATGGAACAAAAATTATATACGAGTACAATTTAGCCCTGATTTACGAGCTTCAAGTAAAAATTTTCGTCGTCGCGTCGATTATAATTTTCGAAGAGTTTTTACTTTATGAGTCACTACGTAAATTATTTCTACTTAACCTGGCATTAGCTCGTCTAATAAACGAATAACTTTAAGCAAACTGTGAGTGCTGAAAGATTCTTGATGGCAGACGACTGAAAGAAACCAACTCGCGGGCTGCATAGATCTACAGGGAAACCGCAGCTCTAAAGAGTACATATTGAGCTTATATATGTATACCTCATAATCTACAATTTACACATATACATGTAAGTACACATTTGACCTGACATGACTATCTATTTAAAGATTATAAGTAAAGCCCAAAAGGGCTAAAGTTTAAGCTCTATCGTGAAACAAAACCTGGATTAGGTAATTTATAACTTTATACGGTTATTCACATTTATTAATCCAGGTTTAACTTTCATACTTAAAAATAATTAACTACGTAAAAGAGGAAACGTACTATGTCGTTGTTATATTGAGGACCTATTTCACCATCTTCAAGTAACTTTCCGAGTAGGTACTCACATGTTATGTCTTTGTCACTTGATGTAAAATAAGAAAGAGACAACACTCACCTTACTTGGTGAGTAACCGTGAAATAGGCCCTGATTATTAATAAGATGGTATTAGTGTAATCTTTATGACTATTTAATTTTGCATGAGGCTTCCTTTTGTAACGCAGGTGATCATTTATTGACGTAGTCTGACGTTTCCTCACACAGTTTAAAGAGTTCCTTAAGGAGTGCGTGGGATTCAATTATATAATCGCATCCCACGCGGGTGAAACGTCTTATGGAAAGGTTTTAATATATTTATTGTTAGAAAATGTAACGATTTTTACAATTGTTAAATTCTTACGTAATTCAGTTATCGAATGAACCGATTTTATGTCTGTGAACTGTTACGTGTTCACTGGGTTATATTAAGTTCTATTGATGTGTTCACGTGTATCTGGTCCGGGACAGTAAAAGAGGTTTCTACTTTGCAATGGTTTGTTTGTATGTTGTCCTATTTTTCATTCTTGATTAATCAATCTGATTGAAGATCTTGATGATTTCATACTCAGGGTTTCTACCAGAAATTTCTCAGGAAACCAAGAGATAGGTCACTTGATGGTAAGTAGTTTCCGTCTCGCACATGGATACTTGCAACTCAGAAGAAGCGTAAGAGTATTTCCAGTGGTGGAAGAGTGGTAGAGTGTTTTGGACTCCGGGTCTCTCACTCAATAGTTTAAATTATATTTTACTCTAATATTACGTAGGAGTCCAGTACTTCCACGGTCAGGCCAGCCCGTGTTCGCACTGTTATGAAAATAATTTAGCTCTATCATATATTTTTAAAGATTTTGCTGTTATAAAGATTTTTAATAAGTACATTTTTCTTCCTATCAATTTCCTTAAACTATTCTATTTTGTTGATTATATTGTAACTTTACAGGAATGAAGGGCTTAATTGAAACTATGTACTACAGGATCCCCTTGTGATTCAAATCTAGCACTCCGGAACAATCCCTGTATTGTCTCAGCCTAGCGTTATAAATTGGTACAAAATCTACTTGCGTTATCTAGCTGTCCAGCCGAAGGTCCAGTATTGGCTTCGGGTACCTTCGGGCATTATACACCACTCTCGCCAAAACCTTGGGAATTTTTAGCAAACGCTAAATTTGACCAGTTACGAATGATCATTGTATAAGGTCTTCTTGTTGGTTCAACCTGCCATTATAATTTCTGTTAAAACTATTGTCAATCGGTCAATGTCATCATTGCAAAATATCGAAGAGGTTTTCATATGCCGCGCGCACAAGGCAGTGTTTAAAAAAAGGATAGTAAAATCAAGCAAAACCTTATTCGATGGCAAACGTCATTCTATTTATTTAAATGTTAGCATCACTGTTTGTTATACTTGTACTAGTGTAAGTGAAAACCGACTCTAAGGTGACGAACCTTTTCATTCCGTGACTGTACCTTGATTACCTGATATCTGGAAATCCGCCGTTCGAGCAAGCTAGCAGGTATGTATACGATCGTAGTACATACAACACTACTCAATCGTCCACATTTCATTAGTCAGAAAATTCGTGAGATCTGGCGACTCTGGATTCTCTCTCTATAAAGATTCCCTTTTTAAATACAATCTATGTAAAACATTTATTATTAACTCGCTTTAGGACTGGTTTCATTGATTATTCCTTTTTTCTCAGGCAAGAGCAAGTCTAAGCATAGCGTTTACCATTATTTTGCGTTTCGTTTCTTAGAATAATTTCAGCAATTAGTCTAAGGATAGTCCAAGCTTAATCGCGCTTTAGTTCAACATAACCAGAATTGTGGTCTATTTAGTAAAACTGTTTCGAAGACTTGATTATTCATAGCTCCCCTTTTGCCACCCTTTAATATTTCCACTTGAACGCGTCAAATCATAAGAGAATACCGTAATCGAACGGTAAATAAACCCACAGTTAAAATCTTCTGAGAAATAGGACATTTTGTGTTGATGACGGCGGCGCCGGCCGGCTGCGACACCGTCACCGCCCACCACAAAGCTGTCATTGGTTTTTGATATTTGTTAAAGAAGAAATGAAATGAAATTTGTTTAAAAATTATCTCTATTTCATTTTGCACAAGTGGTGTGGAAACATTTAAAAAATAATGAAGCTCATGTGAGACGTTGCATTGCGTTGTCATGTTTTACCCGTGTTATATTGAGAAAATGCACACAAGATTAAAAAATATATGCATTCAATAAATATTTTGAGCAAACATGGATGACAAATAAACAGTGTTTGGCCAACAAATGGTGGTTCTACAACGTTAAAAACAAAACTAATAACATTTCAGAGTCCTGGAACTCCAGACTTAACAAGAATAAAATACAAATCTGCTCTATTAAAACGCCAACTTGCTGCTGAAAATTTAAGATATACCTATGTGAAGAATTTGCAATTAAAAAACTATTTCCTTTAACCCTTAAATAAAATAACGTATATAAGCCAAATCATCCTAACGTACACACACTCTCACGCATACACACGCACACAAACACACGCATGCACACACACGCAACCACACACACATACATTTTTTTAAATATCTTATAGCCATAAATAGAACGTTTTTATTTCATTTTTTTTTCTTCTTTTTAACAAATTGCACTTTTATTATTATTAATATTTTTAAGAATGATAAATATTGTTATTTCTTGTTTTAAATTATATTATAGAAACAGTCACGTGAGCCCTCCGTAAACTGTAACCCCCGCACCACAGCTCAGGGGATGAGGGGTGACTGAAAAACAGCGCCGGCTGAAACATGTTTCAGTCGGCACACGGCTGAGTCACTTCCTTTTGTTCTTTTAATCATTTTTGTCCATCCTTATTTTTATTATTTTTTATTATTCTAGTTAATTAAGTTATGCATAAGACCTAAGTATTATTTGTAAAAGAACAATAAACATTTTTTTATTATTTATTTATTATTATTAAAATTAGACCCAAACCACAGAATAATTAATAATAGTAGTAGTACCTAAACCAAATCTAGCTCAACTACTAAGGGTTCTTTCTAAAGATTCTTGTATAATTACTATTCAACTTTTTGGAAAAAAAACATGTTTGCAAAAAAACTAGCGAATCTGAAACAAATTACAGTTATCATTAACTGAACTTGTGGATCGCGATGCAACGACAAAATTGCTTTGCATAGATTACATATAAATACAGAAATAATTACAGTCTTATCATAACCACCCTTTTTACTTTTTTTCTATTGTTTTAAAATTATATTCTACTTTATGTAGGAAATTATAATAAAGTACTTATAAATATTTTTTGTTAATTTTTTTTTTTTTTTCATTGTATTATTTTTTAATCTCTTATACTTTGGTTTTCTTTGTTAGGCTTGGATTTGAAGGGAAAAATATATCCATATAAAGTATTTATATATGTATGTACTATACACCCCTATTTTGAAAATATGGGACTTATTAAAATCAGAATATCTGTAGCAGTAACTGAATCCATATATCCAATAAAAATATCAAAAATGATAGTCGATTACTTATCTTTAAAAAATACAAAATAAATGTCGTATTACCAGACGGCACACTAGCTATCAAGTATTCTGTGACGGCTCAGGTCGATGACCGCGCTCAGCTGTGTATCGCAGCGTTCGGTGTAGAATAACAATAAAATTCGGCGGGATTTTGAAAATCTTTGACTTATCATAACTTTTTAAATAAAAGCAAAAGAAAAAAACTAACTTCACTATTATATTGTCACCCGTCGTTTACATTAGCTGTGAGATAAGGTATCGCAATTTCAAAATAAGGGTGTATATACATATAATTATGTAGTTTATAGTTTCTGAGTCAATTAATGTAAAAACAGTGCTTCAAATAGTGAACGAAGTAATCTCGGGCACTGGGATATAATATGGTTCACCCGAAAAGACTACATCAATATATTAAAGTAGGAAACTCTGCCGTGGACGAGATATTTTTTGTGTCCGAGTTACCCCTAAGCCCACTGAAGTATGAATTTAATTTCCTTTTGAATTACCGGCTTCTACAAAGAATTTTTAAATTGAATGAATTTAAATGTACTTACCTACACTAAGTATCACATTTTTATAACATAACATAATCATCCACTACATCATCTCACCTATTGTACTTGACCCCTAAGTTCGTAACTTCAGAAACTACGCGCACACTCATTCACACACACCCAGACCGAGACAAACATTTGTGGTTGTCACAAATATTCGATCCGCACGGGAATCGAACCCTCAATGGTAGTCTAGCATTGTGGCCACTCTGCCATCGAGGTCGTCATTTGATTTTATCAATAAATATCATCGGCTAGAACAACCCTAAATATTTTATTAGTTTAGTAACTAATCTTCAAACTAATCTACAAGTTGACAACATTGTACATGTCATTTTCTCGATCCGTATCAATAATAAATACCGTCACAGAAATCTTCCTACTGTTACCACTTCTTCTTCTTCTAGTGATAACTTAAATTGTTTAAATTATCTTGATCGAGGTATCTTGCATAATAGAGATTATATTTCAAACCACACTTGAGACGGGTACTGAAGCTAACTGTGAAAGTGTTAATTTGATTACTAAGTTACTAGTGTTCATTGTTGGTTATTTCCAATACTAATTAATCAAGTTAATAAATAATCTTAGAACCATTACCGAAGACTGGTTCCAAACAAACATCTTCAAAGTTTGTTGAATGAAGGAAAGGTTTGGAGGAGTCTTCCAAACTTTTCCTTCATCTTATAAATTCAGTAGACTTTTAGTTCAAGTTCAATGGAATTTTACCTGGAGCGAGTGTCACCTGACCTTCACAATTCAAAGGATGATCCGATATTTTTGAGTAAACAACTACATAATAGGTACACTTTTTAGGATTTGATGCGCTGTTTCGCTCAAAAAGTATGTGATGTCATTGAACCACATTTTTCTTTTCACACCTACGATATCTGTGTTCTCCATTAGTCAGATTTTTACGTATCATTAGATAGATACCATTAGTACCTGTTTCGTCCTACTGCTAGGCAAAAGTGTCCCCCTATTCCTTACTTACTTAATTTATTTTTGCAATTGTGGCAAAAACTTAAACACATAATTAATTATTCTACTGACACGCTTACGAGGACAAAGTCGCAAATAACAGTTAGTCAAATGAAAGATAAAGAACCCTATAAAGGTCACTCGAACGCTTTGTTAAAAACAATAGCTCTGTATTTAGAATAGGAGTTAAGCTCCCAGGATTATAGTGGTGGCGTAAATACACCATTTCCGTATGGCTAGCAGGCCATTTTTGTTGAATGTCAATCGTCATACAGCCTTGCTCAACGCAGTGTTTCGGGTTACGAATTGTAACGGTGAAAGGCAAACCGCGAGTGGGGGACTGGCGAGCCACTCAGTGCCTCACACCGCCCGCGACCAGAGACCACGTCTGCACGCGACTTCCACTCACGCGCATCAACGGACACTTTTACTTTCGCGCGGAATTTAAAATTTTAAATCGGTTCTTTTTCCCAACAGTGCTGTGCAGTGCTTATTGCCATGAACGTGTAAATAGAGGTTTCACAAGGAAAATATAAGAACTATATTCAAAATGTTGTTGTGTGTTTTACTTTTTATTTGGAGCTGTGTTCTTGTGCCGGCTCTGACCCAAGGTGAGTGGAACAATGAATTCTTGGTTATTACGCGAAAAATCGTGTGTTAGCTGCCTTAAGTTGGAGTACAAGCACCGCTTACTGTTAAGTAACATTGTACCTACTGTTTTAAGGTTGCGAAATGTTATAGATTACAATAAATTAGGACGGTGAATGCAATGCGTGCCCTCTAAAATAAGTATATAATAACGATAATTAGCTTCTTTGACCTATCGTACAACAATGATGACCTCCATGGCTAAGCGGTCATCGGGCCGCCTTGGATGTGAAAGGTGTTGGTTGAGGTGCGTTTAATTAAAAGTTAAGTTTACAGTAAATTGTTTTTATCTAAGTGCGCTTGTAATTTAATTCATCCTCGTTCTATAATTAAATCTCTATCAATTGAATAGACACGCCAGCTTGTCACATAGCAAATAAAAAATATATTTATGCACATAAAATATAAATGTACATAAGTATAACCATGACATATAAATTATGAATCACCGCTGTCCACTAGATGCTAACCGGAGATACCAACTGGATTTAGGTTCCGTACCTTTTAAATATATTGTTTTAAAAATAACTACGATATACCTACAGCAGTTGCATCCCTCCAAACTCAGGCAAAACCGAGTCTTTGTATTTTGGTGTTAATATTGAATTTCATTTGTGAGAGTTTACAGTTTAGTTTAAGAGTTTATTTATTACAAACAAATAAGTATAAGTACGTAATAAGTATAAATTGGTGTTTCATTCTATTGGTGTCGATGTAGAGTACCTGCCTATATAAAAGTAGTTCAATACAAGTTCTTATTCCCTTTAAATTAACTATCCATATCTAATTTCGTTGAGATTTTTGTCAACATAATATCAAAAGGGTATATCTTTGTGCAAATATCACAGAATTTTCTCTTTTACTTTTAGTAGAATAAAAGGAAATCCTTCTACTCGTATAAAGGGTTTCTTCCATAATTGCTTTCACATGAAACTCTTTTATTAAATCGTATTTTTAGATTCCTATACGTAATCGTACTTTCAGATTAAAATGCGAATTAATCAAAATAAAATAATCTAATAACTTTAACAATGGGTATGTGAGCATTATAAGTAATTGATGTTAACATAACATAATCATTCACTACATCATCTAATTATAGTAACTGACCCCTAAGTTCGAAACTTGTACCTAGGGTACCTGAAACTACGCACACACTCATTCACATACCCAGACCGAGACGAACATTTGTGGTTCACACAAATATTCACCCCGCATGGGAATCGATCCCGCAACCTTACGGATGGCAGTCCGGCATGGTGACCACTCTGCCATCGAGGTAGTCAATATTAGACGTCCGAAATATAAAACCTCAGGTATTATAATTGATATTAAATTGTAATTGAAAAGTATGAAGCAATAAAATTTCGCAATATCAAAAACCGGAATTTCTATAACCGGGTTTTATTCACCGATTATTGAACCCCAATTGTGTTTTCGCACGCGATTCTTTTGTCGTTTTCTCTCTCATTGAATCGAATCAGCTTCTCTGACTCTTTAAATTAATTATCTAATATTAGGTTTAAATATTTTATATAACTTGGTAACAGATAAACTGATTTACATGGTGAGAGATGGAAGCCTTGTGTTATGTCCTTTTGTACTTTACTTTCGTACCTATTTTAAGAGAGTCGGGCTGGAGCTCTCCATACAAACGTAGTCCCGTGTTTCCTCCCTGGATAGCTGGAGCAAAAACTTTTTTTTTCATAAAGAGTGAAGTTTTTGCCATGTCCGTCTTTTTTATTTCTTTTCAATATCTTAATAATAACATATCACCCGACACATGTGAAACACAAAATCTTAAAAAATCTTCTCTTGTATTCCTATTACAATAGCACTAAAAGTCCTTGAAGCGATAGTGAAAGTCATGACAAGCCATGTTCCTACGATAGTACTAAGTAATTATTAATTTATTATCTCCGAGCACTTTCTTCACTATGTGGGATCGACCGACACATATACGTACATTTTCTTTCACAATGCTCTATCAGTTACTATCTTAACATTCACGACTTTCTTGGTAAAAATTGATTTATTTGTATATATATCAAAAGACTAGCGATATATTTGTTACTAGTAGTGCCCCGCGGTTTCATCCGTGTAGTTTCCGTTCCCGTGGGAATACGGGTATAAATAAGCCTATGTGTTATTCTGATGTATAAGCTAAATTATTGTAAAGTTTCATTAAAATCCATTCGGTCACACTTACAAACATTCGGCTTTATAATATTAGTAAGATTGATTTGTTAAATTTTGTTTTTATATGATACCTACCTAGATAGATTGAATAGCTGAGCGTCGTAGTTTTATCCGCTTATTTTCTTTATTTCGTCCTTTGCAGATACGTAAGTCATAATATTTATTTACATTTCAGAGCAATCACTTTTAATAGTTCAGTCAATCAGTAACCGATGCCTTTTACGTATAAGTATTACAGATTATTTTCAAAAACATTTGACACACAAAATCCATATTACTTATATACTTACTAAATGTAGGTAATACCTACTACAAAGATTACTTACAAACCAAATTGCTCTGTCATGTCATAATACAAACGAAATACTTACCAAATTCAATACAAGCAAACAAAAAAAAGATTAAGTCTAATAGTGTTCTTACGACATGTTATAAAAACTTATCAAACAATGTACTTACAATCAATCCAGATTGATTTGTCGTGATCGCATGCGCTAGCGCAGCCCGCGCCGCAGATTGCTTTCACTTATCCTTACTATACAATATTTTAAATGTGTGAGTGCGTAAAGTCACAGTTGGAAATCTTTCGTCAGTTTTAATGTACTTTATATCAAAATCTTAGTACCTTTTAAACCTACACACTAAACAGACAACTGCATATAAAATTATACCAATATGGTATGACAATTAGGTTTTAAATAGTATAACATTTGAACTACGTCTAGCAATGCATATGTCATACCCAATCTTTAAACAGATACAACGAGAAAACGAAAATAGTTACGTCTTATGGTGACGAACCTTTTCTTGCCATGACTGTACGTCGCAATATGTCATACTCAATCGGTAAAACAGATACCTACGACGAGCAAGCGAAAATAGTTCTTAAGATGAAGAACCTTTTCTTACCATGACTGTACGTCACACAATATGTCAATCGGTAAAACAGATAAGACGAGCAAGCGAAAATAGTTCTTAGTAACGAACCATTTCTTGCCATGACTGTACGTACACACATTGAAAGTGGCTTGTCCCAGTGAACGCTATTGGACCGGTTTGCGGCAGGGAATGTAGCCACATGGCCTGCCTTGGCTACTGTTTTTTGTCTACCGGAAAAGTTTGCACTTGGACGCCTTTGTTAGTTATGCCATGTGTGTGCTGCAGATTTTAAGTATAGCTTTAGTTTTTAGCAAAATGTTAATTTGAACAGTCAGGGTGTTTTATGATGATTTAAAAAGAAGGTTCTTAAATTCTTAAAAAAGTTTGCTAAACTTGAATTTTTATACACATTTAATTTTACTTGTCGTAAAGTAATTGTATTTTTATTGGACAAAATTCACAGCCATGTTTATTGGTATGCAATCAAATAACATCGTGTTCATAAAAATCTATTATTATCCATTTATTTGAAATCTAACGTGACAAGTTTTCTGACAAAATGTTCGCAAAATTAACGTTGTCCTGCAGGTTTATTATACGCCCTGTTTTTCCTATTTATTTATACCAGTTGATGCACATTTTGTAGTGTTATAATTATTTCATGAGTACTCTATCTAATCAAGCATGTATCACAAATTTAATTTTAAACAGTATCCGATACATTTTCTCTCATTAAACTACTGGTTATTAAAATTACCTTAGAGCTTGTTTGCGTCCACTTTCACCCTGTTTCCTCTTGTCAATTGGACTAACAACATGTTTGTGTAACTAATGTTAGATATGCGTGTTTAGAATATTTAAATAATACTTAAAATCATTTTAATGAATAATTATAAGACTTCAAAGTTTTGTTTAACTTAAATAATTATCAAACTATTTCAGATAGTCATTGATTATATTATCTTTCTCTATCAAATTTTGGTCCTATATCTAATCTAGTCTAAATAAGGCCCATTTTTTACCACATTTGGCAGAATGTCAGTAATTTTACGTGGAGCTAAGTCATCAGACAAAGTAAACGATACGATATATTAAGTTATATCAATTGTTAATACTTTTGATGGTTATTACTACGCGTAACCAACGCGTGTTACAACCAAATAAAAAGCACCAATTTTAGTAATCCAATCAGGATCGCTTCCGATGCCAAAAAACAATAAAAAAACATGCAAAAAAACCACTACACTGGCTGCGTTTCCGCCAGGTGAGACTTAGTCACTCTTCCTTTACAACAGGGTAATAGGGTAAGGGTAGAGTAAGTTTAACATAAAGATTAAATACACATATGTTTGATACACTACACTTGAAACCTTTAAAATATAGCTCTCTGTAGAAGTAGCTTTCAAGATATTTCAACAATTTGGGTTGTAACATAACATAATCATTCACTACATCATCTCATTATAGTAGCTGACCCCTAACTAAGCGCGAAACTTGTATCTAGGGTATCAGAAACTACGCACGCACTCATTTACACTCATTTGTGATTCACACAAATATTCACCCCGCACGGGAATCGAACCCGCAACCTTACGGATGGCAGTCCGGCATGGTGACCACTCTGCCATCGAGGTCGTTAGTTAAGAAAAGTAAAGAAAAAGTAAAAAAAGAAAAATTTAGAAGCCCGTGTTGTTGGTTAGAATTGGTTCAGCGTAGTGCAAACCCAGTTTAGAATAAAAAATTGTAGATGTATGTATGTTTTACAAATCACTACATTGAGAATAATGAGAAATCTTTGCAATAATACCAGCAGCAAAAAAAAATACGTCTAAAATCAACCCTTACCTAAGATTGAATCATTTAGTAAATGTTTGTAATATATTTAGTCAACAAGACCTCAAAGGCATTATTTTGGTGGTCTTAATATTAATCTCATACAAAATTATATGATTTTCGTCAACACTCAAAATTAAACTTAACGTTTGTGACTTAAGGTTCACATTATGATGCTAACAAAATATTGAAACAATCAACTTTTAATTAGAAATTAGTAATGGAATCGTTCTGTGAGCGCAATGAAACGAAAATTTTAATTTGACTTTTCTAAAGCAAGTAATTTTAATATTATTCAATTTCTCGTACAGAGATGACATCAGCTATAAAATCACTTACTTACGCTAATTGAACATTTGACTTGTGTTAAACAAACTTATAAAGAAACATTCATATAATAGATAAAATAAATATATTCCCATTTTTATAAAGATAAAAAAGAATCAATCCTGAATTCAATTTCACGAAGACTCCAACATCAAGCCACACTATTACCTAATTAGGCGTTTAGGAACATAAATAAACAATCAGTTAAAGTACACCGTACACACCGCACAAAGGTCCACTGACATAGTGGACATTGGACAATAGCTACCGTGACCTCCCAGCTGCCTGGAGTGAAAGCCAGCCATATACAATTGTATAATTCAAACATGAAAACCGCAAATAGCTTTATACACTCGTCATTATCTTTTTATCATGTATAATTTACAAAACACACACTTTTTGTATACAAAATTATATGGTCTGCGAACAATCGTGTCTATTACATCAATTGTACCATGAAAATGTATGGTATGATACCTGTTGTAAGTTAATTGATTTAACTTTTCATTTAATTTAAGTGAAATTAGTATCAGAATTTTGTTAAAACGTTTTGTAGAAAAAAAATTGTCGTATAAATATACTTATACTATAATTAGCGTAGATTGATGTTTCCGACTTTATTTTAAAGATTTTTTTGTTGAACTATAAGCAGTGCTATAAGTATGTGAAAGAATTTTTAAAATCACATAAGCAGAATCATTTCATTACAAATAAACAAAATATCTTTTCTCTTAATAATAATCGAGTAGGTATATTCATTTCTATATAAATTTTAATAATCCAATGAAATTGTTCAACGTTAAAAATATTATAAACTGGTTTTGTATGTTCAAGATAATTTCTTTTCACAGACTTATATTAGTAATATTACTAATACGTATTAGTGAACATCTCGTTCTTGTTTTTTACAAACGCGTAAAATAAATGTTTCAAATATAATTATGTGGCTATAATATACAACATTCCTATTCATAAGAAATTTAAGCTATAATAGCGATAATGTCATCGTAGTCGTGACAGAATTTCGAACAGAAAAGTACATCTTTATTCTTGCGGTTACTTCCTCCATTATAACACACAAAACTTTATTTACTAAGTACTTGTACACGTAGTGCCAAACAGTCACTTAGTTCTATTTTGTCTCTATATTTATTAAAGGAACTAGTCGACGCATTTTTTGCTCATTAATTAAAACAATTTTAAAGGTCAACGCAAACATCCATGCGAACGGTCGTAGTTTAACTTTGCTATACATTCTCAACCGTATTCGAAAGACAATAAGGTTCATTTTCAATTGTTATTTTGTCAGACATATCGTTCCGCCAGATATACGCTGGCCCTTAGCGATAACCTTCAAAAAAGGTTTTAAATAAAGCCGAAATTAAAATGTCGGCAATCGGTTTACTGCACAATTTATTGCATCTCAAATAATGTTTGTTCAATGTATAATGAACATTACTTTCACTAACGTAATAACGAAAGTAATATTTCAAAACTGCCTGCGCCTGCGCCGATATCGCATGTTGAAAGTAAAAACAATGTTCTTTGACGCGAAGGATCAGATAGTGTCTACTGTATAATTAAGTGTTCGTTTTACAAAGACCTCAATAGTAACTCTACTACTATTTTTTAGATATTACCTAGCTTTTGTTTGATTTTAAAAGAAAGTATCGTCACGGTTGCTTGGAAATTTTGCGATTAATAGGGGATATTGGTGTTATTCTACACACATCAAAAGTGTCTAGGGATCAACATATATTTTTGCAATAACTTTTCTCCTGATTGATATTAATTAAAATTTTCTTTAAGGATTCATCAAATAAAGTGTTTTCGTTTGTCACAGTAACGATAAACCAAGTCACCTTTGCATTAATAAAGAAATTTGCCATTTTCCTAATAAAGGGATTTTTGACATTTGAACCACTAACATTAAAGTTCGAAAAAAAGACTGAAATAACAGTTTTCTTTAAAATTTTATTGGGTAACTTAAACAATTAATAATCCGTGTTTCTACCGCGAACACTAACAACACAAGAACATCGGTTTGGCATACTCAAAATGAGTTCATCCAAATCACGCTGTGGAATGGCCGCCCATGTTCGTTGCAACAACAAAAAAAGGTCTTCTTGCGACTGGATACCCTCCATATTCGGCAGAGCTCTTCTCTGTAGCATATCCCATGCATGCTCAATCGGGTTCAAGTCTGGCGACTGAGCAGGCCAGGGCAGGACATTGATGTTAGCTGCGGCGAGAGTCTGTCTTACAACTCTTGCGGTGTGCGGTCGTGCATTATCATGCATTAACTGAAATAAGGGACCGATTTGCACTTGTAGAGGAACGATGACGTCTGATACAATCGTCTCAGCATAAATTTGAGCGTTGAGGTTGCCTCTGATCCAAATCAACTCAGTTCTTCCGCCGATCCAAATACCCGCCCATACCATGATGGTTCCACCACTATAAGGATGGACTTCCTGGCAGGATTTTAATCGCTGTTGGCGTCCAGGGGTTCTCCAGTGTCGTATACGTCTTGTATCCGGTCTCATACCAAAACGAGACTCATCAGAAAAGCACACGAAACGCCATTGTTCTTCTGCCCAATTTCTGTGTTCAAGAGCCCATTGATATCGAATCCTACGATTGTGCATTGCTATAGGTGGTACCCGTAGCGGTCTTCGGGAATGAAGGTTCACTTCATGCAAGCGGTTTCTGACTGTTTGGTCGCTAATTAAGTTCCCTGAAGAGTGATGAAGCCGCACGGCTAACATCATGGCGGTTATTGTTGGAGCTCTTCGAGTTAAGATTTGAATGTATCGGTCTTGTCTCCGTGTGGTGCAGCGATACCGTCCTCCATGGCGCTCAGCCACGGTACCAGTGCTTCGGTAACGTGTCCAAAGTCGACTGATAACACTCTGACTCGTATTCAGAGCTAAAGCCACAGTACGTTGCCGGGAACCAGCTTCTATCATTCCCACGGCTCTGAGCATTTCTTCCCTGCTTAAATGACGTCGCCGCTCCATAATAACGTTGGTTTTAATCAGTAGTAGGGAAACAGTAGCACTAATAATGTCTTCAATGCGTTGTATGTTTTTATAGGGAAAATATTGACAGCTGATTTTCATCTTTTACTCGAATTTGATTCACAGTTCCTGATTCAAATTATGAAATGCACCAAAAAGGATCCATATAAATTTATAAAATCATAAATTTATTACAAAGCCACATCTCAATCTCAAGAAATCCGCATAAAAATGCTTGATCCCTAGACACTTTTGATGTGTGTAGTTTAAAAAGAATGTTGTGAACATTATTTTTGGTTTCACCGATTTAGATGTCATATGGTACAGAGCAAATGACACCTTAATCATTTCAGAAGTTTTTAGAGAGAGTATATAATAATGCATCTTACATCGTCACAGACACAGATCGTCACATTAATATTAGTTGGATTTTGCCACTAATAGAATATAGAAATGACTCACACATAATGCTGATTTTGGGTATAACGAATTTAAAAGTCATTTATTATGACTTTCTAGAAACTCCAAGTAAATGTTGCGACCTCATGGATTTTTTCTATTGTTAAAATATGCACAGATGGTCAGCAGCTTTGGATGTATCAGCCTTTGTGAATGACATTTGCTGGACATAAGCAACGTAAAAAAAAACTAAGAGACCATAACGCCGACACATTCAAAAACTTTAAGAAATAAAGAAGTTAATGGGATAAAATATCATAAAATAATGATATTCGCCATGGAATACATCTTAATTTAGAGTTAGAATTGTTCAAACTTATTTTGTATCATCAAACCACATGATAAGACTTGTTCATAACCACCGATGTGTTAAATGCTTATTGCATTCACTTTGAAGCAACTGTATTAATCATTGAAATAAAATGTACCGTCTAAAAATTAAACGGCTTTAGATCTTGTCTATTGTTGAAAAGAGCTATTTAGTCATCAAATGTTTCAAAGTTTTTATTTTTTTTATTTTATATTAGTAGCGCATGGTTTTGTCCTCATTATTCTCATTGTTCCTGCTTTTTCCGGAATGATAAATGCTCAGAACACAGTCAGGGGACGGTATTTATAAAATACATCAAAATAACAATACTTACAAACATGGACATGGCAGTTGTTATAATCATGACGTCACCACTAAACAGACCGGTTTGACAATTAATGGTATTGCAATTTAGTAAGGCAAAGTATTTGATATTGAATAACAAATCAAGTTGTTTCCAATGCAAAAATGAATATATAATTCTGTTGTTTAAACAATTATTATTTAATAGTGGGAGCTGGAATTTTGCCTGAATAAGAATTTAACCAATAGTTAAAAAATACGCTGTAACCGTCTTATTGATAAATTGATCGAGAATAAAAACGGTATACACATTTTGTCTCATCAATTCTTAAGAATAATTACACATTTTCAAAAGAAAGGACACGTGGATTTTTCTTTAACGATGTTATACTTACCTAGTGTACAAGATACTCTACGTGAAATTGGATTCAGTAGTAGGTATCGGGAAATCAGGCTGGACAAATAAACAAATCGAATAGCGATGAACCTTTCTCTTATTACGCAGCGTACAACATTTGTGAAACGCAAATAACACCCTTATTGCTTTTACTCAGAAGTAGGAAAATCCCACATCACTCATGATTGAAGCCGTAACAAATAAACCACATTATATTATTACTACCTAAATGAGGGTATGTAACAAATAAATGAGAACGTAGTGCCTGTCTGTCTGTCCAACGGTTCTATTTAATCTGAAATGTCTATTAGCGAATAACGGAAACCTAAACGCGCATTTGAAATTACTATTTTCTTATTTCTGTTTCTCCAGGGTAATCTTCGAAACCAATGAACCGATTTTGACGAGACGGGATACTGGCAGCTCGAAGATTTTCCGGAGCGTAATAATATATTACTTTTTATACAAGTTTTTACATGAGTTAACACTGAATACGGGCTAAAGGTCAAAATACATAACTACGATATATGTACGCATGTAGTTGAGACGCACAAAAATGCAACGCCACTCGCATATTGTTGACCTGCGATTTCGTTCGATAATACTGGATATAATACAATACATCTTATGATTTTTTATTATTTTCTTTTCTCTTACAAAAGTAAGCAAGCTTAATTTTCAAGTTACGGCAATATATTTGTGCACACTCATAGTTTTTATAACAAGAGGTCGCATCACAGTTTTGGGTTCCGACCTTTAAGTCCGAAACACCTTTTACGATTTAGGCGTTGACAGATAGAAAAGTTTCCAGTATACTTTACGACCCTTTCATAAAATAATAATATGCTTATAAATAAAATGTTCAATGGAAAATAACAAGCTAATTGGTGCGACACATGTGCGACACACAATGTCATTTAATATTGAATTTCTCAATCTCAGACCAAATATGGACTAGTTAAAAAACAACCTAGTGTCGTAAATTTCCATATACCAGATATCTTTTTGGTGCAAATTTAGTTTTAAGTCGATTTGCTTTTTATATTTTGGTAGAGACTCTTAATCCTCGGCTACACAAAATTTTCCTATTGTAAATGATAGTTTGTTGAAAGAGTTTTATATTTTTTTGAACCGAGACTTGTCAGTTTATCAAAACACAATATACAAAGTTTCTTATTTCTATCTTCGAAACTACGCAACAGATTTTAAAACAGTTTTCGCCAACAACCAACAAATAAAATGTTTCAATACGAAGGTTTAGTTATGTGTCGTATGAACTACATATCAAAGCAACAAACCTCGGGATATAAGCTAGTTAAATATAATTATTATTTTAATATCACGACCAATGTAAGACTACCAAACTGGGCACAACCAGGCGGCGACCGAGCTTGAAGGTCATCAACTTATTCTTTGTCACTAAGTATAAAGTTATACTTACCTAAAATAAAATATCTTATAAGTTTTAACCTACTTTATTTATAATATAAGGTAGCTACGCTGGCATTGCGTTTACTCTGGGATTAGTCTGTAGCATAATTCGATAAACGGGCTATCTATGATTTTTTAGTTTCAACGGGATTTCACGCATTCAACCATACAAACAAACAAATTCTTTAGGTTTATAAGTGACACGTATAGATATAGAATCCGAGTATGTGCGCAGTTTACCTGGTTTTATTCCGTGAGAAAATCCGTATATGTATAAAACCACCATCGTATGGATAATGAATTAATGAAGCAACCTAATCGCGAAAGAAGTTTTTAATTGGTCTTGTGTTACCAATAAATTTCACATCCTTTTATTAAGTTTTAGTATTCATATCAATATTTATCGATCATTTTAGAACATTTCAATATACTTATAATCCATTTTCGTGTATTAAAACCACCTTAGATACTTGTATCAAAATGTTAAAACAGGTTTAAATGTCTGATTTTTTCGTTTTGTATTAACAAAACAAAACATCATTAACATTTTAGACATAAAATTTTGTTTTGTTCCTAATAATATTTATAGAAGAGCTATACCGATGCCGAAAATAATCGTCATTTATGGAAAGCTACAGTTTAATTAGGTGTCTCTGGGATTAAGTGTTAATTGGCGAATTCGCGCACATCCGTACCGTTGAAATGCTCAATCAAACACTAATCTCTATAAAGTGTACTAATTGATATTCCGCCCCAGGAATACTCGCATTGACCATGTTAGTCGGGTGGTTTGCTTCGGATGTCCGCCAAGTGCCAATTACGACTAAAGGTTAGGGAATATTTTACACAGATTTTCCAACTTTAAAGGATTTAACTTTATTGCAAAATGGCGTATTTAGGACCGCTGTAGCCCTCAACTACGCCGTAGGTATTACGTAGTATCCGATATTTAAAAAATAATTTAAATTGGACATTTGCGAAATGAAAGGAAAAGGGTACGTCATAAAGTTACTTGATGTTTGCCTGTTTGATCAGATACCATTCCATGTTTGTAGATTCCTGTTTGAGAATGTCTATAACATAATGTCATATTTAGGATCAAAGGAATTACTTTGAAGACTGATAAAGCCTTTTTATGACATACTGTTCATACAAAATATAGTTTCACGAATATTAATCCTTTGACATATTGACTATTAGTTAGATTTGCGGATTTACTCGTATAATTAATTAGTATTTAAGGAAATGTGGATACATTTTATCTAAATTGAATAGAGAGTAAGTTGCTTTATTATCTTCAAAGCGAATAACCGGCTAACTCTTGAAATTTCTATTACGTTCTAACATACAAACTTCCTAATATTAATATACTCGTAGTCTGTCATGTCATATTAGATACAAGTCTTTCATCTAGGGCCTTGACTCGCTTTCACCCTGAGGGCAAACAGTCTTCTATCTTTGATATAACCTCAATGTCATATTCTTTTGTTCGAGTACATGTCAATACACGTAATGGATTCTTTGTACCTTTATATGAGCTAATCCACTCTCATGTACACAATGGATACTTAATACTTGTTATATTAATATGGTATTCATGTTAGTTATTAGACTTTTAGGTAAATATTCAACAGACTGATAGCGATTAAAGAATTACCAATAAAAATGAAACCAATATACGGATGGGTGACAATTATTGAATAAATAAATCCCTTGGAAAAGTTTTGACAACTTTATCCTGTCACAAAAACAGCAAAGAAATTTCAATTTTTATTCAATCCCTCGTAAACTCCCAGTCGAATTTATGCCTCGTTCGTAAGTTTATAATTGAAGACGAAACTGCGTACCAGATTTAGTAATCCACATGATTTATATTTTACTAAAAAAAATGGGAAAATTATATTAGAATATCAATCCAGTCCTCTATTTCCATACAAACATCATCTACCGTGGTCTATCACCGTTTCGACGTGACGGGACAAACAAACTTTCACATTTAATACAACTAGCTGTACACCTTTGATTGTGTTAAATTTTATTATACACGTAAACCTTCTTCTTGAATCAGTCTATATATTGATTAAAATCTGTTAACAATAAGACAAGATGCGATTTCGTTTACGACGCCTTTACAGAAGTGTCTTTTAATTTTATAAAAACATCTGTGCTTTGTAGGGCATGTTAAGCCGACGTTGGTCTTACCAGCTAAAACCATCGATAGTCGTTACAGGTAGCTAGAGCCCTTTAAAGTCTAACTAAAAGTATTTTTCAACACACTTGCTCATAAAGGGGCTCTTATTTGTGCAAAAACAGATGAATAATGACACGCTTGATTCACTAGTGAGTTATAGATTAATTTGTAAATTGCTTTGTTTTAAAAAAAGTTTCAATTCCAAAAAAATTGTGTCCATACATTTTAAAAACAAACTTCAACTATGTTGCCTTACTTTCGGTAGGTCTATGGTCGATTCCATTCATTCGTTTTTTTTTAATTTGTATATTTTTTAAGTCTTTGGCCGATCACCATTGTTGTGTTGGATGCGCGCGAATAGAAAAACTGTTTATTTATTAGCGAAAAATGATAATTTCTCGCAAGTGTGTTGAAAAACTCGGCTATCCTCGGCTATCTTCTGACCCTCGCCTGACGGCTCGCGCCTCAATAGCGCCTCGGAAGTAATCACCAACTTACCTCGCTTGTACCATAAATAACTATTAGCACGCACTAAGGACCCAAATTCTCAGACTGTCCATTTACTAGTAGTACCTAATTATAAAAAACAGTGGCACAGAAGAACTGACTATGTTTTGTACCAGGTCTTTTTTCTCACTTCTTTTTTATCAAAAGTAATTGTAAGTTGTCACTGTGTTTTAAGGAAAAATTGACGAAAAATATTATTCTAACTCTTTGATATATCTTTCCGCTAGAATTCTTTGCACTCATTTCTTTTGGGGGCACTGCGTGTTTTAAACAATTTTATAGATTTGTATAAAAACTGTGAATCTAAAATCGATGTCATCACATAGTGAAGTGATCAAGCGATACCGTTGTCCGGTGTGGACCCCGATCATGTGGTTCCGATTCCTACTAATCAACGTCTCAACATTCAAACACCAAGTACCGCTACCTAACACCAATATTTGAAACTATTGACCACGTTTGGCTGATTTTTTTCTGTTTTACAACACTAATTTGAACAGTTAAAATGTTCGGTTTTGTGGTCATTCTGGTTTAGCTAAATAGGACACTGTTGGACGTTTATAAAGTCGTTTCTGTTTGATTGGTTGATGGTAATAGAATAGATACTTTTAATAGACTTCTTTGGTTTTCTTATTTAAACAAAATGATGACTAGCGACTTTCTTATTTACTTGGTACACACAATAATAATAATCAAATTATTTTATTTTTACCTACTCAAAATATATAAATACTTATAATAAAAAAACCATAAGTAGTAGCACAGAAATAAAAATATGTTATTTTTAAACTATACGATCTTCTCAACCGTTTTTGATGAAAATAAAATTAAAGCTAAGATAAACATTATCAAGAACATTACCGTTCAATATTTCATAACAAGTGTTGCAATGAAAATGTACCAATTAAATGGTTTTTGTGTGGTCTAGAGTCAGAGAAACCTCATAATACGAAGGTCTCAAAACCGGTTCATTATTATACCAGTTTTTTATTTAATTGTTAAATCTTATTATTAGGACGGATTTTTAACGAAAATTTCCATAATAAGTCTCTAATTTAAGCGAAATAAAAACTCAATTTAAGATGTAGTATCTTCTATTATATTCTTTACTTTTAGTAAGAGTATATATATATACTTAAGTATGAAAATAGTAAATCAATTATGATATTACTCGCTTTGATTATAATCCCATAGATATATTAAATTATTACCAAGTATGTATGTAATAATATGATAAATAGTTTATTACTATTACTAACTTACTATTAAATTAACTCCAGTTAATATGTATTTAATATGTTAGAAAATATATGTAAGCAACTCACATTACTATTCTGGACGACATTTACCTCAACTCAACAGAGGATCAAACCAACTTTCTCGTACTCAAGAATATTATAAAGAAATATCGAGATAACTTACAAAAGTAATAAAAGTTCCCGAATACTCCTAACTTTTGCCTAGATCAACTTCCTATTGGCTAAACTTGATCAATCTATCCAGGTAGAAAGGTGAATCTATATTGGATTATAATAATATTATTGTAAAGAAGATTACCGTTTAGTATTTCGATGAGGCAACAAGGTTCTCCAATGGAGACCACGTCTGGGAAGCGCAGTTTGGTACGACCATGTAAAGGTCATGTTAAAACATAAAAATTAAGAAAATAAATGTGTTATTGTGAATAATCTAATATAAAAATGAATCCCTATTTCCCTTGGTCAAGGCATCGCGCGTGAACGAAGCAATTTGGTACAGGGGTGGATTATGGTCCGGGGAAGGACAAAGGCTATGTTTTATCCCAAAATTCCCCCGGGATCGGGAGCTAAGCGGGTAAAACCGCGGGGCACAGCTAGTAATATTATATATTTATTATCAAATTGGCTACCCCAAAATAAAAATGGTTGCTAAGTTGATATTGATCTTCGAGACAATACATGTCTTAGAAGCATTAATTAATCTATTTTTACATCACTAATTATGTAACGTTATATCTTATTCATTTGAGGGAGTGTATTGTTTATTATCCTTATTATATTATAGCTAATTATGCCCCGCGGTATTACCTATAGAAATGCTTTGATGCCAAAATTTATACGTATTACTTATTAGATCGAATTTTACGTGATTAATATTATATTACATTGAACCAAACTCAATAATTCCACATTTGAATGACTGTAGACGGCCTCAATGGTCTAGTTAAATATACTGTCTGCCAAAACAAAGGCCACAAGTTCAATCTAAATCGAATTTGTCCAAAAATTCTAAAGAGATTTGCAAAAACGCTCATCCCGCTACCTCCGTTTTAATAAACACGTGTCAACTTCACCGCTTCGTACAAAACATGTAACCAATATGCAATTAAAAAACCCAAAACAGTATTATGTTCGTACAACAAACAAATAACTAACACGTAATAAATACTTATGAGTATTTAAATTGATGAAAATAGTTAGTCTTCAACTTGAACTTGAAACTTTGATAAATTAATTGTTGTACTTGTGTGGTTTAATGTAGGTGTAGGAATTTGTTTTGGACGCATCTTTACTTAGTATCAATACAAGTACAATGTCGGTTCTCGCTGTCTGTTTTTCTGTGTGTTTGTAAACTTTGATCTTTTAAACTATGCAACGGATTTTATTGCGGATTTTAGCAATAGACAGAGTAATTCAAGAGGAAGGTTGAATGTGAGAATTTAAGTTAACGCGTCTGTTATCTAAGAGATCGTAAACTTAAAAAATATAAAAACTTAAAGTTTTACCAAAATACATTATAACAAGGATATCCAAAAAAAGGAATTACGATTAAAAACACAGAATTCATTTTGATAATTATCCAAATCTAAGCACGGTAATTGGATTTTTAAATTTTATACGTTTGACCGGGCCATACGCGAAACCGATGAACTGATTTTGATGAAACTTTCACTGTCAGTTGTTACAACAATAGTTAGCAAGTCTGCGAGGTCGCTCCAAAAAGGTTACACACGATAAGAAAAGATACAGTTGTAAGTTATGAAACATTTGCTATCTTAGTTTAGTTACAACCCAACTAATAGTTCTAATTTTTGTGATGGGACTTAAAAACTGGCGGATCAAAAGATAATTTTAAAAAATATGTTTTATGTATTTTACTTTGATATATCTCCGAAAAGGCAGGTAAGATCGGAGCTAGTTCACATTTAACCTTTAATTCAACTATTCAACTCGTTTATGATAATGCTGTGATCTAAGCGCAATTATACATTATAAACAAATAGGTACCTAAAAACATACTAATTAAGTACAATAACAAATAAATCAAAATACAAGCTTACATTAACACTATTTTATATAAAAATCTTAAAGAAAAACATCTGTTGTTTTGGCACACTAATACAATTAACATAGTAATTACATTCGTTTTTATTTTATAAATAGACATGACATAACAAAAGTTTAGTATCCTGCCTGCAAAGCTGTGTGCCAATATTAATGTGTTTCGCAGGCGAAGTGTACTTTACAAACTCAATAATTAGCGTTTCGTCATAGTTCAGACAGACTTAACATTGCAAACAATTCAACTGAAAGAATAGTGTATGGTCAGAGATATAAAACCTTATAGGTTGATTATGACTACATAGACTCATGGGGCGCACCGCGCGGCGATATCAAACATATGCCACTGTTTGGTAATGTTCAGAGTTCAAAACGCGGGGCGCGAGTAGCGGTTTCGTTTGATTATGACTTATAATATTAACTTTTCCAATTTCCGCTAGCTAAATGTTTAGAACAAACCAGTAACAATACAATAAATATTATTATAAATTACTTCAAATTAAAAAACTTTTCATTGTCTTGAAGTCGATTGAAAACATATTGTTTAGAAATTGCTACCAGTAACCGCGCCCTAAGAATCCTAATCAAAACATCAATACAACATTACAACATTATGAACCGTCTGAAGTAGGTACTTAAAAAGTTTTAATTCGTTTGCTTCCAATATTCGACTTATTTATACGGGCGAAGTTATGAGGTGTTGTTTTGATTTCAATGCCCAACTCGTGCCTATACTGATATTGGTTTTGTGGTGTGTGAATCAATTATATAACTTTACCGTTAAACAAATATGAATTGTTAGTGTGATGTTAGTGCGGGGTAGTAATAACAAGGTTCCGTTTAGAATTTATGTGCCTACGCATTTAATTTTTAATTAACGTCAACTAAAGAGGTTGCCAACTCACATTGTTTTCAAATTCAAATAATTGTTTTAACAGGTTTAAGTCGGTCTTGAATAAATTAAGTTTTTGTTTTACGGAAAGGTTACAATTAAAAGTCAAAACATTTAAAATAATAAGGTGGGTCTGCGTTAGACGAAACGAGCACGAGCAGGCACGAATCGAGCAGAAATATACTCAAATATGCGCTCGTTTGAGACATTCGCACTAAGTATTCGAATTTGTACTCCGCACTTCTAGCTTGAGCGTTCACCTTTATTTATATTTTGTACGCAGTAAATAAATTACATTTAGCAATTTAAAGAGAAGTTTGTTGTACAGGTTAAGCTAAGCTGTTAAACACAAATATTATTAGTTTAAACTCAATGCCCCCTGTGCACATACTCGTAACATGTTGCAAACTTATCCGTACTATCAACGTTTTTCTACCAAATCCTGCAAAAAGTTTGTACTCAAGACGTATTACGTTTATGTAAGAACATCGCTATCAGTCCATGCCTTACACGTCTAGATCTCACACAATTATGACCTCAATACACTGGTTCTCATACAAGTCTGCGGAACAAGGACGCAAATTAAACTATGTACTTGCAAATGTTACAATTATTTAAATGTTTGGTAAATTAATGACTGTAGAGTTAGTTATTTTAATGGTTATTGCATTGCAAGACGTACTTACTTTAATAATGCTCTTTAAGTAACTCTTCCTAATTATTTTTTCATCTAAATATCTTGTTATTTATGTTAGTACTAAGTGGGTAGTTTTCCGCAATTAGATCTTACTAAATTGGATCCTTCGTACGTGCTGCTATAGTTAATTACTAAGATTGATATACTACAAGTAGACATCCCTATGTACACACTCGAGTTCGTAACTGATCACACACTGATGTGTGCATGTATGAACACACTCAGTTCTACCATTTACATTATATTTTCTTAGTATCCACTAAACACCAAAGTTTAATTGTTGATTACCCTTTCCAACAACAAAGGATTAAATGATGTTTTAGTTATAGATAGAGTTCACCCTAGGGTATAGGTCTTATCCCTTTTCATAAAGGACATCTGCTAAAACGGAACATAAATGATTACTAAGCCTCAACCACTCAAAGGTAAAACTTGTCTTAAACCCTCGTCATAAAATAATGACAGCATAATAATTATAACATAGATTACTTAATACTCATTACGTAATATAAATGTTTGGAACAATCCACCATTATCAACAAAACAAAAGACTGCGGTCACAATGCGTGAACAATTTATAAGTTGACGACAGTATCACGTGGACCGAACTGTGAGATTTTTTATCTATACTATTATTATAAAGCTGGAGAGTTTGTCTGTTTGGTTAAACGCTCGAATCTCGGGAACTTCTGGTTAGAATTGAAAAATCTTTCATCGACGATTTCACGCTACGACCAATAGAGCCGAAGCTAACGCGGGTTAATCCGCGGCGCACAGCTAGTGAAGTACATACTACGAGTATAATTAATCAATGCTTGTATCCAGTTCCGCATTTTTCATAAGGACACACGAGGATCGTACAAAAGATCCGGCCTTAATTGGGGGCCTCGTCATTAACGCCGAAAAAGGACCTTAATATATTGAATTTTGTAAATAATTGCCATTAATATTTCTAAGTTTAAATGAACGCCGGAAACCTGGTATGAAATTTCCTGGATATCACTTTGAGGTTCAAACTGCGCGCTCAAAGGCCGACTAACTTGGCACAACTCTGTATGCTCCACCAAAGTAAATAACCCCTAACTTAGTTCCACGAACATATATCCTAGAAACTACGCATTTACTGAAATCGAGATCAAAGTTTGGGGATCGCACACGTGATATTATTATTACTTATTTATTAGAAATATACTCAATAGTTGTTATATACCCTTTCAATATTAATAAACTTCGTCGTAGTTTGATCGATGGCCGTGAAAGTTGGTATATAAGGTATTATCAATACTGTTGAGTTTGTTTTATCTCGTCCTATGATGACGACGTAAGAACTGGGAAGTAATATGTGCTTAAGTACTTAATAGTAAGCAAATTTATACAGTCGATCATATTAATAAATGGTACTAAGCAATTACTAGCTAATATTTATTCGCTGGAAATTGTAATGTAATAAAACATACTTAAAATAATAATATTTAAGAGGCTTTACTCGACGGGTGGGTGAAGGGTCAGATACAAAAGGCAGTGGTGTTGGACACGGCACGTATTGTTACGAGGTTCCTGTCTCTGCAGCCCTAACCACCGGTACCTTGGGCCTTTAGATAGCAATCTAGTCCTATTTTATGTAATATTTACATAGTATAATGAATATAAAGGACGCCCGGCTCAAATAAACTACCGCATATACTCGTATTTATTTAGTATATTCAATACTCAATCAAATCAATATCCCTAAATATTTAATACAATATAGGCAATACAATTTCTATTGCGTAGCTTCGTGAAGGATTAACAAACAAAACAAATAGGTATCGTATTCTACTAATATTATAAACGTGAAAGTGTTTGTTTATTCGTCGAAATATAGACGGATTGGTGTAATATAATGTATGAATATTGGGGATATGTTTGAAATGTTTTATTATATTAACATTTGCTATTTCGCGGTAAAGATTTCCCTATTTCTCTTTTCTTCTGCTACCTTTGTTCATAATTAGGCACGCGTTCAAGTCTTTTCGACTATTTTACTCGACTTCTTCCAAGGACTTCTTCGGTAACAGCACAGTGCTTCATAACCACCTTTGCCCGTCCATCGGGGTAGATACATACGGACTGCCTCGCCCAATGCATATTGTTATTGTTATCTTTCGCCTATGCCTATTTTCGAACGTGGTATTTAGTTAGTGCTTCGACAAAATGTATCAAAATTGCTTTATGATGTAAGTATATACAGGTATTCTAAATATATGTTAATGTTAAACATTATGTAATTACTCTGTAATATATTATTATGTACTTGTTTTGACTACCGCTTTGTCAGTCAACATGTAAATTCCTACGCAAATGCCTTTACGAGTATGCGCTAAAATGCTGCTAGTATTTATGTGTGTACTTGCTATTAATTATTATAATGTTGTCGAGATTTTAAGGAATCATATTTTGTATAAATGATTTCTTTGATTTACATGAACACTACACATTGAAATAAAACACTTAAACGGATTTTTGTCGTGGTTATAATTTGTTTTACATTTTCTGACGTTTCGAATTCTTTACAGAACCCGTGATCATAGAAGACTCCTCAATCATAATGAGAATTATACTTCATATTCTTGAAAATCCAACTTATTATTAACAAAATAAGACGTATGTATCACTCAGTTGCTCCACGTTAATACTGACTTCCCGCCTTCTAGAGCAAAGATTCGGAAAGAAACATAAATTTTAATATTTTAATTATTAGAATTAATGAGCTACATAATATCATTAAATATTCGATTTATAATAATATGTAATACTTCCATAATAAAATTTATACGATCAAAAATTAATATGATACATAAATACATACCATGAAACGATGAAATCAATATTGAAGTATAGAGTGCGTTAATTTGTTTGTAAAGTGAACGTTCTAGAGATATATCTAGAGATATAAGGCCAATAAACCTAGTTAGGGATACGGGTCAGTCGTATAGTTTTACTTAACGAGATTCAGCTGTGTTCTATTCTTCAACTCCAAACCTATTTTTATCAATAACTTTAGATTATTTATTGTGTCCGTTATTCTCCGAACAAATTTAGCATTAAAGAGGAAAAATTCTCAAAAAAAAAATTGTAGAATGTTCCAAATTTTTTCACAAAATGTAACAATTTTAACCTTTATTTTTTTATACTATGGCCTCTGTTGTGATATTAATGTGATACTGATAGATGTACCTACTTATATTATAATGATGCATAATACAAATTAAAAAAGATTACGAAACAATTCCAAAAAAGCTTTTTTTCTTTCATTAAACCGCGACAAAATCCGTTAAGCAGTATCATTTCAAAATATTCCAAAAAAATAAATGTGCCATTTTAGATGTAACTCTGAGTATGGGGAACACTAAAGCATGTAGCTGGTGGGCGATCGAGTACGTACATTGCACTCAGCATCCTTGACTTTTCAAAAGTTGTCATAAACAGTTTGTCAGTTTTGTGTGGGCAGGCTCGGAGATTTCTTGGTCAAATCGCTGACGTCATCGCTGGTCAGTTGTCAGTACAAATTGAAGATGTGAGAAGCAAGTGTATTTTTATTTTGTTCATGTAATTGATTTCTTTTATATGCTCGTATACATTTATCACGAAAACTATTGCTTTTATGAAAAAAGAAAATCTACAAAATTAGTAATAAGATGGTGATATTAAGAGCCATTTCATTTTTTTATTCCAATATGGCGGTGCTAACAGTAATAATATTATTCAGAAAGAGCACGTTGAAATCTATAAAATTACCAATTTTCAGAACTCCCGACCACCATTGAGCTTCCAGACTAATCCCCATTTTTTTGAAATCCAATTGTATAAAAAACCGTATGAAAACCACTTTATTATACGGAATATAATATTTGAGATAACACATTGTGTAGGCGTCCTTACACCTGTTTTCATGACCACGGGATTCAGGAATTTAATCTGTTTGGAGTGAATTTCATTTCAATTGTTTATTTATCAGATTAATCAGATTAGGAAAAATCCTGTATAAAGAATTTGTCGTGGAAAAATTCTCGTGGAAAACTCCGGAGGCAATTTGGAGCTTTTATAAGTATATTTTTAGAGTCGGATCAATACGACCAGAGATTACCCCTTATACAAAGTTTTCCCTCTTATTTATTTGTAAATACGTAGCACAAAGGATATTTGATTTGCTCCCAGATTCCCGACCTCGAATTCAATCAGGAAATAAAAATCATCGTTAAGATAATTGGCGTGTTTTTCTGGAACTTTCAATACAGAATACACATGTTTCGGTATGACCATGTGTTGACGCAATCAATTGGGTGGACACGTGTGTCCATTTGAAAGAGATCTGTGCGGATTTGTGTATTCGGCGACAGAATATTTTTTGTCATTCGTTAGTCTCTGAAGCACATTATATTTATTTTGAATAGGTATTTCGTGGTATTTCATTGGAACGGTTTAACCTTCATCTGTACGTTTGTTACTTTTTCTTTATTTTCGCAACAACGTGCTAGTTATTTGAGACACTTATTTTAAAGTAATTTATACTTAGAACACTTGTACTTATCACCTCCTATATTATTATTACTTAAAAGATATTTGTATGACTGTAATTAATGATTACCTATATGCCTATATTACCCGGGTTTGCATACATAATTGAGGGAATGTAAAAAATTATTTCCTCCTGATTTCTTAACGAGTAAGTACTTGTAAAAGCAAGGCATGCAATTGGTACTACGAGTATATCCCTGTTGGTACCTATCACTTGTATTTCTATTATAATTACTAGCTGTACCGGGCTTACCCGTGTCAATTGTTCTCCGGCTTGTCACAATTATTTCAAAATGTAGAAACTTATGATTTCTGCTATTGAAATATTATTATAACACAGAAATTTATAATTACTGTTTTACTCGTAATCACAAAATCTTTAGTTTGAATTTCGTTAAAGTTTGACAGACGGAGAAATTTTCTAAAAACCTGTCACTCACGATAATTTCAGTTAAAATTTGGCATAAACTTTATAAGATTGTTCTAAATGTTTAATATTTAATGTAATTCTAAGTGGAATATTACTAGTGCTTATATAAAATGTATGAATTTACATTAATCATGAAAATCTTTGTGATTGAGGGTAGATAAAACTTTTAATAAACGGGGACAATTCTATGACAGGCACTCCAATTAAAATATTTCAAGGACAGACCACACTTTAAATTCCCATTTATTATTTAGGGTACAGAACGGATTATATGAAAATTCCCATTTACTCCCCATTTAGGAACAGGAATAAACCCATGAATCTTTCGTCGCTTTCGCAAAACAACAGTTGCATTCAAGGTCAAAAATACTATGTTTTATGGTATACGTATAGACCCCCCTCAGGAAGTGTACAATTACTTACACGCATCTGTGGAAGGGGTAAAGACTTGCAATTCAAGGGGGAAATAATGTACAGATAATGTTTTAACTTAAATTTTAAACATAAACTTAAATGAAACCATTGGAAATGAGTGCTAGTTCATTAAATTATTTTAGCTATTTCAGAGATCAAATACAAGAAGGTATTTCTGTGAACCACTTTCTGTATTACGAGTATTACTGCCGCGTCGTTACTTATTTTTACTTTGATACTTAATAAATAAGAATTTGATTCACATTTTGGCGAAACATCATCCTGTAAGATTCCAAAGAAAAATGAGATGTACAATGATAGGACAAAGACCTCTCTCTCACCGAGTTAGAAGAAATAGGCGCAAACGTGCCTCCAAAACATGTTGGTGATCTTAATACACATTAGAATAAAACATAATATTACGAGCTAGGGAAGTGACCTCCCTCGTGGGTCGTAAATGATACAAAGAGCGTATTGACCACACATACTGACGTCGCTCGTATTAATGGGTCACAAAAACTGAACTGTGGAACTAGCCATAAATCACCAACGATTGATGGAAACATGTTCGACATCTGTCAGTCTATGTTCATTGATTTTAACTGGGTGACCATGGTTTTTTATATTACAGAGATAAAATCTATGGTTATTTTTCCTTTTTTTTATTTTTAAATAGCAGCGCCCCGTGGTTTCTCCCGCGTAGTTCCCACACCTGTGAGAATGTAGGAATATAATAATGCTTAAACCTTCCTTTTGAATCACTCTATAACCATTAACAACCCGTATCAAAATCCGTTGCGTAGTTTTAAAGATCTAAGCATACATAGGCACAGACAGCGGCAAGCGACTTTGTTATACTAAGTATGTAGTGATTAATACAACTATTCTTATCTATTCTACGTCTACTCCTGGTGGGCTGTTATTCAAGACACCTCCAAAGATAGATTATACTTGTATAATCTAATAGTAGAAACCGTATTTTATGAAATGGAAAATCCCGATAATACTAATTACATTATTATTGTGTCACAAACATATCTGTTCCGGTGAAAGCGTCGCTGTAATCGCATCTTTTGGTTGTCAGATGATTGTCAGTTTAATGAAAATAATGAAATGAAGAAGTGACATTAAAGTTGAAATGACAATAATTATAGTAGCTTCCAATTTTGGCCACCGGAACAGAAATGATTGTGGAAACTTAAAAAATATTTTCAAAAAACCAAAGAAATACTTAAGTACATATTTTCGCAGTATAAAATTATTTCGTTTTCGTACAATTATTCATGCACATCTATTCCAATCATATTTAACATCTTTAAAATTTACATACTAAAGTAAACAATAAAAAAGACTTTTTTAACTAAATAAAATGGTCACCCTACATGCGCAAGAGACGGTTTTGACAACAAAAGGAGCCTTTTTAAGCAATATTGTGTTTCCACGGGTGTCATCGGAATAATGATTTTAACTTAAAACATCTTTTACGTATTATTATTCAAATATTTTATTTCTTTACAAAAATATTTTGAGTGATCTAATCTAACACCTTCATCTGTTAAAATGTTTTTTATCTAATAGTTTATCTCTTGGTTATGTGAATTGTTATAGAAAAGTATTGTAACATTCATAACGAAATTCTATGGCGTGTCCTTTTATTTTCTATAGACTTTTTGTAGTTTGATTGGCAGATCATCAATTTCACCTATACATCATATGTATTGAACCCTCAGAAATGTATTGATTTAACTAAAAAAACGGCAGCACGCTCTAAGAAACTTGTCTCAAGTAACAATATAATAGATACAATACAATATACTCGTATGTAAAAACATTTACAAATTGGTATTGACAACTGACGCCATAAGTATGACTAAATTTAATTTGTCACGGTTTTTACAGCGGTTATATCTCAATAATAATTTACTGTTATTTTAATTAAAACACCACAGAAGAGTTCTAAGATGTTGTGGTTTTTCTCTGTATATTTATAAGGACTGTAACATCTCCCATCATTGCAAACGTCTCTCTTGATGGTGATATTGGTACAGGAGATAAGTAATTTTCCAATTAATTTAAAGTAATCTTGAAAGGTTTCTAAGAAAGTCCACCATCGAAATTAATTTTGATTTTTGCGTTAAAATATAAAACAAATTCTATCCGTGAATTCTTAGAAAGTCCTTTACTTTCAATATAATAGAAAAGTTTTTTAAAAAACAGGTGAATAGATGTTTTATAAATAAACTCTTTGTAGCGCCACTGGTTTTATTTCTTTGAATGTTATCTCTCCATCCTAAGGCTGGAAGAGATCACTTTAAGCGATTAGGACGTCCATTGTGGACTTTTTTCTAGTTTCTTCTTTGTATTATATCCTTATATAAAGGATTTATGTATGTTTGAATATATTTATTAAATTAATATAATTATATTATATAATATAAAACTATTAAGTTTCGAACTTAGTTAGAGGGGTAAGTATAATAAACTGATATATGTATGATTACATGATATTTATGTAAAGTCAGTCAAATATATGTACCTATTTCTGTGTCTTATTTTTCATTTTTCATAGGTCATCTTCACCTACTCGTCATAGGCACCCCGCAATAGGGATGTCGACTGGGTAAACAAAATGAAATTTTAATTAGTCCATCAGATAGATTTCGAAAAAATATTAGACACGTATTTTTTTGTTTTATTAAATTAATAAAACTGACTGAGTTATAATCCATTAAAGTTCAGGAGTGGGGGCTTGTGACGATAACTCTTAGTAAAAAATGTATATAGCTGTGACGTCACACGAGTTTTCTATGCACTATATTGTCTTTATTATTTGTTTGTACCAAAAAAGAGAAAATACGTGTCCAATATTTTTGCGAAACCTATCTGACGGACTAATTAGATTTTTTTAGTAGACATCCCTATAATACCCGATTTCTTTTGGTTTTTTCCTATTTTTCCTGATTGTGTATTATCCCAGTATTTCGCAAAAAAGATTTAAGTAAAATAAATAGAGAGTGTTATCATATCTTCCTTGTTAACATAATTATCAATGACTATTTATGAGTCTTCTTTTTATTTTAAAATACTTATATTTTTTTGCATTAAATATCTCGTTTATAAAGTATCAAAGAGTAAGCTAATACCGTGGAGTACGCACTCTTTATGCCTAGAATACAGATTTATTTTTCTATCTACACAAAGGTCCATTTTCAATAGCTTTTCTTTATTTATTTAATACCAAAAGTTTAGCATGTTAATGGACATAGTGTAACTAAACACCGTCTAGACTGCTTGACTGTGGACTTATAATGACAATGAATAATTCGCCTTAGCATCAAAAAACATTAGTGATGCATAGAAAATAAAATAGCAGTAAAATAACGTTGGTATGAATTTTTGAATATAATTATTTTATACACATTTTTTTGTAATTCACAATGTCAAAGAAATAATTTAGAATACATGCATTTTTATAACTTTATACGGCTACAGCAATAAATACACACATATTTTTGTCTGACTGTTTATTTCGGCTATTCGAATTTGACAGAACTTTCACGAGTAATATGGATAATTAAACCTTGAAATTCCTCTGAAATGACGCAGGTATTACTATTGGTACAACGACATTTTAGAGACACAAATGTAAACATAAAATATAGGTCTGCAAGTCCCATATTAGGGCAAATACCTCTCTCTACTACTTAAAACCACAGAATATAGTGAAGAAGAAATGGGACATGGAGAATAATAATAGAAAGAAAAGTGAAAAATAATACATATGACGCAAATACGATCACAGCCAAAGTAAAATCCCAAAACTTTATCAGTTTCAAGTGCCCACGTCATCGTTACGCGACATCTTCGCGACATGTTTGTACACAGAACTTGTTGTTAAACAGACACCCTACTTGTTGGCCGGTGCCTGTTGAGGGCACAATCTTTTATCTTTTAAACTAAACTTTGGCATTTTTTATTCAATAACATACAAGTTGGTTGTTATAACTTATACTAGTTGGTAGTGATAAGTTAAATACCTGTTGTGCTTCAGAGTTAATACGCGTATTCTTTTTTCTTTTTACACTAGTTTATTCTAATACTAGTAGACCTTTCGCGATATTTCTGTACCTACATATTATTTAATATATAATACTCTCTGTCAAAATATCAAATCATAAGTACTTATTCAGGAGTGAGAGAAGGGACTATTGTGGGATATGATGGACAACGCAAAACTAGACCTTACAGAGAGGGAACTTAAAAGAGTTTTTGGGACATCTAACGATATCTAGAACTTACACAAAAAAAATTCAAAATCCACCAACAAACCCTACTTCATTCGGGATCCAACCCACATCATTCAGTTAGACAGTCCGTGCAACTGACCACTAAGACACTGCAGTTAATTATTGAAAGGTCTCCAATTCCACATACTTACATAATATACCTAAACAACATTTACGAACATGTTCTAAGTCGTTATATTCAAGGGTAACAGGTGTCCATTCGTGCAATCAATTGTTAACAATTCCCACACGAAATAACTTAACAATTACAGATTTAATAATATACAATTTTATTGTTTGATAATGGTAAATAATTTGTTATTTAGGTAACATACCTACATCTGATTGTTTTGGGATTAAAACAAGATGGAGGGTGTGGAAATATACGGACGTTTTATTGTGAGATAGTATTAAGTATTAGATGTTTGTTTGCGGCTTCGCTCGTGTTTCTGTAAACATTTTAGTCAATGTATTTAAGAAAAAAACACGTTTTGTTTGTTATATATTTTTATTTATATTTTGGTGTGTATCAATTAAAATGTCAATGCTCAATATGTTTATAGGTTTTTAGTGCATGTTATTTGTCTGTGGAAACATAAATGGTGGTCTCCTAAAACTGCAAGTTGGAGGCATAATTTTCTTAAATTAACCTAAAGACCCATAACATAGCTACCTATGAAACATATCACTCCAATAGAAACTCTATAAAAATATGTCCAGTAGTTTTGAATATGTATATGTTTGTGTAATATTTTGTCAAAAATTTATTACAAATATAACATACACACAGACAATTCCACGTCTTTACCATAGTAAAAAACCAGATTAAATATAATGTATGTAATAATTACTTCAATAGGTTCAACCCTTCACCGTTAGAAACACCCCCATTAGGAATATTTCTTTCATGTCCAGTTTGTCACCTCGATGGAATGGACACCGCTAATACTCTTTAATCTGATAACAAAAGAACTGGACACAATACGAATACACTTTGCTTTATCTTCATTTTATACAAATATTATAACTAGCAGCGCCCCGCGGCTTCACTCGCGTATCTGCTTATTAAAATATAACATAACATAACATAATCATTCACTACATCATCTCATTATAGTAACTGACCCCTAACTAAGTTCGAAGCTTGTATCTAGGGTATCAGAAACTACGCACACACTCATTCACACACACACCCAGACCGAGACAAACATTTGTGGTTCACACAAATATTTACCCCGCACGGGAATCGAACCCGCAACCTACGAATGGCAGTCCGGCATGGTGACCACTCTGCCATCGAAGTCGTCCAATAATATAATTCTAGATAATACCGAGAAAAAGGTAAGATGAATAAAGCCAGGAAAGATGTATTGAAACTTTTTGATAAATCCCAAATTAAAAGCATTATAACTTAAAAAGCAGGCAAAACCACAGACGAAATGCTAGTATTAGTATATATATATTTTTTACCGTAACAACGATAATGTTAACGGATAAATTTGAATATAATGCCACGACCATTCTATTAGCTGAATGGAAATAACATGACTGCAAATGAGATGTGTGATTGTTAGAATTCATCATAAAATGTTGACTGTCATCTCTTCATTGTGATAAGTTTATATGTGGGCTTGACTTTCAAGTAAAAAATATGTTAAAACCTTTGATTATATTGTACTAAACAATCAGACATAGTGATAAAGAAAAAAAGAGGAAAAAAATGACATAATTGGCCTAAAATCATAGTTATCTTAATTAACATAAGCTTACTTTATTCCCGTATTTTCACGGGAAATACGTGTGTGTTATCGCGGTATACTGCTAGTATAAACAAAAATATATATATAGGTAATATCATAATTACGTAAGTAAGTAATAGTCAAATAGAAAAAGTAAAAGATTTTATTTCTATTGAAGCCGAGGTTCCTAAAAAAGGTTTGTAAGATTTGTTTGCTATTGAGGACCGTAGAATATATGATATGAAACGTGTTCTCATTTGTGATATTGGTTAATATGATCTGTCGGCCCTTCAATATTGTAAGTGGTACAAACACACGAGCCTCGTGTAACGTTACTATAAGTACAACCTATAGTACAACATTCTTGACCAATTTTATATGGTCCAAGTTGTAAACTTATCAATTGTTTTGAGCTTATCAGCTTATGTAGCTATTATGTATTTGACTCATAATGTATATGTGTCATGATGAAAGTAGCCTTTGTGTTCCTATTTTTTTAAAAATGCATGGTTTTATCGATAAGATTGTAGCATACATACGTAAATAATACAATGGAGCAAATAATATTATAACTTTAACATCGAATTTCAAACAAATACATACATTTTTATTAACTTAAAATTACAAGGATAGGACAAGGTCACTGATAGTGCCGTATCAGTGGCCGTGTTCTGGTCCTCAAAAATATGAGTCGACACCCTAAATGGATATATAATAAGAAGAAGAAGAACTTAAAATTATAAGTACAACATTTTCTCATTAGTATGCCCGTCTGAGCGTATAACATAGACCGCGCTGACACATGATGTAGGACATGAGCCTCCACATAAAGGTTTTTGTGTTTAGAACAATCGGCTACCGTTACCGAGTTCATGTAGGATGTTTACGGCGTATTATAACCCCGATAATACCCCTGTTCGTGGGGGACAGACAGACTACTGACAATAACAACCTAATTAGCAGCATGATATCCGATATATCAATTTATTATGATACAAATAACAAACATCAAGATTTTTCCTACTTGTGTTACAATGTTTTGTTTATTAGTAAAGTTGGGGTATGGAATTATTACAAGAACATTTTTTCAATTAAGTACTTCAAAAATATGATCCTTTTTCTTTAATATACATAGGTAGGTATGTATATTAAAGAAAAAGTATATAAACACAATTAAACTCCTAACACGAAGCCCATATTAAAAATTATAAATCGTGGATGCTGCGATGATTAAATTTATACAATCACAAATCAAACAAAGCTAGAAAACGCGAGAACAAGCTATTTTCTTGAACCCATCGGAGTTCATATCTGAGATGACCCTGATTGCGTGACCATTCAAAACTGCATAGTTAGCAGCAAAGCTTCCGAAACTATGTAGCAATGAGTAAATAATGAAGAAATAACTAAATAATATAGATAACCAAATAGCCACTATTTTTGGTAAAGATAATAACACTGCCATTACCGAGTGTTCTCAACTCAGTGAGCTAACGGTTCTATATTTGCCTCGTAAATGTAGAAATGGTCAGTGGCACAAGTATTTGTCCTATATTCGGTACTGTGTTAGTAATCTTGACACTCAGTGATCATGTCACGAGGTGACTATCAATTCGTCGCGCGCAGACGCTGAGACGTGACACAAATTCGTTCATTCGATTGTAGAATAAACTGCTTAAATCATAGTTTCACGTATTTTAAAACTTAGCAATGTGGTTGCATTACTACTGGTAGTAGTCACTTGTAAACTAAGTGTGCTTGAGTCTGGAGTGGGTTCATGTCAATATGAACCGTGATGTCAATAGTGCTATGGGAGATGGAACTCACGACCACTCGATCGTCATGTCGACGTCATTGGTCTATTAACGTTGTATTAAAAAACATTGTATTTTTATTCGGCGCTCCATAGTAAATTAACTCTTTTGGGATACCCTTTTTTATTAAAAAGACCTTCACATTTTTCCAAAATTAATAAACAATCCTTTAACAAAAAGGTAAATTAACAAGTACGGGTAAACAAACAGAAAATTACATTTGCATTTGTCATATTCGTTCCAGAAAATTATTCCCGGTCACAGTGGGATAGACAATGTAACAATTGTATGTTGCAATAATTTGCTTATTGCATTGCGGACTGGCCCTTACTCCCAGTCCTACTTATACACAAATACATATATATTTGTGAAAATGCACCCGAACAGAACAAAGTAATACAAATCAGAGCAGTGGTTTCCACAAATCACATTATCTTGCGACAAAGTATTATCAATACTTTTATATGTATTTTCCATGTGATGTAAGTTTTAAAATAAAGCATTTATCTAACTACTTAATAAAAGAATAGCCGTTCATAAATCGAAGGTTAGTTTTAAGACACCACAAGTATTGTTATCTTTCTTTAAAAGTTAGTATGTAGATGACCACGTCCAATTTTCAGTGTGCTCTATAAGTTAGGCAACAGATCCTTGAATATGTTACCACAGTTCGGACGCCAGGCCAATGATAAACAGGACCAAATTGAGATGGTTACGAGCCCACGTGTGATGACAAGTTAAGTAACATACTGTTACATATTCAGGGTACTATTATAGTTTGGTTACGTTATAGCCTTGCGACATTGGGTCGAGTATTTGCATTGGCAAAGAAAGTTATTGTCTTTCTGATGGCTTTGTCATGATGATCGATTCCGTGTCGCGGTAATCTTTGTTTGTTATGTTTTTTTTTGGGTTTTTATAATACAACAACAATACATTTATACATACTTACCTAACAGGGTTGAAACCTTCTGGGTTGTGGAAGTCTTGGCAGCTTCTTTGGTTAGGAAGAATCAAGCATCTGTAACCGTTACTTAATTCTAATATTTAAATACTAACTCATAAAATTACCTAGAATAAAACAAATGGTATAAAATCTTTAAATAATAAAAAATAAATAATAGAAGTACGACTATCTCAAACTACCATAATAAAAGTGACATACATGTCAAATAAATCACGCGAGTCATCTTAAAGCCGGCGCACACGCACGTCGAATCAAAGACCTGATTCAAACATCGCGTGATTAACAGACAGTAAGGGCTTTAAACTCTAGTGATGCTTTTGTATTGTTGGCTGCAAATAGCAATATTAATTATGGTATGGCGTCATTGGTTGTAATTGTTTTATCTATTCTTTTTATTGATAGCTTCGCAAATTCCCGTTTTAACGTTCCACGTTAATTTCCAATTGATAAACAAATTAAAATTGTATATCTTTTTGTGCAAAGTTTATTAGTATTATCCGTGGTATAACAAACATGGTTCAAATTTGAGATCACCAACATGCAATGGACTAGCGAGGGCTCGTCACTGTACTAATATCATTAGAGAGCCTTTAATCTGGGGGCACGGCAGTGCCCCCAGTGCCCCCGCCAAGTCGAGCGCGAAGCAAACACTGCCGTACCATCCTTTACAGGAACCCTTTCGCCGCATTTTCAGGCCCCTATTTGACAACCTCCGGATGAGCCCAGAACGCTGAAATTTTCGTCATCCAGTAAGCTATACAATCACATACTTAAAATAAAATTTCAAGTCTGTAGGTCATTTAGTTCCGAAGTTAAGCGAATGCAAAGTTTCGTATTTAAGACACTCACTCACTCACTCACTCACTCATGATCATCAAAATAGAACTAGTACTTACTGTTTTATGTTTTTTCTTGTAATCATTGTTTCGAAATTGTAATAAAATTAATATAGTGAGTGAAATATTTACGCTAGTAAAAGCGTCTTTTTTCACGGAGTTGCCAAAGGAAAGAGAAAAAAAAAAAAAAAAAGTTTGATTGCTTGCTAATTGCATTTAAATAAACAAATAATGGCTTTTATAGGCGTGCTATAATGTGCAAAGTTTCTTTTTTTTGTCAACCAATTTTTCTTATTTATTTTTATTTTTTAGATTATGTAAGATTAGTATGTATTTAAAAAACGGTATTTTGTTTGTTACTAAACCACACGTATCATCACATAGTATTTTGTCTGTCACTCCTTCGCTTCGGGCCGTGTGGAAGAACAGTGTTGTGGCCTTGGACTGTCAAGGTCACAGCGTATGCTGAACACGGTCCCCTTTTTCATAGGTACTAGTGTATTTATTATTTTTGTTCAACTTTAGTTATTTAAGTACTTTGAAAAATAAACATTTTTATTATTTATTATTATTATTTATTACTTCCCATAAACCTAGAGAGCTGAAATTTGGTACAGAGTTAGGGTTTAATGGCCACATAAAGGGAAAACTATAAAAACTAGGATAATCGAACGGGAACGGGGATTATACAGGAACGGGAACGGGAATTGTAACTCAAGAACGGCTGAACTGATTTGGCTGGAAATTGGTGGGGAGGTAGCTTAGAACCAGGAAAAGGACAAAATAACTTTAATCCCGAAATTCCCACGGGATTGGAAACGGGAATTTAAAAATCAAGAACGGCTGAATTGATTTGGTTGAAAATTGGTGGGGTGGTAGCTTAGAACCAGGAAAAGGACGTAGGATACCTTTAATCCCGAAATTCCCACGGGATTGGGAACGGGAATTTATAACTCAAGAACGGCTCAACTGATTGGGCTGAAAATTGGTGAGGTGGTAGCTTAGAACCAGGAAAAGGACGTAGGATACCTTTAATCTCGAAATTCCCACGGGATTGGGAACGGGAATTTATAACTCAAGAGCGGCTCAACTGATTTGGCTGAAAATTGGTGGGGAAGTAGCTTAAAATCTTGAGAAGAACATAGAATACTTTTAATCCCGAAATTCCCACGGGATTGGGAACGGGAATTTATAGCTCAAGAACGGCTGAATTGATTTGGCTGAAAATTGGTGGGGAGGTAGCTTAGAATCAGGAGAAGCATAGGATACTTTTTATCCCGGAATTTCTCACGGAAACGTGAACGGGAACTACGCGGGTGAAATTGCGGGGCGCTTAGTAATAAAATACTACTCCTAAAAAGAAAAAAAATGTGTCAAATAAGAAAATCTAATAAAAAAAACAATATAAACACGTTTCAACAAAAATAAATGAAATCCCACCAAAAACATTCTGTAAAAAACTAGCCAAGTCTCGATGGAGCTGCTTGTTTATCTCTAAAAAGTAATGAAATCTAGACAAAGTCGTGCCAAGTGTAAGGTTCCTTACTGCGATTTCTTTATTATTATAGTTAATGTTGTGTGACTTGGCCGTTGAACATTGTTTAAAACGTTAGTAGTGGGTACAAGTCAATTTCGTTTACACGTAATGTTGTAACATTATTAAAATACGCAGCTTTATCAAGCCTACAATTGACTGGATATTGAATCAACGTTTTTCAAGTGGCAATTTTCTATCGTCAATGGGTAGCGGTTCTGGCGACAGATTGGTGCAATAGTGTCATGGAGCACCTAGTTTTGTACCCTTGTGTACAGTTGTGTACTTGTGTACAGTGTACCCTTCAACGGCCAAGTCACACAACAATAACTATAATAATAAAGAAATCGCAGTAAGGAACCTTACACTTGGCACGACTTTGTCTAGATTTCATTACTTTTTAGAGATAAACAAGCAGCTCCATCGAGACTTGGCTAGTTTTTTACAGAATGTTTTTGGTGGGATCCTGTTGTACTAAAATCTTACAGACTTTTACTTATACAATTGATTTAAGCACAAAAGAAATTACAAATGATATAAGTTTTCAAAACTGGACTTATCATTTGACGTAACCTCGATGCCTATAGTAAAACTTATTACAATAATATTTTGAACTATGGTCTAAATGTCAGACCGGCCTTCATTATAGCACGAATTTGTAAGCTACATGTATTTGGTTGTTACTCAACGTTGCGGGTTTATAGTTGATGAAAGTTTTAGTGGAATATGTTGAGTCAATTTGTAATATAACTGTATTTAACTGTAGTTGGACTTTTGGATCTATTTGCTGAGGACGTTTAATAGGGGCAGCGGTGTAACTAACAATATAGTTGGCTTACTTTTGGTGTACGTCGCTTACATTTTAGCTAAGAACTGACACAGCCATACAGTTTAGTAGTTAATTCTATTTCTTAAAGACTATGTTTTTGATAAAGTTTATCTTGCTTCAAAAATATTATGTTACGTTATTAATCATTCACTACATCGTCTCATTATAGTAACTGACCCCTAACTAAGCTCGAAGCTTGTATCTAGGGTATCAGACACTACGCACACACTCATTCACACACACACACCCAGACCGAGACAAACATTTGTGGATCACACAAATATTCACCCCGCACGGGAATCGAACCCGCAACCTTACGGATGGCAGTCCGGCATGGTGACCACTCTGCCATCGAGGTCGTTATTAGATTTCAATATCTGATTCTCCGCGGGGTAAGATCTCTGTGATTTACACGAATACTCTACGAAAAAATCTCACTATTTCTACTCTAAATTCAATTAAACTCGGAAGTTACTCAACTACCGTGTAACACATTGCTCGTTCGTAAGGATTAGCGACTAAATTTATAAAGTCTACACGCAACGGATATGTTACTCTATAGAGTTATCTAATAACGTTTATAGTTAGCACACTTGACTTTTTCCGCCTTTCGTTTTTGCATTCATTTACTTGGTACGTTTGAGATTCCTTACGTTTTAATTTTTAATCGTGGTGAGGTATATCCCGAGGGAGAAAAATGCTAAAAGTGAACTATTAGGGTGCCGTGTTCGTAACAAGGAAACCCTATACGAGTAGTTTCGCCATGTATTGATGTCTGTCGGCAATAAGCCGAAATTTTGCATCGATATTCAATCTCACCAATAATGTGCTAAAATAAAATATTTGCTCTGTTGTAATGACTATTTATTATATTTAACCGTTTGGAAACATTAAATACATATAGTTTCTAATGGCAATTTCTCCCTGTATACAATTCTAACATCTTCGCCAATTCTGCTTACCAAACCTATTAGATATACAAAATCTAGAAGATACTTAGTCCATCAAACAAAACAAATCTAACCATTTTCTTGTTCACAGGAGAACGTCGATGCGGTCACCCCGGAGTGCCAGCCAATGCCAGGGTCTCGTTAGCCAGCGAAACTGAGATCGTGCCAGGAACCATAGCCACGTACGAGTGTGACGATGGCTATGAACTCTTCGGCTCTCACCAGAGGGAGTGCACTCTGAGGGGAGACTGGACTTCTGAACCTCCTTTTTGTGGTAAGACATAAATATTTTCGTACAGCTATAGGACTGGTGTCGTGGTGCTATAGGTAAATCCCAAAATCGTGAGAATCTTGGGATGAAAAGCGTCCTATGTCTTATCTTATCTTGAGGAACATCTGTATTAAATTATATCTAAATCGGTTCAGTAGTGTTTGCGTGAAAGACTGACAAAATCCATCAATTCCGTTCAAACTTTCGCGTTTATAATATTAGTAGGATAGCATAGTGAGATTATGATTCACGTTCTAACCAATTCTTGTCGACAAAATATTGACATATGTACAATGTACTTGAGTAAATGTTATGCTATTTTGATGACAAGTGTGGTTGATAGTGACCTTGTTTATGCAAAAACTTTACGGGTTTGATCCCCGTTCAAGGCAAACATTTTGTTTGCATTAACATGTCAGTTTATGTAGTTGTCTATCTAGATAAAAAGACAACTCAAATCATAGATAGATAGATACCTTGGTATATGATATGGCAAGGGTGGCGAGGTACACAAAAATATTAGGTATAAAAGTAGTATTAAAATCTCAATAACAAACACAATACATAATGTGATAACCTTCATGGTGATCGATCAAGTGGTGTCGAAATTTATCAACGTCATATTTATACATATCATAAACCACCAATATACGTTTTGGAGTACTTATAATATCAGCTGCACCCCTCATCGGACCTACCTCTCTGTCATTTAATAAGATAATAGGATAGGACTTACAAAAACCTATACTACTTACTAATGAAAGTTGTATCAGGAACGATTCAGTGGTTTTCAATGATCGTCATACAATGAAAATAAGACTGATAATTCAGATGCTCACAGTTGCCTTTTTGTTACCATTCAACATAGTAAAATCACTAAGACTGAAACCTAATCACCTAAATTCATAGTAGGCTCGAGTCCCTCATTGAGGACATATATTATATGCTGATGATATTAAAATCAACCTTATCCCACAGGCACGAACGTCGCTTTTCGAAAACCAGCGAACCAGTCAACGACAGTTCGAGGGGGTGCCGCAGCCAATGGCAATGATGGTGAGAGGACCACAGAGCATGATGGGAAGAGATGCACGGAGACGCAGCGAGAAGCCTCCCCTTGGTGGCAAGTGGATCTATTGAGGCATTACGCCGTGAAAGTAGTACGAGTCACTACGAGAGGGTGTTGTGGTGAGTTGGGTCTTTTTAATTTGATACTTTTTTAGGAAACGTACCTTTGTATATTGGGGAGAAAATTCTCAGTAGTTCAACTGAACTGAACTAAAACTGAGTTTAACTACTTGTACTATGTAATTCCAATTACCTTTAGACTTAAAATTCCCCCTTGTGTTAAGAGCGATCAAAACAAAAATAGGTCGAACGAATGGAAATGTTTTTTTGTTTACGACTAACGGTTTATTTTTCCTGGAAATTCAGTTGAGTATTTACATTTCCTTAAGAAACCTTAAAAATTCGAAGTAAATATCGACTTTATATTCGTATCTAAGTAGGCAGAATGTTTTTGTGTAAGTTATAAACAACAAAATCTGTTTAGTAGTACATTAACTGTAAAAACAAACATTTTCTTTAACGTTATAATAGTATAGATTTAAGGAAGATTTAAAGTAAATCTGCGTTAACGGGATTCCGTCTTCAACAATATTTATTATGTATTCAATGCGTCAAACGAAAATCAACATCCAACTCAGTGAACCCGTCGATTACTTAAATGGGGTTTCCTTTGGAAATCCTTATAACTTATTAATTTGGACAGATTCAGATCAGTAAGTTTGTAGATTAACTCTTAGAACAGTGCGAGTGAATTTGCAACGATGAACAGTGTGTACAAGTATGAACACAGGACTGCTTGACCCACTTTTCAATGTCCAAATGTGCTGACATACTTTATGTCTTTTGTTTAGGGACTAGTTGCGTTTAAGTTATTCCCAATGTTCCCAGTATCTTAATCCTACTTATTTCGAACGTGTCTGTTCTATACAGGTACTTCAGACAGACTGCTGTACAGACTGCTGTAAATTTCGTATCAATCGATTTATTAGTATCCCTGAAATGTCGTCCCAAATCGATCCATTATTATCCAGTAGTTATATAATTATAAAATTATACAGATATCGGCCTATTACAATTATATTATTGCACCTCTACATAAGACCTGTTGGACTTAAATCACCATCAAATCGGATAGCAGTAGATGACTGAGTAATGGTATTTTAATATCTACAAAATGGAGTTTGTGGCATCGAGGACGAGAACAGTTAGGTGTCCCAGTGACATGACTAATGGTGTTAACTTTTACTATAATGTTTGTTTTATTGCCAACTCTACTCGCTTAACTGACTACTATTAAGTCGTAAAATTATTTATAATTGATGTAATTTACTTAATTGGTAATATTACTGTGCACTTGGTATGTAGTGGTTAGTTTTCGGCTTGGATGTTAGTTTATAGTTGTATTTATCTATATAATAAGTGTTGTCTCTTGGTGGTTTTATTTGTTTAGTAAACGATCTTGATAGATGTTAGAATTAAAACATATAGGTACTCGTAATTGCCCTCTAAAATGAACCCGAAAGTACTCTTCACACCAGAAAATCTCACTAAATATACTTCGTTAAAAATCTTACAAAAACAATTCAGAATTAAAATGAGTAAACCTCTGGTTTGAGTAAATTTCCACGAAGGCAAGTTTTTTCACTAAGGGGTAAACAGGGATGACAAATATTGTTTGAACGCAAAAATGTACTCGGAATTTAGGGAAAAAGCTTTATTTAATAAAATTGATTGCGATTTTATTTAATACTAGCTGTGTTTGTGGTTTCTCTCTCATATTTTGTCTCTTGATATTATGCTAGTGCCTTTCGATAATTGAGTTATCCATCACTAATAAATGTTTTAATTGAAACTCAGATATATCAAGTTTTACTAAACAAACAAACCCTTAGTTTCTCAACACTAGAATAAATACCAATAAACAAATATCCCTTGAACATACAAAATAATATACTAAATACATATTCTACACAATACATTACATATTGAATTATAGTATCTATACAAACATCAATATTCAGGTACAGTAACTACATATATCTGAAATAGTTATTTCGTCAACATTTCCTTGGTTATGTTTGTAGACTTCTCGGTCGACTGATTCGTCACAAGCTATCTGAGTGTGGTAACATCCACTTGCTAACCGACCGGTGTTACATTGCTACATATATTTTTAAACCGTACATAGTATGTGCGTATGATGCTTAATGAAGCTGATAGTAATGCTGCAGAATTGGTATTGGGTTATTAAGCTACTCTTTACTTTAACAGGTGTACAAAAGTTATTGATAATTTGATATTATTTATATTTAGTTTGATGGTTATTATCTGAATAAAAGAAGGTTTTTTCTCAAACCAACTGACCCAACTGAAACCAACTTGACCTTTGAGAGCTCTAACTACCCGCTAAGTTTATCGATGATATAAGTAGGTATTACTATCGGGATCAAAAGCTCAAATTGACCTTCGAAGCAAGGAAATGTTCTTAAAATTAAGAATTTTCGGCACCACCAAACAATAATTGAGTAATAAGGACCACACTACAACACACGAAATGTTTACCTCTATATTGATACCACTTTTAATTTTATTGTTATTAATAAAGTTAAATTATCTTGTCCAGGCCACCAGCCACTTCAAGACCTGGAGATACGAGTGGGAAACAGCAGCTCAGACCTTCAAAGGAACCCGCTCTGCGCCTGGTTTCCGGGGACTATTGGTAAGTCAAGAATAAGTCAAAAATAATTTTTCATTTGAATATTTACATTTCATAGTTTTATTATCATATTTAGATAAGTAATTATATTTATCTGTAATTGTAAAAACTGCCCTACTTATGAGTACATAGACACGGGATAAAAGTTCGAAAAAGTTTTAGAATAAAATACAAAATCACTTTCAAATCTTAATATTCAATAACTGAAAATATTGTTTAGTAATTCTTAGAGTATTATTGCCCATTAAAAACTGCACTAAATACTGTCCTGAATCTCTAGGGCTGGCAGAGTGACAGTTACTGTACAAAATAAAACTTCCAGCATCACTACATAGTATAAAACAAAGTAGCTGTTGCTGTCTGTCTGTGTATGCTTAAGTCTTTAAAAGTACGCAAATGATATGATTTTTACTAATAGTAGAGTGATTCAATAGGAAGGTTTTTTAGCATTTTATCCCTGCATTTTAATGGGAGCGGGTAAAACCGCGGGTCGCCGCTAATATAATAATAATGTAAGGTAAATAGAAAAGACAATTTGATGGAGAATTCGAAGATTAAAAATGTAAATAATACAAAGAAAGTAAGTAGAAAAGTAATGCCGGCACCGGAACATTCCAGGCGTGTCATATGATAAGGGTAAGGAAATAAATTTCTTTTCTTTCGTATTTAAAAGAAATAACACATTTTTCAAGTACATTGCAAACATGCAAAACCTTTATTTTACATTACTAATGTAAATCTTAAGAGCATTCGAATTACGTAATATTTACTGGAACTGTCAAGCTGTAATTGTCAGATATCATATTATAATTTAAGCCTAATTTATTCTACCAACATGCTTTTCCTAAACCTTGAGCTCATACACTTTGAAAAGACAAATACACTAATGGGAATAGTAACTATAATTTTCTACAAGTCAGGTTATGGTGTATTTCTCTGACAGCCCTAGCCAACAATAAACCGACAACTAGTTTAAGAACAAAAGTTACACAAGGCCCTGACCCGTTTCACTTGTGTATGCCGACTAACCCGGTAAAAATCGTTCACTAAATCCAGAACAGTGGATTTTCATAGATTTAGCAACAAGAACAGTGTTGCAACTACTTCATTTGATATTCTATGAATAAATGTTGAGCAAATGGTGTCGTAGAGAGATTAGCCCACTTAAATAACGGCAATTGATGTAATGAGTTAAACAAATATTGAATTTGAAATGTACAGTTTTAAAAGTCTGCTAACACTGAATAGAAAATGTGACTAATAAATATGTAAAAAGTCAAACAACAAAACGAAAAAATCGACTATTCATTATTTTGTAAGAAATAACTGTTAGTATACGGGTAAAAGATAGTTTATTTTACTTATATCAAGATTATTAATATTAAAATATTTTAAACTCGAAATTACTCTGTCTGTTATCGATCGTACCCAAACAAAGATTTCCGCTGTTATCTTTAATTCCAAAATTGTGATTAACGTATACAACTTTACATGTTAAAGATGCGGGCTTATAAGCCAATTGTGTTCATTAAAAAAGTAAATAACTACTGTTTACCATTTAAAAGATGTCATACAAGTATGCGTATGCGCTACTATAAGTGAGTGACGTCACTATAAAGCCGCGCCGTGCTAAACCGGTGTTGATTCCACTAGAGAGCATGTGAAACTCTCGTGACACGATTTCCACTTTCCTTTGATCGGAGCGCGTGTGAGAACCATTGATCTTTATATAATGTACATAGCTTTATAAATATCCCATCTTTATGTAATATCGTAAGTATTTAAAAACTAATCAAAGTTAAAATATAGATTGAATTGAGTGGTTAAAAATCAATTATGTTAAGTAAATACATCAATGTAATAAGTAAATACATGAACGTATTTCGAATTCGCGGGTATTTTAGTTCATAATTAATTTTACCTTTGAATCCTTTGAACCTTTGACTAAGAATTGTGAACACAAATTGTGCTAGTATTTACCGGTAAAGGATTAAATCCTTCGTTCAGAAGTAGGTGCGGTCGCCCACGCTGCCCATAGAAGCCTTATTATTACATACAGAGACAAAGTTGTCTATACAACTTTCTTTAATTAATTTCGTGTCAACTTTTATTTTTAATTTAGGTCCCCGAGCAAACACTCAAGTTTTAAGGCTTCAGAATATGGACGTAACTTCTTCTAACTTTAATTCCTTTTCCATAAGAAATTTAACTTTTGACGGCTTACGTTATTATAACGTACAATAAATAATACGATTTAAATCACTATATACAATCACTGTTAAATAAATTGTTGTGTTTTGATTAATATTGTTTTGATGATGTTTCTTAATTTTGTCTTAAAATGAGTGGCATAATTTTATTAAAGATAATTAAGTATGTAATATACAGATGATAATAAATATGGTCATATACATGTAATATTGGACAAGCAATAACATAAATGAACTAAATGATATTCTTCATTTTAGCCGGCTAAAATGTATCAGTAGAATAACAACTAAAATGCCAATTTTATTGTTTAATAATGAAACCTGCGTTCGATGAGCACTGTCTTTGGCAGAAGTAATGAGGGCTTATGGGGGTGGAGACTGGACAGCAACTAACTTATATGACTAGCACCGCAGTGAGTAAGTAAGTATAAGTATTTGTATGGAGATAATACGTTTGTTTGTAATGCTTGCTACCAAATAATATACATTAGTTTTTGCCAAAAGGCCATTTTGTTTTATACTGCGTATATTTTTGTTGAATTGGTCTTTACACTATGAACAATTTAAGCCAGAACATTTTGTGAAGGCTAAGGAGCTATGTGATAGTGATTGCCTCGGGACCTCGAGTATGGCAAAGAAAGAAAATCTATGGCTCAGGATATCACTAATAGGAAATAAACGAACTAACCCTGATAAGAGTGGTCAATTGTGACATACACACACAAACCGAGATAAACATTTCAAAACGCCGTGGTCCGCACAAATATTTACTTCGCGCAGTGATTAAGCCCTTCGGCGGTCTGGTTAGCACATCGTCTTTGTTTATTTACTTACTCGACAAACTATGACAGAAAAAGAAATACCAGCTCAAACACCCGACTACAAACTGGAAAAAAAGCCACCGCGAACTTTACCAGTGAACTGAACGCAGGTAAATACATTATGCAATAATACGTAAAGAAAAATTGTAATTTAACATAATTATAATACGCTCGTCACACTCGCTGCTCAAATAGACCAACTGGTATCGACAAATTAATTTAATTACTTATGTTAAAAAATTGCACCAGTTTTTACTATCAGTACCTCGGAAATATAATGTTGTTTATTAATTATAATTTTTATTGTTTTATGGGAATTTGTTTCCGAAAGTTTTGAATTGTTTCTGGCTTCCATGTTTCATTGAATTTTGTACAAGAATGAGGTTACGGAGTTTTTAAATTATAACATTTAGAAATAATTAATAACTGCCTTAAATTAATGGCTTCTTTGTTGAGTGTTTGTTTACATGTAAAATTTATATATCTATTATACAACGATTTTTTAAAGAATTTTATACAGTTTTGAGACTTCAAATATTGTTATCATAGTTCTTTATGGAAAGTCCTTTTTCCCAATTTGTATGATGACACTTATACATATCATGAACTGGTTATCCTGGACATAGTTGCTTCAGGATTTATAGTTATAAGTCCAATTCTAAGAAACTCGATCCGCGAAGTATGAACTGAGTCATTGCTAAATTAACTAACGATATAATATCAACTAATGTTATACTCGTAAGCGTAAATCACAAACTGTCGCAGTAACGCATACCGCATATTCATCGCCATAATCGAACATTATACCAACAAAATTATTCACATTCAAATTTAGAACACGATAAAATCAACACAAATATCAATTAAAAAAACTTGAAAGTATAAAACTTGCACTTTCTAAACAACATATTTATGGCAGCCATTTTAAAAGTCAATTATAGTTGATAGAAATTATTCCCACAAGAATAATGTCGTCAGATCGTAATGAGTTTGTTATGAGGGCACACTTACACAGAAACGCAATGATGTAATTGAAGCGTAACAATAGAACGCGATTGTTTTTATTTATATTCTGTATTCGGTGTCAAGTCGCATACGAACTTCCTATTTCCTTAAAAAACTTGTTACATCACCAGTTTTTTATTAGATTTTGTCCAGTATATTTAATTTATTCATAGATAAAAGTTGCGTGCGTTACTTTGCATATAAATACCTTATTCTACTTGATTGATTAACGTTTAACAGTTTTTGTTACCTACTACGTCGACCCACGCTGGCTCCGTATGGTCGCTATTTATTAAGAAAGTTTCATACATTGATCAAACAAATATCAAAATAAAACTAAAAGATAATTTACAATAAATAAATCTAAGATAAAAATGTGGGCCAATTACAAACATGCGAAAAACTCGAATTATGTTTACTTATAGCGTTCTACGCATTTAGGTAGCTACTTTGACATTTCAAGAGAAACCCTCAATCAAACAGAAAAATTACAAAGAAAAAATAGCAACAAAAGAAAATAAAGAAAATGTTTCATCTATTGTAGCCCAGCTATTGTTAGTCATCAAGTCAGTTGTTGCCTTTGGTCGTTTAGAATAGCGTTTTGGTGTAACATCGGTCTTGTTGCGTGCGCTCTCCGCAGACTAATCGCAAAGAATCCATGAAATGCTTAGAGAATGCCGAAGGATTGTTTAATACCGCGGGCCTATTGTTTCATTAGCCTTGCAGACAAACGGCAATAAAACATAATATAAAACGTTAAATATTACTGGGAATATGACTGACTTGCCCCGCACACACGCGGTTCTCATAATAGATTTGTTTTATGTAAGCGTTTATTATATTTTGTTGAGTAGCGGTAGCGAATTCGTTTCCCGTGCGAGGTAAAATGTTTATGTTATTTTCAATATTTATTGCAGTCGGCACACGTGTGACCGTGTACTATGTAATGTAAATTTTCATACTCTAGATATAAAAATAATGTATACAAAAGCGCTTCCAATCTAATAAATTTATACAAGAAAGGTTAGTAAAGTCTGTAGACATGTTTCAGTTTAGAAAAACAAACTTTTATGTGGTTTCATTATAGATTTTATCCAGTACAAAGAATCAACTCTAAGCTTTGATATTGATTTGAAAGAATACAAACCATCTAGTCCTAGTAAAGATCCAAGATCCAAGGTCACATACATTTAACTTAATGTCATAGGAGCGACACACAATACCACATTGAATTGACAAAAGTTTCTCAGTCGTAACCCTTTCCTCGGAACAAAACACCTCTTTCAATTGTTACCAAAACTATTTTCAATCAACGTGAGATTCAGGTACATTCGGTATTTGTCTATTTTAAGTCTTTACATATGTACTTTATATACCTATCTATGTATTTACTTTCTACGTACTTACATGTTATTTGCGGTGATCTACCGTTTCATGTTGAAATCACTTTTAGTTGATTAAAAGTTAAAGTGAAATTCGTTTATTATTTCGCCCGAAACAGACATACAAATATGAAGTATTTAATCTTTGTATAGATAATTTGTTGTCATGACATGAAGGTAGAGAATCTTTATTTCTGATAATTCTCCTTATAATGTATATTGACAAACTTATAAGAAAAGCAGCGCCCCGCGGTTTCATCCGCGTAGTTCCCGTTCTCGTGAGAATTTCGGGATAAAAAGTATCCTATGTTCTTTCCCGGACCATAAGCTACCCCTGTACCAAATTTCAAGTCAATCGGTTTAGCCGTGAAAAGGTAACAGACAGACAGATTGACTGACAGACAGACTGAGTTACTTTCGCATTCATAATATTAGTAGGGAAGTAGGGATAAGAGGAAATACCATTTTATATCGAAACAAAACGCACAGAACGTTTTATTTTCAACCCGCATGACTTATAAAAGATGCATAGGCTCTTAAGTATAACACCCTCCAATTTTCCCGTAAGACTAAAATATATATAATCGATTTTCGTTTACTTACCTCTTTTTTATTGAAAAGTGATGGGTATTCTTAGCTATGATTAAATAAGTGGTTTATATCAGGAATTACTTTTAATGATTGGTTAAACCATGGTTATTCTATTCTTGAGAACATAAAGTTGATTGATCAATATTGAATGTAGGTATTTTATAGGCGGAAGACTATAGACTATGATAAAATCTAGATTATTCATTTATTTGCCATTAATTCTATTGACTTGGGAATTTTTACGCCAATCTAATAATTTTAAATGATTTTATTGGATTCTTGAATATGCGTAGGTCAAAATATTCGTAAACAAACGTAAAATACTCATATTCTGAAAGTCGCTTCTACAGATTTGGGGATCACATTCATCCTAGTTGATATTAAAAAAAGGTTCGAAACTAAAACTAATAACTCTATTCGCTCAGACAAACGTTATTGGACATTTATCCAAAGCTGGCGCGAGCAACACATAGACATTTTACACACGTATAAGTTTGTTATCCCGATGTATTAAAATAAAATAAAATAAAAATAAAATTTTGAAACATACTCTATAAAGGTGCTCCTTCACGGGGAGCATTCGCGTGTATAATGTTAAGTTAGTGTGAGTATTGATGACGCCAGGTCTGGAGAAATTACCTATACATTAATTAAGCGTCAAATGTATTTACTTATATGTACTCGTATGTAAAGTATCACCCTATGAGATCCTACTGCAGCTCAAAGGCTCTTTCACTATCGATATTAGCACAGGAAGGAACACTCCTAGTGTTCCACATTTAATTAAATCCTTTAGGTCTTGTAGAAAGGGCGGATGTTTCCATGTATCGGTTCTACATTCTCCTATTTATTTGGCTAAAACTGTACCTACCGAGATATTCTAGAAATTCAATTATGTTTCTCAGGGTTCGAGGTATTGCTCAAAACTAATTTATAATTGTGTGTGCGTAATGTATCAATAGCTAAGCCTAGTTTACATGTGTTATGTACGTAATATATTAATATTTACCTTAGTCTAGTTTAAACATACAATATATAATTTGATTTGTCTTATTGAACGTAGAAATCTGATCCGCGTAGGATTAATGTCATACGCAACTATGATGATTTGATTTGTACACTCTATTTTATTTATTTTAAAATATTTACTTCAACTTCAAATCGATAGTGAGTTTTTTTACTAATTTGACTATGAATGTACGGAACAAAGTTTGTTTTTTTTATTCCGTGGATAAATATACCGGGTGGCCCAAATTGATCGGTCAGTGAGAGGAAGTCTGAAATTATAATACATAACAACTTATCATGTATTTTCGTATGTCTTATATGTAGATTCAGACTCGAACTTCCCCTCACTGACCTATCTATTTGGGCCACCCTGTATATTATTTGTCTCAATCGAAGGCAGTGCTACTCAACTTCAACTACTTTAAACTATGTCTACTTTGTCCTACATATTTTGGGGTCAGTTTTCAGTTTAACTAGATTTGGCGGAATGTCAGTATTTTACGTGAAGCGACTGCCGTCAGACCTTCACAACCCAGAGGGCTATACGACATTTTTTGGTTAAACCAAATGTTAGACTTTTGATGGCTCTAACTACCCGTCGATTGTCGATGATGTTAGTATGTCAACTGGGTACAAATATATTATTTGTTGTTACCAGATGAAGGGGTTACGAAGACGTTCACTTGCGCCCGCCCACTGGTGGGACAACATGTGTTTCTGCAGCTGGTCGGCGTCGAGGGATCGCTGTCTCTCTGTGAAGTCGAAGTTTTCACTACTGAAGGTATGAGGAAAGATATTTGAAGTTTTCAAACTATCCAGAGTACACGTAATACGCAATGTAGGGCGTGTTATTGTTTTCTGTATTATATGACTGTAAAAAGCACTGTTATTGACTGACTGACTGACTGATCTATGAACACAGAAAAGCTCAAACCACGGTTTGCACATAGTTATTATGTCAATACATAATAACTATTTCCTTTCAAAGCTGATGCTCGGGCATCACCAAGGAAAAAAGTTTAGAGGAGATTAGAACCGTGGGTCACAGTTACTAAGAATCTTATCTTCTAAGTACGAAATATATTTAAAGCAACAAAAGTTACTCTACCAGCGCATTACACCATGTTTTTGCGTGTCGGTTATCAGATGCTTACACTATAAATATAGGCTAGGCTATAAGTAAGTACCAATAACAATAAATCATTTGTTTTAGTTCTTTTTATTTTGAACTAGTTGTGCCCTTGTGTTCCCCTGCCTAGTTATAAGAAAAAAAAATTAAAATATACAGGGTTATTGGTTAAGTCGACCTATTCCCGTCAAGGGCGTGTAGTTTACATCGTTTCCGACTGATTTCACCATGAAACACCCTACCCTAACCTAACCATTTAAGAGATATTTCAATTTATTTGTTTTTATAAAAATCACCGGATCTTCGGCTATAAGCTTGGATATTTTCAAATGCGCATGTCTTATTATTACTATTACTTGATTTTTACGTTTATAATAAGGTGCTTTGTGACCCCAATAACCAATATTGTACCTAAAATAAATAAATAAGTAGTTGTAGACGATTAAAACTTTTAAAAAATAATAACAATCGGAAAGTTTATTTTTCTTTCAAGGATATCTAGAAAAAAAGATATGGCACCTGTTTGGCAGATATGCCTAAAAATATCTACGTTTCATCGGCTATCCAACGAGCTATAACAACCTAGGGTTTTAACGAAATTTTGTTCAAAACATGTAGTTTTATAGGCTACCGGGGAGGTTAAATAAAACAATAGGTTAGCATACAGAACAAGTTACTAAACTTATTAAACTTTTAAGTACTACACACACCATTTTTGAGTCTAAATTTCATGTTCGACATGTCGGCCCCTGCATTGCACACATCTTCGCATTATTTTGTGAAGACCAGTTTTCACTACACCAGTAGTAATTTTGTTCTTATTTCATTGGCCGCATTAATGATTCTGTCTCTCAGTCCTTCAATTGATGAAATTGGGTTGAGCTCACTGTACATGGGACTCTTTATTTACCCCCACGCATAAAAATCCATGGGGGTTAAGTCCGGACTTCTGGCTGGCCAGGGCTCAGGTGCAGGCCCACTTCGTCCAATCCATTTGTTTGGAGAAAACTTCTCCTGAAATGGGCAGGGCAGCCATCATGCTGAAACCACATGTCTTGAATAAGATTGAGTGGCAAATCATCAAATAGGTCATTTAAGTCTTCTCGCAGGAAATTTTCATAGTTTTTCCCATTTAAATTGTCGGGGAGAAAGTAAGGCCCAATTGAATGATTGGAAATAATACCCATCCACACATTCAGGCAAATCGATTGGACGAAGTGGGCCCATATCCTGGTCAGCCAGAAGTCTGGACTTAACCCTCATGGATTTTTATGCGTGGGGGTACATAAAGAGTCTCATGTACAGTGAGCCCAACCCAATTTCATCAATAGAAGTACTGGGAGACAGAATGCGGCCAATGAAATAAGAACAAAATTAACTACTGGTGTAGTGAAAACTGGTCTTCGTAAAATAATGCGAAGATGTGTGCAATGCAGGGGCCGACATGTCGAACATGAAATTTAGACTCAAAAATGGTGTGTGTAGTACTTAAAAGTTTAATAAGTTTAGTAACTTGTTCTGTATGCTGACCTATTGTTTTATTTAACCTCCCCGGTAGCCTATAAAACTACATGTTTTGTACAAAATTTCGATAAAACCCTAGGTTGTTATAGCTCGTTGGATAACTGATGAAACGTAGATATTTTTAGGCATATCTGCCAAACAGGTGCCATATCTTTTTTTCTAGATATCCTTGAAAGAAAAATAAACTTTCCGATTGTTATTATTTTTTAAAAGTTTTAATCGTCTACAACTACTTATTTATTTATTTTAGGTACAATATTGGTTATTGGGGTCACAAAGCACCTTATTATAAACGTAAAAATCAAGTAATAGTAATAATAAGACATGCGCATTTGAAAATATCCAAGCTTATAGCCGAAGATCCGGTGATTTTTATAAAAACAAATAAATTGAAATATCTCTTAAACGGTTAGGTTAGGGTAGGGTGTTTCATGGTGAAATTAGTCGGAAACGATGTAAACTACACGCCCTTGACGGGAATAGGTCGACTTAACCAATAACCCTGTATATTAGTTTGTATAACATATACAGACATCAGCCTGTTTATGTTCACATGTAAGTATTTCTTTTAATTTTGATCTCATCTGACGCTGACCGTACAAAAGTGTGTCAGATCAAAGGTACCTCCTTTTGTTAGCAAGTGAGCTTTACCAAGGGGGTATCCTTTATCGGACGCTGACTGTAGCTAGGTAATACATAAGATATTAATGAATTATTGTTATTTAAAATGTAACTATTTATTATAGAATTCTCAAACGACCGCTGCGCGCCCGCGTCTGCCCCCGCCGACATCGAACTGGCTGCTTTCTCCAGAAACTGTTACGAATTCAACGTCGCACGAGGAGGTTCCTTTGAAGAGGCAAGAAAACAATGCCAGAAACATGGCGGAGATCTTATTCATGGGTTTCAGGTAAATATTAGTTAAAATAACATAACATAATCATTCACTACATCATCTCATTATAGTAACTGACCCCTAACTAAGTTTGTAACTTTGGGCATCAGAAACTACGCACACACTCATTCACACACACACACACCCAGACCGAGATAAACATTTGTGGTTCTCACTAATTTTAATTATAAATCTAAATCTTAATTTCTTATAAGAAATGTATGAATTAAAAGTGTGGGGTTTGTTCAGTAAATAAGCATTGGACCAGTGTGATGGTGGCATCTTTGATCTTTTCATACTCATTCTTGGTACTGATTTCGTTATTGAGAGGTGCTTTCGTCCTTTATTGCAATATAAGTGTTAAGTTTGAATTCAGCAATGCGCTTTGAACCAGTAGTGTTAGGTGGTGTACCTATACGTATTTTCGTCCTCATTGTAATAATGGTCGAGATCAGAAAAAAGCTTATGGCTGACAGAAATATGGTAAAATATTTAAACTTATGATGATATGTGATCCATTTTGGAACTTTAATTTAATGGCTCTAAAAATACTTAACATAAAAGAAACTGTCACCATATGGTCAATGGTCATTCCAACATACACAATATCAATATAGGTACATACTAAACAAATAAATAAACAACAAATATTACGTAAGTATAGAAAAGCCCTTACATAAGTCAATGTTAATATGATAGCATTTTAAATTATTATAATTTTACAACTGGTTCTTGATACCTATATGAATAGATTAAGGCTTCGAGAAAGGAAACATAGAAGGTTAACTAGATACATAGTTACCTTTATATAATGTGGCTATACACCGGAAATCCGTGTCATGTTATTTTTTTAAGTGCCTATTTAATTAATACAAGTATGTGGTGTTAGTATTTTTGCCTAATTTCTTAACTCATTTAGTTTATCATTGAATAAATTATAACAATACACCTGCGGTTCTCCGTTACACAAAAGAAAAATTTCCCAGATTTTTTTCCAAAAAAAAACACGTTATCTTTGTCCTGCTTTTAACGAACACAAAAAATAATGTACGATCTGATACCTCATATAATTTATCAAATGGCGTGTCATTATTCTGAAACAAAATCACTACAATAAAAATAGCATGATTTCTGAAGATACCCATTCATTTTATCGTTCTCTCTTTAACTCGTATTAAGCATATCTCACAATACTGCTTTTGGTACCTAATAAACGTCTCAATCGATTGTGTACTTTTCGCGTTGTCGATTAACCAAACATACAAAAACTTTTAGGTTTCGAGGTACCGCAGTACTTTTTACATTAAAGTAAAAAGTACTGCGGTTTTACCCGCGTTAATCTGACACTCGGGGAAATTTTAGAATAAAAAGTATCCTATGAGTTATTCTTTTTTTTTAATCACCTTTCATTTAAATCAGTACTTTTGTACTAGCTTTTGTGTGAGACAGTACCAAACATCTACACATACAAACTTTAGCGGTTATAATATTAGTAGGATAACGTAGTAGAATTTAATAAAGAAGTTAGCAACTACGTACTGACTTAGGAAATACCAAATAGGTAATATATGTAAATACCAAGTAGAATATCAAGAATGTGTCTTAGAAAACACCGCAAATACTTAGTTTGAAAGTCGTACACAATACAGTAATATAACTTCAACAATAAGTAGTATTAACAATAGATATCTCGTATAATTAACAAAGTTTCCATGCATCAGGGATTCATGGAGAAAACTAATGTTTATGTGAGACCTTAGATCTTTAGTTTCTCTAGACTTAATGGTATTTAAATTGACGTGTTTCACGTGATGTATCTAGATAGTATGTATTTATTACAATTGGATTTTTTTATATTATATCTCCTTGTGTGGGATACATGTTTTTGGGTATAGGTAGATCTTATAAATACCAGGGTAGTATTAAAAACATGAACCCTGCAAGGGTACAGCAAGCTAATACCGACAGTAAGACCTATAACTTGTAGTGGAATGCTACAGCCACTAGCTTACGATAGTCTTGTTCAACTTTCGTTCTTTTTATCATAATTTTTACCACGGGAAAATTAGACCCAAGATATTCAATACCTACAATAATTTATAAATGATTACCATTTTTACTTGTGTGCCTGGTGGTTTGACGTAAATAGGTATACTCGAATATGTGTGCTAACCTCACCTTCCTCTTGAATCATATGTAATAAATGTCTCGAAACTTTTTCATTAAAAATTCCTTACGTAGCTTAAAAGATCTAAGCGTACAAACAGCGGGAGCGGCTTTGATTTACATATAGGTAGTACCTAGATGTTAAAATTATATAACGTAGCATTTGTTAGGTTTTCCAGTTTCTAAATGTCACTATGTACTTACAACGGATTTTTACGAAACCATATTACTGTTAAGAAAACGAAATACAAACAAAATGTTGTTTCGTAATACTTTGAAAGCTTGCTTTATAATTCACCTCTATGTTTTCCTTATCGACATTATAATGATCATAACACAATAGGTACAATTCTTGTGAAATCAACAATAACTTAACAATTTTTCATTTTGTTTTGGACTTGTTAATTAGTTAACATTTTTATGTTTTCCTATTGAAGGCGAAAATTTCCATACTTCAAAGAGAGTTATTCTTTCTTTCTTTCGCAAGGTATTTCCTCAACCTAACTCCGAGCTGAGAAGCCACATCTGTTAGAATTTTTTGTTCAAACAATTGTTTCTTTGAAACATACTTTGTGTTACTCTCCTGAATTTAGCACAAAAGGTCTTAAATTGTTCGCCAAGATGTTTATTCTTCCTACAAACAGTAATTGTTTTGCAGATTTATGTTTGTGAACTATTTTTGTGTTTTAAACATAATTGTTTACGAGCTTTTTACTGAATTTCTTTTTGTTTATAAGACGAAAAACAATGTGCTACTATTTTGATTTGATAAATACTTAAAGTACTGAAAGTCTGCCTATACCTACTCCTAGTACGTATATTAACTATTTTAATTAATATACTAGTCAGGGGTAAGTAGTCTTTCATAAAAAAAACTTTACATAATATAAGAAAATAATAAATCGTGCCTAGTTCACATACTCTTGTATATAGTCAATGGTATTATTATCCCAAAACAATCATTTCTTTAGATAAGTACAGTATTTAAATATTTATATGTGCTTTGTAATAAAAGGAAGGTCAATAATAATGTTAATTGTACGAGTATATGGTACTTGTTTACGCAATCTAAACTCTTAAAACCAAATGTCAAATTTAATGATCATATACCTACTAATTATTAAAACATACGAATATTTCGGACACGAAATAAAATTAGTTTTTTCGTATGTTATGATAATGGTAACAATAAGGGAAACCAATGGATAATTAGAGTAGATTAGTTATACCTATATCACAAAAAAACTATAAATCAAATAGAAACACAGGCCTTTTCCAGGACTTTAATAATAATTGTCATTTTGCTGAGGCTCAGTCATCATTATCATTATCAGCGTTTAACCCTTTAATAAAATTAAGTTCCTATCCCTAAATTGAAGTAGGTTAATCGACGGATATTTTTTGCTAAAATGTCTTATAATAATTTATGTTTATTTTCAGGGAGCAACCTCAAGTTTCCTTATCCAAGAGTTAGAACGAAGGAAATCCCAGTTGAAAACCCAGATGGTATGGATCGGGGCACAGAAAGAACCAGGACTCACTTCGAGGACTTGGAAATGGGTTGATGGTATGTAAAACATATGTACGAGTACTTAAATTATTGCGATCTATAAAAGTTAAAAGACCCTATTTAGGCGTAAGTATATAATTTAGTAACGACATGCCTCGATAATAATTCAAAGGTCCAAAATAAGGACCACTCTAATGTACAAGTATCACAATTTTGTAGGTACTTTCTTTGATTTTTTATTAAGCATTTTTTTTGTATTGGTCCCTTCTAGTAAAGTAAAGGTTAGATTATGTGTAGGCTGCAATATTTTCGATTAAATTTATAATCTACTAGTTCTATAAATACGATCAGCAGTTAAACCAACTGTCAGGGTGAATATTGTCAATATTTCAACAGCCGCCCACACACTAATCGAGAGCAAGTTATTTTTAACTCACAATTATATGAGTTTTCATCAATATTTGCCGAGTAATGGATTAAAACTTAACACCCTTTGTTGTAGTCTAGTAGTGCTAAATTCAATATGACAGAATAGCGGAGGTCACTCTGCAATATTTTTATGTTAGTTTTTCGAAACTAGATTAAAAAACTTCCATTTTTTTAATGTAGCTTTTTCATTTTGTTCAGATGAATTATTTTTATACAGGTACTTATTACTTTTTAAAAGCGTTTGAAAAACTGTTCTATTTTTCAATGTTTCTTTTTCATTTTGTTCACATGAAGGTGTTTATGTACTAATTACTTTTTCAAAGCGATTCAAAAATTATTCTATTTTAATAAATTTTTCTTTTCATTTGTACAGGTGAAATAGTATCAAAGCCGACATGGGGTAAAGATCAGCCGAATAACTACAACGGGGAACAGAACTGCGTAGTGCTGGACGGGGGCCGCAGCTGGCTGTGGAATGACGTGGGCTGCAACCTGGACTACCTGCACTGGATATGCCAGTACCGTGAGTGTCAAATACGATAGGTACATATCCGTTTTATTTTCGGTTGCCAACGCGAGTTTTGCGAAGGAAGTATTGCGATTGGTTTATTTTTTATTTGTATGCTAAGTTGAGAATGTAGCCTTTGGTCAGAAACAGTACATGATAGTTTGAACTGTATGCTAAGTTATTTTTCACTAATATTAATATTTTCGTTGTTTTTTTCAAAGTATTCAAACGAAATAAGAATATACTCGTATTTCGTAAAACCATATTTTCTATCAAATTGTATCTTCATAAAATCTTTAACATATTTTGGACATAAATCAAGTGCGTAAATTCATTTAATTTATGTATGTTCCCTCAACCGTTTACAATCAGATTTAACTTAATTTGCATTTCTGACGTCTGTTGTAACCACATGTCGTAACGCCAAATAAGATTATATCAGAATGGTTAATGTAATCGAAATGTGTCTATTCTCATCATTAACGATGTTTAATGGAGTGATAATTATTATAATTCTCATTGTTTTATATTAAATGGAAAGTAAATGACGTCAGAAGTTATATTTATATAAAGTACTCATTGGAAGATAGGGGAAAAGCATAAGCTAGTCCATTATGATGTTTAAACTATTTTCTAGTGATTTCTCTAGTTACATTCACCCTGAGTAAATTTTTTATCCCCGTATACCACAGGAACGGGAACTACGCGGGTGAAACCGCGGGGCCCTACTAGTACATTATAATGTAAGAGTACATTAGAGTATTTGTTATTTAATACGTATTTCAAAATTGACGCACTTTCATATTAAGTACTTAATAAATAAGACCATATTGTTATTAACGTATTACGGTAAATCAATGATCAATGATAAAAAACAAAGCGAATTGAAAATACAATAAGAAAACATACGATATACGAAAACAAATATATGAAATTCTTTTCCGAGAACCAATCTAAGTATTATTGCTTCTTGAAGTTGATATGAAATTGGTATGAGATAGGTTCACAAACTCCTGTAATTATGTAATACCAAAACAATTTGTTTACTAAACGATAATTTCCGAGTATTTTATCAGCAAATTGATTTAGATATTCGAGTGCTGCTTCAAATTGCGAATAAACAATTTTCGCTTTATTATTTTCTGGTTGCGATGTTTTAATATTGAGGAATTTATGCAATTAGCGATTTATTGATATACATATTTTAATACTTATAAGTACTTAAATATTTAAGTCCCTTGTTGAAATTATTAAAATTACCACGTTTCTGTACAGTGCCTCCGTCTTGCGGCAGTCCCGATAAACTGCTGAATACTACTATCGAGGGAACTGATTACAAAGTTGGCGCGAGGATTGCCTACAAATGCCCTGAGGGACACATGCTCACTGGAGATAAAACGAGGGAGTGTATGAAGGATGGCTTCTGGAGCGGATATGCGCCCAGTTGTAAATGTAAGTTTGTTTAATGTAGAATTAGACGTAATGTTTTAAGGTTAATTAACTAGCTGTATCTCACAACCTTACCCGTGTTTGCTGAAGAATAGAAAATAACAATGATGACGAGTCTGTTAGATTTTTAGAAATTAAAGACACCAATGTGGTGAGAGATCTGTCCTGATATACTTGCTACTACTTAGGGGCTAAAGAATTTAAGCTATCCGTCACGTTATAAAATAGTAACATTAATCCTGAATGCTGCAATGTCTCAATTTAAATATTTTGGTATTTTCGTAACCACATATTTTTCTTCTCATGATACAGATGTGAACTGCGGCGGTCTAACTCCGATCCAAGATGGCGAAGTCACCTTAGTAGACGGCAGAACTACACACGGTGCTAAAGCCGTGTACTCATGCAAGGAGAACTACACCCTCGTTGGAAACCCTGACAGGCAGTGTGGTGACGAAGGTACATGGGACGGAGAAGCTCCCAAGTGTCTGTTCGACTGGTGCCCAGAACCTCCTCCGGTGGCTGGAGCTATAGTTCAAGTCAGTGGCAGAACAGCTGGATCACTCGCAACTTATTCGTGCCAGAATGGATTTATTTTGTTTGGATCACCGGTAAGACGATTTGCATATTATTTGGTACAGAATTATGTCATGAGACTATGTTTTGAGATAACCCGATATGGCTATCATATTCTGCAGTTTGATGGCAGTATCTCCACGTAAATACTGACAATACGCCAAATCTAGTTTATTTAAAAACCGAACCCAATTAAATAGAACAAAAGGTTATTTCCCCAACGTTGTCATACACATGCTAAATATTCCTTGTTTCCTCTTTCCCATATCATCATCACCAACTTAAGAGCTGTTGCTCTTGTCGGTGTAACAGGCGCAACTCCCTCCATCTGCCCCTATCTAATCTACAAATTTCTTCTAATTTCAGAGCGTCACATGTACCCTGGGCGGCACCTGGTCAGGCACTCCTCCATCATGCAAGTATGTGGACTGTGGAACTCCAGCTCTAGTCCACAAGGGCTCCTTCAGACTCCTCAACGGAACCACTACTTACGGGTCTGTGGCACAGTTCACGTGTGAGCAGGACTACTGGTTAGCCGGTGTTGAGGAACTGACTTGTAACAGAGACGGAAAATGGTCACATGATATACCTTCTTGTGAATGTGAGTATAACAAAAGACTTGTAATTTTTTTTGTTAAAATTATGGTGACCACTTGCAAGGTTAATTGTTTGTACAATAACTAAAATCAACGCAGAATTCTTTTTGGGTCTAGTAGTAAAAGTGGGAAAGTGCGAGTGGTTTCGATTATTGCGCAATTGAATTGACGCTATCTTGTTATAATGATTTAGCGCTATTAATATTTCCACTTAGCATACTCCCACGCGATTTACAAAGTAAAACTAAGATGTCTATGGAATTTACTAAATGATGTCGTATAAAATCAAAATTAAAATCGTTCACTACGAGTACATTTGGTACAAAAAACTCACTGTTTTATTTCATACACACCACATTAAATAATACAGTGAAGCTTTTTTGTTTTTTAATTACCTAACCTTCCTTGCATTTGTGTAAACACTGGGTATTCTTTACAACTTTTGTACTGTACATAGCAACGCTCAGTGGACCATCTCATTACTCTGATTTGACAATTAAGTTAACACAACTCATTTCTCTATTTATATCATATCTCTAATATTGTTGTTTCCAGTGATTACCTGTCCAGACCCAGAGGTTCCAGCTGGTGGTTACATGGAAGCGTTTGACTACAACGTGCACTCTACTATTGACTTCCATTGCGAGAAGGGTCACAAGCTAGTTGGGGAACAGAGTCTCGTCTGCCAACCGGACGGCGAATGGTCTGGAGAGTCCCCTAAATGCGAATGTGAGTAGATTAGGAGTTCTTATGGTATTGAATTACTTTGGTGATCTTATCATACGGATATTGACGTTGAAAGTTGATGATCAAAATGCGTACCCATAATCACCAAATGGAAGAGTACGGGTTCGATTCCCGGTCAAGATCAATATTTGTGTGCTGAACGTATTTATTTGTCCGGATACTTTCTATCTAATTAACTAATATGTTTCAATAAGTAATCCGTTGTCTTGTTAAGCTTAGTTTGGAACTAAATTACGATGTGTGATATGTGTACGAATATTAATTTAAATGCCTTATAAGAAATTCTACGTATTTACTAACAAGTCTTTAATCTTTCAGATGTGGACTGCGGTAAACTACCACCTTTGCCATATGGCTCGACTGTCCTACTGAACGACTCGACTCACTTGGGTAGTGTCATCCAGTACTCTTGCACTACTCACTACAGATTAGTAGGTCCAGTGAGGAGGGTGTGCACGTCTGACTACCAGTGGAGTGACTCTTCGCCTAGATGTGAAGGTAAGATAAAAAATATAAGTAATTAGAAAAGATTTCATTAGAGATCAATCTTTGTAAAAAAAACGTTTATAATTAGACATTTTATTTCCCAAAGAAAGTAACATAACATAAGCCGATTGGAATCACGAATTGGTATAAGATGGATTTACAACTCGAATAATTTTACCTCCGAAATTCCCTCAGAATCTATCTAGTCTTGAATCTTATGAATACCAATATCAAAACAATACATACCAATACCAATACAAACCTTACCTTTGCAGAAATCCGTTGCCCCGACCCGACGGTACCTGAGAACAGCATTGTATCTGTGACCGGTAACGACCGCATGCACGGCCGCACATTGATAAGGACCTCGGTGAATACCCATAGTGGGAACACGTATCGTATCGGGGCGCTGGTCAAGTACCGGTGTGAACGTGGTTACAAGGTGGTGGGGGAGAGCTTGTCGACCTGCGAGGATAATGGACAATGGGGAGGCATCACACCGAAGTGTCAATGTACGTATAACTTAGTTGTTGGATAGGGGATTTTATATCCTAGATTTCTATTGTTCTCCACCTAATTGGAGATACTTGATTATGTAGATTGCCCACTTTTGTCTAAAATCGTCGTCAGTTTTAGTACTTATTACTGGTATGTAGTTTATACTAAGTTTAAACAACGTTTACCTACCTAAACTACCTACAACTTAAGTTATGATTTTATCATATGTAGATTTATTTTAATTACTTAATAAATTGCTAGCACAGAGCATCGAAACCATGAGGTTAAAATTGTTCCTTTGTTGCTAAAATAACTATTATTTTGTAGACGTGGACTGCGGTAATCCTGGTCGCATTCAAAACGGTGTAGTCACTTTGGCGACTAATGCAACTTACTACGGAGCCGCGGCGCTGTACGAGTGTGACGAACATTGGCAACTGGATGGAGTGTCTCGCAGGCTTTGTCAGGATAATGGCACTTGGAGCTCGGAATCGCCGGCTTGTAAAGGTACGTACTAAAGAAAATCGTATTTAATGTGCAGCTATAAGAAACCACGAATACTCCAATGAGTAGAAGTCTAATTTTGTTTGGGCTAATAAGCTGTATCGTCAAAATATGAAATAGTTACAACTTTCATTAAACTACCAACATTGTAGTTCGGGCGCCATTAAAAAAATTGTTGCAAAAATAAATCAATGAAAACTGGCACATTGTGCCTTTCCTTATCCGATATTATATGTATTTTCCTATTTTACAGAAATAACCTGCCCAGACCCATCGATCCAAATAAAGGGCAGCACTGGTTTACTGGTGGCCACTTCCACGCTAAGTATCGGTGGAGAGGCACACTACAGGTGCGAGCGAGGATACAGCATCAAGGGAAACCAGACCAGGACCTGCTTACCGAAGGGACAGTGGAATGGAGCTCCGCCTGTTTGCATACGTAAGTAGACGAAGACAGACCTCTGCATGTTTTATTAGCCGAGGTAGATAATTACTTCTAACGCCACTGATAGTGCCATATCGGTGGCTGATTTCTGGTCCTCAAAAATATGAGTCGACACAAAAAGAAGACGAAGATTAGCCGTGGTGATAATTTTCATTAGAAAGGCCATAATTGTTCATTACCTAAGACATAAAGAAACTAAGCCCTTCTTCCCGAAATAAACTTACTTTGATACTGTATTAGTATAAGTACACTGGTACGATTATGTTTAACAGCTAATTTTCTTCCACAGCAATCGACTGCAAATCACCAGGCACGATTGAAAACGGTCGCATCATCATCTCAAATAGCTCCACGCTATTCGGCAGCTCGATAGAGTACCATTGCCTTCCCCAATTCCAAAGGGTTGGGCCTTTCTTGAGGAAGTGTATGGACGATGGGCATTGGTCAGGAGAGGAGCCCAGCTGTGAACTGGCTACTAACGAAGCGGCTGAAAGTGGGACACTACCATTGAGTGTAGGCGTGGGATGTGGAGTCGTCTTGTTCTTACTGATGCTGCTGGGAGTCATTTATTTGAGACTGTAAGTATTATTGTAAATTAATGTAGGTAGGTAAGTACTTATATTAATGTGAAAGTAACTTATATACGTTTATAATTTAGCACTATACTCGAGAACTGCTGAAAGCTTTTTATGCTGTTTCATGGATGGCAAAAGGAGTACAGATACAGCAAGATTTCGAATTATTTAAAATCTCACCAACCAAACTACCACTTTCAGACGAAAAGCAACACCAGTAAAGAACACGGAGAACATCGAAGGCGCTGAAAGAAAGGAAGACCAGAACGCGGCCGTGATGAGCTACGCGACACTGCACGACACCAACGGACGACACATCTACGACCACGTGTCGGACAACGTATACGACTCGCCGTACAGCGACCATTTGTCGGACAACGTCGCGTACGGACGACGCAGCGACACAGACTCTGCGTATGAACCGGAACCGACGCGACCCAGCGCAGTCGTCACCATAAACGGTGTCGCAGTACGCTGAGACGTCTAATTTTACTAGATATTGTTTTACTATTTTGACATTGTTAGTCTTGATACAATGTTTTGATGTCCTTGTATATTAACAAATGTTAAGTGACTATACTTACATCAAAATGTTGTTGTCGTAACATTGTTAAAATCTAATCGTGTCGTGTCATAAGCTATTTGGTCATACGTTCCTTGTGTGCGAAATAAAATTTGTTACCCAAAATTATAAGTGGTTACCACGGACGCGAGTGTTAAAGATTATTTTTATTATACATAGTTTGTGTTCGCTGCGATAGCCAACGTTCTACTATCGTACCAAAGATGGAAATGTGTTGGAGTCAATAGAGCGTACTTCGATAAATATGTTGATAAAATACAAATTTTAATAAGAAATTAACGTCGTATTGTAAATGTCAATTTCTTACAAAATTAAAACAACCACTTGCCAAAGAGAGTTTTATGATTAAATTTTATTATTTCATCCGTTTATTGACTAATTGTTATACATACTTACTTTTAATGAAATATTATATAATTAACTACGACTAACTAAATTATGCTACGATTTTATAATTACAAATGCGAAAATTGTTTGTAGAGTAACAAACTATCACGGAAATAGTACATGAATGAATCAAGATCAATCATAAAACTATAAAAATAAGAATCAAGATATATACGGTATCGATTTTTTTTTCAAAGATAAAATAAAATAAAATGTTAGAAATTATAAAGGATCTTGTGGTTATTTTGATTTTGACTAAATATATGGATTAATTGATCCAAATGAACCGACAAGTGGAATGAAATATGAAACAATTATGATAACGAAATGATATTTATATTATTTTATCAACACAATGAAGTACAATAGGTACAGTTCTCGTAAGTACTTAGGTACTTAGTAATGTGAAAGAAATCAGAAATTTTACCTAAGTATTAAATAAGAATAATTTATTATTTACCCGACTGCCAGAGGTGGGTAATGTTTAACGATCTACTTTATGTTCAATGCCAAAATAACCGCTTGCAATGTAGATATACATGTTTTGTATTTAAGTGTCTTTCTTCTTTATTTATTAGTTCGATAAGATAAATACAAGCTTTTCCTAAAAATATAAAGGAAACTTAGATTTTTGACAATTGTGTCTATTGGTCAATATAAAAATGAGAAAAAACATCGTCGTCGACATGATTATTGTCTATGATATAACTTTCTACAATCAACTTTAATTTAACCTTATTTAAGACTTTATATCTGTAATTTTCGCTTATATATTTTCTTAAAAACTTACTTTTTTAAATGTGGATACCTAAGTACCTAGAGTATAACATAATAACTATATTTTTATAATAATTTTAATTTCTATCAAATTTTCATTTTGTAAATATTATTTAGGTTTATATTAGTCATAAATATGCTTAGTTTATAAATTGTTAATAAAATATTTTTAAATAACTCATTGTATCATTTTATTTTATTAATAAAAGGTTGAGGTTTTGAGTTTCTAAGGAATAAGCTTTCGGTCAATCCTGATGTCGCTTTTTTTGGGTTATCGTGGACCCTGTGAAATTAGTAACCCATGGAATACTTATGCGTGATAAATTATCACCTATGATTTTAAGAATTAATATGTAGTAAGTATTAAGACAATAGTTTAGTATATCTACATAAGACATCATTAGTTCTAGCGGTTGGGGTGCCTGAAATATTATAAACATATAAAATACTTGTATATTTTCAACTCATTTAATTCAAATTGACATATAGACGGGGTATGTTAGTCAAAGTACTATTCTAATAACTTTACTGCGGGCTTCAGCTTGAAAGAAATCTGCTTCAGAATCTTCGACATAAATTGACGTTAGAAAAAAGAATGAGAGCTCCATATATATGTAGTTATATTTCAATATTCCCTACAATTTTACTGTTTTTTTCGTTAATAGAATACTAATTTGACTACCCCCGCAAACCAAGTTACAATATGAATTGCTAAACATCAAGATCATTGTAATAAATAGTAGTTCCTAATACAGTAATACATTATTAAAATTAGTTACATAATAACGTATAAATAGTGTAACTTGTAGACTTTCATTCACATAGACGTAGAGTCGAAGCTAAACTTCGGGATATGTATTTCTACACAAAGGATATTGAACTCTATCTTGACTAGGTAAGGTTCAAAGATTGAAGGCTCTGTGCACTGTGCACGCATGTACGTGTGACGTGGAATTTTATTCGTTATTACTTTGTAATAAAGTTCAATATCCTTTAGCAAATAAACACATTGCGAAGCTGAACTCCTACGCCCATGCAAACGAAGCCTTAGACATTATACTCAAATATATTTATTTAACACTACAATATGGACATTTATGTAGATTTATATATTTTTACTATGTATTGAACACATTTATAGTTTGCTATATCTGATATGAAGAAAGTAGGTAAATAAGGTAAGTATTTGCTTGCATTATACACTCTAAAAAGTATTTGTTTATGTAATATATAGGTAGTATTAGAAATTTCATAGTATTAGTAGCTTTGTGTCTATTTACAATAAAGTAATAGTGTTTACAATTGAAAACAACATTAGTAAATACATAATATAAAACTAATTGCATCAAGTTTAAAGATATATGAACATTTAAATAATATTTATTAATTTAAATTCATAGTTGTAATAGTGTTACTAACATCGTACATAGAATAACGATTTCATTAATATTTAGTTTGTATAAAAACACGAAAGACAGACATTCGCTAATAATAATTAGCTTAGAATAAGTAATTGTTTTAGCTTATACTTTAGAAAATACAGAAATTTAGTAAGTATATTACTAAGAAAGTACATATTATCAAGAAAGTACATAAGACTAGGTTGTTAAATATGTATCAGTTACGTAATTGCCTCATTATTATTGTATAACATTATCATTATTCACATTTAGTAAATACTAAATAAGTAATAATCGTTACAAGAACAAGTCTTATTATCTTCTCAAATGGGGTTTTTCTATAATTATAGTACTTTACTATATTGTCAGTACCTAAATAAGTATTGAGCCACCATCTTTTCTGTGCCAGCGGGTAAAATTGAAAGCTACTAATGTCATTACGACTCTAATGTCATTTGGATACATCACTACAAAGTCGCTTTCTCTGTCCCTATGTCCTAGTCCCTATGTATGCTTATATGCTTAGATCTTTAAAACTACGCAACGGATATTGATGCGGTTTGTTTTAATAGATAGAGTGATTCAGTGGGAAGGTTTTTAGCATAATTTTATCCCCATATTCCTACGGGAACAGGAAATACGCGGGAGAAACCGCGGGGCGCCGCTAGTACTCAATAAACTGACAACCAAAAGACGCGATTACAGCGACGCTGTCAACGGCACAGATAAGATTGTGGCTCAATAAGTACATTATGATTTTTACAAATTACCCAGGCATTTCAAACCGGTATATTTTGAATAATTTTAATGGAAGTTGCCCTATTTAAGGAATCCTCGCTAATAGTTACTTTTAAAACGCTCCTATATCATAACATTATCATATACTAAGGCCTATCTTATTATCATTGTCGTGTGTAAATAATATACCACATGTGTACTTATAAACAACGCTTAAAGTAACGCGTGGAGTAAATAGGACGTTTATTAGCGTTGTATATCTACCACAGGTTTCTTACAAAAAGTATTATTCTTATAAAAATATTAATACATGGCATTATTACTACTAAAACTGAAGTTTAACTGAATTAACTGAGATTTTACAATAAATATTGAAATGAATTTTAAAGAAAATATAAATAATATAGTGGGATCTTCAATACAAACTTAAAAAGAAAATAAGTTTCGATATCATCGACGCTCAAGTATAAATGTATGGTGGTTAATATTATTTAACGCATAATTTATGATAAGTATACTAAGTAATTTGACAAGTGATTATAACATGCAACCACTACCTTTATTTTGGTAAAAAAATAATATTGAATAATTGAAATATAAGATATAAAAATGCGTAAAAAAGGACAACTTACGTAAAACAAAATAGGTATAAAAAAGAAACAAACAAAAATATAATGAAGAAATGTATTTTATTCAACTCTTAACTCTTGAAATAAATAAAAAAAACTATTGAACATAAAATTTAGACATACTAAAAAATGGATACAAATTTACACAATATGATGTTGCTACCTATCACTAAATAAATCTAAGATCATTATGATAAATTATCCAATTATACAATACAACAAACTTACTAGAACAAAATGCTAAGTTAACTCGATGAACGATGTAACTCCACTTCATATAGTCTGAGATTTTACCGCACGATAAATAGAATCAAATACATGACGTTCAACATTTAGTTACAGAATAATAACACATAAATACAAATAATCATTTAATTTATATATTGGTAGGCCTTTTGATTGTGATACATTTAATACTTTCAGTTTATATCTGATGTTAATCGATAAAATGTTCTTTATAAGTCCAGTGTTTGAACCTAACGTTGTACTTGAACAATTAACAAACTAACGATAATACATTCACATAGACAGGTGGTGCTCGCGGACACCATCATCATCATCAATAGTCCATCTTTTTAAAATAATATTTTAATTTATAATGGCAATATTAGTAATTTATACGCCGTATCACTTTGAATTGACTAATAATAAAATTAATGTTTATAAATAATTAAAATTTGAAGTATCATATAATATTCTTATTTATAAAACATTATTATCAGTAACTAGAATAAATAATTGTGATAAATTGTCAGCTTGACATAAAAATGACAGGTGTCAAAACATGCCGTACCACGTTGACACAGAATGGCGGGCGTTGTCCCCAAACCGACTATAAATAACAATAAAACTATAATTATCTACTTTACACTTATTTAGGAATATTAAAGTAACAATTTCATTTCTATATCTATACAATAACATATTTTTTTTATTCGATTACCGTCATTTTTTTAATAAAGGACTTTGGGATGTGAGATGAACCTAATAAACATTTATCATGAGGAGCTTCGTATCGGAATACAATAAATAAGTGTATATAAGTATTAATTCATAATTTAAAATAACATAATAGTAACTATATTAATAATTTATTTGTGATAATAATGAACACAATAATAAATATAGCATATACCAAAAGAACTGCAAACCCTTGATAAAAAAATACTGTATGTTGACATGGGAGAACAATTCAAAACTTGGTACTAATGTGAAGGAACTGTAAAAGGATTAATTTGAATATAATACAGATATGTATACATAAATAAAGCATGTTTTATATATATATTTACATTATTAGTAATAAATATAGACTAATTATAATAATAAATATTAAAATAATGACGTGTTTCGAAAATAATACTACTTTAAACGGATTTAATTCACGTTTTACTTTAAATTGTCATTCCTCATGTAGTTACAGAAAGACAGAGTTGAAATTCGAAGTCTTTAATACATTCCTTCAAACTGTCACAGATGACAACGTCACTGTCACAGGTCATAATGACATTAGTTTGACAGATATTGAGTTTTAGTTAATCCGTGTCAAGTAGTTTTATTTAAACGTAGTGTTCGCTTGAACTAATGTGTCGAATCCTATTTTCGTAGGTTAATCTCACAATCATGCCATAACATCTAAGTACAAATGACGGCTTACATTTATAATAAGTACACAAATACATAACAATACATTATATTATACCAAACTGAATACTATTTAAAAAGGCACTTCAATAAATAAAATATAATATTTTGATCGCGGAATACAGCCACTAGTCCTTGCACTTACAAAAATATCAAAGCAATATTGAAATTAACTTTCTCTTTCTATCTTACTAGGAGTAAAAGAGATAAAATATCGTTATTGCCTAAACACTTTCATAAGTGAAGGAGTAAATCTATTTATTAGACAAAAAACACGTTTATAAAATCGGAAATAACTAATAAAACATTTTTTTCAACACACTTGCTCATAAAGGGGTTCTTATTTGTGCAAAAACAGTTGAATAATGACACGTTTTATTCACTAGTGAGTTATAGATTGTTTTTTTAAATTGCTTTCATTTTAAAAAAGTTTCGATACCAAAAAAAATGTGTCCATACATTTTAAAAACAAACTTCAACTATGTTTCCTTACTTTTGGTAGGTCTATGGTCGATTCCATTCATTCATTCATTCGTTATTTTTTTTAATAAGTATATTCTTTTAGTCTTTGGCCGATCACCATTGTTGTGTTGGATGCGCGCGAATAGAAAAACTGTTTATTTATTAGCGAAAAATTATAATTTCTTCGCAAATGTGTTGAAAAACGTTGTATGGTACACGCGTGTATTGATGATTACTATCCTCGGCTATCTTCAGACCCTCGCCTGACGGCTCGGGCCTCAATAGCGCCTCGGGAGTAATCACCAACTTACCTCGCTTGTACCATAAATAACTATTTTTTCACGTTCTAATTACTATTAAATAATATCTTAAGAATTATTTCCGTACAGTTACATTTTATATCAGTAAAAAACAAACATTTCTTTTTATTATGGCCGAAGGGATAATACAATATCGGGAACTTTTTCAGAAAACTTATTGTTTTCGTATATTTTATGTGTATTGTTATTAATATTTCGTTTAACCAAGTGAAGCAAATGCAATATTCCTAGTTTAAAAAAGCTCTATTTACCGTGATGCAAAAGAGGGTAATGCGTTGTTTAACTACTTTTGAAATGAGTGAAAAGGATAAAATTAAATACACACTCTGACATTCAAAATGATTTTGTGACTCTATAGCGGTTTTATTTTCGTAATAAACTGTGTACTTGATTATTAATAGTTTATCCGGGAAAATCTAATCCAGTATTATTTATTTATTTATTTTTTTATTTTCTTTACTTGTTTTGTGGCCATTGACACGATAGAAGAAGAAGAATAGTTTATCGCATATTTTAACCTCCATTTGCAGTAAAGTTAAAATTTGTATAAATTAAGTATGAAATAGAAAATTCATAACTATTGCATCAACAATAAGATTTAAATAGTTGAATTAACTTGGTTTTTACCCAATGTTTACTGTGTGATAATTATATGTACAAAATAAAATAAAAAGTTTTGTAAATACAAATAAAACTTCATCAAATGAAATCGACGAATATCAATATCATTTCATAATAAAAAAATACAAACAAAAAAATTCATTCAATCATTAATTTATTTTTTTAAAACTTGTTATGTTATTATATCATTGACAGTGAATTCATATTACAATTATGATAAACTGACGACGTCAAAATTTTATTATTATTTCATGCGCAATAATCATAAACTAAAAAATATTTGATATACAGCAACACCATAACTAAAATGTTTTGTGATGTTGTAACAGTGCTAACTTCTAGATTTTGAAGGCAATAGTCGATGCTAAAAGCAATAGATGACTTTTTGAAATATAATAAATAGAAGTAGGTACTTCAAAATACTAAGGTGATTTTTATAGGTATTGCAGCCTAATTGCAGCCTATAAGCACAGTAACTATACAGTAACTTGCATAATGTTATATTGTTGTATTTATCACAATTTCATAATTTATTTGTAACAAGTATCCCGATGTTTGTTTATACCACTTGGTGTCTCTTCACGGACACCCATTAACTTTCATTTCGATAACTTACTGATGACTCTTATTAACGCACCGTTTTCGTCCTTCAGCCGTTGGTTTTCAGCTTGAAGTGCTTGATGGTACTAGAAATTTAAATAAAACATTAATATGTAAAACAGCAATAAAATTTACAAAAGGAACATGCCGCGAAGAGTTAATGTAAAAAACTCAAGAAGGAAAATAGGAATTGTAAACTTATATTTGGAAAAAAATAAATATTATACAAAAACTTTGTAGTTTCTATTGATATTATGTATCCTTAGTCCCAAGAATATAAGTTATCTCACTGTGTAAATTGGTAGACTAGGTAAGGGTATTGTCGGACAGGAATCCTCTGATGGAAACTACTAAAGTATGCAGTGTTACTGAATTCAAACGCTGACTACGTGAAGTCAAAATGTTGATTAAGGGCTGGCGCACACATAAAACGTAACGCAGGGTAAAGCATTTTTGTTTACCAATGAAAGTTCAAATTAGTAAAAACATAAAACTGTAAAGTAGTTGTTTATACTTAACAAGATTATATGTTGTTTTAAATTATTTTCAATCTTATATCAACTTAGGTAAGACCGACAATAAGTTAGCCATAGAAAAATGGTCTACACTGCGCTTCGTTCAAATATGCGGCGTCCCCAATTGCTAGTTAAAATGAACAAAACTTTCTGGATCTATGTTAGGTAATCGCGTCTAAAACACCCATAAAACCTTATGTGCTTCCTATTAAGTGTAATATCTATATTTAAGCTATATGTACATGTGTGTAGTGTTAATAAATTCAAATAACAAAACTTATGTTAATTCATGTTGGTACCTACTGCTAATTGTATACAAACTATGATGACGTAATGACATGTTTTAATTATGTATAGCGAGGTTCTTGGATCACTATTTTATATCATTTAGGTTGGCTGTTTACTCTTTGACACTGCATGCAACACACTAGTGGAAAAAAAATGCATTGTGTTTTAAACTGTAAGTTTTTACTAAACCTTATTACTATTAAAAAAATCCTATATAGATATAGCATCGGTTTCACCGGCACAATATTTTGTTTCTTTATTTTTTGCTAAACTATTTAGAAACATAAACTATCGAGCCGTAAAAAGACATTGAGAAATATACATACACTAATTGTATTTCCAAACATTTATACCAGAATACAATATTTATATCTTATCTTATCACATATAAAATTATATATTTTTTGTAAGTAATTAAATAACGAACAATAGATAAATAACGTTTTTGTATAATTTTCATAAAACACAATGCGTTGACCTAGCCCTCTAAGGTAACCTATCGCATGAACGCGCACGCATAACTGCGTATACGTTCGCAAAAGTAAGTAATGATTACCGAAAGTATCTATACTCGTATATTATGTCTCTTATTATGTTGATTTAAAAAAATTACAGGATTTATTACAAAACTTCTTCAGAATCGTTTATTCACTTTGGTAATTAAAACGAGAGAGAAAGATCTTCTACAATCAGACCAATATTTGTAATGTGAGTTTTTTTATCTTCTACGAGTATATTTTCTGAGCATTTTAATATATACTGATGAGTTATCAAACTCCGATTATCGTACAAAATCAATATCGACGATAGAATCAGGTATCAGAACCATTTATTTTAATTTATCGTAAGCCTTGTTAACCAATCAACGTTATTGTGACGTATTCTGCAGTGACGCATGCGCACAAGCTCGCACGTCGCGTTCGATGCAAATTAGACACGTACCAAAACATGCTCGCCATAGCACACTTGTTAAAGGAGACAGGGACGCGAGCGTGACGTCATACTGAATAGGTACCCGGCTATACAGTGTACAACCATCTTAATTTAATTGTAGATAGACTAATTAATATGGGAGGGAATGTACTTTTGTTCTCTATTCAGTAAGAAATGAAGTGAATTTATGTTATATTTTATGGTTAGAGCTGTATTGATCAGTTCTATTGTGATACTTCTAAGAGAACCGGATGCCGGATTCTAGGACCTATATGCGGGTAGAACCGCTGTAGGAAGCTATTCCATATAATTGATATTTCTCCGGCTGATGGATTGAAGCATAAAATAAGAATTTCAGATATTCCTGCCAAAATATTAAAAAGGATATCAATCTACTCAAATGAACACAGGAACAGGAACTTTAAAAAGATGGAATTTTGAACTTAATCCAGGAAATTCTTATAATTAGCTATTTTTCACATTCATTTATTAAACAAGAAAACATTACATTTATAAAACACTTAGGTTTATAGCGGGTTCACGTACACATCTAGAAATACATGAAAAAAATATACTACGATGAAATGTAATGAATAAATCATATTTTAACTACACACAGAAAATAAACATTACAACACTTTATTATATTGATGAAAAAGGACGATTAAAACAATGGCATCGCACAGAAATACATGAACAAGACCATGAATAAGTAAATAATATAAGAAAGAATAACAAATAAATTAAGATCATAGTACACCGTGTAAGCGAGATAACCTCACATCGTAATACCCTTATAAGTTTAATTTGTATTGGGTAGTCTTAATAATTTAGAAAAAAAATAGCAAAAAAATATAACAAATTCTTTGCAAAATCTTTGATTCATTTACAAAATTAATCAAATTAAAAAGAAACTCGTCTTTGTTTATGATGATAACAATGAACTTATTTTAATAAACTTAATTTTGATTGTCAAAGTTATGTCATGCACGTCACATGCATTGCGAGAAAAAAAAGAAATTAATTAAAACAATAATCATCAATTTGGAAACTAAAACAAGAATAAGACCAATTAGAAATATATGAAATACAAATGGAATAAGAAAAAGGGTACATCAATACAAACAATACAAAGAAGGGTAACTACGTCTGCGCGACAGTGGATGACGTCACTGGGACTTAACGCTCATTACAGTTACCTATTTCGCGGCAGAGTTGGTCAGTTTGCTCACGACTCGCGTAAGGGCTCGATTTTCAGCCCTCAGCCTTTCGTTCTCAGCTTTTAGCTTTTGCAATTGCTAAAAAACACCATTTAACCATCAATAAAAGTGCCAACTAGAGCAGCCATCTTGAAATCCGCCATTTTGTTTTCATTCTCACCGATGACAGCTGCCGCCATACTGACGTCCATTACGACTACAGTGTATTCAAAGTAGATCGTTGTAATTGTGATATCAATGTGTATTTCATGTTATGTTTATATAAATACTGTGTCGTGTTGTGTATATTAGAATATAATATATTATTAGAATGATATCAAGACAGGAATATTACCTTAAGTTCTTCCTCCATTTCAGAAAGTTTCCTTTCCATGGCTCTCTTTTCTCGTTTCTCGATTTCAGACAGCGAATTTTGATTCTGTAACCAAACGCGTACATTTTATGTGAATGTCGATGTCACGGAATACACTATAAATAGTGGTGTTCGCTATAAATAGTGTTTTCGCCACAAATTTCGCTAAACGTGGATGTACTAGCAGAAACATTAAATATAGAAGGTCGTAATCACACGTCAGAATCGCGGCTGCCTTATGCACTTAATTAGAATAATTTAATGGGAGCGGAATGCACTAAAATATAAATGATTCAAGTTCTACGACATTGTACCAAACGAACGCTCAGCTACGAAGAACACGAAAAAATAATGTTAATACAAGAAAATGACATAATTTTTACATGTTAATTTTATTAAAAGTGAAATTGAATTGCATAGTTAAACCTGAGTTTGATCCACAACATATGAGTTCGATTTATTACCGGACTTTCATAAATGGGATAGAAGATTTCTAAAGCGTAATATAGATTATTTTTACAAATAGATTTATCCAAGGGCTAAGTAATTACGAAGGTCACAGTTAGTCACATAATAATAATAAAACGCGCTCGTATGTTAAATCATAATAAAGTCATTGGTGTAAACGTGAATATTTACAATCCTTGGCTTCATATCAAAATAATAAACATATCAATTAGAACATGATCCAGTGCAGTTATAATGTTAACACATACAAACAAGTTACAAATGCAAATAAATATTCGCTTTTGCATGAATGTACGGTAATGTTTAATAAACTATGTTTCTAATATGAACTAAGTGTATCATATTTTAGTCAAATTTAATAAATACAAAATTGTTACGGCCACACCGTTGTTAGATTAACTCTAGTGACAACATTATAATCAAACAAATATATTTTGCCCTTTAATTTCTGAACTATTAGGGATATCAAAGTGCATGTTTTAACGCACCCAGGAACAATATAAAGAACTACGTAGTATAGTAAATACTGATTGACATAAAATAAATAGCGTCGTTTTGTTGACATAGAAATATTTCCTCACTAACTCTGACCTTCGTAATAAACTCAGACACAAGCATACTATGAGGGGTTGACAGGACTAAACTAATATCATCATCATCAGCTCATATAATGTTGCCACCGAGGGTCTCTTCGCCTACCCTGATTAGGCCTTAATCAAGCGCACTGGCCAAGCGCGTGTTGGTCAACTTCACACACAACCTTAGAATTTCTTCGCAGGTGTGTGTAGGTTTCCTCACGAGGTTTTTTTTACTAATTCGTAAAGATCTTACCACTTGTGTAAGCCTAGTGATTGTGGACCTTGCATCTCTCAACTGTTGCTCCGAGGTGGAGAGCAACGCGCGCAGGCGCCGCACTTCGCTCGCCGACGATTCGTACAACGCCTTGTAATCACACTCCTCACCCTCTTCGGTGCGTTCGCTGCCAGACTGGAATTATAGAAAGAATAAATGTTAGCAATATTTCAGATTGTCAATTTCTAACTGGGAATTGAAAAAAAAATACAATTTGGGAAAAAAGAACTGGCACACTCTTTGCCAAAACCGAAAAAAAAAATAAAGATCGAAGGAAGACCTTTGCTCGGGATTGAGACACTTCAGGCTCACTGAAACTGTAATATTTTAAATTAAAATTAAAAAAGCATTAAGAAGTTTGGGTCGAATGGAGGCCTCAAAGCTAAAAAGCGCAAATAAGAAAACTTAACATGAATTAATGAAAAGTAGTTATTATATGTTTTATAGGTCAATTGCTTTTCGTCAGTATTTTCAAAACACGAAAACGGTTTAACCGTTTTGCATTTTTTTTTTATTTCTTTCGATCCAACACATGAGTGGTTTAAAAAAGAAAGGAAAAATCCAAAACAGAACGAGAATAACGCGGAAAATATCAACTGAATCAGAAATAGAATCCAATTTCACGATTTTCATCAACTTTACGATAAGTATAAATTAAAGATTTAAAATAATTACCACCCAGTAAGGTTTAGTTAAGTGATTAAATAGTAAATAAAAAAGCAATTATTAAATGTTTTGAATAATAACATACTAGGTATTTGTGTCAAAAAAGGGCAGTAACAAATCATAACGATTAACAATAGCCGTTTTCATAACTTGATGGTCAGACAGCGAATCGTATATATATACCGTCATCATCATCAACATCATCGTTAGTTAAACAGATAAATAAACAATAATCAAGTAATATTAATTTTATACACTTATTATGTCCTAACTCCATAATTCTACAGTCCATTAGTAATGCTATATATCTTGTAATTTATGATAATGCACTCAAGTTTATGTGTCTACTATTTTAGTAATTCCTGTATTTCCGGTAGTAAACATAAAATTTTAAAACTATAATATTTGTGTGTGATTGAACATACGCAATATCCATCTGAAGCCAACGAGTTGAGGCTGAGTGACCGTGAGTTGAGGGCATAGACAGAGTCGAGCGAGTTGAGCGACCGCGACCGCTCCTTGTTGAGACCGGCGGCCTTGTTTGCGCGGGACTTGCGCTCCGGGCGCACCGGGGGCACGTCCGCCGGCGCCTCCGGGACCACCGCCTCCGGAGGCACCTCTTGTACTTTAACCGGCAACACGGGCACAGCCTTAGGCTTAAAGTTTTTTTGGCTAGCCAATATCTTTTTGTCCAACTTTTTTAACACCGGAGTCATCAAATTCAAGGACCCCAACGACGCACCACTCAAGTAAACCCCACCGTACCCCGAACTGGTCCCTCCGTATATGCCGAGGTTTGAGGACGGACGACCAAAGCCCGCCGAGTACGGATTATAGTTTCTGTATTTACTGGGACTGTAGTTGGAGTAATTGTTTCCGTACGAGGAGTACTGCGAGCCGAGCACAGAGCCGAGCATGCTGGGCGAGGAGCCATAGTGCGAGGTGAGGCTGCGCGGCCTCGAAGAATACCTATCCTGATTGCGACTCATTTTCGATCACATCTCACTCGTGAGCTCGACACCGGACGGGCGATTGCCACGCCTTGCGAAATCACACTGACTATGTTCCTCCGACTTTTATTCTAGTGAAAATATTGTCGACGCCCACACGGTACACCGGCGGAGACGCGCGCGGGAGACGTCGATGACGCACTGACCCGTTGAGAGTGCGGACTGGTGTCCGACACACAACGCTACATCACCTGTAGATATAAATGTGAGGAGAAGGGACGCAGGGGTCGAACGCCTCATATTTAAACCATTAAACCGAGATTAGCCCGACAGTCGCGGGATTAGCCAATAGATTATTAAACGAGCGTTATCATTAGTCACACCTCATCGATCAGTTAACGAAGTCCCTCGCAATTGGCAGTCAGGTGGACAGTGACGCGGCATCTCTCACCGACCAGGTACGCAACAGCGTCAACTAAAAATACATGTTTGAAAGTCGTATAAACAGACAAACACTCCAACAGAAATATCTAACACTATTACCAATATGTTAAAGGTAAATAAATAGTACCAGATAGCGATACAGGTAAACAGTTAAACTAAATGTATTACAGAAATCTGCCGTAAGCGAAGTATACAGACGTTAGCTAATACACAAAAACTCGGTCAGTTTTTGTCTAAGAGCTCTAAATATAAAATCTATTTTCAAGTTTATACGTTTTCAGTTCAGGAGTGTGACCCAGATTGTGCGTTGTTTGGAGCACCGTTGTGTATTCGTTGGGCTAGTCAAAATTATGGTCGACCGGCCGACCGATATTGCGCACATCATCAAACTATGTTTTTATTTTCGTATAACTGCCTCAACATCCGGCAAATGATTAAAAGGGTTGTAAAATGAAAAATGATAAATTATGTTAAAAAATTGTCTCGTAGACGCGATGACGCCCGTGTTGTAGTATTTATTATGTTCAGACCGATTTACCGCGGAAGTTTCGTAAAAGTTTTCTTGATTTCGTCACGTGTTTTGTTTGTTCCACATATTTGTGGATGTCACGAGAGTAAGATACGCCTCTATCAGCGTAGACACATTGTCACAGTTCTTGTAGATTCGATGATAATTATTTACTCGTACATTGACCGGGTTGTCGCGTAAATAACTTCCACGTTGCCTTTTTTACATAGATCTTGTTATGGACATGTCACTATTGGTCGATATAAAGCATGTTTCATATAAATCGCTTGATGCTGGTGTTCGAGTGTGGTATGACGTCACGTGGCCATGTGTGCGCTGGCGCACCCGTCATCGTTCAACTAGCCAAAAATAATAAAGTTCCTCAACGCACATCATAACGGACCATTAATTTTGGTGTCGGTTACACTTCATGCAAACAAATTTAATATTGTCAACATATCTGTTCGAGTATAATATATGAAGAAGGAAAAAATAGAAGTGAATCATTATCACTTTTGAACTCAAATTATAACTTTTGAATCTAATGTGTGAAAAACCCTACTAATCTCTGTAACCCTGCTTATCTCTATTAACAGTAAGATACGAGTTTCTATAACAAGTTAATTTTATGTATTTCATTTCAACAGGTTTAAATTGTAATTCAGTTTATTTACACTGCTGTCATCATATCCAATAAACATGGTACAACATTGGAACAGTAAATGCACATGTTTGATATTAAATTGGAGCGGTTGAGTAACATCACGTATTACAGTTTCTCAGAGTACGAAAACGAACAAGAAATAGAAATAATGGAAGAATCTTTGAAAGTAAATAAATTAAAACATTCTCACCTGAGCGATTAAAAACTTTAGAAGACGTTTTGTTATCTTTATAAAGTTGCGTTTCTTTTCAGATTATTTGATCCAAATTGTCGTAATTCCTAAGCATTCGAAAGAACATCAATGTGTACAAGAATTACGAGTGATACGATATCCGATTATATTAACTGAAAATTAGATAAACGTAATACAGAGCGAAGCGAAGGTAACGCGAACAAAATCAACATTACTGTTAATTTACACAAAGCAGAGGAAAATTGGAAATGTAGGAACAAACAGATTCGGGAGATAATTCATCGGACGTGATCATTCAACCGCGACATATGCGGAATCCACAATACTGGATTAGAGCCAATGTTGTCATAGTAACCACAATTTATCGTTACAACACTACTGATTTAGTTAATTATTTGATAAACAATGAATATTAGAAACGCGAAACAGGTGGAAAACCAAACAAGAACGGAGAAGAGCAAAGTAAAATACTTGTATTCGGTGTTTTAATAAAATACAGAAAAAATACCAACTTGCATGTATAAATAATTTTTAATTTCGAAATAAATTAACATATCTTTTTATCTTACACCCGTTTTGTCTAAACAGACTGCCACAAACACAAGACCAGCTCGAGAACTTCGAAGCTTCAAACGCGGCCGAATAAATCACGATTCACTAACTGTACGAACGTTGTGGATCAATCGATATTTTATTTTCAGATGATATCTTAAACTTTCCACTTTACAAGGAAAATTTATGAAAATGATTCTAATTTCATTAGTAAAAGATATTTGTTGGGATTGTGACCAAACCATAGTGTTTTATAGTGCACCGAATTATGACCTAGGAATATCTAAAGCCCTGGGAAGGATATTAGCCTGTATCCTGACTTTTCAATGACAAAAACATAGATCAAAAGCAATACTAAACGTCGCAACAAGTCCACACTTATCCTACCTTCAGCTTTTACATTAACAACGAAAACAATATGTCATCGCGTCATGAACAATGTTAAACTTCAAGAACATTTAGTTCATGAATAGTTATAAACAAACGCACATCATTTTACAGCTCGCGTCAGTCATGTAGCAACCAGTGAATCATTCGGCGTGTTGAAGAAAATAACATTATGACATAGCCGGTGGCGAGCGTGTGGCCAAAACGATAACAAAAATATCATATTTAGTCTTGTTCCGAAACTATTGTACGTAAACTTTAAAAATAACTTCTATTTTATCTTGTTCTGTAAAAGAACGGACAATGTAAGTAAAATGTCTGCGTATTCGGATGAAGTGTCGTGCGTTTCAAACCCTACAACTCCAACGGACGCTACATAAAAAATCATCTTACGTAGATGTAAATGGCCCATGATGATGATGATGATTCAGATGAATGTAGTTTTTCCATTACCATATCATAATTTCAGACACTTCATTTTACTACGTTTATCCACGCAATTATGTTGATGCTGCTTTTACCAATCAAGTTTATGCGTTTTATTAATTGTTACTCAGATAGACCCATCTGTTTGAATACGTCGAATATGGGAAGCAGTCGCTGTCTAACACTTCATTGATCGTGAACCATTGTGTGTCACACACTCGGTATTGTTTGCTATCAGCACGTGACATCACCAAAATAGCATACCAGCTAAAACAACGTATTTTAAACCGTGATTCCTTGTTCTTAACACACATTATCCCGGATTAATACATCTTGACGGACGATGTCCGCAATGATTTTTGGCACTGAGTTACAATTAGTATTTGAAATATTGATTTTTCTTTCGGGGATTGATGTTGTTAAATTTAATTTACATTGTTGCTTTATTTTTAGCATTTTGTAGCTAGTTTATGAACTACGATTTCTCGGCTAATATTATAATTTCTTTTGGCTGGTGTTTGTTTTTTTTAAAGTAGCATTAGAGTAATGGATTGACATGGCGTACAATATAGTGACATAAGCTCATAACCGTTCATTTTTTCGGTATTTTTCCTTTCATTTAAGATTCAAATAGAACTGTAATTACGGGAGTAAACTGTAGGACACTACTCAGAATTGCTGGTCGTTATTGAGTTTATAAAAGAAACGATTAAACGTACCAATTGATTTATATTATCAAATGAATCTCTCACTACACCTTCGAACTCGTGCGCATACGATCATTGGCCAATGACGCGGCTGTCTCACGCGCTAAACACCCAATAAATATCCCTGTCAGTACCGACATAATAATATCTAATTTCGCCCTAATTAGCGGGGATTAGGGTCCATTACGCCATCAATGGCAAGAGCCAACGATAAATTAATTATTGTACCGGCTGTTTGTAAACTAGATTACAAGACCTTCATGTTATTTTGGTAACGGACAATATTATTTTTTTAACAGTTATTAACCTATATTGTCCCACTGCTGGGCAAAGGTCTCCCCCAAACAGTGGGACAATATAGGTTAACAAAAAAAAAAAAACAGTTATTAGTTGTATCGTATGTCAATAATGTGGCTCGATAATAACAGTTTGTCACTCGGGACGTTTTACAACGAAAATAAAATGTTATTTATGAATATTGCTATAGCTTTGACATGACGTTTCCATAGTTTAAATCGATTTCAACATTACATTATTGAATCTAACTGATAACATATGGGATGGATACTGAAAAATATGCGTAACTTATATATTTTCAAGAAAAGATTAATTTTAAAATATATCAAAATGTTCCCAATAAAAGAATATTCCGGGAAATTTTAAACGGATATGTAATGTACAAAAAGAAAAATGAGTCGCTGTCAAAATTATAAATCTGCAATATTAAACCAACTGAAACCTTTATGGGGCATCCAAGAAAATATAACTTTTAATTACTTTGATACCTTATAATTAAACCAAAGAACAGTTCGCGAAACTTCAAAACAAATTTATAAAATGTATTGTTACTTTTCACTCGACTTTAATTGAGTTTCACAAAGGAAAAGTACATTAAAATTTTCTATTGAAGAACCTGTTTGATATAAAAGCAATTATTTGTTCAATATTTCTGTTTTGTATCTAAAACCATACAACAACGAGTCGTTTGAAAACTAGATCGCCGTGTTTTTCTTCGGTCCTCTGACTAGTTGGCTATACTTTGTATTTCCACGCGAGTCACAGTTAAAAGGGCAACACAGAAACAGCTAATTTTTTACAAGTTTTTTTGTAAAGACCGCAGATATCGTAACAATCACAGACCGGTGGATATGCACTTAATTGTATAGTTTTTAGATATAGCTCTTTCTTCATTCATGGACATCTGAGCTGATGATAAACAAACGACAATACCAACGCATTTATTTCTGTCGAAAACCGAACGATGAGTGATTTACATCACCCGGTTATTACAATAAATATTATTCACATTTGAAATCTGGCAAGAACCGTGAATAAAAAAGCGTTTGTGTAATATTCTTTCTGAATTGTCATGACGGTCAATGACCGAGTAAATGACAAAACAACTTTTCTTTAATTTCCTGTACTTTCCTTTGTTCCAATAGGCTAATCACCTCTGCTAGATTTATTAAACTTTTCTTCGTATTTTACATTAATTTTAAAGCATTTTAAATTACATACTTATACATATTGATACGTAAGCAGTTCAGTGATTTTATCGATCTATTTAAGCGGCTGACACTATTTATAGACTTATGACAAACTAGCTGTGACCCATGGGTTTAACTGCAGTTCACGTCATTTATAGACACAGAGAATATGATTTTCCCGAGTAATTTCCAACCTTTATTTACCCAGAAATTTTGAAACAAAGACGAGAAAATGTTACATTGCTATATTTCAACCAGGCCTTGGTTTCATTCTCCTAAAAACAAATCCAAGTCGAACAATACCTTATATTATGGTCACAATTAAACTGACCCGTCTATTATAACGTCCATTAAAATTCCTTTAAATGGCCAGTTGCGTTTATAAGATTTAATCATCACATTTAAATATATAAACAATGTGGGCTGGAGTTATGGCTTGTAACATAACAAATTGGTTGGTGACGAGTGCAAAAGTTATTACGTAGACGATGAACTTAGGTCGAATAGTGTAACATACATGGAACTTCTTATTTGATTAAACAAGCGACCCGTTGGGTATGAGTACAAGTTTCTTTGAATTTTATAAAAAAAAACACGTAAATCTTGACCTGATGATGATCATGATATGATGATGTGACGAAATTAGGTAAGTATATCGAATTAAAGAGCTCTCGTAGTTTTCGTTGTTCCGTTTCTGTCCAAAGCAGCCTTTATCTCTTTACCTTATAGACCCGATACCAACCTCATCGTGGTCTAATACCTCATCATCCTACTTCGCTCATGTGGCTTATTCTTAGTAGAAAACTTTGTTTTACACTTTACTAGCTGTGCCTGCGAGGTTTAACTCGCGTTAAATTGTATTATACAGTTATATAGATAAACTTTCCTTCTGAATGTATCTATTGCTGAACACTGTATTAAAATACATACGTTACAGTTGCACAGTTCAAAAAACTATCAATTTTTCAGTCACTGGTCGTCCTAGTCAGAAGGTCCTTGTTTTTCTTGGTAAGTGACTTGTTTTTTTTTTCTATCCTCTGGCAGTTAATACGAGTATAACAGTAATGAGTACGTACCTGGGGTGTATCAGTGTCGCCGTCACCCTCGCCGCCTCCCCCGCGATCGTTGACAATGTCCTACGGACAAAAAGATTTATCAAAATCTTATATGTATTAGAAACTAAAATTTGTATAAAATATTGAAAATTAATAAAATAATTCATATCAAATGAAGGCAATAAATTAAAAACTCATAGGTGTAATTTTTCAACGAAATCTTTCTTTCTGCTTTATTGTGGTTTGGCAAAAATAATCTAACATACAAACTGTCACAGTTACAATATGCATTATAGTTGGTCAGTTGGTCCCATGACACGCGTAATATAACAGAATCCCATGTAAACGAAACCTCATATAACTTCAACAATACTATTAATTATGATAATATGCATGTGATTTTTTAATTCAATTACCGTATATTCTATTCTATATAAAAGTTATAATAATAATATCCTCACATCCATATCAACATGTCCGACGCCAGTAGATCGTCTCTTCGGCCTGCGCCTGCGCTGTATGACGTTGAGGGCGGCCTGCGTACTCGCCGGCGACGAGTTGCTAGAGGTCTTACTCTCCGTACTACTCTCGCGGTCCTTCTCATCTTCCCCTGTAATGTCGTCTTTGTTAACGAAAGAATAAGGTTTATAATGGTGTGTTATCATTTTGCTTAAGTATTTAGGCTTTGTCTTACAAGTTTGTATAAAATGTATGTCATTATTTTATGACTATCTCTCCATAGCTTTAGAAACGTGATTAACAATAGAATAAACATACTTCAAATGTCAGAGAGCTGTATTTTCCATATTTTACACGGAAATATAACAGTGTGCATTTCAACAAAGCATTTTGCTGTAAACATCTTGTTGCCAACGTTTCACTTTACTCGGGACTAAAATAAATCATTGACTAATACATCAAAATATTATTATCGTGCCACAAAAATATTTAAATACAATTTTCAAATATAAGCATTTTGAGGACTCTTCTTGGTAACAAACTAACAAGCGAAAATGCGATAACAGCGACGCCGATATGTTTGCTCAGATATGTGTGTACCAAAGTTTATATAAAATAATCAAAGTATAGCACTATACCAAAATATGTATAAAATACAAATATACATTTTTTACCAATTTTAAGAGTAATGAACTGTTTATATCACACATTACCTGCACAATTCTCCTTCTTGGCAGGCGAGGTGGTGTTGGCAGTGGAGCCTGCAGGGGGACGTCTGAGTGGCAACGTGACTGTCGCCTCGGTGGCCGGGGCGCGGGGCGAAGCCCTGCCCGCGTCTTCCAGTTCAAACTGTACATAGTAGTTTGATATTGAGTGGATATATTTTGAAATACGGACAAGAAAATCATAATAGAATTTAGGTGCAAAGTTGTAGTTAACAGAATATATTAAAAATTACGGACAAAAAAACTAATAAAATAGAAGTGCAAAAGAGTGAGGCTCTTAAAAAGGTGTTTTTAAGAGAATCAGGTCAACAAATTAATAATAGAAGTGCAAAGGAATGTGACTCTAGAAAAGGTGTGTATTACGGGTGCTCAAACTTAAGCGAAATAAAATAACAAAAGGAACTTAGCAAATGCTGTTCATTTTTTATGTCCACAATATTAAATTTTGGGATAAAAATGTATAAAGCTTAGAATGTGTTTTGTCTAAGAGAGGTAAATTGTTGAGACATGCAAATTAAACTTTTATAAAAACAAACAACGCAATGATAAACAAAAAGTATAGCTACAAAAATAACTTTGAATTATAATTTCAAATAAATGAAGCTTAAAAGCTTTGGAAACCGTAATATTAAATATTTCATATAATGATAAGTAACTGATTTTCATGGACGAGGTCGTCGGTCAAAGGTTGTAGAGATATAGATTAAAAACTCATTTAACTTAATTTATCATGCTCTCAGAAACATTACTTATGGGTTGCATTATTTTCAAATCAATTAGATTCTACCCACATACACTATAAAATATTTGGACATTATAGTTAGTGTTTTTAAACGTTAATAAGTTTTAACGTTTCTAATGTAAATATATTACATAGAAACGGTAACGTTATTCATAACACAAATTATGCAAATGGATTATGGATATGGCAAAAACAACAAATGAAAACACATACACACCGTTTGTATCTCGATCATGTTACCGCATTAAGAAACTAGGCAATAAAAAAAATAACATACAAAATGATTCAAAACTAAATTACATAAATCATGCAAATAAAAAAATAAAAAGTGCAACCTAAAAATCTACATGCCGAATTGTAATTTAAAAAAATAAACGTGTTATAACAAATTATTGATGCCGCCCTAGGACAACATGCGACAAAAACATAATTAAAATAACAAGGCCCGTTCAAATGGTCGATCAAGATTGTCGATCGATGTTTCATTATTATGGTTTTTTAAATATGTCAACACTATGATCGAACTATTTACAAGTTTTGACAGATGACAAATTTGACACATGCTCTATTTCATTCGTTCTATTGTGATTGATTATGACTTGAATGTTATTTTCACATCTAAATCAAAGTTTATAATGTTATTCATATGGATATTTATTTGAAAAATGGTCTCTATAGGCTGTAAAATCGTTCGACAATCTTGGACCTTATTCGTTCAATAATAAGGACCTTATTAGTGGGGTCGAGTCGTAGTCGCCAAGACGGACGACGTTCGCTGTTAGCAGCGATGGTCGCAGTCGCTGTAGCGGTCGCACACGCCAACGCTAGCGTCACCGCTACGTCACCACTGATCACACTGCGCGCCTATGTACGTCATAACAATATACTATCAATTTAGACAGAATAATCTTCAACATAGAGATTGTCTGATAATAATGGATTACCTAATTCTAATAGACATCAATGTAATTAAAAAATATATATTAACTATAGACATAATAGACGGACAGAAAACTTTTTAATAAACTAATTTCGACAATTTTAAATCGATCAAATTACTTTTACTCTTACTCTTAATAATTTCATAATACAACTATGAGTATTGCACGCACTAAGAATGGACAAAATGCATATCACGCATCGAATGTATGTACGAATGAAATACAAACAGTTAATGTATCGACTTAGTCATACTAAGCTTCAATACTAAATGAAATGGACACTAAATATACGCTGTACAGTTAATATACAAACAAAACATCGAGAGTACCGATGTAAAGTATTATGAAATTGGAAACACAACAATCTCAACATATTTACAATTGCGTAATTTTCGAAAATTTTACACTAATAGTAAATTTACTATTTTTTCTCATAAATTTTCCAATTAGTTACAATATAAGCTTATAACGTAGACGAGGAATGTTAAATAAGTAAGCTTAGTTGTTCGTACCGGTCCGTTGTCGGTGTTTGAAGGCGGCGTGTTCTCGTCCTGTTGTTTGAGAGTGCCGGGTGAGGGGCTCTCCGTAGTCCCGTTGCCGGTTTTCTTCTTGACCAGTTGTTCGGCGGACTTGATCTCGTCAAGCGTGACTCCCTGCGTCGACCTCCTCGTCTCACGAACTCGCTTCGCGTGCGCCTTCCTCTGCGTTTCACTCTCCTCGTCTCTAACGGGAGGCACGAACGATCTAAAACATAATGTTCAATTAATATCGTGAAGAATTATAACTGGTAATCAAAGCCGAAACGCAAAAATAATGTAAGTTCATGCACAGTTCTACTACAATACATTTTATAGCAAACGTAAAATTAAATGCTGCTAGCTACAAAAAAAAATTAAACATGTCGTAAAATCTGTCAGCGCCTGTCAAACTCTCTTTTCTCGTATGATTAATAAACTCTAAGTTGTAACTTAAAATAACATGCGTGTGAATCACATAAACATAAACGATTAATTAATGAAAACCGTCCGAGCACAACAGCAGACGAAGCGCAACTAATACTTTTGAAAACACAATTATTATTTTTCTTTACTTGAACACTTTTATACTTGAAACATTGAATAAACAAAAATCATTAAATTAATTTAGATACTGATTCAGAGGCTTATTTATGAATGACTTATTGCAATTTATGCGCTCAAAATGTATTGTACTGATATTTAAAAAAAGCCAGCAGAATACAAACGTCTATTTTTTGTACGTGAAAATGGCGGCAAACAGTGTTCAAATAAAGAGAATGATACGAATAATATTACTTAAAGAAGTTCTTGAATATGTTCCCGGGCGACAATTTGGTCGGAGTGGCGGTGCTCGGCGTAGAATTGCTACTGTTCGACTCTGTATCCGTGGAGCTGCCGTCAACACACAACATTCATACTTCAACACATGACAATAAGTACTTGTTTCCTTTAACACGCAGGTCATATCAGTACTATAGTGAGTTCAAAGAAAATAGGCCTTACTACCTTTTTTTTAATTCTATATCGTATATCAATAATGCAATGTGTTTAAAGAAAGTTGGCGCTTACCATCATTTTTTAACAATTTAATTCTATTATAAACCTGCGAGTTATTAGAAAACAAAAACTTCTATCGCAATTACATTGACGAGCTATCAATGTTCTATAAACTAATTCAATAATTTGAAGTTATATTACTTTTACAAATAATTCACTAATCTAGTACAAACACGTTTAAAAACTTTACTAAAACTTTTCTAGCCCATATTTTAATTTATTTTTGAACCTACTATATCTACTAAGAATAGATAATAGCTCATAATGCAACTGCTGTTAAATTGATGATAACATTAAATATTATTACAAACTCATTTTGAATGTTCCAACCTCATGGCACTTCAATGAGCTGGTATATAAGACGTCACAGTGACAAAAATGATGATTTTGATATTAGTTTTTGAATTAATTAATTAATGTGATAAGAGAAGAGTTTGTACTGTATATTGTAACGTCTGTATTTTAGTTTAAATAATTATATTTTATTGATTTTAATTTCTAGTCCCGTCGTAACTTACTTTTATCAATATTATCTCCATTGGCAGAACTTTAATATTAATATAAAAATATTGTCCCTAAATTACTTATTACAAATACTTTCCCAAACCCAAAAAATCTAATCTACTCTATCCATACACCGTTCAATAACTTCATTGTACCCAAAAAACAGATTAAACTAATCTAAATACTCTAGTTGTTCTATGAATCTCATACAAATGACAATTGACCAGAAATAACTCTATTTTTCCTATTCCCGAAGCATCTTAGAAGAGTAAAAAATATACCCAACTTAACCCAGTTTTAAGTCAAAATACTAAAGTGCCCAAACTAAGTTTCATATTGCATCCTTACCTACTAAAAAAAATAACCTTACGAGATACGGATTCCAACATAATGAATCCGATTTTTTATTTATATGTACTAAAGTCAAAAGAAAATCATAGCAACGCAAATCTAATTTACTTAAGTTTATTCTAGTACTTCGGTCAACCAAATTTTGTATGATATTCTTTTTCCAACCTTATACCTTTTAAATTAAGACACAAATTCATGCATACCTCCTAACAGTGGTCTGTGTGGTAGTGTTAGTGGGGCTGGTGTTTGACGCGGTGCTTGACGGCGACGTCCACGTGTTGGCTTCGCGTTGCGGCCGCTCCGTCGGGCTAACTCTGTATGGTTGGACAATCTCATGTTATTTGTATGTTTATTTTTATTGATGAGAATATTATAAACTATAAGTCATTGTGTGGTGTGCAATGTTAATAGATTTTTACGTAAATATACACATTCTTCTAAACTGTCATTTATCCTTAAGTAAATTTTACACAGATTTCTTTTGTATAAGTTTTGAAGATAAAAAATTGTGTTCTACACAGTATGAATATGTTTTGTTGCTTGTTTGGTATGTATATGTTAAATTTGAGATTATTAAGTTATCTGAATGCAGCAATTCATTTTTAAAATAATTAAAAAGCCAATTAGTTCAAATATTAGTTTTTAAATGAAAGGTGTTGTGTAAGTAAATTTTAAAAAGATTTTTGAAATGTTGTCCCTAGATATATACAAAATATACAACAAATAGAGGCATCGCATGCCAGGCGTAACACAGAGATAAGGGTACTGCCATTGATCAATTTTCTTTATCCAAGATCATGACGATATGCGATTAGATATTGAGTCAATTTTTTCCTTTAATTTCAATAAATATTTGTTTGTTCTAATATAATTTTGCCAATATTTTAAAATATATAATGTTGGACAAAGAAATTAGATCATTAGCTTACCACCCATTCACACAAATCAAATACACTAAGTGATGAATGAATGATTACAATTTGGAAGCCAATATAACAAAAAAAACGGAATATCTCATTAAAAAAAATTGGTTGAGACGCGTTTATAATTTTGAAGATATAATTTATCATCATTATTCTTTTCTGCTGTAAGTTTTATCTATTTGTAGTCTATTTAAAATGTCGGTAAAATTGTAAAGGTGCGTACGGATTGATAGTCAGTTTAGGCGTGTCCGGAACGTCTTGTCCGCACTTGCAGCTTCGCGTACACTCTTGGGTAACGCGCAAGTACGGTACGGACATGACGTTCCCGACGCGCATACACTGACTACGCGGACCAGTGAACGCGCAATCCGTACGCACCTTAAGATTTTTTTTGGATGCCAAAGAGCTCTAGAAGAGTTTATAACATCAATTACCAACATCATCTATCAAATACTACGGCTGCTCCCAATATTCGATCTATCTATGATCTTGCTAGTCAACCGATACAAAACTCTGTATCTGTCAGAAATGTGAGTAAAATCACAGATTATACAGAGTTTTGTATCCGTCGACAAGCAAGATCATAGACAAATCTAATATTGAGAACAGCCATAAAAATATCAAGTTGAACAACGATCAACCTTGTCTGAACATCTTCGTTATTTTCCGTCGAGTTTGGCAGCTTTTGCCTGTCGATGGTCGCGGCCGGAGTCTGCGGGAGCGGCGGTATCGACGGGCAAGATGAGGCCTTGATTCGAGCAGTGACGTCACGATACCGCTGATAGAAACTGCGCACACACATACATGCTCACCGATGACGTATGATACAATGTAATTGTGAAATTGTATGTCACATACAAGCGTTTAGCGCATGCTGGTTAGCGAGAGGGCACTTTACTGGCACACAAATGTTTGGTGAAATATTTATATTATTAATAATAATTAAAGTTTAAAAAAAGATATAGTTGACCCACGTTTTGTCCCTTTCCAATATATGAAAGAGGTAAAACATAGTTCAGTATAACTTTGTTATTCTTTATTTATTAATAAGATATTGAACGTTCTTCACCGCCTAATTTAAAATCGCATCATCGAAAAAATAAATCATCGTACTTATATCAAAACTCTACTAAAGAAACAAAAATCTTGAACAACTTTTCAATTGTAATTTGAGAGTTAATTAAAAACATACTGGACAGATAAAAACATAATTACTATTTTTCTGTCTGACATAATTTCTGAATACTAAAACCGAAAGAAGACATAAAATATATTTCGTAAACTGCACCATTCTTTTGTAAAGTACCCATACCCACTTTAAATAATTTTATACGGGTTCTACGTATGGTCACACCCCACAGCAGTGCAGGGCGAGACTAAGTCGCAAGCGCATCTCATAAGGATGATGAAGGCCGATATTAGTGACTGAAACTAGTCGTGGGATTCGATTAAACTCGGTACGTACGCATAACCCGTATAAAATAATTAAAATCTCTACACGTTTTTGATAAAACGAGTACCCCTCACCGCCTACACCATAGGACATAGGACGACACAATTTCCTCCTACAAACGTACACATATCTAAACGTAAATACATTTATTATGACTCCACTAACTCTTTTCTAGTGAAATCCTCGCGTTCCTGTGATGAATACGAATGTAACAAGTTAAATTTGCTTACGAGAAATGCGACAATCGAATTCCTTTTTCTGAAAAACAGTATGTTATGAAGTAGTTAGAACTGTGTTTTAATTATGCCTATATACAGTTGTTGTGTAGTGCTGGCACTATAATTTTGTTGAAGAGAATGCAATGATGATGTATTCATCTTTACTTTACAAAATAAACATCGTTGATATGATACAAATGTTAAAGTATTATGAATAATTAAACACAAAATATATACAAATAAAAATAAACTGTACAATCCGCACTATCATCATACCAGCACTATACATTAGTTAGTTTGGAAATCAATTTAAATAGTGTCTGAGTTATAGAACTAGTAAATTTTATGTTTTACAATCTTGCTTTTTAACCATAGAAGAAATTATTTTAATAAAATAAATGAAATTACCTCACAGATAAGACACTGTTTAAATTTATCTCCAAACAATAGCATTTAAATGATAATGACATTTAGCAGTTGGCAAGCCATAGCAAAACTTTAATAAACAATTAAAAATAAATATTCATATTAAAAACAAAGTAAGTAAAATATAAAAACTCACGTCTTATCATTTTCGAAACTGTGTGTTCTTCGTAAGATCGTATCATTGTCAATAGTGTTGTTTGTGGGTTTCGTGTCACCTGTAATGAGAATAACATATAGAAAATATTAAAATCCAAACAAATATGTATAAATAAACTTCAATATGATAAGTAAAATATTTCCACGGCGTTCGTTTCTACGAACAATATAATTCTCAAATTAATAGATTTACGAGTATGTATTAAGAATACTGACACGAACAAAATTTTCTTATTTAAATTCAAAATAAATGTGGGAAAAATACAAACGTAGAAATAGGGGGTTATTCGGTTTACCTAACATATGAAATATGAATGAAAATAAAGAAACTGAGCAATAAAACCAACCAATAAGATGAAACAGGCATTATGTATGATACAATGAAACAATTAATGTTGTAGTATAATTATGTATGTTGGTAAACTTTGAATTTAGCTTTTGATATGTGTATGATAAAATATAATGGTGAATCTTATATCAGAATGCAGTCTGCAACCACCAAATATGTATACGCATGAACTCGAGATACCAAGATGGCTGATATGTTTTATATGGTGTTTAATTTGAAGTACAAATTTAAAACTCTAATATAAAATACTTCTTAAGAAGCACTGACTAGGCGTGTAATTAAGTGTATGTACATCGAACATATATGTTGCTGCCACTCCATATGCTTTATTAGCCATGTTATATGGTATATCCATGTTATAGCCATGTTATATGGTAGCACGGTATGGTATAGCACGGTAATTCACAGTGAATATCGTACGTTGACCTGTAACTACCTATCTCTATCTCTGTTGCAACTGCGTAAATTACAATGCGCATTATAATTTACGCAGGTGCTTTAGACAAGTTGTTCAGCTGCCCGACGTCACCTCAATCATCTTGAATAGATAATAAACAGGCCAATGTTGATGTATGTGAATGTACTCACGGATGGTATCTTGTTGTCTACGGAAGGATGAGGAGCGACGCCATGAGGGTGGTTCGTCTGCTGCACTGGTCTCAGTGTTCTCTGTGGCTTCGGGGGAAGGCGCGCGTCCTTTGGGCGGTTTACTGTCACCGATTTTGATAATCTCCGGCGCGGCGGGCGGTTTGTCTGCGTGTGTGTGAGTGTGTGTGAGCACAATGATATGAAACGAACAACTTTACTAAACGTTTTATTGCATTAGTTTTTGTTTCATTTCTAACACAATTTTAGAAATTTTAAGACACGTTTTACAAACGTATTCTGTGATCACGGATTCTGTTAAGAATCCGGAACGTCAGTCGCTTCAAATAGTTTTATTTCAATTTTATCAGTATTAGTAAAGTTGTTCAAAAACATATTAAAAAATAAATGTTGCAAAAAATATGTAGTTGATTATGTAACCTGCGCCGTTACTCATAATGAAAAAAAAACAATTAAAATGACCGCAATGAAGTCATGAAATAACAGACAAAAAAATAATAAGTGGACATGAATAAATGATCAATATGTTGAGTGCAAGCAAATTATAGATGAAGTTTAATATTTTTACTATGATAAAAAATGTCTATGTACACGCTAGTTAAGGTCTCTATATTCTCTTAAGGTTGGGTCAAATTAAGTTCCCTATTTGGTCATATAAAAACCTAGACATTTTCAAATAAAAAAAATCAATTCTGACAGATAAACAATAGATTATGACAGCAAGTGTCAAAACTGTCCCGGCCGAAACCGACTGCGCTCAGAAAGTCAGACTATCTAACTAACACCCAATATTAATATTAAATCCTATTCTATACGATTGGGATTTAAATCAATCTTCAATCTCAATCGTATATATTTGGATTGAATATTAATATTGGGTGTTACAATACTCAAACTTTTTTGAGCACAACACACCCATTATTGTCTCCAAGAAGAATAAATGTTTCTTTCTCCCGTAAGAACCAGAACATCTTACCATTAATAACTTTATTGTCGACCTGTCCAGTGATTTCGATATCGACAAGTTTGACGTCATGGGGCTGTGGGGTGCGCTTGTGCTTGTTATTGTTGTTATTATTGTTGTTGTTGACGTGGCGGGGTGACGCTTTCAGTGTGACGTCGGCGAGCCACGAGGATATGGACGGGTCGACGAGGTCTAGGCAGGTTTGACCCTGGAATTTAGAAATTATCTATTAAAATCCACGCTATGAGGGCATGTGGTATCAATAGTTGGCCTTTACAAGGCCACTGATAATGCTATATGTGTGGCCGAGTTCTGGTCCTTAAAAATATGAGTTGACACGCAAAGAAGAAAAAGAAGTTGTACTACATGTCATATTAAGTACTGTGTGAGAAAAAACAGAAAATTAACAGACGAATAATGATTTTACATAAATCACGCTTTGTTTTATAATTGAATAATTGAAGTTGTAGTTCACTTTTGGAGTCTAATAAGTCGTTATGGCAATTAACAATAGGCCCCTGATTAGGACTGTTTCTGCCATTACATTCAATTGAAATTCTTTCTAGTTTCCATGTGTACTTAATTTTATTGAACACTACATGAAACCCGATGTGACACCTTAACCTAATTCCCTAAAAAACAAGTACATACCGAATAATTCTTCAAATGTGGATCAGCACCGTATTTGAGTAGTAGCGCGGCGGCGTCTTTTTGGCCCCAGAGCGCGGCCGCGTGGAGCGGGGTCCAGCCCTCGTAGTCAACGCAGTCGGGCTCCACATTGCATTCCTCTAGTAACGTTTTAGCCACCTAGTAAGTGAAATAAACAGTATTTTAAAAGTTGTGGAAGATTATTTGATATCAAATTGTTGGGAGGAATATATTATACTAGTTGTGCCCCGCATAGTTCCCGATCCCGTGGAAATTTCGAGATAAAACATAGCATATGTCCTTCCCCGGACCATAAGCCCTGTACCAAATTTCAAGTCAATCAAGATATAAGTTCGTATTTAGACCAAGAGAAATCGGGATTATTTTTTATCTACGACGAAGTATAGAGATATTTTTTTAGCTTGATGGACAACATTTAATAACAAAGTGATAAACACTCAAACAGAGATGACAAACAATAACAAATATAACATATCAAAACAAACCGGGTCCGAGTTCATATAATATGACCCTCCTCAGTAAACAAAAATATTTTTCAAATCGAATTAGTAGTTCCAGAGATAAGGGCATGCAAAATAACCGTGCCTCATTTTAATAAAGGGGGATTTAGATCAACAAACTCTCTATTAATGCCTACAAATACATGAAAAAGTATTTTATATATTTTAAAATGAAATTATAGTGATATATCTAACTCGACAGACATTACTATTCTCGTGCAGTGTATCGCCAAACAATTAAGATTAAATGGCTAATATAAAAACAAATCAATATGCCATTCACAATCATCAATTTAACCTATTTCACCTTGCCATTTATCAGAGCTTGGTATATTTTTTAAAGTAAAACATGTAACATCAACATTTATAAATATTTGTTATAAAAGTATTGAATATGTTTATTACTGGTCTATTTCCCACTGCCATCCAAAGACATACATATACATACATCCTCAAGAATACTTTATTTTTGTTACTTAATATCTAAAACCAATTTGGTTCCATTTTGTTATCTTTTCAACGTTCGAGAACTATAACTATTCACTGAAATATACATTTTATTGCACAACAATAAAATTTAACGCGCGACCCGATTAATCGGAGATATTTATTATTTTAACCGATCGAAACAAAAATGCGATGGTTTCGACGGTATGAAAAAACGTCTATTAATACATATATTTGTGATCTAGATTTCTGAAAGCATATCTAACTGAAAGTTAAAAAAAAGTAAAAAAAGAAGGCGTCAGGCGTTTGAAGATATAATTATAAAAATATTTCTCGTTTCTTCATTAACGTGCCAATCAGTACTATTATATAAGTTTTCATAACTTTTTTCACTGACTGCCAAAGAGCAACGGCGAGTCGTAAATCTCTGTGGCGCTGAATTAGCTCATGCGCATGACAGACACGTTTTTTACTGTTTGTTTTTTAACTCGATTGGTTCATTTTAAACAATACGAATATTGGAATTTGGAACGATTTGTACAGTTTTACGATGACTGATGATTTAAAATAAACGAATAGTTAAAGAATTTCTTTTTGAATCTATTTAGTCATTGGTTTTACTTTTTTTTGGTTTTTTTTTCAATGGAATCTATATCAGTTCACTTACTTTTCGTATCACTAGTAATAAGTCACATAACTCACATCAATATAACCCTTAGCCGCTGCGACGTGTAGCGGCGTGCCCCCAGTCTTCAAGTCCCGCACTTCAACGTAACCATTCGCGGCCCAGTTCCTGGCATCAGACATCAGTGTGTCCACCTCGGCATTGCGCGACTTTTCACAGTCCACTCCTGAAAATTAATATTAGTTATAATATAATGTATTAAAGCAACTATAAACAAGATAAAAGTCTATGTTTAGGTAATAAATACACTATGCTATGGATTCTAAATGGTTTTTAGAATAGAAAAGTGATAAAATAATACTCTGAGCTATTCTGTTTATGAACTATATCAAGCAAACATTTACTTTAATTCGTTCTTCCACTAACACGAGAAAGGCGGAAAATTCAAAAACAGTGCTTTAACGTCTTAATAACATGTAGAGCCGATAATACAACTTTAAGTAAATGAAACTAAAGCCTCGTACTGAACCAACCATCTATTCAATACACAATAACTAAACATAAATGCATAACAAACCTTTTTCATCAATAGCCTTCTGCAGTAGATCGGCCATATCGTTACTCTCCGCGATGTCAACTGGCAGTTCTCCGTCGTAGTTGACAGCTCCCACGTCACCGCCATTTTCCAGAAGATACCTGGAAAAGTGACATTTTAGGTTAGAAAATCTTACATAATCAAGGGAATCAAAAATAAATACAGATCCTGCAAGATCTTAATTAACATTTTCAGCCACCAAGTCTTAAGGTCTCCGCGCGCATGTTAAGGAACAGACATCACTTTGAAATCGTCAAATCCATTGCAGTACTTAGTGTCAGGAAAACTTATTTATGTTCTTTTGTCTTCTTCATCGTCATATATCCACTGCTAGACTTATACCTCTCCCTATATACGGCACAATTTTATTTTACTTTCCACTCCAAACTGCAATATTGAACAACAGTTGCTGATGAGGATTACTACATGATGTCACCAGTAAATAAATATAAGCTCAACCTTCGAGCCTAATATTCGCTATTCACATAACGTACAATGCTGTAAGTAGATCAGCGGGCGAACACAGCACAGACGTCCAGCCCTGAATACATCAACCTTGGGATGTCACTCACACTGCTCAGTTGTTGCTCCCGTCATTCCGAATACTGAATTGTGTCATTATTGTGTATTATATTGGTATAACTTCAATTTGTGAAAAATAAAAATATGTATAATGCTCGAATCTGAAAATTTATCAATTCATCGAAAACGGTCAAGATAATTTTTAATAGTTTTTCTAGTTAGACAATATACGAGTACCCCAGTGTTAACGTGTATCAATGACGTCATCAGCCACATAGAATGCGTGAGCGTGACGTAACGAAGTTTCAAACATAAGTCAAAGTTAAAGTGAGTCTGCGTCTTACTCTTTTACTATTAGCGTCACTATAAATGGGCGTTTCTCTGTAAACTGGGCAACTCATTGTCTCAGGCCAATTGTGCTTAAAACAATAAAAGAAGACAGATATGTCGTATATAATTTCAAAATTCATACCTTAATCTACCCCTGCTCAATATTAAAAATTCATTAAAATAAATAATATTATATTAAAAATGATTTCAAAGCCCTTAAAAAACAGTCCCCTGATAGGTCTCCAGAGCATTTTAGTTCCTTCAGGCAAAATTTATTGCGACAGTATATATTGCAACTAATCTAATTTTTATACACCCTTATTTTGAAAATATGGGACTTATTAAAATCAGAATATTTGTAGCAGTAACTGAATCTATATATCCAATAAAAATATCAAAAATGATAGTCGATTACTTATCTTTAAAAAATACAAAATAAATGTCGTATTACCAGACGGCACACTAGCTATCAAGTATTCTGTGATGGCTCGGGTCGATGACCGCGCTCAGCTGTGTATCGCAGCGTTCGGTGTAGAATAACAATAAAATTCGGCGGGATTTTGAAAATCTTTGACTTATCATAACTTTTTAAATAAAAGCAAAAGAAAAAAACTAACTTCACTATTATATTGTCACCCGTCGTTTACATTAGCTGTGAGATAAGGTATCGCAATTTCAAAATAAGGGTGTATTTTTAAACCAATATTATTTGATTGTTAATAAAACCCATTTATATTACATAAAATATTATTTTATAATTAAAAAAAAAGCAGTTAAACTTTGTCTCGACATTTAGTGAAAAGTCCCCCTGTGCATTTTTAAAATTACGTATAATATATCCCAAAGTGTTAAACAACCCTTTTTATGCGTTTAACGAAACGCAATAAACCTGCAGTTTGCGTGGATGCCACTATTACGGGCTGGACGCAATTTTGTTTAGTAGTATGCGAGCGTGATTCCGTGGATGCCACGTTGAAACCTGACAGCTAACAGTCCCTTGGTAGGGATTATTTTGTTTCCATTTATGTATTTTAATGATTCCTTGAAATATTTAAATTGTTACAATAGATACATCTCTTCTATGTACAGCTAAATAGCATGGTTGAATAACATTTTGTACTACTCATCAATTAAATCAAAATAAACAGTCCCCTGGCAACAGTCCCCTGTCTTTCCGCATCACAGGGGACTGTTTCCGCATCCAGGGGACTGTTTATTTTATTGTTTTAGACTTATTTTGTGAATGACATTTGATAAAAAAGCCACTAAAGCTTAAGATATTAAGATATTCTTCATAAAAAGGGAAGCAGACTTAAAAAGCTTTGAGAAAATTAAAAAAGACCCTCAGAAGGGAATAACTTAGAGAAAAAGAGTGTCTCAAGTACCTTAGGAAGAAAGAAAAAGGAACAAGAAAACTTGTTGAGAATATGACTCCACGAGAACATAGAGATGCCAAGAAGAAGTGGATCTCGCGTGTGCAGATGTAGGGACACGCACGGTAAATCAGAAGATGTACCATTGTCTGAGGAGAAATGCCACATCGATATCTAAATAGACATCATCTCCGAGCTGAAATCCCACCTATGCTGGTCTCCTTGCTTTGGCTCACTTGTGTCTGACGTATATTTAAGGATTTCAAGATACCCAAGGTAGATCATGTCCAGGGAAAGACGCTCTGATGGTTCAATGTACGGATCCATGTGGTGTTTCTTCTACCAAAGCTTTAAGCCGCTCGCCCTCTAGCATTCCCGTCCAAAGGAGAAACTTCCTTGAGGAAGTTACGGTGAATCTTTAGCCTCTAGGTCACCACGTGGTGCTGTAAGGGGCACGGGTCATTCGCTTTTTTCAGAACCTTCAGAGAGCCACCCACATCTCTACGGATGTCCGTGGGAGCAACACCAGCCAGTGGATACAGTAAATCAACGAGAGTTGATTTTAGACAGGCTGTGATGGTGCGAAATGTGTCGCTTAGTGCTTGTCTCACAGGGTGTATGCTAAACGGATCCACACCGGGCTGGCATATTCGCCAGCTGAAAAAGGCTGAACCAGTCGTCCGCAAAGTTTGCCGTGAGGCTCCCCATTTGGAGGATTGTGAGGCAGCGCAGAAGATGGTTTCCAGGGCCACTTTTAGCTTGGTGTTACTGTTAATGTAGTTCCTTGAACGTCTTAGAGACTTATCCAATGTAACGAGAAGTGCTATCGGAACATTCACCCATTGAATGTTAAGTGTCTGCCGAGCCTCCCGATTGTGCAGATAGAAAGTGCAAGTGGTGTAGTGGGTCTTTGATGGATTTGGTAGTAGGGACTTTGCATACTATAAGCAAAATTCCAACAAAGGGTCTCCAGCACTCTTCTTAAATTCCTTTTGATCTCTCAAAGGAAAGGGCTTGAGATGTCAAGGCTTGGATGAAATTGTCATCGGCATGGATGCAATGTTTGGTGATCGGTGCGCAAGGCTGGTCTGGTTTTGTGTAAATGTTAAATAAAATGGGGGCTTGCACACTACCCTGGGAAAGGCAAAGTCAACTACGACTCAAAATATGAAGAATTTAAAAGTCTGCAGAAGAAAGTATTGAAGTACAAAAAACGTTTATCGCGACTTAAAAGTACCATAAATCCAAAGCCTTAAGATACGATATGAAGTAATGTTATTTAAAAAAAAATGATTTTTATTTATTTTTATTGTTAAGTTACTTAATTCTTATGGTTTTAAGTTTAAAAATAATAAAAAAAACATTTAATTTTGGTTAAAAAATTGTATGTTTTATTTAAATTCACAGTCCCCTGGCTTTGGTAACAGTCCCCTGTGGGCACATTTTCAGAAAATGCTTAATATTTCCTAAAATAATGGAAATATTTTTGGGTTCATCATCTGTATATTAATAAATAGACAGATACTTGTTCCCTAAATCAAATTTATTACATTATGCGCAAAAAAGTGGCCAAGACAGGTTTGTTAGGACGAGTTGCCCAGTTTACAGAGAAACGCCCAAATACGTAGTTAAATTCTAATTAAAAACTACATTTTGAGGACTTGCTACATACTCGTATAACATTTGTATTTTTACAATTGTTTTATTTACTGGCTAAACGTTTCAATTGCTGGACACTGTGTTATATCTCTGCATTACGACTTTAATTGGCATAGTTACACCATTCTTTTTTTGTAATTGGGACATCTGTAGCGTCTCTATTTATATGGATGTTCCCTAAATGATACAAATTGATTAGGAAATTACCTAAAGGTACATTAGACTAATTGGAAAGACTACTCTATTAATAGTATGAATTGACATTGTCTCCGATTACTAAGCTATATTTTCCCGGGTATTTTTATAAGTTGAATATCAAAGAGCGTAAAATTGCAGTTAGTATATAAAAAGCCTAAGATTGATCCTAAGAGTTCCAAGGAATCAATAAGCATAAAATTAGTTATAAAAATTATAAAAATATTTGTCAAATTAACGTCGTTTTCATAATACATTACTGAATATATTATCAACAGATCATACAATAATTGTAGTCAATTAATTTCTATTTCCTGCGTAGATATAAAATATGAATAATAATAGTTAATTTTCCTTGTATCATTTGAATTAATACTTTGGTTGCGACTTGCCTTACCAGATATAACGTTAGATTCCCTGGATATATAGGAATAATGTACACTACACAGTATTTGATTTACATAACGTATTGCATGTAAAATTGAAGGTACTTCATTTACTATAGGATTTCTTCAAAAAAAGTGTCACAAACATTCGTCCACAATAATTTAGTACTCAGTAACACTATGTAATAAACAGAGAACATAAGTTTGACTATTCAAATGGTAATTTTTCATAGAAACCCTAGTTCGAGCAGGTCACTGTGAGTCAACGTTTATATAACGTTAGTACATAATACAGCGGGTATCACAACGAGACGCGTCACCGATGTGGTTTAGAATATTGCGTCAAAAACACTTATTGACACATTATATTCTTATTAATACAAAATACTAAAACTGTTCGCGAGTTTACATAACGGAAAAGTCTAGTTTGGTGTTAAAGTGTTCGTTTTTTCCTCAAGAATTTCGATACAAAACCTCTTCGTTATTAGGATTCAAAGTTTCTTTTAACGAGAGATGTAATGAAACAGAGTTTGAAATTGAAAAATAACTGTGTTTAACGGAAGGAGCCAATTTACGCTAAAACTCGTGGTCATCTGTTATAAGTTTGTGTACAAATTTTCAAGTGCACAAATAAAAAATGCCCAAGTATATTTCAGATAACTTATCATTAATTTTTGCGTTAGTAATACACATAGCCCTATTAGAAATCAATAAATAGGTTGTTTGTGTATGAAAACAAGAACAATTCATCAATCCATGACGAGTCCCGTACCGTTTCTACAATGTTTTATACATAATGTATATTTGCAATCATGTGTAGCAGCGCCACTCATATTACCAGCTGTGCATGTACCACTACGGAACGCGTTATGTGTAACTAAATAGATTTTCAACTCAATGCGTTGGGTAGACGATAGAATTACGATAGATGAACATTACAAGAAGACATATTAGAAAATACTTATTGGTATTTGGTTTCCCTGCTTACTTGGCATACCGAGCCAAAATGAATTAAGTTAAGTAGCTTTTAACGATAGAGTTTCAGTTATATGCGTAGGTGGATGGACAGTGAAACAGAATATAACATAATCAGAGTCACTATCACTATCATCAGCAGAAACCTAAGCCATGTTCAGACGATGAACAACCCTTAATATAGATCAATCTTTCATAGGCAAAACCTGCACAGGAGAAACCTAGACATATTTAGACAATGAATAAGCCTTGATCGATGAGACGCTCTTCGAAACTGTATACTAACCTGGCTATGCTGATGAATCCACAGGACGCTGTCGCGTGTAGGGGAGTCCACCCCTCATTGTCCCCGCGGTTCACGTCGGCTCCATGCGTCACCAGGAACTCCACCATGTCTAAATTGTCATCTATGCAAGCCTGAAAACAAGACGCCATCATTCCATTAGGGTTATATTGGTGTAGCAACAAGGTACCATGAAATCTGAGTAAGTATTATATATGGAAATAAAATGATGGTAATACATAATTTATATAAATAAATGTGTCTTGCAGTTTCATGTTTTTATGTACTCCCGCGTTAGTTAAAAGTAGAACCATCTATTGCTGAAAACTGTATTAATATCCGTTTAAAAGATCTAAAGGTATTAACACTTTCACAGCGGAGCGTTTAGAGCGCCGCTTGATACGGTACGCGGGCGTATTTCTGCATAATTGTGAACATCATAGAAAAATAACGGATAGGGGTATATGGATAATTCTTTTTGTGTTTAAAAGATATACTTTTATATTTTATGGATAATAAATAAAAAAAAATTATAGTATATAAAATAATTTAATACGAGTAAAGTAAACATGGTCATTTTTTATAAAAAAAAAAAAGTCATACAGACAAAAACAGTCACACTCGCTCCGTACTCTCGCCGGCGGTCGACTGAGTGGGCGCGGGCGATCGCGAACTGTAGCTATCGCGTTCTTACTACATACAAACATTGTATATGTGTGTGTAGCTTATGAACTAAGCTACAAACGTGTACAAGGCGGATCACGACAAGACGTCGTGATTTTCTAATAAACATTTGAAAGGCGGTCACGAGTGCTACTCGTGATTCGCGCGTTAGAGAAAAATATGAATGCCGAGCTGAGGTCGTGATCCGCTGTGAAAGTGTTAACAACGCGAGCGATTTTGTTTTATAGGAAGTATGTAAGATTAGTAACAATGTACAAAAACAATTCGCAATTACAGTTTTATATAAAAACCATATGAAAATTATATCGTATATCACAATATAATTAATACTCAGTATGTACACGAGTAATGCCAACGTGAAATTTCAAAACGAAAATAGAAAGTTTTTTCAATTTGTTTAACATTGTTTCAAGGTCGGTAAACTCTTTACTGTGCAAATTAAATCGTTGATAAGGTAATGACTGAAAATATTCATATAATTAAAAGTTCGTTGACTCTACATTTATGCATTTAGCATTGAATACATTATAAACAATTTGTGACTTGTCTTCATTTATATTAAACTTCAGTTTTAAGTATATCATACACATAGGTAATATTATAATCCTCCCTTATAGAATTTAATCGCGTCATACCCGATCTCATTTAACACCAGGCCTTTTTACAATGACAAATGGGTGATTACTAGAATCACAGTGTTAATGACAAAATAAGACAAAACGAAAACGTATTGTTGAAATCGGTGTAGCTGTTTTCGAATAGCCGTTATACCCAGGAATCGAACCCGGGTTTATAACAAATGTTTGCTCTCTATGATGCTCTATATTCCTGTATCATAAATTTATAATTTACTCATAAATCGTTCGGTTAAAGAACAAAAAAACAATACTGTGACCCTCAGTTTTACCTGCTAAAACTCTGATCCAGTTTGAAATTAATGAACTATCTTTGTTATTTCACCCAAATCTGTTCAGTCGTTTTTGTATGATCGATTCAGTAACATACAACATAATATCTTTTATTATATTTTTAGAACTGACATACCTAGTTAAAGAAAATGAATAATATTCACAGAGCAGCATTTTATCGCTTTGTGTGCATAATTCGCCTAGGGCCATTTGTTGATAGTTTTCCTCGAAAACAAGAATCAAATTAATTAGAAAATAATCGCTTAGCAATAAACAATAATAAATGGATACATGACATAGCTCAGCACGTGCCTACCGATAAGTTTATCGGGACATAATTAAAATTTAACATAAGCTAGGCGAGCGTACATTTTGATAGTGTTTTGTTTAATTAAACTGTTGCTGCACAATGTTAGTTTATTGTAATCGCTGGGTACTAACAGTTCGCTTCTATGGGTAACAGTTTGAAAACATTGACGTATGTATTAAAAATAACTGTCTTTTCTTGATCCAAGCTTGATAAATTGATGGTATATTTTAGAGTTTGATTCCCGAAGGATCTTGAGATAAATTCATAATAAAAACGAAACTAAAGAAGCTCAATACCGAGAATAAACTGTATTTCAAATTTTTTTTTTTAACATTGAATGAAACTTTAACGTTTTTTAATTAAGGCGGTGCTACGGTGAACCTCATCGACGGAATTGCCTGTTAATACTATTCTTTTCAAGTTCTCATTAATATTATAAAACTGAAGAGTGTGCTGGAGCAAACTACTGGACCGTTTTGAAAAAAAACTTTCTTTGTTAGACAGCCCATTCATCGAGGAAGACTAGCACATAGGTTATCATTATCATAACGCTAAGATCAATAGGAGAGGATCTTACGCGGACTAACCGGCGGCGCGTCGCTAGTATATTTATATAAGTCAAAAGTAGCTGAACAGCATCGCATTAGATGCATTGTGCAACAGAACGGAGCCAGGGTCACTGGCATGACCATTGTCGCTGGCGCGTATCGAACGCGCTATACCTCGCTAGCCACCTCCACTTGCGGTCAATTCATACCTCGCACTAAACAGATACACACACAAATAGAAAACTGGATTCGTCTTATTTAATTAAAATTTAAAACACGTGTAAACAATAATGATTAATACCTTTTATGATCTAAGTATTAGAACTGAATGTTATTTTGGTCAACACGAAACTACGATAGATGTTTAATCAATAGTCTTGCCTTTTATGTAAATGCATCTATTTTAGCAAAACACCCAAAATCAACCGGTACAAACCGGTCGAATCATATACAAGTATTAGGAATCACCGTTTTTAATACTCTGATATATGTACCCGTGTTTGTTTGTGTGACTTTAATAGCTAATAAATACATAACTTTTGACGAAGTCTCATATTTATCGCAACCGATAAAATGGTTGGTTAATATTTGTTTTTTTTTCTATCTAAAATTTCGTTAAACCGTCCAAAAAACCATCTCTCATTCAAAATTGTTTACTCACACGCACACTTCCACAGTTACGCGCACAGATAATCAAGACCACCACGTATCAATGACCGATACGTGCTAGTCAAATGAATCATAAACTTTCGCTAAGGTTTGCTAATAAATTCTTTGAAAATGATGATTTTTTCAATAGCTATTCACATTATTATGCACATTTATAATGTTTCCAATTCGATTTGTAAATAAACTAATTCTAAAGAACTCAATATATGCAACACTTTCTGGATTAACACAAACAGGATAAAACCCAAATTTAAACCCCACAACTCTATTTCACAACAACATCTATTAAACAATGCTAGTTCCCTTAAACAATAAATCAAATCGGTTAATAAGCCTATAAATACTGGCAAACCGGTGAGTAGGTGAGCACAATTCACATTTTATGTGAGTTGCTAGGAAATCGTACAAGCATGAGGTATCTTTTTACTTCGCATCTCATTTGCAAATTGATGATCCAAAGTTTCAACACATAACAATAAATCTAACTTTTATTATGTCTGATTATAACTATTTCGTCATGTTTATATTAACTTGAGAATAATCTGGTACTATTTTCAATGTTTGGCTTATCATGAGCACGAACGCAGAAATAAGACTTCAGGAAATGAGAAAATCAACACGAGTTGGAGAGGGGGGTTTGGCATATTCCCTGCGGTGAAATGTCAAGAGCTTCAGGCTGAATACGAAGGTAAACTGTGTATGAAAATTGAAAAGGTTTTCTGTGTCAACTTGAAAGGTTTTTAGGCTAAAAAACACTGGCAGTACTTTAAAATAATCAATATGAATCCGTAGTGATACAAGTACGTAATATGATTAAAAAGTAGTTTTTCAACGGTCGAAAGAACATTCTTCCCATCAATAGGGAAACGATTCACTATCCAACAATTTGTGGCCAAGCACCGTGACCAACACACTAGTTTCCAAAGTATATTATAAGCATATTATAAGTTGTACAAAATTATAGCCCCTTAATACGTTTCTGGGTCACTAATAGACTGGAATAAACAATTCAATCTATATTTAGACTATGACAATATTTGAAATATGTTAGACACTTATTTTCGAGAAATTTCTTTTAGAGAAAGGATAAAAAAGCGCGAGCTGTGTCATCAACGTGAAACTATATACATCATAAAGTCAAACCTCATGCGGCTTATATAACGCAAAGTATATTTCTAGACGCTAATACGTCCAAACGTACAAATCCATCAATGTTCATATAGAATAAGCCATACTTAAGTCTGTCGTAATTGATCTAATTAGAACTAAGTGTATGGATTTTCTGGACGAGGTAACCATGACGTGAAAATAAGAACAAAAAATAGGGATAATAATAGTCTTATGGCACCAAGTACATCCCATATGTAACATCGTATAATAGTTCCTAAGACCTAGTTTTTATTCAGTCAGTTAAAGTGTAATTATTGAAGATCTCATAGTTCAGTGCTAAACTATAGATATATGTAGGTAATCCTAACTACGAAAGACGTGTCTATTATAATCTAGTCTAGTGTTCATCTAGAGCACTAATGACTAAATTACATATTTTTATTTCATTAGCATTTTAATAACTTTAACAATGTAAAGAAAGACGATTAGTTCGGTATTCACGCCATAGGGTTCAGACAATCTGCTTGACTTATTTAAAAACACAAACAAGATGTTTCAATGTAAATTTTTGTTTATAACAATGCAATACATTGCACAACATATTCAAACAACATTTTCGTTTAAAAACCTGTACAAATAAATATTCTAGAATGTTTGATACGCGTGTTTTCATTGAGTACAAATACTTATACAACACAAGTGGTGTACAATGGACAAAACGACCGTATCAGGGCCACCTTTATCGGGAACTCCGGATGCGACCGACACGTTAGCTACGACGATACTAATAACAACATTATGTAATTAGCTAGTATTATGTGCATCACAAACAAATATTATGTTTATTATTATATACTCGTATTGCAACTAAATGGTCCCATTCAATGTATTGTACTCGTATTATTATGACATTTACTTGTATATACTGTAACAAAGTTTAGTGTACATACATTATTACTATATTATCGTTATTTATTACCAGCCTACATTGTCGCACTGATGCTGAGCAAAAACCTTTCTCTCTTCCCAGACAGCCTGATCTTCGGTTTTAGTTGTCTGGCTCATGAGATCTGAGATCGTCACGTACTCGTAGATCATATTGAATGGTACGAGGATATTAAGGGTTTCAAATTCAAAGTAAGTTATTTAGCAACTGAACCCTAAAAAGTCGATTTTCAACGACTTTCCTTCGTTCCTTTCGAGTGTGAATGACCCTTGATCCACCGGCTGGCTCAGGGCAGGTTGATGGATGTCACATTTTATCGAATTTCTAAATCTTAAAGATGTCTGTTTACGTTTTTTTTAGGTTATCGTTGCCTCGGTAGAAAACTCTCAATGATTATACCAAAACATAAAAATAGAGTATAGAAAATAAAGAATATGTTATTTGATAACTATCTGTGTCTCGCGTTGATATTGTGATTTGTATTAATTGAGGAAAGCTACAGACTATAAACGGACAATCTAATGCAGAGATTTATTGAAAAAAATATTTGTGGTTCCTTGAATTAGCGGTTTCAAACTAACACACTCTGTAAATATTATAAATCATTATTAAACTTCACAGAACGTTAACCCGCAAACTTGTTTTTAATATTAAGACTTATTTACTTAGCATTAAACATATTAACTAAATAAAAGTATTAGAACTTTTGACAACTTATAAATGTTGTAGCATCAAATTTTCCACACAGCAGGTACGAAAATATGAAAAATAATTGTGTATTTTGCGGAGAGAGAATCCGTTCAAGCGTTAATCCAAGCATCAAAGTTGTTTTTTAAATCGGCGATATTATAAAACAAGATTTTTATTCAATTTAAAAACGTATAGATTTGTATCTGAAATGCAAATAGCCATCGCCACTTTATTTATTTTAAATGTGGCTAACGTTAAACGCTGATTAATTTGCAACAAAAGTACTAACAATTTGGCTAGTGTAGTTTTTATGTAAAAAACGTTTATTGCTTTCAAAAGTTAATAGGTTCTCTCGTTGAGTAACGCGGACTGCGGGTGTCGTAAAGGTTAATCCTCGACACTTTCCACATTTACAACTAAACAAATGTGAGTCACACTGCGACGTCAGTGTATCCATTACCTAAAGAAAGACCAATTGTTACACGTATTATAATACCTTAGGGAAGTGTTAAAATTGTTTTTTATTAACAGCTAGTTAAACTTATTTATTATTATGGAAAAACATGAAGAATAACTCATTTTAAGGTGTCCAATAGAAAGAGACTTTTATTACAATTTAATGACGTAACAGCTCGACGTACGGAAGATATTATGATACGAGTTATAGATAAGAAATAACCCCTTGGTATTAGCAACAGAGAGTTCTCGGATATTTACAGCTTACTCGTCACGACGGCCAAACTATTAAAATTTAATTTACTTCGTTATTAGTTTGAGTGTAGGCCAATTAAAAAGCGGGAACACGATGTCGATACGGTACTGTTACACTACTCTACCTAACAGACCCAATACACTAGTAAAAGAACTAAAACTAATATTTTATTGATTTAATGAAGTTTTAATGACTTTGATTACCAAATTAAGTCCGATTTAGTGATCAAAAATGTCTTACAAAAAAAAGTTTAATATAAGCAATAGTTAAAACAAATCAGTCATTTTGGAATTAATTTAAAACAATGCATGAAATATTCGTCGAAAACTAGGTGCAGTGTTGATAACTTTCGTAAGCGTGTTATGCGAGTCGGCGCGAGTGTGCCGGTGTCTTTACATTCGTACTGACGAACACTGGTTCGGATTGTAAATGTAGAGATTTATGTCGGTTCGGTTGCCGGGTTGGCAGACGTCCCTACATCGCCGTGACAACGCGGTGCCACGGCCGACCTATAATACTCCGCTGTTTTGGCTAAATATGACAGCTGACCGTTACATTCGTGTGTGAACCTCGCTCTGTCAATACTCCACATTATATTGAAATCGAATTATACAGTCGAGATCATGTGGACTACAGTAATATTGGATTACATATGATATTTGTGGAATTATTTAGCTTATTCCATTTTATCTCTTTCCAAATCTAAAAGTTAATATAATACTAAATGCACAGTAATTAGGTATATATATACAACATAGTATTTCTACTTCATTAATTTGTTTGGTTTTATAAAAGGAATTGGTTTGCATCAGTTGTACCACATTAATTTACTTCATACCTATATTTTTTCGTTGACATAAATTATGTAAGAAATAAAATTAATTTATTTTACACATATCTCAAATATAATCGGTTTTCAATAAATCTGTCTCGAATAATGAACGTACCGTCTTCTTGATTTACAACTTAAATAAAACTGACTAAACGATAACTGTAAATCCAGTACAATCTATAGAACACAGTTTTAAATATATAGCGGCAACCTTGTGTGTTTAAAAATAAAATAGTTAAAATGTTCGCAGGGGACGGATAGATATAAAACGGAAAGATATAATACATAGTGGTAATGCCGATTCACGTATCGATGTGTTACGGGTGTATACTGTGTGAATGGATATTATATCTTCAAGGTGAGAACAGCATGTAAAATATAAAACGGATACGTTCTTACACCAAAATATATGGATATTATTTCAAGTAACATTTGCAATTTTATGACTTTCCAGAATATATCAGTAGTACAGTTTCAGAATATGGACCTTAAATAAATGTAATTTTGTGTTTGGTAAGTTCCGAAGTACTTTAAGGTTTGGGAAATAAACTAAACTTCTTAATTTATGTATTACTTTTATTTCGATGTGTAGTGTTCGGGTACATCAATAGGTATGTAACGAAACTTCTGATAAATTGTGTTAAAAATAGGATTTCTAAATATCTCATAGATAAAACAAACATTCAAAATGGTCAGTTATCTTTCATTTACAATCAACATCACTAAATAAATCATACACCTGTAAAATATATCAACATTTTTGGCACTGAGAACTACCAAACATTATTATGCCACGCAAAACTAATGTCACTGATCTACCTAACATATATTATTATATCAAACCTGACGTGTTATAACAGGTAATAATTATTGTCAACTATGTTTTATAGACGCCAATTAATCAACTACTTTTCATCCTTTTAGGTGACATGTTTTCATTCGAATAACATCAATTTATTGCTGTTTATGGCTACTAAAAATCACTATTTTACTTGTTTATCTTAAAAGCAATGTAAACATCGCTTTTTATGTTATTTCTTCAAAGCTGTGACCTTACGTGAACCCGTCTTTTGTTTTTAAAATAAAAGTTAATTTGAAAAAGTTAACAATTGTTTCATTATACAAGATTTAGTGAGGTGACACGACACGAGCATCCAAATAATATTGGCAGTGTAACAATTGGTGTGCGGGCAGGCGCAGGCGCAGACACGGGTGTGCGTTGCGGTGGTTGTCGGGTGCCCTACATCCAACATGTTTCGGGCGTGTACGCTGGTAGTGCATGCATCCGTCTCTGTTTACATCATCGTAACCGCGCAGCACAGATCATTTTATCGATTGCTATATACTTTTACATTTATGTGCCGTAAGCGTACCGCATCTGGCGTGTGTGCCTGCCCTATTTATAAAGTGCGGTTAGGTTAGATCCGATACGAGGTACGATACGACACAGAAGCTTCAACGAAAGCTATGACAAATCTAGATATCTACGCATGAATTATATTATGTGTGTATGTACATATACATATGTGTCTGCAATGCAATTTATTTTTATCGATGAATTGCAACGAGTCAATGATCTCGCGTCAAATGTAAATTCTGAGCAAATTACCTATTAGTATCGACGTGCACAGAATTCCCAATGAACCTGTGTGTGGACACCAGTTAGTGTGAGAGAAGTACAGATTATGTGTCTCGTTACATCGTACTGCTCGTTGCTACTCAAATAATATTATGCCTGTTATTTATTACGTCAAGCTTCTGGGTTATAATTGGTCTCAAGTGCCGTTCACTGGGCTTAGTGATATTATAGAAGATGAGACGAGTGTCTGCTGTTAGTCTGGGACAGTTGCGACCATTTGGCACGATTCCTTTGGAACATCGTGTTTTTGTTACACTTTATAACCATATAACATTTAAAGTGAGTCGTTGAATCCTCGAAATCTGAAACTAATTACATTCTTTGAACGATCACGTGTCAACGATTAATTTTAATTTGGAAAACAAGTTGACTCGGACGGTTTGGGTACGGACATATTTTCTTTCGACTTTGATTTTGATAACGAGATCGCATCGATCTCCACCTCACATTGAGCGGTGAATCGGTCACCGACCACAGCTTACACTTATATTTGAAAAGGAATGTTTGAGGCTAAAGTTATGATGTTATAACAAGCTATTTTAATTTGTGTCGACCTTAATATGTTATAGCTAATTTTAAACAGAAGTACATTATTTATTTAGCTGCGGTAATCAGTAATATCTTGAGTTTGTGCTATCAACTGATGAGTTATTATTTTGGCAGCGTTTGATTGCGGATGCGTTTTGTCTCCACTATCCGTCTATTGAACTAACAGGTTAAGTATTTATAGTGAGCGATAGTCATCTCTTTAGTTCATCTAATTGGGTCGATGACTCGTTATAGCCTTTCCATCTAAACATTCTTTTCTTGAATATGCCATTATACATGTTTATGAAACTGAAAAATATAAAAAGAAGCAGTTAACGGTATATGGAACGGAAAATAGTAAAACTGAAAAGCGGCATCGACCGTTTATTGTAATTGTCGTAATAATTAACATCTATATCGTAGTAGTCTAGATTCCAATTTCAACGCTCTGTCATTGACCGACCCAAATATTTGTAGAGGGTAACACTGAGTGACGTATGCGTTAGTGAATGACATAGCGCCGTGTTATTTTGGAATTGAGCGAGAAAAATTTCATCTCGAGGTCACGTTGGCGATTTTAAGATTCATAGATACTGCGAGATTACGTCATTGCAAAGCGGGCGCACATATTTTTATCAAGTGTTTGAAATGTACTTACTGTGTAAGTAATGGCTTTTTAAATACAGTCACATTCAGTTAAGAACGAAACAGGTAAGACAGCACATATTATTTTCCATTGGCACTTATCATTATTGAAATTAACTAAATAAACGACTGCATTATTCAGTAATATAATTTAAATGAAGAACATTAAAAAATACCATTTGTAACCAGTTCTGTTTTAGCGCTAGACCATTATCTCTTTATCTTTTCTAAATTAACTGCAGCGAATGAGAAAAATAATACGAAAATTATAAGTTTTGAACAAGCAAACCGAATATTCCATTGAGTTTAGAGCCGTATTCATAGAATAACCGGATGTTATCATTAGCGTTAAGGCACTGGTCTTGGCACGAAAGGCGGTAAAAATAAGACATATTAGCAAGGGGCTACATATTTACGAAGAAAATAATAAAACACGCATTTTAATAGATTGCTGCCTTTAATTTAACTGCAAAACTATAGTTTAAAAAAACTGTCTAAGCCTCGTGTTTGATTAAACATGCTAATTTTATTGATAGAAGCATAAAATACAGTTATGCGAATATTAAAAACAGGTAAATAAAAGTTTGTTCTATAGTTTTTAGACTTTTTAGGTCGAAAAGTATAATATAGGTAGATTATTTTTATATGAGTAGTTTGTGTCAATACTTAACTCAGGTTAATTAACTCGTTAGCCTAATTATAAGTAAACACGCCCAAATTATACTAGATAGAAGGTAAGTATAAACACTTGTTTATTTATTTTTAAAACATTTAACAAACTAACATTTAAAAAACATTTAATAAACTTTTTATTGAGTCGAAGTGATTAACGGAAATATATTTACAAGCTGAGCTTCCCGGTTTCACACGTAATAATAATGACCTTCCTCAAATAAAAGGATTATCTAATGCAAAAAGAATTTTCTAATCGGATTAATGAGTTTAACGCGGTCATGTCTCTTTATTATATAGGTATTAGGTACTATACGTACAGCTTTCTCGGATTTATATGTATGGTCTCTTTGGTGAGGATAACCACAGAAACGATTGAACTAATATAACCTCGGTTTTAGATACGTTTAACTTCAAAATCAACGTAGGAAAGTATTGACGCAGATTCATCATCATCAGTCACCTCTACGTCTATGTCAGAAAGCAGTTTGTGGTCACCATAAGTGACAAATGTCATTATCACAGTGACTAAACTGCAGATTATCAAGAACTAATATCATCAGTGAGAGGCCTTTGTTCTACACTTGGATTTTACTTGCCGATACTTTTTTTGCCGCCAGATACATATTACCTACTCAGATAAGTTATGTCAAGCGCTCATAACCCAAGTAACGATATATCTGTAAGCAACCTCGAACAAGGCCATTAAATTAATGGGTGGCCATTAGAGGCATTTAATAATAGTGTAATACGTTTGCGTGCTTACGGGGGGCTCGTTAAGTAATCGGTCTGTTATTGTTACGTAGATACAATCGTCAAGTTCAAATGTCTCGAGGCGACTCTAAACTCCGATACCTTACAAAAGCCCTCACAGAAAGACACGACAAAAAAATTGACGGTTTAAATTTTAGTTCATTTACATTTATGATATTAACTAAATTAAAGGCATTAAACTAAATACGAGGTCGTACTATCCCGTTGGATTGTATGAATAAAAATAATTTGTTTGTCCTAATTCAGGTCTCACCGTTTCCAAATTATAGGACTTCATTGGAAATGTATTTCATATTCATATTTTTATCCCGAAATTCCCACAGATTCGTGATTTTACTCTTTCACGGGGCACGGCTGTAATATTTTTTTAAAAAATGTGACTGCAAATGGTTAAACTCCCCTGATAAAACCTGAACCTATGAATTCAATATATCGTGTTACAATGCACGCGTCCGTAGGCCGATACTACCCGTATCGCGTTCCTATGCATCTCACTCGGTGATGTAACTACGTAAGCAAACCGACCCAAAGCACTGATAGGCTATTCCGTATCCAACCTAATATGTGAATAATGCGAGAGGAAAGGAGGTTCTGTGTGTCTATTGTTTTGTTACCCTTCACGGCTAAATTACTGAACCAATAATAGTTTATTATGTTTATCAATTATAATAAATTAATATTATTGTGTGTATCGCTTTAGAACGTATGTACGTTTTCAACCCTTTTTCAGAGGAACGTAATTGTCAGCAAACCAACAAAAAAAATTTATAGAATCTACGCAACAGTTACAATTCGTTTATTTTATTTTTTTTACATTCGTTTTAAAGTTAAGACTCCAGGAAAAATTATAAATAAAGGTCAATGAAGATAATAAGATACAACAACGGCCATAAAAACATCCATATATTCATGATTTCTCAAAGTGCCAGACGAATTGATGCAATTGTAATGGATGAAACTCAAAGTGCACTCTCGACGTAAAGTTGCGCAAGTAACACTGTGTATTAGGGCTTAGACTACCACTAATATTGTATTAGGCAGGTAAACACATTAAATTCTCGTTATAATACAGATTTTAAAACTCTGACACCATCGCAGATAATTGTTACATTTTAAAAACTAATTACCAAACGTGCGTGCGAGCCAATAAACATGGAAACAGTAAATCTCAGTTTCAATTTTCAACGTAAAATTTTAAACCTACACCATGATACGACACTTTCATTGACGTATATCTTGGAAACGATATGTTTACGAAATGGTACGGTTACTTTGCTTCTGAGAATGTTAATTTTTACTTCTTGTGATTAGTTACTTGATTGCTCAATGCAAAAGTTTGTTCATGTATACAACAATCCTCTTCATAAACCAATCAGACAAAATGTTGAAATGTTTATATTTAGAAACAAAATATATTGAACGAGGGAGTGACAGGAGTCCTAAGCTCGCATCAAGTGGGGTCATATTAATTGCATCTATTAAGCTTCGTTAATAATATCCTGTAGAGACCGATCGCACAATAAATCTACGTTAACGTCTTTGAGATCATGTCTACTTTTCTGTTCTCTAGAGAATTAAGTAGTTCAGAATATTCAGATTTTACTAGACAAATGTTCCGAAAACTATTGATTACTGATAACGATTGCTAAATATATTCCTGAATAAAACTATACGAGTGTATTCGCATTTCGCTATACACTGCGCGTTGTTTTACCCGCCTAAGCCAACATGATTCCTCTATGCCGGCAATGGTTTATTTCAGTAGGAACATATACGACAGTGTCAGAATCTAATTCGGTCCGGGTGACGTTGGCTTCAAAGCTGAAACAATCGCAAGTTATTCCGAGTGCTAACTACAGGCGCACGTGATACACAGCCGCATTTTGATCTAACGATTCGCGGAAGTTCTATTTTATTTTATTATATCTTATAAGTTCAATACTGGATGTTGCTAGAATTTAAATTGATATTATACAAATGTTTCGTCAATATTAGAAGATATATAGGAGAGTTAAAGATGGTTCGTACTCTCCAATTTGAGTTGGAGAGGACAGGAGAGTTGAGTGAAAATTAACTAAACAAAAATCTATATTCAAATTAAAGGCAAGAATTGTATGGTTTTCCGTCCAAATTCAGAATAGTTTATATTAAAGATCTAGCAAAACACTATACTATAGTAGCTTTAACATTTACTAGCTTGGTCTCGCGGTTTTATCCGCATCATTCCCATTTAAAATACTAAATAAATTTTGGGATATAAAATATTGTATGTAATTTAAATTAATCAAAAGATATTCACGGTTATAAGGAACATCTTTATGTAATTTTGTCCATATAGGTCCAACATTATAGACAAATACTCATACTCTACATGATGTTTTGGCTTCTTTTGCTCTAAGAGGCCCCTTATTTTAGTTTTCAATATGTATAATGTTCAGACATTGGCCGGTTAGAATTTTATTATAATATGTATAGAAACTTAATATAAACATGGTAACTCCAGACGGCAGACACATGCATACATTATAATATGTTAGACTATGTTACAATGCCTCAGTTTATTTTTTCAACTAGTAGCTCCCCGCGGTTTCACCCGCGTAGTTCCCGTTCCCGTGGGATTACGGAGATAAAATATAGCCTATGTCACGCACTGATAAATTAGCTTTCCATTAGTGAAAGAATTTTTGAAATCGGTCCAGTAGTTTCGGAGCCTATTCATTACAAACAAACAAACAAATCTTTCCTCTTTATAATATTAGTATAGATAAAGCATTGTAGGCTAGGTGCATACACACTGCTGTTACTTTATGTGGAGCAATGTTTTTGAGGGTTCGATATCTTAAACCCAAATGTTAATTTGTGTACTGTGTTAGAAGAATTCTGTTAGAAACATAGTTCAACTTTTGTCAAGAGAATTTGACCTTGTGGGCTGAAAACCCACTATTACAGCAGCAATAATTTCCCTGAGTAACTCGCAACTTTACCACTCCATCATCTTCATACAGAACAGAGCCCTAACTAGGTTTAGTAGCCTAACAGAAACAACATTACACACTTGACCAGACCGAGTTAAACATTAGTGGTTCTAACAATTATTTATCTTGCACGGGCATTGAACCATTATTTGTTATAATTACCACATAACCACTCTGCCATTTAGTTTGCAAATAAGCTGCCTGAAATGTTACGGTTTAAACTACTGTTCTAAACCTTGCAGACATTTATTAATCACTAATTTATTAAAATAAAATATATTTTCTAGTACTTGTAAAAGAAAAATATGACATAATACTCTGAAATTTCATTTATCACATTATTGTCCAAAAATCAGTCTTCTTCAAATATTCTAGTATGATATGAATCACCAGCCGAGTCATACAAAATGTTTAACTGTCACATTCCTTTGTATTATTAGCTAATATATTTACTAACAGTACTATTAATAAAAATGTTACTAGTATAATAATTCTTTAAAAGGGAACAAGTCTTAAAGGTGGTGAAGAAAATTTATCAATAAATGAAACCTCCGGAAGTGCTATCAATATTCATGGAAGTACATACTTTACAAAAAACTTAATGACCAAATTAAAGTTATTTCTCAAAAATAACATTTTCAGCATTTCTTTCTTATTATCATTGCTCTTCTGTAAGGAGCTTATGTTGTACAACAGGCAAAGAAAGATGTTTGTTCAATCAAACAATTTTGAGGAATATGGTAGGTAATAATACATATATGGACATAAAGTTGTTTTTGATGGGAAATTAACGATACCCCAAAAGGTTAAGTTAATGTTTTCCAATTTCAAATTGAAATATCAAATAACGTAATTTTTGTGTTTTAATGCTATGATTTAACATTACTTCGTAGTTATTTTATCATAAGTGTAAAAAAATCTTGATATGTAGAGTATATAGAGTGGTTTATTTCACCAATATTTTCTACAATTTATTTCAGTACAAGCTTGAATTTAATAAAAATAGCGGCAAAAACTTTTGAAACAGGTAGTAGTTTCAATCACTGCCTAGGTTATAAACATGAAACAACTTAATATGAATTTTAATTTACTAAATAAATAAATTTTAAAGAATATCTTTTCATATTTTAATTGATTCCATGTTAGATGAATGTTCATCATTGATGCTATGCAAGATTCAAAATAAGATTGACTTAGTAGCAAATACAATCATTGGTATTCCAATGATGCTTTGCCCAATAATAGAAATTTAATGAGTTTTTGTCATATCATACCAACAAAATTGTGCACTCATAATGGCAACATTATGGCAATCCATCGAGAAAATTTATTACTCGTGTTCTCAATACTAAAATAATTCATAGCTTTTTTTAAGTAGAGGCTTATGTTTGAGGTAAATTCACAATGTATTGAGCTTCCATAGACGGTTTGAAATGAGTTATTATGATAATAATAATAAAGAATAGCAATATGTCATGTAAACCTATTATAGTTGTTACTTTAGGCATAGTTTTTGGGTTTGAACAAAAAACATTGGCACATTGAAGACTCTACTTGGCTCATGTTGGACATGTTTTAGTTAACACCAAGGACATGGCAGTGTGTGTGTGTGTGGTGTACTGACCTGGTGCAGGGCGGTGAGTCCGTCGACGTTGGCGGTGTTGATGTCGGCGCCCATCTTCAGCAGCCGCTGCACCTCCTCCTTGTCGCCCGCGGTGCATGCCGCCAGGAACACGATCCCCGACGAGAACTGGATCCGGGACGCGCTCTTCGGCGTCGGCGACTGCTTGTTTGTGTCCGATTCTTCCCATCGCTTCAACTGCTCGGCTCTTTTGAACAGAGCCGAGGACGACCTATTATCCGTCATTTTAACTGTCCACTGACGACTTGGCACTCAATATGGAAGGACCCCGCACTTTTCCAACCATCCAACATAGATAATGTTTTTATTACAACTACACAAACGCCGAGTCCATAACTTAATTGCCAAAAAAGGAAACATGAAAGAGGAAACGTTCCAGGGAGACTGATACTAAACACTGTTTAGTATCAGTCACAATGTTCGCATGAAACCTGTTTACTAAACAGCTTTCATGAGAATATTGTCCTGTACACTTGTTGATCGCGGACACTACACTAGAACACAGATGCTATATACATGACATAACCAATAAGCTACACATTTAGCGTGGCAGCCATTACAAGAATAAATTTTTACAGCCAATTAAAGTACCTTCATACCTAAATGCAAAGTAAAAAGAAAAACTAGGCAACGAACGAATGAGAATGACGGAAGAAGAATACGTCCAGCGACACCTAGCGGATGTATTAATTTATGGGTTGCCATAACTAAAAATACATCTATCTTGTTTATGACAAAACTCATTTTTTATTTGTAATAGAGAACGTACTTGCTACTTTAATTTTATTTTTATTTTAAAACCTGCGATTTCCGCCGGTAGGCTTCTTCGAAATTTGGTTTTGCTATCTAACACTGAGACATTTTTCTTCAAATCGATTTTACCAGAAGGTAGTTCCTGAGATTAGCGTGTTCAAGCAAACAAACTCTTCAGCTTTATAATATTAGACACAATATTTTCAAACAGATATCATAGCTAACTATCTTCTACTAATTAAAGTAAGAAAATAGGTACCTCTATTAACGTGGACGCAGAAATATTAACTAATGATAATAAACTATAAACACAATAATGATGATGAATATGAAATCTGTAGGTTTTGTAGGTAGTTTTTCCGAAAAAATTACCACAAAACTATAGAGTGTACAGGTTGTTGAATAAAAGGACTTAAGTTCGCTTTTCCTAACTAGGTAGCTAAAACTGTGGCTTTTTGGGGGCAACATTTTTAAATTTTACTTTTAAAAGAAATCCTATTTTATTTCAATTACAAAATAATATTTTAACTATTGCTAGCATATCTGGGCATAAATTAATAAGAACCAGAAAACTGAACCGTTTCGTTTGCCCTAACTAGGTAGCACAAGCTAGCTAACTAGGCTTTGTGGGGGCTCGCAAACTTTTTATAAACTGCCTTGTACGCACGGCAAATATATACTTAAGTTATTTGTTATATAAGAATGCAATGTTTCTTTTTAACCACGGGCTCAAGTTTGATGACCGTTGACCGAGCCAGCGAAGGATTAATAAGAAGGGGTATAATATAATAAACACAATAATAAAATTGGTGATAGACGATAAGGATATAAGCGAATATCTGTAACAGCATACCTGCGCTAATCAATTCACTTGTACCTTGTACTAGCTGTCCCCGCGGTTCTATCCGCATAGTTTCCGATCCCATGGAAATTTCTAGGATATATCCTTCTCCGGACCATAAGCTACCCCTGTACCTTTCGTGTGAAACGTTTCAGTCGTTCACTCGTGATGTCGTGATGCACTGATCAAGTTAAATAGGGATTCATTTTTATAAATAGAGATTATTTGTATAACTGGCGTTTTATAGTACCTATTACTTTAATATTAAGATTTGTTAGCTATAAGTTTTCCCAAATATGAATTAAATAAATAAATAAGTATATTTTAACAGAATCATCTGGATGATAATGGCCTATCTGGCGGACCCTTAACCGTCTCCGTACCGGTGTGGGTCGTTGCAGGTCTAACTTGGTGAAATGGAGTTATTCCAGTGAGTCTTACTGCGACTGTGGTGCTCCAAAGCAGGATATGACCTACTTACTGTCGTGCCCGTTGTGTCCTTCCACCTGCACACTAGAAGACCTGATGGATGCAAATGGCGCTGGTGTGGAAGTAGCTGAATTTTGGTCCGGGAAAATCTAAGCTAGTATTATTTATTTTTTATTTTCTTTATTTTGTGGCCATTGACACGATAGAAGAAGAACAGAATCATAATTATCGCAACTAAATGAAATTGTTATTATTATACGAGTCAACCGCGACTGTATGCCATTACTGAGTTTCCTTTAAGAGTTTAGAAGAACTACAAATTCCATTACATCATACTATTATATGAATAACATAGTTTTTTTAAATCTATACTTTTTCCCTTTCGTAGGTACTTACATATTAACATGTTAAAAGATGAAAAAGATTTTTGAAGGATTATTTTTTAAGTTTAGGAGGAGGAGGTGGTCTGCCTGAAGAAGAACATACATCATAATATAAGTAAAAGCTGTATTTGTTTTTTAAATAATAATTATATACACGATATTAACTGTATGCATAATTTAGATAACAAGTTAGCTTTTCAAAGTAATAGACAAAATAATCAACAAAAACTTTTTGTGTTATGGCAATAATATAATCAGCCAATCACAGTCAAGTATTTTATTATTAACATATTTTCCTATTGGTGTAAAGTTCCATGTGTCATCAAATTTATGAGGACTATGCGCACAACGAAAGCATACTGGTTATTGCAGGCACACACTATCGCCATCTGGTGTGAAGAAAGCCGGCCTGTTTGAAATTGCAGTCAGTTTCGTGCGGGAAATCAGGCAGAGTATATTTCTAATTCAAGATGGCCATGTGTCATAATGGTATCTTGAATTGTTGTCGTTAAAAACTTTGTTTATTTTGTGTGAGAAAAGTGATATTTTCACAATGGCTGACTTTTGTGTTGATGTATCTAAACTGCCTGAAGATGTCCGAGACAAACTCGCTGAGCTGGATTTGGAGTTATCCGAAGGTAAGTGAAGTGCTAAGTTTGCGTTTTTTGTAGATCGATAAATTGTTTGATTTTGATTTTTTTTTAATTAGCTAACATTTTTTTTATTTGTTCTGTATGTGTTTACCTTATTGTTTATTTAAGTTTTATTTTATATTGCCAAAAATCGTAATGTTGTTGCACTACAGCTGATAAAATAGTTTTGTAGAAATAGTTTTAGCAGTGTAACTAGTAAGCAATCATTGATAAAATGTGTACCAGTGAGGAGTAACAATATTATGCGCTATGGTCACGCTCGACTCGTCGCTGTCCCGTCGCGTGTTGTACTCCGCAGCCCGCATCGTAATCAACTTGCGACAATTCTTAGAAAAAATCTTAACTCCGTTCAAACTTCTCAGTCTCTTCAGCCAACACAATCATTCTACAAAATACAATATCTAATCTAACTATTCACAAAACAAAACATTCGTAAGACTGTTTCCATGTTCAAAATCACAGAAATGAGCAGTTGGATCTCTCAGTAAACAAAATATTTGTACTAGTGACTCATTGCCCATTTCTTGAATAACCTGTATTATTTCGCACTTAACGAGAAAATTGACGCTTAATTTTGTAATAAAAACCATCTTAAACATAAATAGGATTGTCTTTATCTAACACTTTAATATTTATTATTTTTAAAGTCTAAACTTATCCAATAAGCATCTAAGTTTAAACTGTGCTTCACACACAATAAACCTATCATCAAGTTAGCCTTAGCTCTTGTCTACTAAATTCTATTCCCTGTCAGCTTAAATTGGGTTTCCTAGCATCTAGCTACACCATGGCATAAGGGAGATATTGTTTACTTGGATAGGTAAATATAACATTTTAAGTTTTAAATGTGTCATACTTTAGATAAAATCTAATCTCCCAACACACTTCAAAAATATCTCAAGTTTTATGCCTATATCCACACTCACTCTATAATCACAAAATATCTAAACATAATATTAAAACATGAAATAAAGATAAAGAAATATGGTATTAAAATATAACCATCACATGCACAATATAAATTTTCATATGGGTTCTTATTAAATGAATAATAGTTTCAATTAAATCCTGAATAGATTGGTTGTATAGAGAACTAGCTGGGTGACTGGTGAATATGAATGAGGGGTGAACTCGCTGTAGCAAGCGTTACAACATGGGGACTCATCCCCTGTTCATTTAATTCCTTTGTTGTGGTTAGCTGGTGTTTGGTCACCGGCAGCTCAAAGATTTTGTTCACTTCTGTGGCCAGTGGTAAAAAGAAATAAAAAATAGCTGTCCATTTTTCATGTTTTTCTTATCAACTATACCCAATAATAGTTTCGTAATTTTCAGAAATATGTACTATAGAATTCAGATATAGTACAGATAATGTTGTACTCTGGTTTGAAATATCATAATAACACTGAACAGTAAGGTCAGTAAAATGAAACCTTATTAGCCTAAATGTTTAACCTAGAAGACCAATACTAGCCAATACATTAATCAATATTTTGATTGTCAAACAAAATTATTATTAAATTAAAATTTCGAAAACCTCAATCTAAAACTTTATCCCTGAATACACATTTTACATTATGTTCTGTTTGTTGCATTCTTATTTAACCTTATCTTTGTTTATTTCGTTATGTATGAGTGTTATGTGTTGTTATGTAATAATATCGTTTATGTTTATTAACAATAAACATAAACTAATTATGGTATTTAATTGCTATGCGAATGTTTTCATTATTTGTTTGTTTGTTACGTTGTTTGAGATTGCGTATGCGAAATATTTCTGTTTATTATTGCATACCTTATTCTTTGCGTTCTTGTTTTAGTACATTTTTATTTGCAAAGATATTCAAGTAATTAGTAGTAAAGATTTAAAATTTTCATTTAAACTGACATGAAATCAGACCCATATAAAATATCAAATGCCATAGAAACTTTCGCACTAAAGTTTCGTGTATTTAGCTTGAATCATAATTGGTTAATTTCTAAACATAACGTAATCACAATCAATCACTCTATCGTAGATAATAATTAGCGGCGGACCCCTAACTAGATTTATTACCTTTAACTTGTATTACGATAACTACACAGACACTCGTACATAACCGAACCAAATCAAAACTTCATTTAAAATTATCTTCGACATGGCGACAAAATCCTTTAGCTAGTTACCAGCGAATTAACTACATTTTGAGCAATCTACATTTCCCTTTTACCTGTATTTTAAAAGAGATCGGTCTGGGTTTCTTTGTATGCCGGTTCTGTACACGTTCGGGAATGAAATAATTCATAATCATCATCAATCAAAATCTATTACAAACACCCAACTGCAAATCGAAAAGTTCCAGATCCCGATTTATACTTCCTTCCAGAAATCTACATTCGATGTTCCAATATCACTGAAATAACCTAATATAATTACATCATTTTATAACCTTTATTAGTAACTCACTCCCAATTACCTTTACCTGTATCTAGAGTATCTCATAGATGACTCATAGATGCACACGGAATAAGATATCATTTGTGGTTCACACCAATGATTACCACGGATCGAATCCCCAACACTTTTCTCGGCAGTCTTGTATGGTCACCCCAATTTGCCATTACGGCCGTCAATCTGAATAAAAATATTAGTTATTTTCCAGTGACCCAACATCCTGGCAGACACCGAAAATATACCTGCGACGCGTCACCCACTTCAACTCCCCTTCGTATTATCATTTCATGTGCTAGTGTGCGTTTTATAATAGCAACAATGCTTAGTTGTATGGACATTTATACTCGTAGTTATTAGCAATTTAGATAATGAGAAAAATGGCACGATTTTTATCGTAATAGTTGTTTGGAAATTTATTTATACGTGAAAAAGAAAATGTTGTCATTTATAATTAGCTATTGTTACATATTATCAAATTTCAACATATTTTAACCTTTAACTTGTTACCATGACGTAATTCTTGCCACCTTTAACAGTCACTCCCCATTCAGGTACGCATTATCCCACCTGACTCAAATAACAAACCCCTATCCCATGTAAGGCAGGAAGTAAAGTTGTGTAAAATGGACTGTGTTAATATTAATAAACTTTAAGATTGCCGCCCTCTGACGCTTTCTAAATATTCGACATTATTCGTAAACACAACTCACTGAAGTCTCCATTGTTCTGATAATGGTCTAATACATAAAACATTACCCACGAAATAAAGAATTACCGTACGTACGAGTAATACGAACTATCAGTAAAACGATCCTAAAACCGCACTCAACTTCAATAGATAAAAGCTTATTCTGCCTCAGCAAGTGAATCAAAAGAACTGAGTACTTGCACCGCGTTTGTATCTCGAAACAGATGCTGTACCTAATGCATATCGCATCTCTCGGGTAGTCTACATACATACAGACGGACGCATGTAGCTGGAGTAAGGCTTTGTGATGTGCTATACAACTGTCAACAAAAACTACGAGTAGTCATGCACTGTGCACCACACGACGCTACTATCTACCTTCCCGTCATTGCACTAGGGAATGGAAACCTTTCATGTTAATGTCGTAAATTCTAGGGCGACTAATATCAATACTCAATATATTATTGCAATCATATTAATCTAGTTAACAAAATTAACCTAATAACAACAACTTATCATGGAAAGTACTTATATCTATCTTACAAGAAAAGTATTTCTTAGAATAAAAGAAATGCAGTCATTACTTAATCCTTTTATAAAACAAGTTCCTGTTCCCTCCGAGACCCACATCACAAGGAGGCCTTTAAAAACTAGTCCGCCATCTTTGAGAGCCCGTCAAATTGGATTTAGAATGACGTCACTTAACTAACCACATACATTGTCATCCTAGCTAATCATGTATGCAAAACTTCAGCTCAATTGGTCGAGGATAAGAGCTATAAAAGTCTGTTACAATATTTGTCCCACACAATCAATTTGCATATTGACAGGGCGAGTTAAGTAAATGTATGTAAAAATAATTGTTTTGATCACATTTATATTAAATTGGAAATGACTATTCAAAATTATTGGAACATATTGAATAAATATTTATTTCTTAATACATGAAACTCTACTTAAGTATTAAAGGTTATTAGATAATTCTAAACCAAAAAATAAGACAACTGTTGTGTCTTTAAGACTAAACATACAAAATAGTATTGCGCATACGTCATCTATGTTGCGATTGTGCGCCGTTTCAATACAAGTAGCATCTTTAGCACGCACCTAACAGCACACATAATTATGCAAGCCAGTCTGAATCACGCAAATGTCTAACAGCATTTAACTAGACAGTTGGAGACACCAGCTCGCGTAAAATGATGGGCATTCTCGAGTGTAATAGCAACATCATACGTTGGACGTTTCTCGTCCTTTGATATGTCGCTATCAATTAATGTAGCTATGATACTCTGGGTCCAGACACATGTAAATACCTATTTGAAACAAGTTTTTTCTCATACGAGTACTATCTTACAACGGTTTGTAAGTTCCGGTGGATACAGGTAATATAACATGTTTAAATCAATTTACACAGTTATTATTTGATTAAGGTTTTTTAATTATTAGATTGTTTTTATCTTAAACATATTTTTATTTATTGATTTGTTTACATACAGCTGTCACTAATATCCGATCCGTTACATGGGTCGTAAACTCCCTCAATCAATAAGTTATAAAATAATCCTCTTTTCTAATTTGACGGTGATATCTAACAAGAACGTTCAAATAAACAAATACAACTGTTCTCATAATATTAGCACAAATTGTAATAGGCGAATTTAATCCTACAAAGTACGAATATGTTGAGGTTTTAACGTGAATATTTTAAACGCAAGTTATTGATAGCGCATAAGTCATTTATTTTCTGTTTGTATACTGCGGTGTGACGCATCATCTACAAAACCCGTTTGAATCGTGACCGGGTCTGTCTGACTAACCCGACCGATACATGGCCCCATTACCTCACACAAGTAATAATTGTTGCTATCGTGTACTTGCACCGAGAATCCTTACCAACACTTTCTTGATATGTAGGTATAGGATTGATAGCTTTTTCAATACAATATTATGATATTTATTAATTAGCTCTTGCAGATTTTGTTACAATATAGATTTCTTTGCATGTAAAACAATCAATCCTATTAAATGATCTTCAATATAAAATTACTTATAAATGCAATTTAAATCCAGAATAACCTAAATTTTAATATAATTTCTACTACCTGCAACGTTAAAGTGGACACATAAAGTGGGATAGATTGATAAGAGTTTGTTGGTGTTAGAGAGAGAGGTGAGAGCTGAGGATGATGCGTCAGCGGAGGAGTAGGCTGAGTGCGCGGCGTGTCATTGATCCCTCTACAATGTAAGGAACCCACATGTTCCTGGATTTTAGTTTGCATCCACTTCTACGAGATAGATGCTCGACTCGACGTTGAGAACATTTTGCCAAGTTATTTTATTGCTTTCGTATTTGAATGGGAATTTATTGCCTTGCAGGTGTATGAATGAAAGAACGTAAATATCTGTTAACTACCGTTACGTATGGCTTCGTTTGCGTGTTATTCGCGCTTTTTGTTTTGTTTATTTCTTTGATTTATGTGTTGTATTGTTATCTTTTCCAAAAAAATTGTTCGGCGTTTTGCACGTACATCAGTTTCTTTTCCCTAGAACGATGATAATTATCAGTATTATCATCATAATATATGAGTGACGTGCTCAGTACATTATTTTTTCTACGGCATAAATTGTTAAATGAAAACGGTAATAAATATCAAATTTTTTAATTTTGCCAAAAATCTATACTAAAAAATTGGAAATACAGTATTTTTTCAATCTTTAAAATGAATAAAGTTAATTGAAGAACAACACATATCATGTACATATTGACTCATAATGACACAAACACGTATCGTTTTATTATTCGTATCTTATCACAAGAAATAAACTATCAAGAATATATTTGTTGTTGTGCATACTTGAGCAGTGGACGCATTATGCGCACAGCTATGTCGAGATAGCCATAAAAATGAACGTTTGCGCCGTTCGAATCGACCGTCCGTTACATACTAACTAACCATCAATGTTGGGGGTAACACTATTGTGTTTTATAATTAAAGTAAAACGTCGATTAAACTTGTCCATTTAATATGAAATTCAAATAACTTCTTTTGTTACCTTTTTGTAATTAAAAGTCTGACCGAAGCTTAATGTATTTTAGCTTTTATCCCAAAATTTAATATGTAAACAACTTTGGGAACGCGATTTAATCATAATAACGTAGTTGCACATGGGAAATAAGCATAAAATAAAATAATGATTTAACGTAGTTTCTATTTGCTTGTAATCAAATGAAGCCAAAGCGAAGTATTGTATACGAGTAGGTTTAATTCCATGAAAATACTGTGAGATACGTAAATTAAAGAAATATTGAGTGCATTATCCGATAAACTTCTACAAAGGTAAACCTGAGCAACGCGGTCAGCGCCGCTCATATCATAAATAAAATATTATTAAAGTGCCGCATATTGTGTAACTCGTCTTTTGTTTGTTTGAATAATGTGTGAATATTGTCTTTTAACGGGACTTTCAATTACAAAGTCAAAGTTTACTGGGTATGGTTTATTTATTATGTTGATAAAACTTGTGTATGTTGTCGAGTTCTTACTTTTATTTAAATGCACATACGCTTTCTATGTTATAATCTTATTTTGTATCGTCTACCATAATATTATTTTATTTCTCCTTTTCCTCTTAAAGTGCTTCCGGCGCAGGCGCCGCCCGGTCCATATCTTGATGTGGTCAACAATTTTTTAAAACCCTATATGGAGTTTTTAAAATTATATAAACAATGATATTGTACGTTGACGTACCCAGATGGATTCGTCAACGTACACACATTCATATTCTTCATATAAAAGTATTGTCTCTTATGTCTATTTGAAGAGCTTTATTAGCATGGCTTGTACAAGTAAATTATTTACTTCAGAAAACCTTTGTGTTGACTAAGATTTTAACGCAATTGTGTGACTTACTAGATGTCTAGTGTCGCAATCGTAAGGACAGGAAGACGTACAGCGAGCTGTTTTGCGCATGTACAAAATGTTTGTCGTGTGGTATTTATGTTGGACAAGAAAGGCTTAATATGTTACAACCGCCACCTGCATAATTTTGAGGGAATTGCACCTCTAAATAATTTTGATTGACAGTAATTAATTTTTTGGGTCTGTGTGTTATGTCTCAAGCATGCCTAAATAATGTAAGTAATCGCTCGTGTCTCTACTTTTGTAATATTTCATGTGATTTAATTAGTCAAATAAATGTTGTGGACATCTATAATCTACATGTGTATCAGAACTTTCCCTACTATATCCTCTGTAACTTATCAATGCTCAATATACATGTTGTTGATGTTCCTAAAATAAATAAAATAAAATAAAAATAAAATAAAATAAAAATAAAAATTTGATAAAGAGGTTCACTTTTTATTTGCAAGAAGTTCTTGCTCTAAAAAATCTTCACAAATATGATATTTAAAGAATATGGTCCAAGAGTTCTTTCTTCTATCCAATATTATAACTCGATCACAAGTTGTTTGACAATTCTTTGAAATCTCTGCATGCCCAGTTATGTTTTGAGTGTAACATATTCACGCATACGGAAATATGTTACGTACTGTTTACCCTTTTATTTAACAGCGTGTGATGCAACAGTCGACACGGGAACAATCTCAGCGGACAATTTATTTTAAAGTTATTTCATAAAGAGTTTCGCGTCAAATGTTACGCAAAGTTTATGGGTAAATGTTTAGTGAAATGTTTTATTGAATGCTTTTTATCGATGTTTTGTAATAACTGTTGAAAGTCCAGATTTGTGTGCAGTGAAATTACTATTAAAGGATCGTGACTCATTCACTCTCACCAGAATTAGAGTATGCCGATGCCCCACCAGTGGGAACATAATGGTCACTATTATTAGCGGAACATATTCTCAATTTTATAGTCATTCTGTTGCAAGTTGAAATATTTTTAAGGTAACCTAAAAACTAGTGCGCCGAGTGATTTGGCTTGACCATTGACCTCTTTAAGAACGCTGAACTTATTACCAGATTTATATAGTCTTTTGTTCATTAAAAGAAAATAACATTAATGAAACCATGAAACCGTAAAATATTAATTTATTAAAACTCGATACAACTTTATAAAACTTTTCCTATTGTTTTATTTTCCGACGTTGTTACTTTATAACATCTAAGGGAAACAGGTAAATATAATAAAATAAACAAAAAAGAGCAAAAAGAATTCTCGAAAAGTAGGTCAGAAATAATTATCTTTATCTTCGTAAAGTAACCAGTTTACTTGTTGAAATAAAATATAAATTCTTGTTTACATAGGAAGGGGACTGTTGTGGGTCGCTCTCAAACGTAACCTGTTTATTTTGAACCCTTTTTTTGACTTGCCCTCGGCCTTGATACTTTAATATTACGGTACGAATTCAAAGATACATTATGTATGTATGTTGTGAGCAAATTAAACTTGTTTAGGAAACTGGTCACTAGTTGAAGGGTTGCTTGATAAGTTGTTGACAGGCCGATGTGAAATAGTTTTTTGTGTGTTACTAAATAAAAGTTATTGTTCGTTCCATACATTGGACTCTATAATATAGAGCTTACAAAAGTAATAGGTTCTCACAGTATTTTGGCAAAGGCATTGTATTGAAAAATTGTGCTACAATTTTGAATAATAACCATTGACTATTTACTATATCTGCATGGAACAAGTTACACTATGGAATAACTTTTATGTATAATATATTATTCCCTCTAAAAATACACAGGATCCTTGAACGTCGAGATAAAGCAGAGTAAATAAAGGTCTTATAATAGGTTTATCTTTATGTTTTAAGTAAACAATTATTTATAATATAAAATAACAATAGTTTTGCTGTAATTGTGTTGTTTGGGTCATTCAACATGCGTCCGGTGTTCCGGCCCTGTCAATATTGTTATCTGATCCTCGTTATGCCATGTGTTTACGTTTTATCTTTACATGTACAATCAATATGTAATCCGTGCTGTTTTATGTTGTTTTTTTGTTTCGTGTTATCTAACTAAAGTAATATTATAAATGCGAAAATGTGTTTGGAATTTGACTCTATTTCACGTAATATAGAGCAATTGAATACTTTCTGTACTAAGATCGAAGGGCTTGAGTTTAGAAAATAGCAAACAAAGCATAATATACCTACTCGTATAAATCTATTAATATAAAACATACCAAAAGACTATCATTTTATTAGTTTATCACCTTATTGTGTCAGACGATTGATTATGACAACACGTTTAACACCTTGTACAGCTAACACGTTAAATAAGGGCATAAAATATCATGTTACCTTACAAATATTGAGCCACTACGTCTCCAACAATTGTATTTTTGTACATCAAATAATTTCTATATCGTCGTTCGCCCACACTAATCTCTTCTCTATTGTCCGCTTTGCTCTTTTGTCACTTTGTACAATATTATATTAAACACAGTTTGAACGGTACCAACTGGGGTTGTGTTGTGTCGAATCGTTCGAGAAATTGTCTCTTTTAAATGTATTTTATTTATTTTCAAAAGCTTTTCTTCGTTTTCTTCTTTTCCATTAAATATTTTCATTTGATCACACATGTAGTTGTTTGTATTGTTAGATCACTTTATGTGATTTCCAGTTATTTTCCTTTTTTATGTAGTAAAATGTATATAAAAACGTTCGCAGTTTTGTTCGCGATATCGTAATTGCTGTAACAGTACTTATTTTCTTGACTACTCTATTCACTTTAAAATATTTGTTATGCCCTGTTTATTCCTGGTTTGATTTAGTGTTTTGATGTGGTTTGGCTGATTTCGAAAAAAGAAGAATAAAATTCAGATACATAGCTGGTGTGTTGTATTGTATGTAACTTATAAGAAGCTACATAAACTATTTTTAATGTAGGTAATTAGGATATAAGATCCTTCGTGGATGAGATGTCACGTATGTCAAAACTACTTAATAACAGATCGAATAGTAACAAAATGTCCAAAAAATAGGAACTCATATCCACATGTCCCATTGAAACTAACTTTAGTTTCAAATCACGGGCATAACTATAGTACACACAAATGACATACGTCCGCATTTTGAATAATGTGTATAGTGTAAATGCGTTTTATATCCATATACGTAAGTTTTGTTTACATACTTGCCGACGCTTACGGTACCACCTGTCAGTCCAATACCATAATAAAACATTTAGTGGTACCATAATTGAAAAGTAACATAGAAAGTTTTGACATATCGATTTTCTCTTTCATTTCTTTACCTATATAAGATTTTAACTTCCTTAAAGTAAGTTTTTGAAGGAATGTGTTAATAAGTTTACGAAATCCGTTTTAGTAGGTTTATTTCTTATTTGTGAAGTGTATGCGTAAATCAAGTAAATACGAATCAAGTTTAGATTCATCTGAAATCAATCAACATAAATTAAAGTATGGAGTGAAAAACGAATAAAGAAATATCTAACTACCATAAAATTATTATATGAAATGGCAACGAAGTAATATAAACTAAACGTACATGTATAAAAGTGTAATGCAAATAGCGTTGCGCTTGCGCCGATCCCCCATCCCGTTTTGTGTCAATGGGTTAATGTTCAATTAGTTTGGGAGTGGCGTGACAACACACTGCACCAGTCTTCTATCATAGAACTGCGACATTACATCATATGATACAATTTAGTACCGAGTGCGTTCACCTCTTTGTCTTAGTAATAATATCATGGTTTCATATCGAATTAGTATTTTAAAGTAATCTAGTTTTAAATGCTTTTGTTATAAATCATCTGTCCTTGTCTGTTACTTAGAACGGCTGGTTCTTAGTTGAATTGAAACAGATAAAATGTGTTATTGTATTACGTATCGTAATTTACTAAATATCACATCAAAATTTATAGTAATTGTCGCCAAGCGCCACGATAACGCGAATTAAGTTAACTAAACATCTATATACACTACATAGTATATTCAAATTGTTAAGAGCCCTTTATTTACCCTGCACGGTATTATACGCCGATAGTTTACTCGTAGATCAGTTAGGCGATGCTGAGTTATGCGTAAACACGCCTGGTTGTCTTAGTATACTTTCTGCCTAACTATGTTATATGTATTTAGAAAGAGGGGTATATTATGTACTATGTTTTCCTTTGTCATCTGTAGAGTACATACGAGTGCGTCCTTGTTCGTATGCGCTATAATGCTTTGCCTCATTTAGAAGAGCGAAGTTTGATAAAAAGTTAAATCAGACATCTTGTGAATGTTTTTAAACATTTTTTCTACCTCCATACACTTTACATATTGATAGACCAGTGTCCCTTAATGTATACACCTGTCATCGTCAATTAAAAGGATTCCTTACGAAGGGTTGCACACTGTAACGTTACACCGTACGTATCGTTACACTACTAGTATCGTTCATTAACCAAGAAATTAACAAGAAATGCAATTTGTTTCGTTTTACTTACATTTACCGGGCTCGCTAACCTTTTACAAATTTAATATCTCATCGCTCAAGACGCGCACCTTGTTATTTGTACTGAGAATAATTTATAAAGTATTAGATGATTGTTTTATAAAACGTCTCCAACTTTTGTTTGCTTAGAAGCGCTCTTACTGTTTTAGGTGCTCTTTACGGAATGTAATAATCTAGACTCTCTATTTTGTGTTTTATGTTTTAAAATCATTTGTATACTTAGTTATGTAAAATAAGTTGTGTTTATCATAATCATAAATTTATTATATTTCTGTTGTCTCGTATTATGTAGTCATTTGTATATCCCTTTTTATCATCATATTATGTGTCATGCTCCGAATTTTATCCATTTACATTTAGGTTACAGAAAATACATACACTAACTCCCCATTTAAGATTCATCCTATCGTATGCGTACTATCGTTGGACACATACAAATAGCAGTTCAACTAACAACGACCGATGAAACCGACACCATCTTGCACCCAAGGTCATGTGGTAACCGCACGATCGAAGCATCTCAGTGTCTTCGTAGTGCAACGGAAATGGTACAAAACCACCTGTTACTAAATTCATCAAAATAAAGTAAATTAAAACAAATTTTAAATTCCTAATATCACAAATTCATAACTCTTTGTTCCGAAAAGCCTCTCCTCAAACATTGTTGTGGAACAACATAGGTAAGTTTTTTGTTCCTGACAAAGTTCTAGCCTCAAAGGAAATTTGTTTGCACAAAAAAACCGACTCTCAGCGATTTTATATTTTTCAATGCACCCGCGTCTCTCTGTAAACATTGGAGAGGCGCGTTCAGTGACGCATAAACTGATTATTGCTGGAGTCTATGTAACTTCATCATGTACTTACTTTTGAGTTTACATATTGTTATAAAATCAGGAAAGTTTTCTGATATAATTTTAATTTGAAAACGATGTATTTTTTTTCATTGTAAAAAAATTAAATCAATGTGGTCCATTTTAAGTAATTTGTGATTATGTACCATTTGATCCACGTTAATAGCTCCTCGTAGATCCTGTGGATCGCGATAGTAAATAGACTAATTTCCTCTCCTGCCTCAAGGATACCCGGCACCGAGACCGACCCACCGCGCGGTTGTGCCCACCCCACCTAGACATACATACCTAGTGTAGTCAGTATGTTTGAATGTACTGAGCTCCCTAGTTCCGCACATCTTTAACTTAATTGTATCATATACTATATAACTAATATTGACGTTATACCTATACCTAAAAGTACTTCTCAAATCCCCAAAAACCCAGGGATCAATTATACTTTTAATTGCTTTTCATTCCCCTAACAGTTACGTCTCAAATGTTGTTTATTTCAAATGCCCTTGTAAACAAAATTATTTCGTCATCATTTTAACCAATTAACTAAGTTCATGCAGGACTTCTACTAAATAAATGTCTGAGAGTTCGATCTTGCCTGAGGAAAGTATTTCTTAATGTATCTTGTTGTTTCTGATTTGTGTAGCTAAGGTTATATGTAAAACCTTTGATTGTAATTTTCTATCATAGCCCTTCGTTGATAGAGCTACGGTATCACGGGATAGTTGTCAAAAAGTTACTTTTAAAAATTCTTAACACAAACAATAGTCATACAAAAACTATGCGTTTAAGTACAAAAAATATTTATCTGTCTCGATATCCACATAGATTAGAATACACTTACCGAAGCCGTTTCCTGTGCCCGGCGCACACGATAGCTCCGACAGTCGTTGCCGATGCGATGTTATGATAAATATCTGCGGCGGAACGTTTCGCGATCTTACCAGTTTTAGTTGTATTATTTGCAGATTACGTAAACATTATGAAGAATTTTCAGATAGACAAGCTTAGGTCCGTGTTTACAATATTGTATGTATAATTAATTAAGCTTTAAATAAATACCTAGTAGATTTTATTTTAGGATGAGTTGATGTTTCATTTTAACATTTTTAACTAGCAGAGTTCCGCGGTTTCCCACGTCTTTAAAAATTGCGTGGGAATTTCTGGGTGTTTAATATTTTATATTAGGCTAAATAAGTATTTATATTTGTGTCAAATAACGTTGATGCCAAAAGCGTGACCAATTTCCGCAAACATATTATGTATGCAGAATGTATGTATATGTATGTAGGTACAAGTGTCATGTATAAGTTGTATTAGCCGTGTGTTTACTAACTATAATGAGTCATTATAAAAATTTGAATTAAAGCGTAATTGATTGGATTTGTAGGTATTCGTATTACAAAACAATGTCTGTTACAGATAAATGTTACTAATTATTTTTAATTATGACAAAAAATGCGATAACGTGTAAATCTATACGTGTGTCGGAGATAACGTGATGTCTGTTTTTTTTTTTGTAAACAAAACACTTTTACAAATGCTTTAGTAATGACTACAATATGTGATTGATACTGAGTTTTGTTTCATATTGTTTCATAATCTTTGTAATAACATATTTCATCACGAATATCTTATATTCTGAATTGAGCAATGATATAAGGTTTCCCAATGTTACCCTTAGGGAAATTGTGTTAAGACATATACATATACACTCATCTAATCTAATGGCACTCAAGGGATAATAAAGCTTTTAGAATAGGCTCAGTCAGTAGTTCTAGGGATTACGTCCTACAAACTAGGATTATTAATATTGTAAACGTGAAAGTAACGTCAAACATATTTGTTATCCTTTCACTACTTAGCTTACCAATTTTCATTATATTTGTAATGTATTCATTTAATATTATCTTGTACTTATATTTTGTTATTATAGCGATATAAATAAAAATAAAACAATGTGAGAAACATATTTGATACCTGTATAACCTTTTCAATTGAAACTGTAACAATACATACGTTGACCTGAAAATTAAAGAATTCGGCAGTCCATTCATCTTACACATCATTAATTCATTACAAATATATTTGACTTCTTTTTGCAGTCAATTATTGAAAGTTATTCAAATAAAATACATGAATACAGGAACGTAGTATAATTTTTTAGTTTTACATATGTTTAGTTTTTTTTCTTTGCCAATTGTAAATTCCAAGGAAAATTGTATGTATATTTATTCCGCTTTTTATACCGTTTATTTTGCCGTGGGAATTTTGGGATAGAAAATCTTACGTGCCATTTCTGATTATAAGCCACGTCTATAGCCGTAAAAAAATTAGGTACACCTAATTTCTTCAAAATCGATCCATCAAGTTTTTTGAAGCGTGTGCAAACAAACAGACTGTCGAAAATTCTGAAATCCATTGAAATAAAACACTTAAACGGATTTTTGTCGTGGTTATATTTTGTTTTACATTTTCTGACGTTTCGGATTCTTTACAGAACCCGTGATCACAGAAGACTCACTCTGTCTCTCAGTGTTTTATTTCAATGTGTAGTGTTCGTGTAAATCAAAGATATCAATATATTTCTGAAATCCATTTTTTTTTATTCAGTTACTCAAAAAACAGCATATTAGTTTTTCTTTAATATCTACATATAATGTACAGAAATCAACCTTTCATTTTTTTTTAAATAATTTTATAATGTTTATAATAATTATAGCAATAACAAACTTGTCATTGTCAAAAACACTTTAATACCGCCACTCACTATACAATGTTATTTATTAGAGTGACCCACTTTGTTCGTTGAGATAACAGGGACCATTTCTAAGTGTAGTCAGTTAGGTATTAGTTGTAGTATCAATCAGCCTCCTTATCTCAATTGACCGCTTCCCTTTCGTAGTGGTTGTAACACTTATTTGTAACTAGGTGCATTCGGTATCATGTTTCATATGTGTTTATTTACTTATACATATTACGATTGTAAAGAAATAAGAATTTGAGGTTTAATCACCTCTAAAAATGTTTTTCTTATTAGTAGGATATTGTACCTAACTTTAAATCTGGATGTCTAGACATTATTTACAAAATATTAAAATTAATATCCAAATAAATGTACGTCTAGGTATGTTTCGCCCACGTCATGTTTCTGCGAATTGCGAGGGAGTTTAAGAGAATTTACAAGTACCTATTCTGTATCCTTTCATGAAAGAGTAGTTAATAAAAATATCTTTATAATTTAATAAAACCCTGAATTCAATAATAATAAAATAATGTTTTTAAGTTTTCTGAATATCTAATTTTATCTGCACGTAGACGTATTTTAATATCTGGGGGCACGGCAGTGCCCCCCGCCAAGTCGAGCGCGAAGCAAACACTGCCGTACCATCCTTTACAGGAACCCTTTCGCCGCATTTTCAGGCCCCTATTTGACAACCTCCGGATGAGCCCAGAACGCTGAAATTTTCGTCATCCAGTAAGCTATACAATCACATACTTAAAATAAAATTTCAAGTCTGTAGGTCATTTAGTTCCGAAGTTAAGCGAATGCAAAGTTTCGTATTTAAGACACTCACTCACTCACTCACTCACTCACTCACTCACTCACTCATGATCATCAAAATAGAACTAGTTCTTCCCATAAACCTAGAGAGCTGAAATTTGGTACAGAGTTAGGGTTTAATGATCACATAAAGGGAAAACTATAAAAACTAGGATAATCGAACGGGAACGGGAATTATACAGGAACGGGAACGGGAATTGTGACTCAAGAACGGCTGAACTGATTTGGCTGGAAATTGGTGGGGAGGTAGCTTAGAACCAGGAAAAGGACAAAGAATAACTTTAATCCCGAAATTCCCACGGGATTGGGAACGGGAATTTAAAAATCAAGAACGGCTGAATTGATTTGGCTGAAAATTGGTGAGGTGGTAGCTTAGAACCAGGAAAAGGACGTAGGATACCTTTAATCCCGAAATTCCCACGGGATTGGGAACGGGAATTTATAACTCAAGAACGGCTCAACTGATTGGGCTGAAAATTGGTGAGGTGGAAGCTTAGAACCAGGAAAAGGACGTAGGATACCTTTAATCTCGAAATTCCCACGGGATTGGGAACGGGAATTTATAACTCAAGAGCGGCTCAACTGATTTGGCTGAAAATTGGTGGGGAGGTAGCTTAAAATCTTGAGAAGAACATAGAATACTTTTAATCCCGAAATTCCCACGGGATTGGGAACGGGAATTTATAGCTCAAGAACGGCTGAATTGATTTGGCTGAAAATTGGTGGGGAGGTAGCTTAGAATCAGGAGAAGCACATAGGATACTTTTTATCCCGAAATTCCCACGGAAACGTGAACGGGAACTACGCGGGTGAAATTGCGGGGCGCTTAGTAATAAAATACTACTCCTAAAAAGAAAAAAAATGTGTCAAATAAGAAAATCTAATAAAAAAAACAATATAAACACGTTTCAACAAAAATAAATGAAATCCCACCAAAAACATTCTGTAAAAAACTAGCCAAGTCTCGATGGAGCTGCTTGTTTATCTCTAAAAAGTAATGAAATCTAGACAAAGTCGTGCCAAGTGTAAGGTTCCTTACTGCGATTTCTTTATTATTATAGTTAATGTTGTGTGACTTGGCCGTTGAACATTGTTTAAAACGTTAGTAGTGGGTACAAGTCAATTTCGTTTACACGTAATGTTGTAACATTATTAAAATACGCAGCTTTATCAAGCGTACAATTGACTGGATATTGAATCAACGTTTTTCAAGTGGCAATTTTCTATCGTCAATGGGTAGCGGTTCTGGCGACAGATTGGTGCAATAGTGTCATGGAGCACCTAGTTTTGTACCCTTGTATACACTTGTGTACTTGTGTACAGTGTACCCTTCAACGGCCAAGTCACACAACAATAACTATAATAATAAAGAAATCGCAGTAAGGAACCTTACACTTGGCACGACTTTGTCTAGATTTCATTACTTTTTAGAGATAAACAAGCAGCTCCATCGAGACTTGGCTAGTTTTTTACAGAATGTTTTTGGTGGGATCAGTCTTTCGCCAGCGACTTCACCCACGTGAAATTTGATTATATTGCGTTCCTTGGGGAACTCTTTAAAATTCTGAAATGAGTCACTTAGTCTGCAACCCTCCTTCAGACTTTCATATAAAATACATCAATCAATAGCTTCGGTATGATACAAAATATTACAAACTAATTTTAACATTTACACTTTACGCTATTAGTAGAGATTTTATTCACTAAAGGGGACTATACCTTATATTACGTTTAGGAATATTTATTTGACAAGATCTTTTTGTATATACCGAATGCGTAATAGTGTATCAAGCTCCGTTTTTAATGTGTACTTTGATTATAAACAACAACACAATCAATAGATTCATTAGCTAATCGGAGTGTCTAAATCCAAAACAAGATTTCAATTGTTTTCATTCGCTTCATTCATAAGCTCGAAAAGAGTCTAGTCCTCGACATACATTCGTAGAGTTGAGTAGAGTAGACAATTTTAAGTGTGATATGGTGTGGAAATTTCCTAGGACGAAATGGACTGGTAAAAATATATTATTCCAAAAATACACTGTATGTACGTACCTTATCTTTCATACGTTTCAACTGTACAGCTAGGATTGCACTGACACGATAACACACCGAGTGTAGGTACTTGCATAGGTATACTCGAAACGCGATAAGCCAATAAATCGGCACTCGGTTCCACTGGCAGTAGGGTATCGAGAACCGGTATAAATAACAGAACCGGGATTTTCGGTACCAGTACTAATCAGAACCGGGATTTCCCGGGATTTTCGGTACTTTCGGGTTTTCTTTTTAGTTTTGGAGGTAAATATAGTCTAAAAATATTATTTAAAATAACACATATTGCGCATCCTGGCATGACAAGATAAGCATTGATTGCTTTAACACATTAAAATAGCATCACGACTGAGCCTCTTAAAGCAGGAGGCAGGCCAGTGCTGCGGAAACTGCAAAAGCTGTTTTACGATGTCATCCACTCTGGGAGAACTCCAAAAGCATGGAACAGAAGCGTGATGGTGCTCTACTTCAACAAAAGGGATAAAACCCTGCTGAAGAACTATAGACCCATCTCGCTTTTGAGCCATGTTTACAAGCTGTTCTCGAGGATTGTCTCAATTCGTCTATCAAGAAGACTCGACGAATTTCAGCTCCTCGAACAGGCCGGGTTTCGAAGCGGTTATGGCACCACAGACCACATCCACACATTGAGGCAAATTATACAGATGACCTAAGAGTATAATCAGCCGTGTCTTGCATTTGTGGACTATGAGAAGTGCTGGGCTATTCTGGAATCTTTGCAGCGATGCCAGGTCGATATTCGTTATGTAGAGGTGTTGAGATGTCTGTATGATGCCGCAGAAATGATCGTTCAAGTTCAGTGCCGACAGTTAAAGTCTATCCAACTGTGCAGAGGTGTAAGACAGGGTGACGAAACTCGTCACCAACGCGCTGAAAGACGTATTTAAGACTTTGCCTTGGGCTGGATGGGGCATAAACCTAAATGGCGAGTACATCTCACACCTCCGGTTTGCAGACGATATCGTACTAATGGTGAAAACGGCGCAAGAGCCACACTGGATGCTGAATGACCTAGCAGATGCCTCTCGTTGGGTCGGCCTCGGCGTGAACTTTGACAAGACCAAGGTCATGGTTAATAGCCTTGTTATGCTGAAGCCGATCCTAGAACACGGTACCCCTCTCGAGATTGTTCAAAAATACAACTACCTCGGGTAAATAATGCCATTATTGGGTAGAAACAATCTGGAGGGTGAGGTTAAGAAGCGAATACAGCTGGGTTGGGCAGCTTTTGGTAAACTTCCACGAGTCTTCTCATCGTAAATTTCACAGTACCTAAAAACAATAGTTTTCAATCAGTGCGTCCTACCAATGATGATCTACGGTGCCGAGACGTGAACACTCACGTGGCTGGTCCACCAATTTAAAGTCGCTCAAAGAGTTCTGAAGAGGGTTATGCTCGGAGTTTCTCTGAAATATCGCATTTGCAATGAAGTGATCAGACATAGAACTAAAGTCACCGACATAGCTCAAGGAATTAGCTCTCTGAAGTGGCAGTGGGCTGGCCACATCTGTAGGGGAACCGATGGTTGTTGGAGCGGAAGAGTTCTCGAGTGGACACGGCGACTCGGCAAAAGTAGTGTTTGACGTCCTGTGGCTAGATGGAGCGATGATCTGCGCAGGGTAGCCGGGAGAGAGTGGATGCGACGTGCTGCCGACAGGGCATATTGGCGCAAGTTGGGAGAGGTCTAAGTCCAGTAGTGGACGCAAACAGGCTGGTGATTATTAAAATATAGTTATAAATTCACTTTTGATAAAGTTGTACACATAACACATCAACGTATATCGTAGGTCGATTCTTCTAAATAGTATCTCCATTTTGGTCCTTATAATTAAACTTTCTTGTTCTCTTGGTAATGTGTCTTCAAAAAGATCATTGCATCTAAAGTTGCATCACCTAATCGAAATCTAATTTTGTTATAAAAAAGGTCAGCTGAGGAGAAAATTCTTTCTAGCTCCACGCTAGTAGTTGGAATTGTGAGGTGTTCGTAAGCTTTTTAAGTACCACATTTTGTCTTATGATGGAATAATGATCTACCAGGGTACAACAGACCTACAGATACAACATTTTAATGAGAATATGGTTTTAGCTTGAATATTTTGTATAAAAATAATAAATGCTGTTAATAGAAGATTAAAATCAAACAAATGATTATATAGTTAACATGATTCGTTATTTCCCGAAAATACCGAAAATCCCGGTTCTTATTCATTGAGAACCGGTTCTTTGACTACTATTAAAGAACCGGGAAATCCCGGGATTTTCGGTTCCGGGATTTCCCGGTTCTGAACCCTAACTGGCAGGGACGGTTTGGTTGAACCGGGTTGTGCTCGCGAAATCTCAAGCGTAATCAATTCATTTGAATATGCAGTTCAACAACAAAAATACATTGCAATTAAAACTTGTACTTATTTCGTATAAAAAACGTTTCTCGTTAACATTATCAACATTTCATGACACATTTAAAACAGTAGCATTATTGTACGGAACTTTTTCCTGGTTTCCATTAGTTGTTTGTTTGCAGTACGGTGCTCACGCGCTTCTAATATTTCACTTTATTTATAAAAAATTAACACAATGGCGTCTTGCTTTTCTTGTTGTAAACGTAAGTGCAATTATTATTATGTGTTGTTTTGAGAATTTATTGCGAATTTGATAGCAGAATGATTTGTTTATGTAATGCATGCATGTGTTTCATTGTTTGTACATGTCTTGAGTACTTAGGATTTTCGATTTTATGTGTTCAATGTCAATGTTTGATTTACATTTGCAATAATATTTATTTTAGACTTATTCAATGTATCATTGAGACTATTGATCTAATAGTATATTTCTAATAAGCTACACTAAACTATCTCTGAGTGCCAACTTGTTCCGGTTATATTTGAGCGCTGTTTTTCTGCGGAATAAAATGAATCAATACCGGTAAAACAATAGCAGTTTAATATTAATAAAATAGGCAGATTATTTCAAGTATTTATTAATGTAATAATTTTAATTAATTGACATCAACACACTTAAAAAATCTTTTTAAGTGTGCGTTATAGAGCGGTTATTGATCATCATTGCTTAGTTAGCAATGATGATGATCCATCTATGTCATATTTCTTCTTAAAATCTTCGAGACTCTTAAGCGAGTTTGAATATCCCTTATACTTTGAAATTAGGTCAACTACGCCCACACGAAAAGAAAACACCCTGTCAAGTAGACAGCAGACTTATAAGTTACCATTTATTTATAAATCAATGAACCTGAATATAGTCTTTGACGTAAAATATTAAAGATACCAAAAGATACATTTTTCTAAGTAAGCATCCTCTTCAACTAAATAAAATCAATTGAGCACTCTACGTGACTACCGAACGAGAAATACATTCGTTTGATATATTTCTTGATTATATTTATTACTTGATTATATCATCCCTTAGGAACCTTAGTTCTGTGTTAAAATATAAGAAATGTTCCCATTAATAAAAGAATCCTTAGATATCTTAACAGTTTTGTTAAAACATCAACTAATTAATATTTTCTTTTCAGGCGACATCACACAAAAGGGCTACGAAAAGAAGCGAACCCGCCTCCTTGCTCCGTACATTCCACAGCCACAGCCGCAGGGTAAGTTGAACCTTATTGCGTACGACATAGAGTGCAGCTAACACGGCGCCTGAACTAATACGAGATGATGTGGCACCTGGTGGTACTGTCGTTGCCGATGATGTAATTATGTGATTTTAATAAGTAGTGAGTCCAAGGTCGGCGCCGAACTGTGCCTCGGGTCAAGTGTTAATTGTTCACAGTCAATGGTAGCCCGACGAACTCGGCTATCTTTAGTCGTCTCGGCCCGATTTTCTGCAACTAGGGTCAATCAGTGAGGTCCAATCTGGTTACATATTTAGAACATCAATCAGTATTCATCAAAACTTGTTAAGTGATTATAATAAAACAATGTAATATAATACTTTATATTAAGTTTTGATATATTTTTATGCTAATAAAAAAGCCCCGTAATTTATGAATAATATATTTATGAATTTAAAAAATTAAGCGCTATTTCTGACTAATTATTTAATCCTTAACTGTGCATAGTCAAACACAACCTAAGTATTTTTTTTATTAACTCTAAAAAGTTCATCAAAACGCATTTATTTATGGTGTAACATGTGCATTGATGATTGATAATTGTCTCAATTAACAATGTCTGCTGCCAATTTGTCTCCACTTTCATAATTCTATTGTTACACTGACTTCTGTATATGGCATGTGTTTTTATTTTACTATTGAAGCGTATTAAGTACAAAATATATCTGCAAAAACAAAGCAAAGAGAATAATATAAATACAATAAGTACACTAATAGAATTTCCGTTCATTTAGACACAAGCTGACCGAAATGAATATCAAGTATGTATTGTATCTTCTTAATAATATTAGGACAATTCCGGAATTGGCCTTCACTAACCCAATGTTTATCCGCAACATGATTTTGCTTATTCGTATTTACACCAGTTATTTATTATATTTAAAGCCGTCGAATAATTGTTACACCGGGCCGGGAGGTTGAAGTTATTAAAAATAATGAGGTCGGCCTTCAAATACGGACTGCCTTGTACCACGTGGGTAATCTAAACATTCACCGTTAATAGGTGACCGGCTACCATTGACTGTGACTCTAAGTTTTAATATATTTTGGTTAGTTAGAAGGTGATACACACGCACGCAACCACACTTTACCACGGCACTCATTGACGCTACAATCAAATGATGATACGCTTTATCCGCTTTCCGTTGGGTAAACGCCTAATGCACTGATATGTTACTCCGATTTGTACTACTAAGCTTGAAGGACGCTTGTCTATTGACTAAACTTAATATCGCATACAAATACAGGAGTGTATTTCAACCAATTTGTGAAGGATATCGTCAAATGGCGTAGTTCAGTTCGGTCTGGTGCCGAGATATCGGTCTATGTGCAGTAGACGAATCGATTGCAACCAGAATTTAGCTGTGTTCTCTTTGCAAACTCAAATCGTTTCATGTAAAATTTAATGTAATAATACCGTCTGGCGACTGAGTTTTGATGTCAGAACTAAAATAATAATTGTTTTAACATTAATTTAGTTTCGACTCAGTATATGAATATTTACTTTATTTTTACACAGGTGATTAAAAAAATATTTGCGAAGCATCTGAATATATACAAATTTCTTGTATAACGTCATATTGAATATTTATTGTCACTACTGTATGATTATACTTATTTGTAACTAATCTAGAAAAGTGATATTAAATCATTTACAGTTCTACCTCTAATAATTCCAGAAGTATCTCTTTACAATTTAGAATTTTAAATATCGTTCCGTAACCATTGTCTAAATGAACCTATGTAATTCCGATATCCACTCAATTAAAGTGCTATTTGGTTCAATTATTTTATTAGGCAATTTGAGCACGTGCTAATCACTAGGTAAACAAACACGCGCGCCTCGTTTTTGTCAAAAACAGTTCCTAATTAATTACAATTAATCGGCAAATTGCTTGTTCTGGATTAGCAGAACATTGGCAGATGGTGTGGTGATGTGACGTCACCGGCCTGCCCTTGTCATATCACGTTTCTAATGGAACTAACAATTAGATCTGTTTACTCAACAAAGTTTATTAGGTGTTTGTGTACATTATGTCTAGAACTAGAATTAGCCAAGTACATTACTCTAAATGGTTACTCATGGACATATGCGTGATACATTTCACTGTGATTAATTCCGATTTCAAGAAAGGGAATTCCCGGATAAGACGTATCTTTCTATGGGTGTATCACATGCATAATAATCGATCATCACGTCTAAATCACACCCATCTCAGTCGATGTAGAAACTTTTGCGTAATTTATTCACAAACTTTAACGATTACAATATTAATAAGTTTGTATAAAGTAGGATACATAATAGATCGATTTATACTTGGAAATGTACCCATGTGTGGGAGAGACTCTCGTTCTTGTAAACATATCTGATGGGCCTAGTTTATATAGCTAATGAACAAACTTATCATACCGTTCAAATTATTCACGCACAATTACTTCAGTTTACATGTACGTACCTATGTACGCACTATGTCTATATATTATTATCTCTACTTATTGTTGCGTGCGAAATATGAAATCACTAAGGTTTTTTTGACGAGTGAAATGTGTCTGCCTTTTTTGTTCTCCGTCGTATTTTTAAGGTGTGTAACGTGATGGCTTATTGTAACTTTATGGTTGTTTGTTGTAGAAATCCGGTATAATGTTTTAGTTAGAATATAATGATAACATTTAAGATATTTGACACACTTCTTGTACCTAGTAATATAGATCGCAGACCATAGTTATGTATTACACTATCTATTTCATAATTTTATATAGTACATTCGTATATCACCTCTGATAAACTTGTAAAAGTATACAATATTGTGTTAAGTGGTCATGGATAGATAACGATCTAATATCTAATGGTATGAGGAGTGGCACATATGAAACTAGTTAGTCACTCTTCTGTTCTCATTTGCCATTCCACTACATTTATCGGCCAGACAATATAAAATAACTTTTAAAGAGTAGTAAGCAATTTAGCTTGCTTTGGTCAGATCAATGCATACAATACGGAATAGTCTCAGATTGAAAACAAACTCCTACGTCTGCGTTGGAGTTGCTATGTAGTCATTCATATTATATTCAATGAAGACTACAATACGAGTATATAGAGACGATAAAGTATGTCTAGGTAATCAGACAAGTTACAACTGTGAGGTTTCGCCAGACGGAATACTGTGAACTGAAACAATCAACTCAGATGTATTTGCCGTTCAGCTTCCAATAATTGTTTTAATTAACTTTGTTTGTACATAAGTATACTCGTAATACAGATATAGGTCTGCGGTTGTAATAGTAAATATGTAGTATGTTATGAACTACAAATGCTAATTTAAAAATATGTCAATAAATAGTGAACGTATATTTGCAAATTAGTTAAGACTCTACAATAAATTAAAAATACGTTTAATCCTTTTATAGTAAATAAGTTAATTGTAAATAAGCTGTGACTTAGTATTAACTTATTAAGAATAAATATTATATTAACCACCAAGGATTATCAAACCCGTAACATTCCCCCTAGTCCATGTTTTAATTATTGATTGTTCGCACCTCTAGTTTTTGGCCCTGCATTGCGCCACCTGATATCACCATTATCAGGACTGCGGGTCGTTGAACTCTGTTGATAACCCGATCTGTGTTTAGCCTCGTAAACTGAACTGGTTCGCGAGTGCGGCTATTGTTAATAATACAATTAGTTCACTACCGATAATTAACTAACTGGACTCAAATCCAGGAATGTAGTTTTCCAGTCGACTTTTGCAATACAGAACGCTTCTTCCACTATTATTTTTATATGTTTTATTGAATCACAGTATATTATAAGCTTCACCAAATTGAAGGGCACGTAACCCCCGCTAGTTAATTGCAAAGCGCTTACTACATGATCCACCATGATTGACCAACGCTGATTGTTTCATATAATTACGTTCTAGGGTTGCAACCCCACATCGCTGAACTAATAGATGATAAACCCAATTTAATTATCTCATGTGTATTATGTAAATATTCATGTAATATATAACTTGTTTTTATTACAATTATTGAAGATAATTGCTCTTGAACTTTAAACTAAAAGATGTAAATATTTAATACTGTACCCAAATCAAGATTGCCTAAATTTTGTCTTGAACTTTTGGAAAGATCTGTAAATAAGTAATTATTTATTAGTTATTTAGTCACTTCTAGCAAAAGTTAGGAAATTAGAGCTGTCGCGACTTAATAATTGAGTTAGGGCAAGATATACACGCTAATTTTAGACGCGGCAAGCAACTATCGAGCTGCTTTTTATACGCTTGGAACGTTACAAATACAAAGTCTGCCGCGGCAATCTAACCTTTAAAACATAATATTATGATGATGAAAAGTTGAAAATGCCATGACTTTTTATCTTGGTGATAGGTTTTATTAGTGAGATGCAAGAGACTCATTAATTTAGTTGGTCATTCAAAAAGGTAAATATAATGTGTAGTCATAATGTTTCAAAGAATGACTGATAACGTTATTTTTGTTATCACTGTGATATGTTATCAAAACTCTTTTCGGTGCGTTGACTCAGCTGGTGTGAAATTAAACTATTGTAAAATGTATTAAAATCGTTTATTGTTGCACTTTTCAACATTATTCATAATTCAATAATATTATAAGTTAAATGTCGATATATAGAGATGAGTAACAATGAATAGTTAAGTAACTATTACATAATTAAATTATTATAATATATCAACTAGTGCTCTCCAATTTTCACAGTTTTTCCATAAATGGCTTTTCATACACAGTTTCTTGATTTCGCCACCTTTAAATTTTCCGGAATCCTTAGTGTATTAAAGAAATTCATGCGCATTTTTCATTACGGTCATGTAGTTTTGTAGTTTGTTTAGTTCAGTCAGTTATAATTTTACATACAATATACTCGTGTAACATATAAAACAGTACTTGTTTGGCTTGCCAAACGTACACAAAATCAATAACAGACTCTTTTTATTGCCGGCCTATTTTTTGTCTTCCCATCCGTGTCGATGAATAACTACACTGGAAATGTATTATTCCTTCTTACTTTCATAAAGTTTGCAATAAATCGCGACGCTCTTCTCAGAAATAACTAGACGCGTCCCGTGGGTATACTCGCGTTGATATTGCTTGTTGTTTTAGTGTTACTTTGAGAGGCTGCGGGTTAAAAGGTAACTTTAAAGAATCTTAGAAGGGCTCATAATACATTTTTGAAATCTTAAAAAGTATGAGATACAAAGTCATATATTATGTCATATTATCAGTTTTCAATGAGGATTTTCTATGAAAAGAAAGCAAGCCGTCTAAAAATGCTACCTTCTAAATTTATAGTGTGAATTGCGAAACCATTACATGATTACAGCAACAGAAATGCTAAATGTTACCTTTTCAGATCTGCTGACAGTTTTAGGAATTCCTAATTATATAAAAAAGCCATGTAATTTTCAATCGAGCGTCTAATTGTCAATTTCTGGTTTCACCTCTAGCCATAGGGAACCAACTGCACTTAACTTGGTGCTCTCTCTCTGTCATACCCTCAGAGTGTGAGCGGGACACACGACAGTCTAGCCCGCAACCCTACGCAGCACCGAAGCCTTACAAGAGCTAAATATCAAACGCACAGGATAATGATTACTGTTGCGGTTTTCCTGTTCAAACTACAGATTTCCTGCAATTTAAAAATGTATTTTTAAACACATGTTATTAATTAATTATACATAATGAGATTAATGTTATGTTTTTGTAGTGTTAAAGTAAACATTAAATAATGTCAATTATAGTGGTTAAGTTAAGTAGGTTACATAAATATCGGCATGAACACTTTAAATGTTTGAAGAAATCTTTGATAAATATTATTTTACATTAAAACTATTTTAAGAGACTTCTAGTCGTTTTTCTTCTTATAGAGTAATTATGATCAAAAATAAATGTACTATTATGAGATTCAATATAGGATAGGAAGTATATTTTAGGAACTATTTTCCTTTTCGCATTAAGACGGATGGCGGCTAGACGGGAACAGTGTTCATCCGACACTTGCTGTACGTTACATACAGGATAAAAATAAAATGTCCCGCTTTTATATATTTTTTTCCTTTAATAATTGTAGGAAGCGTTTCAGAATTGTTTTGATGAACTTCTATTATCATACATAAGTCTACCTAACGTACAGTTAGTTACCTATCATACATAATTAAAATTGTAAATAGAAACGTTTCAATTCATGTGTCGGGAGTGGCATATAGCTATTATTTTAATACTACAACACATTGTTGCATTTATTATGTGTTTATTATATTACTAGTTGTAACTGTTTGTGAACACAAAATTAAGATGATTCATAAACACCTCTGCGGAGCCATTTAAACCAACTGTAAGGTGATATTTAGTTTGAAATTAAACGTACATACTATTTATTAAATTAAAACAATTAAGTACGTTGTATTTTTATAATTTCTAAAGGAACATCTCCACTACAAATCTACAGAAGCCCTTCAAATTCAATATCGGACTGCAAGTCCGCCATTAGTTCTGCTTGATATACCTTATTGTGACTCCGAATGCAATTTAACGGAAAAATGTACGTCTTTTTAAAATTGTCTAGCTCCCGAGACATATCGCATTTTGCGGTACCCTCTATTGGTACGACTGCTTTCTAGTGACGGAACTATAAGAATGGTTAAAGTTACAACTGAGCCATTTGGTGTTCCAACCACTTCATGCTTTATATAAATAGGAAAATGTACTATTTTTTAATTCTATTTGTGGGTACGGAAATAGACAAGACAACTTCAAAGTTTTAAATAGCATACGAACGGTTAGAATAGAAATGAATACACATTTAAAATAACCATTTACTAACTGTTAACCCTTCGGATGTAAAAGGTATAATTAAAAACATAACTACTATTTAGTATTCATAATTCAATTAACTATCTTTAAACATCTAATTGGTATAATTAATCGAATCGAAACTATGTAATATAGTACAATAACGTAATTGTCCGCTATTTCGATGCAGAAATGGCGGCTTTTCAACTATGTCAAGGTCCTCTGTATTGTTCACTTCATCAATTATATTTCTGTGTACGTGTTTTATTAAGTATTTTCATATTTAGTGTTTATTTACAGTTTCATATTACACGACACCTGTTACAAATAAACATTATATCGAATGTAGTATTTATATTTACGAGTTATTTACTCAAAGAAAATAGCGAGTCGTTAATATTTTATCAGTAATGTCCCATTGTTATGTTACTGATTTAGGCAGGATTAAGCAGTTAATTTTGCGTCTATTAAATTGTATATTTTATTTTGAATGGAACATTACAGCTAGGATTTTATATTATATACTTGTGTAGATGAATACTCAAGGCCAATTACAAGTTTTCACTATTATGCAAATGCATATGGGAAAAATGTGACAAAACACTATTCTTTCTTTTAAATTATTTTATGTAAGCATATAAAGTTAAGTTATTATACGATTTCTTACGTAGGTATAAAGTATCCTTCCCATGTTGTAAAAAACATGGGTAGGGTGGAATTTATTGTCATTGTAATTTTAGGAATATTTTAGTTAATGAACTAGGATTCTAGATTCTATATATCTATATAGACATTGTGTAATTTGTTATAATTTTCATGATAATTTATGTTGGCAAAATGTTTATGTACTTACGTTGAACACCTGAAAAAGTAGAGTAAATATTAAAATAACTAAGTTGGTTTACTATTTTACGGACGCAGCCGGCAGTCAGCCCCCTCGCGGACCCCGGGGAGACTCGAGCGGTACCCGCCAGCATACGAGGAATCGCCGCACGCACCGCCGCGTCACTCACAACGAGAAGAGATACCATTCAGGTTTACATAGCAGCTTATACATACACACTATCGTATGTAGCCGCAGTAGATAGTGCATGGTTTTTACTACTATTATAGTTTTATTTACTAAGTACCTATATCTATTGACTTATTGTACTATTGAAATTAGAAGTTTTACTTTACTTATTATATCACTTTTGTATATTATAGTGGGTATTTCCAATTTGATATATTATAGCGCTTTGTTTATTAAAATGCAGTAAACATTGTAGATTTAGGAATATACTAGGTTTATGACAATTTTTCTTTTATAATTAGTATACTTAATAGCTTTAAAACAAATGTCTACATTAATGTAAGTAAGGTACAAATTGTGCACAAAGATTTTTACATGTAACAATTTACAATAAACCATCTTTGAAGCAATAGAACTTACTATCGAACAAAGAGTTAGCTCGTTTTAAACAGTACCGTAGATGTTCGATTTGCGATTGGTCAATAAAATTGATCTTCAGGTAGAATGCACTAGAACCCGTTTAAATACGTACCTATTGGCGTGTAGTGCCACAGACGAGGTACACAGGCACGCTCAATGCACTGGATGTGGATGTACCGCCTCCGGGCAGTCGGTATTCCTTTACCATGATTCATACGTGAATGTACACACAATATTTTACGAATACACTACTATTTTCATATTTGTTTACCTTAGGAGTTTAAGAGATTTTATTCAAAGGTTTGTTATGAGTTTTAGATATGTTTATGATTTTTATGACTTTTAAGAATGTTATTTTTGTGCAATCCCGGTTTAGCGCAGACGTTATTGAGTACAAATTAATTGTATATGTTTGAAAGAATCCACTTACAAACTTTTTAAATACCCACTGTGACCTTTGTCTAGTATTAAGCCGTAAAGACATCGAACTCCGACAATTACGTTTGTTGGCATTAAGTTCGAAGACCTCTCTTTACATTTTCGACTGTATATATTATAAGTTCCAACTCAAGTATATCAACTTTTCTTACATTTCCATTAGGTTCATGACTTGTTCAAACAGAATGTTAATTTAACTTTCTGGCGTTGCTCCAGAGTTTGTGAGACATTATACTATTTTCTTTGTAATTAAATTATTTTTTATGATTCATTTCTTTGATGTTTTTTGGAAGTTTGGATTTGTTTAATTCCACTTTGGTTTGAAGCTTTTCTTACTCTCTGTGATCTCGTCAACATTATTGCCACTTAACAGCTTATCGACATTTTCAGTGGTGTACTTATTTAATACGTAATACTTACAATATAATATTATAAGGTAAAAATACTCAATTATTTTTTGTTTGTTCCAGTCTTGATTCCTGTACATTCCCGAATCCGAATCCTTGTCAAAACACTTTCCTATCCTATTCCAAGATTCAGAAGAAAACAAAATATCTAATAAATAAATTATGCAAAATATTTACTTACATTTTAATCTACGAAATACTTAAAAATATAAAATGTTATTAAAAGTTTTTAAGAGCAGCGTCGCTCACTAAGCGCCGCGCTTAAAGCTCTTGTGTTAATCTTCAATTGGCCGCTTGGCTATCTTAAGTAGAGTGTCTGTGGAGATTTGGCCAGCCATAAGCACGGTCAACGTTATACCGTATAGATATAATGCAGTATACACACTATAAACCAAAATAAACTGCCAAATATTTGTGCGCGCTCTTCAGGGCGACCGCTGTCAATTTGGGTAATTATTTTTGTAGTGTTTGTTTCGACAAAAGTCTGGACAAAGGTGTGTTTGACGAATATTTTGAAAAATACATGTAAAAATTGCACCCGTACCATTGCGCGGCGGATCGATGGATACAAATATAGTCCTTGTTTTTCAAACTGCTAGACTAGAATATTATGCCAGTAAATTCTACTATAAACTGACAAAGGGCACCAAGCACATACATTAGTAAGCAAAAAACAGTTCAGTAACCCTCAACCTGTAATGTAGTTCGAAAGAAATTGTGATTACTGCGTATAGAATCGCCTCGGGCTAGTTTTGTTACGCCATATTTAATGTATGATGCTCGGACATTGGGCTCTATCAAAAGTACACTTAACGTATGAATGTAATAAGGATGTTTTTATCAGAGGGACGGTGTATACCTGAAGACGTTTGTTTTGATAGGAAATATCATATTAATTTGTTTAATGGAACGTTAAAAGCTTTGAATGTGAGGAAAATTATATAAAGAAAATCTCGTGTTTTCTGTAGTAGCTACCTTTTATTAAGATGTCTAGAGAAATACTTAATTTTGCAGCGCCAAAGTGCCAAAACTTATCATAACCAATAAAAGATACGTAGCTAAATCGTCTCAGAGAATTTGGCTTGAAGTAACGCAATTTAGTCTTTAAATCTTACTTTATAGAGTACGATTTCCACTTTAGTAAAGTGATGACAGGTCAACGCTAACTTGAAATATACTGCGTGACACACAGATTAAATATTCAATAAGTTACTCTGACTTTGGAGTTGGTAACAAATCAATATAGTGCGAAGGGTCATTAGATTTGACTCAAGAATGTAACCTATTTAATTTTGAGCGCTTTTCACTCCAGATGAAGCCCTCCGTATTTGACAGAAATTCGTCGAGAGATTTGACCAAAATCGATACTTACAACTTGTATCTAGTAAGTATACTAGTTATATTACTATTTTAGATACCATAATCTAAATCGTGAGTTCCGTCACTACAAAATAACGTTTTATTGTTCCTAAACGTGTTTAAGAGGAAGATAGTCTGTAAATCCTTGTTGTTATTTCACGTCTGTTCGTTTCTACAAGTGCGTGTGTACAAATTGGTCCAAACACGCTTCAGGGCGCATGCTCTCTCAGATCAACTGAGACAACCTTTCCAATGTTTACCGATTCGCTAAGGGTTGTCACATTTGGTAAACAATGTAATTAGTTAATTGGTTTTATCAACTGTTTGCTCTTACAGCGTTATTTATACTCGTAAATGGAACAGAAAAAGGTTTTATTTACACGGATTGGTCGAATGTAGTTAATTTGCGATGTTTGTATTTGTTCAGAGTATTAGAGATGAGATTTAAGTCATAAGCAATTAAGTTACAGTCTTCTTCTTCTTTGCGTGTCGACTCATATTTTTGGGGACTAGAACTCTGCCATCGATATGGTACTATCAGTGGCCTTGTAAATTACAGTACATTAAGTATGACGTAAAAGTTCTATCACTGATCATTTTAATAAATAATGTTTCAATATCGTTTAAACGTTTGAAAATATGGCTTCTTTGTCGAATTTATTTATTTTTCTATGTATTTGATGTATTCAGAAAAAATATTAACATCGTAATATATGATGCCAAGTATAAAATCATTTTTTTATGAAATCAAATTAATTTTCGTTTATTTTCAGACATTTTTAATTTGCTGTATCGTACAAAGCCGCCCACCAACCGCCTGAAAGTCAATTTCCATGATAATAATCCTATTTGAGGACCAATTACCGATGCAGGAAACCTTTCAATATTAATATGCCGGGTATCTTTTCATTTAAATAATAAACATAAAAATTATTCATAAGATATTGTGGATCATTTTAGAGAATTTGATCACTCAAACTTAGCCCGTCTGTGAAAACAATTGCAGACGATTGGTTTTGTAAATATTATTAGGTAAGTCAAGGCTACGGAACCTTCTCAAGGTTAAAGTATCACTCGCACTTGACCAGTTTTTTAACAATTGAATCGCCATTATAATTTTTCCCAGTTTTCTCACAATTGTTATGTTTTGCAACGATTATTATGCATTCTATCCGATCCGAGAAAGAACATGACGTACGCGGTTGTAATATTTGAGAGTACATTTAAAGCTGAAGCTCTTGAATTCTCATTAAAATATGATACCTATATTTTGAATACAGAACTTCGTATATCTGCATTTTAATATCGATATATTTCACATCACTAAAGGGTTAAAACGGTATATCTATTTACTCGCCACTGCAGCAATACACAATCCCACTTAAGCCGAACGCTTTATAACAAAGGTTTATATAATTTCATAATTGTATAATGATTGTTTCTTGATGATAAATAAATTATTCTGTTTTTTATTATAAACACGATTATGTTATTATTGACGTAGTACTTGTATCTAAGTGCACTTCGAAAGACTTGATATCTTAAATAATTTATATTCCTTTGTATTACTTTTGATTTTATCTCTAAATCATGATAATTATGTAATTCCCATCGGTAATAGTTTTAAAAATATGGATTTGTAAATTGGTAGCAAAGTGTGTCCCCAAAATACATTATTTCACAATTTTTAAACGTATAATGACGGTTTGAAAATGTGTTAAATACTCGTTTGCAATACAAAATAAATACAATTACACGGAAACATAAATATGTAGTATCAAAACAAATCGTCCTACGTTCCCTTTGTCACGAACATTTTATAAATAAATGCTTTTAAAACCAAATCTAGTAAGCTTTTATTACCACGTGTCATTTTTATACGTTTGTTCCAATAAAACAATAATATTTAACACTCCGAACTACCAGTATTTAATTGAATTCAGGTTAAATAATATTTTACGTTTTAACAAAATGTTTACCGATATGTTCATGAAACATGAATTATATGTAATGGTGCTCCCACATTGCCGTTAGAAAATGTTTGTACACATTTTCTAACATAAAAAAATTTACTAACAAATGTTGTCAATTATTACAATTTGTTAGGAACTGTTACATGTTATAAGTGCTCCTACACTAAACGTTTACTAACATTTTATAACATTTACCTACTGGTATTGGCTCCCGGTTTGGTTTGCGTTCTGAGGGCGTCTACACGAAAATGGAAGAGGATTTGCTTGCATTGGAATAGCTTTCATTTTTTGTTTAGCGCTCTTATTGGATGCGCTAAACGCTAAAACCTAGAGGAAAATATAGTGCCACAGATAATTTGTTTTGTTATAATTTGTTATCTTAACGTTACTAAACATTTTCTAACATAAAAACATTGTTTAACATTTGTGATTAAATGTTTGCTAACAAATGTTTACTAACGTTACTAAACATTTTCTAACGGCAATGTGGGAGCACCTTAAAGGTATTAATTTTACATGAAAGTTGAAAGAATTTAATTACATGTAGTATTTATCAATCACTTTATAACGAAAACTTTTGTGAATGTACGTGCGCAATTTCCTTGTGAATTTTCCTAAATATTAATTAACACGAACTTGTCCAAACAATTACTACCAAAAACAATAAAAGAAGCCCAAATTGATGCAGTATTTAATTTTATATGTTTTTAGCATATTTATATAGAAATACGTAATCATCCTAATTCAAGGTAGGCTCGAGTCGGTGGGGACGTTAACTGATGATGATATAGAAATACATACCCACCCATACATATATTACATTCTAAATGTGATTAGTACCGATACTAGAGAAACTGTACACCTGTTATCGGTGTTAGTTTAATAGGATTTCTAATCAGTATTACATAGTGTAAATCAGTACGTAGAGTATTCGAAGTGTGTACATTATATTGTATCGAATTGCCATTAAAGTAAATCGATGAACGAATGAATGAATTATAGTAAATTATCAACCAATGTACAATACAAAGTCTTCCGAAGGTCTTATTACAGTCTTGCTCAATAAAATCTCACCCAACTCGTGCATCAAGTTATCAATAGAACCATCGAGAAAGATTTACACTCTTTTCAATCTTCCCGTACTGAAAGGTATCAGGTGAAGATCGTTAATCTCCGGGTCACCTATTTCATATCGACTTTTAAGTATTTTACTCGGTTCAATATCAAAGGAGTTCTTGTGATGTAAATAATATTACTCATATTTTTCTTTTCTCTAACATTTATCGACGTGATTTTGGTAAATTCTATTTTCTTGTTTTACTTATTCTTATCCAGCGTCTCCCTCTTAAACCTTGTACAGTCATGCTCATTACCTTCCCAATTATGTATTTCCTCATATTATGTCCCTACCAAGAAAATCTTTTGCTCTTTAACTTCTCTGATATTCGTGGTATTTTCAAACATCCCCTGATATTTTTCCCAAAGCTATTAAAGATTAATAACATTTCTTTTTTATATGAAAGCGTTATGATTAATATTCAAATTGTGTATTAAAATAATCAAAGAGACCGAGTTTCACACAGACTTTGTATCGTGTTTATCCAGTAAATACATTTACATCGATAAACTTATCAAACAAAATTGTATCTAAATATAAATTAGATTGCAATTTAGTCGTTGCCGAGATACGTTAAAAAAAGTTACAATAAATGTTACATAATAAATAATAAAATATCGAATCGGCATCTAGTGCCGAATCAAGCAAAGGATGTTACATCCATAGGTATTAATCAACAGATAAACACACTTAAGTAATTCTTTTGTAAACACGAACAGACTTGCAAACAACAAATGTTTTTCTTGAACGGGAAACCTTTGTTGGCTTAAAAGGCACTTGGTTACAAAATAAATCTCAAAGAAATTAAAAGATTATTTCCCGATTATAAAGTGTGATCATTCAATGTCCAATATCGTTGGCACATTGTAGGTGTTCCATAATTCATATTCCGAAAATAAATGTAGGTATTACAAACAACCAACCACGAAATGTCTTCCCACTTGACGGATTATTACAAGGAGGAGTTAAGGACTCCGTGATTTATCATCAATCAATACTGGAGCGGAGTAATTATGGGCACAGCTGTCTCTGTTACCAAGGACGACCAAATAAGTATTCTAATATCGGTTTATATTGTAGTGATTGAATTTTAAATGTATTATGATTAGCAGGATTACGAACTTAGCAGGTCATCCGCGATTACAACAGCGTCGAAATATCGGAAACTACAAATCTAGTGTTCATAACCATGATAACTGTAAAGTTACTATTAAGTAAGTACATTATTAAGTACAATAACTGTGTGCCGCGATTTTACATGCGTTTTCGTGAAATTACGGTTATCGCAATCAAGATAAAGGTATATTGTTAGTGTTACCGCATTACAGATACATCAAAGCATTTCTTGAAGAATTTTGCGAATAAGTTCAGTAGTTTTAAGTTTCATAACAAACAACAATACAAAAATTTTCCCTTTGAAAAGAAAGGTATTATTGTGGATAAAGTTTGAGATATAAGATTATGGTTTACAATGGCACATCCCCACGTGCCGCACAAGGTGAGTGTGTAAGATAGGGCGGAAAACGCGGTGGGCCCCGACTCCCGACCCACTGGTCACCTTAACCCCGAAGGGCGTCCTTTGTTGGGTCCTCACTCGATGGATATTATTGTTGATTCCTTAAAAAAATATACCTCTTTGTGTATTTTTGCGATTTTCTCTCGGGGTTACTATTAATGCGATTTATCAGAGGTTCATTGCTTGTAAAATTGACAAAATGCTTTACTAATTAACCGACTTCAATAAAAACAGGTGGTTCTCAATTTGTCGGAATCTTTTTGTACTATTGCTTTGCTTCTTGGCCTTCCTCTGTAAATGAACTGTCCAACACTTCATTTCGTACAACGTTATTTGAAGCGAGATTAGCGCGTCCAACCAAACAAACAAACTCTCCGGCTTTTAATAATATTAGTATGGATGTGAAAATCTCTGTTTGCCCAACGACTCGCGTGAACGGATGTATAAATTTAGTAAGAATATAAATTATTCAGTAAAACATCATAGAAATCTTTTAATCCGAAGTTAAAGATCGGGTTCTTTAGAGCGCAATACATATAAAATGATAACTACGATATAGTTTGTTTACTTGTGTGATACCATTAAAAATAAACAGCATTGTATTGTATTCATGTATTGGCGAATCCCACATTTACTGTTGTCGCACAATCAATTGTAAGGGAATAAAAAATGTGGGAGTATGTTATATATGGATCTCGTAAACAAGATCCATATATAACATACTCCCACATTTTTAAAGGTTATTGATATTATATAAATACTTTATTTACACCTCTTAGAATATTGAATACCATGGTAAAGAAAGGACTGGGGTTTTAATAAGTCTTACGTAAATAATAGTCTTCAGCCTGTTAAACAAAGACATGCACTAACGCCATTATGCATGGCATTTTGTCAGTACTACCCATTGGTAGTTCACCACTTTGTCTAGATCTGTTGGATATTGGGAGAGCTACTTACGTTGCCATTCCAAAACGTTTCTCCCTATTATCTTATACTAGTCAACTGAAATCACAAAATTAACAATTACTATTTAATACATACGTCCGAAAATTTTGAATACGTCTTACCTCATTAGTGTTCTCATGAATCAGAACAAAGAACAGATCCATTTTAAATAATCTCAGCAATAATTGAGCGTGACTAATGAGAGGTGGAAGACAAATAAAAGTGACTCGTTTCACCAGTTTCGTTCCGTAGTTGATCGGCCGCTTGCTCTGTCTTGTCTAGTACTGTGTTAGTGGGACGCACCTGCTCACCGAGTGACGTCATACAACCAACGACCTATACACACCAAATACATGGAAAATAGACAACAACAATCTATCTAAATCATTGTACTCGCTTCTGTACACCACTTTTAGGCAATAGTTAAAAAGTATTCAGTTCGGTATAGAAAGTTATATCTTATGTCAACTTGATAAAGTACCTATTCAGAACTAGTTCTTACCTTAAGTTATTGGTTTGTTACTAAGTAATGTGAATAATTTTGCATACAAAGTTGGTTGCGAAATAATCTTACGGAATTATTCCGTACAATTTGTGTTTTAGAATCTGATTTTAATAGTGCTTTAGTTGAGTTAGTGTTAGGTATTACTAGTCTGTAAAGTTCTACTGTTGCCGCCTCGGGATAAAAGCTGACTACACTTTATAACTCCATATTTCGAGCTCTAGTTGGATTTAAGAGATCTCTTAGAAATAGTATATTACTATTACAATTCGTATAGGAAAATAAACAAAATATCTCTAACAAAATATCTAGAAACCATGTACACACGCATTCGTTACACATGTAAACCGAAGTCCCAAACAAAACAATATTTTCCGTCCCCGTCTAGCGCATAAGAATCAAAAAACGCTTTTTCAATAGGAAATAAAGTTATAAAGTTTCAGTCACAGACAACACAATTAGCCGAAATTTAATCAAGTCGGCACACGAAAATAAAACTGAGCTGCAGCGAGATAAAACATTTTACAAACACTGCGCCGTTTGATATTTTAAATTGTCAAACTTCGATATTTTTTACGAAACTTTGATGTACGGGAATAGCGTTCTGTGCAATATTGATTTTTAATTATTATAAATATCTCGTTCATATTGAAACAGGATGCGCCAATATTAGATGTATGATCTCTCTATAAACTATGACGGGATAAGGATTTTCCTCTTCTATTTCCAACCAATCTTCAATTAATATGAATCAAGTTACATAGTACTGAACTAGACGGAGCTAATCAGGTTAAACGTGATCATGAATGCGATGTCGAATGACAAAAGGATTTGTAATTGTAATAGGGATGTGTTACATCTCTGTAATCTCATTGTTCGATTTCAAAATTATATCAGTAGAGGTATTTGAAGAGCTAATCACATTTACCATATATATACTCGTATTACCTATATGTCGTACATTTACCGTAATAATGTTCCGGTAAATTTAATATTTATTGCCAACAAAAGTTTATTAAAAAATGCTTGTTATGCGGGTGCAACATGGAATGGCTCTCCAAAGGTTTCATTATTATAGTTACCATGTACGTACGGTTCACAGGGCACTGCCTTTGTAACATAGGGGTCACTTATGGCAAGTCGCTCGCTGAATAATTGACTAACATGTACATTAAAATGCAACATAGAAAAAATATCGTTGTGAAAGCATAGTTTTTTTATTTTTCTAATAGTTTTGTGACTTTACCTTAGCTTTAAACCCTCAAATTTTAAAGGTATATACTTTACTTGACAAATCTAAATCACTTTTATTAAAATCACACAGTAACAAATATTATGTAAGAAAATTTAAAATGTTAAATTATAATCTAAAAATTAATTAGCCGTGAGCCCAGAACGCGTCTGCCGAGTAAACGAGTAAGTCAGTCGTTACCATTTAAGCTATTGTACCTGTAAAATAATTACGAAAACAAGAACAATACTTGTTTGTATTAAATCGGTTCATATTCTAAAATAACATTTCACAATTCCACACAAAATATTAATTATTACTCCGGTGAAATCGTCTGTTTTTGACTAGTAAGAGATTTACTGTTGATATTTAAACTGAGCGTTGTATGAACCTTTTTGTTTTTACTCGGTACTTGCTGATTGCAATTTTAATAGGATTTTGGTCAGAGTATTTACTAATTGTGTTTTAATTAATATATTTTACTCGAATATTATTTTATTTAAAATATGTAATTACTTGCTATTATTAATAACTAGTTTTATTCCACAGCGTTACCTTCATGAATACTTACTTAGTGTATAATTTGTCTAGAAAGTTTTCTATATGTAAATGAATATAAGGATAAATGTTTCAGACTCCCAGACCAACAGACAAAGAACGATGCATTTTATAGTTTTCATAACTTGCCAAAGGCATTTATTTTAAATTTAAATTCACATAGAGACACTTTGAATTTAGGTGTTAAGTTAAAAAAAATGCGAACTCTGTCAGCCCTTTCACACTCAAAAGCATAAAAAGGTACATAGTTTGCGAAAAGCTCCTCGGTGAAGCAAAGGCGAAATTAAAAAATAACTTCTATGAAAATAAATAACTCCGTTCAAACTCTCCGTGTTCATTGGAATAGAATAAAGTGTCTCTTAATTTGAATGAGTTGGACTTCAAACGAATGCTTTGTCAACAGATACTCTAGGTATACGTTTGCGTAAAGATATGTCTGTGAAATGATATATTTTCTTTGCATAAAACACATTATTATTTATTGTTTTGTTATTATAGATAAACTAGTGCTCGAATGCTAGAAAATCTCAACATACCATTAAAAAAAACGCAATAGACCATGAAACATAATGAGACCATAGGAGATGCTACCCAAATATACCTACTCTTATTATATCCAACTAAAAGGTGAACATTTAAATAATTAAAATAATATATGCATTTAATTATTAAAGCTTTTAAGTGGTATTTAAAAAATGTATATCATATTTGTAAAGCTTAATATGCTTTTCATGTATACAAAATACAACAAACATGCACGTTTAAATATTTCATAATACATATAATCCTTTAAGCTTTTGAGTATCGATGTTTAAAAAATGTATCCTACGATTTTATTTATTTGTATTCCTGAATTTACTTTTACAGTTCTGCGGAATAAAACATTTTTTTCAGAAAATATTGGAATTCAATTTGTAAGTTTAAAATAGTCATGAAATGAAACCTTTTAAAATATAAAAACTTTAAATTGAAATTTTATAAAAGCTAGGTTGAAGTCGTACAAAATATGAACTGCGAAGAATAAAATGTAAAGTTGTGTCTGGAAAGGTAAAGAGAAATGTTTATTCACTTTACTAGACACATTCTGCGGTTTTACTCGTATTGCTGATAAAATTTTGTATACAATTTTGGTAAGTATACAAAAGTATATAGAATATGTAAATCCATTATCAAGGAATATCTGTATAAAATTTAGTTTAAATGAAAACATTAGTTGCAAGAGCAACAAACGTCCATCAATGTTAAAGTCACGTCAACTAAATTGATGGATCGGTTCAGAAACTCCGAGACGCTAAAGAACCACAAAGTGAGAAGAAACTCAGTGGGGTTGTCTTTTTAGTTTATTATTGTACTCACATAAGATGTCCTCGCTAACTTTCACGTTTATTATAATAGTAGAAATAATATTTTCACATGATGCCTTTTCTTGGCCGTCGCTCGATTCTCTCCTTTTGTTGTGGTTTTGCATTCCTTCTTCGAAGCTGAGTCACTCGCTACAATAATGTTTAGCGTCGATTCAGTAGTCGTAGCGAGAACCACACGCCAACAAAACAATACTTAATACACGAATTCGGGTTTCTTCTTATTGTGAAACGAGCTTACTTTTACTAAAATATATTAAGGACTTGTTACTTTTGTTTACAAATTACATTCTTAACTTTTAATGATTTGATTTATAAGTTATAAAAACATTATAAAGTGATGAATGTGTAACGACTGTTGACAACTCTATTTACATTACACTGATCTGTTTTGGGGTTCAGGTTAGCGTTCGGTCTCTCGTCTGTAGTAAAAAGAAAAATCAGTCACACCATGAAATTACTAATTCCAATATTAGGCCAACACACACTGATAAAAGTTACGTTTTCCAACTACTTCTAAATACATTGGTAAAGTAATTAGAAACTAGAATAGTTTTTTTACTTGTTATAAAAACGAATTGTACCAATGGTCCCTTGCGGCCTTGTACGATATCAAGCGAGTCACGTAATTTGTTTTTTTTCTCTCGTGTTTTTTAGTTGCAACACTGTGATAATATACTCATTGTATATAAGGTATTTGTATGTGAATGACGTCACGTTACATTAAGGAAGTATTTTTTATTTGATTATTTATAATTATTTTGTTTAATAACTTATTCTGTAAAGATTTGTGTTTAAAAAAATGTTTATACTTAGGTGAAGATAAAACAATAAAAATATATAAAGATAATGAGGCCAAATGAATTAATGTTGTCATTAATTGATGACCCTAGAGCTAGAGTGATAATGATAAGATTACCATGTCGAGATGCCAAAACTAAGGTGATGGGATTGTAATTAACATTAGTGTAATCTAGTATTGTCTTTGTCTAGACAAGACATATGTATACACAACATTCACACACATACCTACATGTGTAATGTATGTTATGTTATAAACGTGCGCGTGCTAAGTTTCGACGTAGTCACTCCAAATATAGTCTAACTAGCAGCGCCCCGCGGTTTTACACCCGTAGTTCCCGTTCCCATGAGAATACGGGGATAGAATATGCCTATAGCCTTCCTCGATAAATGGGCTATTTAACACCGAAAGAATTTTTCAAATCGGACCAGCAATTCCTGAGATTAGCGCGTTCAACCAAACAAACAAACTCTTCTTCTTTATACCTATATTAGTGTAGATTAGACATCAATCCATTTTGAAGATCATAGGACAATAGGAAAGTAGATATTTTTCCACAAAAATATGTTCAGAAATGTAAAACAAAATTAAAACTTCAACACAAATCAATTCTGTTGTTTTATTTAAAAAAAGAATATTTATAGGTATACTCGTACATTCATAATCCGATATTCAACTTTATCAGATTACTTTTTATAGAGAGAAAATCTTTTTTATTATTACGCAATTATTTGCAAATAAATAAATACAAATAATTGTCAGTATTGCATTACGTTACCTTGACCTATCAGTTGTTTTACATACCTACCAATTGGATATTGTTGACATTGCTGTATTTTTTGTACTCGTCGGCTATAACGAGTTGTAGTAATTACATTATGTATTATATGTATACAACATTTTATTTCTTATTCTACATTTCGTTCGCAAGGAATTCGATTATCTCGCTCTACCTAAAGAATTCTTTAAAATGTCGGGTTTGCAAGGTAGGCTTTTTTGTATGTCAGCCTATTCCTATTCCGAATTTCATTAAAGTCGTCCTAATTGTTTTGCCGTGAAAAGGTTAACAGACTTTCACGTTTAGAATATTGCTCCGAGATTTTATTAGACGTAATTTTAGTTTTAGTCCTGTGTTCATTTTAAAAAGCTTAATAAAGAAAAGAAAATTGAGGAAAGAGTTAATACCCTTATCATAAATAACAGAAACTAAACACTTAAGTTTAGCTCATTGTTAACATCAAATTAACGTAGAACAACCAAGCACACGCGCAGACAATATTTCACATTGTTAAAATTTAATACACCTAATTCTTAAGTTATTGCCACTTACATGTTCAGAGTAACGATTCGTCACCATAAAATTATTTCAAGATGATATTACAGTTTCAGAATATCAAACAAACATTAATTAAGTTCTGTTGTCATGAGGCTGAGTGTACACGAGTAGCCAACTAATAATAAAACGTCTATTACACATGTCGCAGTCGCAGTACCACGCTCGTGAAATGACTCGGCGTAAGGGCACGGACACACGATAGCACGCTCGCGTTCGATGCAACCTTAAACAAATAAAATTGGTACTGCCAGACAACGCATCCGTTAATATTTTGCACTCGCTAACAAGAGCTAAAACGACATTGATTAAATTAATATTTAATAATTGTATCCATTAAATCGTAATTGCTTGTGAAAATTTAATAAATGGATTACTGGCTGGACTCTATTAAACTAAAATTGAACATTATTGTTTGCTAAAATAATTTTAATTAATTACTGGCTCTGCGGTTTTACTGAGTAATTCCCGTTCATATTCGTTCTAATACAGCACCAAATAATACCCAATATAATGTCAGTTCATGAGTTTGAGTGAGGCTTATACTAGGATAATTGATATTGATAGGATTAGCAGAAGTGTTCACAGAAGAGACAAGAATTATTTGGCACCAAAATATCGCTGTCTTGGTAATTGGTAAGGTCTATGTCCATTATGTCCAATAGTGAACATCTTCGGTCTGATGACGAATGGTTTATTTAATACGGTCTATTTTTGTTGTTGTTAGTAATATAATATTTTCCTGTTATCTGTGTCCTGTTATACGGTCGAGAGGCTTATCTCTTAACAAGCTTATTCATAAACGTTGCTTCAATTTAAATAAAGTTTTAAGCGTTATTCAAGCGAAGCAACTTGACTTAAAGCAACTGTCAACTTTTAACAAGTATTCGTAACTACGTAACAAATTTGCGAAGCTGACGGATTTTACAATATTCAATAAATTGTTGAGGCGTTACTTCGATGATAGATATCGTAGAAGCGTCGCTTAAGTACTGTATCTCGACTCTAGAGTTAGTTTCTGTAATGGTATGTAAAGTTTGTTGAAGTGCAAAACGTAATAAAATCGTAGTAAGTATTGTCAGTTGCTGAAGATCAGTAGGACGGAGTTGTCACGTCTACACAGGGCCTTAGAAGCACGAGAGCACAGGTAATTAATAAAGTTGTACAACACAATGGTTTAGTATTTTGCTACGATTTAATACACTTTATAATACGTAGTTAATGTTCTTTTAAAATAATATGTTAAGTGTATGTAGTATGATTTTCATTTACATAAACCTATGTTTTACTTAATATAGAAAGTAACAAAGATATTAGATGTTTTCACTCTGCAAATATAAAATGTAAATTTAACCATGTGTGTGTACACATACCCTAAAATTTGCTGTACGCAAGCATACACTGACATGTTGAGTTTGTAATCTGTGTCTTACATTTCTAAATCCATTCGAGTATATTTTATCCGGTTGGATTATCGTCTAAATGCATCCCGGTTTTGTAAGGGCTTTTAAACTCGGGTCAGTGGGTTGTCTTGTGTAAACGAATGTTTATTCATAGAAAGTTACGATTTTAACAGCTGTAATGTTCTAGAAGGTTCTTTGTCTCGTTACACTAGTTCAGGGCAAATGGAAACGAGTGCGAATTGGGACAACAAGAACTTTAAATGCGTCGTAGAAATATTTAAGCAAAATATTGTTCATGTTAACATTTAATATTTTCTTTTCAATATGAGACAAGCTTAAAGAAAATGATTTTTCTTATAAAATATATTGAATGCTCTTTGTAAGAACATCTTTCATCTTTGTGTCGACGAATAAAGTGCTCAATTTGATTTATGAAAGATTAATAATTTCCTTTTCAATACGAAACCTAAAAAATGTAGGAAACATTAAAATATATTTTAAAATACGTTTTTTACGAGGAAACTCTTCTCGGTGTCAAGGTAGAGAGTGGTTATTAAATAAGAAATTCGTTTGGTAGGTATTTTCTTTACAAAAGGAGATAAGGTTATGTGAATATCAACGTCGAGATACTCGGTATTTGTTTAAGCAGCTTCATTGTAATACCTGTTTCTTCACCGAAACGATATGAAAAACAGAGTTTCACATTTTCCATACGGTACGTCCATTTGTGGTGATCTAATAATATATTTATGGTAGGTATACCTGCCGGTGTCCGCGCGCCGGATGTGTTTCCGGCAATCGTCCCAGATACCTACTTGTAATTAGGTTTGACAATGACTACCGATTTTATCGACTCTTCACATTCGTGTGGAACATTGAAATTATATAAAATGTTATACACAGGGTACCGAAACTGACTTTATTTTCATTAAATACCTATTTCGGTTGTTACTACTACTGCTGCCTTGAAGTGATTTTACTCTATAAATTAGCAGAAACTGTTCGTGACAGTTAAAAACTTTTAAAATGGTTAAGAATCCTCAGCGTGTAACGTTCGTCCTCGCGGGCAAGAAAACTGTCCTTAGGTGAGATTCCCTAGTCTAGTACCTACATAATTATGTGCCAAAAGATACCTAGGTATTTATACAAACAAGTGAAACTGTAGAGTATGGGTTGATTTATATGAGTACAGTCAGGTAAAAGGTGCCGTCCCTTGATTGGCATTCCAAAGTGAGCATTACCAAAGGGTACCTATCTTTTATCTGACGCTGACTGTACAATAAGTTGGGATAGGTAATAGACATAATACATAATTATTTTCAGTACTATATTTTTTATAATAATTTCAGTATATGCACGTCTAGTGCAGAACATGAGCTTCCCTATTGACCCTCATACGTCAATCCTTATGGAGGTCATTAGGGGAAAGCTATGTTCAGTTACAACTCGTCCTTATGTCATAGATATGACTAGTAATAGGTATAGTGGCTGTTATTAGTGTACAAGGAATAACAATGAATTAGTTAATCCTTGCTTTCTTTCTGTAGTTCTAAGAAATATTTCACATGTTTTGAAGAAAGGGAATGTAGATTAATTACGTACCTATATTGTTGTTTTTTTTTTATTAATAAGATGGATTTATGTTTATTTTGGCCTGGATGCGTGTATAAAATTAATAACTTCGAAGTATATTTTTAGCGACATTAATATGTATAAAATAAAAATACTTAATAATATTGAAGCAAATAATTCATTTACCTATTACTAAACAAATATATTCTGCGCCAACCATTACAGAAACTAAATAAACATGAGTATCCACATTTGTATTTATATAATCACATTTATTAACATAACTTACGCGAAAACATGTGGTATTATTTTGTAAGTATTTTGACCTTAACATTGTATGAAATTGAGAGGTCAAGGTCATTTTAGAGAGGCCGAGGTCAAAATAATGACAGAATTTACTTAAAAACTTGCTTTATTATTTCTTTTCCATTCACGGGACTATTAAGGAGTCCCGGTCTGTTGGAAGGCTAGTATGGGGCCAAAGCCAACACACGGAAGCCCTTTGACATATTTAATCTTGTGTAAATGATGCACAATCCGGCGACTATCCCTGTATAACACTATAAAATGCATCCAAGGACAGTCCCCGGTTCTGCTGGGACTATTGCAAATATATGGAAAACTACGACAGGGTTATGGGAATGGGATGTTTAATGGACTGGATATTGGGGAACTATGGGGACTATGACACCCGCCGATACAATGCTATAAACATGTACGAAGTGGCGGATGGAGACTTGCCAGCTGGGCCATAACTGGGCCCCCCAAACAAGTCGCTCGAGTCGCAACAAGGGGGCAACATGAAACGAGCGGCTTTGAGAGTGGAGCAGACGCCCTGGGTTTTAAACCGCGATCCACTGAGCCCGAGGGTCCAGCTTCATGCTAAGCCAACTCACCACTTACGCAACGCCCCTCACTCTCCGAGCACCAAAGTGCTCTCGCGGGCTCCACTCCGGCCGGCCAATGGAGGCAAGCACGGAGGTGGGGGCCTGTTCCCCGTCAGTGCTCACTCCGCCGGCCAGTAAAAGCGAGCGGAGTGAGGAATGGTGACCTCCCCCGGGAGCGCGTCAGGTCCGCGGGGTCGCTACTCCCCGACACCCCGCCTCAAAGGTGCCCTGCGGGCCTATATTATTTATTATTATGTTGTTCAAAGTAAAAACGTACCGAATACTTATTTAATATAAATAAAATATTACTTGAATACGCCTTTCAGTTTCTCGTAAGTAAATAAGAAAATATGAAATTCACAAAGTAATTTTTTTATTACTTCAACTTCAATCCTATTATGTCTTTATCTTCTTGAACTTTGGCTCTAATATAAATTGGCGTACCATTATTATATTAGAAAATATTCTCTGCGAAACTAAAAATAAAAAAATATTTTCCATCTAAGAATTTCATACTTGAGCGGGTTGGGAGTCTATTAAAGGTCTGATATTACTGAATAGAGGCTATTCCAGGCAACGTGCTTAAAACACAAAGCCTTAAAAAATATCGGTCCACTCGAATATTTCGTGCTATTTTTACACACAAAGCCTACTCAGATTCCAATATTCTTTGTCCAAACACATAGAATGATAACAATGAACTTATAAATCTCATACGTCTCACATAAGCATCTTTTTAATAAAATAATTGACGCATTTTATGGTCAGTGACCGCAAAGAGAGTGTTATCAACCTATCACAGACCTACTGTTGTATAATACGAAAAAAAAAACAAAAACTTTTGTTAGCTTTATGCCCTTGTGAGCAAGTTGCTATGCCGCCTTCGATACGAGAGGTCCAGAGTTCGTTTATTGGCTGGAACAACCTTTTTATAGTAAAAAAGATAGTTTTTATTAGTTTATTGTCTTATTGTGATCTGTAGAGACTGGATTATAAGGAACATAAAAAACTTGAATATGGAGGCTTACGATTGATTGATGTTATAAAGTGATATTCTATCGTATATTTGCCGGATCGATACCCGGGTATAACACGTGTATTTTCTAAAATAGTTAAACGTACCTGCATAAAATTAAAGTATCTATTCTTTAAATACATTTTTATACTACTTTCCTTCAGATTGAAATATACATGTTTACAGTACGATTACAGTTACTTAATTCTAAAATTACACACATTTAGTGAGATATCAACCGTATGTAAGCAATTATCGAACATTTTGTATTCTTAAAGACGTTAACGATAAGGTACGTTCCTAATGTTAAGTACTTGATTCTAAAATTGTGCCTTCAAGCTTCGATCACTCTAAATATTTTTATAAGTGGAAGTTGATCGTCCATTTATTAAACCAACTGCAGAATTTGAATTAAGGTGTTATGTTAACATTTATTTAAAGTTTCTAACAAAAAGTCACCAGTTAATAATGTAAAGTGAGGTTTTTGTAACTAATAAATTACCTAGGGATAATAAAAATACAGCTCAAATATACATTATTACAAGATTTTAGGTAAAATATGCAATGACTGATGAAAATGGGCAAAATATGCAAATGCATGCAAATATGAAATTGCATAAAATGTAATATCTAGTGATGTCTATCTGTTACTGCATTCACATTTTGAATTTATTTAACATATTATTTTGACTTTAACGAAAACGGTAATGTTTGTTATTGATTAACTGGAACATGATTTTTGCCCCATTATTTTCATGAAATAAATGTCTCCAAAATTATTCTCATGAGGTAAAATACACACATCAAAAGTGTCTAGGGATCAACATATATTTTTGCAATAACTTTTCTCCTGATTGATATTAATTAAAATTTTCTTTAAGGATTCATCAAATAAAGTGTTTTCGTTTGTCACAGTAACGATAAACCAAGTCACCTTTGCATTAATAAAGAAATTTGCCATTTTCCTAATAAAGGGATTTTTGACATTTGAACCACTAACATTAAAGTTCGAAAAAAAGACTGAAATAACAGTTTTCTTTAAAATTTTATTGGGTAACTTAAACAATTAATAATCCGTGTTTCTACCGCGAACACTAACAACACAAGAACATCGGTTTGGCATACTCAAAATGAGTTCATCCAAATCACGCTGTGGAATGGCCGCCCATGTTCGTTGCAACAACAAAAAAAGGTCTTCTTGCGACTGGATACCCTCCATATTCGGCAGAGCTCTTCTCTGTAGCATATCCCATGCATGCTCAATCGGGTTCAAGTCTGGCGACTGAGCAGGCCAGGGCAGGACATTGATGTTAGCTGCGGCGAGAGTCTGTCTTACAACTCTTGCGGTGTGCGGTCGTGCATTATCATGCATTAACTGAAATAAGGGACCGATTTGCACTTGTAGAGGAACGATGACGTCTGATACAATCGTCTCAGCATAAATTTGAGCGTTGAGGTTGCCTCTGATCCAAATCAACTCAGTTCTTCCGCCGATCCAAATACCCGCCCATACCATGATGGTTCCACCACTATAAGGATGGACTTCCTGGCAGGATTTTAATCGCTGTTGGCGTCCAGGGGTTCTCCAGTGTCGTATACGTCTTGTATCCGGTCTCATACCACAACGAGACTCATCAGAAAAGCACACGAAACGCCATTGTTCTTCTGCCCAATTTCTGTGTTCAAGAGCCCATTGATATCGAATCCTACGATTGTGCATTGCTATAGGTGGTACCCGTAGCGGTCTTCGGGAATGAAGGTTCACTTCATGCAAGCGGTTTCTGACTGTTTGGTCGCTAATTAAGTTCCCTGAAGAGTGATGAAGCCGCACGGCTAACATCATGGCGGTTATTGTTGGAGCTCTTCGAGTTAAGATTTGAATGTATCGGTCTTGTCTCCGTGTGGTGCAGCGATACCGTCCTCCATGGCGCTCAGCCACGGTACCAGTGCTTCGGTAACGTGTCCAAAGTCGACTGATAACACTCTGACTTGTATTCAGAGCTAAAGCCACAGTACGTTGCCGGGAACCAGCTTCTATCATTCCCACGGCTCTGAGCATTTCTTCCCTGCTTAAATGACGTCGCCGCTCCATAATAACGTTGGTTTTAATCAGTAGTAGGGAAACAGTAGCACTAATAATGTCTTCAATGCGTTGTATGTTTTTATAGGGAAAATATTGACAGCTGATTTTCATCTTTTACTCGAATTTGATTCACAGTTCCTGATTCAAATTATGAAATGCACCATAAAGGATCCATATAAATTTATAAAATCATAAATTTATTACAAAGCCACATCTCAATCTCAAGAAATCCGCATAAAAATGCTTGATCCCTAGACACTTTTGATGTGTGTATATTTAATAAAATACTAAGAACATTGGACAGCAACGTAAGTATACATATAACAAGCCAAAAGCTCATATGTGCATCGTTTTGTACACCTCGCGTTATCAACTCTGACTTTTTCAACAAGGTTTTATGATAATGAAAAATCCGTATCGTATATACTATTTACATAGTTATAATAACTTTTATCGTAGTTCCATTTCTGCACAATGAAACATTCCAACACTCCATTTGAAACTGAGTTCCGAGGATTTGCGCGCAGTTTTTATAAAATTAATCCTTACCTCTAAGCTTTTAAGAGCTTTGAGACATTAAGTAACCAAAAATAGATCTAAAAAAACTATTGGCATTAGTCGGTTAACATTATGAGACAAGAACGAAAGGATTTCATCATCTTTGACGCAAATATTGGTCTGAGCTTTTTCGTCCACCTTCGATTCAATGTATATGTGACGTTTATGTTAAAGTTACAAGGCAATAGAAGATAATATAAAGACATCTCTAAAATTAAAGTAACTAAACGTGTAATGTGATCCACCCACGTTTTTATCAGTTATACTTTAGACCTTAGGTACATAGATACAAAACACAGTTTGAAAAAGTCGGTATAGAATGAAAAAGCTCATTTAAAATAAACAACAATTATATTAAAGTAATTATATTTCTTGAAATTGATTAAAGGAATGGTGTTTGTTTAACTAGGTTTAATTATATTACAAAGATCTTATGAATATTACAAAGAATCTCAGTTTCCTTTTAGTAGTAGAATTATTAAAAATCTAAAACAATTAGTTTAAAAAAGGTTGAAGTTTTTGCCTTAAACTAACTATAAAAGGACAGGGGTTTCTCTTAGAATATCCATTGTATTTGAATTCTTTCCCATAGAATTCAAATACAATGGATCGCTCTATCATCTGACCCGAAACTATACTATATATATAACTGTACCTAAACCCTTACCTGAATCGTGGGGATAATAAGCTGACGAACCCCTTGAAATATATTTTCATATATACATTTATTATCTTATTTTTTAAGTTTTTACAATATACATTTATAAAAAATAAAAACAAAATATACAATAAAAACTTAAAAAATAGAAGGCCGCCAGTAGCGGGGCAGGGCCCAAACTACCGGTGGTTAGGGCTGCAGAGACAGGAACCTCCTCACGATACGTGCCGTGTCCAAAATCACTGCCTTAATATATTATTATTATTCCAAAATATATTTTTATTATTGATGTGTACGGTAACAATTTTTGATATTAAATAATAAAATTTAAATGTTTTTACTATTCAATTCTGTGTTAATACGTCGATTACTAAAATTCGTAATTTATATGTAGTTGTTTTTGCAAGGGAATGTTTTCATTTACCAGTAAATGTGCTCACAGAAATTCAAATTATCTGTTTAATCGTTGTATTTGTCCGATAATTTGAAACAGTCCGAATCCAATTGCAGTACATATATGTGGTGTAACATGTGGTAAGGGCTGAATTTTAATTAAAATTTGTCCTATTTTCTCGTTCGCTAACGGGTTTTTTGTGCCCTATTTCCTCTCGACGACGGTCTCCGAGCCAGTGGTAATGTGATAAACGCCTAACAGCGCAGGTAGTGTGAACAATAGTGATGTGGAATAATGGGGTGCACAACCATTGTCGATAACGACAACTCATAGTTATTTAAATTCGTAACAACACGTCCTTTCTGTTATGTTTTTATATCGTTGCAATTTATTTTGTCAACTCACCTGGAAGGTATAACGCAAAACATATTTCAACGTGTTTTAATAAATTGATGTAGACCTCAATTTGTTATTTAGGTAAATTCATTTAGGACAGTCTCCGAGGCAGGGGACCGTAAAAAGTGTCGGGTTCAGTAAACCGGGTAATAATTTTGTTTAAGTAACCGATATTTCAATATACGGATGCGAAAAGGTAAATGGCGTTATTTTTATTTTCAAAATGTTCTTTTCGCGATTAATCATTCGTATTTTAATTGAAAAGTATGGTAGTCCAAAGATAAAAATATACTTAATGCGAAAATTTAATATTTTCTCATTTTAGAATAAATTGCCGAAGTTTCACCAATATAATATAATGAAAAATTCTCCGAAGAGTAACTTTTACTCGTTTATTATCTAATATAAGACACAAGTATCTTGTTATATTCTATTTTGGGTAAATATCTTCAACACAAACTAGTCTTCATATATCAATAACAGAAAAAACAAAAGTTTCATATAAATATTTACCTCCTGTCCACAATATTACCTGCCAATTTTCAGCTTCATAGGTCAAGTGGCTTTCGAGGTTTCATGTTTAGTTAGCGAGTGGTGAGTGACCTTCTTTTACTTTTTTGTATAAATATCTTTCGGAAAATTTTAATAAAATATAACCTGTTGTGTCAAGGATTCTGTATTTTTCCTATTATTATAGTGAAAGCTTTGTTAGTGAACAGGCGGCAACCTTCTTCAATGTCGGTCCTTTGAGCATCTTGAGTCTTGTAAACTGTAATGTTTTGGTTATATGTATGTACCAATAGACTAATAATGCTTATTTGAGTCTGAGCTTTAAAATAGAAAAAAAAAATTCTTTTTGACCTTTTGCGAACCAAACTCTCAATTTATCAAAGCAAAAACCATTTTTATAACAATTCTTTTGAAACCACAGTCAGGGTTACCTGATAGGCACATCTTGAGTTTTACAACTTTTTGAAAACGATAATTTATTGGGAACAAAAATTTTACCTATGCATAACATTTTTACGGACTACAAAATACATATCCGGAAATCTTTTAATATAGACTATCGATATGAATATTTCATCGAGTATCGACGTCACTAATACAGGCGATGTTGGTTCCTGACTAATGCATCGGATCACAAACTCGCACACCACTTCACTGCGTCTATTTTTGAATCGTTACACTATTTTTTTGTTCGGTTTAATTCTATTCTTTTGATATTAATTGTGTATGTATGCATCTTTGTATATGTGATATTATATTTTTTTAAACGCTCTCATGGACTTATACCACGTTCTTCATTAGTATTAGGGCTGAAGTTATTAGGCCTATTGAGGCCTAATAACTTCGATCTATCGATCGAAGTTATTAGGTCCGAGATCGAGTATCGATTGCGATACTAGGGTAGTTTGAAAGAAATGAGAATATAAAACATGAACGATAAAATTGTATGGCTTTGCTAGTTTTCTTTCACTAGCGAACTAAAGTAGATAGAACAGAGTATGGGAGAGTACTAGGATTAGGGTAAGTAGGTACTTACCCTTATTTTAATAGCATATGGGATGGGTATATGTTAACAAAATGATAATTTAATAAACAAAGTACATTCAGAAAGAACACCGGTATAAAACATACAAATATACAGATATTATCTCTATTAACAAATTATTCATTAACGTAGTGTAACTTGTTCTCGGATATTACCACAACTGTTATGCATTACATTTCAACTACTGTCCCACTAGCTAATCGGATTTGAGTTAAAGTACCGTACGCAGTACTGTCGCGTCGCGAACAACCGAACGAATTTATGTTCGCTAAGTGTTTTGTAAGTCTAATATTGCGAGGTAGAAGCTTAAGTTTCGCGTAGAAGCTTGTATAAAAGTCGTGGTACAATACGTAAATAAAACTACTTTTAATAGATTTAGCAGTTTCTTAGAAAGATGTTACATCTATCGTGTAGACTTCTATATCACTCTATGTATGAAAGCTTACCAAGAGATATCTACGCTTAACTTAAAAAGCAAATCCTTATCTAAATAAAAATCGTTAGACTTTTCTGAATGTTTTATTAAACAAGAATTGCACGTCTAAAGTTATTAGATTACAAAGATAAAGGAGACATTTACAAAATTAAATGGAACTAACTTCGACCCATTACAAATAATTTATCGTTGTACGCTACAAAAATAAAGTTACACTTATAATTGCGAAAAACAAAATGTGTATAAAATATAACCATTTTTATACCTAAAGCTTTTAGAATATACCTATCTTTAGATAGGTAAATCAAAGTCCCTCGCGCTGTTTATACGCTGAGACCTTTTAAACTACGCAGCGGTTTTTAGGGCAGTTTTCAACAATAGACTTCAAGAGTGATTCAAGAGGAAGGTATAGACCTATGTTACCCACGTGTAATAAAACTTAACGCGGGTTAAGTCGTGGAATACTGTTTGTAATAAACAATATACATATTTCTAGTTCCGATATCAGTAACGAACTTGTCCGAACTTGTTCGTCGGAGTCGGCCGTCACCTTATCTCATAAGCGAGGTGTTCGAACTAACTAAACGGTAACACTGCGTTAAGAGGGTTCATCTGCCGCGCGACAACTCATATTTACACTCACACAGACGCGCACGCGTGTCCGCATGCACACTGTCTATGTGGTGACGGCGCGCTCGCTCTGAATACTCCGGCCGAATGGTTTTGATCCATTGGAAATTATATATTGTGTAAAAGTTATTGACAAAAGTAAAAATTCGAGTATATTTTTTTTTACGATTCGTAGTAGGTAGTATATGATTAGATATAATTTACGTAATACCTTTCGATTCGATATTCCTTTATTCACAACAAGGAATAATGAATAAAACAAATACTTAGTTTTTTGTTTTTAAAATAAGACATGATTTTTTTTTGGTAAGTAACGAAACTTTTTAAAAACAAAGCAACATACGAGTAAAAAAAAAATCTATAACTTACTTGTGAATAATATATTTTTTGCCATACTGGGGTATTGATTTTTCATAAACTAATTGCAGTTTTAGTTTTTATTAAAATCGTCTACCACGCCTACTTGAAAAATGCATTCTCTGTATATGTACAACATATATTATCGGGACAACCTTTTAGCGCTAAAAGCAGGACTTTCTAAATTATTTCGTTTCCGTTTTTGTTAAAAAAAACCGACTTCAAAAACTAAAAAGTATAAAATAACAAATATTTAATGTAATACCTCTTATGCGATGTAGCACATAAATAAAATAAAAATGTGACCAACCCAAGCGGGCAAACGTTCGTTAACGGTCGTCTCGAATTATAGTTTTGTAGTTTATTTTTCTAATACACACATCAAAAGTGTCTAGGGATCAAGCATTTTTATGCGGATTTCTTGAGATTGAGATGTGGCTTTGTAATAAATTTATGATTTTATAAATTTATATGGATCCTTTTTGGTGCATTTCATAATTTGAATCAGGAACTGTGAATCAAATTCGAGTAAAAGATGAAAATCAGCTGTCAATATTTTCCCTATAAAAACATACAACGCATTGAAGACATTATTAGTGCTACTGTTTCCCTACTACTGATTAAAACCAACGTTATTATGGAGCGGCGACGTCATTTAAGCAGGGAAGAAATGCTCAGAGCCGTGGGAATGATAGAAGCTGGTTCCCGGCAACGTACTGTGGGTTTAGCTCTGAATACAAGTCAGAGTGTTATCAGTCGACTTTGGACACGTTACCGAAGCACTGGTACCGTGGCTGAGCGCCATGGAGGACGGTATCGCTGCACCACACGGAGACAAGACCGATACATTCAAATCTTAACTCGAAGAGCTCCAACAATAACCGCCATGATGTTAGCCGTGCGGCTTCATCACTCTTCAGGGAACTTAATTAGCGACCAAACAGTCAGAAACCGCTTGCATGAAGTGAACCTTCATTCCCGAAGACCGCTACGGGTACCACCTATAGCAATGCACAATCGTAGGATTCGATATCAATGGGCTCTTGAACACAGAAATTGGGCAGAAGAACAATGGCGTTTCGTGTGCTTTTCTGATGAGTCTCGTTTTGGTATGAGACCGGATACAAGACGTATACGACACTGGAGAACCCCTGGACGCCAACAGCGATTAAAATCCTGCCAGGAAGTCCATCCTTATAGTGGTGGAACCATCATGGTATGGGCGGGTATTTGGATCGGCGGAAGAACTGAGTTGATTTGGATCAGAGGCAACCTCAACGCTCAAATTTATGCTGAGACGATTGTATCAGACGTCATCGTTCCTCTACAAGTGCAAATCGGTCCCTTATTTCAGTTAATGCATGATAATGCACGACCGCACACCGCAAGAGTTGTAAGACAGACTCTTGCCGCAGCTAACATCAATGTCCTGCCCTGGCCTGCTCAGTCGCCAGACTTGAACCCGATTGAGCATGCATGGGATATGCTACAGAGAAGAGCTCTGCCGAATATGGAGGGTATCCAGTCGCAAGAAGACCTTTTTTTGTTGTTGCAACGAACATGGGCGGCCATTCCACAGCGTGATTTGGATGAACTCATTTTGAGTATGCCAAACCGATGTTCTTGTGTTGTTAGTGTTCGCGGTAGAAACACGGATTATTAATTGTTTAAGTTACCCAATAAAATTTTAAAGAAAACTGTTATTTCAGTCTTTTTTTCGAACTTTAATGTTAGTGGTTCAAATGTCAAAAATCCCTTTATTACGAAAATGGCAACTTTCTTTATTAATGCAAAGGTGACTTGGTTTATCGTTACTGTGACAAACGAAAACACTTTATTTGATGAATCCTTAAAGAAAATTTTAATTAATATCAATCAGGAGAAAAGTTATTGCAAAAATATATGTTGATCCCTAGACACTTTTGATGTGTGTAGTTTTATTTCTTTAAGGCTTGGCACCGACTTCACACTTATCAATAGGTAACATACACACAAAGGTATTAATTAGCATCGCATAAGAGGTGTATTAAATTAAATATTTGTTATTTTATACTTTTCAGTTTTTGAAGTCGGTTTTTTTTTTACTTTTGAGTGTCACAACCTATCTGGTTGTAAAGGTCTCATCGATACAAATTAATCAAGCCCAAACACGAGGTAACTGCTGTTAGTCGTTGAAGAGTTCCCTCGACTATCTTCCAGGTCCATCATCAAATCGACTCCAAACCTTCATTCAATTATAATGCTTTAAGATAATTAACGAAAAACTTAACAAATGCACTAATCACCCTACGATTTTCTAAAGTTCCTCTCAATTTCTCTAGAATGCCATCATTAGATCCTGGTTTCCTTGACATGGGACCAAACGGCAAGTCCATTCTTTTGAATAAAAGAAGAATTTTAGTAATCGGTACAGAATTGACGGAGATATCGTTGAACATATTCATAAAAAAAAACATACCGGCCGAATTGAGAACCTCCTCCTTTTTGGAAGTCGGTTTAAAATAATGTTGTTTTATTGCTCATTATTTCTAAAACGTTATTTGTTATCATAAATGTTAATATTTTTTTTTTATAAATAATTCAAATTATAAAACAAAAAATATTATCGAGTATCAAAACATGTTGATGAGTTATCGCATAAAATTCGTACGCGCCGCAAAGGTCAAACGCTCGGTAGGAGCGATACGTCCTCTCTCTAAAAAGCCTCGCGGCAGACTGATTTGAATTGTTTCGTGCGTCCGATTTTATAGTAGTTTTATGATGATTTTAAAATATTTGTAGAAAAAAAGACAATTTGTTGTAGAAAATATTCTTTTATTATTTGAGGTAATTTTAATAACGTTTTGAGCATCATTTATCAACGTAAATTACGATTTTCTTGACTGTGATTTTTACAAATTCTAACTTTATATTTTTTTCGATTTCATTAATAATTATAATAACAATTAAATTTTCCTATGAATGTTTGCTTAATAAGGATCTGGACTTTAAGTTTGTGTAATTTTTAGTGCTAAATTGGTCGAATTACTAGAATCCGAAGGCATGGAAGTTAATGCTAAAAGTGAAATTCAGAAAACATATGTTCAGTTTTCTTGATATATTTTTTAAGAGGGTTGATCTGGCGCGCGACAACTCAAATTTTCACTCACACAGACGCGCACGCGTGTCCGCATGCACACTGTCTATGTAGTGACGGCGCGCTCGCTCTGAATACTCCGGCCGAATGGTTTTGATCCATTGGAAATTATAAATTGTGTAAAAGTTATTGACAAAAGTAAAAATACGAGTATATTTTTTTTTACGATTCGTAGTAGGTGGTATATGATTAGATATAATTTACGTAATAACTTTCGATTCGATATTCCATTATTCACAACAAGGAATAATGAATAAAACAAATAAATGCCTACATTAGTAATGTGGGTAAATGCCTACATTAGTAATGTGGGTAAATGCCTACATTAGTAATGTGGGTAAATGCCTACATTACTAATGTGGGTAAATGCCTGCATTCTAAAACATTATTTGTTATCATAAATGTTAATATTTTTTTTTTTATAAATAATTCAAATTATAAAACAAAAATTATTATCGAGTATCAAAACATGTTGATGAGTTATCGTATAAAATTCGTACGCGCCGCAAAGGTCAAACGCTCGGTAGGAGCGATACGTCCTCTCTCTAGAAAATATTCTTTTATTATTTGAGGTAATTTTAATAACGTTTTGAGCATCATTTATCAACGTAAATTACGATTTTCTTGAGTGTGATTTTTACAAATTCTAACTTTATATTTTTTTCGATTTCAATAATAATTATAATAACAATTAAATTTTCCTATGAGTATTTCCTTAATAAGGATCTGGACTTTAAGTTTGTTTAATTTTTAGTGCTAAATTGGTCGAATTACTAGAATCCGAAGGCATGGAAGTTAATGCTAAAAGTGAAATTCAGAAAACATATGTTCAGTTTTCTTGATATATTTTTTAAGTTTTCTGTATAATATTGTTTTTCTCTGAGTATTTTTTAGATGACAATATTTCCTTTAATTATTACCTAAAAGCATGTTTATAAAATACGCTTTTCATATAATATGACTAGATCAAAAAGTACAAAAACCGTCAATTATCGAGTTTAGGGTCTTAACTCCTACTGCAGTGACATATTGCATAGTTGTCTTCGTTGGTGCCAACTTAAACTGCACGCAGACTAACGACTAGAACGCGGCTGTCGCAGAAACGATGTTGATCTTCTAGATAAAATCAGTTGTATTTGTAGTTTATCAAGTTTTCTGCGATTTATACAGATATTCTTAGACTATTAATTAGTATTTTTCATACTCCGATCTAGTCTTCATGTCAAGTAATTTTATCTCTTTATGTGAAAATGTTATCTTGACTTCTACTTCGTATTTATTAAATGGCAAACAATGTCATATAATAATTAATTTAACAACATCGAAAGACAAAATGGGTAACAAAATTATAATTAATTAATGTTGCGTAAATATCGTCGTAATACAGAATTTAATTACAAATACTTGGGAGCGTGTTATAAGCCGCAAAGTCGCAAGTGTGCGAGCGGCGTACCACAAGCAATGTTCTAATAACAACCCTTAAAGTGCCTTAAAGCTATAAAACCTTGTGATTGTATACTCGTGTACCGCAGACACTGCATTCCTGATCAAAGACAATATCGTCGAGTAGAAACGACATCGGGCAAGGATTGGCTTTCGAATTAAATTCCTTACGTAACGATTGGACAAACATTTTACAGGTAATACTGCCTTGGTTTAGTCATAAGCGAACTTGAATTCCTACTAGGGTACGTGAAATATTAGTTTTAGTTATTTGTTCTGTATACTAGTATTCTATGCTCTCAGTACTCTGTAACTTAAAGGGATTTTGATAAAAGTAAAGGGACTTTCAGTTATACACTATGCGACAAACGGCCCCTAAGTTATTTAAGAACAAAAGAACAGTCAGATATTTTGATTAATATTTCATTTATATTCTACAGTTATCATTGTTATTGACATAAAACGTTATCACAATTCACGGGATATTTACCATGTATTATGAGTTTCCGACATTTCGACACTTCAATCGGAAACTCTAAATTAATCTATGTACATGTTATTCCGTAACTGTAATAGATAACTTTAAAAATAAAGAAAATATTAAAAGTGAACTTTGTGTTTATATTTTGGATACAATTTTCAAATCCGTTTTCAGTCCTGTCCCAAACTGCGCAGCTAATGCGTCACATATCCAATCACTATTTTGTAGGGCACGAATGCAATCCGGCGAGGTAATTCGATTGTCACGTGTCGATGTGACCTAATGGGGTCCAAATAACTTCACCGATGTGCGAGGGCACACGAGGGGTTACCTGTAACTAATATTTGAATATAAATTAGTGAATTGGCGTCCTTAAATGTTTGATGGACGTGTTGCAAAATACAACGACGATAATAAGTGCGGTTTAACAGAATTATCTCTACATTTCATTGTTTGTTTTTGTAATGATTTGAGTAAGGGCATCATCATTGTAGGCTAAGATATTTATGATATGCACCAACAGACCGATAGCGTGTATAACCAAATAGAGATCAGAGTAAGGGTTTATTAATTATTTTTATTTTTACTGGAAAAATTCAATCTCATTCTCCCATAGTCTTAGAATGAAGGAGACTCCAGATGGTTCTCATCGCTAAAGAGTCCTCTACAAAGCGGTGATCCTTTTACGCATCTAAGTTGGGCGCCTCAGGATCGTGACGTCATTATACAAAGCCCAGATATAATATGATGAATCTTCCTGGCACAAAAATATTTAAATTGCTATGAAGTTATATTTAAATGACTAGGTAGGTATATTTTATAGGCATAGAAATATAAAATTGTATTGGTCGAGTTTTTTTGCCAAGAGATTCAAAAATAAAAAAATAATCGGCTGTAGACTCGCGAAGTCCTTAACAAATAGTACTCAACATCTTATTAAATTCGTCTTTAGTTTAATCATTGAAAGTTAAGTGTGAAGCTTAATTACTTGAAACCGAATATTTTGATCGAGTATTTTCCCCCTTCGGCGTTAATTAACACTTCTAAAGATGGAACTGAGCAAATAATTTCGATTAGAACTTTTATTTTAAATGCTGTCTGTGTCGTGTAGTATTAGATCCCGTGGGATTATTTGGATAAACAATAATTTTATCACGAAAATTGTCTCGGGTTTATTATACTTCAGTACTTACATAATTTATGCAACATATTATGTTATTATTTGTTAAATTTTGTTAAAACAGTAAAAGTTGTGTAATAAGTTTTGAGATACGAAACAATCCTCCAGTTAATATCTCCTGATGTTCTTAAACCATTAAATATATAAAAACTTAATGGACACGTCTCGGCCTCAGACAACTTTTAGTTTTTTTTAATCGGACCGTTTTCAACAGAACTAGTTTAAAAGATAACAATCAACCGACAATTATAATAAAAAAGTGTTTTGAGTTTTATCCTTTAGTGGGATTTTGTTAGATGATATAACTTTGTGAATGTTTACTCGTATTTAAAGTAAGCTTATTAAGTGTAGCTTACATTTATAACTTGATTTTAATAGTTCTATTATGATACTGTAACTTAGTAGATTTTATTAACGACATTTTTTATTTAATCCGATTACAAAGCGCTCTCAACTTAATGTTTTTATTTATATGAATAAAAATATAAATTATTACATTGCCGCACCCGGCTAAGCTGCTAATCAAAGCGGCGCATGTTCGATTCCCGTGCGAAATAAAAATGTATGCCATCCCGTAAATGATAGAGGTATTGATTACGGCTTTCCACTACCATGAAACATAGAATGAACGAACGTAACAACCATATCGGAACATACGAAGAGGTATTCTTTGTATGAACTAATATGAAACAACGCTTATTGGGGCGTTTCCTCACTGGCAGTAGCATGTGGTAGCATACCGTGAACCGACGCCATTGAAACACTACGGGACTCAACGTAAAATGTTCTTGATTAATACGTTCTAGTGCATCTAAAGGATAACACATCTATGTTGTAGTGAACTTAAGCTTAGCTGTCTAGCTTAAGTACCTCTATGCGTACTATAACATGTACAGAACTATATTGCATTCAAATATACTGGAATACATGTATTAAGTGATTTTACTACTCGTATATCGTTTTTATTTAGCGTATCAACAACAACATCCCGACGAAAACATACCATATAACATAATGCCAAGCACTTTTGACACACTTTGAAGTTGGGAGATTTCATATAAAACCGAATCAGTTACTTCAATTTGAGTCTTCTATTTCTATAAATAATAACAAAGACTACACAATTTTACATTTAAGATACAGTTAAATAATATATTATCAAGGAATCGTACGATTTTCCAGTAAAGTACGTCCTCACACTCAATTCAATTGAGTTGCAGCCGTGGGCGACGGAAGCGGAGATAAATATAACAACACTTGAAATATAAAGGAAGCTTCCATTTTCCAATCACATTTGAAAATATAAAAGGAAAATACTTAGAAAAGTTTAAAGTGAGAAGTTATATATAAGTGGTGTAAATAATTGAATGAGTTTGAAAGACTCGGTCGCGTAATCCGGTGGTTCGTTGGCTCCGGTCCTATTGCTTACAATATTAGTTATTACCGGCGTATTTCCTCGGTTCATCTTTATAATGAAGTCAGTCGCGATATCTGATTTTATACGGAAACCGGTTTTTAAAGTTGGACATTTTTTAAACCAGGAATAGTGTCGCACTTGCTAACTTAGATTTGCACTCTCTGTGTAGAAGCAATATTTTGTGGTGATAACGATAGAATACTAAATTATATGAAGTAGTAATAAAAGCTTGTATTGTATGTTCACGTACAGTAAAATGTTTGAGTTATTTAAATGGTGTAACATAAATAATTCTGTAAGAATATTAAAATATGCACATTGTTCGTATTGTCTCGAGTCACATTCTTAATTTTAATATCTTCTATGTTATTCCCGCAATTTAATAAAAAGGTATGTAAAACACACCATAATTTGCTGTTATCCTTTTATTTCTCGTTTCCCGGTGTATGCCAAATGCGATCTTTACAAATTCATGAGCTCTAGAAACGTTGCGTGTTTTCAAACGCTTAGAATTTTTCCTTATATTCCGTTAAAAAGAAAATTGTGGAGAATTTACTGTTTTGTACGCGGTTATTTATATACTTACATGCTTTGACAGATTACGGGTGAAACAAGTTGAATAGGAATTCAATGGACTTGATAAGATAAAAAATGTTACGAAAAAACATTTGATCTCTTTGAATAGAACTTAAAAGATGTAAGCTCTTTTGCGTGCCCGTTAATACTTTATTCTATGGCAAAAGCAGGATCAAACGTCTATTCCTGGAATATATTTTACCTTATAAAAGTTATGTTTACATTGATTTAATCAAAACACGCAAAGCGTTGAAGTGAAAAGACGTCCTTTAAACAATATTTTTAAACCACATGAAAGAGGATTGAAATTGGCCTTTAGAAAATGCCTAAATAATTGCCAAATTTTACTTTTAGGAGTCCAATTGTGGACAAGTCCTTTCTCTCACTGATGATACCAATACAATAAGGACAATTAGCCGGATTACCACACCGTGTGTTAATGAATGTTGGTAATCTAAAAAAGTACTGTAAATTAATAAAAAGTGAATCAAATCGATAAAAAAGTAATTTCGAAATAACTTCGATTGCATTTGTTTATGTAGATATATTTATTGCACAACGTTAATACACTTTCACAAATTAATCTTGTTCCTATATTTACATAATATGGAGTCATATCGGTGAGCCGCGTTTCAATTCACGATCGCTCTTAATTAATGAATAAAATCGAAAACGTATTAATTAGCACCAATATCAGTAATTTGTTAAATAATTCAAAAATAATTAAATTCAAATCGTTAAATATTGTTATATTTAACGATTTGAATTTAATTATTTTTGTCCGCGCTTCGGAGGCCACTTTATGCCATCAATTCGGGATGTCTTACTAAGTTCATTGACTGTCGTTACAAGTAGTTAAAGCCATCAAGTCTTATGTGGTGGCTTATCCAAAAATGTCGCATCGACTCTGGGTTGTCTGACGGCAGTCGCTCCACGTAATACTGACATTTCGCCAAACGGGGTCAATTACAAAAATTAGAACTAAGGTTTGTAAGAAGGCTGTTTCGGGAAAAGTCTAAATAATAAATGTACTTAATAAAATCTAATGCAGTAAGTGCCTCACAATCTAATCTGTCACTAGGTCAAATTTTAACACAATTGGATGAATAATGTACTATATTAAACAAACTGACACACAATAAGTTATAAACATGTTCGGATAATTAGTGTCATCTCAGTCAGTCACGCTTTGCATGATCACTTCATTGGCTAGTTAAATACAAGAGTAAAGTTATGAATATCGTTCTGACTCGGTAGCACAATTTTCTATGAAAATACTTAAAAATTAAAGTTATATTAATATGGATAAACATTTCGTATTGTCATTGGTAACTAAATATAAAATTGTGATTATTACTCTATTATCATATCATATGTGGAGTCTGTCCCGAAATAGTTTATTAACTCCTGACGCAATAAGAAGAAAGAACTTTAAGGAGGAAGAGGGTTGTTATAAGTTTAACTTGTGTGTGTCATTGTACTTCATTGTAGCTTACAATCGTGTGTTTTTGTGAGTGAAATGTCTTTACTAAGATTCAAGACAGTGTTTGTATAGAGGCGTTTTAGATGTAAGTCATTTAGTTGACTCGGTCACTCTTTCCATACGAAGATATTTGTTGATTGGACCAATAAATGTTTCTTACAGAAATCAATAAGTCTATTATTTGGCACAGTGACTTCTCCACCGTGGGTGGTAATAAGAGGATTAAATAAATAAAAATTAGTTAATTGGCACAAATTAATATAACAAGTGTGTAATATATCGTGTGGCGAGTGTTTCAGTCTCAGTGAGCGTTCCTATTGATATCAATTATCATCAATTATTACCACTTACGATACGGAATATCAGGCCCGGCGCGAGTGGAACACATTCAGACGATACAACTGAATTAACAGATCATATCGAATTGAGGCTGTTGTGTGCAGTTTTACGAAGCTTTGTCTATACTAATATTATAAAGAGGAAAGATTTGTTTGTTTGTTTGTTTGTAATGAATAGGCTCCGAAACTACTGGACCGATTTCAAAAATTCTTTCACTAATGGTAATCTAATTTATCAGTGCGTGACATAGGCTATATTTTATCCCCGTAATCCCACGGGAACGGGAACTACGCGGGTGAAACCGCGGGGAGCTACTTGTATCATAAAGAGGTTATCAAACTCCATACAATAATTTATCAGTAAACGTGCCAATGATGCACTTTTGAAAAGCTTACTAAAGAAGATTTTAAATTGATTAGTTAATAAGTAACACTAGATATTTAATTCAATTAATAATAAATTTAAAAAAATCTCTTTCCGTGTGTTGGCTTTGGCCCCATACTAGCCTTCCAAAAGACCGGGACTCCTTAATAGTCCCGTGAAAGGAAAAGATAATAAAAAAAGGATGTGTCTTCTATTCGTCAATACTTTGTGAAGCTACGACTACCCTATAGATGTGTTATATTGATTTCAATGAATCAGACGCAATTAAAACTCAGACACACAACATCCCAATATAGTTCGAGAATAAACTTACCTACAAATCATATTCTCATTTTATGTTTAATATCGCTACCCTTATTCTTCAAACTTATGAATCTCAAAAGACTAAAATAGAAAGAATATTGAAAACAGAACCAAGTGAACAACAAAGTTTTACAAGTGAAATGTCAATAAGAAACTTCAGACATTATTTATTATGTATTGTTTGGTATTCATGTGCCACTATTTCTATGAATAACTCATGTGTATATCAGAGCAAGCCTTTGGTTATACCACAAAATGTCATCAGATGAGGTGTATCCTAATGGAACCGTATTCTTTATTAATGGTGGTGGCTATAAATAGAGCGTGTGGCGGTGATCGACCCGTGCTCCCGTGCTCGCGGTGATTACTCCAATTGTCCGTGGCCGGTGTCTCGCTCAATTATTGATATCCACATACTTATACCGCCCTGGTACAACATATACTTGATTGCACCGCACGCCACCTAATAGATTTTAACAAAAGCAGGAGTTAAATTATAATTTTGTGAACGAGTGTGTTTGACACTATAAATAGATTAAAACTTAGTGGGGAGTCAGGCACTATATGGTAAAACAACCAGAAATTATAAAATAATTTCATCCGAATTTAGATATGGTTTACTGTATGTTTTACTATAGAATTTATTTTTTACTTTTTAGATTGTTTCTTGGAATTCTTAAGTTTGGCAATTAGGTACACTTTCATCCTCATATTTGTCCCCTCTAACCCTCTATAATATAACAAGGGTGATGTTAACACCTTAATTAATACACTGAAATATAACAAATGGACCCAATAAGTAATTCCACAAAATATTATATTAAGAATCATACAGGTGTGAAGTAATTGATACCCACCGCCCACACGGCTATAGATTCCTCCACGGCTAATTCAGTGATTGTTTGTATTTACATTGAATATTGTTTACAAATTATTATTACGCAATCTACTTTTACACAAGTGAATAAGTTTGTGATTTTTTTCGAACTCCGATTCAATTTTGTCGTTTTATCTTGACAATAGAGAACAATCTCTTTTGTTGTTTTCTATTGTCAAGTTTAGATTATGAATTAGTTTAACAAGACCTAGTACTTAATGAGAAATGTCGTGTCCAAAATTAATTTGGAACTGCTGTTTTGGACGGAAATGTTATTAATCTTAAAACTAATTATACTTACTATTGTAATTCTTTGTATACGTAACGAAATCGTTAAAAATTTAAAAAACAAAACTGTAAATTTAATCCGATATATTTGATAAACAGACACTGTTTACTTTATAGAATGGAATTGTTGAAAAATAAAACTACAAACATAATCCGATAAAAGGTATTCAAAAAGGCACATTGATCCGTGATTTCGTTTACCGGTGAAACGACAAACCGAAACATTTTTAATACCATTTAGAGTTGGGATTAAAGGGTAGTAGAGTGTTAAGATTTAATAATAGTCGCAACATGTAAAAGGTTTGCATCAACACAAAATTGGTAGCGGGGCGGGATGCATAAGAGATGTACTTACCTCCCCTTGAAAATCAACTGTTTTTTTTACTTCGAACACGAGCTATGTTAGCTTTGTGGAAAACGTTTTAATAAAAAAATGATTTTGTTTTTTATTTACATCCGATGTACACTAACGAACGCGCCCGATGTATGGTGCCGTCCAACTACATTGCCAGTTTTGTAAAAATGTCTATTGAATTTCTAACGAGTTTTTTAACTAATCCTTTTTAATTACGAGATTTTCGATGAGTGGAAGTGTTACTTTTTTATAATGTTTGTAATTTTTAACAGGCTCATAATGTGTTTTTAAATTCTATCCTTTAAAGAATTGGTCTAGTATGACCCAGTGCTACCCGCGGATCACTTGTGATCCGTGCGGTTAAGCAACGTCTGGCACCGTCATGACTGTGATGGGTCATTACTAAAAATGACTTTTAATTTCATGAGCGTTTCAGTGCTTCGGAGGGCACGTAAAGCCGTCGTCGGTCCCGGTTGTCGTACTAACATCATCGACAGTCGTTACGGGTAGTTAGAGCCCTCAAAAGTCTAACATTCAGTTTAACCAACAATGTCGTATAGCCCTCTGGGTTGTGAAGGTCTGATGGCAGTCGCTTCACGTAAAATACTGACATTCCGCCAAATCTGGTTAAACTGAAAACCGACCCCAAAATAGACATGGGATAAAGGTTCGGAAAAGAAGAAGAAAGAATTGGTCTAGTATTTTATTAGCGAAACATCGATCCATCCTGAAAACCAAAGTATTCCAATCGGATAACTTGTTTGATTGATTATTATCCTGTTTCATAGTACTGTTAATTATTAGTTAGAATTATGTATATTGTTACGAGTGGAGTACACCAGGTGAGTCGAATAATTGTGCCACCGATGAGGAGGAAGTAATTGGATCGGACGGGCTCATTGAATATGTATTAAATTGTTATTGAACTACAATCGGTGCTTATTACATTTAATTATTAGGTTATTGGGGGAAATTATGTCCGGGAAATATGTAGTTATGTAATTCTTATAAAAATGATTCGATGCCCAACTTTTCCGAAGCTAGGAAGTTTCAGCGATAATTTCTTAAGTAATTGACAGCATTTACAATTCTTGTTCTTTTTGGTGTCAGAATTTCGAACTCGAAAGCATTTAACGTTGTCTTGGCGATTGACGTAACAACAACCGGGATACACGGCATATACATACTCGTACATATACAATATACTTATGTCTCGAAAGTACGGGGAGGAAAAGGGTTACTTACACCCTCCGTCCGAAATGTCTCATAAATGTCAAATGGGAATGTATTGTTTCATAACCAAAAAGAAGACTTAAATAAAATCAAAATTTTTACTAAGTACTACTCGTACTGTTAATTGGAGTTAAAATCAAACTTATTTTAAAACTACTACTATTCACTACTACTTGTAAACGTCTTTTTATTCCATTCAATTGAAATCCTGACTACAGGTTGTTCAAAGCATGAAAATGTTGATAACTATTCTAAAGCAGTCAAAGAAACCTATCAAAGTTGACTGCGAAGTTGTCGCCGACGCGAGCTAAAAGCATAACTAAAGTTTATTCGAGCTAACTTTACATTATACTCGGTCAGGTTGTACAAAACATTGTTCATTCCGCAGTTCTAATGTTTCTTTGATATTCTTCCAGTTTCTAACTTGTTTTGTTCAAACTTAAACATATGGTTTCACCTGGGAATAGAAAATGAATAGTGACAAATCGGGACATTTTGGAACTTCATGAACTTACTTTATTGATTGCGTATATTCTTTCCAGTATATTATGTACATTGTACATATGTAGTTGTATTGAAAAAAGTTGGTAACAAGATTGGAATGTTCTTTTACCACTTAAATAAACTCATACAATCTTATATTACGTCATACATTACAGATCTTACGACAATCATTTCGTCGTTTGTGGTTTGTTTTTGCATCAGTTTGAATCGAACGACGAGAACGGGTGCCACAGAGCAAGTAATAATTATCTTTTTTTAGTAAGTACATCAAAACATTTGAGCTCCCCGCGGTTTTACCTGTGTTAAATTTTATTAAACATTAAGACTTTCCTCTTAAAAGGATCTATCCCGTAGCTTAAAAGACAATCGGCAAACAGCGACTTCGTTTAATGCTGTTTAAAGATGTAACGGCGACCTATCAAAGTAATCCGAGCTAGACGTTGTTTAACCGTAGATATGTATTAAGCAATCCGTCGTTGGCGCTGGACAAATAAGCAGTGTTTTGAAGTGTTTCGCCCGCCGAGACGCCGCGCCGCCCGGCCGCGCCGCGCCCTCCGCCGGGAGTCACCGCTCCGCTTATAATGTTTGCCACAGTCGGACACTATTTAAACGAGTCAACATAACTTCGAGTTTGCTTTTGATTTGCTGCTCAAAGTCGGTCTCAAACAGTGTGATAAATTCGTCGGTGTTCTAACCGCTCTACTATACAACATAATGTTTTACTCATACAAGTTTATTTAACTATTACTTCCCTAAGTGCCGTGGTTGAATGTGGTTGTGGTGTTGTTTCCATGTTATTATGTTGTCCCAATGTTTGGACATTAGGTGTCCTAATAACAGTTGTAAATATACATCGTGTGTTATAAATGTGGTGTTTAATATAAAATAATAATATTGGAATAGAGACTTGGAATCGAAATGAAAATTTGACAATAATAAATTGATAAATACACTCTTGTTCTAATTGTGTGGTGTCGCGACAGTTGTGGTCGGAACGTGAACTGGATACCAACTGAATATTTTATGTTTTAGGGAAAAGTACGTTCAACCGAGTCCCATTACTGAGTCAAAGTTGGAAAAGGTTTTTAAATATGTTATATTGATATGATTATTTTTTGAAATGTCACTGATTTTTGAAACAAACCTTTAAAATACAAAAAGAACTGTAGCATACAATACTTAGCCCCTCATTCATAACCAATTTACTTTTCAAAATTATCAATTACTGATTAAATGAATACCGTGATGTAATACACAGTTACATCACAATGTTGTCATAATATTTTCATTTCCATTCCTGAAGTCGATGTGTAACGTTGTGCGCGTGTTGGTGACGTGTGATTGTTTGTGTGGTAGCGGTCAGGGCGGGGGCGGGGGCGGGAGTGCGCTCGCCGCCGGGCAGGACCAACAGGCGGCTCACTCGGAACGAGAGCAGGTACCACTCGGGTGAGTCTATTACCGACATTAGCCTCCGTCAGGCTGGGGACCTCGACAACGTCATAGCACGATTGCAAAGCTTTACTACGAGTATTACCTTCTGTTGCTAACGTCTGACTTTAGCAGTGTTTTGTGGATTTTTCTCGTTTCTTTTATTGGAAACTCTAAAAAATCTTTTATTTAATGTTTAAACAGTATTTATTATAAATGAATGTGTAAACTGTCTCCTTTATTGTTTTGTGTAAACAAACATTAAATTACAAATAAACTACGGTTAATTTAGCTTGGCTGTGGTTAATAGATTTATTAAATTTGGCCGTAAGTACCTGCACCTGGTTACATATAGAGCAACTTGGTGCAGTAACAAAACTTTATTATTGATTGGAATACTATCATAAAGTTATTTGCGAGCGCATCGAGTTTCCAAACTTATAACAACGCTAAATGTATATCGGTTTAAATCTGTGAAAGTTTAATTTTGGAACTGAAAGTTTTCAGTTTGTGAGAACTAGCGTAAAATTGTTATAGAGACAGGTAGAGTCAGGCACGAACATACTGCTCAGAGTTGAACCAAAGTTTGTTGACGTTGGCAACACGTTGTTAAGTGATACTAATAATACGGTGGATAGTATTTGGTGTGAATAATTATAAATAGTCAATACGTAAATAACACTTTCAATGTTTTTACATATATTTGTAAGTCTATTGTTGTAACATTGTTATCAAATTATTGTGGTGCATGTTTCTGTTTGTAAAATAATGTGTGTTGGCTTTTTTTCTAATATTAATATAAATATGTATATAATTTTTTATATATTAATTTATTGTAGCTATAATTTCCTAAATGTTTCTTTTACAAGCATATATTAGCGTATACTTATGATGTTATTTGTAATAACAATTATTTCGGTACCTATTGTTATTCGTTAATATTAACGTGGTACACAAATAGTCGACGTTGTACGTCCGTAACATAACTCACAATCTATAATGCACAAGCACAAGTCAGCGAACAAACATAACATAACACTTTGTGAATTAAATATATCGCTGTGTTGGGTTATTTTTGTAGGTCGTTCTTATTTCCTACAATACGGGGAAGATATCAATACTCTAAGAATGAAATATCTTTAAAAAATGCTGCTTTTGGAGATGGTGTCTAAGGATCAAAGTCATTACGATATTTACTATCGCAGCTGCTATTAATTCTGCCACTTTATAATATTAACATAGATTTTTAATTTGGCAAATGAGTGCTGAACTTTAGCTTTCATTATTTTGTTTAAGCCGGGCAGTCCTTTGATTAACCGAAGTTGATGTTTGTTTATGCTAAACTGAACCGCGGTCCTTTCTACTTGATCCTTTCGAACTGAGAACCCCCATTGTACCTACCAGATGAATATCAGCTCTGATAACATCGCAGAACGAAGTTCAGAAATAATACCGTATATTTATTTCGTCCGAATAAGGTGATTTATTTATGAAAACATTCGTTCTATAAATAACGTTTTTAACACTCCGAAACTGATTTATCCACTCGAATAAATCACAAACAATCGCTAATGAATAAACAATCTTACCAATTAAAACGAAACGTTTTCCTTAATTCGCGGCGGCTACCAATTATCTTTTTTTTTGTTTCGCTATATTTTTTCCGACTATGGAAAAGGCAAAGAAAGGGTGGGTAGTCTATCTGTATGTATATATTTGTATTTACGCATTGTTCTATCGCAGGGCTTACACTTCTCGTCTAATTTTGATGAATGAGGTGTGATGAGTGTCAATCGATTAATTATTCTCCCGGTGATGAGCTATATTTTATACAAATGATATGCTTAATTAAGACGGATTACACTAAAATGAGGATGTTTTTAGTACTGTTTGTAGTACTATTTCCGAGGGGACTTCGAATTTCAAATGAAAAAGGAAATTTTCATTATATCGCTAAAGGGAAAATCTCCAAGCTAGACATTGAAAAAGATTTTAAACATATTCTTTGATATAAAATATTAATAAGAACGTCGTTAGTTCATTTCGTACCAATTTCTTTACAACATAAAAGTAATGCTCATAACATCCCTGAGTAAATCAAAGCAACAACTCAATAAGGAATATTAAAGGAAAGCTTTTGAACCTTTATAATATATTTAATGTAATATACCTCAGTAATATAATGTATCATTTTATTTAATATCATTTCGTAATAACATATAAAAGTTTCAATATAGGATTAACTGGAGCTATCCATACTGCGGTAGATTTTAAAAGGCATGTTCGTTTAAATTATTTTATACTTTAATATAAAGCTATTAGAGTTTAATTTACTTTATCCCTGTTGTGAATTTAACTTATCGCGGATTTAATTTAACAGAAATAATAATTTGTTAGTATATTTGTTTTCCCTTGTTTGTTATTATTATGAGTCACAGCAATTGTTTCATTAACTCAAGTTGCATAAATCAATGATTCTATCATCTTACTGTAATGTCACTCCGAATTATTGTCTGTTTAAAATTGTCTACCATGGTTTTGTTCGTGTCATTCTCATTTTTTCTAGTGGAAATTTCGGTATAAAAAGTCTCCTGTGTTATATTTCTGATTATGAAGAACAGTTCATCAATCCGTCTAAATTGGCTCTGCATTAATGGGTATATTTTATTAAACTACATTATCCCTATTTAACTCTCTACGTTAGTTCCTAACACTAGCAAGTTAACAACTATACAAACTTTTCAGGTGTTTTCACTATTCCCGGTATAAGGAAACACGTTTAATGTCTGTCTGTCAAACACCAATATCCTTTAAAATATGCCATTACTTGGAGGAAATCGATTCGCAAATCTCACTTCCATCGCTCGTTGATACGAAATCATCTATTATATTTATTTGGGACAAATATTGTGTCTCCACTCGGGTTATTGTAGATTTGATGATACGATGTTATATTAAGTTGTGTATTTTGAAGACATTTAGTTTATGTGGTAGAAGGATATTGAAAAAATATCTCTGATGACCTGAATGTCATCTTTTAGAAGTAAAATACAGACCGAAAAGTCCCCACTGTATGGCTAAGGCCTCTATTGATTACTAGTAAGACGCATGGGCGTAATCACCTCGCTTGCCCAGTGCGTGTTGGTGATCTCAAACATGAGTCGTTTCACCTGGAATAGAAACTCAGGACATCAGGTTTAGCAGGCAGGTGCATACGACAAGAACGGTGTTCAAAACACAGGAATAGAAAAGGCAGGTGTTGAAGAAAATTCCTATTAATATTCATGATTTTCGCGTTTAGCGACATTACTCACACTACTTACATATTCATAAATTGATTACCCTTGAAATAATGAAGAATAATGAAGCTGACTTAACTTGACGTCTAAGTACTATAGAAAAATGAATAGTTAAAAGGTTTTAAAAGTTATGTTTATTATCACCTGACTTCTAACTAACATTATCTTTATCAGTAACTACATTGACACTAAGTAATTCCCTCACACACCCAAATCTACAACATTGGCGGATCTTACAAATATTTGCTTCCCACAGGAATTCCTTCAACCCTTTCTTGTTATTGTATCTTACATAATTTGGATACAAATTGCTACATTGTAAACAATAGCTTAGCGTTTCAATCTTCCATCCAATACTTGTCAATTTAACTGGTACAAATAATCTTGTGATGAGACTGTCCATTGCAATGGTTTAACGGAAACACCTCGGTCGATCCATTACGAGTACCGGCGGGCGATTGCAGGTGGCACTCGATTTCAGTGAAATCCAATCACAGCTTTGTAAGGTAAAAGGTTTCTTAATGTAACATTTAATAGCTTTAGTCGAACGGTTGTTTAGTTAGTTTTATAAACTCATTATATTTGAGATCAAAGAGCTACACTAGTCGAGACTCATTTTTACACATATTTGAAAGACAAGTTTCTTTTATTAAAATTTAAATGTTTTTTTAACTCGGTTTTCTTAGATTGAATACTTAACTAGTTTTTGAGCTACTTTATATTCAGTAGATTTTGAATAGTTTTAGTAGTAATTAAACTGACTTTATAAAAGTAAGTAGTTTTCTCACAATTATCGAACTGTCTCTTTTGTGTCAGTTCACTTAATTTATGCAGGACTTAATACGAGTATATCAATGGCGGAGACACAAATGTGGCCCACATGTTGCGATCACCGCATTCCCCCGAACCCCCGACTCAATATAATACTTACTTCGTAAAAATTAATAAAATTATTGACAATTAAATTACTATTTAAGTTAATAATTGTCTGTAGAGACCCGTTATTTTAAAATACCTGTCTCGTCTTCGCATTGCAGATATCCAAATTTCTTATCTTTTACATAAACTTTATTTTATATAAATCCTATATATTTCTGTCGCCAATAACAAAATACTAAATAAATCAGGTAAATCGACCGTTAATTGATATTTGTAGATGACTAATTTCATAAAACTAATGAAATCAATGACGTATATCATATTACTCAACCTTAGGGAAAACAATATTGAGTATTCTTATTTTTATCCTTATTCTATTCTTTATGGGATAAAGTTATATTTTGTACGGAAAAAATGGAATTAATGCTAAAAGCATTACATACGTCAAGAGCTATTATTAAATAAGCTTTACTGTATAGCTCTTCGGTAAGAATTTATTTTTTTACCCATAGTTAGACGCAAACAGTTGCTACCCTCAAATATTAAAATAAAATTGAACAAAGGGTCACCGCATCCAGTACATTAACGCAATGAGCGGAATGCTGCAGTCAATAACACCAATTGTGACATTTATTATAACGTCTAGACGCCCTCAAACACTTGTGGTCTAGTCTCCACGGAAAACTCTACATCGATAATATGATTTCGCCGAAGTGAAAAGGGCAAGTTAAATAAAATGATTTTGTGCGTAAATTAAATTACGTTATGAAATTATGTGGGGACTTTATTCAGACAGTCAACAGTTTACAGAATTTGTGGAAGTAATAAACCGCCTCGTTCGTCTCGTAAAATTGTTTTTGTTCAGACCCTAATCGGTTTAGCTACGAATACTTACAAGATCAATAAAGAATTAACAATGAAATGATTGCCGTCGATTAAGTAAGGAGCGTCAATGGGTAAGGAAAAAGAAATGTGGGATGAAATGGTGCTTATTTTTTCTTTATTTACTATTATTTTTCTGATGTATTCGTGGTTTTAAATTGTTTTAAATGATGGTTTTAAAGCTATTTTCTTATATTTATTTAATTACATACTTATTTTAACATCATCGATCTTCAAGTAGAACCCCATTCGAAATAGAAATGAAAATAATCAACTTTCAGAACAGACACTTGTATGTATACTGGCTACAACATGCAAACCGCAATATCCTAAGCAGGCTAAAGTGAGAACAATGGGGCCCGTGACGTCACAACTACTCATACAACTCGCACCTTTGCACCATATACTAACCATAGTGCGAGGCGACTCACGGTACATATTGTGAATGTGTATGACACGCGGCGAATTTAAAACGCATAAATATGTTATTGTATTAAATAATAATATAATGAGCTTTGTCCTGCAGTTATATTATAATGTTGGTTGATATGTTGTATAAACCTAGTATAACCTTTTTTAAACATACATAATTACTACATAATACATATATCGCTCTTTCAATTTGCAAACCGTAAAAATAGGTTTAGATGTTATGAGACACAGAAAAACAGCCTCTACGCTTTGTATTTATTATTTAAATATAAAATGTAGTTACATACATAATTAAATTGCCGCGCTTACTTAACCAATATTTTTCTTTGCGTGTCGACTCATATTTTAGAGGACCATAAATTAACAAATAAAAAAATACAAATAAAATTATTATCATTTGTGGATACTTATCGCAAACTTGTATATTGTAACACGAACCTTTTGATTGAAATCCCTGTTTTAATCCTCTAAAAACTTTCATTGAAAAATTATTCATCCGTTTGGGAGCTTACTCAAAACAAACTTTGTTATATATAAAGTTCTGATAAAGGTCAGTTATGATGATAAGGCATCATATACTTACTTAAGTAAACTTAGATTATTTTTAAATTATAGTTTACTATTCTAAACTTATGTACTACATTTATCTTATGGTGTACGAAAGTTTCTTAGGAATTTAATTCTGTATTACCTATTTATATGTATGTATACTTAGTAATAATATTTGTAAAATATATTGCGTATATTTTATATGTATTTACTCATATTTATTATATCTATGGGTGTAATTATCACATAGCTTTGTATATATTATGTAGTTTAGATTGAATAAATATTATCTACTTGCCCTCATGCTTACTTCCATACTGTGCTTTCATAAGATTTTGTATAATGGCAATATCGTAATTTAGTGATGTTGTAACGAAACCCTGGTGTACTGTGTTTATACAAAACATATAATGATAAACTAGGTTAATATAATATCACTAAGAAATAAGATATTCAACGTCTCTTTTAATTTTATCATTGGTGTTACACATTGTAGTGAAGTATTTGTAAGGATCATTATTATTTTATCAAAATGTACTAATATTTGCGATAGTTTCGCTATTTAAAGTTTATTTTTGTATCTAAAGCAATACAAATAAACAGCTATACTTTACAAACGCTTGAGTGTTAGTCATTCATATCGAAGGATAGACTTTTGCCGCGATCATCATATTACACATTAACCAGGTGTTTCGTTGCACTCTCTATATTACCGTTCTAGTACATATCTCTAACGTTAATAACCCGTTACAGAAGTAAGACAGGAGGCGGTCCAACAAGCCCTCGCGGAGATGCAGAACAGACCAAAGCCATCACTGCCGATGCCTTCCAAGAGGACCTCCATGATGGCCAAAAGCCCCGACAGAGAACGACACGATTTGTGTAAGTTAACTGGTTTTTTAATTATTATGTAAATATTATCGCAATTCCCGGCTTTGCACAGGTCTATTTTCGAGGTTTCCTTTCACATAAATCTGGGCTGGATGGTAACTAATACGACAAATATAGGTGCTGTTGTTTTGAAGTTTGCGCGTAGATACTATTTGACAATTTATTTTAAAATGTAGTCAAAAAGTCTACCCGCAAGGTGTTCCAAAAAGACCATGCTTTAAACGTAACCGTATCGTCACATGCAAAAACACTATTCTTTTGAGTAGTTGTTTAATTGATCGTTCCCTCACTTACACACCATAGCGTGCACCAAATGACATCGAACGTACTATGATAAAACGGTGTTAACACTATTGTGCTTTCTTTATACGGTCCTACTCCTAGTATAGTAAGTATAGACAGGCAATTTAAGTTAATTTCTTCATTATGCCATCGGAAGCCAAATTAGTTTATTAGTTAGGTTGTGAAGGTCTGAGTTCAGTCGTTTCATGTGAAATACTTAAAAATACATTACGTAAAATCTGACCTAACTAAAATTCGACCCAATAAGATAATAATATGGGACAAAAGCTCGGGAGAAGAATATTGTAGTACTAGAATCTTTTGTGAAAGAGACCTAAGGAGGTTTCGTTAAGTGCCTATATCGTCTAAGAACACTAGTTTTTTTGTCTAAATCTAACAACCTTTCATCACCAGCATCGTCATCTGACGAGGACTCGTGCGCGGGCGACAGTGAGCTGCCTCCGCCGCCCGACCTGGGGTCACCGCCCGCGCGCCGTCCCGCCGCGCCTCACCCCCGCGCCATCCCCCACCCGCTCCCACAGCACCACCGGGAGAAGAAGCACCCGCCCAGAGAGAGGACCGACATCGACCTCTCCGATATCACTGCACATTTACCACAGTGTAAGTATTGTACAGTCTCGGAACGAAAAGGTTCGTCAATTTTCAAATTGATTCGTATAATGTGTCGCGAAAACATATAACCTTTTGAAACTATGGTACAGAATAGACTCGGGTCAGGGAAAATAATGTTCTACTGCTCCATAATAAAGTTCAAAATTATTCAGATCAGTGTTGTTTGGCAGGATAAGTATCTTGTCAACAAGATTTTTGATAAACTAAAACCTTCTTGTTGGTTCAACCTGCCATTATTATTTCTGTTAAAACTATTGTCAATCGGTCAATGTCATCATTGCAAAATATCAAAGAGGTTTTTATATGCCGCGCGCACAAGGCAGCGTTTTAAAAAAGGATAGAAAAATGAAGCAAAACCTTATTCGATGACAGACGTCATTCTATTTATTTAAATGTTAGCATCACTGTTACTCACTTGTATGTTGGCATAATTGTTTCTTGCAATACTAGTGCGAGTGAAAACCGACTCTAAGGTGACGAACCTTTTCATTCCGTGACTGTACCTTGGTGGTGTACATAGAAAAAGTGTTTAGTTCATGTAAAAGTGGTACAACTCAGTGTGATAAGTGCTTTTTTGAAGCCCAAAGTGAATAAACGATTTTGAGTTTGATGTTAACGGTATATATGTAGTAGCAATAGATGAAAAAACCATAATAGTTTTCCGCAAACAGCTCAATTTCATATGAGTACACTGATATTTATTTAACCGTTATGATTAACTATAATAATATATTCGAGCTGTGACCGGTGTGTTTCCGGCCGCAGCATTATGCTGGTTGCCTTTGTTAAATATTTTGTTATATCGTAAATTTATAAACGAATAAAATTATTTTTATCTACAAAACTAAATTATCAAGGTTTAGCGTACGCTTTTTCAGATTTAGATATCTATTTTACTAAGTGACTGTCCGCGATTTGATGCACTTCCCGTATTTTACCCAGTGTGAATCGAGCAGTTTTTGACTTTACTCATTACGAACAAAGTTCATCAGATCAGAGCCAGCCTTAGGATCCCTGGTGGCCCTGTGCAAGAATTTTATAGCGCCCACTTAATTTGTTCAGTACAGTATGGGCACCTGTTCCAAAAAATATGCTGCATTTATGTTCTCTCCCTTATCTAATACAAACCTAGTATACATAATATCTGAGCCCAACCTGGTCGCGCAGACGTGCCCCCAGACGTGACGCACACGACGTCAGGCGCGCGGCGCGGCGGCGGCTTGATAGCGGACCGCGTGCAACTGTACACACAGCCCGAGGACTCGGGCACCGGCACTGGCCGGTGGAAAGTGAGTATACCACTGATAACAGTCTGTTCACACACGGCGGAATCGGCACAGATGCAAACCACGCGGGTCGACCTCGCAAAGCTCAATAATATGACATCGGGCTAATATGAATAGGGCTTCTTGTGTTTTGGCTTTGGTCCACAATAGCCTTCCAAATGAACGTACTAGAACGTTCAATTCATACAACATCGCGCGGACGACGCATTCATGTCTGAAACCACGTGCATTGAGCCCGCGCAAATTCCGTCGTGTCTGAATCTGAACTAGCTTTTAAATTTAATATTATATTTCCACAGATTACTAAATATAGTTATTTCGATTATTATTTTCCTAATCAGTGACATTTATCGAAAAAGAAGACTCATCAAAGAGATAATATGCCTAAAGAACCAAATAGTTAATCTTTTAATAATATATCACTTATATTGGCCGTTTCATTAAAAGGAAAGTCGAAAGAAATCGTCTTTTAAGGAGCACTGTTCTAAAACTGCTTCAAAATCCATCACCGCATTCGAGAAAACTTCTAAAAGTAAAAGTTGTGGCAAAAATAAAAGTTTCCCGCATAAAAGTTCAAATGCTCTTTATTTCCAACATGTTCTTTTGCGTTCCGCAGTACTTATATTCAAATACATGATAATAAAGTATTGTGTATTAACTGAGTATGAATTTAATGGTATAAAACTTTGAGTTCGATATAAATTCCAGTCTCAGTGAACTGTCCGACCGGGAAATAAGCTTACTTTATGAACCTCCACTTGTTTTGTTAACCGGTTGTATGTATTTGTTGATTAAAACACAATTTATATTTTGTAAACAATTTCTGGTACATTTTAGACAATATTTTGGAGGTATTTAAATATTGGTCACTTCGTTGCTGTTTTTAAAATAAACAATGAAAAGACGAAACTGTACTTATGGCAAAACGTATGTGGTTTATTCTATTAAAATAAATTAATATGTATTCACATATTCTTTAATAACATTCTTATAAAATGGAAATAATAAAAAATATGATTGCCATTATTTAAAAGTTTTTATAAGTGATAAGAACTCGTATCTCTCAAAATAAATACAGCTGATAGAGAGGGAGGAACATGGTTTGGTTATCCCTCTTTTTAACAAATAACTTGCCATCAGTCAGCGCTTACAGAACAAAGTACACAAGATTAAATAAAAGTTACAAAGCGCGAGAGAAAGCGCATCGAATTAGTAATACATGTGTGACTGCAAAATGCCAGTACTGTAGTTATGTTTTGTAGTATTTGAAGCAGACGTAATACGAATAAAAATAGTACCTAGTACTAATTTTAGCTATTGAAAGATCTAAGTTATGCTAAAGTTTTTGTAGGTATCAATAAAAAAGGGGAATGTAACATCATATTGGTTTCCCGTTGCAAAAGTCCTCTATTAAAATAGCCGACGTATTGCCATAGGTATCAGCCAAAATCCAGCAGCTACTCAACACACTAAAGAGACCGAAGCGGCGTCCTCTCCCCGAATTCTACGAGGATGACGACATTGAACTGGAACTGGCTGCAAACCCCAAAGACCCGAACGCGCCAAAGCCCGAAGGAGGCACGATGACTCCAGCAGTCGGGGAACAGCTGGTTGTTCCCGCTGGACTCCCGAGGAACTTGGAAGCAGCTCTACAGAGATATGGAACAGCGTCGTTCAAAGCCAACATAGCTACAGTGCTCGATCCTAATGGAAAACTCAGCAACTCTCTTACGTATGGTGAGTTCTATGACGTTTTTAAATAATCAATTTTCCATGGTTGTTGTTTCATAGTTGTTGATATCTAATTATTTAATGCCAACATTATAGAAACTAATGTTATTCACAGGAAAACTTCTAAGTCGATCACTAAAGATAGCTCACGCGCTACTGAACAAGACGTTCACATCTAAGAACAGTAGCGGAGGCCCTCTCGCGGGCGACAACTCCATAAAGCCAGGAGACAGAGTCGCCCTCGTGTACCCTAACAACGATCCGATAAACTTCGTTTGCGCGTTTTACGGATGCCTCCAAGCGGGGGTGGTGCCGGTGCCTATAGAGGTCCCGCTGACGAGGAGAGACGCTGGACTGCAGCAGGTCGGGTTTCTGCTGGGCTCGTGTAGTGTGCAGTACGCACTTACGTCCGACGCTTGCTTGAAAGGTTTGTATTAAACTTATTTAGGTTAATAATATTAAGGTTAGGTTACTAACTAATTTAGGTAAAACTTAGCCCTTCCCGAATCTTCGAAGATCTATTGTGAATATTTCCCATGTTAATCACCAGGTCTGCCAAAGACGTCCTCCGGTGACGTGGCCTCGTTCCGCGGGTGGCCGTCCCTGCAGTGGGTGTCCACCGAGAAGTTGCCGCGACCCCCTCGCGACTGGATCCCCCCACCGCGTCCAGCTGAGGAGAGCCCGGCGCATATTGAACACACATCAGCGGCAGATGGATCAGCTATGGGCGTCATTGTTACTAGGTAACAACTTAATTTGATGTACATAGATTGACACTGGTTTCCTCCTTAAAACATTTTTACTCAATCTTTACCATTCATCACTATTAGTACCGCAATGAAATGTTTTCCAATTGTCAAAGATTTAAATATAAACAATGTACTTATAACTAAGTATAACATTTCAATAAATAAAATTGATAACACTACCCTTATTAAAAAACAGTCAACTAAAGTCGATGTCAGTTACACGTAAAATATTGCACAAAAACTCTGGCGTTCGTTTTAACTTCAACGTTGGTTGAAATCACGTTGAATTCAGTAATTACTTCGTTCGGCAGTTTCAAATTGAACCCTTTTACTTGTGAACCGCGAACAATTTTCTTTGCTGCACTCTAACCAACTGTCAAACTTAGTGCTCACTAACTTATTATGCACTTCGCTCGCAAATTGCGAAAACTAATCTTTGTGAAATCGTCCGGAAACTCTTTCAATTAACGTAAGGTTTCAAACTCAAGTTTCTTGCTACAAGAATGGATGTACCTACTTTAAACTAGTTTAATTAAAATATTAAAATAAGTACTTAATAATATCATTATTTTTACGTGTTATGAATATTATTTACGAGCGACGTTTCAGTTTTCAAATCAGTAAATCCAGGAATCGTAGTTTATGGGGATACCATAGGGCACTTACAAAAATCATTCAAAAGAACGTACATATACTCTATTTGTTAGTTAAATAAGATACCCGGATTAAGACAAGTAAAATCAGTTTGAGTTTTGCATTTTTTAATGAATTATTTGCACAAGTGTGTCGCAATTTTGCAGCAAGTAATCGTAAATCTATTCAAAGCGCAATCAACAGCGAACGTTTGAAATTATAATTCAGCCAATGTAAATACAACTTACTTGCTTTTGGCATAAAATATAAAGTCGTATGAATTGCAATTCATAAATATTTACTTCCTAAAATAAGTAATATAAAGTTAGATTTTGAGATATTATTCGTATATAATAAGGAAAATTACGAATCCGTACCCATAAATAATAAAAACGATTGATTTACTTAATTAAAGTAAAGGATAAAATAACAATTTATTATTTGATAAACATAGTCAAATTGACCAAACCCGCGGAGTGCACCTAGTCTATTGATTGATCACATTAAATAAAGTTTGCAAACTTTTTCCCGCCAATTCAATAAACTTTTTTGTAACCACTTCCGCCATCTATCAGCGTTGTATTGACAACTTTGGTACAAGGGTTCCAATTCAAGGGATGTAATATCTTTATTAATAAGGTTCTATCTCAATATGTCATTTTAGGTGACGCAACACCAGGTAGATGGCGTCACCAATACTCAATGGCCTTTATTCACATATTGTTATTTGGTAATATATTCACAGATAAAGACATCTATTGTCTCGATAATTCAGTCAAAAATATGTATCTTAAAGTCTTTATCATTTTTTTTCTTAGTAAACTAGATGAGATCACAGGAAGTCTACTCTATGTATTGTATCTCTATTTTCGTTAACTCACAACAATTAGGGGTTAGACTTGGGTTAAGCAGATTATAATTTTTGGCACAATGATATAGATCACAAAAACATCTTTGTTCATTCACGCTATTATATTATTTGGCAAATACTTCTATTATATTTTGTATTGTGTCTTTAACAGGAAATTGTAACAATGCCTTTTAGTAATTTCAAATAACTTATGTAATCTAGGAATATCTATTAGCGCGTTTAGTACTTCTACAACTTAATTATAGTAGTATTATCAAAAGTACTAAAATAGTGTATGATTTTATTCTTCCTATCTATGTTCAATCCTATTCGTAGAAATGGCGCATAACTTATAAAATTTTACCCTGAGAACTTGAGAGCCTTATTATCCAAAAATTTCTCAAAGTTACAGCTAGATGGCGTTGATTTCAGCACTACGTTGCTTGCTTTACTTGTATCTTAATAATCTGTATTGTAAATAAAATTGTTACAGAAACAATCAGTCTAAATAATATTAACTACATAATTCCCGTTATAAAATTGTAATTGTGCAATTTCTATTTTATTGCTAGACACAGACAGAAATGTCTTGTTTATGAATCATCAATTAAATCTATTGTGTCTGAGCAATTCAAATTACGTAGCTCTGGTAATAACATAGTCTGGACTCCTACCTCTTTAAATTTCATAAAATAAATTTTATTTTTCTATGTAATAAGTGTACCTCTAATAAGTATGTTGTTTTGTTAATGTGTCTAAATAAACAAATATTTGTATAATTTATTCTTTATATAATTTAATCATATTGAAGGTAAGTATAAATAAGATTGTTTTCGTGATCCCCAGGGCGTCGATGCTAGCCCATTGCCGCATGCTCTCCGTGGCGTGCAGCTACACGGAGGGTGAGCACATGGTGTGCGTCCTGGACTTCAAGCGCGAGACGGGCCTCTGGCACGCCGTGCTGGCGAGCGTGCTCAACGGAATGCACGTCATATTCATACCGTACGCGCTCATGAAAGTCAGCCCTGCTAGCTGGATGCATATGATTACTAAGTACAGGTCTGTATAAGTATATGTTGGTTTAGTTGAACCTTCTTTTTTGTATTGTGTATATTATATATCTGCTCTTATTGTCTAATAATATAAATATACGCATAAATCTTTATATTTGACTAAAATATTAACTTTAATATTTAAACTACTCATGGAAATACAAAATTAACTAGTTAATTCACACAACATAAATTCAAAAAACATACTCAAACAGAGTCAAATCTTTTAATTGTTGATCAATCAACATTAAACCTTTTCAATGTAGTAGTAAATTAATCTCATATTTGTTTCCAGGGCGTCAGTAGCCATAGTAAAGTCGCGCGACCTGCACTGGGGCCTGCTAGCTACCAGAGACCACAAGGAGATATCCCTCTCCTCACTGAGGATGCTGCTGGTCGCTGACGGCGCCAACCCTTGGTCTCTGTCCTCGTGTGACCAGTTTCTATCTGTATTTCAGAGTAAAGGTAATATCTATACTTTTGTTGGTTTACTCCCATCGGCCACCACTAAATCCGCCACCACTAGTGGCTGTTGGAACTAAACTTAATTTTAGTGCCACGGGACCCTTGTTGTGGTCGATCAAACTTAAATTAAAGTTTAGTGACAACGGCCACCAGTGGTGGCGGATTTAGTGGTGGCCGATGGGAGTAAACCATTTTGTTTAATATAAACTACTATTATAAACCTAAAGAGTTAGTTTGGTTGAACGCGCTAATCTCAGAAACTTGTGGTCCGATTTGAAAAAATGTGTCAGTGTTAGCCTATTTATCGAGGAAGGCTATATTTTATCTCCGTATTCCCACTCGATCTATGTAGGTAAAACCACGGGGCGCTGCTAGTCTATGTATATACTAAAATGCCACGCCCCGTGCTTGTCAATAATGATTCCAAATATGTCAGTTATCACTGTTTAGTTATGTTAGACGAATACCTTATTATGAATCGTGCTTAATCACATTTATTATTGTTTAGGATTTCCAGTTCAATGTACTTAAAGGATTCATCCACTTTGATATGATATTCAATTATTATGATTTCCAAATAGGGTATGATAAATACACAATTTTGTTATTTTAATCGTGCCTACATGATTTTCCTTGTAGTATTCCTGGAGGTAATAATTCCGTTGGTATAAATTATTCAGGTCATTTTTTTAAATGAATTATTCAATGTCTATTTCTGAACCCTGACAAACTGCATATATGCAAAACTATTCTATAGTTTAATAGTCAACTTGAAGATTATAATACTGACCTAGAATAAGACACAATTGACAACAACAAATCCAATCTATAATAGAACGTATAATGTTGCAGGTGTGCGCGGCGACGCGATATGCCCGTGCGCATGTAGCAGCGAGTCGCTGACAGTGTGCGTGCGTCGCGCGGGCCGCGGCGGGTCGTCCGCTGGCCGCGGGGTCCTCTCTATGTCGGGGCTCTCCTATGGAGTAGTGAGAGTCGACGCGGAGAACTCACTCACCTCACTCACGCTGCAGGATTGTGGACAAGTTATGCCTTCATGTCAGTATGGTTTTGGTATTATGAAAAGGTTTAACGGAAGAAATGAAATAAATGACGTGCGCTTAAGATCTCACCAAATGAAAGCTTCATATGACGCGTTAAATACTACTCTCTCGCTCCTTCAATACGATAAGACTATGTATTCCGTATCATTTTTAATAAATTAAGGAATAAGTAAATATAGATACAATATTTTTTACTTTAATTGTAAATCCAATATGGCTATTTCCTAAAGATGGCGGACCACTTACTTTAGTTCTCCCCCATAAAATTGATTGCTATAAAACCAAATGAAAAAAGTAACGTAAAAAGCATGTTATTAAAACATATTTTAATGATTTGCAGGCGTAATAGTAGTAGTGAAGATGGAGGGTCCGTCGTACTTGTGCAAGACGGACGAGGTGGGCGAGATCTGCGTGCTGTCGGGCGCCACGGGGTCCGGGTACTGGGGCCTGCCCGGCCTCACCAACACCGTGTTCCGGGTGCGCCCGCTCGACGCCGACGGGGAGCCCATCGGGGAGGAACACTACGTGCGGAGCGGCCTGCTCGGCTTCCTTGGACCTGGAGGTAATGTGATCCACTACTTACTCTATTATTGATGTATTTTAGTGTGAATGTGTCTGCGCGAACTTTCAATTGTATTAAAAAACTTATTTAAAAAATGTTAGGGGATTTAATTTGATTATTAAATTTAAATTCTGCTATTAAATATTCAGCTATGTGGTTGACGATTAATTGCGTTGTGCGATTTTTTTTAATATGTCTGATGCGCTTATATTAGCAATGTGGATAGAGATGTGTAACATTTTGCAATCTTTTGCGAACTTAATGTTATATAATATATTTCCATTTTATGTCACATTATTGCGCAATATTGCAAAGGGACAGCTCCATTTAAAATTCCAAACTTTCGACAAATAAACTGAAAAAGTTAAATACGGTGGAATCGCATTAACTAGTCAATAAGATTCCACCGTATGGCAAAGGTCTCTCTCATGATTGATTGGTGCAGTGAGCCTGGGTAATATTTTTGGATTATACGACGTACGTTTACAATTATGCAATTATGGATAGAATCTCGATCCCTATTCCTTCAAAATATGGTTTTGCAAAATTATTCCATTAAAAATATTTTATTCACAAATAATTTTAACTGAAGCCTCAAAGATATTTAACGGTGAATGGTATCCAACACGGAGGACAATAATGAGTGAGTGAGTGTGAATGAGTGTGTGCGTTGTTTCTGATTCCTTAGATACAAGTCTCGAACTTAGTTAAGTTAGGGGTCAGTTACTATAAAGAGATGATGTAGTGAATGATTATGTTATGTTACTGTTTCACGCAAAAACTACTGAACCGATTTAGATGAAATATGGTACAGATTTTCCTTGTAACTAGGAATAACACATAAGTTAGTTTTTATCCCGAAATTCCTAAGAGATAAGGTTCTGCGCGAGTAAAACCGCGGGGCACTGCTAGTTATGAATAAAAATATAACAAACGAGTACATAAGAGCAAGGCAACATAGTGCAACGTGCTTCGTAGTTACTGCCAGCGACTGTAATCAATCCCAGTTGAAGCAGCGAATATAACAATATGTTAGCCATTGACCAAAGGATCTATAGTTTACTAGCTGCGCCCCGCGGTTTCACACGCGTAGTTCCCGTTCCCGTAGGAATTTCGGGATGAAAAATAGATGTTGGCCGATTCTCAGACCTACTGAATATGCTCACAAAATTTCATGAGAATCGGTCAAGCCGTTTCGGAGGAGTATGGCAACGAAAACTGTGACACGAGAATTTTGTATATTAGATTAGATTTATTTACGTAATTAATAAATTAGAAAAAAATATATACTTAAGTAAATAAATAATACATAATCACACTCTTCATTATTATGGAGTTCAGTCAGCAGCTTTGATCTTTATACAAATTACATATTTTTGTCATCCTAGGCAACGTTTTACCGCTCATTCATTATCCATACAAAATAAATATGCGATACTGTACCAACTTTTATGTCCAAATCAGTAAATTCCAAAAACAAATCTCCAATAGTTATTTGTTATACAAGAGTGCAAAGTTACTTCAATAACCGTGGGCTCAAGTTGATGACTCCAAAAAGAATCCTGAGCGTTAGCGAGGGAATCATAAGAGCACAGGATTTTTTTGCACTCGAGTGCAACACATTATTTTTCATCTCCCCTCAGCGAGGAAATGACTAAATGGAAACATAAAACAATCGTTAAGTGAAAAAAAAAACACGAGCAAAGCAAATTAATAAATAATTAAATACACCAAGAAGGTTCCGAGTTTGAATTTTAAATAAAAAAAGGTTGTATGATAGTTTGTGAATGCAAAACAAAGGCAAAACAGTAGTGAGAGAACATTTAGTTTTACCAAAAATATCATCGCACACGCAAACGTCAAAAATGTAATTGTGGAAACGGCTCAATTACGTGTACCTAGATTATAACTTAAAAAATAATATAACCTTTACATTTTAAATATTTCAAAAGCTAAGTGAATGCCACCTCAACTCAATGTAGTACAGAAACCTTGCTTTGCAGCTGAAGTTACGATCTAAGTTAGGGGTCAGTTACTATAATGAGATGATAATAGTGAATGATTATTTCATCATCATCATCATCATTCCCGTTTACGTAAGACTGTGGAGTTAAATTATACCAAAAACCTTCCTCTTTAATCGTTCTATCTGTTGAAGACAACAACTCCAAAATCCGTTGCGGACAGACAGCGACTGCGTCTTTGTTTTATACTATGTAGAGATATACCGGGACAATACCGTAACCAAAGTCATTTTGTCACCAGGTCTAGTGTTCGTCTGCGGATCTCGGGACGGTCTGATGACAGTGACAGGCCGTAAACACAACATGGATGACATCATCGCCACCGTGCTGGCGGTGGAGCCCATGAAGTTCATCTACAGAGGGCGCATTGCCGTGTTCTCCGTCAGAGTGCTCAGGGATGAGAGGATCTGTATCGTGGCGGAACAAAGACCTGATTGTGGAGAGGAAGAGGTTAGTAGTACTAGTGCCTACTAATAGAAATTGTTGTTACTTCTCTATGCTCAAACAGCTAAACGCATTTGGATGAAATTCGAAGGACATGTAATTGGATTAACATAGGATACTTGACGATTTTTTCTTTTTTCCGAATTCACATGCGAGTAAAAAATACTACGTGGCACAACTGGTATGGTTTAATAACGTTTTGAATAAAACTCATTACTTACTATTGTTTGTTATACATCATCTTTGTCATCATCATCGTTTTTGTATCCTAATTTTGTATACATGTATGTAGAAATAAATGGTTTAACTTATGTTCCCCAGTCATTCCAATGGATGTCGCGAGTCCTGCAAGCGGTGGACTCCATCCACCAAGTAGGTATCTACTGTCTGGCGCTGGTGCAGCCCAACTTCCTCCCGAAGACCCCACTGGGAGGTATCCACCTGAGCGAGTGCAAGCGCAGGTTCTTGGAGGGCACGCTGCATCCAGCCAACGTGCTCATGTGCCCGCATACCTGCGTCACCAACCTGCCTAAACCGAGGGAAATACATTCGGGTAAGATTATTAATAATTTGTTGTGCCCCCCGGTTTTACATCCATACCTCACATAAATCGCTCCAGTCGTTTCGATGTGAAGAAGTAACAAACGTACACACTCATACAATCATTCATAAACTTTCGCTTTTTTAATATTACTGTGATAAACTATGACATACTAGATGCGCCTCGCAGTTTTACCCGTGTGAATCCCAATCCCATAGAAATCCAATCCTATTTGTTATTCCTAGTTATAACAAGCATCTGTAACAAATTTCATCCAAATCGATACAGTACCAGAGAGAATAATACATATTCAAGGGATACAGTAGTTTTTACGTGAAAGAGTAATAAACAACCAAACTCACAAACATACAAACTTTCTTTCATTATAATATTAGTAGGATGTTTTTGAAGATAATTAGGATTAGGATATACTGCGTGTTTGTGTTTGCTTTGTATAAAAAAAAAGCTACGAAGTACAATTGCCATCAAAATACTCCTAAGTATCGAATGATTTATAATTCACTTTTTTATTGATGTGTAGGACTCAAATAGAAAGTAATCTTACTACGCACACGCACACATTTCAATCTACTTAACTCATTAAACTGTGTTTTATTCCAGACGTGGGCCCCGCTTCTGTGATCGTCGGTAACTTGGTGCAGGGCAACCGGCTGGCGTCAGCGCAGGGCCGCGACATGGGATACACCGACGACTCGGATGCTGCCAGAAAGGTAACAATCGCCTCTTGCTATGCCAATGTACACTGAGCGTTACCATTAACTAGACGGAGAAAATATGACAGGCTGTTATTCAATATTTATGATTTATTATTATTATACAAAATTTTTGATTTGGTGTAGACCTTTGACCAGCAGTGGGACAATATAGGTTGATAAAAAACAAATACTAAATACGTTGTTTCTTGTTCCAGTATCAGTTCATATCCCAGATCCTGAGGTGGCGCGCCCAAAGCACATCGGACCACGTGATATTCACATTGCTCAACTCGAAAGGCGCCGTCGCGAAGACTCTCACGTGCGCGGAGCTCCACAAGAAGGCGGAGCGCATCGGCAACCTGTTGTTGGAGAAGGGTCGCGTGAACACCGGCGACCACGTGGCGCTCATCTTCCCGCCCGGGCTCGACCTCATCTGCGCCTTCTACGGGTGCCTGTACGTGGGCGCCGTGCCCGTCACCATTCGGCCCCCGCACCCCCAGAACCTCCACACCACGCTCCCCACGGTGCGCATGATCGTCGACGTCAGCAAGGCCACTCTCGTCCTCTCCAACCAATCTGTGATAAAGCTTCTGCGCTCGAAGGAAGCGAGCAACGTACTAGACAGCAAAGCGTGGCCGCTCACTCTCGACACGGACGACATGCCCAAAAAGAAATTGCCGATCCTGTACCGCGCGCCCACAGCCGAGATGCTCGCCTACTTGGACTTCAGCGTGTCGACGACGGGCATGCTCGCCGGCATCAAGATGTCCCACGCGGCGGTCACCTCGCTCTGTCGCTCCATGAAAATCGCTTGCGAGCTGTACCCCTCGCGACACATCGCGCTCTGCCTCGACCCCTACTGCGGCCTCGGCTTCGCCCTCTGGTGTCTGAGCAGCATATATTCCGGACATCATTCGATTCTGATACCGCCTTCCGAAGTCGAGATCAACCCGGCGCTGTGGCTCAGCGCCGTCTCACAATATAAAGTGCGTGATACATTCTGCTCCTACGGTGTGATGGAGCTGTGCACTAAAGGACTCGGCAGCTCTGTGAACCAGCTCAAACAGAAGGGCATAAACCTGGCGTGCGTGAGGACGTGCGTCGTCGTGGCGGAGGAACGGCCGCGCATCAATTTAACGAATTCATTTTCAAAATTGTTCTCGGCCCTGGGGCTCAGTCCGCGGGCGGTGTCCACCTCGTTTGGGTGTCGGGTGAACATCGCGATATGTCTCCAAGGCGCGTCTAGTCCGGAACCGTCGACGGTGTACGTGGACCTGCGCGCGCTGAGGAACGACCGGGTGTCGCTGGTGGAGCGCGGCAGTCCGCACTCGCTCTGTTTGATGGAATCGGGCAAACTGTTACCCGGCGTGAAGGTGATCACCGCCAACCCGGAGACCAAGGGCCAGTGCGGAGACTCGCACCTGGGTGAGATCTGGGTTCAGTCGCCGCACAACGCCAGCGGATACTTCACGATATACGGAGACGAGAGCGACTACGCGGACCACTTCAGCGCGCAGCTGGTGACGGGCAACACGGGCGAGGTGTACGCGCGCACCGGGTACCTCGGGTTCCTGCGGCGCACGGAGGCGGGCGCGGGCGGCGGGGAGGAGCTGGTGGCGCGCGACAGCGACACCGAGTCGCTCGTCTCGGGGTGCAGCAGCGTGGGGACGCGTGACGGGGACTCGCACGACACGCACGACGCCGTGTTCGTCGTCGGGGCCCTCGACGAGACCATCATATTGCGGGGCATGCGATACCATCCCATTGATATCGAAAACTCGGTCATGAGATGCCACAAAAAGATTGCCGAATGGTAAGTTACAAACATTTATAATGTTAAATATTATTATTTGTTAGAGTAAAGATCTGATGAGACATATTTATTTTCCAGCGCGGTGTTCACATGGACAAACCTGCTGGTGGTAGTGGTGGAGCTGGACGGCAACGACAGCGAGGCCCTCAACCTGGTGCCGCTGGTGACGAACACGGTGCTGGAGGAGCACCACCTGATCGTGGGCGTGGTGGTGGTGGTGGACCCCGGCGTGGTGCCCATCAACTCGCGCGGCGAGAAGCAGCGCATGCACCTCCGTGATGGGTTCCTCTCCGACCAGATCGACGCCATATACATCGCGTACAACATGTAAACCTACTGTCTCGTACGCCGCCCCGCCGCTCCCTGTACACATTAGCGTTACCAATACCGACGCAGTAGACGCGCAGTAACCACCCATAGTCATCGCAGTGAGTACGGTCACAGTTCAGATAGCACGCGGTGAGTGTCCCGCTCTCTCCACTGCCCAGCCCGCGACTGACAAGACTGAATTCCGTATTGAATTAGGTAACCTGTCGTCGTGGACTGACTTTACTCCGCCAGTCGGTGCGGCCGTGTTCGGGGCGCAGCTGATGATGTCTATTCCCGTAGCGGGTTTTTACAGTTGACGAGCGCGATGCTCGCCCTTAATTATACACAATTGTATTATTGTGATTATTCATTATGTAACTTTAAACTTTAGTATGATGTAAATGTATTACAATCAGAAATAAATAATTAGATTTTAGCGTTCATTCGTACGGTAATGAACGATGTAGGCACTGCATTTAATGTATCGACGTTAGTTTGTGATTGTTTTAATCGTTGACGTTGTCATTATGTATTCAATTTAACTTTAAAATAATATATCAATTTATTTAACAACGTGACTGTACTAATAACAAACGATTACTTTGCTATTAAGGGTAGTGTTTACTGAATTTGTATTTATGTTTGAATTACTCAACTATCAAAAATGTTAAATTATTTGGCATCTAGATGAATCGATTGTAAGTCGAATCGATCTCAATGAATACCGGTTATTTGGCGGAAACGAATGACGCTCCGAAGTGCCAACAATATTATAATAATTCGCGTCATAAATATTAGATCTATCACATAAATCGGCCTATTGGTTTCAAACAATGCATCGACGAGTCATGTTACTATTTCGTTGAATCACTTTTTCCAATACAATATTGGTATAGTGATACTGTCAATAATCGCATTTCAAATAAATACATAAGTAGTTTATTATGATTAGTTTTTGTTCGATTCATTCAATATGCTGCTTTTAGAATATGATAACTATTGTATCACCCTGTGATAAGTTTAATTAGATCGTGGACGATTGACCATTGATTAAACTGACATTATTCTGATAATAAATAAATAAATACACAAAATATTTAAATCATAAATCAATATTTTAATGAATGATTATTTTCAATGTCTGTATAAATTATTATTTTTTCATTCCATTGAGCGTTTTGAACGAATTTTTATTTAAAAGAAGAACTATTATTTCAAATTATTGGATCAATATATAATATTTTCAATTAATTATTTATTGTAATTATTTATTGCTAAAATTGTACATATATTTTTGTTATTTAATTTTACGTTAAATGATTTTGATTATATTAGATGTAGGTAGGTTGTTTTAGTTGACCTTCGCTTTATTGTATGATGGGCTCCAATGTTATTCCTTTAGTTTGTATCGTATAATATTATATCATAAAGAATGTAGTCATTTTTCATAAGTATACAAGTAGTTTAATGATCAAACGGTAATGTAAGTGTAAGAGGCGCGGGCGGACGGCGCGCTCCGGGCCCCGCCTCACTCGGTCATAGCTCACCTTAGGTACATTCACTCTCGATTGTCGGCACGTTCATTTGTAACCATTCATTTATATTCATATTAAATGTATTACGCACAAAATTTGACGTTTTCAAATCTAAATTGTATCCTCTTCATTGAAATGTTTTCGAATACGACTTTTGATGTTTGGAATTTGTACCGGCTTTTACAGTTTGTGATTGTTATTCTGATTCCTTAATAAAATGTGCATTTTGCATTTGTTCTTGTTTTATTTACTTACCCTTGTTTTTTGTAGTTACACCTGCGTTGACTGCGAGATGAGTCAGGTTTAAAACTCACACGCAAGCATTTATAAAAAGACGTTTTCAACACACTTGCTCATAAAGGGGCTCTTATTTGTGCAATTTGTGAATAATGACACGCTTGATACACCAGTGAGTTATAGATTTTTTTTTAAATTGTTTGGTTTTAAAAATCGCGATACCAAAAAAATCGTGTCCATACATTTTAAAAACAAACTTCAACTATGTTGCCTTACTTTTGGTAGGTCTATGGTCGATTCCATTCATTCGTTTTTTTTTTAATAAGTATATTTTTTTAGTCTTTGGTTGATCACCATTGTTGTGTTAGATGCGCGCGAATAGAAAACTGTTTATTTATTAGCGAAAAATGATATTTTATTATTTATTTCTTCGCAAGTGTGTTGAAAAACGTTGTATTGTACGCGCGTGTATTGATGATTACTACTTCGGCTATCTTCTGACCCTCGCCTGACGGCTCGGGCCTCAATAGCGCCTCGTAAGTAATCACCAACTTACCTCGCTTGTACCATAAATAACTATTAATTCTATCATCAGCCCTCTGAATGTCGATATAGGCTCGTTTCTTAGACCAAAACACATCAAAGTTCCGCAAAAATAAGTTCAGTGTCGAAGGATGGACGGAACAAATCAAATTATCTGCACCTTCGTTTGGGACTTTAAAAATAAATAAATATTTACATGAAATAACACACACACATATAGATCATTTATTTGAATAAAAACCTGGATTATATTTTATTAACTAAAATTATGTTACTTCTTAATATGTATTCGAATTCTAAAATCCCATTTGTGGGAGATATCTAGTTAGATTGTACAGAATACCTACAATAAAATCGATTCGTATTTTTTAAGCCATGTATCCATTAGGGGACAAATGGAGCAACATGTTGCGGAACATGTTCCTCTACGTAGAACATGTCGGGGAACACTGTGTTGGCTGTTGGCCACACTAGTCAGTGTTTATAGAAATGTCGCCGAGGATGTTATGGCTATTAGTGCTGCATACATAGAAATTATATCGAGTGTGTTGAAACGTAAAAGAAAGAGAAGGTGGTGGATGCGAAATTTCTTACTATAACGAGAAATAAGAGTTAATAAACGCGACTACACTTGTTGACAAATGCCGCAACATTGACGCGGGACACATGTGCTCGCTCTCGAGGCGGGAGCAAGCAACATGCCCCGCGTCACGTACAATGTTGCGGTGCATGTTGCGGGTCAATATGCAATGTTGCAGGCTCACGTAAATTTTGTGTTGCGCGTCGTGTTGTGGGACAAAATGTTCCCTAGTGGATAACATGGCTTTATACTTACATATTAGAACTTATCTACTAAAACACTAAAACGATGACAACATCTAGACACAATAAGATTTTTTTAATTAATATTATTAATAAGAAAGTAAGTACCTACCTGTTTAGTACACTGTCACAGTTACATGAAGACATCACAGAATAAGTAAGATTTCAACCCACCAAAAACATTCTGTAAAAAACTAGCCAAGTCTCGATGGAGCTGCTTGTTTATCTCTAAAAAGTAATGAAATCTAGACAAAGTCGTGCCAAGTGTAAGGTTCCTTACTGCGATTTCTTTATTATTATAGTTATTGTTGTGTGACTTGGCCGTTGAAGGATACACTGTACACAAGTACACAACTGTACACAAGGGTACAAAACTAGGTGCTCCATGACACTATTGCACCAATCTGTCGCCAGAACCGCTACCCATTGACGATAGAAAATTGCCACTTGAAAAACGTTGATTCAATATCCAGTCAATTGTAGGCTTGATAAAGCTGCGTATTTTAATAATGTTACAACATTACGTGTAAACAAAATTGACTTGTACCCACTACTAACGTTTTAAACAATGTTCAACGGCCAAGTCACACAACAATAACTATAATAATAAAGAAATCGCAGTAAGGAACCTTACACTTGGCACGACTTTGTCTAGATTTCATTACTTTTTAGAGATAAACAAGCAGCTCCATCGAGACTTGGCTAGTTTTTTACAGAATGTTTTTGGTGGGATTTCATTTATTTTTGTTGAAACGTGTTTATATTGATTTTTTTATTAGATTTTCTTATTTGACACATTTTTTTCTTTTTAGCAGTAGTATTTTATTACTAAGCGCCCCGCAATTTCACCCGCGTAGTTCCCGTTCACGCTTCCGTGGGAATTTCGGGATAAAAAGTATCCTATATGCTTCTCCTGATTCTAAGCTACCTCCCCACCAATTTTCAGCCAAATCAATTCAGCAGTTCTTGAGCTATAAATTCCCGTTCCCAATCCCGTGGGAATTTCGGGATTAAAAGTATTCTATGTTCTTCTCAAGGTTTAAGCTACCTCCCCACCAATTTTCAGCCAAATCAGTTGAGCCGTTCTTGAGTTCTAAATTCCCGTTCCCAATCCCGTGGTAATTTCGGGATTAAAGGTATCCTACGTCCTTTTCCTGGTTCTAAGCTACCACCCCACCAATTTTCAGCCAGTTCAGTTGAGCCGTTCTTGAGTTATAAATTCCCGTTCCCAATCCCGTGGGAATTTTGGGATTAAAGGTATTCTACGTCCTTTTCCTGGTTCTAAGCTACCACCCCACCAATTTTTAGCCAAATCAGTTCAGCCGTTCTTGATTTTTAAATTCCCGTTCCCAATCCCGTGGGAATTTTGGGATTAAAGTTATTCTTTGTCCTTTTCCTGGTTCTAAGCTACTTCCCCACCAATTTCCAGCCAAATCAATTCAGCCGTTCTTGAGTTACAATTCCCGTTCCCGTTCCTGTATAATTCCCGTTCCCGTTCGATTATCCTAGTTTTTATAGTTTTCCCTTTATGTGGCCATTAAACCCTAACTCTGTACCAAATTTCAGCTCTCTAGGTTTATGGGAAGTACTAGTTCTATTTTGATGATCATGAGTGAGTGAGTGAGTGAGTGAGTGAGTGAGTGAGTGAGTGTCTTAAATACGAAACTTTGCATTCGCTTAACTTCGGAACTAAATGACCTACAGACTTGAAATTTTATTTCAAGTATGTGATTGTATAGCTTACTGGATGACGAAAATTTCAGTGCTCTGGGTTTATCCAGAGGTTCTCAAATAGGGGCCTGAAAATGCGGCGAAAGGGTTCCTGTAAAGGATGGTACGGCAGTGTTTGCTTCGCGCTCGACTTGGCGGGGGGCACTGCCGTGCCCCCAGATAATGTAGACATTACAATTGACTCAGTATTCTTAGATACTTTCTTAATAATAAAAACATTTAACTATTAAAATGTTTTATACACAGCCACTTCAATTAATTGGTATTACTTAATATTATAGTATGTAAATATTTTTGTAAAAGTTTATTTTTATTTTATTTTTTAAAAGCGAACAAAGAATACAATGAAATCTTAAAGGTATATTAGCATCAACTCAGACCAGTCTAAATATTTTTAATAAAATAAAGATAAGCAAAAAATATGTATAGGTATATAATACTTATGTTATAGGTAGCGGCACGTAAGTTTAGCGCTGAGCGTTATGTAGAGGGGATAGCTGCGCATGTGTACAGTAGCGAACAAAATACAATTACGTTTTACTCAATTACAATTAATATAACTACATAAACAGATATTTTTAACAACATATTTTATTTAAATAAATAGTAAGTTTATCATGCACGAAATATCGATGATATTAGGTACTGTTGCGCGCGCTAACTTTAATAATTACTTAATATTAAAGTGTAAGTTAAGTTAATTAAATTATTGACCATCTAGTAAAAATACACAAATAAAAAACCAAAAATATCAAACAATTTTAAACTTAAAAAAAAAACAATATCCATGCACGGCAATAATTATATACTTTAGATCGCGACTGTTCATTCAGATGTCCGCAGAGTGTGTTGTCGTGGCGGGGGACGGAGTACGGCAGACTAGCCAACCGGGCGCTACGCAAACACTCCCCTCGTCCCTCTAGCCCCCCTGTGATACCTTATTTTTGACTTCTGCGCAATAACGGTCAGCGCTAGAGTTTCGTGCCGCTACTTATACAGTGAAACTTGGTTAAGTGGGACCTGGATAAGTGAGAAACCTCCATAACTGGAACTCATGCTAAAGTCCCAACACTTTGGCACTAAATTACCTCTGTTAGTGGGATGAGGTAACCTCTATATCTGGAATTTATTCTTTCGATTTATCATCATAGTTACCTCTATAACTAAGACAGCGAGTGAATTTTATACGTATATCAGAGTGCAGTGCGCAACGCGGTCAGTGACGGACGCGTCCGCTGCACACACGAATTTGAATATTCGCGATTTTGCGGCGTCAGCCGCCGCCCGCTACAATGGCTATGAGTTCCCAACTTATAGCCAACGAAGTGTTGGCGTTCGTACAGCACGTAATTAACACGTTGGACGAGTTCGATATTACACAGATCGGCAAGTCCTTCTACAAGTCCGAGGATATTAGCTCTGCAAAAATCCTCCTATTTCGGTCGGTCGGCAAGATCGACCAGATGCCGTCCCGCAGGAGGGATGAAAAGGGAGAGCGAAGTCTCCAGGACATTATTTCCTTTTTAAAGGAGACCGACCCTGACGACGTGCCGACGTTCGTGACTAAGAACGTGCACAAGCTGCCGCCGGTCGCGTTTGACCGCGTCGACGTCACCAGGTTGATGATGGATGTCACAACCCTGAAGTCAACCCTGGCGGAGATGGTGTTGAAGCTGGAAACCTCACATAATGTCATCAGTGAGCTACGTGCTGAAGTTGCAAGTCTACGTAACAACACGTCGGTATGTAGGTCACCTGAGGTCGACAACATCAACACTCGTCGCGGGGCATGCAATGCTTCGACAGCGAGTTTCGAGTCAGCGAAACTGGACTCGTCGCCGTGTGCCGTCCCCGCACGTGATAGCGGCGCCCCGCGCGCCGCCTGCTCAGCGCCTCCCCCCGCGGAGGCCCCGCACCGCGTCATCACGTCGACACCTCGCCGTGATTACGCCACCGCTGCAGCCCGCCAGCCTCCCGCCGCGCGGACAAACAACAACAAGGAGAGAGGTAACGGGAAGTCTCGCGCTGAACCCTCTCGACGTGTGGAGTCACTGAGCTCTAAGAAGAGCTTACCCGACAAAGACGGCTTCATCAAAGTAGAGCGGAAGAAGAAAAAGCCTCTTTGTCGCAACCTATGTGGCACCGCACCGACTGGACACAACCACCTCCTGCGTCCCGCCATCCCGATGACGTACGTGTACGTGTCCCGCCTCCACTACACCACGAAGGCCGCTGACATCGTGGAGTACCTGGTGGCCAAGACGAAGTACCGTCTGACGGTCGAGCAATTGGAGTCGCGCAACAGTGTGAACTTCAATTCCTTTGTTGTGCGCGTGCCGACCGAGCTGCTATCGACCTTCCTGAGGGAGGAGCTGTGGCCGAAGGGAGTTCTGTTCCGGAAGTACCGGGGACGTCGACGACCTCCGGGCCACGCCAGACCTGCGCCTCACGTCGCCGTCACAACGTGAACACATTAGTTTTAAGTTTTATATTTTGTATCTATGTTAGTCTGTAAGGTATTTATGTAAAATATTATGTATGTGTATTTATTTATTTTGTTATGATATTTTATATGTGCGCGTAATTTGAGAGGCATTACCTTACCATGATACAGTTTAAACTAGTTTGGGAGGTAAAGTCTCGATAATTGCGCTAAATGTATTTGTATTGTAACAAAATGTTTATTAAATAAATTGAAATTAAATAAATAAATAAATTAAATGAAATTAAATAAACCTCTGTAACTGAGATAATATCGTTTTGTTTGTTTACTCATTCTAATCCTACCCACTATATCACTTATCATATATCACTTCTATCAATGGAACCCTCTGTAAATGAGACAGATATTAATTTATACCTGGATATCTGAAACACTGGGTAAGTGGAATACCTCTATAAGTGCAACGACATTGCAGGTCCCTTGGAGTCTCACTTAACCAGGTTTCACTGTAATATATTATACATATATATTCTTTAGTATTCATTAAATGACGATGCATGTGTAACAATTTTTCATTTCCATCATAGTCTAAATTTCCAAGAAACTCATCAAGCGCCCTTCTACACATAAAATTTGACAGTTGTTTTAAACATTTAGATTTACATAAATATTGGGCAAAGTGTGTTTCGCATGTCGGAATTGGATATAGGTACTTACTTATGTGATCTTCTGGCAGATGATCACAAAAGAAACGACCCTTCGGCTAGTGTCTCTGTGCTTGTGACATAGTCGAGTCAAAAGACCGGGGAGAGGGGAGTATACAACCGCCAACAGCAGGCGTGGCCAATAATAACATTTAAAAAAAAATAAAAAATCGCGCTCGGGCGATGCCTATTAATGGAATGCTATATTTACGATGTTTATGAGTGTCATTTGTAAGTATTAGCAGGTTGAATGCAGTAGTGTTCAGTGTCCAGTCCAGTCAGGGAAGTAGGGGTGGAATCGGGAGGGCGCCGGACGGCCGCGCGTGGTCCGGGGGTGCGGGCGCGGCGCGTTCTGGACATGCATCCTGGAAAATACAATATATTCATAAGTATTTAATTAAAAACCAAAAGCAGGCCCTTTAACATTTTGATGAATATTATATTATCGATTTTGTTATCTGTTTGTGGTAAATATACATACTAAACAATAAACAATCGGGTATAATTAATCGATCTTCTTTTTAATAGCATTTACCCTTCAGAAAATATAAGTTAGCTTCTAAATTACTAAGTCAGCCGCAACCAACGCCCGTCTGAATAATATAGCATGTTTAAAATGTAAGTCATCCTACATTAATCGATCGTAAATTTTACCTATTATTGTCATCAAATAGTATATTCACTATTAATAGTACAGCCACTATTATTACATATGAACTATTAAAAACAGATAAAATAAAACAATTTATTTATAAAAATGATGGAAACTTATCACCAGATTTCAGTAGAAATGTTATTTACACGCCTGGGTGGTGGTCCATCTCCTTGGTTTACCTACCTATTTGTTGAGTAATATGCAAATCAATTCCCGCCTATTCCTTCTGGCTATCCCACCTGGGTGGCAAAAGTGTATTTTTTTCCACTCTTCATAACCCAGCCACTATTAGCGAATTAGTAACATACTTTTAGCGCTTCGCCGGCCGCTGCAGCGCTGCCGCGGCACGCTCGTTACGCTCGCTCGGCTCGCACGTTGTGTTGTCGCAGTTCTAACATAAGCTAACCCATCCAGGTGGGATACGTGAAAACGGTGGGAAATAAGGTAACCGGCAAGATAAAGTGCCAGTGGTCTGACGGACTGAGGTGGACTACCGGCCACAAAAATAATTTAGTTATAGACCATCCGGTCTAGATAACTAAATTCTTTGTGTCGTGTATCTACACGACACAAAGAACAAATAATTTTCTCTGTTTCGTCTTCAGTTACGTAGAAGTATAAAACAGCGTTTTAAGAAACCGGTTACTTTGATTAACGGCCGAAGGGGCACGATCACGAACGACAATAAACAAACAAGTAAAAGAATCGAATGGTGCTCTCTGATTGATGCAAATGGCCGGTTGCTGTCATGTCGTGCACTTAGTACAGTGGCTATTTTCACGTTGAAATAATCAATATGAAGTCAGTAATTTACATGCTAAGTTATATATTATATGATGTTGTCTATGGGGGGCTGAAATATTTATATATTATATAATTTTTGAGGAGCTTGTATTGAAGCTGTAAAACGTAAAATGGTGACGATTTTCAAATTTCGCGGCCGAGTTAGTAAATTAGTTGCCAACATATAAATCAGAAGACAAGTTGATGAAAATTGTTAATTATTAATTTAAATAGTAATTGTTCATCTTGATTTGACGTTTTCTATAAAATTTTTAGTTAGCGTTGTAAAGAAGATGAATTAGTTTATTAGAGGCTATCTTATTTTCCCGATACTTAGTTATAAAATCAGAAGCTTGATCCTGTGGCCAAAAAATAATTCTGCGGCCGGTTTTATTATTTCTCTAAATAATCTAACCATTTATGTTCTTTATTTTTCAGAAGTAGAAAAGAAATTGAAGTTGAAAGAAATAAGTACCCATGTTTTAATGATCTAAGTATGAAATGCTATAAATAAGTAAGTAGGTACTTATAAAATTACCTCGTCCACATCTGCATCCAATAGGATCTCTCGTTCTCATTCATCCACCGACCTCGGGAGTAAAGAAAGTCTCTCAGCAATTGGTTGTTTATAAGATTATCGAGGTATTCTGGTCTCGGGTTCGGACCTAACTGGAGGATGGGTTGTGGCGGTGCGAAAGGGGCATGATCGCTGGGCGATAGGGAACGAGCCGCCAAGTCAAAATATCTTAGTTGTGTTCGATTCGTTATATCGGTCTGGTAAGCGATAGAGTTGAACGCCTGCGAGGTGCGGCCGTAAGGGGGGGGCATCGTGATGCCCGATGACAGCGAGGGTCGGAGAGTGGAGCGCACTGGGCGGTAGTTAGGGGGCAGGGGCACCGACTGCGGGGCTGTGTACATGGAGTAGTGCGCTTGTGGGGTATACACCGTAGTCCTCGTCGTCGGCGGAACGCAGCCACAACTGTGATTGCATCGCCGGGTGTTCCGGGGAACCAGGGGCCTGCGGAACCGGAACGTAGTGGAGTGAGTGGATAGGGTCGGAAGGGGCCGGTCGGCAGAGAGGTTGAGCACGGGCCCGGGCTCGGCGAACAGGCAGGCGGCGGTCGCACGGCTACGAGCGCCCAGCGAGCTCGCCGGCCGCACGTACGGATGGAACGCGTGCCGCGGCGGGGACGCCCCAGACGGCTGGAACGCGTGCCGCAGCGGGGACGCCCCAGACGGCTGGAACGCGTGCCGCAGCGGGGACGCCCCAGACGGCTGGAACGCGTGCCGCGGCGGGGACGCCCCAGATGTCTGGAACGCGTGCCGCGGCGGGGACGCCCCAGAAGGCTGGAACGCGTGCCGCGGCGGGGACGCCCCAGATGTCTGGAACGCGTGCCGCGGCGGGGACGCCCCAGATGGTTGGAACTCGTACCGCAGCGGGGACGCCTCAGTCGGCTGTAATTCGTGCCGCGGCGGGGACGCCCCAGACGGCTGGAACGCGTGCCGCGGCGGGGACGCCCCAGACGGCTGGAACGCGTGCCGCGGCGGGGACGCCCCAGATGGTTGGAACTCGTACCGCAGCGGGGACGCCTCAGTCGGCTGTAATTCGTGCCGCGGCGGGGACGCCCCAGACGGCTGGAACTCGTGCCGTGGCGAAGACGCCCCAGACGGTTGGAACTCGTGCCGCGGCGGGGACGCCCCAGATGGTTGGATCGGGTGCCGCGGCGGGGACGCCTCAGATGGCTGGAACTCGTGCCGCGGCGGGGACGCCCCAGATGGTTGGAACTCGTACCGCAGCGGGGACGCCTTAGTCGGCTGTAATTCGTGCCGCGGCGGGGACGCCCCAGATGGTTGGAACTCGTACCGCAGCGGGGACGCCTCAGTCGGCTGTAATTCGTGCCGCGGCGGGGACACCCCAGATGGCTGGAACTCGTGCCGCGGCGGGGACGCCCCAGACGGCTGGAACTCGTGCCGCGGCGGGGACGCCCCAGATGGTTGGATTACGTGCTGCAGCGGGGACGCCCCAGAAGACTGGAACTCGTACCGCGGCGGGGTCGCCCCATATGACTGGAACTCGTGCCGCGGCGGGGACGCCCCAGATTGCTGGATCGCGTGCTGCAGCGGGGACGCCCCAGAAGACTGGAACTCGTACCGCGGCGGGGTCACCCCAGATGGTTGGAACTCGTACCGCAGCGAAGACGCCTCAGTCGGCTGTAATTCGTGCCGCGGCGGGGACGCCCCAGACGGCTGGAACTCGTGCCGCGGCGGGGACACCCCAGATGGCTGGAACTCGTGCCGCGGCGGGGACGCTCCAGATGGTTGGAACTCGTGCCGCGGCGGGGATGCCCCAGATGGCTGGAACTGGTGCCGCGGCGGGGACGCCCCAGATGGTTGGATTGCGTGCTGCGGTGGGGACGCCTCAAATGGCTGGAACTCGTGCCGCGGCGGGGACGCTCCAGATGGTTGGATCGCGTGCCGCGGTGGGGACGCCTCAGATGACTGGAACTCGTGCCGCGGTGGGGACGCCCCAGATGGCTGGAATTCGTGCCGCGGCGGGGATGCCCCAGATGGCTGGAACTCGTGCCGCGGCGGGGACGCCCCAGATGGCTGGAACTCGTGCCGCGGTGGGGACGCCCCAGAAGACTGGAACTCGTGCCGCGGCGGGGACGCCCCAGATGGCTGGAACGCGTTGTGCGGCGGGGACGCCCCAGACGGCTGGAACGCGTACCGTGGCGGGGACGCCCCAGACGGCTGGAACGCGTGCCACGGCGGGGACGCCCCAGATGGCTGGAACTCGTACCGCGGCGGGGACGCCCCAGACGGCTGGAATGCGTGCCGCAGTGGGGACGCCCCAGATGGCTGGAACTCGTGCCGCGGTGGGGACGCCCCAGATGGCTGGAACTCGTGCCGCGGCGGGGACGCCCCAGATGGCTGGAACTCGTGCCGCGGTGGGGACGCCCCAGGCGGCTGGAACGCGTGCCGCGGCGGGGACACCCCAGGCGGCTGGAACGCGTGCCACGGCAGGGACGCCCCAGATGGCTGGAAGTCGTGCCACGGCGGGGACGCCCCAGATGGCTGGAACACGTGCCGCGGCGGGGACGCCCCAGATGGCTGGAACGCGTGCCACGGCGGGGACGCCCCAGATGGCTGGAACGCGTTGTGCGGCGGCGACGCCCCAGATGGCTGGAACTCGTGCCGCAGCGGGGACGCCCCAGATGGCTGGAACTCGTGCCGCAGCGGGGACGCCCCAGATGGCTGGAACTCGTGCCGCGGTGGGGACGCCTCAGACGGCTGGAACGTGTGCCACGGCGGGGACGCCCCAGATGGCTGGAACGCGTGCTGCGGCGGGGACGCCCCATATGGCGCGCATTCCAATGCGTGCCGCGGCGGGGACGTCTCCTCTGACGTACTGCGCCACCATGTGGATTTCCATTTTTGACTCATTGTTGGGATCTGGAAATATAGGTACAACATGGTAATCCTCGTCGTGTATACGAGTATAGGGTGAATCACCCGGCAGGTTCTCTTTGTACTATTGTAGTGTGCTACAATAGTAAAAAGAGAACCTGCCGGGCTAGCATGACTTATAGACGCGATAGATGAAGCTATTTATTGACATCCAACTGTCAAATTATGATGAACATATCTAATTTTACCTCGTGATTAATTTTATGACATTTGGATGACCAAATGTCATAAAATTAATCACGAGGTAAACCACGAAATAATATCGATATAGCTATTTATCGACATCCAATTGTCAAAATATAATAAATATGGCCGCCATATTTAATTTTATCATATCGTAGCACCCCATAATACATTTGGTCATGCTCGCGAAATCGATATTATTTCGTGGTGTCGATATTTTTTATCACGCACAGTCATTCTACGGGGTCTGGGATGATTAATTATATTAATTATAAATTGTGACTTCTCTTATCACATATAATATAATACCCGATAACACAAACTTTCTAATAAGTATTCTCAATGTATCCTGTTAGGTACTCTTTGTTTCATCTTTGTATGATTGGGTACATCGTACATTCCCATTCCCACTTCATACTTGTGACGCTTTAGTTCTAAAACTTTTAATACAATAAGTAGTCAGGTAAGCACTGCGTTCGTAGTAACTCTTCAATTAAAACATGTTAAAATCCAAAACACAACTTCAATGGTGTTTGTGTGAATCAATAACTAATGCTTACCAGTTCGGATTATCATTTTTTTATTCAAATAAGTATCCTTAATATAATTTACTAGTACTGAGGTACTGTACCTATACTAACGCTTTATATATAGGTATATTATGTGATGATTTGGTGCTAAATAAATGGAATGTAACGTTTAAAGGGTTGACCACCCCCGCGCCCGCGCCCCGGTCCAACGTGACATCAGCCATCATAGTACTATGTTCATTAAGTATTATATTTATTTTATTTGTCTTCCTATTTGTTGAAGCGCGATGATGACTAACTATCCAACACCAAAATTCATTTTTTTCATTTCTAATCAGTAGTTCCTGAGATGAGTGCACTCATCCAAACAAATAAAATAAGTTAATTGAGCTGGGGGACTGTGGTACAAACTAGGTACAATAACCAATCTAAAAGATACATGTTAATGCACCTAAACATTTGTTTTTTCTTAGCTTAGTAATAATAAACTAAGTGACAATTACTCCCCTGATTTAAGTTTATTACATAAAATTGATTTCTATTATAAAAAGTATTTTCCTGACAAATCTATGTACATTTTTTCATCCTACCATCGCTTTGATCGGAGAGATTAACGCTAATGGATTTGAAACTGATATTTTTTAACCCGACATATTTCATATCACATTTATACTTTGAAAATCTGTACTAATATTGCAGAAAGGTTTTTGTTTGTTCACGACAATATCTGCAGGACTGTAGTTAGAGTCGAATTTGAAGCTGGGCAGCATTGGTTACAGAGAGGGCGAAAAAATGGTCACACTGACCTCGACGTACTTATATTATATATTGAAATCCTCAATGATGAAGAACAAGACGGTTGAACTTCCTCCAGATTTGGATGTATTAGAGATCCGCGTGTCTGAGTGAGAGTGACAAAGAGGTAGGGCATTGTCCATTTTAAGGTTGGACATTGCCTCACATTGCCCCCCCCCCCTCCCCCTCCTCCTTGGCTACGGCCCTGAATCTCTGTAACGACTGCTTCGATTCCACGAATTGTTTCATTACGTGGGAAGCTTTATTATCCCTCATTATTACAGAATATTATCATATTATTTTCCTTGATGATGAAAATAGGAAAAGTAGGATTAAATAAACGCGATGCAGTTCGAGATAGTTTATTTCAAATCAAAAGTGTTTGTAATAAAAGTAAGTGTTGTTCGTATGGCGAGTACCGATAATGAGCATGGTGTATGAGAATGCAAATCCCGGGATTACCTATGTACATCAAAAGCCAGGATAACATCGAATAAATCCTCCGAGAGACATCGTATTTACAATATTCTTCCATCCATAAAATCTTTTGACTTAACTTGCAAATAGTTGAGAATGTTTCGGTGAAACGATAATTATGTAACTGCACTTATAATATACTTATATTATTACTAACTGTGCACCTCGGTTGCACTTGCATTTACACTGACCACGCGGAAGATTCCAGACATAAGGTTTTATAGCATTCAATAGTGGCTTACGCTACCTAAATAGTTCCGCAATTTTCGTATTTAGTTGTGAATAAATCAAATCCAACGTGTTTATTACAAATATGCTTTGGTACGGTATGCCGATCCTAAAAATAACACCGAAATTAAATTAAAGACCACATACATTACCCATAAAAAAATCTATAAAAACTGAAAAGCTTGACTAATATGTAGGTACATTGACAAACTTAGTAGCGAGGTAATTAGTTTGCTTTCATTGGCTTTTATTTATGTTTTTAATTAAACTGTGTCCCGCGGTTTCACCCTCTTTTTGCAAATAGCCTAGGATACGTACCTACACAATAAACTATCTATTGCAAAAATATTTTTGTGTGTGTTAATATCAAACAAACTATCTTATTAATAAATATTCTGTAGGCCCGGAATTATAAGTACCTATCATAAATCATAATATTAAAATTTATAACTGTTTGCGCTCTTTTATATATAGGTAGGTACTTATATAAGTACTTATAATTTGTACAAGAAAGTCTTTATAGCTTTCGCTCGCGTAGTTCCCGTTCCTGTGAAAATTTCGGGATAAAAAGTATATTGTCCTTCTTCTGGTTCTAAGCTACCTCCCCACAAATTTTCAGCTAAATTAGTTCAGCCGACTTACTTTTATACAGGGTGTAACTTGAGGGGTGGATCAACCGAAACAGGGGGGTAGGGTAGTCAATACCTATAGTTTTAACCCCCATCTATGTCCTGTGATTTTTCGTAGTTTAAAAGTTGTCCCAATTTTCGTGAAATATCAGAGAAAATTAAGCTTTAGGCTTCATTTCCTCAGTGTAGCCAAACTACTACGTCTAGAACCGTCATTTTTTTCTGATAATTGGTAAATAGGAGGCCTTTTACGTAATCAAGATTACATTAGGCTCTCTAATAGAGAACTAAATACTTTTATACTGCGAGTGAGCGTAATGACAAGGAATAAATCATAATAAAAAGTAACATTGGCTTTGGCCCCATACTAGCCTTCCAAAAGACCGGGACTCCTTAATAGTCCCGTGAATGGAAAAGACAAAAAAAAGTAACATTACGATAGACAGTGGAAACCTAAGCCTAAACCTATTATTAACCTTAACTCACTGCAATTACAAGATCTCAGCCACTAGGTAAATAGGTACACTCAGTTTTCAATTTATTAATGAGCTAAAATGTTATTTATTTAAGTTTATGGTAGGTTAAGGTTATTTACCGCCCAGTTCCTTTATCTTAGATACCTAGGTACTAATCTAAAATTTTAACTAAGAGAAAAGTAATATCAGACCCTTTTAGATAAAACCAAAATCAAATCGGTTCACTTATGACTAAGTATTTGTAAAAATACAACAGAATTCTCTTCCTGTTTTTGAAATCGGTCATAAGTAGGTAACAATTTTCTTTATTGTTCCCGAAAAGAAAAGTTATACCTGACTAAGTTTTGATGGTACAACTTAATTATTTGTATCACGTAACACGTATTTTTTAACAAACACTTGATGTTTTCAAAGTAGGCACGATACATAATTATTCACAATGTTTAGTTATAAATTGTTATCTCGTTGCCGTCGGCCGAATATTTTTCCGTTTGGGGATGATCACCCTCGCCGCCGACAGAACGCGGAAGGCGACACCTCAATTAATATTTAAAACAGTTTGGTTGTAAGCAATTAAAACTATATTGTTATTTTGTGCATTTAAAATATAGTATTTGATTAAGGCGTTATTAAAAAACTGGATAATTGTATTCTGCTGAAAACTTTTGAACTCAATAACTTAGTACGAACAACTAGAGAATAACTTAAAAAGTATCGCGATACAATGACCTAAATTTTAAATAAGTAAGTATTGATAAGTTTACACATTTGTTAAATTAAATTATTTGGGAAAGTGTCAGTTTATTTACTTACGTCTCACTCGTATATTTTCCGCAATCCAAATTAACTTTTAACACACACCGACTCTATCACAATTTATTAAAACTGTATTCCATGTAATTACGCAGCAATATGTAGTGAAATATATATTGAATATCGAAAACTGACCTTATCGTCGGCAAGTTTGAATGTGAGTAACTGTTGCGCGCGGGAAATCGCGTGGGCTTGCGGAGGCGGTGGAGGGCGGCGGAGGGGCCGGAGGGCGGGCGGCGCGCGGCGCGCGTCGCGCGGCTTGGCGCTGAGCGAAAACCTGGGCGGGAGCGCGCCACCACCGAATTGAGAGGTGCAAACTGCATCCTGCAGCCTACCCCTTTACCGAGTAGGTTTACACAAGCATGCGCACTATCCACATCCTGGAAAAAAATAAATCTATTAATAGAACAATAATCCGAGTACATCGCGCGGATAGTTCGTTGTGCAAACAAAGATCAAATCTGGACGCGCTCGACAGCTGAGTAAGCAAATAGGTGTACTTAGTGGTTATAATGGAAATGTTTGCGATCTCCTTTTAACCGCGCGGTTCCAGTTTTAATGGAAAGGATTTCATAGTTTGTTCTCAAAAGTGGCGCGGTCAGTTTATGGGATAGAGATGCATTATAATCTAGCTATTAGGTTGAAACAATGACATTCTAGTTTTCTTTGCTTATTTTAAATGATAAACTTTTAATATTACCTTAGTTAGGTACCTTGAACAACACATTTTGAATTCAAGTTTTTAGGTAAGTTGTATTTAATAGTATATTTCTATAAGTATTCATATTCCCATATTAAGATACAGACTATAAGCGTCTTAAGCTTGAATATATCAGAGGTCCGCAGCCGCACAAAGTAAAACCTAATTAGCTCACTCCTGTACCGATAATGGCTTGCATGGTCTACCTGGGTACAGGGTACCTATACAATTTTATAAGGATTTCTTTGATCAACCTGTAGAATTTAACGTTTCAATTGGTTGGGTGTCAACAGCAGAGCAGTCCGGAAATTATGTTATTAAAAAATGTTTGTGACTAGCGTTCATCACTACTGTAAATTAAAATATAAGTATTATACACTAGCTGTGACCCGTTGTTTTACTCGCGGTGATTATTTTTTGGTAGATAAATATTGAAAGTGGCGCGGTACTTATTGTATCTCGTAATTCTCGTAGCACCTCGTAGCCACCGCGTTTCCCCCTCGCCCCGTAGCCGGCCGCGCACCGGCCGCCGCCGCCGGCCGGCTGGCGCCTTGTCATTATTTTGCTACGATGTTATTTGAAATCTACGATATTTTCTAAGATGCTCAAAGAAATCAAATGGTGTAAAAGGCAAATTTCTTTTAATTATTAAGATAAGGATTTACGAGTATATTATCTTTATAAAAAGACTGACTTTGCAAATAATATACTTCTAGCCCGTGAAAGCTGAAAGTTAGTCAGCGCTTGGTCCCAGCCACAGTTAAGAACGATGGACTATTATCAAGTTTGGGCAATCGTGGCTTTGGCGGGTATACGTCACTAAACATGTGATGACACTGATCTACTTTTGTCAAATTATATAAAGTGCGATTTTTTTTGTCTAATCCTTCAGAATATTATTAAAAATCACATTATTCATTGCCAGGCACAAATCATCACATAATTTATTTATTCAATTTTATATAATACAAGTATTGTCTCCCAGTTTCCCAGAAATGTAACAATATGAGTGTCGCGCGTTTGTGTAAATATTTTATTGACAAAGGATCGCCGCTACAATGGGCGACCGCTTGTTATGGTATTAATGAATTAATACCTGTTTATATTTTGATTTTATATTTAGGCTTTAATATTATTAACTATTGCATAATGTTACCAAACAAGTGTAAAAACTCCAATCCAACCTAGGCTTTCTTGCTGATTCTTCTCGACCCAAATAATAGCTGAATCGGTCAGAAAAAGACATACTTATCCATTCTTATCAAGTTTATCCCTTTTTGCAAGTTTAAAGTACATAAGTTTAAATGAATATACGTAGAACTAGAAGCATGTATATTTGTTGGTATGATTAATTCGATTGAGCTGAAATTAATTTGGCATAGTTCATGTAATTTCGGTGACGATTCAATACAATTTAATTAAAGCATGACCTAGATTCTATTTCCAGGTTTGGGTCCTGACGAGGGTACTAAGAATCAATGGTCAACTGCACGAAGACACGGAAAAAGGTTCTTATTAAAGGTTCTTATTCTTAAGTCATAGCTTACTTTTGTAAGTACGAGTATATTGTAGTTAACTATTTGTCAACACATATTAATTGCGTTTATTTAATTGTAAGTACTTACTTAGGTCCAAGAAAGTATTTTTGACGATCATAACATTTAATGTATTTATATACTAGCGGCGCCCCGCGGTTTCAACCGCGTAGTCCCGTTCCCGTAGGAATATGGGGAAAATAAAACCTTTCCACTGAATCACTCTATCTATTAAAACAAACCGCATCAAAATCAAAATCCGTTGAGTAGTTTTAAAGATCTAAGCAAACATAAGGACAGACAAAGCGACTTTGTTTTATACTAGGTATGTAGTGATAGCCCATAAACAAACTATTTAATTATTTAGGTATTACGTATATTAATTAATTAATTATTAACGCACTCTAGGTTCACATGAGACGGACGTTGAGTCTAGTTTGTGGTTCATATATATTTCAATCAAACTGATATCGACCGATTATGGTTTAAGTTCTTAGTATAATTACGTCATATTGCAATTACAACTTGGGAGTTACAGTTAATGTGATTATTAAGTTTCAATATCAAAGTGAATACTAATCCTCAATTAGAGTTCTTATTATTAATAGAAAATAACATTACATAACATAATCATCTCATTATAGTAACGGACTCCTAACTAAGCTCGGAGCTTGAATCTAGGGTAACAGAAACTACGCACACACTCATTCACACACATTGCACATAAATATTCTCGTATACTTGCAGTTTTCCGCAATCAGACTTATCTGATTTGAGCCATTTGTGCGTTTTATGATTTTTGATGGGTCGTACCGAGTACGCTATGTGCCGGCCCGGCCCACTGCACAGCAAAGACCTCTGTCTCACTGATGATATCAACACTGTGAGTCCCAACTTCGTACCGAAGTGCAGCTATACGCATTCACAAGATGTATTCAATATGTTTTTAATTTAATTAAAGTTTTTCAATCCGTTAATGTGTTAAGAGCTGTCGAATAGCATTATCATTGGTCAGGGATCACCCCGTTTTGCGGAGTACGCTGCTACGAGTACTAACATTTAACTTAGGGGCAGGAGTCGCTCCATGAAGCAGAACTTGTTCTGTGTCGTACCAACTTCAACGTGTTTGCAAATTGAACACATCGGTGTACTTGTGTAGTGCGGATTGGTCTACTGAACGTTTTAATCATGTAAATGGATGGCTTACAATCCATTTTTGTGGTACAGGGTGGCGCAATAGAACGTGCATTTTTAAAATAATTATTAAAAAATAAATACAAAAGGTATAGTTAAAATAAAACTAAGCAATTATTAAGTGATAACTGAAGTTTATTTTTTAAAAATAACATCATCTAAATGATGACCCTCTCTACGTTGGCACTCCTCTAACCGCAAACGGAAATTACCGAAAACTTTCTTAAGTAGTGCTGGTGTGATTGCTGCCATTTCACCACGAATATTCTCCTTGAGCTGACTGATGTTTCTCGGATTATTGGTGTAGACTTTGTGTTTGAGGTATCCCCACAAAAAAAAGTCAGGAGGCGTCAAGTCTGGACTGCGCGGAGGCCATGGGATATCACCTCTTTTCGAAATCAGTTTGCCAGGGAACATCTGCTTTACAACCGCCATGGAGTCATTTGATGTGTGACTGGTAGCTCCGTCTTGTTGGAACCAAGTCCTAGAGTTCTTTATTCTTGAATTTTCAAGTTCTTGGGCCAAAAAACCTTCCAACATCGCAACATAGCGTTCGGTATTAACAGTGATGTTTTGCCCCCGTGCGTTTTCAAAAAAATAAGGACCAATTATTCCTTTGGCAGATATTGCGGCCCAAACTGTCACTTTAGGGCTATGTAACGGTTTTTGATGTTTGAGTCTGGGATTTTCACTATTCCAATAACGACAATTTTGGCGGTTTACGAACCCATTAATATGAAAATGTGCCTCATCAGAGAAAAGGATGTTTTCAAAATTTGAAAACCGATTGAGCATTTCATTAGCAAATGTGAGCCGTGCTATGAAGTCAGAGTCTTTCAATTCTTGAGTTAATTGCAGCTTGTGTGGATGCAATTTAAGATCCAAGTTTAAAATTCGTTGCAAACTTCGTCGCGATATGTTTAGGACAGACGATCTCTTGCGAGTAGACATTTGTGGATCTTCTCGTACCGACTGCCTAACACTCTCAATATTGTCTTCGGTCCTAGATGTGCGTGGACGACCTTTCGCGTGTGGTTTAAACGTCGATCCAGTCTCTTCAAAACGCTTTATCCAGATTTTAATTAAATTAGCACTCGGAGCCTCCCTAATTTGCCGTACACCATACTCAGAACAAAATAGTCGCCTGACAACTACGTACGAACGAGAGTTTTCGTAAAATGCGCGCACGCAAAATGCGCGACGCTTCCCGTCGAAGTGACTCATAGTGACTAAAACTTTATGAACCGCGCTACCCAACGATATCGGTCTCCCCCCGCCCACGCCCCTTCTACCACGCAAAAAAAGATGATGCAATATGCACGTTCTATTGCGCCACCCTGTATTTCGTCAACCATGTCGGCGACAAGCGCGTTTTGTGTTTTACATAGGTAAAATCGGACGAGCTTTTGCAAAAGCTTATTTAATTTAGTACATAAGCTTTTCTATATTTGTTTTGGAGGAAGCCCCATAGTATCCTAATAATATAATTATATTCCAAACAACTCCCATTTTATTGTACCGAAAATGGCTAAATCTTTTGACTGTGTGGATTCTACGAAGTTAGGCCTTGTTAGGGCGCTTAACTCTACATGAGATCTAATTACTTTTTGACATAATTATGGTCTCATAATGGCCTTGTCTTAGCAACATATTTGAGTACACAAATATTTTTGGTGGGATTAAGTTTCCATTAAACAGGGTGGTGACAACAATTATTATGTTTCTATTTTAAAGTTTCGACGACAGTAAATAAAACTGTTGGAGCTGCTTGTTTATGGCATTAATTTAAGTTATTAAACCATAACAAACATAAACCAACATTTACTATATTTCTATGTACCAGCACTTACAGCACTTTAATTTATTGTAATATTGTCGCCCACCCTTTAGATGTAAAATGCTATGAGCACTGAGCAGACTCCTACCACATCTCCCAGTCCGTTCACTGCATTAGGTTTTCTCGAAATTCGTGGAACCTAACTAATAATATACAGGGTGAAATGATTTTGGCGTCCAATACACTTTTCAACAGTTAATTAAAAATAATATGTTTAGACCCGAGTGTAACTTTTAAGGTTTCTAAGTCGTTACAAATTGGAAAATAAGATTCATTTTGTAAATGTTAATTTAATTTTTTTATAAGAAGTCTTCTATAGGTATAGAAGACTTTTCGTTCAACCCGCGCATCTGAGCGCGAATTGAATTTCATTCCTTTACTTAAGCTTTTAGTTATGTATAGACACTATAGACAAGTAAATTATAGTCTGTTATAGACAAGGACTTTGTTCCGCCGGATGCCCTTACAATTAATAGAACCTGACAGTACATTTCATGTCCATCCATTGGACTAATAACGTAGAATTTGTTCTAATACCATCATCACTAAAATATTTACCGTGTTCCGCGGGTTAACTCCTGTTAAATTTTGTAGTATAATGTGACGGATGGTACTCGCTGAGTACTACAAAGCTGATGCCCTCCGTCTTAATCCTTCAAAAACCCAGTCGTGCGTCTTCCACCTTCGCAACCGCAAGGTCTCTCAACATCTCCTGGCAGGGCGTTGCAGTGGAACACTGCCCATACATACATCCTAACTATAAAATTATAAATGCGAAAGTAACTCTGTCTGTATGTTACCTTTTCACGGCTAAACTACTGAACCGATTGACTTGAAATTTGGTACAGGGGTAGCTTATGGTCCGGGAAAGAACATAGGCTACGTTTTATCCCGAAATTCCCACGGGAACGGGAACTACGCGGGTGAAACCGCGGGGCACAGCTAGTGTGTTATAACTATAATATTTATTTACTGATGTTTTTGTAAACGATAACGTATTTATAAACATGTTATTAACTTTATTAATAAGTAGTAGATAGGTGAGTACCTACTAATAGTGACTTTACGAGTACAATCCATTGTTGATAAGTACAACAAGTGTTTGCTTTCTAAGTTCATTCAGGGATTAGGACAAAATGATATATACATTAAGAACATACTTAATATATATGAAATGCAGTTTAACCTACTCACCTTTACAATCTAGTTTTCTGACTTAATGCATTATAAAGTGATATTATTACAAATCCTCCTGAAATTAAATATTGTTGTCTAAAATCGTTGAACATCGATCAGTAAGACATAATACTATTTAAAAACGCCTCCTTGAATATAATCCTGAGAGGGCAGGGCATGATTGCCGTAGAACAAAAACATTTGCGTAGTTTCGTATCAATTTTTTACTTACCTACTTATTAAAAAAAAGGAGAAAGAATGCCTAATGCGTGTTGGTGATATCAAACCAGATTATGTTTGGAAAATAGCAAACATACATACCACTAGCACAGTATAATAATGAGTACTAACCACTAGCTAGACCAAGACCGCCGCCCGCAAAGACATTTCATTATGTACTTCATTCGGGTTTGTGATTGGTTTTACGTGCAAGTAATGTCTGCAAGTGAGAAAACTCTGCAGGCTAGAATCCTTCGCTGGCTCGGTCCTCAACTGGAGCTCCGGTTAAAAAGCAACTTTGCCAGCCAGCGAAGGATTCTAAAATTGAATCACGAGCGCAGCGAGGATTTCATAATAAGAATCCTGAGCGTTAGCGAGCCTTTGGTCCACTATCGTAACTGATCTTTCGTAACCAGCTACGAACATGGATTTTTTTTCTTCCTTTGATAACCAGCTACGAAAACAGAATTAATTTGTCGTTTTGGTAACCAAGTTTCGTAACCAGCTACGATACAAGATTTTTATTTCTTTTTCTGTAACTGGTTACTAATCGGGAATAATTATTCTAGGTTTGTAACCATGTAAGGAGGTAGGTAGGCATTTTGTCATTATTGGATAGTAGATACTTCATAGATAATTATATTCACTTATCTAGATGTCATGTAAATGTCATTTTGCTATGTTTATTTTCAATAAGTACTCAAGACTACTCATTTAGTTCAGTATTAAATTATCATTATTACTACCAATTTTGCTAGTAAATAATAAAAAACTGAACATGGACTGTGATGATTCAAATCCCATTCAATTTGTGTCGACAAAACGTGGAGGAAGGAAAATGCTGTTTAACGGTCGTCAATATTATAAAAGAAAAATTTACACCAACGGGAATACATTTTGGCAATGTTACAATAAAATTCAGTGTAAAGGAAACATAACATTAGACCCTAATAATATATTTTTAAAAGACAAACCTCATGACGAAGGCTGTATCCCGAATTTCTCCAAAAACATTATTTTGAAAAAAATTAACTGTTTAAAAATAAAAGTTGGAGAAAATCTCGATCCAATTCAGAAACAATTTGAAGAAACTATTTGTCAATTGCAAGATGATGGCGTGGATTTAATTGCTGAATTACCCAAATTTAACAACATTAAAAGTAGTCTTTACAACGAAAGACATAAAAAAATGGGCGTGACTAAGTTGCATTTTCAAAATCCTTTAGAAGTAACAATACCAGTAAAATATGAATATTTTTTATTGGCTGACTACAAATATGAAGAGACCAGAATTATGGTATTTTGCCCTCCTGACATTCATGAGCTTTTAAAGGACAATCAACATTTTTTACTTGATGGGACGTTTAAGTCATGTCCGCCACCTTTTAATCAAATTTATACCATTCATGGCTACAAAACAACAACAAAACAAGTAATTCCGTTAATATTTGCATTCCTGCACAATAAAAATCAAAAAACCTACGAAATATTATTTAACTTGCTCAAGAGTAGATTACGTACATGGAATCCAGTGAAAATTACTCTGGATTACGAAAAACCTGTAATGAATGCCATTGCAAAAGTTTTTCCTAAAACTGAAATTAAAGGTTGTTTTTATCATTTTTGCAACAGCTTACTAAAGAAGGCTAAAAAATTGGGTTTAAAGTCAAGAGTGCAAAGAAGACATGTATCAAGATGCATGGGTTTGGCTCGATTACCTCTAAAATATATCATGTCAGGGTATAAATACATAATGAAACGAGCACCAAAATGCCCACAAGTGGTGAAATTTAACTCGTATTTTAATCATTTTTGGTTAAATGACGTCCAATTTATTAAAAAATGGTGTTGCTTTGGTGAAGAGCTTAGAACAACAAACCATTTAGAGGGTTGGCACGCCCGACTAAATAGATATGTGGGCCGTAAAAATCCACCTCTGGCCAAAGTTCTTGAAATTTTGGTTAGAGAAACAAAGATTCGTACAAACACTAAGTCAAATAAAAGTAAACAATATCAAGAAATTGATTTTGAAATAAATTCTGCCGTTCAAGACTTAGAAAACAACACTATAAGTGTAGGTCACTGTTTAGAGATTATCGCACCTTTCTGCTTTTAATTTTAGCAAAATGATTATTACTTCATACTTATGTTTAATTTTATGTTATACTAATTTAGTACCTATTAGATATTTTTATTTTACTAAGTTTCATAGTAGTCGAGAAATCGAGAAGAGGATTCTTGTAATTTCACCATGTCGGTACATCTGTCTATTCAAAATTTAAAGATTATCGGTATGTTCTATTATAATGTAATTTAGCATAGTTAGTAGTTACGTATAGTTAATAAGTACCATTTGTGGCAAATAAAATCATAAAATATATTAATTTGTTGTAATAGTATATTACCCAGTGTATTTTTTACCCACTTACATGGTTACAAACCTAGAATAATTATTCCCGATTAGTAACCAGTTACAGAAAAAGAAATAAAAATCTTGTATCGTAGCTGGTTACGAAACTTGGTTACCAAAACGACAAATTAATTCTGTTTTCGTAGCTGGTTATCAAAGGAAGAAAAAAAATCCATGTTCGTAGCTGGTTACGAAAGATCAGTTACGATAGTGGACCAAAGGTTAGCGAGGGACTCAAAAGAGTATAAGGTTAAAAATTGTTTGCACTCGAGTGCAACACATTATTTTTCATCCCCCCTCAGCGAGAAAATTACTAAATGGAAACATAAAACAATCACAATATTAAATGAAAAGAAAATATCACGCGCAAAGTAAATTAAAAATAAGTAAGTCTTGTACACCAAGAAGGCTCCGAGATTGAATTTTAAATAAAAAAAAAGTTGTACCTATATTTACCTTATACAGATTATATTTAGATAGTCAAAGGAGCACAAGGTTAAAAATTGTTGCCTTACTTTTGGTAGGTCTATGGTCGATTCCATTCATTCGATTTTTTTTAATAAGTATATTCTTTTAATCTATGGCCGATCACCATTGTTGTGTTGGATGCGCGCGAATACAAAAACTGTTTAATTATTAGCGAAAATGATATTTTATTATTAAGTGTGTTGAAAAACGTTGTATGGTACACGCGTGTATTGATGATTACTATCCTCGGCTATCTTCAGACCCTCAATAGCCTCAAGGGCCTCAATAGCGCCTCGTAAGTAATCACCAATTTACCTCGCTTGTACCATAAATAACTATTTCTAAATCTAGGAATGCAGTTTTTATTTTTACTAAAATCATGGTTCTTATGAACAAATCTTTGTACCTCTTATAGTTTTATACTTTCCACCACTGACCGTTATATTTGGGCCACCCAATATTGATATATGTATAAAATCAAAGGCTCTAAAACGTTGAAGATGAGTACCATTTTCAACTTGTCGACTATTAGAGTTAATGATAGCGATTATATGCATTGGTACTGAAAAAATATAAGTACTTAAACAAATTGCCGTTGACTAACTATGCCAGTCTTCATACAAAAATCTTCATAGAAACCTTTCCTCTAATATTTCTAAAATACTCTGAATCATTAAGTAAAGTATAACTAATTTGCTATTAAATCTATCTTCTGTATGACGAAATTGTAATGTGACTGTGAGTAGGTATCTTGAACGTACCAACTTTAGATATTTACATAGATGACTTTACATCTAAACGAGTAAGTACATTTTATTCTGTTTGTAATCATAGCTCGCATAAATAAAAAAAAAAGACTCAGATTTTTAATGATATTGTTATACGTATTGTATTATTAAACGTATTTTAACAATCTTACATATACAGATAGAATAACGATTATTTTTTCTTTATGTACTTATAATAATATTACAATATCGAGATATTCTGTAGCGAAGCGAGTGTTTTTTTGGTTGATTTCTCGAATAAAATCGAATAGCTTGCTTTGTTTGATTGACTTTGACAGAAAGTTTGACAGTAAGTAAGTAGGCAATGGCCCAACCAATGGCAGACAGGCAGACACAGTCAGGCAGAGCAAATGTATAACCGAGGCTTTGTTTGAGCAATATCGATTTTTTTGCCATTACTCCACAGTTCCACAGTATAGACGTAGAACTCCATTACAACTTAGTGTGAAGTGTTTGTCGGAGTGTTTAATATATTGTGCAGTTCTTATTGATCGAAACAATAGAAACAGGATTGTGTGAGTCACGTTTTGTTTGTGGTGTTTCTAAACAATGTTATCATAGAGTGATTGTGATTTGGACTATTGCCGAACCGAGATGGAGACTCCGCCTGTGCCAAAGCCGCGTTCAGCGGTCCCTGTGAAGGAAGCTCCGGAGCCGCCGGTGCCGCAGCCCCGATCTAAAATACCAGCTAACACTGACAAGGTTAGTGCCTCAGACATCATCCGTTCCATCGGAAATGTGTCCAAGCAAGTGACCGAAGAATTCGCTAATAAGGTGACTAATTCAGCGAAATCGGCTAATGAGATGTTAGAGAAGTCGATCAGTGATGGATCCAAGTTTGCCAAAGGAACCATTAAAAAGACGATCAATACGTCCCGCGCCGTCCGGGACTCCGTCGCTAAATCCGTAATTGAGGGCACTAAAACAACCACTATTAAGCTCCGAAAAAATAAGAAATCCTGCCCCGATTCTGAGGGTGATGCTCAGCGAAGTGCTTCCATGCCAGCTGTTGACATGTCTTTATTTGATAATATACATTTCCATTCACCTTTGCTGGAACAGAAGAGATTCAATAATGAAAACGAGGGTGGAGTTAGTGAGCTGTTACCCATGAACTTGAACACCAACAACTTTGATGACCTCTCTTTGTTCTCAAGTAACTCCGACACTAACACAGACAGTGTCAGCAACTTGTCCTATGACAGCAAAGATTGTGAGAGCACTGTTAATGTATCAGTGCCCATTGAAGCAGAACAATTGACCTATGACACCCCAAAGTCATCAAGAGCCAATAGTATTGTGCTGCCAGACTTACCTGAAGATAAACGGAAGAAGAAGAATTCTGTGGAAGTGATGCGTCAAAATTCTATGTATGAAAACTGGACGTTGCCATTTCAGTCCAATACCAAAAATGAATTTGAAGGCATTGCTGCTCAAGCTGCTAGGCCGAGTCAAAGTACTATTTATGAGTTTGACCCGTTGAACTCCAGGAAGAGCAGCCAAAAGTATCAAGGTGTGAGCAACGAGCTGCTGCTCCTGGAATCATTCCTTGTGGGTGATACGTATGGTACTATTGCTGCTGTTGATCCTCATGAAGATAATTTCGACTTTGGTGAGACAGACTACTACAACCCTCCAACACCACCAGAGAGGTTTGACAGTCTTGCTGAAGAAGAGAAACAGGCAGAAGCAGCAGCCTTGGTGGTGAAGGACAAGGACCGCAACTCAAACTGGTATGTGCCAAGTGGCATATCCGACTCTGCGTCCAATGAAGTGAAAGATGAAAGGGCTACAAACTCAATGATGCAGAAGTTCTCTCGCAAACTGAAGTTAGATAATGTGCTGAAACCCAACAAGCCTGCAACACCGAAGGTTGAAGTGGTTGAGAGGCCGCCCATGAACAACTTGCCCACGGCCCATTTCAGTGGGATTGTCTCGAAGGTTGTGTGCCCCGCACGAATGGAGGATATATTCCGGAACTCCCAGTCAAGATACTGCATGCTGTCAGACCAGCAGCTCATCTGCTACTCTGATCCAACCAACGCCATTGTGAAAGAGTCATACCTCCTGGAGCTGATCTACGCACTGCAGATTGTCTTGCCAGTTTCTTCTAGGTGAGTCTACATATTTATTAATTTTCCTAAGTTAACCAATGTAATAATTTTAATAAAATTAGGTAGATAAAACAAACTTGGTCTTCAAAATTGGTCTTCTGTTTTATATAAATACAACTAAGCTAAGTTTTTATCCCGAAATTCCCTTGGGATCACAAATACAAGATGGGCAAACGCACAAAATAATAGGTACCTACTAAATTAAAAATAAAATGAATTAGGTTGGTTTTATTGTTATCTCTAAATATGTACTCATATGGTTTCACTGTTCACCAGCATATTAAATGAACCCTCAACATTATATTTTATAAAACACTGAACCAGCATAATAAATTGTTAATTAAACCAACTGAATTGGTCTGTCTTCTGGATTTTGGAATATTTTCATTAGCTATGAGAAGAAATAAATAATGATTTGCTATAGAAAGCAATCTTAACATTGACTACTGGACAAATGGTGAATGAAAGCTGCATGAGTTATTGTTGAGGCTCTATATTTATAAACAGATAAATCTAAATATAAATCAATAAAGATAAAATACTTATATAGTTGCCATTTACAAGTGTATTTCTAATCCTAGCAACATACATAGCCAGTAACATTATGTGCGGGTATGACATAATGTGTAGTATACATGAGTGACTGTAATCCAACATGTTACAATGTAAGCGGTGTATTGTCTGTCACATAATTGTACTGGGATTCAATACTCTGTCCAATAGTAGACTCCACAATACAACATGACCTTGTCAACTTGAATTGGTTCTTTGATAACTAGAAAAACTCAAATTTCATTAACTTTATAAAATGTATAGATACATTGTGTGTACCTAACCTACCATGAAATATCCATTTAATAGTCATTTTATTTTTGATAATATCAATGTCTGGAAGGTTGTATGGATGGAAATATCTATATGTAGTTTTTATAGGAATAATAGTTATTTTCTAAAGTTGACATGGTTAAAGAGATATTAAATAACTAGCATCGTTTCACCCGCGCATTCCTTGTTTTTTTCGCCTAGATGTTTTATTCCTAATTAAATGAACGTCTAAATAATTTCGGAGCCTAATTCTTATAAACAAATCCCACCTCTTTATAATAGAAATGACTCGCCGAAATATCATTTGCGGTTAAATTACTCGCATAACTTCAGAATGATTGCACCGAATTGGATAATTCTTTTTTGTTATGTTCATTTGTCAGATGTTGTTTTTGTCGAGTAGCAGGCAAAACTGCTAAAGAAAATGTTTACGAGTATAACACCCACGGGCTAATTAGTTCTGTCGAAGATGGGGCGCGCGTAAAATAACAATATTATCAATGTTTTGCAATGTTTCTTAGAACCTGTAATAGCATAACTGTATAGGTTAGATAATATTATTATTAGATAATTAAGATAACCTGCAGAAATTATAAGTAAAAAATAATAAATCTATTGTTTATATTTTTAATGCAAATTATTTTGGAATGTTAGCTTCACTAAAAAAAAACAAAAAATCCTAAAAAAAAAGAAAATTTGTTGTCGCTAAAACTACTGAGATATTCGACAACAAAGTATATTTTTGTGAAGCAACTTCCGGATTTTTGGGAGTATCATATCCCTTCTGTCCTCTTAAAAAATCTTTGATCGAACCCTTCTCTGTCCACTGTATTTTTGCTTCTGATATTTTTCATTTCGTTGCCATCACACACGAGTTATTAAGAATCTAGGTACAGTCTCGGAATGAAAAGGTACGTCAATTTTCAAATTGATTCGTATAATGTGTCGCGAAACCATATTACCTTTTGAAACTATGGTACAGAATAGACTCGGGTTAGGGAAAATAATGTTCTACTGCTCGATAATAAAGTTCAAAATTATTCAGATCAGTGTTGTTTGACAGGATAAATGTCTTGTCAACAAGATTTTTGATAAACTAAAACCTTCATGTTGGTTCAACCTGCCATTATTATTTCTGTTAAAACTATTGTCAATCGGTCAATGTCATTATTGCAAAATATCAAAGAGGTTTTTATATGCCGCGCGCACAAGGCAGTGTTTAAAAAAAGGATAGAAAAATCAAGCAAAACCTTATTCGATAGCAAACGTCATTTTATTTATTTAAATGTTAGCATCACTGTTTCTTACACTTGTATGTTGGTATAATTGTTTCTTGCAATACTGGTGCAAGTAAAAACCAATTCTAAGGTGACGAACCTTTTCATTCCGTGACTGTACCTAGCTTTTGTTTATTTTTAATTTAAACCAAGACTAATATTTAACGAATCCTTTAAACAAACACGACGGGTAAAGCGTCGTGTTTGTTTAAAGGATTCATTAAATATTAGTTTTCTCGAAATCAAACGTACGGTTTTTACAAAGGCTCTAACTGATATTACAACCATTCCGTTCAATAATACCTACTCTGTAGTATCGACCGAGTGGTATCAGTGAATAGAGCAAGCTAACAACTTGTCGACGTAACGAAACCTCGGTAAAAACCATCGAGGGGTAGCGAGTTTTTAAATTTATTGATCATCGAGACAACATCAATCGAGCTTGAATTACCTACACTTAGAATACTGTTTTATGTTTGAATAGTAGGTTTATTGAATGTTTCACGTAATTGTTAATTACGTGTAATACAAATTTCTATCAATCTAACAGAGTTTACATTTCAATGCCGAATAAATAATAATAGATATGAACGCCCTACTGTCCTACTTGCTACGTTGTTCAGTGTTACTTAGCCAGGATGATTTGGTGAAGCATGAACGAGTAATGATGTTAGTGATAAGAAGTCATTAGTTATTGATTTTAAACAAACAATTCAACGATGTTTAGTTTTATAAAATTTTGAAATTTAATGTCATATACATATACTAGCTTATCCATAAATTATTTAACCCACGGACGACATAATTATCTCTTTTTCTTGACGGAAGTCCTAAGCTGACTCCCTGATCAGTGCTTAAACCCGTGGGAATATCGAGATGAAAAATATCTTTCTGGCTTCAAAGACTGTCTTTTACCAAAGTTCATATCAGCAACGCTTTATAATACAAAATGATATATCGTATAGTAAACTAAGTACTTTATTCGGTGTAGTACGAACAACACGTACTGCTTCGAGCTGCTGATCTCCAACGGCTCCATCCGGAACACTCCTCGCAAGATCGTGTTCACGTGCGCGAGCGTCTCGGAGCGCCGCAACTGGGCGCAGAAGATAGCCGAGCACATGACTTCCAGCTTCCCGCCCCGGTTCACCGCCGAGTTCACCCGGATGGGCTGGTGCTATTTGAAGGTCAGTTCATATATTCATTACCATAATTCTAGTTGAAGTTCAACTCTGCTTACTTTTACCAAAGAATGTTAAATTTCCTTCTGAGTTGCAAAGTCTGATGGCACACATTTCACGTAAAATACAGGCGTGCCGCCAAACTTTATAAACTAAAAACCGACCTCAATTATAAATGGGAAAGTTTCGGAAGAAGAATTCAAGTTCAAGTTTCGAACTAAATTAAATTTCGTATAACCAGAGTGTCTTTGAAGAAACACGAATTATTAGCAGCTTTCAAACTATGTGTCATACTAAATTCTGGGAATTCACTGACATCGGAAGGCACTACATCGAGACTTGTTCATAACTTGGTTATTTTAGTACGAGATCCGGCTGCAGGATCACCGCTCATATGTTTTTTCCTAGAAACCATTTTTTATATATGTACTAGCTGCGCCCCGCGGTTTCACACGCGTAGTTCCCGTTCCCGTTCCCGTAGGAATTTCGGGATGAAAAATAGATGTTGGCCGATTCTCATACCTACTGAATATGCTCACAAAATTTCATGAGAATCGGTCAAGCCGTTTCGGAGGAGTATGGCAACGAAAACTGTGACACGAGAATTTTATATATTAGATATATTTACAATTAGGAGAATATATATTTACTAGGTTGCCTTGCCAAATTTGGCCGCAAATATTTTTAAAATCATTTTCTCATTTTGATGCTTATAACTTCTTTAAAATTAAATTTAGGATAAAAAGTTGTATGAATATATGGAGGTAAAGCAATTTAAGAAAAAAATTCCCTACGATTTTTTGTAGGACGCGTAGTTTCCGAGAAATCGCGAGTTGCGCACCTGCACTTTTAACAGCCAGCAACCGTTATTTGCCGGCGGATTTGATCAGGCAACCATATATGACAATAAACAGAAAAAAATAGCTTTCATTTGATACAGGTATATAAATTGAAATGTTGTTAATTGATAAAAAATGTTAAAAGTACAGTCTCGGAATGAAAAGGTACGTCAATTTTCAAATTGATTCGTATAATGTGTCGCGAAACCATATTACCTTTTGAAACTATGGTACAGAATAGACTCGGGTTAGGGAAAATAATGTTCTACTGCTCGATAATAAAGTTCAAAATTATTCAGATCAGTGTTGTTTGACAGGATAAATGTCTTGTCAACAAGATTTTTGATAAACTAAAACCTTCATGTTGGTTCAACCTGCCATTATTATTTCTGTTAAAACTATTGTCAATCGGTAAATGTCATCATTGCAAAATATCAAAGAGGTTTTAATATGCCGCGCGCACAAGGCAGTGTTTAAAAAAAAGGATAGAAATATCAAACAAAACCTTATTTGATAGCAAACGTCATTCTATTTATTTAAATGTTAGCATCACTGTTTCTTACACTGTTATGTTGGCATAATTGTTTCTTGCAATACTAGTGCAAGTGAAAACCGACTCTAAGGTGACGAACCTTTTCATTCCGAGACTGTACTTGCGGTCAAATTTGGCAAGGCAACCTGGTAAAATATATTCTCCTAAATTTAAATATACATAAAAAATTGGTTTCCAGAAAAAAACATATGAGCGCAGTAATCCTGCAGCCGGATCCTAGACAATTTAATTTAATTTTTTCGTATTAATTTCGAGTCTAACATTATATTGTTAATAAATTTATATCTAAAATGAAAACCAATTTAGTTAGAAACATCAGAATTATAGTAAACATCATTATGTTTGTTCATTATCATCTTTCTGTATGTCCATCTATTAAACTAATGCTAGTTATTTACAATTTACCACACATACGTCTGTAACCTATATTCAGTCTGATATATAAATTTGTTTTGTGGTCCAAAAACAATATTAACAATATTTTTGTTTGTGCTTTGAGGTGAGGTCAGTAAACCAGCGTTTGATACAAGTATTGTGGGTAACTCGATACCAATTCTCATCAATAAAATCCGATAGGTATGACGTAGTTTACCGACTCTTAAGATAGACCTGTCACTCGAATAAATGTGGTCGGAAAGTGGATACATCGTGTCAACTGAATTGATATGACTGTGGAACTGACGTAGGCAAACGTACTAACATTACATTTATCAAAGCACTAAATAAATCAAATATATCTAATAGGAGTTTGATCCCATAAAGGGAATTACCTACCGGAAATAAATTTTGTCTTCGTATTGAACGTCTGATTTAACGTTATACATATGAAACAATTTTGAGTTACTTATCTCCCGATGTTTGAACATTCTTATATTGTTCATTGTTTCAGATTTGTAAATATTTATATTGTATCATTAATTGTGCTATCAAGTTAAGTGTGTATGAATGTGTCTACAATATTCATGAACCTAGATAAAGGTCACTTGTTTTAATTATATGATTGAACAATGGATCTGATCAATACAGTCAAGAAGTGTGCCCTAAAAATTGTCTGGTCCAGACTAATAGGTCCCTTGATTTGCAATATTTTTTTCGGCCTAACACATGCACATTACATGGTGCCTTAAGTTTACAACGTTTTATCAACATTTATCGATATTTACATTTTATAAAACTATCAAATAATGTCATTTTTACTAACCATATTGTTAACTTTCTATTAACGAAGCAGTTCTGCTCATATTTCTTAAACATTTTAAATGAATGTATAAATAGATAAAGCCCCCTTGATTACGTCACCCACACTTAGATATAATTATAGGCATATATGTATTTACCTTAACGTACTTATTCAAGTCAAGTCAAGTCAAGTCAAAAATTCTTTATTCAGTTAAGACCTCAATGAGGCACTTATGAACGTCAGAATTGATTCTACCACCGATTCGGAATTACATCAGCCGAGAAGAATCGGCAAGAAACTCGGGCTGGTATTTTTTTTAAAATAAAATTAAATACAAATGTCACTTATAACTAATGTCAACAATAAAAAACATGTCAAAAGGTATATAAAAAAAAAAAATATAAATATAGAAGTAAAATAATGATATAGGTCAAAAACTAAAAATAGCATACTGAGGTTGCGTGTGCAGAAATTTAATGCCAAACCTCCCGGTCATTAATGTAGTCAGTAACCTTATAGTATGCTTTGCTTATAAGAATGTTTTTAACGTGTGATCGGAACCTTCCATCAGTGAGCCCAGTCACTTCCCGGGGGATTTTATTATAAAATTGAATACATCTATAGATGAAGGACTTTTTAGTCCTAGCTAACCTACATCCTGAGATGGCGATTTTATGCCTATTCCTAGTATTAAAATTATGAAAATCGCCATTAACTTTAAAATTAATACGATGTTTCCGGGCATACAATATATTTTCAAAAATGTACAAAGAAGGAACAGTAAGAATCTGAAATGTTTTAAAACGTTCCCTTAATGACTCTTGCGACCCCAAATTATAAATAGCCCGAATTGCTCGTTTTTGTAATATAAATACTGGATCTAAATCCGCGGCACACCCCCATAGTAAAATGCCATAAGACAAAATACTGTGAAAGTAAGCAAAATAAACAATTCTTGCCGTTCCTACATCTGTTAGTTCCCTAATTTTACGAACAGCATACGCAGCAGAACTCAGCCTCCCTGAAAGACCGTCAATGTGGGATCCCCATTGTAACTTAGAATCTAACACTATTCCTAGAAACTTGGTACTACTTTCTATTTTAAGTTTCGTTCCTTCCAAAAAAACATTGGATTCAATGGCTCGGACATTGGGTAGCGAAAATTTAATACACTTAGTTTTAGACGCATTGAGGAGCAAATTATTGGCAGAAAACCAGTCCGAAACTAGAGCCAAACACCTATTTACTTCTACCAAATCCTTATCCTTCCTATTCACTTTAAATAACAAAGAAGTATCATCTGCGAATAAAACCATATTACATAGGTCATCCATCATATAAGGGAGGTCGTTAATATACGACAAGAACAGGAATGGACCTAAAATTGAGCCCTGCGGCACGCCCATTTCTAGCAATGATCCCTTTGATAAAACATCGTTGATCTTAACCTTCTGTTGCCGACCTCCTAGATACGATTTGACAAGACCTAGATCAGGACCCCGAATACCATAACAGTCAAGTTTAGAAAGCAGCGTCGAGTGATCAACGCAGTCGAAAGCTTTCGAAAGGTCGCAAAATACACCTAGAGCATCATGTGAATCTTCCCATGCGTCAAAGATGTGAGTCAAAAGTTTAGTCCCAGCGTCCGTAGTCGACTTGCCCTTCGTAAAACCAAACTGATTTTTATGTAGTATATTGTGGTCACTAAAGTGAGAAAGTAACTGGTCTAGTATGATCTTTTCGAAAATCTTGCTAAGAGCAGGAAGAACAGAAACCGGCCTATAATTATTGGGATCCTCCTTACAACCTGACTTAAAAATAGGAGTAATTCGACTCTGCTTCATCACATCAGGGAAAATACTATGATCTAGACACAGGTTCAATAACGCTGTGAGGTGAGGAGCTATGGTCTCAATAACAGAATTCAGTAACTTAACTGACATACCCCATAAATCTTCTGTGGACTTCATGTTAAGTGATCGAAAGGTTTTTATAACCTGAACTATGGAAACAGGCTTAAAAGTAAAACTGGGAATACTTTCTCTGAAGTTATTCCTAAGAAGTATCTCGGCTCTAGCCGTAGAAGACGTAAGGTTTTTAGTGGTTTCCTTAGGAATATTACTAAAGAAGTCTTCAAAATGATTAGCTACAGAGATTGGGTCCGTAATGGAAGAATGCTTAGTTTTCAATGTGAATGTAGTATCCCTCGGAGTAGTCCTACCAGTCGCTTTGTTGACGGTTTTCCAAACAGCTTTGATTTTATCATTAGATTGACGAATAAACCTACTAGTATGTTTGGCCTTAGCCAAAAGACAAACCCTTTTAAAAACCTTGGAATAGTTCCTAACATACTCATGGAAGGTTTCATCGCTGGTACACGACTTTCTAAAATACAGTTCAAACAAAACATCCCTGCTTTTCCTAATACCCTTAGTAGCCCAATCACTAAAACAAGACTTACCGCTTACCACAATATTTTTCCGAGGACAAATTTGATTAATGTTGCTGCTTATGACTGAAAAAATATGAGTACAAATATCATGCGGGTTATTTGAAGAGAACTGACTACAACCTAGGTCCAAATCTATCTGAAAGTCTAACTTTTGTAACCTATACTCAGAGAGAGGTCGATGATTAATAATAAAAGGCTTAGGTGTTAGTATTTTATTAATTTTAATATGTAAACCTAGATGATCTGACCTAACACCGCTGATACAACCCTTGTCGAGAATATTACAATTTGAAAATATGTTGTCAATGCATGTCTTCGTACAATAAGTGACTCGAGTAGGCTCACTGAAACAGAAGGTCAAACCAAACGATTCAAACAAGGAAACTAAATTTAACTTATCCGAAGAATCAACTAATAAATCTATATTAAAGTCCCCACATACTATAAGTGACTTTTTACTACTAGATAATTTACTCAACATCCCCTCCATGTTACACAAAAAAGCTAAAAAGTTAGATGAAGGAGGCCGATAAACACAAACTAAAACATAACCATCAATTTCTGCACAAGCTATCTCACAAGTGCGTTCAATAGAGCATTTTGTTATATCGACCCTTTCTTTAAATTTAATATTATTCTTTAACAAAATCAAACACCCACCCCCTTCCGCGGATACTCTATTGAAAGCACTAGCTATCTTAAAATTATTAACATTAAATTGCATCCTATCTGCCTTTAACCAAGTTTCACAAAAGCATAATATGTCAAAATTAAATTTATCTAATAACAATTCAATGTCAAGTACTTTGCCAGAGAAGCGATTAATATTCTGATAATAAAAAGATAAACTACTAAGTGCAAACTGCTTCTCTTTTGTCACATCTAACAGTTTAAAGACACAGTATTATCGTTAGTACATGTACTAACTACTGTACGGTCAGTAGAAAATGTTATACTATTTATAACACTATCAATACAATAAGCTACTAGAGTAGCAATCAAATGTCTACATTTCCTTGGAACATGTAAAGTGTCCTGTGTCAACTTACAACTATTAATAAATTTATTATTATCAAAGTATAATAATTTGTCACTATGACGGCATGTCAAATTATACATAATATTGTTTAATGAGTAAATGTGCTTATTTTCTAGTTCTGTAAGAGAACTAGAATAAGGAAAAGCACCTAACATTATCTTACTAACTTTCAACCCCAAAAGTTTATCTACGCTGTCCACCATCTCCTTCCTACTAACACCTATGCTATTTCCCACCATAATAATAACTATGGATGAGCTACTTAACTTACTATGCAAAACCTTATCTATTATATGTTTATAGGATGCATTGGGCATGCAATAATTTACCACTTTACAATTTAACTTAAAAGACAATAAGGATCCAAAATCAAGGCCCAATTGATCTGAATAAACATAAACAGGTGAGGTCTGAATATCCAGCTGCGGCATGTGCTGAGCAGAGTTGGTTGAGGCCGTGGGATCAACACATACTCTCGCGTTAGGGGGAGGTTTATTAACATAATTATCAACTTTACTACTACTCAAAACAAACAACTGCTCGGTGTTGTGCTTAACAAGATCAATCAACTCCCCCGCAGTGGTCATTTGCATTTGCAAATCTTGTTGAGCCACTGTATAGCTGTTAAATATGGTTTTTATCAGATTTTCTTTCTGATAAAGCTCCTCACGCAGCAACTGTATATCCCTATCATAGGATTGTGAACATAACTAAGTCTGAAACACTATTACTTAATTGGCTAGATAACACTAAGTTTTCCCTAATGAGCACTGAGTTTTTGCTAAAGTACCTATGTTTCTTATTTAGTCTATTACACTTCCTAATGAATTTCTTGATCTTCAGATATTTCTTGATCTTCCTGTGACTTTTAAAGATGATGTTCTGGTTGGAGGTTTCATTTGTTAAGTCAATAGTGACCATATCGCTTGATTCTTGTTGTGTCACTAATTTATCAAACAACCTGTGTGTGTCTGCTGACTGTTGACATGATTTTTCTGTTTCTAGCTTAGTAATGATGGAGTTGGCTTGTCTCAAGTCAGATTCTAATATACTAACTCTGTTCAGAGTTTTTTCATGCACTTCTCCACATTCACTGAATGATACCAACAATTCTTGCAATTTGTTGCACTTTTCTTCCAGTTCAGTGTATTTGTTACTTAATTCAGCTAGTTCAGTTTTCAGTTGTGAGTTTTTCTTGATGATGCATATAAACTCCTCCTCGTTGTCATCCCTTTCCTTGAGTAGTTGCTCGTTGAGCGTTTTACAGGACTGAAGTTCTTGAAGTGTAGCTTTCAGTTTGTCCTCAGTGTTACGGGCAGCATTTCTGCGTGTAGTCATAGCCATCGCTTATTCTGAAAGTGTTATAAATTTACAGTACAGTAAGTAATAATTAAAGGATGTCAATTTAGTTTCAGCTAGGTATTAACTGTGTTTTTTTGTTTAAATAGTAGTGTATATTGTTAAATTATTATGTGTACTGTTGTCTGAGGCTAGATAGCGTTTGTCGTCTGTTTTACTTCCACTTATTGTCAAGTAAACAGAGACTTGCCGGTGCCTAATGTGTGAATATGGACGGAGCTCGTTTAGACGAGCAATGTTAAAGTTGTGTGGTGAATTGTAATTTAAAATAGTAATGTATGTTGTAGTGTATTGTTGTCTGAGGCTAGATAGCGTTAGTCGTCTGTTTTACTTCCACTTGTTGTCAAGTAAACAGAGACTTGCCGGTGCCTAGTGTGTGAATATGGACGGGGCTCGTTTAGACGAGCAGAGTTATAGTTATGTGATGATTGAGTGTGATGAATTGTTTACAATAATGAGAAGAAGGAACACAATACTCCCCGGGTTTATCCAATACGTGCAGCATTCAATCCAAAATTTCAAATCCAATACGTGAATACTCAATACAGTATGACCGTTACAAGTGAGTCACACTTTGTCGCTTGAAATTCCCAAGAAAATACAAGTTTTTGGTCTTGAATTCACAATTTATATCACTGCACTTATTGTAGTTATTAAATTATGAAAAAATACTACTAATTCATGGTTTAATTACAACAAAAATAATAAAATATAATTTAAAATAAGGAGCTACAAATTTTGACAACTTTCTCGTGGGGTTGCCAGTTGGCCAACATACAATTCAATTACAAGTTCCTTACTAGAGGATTCTATCCTACTTCATTATTGTTTCGGGCATTAACATTATTTTTGGTTCTTTGACTAAAAGTTGCAGATAATTTTATTTGCTACAAAATCTGTTAAGAATCTTTTGTGAGACCTATATTTTCTCCAGTAAAATTATAAAAAAACACCCTTTTTCCAAGATGGCAGCCGTTGGACAAGGGTTGCAACCCCACAAACTTTGATTTAACTTTAATTAAACTGACCCCCCTTGTCATCTAAAAATAAAATGACGTCCTCTGACAAGTGACTGACAGACAAATTGACGCTGTTGAAGTGTCTAACTAAATATGGTGTATTTTTCTTCTATTTTCTTTTAGGAAATTTTCAACGGACTATTGTATATTATGTATTAGTACACCGTGATAATTTATTACCGATTCTATTGATGTTAAACATTACTTATCGTTGCTCTGCCGTCTATAAATAAACAGGTATTTTTTGCTTCCACGAAGCGATCAAGAATTCCTGCTAGGATTAAAAAAAAAACTTCAACTTATTCAAGTTTATCGTGTTTTTTTATGCTAAGTTGAATTTGATTTTTCTCCGGTAAATAAGTATTTTCATAATCTTTATATTGATCAGGTATTAAAGTTATTGTGATAGGTGGCGCCGTCTCGGCCTCGATCTCCCGGTGCCCCGTGTCAATGTATCCTATTGTTTCGAGCGTGATCTGGGCCTGGTTTGTTCACCTCGTGTCAACTCTTATTCATCTGGTCTCATAATGTAGACAATCTGTCGCATCCCACGCCCCGCACTCACGCGCTCACGTCAATACAGCTACGGTTAATTGAACCTCGTTATTCCTAAAAGAACTGTCATAAGAAATATTCAATGCTTTTAAGGGCTGATTTTTCCTCGCTTTTTCATCGCCGAATAACTTTTTTTCAAGGAACAAAATTGACGTTTGACAGTTTTGTGTGAAATAACTGTCAAAATCTGGCGATGGCAAAATCTGCCCTTACATAAAAATATTTATTTCTAAATATCGTCATGGATTTAGTGTAATTTTATTTTTCAAACAAAAATATCGGAAATGCTTGAGTTTTGGCATGCGTTTTGTTTTATTCCGAAAATTAGGACTAATGTTTTTGTTATTATAACTTGTTTTAAGAACAATTTTATACTTATTTTACTAGATCCCTCAGTGCTAAGATTTTGTGGATAGCTCAGTGCTAAGATATGTGATGTGGATTCGGCGCGAAGATTACTCGCGTTCTATTAACACTGCAACATAATTACCTATACTTCGTTATAAAAATTGTACGCTGATTTATAAACAATCTTAATACAGGCGTTACAAAAAATATTATTAAATAATTGAATTACTAGTGTTATTGTGATGCCGTACCCGATAGCGATGTTGATCATCTTTGTAATGTAAGTACCTATGTTTGTAATTGTATACTGGACACGTGCTATTCCTTTGTGCACATTATTTACTTATTAATACATATTATACAAGTGAAATGCATATAGTCACGCTCTGTGTCTAGTCACGGCGCCCGGCGGCCGCACGTTTCCTATCACAATGTACCTTATCAAAACTTATCACCGATACGATACGACGTTCTGATATTATGTAGATTACTTGTTAAACGGTGTCGCTTTCCGTTTGATCTCACTCTGTGCTTAATGTTAATTATTTAACTTCACCCATTTAGTTTGACCCATACTTTTAAATAAGATAATTTTGTATGACGCATTACATAGTAATAGGCTTTATTGTCGTTATTGAGGTGTTTTCTGTAATAAAAAACTATTCTTGTAATAGTATTTATTTGATAATTTTATAAAAAAGTAATAATTTCAGACGTCAAATTCGTAGTTTCTTTTCTGTATAACAAATATCTTTCATTTGTTATAATTGTTAATCTTAACGCTATTTCATATTTCATCATAACAAACATACCTATCAGTATTGTATAGAACATCGCCCTTCTATGTCGCTACAAATCGATTTCATAATAATTGTTACCCGCGTCTCCCCCTGCTCCGTCTGTATAGCGTTTTCGCGTTTGAAAGTTAATAAAGTGGTAAAATATTATCCCGTTGTTGATTGTAAGTAGAAAAAATTTATTATAACCATTTATTGACGGCTACCCATCATACTTATGACGATGCTTAACTGTATCTATCGCAAGCAATCCGTGGATAGTACTATGTTAATTAGCTTTCCGAATCACGGAAACAATTTATTAAAAACCATTTTGGTGACAGCTACCCATCAATATGATGACGTCACTCAACAGTACATTACGTACCGCAAGCAATCCGCGGAAAGCATTATGATAATTTATGTTATAACGTCTTCACGTCTGTTGTATCTGAAACTAAAACTCGCTCGATACAATGAATCATTTGAATGTTTAATATTTTCGCAAACTGATCTGTCATACGATGATCACATTTGGGTGCAATATGTTTCGGATCATTGTGCATTGGTAGTAGGGTATCGAGAACCGGTATAAATAACAGAACCGGGATTTTCGGTACCAGTACTAATCAGAACCGGGATTTCCCGGGATTTTCGGTACTTTCGGGATTTTTTTCTTCTTTTTAGTTTTGGAGGTAAATGTAGTCTAAAAAATATTATTTATATTAAATAACACATATTGTGCATTCTGGCATGACAAAATAAGCATTGATTGCTTTAACACATTAAAATAACATCACGACTGAGCCTCTTAAAGCAGGAGGCAGGCCAGTGCTGCGGAAACTGCAAAAGCTGTTTTACGATGTCATCCACTCCGGGAGAACTCCAAAAGCATGGAACAGAAGCGTGATGGTGCTCTACTTAAAAAAAAGGGATAAAACCCTGCTGAAGAACTATAGACCTATCTCGCTTTTGAGCCATGTTTACAAGCTGTTCTCGAGGGTTGTCTTAATTCGTCTATCAAGAAGACTCGACGAATTTTGGCCCCTCGAACAGGCCAGGTTTCGAAGCGGTTATGGCACCACAGACCACATCCACACATTGAGGCAAATTATATAGATGATCTAAAAGTATAATCAGCCTCTGTGTCTTGCATTTGTGGACTATGAGAAGGGCTGGGCTATTCTGGAATCTTTGCAGCGATGCCAGGTCGATACTCGATATGTAGAGGTGTTGAGATGTCTGTATGATGCCGCAGAAATGACCGTTCAGTGCCGACAGTTAAAGTCTATCCAACTGTGCAGAGGTGTAAGAAAGGGTGACGTTATATCCCCGAAACTCTTCACCAAAGCGCTGGAAGACGTATTTAAGACTTTGCCTTTTGCTGGATCTGGCATAAACCTAAATGGCGAGTACATCTCACACCTCCGGTTTGCAGACGATATCGTACTAATGGTGAAAACGGCGCAATAGTCACACTGGTTGCTGAATGACCTAGCAGATGCCTCTCGTTGGGTCAGCCTCGGCGTGAACTTTGACAAGACCAAGGTCATGGTTAATAGCCTTATTATGCTGGAGCCGATCCGAGATTGTTCAAAAATACAACTACCTCGGATAAATAATGCCATTATTGGGTAGAAACAATCTGTAGAGTTAGGTTAAGAAGCGAATACAGCTGGGTTGGGCAGCGTTTGGTAAACTTCGACGAGTCTTCTCATCGCAAATTTCACAGTGCCTAAAAACAATAGTTTTCAATCAGTGCGTCCTACCAATGATGACCTACGGTGCCGAGACGTGGACACTCACGTGGCTGGTCCACCAACTTAAAGTCGCTCAAAGAGTTCTGAAGAGGGTTATGCTCGGAGTTTCTGTGAAATATCGCATTCGCAATGAAGTTATCAGACAGAGAACTAAAGTCACCGACATAGCTCAAGGAATTAGCTCTCTGAAGTGGCAGTGGGCTGGCCACATCTGTAGGAGAACCGATGGTGGAGCAAAAGAGTTCCCGAGTGGAGACCGCGACTCGGCAAAAGTAGTGTTTGACGTCCTGTGGCTAGATGGAGCGATGATCTGCGCAGGGTAGCCGGGAGAGAGTGGATGCGACGTGCCGCCGACAGGGCACATTGGCGCAAGTTGGGAGAGGCCTAAGTCCAGTAGTGGACGCAAACAGGCTGGTGATTATTAAAATACAGTTATAAATTCACTTTTGATAAAGTTGTACACATAACACATCAACGTATATCGTAGGCCGAGTCTCCTAAATAGTATCTTCATTTTGGTCCTTATAATTAAACTTTCTTGTTCTCTTGGTAATGTGTCTTCAAAAAGATCAATGCATCTAAAGTTGCATCACCTAATCGAGATCTAATTTTGTTACAAAAAAGGCCGAAATTCTTTCTGGCTCCACGCTAGTAGTTGGAATTGTGAGAAGGTGTTCGTAAGCTTTTTAAGTACCTGGAATAATGATCTACCTACCACGTGCCTACAGATACAACATTTTAATGAGAATATGGGTTTAGCTTGAATATTTTGTATAAAAAAAATAAATGCTGTTAATAGAAGATTAAAATCAAACAAATGATTTTATAGTTAACATGATTCGTTATTTCCCGAAAATACCGAAAATCCCGGTTCTTATTCAGTGAGAACCGGTTCTTTGACTACTATTAAAGAACCGGGAAATCCCGGGATTTTCGGTTCCGGGATTTCCCGGTTCTGAACCCTAATTGGTAGCAACCGAAATGTTGTATTCATTTACTTTTTCTCTAATTTATTTTTGAACAGTGTATAAATTGTAATGATTTCCAGCTTCCAATTTATTCACATAAAAATAAAACAATGCAGCATCCTTGTTTAGTAGTACTAATTTTTGAAAAGAAAATTTCGGAATAGTCATGTGTGACGAATAAATTCCAAAACGTCTGAATTTGTCTGTAGAATGCATTATACTATGTATAAATACTTCCCGTTAGCAGTGAGACATTCGCGGCCCCCACAATATAATTAACAATTTATTTCCACCTATCGGAAAGGTACAATTAGGATCAAATAATTTTGTGATGGGAATATGTAGATCAAAATTCCGTCTGTAGTAAATGAATATGTATCGCAAAACGATATTTGCTATATTAGCAATATATCAATAATGTGGGTAAGGCCGTGACGTCACCGGCCGGCCGCAGTAGTTGCCGTCGGATTTACAATTTGTAACAGATAGTGTTTCAATAAAGGCATTAGTTATAACAGTGTATCTCTGTCCGAGTTACAGTATTGATTGCGGCTCGTGTTGTCGCAACCACCCACGTCACACCACAACACGAACCTTGTGATCACTACACAATGATCAACTCCAAATGTGATAACAATTATTTTCTCTTCTAATTATTGAAGGGATTGTTCTGGTGCGAGAAGTGAGTTCTTTCTTATATGTTTTCTGTTGTTTTTGAAAACCCACAAATAACAATCAGAACAACTTGATTTAATTACTTTCATTTATTTGACGAACAACAAACTTTATACGAGTTCTTAGTTTTTATTTTGTCTGAGATACTCGTACATCGAAATTCGTATTGATTATTTAACTGTAATTAGGACATAATATTTTCTTCACTCCCTACGAAAACAAAATATGACATCATAACGTGTTTATTATTAAGATATCGAAAACATCTTTTTCTCTGGAGATTGTCCAGGGAACGAGGGAAAATGTTTGTGCGGAACGCTGCTGCTCGACTCCTCTCTTAAGAGGGGTGTCGGGCTGGAGCTTTCTGTACTAACTTAGTCCCGTGTTTCCTCCCTAGATAATGCCTCTAGAGCAAAACATTTATTTTTCATAAAGTGAAAAAAAAGAGGGAATTGGCTATAGTATACCCACATACTATAGCCAATTCCCTCTTTTTTTTCAATATCTTAATAGTAAATAAGATATGACATATTTTCTCCTTACCATATAAAATGGAAATGTGACAACTTCTTTATTATTAAGATATTGAAAAAAAGAGGGACATGTCTATACATAGCAGATCCACTTTTTATGAAAAAAAAAAATGTTCTAGAGGCGTTATCCAGGGAGGAAACACGGGCTTGCGTTGGTGTGGAAAGCTTCAGCCCGACACTCCTCTTAAGTTACGTAAACAGATTTGAAATGTCACAACACCCTCGGCCTCAGAATATCATCTTAACGCTTGGATAAACTTGTTTATATTTTTTGATCGTAATCAAAGTAATTTATTTTTATAGCTATTACAATAATTGCCAAGCGAATCGGAAAGTCTGGGTGGCGCCGCGCCGTTACCACCCTTCTATACATTAATTATAGATAGTTTAATAGATGATTTAAGAATGTGGTCATTTTTAACACCCGTCTTCCTTTTGAATGTTTAAGAAAAAATATAACTTTACTTGTTTTCTACATCTTGACAGTTAGGGTTATACCACAATACACCAATTCACTGGATATCATAATAAACAGATAACATAACATTCTAGGAACTGTTGCATTAGGTTCTATTTTTTAGTTATTGTAATGTACCTACAGACACCGCGTTACAGTTGGTGACGAGCAATTCAATGTTTAGGGTACGCATCAATTAATAATGTTCGTGTCTTGCTGTTGGAAGAGTAGCCTGCCCTAGTAGGAAGGGTGGCGAGTTTGCAACAGACTAAACATAGCTTTGACTGAATGAAACAAATATTTGGCATCAGTTTTACAAAATATTTTAATTAAACTAACTTCGGAATTTGCCTACCTTTGTACCTATATTAATTACCTAATCTACGGGGGTCCATATTGGCTCACCTAAAGTTCTTTACCCGAAAATGTTTTTCCTAACTATTTGTAGTCCGAATGATCATTCTTCCTAAAAATTTTCATCCTAAAGTTTTAATTCATACTATTTGTAGTGCTACCGACGATGCTCATAACACTGATGTGTCCGAAAATTTTAATTACTAACATCATTAATGTAAACATATTTAAACTCCTACTGTTTTTTATCATAACGCTTTTATCCCTAAACATACTTACCATAATATTTTCACTCATGCTCAGAAAGAAACATTTACCAAGTGTATTAAAAAATATATGTGGGTAGAAGATGATATTTATAGTTTTAATGATTATTATACGACTTGTTTACGGTTATGCTTATGGCCTGGGAGTTTACCATAACCATAACTAAAGGACCAATTCGGTTCTAGCACTTCGCCGGCCGCTGCCGCGGCACGCTCACTACGCTCGCTCGGCTCGTGCGTTGGGGTCACAGTTCTAACATAACCTAAACCAATAATTAGGAATAGGACCGATTCGTTACTGGAACTTGACTGAATGATTGGAGCAGGACTCTGGTTTTGCTCGCTCGGCTCGTGCGTTATATGTTATACCTACATGTTATGTAAAAACAAAGTTACGAAAAATTTATGTATATAATATTGATTATAATAAATAAAAATAAATCTAAACAAAAAGATATGACTTTGAATAATAGTATGAACGATGGCTATGTTGAGAAAATATAGGAAAACAAATAAAAGTGTAAAAGATGTTTATTGCTACTGACTTTATGCAGTTGAATGTTTCGGAATTAAAACATTAGTGACAAAGATTTTAGGAGTTGCGATTGTTAGGATAAAAAATGTTAGGAAGAAAATTTTCGGATTTCCAATTATCGGAGTTGAAATTTTAGGTGAACTTTGGCGCACCCAATCTACGGATATCGAGTTTGTTTACTCGGATGTTTGGCTTTTTAGTTTCACTTTGACATAGAGGATTGTGTCGCTCCCAGTAACTGTTTACCAGTTTCTAGGAATGGATGTTATATTGTTAGCGACGCGACGGACGAATAGATGACGCATCACTGGTATCCCTAATAAGGCATTTCTTTATAACAAATGTAGCCAGAAATCCGTCTGACTGTACAATAAATATAATTATTGATTTGTAGTTCCCCTAAACATTAACTAAGCTCAAGTTTAAAAAAATATTAAGATAAAGTTGTATAAGGAAATATGTTGATAGTTATTAGAGTTTTTTAGACAGCTGTATACGAATCCGAAACATTAACAATAGCAAAACCTGATATCTGTTTGTGTGTTGTTCGTTAATAATTGCCCTGTCTGTAACTGCAGTTTCAGGGAGAACTGTACTGACGTCCTATCATTAACAAAGGCTCATGTAGCAGTTTTGATATGCACTTGCTAATACGCCTTATAATTTACTCAGGCCAACATTTTATCCATACTAAGTAAGAATTAAATACTACGAATAAAATCAAATTAACAACTGAAATTTTACGTTGTGGAAAATCATTTATGCAATATGTTGAAAGGAAACAACTTTATTACAATGTAATTAATATGAAATCGTGTTGCATTTTTATAATATGTACGGTACGAGTATTTAATTATGCGGCGGCGGTGGGGTTGTGTTTATCGGTGGCCGACGGTGATGTGCTTTGTGCACTACACAGTATCAATAACACGTCAAACGATCACTGTGATCTGTGTCGCGAGCCGCCTATTTGGGACTTGTCGATCAATCATCATGTTATATTATTAAATTGTGCTCTCATTCGGCATCATGTTATTCCGATATAATTCTATGTATGGAAGGAAGTCTATATCCATCGTGAATATTTTTAATTATAGATTCTATCTCATATTTAAAAATTAATTGCGGTTTGCTAGTATCGTACATCTTTTAATTATAATCGTTCCAAAATTGTAAGATAAATGCGCCCGTAAAACCGCGGGACACATCTAGTAAATGTACAATTATAGATAATGTTATACGTGTATTCAATAATAACACAAGTCATGTTACATTTCTCGTGGTCAGCAACTAAAGAAGATAATTTGTACGAATGTGTACATATATTATTTTAATTAAACACGAGTAATTATCTCTCGGCCGATATCCAATCTCTTGAAATAATTACCAGCCAGCATCAATGGCTAATTGTAGAAAACAACCTGGTTATTACTTATTGTTTGTATTTTATCATATGAAATGAAATTATTTTGTAACATAGCGAAACATTGGTCTGTAAACCTGTTAGGCCACTCCAGGCTAAAGAATATTTTTGTTGTGATACCAGGAGGGCGTCACCGGCGAGTGGCGCGGCGCCTGGCTGATGTTGACTCGCCGCGTCCTTGTCTACACCAACCGGGACTCGGGAATCGCCGTGGTCGACCTCAGAAAGGCCAAATGCGTTGGTGAGTATATTACATTTTGTTCAACGCAGGACTTCAATCCGACTAAATAAAGTACACATCATCCGTTTTTTTTAGTTTCGGACGAATTGATAACTCTCCTCTTTTTTTGAAATATGAATAAATAGTGGAAGATAATAGGAATAATAGACCCTTGTCCAGCAGTGGGACAGTATAGTTTAAAGAAAAAATATAGTGAGGACTAGTAGCTGAACTGTAGGTAGGTACTTACGTATATACATTTTTGTTGATGTACACACTCACTTCATTAGCACAATCAGCCCGCTAGCATGACTGTGCGTGATAAAATATATCGACACCACGATATAATATCGATTTCGCGAGCATGACCAAATGAATTGTGGCGTGCTACGATATGATAAAATTAAATATGGCGGATATATTTATTATATTTTGACAGTTGGATGTCAATAAATAGCTATATCGATTTCGCGAGCAAGACCAAATTTGATAAAATTTATTTTATCACATGCTAAAATTAAATATGGCAGGTATTTGTATCACATTTTGACAGTTGGATGTCGATAAATCGCTATATCTATCGCGTTTTCGGAGTCATGCTAGCCGGCAGGTTACAGAAGGAGAGCGGTATATTTATTCTGTCGCGTATCGAAGTATGAAATATAAAATTTTGGGTAACCCATGAAATTAATATCTATATGGTCTTAATATCTTATTAATATCTATTACTTCATGGCCTAACCGATGCATTTGGTTAGGTAAAATATAAAAATGTTTAATTTTTCTATCCACATGGTAACGTTCGCATTTTTCATACGTTCTATGTGAAAATCTGCCCACTTACAATACAGACAACAACAAAATGACGTCACATTGCCGAAATAAACGAGCCCGCAGTTCACATGCGAATTAGACACGCGACGTTCTTTAGCCTATTCTCTAATTTTATGCAAGTCATACAAAATACTGTGTGATGTCACAAGTTAATAAGAATCAGCGCGGTTGATGGAGGTAGGATTGAAATATTACCCGCACCGTAGAAGTGACACACAATACTAGGGTAAAAATATATTTTTTGTGGTGTTATTTCCAAATAAATAAATGAATTGTTATAAATTTTTGCCATGAGTTTTATTTGATAATTAAGGGTCTTATCTAAAATGATACACCTACTTTAGAAGAACTCGCTCTCTTTAGGAAAACAATTTAGGCACGTCGTATCACGTATGCATTTTTTATTTTTGCTTGAAACTAGCTTATCTTGAAATATTTTCCAAGAGTACTCGTACCTAGTTTTGTAGTTGCAATTTTCGTCTAATATGCTTTGCAATATAGTCTTACAACTTCTCTTTATTAACTCGTAAAGTGGATGAGTTATTAGATATTATTTGATTTTGAGGACTCCTCAAACAAATACCATTTCTTCTGTAATATAAAAATATAACTGTTTTCTCATACTAACTTCCATTGCCTTACACGGGGCTTAACATTTGTGTAAAGCACGTCTCCTACTGAAATGTTCTGGTCGGTTTTATCTCAAAAAATAATGGATCTAATATTTCATTCCCTTTTTATAACATTTTGTAACAGTAAGTTGAATGTAAGTGCGTTCGTTGGTCCGTTATCAGCTGCTAAAAGCCAGTTCGGCCCGTAGGTGTTAGCTTAATCTGAATCCTTCTGACAGAGCCTATCAATAAGCGGATTTATTGGGTTATTCAACACTCCGGCCCGTTGTTGTCAGGTGCCATCGGGTGAACGCGATCAACCAAATAACATTAGTGTTACTCATTCCAGATAATTGATTCGGATTGGTGTAGTTGTCATTTGTTGTTGATAGTTCCTCTAACTACACGCTTTCCAACAATGACGTTGTTGGAAAGTCGCCCTTAAGCTGCTGAATGTCGTGAGCTTGTTACGACTTGTTACATACTTGGCTTCGTAAAAGTTTAAAAGTAAATATACTATTGTATGCTTACTTTTAAACTTTTACGAAGCCTATATAAAATCAAAGCTACTTCCTAAGTTTAATTCACATATCGAGAGAAAATGGTATGAAAATAATATACATTACAAGTATTTTAAACATTTTCCACTATATTTTAAATTGAAATTACGGCACCGTGAATGATTTCTTGTTAAAACGAAGTCTTTGTGTCCTATGGTATATTATCATTTTACAATAATTTTAACGAAGTACCTACCTAATACCTATTTAACCTACATTCAGCGCCGTTTGTGTTTTACTTTATAAAGTAGATTTATCGTTGAATACATATTTCTATAGATATTATGTTTTGTGTCCACTTTGATATTTTCGTCACTATGACGCGCGCCCGAATTTGAGGTTCTTTATGTCCGTCTATTTTGGTAATACCTTGTGTGTATCTATTTTTAATCTTTTCTTTGTCACCCTTTTACGGCTTAAGGGTGCCAATATCTTGGGAAAAACATTTTGAATGCCGTCCTTGATAACCTATTAAATAAAACAACATTTAAATTTATCCAACTATAAAAAACAGTTACAGTTACATGTTGTCGGTTATTTAACTAATTAGAATGGTTTTGTATGTGACTGATTCAAGATTATAATCTGAATAAGATCCTCAATATGTTTGCATTTTATTCGTTGAAATGTAGTTAGCGGATGCGGTGGATGCGGCGGCCCCACTGACCACCTCCCGCCTCCCGCCCAACTGCTGTGGGAGGAGGCTGGTACGTGTAAATTAGCGCTGGTCTCCACCACCGAACCGACTAGAATAAATCGACCTCTCGTCTTTTCCATAATTTAAAGCATATATAAAAATAAATAATTGATTTGTTACAATGGATGTAGGAAGAATGTTCTACTAGTTCTCATTTAACTATGTAAAATTGTTATCTGAAATGACTAATGTGACTATCACACAAAAACCAAGTATGAAGCATTAATTAACAGGAACCTTGTTTAAAAATATTACATTTTTACGTAGACTTGCCGACTTTGAAGTACTAAAAATCTAAATGTGTATACATTGTTGCCTATAGTTATGACGTTGTATTAATATGCCAAAGGTACAGAGTAGGTCACCAACGTCTCCGCGATCAAAGCGACGAAAAATCGGCTTAATATCAGTTGTTCCTACTCCGTACAAAGAGCACGTGACGTGACGTTTGCACGTGAGCCGGCAACAGTATCGCATGCAAAGGGAAAGGGCCAGGGAACCTCCTCTTTGTCATTTTGTTTCACTTTTATAATACTGACCGTTTATTTTCTTTTAACAAAACGAATCAAAATATAGATACCATTATGTTATTATTTTTATTAGAACGGCTAACGCTCCAAACAGTGTTTCATGTATATTAAATTCTTGATTGATTCACCGTTCACAGATGTTGAAGTACCGTTTGGTTTACGTACGTAGTATGTATACAAACAATGAATCCCTGGTTGCAGCGCCAGCCTCCGCCGATGTTACAACTACATATATGTATTAACTGTAAATCAATAATAAGGAAAACTGCAATCGGTCATTCGTTAATTCCAAGACGACCATTATTGACAATTAATACTGTTATTGGCGCTCCGGGTGGTAATGTTAATGTTATGCTTGTTGAGCTAACGTTCCCAGATGACAAGTCACCTGATATTTGATTTCGCACAGAAGTGGGTTGTTAACTCAGCTCAACATTGTTTGTTACATAGTTTAAGAATAAAAAACCACTAAAATAAATGTTGTAGGCAAGCCCCCTTCTCACTATATACTAATATCATTAGTAAGAGATTGAGATATTTGCCTTGGAGTGGGATCTTCATACCAATACAAAAAAAATGCTGCGAACTTAGTCGAGTTAACATTGCTGATGATCGATATCATTTATCCATTATTAAATTTATTTCATTAAAATTGTGTGCTGTATTTTTTAACGCTTTTAGCTCAGTGTTAGCCGCAGGCATTTATTATTGCTAAAGCGGTTATTCTCGTATCCATCTCACTATTTATTAACCCCCGACGCAAAAAGAGGGGTGTTTATAAGTTTGACATGTCTGTGTGTGTGTGTGTGTATGCGTGTGTGTGTGTGTTTGTGTATGTGTGTGTATGTGTGTATCTGTCTGTCTGTGGCGTCATAGCTCCCGAACGGATGAACCGATTTCAATTTAGTTTTTTTGTATTAAAGAAGACTTACGTGCGAGTGTTCTTAGACATGTTTGATGAAAATCGGTTAACCCGTTTAAAAGTTATGGGGGTTTGAAAGTAATTGTGTTGGGGGTTTTTTAAATTTATGATTTAATTCATTAGTATCTTTTGATATTAGTATATCTAGATTGACTCACTATTAAGTATCTTATCTTACGTTGGTTACCTTTTATTCTTTCTATTTTAAATAACATTTTTAACCCCCTGACGCAAAAAGAGGGGTGTTATAAGTTTGACGTGTCTGTGTGTGTGTGTGTGTGTGTGTATGGGTGTGTGTGTGTGTGTCACACACACACACCCATACACACATCATCCCATCTGTCTCTGGCATCATAGTTCCCGAACGGATAAACCGATTTCAGTTTAGTTTTTTTGTATTAAAGGGGACGTTAACCCATTTAAAAGTTATGGGGGTTTGAAAGTAATTGTGTTGGGGGTTATTTTAATTTAATGTTATAGACGCAAGTTAATGTCTTAATTATAATGAGGCGTTCATTGCTAGGTCTATTGTGGTTGCTGTCTTTAATAAAGACAAGTCTATTGTCTGTAACGTGTCGGTATTAGGTGCTCTGAAAAACATAACGTCAGAATATACAATAGAAGTAACAAGAGATACACCGTACAAGCTCTTAGTTGTTTATATGAAAGGGGATGGAATAATGTGAAGAAACATTATATTATAGTCTCCATGACATCAGTTTTATGATTTACACATTAGTTGAACAATGAACAGCTATTTGTTGGATAGGACTCCGCCTACGTTGATAAACTGATGTAAAAATAGATCGAGCATTCATTAGATATCAATTCAACTTACGGTATTACCATGTCTGATTGATTGCACTTATTGAATGAATTGACAATTATTTAAAAAAAAAATGTATCCTATACATATGTAACTCCTTACTTCTGTTTATTGGAATATCTATTTGTGACATGATCTGGAAAATATCCAATAACGTAGAGCTGGAGTTGATAAAATAAATAACATACGTTTGAAAGGAAGACTCTCAATCTTCATACGATGGATATTAAATCGATTTTCCTTGAAAATGTCGTGTTAGGTTCTGTGAATTTGTGAAAGAAGCGATGTCTTTGCAAATAGAAAAATATTTTTGTAGTTTGCTGTAACAAGAGTATTGTTGGAAACTTTGTTCGTGGTTATCATTAAACTCTCAATTCTAAAGGCCGAGATGTTGCATCAAATGTAATTTTAATCAAGTTATAACTGCTTTTAAGGGTGCATGCATAGCCCTAAAAGGACAGCGGAACTAAAGGTCAACGCGTTTGTAAAGTTTAATCGATTTTTGGCCAAGTTAATGTTTGCGAATCTGTAATGATAATGAGGCTCTGATCTGATCTAACTAATCTGCAACGGAGAAACCTAGTATGTGCGACTCGGTGCATTATATGCCTTATTTTTTCTGCTGCTTATTAAAATGTATACTTATACATAATTTATCTGTCTTACAAATTAAGCGGTAGGTTATTCCAGTCTTACGCTCAAAAGATTTATATACCTGCTTTGCCACAATTTTTGAAAATGAAATATTTGGCGTCTCATCAAAATGAAGCTGTTCACGGAAAATTAGCTTGATAGTAGTAAATTGGTGAAAATGTTCTACGGCACCTGTACTACCAAGTTTGACTGTTTGTTTTACAAAAGCACTGCGTTTATTAAAAAAGGAATTTAACAAACATTACGCACTCTCTAAATGAAACGTGGGTGTTTCCCTCGCAGGTATTGATTATTGGTTTTGTGTATATTTGGGTAGGTAGGTACAGATGTTTGGTGTGTGACGTCCGCGTCCCTTTGCTGATTACTTACATTCAGGTGTGTAGGTATTACCAATAAGTAGTTGGCTGAGTGGTGTGGTTGTTGTACAGTGACTCAAGAGGCGGACGAGGAGACCAGGCGCCAGTGCCCCTCAGACGCCAGCCCCAACCTGTTGTTAGACTGCCCGGCCACTACGCTCTACTTGCGCTTCCCACATGAGAGGATTCTTAAGGTAACTTACACTATATTTTATACACTTAGTTTTATCATTATTGTACCAAACAAGATGGAGAAAGCATTACGATAGGAAATTAAAGTTCTTATTTCATTTAGTTTAAAATATGTCCTTGAGTTTAGAGTACTTGTAAAGTACATCTCTAACGAAATATTTTCTCAGATTTATATACATATATTAAAATCTCCGCGAATAGCTCATACGTGAAAATCTCCGCAAGAAAATATGTTTTATTTATTAAATACTACTTTTAAGTTTAGTACACCATATTCGATACGAATGGTGAAATGACTGATATTTTGAAGTACAAAATATCCAATGTTCTATTTTTAAGAAATATCAGTACAAAGATTTATGAATCTTTGTACTGATATTTCTTAAAATTTTCATATCAAACAATTCAATAGTTTTTACTTGATGGAATCTCAAACTTTGAAACTTACTTTGACTTTTCCAATATTGTATAGAAAATTAAAATTATGTAAAGGTAATGCGATGCTTACTCATCTACTCGTGTTCAATTCAAAGGTAAGACACGTATGGGTCTACGGCAACTAGATCGCAGATGTCCCTAATTGGATTGTTATGTTATATGTCACCATTTACAATCTAAATTCACCGCGGTTAATAGAAGACTTGATTAAAGGTATTCATTCCTGATGAAACGTAACTAACGACTCTATATTGTATCAATATTTTTTTATTTTTTGGGAATTGTTATTTGTAAGGATGTAAGTATATTCCTGTATATGTATTTTACTAGCGACCTTTATTTTGTATTTTCGTATTCACCTTGTCACATTTAAAGGAGGGATGACAGTCGTTCTGCAAATGATTTTTGTTGTGTAGAAGTATCAATTATGATTTTTTAGTATTATTTTTTTACAATAACCGAAGACATTGAAATAGATCTGCTTTAAATGGAATAGGAGTTTATTGTATTAAATACGTGGAGCTATGTACAAATCTCAATTGAACCGAATCTCGTACACTCAAACATTTGTTTTAATGTTTATATGTATCGCATCAAACGATATTGAATACTTAATTTTGTACTCGAGTTCTGAAATGTCCGGAATGCTTCCAGTATTATAAATGGAGTCCATCGGAATGCAATATCCGATGAGTCTATTATTTTACATAATTCAATCAAGCTCTGTATGACGGTTTCAATTATCTGTTGGTTCTGCTGTGTGAGTCGCATTCTGTACTCAGTCGTGGTAAAAGAAGTGTTTGTTGTTTCCGTCCTTGGTCCGAGACTATTGCACTATGTCGGTCTGCCAAACAAAGACTCAAGAGGTCACCCCTCGACAAAAGTACATGTTTGTGCTGTATACAAATAATAACATCGCGTTGAACGGATCTACATAACGCTGTGCGTGCATTTTCTTACCTCAGACATAGGTTTAGTATCACATACATACTTAATATGTAAGAGTCACATAATATAGAGTAAATAACTAAAATTAAATAGTTATGTATTTATAAACTTGGAAACACGTCAGGGTATTTGTATTGTGTGTGTTCAGGGTTGGCGGTACATGTTGAAGTTGGCTGCCCACAACAACGGCGCGTACATCCACCACCAGCAGCTCACTAACGAGGACGTGCCCGTCATCGTCGACAAGTGCCTCAGCTTCATATACGCTCACGGTAAGTGTCCCGGTGGATCAATACGCTTTCTCATGTACCTACTGAATGCACCAATCAGGTATCCAACGCCATCCCAGGGTGGGGTTCATCATATACTACATCCCTATCAAAAGCTTTTGAATCTCGATATTAAATTCATCGTCTTACATTAAAGTTAAAGTTTATATTTTTAATATATAATTTATTTATTGGCTTCAAGAAACATCATTTTATATTAAATTCCAGGAATTCATGTTCCGCAAACATAGTTCGCCACTCAATAGCTAGGTGCACTTTAGGTCACAAACACTGTTCCTGGGAGTCGATAGCGTTTACCATGTTTTGATGTATGTATTTTACGAGTATAATGTTCATTGAGGTGAGGTTTAATAAAGTGTTGTTGTTGAAGTCTGTGAGCGCACTAACAATCGTAAATGAATACTTAATTAATGTTGGACATCAGCGCGAACTAGTTGAAACAATTTTACTGCTTCTGTGGTATAGTAATAATATGGATGAATAATGTTGTGTGTGTGTAGGCACCCTGTCGGAGGGTATATACCGCCGCGCGGGCGGCAGCTGCATGCTGTCGGAGCTGCTGGCGCGGTTCCGGCGCGACGCGTGGTCCGTGCAGCTGAGCCCCGCGCACCACTCGGAGCACGACGTCGCCGGCGTGCTCAAGCGCTTCCTGCGGGACCTGCCCGACACGCTGCTCCCCATGAACCAGCACAAACATCTCTTACACGCCATAGGTATCGGCCTCCTTTACGCAATACGCACCAGACAGAGAATCGACGGCCTCTTCACTGACAACGATTGCGATTGTCAAATATATTTGTACGGCATGGAAGCGCGAGCGATGGCCACGTTCATGCCCCTCGCTCCTCAAGGGCCCTTTCACCTGCCCTATGTTAGGTACGGCAGTCCCCATTCATTGGCGGACCATTCCTTGGCTCGGTTCCTTCACTTCATTCTATATGTCAAACCGAAAAGTAACCATAGAAGTGACAGGGACTAGATACAATAACTAACATGTCATCGAGGTATTCACGATAACGAGCTTACTTTGAATGAAATAAAAATTGGATAACTGACTTGCTATTCGGGAAGGGTTTATGCAATGGTGAACAAATAATTAAAAACACCGACACTATACCGGATTACTAATTAGACAACTAAATAGTATTCATTGATTTTATGGATTAAGTATCGCATACACATGTAGTAGTTGTTTCATCTTTACTTTTAGCTTATGTTTTTTCTGTAGTTTTAATCTTTAATTAATTCCGGCGCAGATTGAGCCACCTTTTCATAAAATGTTATAATATGATAAAATTCGGTATTTTTCCACATTTCATATTAAATAATAAAAAGAAACATTCAATTGAAAACGTAGAACCTCTCTGTCTCGTTAATAAATTGTTATAAGGTAATTTTTTCATGAAAATGGAAGCTTACGTGGGTGTTTTTAATTATATGTCCACCGTTGTAACTTTATTTATTTATTTTTAATAATCAGGGTAGGGATGACGACACATTGCTTTTTATTATTTCATTATATTGATCGTAAATTTCAACGTCATTATTTAAATGATAGTTCAAAAATACTTCTTTTAATTACTCGTAGCATACCATGTTTTCATTTATGGTCGTCTCTCACAGAATGTCTGACGCTCATTGTCTTTAGTAGACGCACAAATTAATAGCTTTAATCTTATTCATATGTCCATCAATCATCAATTTCGGCGTGAGCGTTATTAGAGAACTGTATATTTTTTGCACAAGAATTTTAAAAGACTATAAATTGCGTTATTTTTAATTCCGGATAAGATATGTGCAATGCAGCATTAAAGTTGATCAACGCTATGGACTTTTATAAAACAAAGACTTTGTTTCTTGTTATGTACAAGGCTATATAACTATCTGTAATAGGCATTTGTCCTACTACCACGAGTTGCTGTCGTTTTCTTTGACAACACGCGATCCCGTGTCATTGAGAGACATAGTAAATACTTATAATATGTATAACTAGTAAATCGCTGTCTGCAAGCTCAAGGTTGCGTAGCGAGAAGTTATTAAAAAATATTTTGTGGGTCGAAAGTTAACTAGGTTGAAGGTTTGGGACGAAAGTTCCTATACAGGTACAGAATATGATTAGATTACATTTAAACAGCATAGTTTTCATCTCAAGACATCTAACTGTAATCACAACGCAACAATTTTTAAAATTACATTTAATGGATACAAAAGCTTTAAAGTACTAAGTATATTAATTTTGGAGTATTTATTAACAATTTATAGGCATAAATTTTACGATAAATTTATAGGAATTAACATTTTTTTATTAACTATTTACATTCGTTTCGTCCGTTCTGAATATTAAGTAACATAAAAAATATTTTATAAAAACGATTCGACGAAACAGATATGCCAAATTAAAATATCGGTATTGCCAATGTGACTTTTAATTTACAAATAAATATTTCACATTCTCACATATAACTGCTCTACAAAGCTGGAATACTTATTGATTTAGTTTAGTGACGAGAACATGTTTATGTATCTTTACGCGCACCGAGTGTGTGTGCTGTATTTGTAATATGTTTCATTTGTGATCATTGGTCTCCTTTCCCATGTTTTTTTTATTTTTACTTATGTTCGTATAATGTATGTAACACGTACGACGTATAAGTACGTGTTTAGTTTCCTCTGGTGTCCTTCAACACCGGATATCCTTGATGTAACTGTCACAAATAGGCGTTATTTGCCAATATGTAATCTCTTTTTCTAATATTATAATAAAGTTTTAAATGATCTCAATGTTTCTGTAGTGAATTGATGTTCGATGTTTCTAAGTGTGTAGGTATGTACTTACTCAATATTTATAAAACATAATAATAATCTTAGTACGTATAAATAATATTCATATTTTTAGATAAAGAGCGTTTATAGAGTATGTCGTTGGTTATGATTGACTAATCCATATCACTAGCGGAAACGAATTAACATAGCTGCTTAATATTTAACATCCTAATACGCTCTTTATAACATTATTATAATACTATATTCTCACTCGTTCTCTTAATCCATTTTACTTGGGCTGTCCTAGTTGATAACAGTCAAACAAATGAAATAGTAGTGCGTCCACCCCACCCTCTGTGGGCTGCCCGCGAGGGGTCCGGAACATCCTAATCGGTCAATACGGGATTACCGGGTGGAGGTGCGTTTACATTGCTTTCTTTATTATCACGAACGCGTTATAACACCTTCATATTCATTATGCATGTAATTCATATATAGAACAAGTGAGAGTATTTCATAATATTCATCTGTGTGTGTTTAGGATAAGTTCCCATGTATACCAAAGGTGAATGTTACTAATTAAGTAGGTGTTTGTATCAATTTGTTTACATCTGTATAGTTTTAATTACTCTATATTTAATTTACCACTCGTTATTACCTCATTTAACAAAGAATTTAATGTGAGAGTGTGTCCTACAGTTCGCATTATCAACGGCTTCCGGTTTAATTTAAATATGGTTGTGTTACATTTATCATATAAGTTGTTTTATTTTAGATATACTTGATTATCTGTCACATAGTTTATTTAAATGTTGGTTTGTTTTTAATATTAGTTAAGTTAATGTAGATGTCTTTGTGTAATTAACTAATCAAAATATAAATGTTAGGGACCCGATACAAACTTAATCTCAATAAAATCAACTGCTAAAGAGTTGATAAACTGCCAGTATACGAGTTATGTGCTTATCCTTCCTCTCAAACAAAACAATCGGAGTCGAAATCGGATCGGCAAATTGTAAAGTGCGATGCCAAATACAGACGGACAGATACGCACGCTATACTTATAGCACTCATACTGTTATACTTTCAGTTTGTGTCGGGGATTAAATGTTAGATCAGTAAGTGACTTAGGTTTATGATTCGTATAGACGAGCAGGGTGCCAAGCATTTTTAGTTTCTATAAAATACTCGTTATTACAAAAAGTAAATCGTCTCAAAGAGTCAAAAATATAAATCAAAGTATTATATTTGTTTTTGAAACAAAGAGTATTAGTCTACAAAGTCCGGACTAGTGTAAATGCTCTCATACAAAATTTCAACGAATTTCTCATCTTTCATAAAAAAAATGTTTATTACTTGTAGTTCAGAAATTAAAAAGTCCTCATTAAAATGTGATAAAAATTTATTCCCTATGACGTCATTGTTATTAGGAACGACTTCATTTCTCAATGAAAATACAATTGGTCCATATTTTCAAAATTATTAATACGCCTAAATTATAATGAAATAATTGAGAGAGAGAGTTAAGTAAGACTGCAACGGAATACTTTAAAACTAAACGATCGATTTTAGTCAGAGTTTAAAGCTTTTTTAAGGTGTACCATCCATAGTGTGTATGTAAGAGTATGTATGTAGGGTGACGTGAATGGTGCTCAATGTAGGGAAATATTTGTGATGTTACCGGAGGGATTAGTGCGCAGCGGACGGTGTAGGGAGTTCTCACGCATCGAATGGTTGATTTCAGTAAAAAGCACAATCTAGACATCTTATTACGGTTTAACCCTTATCATTTTAGTGATTTAAATTTTATAACAGATGAAGCGGAAAATATGATATTTCGTTTCTCACCAACGTTTTACCCGTCCATAAAAAAAATCAAAGTAATTTACATTAAGAAATCAATATGGGGTACCTATTTAAAAAAAAATGGTTTAATAGTTTGTATTTGTTTTTTTTTTTTACAATATTTACGTACAAAGTGTGAAACTAGTATCTCATAACTTCGTAACATTCGAAGTCACACGATTTTTCATTGATTTTATTTGATAATAATAAAAAAAATGGGTTTAAAAAAAGAATGTTAGGCATGTTATCTTGTATAGAAATGATGAATGGATAAAATCACTTTTGTAATTGAAAAAAAAAGAGCTTTTAAAAATTAAACATAGAATACATTAAAGGTTTAGCCGGTTGTTAATGACTTGAGGTGGAACGGAGCTGATGTCTGCCAGTGTGGCGCGTCACTACCGGTCTATGTTGTTAAATGTCACCGATTGATGTTGGCTCCATTTCATATTGCCTCAGTAGGGGACGGCTTTAGGGTGCGTAATAAAGAGGATACAAAAAACAGCTTTAAAAACGGTCAGTCACAAAGGAAGGCAGATATTTGCATTTATGTTGTAGATGAAACAGTAACCGCAGTATGCGAATGTCGACGTTTATCACTAAAGTTAATTCCGATCTGCGAATAATGAGAGAGATCTAGATAATATGTATGTAGCGGTTGTTTAGTTGTATGTAAGAGTGTCCACGCGTTGCCTGGGGACCCAGTGAGGTGACGCCGCGTATCACTGGACCGCGAGGCTCTCCACTGATGCGCGGCTCACATCCTTATTACGTGTATCTAACTGTTCTTTAACTATAGTTATGTTTCTGTAACAACTTACTATATGTACTGTACTATGTCTTCTCTTATATAATAAGGCTTGATAACCCGCTCAATGTGACTGTGTCAATAAAAAAATATTAAAATGCGTTCGTTATTACTGAAGCGATCTCCTTTTTAAAAATTTTTGGTTTCTTATGCGTTGCGATTATTGTATTTCGTTTTTAATATATTTTAGTTTTTTAACCCTGCTGTGCTCTCCTAATCCTAACACTTTTTTTGTTGTAAGTATCTAATTTAAATAAGTACTACTACGTTTTAAAAGGTGCTCCATGTCACAGAAAATCAATTAAAAGTATAACCTGAATAATACACTTTACTAGAATTGGGTTCGATCCCCTGTCGGAGCAACCTTTTATGTTACTTTGTACTATTTTCGAGACTGATGTTCCTACGTCCGCTACGTACTGCTTCGTCGCTACGAAGCAGTAATTTTAAAAGCCCTTTAAATTTAAACGGGAAAATTAAGCTACGTTAAGTACTTAGAAAATATGAAGCTTTCAAACAATATAAAACATAAAAATACTAACCTACCTTATTTAATAAAAGTAGTCGATTGTAAAACAGAATAACATAACGAGCCCTAAGTAGTTTTCTTTGAAGATGTCGATCGAATTACATTTGCATTGTTCAGAGTTTCTTCGTAGAAACATAACACCGGATAGGGCCCTCCTTTATTGTTAACTAGCAGCGCCCCGCGGTTTCACCCGCGTAGTACCCGTTCCCGTGGGAATTTCGGGATAAAAAGTATCCTATGTTCTTTCCCGGACCATAAGCTACCCCTGTACCAAATTTCAAGTCAATCGGTCCAGTAGTTTAGCCGTGAAAAGGTAACAGACAGACAGACAGACAGACAGACAGAGTTACTTTCGCATTTATAATATTAGTTAGGATACTAGTGGAACAATGGTTCATCTTTCACCTCTCCAAATATTAATTAAGTTTCTTTAAACAACTCCCAACTACTTCAGGTTTAAGTAGCTAATTATCAGTAGATCCTATACACGAGTTTTTATACTTATATTTTATACTAGTAGCTCCCCGCGGTTTCACCCGCGTAGCTCCCGTTCCCGTGGGATTACGGGAATAAAATATAGCCTATGTCACGCACTGATAAATTAGCTTTCCATTAGTGAAAGATTTATTGAAATCGGTCCAGTAGTTTCGGAGCCTATTCATTACAAACAAACAAACAAATCTTTCCTCTTTATAATATTAGTATAGATTAGTATATAAAAAACGTTAGACTAATTTAATTCACGAATTTTATTGCAATCGTAAGTCGCAGAATTATAACAAAGTGATATTTCTTAGTAATATATTTTATTTCAAATTCGACAAAAAATATTTCAAATGCTAACAAGTCTCGTAACTAGTAAGGGAGTAACAAAAATCACTATCACATTCCTAGTCAATCACTAGATTAAATTGAAATAACCTCTAAAGTATGGCAACATTCAATATTCAAGTAGTAGCGAATTAACAACGCTGAATGTACCCTCGCAGACATACTATTGTGTCGGCCGACTAAATCGCTGAGTATACTGCTCGTAATAGATATAGCGACAAAAGCAAGATCGCACATTTTCGCCAACTAATAAATTGGACACATTCATATTTAAATTTACTTTCGATTTAATTGAAATTTTGGCCAACTAAAATGTAAAAGTTTGTTATTTAGTTGTCCGTTTTGTTCGATTGTTGGCAACTTACATTTGCATGTCTGCAAGGGCTTTAAAACATACAAGGTAATATCGATTCGATTGAAAAAAGTACAGTAACTGAATATACTTAAACTAAAATATCAACTACGCTAAAGTGAAATTACTTATTACCCTTATTAATATTACGGCTAGATCATCAAAGACGTAAAAAGATAAGCCAGAAGTTATAAGTACAATGTCCTGTGCCGACTATTATTATTAAGTACTACTAACGCCATCTAGCGAGAATGTTGTCGATATTTAGGGGTTGTTTCAAGATGGGGTGAAGGTAAATTTATATGAACCAGTCAAAGGAAAATAAACTTTATCATTCTCAGTTATGGTTGGTTTTTCAATGACTGTTGTATTTAACCCCATCTAGTGTGGCCGGTGTGACACGTTGGGGTTGAGTAAGGGTTGCTGGATTTCATCCTAGATTTAATTTATAGCGATGAGATACGATGGCGCTGTCCGTAATATTTCGAATTTAGAATTTAATTAGCTCTTAATTACTATAAGAAATTATCATCATTACATACTTCTTACATTATATTTGTATTATTAATTATACGGAATGTATTATAGCTATCTGCTGCAATAATTATTTATTGTATAAATACATATTTTTGTCGTCGATTCTCTGACTAAAATATTTGAGCTGAAAATAATTTGCTTTTTTCATACTATCAATGTTATGTTCGTAAAACGTTATTAACCAATGTGTGTATGTAATTCCAGAGCTGACCGACGAAGCGGCTCGTTTCAACGAGTACCGCCGCATCATGAACTCGCTGCCGTGCGTCGCCCGCAACACCGCCCGCAAGCTCTTCGCCCATCTCCACTTTCTCCAAACTATGTCACACGCGAACAAGATGAACGCTGAAAACTTGGCATCAGTGTGGGCCCCCACTATAATGCCGCCGGCAGTGGTGAGATAACATTTTAATGTTTACAGGACAAAGATTAAATATAAGTAAATACTATAAACGAAAGATACAACAAAATAAAGTTTGTCAGGCTCGGCGGCATTCCCGTGTGTTTATTTTAAATTGGAAGCTCCCATTGTCATTTTGACTATAATGTCATTTGAATACATTTTCAATAAACTGACAACCAAAAGATGCAATTACAGCGACGTTGTCACCGGCACAGAAAAGATTGTGACTCAATATATCTAATATGTCAACATTCAAGAACTGCCTGTCTAAAGATACGTTTGGACTGACGCGTAGGTGAGTGTAGTTCGGAATCAGTGGAAACGCACCTTAACGTTGATTGTATGTAGTGAATGCTGCTAGTCGTCCGTACACGTCTGTTTTACATGTGTGCAGGTCGTGAAATCTGAAAATCTCCTTGTTGGTTATGTGAGCCTGGTACTTTTTGGAACGAACATCAATACTTGCAAGTGGAATGAGTGAGTGGAATGAGGAGATAGATGCGCGCGCAAGTTTTGTGTTGAATGTGTGTGTTTGTCTGTGTGTCGTCCGTACACGTCTGTTTTACATGTGTGCAGGTCGTGAAATCTGAAAATCTCCTTGTTGGTTATGTAAACCTGGTACTTTTTGGAACGAACATCAATACTTGCAAGTGGAATGAGTGAGTGGAATGAGGAGATAGATGCGCGCGCAAGTTTTGTGTTGAATGTGTGTGTTTGTCTGTGTGTCGTCCGTACACGTCTGTTTTACATGTGTGCAGGTCGTGAAATCTGAAAATCTCCTTGTTGGTTATGTAAACCTGGTACTTTTTGGAACGAACATCAATACTTGCAAGTGGAATGAGTGAGTGGAATGAGGAGATAGATGCGCGCGCAAGTTTTGTGTTGAATGTGTGTGTTTGTCTGTGTGTCGTCCGTACACGTCTGTTTTACATGTGTGCAGGTCGTGAAATCTGAAAATCTCCTTGTTGGTTATGTAAACCTGGTACTTTTTGGAACGAACATCAATACTTGCAAGTGAAATGAGTGAATGGAATGAGGAGATAGATGCGCGCGCAAGTTTTGTGTTGAATGTGTGTGTTTGTCTGTGTGTCGGTGTGTGTGTTGCCTTTGATTTTAGGGATACTACAACTAGACCAACTAAAGACACTAAGAGAGAATGTTGTCTGATGTTTTTATGTATTTTTTATTATTCGTGACAGGTTGACCATTGGCTTATTGTTTGGTTACATTTTACCGACATATTTTTCGAATACAACTTCCATAATTATGTTCTTATTTTAGATTTTTCAGAATTAAAAACTAGGAGTTTTGAATGAAATTCGAACGAACACTTTGTTGTTTTACTTTTGTATTTTTTATTTAAACTGATAAGAGGGTCCTTTGTAGCTCGTTATCACAATATTTACGGAAAAATCTGTATATTCTGAATATACTTAATAAGAAACAACGACAGCGCGATTCAGAACCCGTTGCTACAACGCCATCTAGCGGTAGCTTTGTCAGACTGATGATAAAATATATGATGGCGTTTTAGCTGTGTTATTTTAGATTTCGTTTTTCAATTCAAGTCTTTAATCAGCTTCATCTGAGTTATTTCTAAGGACTTATTCTAAAGATTTTATATTTAGTACAACATTATCAACAGCTAAGTTGAATGACCTTTTTTGCTTAGTAATTTCATAACCGCTAGGTTTATTTTTCAAAACTTAAAATGCACTATCATCGAGGCCATTTAGAGGGATAGAGCGCCCTTATGAAACGAAAAAATGAACTTTAACGTTCATTGTTTCGTCGAATCATTAAATATAAAAATAGTATTAGGAACCTCAAGAGTACCTAATTTTAAAATACTTGAATAGGTATTTTAAAATTAGGTACTCTGTGGCTTATCTCACGATAGAGCAGACGATAAAAAAAACAATATATTATTTTTCAACACATTTGCTCATAAAGGGGCCCTTATTTGTGCAAACAAAAAAATTTTATTCACTAGTGAGTTATAGATTGCTATTTTAAATTGCTTTCATTTAAAAAAAGTTTGGTTACCAAAAAAATTGTGTCCATACATTTTAAAAACAAACTTCAACTATCTTTCCTTACTTTTGGTAGGTCTATGGTCGATTCCATTCATTCATTCGTTTTTTTTTATAAGTATTCTTTTAGTCTTTGGCCGATCACCATTGTTGTGTTGGATGCGCGCGAATAGAAAAACTGTTTATTTATTAGCGAAAAATGATAATTTCTTCGCAAATGTGTTGATAAACGTTGTATATTACCACTTCATCGGTATAATTGAAATACGCGTAAATCACACCCCTACCATATTACAGCTTTCTTGTAGAAATAACCACATAGCAAAACCTTGGACAGACTGACACAACGAAACAGTATGGGTTCATTATCAGGACTACCGAAACCTAAAAATGTAACTATCCAAAAAAATCGTACTAGAGTTACATTACTATAGAGGAGTAAAATTTAACTATTTCGTTTATAGTTCATATTCATAAGGTATGTGTATTTCCAGTCAAAACTATTGAAAATACCAAACTATCGAAACATTTTTGTACTAGAGCAACATGAACATACAGGAGTATAATTTGAATGCTATGTCGCGTATAGTTCAGATGTGTATAGTATGTTTATTACTTTCCAGTTCCCTCTCAGTTCACCTATCCTATCCTGCCTCCTGCTAAAGTTATGCAGTGTTAATACTAGGACCACAGTACTGTGGAAGATCTCACAATTGGCAATTGTATGTATTTGATAAACTACATGCATGCATGCATTTACGTTACTCGGTCCCGCCCCCAAAAGTACCACGAAATAATATGGATGTTCCTTTTAGAAAAAAAAGGGTTATTATTTTATAAAAGTAAATTAAACTTAGGGCATATTTCACGACATTGAAGTAAAGGTACTCACTAAGTAAAGTTAGTTGTGTCTCTTTCTGGTGCTATCTAATTTTGGATGGGCTAGCAATGGCCCGTGTGGCACTTACCTTTTGTTTGCTTTTGGATGGCATGTTAAGCTTCCGTTCACTGCACCTTATAAAAAGTGCAGTTTGCAATTTGAAAAATACCTAATTATAAGCATATTTATAAAACATACCATACTGAAGCTTAGGCACTATTTAATCGTACTAGTAGCGTCCTCTTTTGGCGTTGACTTTCAAGAAATATTAGTATACCCGGGTACCGTCCGTGTATCAAATGGCATGTCCTTGTTATTATTTAGTATATTGGCACTTCAATTACCTGTCTATAGTAAATTGATCTGTTCACAGAACTGTAGTTGGAAGGAGATAGAGTGACGTATTGAATTCCTGTGAAAGAGTGACGAGGAAACAGTGCAGTTGGCTTGGATTTGAAATGGGCGGGTGCAATTCAAGGTAGTAGTGCGTAGTACTTAAACGCTGGGTGTAGCTCGTCTCTACCTGCACTGCTTCAGCGGCCACTATTGATATGATAAACTCCCGAGATAAAATTATAAGTAAAATTATAACATTAATGTATTTCAATAATTATCTTAATTTTATCGTATCATTGATTAACAAAGCTGTAAAGTCATTTAATCTTGTACGGGAACTTTTTTTAACCTCATATTCTAAAATAATAATAAATATACATGGTGGCCCAAATAGAACGGCCAGTGGGGGGGAATTTAAAAATATAAGAGATATAGGTAGCGGCACGTAAGTTTAGCGCTGAGCAAAACGTAGAGGGGATAGCTGCGCATGTGTACAGTAGCGAACAAAATACAATTACTTATAACTCAATTACAATTACTATAACTACATAAACAAATATTTTAACAACATATTTTATTTAAATAAATAGTAAGTCTATCATGCATGAAATGTGGATGATATTAGGTAGGTGCTGTTGCGCGCGCTAACATTAATAATTACCTACTTAATATTAAAGTTAACTTAAACTTTAATATTAAGTTGTATAGTATTGACCATCTACTAAAAATACACTAATAAAATACCAAAAATATCAAACAAACTTAAACTTAAAAAAAACTATCCATGAACGGCAATAATAATATACTTTAGAACGCGACTGTTCATTCAGATGTCCGCGGAGTGTGCTATCGTGGCGGGGGACGGTGTACGGCAGACTAGCCAACCGGCGCTACGCACACACTCCCCTCGTCCCTCTAGCCCCCCTTGATACCTTATTTTTGACTTCTGCGCAATAACGGTCAGCGCTAGAGTTTTGTGCCGCTACTTATACATAAATTTGTTCTTAGGAACCATGTCATCGATTTTAGTAAAAATGTAAACTGCATTCATAGATTTACAAAAAAAACTATTATTCACTCCGAGAATCGAACCCGGAAGTTTTGAAAAATTTTATGTTCATTATTTTTAACTAGAAATCGATTGTGTATATCTAAAGCAGTAAATTTTACTAAGAAACATGATATCTAAAATGAATAAAAAGCATTTAAAAGTGTTTTTCACAATCAGTCGAACTTGTGGTCAACATGCTGGATTGCCATCCGTGAGGTTGCCCTTACGGATGGCAGTTCGGCATGTTGAGGGTTCGATTCCCGTGCGGGGTTAATATTTTTGCAAAACACAAATGTTTGTCTCGGTCTGGGTGTGTGTGTGTGTGTGAATGAGTGTGTGCGTAGTTTCTGATACAAGTTTCGAATATAGTAAGGGGTCAGTTATTATAATGAGATGTTGTAGTAAATGATTACATATTGTATTTTAATAAAAATACTAAATATATTCAATAGAATAAGTTACTACTCGTATGTTTTTAAAATTATAGCTGAGTTTAGACACAACAACAGTGTCAGTCTGGAAATTCTGCCTAACTTAAGCTGTTATAAATCTGCCAGAATTGACAGAACAAAAAGTAAAATGGCGACAGAAAGTTAACTTAGAATTGGAAAACTTTGGCAGCCTTAGTCGGCCTAAACACACCCAATCATGTTCACTTCGATAATAAGCTTACTGCCGAAGTTGCGTAGTTGTATCACTAGGACCACAGAACTGACGAAGAGATCTTATAATTGCAAAAATAACGAATGATTCACTCATACACACAATTGATTGCTGTCACACATACACAAAAAGTGAAATGGAAAGATGTGTTTATTTGCACGCTGGAGAGAGATGCAAACTATGCAGATGTTTCGGCTTTTAAGAAGTGAGAACACATTCAACACAGGCTAAGGGTTTGTTACCTGCACTGCACAGCAACGTGCAGTATTTAAATCATGTACAATATACCTAAATTCGAAAGTATGACTGAGCGAATCCGTGATTAGTGATTCATGTAATGTCTGCAAAAATGCTTCTGTCATTGATGATTTACAGTCAGTAACAATAAAAGTAATCAGCATAGTTGCCTAAAGCGTGTTGGTAATCTCAAACCTAAGCCATGTCTCGATAGCCAATTTGCATATCCCAAAATTCGAATCTGGAACCTTTGCATTGACATGCGGGTGCATACATCCTTGACCATTGTGAAGTTAAGTTAATTTTCTGAAGTTCTGTGAACTGAATAGTATCAGCCTCTAACATCCTTATTGCCGTGCAAAGGGCAATGACCAAGTGTGGTCTGCACATCTTCATTGTGCGCGGCAGCGGCCGCGATGCGCTAATTTTTTTTTCACATCGTCCCACGGCTGTACAAAGGTCTAAATAATATTTTAAAAATATATTTTTACTTTGGATTAAGTTTCGTTAAAAAAAAATAGTTATTTGTTATACAAGAGTGCAAAGTTGCTTTTTAACCGGGGCTCCAGTTGAGGACCGAGCCAGCGAAGGATTCTAAAATTGAATCACGAGCGCAGCGAGGGATTCAAAATAAGAATCCTGAGCGTTAGCGAGGGACTCAAAGGAGCACAAGGTTAAAAATTGTTTGCACTCGAGTGCAACAGATTATTTTTCATCCCCCCTCAGCGAGGAAATTACTAAATGGAAACACAAAACAATCACAATATTAAATGAAAAGAAAATATCACGCGCAAAGCAATTTAAAAAATAATTAAGTCTTGTACACCAAGAAGGTTTCGATCCGAGTTCGAATTTAAATAAAAAAAAAGTTGTTTAAAAAAAAACTATCATGGTTTGTGAATTCAAAACGGTTTATTCCTATTTCGGCACCTTCCCATTTCGGCACTCTTGAGGTCATTGAAAAATATGTAGCATTGAGTAACAGTGTTACTTATCGGTATTTTTTTATCAATGTGTAACAATGAAATATGTGTACAAACAGCATTCGTTTTTTGTCGGTGACCGTACTTCCGTTTATCGACGTCATAATTTCATGGGTGCCGAAATGGGAAGGTGCCGAAATGGAAATAAACCTTCAAAACATCATCACACTTAGTGCACACGTTGTTCTAAATTCAAATTTACTTTAACCTCTAGAGCGCAAAAACGACTTTTACACCCAGTTATCGAAAATGCCTTAAGTCCTGCACGGGCTGTCACAGCGACCCCGATATTTTCCACTCTTGAGATTAAAATCGACTTTTACCCCCAGATATCGAGGATTAAAAACATACTTTCCGAGCTAGTGGGATGAAAATACTATTAGACAATTTAGACTACAACAACTTAGTAATGTTGTTCCGCTTACATACATTTTTGTAGTATTTTATTTTATCGTAATTAATTTTTTAAAGTATTTCCTCAATCTAAAACAGTTTAAATGGGTTATAGTGAGCCCATAGAACACCCCCAAATAAACATAATCATTAAATTCACCTGAATTTAGCGGTACCTCCGCAGATCCATAGTCTTACCCAACTTTATTACTTGTCAGTATACGGGCTGATTTTTCCACCGACAGATAACATTATTCGAAAAATAATTTTGAAATATTGACAGTTATTTCACAAGTGACTGTCAAACGTCAATTTTATTCTTCGAATAAAAGTTATCTGGCGATGGAAAAATCAGCCCTTAATGAAACATGTAATATCTTCCTTCCTCCTGCTTAAGATATGCAGTAAAACACTGCATAATACTAGGCTTGCAATACCATCGAAGAGATCTTTTGGTTGTTTGCAAATACAGATCAATGTATGTGTTCACATCGCCGTAGTTAAAAAGAAATACAATGATGTGTTGTGTTGCAGCGTAACAGAGAGAGAAGTAACGACGGTTTGGTATGGGTGAAATTAGTGGCAGATAACATACTATTAAAGAGAGTACCTTTTAGAGCGTTTTACTACCTGCACAGTAAAATATAAATATTTCGTTTTTTTTTATAATAATCTCATTTTGTCTGCTACCTGCTGGTAACTGCTAACTGCTGTAGTTGCTTCCTTCCTTTCTGCTAATGTAAAGCAGTACCAATACTAGGACCACAGAACAGCCGAAGAGATTTTATCGATGTCTACATATTATTATGACTGATAAATGTGCTCACTATAGCACTGGTAAGAGAGTAATAGAAAGATGTGATAATACATGCGTTAGAGTGAGAAAGGCACAGTGCAGATCACTCAGCTTAAAATGGGCAGTAAGCATTTTAATGAAGACTTCACACTACCCAATGAAGAAAAAATTTGAAAAAGTAGCCGCAAATACATGAATTAAAGATTTTGTTTGTAGTTTCTTAATCGAATAATGTAGTCAATCATGTAGTTGTCGACTTAAAATGTTATCGTTGTTTAGTTCATAATGGTACAATTAGTTTTGACATTTTAGTATGAACATATTCTCAGCCCAACAAATTTCAGTCAGTTTAGTAAATGGTTGTTTTAGGGAAAATCCGTATAAATAAGTTTAAGTATTTAAATAACTACTTAAACAGAGTTAAGTCGCGGTTTCAATTTTAATAGACTAAAATCCAAAATGGAATCTATTATTCGTGTTAAAATAATTGATGTTTTGTATGTATTCTTATTTTAAGTAAAACAATATGCCTTTTTTAGACGCGCCTAGTAATACACACATCAAAAGTGTCTAGGGATCAACATATATTTTTGCAATAACTTTTCTCCTGATTGATATTAATTAAAATTTTCTTTAAGGATTCATCAAATAAAGTGTTTTCGTTTGTCACAGTAACGATAAACCAAGCCACCTTTGCATTAATAAAGAAATTTGCCATTTTCCTAATAAAGGGATTTTTGACATTTGAACCACTAACATTAAAGTTCGAAAAAAAGACTGAAATAACAGTTTTCTTTAAAATTTTATTGGGTAACTTAAACAATTAATAATCCGTGTTTCTACCGCGAACACTAACAACACAAGAACATCGGTTTGGCATACTCAAAATGAGTTCATCCAAATCACGCTGTGGAATGGCCGCCCATGTTCGTTGCAACAACAAAAAAAGGTCTTCTTGCGACTGGATACCCTCCATATTCGGCAGAGCTCTTCTCTGTAGCATATCCCATGCATGCTCAATCGGGTTCAAGTCTGGCGACTGAGCAGGCCAGGGCAGGACATTGATGTTAGCTGCGGCGAGAGTCTGTCTTACAACTCTTGCGGTGTGCGGTCGTGCATTATCATGCATTAACTGAAATAAGGGACCGATTTGCACTTGTAGAGGAACGATGACGTCTGATACAATCGTCTCAGCATAAATTTGAGCGTTGAGGTTGCCTCTGATCCAAATCAACTCAGTTCTTCCGCCGATCCAAATACCCGCCCATACCATGATGGTTCCACCACTATAAGGATGGACTTCCTGGCAGGATTTTAATCGCTGTTGGCGTCCAGGGGTTCTCCATTTTCGTATACGTCTTGTATCCGGTCTCATACCAAAACGAGACTCATCAGAAAAGCACACGAAACGCCATTGTTCTTCTGCCCAATTTCTGTGTTCAAGAGCCCATTGATATCGAATCCTACGATTGTGCATTGCTATAGGTGGTACCCGTAGCGGTCTTCGGGAATGAAGGTTCACTTCATGCAAGCGGTTTCTGACTGTTTGGTCGCTAATTAAGTTCCCTGAAGAGTGATGAAGCCGCACGGCTAACATCATGGCGGTTATTGTTGGAGCTCTTCGAGTTAAGATTTGAATGTATCGGTCTTGTCTCCGTGTGGTGCAGCGATACCGTCCTCCATGGCGCTCAGCCACGGTACCAGTGCTTCGGTAACGTGTCCAAAGTCGACTGATAACACTCTGACTTGTATTCAGAGCTAAAGCCACAGTACGTTGCCGGGAACCAGCTTCTATCATTCCCACGGCTCTGAGCATTTCTTCCCTGCTTAAATGACGTCGCCGCTCCATAATAACGTTGGTTTTAATCAGTAGTAGGGAAACAGTAGCACTAATAATGTCTTCAATGCGTTGTATGTTTTTATAGGGAAAATATTGACAGCTGATTTTCATCTTTTACTCGAATTTGATTCACAGTTCCTGATTCAAATTATGAAATGCACCAAAAAGGATCCATATAAATTTATAAAATCATAAATTTATTACAAAGCCACATCTCAATCTCAAGAAATCCGCATAAAAATGCTTGATCCCTAGACACTTTTGATGTGTGTATGTTGCAATTTTGCTAAAAACGTATTATGTACTGGGACCCTAATATAGGACGCTGGGGTGAGGGATGAGGGTTGCTTTGGCGCCAATTTTAAATATTTCAAAAGTTTGAACTTACACGTTTATAGTTCTAAACTACTTACTGTCTTTAAATTTAATGGTATTAATTTACTAACATAGATTTTTATACCAGAATCTAATACTCCTCAAATTTAATGTTTCTGAGACTTATACCATTAGTTATAACTGATATTATTTTGAGTCTAGTCTGGTTTACTGTAGTCTCGTATTAGTTAGAATACTTTATAGAATTAGGATAAGCCATTGAAGTATAAAACATAAAGTTTTATGTGCCATTGCTAGAAATTATATCGGCATTATTATCCTAAGAAAATTAATTTATTGAAATCGGTGTCCAGTTGCTTGTAACGTACTTCATTGCATACAAATATGAGACCTCTATGGATGTTATGTTGTCCTAGTACAATACTTTAAATTTGGCTTAATTTATTTATTTCACATAATCGATTTGAGTTTTATTTAAATTTAAATATTACAAAATAAATAGATAAATACATAAAAAATACGAAATTAAATTTAAATAGTACCAGGAAAGCATAACATATCAGAAGTTCGTTTTAATAACGAGAGAATATTTTATCTATACTCGAATACTTGTAGTACAGTTGTTTCACAGTTTCATTCATTCCCACCTATGAATGAACCACTATAGCAATGTACACCAGAATAGTTGTGGGTAAATATCAAATGCATAAACGCATCTAAATTTTACGGTATTATACTAGGGTCTCATATATAATTTAGAGTAATTATTCATTCAAAAACTACTATTGAGATAATGAATGTCTGTGCATTTACGGTAACAATTTACAGCTCAATTTGATAAATTTCATTTTGTTTGCATTTGGCAATATAAGTATTTGCTCTTTGAATAAAAAATAATGTTTTAGTAATATTTTATTTGTTAGTGTTCGTTAGTAGTTTGATATGCATATGTGTCTTCGTGTGCAGTTGTCCCCACTCAAGGTCCATCTACTAGGAGAACATAAATGTATTGGAAATGGTTTTCTAATAGTTGTCTTATGTGCTAGTCATGTTTATTGCCAATTGTACCTTTATCTAAAAAATATCAAAATAAAACATTGTTCTGTAAATCCCCACTGTAGGTCAATGGCTTCTCTCTCACTGATGATATTAAATTATTATATTTCTAACCTAGCCTTAATATAAACGATTTTTTTTAATAATTTTTTTTTTAATAAAAAAATGGTCATAATCATAAATTAATTTAATTAATACACTCTTCAAATGTTTATTGAGACTAAAACTAACTTTCTTGAAGTACAATAATGTTTATTATAGCTATTTATTGCAAACTCTAAAAAATAATACAGAATTCCACGTCTAACCAAAATTTCTCGTCTATAACAATAATTACCCTGGGCCGTCATCATATCTCTCTACATGAATGAAAGTAAATTAGATCCGTCTATAAAATCCCATTGCGTAGCAATTTGTGTTTTGTTAACATTGTCTTAAAGTTCTATGTCAGAAGTCTAGACATTACCTGTTGCTTTAAATATAAGTATACATTATACACAGTAAAGTTCTATTAATTCGACCTCTTAACAAGTTCTGTGTCCTTAGTATAAGCGAATACCGTTTATCGATTCTGAGCTAGCTCTCCCACGTGAGATACTTTGTTAGATAGACTTGTTGGCTAAAATATGTATAAGTACAGGTATGGTAGACAGTACCTACAGATCCCTTTATCCGAACTCCTAACAAGTCCTGAGCTCTTAGTACAGGCGAATGCTTTTATCGATTCTGAGCTAGCTCTCCCATGTGAGATATTTTCTTATACTTATAAATTGGATTTCGCCCTCATTTCAATCCCCTACATCATTATGCATTCCTAGTAGTCTCATTCCTACCAATAGGCATTTTTATCCTTACACAGAATGCTTTATCCGAATGAGCTGTTTTGTTAGATAGATGTGATTAATATTTCGAATAATGGGTTTTGTTTCGCGAGTATGTTGCATAGTTATTTTTTGTTAAACTTTTAATGTAGACTTTTCTGTTATTCATATTTTTAACAATTTGCCACATATATTTAAATTTTAGATATGTATGTACATTGTTGTACATACAAGTATTTAGTGTTTGTAATGTATAGTGACTATATCGTTAGGGCGTCTTATACAGGGTGTCCGGGCATCGATGTCGGATACTTTATGGGAGTAAAATATGGTATTTTTTATCGACAAATCACGATTCCAATTTTCTCTAGCTACCTCCATTACAAAATGGCTGCCATTTTGTATGCATTTTGTTCACATCGACTCCTAGGTGTTTGTGGTTGGTAAGAAAGTTTCGTCCATACGTCAGATCCTCAAACTTATTTAAACCTCTTACTGCTTACTATTGTCCTGGTAATAATTATCAATGGCATAGCTCTAAAACTCCAATAATTTGAGCCCTCTTAGGTTTACAAACATACATACACTAGGTTTTTTTTTTATTTCAAACTATTAATGGTAACAAGTATTTGATTCCTTTGGTCACGGCATCACGCTTCACGCATGAATGGCTGTTTGACCGGTTTCGCTAAACCAGGTCCTTTTTTGTTCTTAAATAAGAACATTTTAGAAAATCCTCGGGAAAATCCTCGGGAAAATCGGATCCCTACGAAGCCAGGGCGGGCGGGAGTGTTTAATAAAATATCCAAATGTTTAATATAATTACTATTTCCTTGATAAAATATAGTTAATTAGCTAGATTACATTTTTATTGGACAAAATGATGATTTCATTAATTTCTCATCTGTACCAAGACAACATACACATTGAGGAAAGGTTAAAAGTCTTAGTTGTGTGAGTGAGGCTGTCTGAGTGAGAGATGGAACTGGTTGGTCAATGTTATAGACAGTGATAGAAGGTAATTCCAGGATTTAAAGGAAGACGCCATATTGTGAGTTTAAGGCTATGACTTAGGTGCTCTAAATAAGCAAATTAGTGAAATGTCTGTTTTTAATTGTTATTTACTTGGAGTGACATTAGATTTTTTAACGATGCCAACTGAATTAAAGGTAAATGTTAAGTCAGAATGACTTAGGGCATGAGCACGGTAGATTAATTTAAGTGTCTGTAATTTAAACGTCTGAAATTTTCCTATCATTATTAAGAGGAAAGAAGCCGAAAGCAAAAATTGAGTTATCATTACTGGTAACGCGATGCATTCCAGACTCAATTTACTGTTGCGCCCAGTAACATAGTATCTCTTGGCTCTTACACATATACACATGTTTATATGTATGTAAGAACCCCTATCTATACCAGTATCAAATACACAATTTGGGCGGAAAAGGTTTGGAGGGTTTGAACACATAACTGCGATGTGACATAGAGTTGTAAAACTTACCTACGACCTCGTTAAATGCATCGCAAAAACTGGCGAATCTATGAAACGCATCGGTGAATCCAAAATACTGTTAACTAGGCCGCACCGAAGAAACAAAATGTTTAGGCAACAAAAGTTTCCAAGTAACAATTGGCCTGTGACATAGAGTTGTAAAACTTACCTATGACCTCGTAAAATGCATCGCAAAAACTGGCGAATCTATGAAACGCATCGGTGAATCAAAAATACTATTAACTAGGCCGCACCGAAGAAACAAAATGTTTAGGCAACAAAAGTTTCCAAGTAACAATTGGCCTCTTACATTGTTACACACACGTACAGTCATGTTTCAAAACATATAATATTGGTTAGAAAGTCTCAACACGAAAAGCGTTTTTGTTGAATTATTAATAAAAAATATTTTGTTGTGTATACACAATTGCATTAACTAGGTTCTGTTTTTAAATAATTTGTCATTTAATTTTATTAAACAAAATATACTACATACATTTACACTAATTCCGCCAATCTAAAACCAAACCCTTACAATGTATTCAAATATGGCGGTAGTTTGATGAGGGAGATAGTTACCTGAGTTCGAATAGGACATCTAATGTGATTAAAAATGGCTGCGATTCGATGAGAGAGATAGCGATCAGTGAAAGCGCAGGCAGAACGGGACAGGACATTAATATGTACTCTAATAGATTGATACGCACACATTCATAATTTATATGTAGTTGTAATAAGTACTTTTTAAATAGTTGCGCTAGTTTGGCAATGTACAAGTACCAGGGAATTATATTTTGAAGAAGATGTTTCAATAACGATTTTTATAGTTATTGCAGCGTTTATTTTGTTTACAAGTTGTAGTTTACGCCACTTTTAGTCCTGTGGGAAAATATAAATTATTCAGGGCCTAAGATAAATATTTATCTATGTCAAACTTTATTTTAATCGAATTTGCATAATTTATTTTATTACACTATTATACTTCGATGAACCAACTGAATCACAAAATAGTATAGGCTAGGATTTCAAATAGTACATTAGTTTCTAGTCATGGTGCGAAATAATTTGCAAATTGTTTATTCATGACATACAAAACTATCAATTGATACAACTATCAATTGTACCTATCCGATTGGCCAAAACTATGCGATTGAAATAGATTCATGTATCAGGACAACATGTTTGTGAAGGAGTATGATTTCTACAGGTGTCTTTACTTTAGTTCATATACGATTTCAGCCGTAACTCAACCTGTTAAGATCTAAATCACCATGTTTTCGACGAAATATACAAATGTATAAATATTTCATGTACCAATCGGTATGTACAAATCAATAATTCATGTACGTAGTACTAGGATATCATAAGTTTGTAGGAGAATGCCGTTTCATAACTTTCTAGACTAAAATTCTTTCAATTTAACGTCACTAGAAAAGTCAGAATTGAGATAATGACTTTTGAAAATTGAATTAAAAGTATAGTTTATATTAGAAAACTGACGTGAGTGAGGTACTTTGCTTTGGTTTTTTTCTTATTATTATTAAAAAAAATATTTTTATAAAAATATTCTGTCTTACAAATACTTGTAACAACCTGGTTGTGTTGTTTATTCAACAGCAAAATGACATGGGATCACAATAATCATCAGCCGATGACCAATGCGGCTACTATCTCCTCTTAATCTGCTTTATTTTTCAAAAAAAGGTCTTAAGGTATATACATATTTACTTTAACTTATTACAGTGCCCTCTGTGTGAGCACTGAAAAGTTAGTGCTTCGTATTTACCTAAGTTCCCGGTAGATGTAGTAAATTTGAAAAACATTTTGACATTGAATTTAGGTATGGTTTAAAATTACGAAACATTTGATGTTATATTTTTAAATTAAATTAATAAACGAGATAATAACATAAACTCCTAAAAGTATATTTTGAAGTCCATATTGTCGTGTCATTGTAAAACTTTGTACGTCTACAAAGTTCGGGAGATAGTGTTTTCAATATTTTGGTATTTTGGGACTAATACGATGTGCAACTATGAAGAGAATAGTGAAACTTTACACAGAAAATGCGTTTAAAAACCCCCCATTTTGACACATACATGTTTCTAGCGTTTTTTTACAACATTTTTAAAATGTTTACAGTCTATGTCCTTCAGATCAGTTACAAGGATGAAAAAGATACATTTGAATAAAATTCAATAAAGTTTCACGTTAATTTTATACCGAACCTTTATTTACTCAAAGTAACATAGTAATAAATACAATCAATATAGTTTAACAGTAAGGTATCACTAAAACATCATTGAAATTTCATTATTATACATAACTCGCGAAATACTGGACCGTTTTTTAAAATTCTTGCTTTGACACAAAGCTACTTCATTCCTGAATAATATTATGGCTATGTTTCATCCCTTCATCCCCCAGGATAACCACCAACGCAGACAAAACGCGGGATATACCTAGATTAAAGTTCACAGATAAAGTTTTAACTCCCATCTTAAATTAAAACAACAAGTTTTGAGAAATATACCAGTGGATACTATTTATTTTAGTTACAAAATAGTCGCTAACAGTATGTCAAGTCCAAAATAATAGATTGCTTTCTTAAATATCCATAATTTACATCAAACTGAAGGATCATCTCATGAGATTTGTATATTTTATTATTATTGCTATCCTTCTTTTATATAAGTTGTCTCCCTCCAGGTGCACGCTTGCGCTCATTGAATATTGCAATAGTATTGATTTCCCATCTGTCGAGGTACTAGGATATCATCAGATATAAGGAGATCTTAGAGTTTTATGAACCTAGTCTAAGGTGTATGTGTAGGTACTATATTTTCTCTCACACTACAGGCGGGAGCTGTGTGCGTGTAAATTTTCATGTTATGAATTGAGTCTCGGATAGTCTCGGTAACAGACTGACTATTTAATATAATATCATTGTACAGTATAAAAATAAAACTTTATTGCAACAAATTGAATGTTTAGTTAATTGCTGAATTCTAAAATATTTGGGTTTGTAATCATGAGGTTTGCAGTAGACCGATAAAATAGGGGAGACTAGACTGACCCCGCATAATATTATCGGGAACACATGTTGTCCTTTAACTTTGTTAAATTAGTCGTTTTCGGGGCATTCTTGTTAATAATATACATATTACTCGTACTTGTTTTAAATCAGAAAACACACATTAACGCATATTTATTTTAGGTTTATTTATTCGTATTACAAAACAAAGGGTGTTTATAAATTCAAATCAACATATAATTAATCCAAGAAATTAAGTTAAATTAACATGACTAAAAACTTAATTTAAATGTGTTTATTATTTAACTCGGAAGCTACTGGATCGATTTTAAAAATTCTTGCTTTGCTAGAACGCTATATTATTTTTAATTGATATTCAGTCAACGTATTTTCATTGCTTCTGTGAATTAAGAATTAAGTCCTTTGAGCTCCATTAATGAATTTGTTTTACTTAGTCTACGTCTACGTACTACGTCTTTTAATAAGGAGTTACAATTGTTTGCGTAATTTAATTATTTAACATTTTGATATTTTACCTGTCTATACCAAAACTTACACCCACTCTGTGTGTAATGGAATGATGTTATCAACATTAAACCAAAGCATAAATTAAAGTTTGAACAAAGATCAATAACTAAAAAATTCCATTAAAATTGTTTTCTATTTATCTCTGAAACTACTGGACCGATTTTAAAAAATCTTGCTTTGCTAGAAAGCTATATTATTGTTGATTGATATTCAGTCAATTTGTTAATAAGACTTCCCTCGGCATGGCCACCAACGCAGGCGAAACACGCGGCGTAGCTATAATTTTATTGATGTTTTATAGTAAGCGACATACATATATTTAATTAATTTATAAACGTTGCGGGGTTCCACTTTTATAAATGTTATATAGCGTGTGAATGAGTGAGTGTGTACGTAGTATAAATGAGTGTTCTGATACCTTACATTAGACATATGAGCTTAATTAAATAAAATTGTTTATAAGTATTAAAATTCTTATAATTTGCTCCATGCGTAGTCCAGTCCAACCGTAGTCCTAAGGTAAACTCTACTTATAAGGGTATTGAGATAACCCTCGTAGTAGCGAGTGATCTTCCCCAAGGTTCATTGTACTTACCACCTAACCTGATTTCATTGTAATGGGGTCAGTGGGATCGTTCCCCTTATGAGTATATTTATCATTCTTTGTTTATTTATCCTGTATGATCCTACCTGTTACCACTAGCTTAAAATTCTATAATAATTCTAGTCAAAGCCGATTTCAAATATAAATAAATCAAAATAAAATGTACTTTTTACCAATGAGATTCTTTCTAAATAAAAAAATTGTATATTATCACCCCAATATTAAGTAATAAGAAAAATAGTTTTTTTAATTTTTAAAGCATTTTAATTTAAGAAATAAAATAGAAAAATATAATTTCAAATCAGATAAAAAATACAGTTGGTTTGATATTTTTCTCTCATGCAGTCACATCATAGATTTTCATAATGCCCGTATCCTTGTAAACCCATCGAAGGAATGAGCTATAGGCCCGGGTATTTGTATGTTTACGTCACCTTGCTCGTCCTTCAATATTAGAAAGGCTATACTCATAACTCTAATGACGCATGCGTGGCTATACTCACGCATGCGTCATTAAGAAACGTCTCAGTTATTGATTGGTTTTCAATTTAAAGTACCAGGAACACATATCTCACCTGTAGTATTTACTACGTACGATCGTAAGTCTCGTGAACTCTCGTAAGTATGAATGAACGGGTTCACTCACAGAGGCTAGGTAAGGTTGAACCTTTGTGTACCAGGCGACTATAAATGTTGTAGAGGTTTAAGTGAATCTTTAGGGGTGGGTTGTTATAACGGAATTTCGTTCTTAAGCTTCGTAATTCTTATACCGATTGCTTAGTATTTGGTCACAACTTTGTGATTGGAGTTTCGAGCTGAGTACATGTCTATTTTACATGATTGTAGAGTGTAAGTTTTGGAAAGTTTAAATAAACTTTAATAGCTAGTTGAGGTTTCTTAATTCCTTTCAATAAATATTTATTAAACATAATAAAGATTGTACTAACCATTTTTGTATTAAGATTTATATTTGATACAATAGTTAGGATCATTTATTTATGTCGTTTTTTACAAGTCTACATTCAAAATTCTTAGCTGAGGTGAGAAATTTGAATGAATGTATTTTCTTTCTTATATGGTGTTGACTATTCACACAATAAGAAACTATTAGTTCAAGCTTCGCCCGGCGGCTTCACCCTTTTAACTTACTTATATTTTTATATATTTTTTACTGATCCTGGCAAAGTGTATGCAATCTTTCGTAACGATTAGTTGTTGCTATTCACCAACAGGTTAAACAATGAAAGTGAATCAAATATGTACTTAAACTCACTTTAATAATATGATATTAGTTGGAAATATTTATATCAATAAATCCTACTAATATTATAAAGGCGAAAGTTTGTATGTATGGATGTTTGTTACTCTTTCACGCAAAAACTACTGAATGGATTTTAATGAAACTTTACAATAATCTTGCTTATACATCAGAATAACACATAGGATACTTTTTATCCCAAAATTCCCACGGGAACGGGAACTACGCGGGTGAAGCCGCGGGGCGCTGCTAGTAATAAATAAATGCAGTTCATGCTGCAGTTAACATTCTTCCGGGTCCGTAGTTTTACTCGTTCTGATTACAACCTCTTGAGAAATTCGGGATATAAGTCTCTTTGCAAATGTGTGTTTGCAAATGTAAACATGCACCAAACTATATTATGTACCGATTTTTGAATATTCCTTTCTAATCGGTTCAGAGTGGTGTGAGGATTAACTGAAGACTAACCGACGTACACAAATACATATTTAAATTAAAAGCTTTATTGCTCACAAAGTGTACATAATGATCGTCATACACTTCTTTATTGAAAACATTGTGTTAATTTTCCTACAGACTAGTAACACAGTACAGACGGCGTGGTCATCCAAGGAGGTATTCGTAGTCAGGGACCTCATTGCCCATTACGAGTCGATATGGAACCCCACTGACGCGGAGAAACGTCGCGAAGCAGCCATACGTAGGATACTAATGAGAGTGATGGGCAACTCAGCGCCCACGGCTCCCAAAGCGGCCGGCGACCTACGGGCCTGGATATACGTCAATGACAGATCAACGTGCTACCAAGTTGCGGTAAGTGCTTATTTACTGTACTTGCAATGTGATTTACTTGATAGCTAAGGCGATATTACCATATTGATTGCAATATCAATGCGAATTTTATTAATACACTTCATCAAGTCGTGTATTGTATAATTAATGCAACAATAACAGGGTCTAATAAAATTGTGAGGGTACAGTTTCTGATTTCGCAATTAGGCCTCCCTAGTTTGAGCCCTCTGCACGTGCCACGATATTTGTCAAACCATCTGTTATTGACTTGTAAGGGCTCCACTCAATAGGGTGTTGCAAAAAATGATAAATAATCAAGGCCTTACCTGCTAGTAATAATACAAAGTAATACTACCCCTTGTGCCATCAAAGGCCCAATTCCCCAGTTCCGGTTATTGTAAAACGTTTCTAATTTCAACGTAGTTAGATATCAAAATGTTTGTCCACAGTTGTCCCCAAGTAAAACATGCGCCGATGTCTGCATAGAGCTCTGCGACAAAGCAAAAATAGAATCTCACTTGTTAATGGTCGAGGAGGTAATATGCAACGAGTCCATGCGGCGGATAGTGCACATTGACGAGGTCGTCCTGGACGTGGTGCTCAGGTGGGGCTACTGGGACGAGGACGACAGGAAACACAACTATTTACTGGTCAAAGAGAACGTCATACTACATGAGATTGAATCGTTAAGGAATAACAACTCGTTAGTATGCGGCGAACTGAAGATAGCCACCGAGTCGATGAAGGCGTTCAAACTTCACATGTTCGAGTTTCAAAATAATTGTTTGTGTTACTTCAAAGATAAACAGGTTAGTTTTTATTAATAACTTACTACTTACTAACTGTTTTGTCTGTTGTACAATATAAGTTATTTATTACGCTATTTATAGTGGTTTAATTATTATTAGCAGATTAATGGAAATTTAGTTTCAGTTAAATACTTAGTTTATCCTGGTTATTATTGATTAAAAAGAAGGGTGTAGTTGAATAACTGATTAATATGTATAATAGGAGGCTTATATGCCTTAAACGTAAGAAATCTCATCTCGTGATTCACGGTCGAAACTAGCATTGTTTCCAATATTTGTTCACTGGTAGTTATGGTGTGTGTGATTGTGTATGTCATTTGACTGTAGTATATAACCTATCCTCATAGGTAGTCCGTTGAACTTAATGTTCATACTCGTATTTATAGCTGTTATTATTTCTAGGGTTCACATAAAATAGAAGAATGGAATATCAAAGATATCCTGTGGTACATCGGCCATGAACCCAGAAGGAACCCACAGTCGAGGTGGGCGATCACGTTTATCCCCAGGAATAAACAAAAACGGTAAGTACTTATTTACATCCGGCGTTTAGAAGCAAATTACAATTAAATAAGGTTTAATTTTGAGTGCTAGGTTTTATTTTATTCGATTTTAATCGCAAATATATTCACGAGTGGAAATCTAAATATTTTTTAAGGATATGTGTATGAGGATAGATCTCCTAACTTATATGTCATACTTTTGGAAATATGGAAAACATGGTTTAGATAAATATTTGACTTTATTTTAATATAAAATGAAATAACTGCACGAAACCGAAAGTTATTCGGTTATGTTTAATTACAAGTCTTCTTTCTAATTTGGCGATAAGTTAACAATTATTGTTTATTTTCTTAATTTTGACTTATGGTTTCATGCTGCTAGTGGTTTCGGATGAGGCAAAAGGTATGTTAATTGGACCTGTTCGTAGGTTAGAGCGCACTCTTTGGACCATCGTACTATATGGGATAGTTAACTTCTGTCAAAGTAGAGTGTAGTGTGCGCAGTAGTTTGTGTTAGTCTTAGATCGCGATTGTAGTGTTGACAACGAAGTTCATTTACGTATGGAAATATGATTGGAAAAGTTTCGTTGTTACTAAATAATATTATACTTTAATTCGATCATGTCACGGTTTCTTCGCATTAATTTGACTTACGGCCGTTCCCATTATTCGATCCATATATGATTTTGCTTATCGACGGTTACAAACTATTCAGAGTTTTGTAACCGTCGTTAAGCAAAATCATGGATAGATCAAATATTGGGAACTGCCGTAAGAGTTTAAAGAAGTTAGATGTAAATTGTACCTAGCAATCACGTATGTAGAACAAAAAAATGACCATATATTATGCTGTTTGTATTGTTCCAGGACAAAAGATAAGCCTTGGTTCGGGTGTACGATAGCAGGCGCGGTGACGGAAGACCGGCTCAAGTGGATGGCAGCCATGATGTTCGCCGAGCACGCGGACATATTGCCCACCGCCAGGCTCGTAATCACGTAGCGCTAACCACGCACAGCGACGCACTACGCGCGACTTACTGATAACGCTTGTACGCGCCCTACACATTAGTACATAACGCGACTGTTTGTTTTACACACCCCTACACACTATCAGTCATTAGTTTAGATGTATGTATTTGTGATTTAAATATGTTTCCCTCTCTGACAGCTAGATTCATGAGCTTTGGAAACAAAATGGTTTGTTGCCCGGGTTGTATGACTTGTTGTGTACAATGACCGGTCCCGTAATGTACCACTAACTCGTGCATGGAATAACGATGACGTAATCACTAAACTGCCATGCCATTAGACTACAATATAACATATTTTGATCTGAATTCTTTCTGTGAAAGAAAATTGCCATGTCTATACTGTTTTAGGTCTTTTGTACACCACTACGTTTAATTTATCAGGGGAATTTATTATACTTATATAAATGTTTTGAAATTTGAATTGCAAGATTAGCAATTATTACTACGGCGTAGTAGTGTAACGCTACGCCATTCAACTGTTTCTTAAGTTGTCTCATACTGACGTAAAAATATTCCTGCCAACTTCGTACTTCCTACTCGATTGTTAACAGGCTTGCGAAATAAATTAGTCAACAATAGTCGTAGAACACAGAAATTACATTTATATTATTAATTAAAACTAATTAACTAAAATAACTATCGAAATTGCATTTTTGAATATTGTATAGATATCAATATTACTGCACATTAAAATGCAGGATAGTACCTGCGCGTGACGTGGTACTCGTAAGGTACAAACAACAAGATACAAACCACCCTCACCGGGAGACACCCTGAGGGAGACGACACCCCGGTTAGGGTGTCAAAATGTTCCCGCCCATCTCAAACAGAATCAACTGTACAGTTTCTATCTCCCTCGAACGCGGGTTAAAAGCACATATTTCTATTTCGTTTTAACTTGAGTATCGTGTTTACATTCACCAGTACGTATATTTTATACAATTGTAAGATCTCCTCGTCTGTTCTGTAGTCCTAGTAGTCGCACTGCGTTACTTCGCAGTAACCAGTGAGGAAGCATCATAAAACCGAATAATCATAAGACGAAGAGATGGCCGCTACGAAATAAACATTTTTAGGGTTTATGAAATGAATAATACAAGATATTATTTAATATTTCAGTGGTACTTTTTTAAATAATATAGGTATACGAAACTGATTTGATTATGTACCATCCCTGTAGCAGATGAATCAGACTACCTTAGTAACGAGGTCAAAAGCTTCTCTCCTACTAAATTTGTTTTCTTAGAAATTCGACTTAGGGATCGATCCCAGAGTCTATATTAACTATATTTGTACTTCTTCTTTAGTAATTTAAATGTAGTGGTGTATAAAAACATATAAGTATTACTCACAATATACGTATAGAGACATACTAATTTTTAACAAACATATGTATTAAGTAACATTGTATGTGTTTATTATTTTTTAAGTGAGATAACATTCTGTATTACAGTGCAATAACATTCCCTAATAACATTATATAACTCGCTATCCCATGTTCATTTGTTAAAAATGTTTACAAAATCAACTTATTCATAGACACTTTATTTTAAGATATCGGCTTCTTTCTAAAATAACGTTATATGTTACTCTTACTCAATTTATTAACAATATAAAAATGTGTTATTGTATCACATTAACAAAATCTGTTTACTGTGATTAGTACGTAATTTACGTAGGTATTACATATTCATATTTTTTATATTCAGTTATATGTACTTTTCATTTTACAAAAATATGTTTACATTAAAATCAATTAAAGGTATTCTTTAAGAATTTAAATTTAACTAAAGTTTTGACAATATTTAAATAATATTTGTACATAGAAATCATAATAAATAGATTCGTTTTTGGCAAAATTAGATTACTTTTAGCAAATTTTAGTTTGTATTGTGTATGTTTTTTAAAACGAAACTGCGAATAAATATTTTTTAAGTTGTAAGTATAGACATAGTACGTAGCTAGTACGTGTAGATATTTTTATAGTATATGTATTTTAATTAAGTATATATAAGTTGGCGACGACAATACGACAAAAAGGTAAATTAAATACCATAAGCTGAGCTTAAACCTAGATTGCTAGAATTGAATTTTAAAATAATTAATATTTCCTTTAATCTTTGGTAATAACAACTAACCTATTCGAAAATATTATTTTGTTAGGTTTTCGTTGTATTGTGTGTGCAGTATGTGAAATAATTAATCCTTAATATACACATATATAGATTTCTTCTATTTTTTTTTTTGCCGTGTTGTTGCCTCCACACTAATATAAATAATTTCTGTCGAGTATGTTGCCATAAAATGCAGCAAAATAATACTATGTGTTGCCATTTTCTTGTTCGATGTACTGCAATTCATTTGAATAATTATTTTTAAATTATGACTTATAATCAATTTATATTTTGTAAATGTATTTATTCATTGTATGTTATCTAATTGAAATTATTTATATTTCACGACACATTGTTATATATAGATTTTAGTTATGAGAATCTTTGGCACTATAATTACTAAAAATCCTTCTATTTTGTATCTTTAGCGAATAGGCCTATTTTCCTTGTTTCCTTTTATTCCACTGCTGCGTCTCCCCCAACCCTTTTCGTCTCTAGTTGCCCTCCCTGAGCTAGTCTTTCGTAATCGTGCTCATTTCGTAGTTTTATTATGGATTCAGTATTCTCTTATGAACTTTTTACACTAATGTAGAACCTTAGTAACATCTGTATGTAATATCGAAATAACTGCTAGATCTTGAGCTTTTATTTGCACGTTACTAAAACCTCATCAATAATCACGCAATTTTTACTTTTTATTTGTAGTAGGAGCTACTCTTTAAATGACTGACACCTCGGTTTGTTAAGACTTTGCCGGATAAACTATTTTTAAATTGAATAGAATATCGAATTTAAGTAAGTTACATGAATTTATTTAATTACACGTAGGCGATAAATTATTTATAAATACTACGAGTATAGCTGATTGTTCATTTGGAACATGGCTTAGGCGACTTTTAATTTCGATATATACTCAAGAATATGCGTAGAGGCTGGTATTAAACTATATTTTATATTAACAAATGTGAACTCATAACATTTATATATAACGGTGGTTCGATACTAATTTGACATCTCGTTGATCCATACATTGATATCTCCACCTCGATGATTGGCTTTGCCGATGATTCATAACCTCGAAAGTTCACTTACTGGATTTTTTATATTCATATTTTTTGCACTAGGATAAACTTGGAATTCTTCTAATAGATGACTTTGTTTCACAATGTTTTCACAAATACTGAAATAAAAATCTTTAAATATAATGAAATCTCGAGGTAGTGAACCATCGATGAATGGAATCTTCGATGTAGAGATATTGAAGTACTTTGAGTATCGTCACGTAGGTAACCTTTATAATGTGGATATATATTTAGTTAATATCTTAATTTGGTGCTATAATACTTTGGTACTCGGCCCTGTTACATAGTTCCTTAACGTATTTGGTATTATTGTAGGTATTAGGCAATACTTGCGAATTAGTACTAATTGAGCCCCTACATTTAGAGGTATTTTTAATAACAGACTTATGAATAAAATCTATTCATGTTTTAAATGATTTTTATAATAACAAGGCTCAAATTATAACAAAGGAATTTTCTGAAAATACTCTTAGTTTATATTGTAATATTGTACAATAGTTGACAGAAACATAAAACAATTTATAACAAAATCCGAACATTAAGTAAGGATTCGTATCTATCAAGTTATTTCCTTTAATATGTTATTGAATGTAAATATTTATTGATTTAATGAAGGGACCATATTAAATGTAGTACAAAATAATAATCAAATATCTTCCTCTTTATGATGTTAGACATAAAAATGTAGCATCTTCAGCCATAATTTTAAATGATTAATTAATAAATTCTTATTTTAATTGATAGATTATATTTAACTAAAAGCATTTTGTTTTTAAAAACTCATGGTACACATAACGTATCATTGAGTTTTTAAGTTGATATATTCTCGTAATTATTAATTTCAGTTACCATTTTCACAAAGGCATAATAAAACAAATGAATAGCGATCAAAGTGATTTTCTTCCGAGGCGCTATTGAGGCCCGAGCCGTTAGGCGAGGGTCTGAAGTTTTCACCACACGTTTTCAACACACTTGCGAAGAAAATAAAAATAAAATATCATTTTTCTCTAATAAATAAACAGTTTTTCTATTCGCGCGCATCAAACACAACAATGGTGATCGGCCATAGACTAAAAGAATATACTTATTAAAAAAAAACCAAATGAATGGAATCGACCATAGACCTACCAAAAGTAAGGCGACATAGTTCAAGTTTGTTTTTAAAATGTATGGACAGGATTTTTTTGGTATCGAAACTTTTTTAAAAACAACGCAACATAAAAATAAATATCTATAACTCACTTGTGAATAAAACGTGTCATTATTCAACTGTTTTTGAACAAATTAGAGCCCCTTTATGTGCAAGTGTGTTGAAAAGTATAAAATTAACGCGTTGTCATCTCGCAAGTTTAGCTTGAAATATATTGTTTCAATAGATTATTCGTAGGCACTAATCTACACAATACCATGTTTATATAATCTATTATAAATATAAATAATATATAATAAAAGTTAGCAATTATATTTAAATGATATACATATTTTGAAAATCATGTAACCAACAACTAAAAAATACAACAAATTAAATATATAATACTCGTGAATGTTATATTTTGACGGGTATAATAAATGTGATTATTTTTACCAAAGTTTTTGATTTAAATGTCAAAATTGATGAAGTATATTTTGTTTTAAAATTATTATTAAAAAGATTATATAAAAAGGCACATGGATAATATGATTTATATATTTTGAACTCTGTTTATTACATTCATGTTTATATTTTATAAATATATAATATTGTTAATTTTAAGTGAAATGAATAAACATTTTTGTATAAAAACTTTAAGTATTTGTTTCGAAAATATCCTAATAAAAATCCTCTAAGTTTAAGGATTAGACATATTTCACAACTGAGCCAATATAAACGCTGAGGCTCTAGAATGTTATTTTTTGAGAAAATCGGACTTATTTAGAATTAGTAATTCGTGAGAAATATAGTTAATCTAATTTAAAGTATCATATATTTTTTTTAATCTTTGGTCGCCTTGTTGACAACCAATTTATATCTAATTTGGTGTCGTTTAACGGCTCTGCGACAAGCTCGCTCTCTTGTCTACCCTCTCTTTGCCCTTGCCCGCTCAGTGAGGCCAATAATAAACCTATTTATAATAAAAAGTGTATATTTTGAATAGCGCAAGTCAATATGATTGAAATACCTGCATTGTAGTTTGCGGTAATACGACGATAATATCGAGCAAGGTATGGCGGGTGCGGAAGCCGGTACCACCCGGCGCCGGCTCCCGCCGGTCGTGACATCACGCCACTACCACAGGACAAACTAAATTACTTTTAACATTAATAATCCATATTACTCTAATTTACCATACTTTCTCTTTCTTTTAATAAACTCTGGAAATCGTCCCTGTAATGTGTAACCATCAGTTGTTTTTTAAATCCGTATCATGGCGGGTGACTTTGCGGTCTAGTTTTATGTACTAACGTAATTAATATCGTGACTTGGTTAATTGTTTTAGGGTTTTATTGTTGACGTTTTAAACATGGATGACAATGAACGGAATAAACCTAAACAACTAACTGAAGAAGAGATAAACAAGGTAGGTTTGTGTGAGTGTAGTGTATTAAAATTTGGTTGCACACATGGGTGTATGTGGTTCGTTTATGTGTGTGTGTTTGTATGTGTGTGATCACGAAATCGCGAATGTATCCAACGTGAACCGAATTGACTCCCTAACCCGAACTAGGGGTGTAAAGTTAATGAGTCTGCGGTGTCTTGGTCTGACAGCGTCGGATCATTTATAACGTTTTGGTGCGCCGTTAATGGATGTTACTTGTTTAAAAGGTAAACATTTACATTGTTTATAAAACATAACATGATTCTGTCACCTCATTGCTATACAACAACCGACTTGTATGTCAGTTTATCATACCCACACGTATTGGGATATCAAAAAGCAGAGATCTCTTGTTCGTGTTTACCGTCACCGCGGCTTGTGGAGTCCATAAACATATAACTCGTATGTGAGTACATTTTTGGTTGAACCTTGTAGGTACCATTAAATTAACATTTGCGTCGGTTGATAACAACTTCGATCAGCGACAGCAACAAAGAAATAGATACATATCATAAGTATTATCGAATTACGATTAATTATAAATCTGAAGCTACAGAAGTTGGTTTATTTAGAGAAATATTTACTAGGACTGGAGCCCGTCCGGTTGGGGCCCTTGGTATGGATCTACGCACATGTATGTTTGTCATTCATCTTTCATCAGAGATTTTTTTTTAAATTCTTGAAACCTAGATTCTCTTTATTGTCATCATCATCACTAACTTCATATTGTTCACTGTGTTATTCTTTGATATTATAATAATTTTCCTATGTAACGTGAGAGCTATGAAAGAATCCTTTGACTCTGTGATGGCGTTACGTCTGCAAATTAACACGTCCCGTTAATGACTTTCCATCGTGTAATAGGTTATGTAGTCAGAATTTAAAGTAATTTTGTGTATGTATGTACACTTACAGGTAGATTTTTGGCATTACAGCAGATTTCCGCAATCAAATCTCTCTTAATTTTACTTCTTTGTGCGTGATAATTTGAAGGCTCTAACCACCGTAACGACTGTCGATGATGTTATTACGAAAACCGGAAATAATGGCTTAATGTGCCCACAGTAGCAGTGGTCCATCACTATTATGACATGGTCAAAGGTTTAACTGAAGAGATCCCGAATAATCCAAGGCTAAAACTTGCTATAAGCGCTTATATAAAGTTTTTACTAGAAAAGGAGTTAGGTTAGTCAGATCACATAAGATGTTAACGTTAAAATATATTGGAGTTGGTACGTGCCGAGTGTGACATTTCATCGAGTTGGTGGTGATGCGTTACGATCGCGGCGCTTATGAGGCTCAAGGAAAGTGTCAAGAAGTGTTTCGAAGCACATAAAGTAGCTTAACAGAATGTATGTCGAAGTAGCAGGCACCTCGGCACCGCCTAGCGTTTATTGGTTATTTCATATTCACACGTTAGTACCCGTGTGATACTTTGCCTGTGTTAGCACTAGTTCCAGTCTGTTTGGAGTTTTCACTAAAACACAACCAAATTTTTCCAATCAAATACAGTTCAAAAGCCTAACGTTTGCCTATGTTTCTTATTCATTTATTTTAAGTTAAATTGCGATTAAGTGGGTTATCGACCATCTATGTGCAGGAATAACAACCAACCGTTCAAAGTAAAAAAGTTCAGTTTACATTCAAAATTACACCAACCAGACTTTCAAAATTAAAGTTGTGATTAGTTTGATAAATAGCATAATTATCAAAAAGTATACGTCTAAATCAGTTGGTTACGATGATTGTGTTATATATAGTTGCCATAGTTGTGTGTGGGGTGGTAATTATTCCGGGGAACGGTGTTTCTATATCGCGATACACAAACTCGTATAGGTACTTCTAATGTATGTTGTATATACAGAACACGATTGCTTGTTTCGTCGATAACTTTACACCTCGTATAGTTTTAGACTCTTAGTAACACAGAAAAACACCTATTCGATGGTGCTGTGTGCCTTTGATATAGTGTAGTAACTGTACTATTCATATATTACTGTCAAATTTTGTGTTAATCATGATAATTGCTTTGTTTTGATAAAGTAATCAATAAACTTTTGCTTTATCTTAAGCTTGTTATGTTGAGTGGTGGGACTCGATATTATAAGTTAGTGTAAAGTTAAGTAAAAGTAATGATGGATGGTACAAAACTGAGAGAAATTGAGAGAGCAGAGGCGAGAGAAAACTTTGAAAATCAATTGAAATATGCTTTTGTGAAATTTGATCATGCTGATGACGAAGAAGATAATTCTGAGGTAAAAAACTTACTTTTACTTGGTAAGTTTTTGATGTGATGCATCGTGTGGTATCTTAGTGTTTAATTCTTAATAATATATTAACGAAATGGTATCTAAGTCGCGTTATTATGTTTATATGAGAAATTTTTCACCAATTTGATGGAATTTTGTACGAAAATATAGCTTTGAAACATCACGTCACATAATTAATTTATAGTTCACTAGCTGTGCCCGTGACTTCGTTCGCGTTCTGGAAACAATGATCCTGTTAAGTGATACTTGGCCTTGAATTTTAAATGTAGGCATAAACGGGCCTTCGGGTATTTGTTGAGCCCCAAAAGAAGTCATTTGAAATGCACTGTTAAAAGCGCGAATATTATCTAACAATGATTAGAAAGTGTATATTGGAGGTGGATCTTCAAATAGGGATAAGTTCACTTTTCCACCAGAACAACAAAATCCAGCAGACTCATTTCTCCATTTCAAGGCAAGGTGTTTCTATAATTCTTATTCGTAATTTAAGTCCTAAACTGTGCAATGGTTAAAGGTCGATTAAAGGTCATAAATCAACAACGTAACATAATTGAAGCAGAAATTTTAACCGGTTGTGGTGTCGAAGAAACCGTCTTGATACCAAGAATACCACTTAACCCTAACAATTTTCCATTCCAATTCAAGCGCACCCAATTCCCAGTCGTGGCGTGTTTTGCTATGACGATAAATAAATCCCAGGGTCAGACACTAAAGGCCGCTGGTGTCGACCTAAGGTCTAATTGTTTTTAGCATGGCCAACTATATGTGGCCTGCTCACGGGTCAGTAATTTATGTAGGTAAAACCATCAATGTAGTTTATAGAGAAATTCTTTGAATATGACCTATCATATAACAAAGTTTTGTACATGATGCAAGCACACAAATACAGTGAACAATAATTTAAAAGCATTTATTTTTTGTCCTAAAGTATTTATAGATGGATATCACAATTTTTGCTTGATTTAACAAAAAGAAGGTTGAATGCACGATATTTAAAACTCAATACTGCCAACCTTTGTGTAAAGAATATCATAAATTTTAGGACCTTTGCACACTGCCTATTTTTCACTCTCACGTAGATACCGTGACGGATTATACTTTATAAAAAAAATTAATGACCAATCTCCATCGTGTTGTTTTACGATTACCTACTTTGACATTAGCAGAATTGCGTAGTTATGGCACCAGTAGCGAAAAACTATTTTGTTTATTGAATTAATACCTTGACGGTGCTGTAGATATTTTTTGATGTCTGATGCACCATTTTGAGAACTTTAGTATATTACAATCTAATCTCCTCGGTAGCTCAATTGGATAGAGCAGTGCTACGCACTATGGAATTTGGTAGAACAACGGCTGCTCATAAATACTTTTTTGAAGTAGTTCCGAAATCCATTTTTTTTATTTTTTCTTATAGATTAGAAGCTGATTTATACTATGCAACATAATTTTCATATATTTATTCATAAAATAATGAGTGACACCCAGTTGAATCCAAACGTTATACTTTTTGTAAATATTAGCTTGGAAACAAGTAATATTTTGAGTCTGATTATCACCTTTCGGTCTAAAACAAGCTATATCGTGTTATATATTTATAGAAAGGTAATTTTATGTAAAATAGTAAATTGGAATGATTTTTATTTTTGGAACAAAAATATGCGTGTCGTAATAACTTTTCATAAAGTACATAGAAATACCCGAAATGTGGAATTCGGCTTAACTTTTAACAGTTAGCTAAGTCTGCCTAAGTTTTAATTTTTATTTTATTCTATTCTCTTAACATCTAACCATAACATATATAAAAATCAGCTGCGGATATTTGCGGTTCTCAAAGTTGTGAAGCATCTACTGATATTGCGTACCTGGTGCGTTATCAATGTTATTGGATAGATGTTATTTTCAAATGTTTTAGTGGTCATATTTATAAGTTATGCAGCTACTTTAAGTATGGATGTAGTTTTGTTCTCCTCTCACGTAGAAAAATGTGATAAGGCACACTACCCGCATTTGATTATTAGGATATAAACCAAAGCGAAACTGATATTTTGTATTAGTGATTAACTTCGAAAGGAATTGTTATTATTCTGCTTTTATTACATTAAAAATGACATCTTTTATCTGTTCAAGACGTGAAATATTGGTTTTTAATATTGAAAACAAAAAAAGTGTAATAAATCTACCGAGATTTTTACGAGAAAATTATCATGTTTCTGAAGAAAACATCGAATTGGTAAGAGACAAATAAGTGGCAATTCAAATGATAGTAAGTAATACAGCAAGACGATTTTTTAAAAAACGCTACATGTTCTGCAGAAGTCACTGGTGTTGATGAAACTCTAATAAGCATATTTTATATAATATTACAAGCTTTGTCATCTGGTATTTTGGTTGATGCAGGCCAATTTGGTATTCTTGCAGTTTTTAAAGCATATTTAACAATTTTTTTAGCATCAATCATAAATTTTCAACATTAAACGGGTAATATATGTCGTCTTCTGTATATAAAATATTTATTCACGGAGAGAGTATCATAAAGTACTTAGCTGTATTACCAATTGGACAACTTTCAGAAGACGCGCAGGAGTCTCGTAATAAAGATTACAAAAAGTGTTGACTACACCATGCTAGAAAATGTTCAAGGACTGCAACTAACGAAGATGTATTCCACACATTATTGTGTCCCTCTCATTTTTTTGTGATGATGTTTGATGTAAATGATGTTTCATATTGTCAATTTACTAATTAGTTATTTAACATTATGCTTGCCTTGCATTGCATTTTTCATATATTTGAGATTAGTTTTTCAGAATTACATGGTTACTTTTTTCGTTTTTTAAATAAAATCTTGCTAATTATATTGTTTCAATTTATTTAACTTCATTATCAAAGTAACAGCACTACAACATCTGAATAAAAGACCATTTGTTATTTTTCATTTAGGTTTTTTGACAAAAGATTGCAATAAAATGCGAATAAAGCCGCGGGAAAACGTTTGTATGTGTAAATTGTTATTTCATCTGAAGCTCTATTTTAGTAACTACAATTATGCAAAATTGTAGGTCTCTATCACTGAAAACAAAAAAGGTACAGATTTATGATCAGCAAATGACTGAAAAAATCCATAGTGCTACGGTTCAGTATGGTTCCGGGTTCAAGTTCTGGCTGAGGCGAAAATTTTGAATGAATTTTTCTAAAAGGCTAATAAGTTATTTTAATTAAACTTAAACTATTTAATAAAATATTTATGTTAATAATGTATTCATCAGCAGTTTTCTTATTGTTTTTTATTAAGGGAAAGACACTCAGTTGATGTTTCTTTAACATAGTACGCACGTACACAGCACTTTAATATTACGTCTATACTATTTTTTTTACGCCTGAGCGTAAAAAAAGCCTTAAGCATTCGATTTTGAAGTATTCTATATTCTGTCAAATTTGATATCTATGAAATATTTTTATACAAAATCCAAAATGTAGTAAGTATTTTTGTCAGCAATGTTTTTTCGTCAAAAGGAAGCGAAGTGTTGATAAATATATTTTTTGATTGAAATCAGAGGACCGAAGAACAACAAAGACTACGATTCCTCCTAAATTCTAAAGAACATCTCAATAACTTAGAACTAACTAAGGTGGTAAGTTGCGCGATATAAACGGATATTACCCAAGCGATGTCGTGGGCGGAGTATTGTTTATTAAATTCAAAACAACAAAATAGATTTTTATTGATAACTTTTCTTCTCGTTATCCAAATGAAAAGAAACAAAGCCTATATATTGCGCCAAATTAAGCTTAATCCACATGTGGAAACGCCATGAAAATCCGTTCAGTACTTTCTGAGATTATCGCGAACAGACAGACAGACAGACAGACAGACAGGAAAGAAAGTCGAAAATTGTTTTTTTGTGTTCCTTTGACCTTCTTTTATCCCCCCCTATCAGTTTTAGGTAAATTTATTTAATGTACAGACACGGTGGTTCTACTGTTTTATTATTAGTATAGATTAGGTTTGTTAAAACACACGCTTACGCTTATATAACTAAAAAGTCGTTCATAGCAGAAAACAGTGGTTTCCGATCAATCAGTAAAATCTCTCGTGTTATAAGACAAGCGTACAGTGTCGCGAAAACATATTACCTTTTGAAACTATGGTACAGAATAGACTCGGGTTTGGGAAAATAATGTTCTACTGCTCGATAATAAAGTTCAAAATTATTTTGATCAGTGTTGTTTGACGAGATAAATGTCTTGTCAATAAGATTTTTGATAAACTACTCTCCGACCGCTTGACGCGTGAAACAACGGGGACCGCCACCATTCGTTTCCATGAAACAGAGAACTAGGCATCTCTTTCTCATGTATTGCCATTACATTTTAACTTGCTTTAATATAGGCAAAAAAAATCGTTTAATTTGACTAACACAATCTATTAAATATTCAATGCTTTAGTATATCGTTAGAAACCTAATTATATTGTTTCAAAACATTACACACAAACAAAGATAGACTATAGTGCTCTCAGTACCATACTTATGTAAATAAATAAAAACACAAAAATGGTATTTTATAAATTTATTATTAAATACATATAGTGAAATAAATAAGTCATAGATTTGGATAGTGCACACGCAGTATTATTTCGGTCCAGACTGTACACCCTTTGCTAACCCGTCTCACTACACCGTCTAACTTGTATTTCATTTAAATCTGCTTGCTCCTCTGTCAATTAAAAATAATCTGAAAAAAAAGAAGTTATGTTTACTTACTTATGTAAAGTTTGACAAGCTGTAGGTTCCCCCCCCCCAGTAATACTTTTATGTTAATGAAATATAAGTAAATGTTTCTCTTGGGCGGGAATCGAACTCGTAACCTTCGGCATAACAGGCAGGGTCACCACCAAATACACCACTGTAGTCTTTGACTCGGTCGTCAATCAAGAATTGTTATTGGGTATTTCACGAACTTCGATAAGTTATGTAAATTCACCTTTACCTTTTGTCAAAAATTATTATTTTAAGCCACTGTATGTTGTTTTTTTTTATTTTGTGTTTTTGACACTAAAAGTATTTTTATTTATTTTAATCATTACAAACGGTATTAATATTTATCATTAACTTACTTACCTAATTTACTGTAATGAAAAATATGTCGAGAATTTAACTAAGAACTGACAACACAAACCTGTAACAGTCAAAATCCATATGTGTATTTAGTTTTAAGGAAATAAAGTGGCCTGCTGCTTACTTTTTTCTATAATCCATTAGTCATCCTTTAGAATAGTATGTGGGGCATCACTTTTACATGCTTTTAGATTATTTAATATTTTAAATTTATAAATAAAGATTTAAAACACGGAGCACTTCATACTAAAGACACTGACAATAAATAAATGCCATTTTGACATTGTCACCGAGTTTCCAATTTCTGCCGTTTCACGGGTCAAGCGGTCGAGGAATAAAAACTTGTTGTTGGTTCAACCTGTCATTATTATTTCTGTTAAAACTATGGTCAATCGGTCAATGTCATCATTTCAAAATATCAAAAAGGTTTTTATATGTCGCGCGAACAAGGCAGTGTTTAAAAAAGGATAGAAAAATGAAGCAAAACCTTATTCGATGACAAACGTCATTTTTTTATTTAAATGTTAGCATCACTGTTTCTTGCACTTGTATGTTGGTATTATTGTTTCTTGCAATACTAGTGCAAGTGAAAACCGACTCTAAGGTGACAAACCTTTTCATTCCGTGACTGTACAAGCGTGTAAAGTAGGTGCTTACTGCCGAGGCGTTATTGAGGCCCGAGTCGTAAGGCGAGGGTCTGAAGATAGCCGAGGATAGTAATCATCAATACACGCGTGTACCATACAACGTTTTTTAACACACTTGCGAAGAAAATAATAATATTTTTTTATTTTTTCGCTAATAAACAAACAGTTTTCCTATTCACGCGCATCCTACATAAACCATGGCGACTGAATACTTATTAAAAAAATGGACAAATTAATGAATGAATGGAATCGACCATAGGCGTACCAAAAGTAAGGCAACATAGTTGAATTTTGTAAATGTATGGTCAAACTTTTTTGGTATCGAAACTTTTTTAAAAACAAAGCAACTTAAATAAAATCTATAACTCACTTGTGAATAATATAGGTCATTATATGTCTGATTTTTCAGAAATAAGAGCACCTTTATGAGCAAGTCTGTTGAAAAAAATCATTACATTATACTCATTGCTCCACGGTAAAACAATGGTATTACAGAATAACATTAAATACCGATTAGAAATAGGAATAAAACAATAGTTAAAACAAGTTTCACACCAAGGTCTCTCATTTGAAGGTTCACGCAAATAAAAACGAAACTGTCAAATATCAAGCGAAAATCAAACAAAATAGTCGTTCCGTCCAAATAAAAATATCGTAAAATATAAGTTTTTACGTGAAATACCAGGAGAATTGCACGTTATCATGTCCCACGCAAACGAATTCTTAGGCCGAAACAATACAAATCACATAACTATCCTTTTTATATATATTTTTGTATTCAACATCGTGCATGACACAGCATACACGGCAAAACTTACGTAGTCAGTCAAATGAACTTTTTCTAACCAACTTGACATGTGCTTATGTATAATTAGGAAATCATTACTGGATTCAAGGGATTTATGCAATTATTTTTAGTGCGTGTGTTTGATTAGCGAATTAATTTATCTAAAGATGTAGTTTTCGTACGTTATTCAAGTGAATGACTTTCGGTGTGAAATATGAATAAAATTTATTATTATTTATAGTCATTTTTATAAATAAATAAATAAAGTATTATTGAATAAACATGGAGGACCCAGTAGTTCAAGATACGGAGGCGATTCAGGTGACGTAAAAAATAGAAATAATAAACTGTTTTACGTTTTTGCTATTTTGTAGAATGAGTGTCGTGGTGTTTATAGTCTTTTTTTTTAAATAGGTACTTAACGTAACAGCACCATGACTTAATTAATGAGGTGGAAAGAAGGTACACGTCCATGACTTATTAAGTATTTTAAGTATTTTTGTAATGTCCCATTAGCGGCTTGTTGTGGTTGACAAACATAGATTAATTTATTTATAATTAGTAGAATTCTAAAAGTAAAATCAAGCGAGAAACACCTTCTGTCGGTTCATAGGCCGGAATGTCTTACAGGTCAATGCCAGTGAATTATATTTAAGTAAAACCAAAGTTTTAATTACGTAGTACGTACTCGTATGTAGTTCCGTAGGAAAAAGATAGAAAAATAGTTATTTATGGTACAAGCGAGGTAAGTTAGTGATTACTTCCGAGGCGCTATTGAGGCCCGAGCCGTCAGGCGAGGGTCTGAAGATAGCCGAGGATAGTAATCATCAATACACGCGTGTACCATACAACGTTTTTCAACACATTTGGGAAGAAATTATCATTTTGCGCTAATAAATAAACAGTTTTTCTATTCGCGCGCATCCAACTCAACAATGGTGATCGGCCAAAGACTAAAAGAATATACTTACTTATTAAAAAAAAACGAATGAATCAATGAATGGAATCGACCATAGACCTACCAAAAGTAAGGAAACATAGTTGAAGTTTATTTTTAAAATGTATGGACACAATTTTTTTGGTATCGACACTTTTTTTAAATAAAGGCAATTTAAAGAAACAATCTATAACTTACTAGTGAATAAAACGCGTCATTATTCAACTGGTTTTGCACAAATAAGAGCCCCTTTATGAGCAAGTGTGTTGAAAAATATATTTATTCAATTCACGCAAAAAGTAGTAACTATACAAATGTCAAGTACATTTTTATAATGGTAACATAGTATATTTGTATAACTACTTTTTCACTACCAAACCGAAAAATCTAAACACAAATAATATTGTAATAATTGCAACTTAATTTTTATGGGGATACCTTGGAAGTCTTTTTAAGTACTAGGGTTAGGTGGAATCTTGATATTTCAAATTCTTGCGTTCATTCTTTAAGAACTTTGATACGTTTAGATTCGTTGAAGTAATGTGGTTATGCAAAATGAGTATGATACCCGAATCTATTCTTCGTATTACATAGATATATCAGATATGGGTTCTCGTATGTCGTAAATAAAAAAGAAAAAACTTTATTCCCAGTAAGTTACGTTAGTAAACTTTTTGAGTTATAGCTTTCGTGCATCTATTCATATCTATGAAAGTTTTATCGTTCCAGTAGATGTAGGTATACCATTTCTGTATATGGAATATAAATACTAATATGATATGTTATGCCGTCGACACATACATAGGATAATATGGCGTTATTGTTAGTCGTTCGATTTCTTTCACACGTATCCAACGGTTTTTACCTTTGTATAATGACGTTTTGCTTAGTGTTAAATATTTTTGTGTATTAATTTATATAAGATACGATTTATTGCGAATGTGGTGATGCGATTTGCTGACGTATATTGTTAACTTAAATATCAAATGGTTGAACAATAAAAAAATATGGATTTAACTTTGTTGGGAAAAGCCATCAGTAACTTTGTGAGTATTTTATTAAATTAAATATTCTACTCGTTACATGTTTTTGTCTCATGACTTCGATAATTTTTGTAGTCTTATTTTGAATTTAAAATACTAAAGTTAAGTAATCATGTATATATTTGAACATAATTTCAATCGAATTGGCATCAAAAATATAGATTAACCATATCAAACAAAGAAAGTCCTGTTTTTTCTTACAAAAGTAATCTTATATACTTACCAACTACAAGTATAAATATTAAAACATACATAGTCTTTTATAAATAAAATTAAGATCTTCTCATAATGGCAATATTAGCACAAAACACCAATATTTCTTAACCAAACCATTTTTTTTATCAGAATTCCTTTAATAGAAGAATATAAAATAAATACATCATCATCAGCTCATATAGTGTCCCCACCGAGGGGCACGAGCCTACCCTGAATTAGGGTGATTAGGCCTTAGTCAACCACGCTGGCCAAGTGCGGGTTGGTCGACTTCACACACAACCCTAGAATTTTTTCCCAGGTGTGTTCAGGTTTCCTTACGATGTTTTGCTTCACAGTAAGAGCGTCGAAATTAACGTACGAGTACTTATGAATTCGTAAATTGAAAACACATTGGTACGTGGTAGGACTGGTGGGGTTTGAACCAGGCACCTTCCGATCAGAAGTCAACGGCCTTAACCCCTGCGCCATCGACGCTCATATAATAGTATGACCAACACATATTTAAAAATATTGTTGTTAATATTTTAATCTATAAAAAATAAAAATATTTTATTAATATTATCTTCATAGAGATAATGTATAATTAATTACCCTATAATATAAAATATTTATGCTGTTAAATAGACATTTTTCATTCCCGATTCGCTAGATACGATGTATGAAGTTAGATAGCGCCGTCGTATTAGTACGAGATCCGGCTGCAGGATTACTGCGCTCATATGTTTTTTGCTGGAAACCATTTTTTATGTATATTTACATTTAGGTGAATATATATTTACCAGGTTGCCTTGCCAAATTTGGCCGCAAGTACTTTTAAAATCCTCATTTTTCCTATTTTCATTCCTTTAATATTAAATTGTAGGAAATGTTGTAGGTACATGTTGTAGATAAAGCGTTTTGATACAAATAATGTCTTAACGATTTTTTGTAGGACGCATAGTTTCCGAGATATCGCTAGTTGCGCCCCTGCATTTTTAACAGCCAGCAGCCCTTATTTGCCGATGGATTTGATAGCTTTCATTTGCAATAAAAATTGAAATGTTTCCCAAAAGTCAATTAAAAATTGTTTTATTATAAGTACTTGCGGCCAAATTTTGATAGGCAACCTGGTAAATATATATTCACCTAAATATACATAAAAAATGGTTTCCAGCAAAAACATATGAGCGCAGTAATCCTGGAGCCGGATCCTAGACTATATTGTTCGACGAGCTACGTATTTAAGCTCCACACTGAGAGGTCTGCTACATTTTTCTGGATGGATTCCCTGGGTTCCTTCAATATGGGGAGTTAAGGAATTACATTTAAAGTATTTTTGAAGACTGTGAACAGTAACGTTTGCGATAGTAATGCTTGATACAAAGGTTAGGAGTACTTATACGCTTCAAATTTGTATGCAATTACGTTTTTACTGATAATATATTAAAGTTGGCTAAAAAACCTGGACGTAGAAATCTGATCCACGCAGGATGAATGCCATACGCAATGATGAAAGGGCGGTTACTGATCATGATATCGATGACCTGTCAAATATGAATGCTCAGTGTATGGACACATTGTATTATTCAAAGTATCCCACTTCATTTGTCCTACTTGAAACCTCAATTTTTTAAACCACTATTTGATTAACTAACATATAGGTTGTTCATACTTAAGCTTAAAGTCGTTGCTTGGATCTGTTATTGTTTTGAATATAACAGAGAAGATGTATTAGCGATATATTGTACAACTAGCTGTGCCCCGTAATTTTGCCCCAAAAAACATGAACGCGTGTGAATTTTAGGATAAATGTATTCTATATGTGGGATAGTCAGACAAAGAAAAAGGGACAAACCCTCGTCGCAAAAAGGTTTCGATGTGTCGATTTAATATCTATGTGTTTGTAATTATTAATAATTATTATACTTAATTACAAACATCATTCCATTACTTATAAATATTTTGTTTGCTTTTTGCTTCCGATAACTTAGCTTAACAATCTTTACAACCATTGTCAACATTTTAGCCAAAGTTAGCCATTGTTAACATCAGAAAAACCTGATGGGCAAATGTTTTTTATAAATGATTATGCTATCACTTGCTTCATGAACCATCATTAAGAACCTGATAGATGGTTCATATGTAAAACCAGCCTACATATGATGTTGGTGCCGGTTACACACGAGTTGGAGCCTATTACAGCTTGGCACCGTCTTGCGAACTGTAGAATTTGGGCCTCTCGCAACGGTCCTATCGCCCAAAATTAGATTTATAAATAATCTCTATTTATTCTATCATTTTTACCTACGAGTCAAAATATTGCCTTTGATGTGCTTTATTTAAGTAGCTTTAATATTACGCTACATAAATATCTTTTGGATTTTGAAGTGAATAGTGAAAACAAAGTGGTTTTTAAAGACGAAAGCCATTTACCAAATTTTTGCTATTTCCAAACTTTCCTTTAATTTTAAGTAATAATCGCAAAAGGTGATCAATTTTAAAACGTTGCGTGTTTCTGTCAGTACAAGCAAGGGCGATGCCGTACCACCCCCTACCCTTATAATGACACTCATACTTGTCCATTTAATTTGCATATTACAATAATGGTTTCGCCTAGCTGTCTGTTCGCTTTGTCGCCCTATAGTTCGTAGCGAGACGCTTACAAAGGCTGTCATAGTCTTGTCTTAAAGAAAAAGACCAAAAAAGTAATTTATATTGTAACGGGACAATTAGACACGCGAATGATTTAGACAATCCTAATTTAGTTTCATAGAACAAATGGAATGTGACTGGTGTCGGATCGGTTGTGTTAGTCTGTTAAATAAATTTGATTAGAGACTGCCAGAATGTTTGTTTGCGGGATCAAACCTGGGTCTAGCGAGGAAGAGGAAGAAGAAGATGTTATGGACATTCTTCAGGTCTGCTCAGAGTCCATTACGTAATAATTGTCATAGGGCAGTTAGTGTTACAGGTGGTGTATGTGTGATTGTAGAAAAGGCGAGAAGAATGCGAGCGCAAAGCCAGAAGGGGGGAGATGGACCCTCGGTTGGAGTTCACCTTTCAACTCCTAATCGACGGTACCGGTCTTCCCCGACACGCCATCATGGATCACGTTTTCGAAGGGAATATGGTACGAACAATAAATACATCAGGCAAAGTTGTGTTCACCTGATCTTAATCTATCACGTCACCTCTTTTGGTTGTAGCTGGATGACATCAACCAGCTGTTCCTCCCTCACATGAGAAACAAACTGCTTTGGTACTATCAAGACGTCGAAGAGATAGAACACCGTCCACAGCCTGAAGGTGCCAAACCGCGACAACAGGGCCAAGGAAAACAACCACCTCCTCAAGTCACTCTCAAGAGAAAACTGTTCTTGTCCGATGGCTGGGACGTGCGGTTCACCGGTGTTTGCATTTATATGTTTCGCATAAACGTTAGCAAACAACTCCCAGAAGAAGGCTTTCATAAAGATTTGTAAGTGGAATAATTAATTACTTTGGTATATTCTTGCCGGTTGGAACGTTTAGTTATAGTAGCTTATTATATCTTTTAGATTTTGTGGCATCTTGAATGCAGAAAAAGTGGGCCTAGTCACAGCTATCGAAAGAGTGATGGAGCACGTATACATGAATGCTCTGGCTCATCCCAGTAGTGACGGAGACGAAGACGAGACCAGATTTCCTATCGTAAAGAACCAGCTATTGCCTGGTTTGAGGTCATTTTGCAGTGCTCTCAAAGGTATGTATAAATATTTTACCTTGACTTAAAACCTACGTCTCATTGTGACAGCGTTATAAAAGGTTTTGAAATGTATTATGACGAACAGAGCAGTTTATTAAATCTTAAAACTATAATATTTTTCATTTCTTAATCAGTATGTGAAGACGTGTGCAATCAAGTGAATCTATTCGACGACGGACAAGCTCTTATGGCAAACTTAGAAGACCACACTCAGTTGAAGGAGATGACCAAGAATCTTAATACTATCACCATGCTCGAGGAGAGAGTCAACGAGTGGATTAAGAAAGTTATGGAGGTAAGGTGGACGATAACAAATTTTCATTGTTATAAATTTCATTCAATGAGATTCTAATGAAGTTTCAAAATCATATTTTCAATCTCAGAGGATCAAAAGTTTTAGGTCCCTTAGAACACTTTGCTAACAATTGCTGATTCATTGTCGCAAGTTTTCTAGTTCTTGGTTTGCAATGACCACATTTGCGTTAATTGATAATATGTTATTAATGTTTTTCTTTAGATACTGAGTGAAAGCGAGCAGCTTCGCCGCGAGGTGGACTCCAGTGGTCCCCAGGATGAGCTCGAATATTGGAAGAAGAGAGGAGCGCAGTTCTCGCAGCTGGTCTCGTATTTACAGGTTGGATTTTTTCTTTATTTTAACGTAATTTATTTTTCCTAAAATGTAGTTATTATTAATTTTGAATTTCTTTTTGTAACTAAACAGGATAACGAAGTCCAAATGACCCTTACGTGCCTCCAACTGGCTAACTCCAAAGTCATAAGACTGTGGCGAGATACTGACCACAAAATCACGTTCTGCTACAACGAGGCTAAAGACAACGCCAAGTTCATACAGGCTATGGAGAAGTGCTGTCATTCCCTCTACCTGGATGACCCTGTCAAGATCAAAGACTCCATACTGAGTTTGTTACAAACAGTTCGTCTCATACATAGTGTGTCGCAGTTCTATAATACTTCAGAAAGAATATCTTCGTTGATGGTCAAAGTAAGTAGAAGTTTTTCGTTTATCTGATCTGGTGGGTTTTCAAACATCTTGTAGATTTTTAACATATGAAAGACTTTTCAAACATCTACGATCATGGGTCTTTAACAAATGAAGTAAAGCTGATAAAGTTAATAGAAAATATTATATTTATATTTATTTAATATTATTATATTATCTTTACAGATTACGAACCAAATGATAGAAACATGCAAACAATACATAACATGTCGATTCAAAGAGACCATTTGGTCCCAGGACCGGTCCTTGGTCCGAGATAAATTGATTCACTGCATCAACCTCAACCGCACCTACAGAGATACATATTTATTCGTAAAAAATCAGGCATTTCTACCGAATACAGAACAGTTCAGTTTCTCAGAAAACTATGTGTTTGGAAAGTTTGATACTTTCTGTAAGAGATTGAATAAAATAATTGCAATGTTTGATCTGATGGACGATTATAATCATTTGTTTGAGAAGAGGATGGAGGGACTACTTCTAGGCGAAGGTAGGTCTTGTATTAGTCCGCATCTGAATCTGTTGTTTTTACTTATAGATGTACAGCTAACAATATCAAAATAAATGTTTCAGACTTAGAAGAAGCGATGCACACATTCGAAGAGGCCAAAAAAGCCGTAACTACATGTCAGTACGACTACCTCGATTACAGGAACGCCGAGTTTGATAAAGATTACCAAGCGTTCGAGCAGAAGACCAACGCTTTACGGGAGTCCATCGGAAACACGATCGAGGCGAACTTCTCCAGTGTCTGGGAGACGCCGCAGGGCATCAAATTCTTGACAAGATTTGAAAAGGTAGGTTCGTTGTGACATTCTTATTATTGGCAGGAATTCGGAACTATAAGTGCAGTTGGTGTAAGAGAGGGCAAAGCATATTTTTTAAAAAGCCCCTGATCGAAATTATCGATTATGTAATTTTATAAAAATAAAATGTTTTTAAATAAAGCCTGCTAGCTTTACTCTTAATTTACAAGTAAAAAGTTGTCAATAACTTGTACTATAATTTGGCTTGTACGCTTTTGATGTTTGTATGAGATTGCATGATAAATTATTATGTGAACAACACAACATCATAATGTGTAAGATTTGTAGAAGGTAATAGTTAAAATTTGTTTGGAATAAAACTGTAATCTGAGTCGTTGTCCCAGGTGAGTCAAAAGATCCAAATCACCAAGCTGAGTGAGAAGTACGACCGCGTGCTGCGCTACTCCGAGAAGGAGGTCGATAAGATCATAAAGATGTTCAAGCGGCAGAGAGAGGACCCGCCCTTGCCTAGGAACTACTCGCCTGTTGCTGGTGAGTAAATTATAATTTTTGAATAAATAATAAAATATTATATTAAGTTTATTTATTTTTTGGAAATATTTGAAGAGGAAGAGGTACCTTTTAAAGATAGACATCACTGTTCTGCAATTTATAGTAGCAACCTGTTCCCGTTTTGAGGTGCAAATATTTAGGCGATTTTACTAATTTCTGTTCTTCTATCCTGAAAATAGAAAGCGCAATAAAAAATAATTGTTCAATTTGGTGCAATAGTTCCGATATTATGGGCGTAGATACGTTTGGTTGCTCCTCTTATTCTTTTTGTTCTTCTTTCCCTTAAAACACTACAATGATTCTCCAGGTCGTATAAAATGGTCCCGTTGCCTGATGTACAACATGACGGAGACAGTAGAGAGTGTGTCCGCGCACCCGGTGCTGCGCGCCCTGCCCGCCGCCGCTGACATGATGCGCAAATACAACAACACGCGCACGCTCATACACAACTACGAGGACACGATGCGAGCAGTCTGGATGAATCAGAATGTAAGTCACTTAGTACTTAGCGAATAGGGAAAAATAATCTATAGCCCAGCACTATGACAGTACCAGGTTAGTTTGCCACCAATCACTGTTATGAAACCGTGATGGGTGGCCGTTACTGAAATGACTTAAGTCTATGCTTCAGAGGGTACGTCAAAACTTGCCGCTTTGGTGTGTCTCGGTTGTTGTACTAACAACATTGACAGTCGTTTCGGGTAGTTAGTAATAGCTCTCCTATGTTTATCCAAAATATGTCGAACAAATAATCATCATTGGGTCTTATTGTAGAAAACTGCCTACTTACGAAAACATTCTATCCAGATTAAACTAGAATGTCACTTAAAGGTGCTCCTTCACCGGGAGCATTCGCGTGTAATGTAACGTTACAGATTCGTCTTTGAGCATTACGTTACAATAATACCTCCCTGACTAACGAGCATTCGCGTGTAATAATTACAAATTACAATTAATAAATTACAAGGTGCGCATTGTAATGCTCGGTTCTCCTCTTTCACTGATGTTATGCTCAAATCTGTAACGTTACATTACACGCTCCCGATGAAGGATCACCTTTAGAAGAGAAGAGTGCAGACGTAAGCAATAACATAAAAAGCATAATAATGTATGTTATATATGTTTCAGCTGTGGGACGTAGATGATAGTCTGAACAATACGTTACTTAAAATAGACGAGGCGGGATGCATCGCGGTGAACTTGGACCACACGATACGACTGCTTCTCAGGGAGTCGGACTGTCTCATCAAAATGGGACTAGAACTACCAATAGTTTGTCACTCGCTCTACGCCAAGAAGAACTATTTCACGCTTGTCAATGATTCTTTACAGGTTTGTTCAATTAACTGTAGAGAGTACTTGTATACAGGGTGGCCCAAATAGTCAGTGGGGGGAAGTCTGAAACTACAAGAGATACAAAGATCTGATCTTAGGAACCATGTCATCGATTTTAGTAAAAATGAAAACTGCATTCATAGATTTACAAAAAAACTATTACTCACTACGGGAATCGAATTCAGAAACTTCGATTAGTTTAATTTTCATTATTTCCAACCAGAAATCGATTGTGTATATCTAAAGCAGTAAATGTTACTAAGAAACATGATATGTAGAATACATAAAATTCATTGTTTTTAAATGAAACATAAAAAACTTTGCAGATTAAATAGTAAAAATTTCTCTTCCTATCAGTTCCTTCTAGAAGACTATCTCCGCACAGTCCGCCGGGTGAAGCTAGAAGTTCGCCCTCTCTTTCTGCCTCAAGTGGTTCGCCTATCTTCCCTCTTGCTTCCCGGTCTGCGGACGGTGTTCTGGACCAGTGAAGATTGGGTGGAATTCGTTGAGAAAGCCAACACGGCGATAAAGAGCTTTGATGTCTTAGTGTCCAGAGTACACGATATATACACAAACAGAATCATATATGTACTATCTGGAATGCAAGAAGTAACTCTCATTACTTTGCCAGGTTAGTCGTATTTTGTTCTTATTGCCAAATAACCCTAGTCTTTGGGCAAAAAACAAACATCTTTTTAAAAAGACAATATTATTTGGGACCAATCGGAAAGTAGTTTTAGTCAAAAAAATGGTTCAAAGAAATTTCCTAAAGAGGAACAATTTCTAGAACTTCCTCCCTTCTAAAAAACGAGGGTCTCAACCTGAAAAGAAGGTGGTTCTTAACCTCAAAAGAAGAACCTCTTTCTCTTTTAGAATTCAGATAATTCATATAGTTTTAAATCAAATTAAAACCTAAAACTTGCAAAACGTTGCTGTTTCGTTCAATGATAATGTTTTTTGTTTGTTACAGAAGAGACACCGTGGTCTGTCGAAGAGTTTATTGATAACGTAGAAGTTGGTTGTCGGTAAGTTTAATGACTTTAAAGGTCTTTGACTCTATTGATAATTGATTATATTAAGTTTAACACAAAAAAACTAGTTAATTTTAACAATAACAGTTTAAAAAACTCTGTGCTCAAAGACTTGTCATGCCATTGCAGTTTGTTAATTGAGTCCCGTAAATCCTATAAGAATATTGGGATAAAAATTAAGTAATTCCCGGCAAACATCTGCATCAAAATTAACTTTTAAAAATGAAATACATACATCCATCCATCTATATATCTCTACATTCATATATCCACCTTTGTTCATACATCCACCCATACATCTGCTCATACATCTACCCATACGTTCACCTGTACATCCGCTAATACCATACATCCACCCATACATCTATCCATACATCCCCGTATAGATCCCCCATACCACTCATATATCTACCCATCCATTCACTCATACATCAACCCATACCATACATCCATCCATACATCCACTGTACATTTCCACTACCACACATACATCCGCCCATACATCAACTATGCATGACCCTTACAACCCCAACATCCACCAACCAACCATTCATATAATATACATACTCTTACAAAGTAGGATATCACGAAAGAGGCATTTACTGTATCGTTTTTATGAAGTTACTTGTTTTTTTACTAGTTACTCAAAAAGTTCTTGGACATAAGTTTTAAATTACTAACCTTTCCGTTAATAGCAAACAAACAAAATTATTGAAATCGGTCGAGTACCAACAAAAATAACGTACTGCAAATGATTTTTATATTTTAAAATCTCTAAAACATAATGTCAAAATTAAATTTGTATTAAATCCTTCTTTGTTTGAAATTCAATAATTACTCCTAATTTAACTTCATTAGTCGCGTCATTTGCAAAAGCGGTCAAGAACTACGATGTGTCAATAAAAAGGTTTCATGTAAAGGGCGCATGCTGGCCGGTAAGAATTCCAGCCAGCATGCTTTTTCGCGAGAAAATAAGAAGCCTAAATTAAATTGATCGTCTTTTTTTTCGAGAATCTTGAAAAGACGCGTTATTAATTTTATTGCGTAATAGGAGTAATTGTTAAAATAAGTTTTTTGTTTTATATTTATTGTAATGTAAATTCATTATGCTCGTATAACATTTTAAACTGTATAATATTCAAGTGTGGCTGTGCGTTATGTGAATTTGGCAGCTAAGTATATTTTTCTACATTTAGTGATTTGATTTGTTCATTGGATAAACTTTATGTATCACTAGCTGTGCCTCGCGGTTACACCCGCGTAGTACCCGTTCCCGTGTTCCCGGCAATTATTCGATTTTTTCTCACCTTTAGAACCTTCCCTAGACCTCCACGAACATTTGAACACCAAGATAAGATAATCCGTTCAGCCGTTCTCGAGTTTCAGCGAGACTAACGAACAGCAATTGATTTTTATATGTATAGATTAAATTTTATTATTAATATTAATTTAAGATTTGTTACTCAATACTTTTATGTACTTACTTACTTTCAAACTTTTAGCATATAAGTACATAGTTTAGAATAAAAACCGATCTGATAAGGTTTCTAATAAAGTAATTATTATTTGAACAATTATACAACAACACTATTCAACTACCTACATGTATTTCAATAATACTTCTAATACTTAGCTACCTACTTATTTTCGTTTTACAAAAATTACATTTTAGCGTCTGACTACTAGCGCCACCAAGCGACGCGGCGCCTCATAGCAACAATATTCAAAAGAGGTTGCCTAACAAACTAAAAAGATTACTTAAATTATGTATTTTACTAGATGTATTCTGCAGTTTTACCCACATATTTACTGATTATTTATTTCTTTTAAATTCTGGAATAAATAGTATCCGTGGCGTGTATAAAGAAACTCTGTACAATCCCCTAAGCCAATCCAGTATTTTTAATATATATCAATGTACATTATTCATTTCATTTTCGAAGAAATCAGTTCAGTAGTCGTTTAATTCCAAGTTATCGATTTTAAACATATCCTCAGCAATGCGTGCGTGGAGTTGAACCGTAAGAGTCTGATGGTGGAGGAGGCGGTCGAAGAAGTCCTCGATCTTGTGAAGAAGGCAGCCCAGCAGATCAAACCGGCTGAAATTAATCCGGACTTCGAGTTCCTTATTGCTGAAGGTATACGGTCTAGAATATAGTATTAAATAATATGTAGATAATATACGAAATCAAAGTTTTCACCTCAGGTGAGTGCATCTTACAAAATATACACATTCATAGTTTTCACTTCAGCTGGGAGTTGCAACCAGGATCGTGTTGAATTGACTCTAAACCAACTGAGCTACCGACGAGGGTATTTCTGTTGATGACAATGTAGTATAAGCTTTCTTTCTAATAAAACTACTTATCTAAAAATATCTTCATACTATACGATCATAATGAAAGGTGGCTGTTGTTGAAAGGGCTTATAATTGAATGAATATTCCTTGTTCCCGAGGGCGCAAGCTTCGGTGCTGGTTGTCGTACTAACGAAGACCATACAGATAGACTCAAGCCAGAGCTAGGCATATTTTAGATAGCTGTGCCCCGCGGTTATATCCGCATAGATCCCGTAGGAATTTCGATATAAAACATAGCCTAAGGATATAGGCCATGTTTAAGCCCCAGAATATAAGCTACCCCTGAACCAAATTTAAAGTCAATCGGTTCACTAATTTAGCCGTGAAAAGGTAATAGACAGACAGAGTTACTTTTGCATTTATAATATTAGTAAGGATAAGGATGAAATTCTAGATTAGTATTAATCATCTCTCATCACCACAGATGAACAGCAAGGCGGTAGCGGTGCAGCTTCCACTGCCAACGAGTCGACGTCCAGCGGGCAGCAGGACTGGTCAGCGGTATGGGAGTGCTTCGAAAGCCCCCACAGACTACTCTCCATGCCGGCTGGAGGGCTTTCTAAGAGCATGCAGGTAGGTGCATTATAGAGCTTTATGCAGTGGTTAAGACTCTGGTAGAAGATAAACGTTTACGCGTTCCGTGGCCACTTAAACTAGTGACTGTTTGCAATCAGCTCAAAGTATTAGTCCCGATCTCTCGTGAGGCCAAAAAGTTCAGCGGCGCTCACTATCCCTATACAATCCAATCTCGTATGTTCCGCAAGCGAGACTTTTTCTATGGCCTATTTTTCTTTCCGTGGCCATTAAATATAAATAATTAAACGGTGGAGATAAAAAAAAATAGTATGTTATAGCAACTTACGTTTATTATTGAAATTTGAAATATTTTCCTATTATTTACGTATGAGGCATTGGAAATGTGTAAACTTTTATTAAAACTTCGTGGGTATGCGTTAGAAACTTAAAAGCCTTTAAAATAAGTAAACTGCGTGAAGTACCCACCGTTAACACTAAACTACTTTTTCATACAAAATATTTACTGTTTTCTAACGGCTTAGGTGATAATCATAGGTTGCAACGTATACAAATCATTAGAAGCCTACATCAGGAATTATCCTGTATCGGGCGGACACATATTATGTACGAGGTACGTACGTACCTCGTATTACACACAAACTTAAAACAAATCATAGATCCGCTCGGGTATCGAACCCGATACCTAATGTTTGCCTATTTATTAGACTTCATGTAGAGTGGGTACACATTGAGGTTATTGAAACGCACGCTTTGGTAACGCACGTTTTGAGAACCCCAAATTCTATAGAAGTCTACATACGCAAACGCGCGCATGTTCGTGTACACTTCTTTGGAATTCGGGGTTTTCAAAACGTGCATTAGCAAATCTCGCGCTTCAATACGCCCAATGTGTACCCGCTTTTACCTATTAGGTATCTTTTATCAGGAGAGAATTAAACATTAGCGTCACAATATAGCTTTGATATTTATCTTTTATTACTTTAAATACTTACTTATATTTATATCTTTTAATACTTTAAACGCTATTTTGTATGACTTAAGTTTCAAGTGTTTATTTAAATTTATGGGGTATATATGTATGTTAAAATAAAACAACTATGTATTCCGTTTATTTAATGAATTGATCTACTTCCCTCGATTACAATCAAATTACAACATTCAAAATACACATAAAGACAAAGTCTTCAAATACGACACGACATTTAAACGAATTGAATTATGTTTAGACAATGATTGCTAAAGGACTGAGATCATTTACTGCAAACACATTTCAAGTTCCGTCCATAGAGACTTATTAAATCATGCCAGTCCATTAGCCACTCCTATATAATAGACACATACTTACTTTAAAAAAAATTACTCGCAAAAGTTTCAAATGAAACATTACAAATATTTAAAAGATATAAATTTACAACTATCTATAATTATAAATAGATTTTAAGAAAAAATATTTTCGCACACTGGCTTGTAAGGTCAAAAATTTGTAAATTTGTAGTACATTGTAATATGTATAGTGTTGTAATAATATAAAGGAATGTAGATACAATAAAAATATACTTAAAAATAAATAGATTTAAAAAAGATTAAATATGCTTCCATGCCTTCCTGAGGACGGACCCAGTTCCAAACTGTGAAAGAAAAATAAACTTACATTAATTATTTAATTTTTATAACTATTTATAGATATAATGAACTACATTACATCATTGTTCGATTTCAAAACTAAGACTAAAACTTTTGTTATTTTATTTAAAAATATGTTCTGAGATTAAAGCCTGGAAATCGTTTCTTTGTTATAGATAATTGTGTCAACATTTTTAAATGGTTCAGTATGAAAAGTTTGAAATGAGTTGTCTATTGGGAAAGTGTTACAAATGTAGTTGGTTACTTTTATTATTGTACTGACATCTGTTAAGTTTAATAGTAACTAAATAATGCTTATATTCACCTCGACATCCTTGTTCCATCGCGGCGTACTGTGTACCATGTACCAGCACTAAAACCATTCTACTTTCATTAAATTGTCATCTAAATCCCTGTAACTTTGTAAGTTCATGTTCCACGCTTCTTTCAAAGACAAAGAAATCAAAATTTCTTGTAATTGTTTTACTGAACACGAATTTAATAAAAACAATGACAAATCAACGATCGAGAACATTGATGTTGAAAATTGTAAAAGAATTCAAACGAAGAACCAAAGGGTTGTCGAATTAACATTGAGTAAAGTAAGGAAATGCCCATTAAAGGACCGGGAAGCTTAGTCGATGTACATGTGCGTGTTGTCCATGACGCGGAGGTCGATCTCGTCGAGCATGATCAGCTTGAGATGGTACACGAACGGGGATATGTTCTTTATCTCTCGAACGATCTGCGACTTGGCGCGGATGTAGGGCGGCAGCCGATTGAACATTCTCATGCTGACGTCGTCCTCGATGATGCAGTTGAGGATGTGCGGGGAGTCCGGCTCGGTCTGCCTCTGGCCGTACACGCCGAACACCACGTTCAGGGCGTGGAGGATCGCCTCAAACTTGTCCGCCGGCACCCGCTTGCGGTTCGACTCGAAAGTCACGTGAAAGTATTTCAGCTGCATCTGGGAACAATAAAACAATCAAATTATTATTTATAAAAACAAATCTATACTTACTTATACTATATAATTTTTATCCCAATGGTCTCATAGGATAATGATTAACGCGGGTGAAACAGTGGGGATATGATTTACCTAGTAACATTTTATTTTATTTGTTGTTGCATAAAATAATCCTCCACCACTAATTAGTTAAACGAATATCACGGTTATACCGGGTGGATATTATTTATTATCTTTATAGTTGTTTTATGTCAAATACCGGTATCGTTTCGTTCGGTACTATTTTATTATCTAAAAGCAATCAGTTATTGTATAATAATGAAGAAGAAATATGTATCGTAACAGTCAATATAACATTTAATTTTAAATGTTACTCGAGAATACTTGTATGTTTGTCCACGCGTGACTATCCACGATTTTAATAACAAATATAATCGAATTCTATAATTATACAAAATCATCAGGGAATGTAATTTCTTTGTTTTGTCAATATCGGGATCGATGAACATCTAGGTAATTAACATTTTTTAACCAAAATTATCTTGTGATAAAATTTTAAGCGGGTAGTTACTATTTTATATCGTTCATAAATTAGTCCAATTGCGTAGTTTGCCTTCGACAATAGCCAGTTATAATTATATTTATGAAGATTGACAGTAATTTAGATTCGTACACCAGCATTGTTTAAAATTTTTCACGAATGTTCTAGTGAGTCCTTACCAAACAAACAAGAAAAAAAAACAAACCTGTGTAGCATATTAATAACCTATATTAAATAAAACTGGACAGTTTGTGCGAACGAAAACGTATGAACATATTGTGTTATATATGAATAATTAGCAAGGAACAGTAAAACAAGACAACTTACGGTTTATATGAGGAATCTACAGGTTATAACACGAGCCACAACGCACCGCACCGCCTATTGCTTTCGCGAGACCCCGCCAACTGAACTGAGCTCAATCGATCTGCCGGAAAATAATACCTCCGGCAACCTCCGCGACCCACACGTTTCCTCTTATTCTACATCAATTTGTTTGTCAATCAATTATAACGTTTATTGCATTCAGATAAAGTCCGTTATTAATTGAGCCTATGTTGGTCTACACGTGCAACAGAGAGTCTGGGGCTCGATCTGTTGTTCACGTGAGAATGTATCAGTTGATCGGATCTCTCGTTTCTACCTGTACAATAATGAAATTGACATCTACGTAGGCCGAGTTTTGCCAGTGCACCCGCTCCTGTACACGTTTATGCGTATCGGAAAGTGATTGATATGAGCGAGATGAGAATACTAACACCAAATTTTAGTTCGTAGTATTTGATCTATTTTTAGTCAGGCTCCTCCTATTTATCGGATTAAAGGTACGCCCTAACAAATTCAATCTGTAAAGGTAGTCGTTCACATAGAAACTTTATTAACAAATGTTTCAGTATACATTATTTGATTTTTTACAAAAGGAATTTGGAAACTTTTTAAAACATAACGTAACATAATCATTCACTACATCATCGCATTATAGTAACTGACCCTTAACTAAATTCGAGACTTGTAAAACAGATTTTGATTGAACGAGATTTTTACGTCAATGTTCACGGAATTTTGTATATTTATTTTATTACTGTAAACCTAACATTGTAAACTTAATATTGAAATTACTAAAACTTTGAAACGAGTAATAAAATATAATATAAAAACTTTCGTTGTGCACCGTCCTTTACAAGTACTATACATTCACCTGGCTATGTCAATTTTAAGCGCATGCGTTTTACCATCAACCCTCATTTTATTTCATGCAACCCTGGTATCGAAGTCTATTTATAGATTGGAAATGGTTTTGTTGCCAAACCAATATAACTCTTATTAACAATACCAATTGTGTTTATATGTTTCAAAACTTGTAATTAATTTGAAATGAAATAAAGTTTTGTACTTTGTTAGACCTCTATTGATTTATGAAGCACGTCTGGTATGAAATTGAGAAAGCCTGATTGCCCTAATACAATCTAGGCTTACGCCCCTCGGTGGGTCTTATATGAGCTGATGATGATGATGGTAGGAAAACCATGTCTCAGCAAATTCGTTTTTGGACGTCACGCGTGAAATTTTTAACTGCAGCAAAAATACTGATAAACTATACACGTTTTAAAATTGAGCTAGATAATAGACGAAAAACTATTTTTCGGTACGTACTGTTGGCAACTTTAATATCTATCTTAAATATCTGGAAAATATTGAGTTTTTGTTTTTTAAACTGATGATGTCATAAAACTAAATATCGATTTTGAAGTAATTATAAGTTATTTTAATTACGATCATTAATTATGTATTATCATAATAAGACGCAGTTACTTTTGTAGTATGGCAATGCCACTTAATCTAAATGTAGTAGTAGTGTAGGTTTACGAGTATCTCGATAATCTGGGTATCTCCTATTAATGTATGACTGCCTGGTACTTATGCTTCGTGAATATGGATTTTTCTCCCTACAGACCAAAAACTATTGGCGATCTCTTAACAACTTCACTTTCTAATTTAAATGTACTCAATAACTTACTTCACTTCAATTCCGGCCATTACATTTTTGTACTTAAACTATAACTATTGTCGAAATTAAATCATTCTATTATCAGATTATTGTTTAAGTTTATTAATTTAAGCTACATACACCAAGATACAAACACGTCCAAGAAATATTTTATTTATTACAAAACAAAATCCACAGACCTTAACCTATTAACAAAATATAACTTATATCTTAAGTCCAATTACGGATTTACTTTATATTAAATAAAAATTCTAGTACAAAAAAGTACCCAAAAGTACATTATGAAACCAAATGTATATCTAAGTAGAAAATTCACCAAGTTAATAAAACTATGACGTTATAATAAAATAAATTAATGTGCTTAGTCAAATACTGCTACGTAACACTATCGGGGAGAATTTTTCGTACTAATATTATTATTGAGTAATTAATGTAATACTCGCATTTAAAATACATTTGATTAGCAATATCTTGTAAAAGTCTATTAAAATCATAAAAAAAATATATAATTAAGGTTTTAAACTTATGGTTTTAGAATAATAAATTTGACAAATGAATATGCCTGATAAAAAATATGGCAGCACGCACAAAGGATAATTTAAATTAAGATGGTCAAATTATGAAAAACTCATAGTCGTAAACACCATAATCTTATATTTTTATCAATGAGTGTAACTTAGATAGTAGTTTATAAGCAAAAACGCAGATTCAATATTAAAATTGTTTGCCGCCGCGAGTATAGCTCTTCGTTTACATGTTCGCCTGGTACTTGTGCGGGTAAAATTTCCGTCGCCGATCCGAAACATCCGCACCGGGACTAAATATTTAACCACGACTGTTCATTCGATTTTTTACGAAAAATATTTAAAAAATAATATAAAGAGTATATTTTATTAATTCTATTTAAGTACATATCGACCTAATATTTTAATACATAAGTAATTATAGTCACCCGATTTTCATTTATTTTAAAATGTTATAGGAGTACACTAAATAAGTAATAGACGTAAAACTATTCCAATTACTTATTTGTACATTATATTAATTTGTATATTGTATAAGACAAGAGAGAGAGAGAGAGAGAGAGAGAGAGAGAGAGAGAGAGAGAGAGAGAGAGAAAGAGAGAGAGCTATCTTCCTTCCGTGCTACAAGTTGTAAATTTATATTATGTTCCAATTCAACTGCCAGTTAAGCAACATTATCAAGTGATAATGCGCTGTTAATATCACTTCGCATGAAACATTTGATACGTGAAATAACGTAATTGATTGCTAATTGTTTTTAGTATTTAGTTACAATGTTGTATATACTACACAAGAACATAAATTTAGATATACGAAGATTAAATTCAATTCAATTTCAATTCAATTTCAATTCAATTTCAATTCAATTTCAATTCAATTTCAATTCAATTTCAATTCAATTTCAATTCAATTTCAATTCAATTTCAATTCAATTTCAATTCAATTTCAATTCAATTTCAATTCAATTTCAATTCAATTTCAATTCAATTTCAATTCAATTTCAATTCAATTTCAATTCAATTTCAATTCAATTTCAATTCAATTTCAATTCAATTTCAATTCAATTTCAATTCAATTTCAATTCAATTTCAATTCAATTTCAATTCAATTTCAATTCAATTTCAATTCAATTTCAATTCAATTTCAATTCAATTTCAATTCAATTTCAATTCAATTTCAATTCAATTTCAATTCAATTTCAATTCAATTTCAATTCAATTTCAATTCAATTTCAATTCAATTTCAATTCAATTTCAATTCAATTTCAATTCAATTTCAATTCAATTTCAATTCAATTTCAATTCAATTTCAATTCAATTTCAATTCAATTTCAATTCAATTTCAATTCAATTTCAATTCAATTTCAATTCAATTTCAATTCAATTTCAATTCAATTTCAATTCAATTTCAATTCAATTTCAATTCAATTTCAATTCAATTTCAATTCAATTTCAATTCAATTTCAATTCAATTTCAATTCAATTTCAATTCAATTTCAATTCAATTTCAATTCAATTTCAATTCAATTTCAATTCAATTTCAATTCAATTTCAATTCAATTTCAATTCAATTTCAATTCAATTTCAATTCAATTTCAATTCAATTTCAATTCAATTTCAATTCAATTTCAATTCAATTTCAATTCAATTTCAATTCAATTTCAATTCAATTTCAATTCAATTTCAATTCAATTTCAATTCAATTTCAATTCAATTTCAATTCAATTTCAATTCAATTTCAATTCAATTTCAATTCAATTTCAATTCAATTTCAATTCAATTTCAATTCAATTTCAATTCAATTTCAATTTCAATTCAATTTCAATTCAATTTCAATTCAATTTATTTATATCTTCAAATGTAGTTACAAATTATTTGACGTGGTCATCGAGACATTACTTCCCGTGGTAGTTACAATAAACTGTGTTACGGTGAAGTAAGGCCCCTCAAACCACGTTCACAAAAATATATAACTAACATAAGAATTTAAATAGATACCTTATAAACTAACATATATATTTATATACTTAAATCTACAAGTTTAGGGAGTTCTGTTCGGTCTCGCCTCCCTAAAGCGTCTGAATGCCACATGAAAAATGAATATTTTTTTACTAATATGTTTTTATCGTTCAGATCCCTGCGTAGTCTTCTTCTTAGCGTGTCGACTCATATATTAGAGGACCAGAGCTCGGTCACCGATATAGCATTATCAGTGGCCATGTAAAGGTGCTCGCGTGTGCGGGTGTAAGGACACGCACGACAGTTATGGGAATTTGCCGTTGAGTCGTGGTGGAAGAATCGGCTAGTCTGTGCTACCGACTTGTCGTCCGTAGACCATTGCCCAGGGTGCGCCGGACGCATCCTTATTTTATGCGCCAGGGAGGCTCCTTCCATGCACGCTGCGTAGTAATCGTTCGTCTATGTTCCGAAAAATTTTTTTTTTCCCTGCTCTGTGGTCATTATCCGTTTGCAGATATTATGGTAACTACCTACCCAATATAAAAGCAATTTATGTCTATTCATATCATAATAGTCCTTTCAATATTTTCAAAGGTATTTATTTTACTAAAGGATGATATACCAAATTGACCTACTTCGCATAAATAACCTATCAAAAGGTACTACACCAATTGGTTCATTAGGCTGTTATTGTATATTTGGGAGATATGAGTATTAATGCCCTTGAGGCTCACGTTAAAGACGTGCTTATTTATTAACCGACTTCCAAAACGGAAGTCATCAATTCGAGCTGTATGAAGTATTGTTAGAATTGCACGGTTTTTGTATACGTTAGTCTATACCAGATTCTCAACACGTGTACCAAACATGTTTGTATATTTACAGAACAACCAACCAACCAACCAACAAACCAACAGAAAAACCTTTCCGAGTCGCTTTAAAAATAAATCTTTTGATTATTTCGATACCTTGAAAGTGAGCAATAATCTGCGAAAGTTTAAAAAAAAAATGAAAAAAAAAAAAAACCTGATTTAGATGTTACGAAAGAATTAATATGTTTAAATTCATTAAGTATAAATATCATAATTAAAAAGAAACATGTTATTTATAGTATACGAGTGTATACATTTATACAGGGTTATTGGTTAAGTCGACCTATTCCCGTCAAGGGCGTGTAGTTTACATTGTTTCCGACTGATTTTACCATGAAACATCCTACCCTAAACCTAACCGTTTAAGAGATATTTCAATTTATTTGTTTTTATAAAAATCACCGGATCTTCGGCTATAAGCTTGGATATTTTCAAATGCGCATGTCTTATTATTACTATTACTTGATTTTTACGTTTATAATAAGGTGCTTTATGACCCCAATAACCAATATTGTACCTAAAATAAATAAATAAGTAGTTGTAGACGATTAAAACTTTTAAAAAATAAGACCAATCGGAAAGTTTATTTTTCTTTCAAGGATATCTAGAAAAAAAGATATGGCACCTGTTTGGCAGATATGCCTAAAAATATCTACGTTTCATCGGCTATCCAACGACCTATAACAACCTAGGGTTTTATCGAAATTTTGTATAAAACATGTAGTTTTATAGGCTACCGGGAAGGTTAAATAAAACAATAGGTCAGCATACAGAACAAGTTACTAAACTTTTAAGTACTACACACACAATTTTTGAGTCTAAATTTCATGTTCGACATGTCGGCCCCTGCATTGCACACATCTTCGCATTATTTTGCGAAGACCAGTTTTCACTACACCAGTAGTTAATTTTGTTCTTATTTCATTGGCCGCATTAATGATTCTGTCTCTCAGTATTTCAATTGATGAAATTGGGTTGGGCTCACTGTACACGAGACTCTTTATGTACCCTCACGCATAAAAATCCATGGGGGTTAAGTCCGGACTTCTGGCTGGCCAGGGTATGGCAGGGTAAATGTGTAGATGCCTTAAAATACCCAAATTGTATAGTTCAGGGAAAGAGAAGCTGGCAATGAGACAAGAGTCATTTCATACCCGAACATTAATGCCAGTTTTCACCAATGCACGTCCCGTAAATTTGCGGCATTATAAGTGGAAGTTTCGTTTTCACCATCATCTAAGAGACTCCTCAAGACTTAAGGTGGCCCTTAACTTTATGGGACCAAGATTCGGCTACTTAACGCTTAGTGACAGTTTATTGGATTGTGTTTATTTCCCGCAAATGGAAGATTTTCTTGATAGTTTAAAAGCTATCGATACTATGGATTTAGTTACAAATTTATGTTTGTTTAGACAGCCGGACATTTATCGCGAAATACCAGATTATTTTATTAACTCATATCTTAATGCTTCATGAGCAATTTCACGAATCTGTCGTTTTATCGATCGTGACGTTTTGACTTCTTTTCCTTTTTTCTGACATTGTTATTTATGGAATCTTTTCTTAAGACTTTTTTATTTAGACAAAATATTCCTAAGGCTTCGGGTTCGATTCCCGTGCGGGGTGAATATTTGTGTGAACCATAAATGTTTTTCGTTTCTCGGTCGGGGTGTGTGTGTGAATGAGTGTGTGCGTAGTTTCTGATACCCTAGATACAAGTCTCGAATTTAGTTAGGGGTCAGTTACTATACCTGATAGAGATGATGTAGTAAATGATTATTATTGTTATGTCTTTTCCATTCACGGGACTATTAAGGAGTCCCGGTCTTTTGGAAGGCTAGTATGGGGCCAAAGCCAACACACGGAAGCCCTTTGACATATTTAATCTTGTGTAAAGGATGCACAATCCGGCGACTATCCCTGTATAACACTATAAAATGCATCCAAGGACAGTCCCCGGTTCTGCTGGGACTATTGCAAATATATGAAAAACTACGACTGGGTTATGGGAATGGGATGTTTAATGGACTGGATATTGGGGAACTATGGGGACTATGACACCCGCCGATACAATGCTATAAACATGTACGAAGTGGCGGATGGAGACTTGCCAGCTCTATAACTGGGCCCCCCAAACAAGTCGCTCGAGTCGCAACAAGGGGGCAACATGAAACGAGCGGCTTTGAGAGTGGAGTAGACGCCCTGGGTTTTAAACCGCGATCCACTGTGCCCGAGGGTCCAGCTTCATGCTAAACCAACTCACCACTTACGCAACGCCCCTCACTCTCCGAGCACCAAAGTGCTCTCGCGGGCTCCACTCCGGCCGGCCAATGAAGGCACGCACAGAGGTGGGGGACCTGTTCCTCGTCAGTGTTCACTCCGCCGGCCAGTGAAGGCAAGCGGAGGTGAGGAATGGTGACCTCCCCCGGGAGCGCATCAGGTCCGCGGGGTCGCTACTCCCCGACACCCCGCCTCAAAGGTGCCCTGCGGGCTGATTATTATTATTATTAGTTTTCCAAGCCAAGATAAGTATGGATTTTTTAGTAGAATTTGATCCTTATTACCAACACTATCAGATGGCGCGATATTCTGAAATTTCATGAATTACTTCTTCACTAAAAGCTACGAATCTCGCCCACGTAATTCTGTATCTTCTTATAAAATGAATACAATACATAGCCATCTCACAAACGTAAACTCCTTGTGATTCATGCTAGCCTGGTACTCCATGTGCGCCAAATACCTGTTGAGCGATCAATACTTTGTGACATGCGCAATATGGACCTTCTAAACGCGTGCAGGAGGGAATAGCGGTCACCAGGGTGATAAAGAAATTTTTTTAAGAACAAAGCATCTCAAACAATAAAATAAAAACTCTATATTAAAAATTTGATTTGTATTGATAAAAAATTGTACTCATATGGGTTTGATGATGGAAAACATAGACATCCTAGGGCATTCCTCCATAGTGCTAAGTTATTTTAACAGGGCGAGCGAAGCTAAGCCCTTCTAACCCAATATAATATGTTCGTCTGCGCCAGCAGGCAGTGACTAAGTATTCCACGTAGACGAAGTCGCGGGCAAAAGCTAGTAAATTATAAGAAACAACGCATGCGTGAACTCAATAACTGTCATTGGCCACAAGAATATTAAGAAAGTGAATGAGGATTACAGGCAAATATCAACTTTATGTCTCTGAAAATTGGGTTTAAACTAAACGTTTCAGTATCTCAAATAGGCGGAAAGTATACCTTATTTTCGACTACTCTTACAGAGGCCCATTAGCTCAGTTGGATTTATAGAGCGTCGTGCTTGTAACACGAAGGTCGTGGGTTCGAGTCCCTCATGGGCCAAATACACTTTTTTCAACTCATTTTTGTTTGTGTTTTTAGTTGCACGTGATTCCTCACCAAGGTTTTTGTTAAATATATACTACTGAAATACACATTTATACACACAACTGTTGAATTAAATATAAAAAAAAAATGTTGGTCAATTTCTTATTAATTCAGTTCAGTTTCGAGAAATCATGACTTTTTGACTTGAATGACTGTTCGATAATGTCTATGAACTACTGCCGTAGCCGGCTACGGCTTAGTAGCTTCCAATACCTCTATGTAAATTATAAATACTATCATTAAATAATGTTTGGAATTAAAGTATTTATTTTGTCACTTGCTGTTGCATGACAAGTATTCGGTCAGAAGACAGTGTACAATCGGGAGAAAGAATTTCAAAAACGAAATTAATTTTATTTAACTTGGATCGAAATCACGAGTTTCTTTTTTGTTTTGGCGATTCTTCTAATGGGTCTCCATAAAAGACATTTACAAAGACAGACATTGTTGCTGACATACTGAGTAAATGTTAAACGAAATGGAATTAATTTTTTTCAAAATTATCTTTATTGAAATAACTTTAATTATCTAAATAAAAACAAAAAGCCAACTAAAGTTGGGTTTTTGGTCGACTCAACCACTAACAGTTTAGATTCACCATCGACATGACACCTACCTTTTTTCAAAAGGTGGCTACTCGACCATGGGCCAAAAACACTGTAGTCGAGTGGTCGAGTAGACACCTACACTTTTTCAAAAGGTGGCTACTCGACCGTTGGTCGAGTTTTGTGTGGTCGAGTCGCCACATAAGTCAACATAAATACTTTACAATAAACTTAATACTCGTAAATTTTACGTCTTACTCCTCAGAGAATGTGTTCATTCGGGAAATGGGATTTTTGAAAAAAAGTTTTCATGCTTTCATTTTATTTTTTCAAGTCTGTATTAATGGAATTCTTAATTTTAATGTGAATAAGGTCTAAACTTCCCCCATCTGTTGGCGATTAGCTTAACTAAAACCAAAGCTTCCTTCAGCCATCATTTTGTTTATATTAAATTACATCCTCCTTAAATCAAACTTTCAGTTTGTCGTAGAACGGATTTTACGTGAAGCTATTTAGTTAGAGTTGCCACCCAAACCCAATAGGTGTCGTCAATTTAGAGAAGAGATGATAATATAACTGCGGACTTCAGAAACCGGGCATAAGGGCGTTGGAATGAAGGCTTACACGCTGACAATTTCAAGTCTGTATTAAACAAAATTTAAAGTATTTTATTGCCAAACCTTCGTTACCATGTAGATCCATCTGTCGGCGACTAGTTTTATTAAAATGAAAGTCATCTTGGTTTGAATTTGTCGTAGAACAAACGTGTACTTTTCTTATTATTGTCATAACATCCTGATAGATGTCGTGAATTGTATGTTTTATGTAAAATTAACCTCTTCATACTGTATGTGCGCCTGGTTAACAGGAGACAGTCGGCTTTATTCGGTTAAATTCGGCAGCCGGTGCTAGTGAGACAGCGGCGGCGTCGCATCGCGATGGGCGACGGTCGTTCTGCCCACGGACGACAGAACTATCTCCATCTCTTGACGGAAGTCCTTCTGTGGTTCTGCCCTTGGTTTTATAGTTCAAGCGAGGACCGTAAAAAAGGGTGTTCATCGAGTACATGTACAACAATATTTTATAAAGTTTTTTTGGTTTTCAAAGAAAAAATATTCACCTCACTTTGACACATCATAGTGAAAAACAATGTATGAAAACTGGCATGTTATTGCAAAAGCCGGCACTTTTATTAGTGAACTTAAAAATGGTAATTCATGCTGATTTATCTTTAAATTGAATTTAGATTTTTTTACCTAGAATTTTCTACAAAATCAGACTTTGTTTTTTACAAAATCAGTCACATAACTGACAACTATTACTCACAACTGAGTTATGGATTTTTTCTAAGTTGTTTTGTTTTTAAAAATATTCCTATATAAATACAATCCTGTTCACAGATTACGAAACACAGTAAACGCTTAAAATATGATCATTTAAGTCTTTTTACGTTGAACAATATACATGTTATAGAAATATGACGACGTAAAGGGGCCAATGTGTAAAATCTCAAAAACATAAAAAGTATATCGGCAGTAGGAAAAGCATTGGCTCAAAAGGCAAAGCAAAGGCAAAATTTCATTAAATTCGTTTTAGTAGGTCACAAGATATAACCCAAAAATATGGTTATGACTCATTATTAATGGCTCTCCTGTAAAATCTATCTTTTTCACTTACGCCAGTATATGTAGGAGCCATCGATAATAATTTCATCAAGTTGTTTCTCTACGTATGTGTATCCCCAATTAATAAATATGTAAGTTTGTAAGTATACCCAAAAGTTATGTGCCGCGCACTAGGTATTCATAAACCGACAGGAGTCTGACACGAAAACTTTTATCTTTCAACTTATATCAGGAGCGGGGAAATTTGAAAGTGTTGAGTACAAGGTATAACAACTGAAACGATTTCAAAAACTAATAATTTTAACCAAAATTAAAACTTCTTTGATACGATTACATAATTTCAACCATAAATAAACATATTTTTAATAACCATATTTTCGACTACTCTTACAGAGGCCCATTAGCTCAGTTGGATTTATAGAGCGTCGTGCTTGTAACACGAAGGTCGTGGGTTCGAGTCCCTCATGGGCCAAATACACTTTTTTCAACTCATTTTTGTTTGTGTTTTTAGTTGCACGTGATTCCTCACCAAGGTTTTTGTTAAATATATACTACTGAAATACACATTTATACACACAACTGTTGAATTAAATATAAAAAAAAAATGTTGGTCAATTTCTTATTAATTCAGTTCAGTTTCGAGAAATCATGACTTTTTGACTTGAATGACTGTTCGATAATGTCTATGAACTACTGCCGTAGCCGGCTACGGCTTAGTAGCTTCCAATACCTCTATGTAAATTATAAATACTATCATTAAATAATGTTTGGAATTAAAGTATTTATTTTGTCACTTGCTGTTGCATGACAAGTATTCGGTCAGAAGACAGTGTACAATCGGGAGAAAGAATTTCAAAAACGAAATTAATTTTATTTAACTTGGATCGAAATCACGAGTTTCTTTTTTGTTTTGGCGATTCTTCTAATGGGTCTCCATAAAAGACATTTACAAAGACAGACATTGTTGCTGACATACTGAGTAAATGTTAAACGAAATGGAATTAATTTTTTTCAAAATTATCTTTATTGAAATAACTTTAATTATCTAAATAAAAACAAAAAGCCTACTAAAGTTGGGTTTTTGGTCGACTCAACCACTAACAGTTTAGATTCACCATCGACATGACACCTACCTTTTTTCAAAAGGTGGCTACTCGACCATGGGCCAAAAACACTGTAGTCGAGTGGTCGAGTAGACACCTACACTTTTTCAAAAGGTGGCTACTCGACCGTTGGTCGAGTTTTGTGTGGTCGAGTCGCCACATAAGTCAACATAAATACTTTACAATAAACTTAATACTCGTAAATTTTACGTCTTACTCCTCAGAGAATGTGTTCATTCGGGAAATGGGATTTTTGAAAAAAAGTTTTCATGCTTTCATTTTATTTTTTCAAGTCTGTATTAATGGAATTCTTAATTTTAATGTGAATAAGGTCTAAACTTCCCCCATCTGTTGGCGATTAGCTTAACTAAAACCAAAGCTTCCTTCAGCCATCATTTTGTTTATATTAAATTACATCCTCCTTAAATCAAACTTTCAGTTTGTCGTAGAACGGATTTTACGTGAAGCTATTTAGTTAGAGTTGCCACCCAAACCCAATAGGTGTCGTCAATTTAGAGAAGAGATGATAATATAACTGCGGACTTCAGAAACCGGGCATAAGGGCGTTGGAATGAAGGCTTACACGCTGACAATTTCAAGTCTGTATTAAACAAAATTTAATTTTTTTTTTTTTTTTTTTTTAAATTGTAAGTTATATTGGTCACAAATAAAAATTTTTGTATTTGTATTTGTATAAAGTATTTTATTGCCAAACCTTCGTTACCATGTAGATCCATCTGTCGGCGACTAGTTTTATTAAAATGAAAGTCATCTTGGTTTGAATTTGTCGTAGAACAAACGTGTACTTTTCTTATTATTGTCATAACATCCTGATAGATGTCGTGAATTGTATGTTTTATGTAAAATTAACCTCTTCATACTGTATGTGCGCCTGGTTAACAGGAGACAGTCGGCTTTATTCGGTTAAATTCGGCAGCCGGTGCTAGTGAGACAGCGGCGGCGTCGCATCGCGATGGGCGACGGTCGTTCTGCCCACGGACGACAGAACTATCTCCATCTCTTGACGGAAGTCCTTCTGTGGTTCTGCCCTTGGTTTTATAGTTCAAGCGAGGACCGTAAAAAAGGGTGTTCATCGAGTACATGTACAACAATATTTTATAAAGTTTTTTTGGTTTTCAAAGAAAAAATATTCACCTCACTTTGACACATCATAGTGAAAAACAATGTATGAAAACTGGCATGTTATTGCAAAAGCCGGCACTTTTATTAGTGAACTTAAAAATGGTAATTCATGCTGATTTATCTTTAAATTGAATTTAGATTTTTTTACCTAGAATTTTCTACAAAATCAGACTTTGTTTTTTACAAAATCAGTCACATAACTGACAACTATTACTCACAACTGAGTTATGGATTTTTTCTAAGTTGTTTTGTTTTTAAAAATATTCCTATATAAATACAATCCTGTTCACAGATTACGAAACACAGTAAACGCTTAAAATATGATCATTTAAGTCTTTTTACGTTGAACAATATACATGTTATAGAAATATGACGACGTAAAGGGGCCAATGTGTAAAATCTCAAAAACATAAAAAGTATATCGGCAGTAGGAAAAGCATTGGCTCAAAAGGCAAAGCAAAGGCAAAATTTCATTAAATTCGTTTTAGTAGGTCACAAGATATAACCCAAAAATATGGTTATGACTCATTATTAATGGCTCTCCTGTAAAATCTATCTTTTTCACTTACGCCAGTATATGTAGGAGCCATCGATAATAATTTCATCAAGTTGTTTCTCTACGTATGTGTATCCCCAATTAATAAATATGTAAGTTTGTAAGTATACCCAAAAGTTATGTGCCGCGCACTAGGTATTCATAAACCGACAGGAGTCTGACACGAAAACTTTTATCTTTCAACTTATATCAGGAGCGGGGAAATTTGAAAGTGTTGAGTACAAGGTATAACAACTGAAACGATTTCAAAAACTAATAATTTTAACCAAAATTAAAACTTCTTTGATACGATTACATAATTTCAACCATAAATAAACATATTTTTAATAACCATATTTTCGACTACTCTTACAGAGGCCCATTAGCTCAGTTGGATTTATAGAGCGTCGTGCTTGTAACACGAAGGTCGTGGGTTCGAGTCCCTCATGGGCCAAATACACTTTTTTCAACTCATTTTTGTTTGTGTTTTTAGTTGCACGTGATTCCTCACCAAGGTTTTTGTTAAATATATACTACTGAAATACACATTTATACACACAACTGTTGAATTAAATATAAAAAAAAAATGTTGGTCAATTTCTTATTAATTCAGTTCAGTTTCGAGAAATCATGACTTTTTGACTTGAATGACTGTTCGATAATGTCTATGAACTACTGCCGTAGCCGGCTACGGCTTAGTAGCTTCCAATACCTCTATGTAAATTATAAATACTATCATTAAATAATGTTTGGAATTAAAGTATTTATTTTGTCACTTGCTGTTGCATGACAAGTATTCGGTCAGAAGACAGTGTACAATCGGGAGAAAGAATTTCAAAAACGAAATTAATTTTATTTAACTTGGATCGAAATCACGAGTTTCTTTTTTGTTTTGGCGATTCTTCTAATGGGTCTCCATAAAAGACATTTACAAAGACAGACATTGTTGCTGACATACTGAGTAAATGTTAAACGAAATGGAATTAATTTTTTTCAAAATTATCTTTATTGAAATAACTTTAATTATCTAAATAAAAACAAAAAGCCTACTAAAGTTGGGTTTTTGGTCGACTCAACCACTAACAGTTTAGATTCACCATCGACATGACACCTACCTTTTTTCAAAAGGTGGCTACTCGACCATGGGCCAAAAACACTGTAGTCGAGTGGTCGAGTAGACACCTACACTTTTTCAAAAGGTGGCTACTCGACCGTTGGTCGAGTTTTGTGTGGTCGAGTCGCCACATAAGTCAACATAAATACTTTACAATAAACTTAATACTCGTAAATTTTACGTCTTACTCCTCAGAGAATGTGTTCATTCGGGAAATGGGATTTTTGAAAAAAAGTTTTCATGCTTTCATTTTATTTTTTCAAGTCTGTATTAATGGAATTCTTAATTTTAATGTGAATAAGGTCTAAACTTCCCCCATCTGTTGGCGATTAGCTTAACTAAAACCAAAGCTTCCTTCAGCCATCATTTTGTTTATATTAAATTACATCCTCCTTAAATCAAACTTTCAGTTTGTCGTAGAACGGATTTTACGTGAAGCTATTTAGTTAGAGTTGCCACCCAAACCCAATAGGTGTCGTCAATTTAGAGAAGAGATGATAATATAACTGCGGACTTCAGAAACCGGGCATAAGGGCGTTGGAATGAAGGCTTACACGCTAACAATTTCAAGTCTGTATTAAACAAAATTTAATTTTTTTTTTTTTTTTTTTTAAATTGTAAGTTATATTGGTCACAAATAAAAATTTTTGTATTTGTATTTGTATAAAGTATTTTATTGCCAAACCTTCGTTACCATGTAGATCCATCTGTCGGCGACTAGTTTTATTAAAATGAAAGTCATCTTGGTTTGAATTTGTCGTAGAACAAACGTGTACTTTTCTTATTATTGTCATAACATCCTGATAGATGTCGTGAATTGTATGTTTTATGTAAAATTAACCTCTTCATACTGTATGTGCGCCTGGTTAACAGGAGACAGTCGGCTTTATTCGGTTAAATTCGGCAGCCGGTGCTAGTGAGACAGCGGCGGCGTCGCATCGCGATGGGCGACGGTCGTTCTGCCCACGGACGACAGAACTATCTCCATCTCTTGACGGAAGTCCTTCTGTGGTTCTGCCCTTGGTTTTATAGTTCAAGCGAGGACCGTAAAAAAGGGTGTTCATCGAGTACATGTACAACAATATTTTATAAAGTTTTTTTGGTTTTCAAAGAAAAAATATTCACCTCACTTTGACACATCATAGTGAAAAACAATGTATGAAAACTGGCATGTTATTGCAAAAGCCGGCACTTTTATTAGTGAACTTAAAAATGGTAATTCATGCTGATTTATCTTTAAATTGAATTTAGATTTTTTTACCTAGAATTTTCTACAAAATCAGACTTTGTTTTTTACAAAATCAGTCACATAACTGACAACTATTACTCACAACTGAGTTATGGATTTTTTCTAAGTTGTTTTGTTTTTAAAAATGTTCCTATATAAATACAATCCTGTTCACAGATTACGAAACACAGTAAACGCTTAAAATATGATCATTTAAGTCTTTTTACGTTGAACAATATACATGTTATAGAAATATGACGACGTAAAGGGGCCAATGTGTAAAATCTCAAAAACATAAAAAGTATATCGGCAGTAGGAAAAGCATTGGCTCAAAAGGCAAAGCAAAGGCAAAATTTCATTAAATTCGTTTTAGTAGGTCACAAGATATAACCCAAAAATATGGTTATGACTCATTATTAATGGCTCTCCTGTAAAATCTATCTTTTTCACTTACGCCAGTATATGTAGGAGCCATCGATAATAATTTCATCAAGTTGTTTCTCTACGTATGTGTATCCCCAATTAATAAATATGTAAGTTTGTAAGTATACCCAAAAGTTATGTGCCGCGCACTAGGTATTCATAAACCGACAGGAGTCTGACACGAAAACTTTTATCTTTCAACTTATATCAGGAGCGGGGAAATTTGAAAGTGTTGAGTACAAGGTATAACAACTGAAACGATTTCAAAAACTAATAATTTTAACCAAAATTAAAACTTCTTTGATACGATTACATAATTTCAACCATAAATAAACATATTTTTAATAACCATATTTTCGACTACTCTTACAGAGGCCCATTAGCTCAGTTGGATTTATAGAGCGTCGTGCTTGTAACACGAAGGTCGTGGGTTCGAGTCCCTCATGGGCCAAATACACTTTTTTCAACTCATTTTTGTTTGTGTTTTTAGTTGCACGTGATTCCTCACCAAGGTTTTTGTTAAATATATACTACTGAAATACACATTTATACACACAACTGTTGAATTAAATATAAAAAAAAAATGTTGGTCAATTTCTTATTAATTCAGTTCAGTTTCGAGAAATCATGACTTTTTGACTTGAATGACTGTTCGATAATGTCTATGAACTACTGCCGTAGCCGGCTACGGCTTAGTAGCTTCCAATACCTCTATGTAAATTATAAATACTATCATTAAATAATGTTTGGAATTAAAGTATTTATTTTGTCACTTGCTGTTGCATGACAAGTATTCGGTCAGAAGACAGTGTACAATCGGGAGAAAGAATTTCAAAAACGAAATTAATTTTATTTAACTTGGATCGAAATCACGAGTTTCTTTTTTGTTTTGGCGATTCTTCTAATGGGTCTCCATAAAAGACATTTACAAAGACAGACATTGTTGCTGACATACTGAGTAAATGTTAAACGAAATGGAATTAATTTTTTTCAAAATTATCTTTATTGAAATAACTTTAATTATCTAAATAAAAACAAAAAGCCAACTAAAGTTGGGTTTTTGGTCGACTCAACCACTAACAGTTTAGATTCACCATCGACATGACACCTACCTTTTTTCAAAAGGTGGCTACTCGACCATGGGCCAAAAACACTGTAGTCGAGTGGTCGAGTAGACACCTACACTTTTTCAAAAGGTGGCTACTCGACCGTTGGTCGAGTTTTGTGTGGTCGAGTCGCCACATAAGTCAACATAAATACTTTACAATAAACTTAATACTCGTAAATTTTACGTCTTACTCCTCAGAGAATGTGTTCATTCGGGAAATGGGATTTTTGAAAAAAAGTTTTCATGCTTTCATTTTATTTTTTCAAGTCTGTATTAATGGAATTCTTAATTTTAATGTGAATAAGGTCTAAACTTCCCCCATCTGTTGGCGATTAGCTTAACTAAAACCAAAGCTTCCTTCAGCCATCATTTTGTTTATATTAAATTACATCCTCCTTAAATCAAACTTTCAGTTTGTCGTAGAACGGATTTTACGTGAAGCTATTTAGTTAGAGTTGCCACCCAAACCCAATAGGTGTCGTCAATTTAGAGAAGAGATGATAATATAACTGCGGACTTCAGAAACCGGGCATAAGGGCGTTGGAATGAAGGCTTACACGCTGACAATTTCAAGTCTGTATTAAACAAAATTTAAAGTATTTTATTGCCAAACCTTCGTTACCATGTAGATCCATCTGTCGGCGACTAGTTTTATTAAAATGAAAGTCATCTTGGTTTGAATTTGTCGTAGAACAAACGTGTACTTTTCTTATTATTGTCATAACATCCTGATAGATGTCGTGAATTGTATGTTTTATGTAAAATTAACCTCTTCATACTGTATGTGCGCCTGGTTAACAGGAGACAGTCGGCTTTATTCGGTTAAATTCGGCAGCCGGTGCTAGTGAGACAGCGGCGGCGTCGCATCGCGATGGGCGACGGTCGTTCTGCCCACGGACGACAGAACTATCTCCATCTCTTGACGGAAGTCCTTCTGTGGTTCTGCCCTTGGTTTTATAGTTCAAGCGAGGACCGTAAAAAAGGGTGTTCATCGAGTACATGTACAACAATATTTTATAAAGTTTTTTTGGTTTTCAAAGAAAAAATATTCACCTCACTTTGACACATCATAGTGAAAAACAATGTATGAAAACTGGCATGTTATTGCAAAAGCCGGCACTTTTATTAGTGAACTTAAAAATGGTAATTCATGCTGATTTATCTTTAAATTGAATTTAGATTTTTTTACCTAGAATTTTCTACAAAATCAGACTTTGTTTTTTACAAAATCAGTCACATAACTGACAACTATTACTCACAACTGAGTTATGGATTTTTTCTAAGTTGTTTTGTTTTTAAAAATGTTCCTATATAAATACAATCCTGTTCACAGATTACGAAACACAGTAAACGCTTAAAATATGATCATTTAAGTCTTTTTACGTTGAACAATATACATGTTATAGAAATATGACGACGTAAAGGGGCCAATGTGTAAAATCTCAAAAACATAAAAAGTATATCGGCAGTAGGAAAAGCATTGGCTCAAAAGGCAAAGCAAAGGCAAAATTTCATTAAATTCGTTTTAGTAGGTCACAAGATATAACCCAAAAATATGGTTATGACTCATTATTAATGGCTCTCCTGTAAAATCTATCTTTTTCACTTACGCCAGTATATGTAGGAGCCATCGATAATAATTTCATCAAGTTGTTTCTCTACGTATGTGTATCCCCAATTAATAAATATGTAAGTTTGTAAGTATACCCAAAAGTTATGTGCCGCGCACTAGGTATTCATAAACCGACAGGAGTCTGACACGAAAACTTTTATCTTTCAACTTATATCAGGAGCGGGGAAATTTGAAAGTGTTGAGTACAAGGTATAACAACTGAAACGATTTCAAAAACTAATAATTTTAACCAAAATTAAAACTTCTTTGATACGATTACATAATTTCAACCATAAATAAACATATTTTTAATAACCATATTTTCGACTACTCTTACAGAGGCCCATTAGCTCAGTTGGATTTATAGAGCGTCGTGCTTGTAACACGAAGGTCGTGGGTTCGAGTCCCTCATGGGCCAAATACACTTTTTTCAACTCATTTTTGTTTGTGTTTTTAGTTGCACGTGATTCCTCACCAAGGTTTTTGTTAAATATATACTACTGAAATACACATTTATACACACAACTGTTGAATTAAATATAAAAAAAAAATGTTGGTCAATTTCTTATTAATTCAGTTCAGTTTCGAGAAATCATGACTTTTTGACTTGAATGACTGTTCGATAATGTCTATGAACTACTGCCGTAGCCGGCTACGGCTTAGTAGCTTCCAATACCTCTATGTAAATTATAAATACTATCATTAAATAATGTTTGGAATTAAAGTATTTATTTTGTCACTTGCTGTTGCATGACAAGTATTCGGTCAGAAGACAGTGTACAATCGGGAGAAAGAATTTCAAAAACGAAATTAATTTTATTTAACTTGGATCGAAATCACGAGTTTCTTTTTTGTTTTGGCGATTCTTCTAATGGGTCTCCATAAAAGACATTTACAAAGACAGACATTGTTGCTGACATACTGAGTAAATGTTAAACGAAATGGAATTAATTTTTTTCAAAATTATCTTTATTGAAATAACTTTAATTATCTAAATAAAAACAAAAAGCCAACTAAAGTTGGGTTTTTGGTCGACTCAACCACTAACAGTTTAGATTCACCATCGACATGACACCTACCTTTTTTCAAAAGGTGGCTACTCGACCATGGGCCAAAAACACTGTAGTCGAGTGGTCGAGTAGACACCTACACTTTTTCAAAAGGTGGCTACTCGACCGTTGGTCGAGTTTTGTGTGGTCGAGTCGCCACATAAGTCAACATAAATACTTTACAATAAACTTAATACTCGTAAATTTTACGTCTTACTCCTCAGAGAATGTGTTCATTCGGGAAATGGGATTTTTGAAAAAAAGTTTTCATGCTTTCATTTTATTTTTTCAAGTCTGTATTAATGGAATTCTTAATTTTAATGTGAATAAGGTCTAAACTTCCCCCATCTGTTGGCGATTAGCTTAACTAAAACCAAAGCTTCCTTCAGCCATCATTTTGTTTATATTAAATTACATCCTCCTTAAATCAAACTTTCAGTTTGTCGTAGAACGGATTTTACGTGAAGCTATTTAGTTAGAGTTGCCACCCAAACCCAATAGGTGTCGTCAATTTAGAGAAGAGATGATAATATAACTGCGGACTTCAGAAACCGGGCATAAGGGCGTTGGAATGAAGGCTTACACGCTGACAATTTCAAGTCTGTATTAAACAAAATTTAAAGTATTTTATTGCCAAACCTTCGTTACCATGTAGATCCATCTGTCGGCGACTAGTTTTATTAAAATGAAAGTCATCTTGGTTTGAATTTGTCGTAGAACAAACGTGTACTTTTCTTATTATTGTCATAACATCCTGATAGATGTCGTGAATTGTATGTTTTATGTAAAATTAACCTCTTCATACTGTATGTGCGCCTGGTTAACAGGAGACAGTCGGCTTTATTCGGTTAAATTCGGCAGCCGGTGCTAGTGAGACAGCGGCGGCGTCGCATCGCGATGGGCGACGGTCGTTCTGCCCACGGACGACAGAACTATCTCCATCTCTTGACGGAAGTCCTTCTGTGGTTCTGCCCTTGGTTTTATAGTTCAAGCGAGGACCGTAAAAAAGGGTGTTCATCGAGTACATGTACAACAATATTTTATAAAGTTTTTTTGGTTTTCAAAGAAAAAATATTCACCTCACTTTGACACATCATAGTGAAAAACAATGTATGAAAACTGGCATGTTATTGCAAAAGCCGGCACTTTTATTAGTGAACTTAAAAATGGTAATTCATGCTGATTTATCTTTAAATTGAATTTAGATTTTTTTACCTAGAATTTTCTACAAAATCAGACTTTGTTTTTTACAAAATCAGTCACATAACTGACAACTATTACTCACAACTGAGTTATGGATTTTTTCTAAGTTGTTTTGTTTTTAAAAATATTCCTATATAAATACAATCCTGTTCACAGATTACGAAACACAGTAAACGCTTAAAATATGATCATTTAAGTCTTTTTACGTTGAACAATATACATGTTATAGAAATATGACGACGTAAAGGGGCCAATGTGTAAAATCTCAAAAACATAAAAAGTATATCGGCAGTAGGAAAAGCATTGGCTCAAAAGGCAAAGCAAAGGCAAAATTTCATTAAATTCGTTTTAGTAGGTCACAAGATATAACCCAAAAATATGGTTATGACTCATTATTAATGGCTCTCCTGTAAAATCTATCTTTTTCACTTACGCCAGTATATGTAGGAGCCATCGATAATAATTTCATCAAGTTGTTTCTCTACGTATGTGTATCCCCAATTAATAAATATGTAAGTTTGTAAGTATACCCAAAAGTTATGTGCCGCGCACTAGGTATTCATAAACCGACAGGAGTCTGACACGAAAACTTTTATCTTTCAACTTATATCAGGAGCGGGGAAATTTGAAAGTGTTGAGTACAAGGTATAACAACTGAAACGATTTCAAAAACTAATAATTTTAACCAAAATTAAAACTTCTTTGATACGATTACATAATTTCAACCATAAATAAACATATTTTTAATAACTGGAATTTGTAATGGCATTGTTCCAAAGTTAGTTTATTAATACACGATGTAGGTGCATTGATCGTTAGCAGAGCTGAGGAATGTTAGGTGCTGAGGTGTCCAGAGTGTACCAAGACAACATAAACTATAAGGAGTACTAACTAAACAAACGCATGCGTGAATAGTGAATCAATAGATAATAACTTTTCATTGGTCGCTACACAGCCCAAACTCCTCCTTGTATGGAAATACTGTAAACACACGTATAACCGTCACATAACTTTGAATTGTGTATTAGTAATAGTTTTTTGTGAGACCTAAGTGTGTCAAATAAACCGTAAAAACCATTGCAACCCCTTTTTTTAAGATGGCAGCCGTTGGACAAGGGTTGCAACATCACGAACTTGGATCAAACTTTAAATTGACCTCCCTCCCCTTGACATCTAAAAATATAATTGTGTCCTCTGATAAATGTATTTTTTCTTTAGAAGAAATGTAACATGTGGGTGAACTATTAACAAAATATTCTTCGCTTACTATAGTAGTAACTGTAAATTATGCTTGACATACAATAATTCCTTGTCGAAGTCAACCTGATGTTAAAGTTACGAGTTATACATTGAAATGAAATAAAAACAAATACCTTAAAATATATGCGTTACGATTTTGATACTCTTTTCGTCGCGTGTGTTTTCTTCATTTGGGTAGGTCAAGGTCAGTAGGAGAATACGATATGTTTCATCTCTCTCACACCCGTAGAGATGTCGCATGTTGATCTCTGAAGTAATATTATGAGCGGGAAAGATTCAAACTGTCGGTCGGTGAGGGAAACGTGAACTCAAAAACTAATAGACCACCTTCAAAATATTATCTCTCATTATCAATAAGCCTCGTTGCACCACCTGTATTATTATTTACTGTTTCAAATAATTTTTTGACCATCTTTTTAATTTACAATTACTTAGTTTGTTGCAATATACTTTACATTGCATACAAGTCAATGTTTACAAGTACAAGTTATAGTTATTTATGGTACAAGCGAGGTAATCATCAATACACCGCGTGTACCATACAACGTTTTTCAACACATTTGCGAAGAAATTATCATTTTTCGCTAATAAATAAACAGTTTTTCTATTCGCGCGCATCCTACACAATAATGGTGATCAGCCAAAGACTAAAAGAATATATTTATTAAAAAAAATCGAATGAATGAATGAATGGAATCGACCATAGACCTACCAAAAGAAAGGCAACATAGTTGAAGTTTGTTTTTAAAATGTATGGACACGATATTTTTTGGTATCGAAACTTTTTTAAAACTAAACAATTTAAAAAAAAAAATCCATGACTCACTAGTGAATCAAGCGTGTCATTATTCAACTGTTTTTGCACAAATAAGAGCCCCTTTATGAGCAAGTGTGTTGAAAAAGTTATTTATATATATAATGGCAACATTTTATTAATTGACTGTCTCAATAACACGAAAAGTTAGGGGCCAAGCACCAGGGAACCATAAAATGATAAGAGTGTTGTACAAAACTTTCTACTAATATTATTATGAGCGGGGAAGATTCAAACTTTGGGTGTAGGAAAATAAACCCAAAAGCTGCTAAAGATCGGTTTCATAATATCTTTCGTCATAAATAAGTTACGCGAAACCACCATACATTACTGTAATAATTCTAATGAAATCTAATAAGAAGTAGATGAAACCAAACCTTTAAAATGAAACTCAACATAGAAATATTGAATACAACCTATATATAGATACATTACATACGTAAATATCTTAAAAAGTTTGTCGCCACACACCAAGGTATCATAAATCAAGAGGAGTATTACACAAAACTTTTATACGAGTTATACGTTAGGAGCGGGAAAGTTTGAAAGATTTGGAGAAGAATGTCAACTCCCATTTACGGGGACTGATTTCGAAAACACTGAAACCATAATGAAAACTTCTTAGCTGCGACTTCATAATTTCAACTTTAAATAAACCAGTTTTTTTAATAAATCAAATATGGGAAAATTTGTATGTTTTTGAAAGGCGCGTGTCGTTGTTAGAAAGTTACAAAAAACCAAACGCATGCGTGAATAGTGAATCAATAGATAGATAATAACTTTTCATTGGTCGCTACACAGCCCAAACTCCTCCTTGTATAGAAATACTGTAAACACACGTCACTGTACTGTCATAAGAAACTTCTGATAACCGTCACATAACTTTGAGTCAATTTATTAGAAAAATATTCAATGCTTACTTTAGTACTGATTGTCAATTATGATCAACATACGACAAGGCATTGTCATGGTTAAATTTTTTACGAAGTTTCGAGTCATAATTTGAAAATTGGAATAAAAGCAAATACCTACTTAAACATTCGGCGGTTACGACTTTTCTTGACTTGTCCTCGCGTGTGTTTTCACCATTCCCGTAGGTCAAGGTCAGGGGGGAATATAATGTATTCTATCTCTGTCACACTCGTGGGGGAGTCACATCTTGCGAAACCAATTCACTAGGAGCACATAGTGTACCAGCAGGTTTATCACAATCCATCTTATCGCTGATTGGAGAATGCTGGTTTCTATAGCAACCGGAGGCGTGAACCACATCAGTATAACTTTTGCATGTGAATTTACCTCATTACCACCACCACCCTTTAATAACTTCACTACTTAGTATAAAACAAAGTCGCTTTCTCTGTCTATGTATGCTTAGATCTTTAAAACTACGCAATGGATTTTGATGCGGTTAGTTTTAATAGATGAAGTGATTCAGTGGGAAGGTATAGCATAATTGTATCCCCATATTCCTACGGAAACAGGAACTACGCGGGTGAATCCGCGGGGCGCCGCTAGTATAATATACATATAAGCTTATGAAAACTATGGGGAGGATCTTTGCCCCGCAGTGGGAAAGTATAGGTTTAAAAAATATATAACCTTGTCGAAGAAAATAAAAATGATAGTTCGTTGGTATTTCAGAACATTAAAGTCGTTAACCTCTCGTTTTGTGACGTCAGATGACCTACATAAACGACCTGGTGACCGCTATTCAATCCTACACGTGGATAAGTCGGCCATATTGCGCATGACACAAAGTATTGATCGAACAGGTATTTGGCGCACATGGAGTACCAGGCTAGCATGAATCACAAGGAGTTGTGAAATGTTTGTGAGATGTCTATGTACCTATTGTATTCATTGACTATGTAGATAGGTAACGTAGGCGAGACACGTCACTTTGTTGTGAAGAATTCATTGAATAAACTTTTCAGAATTGTAACTTTTAGAAGAGAAGCACGGAATGTAAATTTGTTTTATTTACAATACAAAAAATTTGGCGCCAAACACTAGGAAATAATAAGGTAATAGGAGTGTTATACAAATCTATCTAAAAGTATAATCTTAAACCGATGTTTGATTCATGGTATTAATGTTACCATACAGAATGAAACAATCTTGAAATGTGGTCGGGTTTCTTGAAGTTTAAAATACTATGAATTTTAGGTCTAGTCGAGGAAATTGACGTCGAGGTCATTGACACCGCCCCGCGCTACATGCCTCTTGAAGACGAGTTTCACTAAATCCATCTTGATTACTAAAGGGGTTAAGTAAGATAAATGTTAAGTTTGGTAAATTATTTATATGTTTATTGATTATAAACTTTATTTCAATAATGATTTTTCATCATATTAATTCATATATGTTGTTACTTATTCATGACGGAGTCGAGTTCTATATGTAAGTGGACACTGTCTCTGTAGATAAATATAACGAAAAGTTACGAGCCAAACACCAGGATAACATAAATTGATAAGAGTTTTACGTCAAACTTTTATCTCTGAACTATTAATACGGGCGGGACGAATTCAAACTTTACATGTAAGACAAAGTAAACTTGGAAACTTCTCAACCGATGAAAAACGGTTAGTCAAGCCACTTTATTATTATTACTAACACGAAAATAAAACCGGGGAGTGCACAAACTTGATGAGCCTGGAAAATATTGACAGATTGAACAAAATGATAACACAGTAACATAAATATTATTCCTAAAAGTTTCGCGCCACACACCAAGGTATCATATACATCGAGAGGAGTGTAACACAAAACTTTTCTAGATAAACCTGACATAATAACTATGATGATGGACGGGACAATTTATTATTGTAATCGATAGAGGGCATATCCAGGCTACGGATACAAAGAATTAAACACCTATTAATGCACAAATGCCATCGAAGTACTTGAAAAAAAAAATGCCTACGACCTACACCCGTAGCGCCGCGCGCCGTATTCGTAGCAAACAGTACCTCGTAGTTTGTACTCGTACGAACATTATGACATCAAATAATAATTGTAACAAAAGTATTTGGCGTCTCTTACAACTGTTCGATGTGTGGTCAGAGGACTGTGTGCAATCGGGAAACGGGAATAATAAAGAAATCTTTATTTAGTGAAAGTACTCGAGTCTTTTGATTTGGGGATCGAACTCGAAGCCTTCGTGTTGTTAGCCCACCCCTCTAGCCACTGTTCTGTTGGGTCCCCATAAAGATAGTGGAAAATAAGCTTTACATGCTGACATTTTGAGTAAATATCAAACAAAATGGAATTCAATTTCGAAGAGCTTAAAGTTACTTTTTGCTTGAACTTACAATATTGCCGATCCATCTATCGGTTAATGGTCTAACTAAAATCAAAGCCTCCTGAAATCAAACGCGAACCTTCTTTGCAGTTAGAGTTGTCGTGTCGTGTTAGTGTTGTCGTGGTTGTAATCCAAACCCAATAGATGTCGTCGACATTTTAATGTGTATTAATGGAATTTAAACCCAATTTTAAAGCCAATAAGGTCCGTATTTGCCTAAACATGCCCCTTTGTCGATCCATCTGTTAGCGATTGGCTTTACTAAAACCAAAGCTTCCTGTCGAAAGAACGGATTTAACGCGAACCTAATTCAACGTTTTATTTCCCTAAACTGTATCCAAGTATCCGTCAAGTCACCTATCGGTGTTAGAATCGTTTGTAGCTCCTTTGAAAACCCTCCTAAAGGGTAATAAATAAATAAATAAAATAAAATATCTTTATTTGCAGGCAAAAATCCCATAAAATATAAAAGCTAACATTAAAATCAAGATTAAATTAAAATTAAAATTAAAAGTAAAATTAAAAGTTATGATTAACTTTTATAATAAAACAATCAACGACATATCGTTAATCGTCGTCTACAAGTCACTTTTTATTCCCACTCTGGTGAACCGTCAGCCAATACTTATATATATAACAGTCGGGCATCGAGCCTATCGTCCTTAAGATCCCATTTCGCGAATTCTTTATGCGTTCCCAAAACGAAGCTATTCTCGTCCTTATTATGGCGAAAAAGTCAGGCACTCCAGCCTCCGCAAACATGCCAGATGCGCTACAAAATCTTGGTCTTTTCATGAGAATTCTGAAGGCATCATTGTACTGAATTCTCATGGTACTGTTTGCGCTTCGATTAAACTTAGACCATAGTTGACAGGTGTAGAAACTCTGACAGTAAGCCCTAAAAAGAGTTAATTTGACATCGTCACCACACCTGCCAAACCTTCGGGCTAGCATGTTACATCGGATCGAGAGTGCCCGCCTTTCTCTTTCTATATCCTGGTCATCCTTTAGATTTTCACACAGTATATGACCGAGATATTTAAACTGTTTGACAACCTTAACCACTGTCCCATCTTCCCACTTCAAAACTGGAACATTCTCCGGACCCTTACAAGACCTAAAAACCATCATTTCTGTTTTGAGAGCGTTATATTTTAGACCGTGCTCATTGGCATAATGTTCACAAACTCTAAGAAGTGCTCTCAAACCCTTGATTGAGGGGCTGAGCAGCACCATATCATCAGCATAGCTGAGGTTATTCACACATACTCCTCCTATGTGACATCCGACTCTAGTGCTCCTCAGCCTCTCAATCAGGTTATTGATATAAATGTTGAAAAGGTCCGGAGAGGTAAGCCCTCCCTGACGAACTCCGCATTCTAATCAATAACTATTAGATGTCGCGTCGCCCCACTTCACAACATTTTTCTGACCTCCGTACCAACACTCTAACAGACTCACGAGCATAGGATCAACCCCTGAGTCGCGCAATTTGCTCCAGAGAATTTTATAATTCACTAAGTCAAACGCGCGACTCAGATCCAAAAAGCATGCATACACTGTGGTTTGTCTACTGAGATAGTAGTCCACAGTTTGTTTCAGGCTCAGTATCGCTGTGTCTGTCGAAAGTCCTGGTCGGAAGCCAAACTGCGCATCCTCGATTTTGATGTTTTTTAACAGTTTCGGTTGCAACAGTCGCTCGAAAACTTTCCCTACTACTGTGCCGAGAGAGATTGGACGATAGTTCGAGCCCGAACTGGTGTCTCCTGTCTTGTTTTTTATTATTGGAACAACGAACGTTTTCATAAGATTAGGTGGTAAGTATGAAAATTTAATACACATGTTAAATAATACAGTTAATTTCTCAGCTACACTTTTGCCTGCATACAGTACATGTTCCACGCTCAAGTTATCGTGTCCAGGGGACTTTCCACGTTTCATATTCGTTATAGCACATTCTATATCTCTTACTTCAAAGAATATATTATCTAAACTCTTATGACAAGTCTGTAGGTTATCATTATTATTTGAAACTGGCTGAGGTTTAATTTGAAATTTACGAGCAAACATATTGGCAATCAGTTCTGGCTCCTGTAAGCCGTCAACTATCAGAGGTAAGCTTTGCTTATAATCAAATTTCTTTGTGTCTTTCCAAAATTTTACAAAATTTTTATCTTTTCTACTTTCTGCTAGAATATTAAGTTTAATATTTTCTTCATTTTTTTGACACCAGCGTAACTTATTTTTGAAAGATTTCCGACTTGCTCTCATTATTTCGTACGTAAGTCCAGTTGACGGCTTACCGAAGAATACCCAATTATTAAACTGTTGCCTATAATGTTTGTGACATTCTTTAAGGTGAAAGTTCCAACCTGGTACTTTAGTATATTTATTATTATTATTTCCAGAGTGGGGATTACACGATTGTTTGGCACTTTCTTGTAAAATATTAATAATTTTGTCATAAAAAGTATTAATAAATTCATAATGATTTAAAACATTTGTACATTTGTCATCTTTGGTTATATTACAGTTATTACAATTAAAACTATCAGTCATACATATAAACTTTTTATCACAGAATGTCTTATATTTTAAAATTTGATCACAGTCTCTAACACCCCATCGTACATTTCTAAAATTATCACAATTGTTTACCCTTCGTTTTTCTGGTATAGCTTCCACACGACATGTCAGGCTGAGTGGGAAATGATCCGACCACGCTGCATCCTGCACCACCCTTACCGAGATAATAGTACTCATGGCGGCCTTCGTTGCTAGACAATGGTCAAGCCATCGACACGATCCATTTGCTTCACTTACGAACGTAAACGAATCCGAGTTGCTACCGAGTTTTTCCACGTCCGCACATATCCATTCTTGTTCATCACAGAAGCTAGTGAGTTCCCGCCAAAATCTGGTGTTCAAATGTGAATTAAAGTCACCAAGGATATACACTGCCTCAATACCACTTTCTTCTATAATGGCACTCACTCTAGCCAGACAGTCTGTAAACATTGGTATGTTTTCAGGGTCATCAACAGGCATATATACATTTACTACCAAAAAAGATCGCAGACCGCAATCGATCCGAATGGCACTCACCCTGTCCGATAAGGAGTTTATTACCGTCACATTCGGATACTTGGTCTTCCGCCACATGAGAGCCAGTCCTCCGTATGGCCTACCTCGTAGAACCCCCGCACCTGTATCAACAGACGACGTCGCATAGCACCCAAACTGGTCATTTATTGAATGTATGTAATCTAAATCGTGTGGAAGTAACCAGGTTTCCTGTAAAGCTATGATGTCAGCATGTAAACAGAGATCCTTTATATAGCTTACTGATCTTTTTACAGACTTACAATTGTAAGTGATCATAGTAGTAGTTGCGGTTGGAGATGTACTATCCATTATTTACTATTATTAAATGCGTTCAATATTTTCGCGGGACGTTCCCGATAAACTCTATATTTTACACCCTCCGGCCAAAATTCATTAGATAAGAAAACGTTTAATTTACTCTTAGGAATCATTATTTTAAAGGAGTTGAACGTCGTTTCATACTTCTGAGTAAGTGGTACAACATCAATGCACTCCTGTCCCATATCACATATATGTTCCTTAATGTTCTCCGCCGAAGTATGTTTTGAAATTCTGGAAACATAAATTGATATCGTTTGTTCGGCTACTTGGATTTTACTTGAATTTTGCGCCGAACCACAAAGATTAAGGATTTTAATTCTATTCTTTTTACGTGGTTTTACTACGGTGAATCCATCGGTTTCAACTAGGTTTGATCCACTTGTCTCCTTCGTTTTAACGGTATGTTTTACTGGCCGCTGTTTATTCGTTTGCCGCTGTACTATATCTCTATAGGTCGGTGTAAAATACGCGTCAGTGTCAGTCGGCGCCGACGCGGGCGCGAGCGCAGTCGCATGAGTGCAACTAGACCGTACTGTTATCCCGGACTTTGGGATTTGGTTTTTAAAAAAAACTATTTTTGATATAAACAAATTATAATTGAAATAAAATATAATTATGAAAGACAACCGTTCCGAAAGAAGGATGGATGCAGACTGACTTCTACTACAAACAATGATTAATAACTAAGAAAAGCTGACATTACAGTTTTATGTCGTCCCAGCATGAACCCTTGCAATCCAGGGATATAACACCTCCCCCTTTAAAAGGAGGCTTTGGGGTTAATTCAAAGTCTCTGTTATGTTGTAATTCGAAGTGGAGCAACATTGCTAATATTAGGTTTATCTTCGGGATCTGTCTGTCTGTCTGTCATTTCTATTACAGGTTCAGGCTGAGATGCGGTTTTACAATTATTTATTTTAATTTTACAGGAACGGTTGCGTAATTTACAGATTCTCTTACAAATTAAGTATACAAGAAATAGGAATATAAAAACTACAATTACAAGTGTCAAAATTGAATAATGTGTCCCATACGTTACAATGTGTGGGGTTGGCGGATGTTCGATGGGTTCTAGGTCATCTAGAATAGATTTCACTTTGTCATTATAATCAGTATGAAAATCATCTAAATTTATATTATCTAATTTTACGGGTGATACATTAATTTCATTTTTAATTATTTTATTTATGTTACAACAAGAGTCATTAATTAGGTTAAAATCTGGAAAGTGGTTGATCGGAGAGGTTACATTGAAGGTGTTATACTTAGGTATGAGTGTGGTAGTTTTACAATAGACAATACAATTTTTTGGAATGTTGAGCATTCCTGTACCTGAAATAGTAATTTCTTGTAATTTGGTATTTAAACAATCTATTGATATTTTATTAGGTTCCGATTGTATAAAGATCCACTTATTGTTAATTAAGGCTTTCCAGATATTTATATTTCCTATAAGAGATTTTGTGCGACATTGAGTAGGTTTTTCAGTAACTATTTTTGAGAGAAGTTCACTCTCACATGTGGGCTTTGCGTCTGTGGAGTATACATTTTCGATGTCACAAATATAATTGCCGGGAGTAAGCAGTAGACAAACTTCTAAACTATTGAAAACACAATAGAGGGATTTGTCCTTGGTCATTGCTATGTACTTATTATCAGGTAATATTAAACTAAACGTATTTGGGTTTGAAGCATTATGTGGTGTTGGTAGAGCAATACTATGATATAACACATATTCTTGAATTTTGACCATTGGTACTTGCAATACAAATACTACCTTATTACTAGTATAGAAACAAACTAACCTAGAAATACTTAAGATTACATGAACAGAATTAATATCTAAAGATACAGGCAGCTCGAGGTCACTGGGTAAGTATCTATAATTATTGGTAAGTTCTTTGTGAAGTTCTGTGGGTGTTATTATAGCAGGATGTAAGATATTTTGGCTACTGAATAGAATAGCGTTAATGATGTCTTCTAATTGAAAAGAAAGGGTAAGTATAGATGTTTCAATTGCATTAATTACTTCATTAACATATGCTTGTATTTGCAAACCGTTTGTGATTTCTGTAATGTTTTTGATATTTGCTGATAGTTTAGTAATAGCGTCTTTACAATTTGCTTCATTCTCTTTTATTCTATTTAGAGTGACATTATATTGATTTAACACTGTAGTAGTTACTAAAATATTTTCTTTCATTAATGAAGCTATTTTTCTTTCATTAAATTGTATGGTTTTAATGGCTTCATCATATCGTAAACCATCATTTTCGTCTAAAATACCAAATATCTTTTTAAAGATTGTTCCTGCACCGCTAATCCAAGCAGAACGTTTTGCTCTATTATCAATTAAATGTGAGATTGCTTCCAGTTCCCTGCTCATATCTTGGAATCGCACTGTTAATGGTTTTAGATAGTTATAACAATCTGTATTAATTTCTATAATTCTAGTTTGGTTACATAATTCTTCAGTAATTAAAAGAGCTGATTTAATATTCTGTACATGAGGTTTGAAGTGAGATAAATCTACAGGTATAACAATATTAAGCTTAATATTATTTATTCTTAACTTTCCTAAATAATCGAAGTAGAGTCCGGAACTAGAGTTGATTGGCTCGATGAACTTCTGATAGGGTTGGCCCTGAGCTGTACTGTAAAAATAACCTATGGTAAGTCTAATTTTTATAACTAATTTAAGTGATTATTTATTTTCTAAGTTACGAGTTTACTTCAGCCAGTTTTACCTGGTCAAAGTGATGGGTGACATGACGTCGATTAATAAGTAAGGTAAGTGTGTTATTACCATTGATTTTAACTGCTTTATAAGGCCCTTTCCACTGTGGTGAAAGTGCTTTACGCATTCGTAGATGGTTTTTCAGATACACATAGTCCCCGATTTTGTATTTAGCTGGACGAGTGTGAGTGTCATAGTAGGTTTTAGAGGACTCTTTGGATTTCCTTATGGAATCTAAAGCCTTTTCTCTAGAATATTTCAGCCTACTCTGGAGCATACGGACATAGTCAGGGTAAGTTGCTCCTGGTGCTTCGTCGTATAAGGAATTTGGGATCACGGGTTTGTTTCCAAACATTAATTCGTATGGCGTGAAGTTGGTAGTAGAGTGAATAGACGTGTTGTAGGTAAGCATGGCTGTGTACACGTATCTGGGCCAATTGGATTGTTCATCATCCACAAAAGATCTCAGATACTCTTTAAGAGTGGAGTGGCTGCGCTCAAGGGCTCCTTGAGTCTGTGGATGATATGGAGATGACCAAAGATTCTTTATTTTAAGGAATTCGCAAGTTTTGCGAAATAGTTCAGATGTAAAATTGGTTCCTTGGTCTGTGAGGATCATTTTCGGGATACCAAAAATAGATATATAGTGAAGAAGGCATTCGCTGGTTTCTTCTGCGGTAGTGCTTCGAATCGGGTATGCGGAAGAGAATTTTGTTAGGTCATCTTGAATGGTAAGTATATATTTTAATTTAGCAACCCCTGCTTCGGGTAGTGGTCCAACTACATCTAGTGATATTCGTTGGAGTGGTTGAGTTGATGTACTCGTTATTTGCATGGGAGCCCGATTTATTTGTCTAAGAGCTTTATTGGTCTGACATTGCGTGCATTTCTTAATGAAATTTTCAATGTCAACACGCATGTTCTTCCAATAGAAGGTCTCTTGGATTCGCTTAAGCATTCTATTACTGCCTAGGTGTCCGGCGATAGGAATATCATGGTTTTCTTTGAGTATTTTGGGAATTTCAGATAAAGATGGATATATGATCGAGCCTTTATATATATGTATATTTATATTACTGTTATTGAACAAATAGAGGAGCATATTATAAATCTTAATATATTGGTGAGTATCAAATGGGTTTTTAAAATCTGTTATAGAGATATCAGGGTTTGAATCTAGATTTAAATTGATAACTAGTTCATTCCTTATTCTTTTCAAGCTCTCATAGATATCTGGATAGCTAGATTTGTCAAAATGATGTACTTTGAAAAATAGGAAATAGTATGTTATACCCTCATTTTCAAACGATATAAACGAATTTAAAGATCTTTCTTTTTGGATAATCTCCGAGTTATTAGACATGTAATCTAAAATATTTTGGACATATGGATTCGACTCATCGAGATCTATAGATGTAGGTAGAATAATTATTTTATATTTAGATTTAGTTATATCTTCTTTATGTTCTTGAATTACCGTATTAAAGTTCATATTATCTTTTTGTGCTGTTGCTTTTAGGAACGCGGGATAGCTATCATTGGATATACCAGGTAGGTCATTACTGTTTTCAGGGTCACAGCTTGGATGCTGGATCGTTGGATTTGCAGGTGGATCGTCCAGAGTCCACAAGCGTTCAGAGGTAGAAGGTAAGTCGTTATTAGTGTTTTCTTCCAGGATTTCAGGAGATTTAGAATTAAGCTCTATTTCAGGCAAAGGGAGTAAGTCGTTATCATCTAGAGCAAGAGGATCTGTAACAGGTGAGTTTAGCTCTTCAGGATGAAACGAGGGTGGAGATATCAAAAGATCCATGAGGTCTTTATCTACTGCCTGAGAGGGTTCTCTTTCCATTTCAGGATTGGGCTTTGATATAAATTCCGGTTGGACAGGGTTGACTGGGAATCGAGAGAGGGCGTCGGCATTGGAATTGATTTTGCCCTTTTTATATTTAATGTCATATTCGAATTCTTCTAGTTTGAGTCGCCAACGAATCAGCCTTGAACCAGGGTCTTTACAATTAAATAGCCATTGTAAGGGCTTATGGTCAGTGACAACTGAGAAATGGTTACCGTATAGGTAAGGGCGGAATGTTTTCGTGCCGAATAGTATGGCGAGACATTCTTTCTCAGTAACACTATAATTGCATTCGGCCTTGTTCAGGGTGCGAGATGCAAATGCTATAGGTCTATCTTGGCCTATTTGACCCTGAGACAAAATCGCAGATATTGCGTAGTTTGAAGCGTCACAGGTAAGGATAAAAGGCTTAGAGAAATCGGGGTAAGCTAATATAGGGGCGGAAACAAGTTTGTTTTTTAGGCTTTCGAATGATAATTGTTGAGCGTTTTCCCATAGAAAGGGTACGTCCTTTTTGAGTAGATTAGTTAAAGGTTTAGCTAGTTTGGAAAATCCAGGTATGAAACGGCGATAATATGACACGAGGCCTAAAAATGATTTTATGTCTCTAGGACATTTAGGGATTGGATATTCAGTGACTGCCTTGATTTTTTCAGGGTTAGGTTTCACACCTTCGTCTGTAATTATATGTCCTAAGTAAGCGACCTCTCTACGTAAAAACTCACATTTGTCTGGCTGAAGTTTAAGATTATAATTTCGTAATCTTTTGAAGACTTGAGAAAGATTATCTATATGATCGGAAAGCTGGTGAGAATAGATTACGATGTCATCTAAATATACGAAGCAGCGAATACCCTGTAAGCCAGACAAAGCAGTATTCATTAATCTTTGGAAGGTAGAAGGCGCGTTTTTCAAACCGAATGGCATTCGGACAAATTCGTAATGTCCTTGTGGAACTGTAAATGCTGTTTTCGGTCTATCCTCGGCTTTAACTTCGATTTGATGGAAGCCAGAAGATAAATCAAGGGTTGAGAAATATTTACATGATCCCAGTTGATCTAGGATTTCCGAAATCTGTGGTACGGGATATGCGTCGCCGATTGTTATATCGTTCAACTTGCGGTAGTCGATGACGACCCGCCATTTTTGTTGGCCGGATGCGTCTAACTTTTTTGGGACAACCCAAATGGGTGAAGACCACGGAGAAGTAGAGGGTTCTATTATCCCTTGACTAAGCATTTTATTAACTTGATCGTCAACTTCCTTCTTATGAACTTCTGGGAAACGATATGATTTAGTGTGAATTGGAATAGAAGAAGTGGTTGGTATATCGTGTTGTAAAGCATTAGTGAAAGTTAATTGTTCATCAGGGAGATGAAAGATATCGGCGTAATTTGAACAGAGGTCACAAAGAGCTTCCAATTCTTCTGAGTTTAAATGCGATGTTCGTAAGAGGTTAAGAACCTGTTGTGAGCGTTCAAAAGATGTTAGATTAGTATTGTGATTTATATCAACAGAAATATTGTTTATTGATATAGGGGTACTTTTACACATTGGAATTAGTTTTAATTTAAGATTAGAGGAGAGTTCAATATGATTTTCGGAAACATTTACCACTGAGATGTTTATTCGATTATTATTTTTTACTTTTACTAAGCAATTTGGGAATAGTAAATCATCTGAATGGTGATAGTCAAGTAATAAGCCTTCTTTAATTTGTGGATTTAAGACAGAACATTCGATTATAGTTTCTGTCCTAGGAGGAATGACATAAGTGGGCTCACTAAAGTGTAGTTTGATTTTCACCTTTTTGTCTTTACCTAGACTAAGGATATCAGAGGTGTAATCAATTTTACAACCAAATGTAGTAAGGAAGTCTGTACCTATGATGCCATCATAAGGTAGGTTAATATTTTTTACTACATGGAATTTAAAAGGAATGGACATATTCTTGGATACTTTAAGTTTTAATTGGAAATGGCCTTCAGTAGCCGTAGGCTCATCGCCTGGATCGATACCTTTGAGTTTGATTGTTTCTTTAACAATCTTTGGATGTTTACTAAAAGAGGATGATTTTAGTAAACATATCGCCGAGCCGGAATCGACGAGTAAAGAGAGCGGTGTTTCCGCTACAGGAGAGTCCAACAGGACGTGGGGAAGTAATCTCTTTGTAGTGTCGATATTGATTTCGTAAACCTTGAGATTATCGGATTGGAACATGTGGTTGGTGTCATTTTTTGATGATAGCCTCGAGTGACACCGGGACGAGGCTTTTACTAGTTTAAATTTTCATCTGCGGAATCATCCTCGGGGACATCTACACATTCGTCTACGTGGGTCACGCGATTAGGATAAAATTTATCATGGTTTGACCTCTGGTTCATCTGATTGCGGCGGTTATTATTAGCCACCCGGAGCTCACAATCTTTGATATCATGTCCCGTCGCTTTACAATATCTACAGAATGGTCCTGATGCCTTCGGAACTTGTTTGGATTGTGAAGGGTAATCAGAACTGAATTTATTATTTGATTGTGAATTATTATAGGGCTTAGAGTATTTAAAATTGGATTTGTTATTTGATGGTTGATTATTATAGGGGTTTGCATTATTAGTTTGACTGGCGTTTCGTTTGGCGAACTGGCTATTTTGTATTTTCTCCTCTGACATGGCCAGGTTCACCGCGCTGTTAAGGTTTTTAGGGTTGCGGGCTCTAACTAGGTTTGAAATCCTTGGTAACAGCCCCATAAGAAAATGGTGCAGAGCAAGGTCCTCCATGGAGGCTATACGGCCAGGAATTTCCTTTTGAGGATAATTGGCCAACGAAATTTCAGTTAACAAATTGAAAAGGGCAGTTTCGACACGAAGTGAAAATTGACTGACTGTTTCATTAACCCCCTGTCTACTTTCTTGTAACTCAGTTAACAAATGTGTGTAATGTTTATGTTCACTAAACTGAGTCTTAAGGAATTCTTTTAATTGGCTCCAATCACTAAATTCTTTAATAGCGCAAGTAGTTGCAGCCCTACCTTCTAGTGAATTTATAATATACTTAAAAAGCATAGGTTTCTGGACATCGGTTGCCAAATCCATCGCATTGTTACATTTAATAATAAATGCGTTTAAATGTTCCCTGCTTCCGTCATAAGGTTTTATAAATTTAAGAAGAGCGTTAATATCCATTTCGAAGATTTTAGACTTAGACCTAGTGCTTCTAGAAGACGGAGATGGTTGTCGAGATGACTTACCTTTGGATTCTACAGATTCGTCTGACTTATCAAAAGAGAGCTCTTCAATTTTTGCTCCTAGCATAATTACATAGAGCCAACCAAGAAAGCGAAATATTACGCTTAAATATTTTCGGGACTCTAATTCGATTTAAAAATATAAAGATGGATATTAAACATAATATTACAACCAAAATAGTACAAACAAATTATTTCAAACGGGTTTTGCCTATTACCCAAAGGAACTCTAATAATATTGTAGTCAAAACAATGACCAAGGACTCACTGTATCGCTAATGCGTGGGCGACCGATAAGAACGCGACGACGTTGATCTTGAACATTCCGATGCACGATGTCTGGCGAGTGGATTTGATTGTTATTTCTTAACAGGATAAGTTGCGACTTCGATTCCAGGACACGTAGCTCGAAGGTTAAAAGTATCCTTTATTTACAGGACACGGATTGTAAGGATGCTCCAAGGATGAGTATATATCACTTATATCACTGGCACGATAGGATATTCGTTTTAAACACAGATTTTTGAACACTGGTTACACATTAATTATTTCTAGATTTCACTGGATACGGATTTATTATTTTCGGATTTCACTGAATATAGTTTTTCAGTTATTTTGTTTTGGATTTTTGCGAGATCCGGCGCGAGTCTGCGGAACGGGCACTGTGAATTTCCGGATCCCACCGCTGCCACCAAATGTTATCCCGGACTTTGGGATTTGGTTTTTAAAAAAAACTATTTTTGATATAAACAAATTATAATTGAAATAAAATATAATTATGAAAGACAACCGTTCCGAAAGAAGGATGGATGCAGACTGACTTCTACTACAAACAATGATTAATAACTAAGAAAAGCTGACATTACAGTTTTATGTCGTCCCAGCATGAACCCTTGCAATCCAGGGATATAACAGTACGCTTGCATTAACGGTATCTTCCCGTCTTGTCACTGTTTCATTGTTATTATTACGCAAATTGAACGTTTGTACTTTATTTAAAAGAGTTTTAATGTCATGAATTTCTGCCTTCAACGTTTCAATGTCGCTTTGACCGCACAAGTTGTCTGTTTTACCCTCTTTTAAAGTTGATAAATCTTGCTTAATTATAGTCATTTCCTTAAGAAAACTAGTCACATCTATATAATCGAATGTAACTGGCGGTAACTTTCTTAATGTTTTAGCTACAAACACAGGTAAATTGTCTGGTTCGCATTCCTTTATTATTTTTATAATTTCTTGGATACTTTTCTGTTCCGACCCTTCTTTCCTTCGTAGACATCTTTTGTGAGGAGCGAGTATTGTCAATGTAATGTGTCGAGCATCTTCTATCTCCTCGGCAGAATATGTACTTGTACATAATTGTATAATAGACGGTTCCGGTAACGTATCCACTTTGTCAACAATAAAAGTAAGTAGTTCATTAATGACAACATTGCATGTAGAACATTTATGAGTATCACTGTTAGTTTTACTTGAGTTTTTGTCCCTTTCGTCAACGAGACGAGGCGAACGAAACATCTCACGCGCACACAATCAACCGCGGTCGAGCGACGACTGATTAATTTCACTGTAATAATTTCATGAACATCTAATAGATGGCGTGAATATAAATGAAGTATTTAAAAAGCTCCTAACACATGTGTATGTGTTCCTAGTACTGTAGTTACGAGAAATTTAAAATTTTAGCCACTATTCTGTTAGGTCCCCTTATATATAGTGGAAAATAAGCTTTACATGCTGACATTTTAAGTGAGTATTAATAGAATTTAAACCTCATTTTAAAATGAATAAGGTCCGTATTTGCCTAAACTTCCCTCTTCGTCGATCCATCTGTTAGCGATTGACTTAACTAAAATGAAAGCCTCCTCAGCTTCAGTTTGTCAGACGTAGACATACGTACACCAAGTTTATGGTGGTTTTTACCGCGAACCTTTTTAGTTAGAGTTGTCATCCAAACCCAATAGATGTCGTTAATATGAATATGGTTGTTGTTGTATTAGAGATGCAACCTCCTCTAACTTCATGTGACCCTAGTACAGAAGTTTCGTATAATCAATGCTTAGGAGATGTGTGGGCGGTGGACGTGATACCAACGGACTTTGATCCTCTCGCGTGCAGACACTGGTGCATATGTATTTGATTGTTCGAGTAAAATGATGTATTCGAAGTCGATCTCAAGTTAGATGGAAATAATACAAGATTATGCCGTAGAGTAAAAGTATAATTTTGTTATGGAACGTTATACCTCCACCTAAGTAATATATATTTAAATACAGACAAAAACTTAATTATCCCACATAATATTTGAAATCAACGAATGGAGGTCCTCCATTAGATAAACTACCATATACTTGACATATTTTTGAGCAATTGTATTTTACAATTTTTAATTCAAAATAATAGTTTTACATAATTAACTAAATTACTTGAAATATTTGAAGCCGTTTAGGCAGTGGTCCCACCGCGGGCGAGTGAGCGATGAACTACCGGCGATTTTCTCGCCCAAGAAAAGGACAGTGATCATACATTCCGTGAAAACAAAAGAAATGCATATATTATTTATTGCCGCGCCGCCGCCTATTTAAATTCATGTCTAGATGTGCAGACAATGGTTAAAATAATAATTTGTCATTGAAGTAAAAACAGGTTTCCACAATTTCTATACCGCAGCAGCGTTTGAAAAGCGAGCGAGCCCTTACAAAGTCATACTTTCAGCTACCTATTTCCTTATCAATTAGTATGATATATTAGAATATAAAAGTTTTGGCACCAATGAGTTTGTTAGAATAAAGCTATAGCCGTAGTTATTTTTGCACTTATTGGAAACTTTTATAAAAAACGCTTTTTAAAATTCGAATTCAATGATTCAGGATGATGACTGTTACGGTCGAACGTTTTTTTGCCGGGTAGGGTACCCCTCCTCATAGTCCTGTTAGTGCATCTGTTTCAAAACATTTTAAAATATATTATTATTTGTGTAAGATAAAATATATGGGGCATTCCATATGAATCGGCCAACGAAAAAATTGTGAGATTCCGGATTTTGGTGATATTTGGATATACATCTTAATGTTTTGGACGGAAGTACATCATTATTATTTTTTATAAAGCTTTGTTGCCAGTTTAAAGTTTTTTAAAATTTGACGAAATTCGAGTAAGGTATTTTTCAGAGGCTATTACAACTACGAGTATTAAACAAGGAGATAAAATTAAAAATAGTATAAGATATTTTGAGACATTTAAATGGGCTTTTTGATGTTTGTCACAAATTCGAAATTTAAATATTTTAAGTTTACTTAACTTCGACCACTTTTATTTTTATCTCAAAATGAAGCCTCATATTAAATTATTAAATGTGAAAAGTTTGAGAGTGGGACAAAAGTAGGTTTCGGAGATATAGGAACTCAAGTACGGCGGAGCGCACCAAGTGCCGCGCTAGCGATTTCATGAATCGACTACTGGAACACAAACGAACGCTTCTTTGTTTTTAAAATAAAACTCGAATTACTAGGTTTATTTTGTTAAATCATTTTCATTAATTGAATACACAATAATTATAACTTTAAAACAGGCTTTAAACATCAATTCAATTAAATCAAATAATCTAGAAATAGAAAGCACTAAAACTACGAGTACTTCAGCGACAAAAATCCGTTAAATTGCAATAGTATAGTGTTCGTGTAAATCAAAGAAAAAAAAGGAAATAGTACTATTTACGAAAAGTCTTCGTGGTTTATAATGCCATCTCTTTTACGAAAAGTCTTCGTGGTTTATAATGCCATCTCTTTTTAATTGTATACCTAATTCTAATAATACTTATAGTTCAAGCGGCGACCCTAAAAAAGGGTTGGGATCGAGTACAAGTAAAACAACATATTTTATAGTTTTATGGATATGAAATGATAAATAAACAATCGGTCTGGCAGTCTAAGCCCTATCCATTTTTTTACAAATAAAATTAATGTGGTTTATAAATTATTATTGTGATTAATGAATTCTAGTTTCCAGACTTTCCAGTCATTGATTAATTGTTTGACACTTCTTCTAACATATGATGTCTTGGCCTCATGATTTGGGCCACTATGTTTTAAATGTTATTTCTTTGTCCCTTAAATAAAAACAATGTGTTAAACATGTTGAGCTGTAGAATTAAGGTATGTTACAGTATTCGATATGCCAATCCCTACGTACCACCAACAAAAAATACGTAATCGTAGCGACCAATATGAAGTAGTATGTGCTTGAGTACATAGTTAAAGTAATAGTATATGGCGTTGATTATTGGGAATCGAACCCTTTACTTATGTGTGGGTGTTAGAGGACTGTTCAATCCTGAGAGGTGAAGACGTACATTGTTGTATAAGCTATTAGTAGTTACCACACTCGCACAACCGAAACGTTCTCGTTCCAGCATCGAGAAGAAAACTAAAATAATTGAGAAAAAAATGAATTTGGCCCATGAGGGACTCGAACCCTCGACCTTCGCGTTATCAGCACGACGCTCTACCAACTGAGCCAATGGGCCTTCGGGTATAATTGTGAAAACAAGGTTTACTTGCTGAAAATGTTTGTAAGTAAAATACGAGCTTGAACCCAATTTGAAAGCGTATAAAGTTTATTTTCCCTTAACTGTATCCAAGTATATTTTAAGTGTGTATTAATGGAATTAAAACCCAATTTTAAACTGAATAAGGTCCGTATTTGCCTAAACATGCCCCTTTGTCGATCCATCTGTTAGCGATTGGCTTTACTAAAACCAAAGCTTCCTGTCGAAAGAACGGATTTAACGCGAACCTAATTCAACGTTTTATTTCCCTAAACTGTATCCAAGTATCCGTCAAGTCACCTATCGGTGTTAGGTTTGTAGCTCCTTTGAAAACCCTCCTAAAGGGAAATAATTTCAAGGAAATCTAATAGATGGCGTGAATACAGTGGTGGTCACATAATTAAGAACGATTTGAAATTTCAGATATTTTTTGTCTAAATCATATCTTATGTAGTTATGTAATGCTTTTAAAAGAAACTATTTATGTTATGAGATAGCCACATAAATGGGGATACGGGATTTAGAAAATAGAATTGAATGGTTGACTATCTTTTTTACTAATTACATTAGTTCTCTATAGTAACGAATTTAAGTACTAATGAAGCTGGACAAATAATTAAGAACGATTTATTAAACTGTTCAAAAGATATTTTGTATAAAACTGAGATTAAAAAAATAATATTATTGTGAAAGTAAAATATCAATTTAATGCATTTTAACTGAAATTACTAGTTGGCAGCATGTTTACGACTTTTAATTACTGATTTACCTATATCGGGCGGCGAAGCATTGACTCTATCAACTTTTGACATTTCGTAAGAGAAATAGAGTTCCATTCTTTTGAGAAAACATCATTACCGCTCTCTTAAATTACCATAATATTGTCATTTCAAAACTATTCTCTTGATTTCGCACCAAAGATCGATTGGGTTTAGCTCTAGGCTGATAGCTGGCCAATTTAAGACAAAAAATAATTGCAATGTGAGATATTTCTTATCGGTGCGCGCAGTATGTTTTGGGTCATTGTCGTGCTGGAATGTTCAAATTTATCAAGGTACGTTTTCAGCAGGTAACATAATATTTTCAGTATATTTTTTGTCTTGGAATTGATCCATGTTTTCTTGTGTCAGTTTCACAGCTTCAATGCTGTATTCAAAGTAGCATCCAAAAATGACATATTTCTCCATCATGCTCTAATATCACTTTTTTTGTACTTAAGGTCGAATGATTTATTCGGAATATGTTGTAAACGATGTTTTCAACCAGAAAACACCCTAACTTATATTTGTCTCGTCAGTAAAAATATCATTTTTCCACTGTCTTACTATCCAGTTTTAACAACTTCTTGTAAGGGCCAGCCGGTATTGCCTATGGCATGGTTGCATGATGGGTCGATCCTTGTTATTCTTCCGTGCAGCTTTCCTTGTACCAAAAAACCTTCGTATAGTCCGTGCTTAGTGCTTCCGTTCTCCCCTCATTTGATCGGTGAAGCAGTAAAGGTCATCTGCGGCCAACTGCATTATGTAGTTAGAATGTCGCAGAGAATTCCATAGCTGTCTATTGAGCTGTCGATAGGACTTAGCGTCATCGGAGGTTTGGAGAGTCATGGAACGTCGCTCGGCCCTGAGGTCCCGGGTATGATCGGATAGTTTCTGAGGATCTTTTCAGTTGGGTCTGAAGAACTTAGACCCAACCTCTTGGACACTTTCTACCAGCCTGCTATTGATTTCGTCCACTGATGTGCAGCTATAGGTAATTTCTTGAAAGAGGGCGCGAGCAACAAATAGACATTTTAGTGCCTGTAAATGTCACTCAAAGTGATGTCGCACGTCACAGTCAACATGACAAGTCAGTGCGTCCCTGTCGCGCGCGGTCAAACTTATGAAATCCAAAATCAAAACATATAACACTGTCTCGTTCATACGAACGTTTAATACAAAGTGTTTTCAATTTTTCATTCAACCAACTTCAGAACTAGTTATTCTGTATTCGAACCTTAAATTTTGTTCATTGTATGTCCGTGATTTACTTTCAAAATAATAATCCAATGGGGTATTGTAGGGCAATGCCTTACTACCTTAAAATGGACAATGGCCTACCTTGAAATCAGAATGCCAACCTACCTCTCTCTCACACTTACTCAGACACTTTGATCTCTAATAGTAGTCTTGTTCTTTACCTCGAGGACAATGTGACCTTTATTTTAGCCCTCCCTGTAACCAATGCTGCCCAGCTTCAAATTCAACTCTAGCTGCAGCCCTGACTACCCCTGTTCCAAATTTCTAGTCTGAGAGTCTGACACGAAAACTTTTATCTTTCAACTTATATCAGGAGCGGGGAAATTTGAAAGTGTTGAGTACAAGGTAAAACAACTGAAACGATTTCAAAAACTAATAATTTTAACCAAAATTAAAACATCAACCATAAAAACATAATTTCAACCATAAATAACATATTTTTAATAACTGGAATTTGTAATGGCATTGTTCCAAAGTTAGTTTATTAATACACGATGTAGGTGCATTGATCGTTAGCAGAGCTGAGGAATGTTAGGTATTGAGGTGTCCAGAGTGTACCAAGACAACATAAACTATAAGGAGTACTAACTAAACAAACGCATGCGTGAATAGTGAATCAATAGATAATAACTTTTCATTGGTCGCTACACAGCCCAAACTCCTCCTTGTATGGAAATACTGTAAACACACGTGTAACCGTCACATAACTTTGAATCGTGTATTAGTAATAGTTTTTTGTGAGACCTGAGTTTATCGAATAAACCGTAAAAACCATTGCAACCCCTTTTTTTAAGATGGCTGCCGTTGGACAAGGGTTGCAACATCACGAACTTGGATTAAACTTTAAATTGACCTCCCTCCCCTTGACATCTAAAAATATAATTGTGTCCTCTGACCAATGTATTTTTTTCTTTAGAATAAATGTAACATGTGGATGAACTATTAACAAAATATTCTTCGCTTACTATAGTAACTAGCTTCTGCCCCGCGACTTCGTACGCGAAGAATAGTTATTTTGGGCTAACGCTAAATATCGTTGTAATAAAATAACTTTAATCAATATGTGGGTCTGGCAGTCGAGATTAAAATTAAACTATAAACACGCCTATACTATTCGTTATCACTACATGTGTAGTATAAAACAAAGTCGCTTTCTCTGTCCCTATGTATGCTTAGATCTTTAAATCTACGCAACGGATTTTGATACGGTTTATTTTAATAGATAGAGTGATTCAGTGGGAAGGTTTTTAGCACAACTTTATCCCCATATTCCTACGGGAACGGGAACTACGCGGGTGAAACCGCGAGGCGCCGCTAGTGACATATACATTAGGTAAACTTTCATATTTTATGTGCACTACATAATTAAAATACCCCTATCAGATATCATTCAGCACAGGCCCTAGCCCCTCCTTAGGTAGCTGATACTGACCCCCTAATATCAATTTCACGCCACTACCTCTTCCACTCCACTTCCCTTCCACACTAATACATCTTCCACACCGCTCCCACTTCCACATCACTCATCATTATTTATTTCTGGTCTTGTACCCTCGGTAGGGAGATCAATGAACTGGTTATGATGATTTAAAACAAATTGGTACGTGGTGGGGTTCCAACCAGGCACCTTCCGATCGAAAGTCAAAGGCCTTAAACTCCTACGCCACCGACGCTCTACATTACACCGTCCTACATCCACACTAATCCCATTTCCACTCCACTTCCACGCCACTACCCCTTCTACCCCACTACCACTTCCATCCCATTTTTTCATCTTTTCTTCGGAGGAGTCGGCGTTTCATTACACAATACATATTCAGTAGAACGCCGATTATCTGAATTAATTGGGACCGGGGTCCATTCGGATAATCGAAAATTCGGATTATCGCACATAGACTGCACATAGCTGGACTCGCGCACGAAGGGTTCCACCAAAAATGTCAAAAAAACACGTTTGTTGTATTGTGAAGCCCCAAGCTTAAATATTTATTTTATTTTATGTATAACATAACATAATCATTCACTACATCATCTCATTATAGTAACTGACCCCTAACTAAGCTCGAAGCTTGTATCTAGGGTATCAGAAACTACGCACACTCATTCACTCACACACCCAGACCGAGACAAACATTTGTGGTTCACACAAATATTCACCCCGCACGGGAATCGAACCCGCAACCTTACGGATGGCAGTCCGGCATGGTGACCACTCTGCCATCGAGGTCGTCGTATTTTTTCCTATAGCGGCAATAGAATAGAAATACATCATCTGTGAAAATTTCAAGTGTAGCTTTAGCTTTCACCGTTCTTGACCTTGAATATGCATCATTCTTTCATATCATACGTCCAATGTCCATGGTTCTTGAGATAGTCTGGTGACAGACGGACGGTCGGACAGCGAAGTCTCAGTAATATGGTTCCGTTTTTACCCTTTGGGAACGGAACTCTAAAAACGATGTCACACGTAGAATAAACTATAATAAGTTTAACAAACACAGTTCTACAATATCTATAGCTCACTTAAACATCTCGATCCAGAGTAAGTTATTTTATTTATTTTATATTTAAGTGGCAATCCCAGCGGGGATTAACGAAATTCCCTACTAATATAATAAATGCGAAAGTAACTCTGTCTGTTTGTCTGTCTGTTACCTTTTCACGGCTAAACTACTGAAATAATTGACTTGAAATTTGGTACAGGGGTAGATTAAGGTCCGAGAAAGAGCATAGGCTACGTTTTATCCCAAATTCCCACGGGATCGGGAACTACGCGGGTGAAACCGCGGGGCACAGCTAGTACAAAATATAATAAATCACAACAATTAATAGAGGTACATTACATAGTAACTTAGGAGCGATTCGGATAATTGGCGATTCGGTTAATCGGCGTTCTACTATACATGTATTGGAAAGTGTTTAAGATTCTGTGAAAAATTCTGGAAAGATTCTGGATTGTAACTAAGCGAATCTATGTATCTATAATAAGTGAGTGATTTAGTTATAAAAAAACCCTGCTCGACTTAACTAATTTCATATCACAAAGCTAAAATCGATAAATCGCACATGAATAATAATTTTCGTATAGTAATATTTTAGATCGAAAATGTCTGAAGATATGATAAGCAGAAATCAAATTATGAGTAAAATATCTAATTAGGGCGAGCAATGCGAAGCCCTTATGACGCAACAATTTGGTACATTTTATGAAAAAACTACTTCACCTACAGATTTGATATTTGAAATAGTTATTTAAATTAAAGTCTAGATTTATAATGCGGGGTGAAGAATATTGATAAATATCTATTAATAAGTAAAAATACGGTATTTTTTTTATTTAAGTACTTATAGTTTTGATACGCTGCCTCATTTTCCGTCAATTTATTTTAGGCCGCCATTTTGTCATTCAGCTGTCAAATTACAAATTGAAACACATGTCAAAGGAGTATTGATATCAATTTCGACGCAAATCAACCCCAAAATAACTTTTTACCCCTTTTTAATCATGTTAGGTGATGATTTTAAGAAAAATGAGTATCACATATTTAATTAATCTTTTTGAAGAACATTTATGCCAAGTTTGAACTTAATCAGACCGAGGAATCACGTTGTCCCATACAAACTTTGCAACCCCTTTTCACCCCTTTAGAGGAGGAATTATCAAAAATCCTTTCTTATCGGACGCCTACGTAATACAAATAACACACCTTCCAAGTTTCAGGTCTCTACGATCAGCGGTTTAGGCTGTGCGTTGATCCATCAGTCATTCAGGACAAAGCCTTTTATATAATGATATAGATAACCGTAAATTATGCTTGACATACAATAATTCCTTGTCGAAGTCAACCTGATGATAAAGTTACGAGTTATACATTAAAATGAAATAAAAACAAATTCCTTAAAATATATGCGTTACGATTTTGATACTCTTTTCGTCGCGTGTGTTTTCTTCATTTGGGTAGGTCAAGGTCAGTAGGAGAATACGATATGTTTCATCTCTCTCACACCCGTAGAGATGTCGCATGTTGATCTCTGAAGTAATATTATGAGCGGGAAAGATTCAAACTGTCGGTCGGTGAGGGAAACGTGAACTCAAAAACTAATAGACCACCTTCAAAATATTATCTCTCATTATCAATAAGCCTCGTTGCACCACCTGTATTATTATTTACTGTTTCAAATAATTATTTAACCATCCTTTTAATTCACAATTACTTAGTTTGTTGCAATATACTTTACATTGCATACAAGTCAATGTTTACAAGTACAAGTTAAAGGTATTTATATATATAATTGCAACATTTTATTAATTGACTGTCTCAATAACACGAAAAGTTAGGGGCCAAGTACCAGGGAACCATAAAATGATTAGAGGGTTGTACAAAACTTTCTACTAATATTATTATGAGCGGGAAAGATTCAAACTTTGGGTGTAGGAAAATAAACCCAAGAACTACTAAAGATCGGTTTCATAATATCTCTCGTCATTAATAAGTTACATGACACCACCATACATTACTGTAATAATTCTAATGAAATCTAATGAAAAGTAGATGAAACTTAACCTCTAAAATGAAACTCAACATAGAAATATTGAATACAACCTATATATAGATACATTACATACGTAAATATCTTAAAAAGTTTGTCGCCACACACCAAGGTATCATAAATCAAGAGGAGTATTACACAAAACGTTTGTACGAGTTATACTCGTATTATGACCGGGAAAATATGAAACTTATATTTTGGAATGTTAACTCGGTAACTACCTGACCGATTTGAAAATATCATTGCATATTTAAGGAGCTTAGGAACATTGTACTAGAGTGACCTGAGCTTGATGTTTTGTCATTTTGTTTTATCACTTCTTGGCCTATCAAGATGAAAAGTCAGTGATCCACTGGTTCTATATAACATTAACATATTGAATAAAACATCGCAGAATGTTGTGGGTCCATATCATTATTAGATAATAGTTATTTATGGTACAAGCGAGGTAAGTTGGTGATTACTTGAGAGGGTCTGAAGATAGCCAAGGTTAGTAATCATCAATACACGCGTGTACCATACAACGTTTTTCAACACATTTGCGAAGAAATTATCATTTTTCGCTAATAAATAAACAGTTTTTCTATTCGCGCGCATCCAACACAACAATGGTGATCGGCTAAAGACTAAAAGAATATACTTATTAAAAAAAATAACGAACGAATGAAATAATGGAATCGACCATAGACCTACCAAAAGTAAGGAAACATAGTTGAAGTTTGTTTTTAAAATGTATGGACACGATTTTTTTGGTATCAAAACTTTTAAAACTTTTTTTTTAATTGTTTACAATTAAAAAAAAACTATGACTCACTAGTGAATCAAGCGGGTCATTATTCAACTGTTTTTGCACAAATAAGAGCCCCTTTATGAGCAAGTGTGTTGAAAAAAACATTAAACAGCGAAAGCCTCAGTTTACCAGGTCTGTATATAGGAGATAATAATAGCATCAAGGTTTTTGTCAACATAATTATTTATATCCCCATAAATAAATATGTTAGTATGTATACCTAAAAGTTTTGTGCCGGGCACTAGGTAAACATAAACCGACAGGAGTCTGACACGAAAACTTTTATCTTATGTTAGGAGCGGGAAAGTTTGAAAGATTTATAGAAGAATGTCAACTATTTACGGGGACTGATTTCGAAAACACTGAAACCAAAATGAAAACTTCTTAGCTGCGACTTCATAATTCCAACTTTAAATTAACCAGTTTTTTTAATAAATGAAATATGGGAATTAGTATGTTTTTGAAAGGCGCGTGTCATTGTTCGAAAGTTACAAAAAACCAAACGCATGCGTGAATAGTGAATCAATAGATAGATAATAACTTTTCATTGGTCGCTACACAGCCCAAACTCCTCCTTGTATAGACATACTGTAAACACACGTCACAGTACTGTCTTTTTATTTTTTTTAACTTTGAGTCAATTTATAAGAAAAACATTCAATGCTTACTTTAGTACTGACTGTTAATTATGATCAACATACGACAAGGCATTGTCGTGGTCAAACTTAAGTCAAACTTTCGAGTCATAATTTGAAAATAGGAATAAAACATATACCAAAACATTCGGCGGTTACGACTTTTCTTGACTTGTCCTCGCGTGTGTTTTCACCATTCCCGTAGGTCAAGGTCAGGAGGGGAATATAATGTATTCTATCTCTGTCACACTCGTGGTGGAGTCACATCTAGCGAAACCAATTCACTAGGAGCACATAGTGTACCAGAAGGTTTATCACAATCCGTCTTATCGCTGATTGGAGAATGCTGGTTTCTATAGCAACCGGAGGCGTGAACCACATCAGTATAACTTTTGCATGTGAATTTACCTCATTACCACCACCACCCTTTAATAACTTCACTACTTAGTATCAAACAAAGTCGCTTTCTCTATCCCTGTGTATGCTTAGATCTTTAAAACTACGCAACGGACTTTTAGAAGAGAAGCACGGAATGTAAATTTGTTTTATTTTGTCTTCGATTGTAGAAACTTAGAAATAACTACTCAACAATACAAAAAAATAGGCGCCAAACACTAGGAAATAATAAGGTAATAAGAGTGTTATACAAATCTATCTATCTATCTAAAAATATAATCTTAAACCGATGTTTGATTCATGGTATTAATGTTACCATACAGAATGAAACAATCTTGGAATGTGGTCGGGTTTCTTGAAGTTTAAAATACTATGAATTTTAGGTCTAGTCGAGGCCATTGACGTCGAGGTCATTGACACCGCCCCGCGCTACATGCCTCTTGAAGACGAGTTTCACTAAATCCATCTTGATTACTAAAGGGGTTAAGTAAGATAAATGTTTAGTTTGGTAAATTATTTATTTGTTCATTGATTTTAAACTTTATTTCAATAATGCTTTTTCATCATCTTAATTCATATATGTTGTTACTTATTCATGACGAAGTCGAGTTCATCAAAGTTGCAGTGTTGCAACATCGGTCACTAGAATACGAAGTGTATTTTATTATTTGTCACTACTTGCGGCATTTACATAGAAAAACCTTAAGATACCTCCCGATGTATTAAGACGTCATAATCTAATAAATAAATAAAGGAAGCGCTCATGGCCCAGTGCTACCCGCGGATCACTTGTGATCCGTGCGGTTAAGCAACGTCTGGCACTGTCATGACTGTGATGGGTCATTACTAAAAATGACTTTTAATTTCATGAGCGTTTCCGTGCTTCGGAGGGCACGTAAAGCCGTCGGTCCCGGTTGTCGTACTAACATCTTCGACAGTCGTTACGGGTAGTTAGAGCCCTCAAAAGTCTAACATTCAGTTTGACCAAGAATGTCGTATAGCCCTCTGGGTTGTGAAGGTCTGATGGCAGTCGCTTCACGTAAAATACTGACATTCCGCCAGATCTGGTTAAACTGAAAACCGACCCCAAATAGACATGGGATAAAGGTTCGGAAAAAGAAGAATCTAATAAATAAATAAGAAGTACTTTCAAGAAATCTAACAATATGTTAGTGGACACTGTCTCTAGTGTAGATAAATATAACGAAAAGTTACGAGCCAAGCACAAGGATAACATAAATTGATAAGAGTTTTACGCCAAACTTTTATCTCTGAACCAATAATACGGGCGGGACGAATTCAAACTTTACATGTAAGACAAAGTAAACTTGGAAACTACTCAACCGATGAAAAACGTTAAACGTTAGTCAAGCCACTTTATTATTATTACTTTATATATTCCAATTCTCAAAACAGATAAAAAACGAAAATAAAACCAGATATTGACAGATTTAACAAAATGATAACACAGTAACATAAATATTATTCCTAAAAGTTTCGCGCCACACACCAAGGTATCATACATCGAGAGGAGTGTAACACAAAACTTTTCTAGATAAACCTGAGATAATAACTAAGATGATGGGCAGGACAATTTATTTGTAATCGATAGAGGGCATATCCAGGCTACGGATACAAATAATTAAACACCTATTAATGCACAAATGCCATCGTAGTACTTGAAAAAAAAATGCCTACGACCTACACCCGTAGCGCCGCGCGCCGTATTCGTAGCAAACAGTACCTCGTATTAATACACGTACGAACATTATGACTTCAAATAGTTATTGTAACAAAAGTATTTGGCGTCTCTTACAACTGTTCGATGTGTGGTCAGAGGACTGTGGGCAATCGGGAAACGGGAATAAAAAAAGAAATCTTTATTTAGTGAAAGTTTTCGAGTCTCTTGGTTTGGGGATCGAACTCGAAGCCTTCGTGTTGTTAGCCCACCCCTCTAGCCACTGTTCTGTTGGGTCCCCTTAAATATAGTGGAAAATAAGCTTTACATGCTAACATTTTGAGTAAATATCAAACGAAATGGAATTCAATTTCAAAGAGCATAAAGTTAGTTTTTGCTTGAACTTACAATATTGCCGATCCATCTATCGGTTAATGGTCTAACTAAAATCAAAGCCTCCTGAAATCAAACGCGAACCTTCTTTGCAGTTAGAGTTGTCGTGTCGTGTTAGTGTTGTCGTGGTTGCAATCCAAACCCAATAGATGTCGTCGACATTTTAGGTGTGTATTAATGGAATTTAAACCCAATTTCAAAGCATATAAGGTCCGTATTTGCCTAAACATGCCCCTTTGTCGATCCATCTGTTAGCGATTGGCTTTATGGAGTAAGAGCCCGCGACTGCCTGACCTTCGTTATTTTATAAAAGCTGAAAGTTTGTCTACGTGTGTCCCTAGTACAGGTAAGAATGATCCCCACCCATGAAGCTGAGGCAGCGGTGGCTTTGGCAGATAACAGGTAACAAAGGTGTATGAAATTCCATCTCAATTTCGTCATAGTATAAAACTCTATTTTTTGATATTTGATGCATAATCATATTATAACTCACGTTGCTCAATGCCGGACAGCTAGTATGGTTCCAACCCTCTGCCGGACACCCTTAAACTATTATGGATGATGCCAGAATATGTTTGGACTCTGTTACCCTCTCCAATAGCTATGTGTAATATGTCGTTGGATAGCCATAGTTGAGCTGACAAAAGGTTCCTAAGGAGTCAAGGTCCAAATCTTAGCCCAAACAGAGTTATGCAGTACTAAACATATCAATTTATCATAAATCATCCACGTAGATTGTTAAAACAAAACAGTGTAATGGTATAAGGTTATTTTAGGTTTTTTAGTATTATAAACATTGCATTTCCTACATTTTGGGTCCACTATGACCTCATTTAAAAATATGATATATACATGGGCCTCGAAATCGTTGAAAAATTGATATTTCGTTTGGTACTGCATAACTCTGATCGGACCAAGATTTGGACCTTGACTCCATAGTAACTTTTGTTCTGCTCAACTTTGGCTATCCAACGACATATTACACATAGTTATTGGAAGGGGTACCAAAATTTGCATCATCCAATAATTATACTTACGTTATATTATAAAACCTAAATTTTATATATATTTTTTAGGGGGCCTATTAATCTATGTTTCCATAATTGCCGGACAGTTTCGACGGTTCCATTATCTTGCCAGACGCATTCAAAGTGATGAGCAATAGCCCGTGAGTGCCTGACTAGTTGTCCGGCATTGAGCAACGTGAGTTATAATATGATTATGCATCAAATATAAAAAAATAGAGTTTTATACTATGACGAAATTGAGATGGAATTTCATACACCTTTGTTACCTGTTATCTGCCAAAGCCACCGCTGCCTCAGCTTCATGGGTGGGGATCATTCTTACCTGTACTAGGGACACACGTAGACAAACTTTCAGCTTTTATAAAATAACGAAGGTCAGGCAGTTGCGGGCTCTTGGTCCATTACTAAAACCAAAGCTTCCTGGCGAAAGAACGGATTTAACGCGAACCTAATTCAACGTTTTATTTCCCTAAACTGTATCCAAGTACCCGTCAAGTCACCTATCGGTGTTAGAATCGTTTGTAGCTTCTTTGAAAACCCTCCTAAAGGGAAATAATTTCATGAACATCTAATAGATGGCGTGAATATAAATGAAATATTTAAAAAGCTCCTAACACATAATATGTGTTCCTAATACTGTAGTTACGAGAAATTTAAAATTTTAAACTTGTGTGGGAGGGTCGCGTCATCTTGGCTTAAAGTTGTCTGTGTAAGTCTGCAAACCATCGATTGGCTGTAGTAGTTGTAGCTGTAGTATATCTCAGTGAATTAGCGACCGGTGTACTCCCAAGATGGCCCATTGTCACCAAGTCAGGATCTAATGATGAAATTGAGGGCAATAAGGAAACTCCTCAGCATTTTCAATTCAATTTTTTTTTCCATTTTCAATTTTTTTATATCTTCAAATGTAGTTACAAATTATTTAACGTGGTCATCGAGACATTACTTCTCGTGGTAGTTACAATAAACTGTGTTACGGTAGTGAAGTAATACCTCTCAAACCACGTTCACAAAAATATACACCCCTATTTTGAATTCGAGATACTTAATCACACAGCTAATGTAAACGACGGGTGACAATATAATAGTGAAGTTAGTTTTTATCTTTTGTTTTTATTTAAAAAGTTATGATAAGTCAAAGTTTTTCAAAAGCCTCCTGAAACCAAACGCGAACCTTCTTTGCAGTTAGAGTTGTCGTGTCGTGTTAGTGTTGTCGTGGTTGCAATCCAAACCCAATAGATGTCGTCGACATTTTAAGTGTGTATTAATGGAATTTAAACCCAATTTTAAAGCGAATAAGGTCACTAATCATTGCATGTGACACAATAGTTTGTATATGCCTCCTATAAGACAAAGTAATTTAGGTAGAAGAACCCGAAATGCTACAAACCAAGCTAATAAACGATCTAATATTTTCAAATGTTTTTGACAGGACGAAGTCTGTCGGGTCCGCTAGTTTAATATAAAATTAAAGGAATTTGAAATTAATTTTAAAGCTTATAAAGTTTAATTTTGCTTAAACGTTACATAATGTCGATCCATCTGTCAGTCATTGGTTTAACTAAAATCAAAGCCTCCTCAAATCAAACGCGAACCTTGTTTTAGTTAGAGTCGTCGTGTCGCCTTAGAGTTGTTGTAGTTTTCATCCAAACCCAATAGATGTCGTCAATATGAATATGGCTGCTGTTGTATTTGAGATGCAACCTCCTCTGACTCCATGTGATCCTAGTACAGAGGTTTCGTAAAATCAATGCTTAGGAGATGTGTGGGCGGTGGTTACATACAAGCCAAGATAAACATTTGTGTACAACTTCCTGATAACATATTGCCGTAAGGTATATTTAGTTGAATTTGATCCATATTACTAACACTATAAGATGGCGCGATATTCTGAAGTTTTATTAATGAATTCTTCACGATAATGTTACGTGTCTCGCCCACGTAATTCTATATCTACTCACATATTCACACAACACATTGTTATTATTTACATCATACACCTATTGTTAGGATACATATTAGAACTGTATTTTTTTAATGTTGTTGTGTAAGTAAATGTTAAATATCATATACGAGTATATCCCGTTTATGCGCTTTAACAAATAAATTAATATTCAATGAATACGATACATAGACATATCACAACTCCTTGTGATTCATGCCAGCCTGGTACGCCATGTGCGCCAAATACCTGTTGAGCGGTCAATACTTTGTGACATGCGCAATATGGACGTTCTAACCACGTGCAGGAGGAAATAGCGGTCACCAGGGTGATGACGAAACTTTTTTAAGAACAAAGCAACTCAACCAATAAAATAAAAACTATAAAACTCTGTATAATAGCAATGCAAAAGTTACAGTTTTATTACAAGTTTTACTAATATTATTCTGTGTATAATTATATCTTAAAGTATGTAGGTGCAACATAAATACTTAACAATAAACTAAATACTAGTAAATATTACGACTTACTCCTCAGAGGACTGTGTTCATTCGGGAAACGGAATTTTTGAAGTTTTCATGCTTTCATTTTAGGCCTGTATTAATGGAATTCTTAATTTTAAAGTGAATAAGGTCTAAACTTCCCCCATCTGTTGGCGATTAGCTTAACTAAAACCAAAGCTTCCTTCAGCCATCATTTTGTTTATATAAAATCAAAGCCTCCTTAAATCAAACTTTCAGTTTGTCGTAGAACGGATTTAACGTGAAGCTATTTAGTTAGAGTTGTCATCCAAACCCAATAGGTGTCGTCAATTTAGAGAAGAGATGATAATATAACTGCGGATTTCAGAAACCGGGCATAAGGGCGTTGGAATGAAGGCTTACACGCTGACATTTCAAGTTTATATTTGAATTTGAAAGTGTTTAAGTGCCAAAACTTCACCACCATGTAGATCCATCCGTCGGCGACTAGTGTAATTAAAATGAAAGTCATCTCGGTTTCATTTTTTCGTAGAACAGATGTAAAGTGTACTTTTCTTATTATTGTTATAACATCCTGATAGATGTCGTGAATTGTATGTTTTTATGTAAAATTAACCTCTTCATACTGTATGTGCGCCTGGTTAACAGGAGACAATCGGCTTTATTCGGTTAAATTCGGCAGCCGGTGCGAGTGAAAGAGCGGCGTCACATCGCGACGGGCGAAGGGCGACGGTCATTCTGCCTTTGGTCTTATACTCGTAGTTCAAAGTGGGGACCGTAAAAAAGGGTGGTCATCGAGTACAAGTACAATAGTTTCTTATGGTACAAGCTTGTAAAGTTGGTGAATACTTCCGAGGCGCTATTGCGGCTTGAGCCGTCAGGCGAGGGTCTGAAGAGCCGAGGAAAGTAATCATCAATACACGCGTGTACCATACAACGTTTTTCAACACACTTGCGAAAAAAATAATAATAAAATATAATTTTTCGCTAATAAATAAACAGTTTTTCTATTCGCGCGCATCTAAAACAACAATGGTGATCGGCCATAGACTCAAAGATTATACTTATTAAAAAAAACGAATGAATGGAATCAACCATAGACCTACCAAAAGTAAGGCAACATAGTTGAAGTTTGTTTTTAAAATGTATGGACACGTTTTTTTTGGTATCGAAACTTTTTAAAACTAAACAATTTAAAAAAAAAACTATAACTCACTAGTGAATCAAGCGTGTCATTATTCAACTGTTTTTGCACAAATAAGAGCCCCTTTATGAGCAAGTGTGGTGAAAAATATTTTATATATATAATGTCGTACGTTTCGTTTACTAATAAAAATATTTTTTATAGTTTTCTGGATATGAAATGAAAAATGAACCATCATCGGTGGCAGTGTTTGCCCTGTACATTTTAATTTACTAATAAAATTACTATGGTTTTTTTTGTTATATTGATGTGCCTCACAAAGGCCTAACTTGAGATTGTTTTTGTTTATGAGTACGTTTTGACCAGATGAATACAGTAATTCATCACACAATCATTGTAACAATTTTGTTGGGGGTGTCTGGCAGACAATCGGTCAAGATCTAGGCTGCCAGACTTGAGTTACTGTATTCATCTGGTCAAAGGTAGTTTACAATTTATGACATTTTTATTTTACCGGGTGTTTGTTAGAGGGTTAGCTTAACCGTCGTAGGGCGTGTAAGTAAATCTATTATAGGAGGTACAAGTTGGACAAAGCTTTGTGTCATCAACATTATGTTTCTATTTTAGGTCAGAAATTTTATTTACTTATATCTTAAATTATTTTTCGTGCTTGTTTCCAGTCAAACTGTATGCGCTACATAGTCACAGATATCATCAGGTCTGCTTACAACCGCTTTAGACCTCTAAATCTTTTGTTACGACCGAAGTGGTCGTAACAAAATGTTTTGTTAGGAAAGGAAAAATTTACGAATAAAGATTTTGGAACCTTCAAAAATTAAGGTACAAAGCGGAAGAAAAAGTAGTAGGATTCTGTTACAGTTTACAATACTTATTAATTTAACCTTAGGCTTACAGAAAAAAATGCTTACGACCTACACCCGTAGCGCCGCGCGCCGTATTCGTAGCAAACAGTACCTCGTAGTTTGTACTCGTACGAACATTGTGACATCAAATAATAATTGTAACAAAAGTATTTGGTGTCTCTTACAACTGTTCGATGTGTGGTCAGAGGACTGTGTGCAATCGGGAAACGGGAATAAAAAAAGAAATCTTTATTTAGTGAAAGTACTCGAGTCTTTTGATTTGGGGATCGAACTCGAAACCTTCGTGTTGTTAGCCCACCCCTCTAGCCACTGTTCTGTTGGGTCCCCATAAAGATAGTGGAAAATAAGCTTTACATGCTGACATTTTGAGTAAATATCAAACAAAATGGAATTCTATTTCAAAGTGCATAAAATTACTTTTTGCCTAAACTTACAATAATACCGATCCATCTATCGGTTAATGGTCTAACTAAAATCAAAGCCTCCTGAAATCAAACGCGAACCTTCTTTGCAGTTAGAGTTGTCGTGTCGTGTTAGGGTTGTCGTGGTTGCAATCCAAACCCAATAGATGTCGTCGACATCTTAAGTGTGTATTAATGAAATTTAAACGTTATTTATTGTGAATAAGGTCCGTATTTGCCTAAACATGCCCCTTTGTCGATCCATCTGTTAGCGATTGGCTGTACTAAAACCAAAGCTTCCTGTCGAAAGAACGGATTTAACGCGAACCTAATTCAACGTTTTATTTCCCATAACTGTATCCAAGTATCCGTCAAGTCACCTATCGGTGTTAGAATCGTTTGTAGCTCCTTTGAAAACCCTCCTAAAGGGAAATAATTTCATGAACATCTAATAGATGGCGTGAATATAAATAAAATATTTAAAAAGCTCCTAACACATATGTGTTCCTAATACTGTAGTTACGAGAAATTTAAAATTTTAAACTTGTGTGGGAGGGTCGCGTCATCTTGGCTTAAAGTTGTCTGTGTGAGTCTGCAAACCATCGATTGGCTGTAGTAGTTGTAGCTGTAGTATATCTCAGTGAATTAGCGACCGGTGTACTCCCAAGATGGCCCATTGTCACCAGGTCAGGATCTAATGATGAAATTGAGGGCAATAAGGAAACTCCTCAGCATTTTACAGTAACTACCTTGTGTTTGGACTCTATTCATTTTTATTGATATAAATTTTGTACTCATATGGGTTTGATGATGGAAAACATAGACATCCTAGGGCATTCCTCCATATTGCTAAGTTATTTTAACAGGGTGAGCGAAGCCAAGCCCTTCTAACCCAATATAATATGTTCGTCTGCGCCGGCAGGCAGTGACTAAGTATTCCACGTAGACGAAGTCGCGGGCAAAAGCTAGTAAATTATAAGAAACAACGCATGCGTGAACTCAATAACTGTCATTGGTCACAAGAATATTAAGAAAGTGAATCAGGATTGCAGGCAAATATCAACTTTATGTCTCTGAAAATTGGGTTTAAACTAAACGTTTCAGTATCTCAAATAGGCGGAAAGTATACCTTATTTTCGAATACTTTTACAGAGGCCCATTAGCTCAGTTGGATTTATAGAGCGTCGTGTTTGTAACACGAAGGTCGTGGGTTCAAGTCACTCATGGGCCAAATACACTTTTTTCAACTCATTTTTGTTTGTGTTTTTAGTTGCACGTGATTCTCCACCAAAGTTATTGTTAAATATATACTACTGAAATACACATTTATACACACAACTGTTGAATTAAATCCGTTCAACTTAAAATGTTGGTCAATTTCTTATTAATTCAGTTCAGTTTCGAGAAATCATGACTTTTTGACTTGGATGACTGTTCGATAATGTCTACGAACTACTGCCGTAGCCGGCTACGGCTTAGGTAAGTTGAATGACTATTGACTCGTAGCTTCCAATATCTCTATGTAAATTATAAATACTAACATTAAATAATATTTGACATATTGAGTAAATGTTAAACGAAATGGAATTCTATTTCAAAGCGTATAAAGTTGTTTTGCTTTAAATTACTATATCGTCGAGCCATCTGTCGGAAAATGGTTTAACTAAAATCAAAATCTCCTCAGGGTCTGTTTGTCGTAGAACGGATTGAACGTGAAGCTATTTAGTTACAGTTGCCATCCAAACCCAATAGGTGTCGTCAATTTAGAGAAGAGATGATAATATAACTGCGGATTTCAGAAACCGGGCATAAGGGCGTTGGAATGAAGGCTTACACGCTGACAATTTCAAGTATATATTAAACAAAATTTTAAGTACAGTGAAACTTGGTTTAGTGAGACCTAGATTAGTGAGTAACCTCCGTAACTGGAACTCATGCTAAAGTCCCAATACTTTGGCACTAAATTATCTCTGTTAGTGGGATGAGGTAACCTCTATATCTGGGATTTATTCTTTCGATTTATCATCATAGTTACCTCTATAACTAAGACAGCGAGTGAATTTTATACGTATAAACCTCTGTAACTGAGATAATATCGTTTTGTTTGTTTACTCATTCTAATCCTACCCACTATATCACTTCTATCAATGGAACCCTCTGTAAATGAGACAGATATTAATTTATACCTGGATATCTGAAACACTGGGTAAGTGGAATGCCTCTATAAGTGTAACGACATTGCAGGTTCCTTGGAGTCTCACTTAACCAGGTTTCACTGTATTTTATTGCCAAACCTTCATTACCATGTAGATCCATCTGTCGGCGACTAGTGTAATTAAAATGAAAGTCATCTCAGTTTGAATTTGTCGTAGAACAAACGTGTACTTTTCTTATTATTGTCATAACATCCTGATAGATGTCGTGAATTGTGTGTTTTACGTAAAATTAACCTCTTCATACTGTATGTGCGCCTGGTTAACAGTAGACAATCGGCTTTATTCGGTTAAATTCGGCAGCCGGTGCGAATGAGACAGCGGCGGCGTATCGGGACGAGCGACGGGCGACGGTCGTTTTGCCCTTGGCCTTACCACATGTGCTCTCACCATGCTCTCACTAATTTATTGCGTATCAAAGTATACCTTGTTTAATACATCTGATGGAAGTCTTAACAAACTTCAATTCATTTAGAATAGTTTACAATTTATGTTATTTGTATTTTACCGGGTGTTTGTTAGAGGATGAGCTTAACCGTCAAGATTCACGTACATGCCCTTCTTACATAGATATGTAGGAGATACAATTTCGTCAAGGCGTTGCTAGGTGTCATCAAAATAGTGTTCCATTTTTGGTCAGACATTTTATTTACTTATCTCTTCAATTATTTTTCGTGCTTGTTTCCCACAAATTTTATGCGTCACATAGTCACATATATCATCAGGTCTGCTTACAAACGCTTTAGACCTCTTAATATTTTGTTACGACCACTTCATGCTAGGAAAGGAAAAATGTACGAGTATTAAATAAGTTTATGGAATAATAATTGTAATAAAAGTATTGGGCGTCTCTTACAACTGTTCATAGGACTGTGTGCAATCGGGAAACGGGAATAAAAAAAGAAATCTTTATTGAATGAAAGTACTCGAGTGCTAGTCTTTCGATTTGGGGATTGAACTCGAAGCCTTCGTGTTGTAAGCTCACCCCTCTAGCCACTGTTCTGTTGGGTCCCCTGAAATATAGTGGAAAATAAGCTTTACATGCTGACATTTTAAGTGTGTATTAATAGAATTTAAACCTCATTTTAAAGTGAATAAGGTCCGTATTTGCCTAAACTTCCCTCATCGTCGATCCATCTGTTAGCGATTGGCTTAACTAAAATGAAAGCCTCCTCAGATTCAGTTTGTCAGACATAGACATACGTACACCAAGTTTATGGTGGATTTTACCGCGAACCTTTTTAGTTAGAGTTGTCATCCAAACCCAATAGATGTCGTTAATATGAATATGGTTGTTGTTGTATTAGGCCGGTGTCTTGAATTTATGATTTGATCCCCTGTGCAGTGGTCCAGAAATAAATTTAAATATGAAGTACCAGGTGAGCGTAACCTTTATGCGTAAAGGATGATGCCAGCAAATGTATGGAATCTGGTACCTCTCCAATCTATGTGTAATATATCGTTGGATAGCCATAGCATTGAGCAGAACAAAAGTTACTATGGAGTCAAGGTCTGTGTGCAATTGGGAAACGGGAATAAAAAAAGAAATCTTAATAAACTGTTGCATAGCTGCTATCGCGGACCTTGAGCGTGGAAATCGAATCCAGAAATTCCGTAACGAAAAAAACCTAACACACGTCTAAATTCAAATACTTAATATTATTATTTTTGAATGAGCTATGTTCCGTGGTTGTACCCGCATAATTTTCGGTCCTAATCATTCACTACATCATCTCATTATAGTAACTGACCCCTAACTAAGCTCGAACCTTGTATCTAGGGTATCGGAAACTACGCACACACTCATTCACACACACACCCAGACCGAGATAAACATGTTGATTATTTTTATGACTTCCTATATATACTTTCAACCCTGAAGTCAACCCTGGCGGAGATGGTGTTGAAGCTAGAATCCTCACATAATGTCATCAGTGAGCTACGTGCTGAAGTTGCAAGTCTACGTAACAACACGTCGGTATGTAGGTCACCTGAGGTCGACAACATCAACACTCGTCGCGGGGCATGCAATGCTTCGACAGCGAGTTTCGAGTCAGCGAAACTGGACTCGTCGCCGTGTGCCGTCCCCGCACGTGATAGCGGCGCCCCGCGCGCCGCCTGCTCAGCGCCTCCCCCGCGGAGGCCCCGCACCGCGTCATCACGTCGACACCTCGCCGTGATTACGCCACCGCTGCAGCCCGCCAGCCTCCCGCCGCGCGGACAAACAACAACAAGGAGAGAGGTAACGGGAAGTCTCGCGCTGAACCCTCTCGACGTGTGGAGTCACTGAGCTCTAAGAAGAGCTTACCCGACAAAGACGGCTTCATCAAAGTAGAGCGGAAGAAGAAAAAGCCTCTTTGTCGCAACCTATGTGGCACCGCACCGACTGGACACAACCACCTCCTGCGTCCCGCCATCCCGATGACGTACGTGTACGTGTCCCGCCTCCACTACACCACGAAGGCCGCTGACATCGTGGAGTACCTGGTAGCCAAGACGAAGTACCGTCTGTCGAGCAATTGGAGTCGCGCAACAGTGTGAACTTCAATTCCTTTGTTGTGCGCGTGCCGACCGAGCTGCTATCGACCTTCTTGAGGGAGGAGCTGTGGCCGAAGGGAGTTCTGTTCCGGAAGTACCGGGGACGTCGACGACCTCCGGGCCACGCCAGACCTGCGCCTCACGTCGCCGTCACAACGTGAACACATTAGTTTTAAGTTTTATAATTTGTATCTATGTTAGTCTGTAAGGTATTTATGTAAAATATTATGAATGTGTATTTATTTATTTTGTTATGATATTTTATATGTGCGCGTAATTTGAGAGGCATTACCTTACCATGATACAGTTTTAAACTAGTATGGGAGGTAAAGTCTCGATAATTGCGCTAAATGTATTTGTATTGTAACAAAATGCTTATTAAATAAATTGAAATTGAAATTGAAACTGTGTAAATCAGATGAAACTACGTAATCATGTATATTATCTACAAAATTGGACCGGCCTTATTTACTCGATATGACTTACAATTAAACACTACAATTAATTTACATAGATATTTACTCGTTAGTATAAACGGCAAATACTTTTATCGAAAACTTTTTTTTTGTTATTTTCCAAAAAGTTCTTATAGTAATGTAGACAAAGTTTTTTTTTATGAAGTTGTACATAGTAAAATTTCTAAGGTTAGGAGTGGAATGCAAAAATAAAAAAAACAATTAGTTGATAAAAAATGCTATGCAATAGCTTTACCGCGGCAGTCCCCGAGTGCCACCACGTCTTTTTTATTTTTAGTGAAAGTACTCGAGATTTTCGATTTGGGGATCGAACTCGAAGCCTTCGTGTTGTTAGCTCACCCCTCTAGCCACTGTTCTGTTGGGTATTAATAGAATTTAAACCTCATTTTAAAGTGAATAAGGTCCGTATTTGCCTAAACTTCCCTCTTCGTCGATCCATCTGTTAGCGATTGACTTAACTAAAATGAAAGCCTCCTCAGCTTCAGTTTGTCAGACGTAGACATACGTACACCAAGTTTATGGTGGTTTTTACCGCGAACCTTTTTAGTTAGAGTTGTCATCCAAACCCAATAGATGTCGTTAATATGAATATGGTTGTTGTTGTATTAGAGATGCAACCTCCTCTAACTCCATGTGATCCTGGTACAGAAGTTTCGTATAATCAATGCTTAGGAGATGTGTGGGCGGTGGACGTGATACCAACGGACTTTGATCCTGTCGCGTGCAGACACTGGTGTATAATATGTATTTGATTGTTCGAGTAAAATGAAGTATTCGAAGTCGATCTCAAGTTAGATGGAAATAATACAAGATTATGTCGTAGAGTAAAAGTATAATTTTGTTATGGAACGTTATACCTCCACCTAAGTAATATATATTTAAATACAGACAAAAACTTAATTATCCGACATAATATTTGAAATCAACGAATGGAGGTCCTCCATTAGATAAACTACCACATACTTGACATATTTTTGAGCAATTGTATTTTACAATTTTTAATTCAAAATAATAGTTTAAATTTCAATAGTATAGTGTTCGTGTAAATCAAAGAAAAAAAAGGAAATAGTACTATTTACGAAAAGTCTTCGTGGTTTATAATGCCATCTCTTTTTAATTGTATACCTAATTCTAATAATACTTATAGTTCAAGTGGCGACCCTAAAAAAGGGTTGGGATCGAGTACAAGTAAAACAACATATTTTATAGTTTCATGGATATGAAATGATAAATAAACAATCGGTCTGGCAGTCTAAGCCCTATCCATTTTGTTACAAATAAAATTAATGTGGTTTTTTTTAAATAAAAAATCATATTTAAATTATTATTGTGATTAATGAATTCTAGTTTCCAGACTTTCCAGTCATTGATTAATTGTTTGACACTTCTTCTAACATATGATGTCTTGGCCTCATGATTTGGGCCACTATGTTTTAAATGTTATTTCTTTGTCCCTTAAATAAAAACAATGTGTTAAACATGTTGAGCTGTAGAATTAAGGTATGTTACAGTATTCGATATGCCAATCCCTACGTACCACGAACAAACAATACGTAATCGTAGCGACCAATATGAAGCACATACTGCTTGAGTACATAGTTAAAGTAATAGTATATGGCGTTGATTATTGGGAATCGAACCCTTTACTTATGTGTGGGTGTTAGAGGACTGTTCAATCCTGAGAGGTGAAGACGTACATTGTTGTATAAGCTATTAGTAGTTACCACACTCGCACAACCGAAACGTTCTCGTTCCAGCATCGAGAAGAAAACTAAAATAATTGAGAAAAAAATGAATTTGGCCCATGAGGGACTCGAACCCTCGACCTTCGCGTTATCAGCACGACGCTCTACCAACTGAGCCAATGGGCCTTCGGGTATAATTGTGAAAACAAGGTTTACTTGCTGAAAATGTTTGTTAGTAAAATACGATCTTGAACCCAATTTGAAAGCGTATAAAGTTTATTTTCCCTTAACTGTATCCAAGTATATTTTAAGTGTGTATTAATGGAATTTAAACCCAATTTCAAACTGAATAAGGTCCGTATTTGCCTAAACATGCCCCTTTGTCGATCCATCTGTTAGCGATTGGCTTTACTAAAACCAAAGCTTCCTGTCGAAAGAACGGATTTAACGCGAACCTAATTCAACGTTTTATTTCCCTAAACTGTATCCAAGTACCCGTCAAGTCACCTATCGGTGTTAGAATCGTTTGTAGCTCCTTTGAAAACCCTCCTAAAGGGAAATAATTTCATGAACATCTAATAGATGGCGTGAATATAAATGAAGTATTTAAAAAGCTCCTAACACATATGTGTTCCTAATACTGTACTTACGAGAAATTTAAAATTTTAAACTTGTGTGGGAGGGTCGCGTCATCTTGGCTTAAAGTTGTCTGTGTAAGTCTGCAAACCATCGATTGGCTGTAGTAGTTGTAGCTGTAGTATTTGAAAGTGTTGAATACAAGGTATAACAACTGAAACGATTTCAAAAACTAATAATTTTAACCAAAATTAAAACATCAACCATAAAAACATAATTTCAACCATAAATAACATATTTTTAATAACTGGAATTTGTAATGGCGTTGTTCCAAAGTTAGTTTATTAATACACGATGTAGGTGCATTGATCGTTAGCAGAGCTGAGGAATGTTAGGTGCTGAGGTGTCCAGAGTGTACCAAGACAACATAAACTATAAGGAGTACTAACTAAACAAACGCATGCGTGAATAGTGAATCAATAGATAATAACTTTTCATTGGTCGCTACACAGCCCAAACTCCTCCTTGTATGGAAATACTGTAAACACACGTGTAACCGTCACATAACTTTGAATCGTGTATTAGTAATAGTTTTTTGTGAGACCTGAGTTTGTCGAATAAACCGTAAAAACCATTGCAACCCCTTTTTTTAAAATGGCAGCCGTTGGACAAGGGTTGCAACATCACGAACTTGGATCAAACTTTAAATTGACCTCCCTCCCCTTGACATTTAAAAATAAAATTGTGTCCTCTGACAAATGTATTTTTCTTTAGAAGAAATGTAACATGTGGATGAACTATTAACAAAATATTCTTCGCTTACTATAGTACTAACCGTAAATTATGCTTGACATACAATAATTCCTTGTCGAAGTCAACCTGATGTTAAAGTTACGAGTTATACATTGAAATGAAATAAAAACAAATTCCTTAAAATATATGCGTTACGATTTTGATACTCTTTTCGTCGCGTGTGTTTTCTTCATTTGGGTAGGTCAAGGTCAGTAGGAGAATACGATATGTTTCATCTCTCTCACACCCGTAGAGATGTCGCATGTTGATCTCTGAAGTAATATTATGAGCGGGAAAGATTCAAACTGTCGGTCGGTGAGGGAAACGTGAACTCAAAAACTAATAGACCACCTTCAAAATATTATCTCTCATTATCAATAAGCCTCGTTGCACCACCTGTATTATTATTTACTGTTTCAAATAATTATTTAACCATCTTTTTAATTCACAATTACTTAGTTTGTTGCAATATACTTTACATTGCATACAAGTCAATGTTTACAAGTACAAGTTATAGTTATTTATGGTACAAACGAGGTAAGTTGGTGATTACTTCCGAGGCGCTATTGAGGCTTGAGCCGTCAGGCGAGGGTCAGAAGATAGCCGAGGTAGTAATCATCAATACACCGCGTGTACTATACAACGTTTTTCAACACATTTGCGAAGAAATTATCATTTTTCGCTAATAAATAAACAGTTTTTCTATTCGCGCGCATCCTACACAACAATGGTGATCAGCCAAAGACTATAAGAATATATTTATAAAAAAAAAACGAATGAATGAATGAATGGAATCGACCATAGACCTACCAAAAGAAAGGCAACATAGTTGAAGTTTGTTTTTAAAATGTATGGACACGATATGTTTTGGTATCGAAACTTTTTTAAAACTAAACAATTAAAAAAAAAATCTATGACTCACTAGTGAATCAAGCGTGTCATTATTCAACTGTTTTTGCACAAATAAGAGCCCCTTTATGAGCAAGTGTGTTGAAAAAGTTATTTATATATATAATGGCAACATTTTATTAATTGACTGTCTCAATAACACGAAAAGTTAGGGGCCAAGCACCAGGGAACCATAAAATGATAAGAGTGTTGTACAAAACATTCTATATTATTATGAGCGGGGAAGATTCAAACTTTGGGTGTAGGAAAATAAACCCAAAAACTACTAAAGATCGGTTTCATAATATCTTTCGTCATAAATAAGTTACGCGACACCACCATACATTACTGTAATAATTCTAATGAAAAGTAGATGAAACCAAACCTCTAAAATGTAACTCAATATAGAAATATTAATTGAATACAACCTGTTGGATTCGCGTTCAAACCGTCAACGCGAGCAGTTGTGTTATAGCAGCTGCCTCGATGTTTTGAATAATAAATAAACGTCATCAAAAAGTGCGAATATGGATGGACACCCTCCCTCCGCGGACGTCACGGATCCAGTCGACGTTAAAGCCTTGCTGCAGGACGTGTTGCTGCTGAAGGCCGAGGTCACCTACATCCGGGCCAAGCTGAAGGATTCGGAGCGCATTGTTTTGGAGTTAAGTACGGAGCTCGCCACATTGCGCAAACAAAATGCAACAACGTCGGAAATGCCGCAGTCAGCACCTTACGTATGTGTGCGACGCGGTACTAAGAATTGTGAAACATCACCCGTCAGCAATAATGCTAGTAGCGCGAAAACCGACGCACAGGTCAAAGTGCGCCCGGCCCCGATTACCTCGGCTCCCGCGGCGCCTACTACGTCATCTGTGCCTACTCCACGAGTATGTAAGAAGAAGAGTTATGCGCAGGTGTCCTGTCCCCAAACTCTTCAACAGCAAGCACCTTGTAGTACACAGTCAACAAAGAAAGTCGACGGGGATGGTTTCACACTTGTGGAGAAAAAACGCCGACCGAGGTTGACTCGTAACCTAAGGGGTACCGCCACCGCTTCCGCTGCAGAAACAACTCTACGAGTTGTGGAGCCGACCGTCTCTCTTTACATATCGAGATTTGACCCCAAAACTACAGGCGAGGAGGTTCTGCGATATGTCATCTCTCCTTGACATGCCTGTTTCTGGACGAAGGACACCATCCGGCTCAACCTGCGGCGCCTCGAGTCGACGAGGGACACCATCTTCAAGTCCTACGTGCTACAGGTGCCTGCGAAGTACAAGGACATGTTCCTGACTCCCGATTTTTGGCCTGCAGGAGTGGCGTTCCGGCGCTTTAGGGAGGCGAGACCGATAAGAACTCCCTAAACTTGTAGCTTTAAGTATATAAAATTATATATGTTAGTTTATAAGGTATATATTTAATTTCTTATCTTAGTTATATTTTATGTGTACGTGGTTTGAGAGGCCTTACTTCGCCGTAACACAGTTTATTAGTAACTACCACGGGTGGTAATGTCTCAATAACCACATCAAATAAATTGTAACTAAATTAGAAAATATTAATAAATTGAATTGAATTGAATTGAATTGTATATAGATACTTTACATACGTAAATATCTTAAAAAGTTTGTCGCCACACACCAAGGTATCATAAATCAAGAGGAGTATTACACAAAACTTTTATACGAGTTATACGTTAGGAGCGGGAAAGTTTGAAAGATTTGGAGAAGAATGTCAACTCCCATTTACGGGGACTGATTTCGAAAACACTGAAACCATAATGAAAACTTCTTAGCTGCGACTTCATAATTTCAACTTTAAATAAACCAGTTTTTTTAATAAATCAAATATGGGAAAATTAGTATGTTTTTGAAAGGCGCGTGTCGTTGTTCGAAAGTTACAAAAAACCAAACGCATGCGTGAAAAGTGAATCAATAGATAGATAATAACTTTTCATTGGTCGCTACACAGCCCAAACTCCTCCTTGTATAGAAATACTGTAAACACACGTCACAGAACTGTCATAAGAAACTTCTGATAACCGTCACATAACTTTGAGTCAATTTATTAGAAAAATATTCAATGCTTACTTTAGTACTGATTGTCAATTATGATCAACATACGACAAGGCGTCATGGTTAAATTTTTTACGAAGTTTCGAGTCATAATTTGAAAATTGGAATAAAAGCAAATACTTAAACATTCGCCGGTTACGACTTTTCTTGACTTGTCCTCGCGTGTGTTTTCACCATTCCCGTAGGTCAAGGTCAGGGGGGGAATAAAATGTACTCTATCTCTGTCACACTCGTGGGGGAGTCACATCTTGCGAAACCAATTCACTAGGAGCACATAGTGTACCAGCAGGTTGATCACAATCCATCTTATCGCTGATTGGAGAATGCTGGTTTCTATAGCAACCGGAGGCGTGAACCACATCAGTATAACTTTTGCATGTGAATTTACCTCATTACCACCACCACCCTTTAATAACTTTACTACTTAGTATCAAACAAAGTCGCTTTCTCTGTCCCTATGTATGCTTATAGTCCATTCATTTGGCCGTGAGACAAAATGTAAACAAACCATGAAAAAGGTTATTTTGTATGTCATGTTTTATCAATAATACATAGACTACTCCCTACTGACTACTTGATATTTAATTAATCTTTGAAATATAGAATATATAACATACTTGCTTTAGCCCTCAACTTCGTTCGCGTGTAATAATTATTTTAACACGCGACTTCATTTATGTAGAAGGTGAAAAAATAGTTATTCTGTGCCGCCGTGCACTAGCCGGGTCGCCTTGTCGTAGTAACTATTTAGTAATCTGTGGCCTTGATCATAATTTTGCTGTAATGTTATTTTAAAACTAAGATATCTTCTAAGATACTTATTGAAATCAAATTATGTAAAAGGCAAATGTCTTTTAGATTAAATACTTTTGCAATGTAAGCGCAAAAAATGTGTTTTTTACGACATCACATTAGAAACCCCTAGATTTATCGGTGTTTCTCTACAATATACTTTCCTCTGGTATCACTCTATTTAAAAAACCGCTTCAAAATCCGTTGCGTAGTTTTAAAGATTTAAGCATACATAGGGACGGACAGACTGCGACAGCGACTTTGTTTTATAAGTACTATTTAGTAACCATAGATGAAAGATTGGTTGATACCGCGATACCTGATGAGATACATATATTATTAATAGTTACTCGCATGTTCACACTGCCAGCGAGTAACTATTATGATCACGGATGAACAGTTCAGTTCATCCGTGATCATGACGCTTGCAACAGCGTAGAAATATTGGAAACTCGAAATCACTACCTTTGAGCAATTGGTAGGGAATAAGACACTTTGGCCATAAAATACCTGGAAATTTAATGAAATACCGATAATGCGTCTCGGAGATTTTTTGTCGAAGCATATACAACAGCCCGAATCAAATGATTGACATACGTTACGCGCGTTTTTTTAAATATGCAAAATTAAATGTATTTTTTTATAATCTAACTGAGATATTTTCTTAATTTTTTTGCGTAAGAACATTCTACAGAGTCTTAGAAAACTACAAAAGAAAAAGCCAAATCAGTCTAGCCGTTCGCAAGTTATGACGTGATAACGGCAAACGGGTTTCATTTTTATATATATAGACTAGCGGCGCCCTGCGGTTTCACCCGCGTAGTTCTCGTTCCCGTAAGAATATGGGGATAAAATATGCTAAAGACCTTCCCACTGAATCACTCTATCTATTAAAATAAACCGCATCAAAATCCGTTGCGTAGTTATAAAGATCTAAGCATACATAGGGACATCAGGACATAGGGACATAGAAAGCTACTTTGTTGTATACTGTTTTTGTTGATGACACGAAATTTGTTTCTTGAAGTATTATTTTTACACAGTTTCACCACGCAAACTGACATTTTACTACGTATTATGTTCAAAATTTAATAAAACATTAGGCACATACGCCTCACAGACAGCTTGAAGTGTAAGGGTGACAAATCTACATCGAGCTGTGCTGCGCTGGGTCGAGCTGTGCTATGTTTGGTTAACTCGCTCGCCATATATTTGAATGAGGATACAATCAAAGCATGCTGGGCTGCGCTGGCTGAAGCTGCGCTCTGTTTTAAAACGCAGTAGTCTCGAGCGAGGCGCGCTGTGCTATGTTTTTTATAGAGCTCTGCCATGCTGCGCTAGGTTTTTCAAATATGGAGCACGCCCTCACGTCTCTTTCACTCTCGTACTCCCATCTCGCTCGCACTAGGGTGTCGATTGACATTATTAAAAGTAAAACTAACTCGTGACCCGCGATTTTGCTCGCTATATTCTTGATACCATAAGAATTTCTGGATGAAAATTTTTGGCTGTATACCTTCGTATTTAAATCGAATTCTGTTCACAATTCATGAGTTTCAGAGTATAAAAAGGTCCAGTTTTTTAATTTGTCAAGACACACAGAAATAAACCTGTACCGACAAAAAAATAAACATCATTTTTGGTGCTTATTATATTATACTTATTGTACATCATCTTCAGTGCGTTTCCATAAACTTTTAGTAAAAACTTGTTATTTAGATATTACAAACAAACTGCACCAGATTAATTTGTATAGATATTTTATAGACAGTATAAACGTCAGTCTTTTTTCTCGTTTTTACAGATTTATTTTGACTTAGTTAATTTTCTAAAAAGTTCTTATACCTTTGTGGTTATAAAAAAGTTTTGTTTTAAAATGATAGATAAAAAATTATAATTATAAATTTTAAATATGTATTGAAGATTTCGTTTATTGTAAATTATTTTTTACTTTTTAGTGTAGAAGTCGGTTTCTTATTTTTTTAAATTAACTTTATTTAAACCATCATTTTATTACAAAACTTCTTTACAACCACAAAGGTATAAGTTTTTTTTAGAAATTAAACAAAGTCAAAATAAAAAAGAAAAAAGAGGTTGATGTTTATACAGAAACGTAGCTTCAGAAACACAGCACAGCACGCACAGCGCAGCATAGCTCGATGTTGATTGTTACAAAAACCTAGCTTCAGAAACATAGCACAGCTCAACCCAGTACAGCGCAGCACAGCTCGATGTAGATTTGTCACCCTGACTGGCTTGGATACGCCGAGTATGTACATACGTGTAGTATTTGTTGCCGAATTTGACTACGTCGGCGATACCTACCAAACACAGCAAAACCAATTCTTCATCTAAGGTAGTAATAGTAATGACGGTGATAATTGACATTACTAAAACCTAAAAATGCTGTGAATCTCAAACTATGGATACATTTTAATACTACTAAATGAAGGTGAACAGTCATTTTAAGTAATGAAAGTAAAATTAATAGTTTTCGTATTTAGCCGGATTGTACCCGTCATTTTTACTCTTGATCAACTTGTTGACGTGAGTGTTTTCTTCCCGATTATATAGTAAAGTATATTGTAAAATTTTGATAATTCTTTGTTTAAAGTAATTAATGTATTATGTTTTATATTCAGTTATCGTTAAATTTCTGTTATCTGAACGTTGATTTTGATGAAAATAAGTAAACCTGGTTCAAACAGCGCTTGCACTTTTACTTCGCCGAAGATCCAAACATACACCAAGGTGTCATTAATATATTTAAATACGTAGAAGAGACTTGGCCCAAAGATTCGTATCCCTACAAAAAATATATTGTATATAACGACTTCACGAGCCTCCGTTTACCGATTTCTAAAAGAAAAAAAGGAAAATCCATGTTGGAGCTATTCTTCTTCTGAGGATCACCAATAAATAGTTGTTTATTTATTTTGTAGTAAAACAATTCACTTGCTTACATGAATTGTTTTTACTTGTACTCAACTCATCCTGTTTATTACCATTTTATTGATTTTTACACTAAACTAAATTACTTATAGACGACTTATCAAAGATGCCTACTTAGTCTTATTTTACTTTCATATTTATAACTCTAAAACAAACAATATATTTTTCGCCTAAAACAGCTAAAAGTTTGACAACCAGTATTTCTTTGTTTACATTTTGTCTCACGGCCAAATGAATGGACTATAGATCTTTAAAACTACGCAACGGATTTTGATGCGGTTTGTTTTAATAGATAAAGTTATTAGATGGGCAGGTTTTTAGCATAATTTTATCCCCATATTCCTACGGAAATATAACGAAAAGTTACCAGCCAAACACCAGGATAACATAAATCGATAAGAGTTTTACGTCAAACTTTTATCTCTGAACTAATAATACGGGCGGGACGAATTCAAACTTTACATGTAAGACAAAGTAAACTTGGAAACTACTCAACCGATGAAAAACGGTTAGTCAAGCCACTTTATTATTATTACTAACACGAAAATAAAACCGGGGAGTGCACAAACTTGATGAGCCTGGAAAATATTGACAGATTTAACAAAATGATAACACAGTAACATAAATATTATTCCTAAAAGTTTCGCGCCACACACCAAGGTATCATACATAGAGAGGAGAGTAACACAAAACTTTTCTAGATAAACCTGAGATAATAACTATGATGATGGACGGGACAATTTATTATTGTAATCGATAGAGGGCATATCCAGGCTACGGATACAAAGAATTAAACACCTATTAATGCACAAATGCCATCGAAGTACTTGAAAAAAAAAATGCCTACGACCTACACCCGTAGCGCCGCGCGCCGTATTCGTAGCAAACAGTACCTCGTAGTTTGTACTCGTACGAACATTATGACATCAAATAATAATTGTAACAAAAGTATTTGGCGTCTTTTACAACTGTTCGATGTGTGGCCAGAGGACTGTGTGCAATCGGGAAACGGGAATAATAAAGAAATCTTTATTTAGTGAAAGTACTCGAGTCTTTTGATTTGGGGATCGAACTCGAAGCCTTCGTGTTGTTAGCCCACCCCTCTAGCCACTGTTCTGTTGGGTCCCTATAAATGTAGTGGAAAATAAGCTTTACATGCTGACATTTTGAGTAAATATCAAACAAAATGGAATTCAATTTCGAAGAGCTTAAAGTTACTTTTTGCTTGAACTTACAATATTGCCGATCCATCTATCGGTTAATGGTCTAACTAAAATCAAAGCCTCCTGAAACCAAACGCGAACCTTCTTTGCAGTTAGAGTTGTCGTGTCATGTTAGTGTTGTCGTGGTTGCAATCCAAACCCAATAGATGTCGTCGACATTTTAAGTGTGTATTAATGGAATTTAAACCCAATTTTAAAGCCAATAAGGTCCGTATTTGCCTAAACATGCCCCTCTGTCGATCCATCTGTTAGCGATTGGCTTTACTAAAACCAAAGCTTCCTGTCGAAAGAACGGATTTAACGCGAACCTAATTCAACGTTTTATTTCCCTAAACTGTATCCAAGTATCCGTCAAGTCACCTCTCGGTGTTAGAATCGTTTGTAGCTCCTTTGAAACCCTTCTAAAGGGTAATAATTTCATGAACATCTAATAGATGGCGTGAATATAAATGAAGTATTTAAAAAGCTCCTAACACATATGTATGTGTTCCTAGTACTGTAGTTACGAGAAATTTAAAATTTTAAACTTGTGTGGGCGGGTCGCGTCATCTTGGCTAAAGGTTGTCTGTGTGAGTCTCTTGTGTCTGTAAACCATCGATTGGCTTTAGTAGTTGTAGCTGTAGTATATCTCAGTGAATTAGCGACCGATTTTGATAGTTATATATATGTATGAAACCGGTGTACTCCCAAGATGGCCCATTGTCACCAGGTCAGGATCTAATGAAGAAATTGAGGGCATTAAGGGAACTCCTCAGCATTTTACAGTAACTATCTTGTGTTTGGACTCAGTTCATTTTTATTGATGAAAATTTTGTACTCATATGGGTTTGATGATGGAAAACATAGACATCCTAGGGCATTCCTCCATAGTGCTAAGTTATTTTAACAGGGCGAGCGAAGCCAAGCCCTTCTAACCCAATATAATATGTTCGTCTGCGCCGGCAGGCAGTGACTAAGTATTCCACGTAGACGAAGTCGCGGGCAAAAGCTAGTAAATTATAAGAAACAACGCATGCGTGAACTCAATAACTGTCATTGGTCACAAGAATATTAAGAAAGTGAATCAGGATTACAGGCAAATATCAACTTTATGTCTCTGAAAATTGGGTTTAAACTAAACGTTTCAGTATCTCAAATAGGCGGAAAGTATACCTTATTTTCGAGTACTCTTACAGAGGCCCATTAGCTCAGTTGGATTTATAGAGCGTCGTGCTTGTAACACGAAGGTCGTGGGTTCGAGTCCCTCATGGGCCAAATACACTTTTTTCAAATCATTTTTGTTTGTGTTTTTAGTTGCACGTGATTCCTCACCAAAGTTATTGTTAAATATATACTACTGAAATACACATTTATACACACAACTGTTGAATTAAATCCGTTCAACTTAAAATGTTGGTCAATTTCTTATTAATTCAGTTCAGTTTCGAGAAATCATGACTTTTTGACTTGGATGACTGTTCGATAATGTCTACGAACTACTGCCGTAGCCGGCTACGGCTTAGGTAAGTTGTATGACTACGGACTCGTAGCTTCCAATATCTCTATGTCTTCTATACTAATATTATAAAGAGGAAAGATTTGTTTGTTTCTTTGTTTGTTTGTTTGTAATGAATAGGCTCTGAAACTACTGGACCGATTTCAAAAATTCTTTCACTAATGGAAAGCTACATTCACTATGAGTAACATAGGCTATATTTTATCCCTGTATTTCCACGGGAATGAACTACGCGAGTGAAACCGCGGGGCGCTGCTAGTAAATTATAAATACTAACATAAAATAATATTTGACATATTGAGTAAATGTTAAACGAAATGGAATTCTATTTCAAAGCGTATAAAGATGTTTTGCTTTAAATTACTATATCGTCGATCCATCTGTCGGAAAATGGTTTAACTAATATCCAAACCTCCTCAGGGTCTGTTTGTCGTAGAACGGATTGAACGTGAAGGTATTTAGTTTCAGTTGTCATCCAAACCCAATAGGTGTCGTCAATTTAGAGAAGAGATGATAATATAACTGCGGATTTCAGAAACCGGGCATAAGAGCGTTGGAATGAAGGCTTACACGCTGACAATTTCAAGTCTGTATTAAACAAAATTTAAAGTATTTTATTGCCAAACCTTCGTTACCATGTAGATCCATCTGTCGGCGACTAGTTTTATTAAAATGAAAGTCATCTTGGTTTGAATTTGTCGTAGAACAAACGTGTACTTTTCTTATTATTGTCATAACATCCTGATAGATGTCGTGAATTGTGTGTTTTTACGTAAAATTAACCTCTTCATACTGTATGTGCGCCTGGTTAACAGTAGACAATCGGCTTTATTCGGTTAAATTCGGCAGCCGGTGCGAATGAGACAGCGGCGGCGTATCGGGACGAGCGACGGGCGACGGTCGTTTTGCCCTTGGCCTTACCACATGTGCTCTCACCATGCTCTCACTAATTTATTGCGTATCAAAGTATACCTTGTTTAATACATCTGATGGAAGTCTTAACAAACTTCAATTCATTTAGAATAGTTTACAATTTATGTTATTTGTATTTTACCGGGTGTTTGTTAGAGGATGAGCTTAACCGTCAAGATTCACGTACATGCCCTTCTTACATAGATATGTAGGAGATACAATTTCGTCAAGGCGTTGCTAGGTGTCATCAAAATAGTGTTCCATTTTTGGTCAGACATTTTATTTACTTATCTCTTCAATTATTTTTCGTGCTTGTTTCCCACAAATTTTATGCGTCACATAGTCACATATATCATCAGGTCTGCTTACAAACGCTTTAGACCTCTTAATATTTTGTTACGACCACTTCATGCTAGGAAAGGAAAAATGTACGAGTATTAAATAAGTTTATGGAATAATAATTGTAATAAAAGTATTGGGCGTCTCTTACAACTGTTCATAGGACTGTGTGCAATCGGGAAACGGGAATAAAAAAAGAAATCTTTATTGAATGAAAGTACTCGAGTGCTAGTCTTTCGATTTGGGGATTGAACTCGAAGCCTTCGTGTTGTAAGCTCACCCCTCTAGCCACTGTTCTGTTGGGTCCCCTGAAATATAGTGGAAAATAAGCTTTACATGCTGACATTTTAAGTGTGTATTAATAGAATTTAAACCTCATTTTAAAGTGAATAAGGTCCGTATTTGCCTAAACTTCCCTCATCGTCGATCCATCTGTTAGCGATTGGCTTAACTAAAATGAAAGCCTCCTCAGATTCAGTTTGTCAGACATAGACATACGTACACCAAGTTTATGGTGGATTTTACCGCGAACCTTTTTAGTTAGAGTTGTCATCCAAACCCAATAGATGTCGTTAATATGAATATGGTTGTTGTTGTATTAGGCCGGTGTCTTGAATTTATGATTTGATCCCCTGTGCAGTGGTCCAGAAATAAATTTAAATATTTTATTCCGGTCAGATACCCTATTACATAGTATTACCACATTATTTAGGACAGTCTGCAACAAAATATAATGTAGAGGTAGATTCAACAAATATTATGTATAAAAAAAATCACAATAATTGTTTTTAAATATCAGGAGAACAGAAATGTAAAAGTGGTCTTTTTGATAAACTAGAGTTAAATCGATTCACAAATTACGTATTAATTGGACTTTCTTTGGGGAGTGATTAGAAGTACCAGGTGAGCGTAACCTTTATGCGTAAAGGATGATGCCAGCAAATGTATGGAATCTGGTACCTCTCCAATCTATGTGTAATATATCGTTGGATAGCCATAGCATTGAGCAGAACAAAAGTTACTATGGAGTCAAGGTCTGTGTGCAATTGGGAAACGGGAATAAAAAAAGAAATCTTAATAAACTGTTGCATAGCTGCTATCGCGGACCTTGAGCGTGGAAATCGAATCCAGAAATTCCGTAACGAAAAAAACCTAACACACGTCTAAATTCAAATACTTAATATTATTATTTTTGAATGAGCTATGTTCCGTGGTTGTACCCGCATAATTTTCGGTCCTAATCATTCACTACATCATCTCATTATAGTAACTGACCCCTAACTAAGCTCGAACCTTGTATCTAGGGTATCGGAAACTACGCACACACTCATTCACACACACACCCAGACCGAGATAAACATGTTGATTATTTTTATGACTTCCTATATATACTTTCAACCCTGAAGTCAACCCTGGCGGAGATGGTGTTGAAGCTAGAATCCTCACATAATGTCATCAGTGAGCTACGTGCTGAAGTTGCAAGTCTACGTAACAACACGTCGGTATGTAGGTCACCTGAGGTCGACAACATCAACACTCGTCGCGGGGCATGCAATGCTTCGACAGCGAGTTTCGAGTCAGCGAAACTGGACTCGTCGCCGTGTGCCGTCCCCGCACGTGATAGCGGCGCCCCGCGCGCCGCCTGCTCAGCGCCTCCCCCGCGGAGGCCCCGCACCGCGTCATCACGTCGACACCTCGCCGTGATTACGCCACCGCTGCAGCCCGCCAGCCTCCCGCCGCGCGGACAAACAACAACAAGGAGAGAGGTAACGGGAAGTCTCGCGCTGAACCCTCTCGACGTGTGGAGTCACTGAGCTCTAAGAAGAGCTTACCCGACAAAGACGGCTTCATCAAAGTAGAGCGGAAGAAGAAAAAGCCTCTTTGTCGCAACCTATGTGGCACCGCACCGACTGGACACAACCACCTCCTGCGTCCCGCCATCCCGATGACGTACGTGTACGTGTCCCGCCTCCACTACACCACGAAGGCCGCTGACATCGTGGAGTACCTGGTAGCCAAGACGAAGTACCGTCTGTCGAGCAATTGGAGTCGCGCAACAGTGTGAACTTCAATTCCTTTGTTGTGCGCGTGCCGACCGAGCTGCTATCGACCTTCTTGAGGGAGGAGCTGTGGCCGAAGGGAGTTCTGTTCCGGAAGTACCGGGGACGTCGACGACCTCCGGGCCACGCCAGACCTGCGCCTCACGTCGCCGTCACAACGTGAACACATTAGTTTTAAGTTTTATAATTTGTATCTATGTTAGTCTGTAAGGTATTTATGTAAAATATTATGAATGTGTATTTATTTATTTTGTTATGATATTTTATATGTGCGCGTAATTTGAGAGGCATTACCTTACCATGATACAGTTTTAAACTAGTATGGGAGGTAAAGTCTCGATAATTGCGCTAAATGTATTTGTATTGTAACAAAATGCTTATTAAATAAATTGAAATTGAAATTGAAACTGTGTAAATCAGATGAAACTACGTAATCATGTATATTATCTACAAAATTGGACCGGCCTTATTTACTCGATATGACTTACAATTAAACACTACAATTAATTTACATAGATATTTACTCGTTAGTATAAACGGCAAATACTTTTATCGAAAACTTTTTTTTTGTTATTTTCCAAAAAGTTCTTATAGTAATGTAGACAAAGTTTTTTTTTATGAAGTTGTACATAGTAAAATTTCATAAAAAAAACAATTAGTTGATAAAAAATGCTATGCAATAGCTTTACCGCGGCAGTCCCCGAGTGCCACCACGTCTTTTTTATTTTTAGTGAAAGTACTCGAGATTTTCGATTTGGGGATCGAACTCGAAGCCTTCGTGTTGTTAGCTCACCCCTCTAGCCACTGTTCTGTTGGGTATTAATAGAATTTAAACCTCATTTTAAAGTGAATAAGGTCCGTATTTGCCTAAACTTCCCTCTTCGTCGATCCATCTGTTAGCGATTGACTTAACTAAAATGAAAGCCTCCTCAGCTTCAGTTTGTCAGACGTAGACATACGTACACCAAGTTTATGGTGGTTTTTACCGCGAACCTTTTTAGTTAGAGTTGTCATCCAAACCCAATAGATGTCGTTAATATGAATATGGTTGTTGTTGTATTAGAGATGCAACCTCCTCTAACTCCATGTGATCCTGGTACAGAAGTTTCGTATAATCAATGCTTAGGAGATGTGTGGGCGGTGGACGTGATACCAACGGACTTTGATCCTCTCGCGTGCAGACACTGGTGTATAATATGTATTTGATTGTTCGAGTAAAATGAAGTATTCGAAGTCGATCTCAAGTTAGATGGAAATAATACAAGATTATGTCGTAGAGTAAAAGTATAATTTTGTTATGGAACGTTATACCTCCACCTAAGTAATATATATTTAAATACAGACAAAAACTTAATTATCCGACATAATATTTGAAATCAACGAATGGAGGTCCTCCATTAGATAAACTACCACATACTTGACATATTTTTGAGCAATTGTATTTTACAATTTTTAATTCAAAATAATAGTTTAAATTTCAATAGTATAGTGTTCGTGTAAATCAAAGAAAAAAAAGGAAATAGTACTATTTACGAAAAGTCTTCGTGGTTTATAATGCCATCTCTTTTTAATTGTATACCTAATTCTAATAATACTTATAGTTCAAGTGGCGACCCTAAAAAAGGGTTGGGATCGAGTACAAGTAAAACAACATATTTTATAGTTTCATGGATATGAAATGATAAATAAACAATCGGTCTGGCAGTCTAAGCCCTATCCATTTTGTTACAAATAAAATTAATGTGGTTTTTTTTTAATAAAAAATCATATTTAAATTATTATTGTGATTAATGAATTCTAGTTTCCAGACTTTCCAGTCATTGATTAATTGTTTGACACTTCTTCTAACATATGATGTCTTGGCCTCATGATTTGGGCCACTATGTTTTAAATGTTATTTCTTTGTCCCTTAAATAAAAACAATGTGTTAAACATGTTGAGCTGTAGAATTAAGGTATGTTACAGTATTCGATATGCCAATCCCTACGTACCACGAACAAACAATACGTAATCGTAGCGACCAATATGAAGCACATACTGCTTGAGTACATAGTTAAAGTAATAGTATATGGCGTTGATTATTGGGAATCGAACCCTTTACTTATGTGTGGGTGTTAGAGGACTGTTCAATCCTGAGAGGTGAAGACGTACATTGTTGTGTATAAGCTATTAGTAGTTACCACACTCGCACAACCGAAACGTTCTCGTTCCAGCATCGAGAAGAAAACTAAAATAATTGAGAAAAAAATGAATTTGGCCCATGAGGGACTCGAACCCTCGACCTTCGCGTTATCAGCACGACGCTCTACCAACTGAGCCAATGGGCCTTCGGGTATAATTGTGAAAACAAGGTTTACTTGCTGAAAATGTTTGTTAGTAAAATACGATCTTGAACCCAATTTGAAAGCGTATAAAGTTTATTTACCCTTAACTGTATCCAAGTATATTTTAAGTGTGTATTAATGGAATTTAAACCCAATTTCAAACTGAATAAGGTCCGTATTTGCCTAAACATGCCCCTTTGTCGATCCATCTGTTAGCGATTGGCTTTACTAAAACCAAAGCTTCCTGTCGAAAGAACGGATTTAACGCGAACCTAATTCAACGTTTTATTTCCCTAAACTGTATCCAAGTACCCGTCAAGTCACCTATCGGTGTTAGAATCGTTTGTAGCTCCTTTGAAAACCCTCCTAAAGGGAAATAATTTCATGAACATCTAATAGATGGCGTGAATATAAATGAAGTATTTAAAAAGCTCCTAACACATATGTGTTCCTAATACTGTACTTACGAGAAATTTAAAATTTTAAACTTGTGTGGGAGGGTCGCGTCATCTTGGCTTAAAGTTGTCTGTGTAAGTCTGCAAACCATCGATTGGCTGTAGTAGTTGTAGCTGTAGTATTTGAAAGTGTTGAATACAAGGTATAACAACTGAAACGATTTCAAAAACTAATAATTTTAACCAAAATTAAAACATCAACCATAAAAACATAATTTCAACCATAAATAACATATTTTTAATAACTGGAATTTGTAATGGCGTTGTTCCAAAGTTAGTTTATTAATACACGATGTAGGTGCATTGATCGTTAGCAGAGCTGAGGAATGTTAGGTGCTGAGGTGTCCAGAGTGTACCAAGACAACATAAACTATAAGGAGTACTAACTAAACAAACGCATGCGTGAATAGTGAATCAATAGATAATAACTTTTCATTGGTCGCTACACAGCCCAAACTCCTCCTTGTATGGAAATACTGTAAACACACGTGTAACCGTCACATAACTTTGAATCGTGTATTAGTAATAGTTTTTTGTGAGACCTGAGTTTGTCGAATAAACCGTAAAAACCATTGCAACCCCTTTTTTTAAAATGGCAGCCGTTGGACAAGGGTTGCAACATCACGAACTTGGATCAAACTTTAAATTGACCTCCCTCCCCTTGACATTTAAAAATAAAATTGTGTCCTCTGACAAATGTATTTTTCTTTAGAAGAAATGTAACATGTGGATGAACTATTAACAAAATATTCTTCGCTTACTATAGTACTAACCGTAAATTATGCTTGACATACAATAATTCCTTGTCGAAGTCAACCTGATGTTAAAGTTACGAGTTATACATTGAAATGAAATAAAAACAAATTCCTTAAAATATATGCGTTACGATTTTGATACTCTTTTCGTCGCGTGTGTTTTCTTCATTTGGGTAGGTCAAGGTCAGTAGGAGAATACGATATGTTTCATCTCTCTCACACCCGTAGAGATGTCGCATGTTGATCTCTGAAGTAATATTATGAGCGGGAAAGATTCAAACTGTCGGTCGGTGAGGGAAACGTGAACTCAAAAACTAATAGACCACCTTCAAAATATTATCTCTCATTATCAATAAGCCTCGTTGCACCACCTGTATTATTATTTACTGTTTCAAATAATTATTTAACCATCTTTTTAATTCACAATTACTTAGTTTGTTGCAATATACTTTACATTGCATACAAGTCAATGTTTACAAGTACAAGTTATAGTTATTTATGGTACAAACGAGGTAAGTTGGTGATTACTTCCGAGGCGCTATTGAGGCTTGAGCCGTCAGGCGAGGGTCAGAAGATAGCCGAGGTAGTAATCATCAATACACCGCGTGTACTATACAACGTTTTTCAACACATTTGCGAAGAAATTATCATTTTTCGCTAATAAATAAACAGTTTTTCTATTCGCGCGCATCCTACACAACAATGGTGATCAGCCAAAGACTATAAGAATATATTTATAAAAAAAAAAACGAATGAATGAATGAATGGAATCGACCATAGACCTACCAAAAGAAAGGCAACATAGTTGAAGTTTGTTTTTAAAATGTATGGACACGATATGTTTTGGTATCGAAACTTTTTTAAAACTAAACAATTAAAAAAAAAAATCTATGACTCACTAGTGAATCAAGCGTGTCATTATTCAACTGTTTTTGCACAAATAAGAGCCCCTTTATGAGCAAGTGTGTTGAAAAAGTTATTTATATATATAATGGCAACATTTTATTAATTGACTGTCTCAATAACACGAAAAGTTAGGGGCCAAGCACCAGGGAACCATAAAATGATAAGAGTGTTGTACAAAACATTCTACTAATATTATTATGAGCGGGGAAGATTCAAACTTTGGGTGTAGGAAAATAAACCCAAAAACTACTAAAGATCGGTTTCATAATATCTTTCGTCATAAATAAGTTACGCGACACCACCATACATTACTGTAATAATTCTAATGAAAAGTAGATGAAACCAAACCTCTAAAATGTAACTCAATATAGAAATATTAATTGAATACAACCTGTTGGATTCGCGTTCAAACCGTCAACGCGAGCAGTTGTGTTATAGCAGCTGCCTCGATGTTTTGAATAATAAATAAACGTCATCAAAAAGTGCGAATATGGATGGACACCCTCCCTCCGCGGACGTCACGGATCCAGTCGACGTTAAAGCCTTGCTGCAGGACGTGTTGCTGCTGAAGGCCGAGGTCACCTACATCCGGGCCAAGCTGAAGGATTCGGAGCGCATTGTTTTGGAGTTAAGTACGGAGCTCGCCACATTGCGCAAACAAAATGCAACAACGTCGGAAATGCCGCAGTCAGCACCTTACGTATGTGTGCGACGCGGTACTAAGAATTGTGAAACATCACCCGTCAGCAATAATGCTAGTAGCGCGAAAACCGACGCACAGGTCAAAGTGCGCCCGGCCCCGATTACCTCGGCTCCCGCGGCGCCTACTACGTCATCTGTGCCTACTCCACGAGTATGTAAGAAGAAGAGTTATGCGCAGGTGTCCTGTCCCCAAACTCTTCAACAGCAAGCACCTTGTAGTACACAGTCAACAAAGAAAGTCGACGGGGATGGTTTCACACTTGTGGAGAAAAAACGCCGACCGAGGTTGACTCGTAACCTAAGGGGTACCGCCACCGCTTCCGCTGCAGAAACAACTCTACGAGTTGTGGAGCCGACCGTCTCTCTTTACATATCGAGATTTGACCCCAAAACTACAGGCGAGGAGGTTCTGCGATATGTCATCTCTCCTTGACATGCCTGTTTCTGGACGAAGGACACCATCCGGCTCAACCTGCGGCGCCTCGAGTCGACGAGGGACACCATCTTCAAGTCCTACGTGCTACAGGTGCCTGCGAAGTACAAGGACATGTTCCTGACTCCCGATTTTTGGCCTGCAGGAGTGGCGTTCCGGCGCTTTAGGGAGGCGAGACCGATAAGAACTCCCTAAACTTGTAGCTTTAAGTATATAAAATTATATATGTTAGTTTATAAGGTATATATTTAATTTCTTATCTTAGTTATATTTTATGTGTACGTGGTTTGAGAGGCCTTACTTCGCCGTAACACAGTTTATTAGTAACTACCACGGGTGGTAATGTCTCAATAACCACATCAAATAAATTGTAACTAAATTAGAAAATATTAATAAATTGAATTGAATTGAATTGAATTGAATTGTATATAGATACTTTACATACGTAAATATCTTAAAAAGTTTGTCGCCACACACCAAGGTATCATAAATCAAGAGGAGTATTACACAAAACTTTTATACGAGTTATACGTTAGGAGCGGGAAAGTTTGAAAGATTTGGAGAAGAATGTCAACTCCCATTTACGGGGACTGATTTCGAAAACACTGTAACCATAATGAAAACTTCTTAGCTGCGACTTCATAATTTCAACTTTAAATAAACCAGTTTTTTTAATAAATCAAATATGGGAAAATTAGTATGTTTTTGAAAGGCGCGTGTCGTTGTTCGAAAGTTACAAAAAACCAAACGCATGCGTGAAAAGTGAATCAATAGATAGATAATAACTTTTCATTGGTCGCTACACAGCCCAAACTCCTCCTTGTATAGAAATACTGTAAACACACGTCACAGAACTGTCATAAGAAACTTCTGATAACCGTCACATAACTTTGAGTCAATTTATTAGAAAAATATTCAATGCTTACTTTAGTACTGATTGTCAATTATGATCAACATACGACAAGGCGTCATGGTTAAATTTTTTACGAAGTTTCGAGTCATAATTTGAAAATTGGAATAAAAGCAAATACTTAAACATTCGCCGGTTACGACTTTTCTTGACTTGTCCTCGCGTGTGTTTTCACCATTCCCGTAGGTCAAGGTCAGGGGGGGAATAAAATGTACTCTATCTCTGTCACACTCGTGGGGGAGTCACATCTTGCGAAACCAATTCACTAGGAGCACATAGTGTACCAGCAGGTTGATCACAATCCATCTTATCGCTGATTGGAGAATGCTGGTTTCTATAGCAACCGGAGGCGTGAACCACATCAGTATAACTTTTGCATGTGAATTTACCTCATTACCACCACCACCCTTTAATAACTTTACTACTTAGTATCAAACAAAGTCGCTTTCTCTGTCCCTATGTATGCTTATAGTCCATTCATTTGGCCGTGAGACAAAATGTAAACAAACCATGAAAAAGGTTATTTTGTATGTCATGTTTTATCAATAATACATAGACTACTCCCTACTGACTACTTGATATTTAATTAATCTTTGAAATATAGAATATATAACATACTTGCTTTAGCCCTCAACTTCGTTCGCGTGTAATAATTATTTTAACACGCGACTTCATTTATGTAGAAGGTGAAAAAATAGTTATTCTGTGCCGCCGTGCACTAGCCGGGTCGCCTTGTCGTAGTAACTATTTAGTAATCTGTGGCCTTGATCATAATTTTGCTGTAATGTTATTTTAAAACTAAGATATCTTCTAAGATACTTATTGAAATCAAATTATGTAAAAGGCAAATGTCTTTTAGATTAAATACTTTTGCAATGTAAGCGCAAAAAATGTGTTTTTTACGACATCACATTAGAAACCCCTAGATTTATCGGTGTTTCTCTACAATATACTTTCCTCTGGTATCACTCTATTTAAAAAACCGCTTCAAAATCCGTTGCGTAGTTTTAAAGATTTAAGCATACATAGGGACGGACAGACTGCGACAGCGACTTTGTTTTATAAGTACTATTTAGTAACCATAGATGAAAGATTGGTTGATACCGCGATACCTGATGAGATACATATATTATTAATAGTTACTCGCATGTTCACACTGCCAGCGAGTAACTATTATGATCACGGATGAACAGTTCAGTTCATCCGTGATCATGACGCTTGCAACAGCGTAGAAATATTGGAAACTCGAAATCACTACCTTTGAGCAATTGGTAGGGAATAAGACACTTTGGCCATAAAATACCTGGAAATTTAATGAAATACCGATAATGCGTCTCGGAGATTTTTTGTCGAAGCATATACAACAGCCCGAATCAAATGATTGACATACGTTACGCGCGTTTTTTTAAATATGCAAAATTAAATGTATTTTTTTATAATCTAACTGAGATATTTTCTTAATTTTTTTGCGTAAGAACATTCTACAGAGTCTTAGAAAACTACAAAAGAAAAAGCCAAATCAGTCTAGCCGTTCGCAAGTTATGACGTGATAACGGCAAACGGGTTTCATTTTTATATATATAGACTAGCGGCGCCCTGCGGTTTCACCCGCGTAGTTCTCGTTCCCGTAAGAATATGGGGATAAAATATGCTAAAGACCTTCCCACTGAATCACTCTATCTATTAAAATAAACCGCATCAAAATCCGTTGCGTAGTTATAAAGATCTAAGCATACATAGGGACATCAGGACATAGGGACATAGAAAGCTACTTTGTTGTATACTGTTTTTGATGATGACACGAAATTTGTTTCTTGAAGTATTATTTTTACACAGTTTCACCACGCAAACTGACATTTTACTACGTATTATGTTCAAAATTTAATAAAACATTAGGCACATACGCCTCACAGACAGCTTGAAGTGTAAGGGTGACAAATCTACATCGAGCTGTGCTGCGCTGGGTCGAGCTGTGCTATGTTTGGTTAACTCGCTCGCCATATATTTGAATGAGGATACAATCAAAGCATGCTGGGCTGCGCTGGCTGAAGCTGCGCTCTGTTTTAAAACGCAGTAGTCTCGAGCGAGGCGCGCTGTGCTATGTTTTTTATAGAGCTCTGCCATGCTGCGCTAGGTTTTTCAAATATGGAGCACGCCCTCACGTCTCTTTCACTCTCGTACTCCCATCTCGCTCGCACTAGGGTGTCGATTGACATTATTAAAAGTAAAACTAACTCGTGACCCGCGATTTTGCTCGCTATATTCTTGATACCATAAGAATTTCTGGATGAAAATTTTTGGCTGTATACCTTCGTATTTAAATCGAATTCTGTTCACAATTCATGAGTTTCAGAGTATAAAAAGGTCCAGTTTTTTAATTTGTCAAGACACACAGAAATAAACCTGTACCGACAAAAAAATAAACATCATTTTTGGTGCTTATTATATTATACTTATTGTACATCATCTTCAGTGCGTTTCCATAAACTTTTAGTAAAAACTTGTTATTTAGATATTACAAACAAACTGCACCAGATTAATTTGTATAGATATTTTATAGACAGTATAAACGTCAGTCTTTTTTCTCGTTTTTACAGATTTATTTTGACTTAGTTAATTTTCTAAAAAGTTCTTATACCTTTGTGGTTATAAAAAAGTTTTGTTTTAAAATGATAGATAAAAAAATATAATTATAAATTTTAAATATGTATTGAAGATTTCGTTTATTGTAAATTATTTTTTACTTTTTAGTGTAGAAGTCGGTTTCTTATTTTTTTAAATTAACTTTATTTAAACCATCATTTTATTACAAAACTTCTTTACAACCACAAAGGTATAAGTTTTTTTTAGAAATTAAACAAAGTCAAAATAAAAAAGAAAAAAGAGGTTGACGTTTATACAGAAACGTAGCTTCAGAAACACAGCACAGCACGCACAGCGCAGCATAGCTCGATGTTGATTGTTACAAAAACCTAGCTTCAGAAACATAGCACAGCTCAACCCAGTACAGCGCAGCACAGCTCGATGTAGATTTGTCACCCTGACTGGCTTGGATACGCCGAGTATGTACATACGTGTAGTATTTGTTGCCGAATTTGACTACGTCGGCGATACCTACCAAACACAGCAAAACCAATTCTTCATCTAAGGTAGTAATAGTAATGACGGTGATAATTGACATTACTAAAACCTAAAAATGCTGTGAATCTCAAACTATGGATACATTTTAATACTACTAAATGAAGGTGAACAGTCATTTTAAGTAATGAAAGTAAAATTAATAGTTTTCGTATTTAGCCGGATTGTACCCGTCATTTTTACTCTTGATCAACTTGTTGACGTGAGTGTTTTCTTCCCGATTATATAGTAAAGTATATTGTAAAATTTTGATAATTCTTTGTTTAAAGTAATTAATGTATTATGTTTTATATTCAGTTATCGTTAAATTTCTGTTATCTGAACGTTGATTTTGATGAAAATAAGTAAACCTGGTTCAAACAGCGCTTGCACTTTTACTTCGCCGAAGATCCAAACATACACCAAGGTGTCATTAATATATTTAAATACGTAGAAGAGACTTGGCCCAAAGATTCGTATCCCTACAAAAAATATATTGTATATAACGACTTCACGAGCCTCCGTTTACCGATTTCTAAAAGAAAAAAAGGAAAATCCATGTTGGAGCTATTCTTCTTCTGAGGATCACCAATAAATAGTTGTTTATTTATTTTGTAGTAAAACAATTCACTTGCTTACATGAATTGTTTTTACTTGTACTCAACTCATCCTGTTTATTACCATTTTATTGATTTTTACACTAAACTAAATTACTTATAGACGACTTATCAAAGATGCCTACTTAGTCTTATTTTACTTTCATATTTATAACTCTAAAACAAACAATATATTTTTCGCCTAAAACAGCTAAAAGTTTGACAACCAGTATTTCTTTGTTTACATTTTGTCTCACGGCCAAATGAATGGACTATAGATCTTTAAAACTACGCAACGGATTTTGATGCGGTTTGTTTTAATAGATAAAGTTATTAGATGGGCAGGTTTTTAGCATAATTTTATCCCCATATTCCTACGGAAATATAACGAAAAGTTACCAGCCAAACACCAGGATAACATAAATCGATAAGAGTTTTACGTCAAACTTTTATCTCTGAACTAATAATACGGGCGGGACGAATTCAAACTTTACATGTAAGACAAAGTAAACTTGGAAACTACTCAACCGATGAAAAACGGTTAGTCAAGCCACTTTATTATTATTACTAACACGAAAATAAAACCGGGGAGTGCACAAACTTGATGAGCCTGGAAAATATTGACAGATTTAACAAAATGATAACACAGTAACATAAATATTATTCCTAAAAGTTTCGCGCCACACACCAAGGTATCATACATAGAGAGGAGAGTAACACAAAACTTTTCTAGATAAACCTGAGATAATAACTATGATGATGGACGGGACAATTTATTATTGTAATCGATAGAGGGCATATCCAGGCTACGGATACAAAGAATTAAACACCTATTAATGCACAAATGCCATCGAAGTACTTGAAAAAAAAAATGCCTACGACCTACACCCGTAGCGCCGCGCGCCGTATTCGTAGCAAACAGTACCTCGTAGTTTGTACTCGTACGAACATTATGACATCAAATAATAATTGTAACAAAAGTATTTGGCGTCTCTTACAACTGTTCGATGTGTGGCCAGAGGACTGTGTGCAATCGGGAAACGGGAATAATAAAGAAATCTTTATTTAGTGAAAGTACTCGAGTCTTTTGATTTGGGGATCGAACTCGAAGCCTTCGTGTTGTTAGCCCACCCCTCTAGCCACTGTTCTGTTGGGTCCCCATAAATGTAGTGGAAAATAAGCTTTACATGCTGACATTTTGAGTAAATATCAAACAAAATGGAATTCAATTTCGAAGAGCTTAAAGTTACTTTTTGCTTGAACTTACAATATTGCCGATCCATCTATCGGTTAATGGTCTAACTAAAATCAAAGCCTCCTGAAACCAAACGCGAACCTTCTTTGCAGTTAGAGTTGTCGTGTCATGTTAGTGTTGTCGTGGTTGCAATCCAAACCCAATAGATGTCGTCGACATTTTAAGTGTGTATTAATGGAATTTAAACCCAATTTTAAAGCCAATAAGGTCCGTATTTGCCTAAACATGCCCCTCTGTCGATCCATCTGTTAGCGATTGGCTTTACTAAAACCAAAGCTTCCTGTCGAAAGAACGGATTTAACGCGAACCTAATTCAACGTTTTATTTCCCTAAACTGTATCCAAGTATCCGTCAAGTCACCTCTCGGTGTTAGAATCGTTTGTAGCTCCTTTGAAACCCTTCTAAAGGGTAATAATTTCATGAACATCTAATAGATGGCGTGAATATAAATGAAGTATTTAAAAAGCTCCTAACACATATGTATGTGTTCCTAGTACTGTAGTTACGAGAAATTTAAAATTTTAAACTTGTGTGGGCGGGTCGCGTCATCTTGGCTAAAGGTTGTCTGTGTGAGTCTCTTGTGTCTGTAAACCATCGATTGGCTTTAGTAGTTGTAGCTGTAGTATATCTCAGTGAATTAGCGACCGATTTTGATAGTTATATATATGTATGAAACCGGTGTACTCCCAAGATGGCCCATTGTCACCAGGTCAGGATCTAATGAAGAAATTGAGGGCATTAAGGGAACTCCTCAGCATTTTACAGTAACTATCTTGTGTTTGGACTCAGTTCATTTTTATTGATGAAAATTTTGTACTCATATGGGTTTGATGATGGAAAACATAGACATCCTAGGGCATTCCTCCATAGTGCTAAGTTATTTTAACAGGGCGAGCGAAGCCAAGCCCTTCTAACCCAATATAATATGTTCGTCTGCGCCGGCAGGCAGTGACTAAGTATTCCACGTAGACGAAGTCGCGGGCAAAAGCTAGTAAATTATAAGAAACAACGCATGCGTGAACTCAATAACTGTCATTGGTCACAAGAATATTAAGAAAGTGAATCAGGATTACAGGCAAATATCAACTTTATGTCTCTGAAAATTGGGTTTAAACTAAACGTTTCAGTATCTCAAATAGGCGGAAAGTATACCTTATTTTCGAGTACTCTTACAGAGGCCCATTAGCTCAGTTGGATTTATAGAGCGTCGTGCTTGTAACACGAAGGTCGTGGGTTCGAGTCCCTCATGGGCCAAATACACTTTTTTCAAATCATTTTTGTTTGTGTTTTTAGTTGCACGTGATTCCTCACCAAAGTTATTGTTAAATATATACTACTGAAATACACATTTATACACACAACTGTTGAATTAAATCCGTTCAACTTAAAATGTTGGTCAATTTCTTATTAATTCAGTTCAGTTTCGAGAAATCATGACTTTTTGACTTGGATGACTGTTCGATAATGTCTACGAACTACTGCCGTAGCCGGCTACGGCTTAGGTAAGTTGTATGACTACGGACTCGTAGCTTCCAATATCTCTATGTCTTCTATACTAATATTATAAAGAGGAAAGATTTGTTTGTTTCTTTGTTTGTTTGTTTGTAATGAATAGGCTCTGAAACTACTGGACCGATTTCAAAAATTCTTTCACTAATGGAAAGCTACATTCACTATGAGTAACATAGGCTATATTTTATCCCTGTATTTCCACGGGAATGAACTACGCGAGTGAAACCGCGGGGCGCTGCTAGTAAATTATAAATACTAACATAAAATAATATTTGACATATTGAGTAAATGTTAAACGAAATGGAATTCTATTTCAAAGCGTATAAAGATGTTTTGCTTTAAATTACTATATCGTCGATCCATCTGTCGGAAAATGGTTTAACTAATATCCAAACCTCCTCAGGGTCTGTTTGTCGTAGAACGGATTGAACGTGAAGGTATTTAGTTTCAGTTGTCATCCAAACCCAATAGGTGTCGTCAATTTAGAGAAGAGATGATAATATAACTGCGGATTTCAGAAACCGGGCATAAGAGCGTTGGAATGAAGGCTTACACGCTGACAATTTCAAGTCTGTATTAAACAAAATTTAAAGTATTTTATTGCCAAACCTTCGTTACCATGTAGATCCATCTGTCGGCGACTAGTTTTATTAAAATGAAAGTCATCTTGGTTTGAATTTGTCGTAGAACAAACGTGTACTTTTCTTATTATTGTCATAACATCCTGATAGATGTCGTGAATTGTGTGTTTTTACGTAAAATTAACCTCTTCATACTGTATGTGCGCCTGGTTAACAGTAGACAATCGGCTTTATTCGGTTAAATTCGGCAGCCGGTGCGAATGAGACAGCGGCGGCGTATCGGGACGAGCGACGGGCGACGGTCGTTTTGCCCTTGGCCTTACCACATGTGCTCTCACCATGCTCTCACTAATTTATTGCGTATCAAAGTATACCTTGTTTAATACATCTGATGGAAGTCTTAACAAACTTCAATTCATTTAGAATAGTTTACAATTTATGTTATTTGTATTTTACCGGGTGTTTGTTAGAGGATGAGCTTAACCGTCAAGATTCACGTACATGCCCTTCTTACATAGATATGTAGGAGATACAATTTCGTCAAGGCGTTGCTAGGTGTCATCAAAATAGTGTTCCATTTTTGGTCAGACATTTTATTTACTTATCTCTTCAATTATTTTTCGTGCTTGTTTCCAGTCAAATTTTATGCGTTACATAGTCACAGATATCATCAGGTCTGCTTACAAACGCTTTAGACGTCTAAATATTTTGTTACGACCACTTCATGCTAGGAAAGGAAAAATGTACGAGTATTAAATAAGTTTATGGAATAATAATTGTAATAAAAGTATTCTGTTCGATGTGTGGTCAGAGGACTGTGTGCAATCGGGAAACGGGAATAAAAAAAGAAATCTTTATTTAATGAAAGTACTAGAGTACTAGTCTTTTGATTTGGGGATCGAACTCGAAGCCTTCGTGTTGTTAGCTCACCCCTCTAGCCACTATTCTGTTAGGTCCCCTTAAAGATAGTGGAAAATAAGCTTTACATGTTGACATTTTGAGTAAATATCAAACAAAATGGAATTCAATTTCGAAGAGCTTAAAGTTACTTTTTGCTTGAACTTACAATATTGCCGATCCATCTATCGGTTCATGGTCTAACTAAAATCAAAGCCTCCTGAAATCAAACGCGAACCTTCTTTGCAGTTGGAGTTGTCGTGTCGTGTTAGTGTTGTCGTGGTTGCAATCCAAACCCAATAGATGTCGTCGACATTTTAAGTGTGTATTAATGGAATTTAAACCCAATTTCAAAGCAAATAAGGTCCGTATTTGCCTAAACATGCCCCTTTGTCGATCCATCTGTTAGCGATTGGCTTTACTAAAACCAAAGCTTCCTGTCGAAAGAACGGATTTAACGCGAACCTAATTCAACGTTTTATTTCCCTAAACTGTATCCAAGTATCCGTCAAGTCACCTATCGGTGTTAGAATCGTTTGTAGCTCCTTTGAAACCCTTCTAAAGGGTAATAATTTCATGAACATCTAATAGATGGCGTGAATATAAATGAAGTATTTAAAAAGCTCCTAACACATATGTATGTGTTCCTAGTACTGTAGTTACGAGAAATTTAAAATTTTAGCCACTATTCTGTTAGGTCCCCTTATATATAGTGGAAAATAAGCTTTACATGCTGACATTTTAAGTGAGTATTAATAGAATTTAAACCTCATTTTAAAATGAATAAGGTCCGTATTTGCCTAAACTTCCCTCTTCGTCGATCCATCTGTTAGCGATTGACTTAACTAAAATGAAAGCCTCCTCAGCTTCAGTTTGTCAGACGTAGACATATGTACACCAAGTTTATGGTGGTTTTTACCGCGAACCTTTTTAGTTAGAGTTGTCATCCAAACCCAATAGATGTCGTTAATATGAATATGGTTGTTGTTGTATTAGAGATGCAACCTCCTCTAACTTCATGTGACCCTAGTACAGAAGTTTCGTATAATCAATGCTTAGGAGATGTGTGGGCGGTGGACGTGATACCAACGGACTTTGATCCTCTCGCGTGCAGACACTGGTGTATATGTATTTGATTGTTCGAGTAAAATAAAGTATTCGAAGTCGATCTCAAGTTAGATGGAAATAATACAAGATTATGCCGTAGAGTAAAAGTATAATTTTGTTATGGAACGTTATACCTCCACCTAAGTAATATATATTTAAATACAGACAAAAACTTAATTATCCCACATAATATTTGAAATCAACGAATGGAGGTCCTCCATTAGATAAACTACCATATACTTGACATATTTTTGAGCAATTGTATTTTACAATTTTTAATTCAAAATAATAGTTTTACATAATTAACTAAATTGCTTGAAATATTTGAAGCCGTTTAGGCAGTGGTCCCACCGCGGGCGAGTGAGCGATGAACTACCGGCGATTTTCTCGCCCAAGAAAAGGACAGTGATCATACATTCCGTGAAAACAAAAGAAATGCATATATTATTTATTGCCGCGCCGCCGCCTATTTAAATTCATGTCTAGATGTGCAGACAATGGTTAAAATAATAATTTGTCATTGAAGTAAAAACAGGTTTCCACAATTTCTATACCGCAGCAGCGTTTGAAAAGCGAGCGAGCCCTTACAAAGTCATACTTTCAGCTACCTATTTCCTTATCAATTAGTATGATATATTAGAATATAAAAGTTTTGGCACCAATGAGTTTGTTAGAATAAAGCTATAGCCGTAGTTATTTTTGCACTTATTGGAAACTTTTATAAAAAACGCTTTTTAAAATTCTAATTCAATGATTCAGGATGATGACTGTTACGGTCGAACGTTTTTTTGCCGGGTAGGGTACCCCTCCTCATAGTCCTGTTAGTGCATCTGTTTCAAAACATTTTAAAATATATTATTATTTGTGTAAGAAAAAATATATGGGGCATTCCATATGAATCGGCCAACGAAAAAATTGTGAGATTCCGGATTTTGGTGATATTTGGATATACATCTTAATGTTTTGGACGGAAGTACATCATTATTATTTTTTATAAAGCTTTGTTGCCAGTTTAAAGTTTTTTAAAATTTGACGAAATTCGAGTAAGGTATTTTTCAGAGGCTATTACAACTACGAGTATTAAACAAGGAGATAAAATTAAAAATAGTATAAGATATTTTGAGACATTTAAATGGGCTTTTTGATGTTTGTCACAAATTCGAAATTTAAATATTTTAAGTTTACTTAACTTCGACCACTTTTATTTTTATATCAAAATGAAGCCTCATATTAAATTATTAAATGTGAAAAGTTTGAGAGTGGGACAAAAGTAGGTTTCGGAGATATAGGAACTCAAGTACGGCGGCGCGCACCAAGTGCCGCGCTAGCGATTTCATGAATCGACTACTGGGACACAAACGAACGCTTCTTTGTTTTTAAAATAAAACTCGAATTACTAGGTTTATTTTGTTAAATCATTTTCATTAATTGAATACACAATAATTATAACTTTAAAACAGGCTTTAAACATCAATTCAATTAAATCAAATAATCTAGAAATAGAAAGCACTAAAACTACGAGTACTTCAGCGACAAAAATCCGTTAAATTGCAATAGTATAGTGTTCGTGTAAATCAAAGAAAAAAAAAGGAAATAGTACTATTTACGAAAAGTCTTCGTGGTTTATAATGCCATCTCTTTTTAATTGTATACCTAATTCTAATAATACTTATAGTTCAAGCGGCGACCCTAAAAAAGGGTTGGGATCGAGTACAAGTAAAACAACATATTTTATAGTTTTATGGATATGAAATGATAAATAAACAATCGGTCTGGCAGTCTAAGCCCTATCCATTTTTTTACAAATAAAATTAATGTGGTTTATAAATTATTATTGTGATTAATGAATTCTAGTTTCCAGACTTTCCAGTCATGATTAATTGTTTGACACTTCTTCTAACATATGATGTCTTGGCCTCATGATTTGGGCCACTATGTTTTAAATGTTATTTCTTTGTCCCTTAAATAAAAACAATGTGTTAAACATGTTGAGCTGTAGAATTAAGGTATGTTACAGTATTCGATATGCCAATCCCTACGTACCACGAACAAAAAATACGTAATCGTAGCGACCAATATGAAGTAGTATGTGCTTGAGTACATAGTTAAAGTAATAGTATATGGCGTTGATTATTGGGAATCGAACCCTTTACTTATGTGTGGGTGTTAGAGGACTGTTCAATCCTGAGAGGTGAAGACGTACATTGTTGTGTATAAGCTATTAGTAGTTACCACACTCGCACAACCGAAACGTTCTCGTTCCAGCATCGAGAAGAAAACTAAAATAATTGAGAAAAAAATGAATTTGGCCCATGAGGGACTCGAACCCTCGACCTTCGCGTTATCAGCACGACGCTCTACCAACTGAGCCAATGGGCCTTCGGGTATAATTGTGAAAACAAGGTTTACTTGCTGAAAATGTTTGTAAGTAAAATACGAGCTTGAACCCAATTTGAAAGCGTATAAAGTTTATTTTCCCTTAACTGTATCCAAGTATATTTTAAGTGTGTATTAATGGAATTAAAACCCAATTTTAAACTGAATAAGGTCCGTATTTGCCTAAACATGCCCCTTTGTCGATCCATCTGTTAGCGATTGGCTTTACTAAAACCAAAGCTTCCTGTCGAAAGAACGGATTTAACGCGAACCTAATTCAATGTTTTATTTCCCTAAACTGTATCCAAGTATCCGTCAAGTCACCTATCGGTGTTAGAATCGTTTGTAGCTCCTTTGAAAACCCTCCTAAAGGGAAATAATTTCAAGGAAATCTAATAGATGGCGTGAATACAGTGGTGGTCACATAATTAAGAACGATTTGAAATTTCAGATATTTTTTGTCTAAATCATATCTTATGTAGTTATGTAATGCTTTTAAAAGAAACTATTTATGTTATGAGATAGCCACATAAATGGGGATACGGGATTTAGAATATAGAATTGAATGGTTGACTATCTTTTTTACTAATTACATTAGTTCTCTATAGTAACGAATTTAAGTACTAATGAAGCTGGACAAATAATTAAGAACGATTTATTAAACTGTTCAAAAGATATTTTGTATAAAACTGAGATTAAAAAAATAATATTATTGTGAAAGTAAAATATCAATTTAATGCATTTTAACTGAAATTACTAGTTGGCAGCATGTTTACGACTTTTAATTACTGATTTACCTATATCGGGCGGCGAAGCATTGACTCTATCAACTTTTGACATTTCGTAAGAGAAATAGAGTTCCATTCTTTTGAGAAAACATCATTACCGCTCTCTTAAATTACCATAATATTGTCATTTCAAAACTATTCTCTTGATTTCGCACCAAAGATCGATTGGGTTTAGCTCTAGGCTGTTAGCTGGCCAATTTAAGACAAAAAATAATTGCAATGTGAGATATTTCTTATCGGTGCGCGCAGTATGTTTTGGGTCATTGTCGTGCTGGAATGTTCAAATTTATCAAGGTACGTTTTCAGCAGGTAACATAGTATTTTCAGTATATTTTTTGTCTTGGAATTGATCCATGTTTTCTTGTGTCAGTTTCACAGCTTCAATGCTGTATTCAAAGTAGCATCCAAAAATGACATATTTCTCCATCATGCTCTAATATCACTTTTTTTGTACTTAAGGTCGAATGATTTATTCGGAATATGTTGTAAACGATGTTTTCAACCAGAAAACACCCTAACTTATATTTGTCTCGTCAGTAAAAATATCATTTTTCCACTGTCTTACTATCCAGTTTTAACAACTTCTTGTAAGGGCCAGCCGGTATTGCCTATGGCATGGTTGCATGATGGGTCGATCCTTGTTATTCTTCCGTGCAGCTTTCCTTGTACCAAAAAACCTTCGTATAGTCCGTGCTTAGTGCTTCCGTTCTCCCCTCATTTGATCGGTGAAGCAGTAAAGGTCATCTGCGGCCAACTGCATTATGTAGTTAGAATGTCGCAGAGAATTCCATAGCTGTCTATTGAGCTGTCGATAGGACTTAGCGTCATCGGAGGTTTGGAGAGTCATGGAACGTCGCTCGGCCCTGAGGTCCCGGGTATGATCGGATAGTTTCTGAGGATCTTTTCAGTTGGGTCTGAAGAACTTAGACCCAACCTCTTGGACACTTTCTACCAGCCTGCTATTGATTTCGTCCACTGATGTGCAGCTATAGGTAATTTCTTGAAAGAGGGCGCGAGCAACAAATAGACATTTTAGTGCCTGTAAATGTCACTCAAAGTGATGTCGCACGTCACAGTCAACATGACAAGTCAGTGCGTCCCTGTCGCGCGCGGTCAAACTTATGAAATCCAAAATCAAAACATATAACACTGTCTCGTTCATACGAACGTTTAATACAGAGTGTTTTCAATTTTTCATTCAACCAACTTCAGAACTAGTTATTCTGTATTCGAACCTTAAATTTTGTTCATTGTATGTCCGTGATTTACTTTCAAAATAATAATCCAATGGGGTATTGTAGGGCAATGCCTTACTACCTTAAAATGGACAATGGCCTACCTTGAAATCAGAATGCCAACCTACCTCTCTCTCACACTTACTCAGACACTTTGATCTCTAATAGTAGTCTTGTTCTTTACCTCGAGGACAATGTGACCTTTATTTTAGCCCTCCCTGTAACCAATGCTGCCCAGCTTCAAATTCAACTCTAGCTGCAGCCCTGACTACCCCTGTTCCAAATTTCTAGTCTGAGAGTCTGACACGAAAACTTTTATCTTTCAACTTATATCAGGAGCGGGGAAATTTGAAAGTGTTGAGTACAAGGTAAAACAACTGAAACGATTTCAAAAACTAATAATTTTAACCAAAATTAAAACATCAACCATAAAAACATAATTTCAACCATAAATAACATATTTTTAATAATTGGAATTTGTAATGGCATTGTTCCAAAGTTAGTTTATTAATACACGATGTAGGTGCATTGATCGTTAGCAGAGCTGAGGAATGTTAGGTATTGAGGTGTCCAGAGTGTACCAAGACAACATAAACTATAAGGAGTACTAACTAAACAAACGCATGCGTGAATAGTGAATCAATAGATAATAACTTTTCATTGGTCGCTACACAGCCCAAACTCCTCCTTGTATGGAAATACTGTAAACACACGTGTAACCGTCACATAACTTTGAATCGTGTATTAGTAATAGTTTTTTGTGAGACCTGAGTTTATCGAATAAACCGTAAAAACCATTGCAACCCCTTTTTTTAAGATGGCTGCCGTTGGACAAGGGTTGCAACATCACGAACTTGGATTAAACTTTAAATTGACCTCCCTCCCCTTGACATCTAAAAATATAATTGTGTCCTCTGACCAATGTATTTTTTTCTTTAGAATAAATGTAACATGTGGATGAACTATTAACAAAATATTCTTCGCTTACTATAGTAATAACCGTAAATTATGCTTGACATACAATAATTCCTTGTCGAAGTCAACCTGATGATAAAGTTACGAGTTATACATTAAAATGAAATAAAAACAAATTCCTTAAAATATATGCGTTACGATTTTGATACTCTTTTCGTCGCGTGTGTTTTCTTCATTTGGGTAGGTCAAGGTCAGTAGGAGAATACGATATGTTTCATCTCTCTCACACCCGTAGAGATGTCGCATGTTGATCTCTGAAGTAATATTATGAGCGGGAAAGATTCAAACTGTCGGTCGGTGAGGGAAACGTGAACTCAAAAACTAATAGACCACCTTCAAAATATTATCTCTCATTATCAATAAGCCTCGTTGCACCACCTGTATTATTATTTACTGTTTCAAATAATTATTTAACCATCTTTTTAATTCACAATTACTTAGTTTGTTGCAATATACTTTACATTGCATACAAGTCAATGTTTACAAGTACAAGTTAAAGGTATTTATATATATAATTGCAACATTTTATTAATTGACTGTCTCAATAACACGAAAAGTTAGGGGCCAAGTACCAGGGAACCATAAAATGATTAGAGGGTTGTACAAAACTTTCTACTAATATTATTATGAGCGGGAAAGATTCAAACTTTGGGTGTAGGAAAATAAACCCAAGAACTACTAAAGATCGGTTTCATAATATCTCTCGTCATTAATAAGTTACATGACACCACCATACATTACTGTAATAATTCTAATGAAATCTAATGAAAAGTAGATGAAACTTAACCTCTAAAATGAAACTCAACATAGAAATATTGAATACAACCTATATATAGATACATTACATACGTAAATATCTTAAAAAGTTTGTCGCCACACACCAAGGTATCATAAATCAAGAGGAGTATTACACAAAACGTTTGTACGAGTTATACTCGTATTATGACCGGGAAAATATGAAACTTATATTTTGGAATGTTAACTCGGTAACTACCTGACCGATTTGAAAATATCATTGCATATTTAAGGAGCTTAGGAACATTGTACTAGAGTGACCTGAGCTTGATGTTTTGTCATTTTGTTTTATCACTTCTTGGCCTATCAAGATGAAAAGTCAGTGATCCACTGGTTCTATATAACATTAACATATTGAATAAAACATCGCAGAATGTTGTGGGTCCATATCATTATTAGATAATAGTTATTTATGGTACAAGCGAGGTAAGTTGGTGATTACTTGAGAGGGTCTGAAGATAGCCAAGGTTAGTAATCATCAATACACGCGTGTACCATACAACGTTTTTCAACACATTTGCGAAGAAATTATCATTTTTCGCTAATAAATAAACAGTTTTTCTATTCGCGCGCATCCAACACAACAATGGTGATCGGCCAAAGACTAAAAGAATATACTTATTAAAAAAAATAACGAACGAATGAAATAATGGAATCGACCATAGACCTACCAAAAGTAAGGAAACATAGTTGAAGTTTGTTTTTAAAATGTATGGACACGATTTTTTTGGTATCAAAACTTTTAAAACTTTTTTTTTAATTGTTTACAATTAAAAAAAAAACTATGACTCACTAGTGAATCAAGCGGGTCATTATTCAACTGTTTTTGCACAAATAAGAGCCCCTTTATGAGCAAGTGTGTTGAAAAAAACATTAAACAGCGAAAGCCTCAGTTTACCAGGTCTGTATATAGGAGATAATAATAGCATCAAGGTTTTTGTCAACATAATTATTTATATCCCCATAAATAAATATGTTAGTATGTATACCTAAAAGTTTTGTGCCGGGCACTAGGTAAACATAAACCGACAGGAGTCTGACACGAAAACTTTTATCTTATGTTAGGAGCGGGAAAGTTTGAAAGATTTGGAGAAGAATGTCAACTCCTATTTACGGGGACTGATTTCGAAAACACTGAAACCAAAATGAAAACTTCTTAGCTGCGACTTCATAATTCCAACTTTAAATAAACCAGTTTTTTTAATAAATGAAATATGGGAATTAGTATGTTTTTGAAAGGCGCGTGTCATTGTTCGAAAGTTACAAAAAACCAAACGCATGCGTGAATAGTGAATCAATAGATAGATAATAACTTTTCATTGGTCGCTACACAGCCCAAACTCCTCCTTGTATAGACATACTGTAAACACACGTCACAGTACTGTCTTTTTATTTTTTTTAACTTTGAGTCAATTTATAAGAAAAACATTCAATGCTTACTTTAGTACTGACTGTTAATTATGATCAACATACGACAAGGCATTGTCGTGGTCAAACTTAAGTCAAACTTTCGAGTCATAATTTGAAAATAGGAATAAAACATATACCAAAACATTCGGCGGTTACGACTTTTCTTGACTTGTCCTCGCGTGTGTTTTCACCATTCCCGTAGGTCAAGGTCAGGAGGGGAATATAATGTATTCTATCTCTGTCACACTCGTGGTGGAGTCACATCTAGCGAAACCAATTCACTAGGAGCACATAGTGTACCAGAAGGTTTATCACAATCCGTCTTATCGCTGATTGGAGAATGCTGGTTTCTATAGCAACCGGAGGCGTGAACCACATCAGTATAACTTTTGCATGTGAATTTACCTCATTACCACCACCACCCTTTAATAACTTCACTACTTAGTATCAAACAAAGTCGCTTTCTCTATCCCTGTGTATGCTTAGATCTTTAAAACTACGCAACGGACTTTTAGAAGAGAAGCACGGAATGTAAATTTGTTTTATTTTGTCTTCGATTGTAGAAACTTAGAAATAACTACTCAACAATACAAAAAAATAGGCGCCAAACACTAGGAAATAATAAGGTAATAAGAGTGTTATACAAATCTATCTATCTATCTAAAAATATAATCTTAAACCGATGTTTGATTCATGGTATTAATGTTACCATACAGAATGAAACAATCTTGGAATGTGGTCGGGTTTCTTGAAGTTTAAAATACTATGAATTTTAGGTCTAGTCGAGGCCATTGACGTCGAGGTCATTGACACCGCCCCGCGCTACATGCCTCTTGAAGACGAGTTTCACTAAATCCATCTTGATTACTAAAGGGGTTAAGTAAGATAAATATTTAGTTTGGTAAATTATTTATTTGTTCATTGATTTTAAACTTTATTTCAATAATGCTTTTTCATCATCTTAATTCATATATGTTGTTACTTATTCATGACGAAGTCGAGTTCATCAAAGTTGCAGTGTTGCAACATCGGTCACTAGAATACGAAGTGTATTTTATTATTTGTCACTACTTGCGGCATTTACATAGAAAAACCTTAAGATACCTCCCGATGTATTAAGACGTCATAATCTAATAAATAAATAAGAAGTACTTTCAAGAAATCTAACAATATGTTAGTGGACACTGTTTCTAGTGTAGATAAATATAACGAAAAGTTACGAGCCAAGCACAAGGATAACATAAATTGATAAGAGTTTTACGTCAAACTTTTATCTCTGAACTAATAATACGGGCGGGACGAATTCAAACTTTACATGTAAGACAAAGTAAACTTGGAAACTACTCAACCGATGAAAAACGTTAAACGTTAGTCAAGCCACTTTATTATTATTACTTTATATATTCCAATTCTCAAAACAGATAAAAAACGAAAATAAAACCAGATATTGACAGATTTAACAAAATGATAACACAGTAACATAAATATTATTCCTAAAAGTTTCGCGCCACACACCAAGGTATCATACATCGAGAGGAGTGTAACACAAAACTTTTCTAGATAAACCTGAGATAATAACTAAGATGATGGGCAGGACAATTTATTTGTAATCGATAGAGGGCATATCCAGGCTACGGATACAAATAATTAAACACCTATTAATGCACAAATGCCATCGTAGTACTTGAAAAAAAAATGCCTACGACCTACACCCGTAGCGCCGCGCGCCGTATTCGTAGCAAACAGTACCTCGTATTAATACACGTACGAACATTATGACTTCAAATAGTTATTGTAACAAAAGTATTTGGCGTCTCTTACAACTGTTCGATGTGTGGTCAGAGGACTGTGGGCAATCGGGAAACGGGAATAAAAAAAGAAATCTTTATTTAGTGAAAGTTTTCGAGTCTCTTGGTTTGGGGATCGAACTCGAAGCCTTCGTGTTGTTAGCCCACCCCTCTAGCCACTGTCCTGTTGGGTCCCCTTAAATATAGTGGAAAATAAGCTTTACATGCTAACATTTTGAGTAAATATCAAACGAAATGGAATTCAATTTCAAAGAGCATAAAGTTAGTTTTTGCTTGAACTTACAATATTGCCGATCCATCTATCGGTTAATGGTCTAACTAAAATCAAAGCCTCCTGAAATCAAACGCGAACCTTCTTTGCAGTTAGAGTTGTCGTGTCGTGTTAGGGTTGTCGTGGTTGCAATCCAAACCCAATAGATGTCGTCGACATTTTAGGTGTGTATTAATGGAATTTAAACCCAATTTCAAAGCATATAAGGTCCGTATTTGCCTAAACATGCCCCTTTGTCGATCCATCTGTTAGCGATTGGCTTTACTAAAACCAAAGCTTCCTGTCGAAAGAACGGATTTAACGCGAACCTAATTCAACGTTTTATTTCCCTAAACTGTATCCAAGTACCCGTCAAGTCACCTATCGGTGTTAGAATCGTTTGTAGCTCCTTTGAAAACCCTCCTAAAGGGAAATAATTTCATGAAAATCTAATAGATGGCGTGAATATAAATGAAATATTTAAAAAGCTTCTAACACATAATATGTGTTCCTAATACTGTAGTTACGAGAAATTTAAAATTTTAAACTTGTGTGGGAGGGTCGCGTCATCTTGGCTTAAAGTTGTCTGTGTAAGTCTGCAAACCATCGATTGGCTGTAGTAGTTGTAGCTGTAGTATATCTCAGTGAATTAGCGACCGGTGTACTCCCAAGATGGCCCATTGTCACCAAGTCAGGATCTAATGATGAAATTGAGGGCAATAAGGAAACTCCTCAGCATTTTCAATTCAATTTTTTTTTCCATTTTCAATTTTTTTATATCTTTAAATATAGTTATTAACGTGGTCATCGAGACATTACTTCCCGTGGTAGTTACAATAAACTGTGTTACGGTAGTGAAGTAATACCTCTCAAACCACGTTCACAAAAATATACACCCCTATTTTGAATTCGAGATACTTAATCACACAGCTAATGTAAACGACGGGTGACAATATAATAGTGAAGTTAGTTTTTATCTTTTGTTTTTATTTAAAAAGTTATGATAAGTCAAAGTTTTTCAAAAGCCTCCTGAAACCTTCTTTGCAGTTAGAGTTGTCGTGTCGTGTTAGTGTTGTCGTGGTTGCAATCCAAACCCAATAGATGTCGTCGACATTTTAAGTGTGTATTAATGGAATTTAAACCCAATTTTAAAGCGAATAAGGTCACTAATCATTGCATGTGACACAATAGTTTGTATATGCCTCCTATAAGACAAAGTAATTTAGGTAGAAGAACCCGAAATGCTACAAACCAAGCTAATAAACGATCTAATATTTTCAAATGTTTTTTGACAGGACGAAGTCTGTCGGGTCCGCTAGTTTAATATAAAATTAAAGGAATTTGAAATTAATTTTAAAGCTTATAAAGTTTAATTTTGCTTAAACGTTACACAATGTCGATCCATCTGTCAGTCATTGGTTTAACTAAAATCAAAGCCTCCTCAAATCAAACGCGAACCTTGTTTTAGTTAGAGTCGTCGTGTCGCCTTAGAGTTGTTGTAGTTTTCATCCAAACCCAATAGATGTCGTCAATATGAATATGGCTGCTGTTGTATTTGAGATGCAACCTCCTCTGACTCCATGTGATCCTAGTACAGAGGTTTCGTAAAATCAATGCTTAGGAGATGTGTGGGCGGTGGTTACATACAAGCCAAGATAAACATTTGTGTACAACTTCCTGATAACATATTGCCGTAAGGTATATTTAGTTGAATTTGATCCATATTACTAACACTATAAGATGGCGCGATATTCTGAAGTTTTATTAATGAATTCTTCACGATAATGTTACGTGTCTCGCCCACGTAATTCTATATCTACTCACATATTCACACAACACATTGTTATTATTTACATCATACACCTATTGTTAGGATACATATTAGAACTGTATTTTTTTAATGTTGTTGTGTAAGTAAATGTTAAATATCATATACGAGTATATCCCGTTTATGCGCTTTAACAAATAAATTAATATTCAATGAATACGATACATAGACATATCACAACTCCTTGTGATTCATGCCAGCCTGGTACGCCATGTGCGCCAAATACCTGTTGAGCGGTCAATACTTTGTGACATGCGCAATATGGACGTTCTAACCACGTGCAGGAGGAAATAGCGGTCACCAGGGTGATGACGAAACTTTTTTAAGAACAAAGCAACTCAACCAATAAAATAAAAACTATAAAACTCTGTATAATAGCAATGCAAAAGTTACAGTTTTATTACAAGTTTTACTAATATTATTCTGTGTATAATTATATCTTAAAGTATGTAGGTGCAACATAAATACTTAACAATAAACTAAATACTAGTAAATATTACGACTTACTCCTCAGAGGACTGTGTTCATTCGGGAAACGGAATTTTTGAAGTTTTCATGCTTTCATTTTAGGCCTGTATTAATGGAATTCTTAATTTTAAAGTGAATAAGGTCTAAACTTCCCCCATCTGTTGGCGATTAGCTTAACTAAAACCAAAGCTTCCTTCAGCCATCATTTTGTTTATATTAAATTACATCCTCCTTAAATCAAACTTTCAGTTTGTCGTAGAACGGATTTTACGTGAAGCTATTTAGTTAGAGTTGTCATCCAAACCCAATAGGTGTCGTCAATTTAGAGAAGAGATGATAATATAACTGCGGACTTCAGAAACCGGGCATAAGGGCGTTGGAATGAAGGCTTACACGCTGACATTTCAAGTTTATATTTGAATTTGAAAGTGTTTAAGTGCCAAAACTTCACCACCATGTAGATCCATCCGTCGGCGACTAGTGTAATTAAAATGAAAGTCATCTCGGTTTCATTTTTTCGTAGAACAGATGTAAAGTGTACTTTTCTTATTATTGTTATAACATCCTGATAGATGTCGTGAATTGTATGTTTTTATGTAAAATTAACCTCTTCATACTGTATGTGCGCCTGGTTAACAGGAGACAATCGGCTTTATTCGGTTAAATTCGGCAGCCGGTGCGAGTGAAAGAGCGGCGTCACATCGCGACGGGCGAAGGGCGACGGTCATTCTGCCTTTGGTCTTATACTCGTAGTTCAAAGTGGGGACCGTAAAAAAGGGTGGTCATCGAGTACAAGTACAATAGTTTCTTATGGTACAAGCTTGTAAAGTTGGTGAATACTTCCGAGGCGCTATTGCGGCTTGAGCCGTCAGGCGAGGGTCTGAAGAGCCGAGGAAAGTAATCATCAATACACGCGTGTACCATACAACGTTTTTCAACATACTTGCGAAAAAAATAATAATAAAATATAATTTTTCGCTAATAAATAAACAGTTTTTCTATTCGCGCGCATCTAAAACAACAATGGTGATCGGCCATAGACTCAAAGATTATACTTATTAAAAAAAACGAATGAATGGAATCAACCATAGACCTACCAAAAGTAAGGCAACATAGTTGAAGTTTGTTTTTAAAATGTATGGACACGTTTTTTTTGGTATCGAAACTTTTTAAAACTAAACAATTTAAAAAAAAAACTATAACTCACTAGTGAATCAAGCGTGTCATTATTCAACTGTTTTTGCACAAATAAGAGCCCCTTTATGAGCAAGTGTGGTGAAAAATATTTTATATATATAATGTCGTACGTTTCGTTTACTAATAAAAATATTTTTTGTAGTTTTCTGGATATGAAATGAAAAATGAACCATCATCGGTGGCAGTGTTTGCCCTGTACATTTTATTTTACTAATAAAATTACTATGGTTTTTTTTGTTATATTGATGTGCCTCACAAAGGCCTAACTTGAGATTGTTTTTGTTTATGAGTACGTTTTGACCAGATGAATACAGTAATTCATCACACAATCATTGTAACAATTTTGTTGGGGGTGTCTGGCAGACAATCGGTCAAGATCTAGGCTGCCAGACTTGAGTTACTGTATTCATCTGGTCAAAGGTAGTTTACAATTTATGACATTTTTATTTTACCGGGTGTTTGTTAGAGGGTTAGCTTAACCGTCGTAGGGCGTGTAAGTAAATCTATTATAGGAGGTACAAGTTGGACAAAGCTTTGTGTCATCAACATTATGTTTCTATTTTAGGTCAGAAATTTTATTTACTTATATCTTAAATTATTTTTCGTGCTTGTTTCCAGTCAAACTGTATGCGCTACATAGTCACAGATATCATCAGGTCTGCTTACAACCGCTTTAGACCTCTAAATCTTTTGTTACGACCGAAGTGGTCGTAACAAAATGTTTTGTTAGGAAAGGAAAAATTTACGAATAAAGATTTTGGAACCTTCAAAAATTAAGGTACAAAGCGGAAGAAAAAGTAGTAGGATTCTGTTACAGTTTACAATACTTATTAATTTAACCTTAGGCTTACAGAAAAAAATGCTTACGACCTACACCCGTAGCGCCGCGCGCCGTATTCGTAGCAAACAGTACCTCGTAGTTTGTACTCGTACGAACATTGTGACATCAAATAATAATTGTAACAAAAGTATTTGGTGTCTCTTACAACTGTTCGATGTGTGGTCAGAGGACTGTGTGCAATCGGGAAACGGGAATAAATAAAGAAATCTTTATTTAGTGAAAGTACTCGAGTCTTTTGATTTGGGGATCGAACTCGAAACCTTCGTGTTGTTAGCCCACCCCTCTAGCCACTGTTCTGTTGGGTCCCCATAAAGATAGTGGAAAATAAGCTTTACATGCTGACATTTTGAGTAAATATCAAACAAAATGGAATTCTATTTCAAAGTGCATAAAATTACTTTTTGCCTAAACTTACAATAATACCGATCCATCTATCGGTTAATGGTCTAACTAAAATCAAAGCCTCCTGAAATCAAACGCGAACCTTCTTTGCAGTTAGAGTTGTCGTGTCGTGTTAGGGTTGTCGTGGTTGCAATCCAAACCCAATAGATGTCGTCGACATCTTAAGTGTGTATTAATGAAATTTAAACGTTATTTATTGTGAATAAGGTCCGTATTTGCCTAAACATGCCCCTTTGTCGATCCATCTGTTAGCGATTGGCTGTACTAAAACCAAAGCTTCCTGTCGAAAGAACGGATTTAACGCGAACCTAATTCAACGTTTTATTTCCCATAACTGTATCCAAGTATCCGTCAAGTCACCTATCGGTGTTAGAATCGTTTGTAGCTCCTTTGAAAACCCTCCTAAAGGGAAATAATTTCATGAACATCTAATAGATGGCGTGAATATAAATAAAATATTTAAAAAGCTCCTAACACATATGTGTTCCTAATACTGTAGTTACGAGAAATTTAAAATTTTAAACTTGTGTGGGAGGGTCGCGTCATCTTGGCTTAAAGTTGTCTGTGTAAGTCTGCAAACCATCGATTGGCTGTAGTAGTTGTAGCTGTAGTATATCTCAGTGAATTAGCGACCGGTGTACTCCCAAGATGGCCCATTGTCACCAGGTCAGGATCTAATGATGAAATTGAGGGCAATAAGGAAACTCCTCAGCATTTTACAGTAACTACCTTGTGTTTGGACTCTATTCATTTTTATTGATATAAATTTTGTACTCATATGGGTTTGATGATGGAAAACATAGACATCCTAGGGCATTCCTCCATATTGCTAAGTTATTTTAACAGGGTGAGCGAAGCCAAGCCCTTCTAACCCAATATAATATGTTCGTCTGCGCCGGCAGGCAGTGACTAAGTATTCCACGTAGACGAAGTCGCGGGCAAAAGCTAGTAAATTATAAGAAACAACGCATGCGTGAACTCAATAACTGTCATTGGTCACAAGAATATTAAGAAAGTGAATCAGGATTGCAGGCAAATATCAACTTTATGTCTCTGAAAATTGGGTTTAAACTAAACGTTTCAGTATCTCAAATAGGCGGAAAGTATACCTTATTTTCGAATACTTTTACAGAGGCCCATTAGCTCAGTTGGATTTATAGAGCGTCGTGTTTGTAACACGAAGGTCGTGGGTTCAAGTCACTCATGGGCCAAATACACTTTTTTCAACTCATTTTTGTTTGTGTTTTTAGTTGCACGTGATTCTCCACCAAAGTTATTGTTAAATATATACTACTGAAATACACATTTATACACACAACTGTTGAATTAAATCCGTTCAACTTAAAATGTTGGTCAATTTCTTATTAATTCAGTTCAGTTTCGAGAAATCATGACTTTTTGACTTGGATGACTGTTCGATAATGTCTACGAACTACTGCCGTAGCCGGCTACGGCTTAGGTAAGTTGAATGACTATTGACTCGTAGCTTCCAATATCTCTATGTAAATTATAAATACTAACATTAAATAATATTTGACATATTGAGTAAATGTTAAACGAAATGGAATTCTATTTCAAAGCGTATAAAGTTGTTTTGCTTTAAATTACTATATCGTCGAGCCATCTGTCGGAAAATGGTTTAACTAAAATCAAAATCTCCTCAGGGTCTGTTTGTCGTAGAACGGATTGAACGTGAAGCTATTTAGTTACAGTTGCCATCCAAACCCAATAGGTGTCGTCAATTTAGAGAAGAGATGATAATATAACTGCGGATTTCAGAAACCGGGCATAAGGGCGTTGGAATGAAGGCTTACACGCTGACAATTTCAAGTATATATTAAACAAAATTTTAAGTACAGTGAAACTTGGTTTAGTGAGACCTGGATTAGTGAGTAACCTCCGTAACTGGAACTCATGCTAAAGTCCCAATACTTTGGCACTAAATTATCTCTGTTAGTGGGATGAGGTAACCTCTATATCTGGGATTTATTCTTTCGATTTATCATCATAGTTACCTCTATAACTAAGACAGCGAGTGAATTTTATACGTATAAACCTCTGTAACTGAGATAATATCGTTTTGTTTGTTTACTCATTCTAATCCTACCCACTATATCACTTCTATCAATGGAACCCTCTGTAAATGAGACAGATATTAATTTATACCTGGATATCTGAAACACTGGGTAAGTGGAATGCCTCTATAAGTGTAACGACATTGCAGGTTCCTTGGAGTCTCACTTAACCAGGTTTCACTGTATTTTATTGCCAAACCTTCATTACCATGTAGATCCATCTGTCGGCGACTAGTGTAATTAAAATGAAAGTCATCTCAGTTTGAATTTGTCGTAGAACAAACGTGTACTTTTCTTATTATTGTCATAACATCCTGATAGATGTCGTGAATTGTGTGTTTTTACGTAAAATTAACCTCTTCATACTGTATGTGCGCCTGGTTAACAGTAGACAATCGGCTTTATTCGGTTAAATTCGGCAGCCGGTGCGAATGAGACAGCGGCGGCGTATCGGGACGAGCGACGGGCGACGGTCGTTTTGCCCTTGGCCTTACCACATGTGCTCTCACCATGCTCTCACTAATTTATTGCGTATCAAAGTATACCTTGTTTAATACATCTGATGGAAGTCTTAACAAACTTCAATTCATTTAGAATAGTTTACAATTTATGTTATTTGTATTTTACCGGGTGTTTGTTAGAGGATGAGCTTAACCGTCAAGATTCACGTACATGCCCTTCTTACATAGATATGTAGGAGATACAATTTCGTCAAGGCGTTGCTAGGTGTCATCAAAATAGTGTTCCATTTTTGGTCAGACATTTTATTTACTTATCTCTTCAATTATTTTTCGTGCTTGTTTCCAGTCAAATTTTATGCGTTACATAGTCACAGATATCATCAGGTCTGCTTACAAACGCTTTAGACGTCTAAATATTTTGTTACGACCACTTCATGCTAGGAAAGGAAAAATGTACGAGTATTAAATAAGTTTATGGAATAATAATTGTAATAAAAGTATTCTGTTCGATGTGAAGAAAAGGACAGTGATCATACATTCCGTGAAAACAAAAGAAATGCATATATTATTTATTGCCGCGCCGCCGCCTATTTAAATTCATGTCTAGATGTGCAGACAATGGTTAAAATAATAATTTGTCATTGAAGTAAAAACAGGTTTCCACAATTTCTATACCGCAGCAGCGTTTGAAAAGCGAGCGAGCCCTTACAAAGTCATACTTTCAGCTACCTATTTCCTTATCAATTAGTATGATATATTAGAATATAAAAGTTTTGGCACCAATGAGTTTGTTAGAATAAAGCTATAGCCGTAGTTATTTTTGCACTTATTGGAAACTTTTATAAAAAACGCTTTTTAAAATTCTAATTCAATGATTCAGGATGATGACTGTTACGGTCGAACGTTTTTTTGCCGGGTAGGGTACCCCTCCTCATAGTCCTGTTAGTGCATCTGTTTCAAAACATTTTAAAATATATTATTATTTGTGTAAGAAAAAATATATGGGGCATTCCATATGAATCGGCCAACGAAAAAATTGTGAGATTCCGGATTTTGGTGATATTTGGATATACATCTTAATGTTTTGGACGGAAGTACATCATTATTATTTTTTATAAAGCTTTGTTGCCAGTTTAAAGTTTTTTAAAATTTGACGAAATTCGAGTAAGGTATTTTTCAGAGGCTATTACAACTACGAGTATTAAACAAGGAGATAAAATTAAAAATAGTATTAGATATTTTGAGACATTTAAATGGGCTTTTTGATGTTTGTCACAAATTCGAAATTTAAATATTTTAAGTTTACTTAACTTCGACCACTTTTATTTTTATCTCAAAATGAAGCCTCATATTAAATTATTAAATGTGAAAAGTTTGAGAGTGGGACAAAAGTAGGTTTCGGAGATATAGGAACTCAAGTACGGCGGAGCGCACCAAGTGCCGCGCTAGCGATTTCATGAATCGACTACTGGGACACAAACGAACGCTTCTTTGTTTTTAAAATAAAACTCGAATTACTAGGTTTATTTTGTTAAATCATTTTCATTAATTGAATACACAATAATTATAACTTTAAAACAGGCTTTAAACATCAATTCAATTAAATCAAATAATCTAGAAATAGAAAGCACTAAAACTACGAGTACTTCAGCGACAAAAATCCGTTAAATTGCAATAGTATAGTGTTCGTGTAAATCAAAGAAAAAAAAGGAAATAGTACTATTTACGAAAAGTCTTCGTGGTTTATAATGCCATCTCTTTTTAATTGTATACCTAATTCTAATAATACTTATAGTTCAAGCGGCGACCCTAAAAAAGGGTTGGGATCGAGTACAAGTAAAACAACATATTTTATAGTTTTATGGATATGAAATGATAAATAAACAATCGGTCTGGCAGTCTAAGCCCTATCCATTTTTTTACAAATAAAATTAATGTGGTTTATAAATTATTATTGTGATTAATGAATTCTAGTTTCCAGACTTTCCAGTCATTGATTAATTGTTTGACACTTCTTCTAACATATGATGTCTTGGCCTCATGATTTGGGCCACTATGTTTTAAATGTTATTTCTTTGTCCCTTAAATAAAAACAATGTGTTAAACATGTTGAGCTGTAGAATTAAGGTATGTTACAGTATTCGATATGCCAATCCCTACGTACCACGAACAAAAAATACGTAATCGTAGCGACCAATATGAAGTAGTATGTGCTTGAGTACATAGTTAAAGTAATAGTATATGGCGTTGATTATTGGGAATCGAACCCTTTACTTATGTGTGGGTGTTAGAGGACTGTTCAATCCTGAGAGGTGAAGACGTACATTGTTGTGTATAAGCTATTAGTAGTTACCACACTCGCACAACCGAAACGTTCTCGTTCCAGCATCGAGAAGAAAACTAAAATAATTGAGAAAAAAATGAATTTGGCCCATGAGGGACTCGAACCCTCGACCTTCGCGTTATCAGCACGACGCTCTACCAACTGAGCCAATGGGCCTTCGGGTATAATTGTGAAAACAAGGTTTACTTGCTGAAAATGTTTGTAAGTAAAATACGAGCTTGAACCCAATTTGAAAGCGTATAAAGTTTATTTTCCCTTAACTGTATCCAAGTATATTTTAAGTGTGTATTAATGGAATTAAAACCCAATTTTAAACTGAATAAGGTCCGTATTTGCCTAAACATGCCCCTTTGTCGATCCATCTGTTAGCGATTGGCTTTACTAAAACCAAAGCTTCCTGTCGAAAGAACGGATTTAACGCGAACCTAATTCAACGTTTTATTTCCCTAAACTGTATCCAAGTATCCGTCAAGTCACCTATCGGTGTTAGAATCGTTTGTAGCTCCTTTGAAAACCCTCCTAAAGGGAAATAATTTCAAGGAAATCTAATAGATGGCGTGAATACAGTGGTGGTCACATAATTAAGAACGATTTGAAATTTCAGATATTTTTTGTCTAAATCATATCTTATGTAGTTATGTAATGCTTTTAAAAGAAACTATTTATGTTATGAGATAGCCACATAAATGGGGATACGGGATTTAGAATATAGAATTGAATGGTTGACTATCTTTTTTACTAATTACATTAGTTCTCTATAGTAACGAATTTAAGTACTAATGAAGCTGGACAAATAATTAAGAACGATTTATTAAACTGTTCAAAAGATATTTTGTATAAAACTGAGATTAAAAAAATAATATTATTGTGAAAGTAAAATATCAATTTAATGAATTTTAACTGAAATTACTAGTTGGCAGCATGTTTACGACTTTTAATTACTGATTTACCTAGCAGGGCGGCGAAGCATTGACTCTATCAACTTTTGACATTTCGTAAGAGAAATAGAGTTCCATTCTTTTGAGAAAACATCATTACCGCTCTCTTAAATTACCATAATATTGTCATTTCAAAACTATTCTCTTGATTTCGCACCAAAGATCGATTGGGTTTAGCTCTAGGCTGTTAGCTGGCCAATTTGAGACAAAAAATAATTGCAATGTGAGATATTTCTTATCGGTGCGCGCAGTATGTTTTGGGTCATTGTCGTGCTGGAATGTTCAAATTTATCAAGGTACGTTTTCAGCAGGTAACATAGTATTTTCAGTATATTTTTTGTCTTGGAATTGATCCATGTTTTCTTGTGTCAGTTTCACAGCTTCAATGCTGTATTCAAAGTAGCATCCAAAAATGACATATTTCTCCATCATGCTCTAATATCACTTTTTTTGTACTTAAGGTCGAATGATTTATTCGGAATATGTTGTAAACGATGTTTTCAACCAGAAAACACCCTAACTTATATTTGTCTCGTCAGTAAAAATATCATTTTTCCACTGTCTTACTATCCAGTTTTAACAACTTCTTGTAAGGGCCAGCCGGTATTGCCTATGGCATGGTTGCATGATGGGTCGATCCTTGTTATTCTTCCGTGCAGCTTTCCTTGTACCAAAAAACCTTCGTATAGTCCGTGCTTAGTGCTTCCGTTCTCCCCTCATTTGATCGGTGAAGCAGTAAAGGTCATCTGCGGCCAACTGCATTATGTAGTTAGAATGTCGCAGAGAATTCCATAGCTGTCTATTGAGCTGTCGATAGGACTTAGCGTCATCGGAGGTTTGGAGAGTCATGGAACGTCGCTCGGCCCTGAGGTCCCGGGTATGATCGGATAGTTTCTGAGGATCTTTTCAGTTGGGTCTGAAGAACTTAGACCCAACCTCTTGGACACTTTCTACCAGCCTGCTATTGATTTCGTCCACTGATGTGCAGCTATAGGTAATTTCTTGAAAGAGGGCGCGAGCAACAAATAGACATTTTAGTGCCTGTAAATGTCACTCAAAGTGATGTCGCACGTCACAGTCAACATGACAAGTCAGTGCGTCCCTGTCGCGCGCGGTCAAACTTATGAAATCCAAAATCAAAACATATAACACTGTCTCGTTCATACGAACGTTTAATACAGAGTGTTTTCAATTTTTCATTCAACCAACTTCAGAACTAGTTATTCTGTATTCGAACCTTAAATTTTGTTCATTGTATGTCCGTGATTTACTTTCAAAATAATAATCCAATGGGGTATTGTAGGGCAATGCCTTACTACCTTAAAATGGACAATGGCCTACCTTGAAATCAGAATGCCAACCTACCTCTCTCTCACACTTACTCAGACACTTTGATCTCTAATAGTAGTCTTGTTCTTTACCTCGAGGACAATGTGACCTTTATTTTAGCCCTCCCTGTAACCAATGCTGCCCAGCTTCAAATTCAACTCTAGCTGCAGCCCTGACTACCCCTGTTCCAAATTTCTAGTCTGAGAGTCTGACACGAAAACTTTTATCTTTCAACTTATATCAGGAGCGGGGAAATTTGAAAGTGTTGAGTACAAGGTAAAACAACTGAAACGATTTCAAAAACTAATAATTTTAACCAAAATTAAAACATCAACCATAAAAACATAATTTCAACCATAAATAACATATTTTTAATAATTGGAATTTGTAATGGCATTGTTCCAAAGTTAGTTTATTAATACACGATGTAGGTGCATTGATCGTTAGCAGAGCTGAGGAATGTTAGGTATTGAGGTGTCCAGAGTGTACCAAGACAACATAAACTATAAGGAGTACTAACTAAACAAACGCATGCGTGAATAGTGAATCAATAGATAATAACTTTTCATTGGTCGCTACACAGCCCAAACTCCTCCTTGTATGGAAATACTGTAAACACACGTGTAACCGTCACATAACTTTGAATCGTGTATTAGTAATAGTTTTTTGTGAGACCTGAGTTTATCGAATAAACCGTAAAAACCATTGCAACCCCTTTTTTTAAGATGGCTGCCGTTGGACAAGGGTTGCAACATCACGAACTTGGATTAAACTTTAAATTGACCTCCCTCCCCTTGACATCTAAAAATATAATTGTGTCCTCTGACCAATGTATTTTTTTCTTTAGAATAAATGTAACATGTGGATGAACTATTAACAAAATATTCTTCGCTTACTATAGTAATAACCGTAAATTATGCTTGACATACAATAATTCCTTGTCGAAGTCAACCTGATGATAAAGTTACGAGTTATACATTAAAATGAAATAAAAACAAATTCCTTAAAATATATGCGTTACGATTTTGATACTCTTTTCGTCGCGTGTGTTTTCTTCATTTGGGTAGGTCAAGGTCAGTAGGAGAATACGATATGTTTCATCTCTCTCACACCCGTAGAGATGTCGCATGTTGATCTCTGAAGTAATATTATGAGCGGGAAAGATTCAAACTGTCGGTCGGTGAGGGAAACGTGAACTCAAAAACTAATAGACCACCTTCAAAATATTATCTCTCATTATCAATAAGCCTCGTTGCACCACCTGTATTATTATTTACTGTTTCAAATAATTATTTAACCATCTTTTTAATTCACAATTACTTAGTTTGTTGCAATATACTTTACATTGCATACAAGTCAATGTTTACAAGTACAAGTTAAAGGTATTTATATATATAATTGCAACATTTTATTAATTGACTGTCTCAATAACACGAAAAGTTAGGGGCCAAGTACCAGGGAACCATAAAATGATTAGAGGGTTGTACAAAACTTTCTACTAATATTATTATGAGCGGGAAAGATTCAAACTTTGGGTGTAGGAAAATAAACCCAAGAACTACTAAAGATCGGTTTCATAATATCTCTCGTCATTAATAAGTTACATGACACCACCATACATTACTGTAATAATTCTAATGAAATCTAATGAAAAGTAGATGAAACTTAACCTCTAAAATGAAACTCAACATAGAAATATTGAATACAACCTATATATAGATACATTACATACGTAAATATCTTAAAAAGTTTGTCGCCACACACCAAGGTATCATAAATCAAGAGGAGTATTACACAAAACGTTTGTACGAGTTATACTCGTATTATGACCGGGAAAATATGAAACTTATATTTTGGAATGTTAACTCGGTAACTACCTGACCGATTTGAAAATATCATTGCATATTTAAGGAGCTTAGGAACATTGTACTAGAGTGACCTGAGCTTGATGTTTTGTCATTTTGTTTTATCACTTCTTGCCCTATCAAGATGAAAAGTCAGTGATCCACTGGTTCTATATAACATTAACATATTGAATAAAACATCGCAGAATGTTGTGGGTCCATATCATTATTAGATAATAGTTATTTATGGTACAAGCGAGGTAAGTTGGTGATTACTTGAGAGGGTCTGAAGATAGCCAAGGTTAGTAATCATCAATACACGCGTGTACCATACAACGTTTTTCAACACATTTGCGAAGAAATTATCATTTTTCGCTAATAAATAAACAGTTTTTCTATTCGCGCGCATCCAACACAACAATGGTGATCGGCCAAAGACTAAAAGAATATACTTATTAAAAAAAATAACGAACGAATGAAATAATGGAATCGACCATAGACCTACCAAAAGTAAGGAAACATAGTTGAAGTTTGTTTTTAAAATGTATGGACACGATTTTTTTGGTATCAAAACTTTTAAAACTTTTTTTTTAATTGTTTACAATTAAAAAAAAAACTATGACTCACTAGTGAATCAAGCGGGTCATTATTCAACTGTTTTTGCACAAATAAGAGCCCCTTTATGAGCAAGTGTGTTGAAAAAAACATTAAACAGCGAAAGCCTCAGTTTACCAGGTCTGTATATAGGAGATAATAATAGCATCAAGGTTTTTGTCAACATAATTATTTATATCCCCATAAATAAATATGTTAGTATGTATACCTAAAAGTTTTGTGCCGGGCACTAGGTAAACATAAACCGACAGGAGTCTGACACGAAAACTTTTATCTTATGTTAGGAGCGGGAAAGTTTGAAAGATTTATAGAAGAATGTCAACTCCTATTTACGGGGACTGATTTCGAAAACACTGAAACCAAAATGAAAACTTCTTAGCTGCGACTTCATAATTCCAACTTTAAATAAACCAGTTTTTTTAATAAATGAAATATGGGAATTAGTATGTTTTTGAAAGGCGCGTGTCATTGTTCGAAAGTTACAAAAAACCAAACGCATGCGTGAATAGTGAATCAATAGATAGATAATAACTTTTCATTGGTCGCTACACAGCCCAAACTCCTCCTTGTATAGACATACTGTAAACACACGTCACAGTACTGTCTTTTTATTTTTTTTAACTTTGAGTCAATTTATAAGAAAAACATTCAATGCTTACTTTAGTACTGACTGTTAATTATGATCAACATACGACAAGGCATTGTCGTGGTCAAACTTAAGTCAAACTTTCGAGTCATAATTTGAAAATAGGAATAAAACATATACCAAAACATTCGGCGGTTACGACTTTTCTTGACTTGTCCTCGCGTGTGTTTTCACCATTCCCGTAGGTCAAGGTCAGGAGGGGAATATAATGTATTCTATCTCTGTCACACTCGTGGTGGAGTCACATCTAGCGAAACCAATTCACTAGGAGCACATAGTGTACCAGAAGGTTTATCACAATCCGTCTTATCGCTGATTGGAGAATGCTGGTTTCTATAGCAACCGGAGGCGTGAACCACATCAGTATAACTTTTGCATGTGAATTTACCTCATTACCACCACCACCCTTTAATAACTTCACTACTTAGTATCAAACAAAGTCGCTTTCTCTATCCCTGTGTATGCTTAGATCTTTAAAACTACGCAACGGACTTTTAGAAGAGAAGCACGGAATGTAAATTTGTTTTATTTTGTCTTCGATTGTAGAAACTTAGAAATAACTACTCAACAATACAAAAAAATAGGCGCCAAACACTAGGAAATAATAAGGTAATAAGAGTGTTATACAAATCTATCTATCTATCTAAAAATATAATCTTAAACCGATGTTTGATTCATGGTATTAATGTTACCATACAGAATGAAACAATCTTGGAATGTGGTCGGGTTTCTTGAAGTTTAAAATACTATGAATTTTAGGTCTAGTCGAGGCCATTGACGTCGAGGTCATTGACACCGCCCCGCGCTACATGCCTCTTGAAGACGAGTTTCACTAAATCCATCTTGATTACTAAAGGGGTTAAGTAAGATAAATGTTTAGTTTGGTAAATTATTTATTTGTTCATTGATTTTAAACTTTATTTCAATAATGCTTTTTCATCATCTTAATTCATATATGTTGTTACTTATTCATGACGAAGTCGAGTTCATCAAAGTTGCAGTGTTGCAACATCGGTCACTAGAATACGAAGTGTATTTTATTATTTGTCACTACTTGCGGCATTTACATAGAAAAACCTTAAGATACCTCCCGATGTATTAAGACGTCATAATCTAATAAATAAATAAAAAGTACTTTCAAGAAATCTAACAATATGTTAGTGGACACTGTCTCTAGTGTAGATAAATATAACGAAAAGTTACGAGCCAAGCACAAGGATAACATAAATTGATAAGAGTTTTACGTCAAACTTTTATCGCTGAACTAATAATACGGGCGGGACGAATTCAAACTTTACATGTAAGACAAAGTAAACTTGGAAACTACTCAACCGATGAAAAACGTTAAACGTTAGTCAAGCCACTTTATTATTATTACTTTATATATTCCAATTCTCAAAACAGATAAAAAACGAAAATAAAACCAGATATTGACAGATTTAACAAAATGATAACACAGTAACATAAATATTATTCCTAAAAGTTTCGCGCCACACACCAAGGTATCATACATCGAGAGGAGTGTAACACAAAACTTTTCTAGATAAACCTGAGATAATAACTAAGATGATGGGCAGGACAATTTATTTGTAATCGATAGAGGGCATATCCAGGCTACGGATACAAATAATTAAACACCTATTAATGCACAAATGCCATCGTAGTACTTGAAAAAAATGCCTACGACCTACACCCGTAGCGCCGCGCGCCGTATTCGTAGCAAACAGTACCTCGTATTAATACACGTACGAACATTATGACTTCAAATAGTTATTGTAACAAAAGTATTTGGCGTCTCTTACAACTGTTCGATGTGTGGTCAGAGGACTGTGGGCAATCGGGAAACGGGAATAAAAAAAGAAATCTTTATTTAGTGAAAGTTTTCGAGTCTCTTGGTTTGGGGATCGAACTCGAAGCCTTCGTGTTGTTAGCCCACCCCTCTAGCCACTGTTCTGTTGGGTCCCCTTAAATATAGTGGAAAATAAGCTTTACATGCTAACATTTTGAGTAAATATCAAACGAAATGGAATTCAATTTCAAAGAGCATAAAGTTAGTTTTTGCTTGAACTTACAATATTGCCGATCCATCTATCGGTTAATGGTCTAACTAAAATCAAAGCCTCCTGAAATCAAACGCGAACCTTCTTTGCAGTTAGAGTTGTCGTGTCGTGTTAGTGTTGTCGTGGTTGCAATCCAAACCCAATAGATGTCGTCGACATTTTAGGTGTGTATTAATGGAATTTAAACCCAATTTCAAAGCAAATAAGGTCCGTATTTGCCTAAACATGCCCCTTTGTCGATCCATCTGTTAGCGATTGGCTTTACTAAAACCAAAGCTTCCTGTCGAAAGAACGGATTTAACGCGAACCTAATTCAACGTTTTATTTCCCTAAACTGTATCCAAGTACCCGTCAAGTCACCTATCGGTGTTAGAATCGTTTGTAGCTCCTTTGAAAACCCTCCTAAAGGGAAATAATTTCATGAAAATCTAATAGATGGCGTGAATATAAATGAAATATTTAAAAAGCTCCTAACACATAATATGTGTTCCTAATATTGTAGTTACGAGAAATTTAAAATTTTAAACTTGTGTGGGAGGGTCGCGTCATCTTGGCTTAAAGTTGTCTGTGTAAGTCTGCAAACCATCGATTGGCTGTAGTAGTTGTAGGTGTAGTATATCTCAGTGAATTAGCGACCGGTGTACTCCCAAGATGGCCCATTGTCACCAAGTCAGGATCTAATGATGAAATTGAGGGCAATAAGGAAACTCCTCAGCATTTTCAATTCAATTTTTTTTTTCATTTTCAATTTTTTTATATCTTTAAATATAGTTATTAACGTGGTCATCGAGACATTACTTCCCGTGGTAGTTACAATAAACTGTGTTACGGTAGTGAAGTAATACCTCTCAAACCACGTTCACAAAAATATACACCCCTATTTTGAATTCGAGATACTTAATCACACAGCTAATGTAAACGACGGGTGACAATATAATAGTGAAGTTAGTTTTTATCTTTTGTTTTTATTTAAAAAGTTATGATAAGTCAAAGTTTTTCAAAAGCCTCCTGAAACCTTCTTTGCAGTTAGAGTTGTCGTGTCGTGTTAGTGTTGTCGTGGTTGCAATCCAAACCCAATAGATGTCGTCGACATTTTAAGTGTGTATTAATGGAATTTAAACCCAATTTTAAAGCGAATAAGGTCACTAATCATTGCATGTGACACAATAGTTTGTATATGCCTCCTATAAGACAAAGTAATTTAGGTAGAAGAACCCGAAATGCTACAAACCAAGCTAATAAACGATCTAATATTTTCAAATGTTTTTGACAGGACGAAGTCTGTCGGGTCCGCTAGTTTAATATAAAATTAAAGGAATTTGAAATTAATTTTAAAGCTTATAAAGTTTAATTTTGCTTAAACGTTACATAATAATTCGAGTCGTCGCATGACACCAACGCATTGTGCACGTACCGCGATGTTGCGTTCGCCGCCCGCGTCGTCTACCTCCAACGCGAAGGATAAAAATACTACGAACTGCCAATCATTTAAGTGTTCAACGTGTGAAGTTATTATTAATGAACTGTTAGCCTTTGTGACGGATAAGGTGGATATCCTGCCTGAGACTGCAATATTGCAAATATGTACAAGTGCGTATTCGTGGGAGGAAATAGAAGACGCCCGGCATATTGTAATGACATTGTTGGCCCCTCACAAAAAGCGTCTACGTAGAAAAGAAGGTTCCGAACAAAAAAGCATTCAAGAAATTATTAAATTAATCAAAGAATATGAGCCGGATAATTTACCAATATTTGTAGCTAAATCGTTGAAAAAGTTACCGCCAGTAACATTTGATTACATCGATGTGACGAGTTTTCTCAAAGAAATGACATTAGTTAAGCAAGAATTGGCGACACTAAAGGCTAAGAATAGTAATGTTTCTGATATTAATTTGACAAGTTACACAGCGGATATTGCTTCGTTAAAATCGGATATTGAGGACTTGAAAACAATACTTAAAAATGTTCAGGAATCGAATAATACATTAACGGCGAAGTGTTTACAACAAGAGATAAGAAACACATGCAACGACGGCCAATCCGCGTCAACATCGTGCAGTGCCGACGCTCAGACTGACAGCGTGCAGAGTGAGTGCACACCGCGGGCGCAACGACAACGTCATACGCCCAAACCGGTCCGACCGAACTCGCACTCCCAACTAAATAAGTGCGTTACTTCTACTGAGCCGGTATATACACCTACTTACAGAGATATTGCGCGCAACGTGCCGACTCAATCTACAATAACAAACCAAACGGCGATTTGCGAACGCGACACCTTATCACTAGGAAAGGATGATGGCTTTACAGTTGTTGGTCCGCGGAGACGTAAACTCGCGAATACAAACTTGACTGGATCTGCGCAACGGGCATGTAAAATACAAGTCGCTGACCAGACAATGACAATTTATGTGTCAAGAGTTAAAAAAAACACTAACGCTGAAGATATTAAAGAACACATTTCTGACATGGGAGAAAATTGTATTGATGTACAACTTTTAAATCAGAAGTATGAGACAAGTTTTAACTCTTTTAAAGTATATGTATTGAAAAGTAAATTATCTGTTTTTCTATCAAATGAGTTTTGGCCGGAAGGTATTAAATATCGACTGTTTCGGGAGCGACATGTCTCGAACTCAAGCAAACGGATGGAAAATGCTACTCTTACACAAACATAATATGGACAGTAAAACCTCATTAATTTCAATAGTAACATATAATTGTAAATCGATTAAAAGGTCGGTAGACTATGTTCGCAATTTATGTAGGACCTCGGACATCATAGCGCTGCAGGAAACATGGCTTCTGCCCCATGACTTGGGCTACGTGGATACGATCGATCCTCAATTTAGTTGTACTGCCCTATCCTCTGTCGATACTGGTGCAGGAGTACTGAGAGGTAGACCCTATGGTGGGGTAGCGATTCTATGGCGAAAAAGTATGTTTCCAAATGTGTCAATATTAAACTGCTCATCGGATCGAATAGCCGCCATTCGTATTGATATCGACCTACGCTCGGTGGTTATAGTCAATGTTTATATGCCGACTGACCTTCCTGAGAATCTAACATTATTTACTGATTGTTTGGCCAGAATAAGCGCTGTAATTGAGGAGTGTGGTGTACAGACTGTCTGTATAGTTGGTGACTTTAATTCGCATCCAGGCACAGGTTTCAATCGAGAGCTGATGACTTTTTGCGGTGAACAGGAGTGGATATGTGCTGATATGGAGATACTAGGGGTAAACTCAGGTACGACAACCTTTATCAGTGATATTAACGGCGCGTGTCGCTGGCTGGACCACTGTGTGGCGACCAAAGCTGCGATGGATACTATTGTATCGATCTCTGTTTTAAAGGATGCCACGTGGTCCGATCACCTTCCGATGCGGATAATGTGCAACTTTGGTCAAGTGAAGGAAAGCAAAATAATAGTTGCTGATAAGGGTAGTTGTAATGGGGTAAACTGGGGTGTCAGGGATGTCAATCAAATAGATAAATATAGAGAATTTTGTAACGATGCGCTTTTTAAAATTACTGATAGTTTTAATTGTGACGACTGTGATATATCTAATTCTAATTGTATTAATATAAATAATCATCTAAATTTTATTTCTGAATTTTATGACAAGATTGTATTGTGTTTACAAGCAGGCGCTAAACAAACGTCTGTTCCTCGCTCAGCTAATAAGCAAAAATATAGTAATGTAGTCGGATGGAATTATCATTTAAGAGAATGTCATAAAATATATCGACAAGAACTGCTGTCTTGGTTAGAATCCGGTAGACCATCCACAGGTCCACATTATGATAGTATGATAGACAGTAAAAGAAAGTTTAAGAATAAGCTAAGATGGTGTCAGAGTAATCAAGAAAATATTAAATTGAATATATTAGCGATAAATAGAAGAAATAAGAACTTTGGACAATTCTGGAAACAAACAAAAAAATTTAATTACAAACAGAATGTACCCGTAACTGTGGATGGTTTAAAGGATCCTGAACAAATAGCCAATATGTTTGCGAATCAGTTTCAGCCTAAACTTAATGCCTTTCCTGGCGTGGTACAGAAGATTTCGGAGTCCGCTAATTCTAGTCCACCCTATGTTAGTTTTACTTCCTCGGATGTAGCTCGTGTTGTGAAAAATATGAAACGTGGTAAATCACCTGGCCACGATGGGCTAAGCGTAGAACACATTTTATATGCGGGGGATATACTTCAGGCTAAATTGGCAAAATTATTTAATTTATGTTTTAAATTTTCTTTTTTACCGTTTGATCTAATGAAAACCGTGGTAACTCCGATTCCTAAAAACAGGACAGGTGACGTCAGCTCAGCTGCAAATTACAGACCTATTTCACTTGGTACTGTGATTGGTAAGGTGCTTGAAAGACTTTTGCAACCGCTGTTACTTAAATATATTAAGATTGACGATGCACAGTTTGGTTTCCGTCCCGGTCTCTCAACAGATTCCGCAATATTAAGCTTGAAGCAAGTTGTGAGTTATTACAAGAACTGTAACACAACAGTGTATGCGTGCTTCCTTGATCTGAGTCGTGCATTTGACCTAGTGAATTATGAAATTCTATGGAGCAAATTGCGCGACTCAGGTGTATCACAGGACATAATTGATCTGCTGAGGTATTGGTACGGGAACCAAACTAATTATGTAAAATGGGGCGACTCGACTTCTAACGCATACAGGTTAGAATGCGGAGTTCGTCAAGGCGGACTGACTTCTCCGGACCTCTTCAACGTCTATATAAATGACCTGATAGTGGAGCTGAGAAGCACAGGTATAGGTTGTCACATGGGGGGTGAATGTGTGAACAATCTCAGCTATGCTGACGATATGGTGCTTCTCAGCCCCTCTATCAAGGGCCTAAGGTCTTTGCTTAGGACATGTGAGCATTATGCTAATGGTCACGGACTAAGATATAATGCCAATAAAACAGTAATGATGTTTTTCAAGGCGGGGAGAGGCCCGGAGAATATTCCTGAGTTAAAATGGAGCGCTGGAGCTGGTAACAGCGCGGTAAAAATTGTGAAGGCTTTCAAGTACCTTGGCCATATCATATCTGAGGATCTGCAGGACGACCAAGACATAGAGCGAGAAAGACGGGCACTCTCCATACGCTGCAACATGCTCGCGCGCCGATTTGGCAAGTGTTGTGATGACGTCAAGCTGACACTTTTTAGAGCATTTTGTCAGTGCTTTTACACTTGCCAACTATGGACGAAATTTAGCCGTCGTGCCTACAGTGACATGAGGGTTCAATACAATGATGCTTTTCGAATCCTCATGAAAAAGCCGCGATACTGTAGTGCATCGAGTATGTTTGCGGAGGCGAGAGTGCCCGACTTTTTTGCTATATTACGAACGCGAATTGCAACATTTTGGGATAAATTAAGGAGATCCAAAAACAGTATCCTCAATGCTGTATCTGGACTGGCTGGCAAGCTGAACTGTGGGATTTTCTCATATTGGCTGTCTGTTCATCAGCGAGAGAACAGAAAATGACAAAAAATGTGTATTTTGGTTTTTATTTTTTAGTTAGTTTTAATTTAATTTAATTTGTATTTGTATTATTTACTATGGGTTATTTAATTGCCTGCAAATAAAGATTTTATTTATTTATTTATTTATTATTATATAATGTCGATCCATCTGTCAGTCATTGGTTTAACTAAAATCAAAGCCTCCTCAAATCAAACGCGAACCTTGTTTTAGTTAGAGTCGTCGTGTCGCCTTAGAGTTGTTGTAGTTTTCATCCAAACCCAATAGATGTCGTCAATATGAATATGGCTGCTGTTGTATTTGAGATGCAACCTCCTCTGACTCCATGTGATCCTAGTACAGAGGTTTCGTAAAATCAATGCTTAGGAGATGTGTGGGCGGTGGTTACATACAAGCCAAGATAAACATTTGTGTACAACTTCCTGATAACATATTGCCGTAAGGTATATTTAGTTGAATTTGATCCATATTACTAACACTATAAGATGGCGCGATATTCTGAAGTTTTATTAATGAATTCTTCACGATAATGTTACGTGTCTCGCCCACGTAATTCTATATCTACTCACATATTCACACAACACATTGTTATTATTTACATCATACACCTATTGTTAGGATACATATTAGAACTGTATTTTTTTAATGTTGTTGTGTAAGTAAATGTTAAATATCATATACGAGTATATCCCGTTTATGCGCTTTAACAAATAAATTAATATTCAATGAATACGATACATAGACATATCACAACTCCTTGTGATTCATGCCAGCCTGGTACGCCATGTGCGCCAAATACCTGTTGAGCGGTCAATACTTTGTGACATGCGCAATATGGACGTTCTAACCACGTGCAGGAGGAAATAGCGGTCACCAGGGTGATGACGAAACTTTTTTAAGAACAAAGCAACTCAACCAATAAAATAAAAACTATAAAACTCTGTATAATAGCAATGCAAAAGTTACAGTTTTATTACAAGTTTTACTAATATTATTCTGTGTATAATTATATCTTAAAGTATGTAGGTGCAACATAAATACTTAACAATAAACTAAATACTAGTAAATATTACGACTTACTCCTCAGAGGACTGTGTTCATTCGGGAAACGGAATTTTTGAAGTTTTCATGCTTTCATTTTAGGCCTGTATTAATGGAATTCTTAATTTTAAAGTGAATAAGGTCTAAACTTCCCCCATCTGTTGGCGATTAGCTTAACTAAAACCAAAGCTTCCTTCAGCCATCATTTTGTTTATATAAAATCAAAGCCTCCTTAAATCAAACTTTCAGTTTGTCGTAGAACGGATTTAACGTGAAGCTATTTAGTTAGAGTTGTCATCCAAACCCAATAGGTGTCGTCAATTTAGAGAAGAGATGATAATATAACTGCGGATTTCAGAAACCGGGCATAAGGGCGTTGGAATGAAGGCTTACACGCTGACATTTCAAGTTTATATTTGAATTTGAAAGTGTTTAAGTGCCAAAACTTCACCACCATGTAGATCCATCCGTCGGCGACTAGTGTAATTAAAATGAAAGTCATCTCGGTTTCATTTTTTCGTAGAACAGATGTAAAGTGTACTTTTCTTATTATTGTTATAACATCCTGATAGATGTCGTGAATTGTATGTTTTTATGTAAAATTAACCTCTTCATACTGTATGTGCGCCTGGTTAACAGGAGACAATCGGCTTTATTCGGTTAAATTCGGCAGCCGGTGCGAGTGAAAGAGCGGCGTCACATCGCGACGGGCGAAGGGCGACGGTCATTCTGCCTTTGGTCTTATACTCGTAGTTCAAAGTGGGGACCGTAAAAAAGGGTGGTCATCGAGTACAAGTACAATAGTTTCTTATGGTACAAGCTTGTAAAGTTGGTGAATACTTCCGAGGCGCTATTGCGGCTTGAGCCGTCAGGCGAGGGTCTGAAGAGCCGAGGAAAGTAATCATCAATACACGCGTGTACCATACAACGTTTTTCAACATACTTGCGAAAAAAAAATAATAATATAATTTTTCGCTAATAAATAAACAGTTTTTCTATTCGCGCGCATCTAAAACAACAATGGTGATCGGCCATAGACTCAAAGATTATACTTATTAAAAAAAACGAATGAATGGAATCAACCATAGACCTACCAAAAGTAAGGCAACATAGTTGAAGTTTGTTTTTAAAATGTATGGACACGTTTTTTTTGGTATCGAAACTTTTTAAAACTAAACAATTTAAAAAAAAACTATAACTCACTAGTGAATCAAGCGTGTCATTATTCAACTGTTTTTGCACAAATAAGAGCCCCTTTATGAGCAAGTGTGGTGAAAAATATTTTATATATATAATGTCGTACGTTTCGTTTACTAATAAAAATATTTTTTGTAGTTTTCTGGATATTAAATGAAAAATGAACCATCATCGGTGGCAGTGTTTGCCCTGTACATTTTAATTTACTAATAAAATTACTATGGTTTTTTTTGTTATATTGATGTGCCTCACAAAGGCCTAACTTGAGATTGTTTTTGTTTATGAGTACGTTTTGACCAGATGAATACAGTAATTCATCACACAATCATTGTAACAATTTTGTTGGGGGTGTCTGGCAGACAATCGGTCAAGATCTAGGCTGCCAGACTTGAGTTACTGTATTCATCTGGTCAAAGGTAGTTTACAATTTATGACATTTTTATTTTACCGGGTGTTTGTTAGAGGGTTAGCTTAACCGTCGTAGGGCGTGTAAGTAAATCTATTATAGGAGGTACAAGTTGGACAAAGCTTTGTGTCATCAACATTATGTTTCTATTTTGGGTCAGAAATTTTATTTACTTATATCTTAAATTATTTTTCGTGCTTGTTTCCAGTCAAACTGTATGCGCTACATAGTCACAGATATCATCAGGTCTGCTTACAACCGCTTTAGACCTCTAAATCTTTTGTTACGACCGAAGTGGTCGTAACAAAATGTTTTGTTAGGAAAGGAAAAATTTACGAATAAAGATTTTGGAACCTTCAAAAATTAAGGTACAAAGCGGAAGAAAAAGTAGTAGGATTCTGTTACAGTTTACAATACTTATTAATTTAACCTTAGGCTTACAGAAAAAAATGCTTACGACCTACACCCGTAGCGCCGCGCGCCGTATTCGTAGCAAACAGTACCTCGTAGTTTGTACTCGTACGAACATTGTGACATCAAATAATAATTGTAACAAAAGTATTTGGTGTCTCTTACAACTGTTCGATGTGTGGTCAGAGGACTGTGTGCAATCGGGAAACGGGAATAAAAAAAGAAATCTTTATTTAGTGAAAGTACTCGAGTCTTTTGATTTGGGGATCGAACTCGAAACCTTCGTGTTGTTAGCCCACCCCTCTAGCCACTGTTCTGTTGGGTCCCCATAAATGTAGTGGAAAATAAGCTTTACATGCTGACATTTTGAGTAAATATCAAACAAAATGGAATTCTATTTCAAAGTGCATAAAATTACTTATTGCCTAAACTTACAATAATACCGATCCATCTATCGGTTAATGGTCTAACTAAAATCAAAGCCTCCTGAAATCAAACGCGAACCTTCTTTGCAGTTGGAGTTGTCGTGTCGTGTTAGTGTTGTCGTGGTTGCAATCCAAACCCAATAGATGTCGTCGACATCTTAAGTGTGTATTAATGAAATTTAAACGTTATTTATTGTGAATAAAAAAAGGAAAATAATTTCATGAACATCTAATAGATGGCGTGAGTATAAATGAAGTATTTAAAAAGCTCCTAACACATATGTATGTGTTCCTAGTACTGTAGTTACGAGAAATTTAAATTTTAAACTTGCGTGGGCGGGTCGCGTCATCTTGGATTAAGGTTGTCTGTTGTGTGAGTCTTTTATTGAGTTATGATTGCCTAGTATTTGATATTGTCATCCAAACCCAATGGTGTCGTCAATTTAGAAAAAAGATGAGAAGATAACCTATTCGCGCGCATTTTTAACAACATTGGGATCGGCCATAGACTAAAAGAACATACCTATAAAAAAAATGAACGAATTAATGTTTTTTATATCGAAAGGAAGTGTTTTAAAAACATGTATTTATTAGGGCGAGCGAAGTGGAGCCAACGCAACAATCTATTCAGTGTTGTGGTAACATTTTACGTAAAAACAACAATACCTACTGATTTGATATTTGCCATCGTTATTTAAATTTGTGTCTTGGTGTAATCGTTTAAATACGTATTATCTTGTATTTAAATAAAAAAGAAGTTTCCATATTTTACATGCCGCGGGTGAAAGGCAGTCTTGGAGTGATTAAAACCTTGCGAGTACCGAGCCTAGACAAAGTCACGTTTCAACACAACTGACGCAAGTACTCTCGTTTATTTTTGCATTGCAATCCTAACCTTAGAAGTACGATTTCAACAATAAAAACTTTGTTTACATTACTATAAAAAGTATTGGAAAATGAACAAAAAAAAGTATTCGATAAAAGTATTTGCCGTTTATACTAACGAGTAAATATCCATGTAAATTAATTAATTGTAGTGTTTGTTTGTTAGTCATATCGAGTAAATAAGGCCGGTCCAATTTTAAAGATAAAATCCATGAAACTACGTAAAGAATCTGATTTACACAAGGAAGTCATAAAAAATACAGTTTTATATGGAATAAGAATAAGAATAATTTATTGCTCAAAAAACTGGTACATGTAGGTCTTAAAATTACTTAAATCAATTGGACAACAGTTTTACCCGTCACGGGCATGCAATACAGGGTGTCCCGTAAGTAGTGGACCAACGGGATGTGGGGGATAGGGGAAACCGTTATCTACCAGGATCACCAAGAAGTTATAACGTTTTTTAAAAAGTTGGAGAAATTATCGTACTATTTGTACATTTTTCTTAATTATACAAAATCTATTACTTCTTTTGGTGTTATTTTTATTCAAGGGCGTTAAGAATACATACATATAAGGGCTCAAAATGCTTTTCTTTAGCTCTTGTGCATTACAACATCTTCGTATAAAATGTTTTTGTAAACTTTTTGGGCTCTTTGATGATTTTTTATCAATTCAGCAACATGATTGAATTTTTGTGATAACTCTCTTTTATCATTAATATTTGTCTCATTAACTGCTTTTTTGAGGTAACCCCATAGAAAATAATCCAAAGGATTACAATAAATTTTGGTGATCCTGGTAGATAACGGTTTCCCCTATCCCCCACATCCCGTTGGTCCACTACTTACGGGACACCCTGTATATAAAAAGTTTACAATAAAACTTAACATAAAACATAATGAGATCGTTAATCACAAAAGTTAACCTAAGAGTAACAAATTTTAAACTTCAAGGAATATAATAACATTTTTATTTAATATTTATGTGAGTAAGTACCTACAATTTAAACTCGAAGTATAATAACATTTCACCTGACATAATATTATAAAACTAATTTTTAATAGCCAGGCTTTTTAATTTAACTAACACTTTTAATCTCATAGAAATAATAATATTATAGATTTTTTATTTATAACATTTATGTGAGTAGGTACTTACAATTTAAACTCAAAGAATAATCATTTCACCTGTCATAATATTCACACTAGGGTTTGTAATACTAATTATAAAACATTTTTTTAATAGCCAGGCTTTTTAATAAAGAAAGTTTTTTAATGGAAATTATAGAGAATCGAAAATTACGCGGGTACAACCGCGGAACATAGTTCGTTCAAAAATAATAATATGAAGTATTTTTAAATAAATTGTCTAAGATTTGAATTTTAAAATATCAACGTGTATTAGGTTTTTTCAATAGTTTAAAAACGCTCTACCATATTGTGTATGACACAGATATCGCACGACAATCAAACCCTGGTTTGGCAGCCGGCGCGGTAACCACCATGCCATTTGTGTCGTGTGCCAAGTTTCTGAAGCTCGTCGTACGCTTGCGTGAATGTGTTCATAAGGAACGGTTTCTCTCGACGAGTATCAGGCAAACATATTTCACAAGAAGGTATTGTTTTGATTCGGATGCTTGGGGAACATATTTTGCAAAGAGCGTGGGTATCAATTTTTTTCTTTAAGTAAATTTGTTGTTACACCCATGTGTTCTCTATAAGTACTTATTATATAAAAATCAATGCCTTATTTCGTTGTTATTAAATAACTCAAGAAAGCCTGGACCAATTTCGCTAATACTTTTTTGTTATTGTCAGGTGATTGTAAAAAAATCAGGATAATCAATGGAAAAATTGGACCCGTGCGAAACCGGGGCAGGCCGCTAGTTATGTATAAGGATAAGTTTAATATTGTTGTTATCGATGAAAAACTAGTTTTCAGTTATTGAGTTCACGTATGTGATTCATTGTTTTATACTTCTTATAATTTATGATGTCTTGGTATTTGCTTAACATTTCGTCCCGCATTTTGTGCCTCATGATTTGTGCCATTATATTTTCATTCTTATTTTATTGACACTTAAATAAAAATAATGTGCTAAACATGTTGAGGTATAGAACTAAGATATGTTACAGTATTCGATATACAAATTCCGACGTCATCATCTTCACCAGCTTATGTGTATAAGTCCCCGCCGAGGGGCTTGAGCCTACCCTTCATGAGACCTTAGTCGACCACCCTGGCTGCGGGGTTGGCCGACTTCGCACACAACCTTTAGGATTTCTTCGCAAGAGTGTGCAGGTTGCCTCACGATGTTTTCCTCTACCGTAAGAGAACCATAAACGCACGAATGAATTTGAAAATGGAAAACACATTGGTACGTAGCGGTGTTTGAACCAGGCACTTTCCGATTCTAAGTCAAAAACTTAACCCCTACGTCATCGAGGCTCTTCTTATTCCTATGTACCACGTAAAACATAATCGCAGCGACCAATATTCAGAAGCATTTGCTTTAATGTTTAATTAAAATAAAAGAATATGGCATTGATTTTTGGGAATTTATAGCCTTTACTTTTGAATCGATGTTTAATCTCCAGAGGTGATGATAAAAATTAACTACATTGTTGTATAAGCTTTTGACAGTTGCAACATTTTCATAAAGAAACGTTCGTTATATCATCGAAAAAAAAACTCGAGTTGAAAAAAGTGTATTTGGCCCATGAGGGACTCGAACCCACGACCTTCGTGTTACTAGCACGACGCTCTATAAACCCAACTGAGCTAATGGGCCTCTGAGTAGACATTCGAAAATAAGGTTTACTTGCTGAAAATCTTTGCAAGTAAAATAGGAGTTTGAACCCAATTTGAAAGCGTATAAAGTTTAATTTTGCCAAACTGTATCCAAATATCCGTCACCTAGCGGTGATATGATTTGTAGTTCTGCTTTGAAACCTATCGGTGTTAGAATCTTTTGTTCCTTTGAAAACCCTCCTAAAGGGAAATAATTTCATGAACATCTAATAGATGGCGTGAATATAAATAAGGTATTTAAAAAGCTCCTAACACATAACTTGTGTGGGCGGGACCTATCTTGGTTTGAGATTTTCTGTGTGAGTCTCTGATTAACTTATGATTGCCTAGTATGTACCTATTTGGTATTTGAAAATATTTATTTTAATGAAAAGTTACCATCCAATACCAGCGTTATCTGTGACTAGAATGCTTTTCCATTAATTGGACGGATTGAAAATAACTTAATAGATTTCTGGACAACAAAAATGAGACTTTTGTTATAGGGTTGATACAGTTATATTTTTTCAACCGGTCGTGGTAGATCAAATCCAAAACATTAAGAATATTGAAAATGCGATTGAAATTCAATGTTTGATAGGATTGGTGATGATCCTATGAAATGAAGACAATTCTTTGGAATAAAACCGCATTTTGTTCAAAATGAGCGTCTTTCTTTAGTTTAGCAAACTACTCTGACATCACTGTGGAATTTGATTCATATCAGCAACACATTCAGTTTGCCCCATAATACAAGGAGTGTAATTTTTTGGCGTAGTAAACTGGTTCGTTTCCTGGCTTGGAGTATCATTGATTTATCAAAAATCCTAAAACTGCATCATTAGGAATATAGAAGGAATATTCTTTATATTCCTTATGGCTTCGGATGCGGTCTACCTCGCCCTCTTGAAAAATTCTCGCTGTATATGAAATAAAAAATGTTATAACTATGAACTATTTTTATTTATTTACCACAAAGTAAAAAACACTTGACCCGCGCAGGGTCCTGCGGGTTGCGATCGCGCTCTCTAATAAAAACAAATGAAGTTTACAATCAAATCGATACAAGTATCAGGCGTTGAATATTATGTAAAATACTTTCATGGAGCAAAATCATTTTAGCCTTTTGATCTACAAAGAAAAGAGAAATTTACCAAATATAAATGTGGCATTTTACACCTAAAGCCAATCGAGGGAAGTATTAACGAATTCATTCATAGTGTTTTTTTATTTCAGCTCCAGTCGTATCTGTATTCTTAGCAAACAATATCTCGTAGTATGTATGTACATCATAACATAAAATAATAATGGAAATAAAAGTCTCAATCCTGTTGATTTACAATTATGTTCTGTGTGGTCAGAGGACTGTGTGCAATCAGGAGAGGGGATTAAAAAAAAATCCTTTATTATTTAGAATAATACACATGAGACTTGTTTTTGGGGATCGAACCCGCGGCCTTTGTTTGTCCACCCCTCTAGCCATTGTTCTATTGACCCCTATATGAAGAGTTGAAAAGAAGGGTTACATGCTGATTTTAAGTTTGTATTAATGGAATGTGAACCCAATTTTAAAATGCTTAAGGTTAGTATTTGCCTAAACTTGCTCCAATGTTGATCCATCTATCGGTTAGTGATTTAACTAAAATGAAAGCTTCCTCAAGTTCAGTTTGTCGTAGAACAGATTTAACGCGAACTTTTTTAGTTAGAGTTGTCATCCAAACCCAATAGATGTCGTCAGTGTAAATATGATTGTTGTTGTGTTTGAGATGCAACCTCTTCTAACTCCATGTGATCCTAGTACAGAGGTTTCGTAAAATCAATGCTTAGGAGATGTGTGGGCGGTGGACGTGATACCAACGGACTTTGATCCTCTCGCGTGCAGACACTGGTGTATATGTATTTGAAATTATTCAATCTCAAATATACATTGTACAAATTGTACATTTTTTCCAATTCACACACACTGACAGACAGAGTTACTTTCGCATTTATATTATTAGTAAGGATGTTAAAAGTTCAAGATTTAAGATTTGTTGTTGATCAGGTAGTGATATCTAATCGAAGTGAATTTCAATGAATAGGTCATAATAGTCTGAAGTAACAATTATCAAATATTGTATCACGATTAAATTGACTCGTAGTGTTGGATTTGAAATATATTTTAACTTAAACAAATCATTTTATTCTGGTGGTAAAATGGGCATATATATACCTTTACCTTTACAAAGCTTTCTGAGTTCACCATAAATATTGTCTAGCGCATGCGTTTTGCGTCCGAAAACTTCTTCATTTGTATGATACCCTAATATTTGTGATTCCTGTTGCTAACTCGGAAAACCCAAGTAACTGATATTAAATAAAACGATAATAATACCATAATAAAACTGAAAATTACCAGAACAAAGGATGATGCAAATTTTGGTACCCTCTCCAATATCTCTTAATATAATAAAAGTTACGATGGAGTCAAGGTCCAAATCTTAGTCCGATCAGAGTTATGCATTATCAAACATATCAGTTTATCATAATGCCATCATGTGGATTGGTAAAAATTCAAATTCAAATATTTATTATTAACATAATGTTGTACAAAGTTGATAATATAATTAAAGTATCAATTATGGACCCTGTTGGGTATTACAAAAACAGTGTAAGGTTATTTTACGTTTATTATTATAAATAAATGCATTTCCTTCATTTTGGGTCCAGTATGACCTCATTTATAAAAAACATGGGCCTGAAAATCCTACCTACATATATCTCATTACAATAATGGTTAAGGTTGTGAACAATGTTTTAATTATTAACATGGCTGTCGATGGGTGGTTTAACATACGAGAGGTCGTAATAAAATATATTTTTTAAGAAGAGTAGTCCTGTTGTATATTATTATATAATTTCAAATCATTGACGTTTTCTTTTCATTTTAAAAAACATCCTCGCCAGAAGATTGTGTGGTTGAAATCTGATGTAGTGACCTCACCATCTATTAATTAAAACGATAGTATTGTCGATAGATTGACCCTGCACATTACTTTTTTGATGTTTTACACCAATGTATCCTACCTTCAACAAATAACATTAAATTAAAAATTAAAAAAAACCCCAACACAATTACTTTCAAACCCCCATAACTTTCAAACGGGTCAACCGATTTTCATCAAACATGTCTGAGAACACTCGCACGTAAGTGCGTCGGGGGTTAAAAAAGTTAAAAAAGCCGTGACTGATACCCGTTTAAAGCAGTGTTACTTAAACTCTTACGAGTACATTAGCAACTTATTATTTCCGGCCTAAGTCGCAGGCCAATGTAAGACCTGGTTTTATTTGCAGATTTTTTACCTTTCTTTATTCTTTTGATTATACATCTTTTGCTGCAAATAAATAGTACCATATTGGCGTATTAATTTATAGTTTTAAACTTGTTAGGGGATGTTTTAATCTGTGTGTAAGGCCAGGTGATTTGAGACATATAAGTAAAAGTATTAAGTATTACACTCCTGGAGACAAATATCATTCGCTTGAGCGTTATTATATTCTTCGACGTTCAGGTATTATAAGCAAACTAACCGTCAAAATATGAATGTAATCAATATCCAATCTCAATCGTATGGATTACATTTTATTTTATATATTTAAATAATTATTGGACTTAAGACAACTTTACTTTGTTTTGACAATTGCATAAACCATTACAAAGTTCGCTTATAAGATAATTTTGTCTAAAGGTTTAATTAAATCTATATTCTTCGCTTTAACTATTCTATTTATTTATTTAAAATAAGATAGTGTGTTTGTATTTCTTTCTTAACAATAAGACAAAGTTGCTGAGAAATGTGATAAACCGCCTTTCTTCACCTAATACTCGTACCATGACGATTGATTTCGTGGTATAAAGAAGTAGCAAAATAAACAAAGGAATATTTAATACTCAATAACAACAATATTGAAAATTAGATGTCTCATCTCCACGGGCTCGTGCTTCCAATTGCTGTCGAAGTCAAATCCAATGCTAGGAACTATGGCACAATGCTCTTTTTGTCGATGAATTCATAGGCATTCACATACCCAATATGAAATACTCGTATACGACCAGCTGGCAGCAGTTTTATGTATTATTTCTGATTTTCTGATATGAGAGTTTTGATTCTACTTTATATGTGAGTTTAGGGTTTAGGTAGGGTACAATTTACAAGTCATCTCTCGGCAATAAGAGAAATCAAAAAACGTTCGCGCGGATTTCAATGTTTTATTTGTTATATCAATCCAGGATGCGGTCCTAGTACTCTTGCTACTTAAATTGCGGTCTCTCCCCTATGCTCGTTGCGCAAACAACTTATTGTCGACCCGCCTGACGTGCACTCGAAATAAAAGTACCTCTTATTGGTAATGTAGCGTTATCAGAATATCAGTTTTACTAAACGTCGACATGTCCTCATTACGCCGATACAGTTACCATGGATCAGATAGATTAATCAAAAATATTTTTTTTGTTAATTAAGCTTAAAATTTAATTTAAGCTATTGAATATTTTTAACTATTATATTAATATATTAACTTCGACGCCTAGTCGGTCTTTTAGTATGTGTACCTGCCTGCTTACCCTAAGGTCTAAATGTAAAATTCCTGGGCCGAGCTCTGTATGATTATTTGCCTGGTTTTTGAATCACCAACACCAGTAGGCTATTCCGTCTCTTACTCTACTAATATTATCATTGAGAGAGTGATAACTTTACACTGCAGGGAAATCTAAGAGGCCAATATTTTTCTTTTCACAAAAAAAAAATATTCTTGGAGATTTGTAAATTATAAAATTGGTGTTATTTTTTTCCCCACAGGAGATGGTAAAGAACGCTGTTAATGAAATGAGGAGATACTACAGCAGGAAGGTGATTGATGTCCTCATCAAGGTGACCAGGAGAACCCTGGACCTGATCATCAAACAGTTCTCAGCAGACGACAACATCGCCAGTGACGACTGTGAGTAGTAGAAATAGACATCACTTAATATACTTATAGTACACTTTCTTGAATTTTACTAATAATATTTTACGTAAAATTCTAATAGAAAAGTCAGGTAGAAAGTGTCATGTTTTTACGCCGCCTCGTGTCTACATATAACATAAAATATTATTTTACTTCTATTACTTTGAAAATACTCCTTTTAAAAGCCATTGGCAAATGGTAATCTACGACGATGGTACTGCGACGATGTAGGCGCAGATTGATGTAGATTTTTGAATGGCTTCCTCAAAGACAGGCGTATGATTTTTGTGGGATACGTTAACGAATATACACACATCAAAAGTGTCTAGGGATCAAGCATTTTTATGCGGATTTCTTGAGATTGAGATGTGGCTTTGTAATAAATTTATGATTTTATAAATTTATATGGATTCTTTTTGGTGCATTTCATAATTTGAATCAGGAACTGTGAATCAAATTCGAGTAAAAGATGAAAATCAGCTGTCAATATTTTCCCTATAAAAACATACAACGCATTGAAGACATTATTAGTGCTACTGTTTCCCTACTACTGATTAAAACCAACGTTATTATGGAGCGGCGACGTCATTTAAGCAGGGAAGAAATGCTCAGAGCCGTGGGAATGATAGAAGCTGGTTCCCGGCAACGTACTGTGGCTTTAGCTCTGAATACAAGTCAGAGTGTTATCAGTCGACTTTGGACACGTTACCGAAGCACTGGTACCGTGGCTGAGCGCCATGGAGGACGGTATCGCTGCACCACACGGAGACAAGACCGATACATTCAAATCTTAACTCGAAGAGCTCCAACAATAACCGCCATGATGTTAGCCGTGCGGCTTCATCACTCTTCAGGGAACTTAATTAGCGACCAAACAGTCAGAAACCGCTTGCATGAAGTGAACCTTCATTCCCGAAGACCGCTACGGGTACCACCTATAGCAATGCACAATCGTAGGATTCGATATCAATGGGCTCTTGAACACAGAAATTGGGCAGAAGAACAATGGCGTTTCGTGTGCTTTTCTGATGAGTCTCGTTTTGGTATGAGACCGGATACAAGACGTATACGACACTGGAAAACCCCTGGACGCCAACAGCGATTAAAATCCTGCCAGGAAGTCCATCCTTATAGTGGTGGAACCATCATGGTATGGGCGGGTATTTGGATCGGCGGAAGAACTGAGTTGATTTGGATCAGAGGCAACCTCAACGCTCAAATTTATGCTGAGACGATTGTATCAGACGTCATCGTTCCTCTACAAGTGCAAATCGGTCCCTTATTTCAGTTAATGCATGATAATGCACGACCGCACACCGCAAGAGTTGTAAGACAGACTCTCGCCGCAGCTAACATCAATGTCCTGCCCTGGCCTGCTCAGTCGCCAGACTTGAACCCGATTGAGCATGCATGGGATATGCTACAGAGAAGAGCTCTGCCGAATATGGAGGGTATCCAGTCGCAAGAAGACCTTTTTTTGTTGTTGCAACGAACATGGGCGGCCATTCCACAGCGTGATTTGGATGAACTCATTTTGAGTATGCCAAACCGATGTTCTTGTGTTGTTAGTGTTCGCGGTAGAAACACGGATTATTAATTGTTTAAGTTACCCAATAAAATTTTAAAGAAAACTGTTATTTCAGTCTTTTTTCGAACTTTAATGTTAGTGGTTCAAATGTCAAAAATCCCTTTATTAGGAAAATGGCAAATTTCTTTATTAATGCAAAGGTGACTTGGTTTATCGTTACTGTGACAAACGAAAACACTTTATTTGATGAATCCTTAAAGAAAATTTTAATTAATATCAATCAGGAGAAAAGTTATTGCAAAAATATATGTTGATCCCTAGACACTTTTGATGTGTGTATATCAGACTTTAAGATTTTAATTACTTGTAAAATATTAAATGTACAATTTGTGGTTGCCGTGCTTACGCTGAATGTGTCGGTGGCTTCCATAAAGTATGCAACCCTTTGCAAGGTCAAACTATATATTTAGAATATGCGAAGCGTTTGCCTTTTCAATAACATACCAAACAAAGTTACGTTTATACAAGCCCAAAACGATAACCAGGGGTTATCGTAATTGATAACCCCTATTTTTAGTGCGAGACGCATTCTAAACTGGTAGATAATTTAGCTCTAAGAATCTTGAATAGTAAATATTTGACTTTGACTTATATTATAAGTTATAATAGCTAAATAGTATTTTCTGAATATGTCCTGCTGAAATACTGCTTTCTTATTTTAATCAGGAGACTAAATCGAAACCCAAAAGAGAACCAAAACTTCGTACTTGTTAACCGACAGGCTGATTGCTCGTTACTATAATATTAAAATATTATTAATAAAAACCACGAAGTTGATGGAGAGTTAAGACACTACATCTTATTTACAATAAATTAAACTTGTTTTAGTGTTTATATAGAAACTGCCATTCTACTCGTAGTACGAGTATATAACTAAAACAAAGTTAAAATTCTGTCTGCGGTTATGCCCGGACAATTCCTCGTCTCTATCACTTACTATTTATTATACAACATTTTCAATAAATTTGATGTTCCGTTTCCGAAGAAGTTTGAAAGAAGAACAAACACACCCACATTTATGATAGCATTGGGAGTTATAACTATACTTACATAAGTATAAAATAATTAACAAAATTTTCGCTTTAATTTAGATCACTAAGGGCCTATTTCACGACTTTCAAGTAACGGTACTCACCAAGTAAAGTTAGATTTGTCTCTTTCTTACTTTATATCAAGTGACAATGACAAAACATGTGAGTAGGTACTCGGACCGTCACTTGAAGATGGTGAAATTGGTCCTAAGTCTTATCTCTTAATTACATCTCTTCAAATAAATACCATATAATGCATCGTATCATTTGTTCTGTTTACTTACATTTATAATTCACGTTTGTCATTCCGTGTGCGATTATTCATTAGGCGTTTATGTCTCGTGTAGATCTGTAAAAAGTTAAGAAAACAAATTAGTTTTACTTGGTATGGATTTTATAGCACTTAAGTATTTTTTTATTATTTACTCGCTCTGTCCATAGTTTTATTAATATTTTCCCGCCTCGGATTCGCAAGGTCGGTTGCTAAATTGGTGTAGCCATTCTTAAGTGATGCCTTCACACACATTGGCAGTTCATTTTATTCAAACAAAATCACGTCGATTTTTTGCGATACTCGAAATTACTTTTAAATACCAGATTCGATCCAAACATATAAACTAGTGCCAGCTAAATTGAACCGTTTTAAAATACAGACAAAAAATTAAAACCCCTTTTCTATTATTAGTAGGCGAAGGCAAAATCACTTGAACTATGCTCTTGGAGAAAAAGTCGATTATGATGTCGTCAGCATTTTTCAGTCAAGAGTGCCGCTAATGCTTGTACCAGGAGTTCATACTCGGATAAGAGTTATCTATATCTTATACGATATACTCTGTGTGTAGCTACGAAGCCACTCCCACTATCACACATACATTGTATGTGTAATAAATAAGACCCATATATTAACATATTTATGTTGGGGAAGTTGGGGACTTTGATCTCCTTTAAGAAATATTTAGTAGCAACATACTAATATTTTTTTTTTTAATTTCGTGTCATTGTTGTCGAAATCAAACTTCCGAAACTGGGGTCAAGTCAAAAATTATTTCCTACTGCCCAAATATGACTCGTTTTACAAACTAAACACTCATTTAACATTAAACACAACAACAACACATCTCCATACGTACTGTAAGGAAGACGCTTTTGTACAGTTGTGAAATTTTAGAACTCGATACTCTACTTTAAAAATACAATCGCAAAAGTACTCCTGAATAAATGACAATAATGATTTTATAGAAGGAGGAACACAAACGTCTAAAAGTTTGCTTGAATTTAACTAAATTTTAACATTAATTTATGTTGTATACAATATTCTCAAGTTTATGAAGTCCTGGTAGTTGTGCGTGCCATATATGTTATATACGTACGTGCACATATATAAACATATTTGTTTTCTATAAGACTTATACTAACCGTACATCCATAAATACATAACTTTACACATGTTAAATCATTCATCTTACGTTTCGTTTTCGTTCGTTGTTTTCAATGTGTGCGAACAATCACACACATTGACAATGTTTACTTTGGTCACTGGGGAGACGTTATTGATTTTAATCAGGAAAAGTATGTGAAAATGTGGTTGACTCTTTCTATCATACGGGATTTTATTGATCTTACGACAAGGATGTTACTTCTCTCTGAGCACCGCCTACGGCTAAGCCGTATTGTCCCCAGTGAAACTAACATGCAAGCAAGCTGAGGTATACTGGCGAAATTGTAAATATTCCTTCGATTATTTTCATTTTTAATCTATGTAATTTGACATAGAGAAAGTTTTCCTAAAGTCCTTTTAGTCTCACGACATTTTTTATAAGTTTACACTGAGAATGCATTAATTTTGGATTAATGTTAATTAAGAGCGTTAAAATTAAGATGCTACAAAGTTTTTCGGTATGCCATAGGTTATTAGTTCCCAGAATTTGATTCTTATAAGCACTCCTTTCAGCATTTTCTAATGTTCTTTATAGTTTTAGGATTTATTCTACCTCGCCCATAGTTATGTCAATTGTATAGAATAATTCCTATAAAATCTACAAAACATTAAATCTATGTAAAATGCAACACATACAATTATTAAATAGTTGCAGTAGTGCCAAGTGTGGACTTTTCGATCTCTTGGGAGTTTTCAAACTAAAATATCCCTAATTTCATCTAAGTAGATCCGAATGAGAAATTATATTTATTTTTATTACATTTTCTATCGCAACAACAACATTCGTTAATATATTTATATACTAGCTGTGCCCCGCGGTTTCACCCGCGTAGTTCCCGATCCCGGGGAATTTCGGGATAAAACGTAGCCTATGTTCTTTCCCGGACCATAAGCTACTCCTGTACAAAATTTCAAGTCAATCAGTTCAGTAGTTTTGCCGTGAAAAGGTAACAGACAGACATAGTTACTTTCGCATTTATAATATTAGTTAGGAGTAGGGATTAAAAAAGGTAAGCTTAATAAAATATCTTCGATTATTATTGGTGGATAATCTTACGTGTATTTCATCGTCCACAAAGGTCAAGACCATTACAATTGTATCTCCCTCATACTCGTGGGGAAATGTCATTTTACGAAACTCACTTACTAGGGGCGTATACTGTATCACCAGGTTTGATATGAAATAAAACATGTCAACGACCCCTCTCTATAAGCCATTATACAACGCTATTTTAAAATGTTGGGACAAAATCAAACAGCTATATACAGTGTAATAGATTCACGTTGTATCTACTACGAGAGGAAGCGTTTATATTAATTTATCATATCCCCGACTAACTTAAAACAATATCATCTCAATACGGACATAACAAACACACTTTCTTCCTTCAACCCTTTTTTCCATATTTTGTAGAACAGTAGTACAGGCTATATTTTATCCCCGTATTATAAACGGAAACTACGTGGGTGAAACCGCAGGGCGCTACTAGTGAAAATATTCAATTGTTTGTTTGTATTGAATAGGCTCCGAAAAAATTTGACCGATTTGAAAAAATCTTTCATTATAAGGTTTTTATTTTTAGGAGTAATATAAGCTATATTTGATCCCGGAATGCCTACGGGAAAGAAAACTACGCGCGTAAAACCGCGGGGCACTGCTACTAAATAATAAAACTTTAATTTCCTTTTTCTGAACACATATCTATAAATTATCACGAGTGTGAATATAGTTACCAGTGTCTCTGGATTAATAAATATGCCTAAAATTTATTAATAAATATGCCTAAAATTTTGGCGCCAAATACCAGGTTATCACAAATCAACGGGAGCCTGATAAAAATACGCCTTTCATCCTTACAAATGCATAGGGATTTTGGATGCCAATTTGTGACCAAATCAATCTCGATAATTAAATAAAAACGTAACAGATTACACTATTTCTCCTTAAACAATATCTTCTGACGCTTTTACGTTAAATAAATACAATGCCCAAATTGTTCAAACCAAATAATAAAGAATAAATTATATTATTAATAATGTTAATTTAAGCCAAAATATGACAGTTCAAGCGAGATCACCTACCTCGTCGGTATCACTATGGACATAGAAAAGTACCAACACTACAGCTTAAGTGTAAAAAACGGTTTGTTTTAAAGATATTCTGTAGTTTTACCAAAAGTTCTAAATATTAACCTAAAAAGGACAAATGAGAAAGAAAAAGAGAATCAGATACAAGATAATTACTAGAAAGAAAACAAAAAACACTAAAGAAAAATGACCAGAAGGTGTAAAAAACTTAAATAATTTTGAATCCAGAAAACGACGATTATTTTAGCATTTATTGTCTAGAAAAGTATCGTCGTCATGACCTACCTAAAGAAGTCTAGATTAAGTTTAAAATGTAAAACTGGGCTTATATGATAATGGACTCAATTCTCCCAATTTAGTTAAATAGTATCTATGGTGAGCAGACACATGTATTGATTTATTAATGTGACTCTGAAGGACTTAAAAATAATCTTATTTACGTACATTTAGAGTATAAATTACTATGGAATGATGTCGTGGTTTCTACACCTTCCCTCTGGCTCGACCTCACACCCCCTTCATCTTTTTGTTAGGGATGTTGAAAGCACGAAATCGAACTCGATAACTTGTTTCAAACATATAGAAAAAGTATCACGTTATCTCTATGATGTTATTAAGATGATGGCAGTGCCTTATTAGTTCTTGAATCGGCCAGTTAAATCTAAGGACCGCAACTTTTATCCCGTGGACGCCATCTGGCTAATAGTTCCTATTTCGTTTATATGATTTTTACAATGATACGTTATTATAAGACAAACTATAAGTCGCACAGAAAAATTTGCAAAGAATTTTTTGTTGCAAATTATGTCTTCTACAATTTTGGTTCTGTAACTTTTAGCGGTAAAACAAATATAACATGAGTTATACGTATATTTGTTGTTTACGAAAGCTGTGAAATCAATATTTTTAACTGAATTTAATAAGGATTGTAAATATCGTATATCGCACCATCGTCATCATCATCATCAGCCCGTAATCATCCACTGCTGGACTTAAGCCTTCCCCATGCCGCCTTCCGTATATCACTTAGTTAATTTTAAATTGTTGAAAAATGAATTATTTTGATCTCTTTACTTCTGACGTGATCAATGCTAAACTCTTGTTACTAAGTTTGTTACTACGTGAAAATTGTTTAATGAATTTGATAAAGTAAAAATCGAAGAGCAATGCGAACGCAAAAACAACATGAAATGAATTAAAAGTAACAGATCAATTTAAGTAAAAATACCATGCAATGTAATTATATGTAGGTATTGGAACAAATAAAAAAATGTGATTAATTAAATATTGGTGACATTGGTAATCGGTGGCCCATCACTATCGCGCGGACGAGCAATGGCCTCGTCCGCGTGAATCGTAGTTTGGAATTGAGTGTTGTTGCCGCCGCACGCTCTTTACGCCTCTTATATAGATATCTTAGCCACATACAATTCCGTAGTAGCTTAATTTTACAAAAAAAATGAATTTGAGTGAATATTGTTTACCCGCACCTGCCAACAAGAATTTAAAAAAAAACCCACATTTAATGAATAAAATACGTGCCGAGCAGCCGGAAGTGTGCAAAATATTGGAAGATGCTGGTTTGGCCGGAGTTTTTATAGGTTTATACGCGTCATTTATAATGGGATACGCCCCTAAGTGTAAATTGATCCAATTCTTATGTATCGATTATCACACTGATAAATACTCACGGCTTCTCAACAAAAGTAATATATTTGTTAATGGATATGTATTTTCAACAGTTTTAAATGATGGTTTAGCCCTTAGAACTTATTCTGTTCATCAATATAATTTGGAAATACTCGTTTTTAGGGTCGATCAACGTGTAAAATCTGAGGAATGTTTTGATTTCATATATGAAATTCTTATACATTTGAATCATAACCTTCTTAGAAAGGCAATCTTTAACAATTCTGACTATTATTTTGATATAAATTTAAACTGTCCGCCTAAAAAGGAGATAAAGACCGTGAAAATTTTAAAATACGGTCAGCCTGAGGAGTTATTTTCCCAATGTTATCGTCTCATCCAAAAAGATAAGTTTTCGTTAGAGGATGAAATGGCATTTATATTTTTAAATGGAGATTTAACACGTCTAATTTAGTTTAACATCTAAATACCACTGTAAAAGCTACTGCGGATTGTGTTGTGTGCTCTTTCTATAAAAATCGATGCGGTAAGTACTTTCTTAAAAACATCATTGTTATCGTCTCTCTGAGATAGTACCTCAGTATTTTTTTTTTTTTACAGATCCATACATTTTTGGAAGTATAAAAAAAATGGCAATGTGATGTTACGAGAGTACTTGGAATCACAAGTTGCCAAAAAGCCCAACTGCTAATTTTTGCTGTGAGTAATTTCAAATAGAAGTTTATAGCCTGTTCAAATTAAGAAAATCAGCGGAAATGATTCGTGTAGTTTTGAAAATAGGGTTAAATATACCTTTCGGTATCCAGATGAACATACACGCAGTCCTCAGTCCCCAAGACTGTGCTGAGGGTGGTATGGTAGGGTTAAAGGTGCCATTTTTCAGATTGTTACTCATATCTCAAATATTGTCCTACTAAGTATATGGTCATATTCAATTTTGCTTAAATATCAGTACTTTTGGAGCTACAGGGTGTTCAAGTTAACAAGGAGTATATACCGGGTGTTTGGTAGAGGGTTAGCTAAACGTGGTGGGCGTGTACCTGAAATGGAATACCATCCCACCAGACGCGTGTACCACACCACTGGACGTATTCTAATCCCTTTTAGCGATTGTCAGAGACGGGAAATTTTGATTTGGGAGCACTATCTTCTTGTAATTGAGATTGACTATTTTACTTGTTTAATGACTAATTATTTTCTATTCATGTCACTACAGTATCTCAGTACAGTGAATATTGGCACAGTTATTCTTTGGGGTATCCAGGTGAACATACTCGAAGCTCTTAAGGGTGAGGGGTGTGCCGAGGGTAAGGGAAGGGTAGGTATAAGGTCTTGAAAAGTACTATAACATTTTATTTAGGCAACAGTCTTTGTCTCGTATAGGGAAACTGCGACGGCGGATTAACTGACTCCATGAAGTTTCGTTCTGTCATGTTGTAACACTTTAGGAAAGCATAATGTTCCCTTCAACCCGCAAAGTGAAGAGCTTTTGTTTTACAATAACGCCGTTTTTGTTAAATGTTATCTATTAACAGATCGAAATGAAGTTTTTATATTGGGTCGTCAGATGACTAAGCTTGCTTATTATAAACTTAAATGTAAGTAATGAAGAACAATGACGAATAAGACGCTGTTTTCTTAAATCCTCTATATTTTACCTCCTTGTTAACTTCAACTTGTAGCTCTTAAAGTACTACTGGCCTACTGAGTGTTAAGAAAAAATGAATATAACCAAAGAAAATTGTATGTAGAAACTTTTGTTACAAGTATCCATAACACTATTCGTACAGAGATATTCGAGATATGAGTAAAAGTTTTAAACACCCTTAGCACAGCCCCGAGCTCTGAAGAGTTGCAGTGTATATGTGGCATGTAATCGACCTAATTTTCACAACCCATTAATAATAAGTAATGGTAATACTAGTAATACATCTCTTCATAATTTGTTGTAGATCTGAAACTGACGACGGCACCGTTGCTTGGAATGTTAGCAAACGTAATCTAAGAGTGACACAAAATACAGATGGAAAGAAAAAATATAGAAGATGTAGTAAAAATATAGATGGATCGTTGAAATTTATGAACGCACAACAACTTCAGGATGACTGCATCAAATTCAATTAATGTGAAAAATGCTTGTGAACGAATTTTTTTTTTTAATTGTGAGAAAATTGACTCTTATACACAATAAGGTTTTTTGTAAGTAATTTCTAATGTGAGTGTGTCTGTATATATAATGTAATTTGTGTTTATATACAAATCACTATAATATATATAATTATAATAAAACCGGTTAAGGATATATATAAATAAGTATAAAAAAACGAAATTTATTTAAGGTGGTAGAGGAACGCTGTCGCGCATTTTCTTTGTACAAAAGTTTTAGCTTATCATTTGTCTTCTCGTAATCAGCCAATGTCTTATTTATGTATATGTTTGCGAATTATGTATGTATATTTTTGCGATCTATGTGTAATTTGTCTATGTGACAAAACTATGTACTTTTAATAATGAATAAGCGATTTTTTATATTCTATCTCATTCGTTAACTGATATTGTAAACTGAGATTAAGAATTATATGTACTCCTGTAAAATGAAAACGATAAAATAAAAGTGAAAATTCTTTAATGTATAACTCTATAAAGTTTAATCGTCAGAAGTTGTATTCTTTTTCCTACTTCTTATTATAGTTAACGCCTTGCTGTGCGCTAATTAATCACGTAAGCTCTGCTTGGCTCCGCAATAAATAGCCGAAGTTTTGAAAATATATATACATTAAATAAATACATACATACATACATAGTAATGATTACTTTGGGAATGACTTCATTTACGTAGACGGTGAAAATTCGTTATGATGTGCTGCCCCGGCCGGTCGGGGCAATTATATTACGGAGAGCCCACCTGCGTTGGAGCTTGATCGGTGTGACGGTGATCCTCTGGGGCCGTTGACACTAAAATATTAATTTTAGTGCCATGGGCTCCTTGTTGTGGCCGATCACACTAAAATTAAAAAGCTTAGTGATAACGGCCACCAGTGCACAGTGGGACATGTTGTTCGGGCGCGCGGACATAAATCGATAAATAGGGAACAAGGTAAGAGACTTGTATAAAAACTGTTTTTAATTATGAAATATCATTTTATTTACGTGATTTGACACATTTTACATAATATTTCTAAAATAAATTAGTTATAAATGACGAAAGTGCAAATTGAAAATTAATGTTAAAAACACTACATTTTAATGCCTACGTATGTTAATTAATACTTACGAGAAAGTATCTTAAGATTTTATCTTTAAATTAACTTGTAGTAATGTCTAGTATCCTCAAATAATAATAATAGAGTAACAAAAAACTTACATCGCTAATAGAAAAGAGCCATTGACATTGATCTTAATTTCTAAGATAAATATACTTAGTAAAGTTAGTAAAATATGACTATACTTAGTAATTCGTATAAAACAATTAAATATATTATTTTAAACTTGTAACAAACTTAATACCCGACTATTTAAACACTGTTTTTCTTTCGGGAAGCTTCCGGAGGGAAGGCTAGTAACGGAGGGATCTGAGTGTAACATGAGTATACATTAAATCAACGTTAGAACCTAATCGAGACCTAAATTCAGTCTGAACAATCATTTTTTATTAGCTAACATTATTTTATCATCTTTTGACCTAACCTGCCACTTTTTAAAATCTATCCTATAAGAAAAGTGACGAAAATACTCAAAGATACGAATCCATGAATGTAGAGGTGACAAACCAAATGCAAAACGATCTTTATCGCTTTGTTAAAGTGTATATTGATGTTTTTCTGTAATACTTCCTTTTATTGAAGAGTAAATATCAAATAAGAACGATCTTCCACAAGGGCACTTCATCAAATTCTAAAAAGAAAGAAAAAACGTTTAATTAACGTCTTCGAAAATTCGTAGGCGTAGTAGTCAAACCCTTATCCTAGGCAGAAACTGCAATCTGTGCCTAGGATAATAATCTCTTTTATTTCTTTAAACCAATCACCATATTTCTTAAACAGACCTGACACACAAAGATGTACAGTTTTCCAAAACTTAGCCAAATACAAATCCAAACCACGTTTATCTAAAGCATTAAGTAGTGTCCACATTTTCAATATCGTTGACGCTTTCCTAAAGCTTGGCCAGGACATCTCAGTGTTTTTTTTTTGTAGGGGTACCTATTTCTGACCTCCAAAGTAAAAAAAAAATGATTACAGTACCTGAAAATTAAAGATAAAAACTAATTCAATTTTGTGAAACTCTCGTAGACGCGCTACGAATAATATACGCTTGTCTATAAGAAGTACTGCAAGCTAAATATGCAAATATATGCACGTAAAATATGTTTTAAATGCAAAAATATATATTAACTAATGATTTGAATGTAGTCTCAAACGGTGCAAATTGGTGCGAAAAAATATAACTCTAAGAGAAATTGACTTTCAAACATTTTTGCTCACTTAACGTCTTCGAAAATTCGTAGGCGTAGTAGTCAAACCCTTATCCTAGGCAGAAACTGCAATCTGTGCCTAGGATAATAATCTCTTTTATTTCTTTAAACCAATCACCATATTTCTTAAACAGACCTGACACACAAAGATGTACAGTTTTCCAAAACTTAGCCAAATACAAATCCAAACCACGTTTATCTAAAGCATTAAGTAGTGTCCACATTTTCAATATCGTTGACGCTTTCCTAAAGCTTGGCCAGAACATCTCAGTGTTTTTTTTTTGTAGGGGTACCTATTTCTGACCTCCAAAGTAAAAAAAAAAATGATTACAGTACCTGAAAATTAAAGATAAAAACTAATTCAATTTTGTGAAACTCTCGTAGACGCGCTACGAATAATATACGCTTGTCTATAAAAAGTACTGCAAGCTAAATATGCAAATATATGCACGTAAAATATGTTTTAAATGCAGAAATATATATTAAGTAATGATTTGAATGTAGTCTCAAACGGTGCAAATTGGTGCGAAAAAATATAACTCTAAGAGAAATTGACTTTCAAACATTTTTGCTCACTCTAAAACGAATGTTCGTAACGGTCTCATTATTTTAATATATATAAGAAGAATAATAGAAATAAGGTAAAAATTTATTAAATATCAGAGTGCATACCTTGAACTTGGATATCATTGCATTAACAAACGCACAAACACAAAAAAACCGAGAATTTGTTATTACAAAGATGAGTATATATAGGCGCAGGTAAACGGATTGCGGTAAACAATGCCGATGCGCCACTTCAGAGGTCGAAAAGAAAATGACAAATAATTGTTTTGACCTATATATATGTGTTTTTAGGTAGCTCGGTTATCCTACTATCTAACTAAATAGTGAGAAGCGGGTTTGGAAGGTAAAATTTTTTCGATTTATGTCAATGGAATGTCCCACTGTGCAGTGGTGGCGGGTTTAGTGGTGGCCGTTAGAAGAAAACCTTAATGTCTCAACTTTATTCACAAAAAACGCTTTATTTTAGAACTATGGTTTGCATAAAAAGGCTTATAGTAAACTAACTAACCTAACCTAAGCTTAGAATGACAGACATGCTGTCGTGGACTTTTTTAGAACTTCTTGAGGGGAACATTTCTAGATGCTATCTCACAAGTGCATTCAATAGAGCATTTTGTTTTTAATAAATAAGTAACATTACAGTTTGTTATTAACCTTGTACTAAATGGTTTAATTAGCGGGTCACATGACGTCATTACAGGTCATTGCGACAAACATCGTCAAGGTCAGTCCGATCTCCCAAATATTATTGAAGCCGCCTTACATCATCTGCCTTATCAAATACTTCGTTGCATTCCTGTTTACTGATTTGAAAATCCTTGGTTGTTTTAGCGTATTTAGATAAAATTTATGTTCCTGCTGTACTATGTAGTTTCAAAGTAAAAACCGACTGCAACACTAAAAAGTAAGAAAATAATAAAAAAAAGATATCTTTATTTATAATTAGTTACTTTTGGAGTCAGTGCCAGCCCAAAATAGTTTATTTTTCTTATAAGATAGCACGAGACGCGCCTATAATATTAATGAAGACTTTGGTGTCACCGACGAGATGTTGAGTCACCCCCTTCCGAAAGTAGCGCGCGGACACACCACGCGCCACCTCGAGTGCTATATGGCGGCAGTGGATCTCCCCCCGGGGATCACTGCCGCAGGTCGGGCGTATGGCAGTATGGCGGTTGCAGGACAAAGTGGTAATCCCACCTCCGACTGCCAAACCTTCTGCTGCGGATAGTGTTAGTGGAGAGGCCTTCGCGCTCTCTCTCCGCAGCTTCTTTTTGCGAGAGTACGACCTCACAAAAGGTGGACACGCCAATCCAAGACCTCTTCTCGCTCACCATAGCAGAGACTACATTTGGCAAGGAGAGGTCGTTTCCCAAGATTGCCGTGAGAGTTGCAAGGGCAATAATAAGCCTCTTGCAGGGTTTTCTTCGCTGCTCTATAAGTGTCGAGCAGTTCAGCCTTAACGGGTACCGCTTGAATCCTGTCCCATGAGCTGATGTTACACATGATTCATTATAATCTAACACAACCCTGCATTTTATTACCTACTTCTTTTTAACTTCATCATCCCAATTAAACCATCATTTTATTACAAAACTTCTTTATAACCACAAAGAAAAACTTTTTAGAAAATTAACTAAAGTCAAAATAAAAACGAAAAAAGAGGCTGTCGGCAGAAAGAAAGTCGGCACAATTATTAGTGAACCTAAAAATGATAATACATGCCGATTTATCTTTCAATTGAATTTAGAATATTTTTTACTTAAAATTTTCTATAAAATCAGACTAAGTTTTTTACATTTGATTTTGATATTTTAGTTTTTTAAATTGCTTTGTTTTTTTTAATCGATAACAAAAACAGTCGTGTCCATAGATTATAAAAACAAAACACCATCCTGCCATACTTTTCCTACATCCATGGTTAGCAGTTTTCCATATATTTTAAAAAGAAAACACCATTCTGCCTTACTTTTCCTACGTCCATGGTCGACAGTTAAATACTGTGAGGCAGTATCAAGGCTTCTTCTTCTTCTTTGCGTGTCGACTCATATGTATTGATGATTGCTATCCTCGGCTATGTTCTGACTCTCGCCTGACGGCTCGGGCCTCAAAAGCGCCTCGGTGGTAAGCAACAACTTTACACGCTTGTACCATAAGTAAATAACTATAATATCCTTAATAGCGGAAAAGTTTTGTTTCATTTATCTCAAATCCACCAAATCTATTTAAAGTAAAAACTGGCTCCAATTAGACATAACAATATGACAAAGGCTTGGAACATGAAAAAGACAAAGAAAAACCTTAGTTTACCAGGTCTGAATATAGGAGATAATAATTTCATCAAGTTGTTTCTATACGTATGTATATCCCCAATAAATAAATATGTAAGTTTGTAAGTATACCCAAAAGTTATGTGCCGCGCACTAGGTATTCATAAACCGACAGGAGTCTGACACGAAAACTTTTATCTTTCAACTTAAATCAGGAGCGGGGAAATTTGAAAGTGTTGAGTACGAGGTATAACAACTGAAACGATTTCAAAAACTAATAATTTTAACCAAAATTAAAACTTCTTTGATACGATTACATCATTTCAACCATAAATAAACATATTTTTAATAACTGGAATTTGTAATGGCATTGTTCAAAAGTTAGTTTATTAATATATAATACACGATGTAGGGGCAGCCATCAGCATGATGGCTGCCCTGCCCATTTCAGAAGAAGTGACAGAGAATGGCTTAACACAAATTATCCAAACATGGATTGTACGAGGTGGGCCTATTCCCTGGCCCGCCAGAAGTCCGGACTTAACCTCCATGGATTTGTATGTGTGGTGGGAGCACATGAAGAGTCTCGTGTACAGTGAGCCCAACCCAATTTCATCAATTGAAGTACTGAGAGACAGAATCATTAATGCGACAAATGAAATAAGAACAAAATTAACTACTGGTGTAGTGAAAACTTGTCTTCGCAAAAGAATGCAAAGATGTGTGCAACACAGGGGCGGACATGTCGAAAATGAAATTTAGACTCAAAAATGGTGTGTAGAACTTAAAAGTTTAATAATTTAAGTATCTTGTTCTGTATGCTGACCTATTATTTTATTTATCCTCCCCAGTAGCCTATAAAACTGAATGTTTTGTACAAAATTTCGATAAAACCCTAGGTTGTTATACCTCGTTGCATAGCTGATGAAACGTAGATATTTTTAGGCATATTTGCCAAACAAGTTCAACTTTTTTTCTAGATATCCTTGAACGAATAATAAACTTTCTGATTGTTATTAGTTTTAATAAGTTTTAATCGTCTACATCTACTTATTTATTCATTTTATGTACAATATTGGTTATTAGGGTCATAAGGCACCTTATTTTAAACGTAAAAATCAAGTAACAGAATAATAAGACATACGTATTTGAAAATATCTAAGCTTATAGCCGAAGATCCGGTGATTTTTATAAAAACAAATAAATTGAAATATATCTAAAACGGTTAGGTTTAGGGTAGGGTGTTTGATAGTGAAATCAGTCAGAAACGATGTAAACTACACGCCCTTGGCGGTAATAGGTCGGCTTAAAAAGTAACCCTGTATACCGGGTGTTTGGTAGAGGGTTGACCAAACGGGATGGGCGTGTTCCTGGGCCTATTTGGGAGATACAATTTGGCTAAAAATTTCCTAGTGGTTAAAATAAAAAAATATCGACAAAATTGTATATTTCTAATTTTTTCCGAAATTGCGACTATTTCTCCCTATAACTTTTTTTTGAGCTGGTTTCCAGTCAAATTTTTTGATTGATTATGGTCTCGGATATCACCTGGTCTGCTCACAGCATTTTCAGACCACTACAAGGTCTAAATAATTTGTTATGACCACTTAACGCTAGGGAAATGAAAAATAGAAATCTTAAACGTTATCTTTCAACTCAAATAAAAAGAAAACTAATAGTAATCGAGAATTTAAAACTCGTTTAAAAACTTCTCTGTTTATCCCTTATTTTAACGGTATACTACAAGTTTTACAAAAGCCAAAAAACTTGTTAAAAATTTAGGTGCAAAGTGGAAATGGAAGAAAAAATAATAAGATATTTTTAAAAACAAATTCCAAGTTTCGCTTAAATACGTCACAGTATGAATAAATTTGGATTTATCTGAGGTCTCCTGAAGATACTGAGATGCTATAGTGACTTTCTTAGAAAATAATTAGTCTTAAAACAAGTAAAATGGACTATCTCAATTACAGGAAGATATTGCTTCCAAATCAAGATTTCTCGTCTCTGGCAACCGACTAAAGGGATTAAAACACGCCCAGAGTTAGGACACGCGTCTAGTGGGATGCTATTCCATTTACAGCCTACTTTGTTGGCGAAATATTCTATCTCCAATTCTCCATTACATACTAAAAGAGATTCGTGAATGATATGTTTATTTGATGATACTAAATCATTCTGCAGCAAGGGGGTCTGTAAATGGAATAGCATCCCACCAGACGCGTGTGCCATACCACTGGAGGTATTCTAATCCCTTTAATCGGTTGCCAGAGACGAGAAATCTTGATTTGGAAGCAATATCTTCCTGTAATTGAGATAGTCCATTTTACTTGTTTTAAGACTAATATTTTTTTAAGAAAGTCACTATAGCATCTCAGTATCTTCAGGAGACCTCAGATAAATCCAAATTTATTCATACTGTGACGTATTTAAGCGAAACTTGGAATTTGTTTTTAAAAATATCTTATTATTTTTTCTTCCATTTCCAGTTTGCACCTAAATTTTTAACAAGTTGTTTGGCTTTTGTAAAACTTGTAGTATACCGTTAAAATAAGGGATAAACAGAGAAGTTTTTCAACGAGTTTTAAATTCTCGATTACAATTAGTTTTCTTTTTATTTGAGTTGAAAGATAACGTTTAAGATTTCTATTTTTCATTTCCCTAGCGTTAAGTGGTCATAACAAATTATTTAGACCTTGTAGGAGTCTGAAAATGCTGTGAGCAGACCAGGTGATATCCGAGACCATAATCAATCAAAAAATTTGACTGGAAACCAGCTCAAAAAAAAGTTATAGGGATAAATAGTCGCAATTTCGGAAAAAAATAAAAATATACAATTTTGTCGATATTTTTTTTATTTTTACCACTAGGAAATTTTTAGCCAAATTGTATCTCCCAAATAGGCCCAGGAACACGCCCATCCCATTTGGTCAACCCTCTACCAAACACCCGGTATAAAAAAAATACCGGCCGAATTGAAAACCTCCTTCATTTTGGAAGTCGGTTATAAAACATTAAACAGCGAATGCCTCAGTTTATCAGGTCTGAATATAGGAGATAATAATAGCATCAAGGTTTTTGTCAACATAATTATGTATATCCCCATAAATAAATATGTTAGTATGTATACCTAAAAGTTTTGTGCCGGGCACTAGGTAAACATAAACCGACAGGAGTCTGACACGAAAACTTTTATCTTATGTTAGGAGCGGGAAAGTTTGAAAGATTTGGAGAAGAATGTCAACTCCTATTTACGGGGACTGATTTCGAAAACACTGAAACCAAAATGAAAACTTCTTAGCTGCGACTTCACAATCTCAACTTGAAATAAACCATATTTTTAATATTTAAAGTATGGGAAACTTGTATGTTTTTTAATGGCGCATGGCGTTGTTCCAAAGTTACAAAAAAAACCAAACGCATGCGTGAATAGTGAATCAATAGATAGATAATAACTTTTCATTGGTCGCTACACAGCCCAAACTCCTCCTTGTATAGAAATACTGTAAACACACGTCACAGTACTGTCATAAGAAACTTCTGATAACCGTCACATAACTTTGAGTCAATTTATTAGAAAAATATTCAATGCTTACGTTAGTACTGATTGTTAATTATGATCAACATACGACATGGCAATGTCATGGTCAAACTTAAGTCAAACTTTCGAGTCATAATTTGAAAATTGGAATAAAAGCAAATACTTAAACATTCGGCGGTTACGACTTTTCTTGACTTGTCCTCGCGTGTGTTTTCACCATTCCCGTAGGTCAAGGTCAGGGGGGAATATAATGTATTCTATCTCTGTCACACTCGTGGGGGAGTCACATCTTGCGAAACCAATTCACTAGGAGCACATAGTGTACCAGCAGGTTGATCACAATCCATCTTATCGCTGATTGGAGAATGCTGGTTTCTATAGCAACCGGAGGCGTGAACCACATCAGTATAACTTTTGCATGTGAATTTACCTCATTACCACCACCACCCTTTAATAAAGTAAACAAAACTACGTTTTAATTGTGAAATGAATAAACTTATAATATATGTATAACCTTGACGAAGAAAATAAAAATGATAAAAAAGTCATCGACCTCTCGTCTTGTGACGTCAGATGACCTACATATACGACCTGGTGACCGCTATTCAATCCTACACGTGGATAAGACGGCCATATTGCGCATGTCACAAAGTATTGATCGAACAGGTATTTGGCGCACATGGAGTACCAGGCTAGCATGAATCACAAGGAGTTGTGAAATGTTTGTGAGATGTCTATGTACCTATTGTATTCATTGACTATGAGGTGACGTAGGCGAGACACGTCACTTTGTTGTGAAGAATTCATTGAATAAACTTTTCAGAATTGTAACTTTTAGAAGAGAAGCACGGAATGTAAATTTGTTTTATTTTGTCTTCGATTGTAGAAACTTAGAAATAACTACTCAACAATACGAAAAATTAGGCGCCAAACACTAGGAAATAATAAGGTAATAAGAGTGTTATACAAATCTTATAAAAATATTATAATCTTAAACCGATGTTTGATTCATGGTATTAATGTAACCATACTGAATGAAACAATCTTGGAATGTGGTCGGGTTTCTTATAAATTAAAATACTATGAAGTTTAAAGTACTACGTCGATGTCACCGACACCTCCCCGCGCCACATGCCTCTTAAAGACGAGTGTCACTAAATCCATCTTGATTACAAAAGGGGTTAAGTAAGATAAACGTTAAGTTTGGTAAATTTTTTATTTGTTCATTGATTTTAAACTTTATTTCAATAATGCTTTTTCATCATCTTAATTCATATAAGTTGTTATTGATTCATGATGGAGTCGAGTTCATCAGAGTTGCAGTGTTGCAACATCAGTCACTAGAATACGAAGTGTATTTTATTATTTGGCACTACTTGCTGCATTTACATAGAAAAACCTTAAGGTTCCTCCCGATTAGGGTATCGAGAATCGGTATAAATAACAGAACCGGGATTTTCGGTACCAGTACTAATCAGAACCGGGGTTTCCCGGGAATTTCGGTACTTTCGGGATTTTTTTCTTCTTTTTAGTTTTGGAGGTAAATATAATCTAAAAAATATTATTTATATTAAATAACACATATTGCGCATTCTGGCATGACAAGATAAGCATTGATTGCTTTAACACATTAAAATAGCATCACGACTGAGCCTCTTAAAGCAGGAGGCAGGCCAGTGCTGCGGAAACTGCAAAAGCTGTTTTACGATATCATCCACTCCGGGAGAACTCCAAAAGCATGGAACAGAAGCGTGATGGTGCTCTACTTCAAAAAAAAGGGATAAAACCCTGCTGAAGAACTATATACCCATCTCGCTTTTGAGCCATGTTTACAAGCTGTTCTCGAGGGTTGTCTCAATTCGTCTATCAAGAAAACTCGACGAATTTCAGCCCCTCGAACAGGCCGGGTTTCGAAGTGGTTATGGCACCACAGACCACATCCACACATTGATGCAAATTATACAGATGATCTAAGACTATAATCAGCCTCTGTGTCTTGCATTTGTGGACTATGAGAAGGGCTGGGCTATTCTGGAATCTTTGCAGCGATGCCAGGTCGATACTCGTTATGTAGCGGTGTTGAGATGTCTGTATGATGCCGCAGAAATGACCGTTCAAGTTCAGTGCCGACAGTTAAAGTCTATCTAACTGTACAGTTCCCTGAGTATAGGTTACAGAGGTTAGACTTTCAGATAGATTTGGACCTAGGTATTAGTCAGTTCTCTTCAAATAACCCGCATGATATTTGTTCTCATATTTTTTCAGTCATAAGCAGCAACATTGATAAAATTTGTCCTAGGAAAAATATTATGTTAAACGGTAAGTCTTGTTTTAGTAACTGGGCTACTAAAGGTATTAGGAAAAGCAGGGACGTTTTGTTTGAATTATATTTTAGAAAGTCGTGTACCAGCGACGAAACCTTCCATTAGTATGTTAGGAGCTATTCCAAGATTTTTAAAAGGGTTTGTCTATTGGCTAAGTCGAAACATACTAGTAGGTTTATTCGTCAATCTAATGATAAAATCAAAGCTGTTTGGAAAACCGTCAACAAAGAGACAGGTAGGACTACTCCGAGGGATACCACATTCACATTGAGAACTAAGCATTTTTCCATTACGGACCCAATCTCTGTAGCAAATCATTTTGAAGATTTCTTCAGTAATATTCCTAAGGAAATTACTAACCTCACGTCTTCTACAGCTAGAGCCGAGATACTTCTTAGGAAAAACTTTAAACAAAGTGTTCCGAGTTTTGTTTTTAAGCCTGTTTCCATAGTTCAGGTTATAAATACCTTTCGATCACTCAACATGAAAACCACAGAAGATTTATGGGGTATGTCAGTCAAGTTATTGAATTCTGTTATTGAGACCATAGCTCCTCACCTCACTGCGCTATTTAACCTGTGTCTAGATAATAGTATTTTCCCTGATGTGATGAAGCACAGCAGAATCACTCCTATTTTTAAGTCAGGTTGTAAGGAGGATCCCAATAATTATAGGCCGGTTTCTGTTCTTCCTGCTCTTAGTAAGATTTTCGAAAAAATAATATTAGATCAGTTGCTTTCTCACTTTAGTGACCACAATATATTACATAGTAATCAGTTTGGTTTTACAAAGGGCAAGTCGACTACGGACGCTGGGGCTAAACTTTTAACTCACATCTTTGAGGCCTGGGAAGATTCACATGATTCTATAGGTGTATTCTGCGACCTTTCCAAAGCTTTTGACTGCGTTGATCACTCGACGCTGCTTTCTAAACTTCAATGTTACGGTATTCGTGGTCCTGCTCTAGGTCTTGTTAAATCGTATCTAGGAGGACGGCAACAGAAGGTGAAGATCAACGATGTCCTATCAAAGAGATCATTGCTAGAAATGGGCGTGCCACAGGGCTCTATTTTAGGTCCATTCCTGTTCTTGTCGTATATTAACGACCTCCCTTACATGATGGAGCTATTTAAAGTGAATAGGAAGGATAAGGATTTGGTAGAAGTAAATAGGTGTTTGGCTCTAGTTTCGGACTGGTTTTCTGCTAATAATTCGCTCCTCAATGCGTCTAAAACTAAGTGTATTAAATTTTCACTACCCAATGTCCGAGCCATTGAATTTAATGTCTTTTTGGAAGGAACGAAACTTAAAATAGAAAGTAGTACTAAGTTTCTAGGTATAGTTTTAGATTCTAAGTTACAATGGGGATCCCACATTGTCGGTCTTTCAGGGAGGCTGAGTTCTGCTGCGTATGCTGTTCGTAAAATTAGGGAACTAACAGATGTGGGAACGGCAAGAATTGTTTATTATGCGTACTTTCACAGTATTTTGTCTTATGGCATTTTACTATGGGGGTGTGCCGCGGATTTAGATTCAGTATTTATATTACAAAAACGAGCAATTCGGGCTATTTATAATTTGGGGTCGAAATAGTCATTAAGGGAACGTTTTAAAACATATCAGATTCTTACTGTTCCCTCTTTATACATTTTTGAAAATTTATTGTATACTCGGAAACATCGTTTTAATTTTAAAGTTAATGGAAGGATTACTAGGAATAGGCATAAAATCGCCATCTCAGGATGTAGGTTAGCTAGGACTAAAAAGTTCTTCATTCATAGATGTATTAAATTTTATAATAAAATCCCCCGGGAAGAGACTGGGCTCACTGATGGAAGGTTTAGATCACACGTTAAAAACATTTTGATAAGCAAAGCATATTATAAGGTTACGGACTACATCAATGACCGGGATGTCTGGAATTAAATTTCTGCACCCGCAACCTCAACATGCTACTTTTTTATTATATAGGTACATATAAGTATTTTGTCTATATTTATAGATTTTATTATTTGTTTTCTTTTTTTATCTGTGACATTGTGCTAGTTTTAAGGTACTGTTTGTATTTTATTTTATTTAAAAAAAAAAAATACCAGCACGAGTTTCTTGCCGATTCTTCTCGGCTGATGTGATTTCCGAATCGGTGGTAGAATCAATTTTGACGTTCATAAGTGCCTCATTGAGGCCTTAACTGAATAAAGGATTTTTGACTTTGACTTTGACTTTGCAGAGGTGTAAGAAAGGGTGACGTTATTTCCCCGAAACTCTTCACCAACGCGCTGGAAGACGTATTTAAGACTTTGCCTTATGCTGGATGGGGCATAAACCTAAATGCCTCTCGTTGGGTCGGCCTCGGCGTGAATTTTGACAAGATCATGGTCATGGTTAATAGCCTTGTTATGCCGGAGCCGATCCTAGTACACGGTACCCCTATCGAGATTGTTCAAAAATACAACTAACTCGGGTAAATAATGCCATTGGGTAGAAACAATCTGGAAAGTGAGGTTAAGAAGCGAATACAGCTGGGTTCGGCAGCGGTTGGTAGACTTCCACGAGTCTTCTTATCGCAAATTTCACAGTGCCTAATAACAATAGTTTTCAATCAGTGCGTCCTACCAATGATGACCTACGGTGCCAAGACGTGGACACTCACGTGGCTGGTCCACCATTTTAAAGTCACTTAAAGAGTTCTGAAGAGGGTTATGCTCGGAGTTTCTCTGAAATATTGCATTCGCAATGAAGTGATCAGACATAGAACTAGTCATCGACATAGCTCAAGGAATTAGCTCTCTGAAGTGGCAGTGGGCTGGCCACATCTGTCGGAGAACCGATGGTTGTTGGAGCAGAAGAGTTCTCGAGTGGACACCGCGACTCGGCAAAAGTAGTGTTTGACGTCCTGTGGCTAGATGGAGCGATGATCAGCGCAGGGTAGCCGGGAAAGGGTGGATGCGACGTGCCGCCGACAGGGCACATTGGCGCAAGTTGGGAGAGGCCTAAGTCCAGTAGTGGATGCAAACAGGCTGATGATTATTAAAATACAGTTATAAATTCACTTTTGATAAAGTTGTACACATAACACATCAACGTATATCGTAGGCCGATTCTCTTAAATAGTATCTTCATTTTGGTCCTTATAATTAAACTTTCTTGTTCTCTTGGTAATGTGTCTTCAAAAAGATCATTGCATCTAAAGTTGCATCACCTAATCGAGGTCTAATTTTGTTACAAAAAAGGCCAGCTGAGGAGAAAATTCTTTCTGGCTCCACGCTAATAGTTGGAATTGTGAGTAGGTGTTCGTAAGCTTTTTAAGTACCACATTTTGTCTTATGATGGAATAATGATCTATCAGGTACAACATTTTAATGAGAATATGGTTTTAGTTTGAATATTTTGTATAAAAAGAATAAATGCTGTTAATAGAAGATTAAAATCAAACAAATGATTATATAGTTAACATGATTCGTTATTTCCGGAAAATAACGAAAATCCCAGTTCTTATTCATTGAGAACCGGTTCTTTGACTACTATTACAGAACCGGGAAATCCCGGGATTTTCGGTTCCGGGATTTCCCGGTTCTGAACCCTACTCCCGATGTATTAAGACGTCATAATCTAATAAATTAATCTCCTTCTTCTTTTCCGAACCTCTATCCCATGGGGTCGGATTTCAGTTTAATCAGATTTGGCGGAATGTCAGTATTTTACGTGAAGCGACTGCCATCAGACCTTCGCAGCCCAGAGGGATATACGACATTTTTGGTTAAACCAAATGTTAGACTTTTGAGGGCTCTAACTACCCCCTAACGATTGTCGATGATGTTAGTACGACAACCGGGACCGACAGCTTTACGTGCCCTCCGAAGCAAAGAATCGCTCATGAAATTAAAACTTGTTTTTAGTAATGCCTAAGATTTACTTTTATGCCTAAGATTACGAAAAAACTATGGCAGTGTCGTCGGCATAGGAGAATATACTTCCCCCAACGCCTTGTATGCTAAACAGGTCATTTATATAAATGAAAAAGAGCGTTGGGCCAAATGCATTCCCCTGAGGGATGCCATACGTCACTTTCTCTTCAGCACTGATGTAGTTGCCGATTTTTATTGTTTGGGTCCTATCCTTTAGGTAGCTTTTAAGAATGGAAAGTGCCTGTTCGCGCATGCCAAAAGTTTCCAGTCTATGGACCAGAGTGGGAACATGGACCGTGTCAGAAGCCTTTTTTATATCTAAGTATGCCACTAAACATTTGTTGTCTTTATCAACTTCCTTAACGACAAGAGTTGTCAGATCTATTTTAGCTTTCTCAGTCGAGTAATCAGCTCTAAAGACATATTGAGAGTTAGATAGGATGTTATATTTATTTAGTTAACTGACTAGTCTGATATTTAACAGTTTTTCAATCATTTTCGATAAGGCAATAAGGACAGATTTGACTTAAGTTATTTACATTAGTCTTGTCCCCTCCCTTGTGTACTGGAGTGACGATAGAACGTTTGATGGTTTTAGTGAATGTACCATTTCGATAACATAGGTAATTAGGATAAGGCACGTTGTGTTTGAGATTCTGTGTGTGTTGTGTAAGAATAAGAAAGCATGTAGTAATTTGTGGGTAAAGTAAATGTTTGTGTTTTTGTGAGTAGTGTTGCAAGTGAATGTTGTATAATTGGTTAGATTGACATGATAACTTGTATGTAAATAGAATGAATTGTAATCATATCGCAGTCTTAACTTAATATACAATAATATGATTTAGTTATTTTAAAACTTAAAATTAAATAGTAAAGTAGCATAATTATATTCGTAATTTTTAAGTGTAACTTAATTTTTAGTGTTTTTAAACTAAATATTCGATATTTTAACAGTAGACATAAGAATGTAATATAAATGAATGGAAATTTAAAAATATTTTTAACATCATTTTGACCTTTACATAATAATGGTATCGTAAAAAATGCAATTAGTTTATGAAACAAGGCGTTAAAATGTAAATAGTAGTAAATCTCCAAAAATAGTCATATTTCTTGTAGCAGTAAATGAACTTGGGACTCGTTAACAATGGGTATAATTTTAGATAAATCGTCTTTTCTTACAAACACTTTTCCAAATGCTGTCCAGCAATATTTATATTTTTAGCCCTCATTAAGTCCCTTGCTAAAAAGTAAAGTCTCGCACTCTTTGTAGTCAGCTGCTCAGAATTAAAAACAGGCGTTTCTTCTTGTGAGGTTAATCCCAAATGCTTAGCTTGAAGTTTGTTCTTGTTTTTACGATTGAATTCCTTAGTATTTTTAAGCAAGTCCGATTTCACAATGCAAAAAGTCAATTCAACAATGATTGGGGGGTTTTGATTTGTATTTGGTTTTGATTTTAGTCTGAAAATGTCCTTAATATCACGGGCATCCATTGCGACGTTTACATTACTTGCTAAACTCGTAACATTTTTATTAAATCATTTCTATTTTCTTGTGATTTCCGAGGGTCATTTTTTAGTTCAATGCTTGATTTACGGTTATGTCTCTGGATGTCCTCGATTTTATCCTCAAGGATGGTAATGTATTCCCTATCCTTTTTTTGTTGCTGTTCTATTTGATTAATTTTTATACGGAATTCGTCGTTTTGTAATGTCAATATTGCCATTGACGACTCAATGTTCGGGTTAGTGAGTTGAATATCTTTTAAGTTATTTGTGATTACAGCAAATTCCTGTTTCTGTGTAAGTGAAGAGATAAGTTCCTTAATTTCCACCTTAAAACAGGACATCTCCGTAGGTGATGCATCAATTTCTCTTGGCCTTTTATGACGATGGTAAACATAAGCCGTAGGCAAAGTTGGGTCTCGAATTTGATCAGGCTTTTTATCTCTCTATTAAATAACACTACATAAAATAAGAATATTATAATATACTTGAAGCGCCCTGCTGTTTAACTTGCGTAGATCCCGTTCCCGCGGAAATACGGGAATAAATATTGCTCATGTCAACCTTGATTATCAAACCTTTAGAATTGATGAGAACACAAGAATATGTATGCCATTGCGGACGTTCATATGCGCACACGTGATTACTATTAATATTTAGAATACAACTAAATAATAAATATCGTCAATAGTTTTCGCGGCGCACGCAAAATTACGTTTGAATACCTTGAACAACGTTTTCCTATTTTATATTTTACAATATAATTTAGTTGATGACGCTGGCATATAATGTAACATTAGTAAAAGGATTTTCGAAATCGGTTCACTACTTTCAGAGATGAACCTTACAACGCCACATACTGTTTTGTGTTAGTATAGATTCAACCCTCTAATGTATAACCCGACTTCTGGTTACGCACGTTGTATGATAACCCAGCTGAGGAATGTTAGGCATTTCGGTGTCAAGAATATACCAGGACAACATAAACTGAAACAAGTATTAAATATTCAAACGCATGCGTGAATCAAAATTGATAGTAACTTTTCATTGGTCACACGAGTTGCTAACTCCTCCTTATAAATGAATAATGAAAACACACGTCTCGATATTCCCATATTTAAAAGTCCGGTAACAGTCTCATAATATTAAGTTACTGTATCGCTGAATATAGTATGTTTATAAAATAGCTAACTGTCACACAATAATTAATTGTCGATGTCAACCTGATGTTAAAGTTACGCGTTAGGGTGACAAATCTACTTCGAGCTGTGCTGCGCTGTACTGCGCTGTGTTTCTTAAGCTACGTTTTTTTTAACAATCAACATCGAGCTATGCTGAGCTGTCTTACGCTATGCTGTGCTGTGTTTCTTAAGCTACGTTCATCAATCTGTACTGCGCTTTATTTAGCTCAGTATAAAAGTAATCAGCAGCTCGTGTAGTCGTTTATCTTGTCAAAAGCTCTTCTGGAGGATAATTTAGGCGTCTTTTGTAAAGGGACTTAATTCCCACTGAAAAGTTAAAATAAAGTAATTTAAAAAAATAAGAAACCGACTTCAGCACTAAAAAGTAAAAAAAACGATATCTTTAATACATAATTATTTTTTATTTTTAGTAACTTTAGGAGTCGATGTCAGGCATACACTAATGCGAGCGAGATGGGAGTACGAGAGTGACAGAGACGTGAGGACGATGGAGGGGACCACAGCGTGCTCCATGTTTGAAAAACCTAGCACTAGCACAGCTCGACACAGCGCAACATAGCATAGCTCCATAAAAAACAGCACAGCGCAGCTCAGCACGGCGGATAGCGCGCCTCGCTCGAGACTCCTGCGGTTTTAAACAGAGCGCAGCCTCACACAGCGCAGTACAGCGCAGCGTAGCTCGATGTAGATTTGTCACCCTTATACTTTGAAATGAAATAAAAACAAATACCTTAAAATATATGCGTTACGATTTTGATACTCTTTTCGTCGCGTGTGTTTTCTTCATTTGGGTAGGTCAAGGTCAGTAGGAGAATACGATATGTTTCATCTCTCTCACACCCGTAGAGATATCGCATGTTGATCTCTGAAGTAATATTATGAGCGGGAAAGATTCAAACTGTCGGTGAGGGAAACGTGAACTCAAACACTAATAGACCACCTTCAAAATATTATCTCTCATTATCAATAAGCCTCGTTGCACCACCTGTATTATTATTTACTGTTTCAAATAATTATTTTCTGTAACACAGGTTCATACCTAGCTCAGAGGTCAGGGACTTCAAAATATTATTGTAGAACTAATTATGTGAAATAAAAATATTATTATTATTATATTGAAGTAAATTTTTCTATTCTCAAAGAGAAGATGTCTCTTCGGTATAAAATGAGACTCACGGGCCTTAGCCAAGTGAGAATCATTGTAGTTAGGTGGGATGTGATATTTGGTTGGTCGTTTCATCTGAAAGAAATTTACGGACTATTCTGCAAGTGTTTAGGATTGCTGCCTTCTGCATTGTTATGTAACTATTTTCTGGGAGATCAATAACTTTAAGTGAACTAATAAGATGTTTCGGTATTACACCAGTACTAGATAATACCAAAGGAACAATAAAAACTTTTTTCATTTTCCAAATCCGGGCTATTTCTTCTTTCAATTCGATGTATTTGTTAACTTTTTCAGTAATTGTTTTTTGCAGGTTATGGGTGTTTGGTACTGCTACGTCAATAATATAGGCTATATGTTCGGTTTTATCTACTAATGTAATATCTGGTCTATTGTTATGGATAGTTTTGTCTGTTAAAATTGCTCTGTCAAAATACATTTTGTAATTGGAGTTTTCTAGTACTGGTTTCGGTGTATATATGTAATAGGGTTCAGGTTTTCCGGTTATCAAATTGTGTTTAAAGGCTAATTTTTGGTGAACAAAATGTGCTATTTGGTTGTGTCGGTGTGTGTAGTCGGTTTGAGTTAGTGTTGGGCATGCACTTGTTATGTGTTGGATGGTTTCAGAGTGGCGATGGCATTTCCTACATTTATCACTGGTTAGGGTGGAATCTTTTAGGATAAACTTTTTATAGTTTCTAGTATTAATAACTTGATCCTGTATCGCGATGAGAAAACCTTCGGTTTCAGGAAATAGGGACCCTAGCTTGAGCCATTTGTTAGAAGCCATAGGGTCAACATGCTGTTGTTCTAAGTCATGTATGTGCCTACCGTGAAGTTCTTTCTCGCGCCATCTATTAATTTTTGTGTTTTCACTGTTTTGAATTGTAATAAATTGTCTATTTCGGTCTATCAAATTTAGAGGTGTAAAATTGTGATCAGAATCTATTGTAGCTAAATGAATTTTACTATCGGTTGCTTTCCTATAAAAGAAGTTTCTAAGATTGCGTATTTGTCCTTCCCATAACATTTTTAGATCGATTAGGCCTCTCCCTCCTTTATGCCTTTTAACTGTCATTCTCTCTATAGCGGATTTAGGGTGTAAGTAGTTGTGTTTTGTTAGTGTAGTCCTAGTTTTTATTTCTATGTTATTAATATCTGTACCTGACCATTTCACTATCCCAAAAGAGTATGTTAATACCGGTATTGCATATGTATTGATGGCTTTTACTAGGTTTTTTGATGTGAGTAAACGTTTGCAGAGTTTGTGTAGCCTGTGTAAGTATTCTTTAGTTAAATCTGTTTTTATTTGTGTGTGATTTATAATTCTACCTTGTTGCATTCCTAAATATTTGTAAGTTTCGCTCTCTTCCATAACTGTAAAGTAGTTTCTTTCTGTACTATTGCTATTATCTACTTTTCCTCTATGTAGTTTAAGTGTTTTACATTTATCTAAACCAAAAGTCATATTGATATCTTTACTGAATTGAGTTGTTAGTTCTATAAGTTTATTAATTTCTCTTTCTGATTTGGCAAATAGTTTTATGTCATCCATATACATCAAATGATTTATTGTACAATTAGAATTTAGTTTGTATCCATAGTTACTGTTATTGAGTAGATTAGAAAGGGGATTTAGTGCTAAACAGAACCATAGGGGACTCAAAGAGTCTCCTTGAAAGATGCCATTTTCTATGGGTATATCTCCTGTTGTGATAGTGGCTGTTCCGTTAGTTAGACGTAAGGTTGTTTTCCAATTTGACATAGCTCTCTGTAAAAAGGATATAACAACGGGGTCTATTTTATAAATTTGCAATACGCGGATAAGCCATGAATGCGGGACACTATCAAAAGCTTTTTTGTAGTCTATGTAGGTAATATGTAAGTTTCTATTATTACTAGTTGCATGTTTTAGTATTGTAGAATCGATTATAAGTTGCTCTTTACATCCCCTATGATTTCGTCTACACCCCTTCTGTTCCTCGGCTATTATTGTGTTACTTTCGAGATGACTATTTATTTTATTAGTTAGGCATGCTGTTATTAATTTGTATAGTGTGGGTAAACATGTTATTGGTCGATACTGTGAGGGATCATTCGTTTCATTTGATTTTGGGAGCATGTAAGTTACTCCTTTTGTAATAAATTCCGGCATTTCACTATTTCCCCTAATTATATCATTTATTGTTTTGGCTAATATCTCATGGAGGCTAAAAAACTTCTTAATCCAAAAGTTATGAACTCTGTCTATACCTGTAGCTTTCCAATTTTTCATTTTCTTTGTAACTATTTCAATGTCAATTCGCGTTATGTCTGTAAATTCCATCTGTTCAGTAGCTTCAGCTTTATATTCCTCTTCTCGTATCCAATCTGTTTCATCATTGTGATCACTTTTCTTTTTCCATATATCAGCCCAGTAGTTTTTAAGTTCAAAATCTGTAGGTATTAGTTGTGTGTGGGTAGTAGTATTATTGTCGGTTAGAGATCTGTAGAAACTTTTTTCATTATTATAGAACTGTTTGTTGTCTGTTTTTCTTTGTAGTGCTTTATTGTACCTAGCTAATCTTTGTGATTTTAATGTTAACTTTTGCTTTAGAGTATCTAAGAACTCTTCCGGGCGTATATTGTTTTTTTCATGTGTCGAATGAACTTTAGTGTTATTAAATATTATATCTACCTTTTTTACAACTTTTTTTGATCTATTGTTATTATTTATATATTGTGTAAGTACTCCAATATCGGCTCGTAGTTTTTTGATATCGTTTTCAATTCTTGTTTGCCACGATGGCTTCACTGGTTTATTTAAGTGAGTGGGATTCCTACTATTGTCCTGTTCTATTTTGTATCCTAATCGCCTGCAAATAGTTAATGCACTACAATATATAAGTGTATGTATGTCCGTTAAATCACTATCTAAACGGTAAAATTTGTTTAGTATATTGTTATTAAAAGTGTCAAGTAGTACATATAGTTTTTTGTTTTCCCTAAGTCGCGGTAGTTTTGGTCGTATTATTATTATTCATATATACATTTATTATCTTATTTTTTAAGTTTTTACAATATACGTTTATAAAAAATAAAAACAAAATATACAATAAAAACTTAAAAAATAGAATGCCGCCAGTAGCGGGGCAGGGCCCAAACTACCGGCGGTTAGGGCTGCAGAGACAGGAACCTCCTCACGATACGTGCCGTGTCCAAAATCACTGCCTTCTGTATCTGCCCCTTGATCCAACCCTCGAGCGAAAGCCTCTTAAGATGTTGTTATTATTATTTTGTCATGTCTTTTCCATTCACGGGACTATTAAAGAGTCCCGGTCTTTTGGAAGGCTAGTATGGGGCCGAAGCCAACACACGGAAGCCCTTTGACATATTTAATCTTGTGTAAAGGATGCACAATCCGGCGACTATCCCTGTATAACACTATAAAATGCATCCAAGGACAGTCCCCGGTTCTGCTGGGACTATTGCAAATATATGGAAAACTACGACTGGGTTATGGGAATGGGATGTTTAATGGACTGGATATTGGGGAACTATGGGGACTATGACACCCGCCGATACAATGCTATAAACATGTACGAAGTGGCGGATGGAGACTTGCCAGCTCTATAACTGGGCCCCCCAAACAAGTCGCTCGAATCGCAACAAGGGGGCAACATGAAACGAGCGGCTTTGAGAGTGGAGTAGACGCCCTGGGTTTTAAACCGCGATCCACTGAGCCCGAGGGTCCAGCTTCATGCTAAGCCAACTCACCACTTACTTATTATTATTATTATTATTTAACCATCTTTTTAATTCAAAATTACTTAGTTTGTTGCAATATACTTTACATTGCATACAAGTCAATGTTTACAAGTACAAGTTATAGTTATTTATTGTACAAGCGAGGTAAGTTGGTGATTACTTCTGAGGCACTATTGAGGCCCGAGCCGTCAGGCGAGGGTCTGAAGATAGCCGAGGATAGTAATTATCAAGACACGCGTGTACCATACAACGTTTTTCAACACAATTGCGAAGAAATTATCATTTTTCGCTAGTAAATAAACAGTTTTTCTATTCGCGCGCATCCAACACAACAATGGTGATCGCCAAAGACCAAAAGAATATACTTATTAAAAAAAATCGAATGAATGAATGAATGGAATCGACCATAGACCTACCAAAAGTAAGGCAACATAGTTGAAGTTTGTTTTTAAAATGTATGGACACCATTTTTTTGGTGTCGAAACTTTTTTAAAAACAAAGCAATTTAAAAAAACAATCTATAACTCACTAGTGAATAAAACGTGTCATTATTCAACTGTTTTGCTGCACAAATAAGAGCCCGTTTATGAGCAAGTGTGTTGAAAAAGTTATTTATATATATAATGGCAACATTTTCTTAATTGACTGTCTCAATAACACGAAAAGTTAGGGGCCAAGCACCAGGGAACCATAAAATGATAAGAGGGTTGTACAAAACTTTCTACTAATATTATTATGAGCGGGAAAGATTCAAACTTTGGGTGTAGGAAAATAAACCCAAAAACTACTAAAGATCGGTTTCATAATATCTCTCGTCATTAATAAGTTACATGACACCACCATACATTACTGTAATAATTAAATGTTATAATGAAATCTAATGAAAAGTAGATGAAAGTAAACCTCTAAAATGAAACTCAACATAGAAATATTGAATACAACCTATATATAGATACATTACATACGTAAATATCTTAAAAAGTTTGTCGCCACACACCAAGGTATCATAAATCAAGAGGAGTATTACACAAAACGTTTGTACGAGTTATACTCGTATTATGACCGGGAAAATATGAAACTTATATTTTGGAATGTTAACTCGGTAACTACCTGACCGATTTGAAAATATCATTGCATATTTAAGGAGCTTAGGAACATTGTACTAGAGTGACCTGAGCTTGATGTTTTGTCATTTTGTTTTATCATTTCTTGGCCTATCAAGATGAAAGGTCAGTGATCCACTGGTTCTATAGGAGTAACATTAACATATTGAATAAAACATCGCTGAATGTTGTGGGTCCATATCATTATTAGATAAACAACATTAAACAGCGAAAGCCTCAGTTTACCAGGTCTGTATATAGGAGATAATAATAGCATCAAGTTTTTCGTCAACCTAATTATGTATATCTTCATAAATAAATATGTTAGTATGTATAAGTACCTATAAGTTTTGTGCCGGGCACTAGGTAAACATAAACCGACAGGAGTCTGACACGAAAACTTTTATCTTATGTTAGGAGCGGGAAAGTTTGAAAGATTTGGAGAAGAATGTCAACTCCCATTTACGGGGCTGATTTCGAAAACACTGAAACTAAAATGAAAACTTCTTAGCTGCGACTTCATTTCAACTTTAAATATACATTTTTTTTTAAATAAATAAAATATGGAAAAAGTTGTATGTTTTTAATGGCGTGTGTTTATGTCACACGCCATTAAAAACATACTACTAAGTTACAAAAAAACTAAACGCATGCATGAATAGTGTTTATTTTAAGTGTTTTATTTCAAGGTTTATCGAAATTAATCTTATCGCTGATTGGAGAGTGCTGGTTTCTATACCAACCGTGAACCAGACAGTATAGACACTTTTCGACTCAATTACATTTTGGCACCTTTTACGTGAAAATCTTCTTAAATTTCTTATTTCACAAAAGTTGTCTTGTTTAAAGTTAATATATCGTCAGTGTATGTATATCATACACATATATTTACTACTGTTAATCGTCCCCAATTAAAGAATTTCGTGCTTAATTGAGTTAATTTCACCTAAAGCTAATTAGGTTGAACTCCTACAAAGGAATCCTTAATAGCCAACGAAATGTCGATGATATGCCCTATTATTTGTTTCATCCAAAGTTAATTTCGTAGTTTATTAGTACACACATGTAGTTCAAAAAGTTGTCTACTTTATTTATTGTTAAAATAGGCACTATTTCAACAAAAAATAAAAACTTTATAATAATTCAATGTAGTCCCTTTGTGTGGCCCTGAGATTGATCACGAGAAACCTCGTGTATCTATAACATATAACATTTGTACGGATACTTGTATCGTACAAGCTCCCCATCTCACCCCGACCGAAATTCAGTTGATATTATGCGTGTGAGTCGGCAGACAACTCATTTTGCATCGCCGTCAGGGCCGGATTTAAACTCAATGCCGCTCCTGGGCACCAGAAAAAAGTCCGCCGTAATCTTGATAACACTAAAAAAAAAATCTTTTCACTTTCAAAATTTTTCCGCCCTAAAACATTTGCCGCCCTGGGCACTTGCCCCGACTGCCCCTAGTGTAAATCCACCACCATCGCTGATCGCCGTTGAATCAAATAGGACTTTTCTATGAAACTGAATGCAGCAGAACTTCTGCGAACGAAATTCTGCGACTCACGACTCACAAAATTACGCTCGTTTGGCCTCACCCTATAGCATGCATATAGGGATTACGGATGTCAATTTGTCACCAAATCAAACTCGATAATTATTGAAAAACGTAACAGATTACACAATTTCTCTTTAAACAATACCTTCTGACACTTTTACGTTGAATACGTACATATTTATGTTACGTTAATTATTCTTCATTATTTGGTTTAAACGGTTTAGGCACTCTATATTGTTCAAAAAAATGAAGAATAATATTACTGATGTAAATTTAAGCCAAAATATGACAGTTCATGCGAGTTCACTTACCTCGTCGGTATCACTTATGGACATAGCAAAATTACCAACACTACAGCTTAAATATAAAAACGGTTTGTTTTAAAGATATTCTGTAGTTTTACCAAACGTTCTAAAAAATAACCTAAAAAAAAAGACATGACAAGTGAGAAAGAAAAATGAATCAGATGCAAAAAAACAAAAGTTCTGAAATTACTTTTTTGTGAGAAAAATTGAAAAATCTAAATCAATGAAATTACATAGGAAATGGGCGTAGAGGTGATTTGCCCCGTGGTTTTATCCACCTTAATCCTAATCGCGCTGAAATTTTGTTATAAAAATTATCCTTTTTGTTATCCTTGTTGTAAGAAATAGTTATACCAAATTTTATCGTAATCAGTTCAGTAGTTTTTGCTAATCTTAATCAAACTTGTGTGTTTAAAATGTAAGTTGGATTATTAGAACTTGCACACAGGCTATGCATCGGTTATTCTTATTGCTTTTATACTTAAAAATAAGAATAGCACCAAAAAATAAATCTGAATTTACTTTTACGTGTCTAAAATGTAAAAATTCAAATCAATGAAAATAAGTACATAAAAATTGGCATTGAAGCTAAGCTCCGCGATTTTACCCGCGTTTATTCGAATCGTGGGAATTTTGGGATAAAAGTATCGTATGATTCATTCCTAGTTATAAGAAACATTTGTACCAAATTTAATTTAAATCGGTTTTATAGATTTTCCGTGAAAGAGCAACAAACATACTCGTACAACGATACATTCTTTATTTATAACTTCAATTTAGTTATTTTTTACAATAGAAGTTTTGAAATTGAGGTCGAATGTCTATAAGTGAATAATTTTACTTTTTCGGTCGAGTTCAGTAGAAGTTTCTCTTATTAACCCCCAAATATCATCCTACTGTACAGGCATCTTAACGTTTTTTTAAATTACATTAAATAAATTTGATGAAAGCGTTCCCCATGTTCTTCCGTTTTATACTTCCATGTTCCCATATTATATTTAAAAGTATATTCTTTACACATTTTAAATTTGTAATTAAGTCATACCTTTCCTGTCTAAATTCAACAATTCTCTGCAAATATAGCAAACTAGTCAGTGTCTCGTTTACAACTACTCGAAGCCATTTTGTACATGTTTAGGCAGTAGTGGTCCGACCGCGGGCGATGAGCAAGTAGCGAGTACTCGCCGGGCGAGTGTACGAGTAAGCGGGTACTCGTCAACTAGCTGGGCTACAAAAATTTACTCGATAACTCGCTGAGCGAATAAAAATTAACTAGCCAACTCGCTGAGCGAGTAAAAGTCACTCGCCAAAACGCTCAGCGAGTCGGCAAATATTTTTTTGTAGCTCAGCGACAAAACTAGTAAAGCAAGTACTTGCCGGCGGCGGCGGTGTGAACAGGCGTGTAACTATAAATAATATGTGCATCTCTTTCGTTCACACGGAATGTATGTTCACTGCCATTTTCTTGGGCGAGAAAATCGCCGATAGTTCATCGATCACACGCCCGCGGTCGGACCACTGCCTTATACAGTAAAAAAACTAAGCAAAGTATGCAAACACATACTGTCGTGTATTTCTCTTTCGACAGCGATAGATGTAGCGGTGCGCGATGACCTTACTTAATTGGGCGCGATAATCAAATATATTCAAATGGCTATAAGTTCTTAGAAAGGAAATATTTTCGATTTCTAATTGCACTTTTATATGTATTTACATATATACGAGTAAATCTGTATTTACAACGTAAAACCCCATTCGCAAAAAAAAACTTTATTTTTGTTGTCTGATGACATTTTAGCATTTATTGTCTAGAAAAGTATCGTCGTCGTGACCTACCTAAAGAAGTCTAGATTAAGTTTAAAATGTAAAACTGGGCTTATGAGATTTTTTGATAATGGACTCAATTCTCCCAATTTAGTTAAATAGTATCTATGGTGAGCAGACACATGTATTGATTTATTAATGTGATTCTGAAGGACTTAAAAATAATCTTATTTACGTACATTTAGAGTATAAATTACTATGGAATGATGTCGTGGTTTCTACACCTTCCCTCTGGCTCGACCTCACACCCCCTTCATCTTTTTGTTAGGGATGTTGAAAGCACGAAATCGAACTCGATAACTTGTTTCAAACATATAGAAAAAGTATCACGTTATCTCTATGATGTTATTAAGATGATGGCAGTGCCTTATTAGTTCTTGAATCGGCCAGTTAAATCTAAGGACCGCAACTTTTATCCCGTGGACGCCATCTGGCTAATAGTTCCTATTTCGTTTATATGATTTTTACAATGATACGTTATTATAAGACAAACTATAAGTCGCACAGAAAAATTTGCAAAGATTTTTTTGTTGCAAATTATGTCTTCTACAATTTTGGTTCTGTAACTTTTAGCGGTAAAACAAATATAACATGAGTTATACGTATATTTGTTGATTACGAAAGCTGTGAAATCAATATTTTTAACTGAATTTAATAAGGATTGTAAATATCGTATATCGCACCATCGTCATCATCATCATCAGCCCGTAATCATCCACTGCTGGACTTAAGCCTTCCCCATGCCGCCTTCCGTATATCACTTAGTTAATTTTAAATTGTTGAAAAATGAATTATGTTGATCTCTTTACTTCTGACGTGATCAATGCTAAACTCTTGTTACTAAGTTTGTTACTACTTGAAAATTGTTTAATGAATTTGATAAAGTAAAAATCGAATAGCAATGCGAACGCAAAAACAACATGAAATGAATTAAAAGTAACAGATCAATTTAAGTAAAAATACCATGCAATGAAATTATAAATCCAATTATATTTAGGTATTGGAACAAATAAAAAAATGTGATTAATTAAATATTGGTGACATTGGTAATCGGTGGCCCATCACTATCGCGCGGACGAGCAATGGCCTCGTCCGCGTGAATCGTAGTTTGGAATTGAGTGTTGTTGCCGCCGCACGCTCTTTACGCCTCTTATATAGATATCTTAGCCACATACAATTCCGTAGTAGCTTAATTTTACTAAAAAAATGAATTTGAGTGAATATTGTTTACCCACACCTGCCAACAAGAATTTAAAAAAAAAACCCACATTTCATGAATAAAATACGTGCCGATCAGCCGGAAGTGTGCAAGATATTGGAAGATGCTGGTTTGGCCGGAGTTTTTATAGGTTTATACGCGTCATTTATAATGGGATACGCCAATAATTATAAAGCGATCCAATTCTTATGTATCGATTATGACACTGATAAATACTCACGGCTTCTCAAAAAAAGTAAAATAATTCCTGATGCTATGACATTTGCAAGATTTACAAAAAAAGAAATAAAGAAGTTGTCCCTTAGAATTTATGCTGTTCGTCAATATAATTTAAAAATACACATTTTAAGGGTCGATCAACGTGTAAAATCTGAGGAAGGTTTTGATTTCATGTATGAAATTCTTGTACATTTGAATCATAGCCTTCTTAGAAAGGCAATCTTTAACGATTCTGACTATTATTTTGATATAAATTTTAACCGTCCGAATAAAAAGAAGATAAAGGCCGTGAAAAAATTAAAATACGGTCAGCCTGAGGATTTATTTTCCAAATGTTATCGTCTCATTCAAAAAGATAAGTTTTCGTTAGAGGATGAAATGGCATTTATATTTTTAAATGGAGATTTAACAAATGAATATTATTTTAACACCTAAATACCACTGTAAAAGCTACTGCGGATTGTGTTGTGTGCTCTTTCTATAAAAATCGATGCGGTAAGTACTTTCTTAAAAACATCATTGTTATCGTCTCTCTGAGATAGTACCTCAGTTTTTTTTTTTTTTACAGATCCATACATTTTTGGAAGTATAAAAAAAATGGCAATGTGATGTTACGAGAGTACTTGGAATCACAAGTTGCCAAAAAGCCCAACTGCTAATTTTTGCTGTGAGTAATTTCAAATAGAAGTTTATAGCCTGTTCAAATTAAGAAAATCAGCGGAAATGATTCGTGTAGTTTTGAAAATAGGGTTAAATATACCTTTCGGTATCCAGATGAACATACACGCAGTCCTCAGTCCCCAAGACTGTGCTGAGGGTGGTATGGTAGGGTTAAAGGTGCCATTTTTATATATTTAGTATAAGGTCTTGAAAAGTACTATAACTTTTTATATAGGCAACAGTCTTTGTCTCGTATAGGGAAACTGCGACGGCGGATTAACTGACTCCATGAAGTTTCGTTCTGTCATGTTGTAACACTTTAGGAAAGCATAATGTTCCCTTCAACCCGCAAAGTGAAGTGCTTTTGTTTTACAATAACGCCGTTTTTGTTAAATGTTATCTATTAACAGATCGAAATGAAGTTTTTATATTGGGTCGTCAGATGACTAAGCTTGCTTATTATAAACTTAAATGTAAGTAATGAAGAACAATGACGAATAAGACGCTGTTTTCTTAAATCCTCTATATTTTACCTCCCTGTTAACTTCAACTTGTAGCTCTTAAAGTACTACTGGCCTACTGAGTGTTAAGAAAAAATGAATATGACCAAAGAAAATTGTATGTAGAAACTTTTGTTACAAGTATCCATAACACTATTCGTACAGAGATATTCGAGATATGAGTAAAAGTTTTAAACACCCTTAGCACAGCCCCGAGCTCTGAAGAGTTGCAGTGTATATGTGGCATGTAATCGACCTAATTTTCACAACCCATTAATAATAAGTAATGGTAATACTAGTAATACATCTCTTCATAATTTGTTGTAGATCTGAAACTGACGACGGCACCGTTGCTTGGAATGTTAGCAAACGTAATCTAAGAGTGACACAAAATACAGATGGAAAGAAAAAATATAGAAGATGTAGTAAAAATATAGATGGATCGTTGAAATTTATGAACGCACAACAACTTCAGGATGACTGCATCAAATTCAATTAATGTGAAAAATGCTTGTGAACGAATTTTTTTTTTTAATTGTGAGAAAATTGACTCTTATACACAATAAGGTTTTTTGTAAGTAATTTCTAATGTGAGTGTGTCTGTATATATAATGTAATTTGTGTTTATATACAAATCACTATAATATATATAATTATAATAAAACCGGTTAAGGATATATATAAATAAGTATAAAAAAACGAAATTTATTTAAGGTGGTAGAGGAACGCTGTCGCGCATTTTCTTTGTACAAAAGTTTTAGCTTATCATTTGTCTTCTCGTAATCAGCCAATGTCTTATTTATGTATATGTTTGCGAATTATGTATGTATATTTTTGCGATCTATGTGTAATTTGTCTTTTAATAATGAAAAAGCGATTTTTTATATTCTATCTCATTCGTTAACTGATATTGTAAACTGAGATTAAGAATTATATGTACTCCTGTAAAATGAAAACGATAAAATAAAAGTGAAAATTCTTTAATGTATAACTCTATAAAGTTTAATCGTCAGAAGTTGTATTCTTTTTCCTACTTCTTAGTAGCCGCCTAGTCGAACGCGATGCAAACACTGCTGTAGGGTGCGCCAAAGTTCACCTAAAATTTGAACTCCGATAATTTGATATCCGAAAATTTTCTTCCTAACATTTTTTATCCTAACAATCACAATTCCTAATTACTTTGTCTCTAATGTCATTAATTCCGAAACATTCAACTGCATAATGTCAGTAGCAATAAACATATTTTATACTTTTATTTGTTTTCCTATTTTTTTCAACATAACCATCGTTCAAACTATTATCAAAGTCATACTTTTTTGTTTAGATTTATTTTTATTCATAATTATCAATATTATATACACTAGCGGCCCGCCCCGGCTTCGCACGGGTACATACACACACACATACACCCTTTTTTTTGCATCGGGTTTCAAAAAAAGTAAAATTATATAGGAAGTTTGAATTTTTTTTTATGAATTTTTTTATTCATATTTTTTATTAATGTTTTTTTTTGTATTTTTTTATTTTTAAATTTTATACATATGTATATAATATTATTTACAAAACAAAAGCCATTAGTTTTAGTGAGTCAGAGCTTCCCGATATTTGAAGTAGTTTTATTTTGTGGCAGCAAAAATGATTTTCAGGAGCTCCGACACGTGATAGGCCAACATACAGTTGGCCATGAGTGAAACATTCTTTTCGTAGGTCTATCCCTAATAATGCGAAGGTTTGGCCCTGGGACTTGTTAATAGTTAACGCGAAAGTTGATTTCACCGGAAACTGAAGTCGTTTAAAAGGGATTGGCAGATCAGTTGGAATCATCGGTATCCTCGGTATATGAGCTAGTTGACCAGCTGCTGGGCCAGCTCCGACTTGCAAGGCGATTTTCAGTTTCTGATGAAGATTCCTCATTACGCCGTATTTTTATTGCCCTCGCCTGGGAACTATGTTTAGAAAGTAGAGATCTTGATCTTTTTGGCATTTTTGGGCATTATAAAATCAAAAATAGAAGGAAATAAATAATTAAACAGGCTTTTACTACATTTTTGCTTATTGAACTATATGAAGTACTAAGCTTTTTGAATACTTAATTAAAATATAATACACACATCAAAAGTGTCTAGGGATCAAGCATTTTTATGCGGATTTCTTGAGATTGAGATGTGGCTTTGTAATAAATTTATGATTTTATAAATTTATATGGATCCTTTTTGGTGCATTTCATAATTTGAATCAGGAACTGTGAATCAAATTCGAGTAAAAGATGAAAATCAGCTGTCAATATTTTCCCTATAAAAACATACAACGCATTGAAGACATTATTAGTGCTACTGTTTCCCTACTACTGATTAAAACCAACGTTATTATGGAGCGGCGACGTCATTTAAGCAGGGAAGAAATGCTCAGAGCCGTGGGAATGATAGAAGCTGGTTCCCGGCAACGTACTGTGGCTTTAGCTCTGAATACAAGTCAGAGTGTTATCAGTCGACTTTGGACACGTTACCGAAGCACTGGTACCGTGGCTGAGCGCCATGGAGGACGGTATCGCTGCACCACACGGAGACAAGACCGATACATTCAAATCTTAACTCGAAGAGCTCCAACAATAACCGCCATGATGTTAGCCGTGCGGCTTCATCACTCTTCAGGGAACTTAATTAGCGACCAAACAGTCAGAAACCGCTTGCATGAAGTGAACCTTCATTCCCGAAGACCGCTACGGGTACCACCTATAGCAATGCACAATCGTAGGATTCGATATCAATGGGCTCTTGAACACAGAAATTGGGCAGAAGAACAATGGCGTTTCGTGTGCTTTTCTGATGAGTCTCGTTTTGGTATGAGACCGGATACAAGACGTATACGACACTGGAGAACCCCTGGACGCCAACAGCGATTAAAATCCTGCCAGGAAGTCCATCCTTATAGTGGTGGAACCATCATGGTATGGGCGGGTATTTGGATCGGCGGAAGAACTGAGTTGATTTGGATCAGAGGCAACCTCAACGCTCAAATTTATGCTGAGACGATTGTATCAGACGTCATCGTTCCTCTACAAGTGCAAATCGGTCCCTTATTTCAGTTAATGCATGATAATGCACGACCGCACACCGCAAGAGTTGTAAGACAGACTCTCGCCGCAGCTAACATCAATGTCCTGCCCTGGCCTGCTCAGTCGCCAGACTTGAACCCGATTGAGCATGCATGGGATATGCTACAGAGAAGAGCTCTGCCGAATATGGAGGGTATCCAGTCGCAAGAAGACCTTTTTTTGTTGTTGCAACGAACATGGGCGGCCATTCCACAGCGTGATTTGGATGAACTCATTTTGAGTATGCCAAACCGATGTTCTTGTGTTGTTAGTGTTCGCGGTAGAAACACGGATTATTAATTGTTTAAGTTACCCAATAAAATTTTAAAGAAAACTGTTATTTCAGTCTTTTTTTCGAACTCTAATGTTAGTGGTTCAAATGTCAAAAATCCCTTTATTAGGAAAATGGCAAATTTCTTTATTAATGCAAAGGTGACTTGGTTTATCGTTACTGTGACAAACGAAAACACTTTATTTGATGAATCCTTAAAGAAAATTTTAATTAATATCAATCAGGAGAAAAGTTATTGCAAAAATATATGTTGATCCCTAGACACTTTTGATGTGTGTATTTATTATCAGGTAAGTAGTAGGTACTTATTGATAGAAAATTAAAAATATGGGTTTAGAAAACTACCTTTTACTAAATTTTTGCTTAAATTTTGAACAGGAATACCCATAAAATACTTCTATAAGCAGTTTGAATAGTTACATTAAAATATAATATTTATTATCAGATACTTATTTACCTACGAAACGAATTTAAAGCGAATTCAAAATTTTTTCCGAATGAAATGTCCGAATTGAATAATTCAAAAAGTTATAAAAAGGTATTAAAGCCGTCTTGAATATAAAGTAAGGATTTTGATTTATTTTGATAAGGATTAATACCAAGGTACAAATGAAGAGCCTTTTCAAGAGGCGGCATATATAAATTAATATATTATAATAAAAAACTGCTTACTGTGACATAACTATAATATTTAGACATATGCTGTCGCGACACTTTTTGTAGATAATGATGAGTTCTGCAAAGTCGTAGTGAATGATTTTGTTCTATCATCAATAGTTTTCGCAGCGCACGCGACGTAAGGAATTTTTCAGGTCTTTTTTTTACACCTTATGTTACATTATTGGAGTTTTAGTAAGGATCCCTAATTTTTTTTTAAATATAATATAGCCTATGTTACTCGGGGATAATGTAGCTTTCCAAAGGTGAAATAATTTTTGAAATCGGTCCAGTAGTTTCGGAGCCTATTCATCACAAACAAACAAATCTTTCCTCTTTATAATATTAGTATAGATTAATTTTGCCGAACTTTGTTTTCACATAACATGTAGGTATAACGGGTGCGCCAAAGTTCACCTAAAATTTCAACTCCTATAATTGGATATCCGAAATTTTTTTTTTTAGATTTCACCATGAAACACCCTACCCTAAACCTAACCGTTTAAGAGATATTTCAATTTATTTGTTTTTATAAAAATCACCGGATCTTCGGCTATAAGCTTGGATATTTTCAAATGCGCATGTCTTATTATTACTATAATTTGATTTTTACGTTTATAATAAGGTGCTTTGTGACCCCAATAACCAATATTGTACCTAAAATAAATAAATAAGTAGTTGTAGACGATTAAAACTTTTAAAAAATAATAACAATCGGAAAGTTTATTTTTTTTTTCAAGGATATCTAGAAAAACAGATATGGCACCTGTTTGGCAGATGAGCCTAAAAATATCTACGTTTCATCGGCTATCTAACGAGCTATAGCAACCTAGGGTTTTATCGAAATTTTGTACAAAACATGTAGTTTTATAGGCTACCGGGGAGGTTAAATAAAACAATAGGTCAGCATACAGAACAAGTTACTAAACTTTTAAGTACTACGCACACCATTTTTGAGTCTAAATTTCATGTTCGACATGTCATGTAAGATGTGTGCAATGCAGGCGGCATTGCACACATCTTCGCATTATTTTGCGAAGACCAGTTTTTACTACACCAGTAGTAATTTTGTTCTTATTTCATTGGCCGCATTAATGATTCTGTCTCTCAGTACTTCAATTGATGAAATTGGGTTGAGCTCACTGTACATGAGACTCTTTATTTACCCCCACGCATAAAAATCCATGGGGGTTAAGTCCGGACTTCTGGCTGGCCAGGGTATAGGCCCACTAAAATTTTCGTCATCCAGTAAGCTATAATCACATCTTAAAATAAAAAAAAACAGGTCTGTAAGTCATTTAGTTCCAAAGTTAAGCGAAACCACTCATGATCATCAAAATAAAACTAGTACTTGTCATAAACTCAGAGCTGAAATTTGGTACAGAGCAGTGGCGAGGGGTGAAATTTTCCGAAAGGGAAGACGATCCAAAAAAAAAACGACGCCTACATAATTTTGGATGAGACTGATGACAAACTTTTTTCCGCGACTCAAGAAATACATTTCTTGCTGATCTATGTTAATTTTAACATAAAAGTTACTGGTTATTATATTGACCATTTGCTATGTAAAAAGCCCATCAAAATCGGTTCAGCTGTATTGTTATTTGTTTGCTTACATAAAGATAAACACACAAATTCTAACGGATTTATATACTTTTGAATCTAAAATAACAAACACAGGAAACAAAACACTTTATGCTATATACCCCGTTATCATTTAAATATAAAAAAGAGATTTAAAAATTTTTACCGGAGACAGATCTCATAAAATTATACAATTAGGTAATTTGTATACTTTCTGAAGTTGCTGCCTCCTTTATATAACAGAACTAACTATTAATAACTAATTTAACTAACTTCTACTTATGGGTGGCACTGGAGGTGCAAAGAAATACCTATGTTTCATTTATTAGTTTTAATTCTGCCTCTTAAGTTATTTTATTATTTAAATAAATTATATTTCACTACATTTAATTCATTCATATTTTTATGTGTGTAATAGTTATGATGTAATTTAAATTTAAACTAAAAAATGCAACAAAAAATATGTTGCAATCATCATAATTATGCATGCAATTTGGTATAAAAGTTGTACAAGTTGAACCTATTTCAATAGACTAACATATTCAATTTTAAAAAACTGTGCAGTTTTAAAGACGTATAAAGAGTATACTTTCATACAGGTCGTTTGATAACCTTTAGTTGAAATCAATCTAAAAAGATTATATTATTACTTATCAAAAAATCACCCTACTTTCAAGTAGTATTTTAAGTCCAATTTACTAAATAAATTATTCTCACCTAGCAGATTATCCATTAAGCAACAGTTGCTCAATATGCAATAAACTTTTGTTTTGTTTTATTTTAACTTTCACACTTCACAACACGAAAACCAATAATTTCGAATTTAGGTATTTAACTCACTAATTATATCAAATTTACAATTGAGGTTTACGTAATAATAATTCTACAAATACTACATAAAACAATAAGTCGCGTAAATAATATTATCATGTAAAATCGTAAAAATCAACAAAACAAAAACAAACTGTTACAACGCGCGAAAACTTAAATGGCATGACACTTGACATACGCGAATACGCTTTGCAAAACGTCAACAGCCGTGTTTTCTTTCTCTCTCTTTCTCTGGTCTGATCCTTGGCTGGCACAGAATAATTAATAGTATCTAGTAGCAAGACGGTGGCCGAGCGTCTTATTTTTGGGCGTGAATTAGTGCGAATATGTTTCAATGTGTGCGTGAATTTTGTATCGGAACGGTTCATTGTATGTAGTTGTGAATACGCTTTTGTATGGCGCTAGACCTGCAAGGGAAAACGTTTTATTTCCAAGCGATTTTGAACCGTAACTCCTAGTATTTAATGATTATAATGATTTTGTTTCAGTATGAGGTAGTTAGATCGTTTCTTATACGATGTAGGTGTATTGTAACTTTGTATAGCGCTAGGTGCTTCCAAGCGATTTTGAACCGTAACTTGTAGTATTTAATGATTATTATGATTTTGTTTCAGTATGAGGTAGTTAGATCGTTTCTTATGCGATGAATATTACGCTATGTATTCTTTTAGTGAATTATTATTTTATTTTGATTTATTAAAAACAGATATTTTTTTAATATGTGGTTATAAGTAAGTAGTATATGTATAGTTGAAGTATGAGTGTTAGATAATTTAGAGTTTAGTAGTGTAAGTTGGTCTGTTTTCAAAAGGGAAGACGGCAGGAATCGTCTTGTATGGACCCCTCGCCACTGGTACAGAGTTAAGGTTTAATGGCCACCAAAAGGGAAAACTATAAAAACTAGGATAATCGAAGATCTGGAGTACCTGGTGACCCTTATTTGAAAACACAAGAACCCAACAAAATATTACTACTACTATATCGATTTAGATTAAATTTGGTTCAGATGTTCCTTACACCTAGGAATAACATATAGGATACTTTTTATCCCGAAAATTCCATGAGATTGTGTATAAGTAATCGTATGTTTTACTAGCTGTGCCCGCGGTTTCACCCGCGTAGTTCCCGATTCCGTGGGAATTTGGCTTATGTCCTTCCCTGGACCATAAGCTATCCCTGTACCAAATTTCAAGTCAATCGGTTTAGAAGTTTAGCCGTGAAAAGGTAACAGACAGACGAGTTACTTTCGCATTAAAATATTATATAGTAAGGATTGTTAACTTTTTGTAGTTGCAAATCGTACCAATAGATGGATTTTACTTCGGCATATGTTTGTTAATTCGAGTTAAATATGCTCAGTAATTCTGCCTAAACAAGCCCTTAAATTATATTCTCCTTGAACCATTCAACCACAGATGAGATGACATGATCACGCGACACGCTCACTTATCGTGCCAGTGACGTCGTCCACGTCATCCGCCAGAGGGCAGCACCAAATAATACAATCACGTAAAAACATTAAGACTATACAGAATATAAAATGCCTTTGTTATATAAATATATTTTTTATTTTGACATGAAAAGACTGTATACGTTTTTGATTGGTATTTTCAATCTGTTATTAATAGCCGCATTGTGCATGTCACAAAAAGTAGTCTTATTGTATTAAGTGTACACTGTGCTTGTAGGTAGTAAAAAAAAATAACAAATAGGAAAGAATCCAAGAAATCAAAATGGAAAATAAAAATCAAGAACCGTCCGAGAAACCTCTAGAACCGACTGAGAAACCTCTAGAGCCAATGAGAAACCTCTAGATCCGACTGAGAAACCTCTAGAACCGACTGAGAAACCTCTAGAACCGACTGAAAAACCTCTAGCTCCAACTGAGAAACCTCTAAAACCGATTGAGAAAACTCTAGATCAGACTGAGAAACCTCTAGAAACGACTGAGAAACCTCTAAAACTGACTGAGAAACCTCTCGATCCGACTGAGAAACCTCTAGAACCGACTAAGAAACTTGAGGAAACTCCAGATAATTCGAAAAAACGAAAGTTCCAAAATGTGGATGATGGTGCAGAAAGGCCGAGCCGCAGACCTCGTAAGTCAGTGGAACCAAAGAAAAAACAAGCAGAAGTAAAATTGGAATATGAAATGACCTTACGTCTGACGAGGAGGACAAGAAGTATGTTATTATACGTGGTTAGATTCGAATCTAGTTAATTCCTCGTTCAAACATCATCCAATACACAGCAGGATGTTTCAATGTAAAAACGACGTGCTCCAAAATACACAATAATTCCGATTCCCTTTTATTACTTCTTTTTAACTTCATCATCCCAATTAAACCATCATTTTATTACAAAACTTCTTTATAACCACGAAGATATAAGAACTTTTTAGAAAATTAACCAAAGTTAAAATAAAAATAAAAATAGAGGATGACGTTTATACTGCCTATTTATTAATTAAAATAATAATATACAATCTAATCTGGTGCAGTGTTTGTTAGTAATATCTAAATACCGGGTGTTTGGTAGAGGGTTGACCAAACGTGATGGGCGTGTACCTGGGCATATTTGGAAGGTACAATTTGGCCAAAAATTTCCTAGTTGTTAAAATAAAAAAAATATCGCCAAAATTCATTTTTTTTATTTTTTTCCGAAATTGCGACTATTTATCCCTATAACTTTTTTTTGAGCTGGTTTCCAGTCAAATTTTTTGATTGATTATGGTCCCAGATATCACTTGTTCTGCTCACAGCATTTTCAGACCCCTACAGGGTCTAAATAATTTGTTATGACCACTTAACGCTAGGGAAATGAAAAATAGAAATCTTATAGGAGATCTTTCAACTCAATTAAAAAGAAAACTAATTGTAACTGAGAATTTAAAACTCTTTTAAAAACTTCTCTGTTTATCCCTCACTTCAACGGTATACTAAAAGGTTTACAAAAGCCAAAAAACTTGTTAAAAATGTAGGTGCAAAGTGGAAATGGAAGAAGAAATTTTTTAAAAACAAATTCCAAGGCAATTTTTTGGCCAAATTGTATCTTCCAAATATGCCCAGGTACACGCCCATCACGTTTGGTCAACCCTCTACCAAACACCCGGTATATTTTTTTTACGAAAAGTTTTATGAAAACGCTCTGAAGATATATGTGTAATAGTTACCTATAATATACCTTATAGGTATATTATAGGTACAGTATAAAAAAAAACATTTTTTAAAAATGTTGTAGGTTCGGTTTATTTCAGTGTGTGTTAACGAATTAAAAAACAGAACATTTTTATATCTAATACCCATGAATTGTGAACAGCATTTGATTTAAATACAGCCAAAAAAATTTCATACAGAAATTCTTATGGTATCAAGAATGTCGCGAGCAAAACCACGGGTCACAGGTAGTTTTACTTTTAATAATGTCAATCGACACCCCGGCCTACATTGTTGCGGGTTTTTCCTCGATTTATCCTGGATTCCATCATCAGATCCTGATTTCCTTGACATGGGACCACTTCGCGAATATCCGCTTTCTAATGAAACAAGATTTTTAAAATGCTCCATTCATGATTACAAAGAAATCGCGTAACAAACACACAAAAAAAAATATACACGTCGAATATAGAACCTCCTCCTGTTTTTTTGGAAGTCGGTTAAAAAGGACCAGATCAAGTTTATAAATGTAATGATAGGCAAAATAATTAATGTGTTCGTGTTGTGTAGTTTGTGTATTTTCTTAAATGTTTGTTTGCGTGTTCAAGTAATATTTGTGTAATACTCGTTTATATTTGCATTATTACATACATAAAATATAACATGTTCTAACTTGCTCTGTCTTAAAATACCGGGTGTTTGGTAGAGGGTTGACCAAACGGAATGGGCGTGTTCCTGGGCCTATTTGGGAGATACAATTTGGCTAAAAATTTCCTAGTTGTTAAAATAAAAAAAATATCGACAAAATTGTATTTTTTATTTTTTTTCCGAAATTGCGACTATTTATCCCTATAACTTTTTTTTGAGCTGGTTTCCAGTCAAATTTTTTGATTGATTATGGTCTCGGATATCACCTGGTCTGCTCACAGCATTTTCAGACCCCTACAAGGTCTAAATAATTTGTTATGACCACTTAACGCTAGGGAAATGAAAAATAGAAATCTTATAGGGGATCTTTCAACTCAAATAAAAAGAAAACTAATTGTAACCGAGAATTTAAAACTCGTTTAAAAACTTCTCTGTTTATCCCTTATTTTAACGGTATACTACAAGTTTTACAAAAGCCAAAAAACTTGTTAAAAATTTAGGTGCAAAGTGGAAATGGAAGAAAAAAATAATAAGATATTTTTTAAAACAAATTCCAAGTTTCGCTTAAATACGTCACAGTATGAATAAATTTGGATTTATCTGAGGTTTCCTAAAGATACTGAGATGCTGTAGTGACTTTATTAGAAAATAATTAGTCTTAAAACAAGTAAAATGGACTATCTCAATTACAGGAAGATATTCCTTCCAAATCAAGATTTCCCGTCTCTGGCAACCGATTAAAGGGATTAAAATACGTCCAGAGTTGTGGAACACACGTCTAGTGGGATGCTATTCCATTTACAGCCTACTTTGTTGGCGAAATATTCTATCTCCAATTCTCCATTACATACTAAAAGAGATTCGTGAATGATGTGTTTATTTGATGATTCTAAATCATTCTGCAGCAAGGGGGTCTGTAAATGGAATAGCATCCCACCAGACGCGTGTGCCATACCACTGGACGTATCCTAATCCCTTTAATCGGTTGCCAGAGACGGGAAATCTTGATTTGGAAGCAATATCTTTCTGTAATTGAGATAGTCCATTTTACTTGTTTTAAGACTTATTATTTTCTAAGAAAGTTACTACAGCATCTTAGTTTCTTCAAAAGACCTCAGATAAATCCAAATTTATTCATACTGTGACGTATTTAAGCCAAACTTGGAATTTATTTTTAACAATATCTTATTATTTTTTCTTCCATTTCCACTTTGCACCTAAATTTTTAACAAGTTTTTTGGCCTTTGTAAAACTTGTAGTATACCGTTAAAATAAGGGATAAACAGAGAAGTTTTTAAACGAGTTTTAAATTCTCGGTTAAAATTAGTTTTCTTTTTATTTGAGTTGAAAGATCCTCTATAAGATTTCTATTTTTCATTTCCCTAGCGTTAAGTGGTCATAACAAATTATTTAGACCTTGTAGGGGTCTAAAAATGCTGTGAGCAGACCAAGTGATATCCGAGACCATAATCAATTAAAAAATTTGACTGGAAACCAGCTCAAAAAATAGTTATAGGGATAAATAGTCGCAATTTCGGAAAAAAATAAAGAAATACAATTTTGTCGTTATTTTTCTTATTTTAACCACTAGGAAATTTTTAGCCAAATTGTATCTCCCAAATAGGCCCAGGAACACGCCCATCCCGTTTGGTCAACCCTCTACCAAACACCCGGTATATTGTAACCTATAACCACCAAAAACATTCTGTAAAAAACTAGCCAAGTCTCGATGGAGCTGCTTGTTTATCTCTAAAAACTAATGAAATCTAGACAAACTCGTGCCAAGTCTAAGGTTCCTTACTGCGATTTCTTTATTATTATAGTTAATGTTGTGTGATTTGGCCGTTGAAGGGTACACATGTACACAAGGGTACAAAACTAGGTGCTCTATGACACTATTGCACCAATCTGTCGCCAGAACCGCTACCCATTGACGATAGAAAATTGCCACCTGAAAAACGTTGATTCAATATCCAGTCAATTGTAGGCTTGATAAAGCTGCTTATTTTAATAATGTTATAACATTACGTGTAAACAAAATTGACTTGTACCCACTACTAACCTTTTAAACAATGTTCAACGGCCAAGTCACACAACATTAACTATAATAATAAAAAAATCGCAGTAAGGAACCTTAGACTTGGCACGACTTTGTCTAGATTTCATTACTTTTTAGAGATAAACAAGCAGCTCCATCGAGACTTGGCTAGTTTTTACAGAATGTTTTTGGTGGGATTTCATTTATTTTTGTTGAAACATTTTATTAGATTTTCTTATTTGACACATTTTTTCTTTTTAGGAGTAGTATTTTATTATTAAGAGCCCTGCGGTTTCACCCGCGCAGTTCCCGTTCGCGTTTCCGTGGGAATTTCGGGATAAAAAGTATCCTATGTGCTTCTCCTGGTTTTAAGCTACCTCCCCACAAATTGTCAGCCAAATCAGTTCAGCTGTTTTAGAATTATCATTCCCGTTCCCATTCCCGTGGGAATTTCGGGATTAAAAGTATCTTATGTCCCTCTCCTGGTTCTAAGCTACCTCCCCACCAATTTTCAGCCAAATCAGTTCAGCAGTTCTTGAGTTATAAATTCCCGTTCCCATTCCCGTGGGAATTTCGGGATTAAAAGTATCTTATGTCCCTCTCCTGGTTCTAAGCTACCTCCCCACCAATTTTCAGCCAAATCAGTTCAGTCGTTCTTGAGTTATAAATTCCCGTTCCCAATCCCGTGGGAATTTCGGGATTAAAGGTATCCTATGTCCTTTTCCTGGTTGTAAGCTACCTCCCCACCAATTTTCAGCCAAATCAGTTCAGCTGTTCTTGAGTTACAATTCCCGTTCCCGTTCCCGTATAATTCCCGTTCCCGTTCGATTATCCTAGTTTTTATAGTTTTCCCTTTATGTGGCCATTAAACCCTAACTCTGTACCAAATTTTAGCTCTCTAGGTTTATGGGAAGTACTAGTTCTATTTTGATGATCATGAGTGAGTGAGTGAGTGTCTCTCTTAAATACGAAACTTTGCTTTCGCTTAACTTCGGAACTTAATGACCTACAGACTTAAAATTTTATTTTAAGTATGTGATTGTATAGCTTACTGGATGACGAAAATTTCAGCGTTCTGGGCTTATCCAGAGTTTCTCAAATAGGGGCCTGAAAATGCGGCGAAATGGTTCCTGTAAAGGATGGTACGGCAGTGTTTGCTTCGCGCTCGACTTGGCGGGGGGCACTGCCGTGCCCCCAGATTATTTAACAAACGGGATGTTCGTACGTACTTGTTAAAGTCGAAGTTCTCGACTAGATTCAGCCACGCCAAAAAAAATATTGTAACCTATTCGTCAGTTTTATGAAATATTAAATAAAAAATTGTTATAATTTCTTAACAACAAAACTATTAGAAGAACTTTAATGGACGGGTGCTATATCAGGACAATAGTAAATAATTTGGACAGTAAACAATAACGCACTTTACATTTTAAACGTTTTGCTAACAATTTTGAAAAAAATTTAGCATTTTGTATACTTACATCTTTGCTAAAAAATTTCATACAGTTAATTATGTCCTTATTAGTTACTATTAAATAACGTATGGTCCAAATTGTATGTTTTTTTAGCTGTAATACTTGCTACTAGTTATGTAACGAATGTTGGATTTTTCGCATTCGCGAATGCGAATGCGATTGCGAATATTTATCTTCAACATTCGCGAATGCGAATGCGAATCCGAATATTTTATTTTTTTTTAAAAAGCGCGCGTAAAATGTTTGACAGGTTTGACGTTTCGTGTCGGCCATGTTTATATTGAACATAGGCGAGCCGATATTGGTTGATTGAATGAATTTAGTCACAGAAAGTTCATTCTTAAGTATTCATTGTTTTGTTTTTTAAGTTTATATTTCATTCATTATAAATATATTTAATTCCTCAGATATATAAAGAGGAATGAAAAATATACATTTAAAGCCAAAAGTTATAAATACTTAATACATTAGATTTTTAAAGTTTAATAATTTTGTTTCAAGTAATTGTTTAGTTTTTTAGTAAATAGAAATTGTAAACTTTAGTTAAAAATGGTAGTAGAGTAATAATATACTACTAAATGAATGCAAACCTTACATAGTTTTAACAAGGCTGATTAATGTTAGATTTGGTCAGATCTCTGAAGTTCTTTTTCATAAATGTGACTTTAATTTAGAATGTAGAAGTATGATTTAATAAAAATATCTAAGTGTTATCTATTGTATTATTATTTCATATGAATGCATATAATAATTTCCTTTTTGATTATTAAAAACATTCGCTAAATATTCGCTATAATTTTTGCGAATACGAATGCGAATGCGAATATTGAAAAATATGCGGATATTCGCGAATGCGAATGCGAATGCGAATATCCGTTACATCACTACTTGCTACTATGGTACTATAAATTAAGTTTCGCGATAAAAACAAATGTTCAACATATTAAATAATTATCTTTGTAAAGTAAAGTAAAAATAAAGTTTAACACGAATTTATTTAAATAAATGAATACAATTGTAATGTTCTCAACAGTGCCATTTACTTTTTTAATTTTAAGAGTTATGTTTGATATAAGTATATTTAATAATTTTAAGACTTTGTAATGAATTTTTATATTTGATAAATGTGTTTTCTCTGGTTTTTTGAAATATTATGTTGAGTTGTTAATATTATTTTACACATCTACATATAAGTATTGTTGCTAAGGATTAAGAAAATGGTTGTTTTTTGCTCAAATACATTATAAATTATGTGTGTAATATGTACAATTCTGTAGTTAAAGAAACATAAATAAGGCGCCCACGTTTCTTGTCTAGTTGTAGTTCATGTATAATAATAAATTTATCCCTCGAATCACATAAATCTAATGTCATTTATGAAATAAAACCATTATGTACTAATATAAGGATCACAAATTACCAAAATTGTTTTGTCAATGTTCGGGACAGTAGTGAATTGTTTTGAAATAATTTAAATTGAATGGTAAACGTCATTAAATGTTAAATAAATGTAAATAATCTTTTTCTTAAATCCCATAATTCGTACTGTGCGATATTATTGCATACGTTTAGTCAACATGTACCTATAACAAGGAAGAGTTTATTCGCTAATCTCTGAAACTAGTTACCAGATTTGGAATAAATATTTTTGCATTGAATAGCCCATATACATATCGTGGAAGGCTGTACTATAATATTCAGGGTTTATAAGTATTTCTATAAGTGGACTTACAAGCGCTGACAGTGCTAGACAAGACAAACAATTTTTTCTGTTACTTTTAGAAAATATTTCTTACATAACATTCTTTAAAACGATTTTATTTAGCTTGCTCTGTTTATTTGGGTCAAATCTAGCGATTGAAATTTGACACTGGTCCTGTTGACAGATGATCAGAAATTTGACAATACACGTAGTTCGCACTCTGATATAATATTGATGCCACGTGAACGGGAGTCATCTGAGAAGATCAGATCGATCGGTCGCAACAAGGGGCGAAGGGTCGTCGACCCTTCGCCCCTTGTTGCGATCGATCGATCTGATCTCTTGTTGCTCCAGAAGGGAGGGTGTGGCGTCGCCTGGAAATATACACAAATATACAAATAGAACTATGATAATGATACATTTGATATAGGTACCTAATTATTTTGTATCAATAAGAATTAACTAATATAAGTACAATTAAAATTGGTTAAGTATATAATTATTGACTCTTCTGATGATCTAAATAGACCAATTTTTTTTTTTAATTAAGTAGTTAAAATGTATTGTTTTTACAATGACGATTTTAGAAGTTATTTAAGAGGATACATAGTATCGAAAAAAGCAATACTTGATTATTGGTGAATTGGTTGATATTACTATCTTAATATAATCGTAACGAGATGCGCATACGGTAGGTTCTATACATATATAGGTATAGGCTGTTCTTCATATAATAGTTATATAGATATATATAAAGAGGAGGAGCGTGGGTCGATAACGTCGCGTTGCGCGTGCGTACAGCTCCCAGAGTTATTGATTTTCTTCTCAATGCCGGTCACCTCGACCCCTCATCTTGGCCAAATGTGATGCCATCATTGGTCTGGAACATTCTCGATAAATCAATAAGTCCCACGCATGCGCGGTGATAAATAGCCGTCACCCATTTTCACGCTTCGGATACACTTTATATATTTTTATCTAAAAAAAACTATTGTTTATAATATAACATTTAAATATAATAAAGTTTTAACGCATGCATGATTTCAAATTGAATTTACAAAATGATATTGTTGGAAAAATCCAATTCTTTTTATTTTTTATAATAAATAACTAGCATATAATCAAATGACATATTTTATTTGAATTTGTAAGTTCATGTCAGTACCTCCATAAACTTGGCCATTAACTAATTTAATGCCCGAACCTATCATACTGTATCCCCATACCAATACTACTGTCTAGAAATTAATTTATATTATTTCATACAAACAATATATTCCAATCTTTGATCTAGAATTTATATAATTTTACAAAGGTTCACTCCAAAGAATAGTATTTTTGGAGTTATAAATAAATAATTTTAGTAGTACATACGTATGTAAGTTACACATTAAAAACCTAAACACATAACAATATTTAACAACATTAATATGTCGAGTTGATGAACACATAATTATATCATTATTATGGACTTATATGTAGTTAATATATTAAATACTAGCTGTGGTCCGCACCATTCCTTTTTTTCTTCCGTTGAAATTTTAGCCTTATGTATAAATTCTAACTTATTTTTATGTTGAATAAATTAGACAAAAAGGCCCTAAAAATAAACACAACCCTTAATATTAACATTAAGAGTAATAAAATTGTTAATCAAAGGGTAAATTATAAACTCAAAATCAAACTGATAAAAACACAAACCCCTAAACTCGTAAAATTACCATTTTAGTTCACCGGTTTTTCGTTAGAGGGCGTTATTAAGATGTAACTGAACTTAAATACAACCCCGTTCCTTCAAAAAATATTGTTCCACTGGTTGTTTTCTAATATCCATGATTTCGGTTTTATTAAACTCTAATACATCCATATTATCTTAATAAAATAGTTTGGGTCTATAAAGGGTCCATACCTGAAATAGGTCACTGCAATGTGACGACATAAGTTTAAACTGTAACAGAAATAAATTATATCACTAAAAGACATTTTTTTAAACACACACATACATAATTCTTTAAGTTTTTTTTGTATTTATTACCATCTTGTACTAATTTATGAAAAAGAAACTAAACATCCGTATTAAAGTCTAATAATAAAACAATTTAACTGCATAAAAACTTCAAAAGTAAGTTCTATGTTTTGTAAATATCGTAAAACAACATCTGAATTACGTATTGTTATGTTATTTCGTACAATATTTGTTTGCAAAATAAATATATTTGCAGACTGATAACAACTACATCTATTGATAGCCCCGCAAACCATGTAGACGCGTGGTTCCGGAGGGTTCGCCGAACGCGACAGGGGTGCGTGCAATATGAATGAAGTTAACGCACTCGCCCTCAGAGGGCAGCCTTCGCAATCACATAGAAAATCGTAAATTCAGAACATTTTAACCACACATATTTTCAACACACTTGCATATAACAGGGCTCTTATTTGTGCAAAAACAGTTGAATAATGACACGTTCAATACCAAAAAAATCGTGTCCATACATTATAAAAACAAACTTCAACTATGTTGCCTTACTTTTGGTAGGTCTATGGTCGATTCCATTCATTCATTCATTCGATTTTTTTTTAATAAGTATATTCTTTTAGTCTATGGCCGATCACCATTGTTGTGTTGGATGCACGCTAATAGAAAAACTGTTTATTTATTAGCGAAAAATGATATTTTATTATTATTTTCTTTGCAAGTGTGTTGAATAACGTTGTATGGTACGCGCGTGTATTGATGATTACTATCCCAGGCTATCTTCAGACCCTCACCTCACGGCTCGGGCCTCAATAGCGCCTCGGGAGAATTCAAACCATTTTGTCGATTGAAACAAAATAATTAATAATTTTTACACTCATTTTTGTAGTGAAATAAAAAGAGATAAAACTTTCCAAATATTAGATTGTGTATTTAACTTACAGTAAATATTATTTTGTTATATCATAATATTTACGCATGCGCAGCTCATTATCCTAACATGCTTCTCTCCATCCATATATCCCTACATGGAAGAGGTTGCTTTTAATGATAAGGTCACATTATTATAAGATAAGTAAAAAAAATTGTTTCATGCCAAGCATATACCTTCTTTACGGCAGCCTGGTCTTTGGTAAATAATGTATATCACCAATCATTCCATACGGAAGTGTCTCTATCTTTGCAGTGATTTAATTCATCCCTACAAAGAGTTTGTAACGAAACTATATGCAACAAGGAAGAGAACCTTTGTTTCTTTTAGTTAAAGTTTTTATAACATTTTAGCCAAATATAAAAACATTCCAGATACACTCCCAAATAGTAAAGGTATCTCAGGATTACGAGTACACATGCTTTATGTCCAGTTTCACCTCTTTACATTAAATGGGGTCCCAGTTTTTGGACTTTATGTAATGAAATCGATATGTTCCACCCTAGGGACCAAAAATAACGCATGCGCATTTTATTAAAGTAACAAAACATTCCCTTCTTTGTGGACCCCGTAAGATTTATGTAGAAAGTGGAAAGTAGCTACAGCTTCCCGACCGCTGAACATCTCCCTTCGTACCAAATATGTAGCACCTACTATTCATAGTCTCGTAAAATCTATCTATTACGAAAGAAGAAAAACACATTATAATATTACATGTTATAATTCATAAATATATCTATTCATTATTAGCTTTCAAAAACATTTTTTTATAAAATATTTTGTGTCCAGGTATTTGCAAATATAGAATCTTAGTTTTCTCTTTCTCGATTTTTTTGCAAATCGTGCAAAGTTTTCCACTCAATCGTTGCAAACAAGTGCAAGCTATATAGGTATTTCCAAGAGTAGTCTATGCAGTTGGTTTCAATTAACCGTATATTAACACTAAAAATATTATTTTTAACATAACTAAACTAATCAATACATTTTATCATCTTTATCTAGCAACTGACCATAATCTAGATTTCTTACTATCTCGGGTATTAGTATTATTACAAACTACGTACACAATCATTCATACATACAGAACGACACAAACAATATCTAAATTAAAAAAATATACTTCCATTAAATAAAAAAGTTAGAATGCCAAGTCTAGACGAAGGATATAAGGACATGCCTCTATTTGGATGACAATTTGACAGGTTAACTGCTAAACACGAGTATGTCGTTAAAATAGAGTACTACAAACTTGTTTGACTAATTGTAGAGCTCAATCAAAATCATTTGGCTTACATAACCATAACCTTACACCAGCCGCTATAAGCTGGATTCATAACCTGGACATTCAAATCTGATCCTCGCAGGATTAATGCCATACGCAATGATGATGATGATTTGGCTAAGGGTGTGAGCAGAATAAATAATGGAGCTGTGTTCAATAATACTCGTAATATAGTGTTCGTGTGGCTCGCGCAAGCGTTCTGATTCTAGTTGAAAGTGAGAGTTTGTTGAAGTTAGGGGTCAAAGTCACTACAATTTATTTGTAAATACGGATCAAATACAAGAGCCAGGTGCATTTAAACAACCTCCTACAAGGTTTTGCATTTTATTAATGGTTAACCCAAATTTTGAGCATATTTGGCTAAAAATGGCAAAATTAAACTACTTATTTATAAATTACTGAAAAGAACGTATCATTATTAAAGTATTGTTTTATATTAGAATTATCTAATTTGTCACTTCAATAATATTTAAACTTAACATGAAAAGGCAATTCTTGGTTTAGATATGAAAGTTAACACGAGTATTAAAAAGGATCACTGACAGCAAACAATTGCAAACATTGACACAGTTGCCTAATTTTACCGGAATTCCTTAAATGGTTGCATAATTGAGTCTAATATTTGATTAATTAATTTAATTAGACTCATAAAATCACACCGTCCACCGCAAGCTAGCTAAATAACCTGAGCGTAAAAATCTGATCCACGCACAATGCATGTCATACGCAATGATGATGATGATGACCAATTGAATACTATACGTACATTATGCTTTGTCAATACGAGACATTTTTCATGTAAATTAAACAGAATTCATCACTGAAATCTCAAACGCAATTCTACAAAACGTAAAAACAATGATGTACCGAAATCGATATAGTGTATCAACATTAATTTACATATAGTGACGTAACCTCATAAATGTGCACATAGATAAGCTATCATTTAAATTATTAAAATATATTGTAAACAAATACACCGGAGCGCAGTATCCACACGGCCTGTCCCGACAGACACCGCGCTGTATATGACTCAAGGCTACGTAGTGCCAGTAAAATTCTAGGAATTGAATGTAAATATTACATCTCCTCCGACGTTATGGGCGCCTGGTACTTTTAGATATTTCATAGTGCTTATTTCGTAGGTAAATAGTGTTCTAGGCTGATCTAGGTTTCAAATATGAACACAAATGTATAGCTAGTAGGTGTCTACATACATTCTAGTACAAATCTGAATGCTTTTTCTTTTTAGTCTCACACAAAAACTACTTGGCCGACTTAGATGAAATTTTCAGAGTAAATACTTTGGACCATGGGGAAGAACATGAGCTATACCACATGTCGATATTCCACCGGGAAAAGACATCAACGCGAGAATACAAATCGAGGGAAATATGTATGTATAACTGGAAGGTGTACCTTGATTTTGGTTAATTAACTAATTATTACACATATTGGTCTAATATACATAATATTAAAACATTATCAAATTTTTAATTGTACATACTCGTATAACAAGTAAATAATTTACACTTATTTCTTCCTCCACTTTTCATTCAATATCCATGTAGTTCCTAAGGAAAATGTAGTTTTCAATTAAAATCATTTAGTATTTATAATATTAGAAATATTAATGATTAAAATCCGCGTCTTTCATCATCATCAGCTCATATAATGTCCCCACCGAGGGGCTCGAGCCGACTCTAAATTAAGGCAATCAGGCCTTAGTCGACCACGCTGGCCAAGTGTGGGTTGGTTGACTTCACACACGACCTTAGAACTACTTTGTAGGTGTGTGCAGGTTTCTTTACGATGTGTTCCTTCACCGTAAGCGCGTCGTATATACCTATTAATGTGTTTTCGATTTTTGTATGAATTACAAAATCGAAACATCGGTACGCGGCGGCGACGGGCAACTTTAGATTGGAAATCGAATGCCTTGACCACCTCGCCACCAACGCTCGATTAAGTTTTAATATTTGGGTGTTATTACCCAAAAAATCATAATGACGAGTAGTACTTTTGTAAAACAAATAAAGATAGGTCGAGCAAAATGAAAACATAACAATGTGAAATTCACAAATCCACTACCTTCATTCGGTCGGTCCGCTACCTTCATTGTGTATTCTACATTGTAAATTAATGGCTGTCTTTGTCCGGTCCACTGCTGATTGTAACGATCGAACAAACGCTTAGTTGCCCATTTGGCCGGTCGGCTGGCCGGACCCGAGTTAACCCCCCACGCCAACACCCCTCTAGTTAGAGGCTTAACGTATCACGGCTCCTAGACGACTGAAGGCAATTTTATTTCAAAACGTCTATGATTAAATCGTCGGGTGTACTATTGTTATAGCTTGTTGTTAAGTTATTATTCTTCAATAACTCGCGTTATCTAGTTCATGTGAAAAATATATAATTCACACGCACGTAAATTATACATTTTTTTTTTAATATTGTTAAACTTTAAAAGAACTGAATTTATTTCCAGAATATTGGGAAGAGTTCGATTTTTTCCTGTCTCATCCCATCTAGCTACTTTTGTGTAAAAATCTATTGGTCACTTTAATAAATCTATCAAGATTTTCAATAATCAATTAGTTTTTATGCCCGCGGGTATATTGCAAGAATTTTATCCAAATGCATAAAATGAACAAATATGATCTTGTGTTTTTAAACTTTGTTTTTTATGACACAACTTATCAAGTTACGAGATATTAAACCGACTGTAACGAAGTATAGCGGCAACAATCAGTAAGGTGTTTTAATAGTTTAGAGCGTTGTTATTGTTTATGATTGCGTGTTTTAAATCAACAATGAGTTCAACGGCCAGGCGAGGGCACCCGGGAATCGATACCGGCCTGTATGCGGCACAGCAACACGTTACTGCAGTCGATGCAACTTGCACTCGGAACGCATAACCTCCACCTATCATAGTTGGTGCAATTCACACAAAGTTGCACTTACTACGGAACCAAAGAATGATAACAGTGCTTACTTATAAAGCCACGGTTTCTCTGATACATTCTAAAAACAATTCGTTGGTATGGAAGATATAAGATTCGGGGCAATACTATACCTTTTTATTTGATTAATAAGACGATGCAGGTCTATTTAAGTGCCAATACTGAAACAAATTACAATTTTAAAACACATAAAAACTGTATAATTAACGTTGTTTCACCGGAATCGTTCGTGATTAAACCTCCGCTCCCTCCAGTCTTCACAGTTCACACCATTATACCAAAATCCATTCATTCAAAATATTTTAATAACCTGACATCGATATCGATAAACTTTAGCTAAAATAAAGTGTGGGGTCAGCGATAGGTATGCTCAAAGACTAATTATAACATTACCTATATAAATCAATTAATAATCACCTTATAGCAACTGATCCTCAATTAGGTTCATTACCTACATCTAGGTTATCACGTAGCCATTCATGCATACACGCGACCAGACCGAGATAAACATAATATACCTACTATGTAGTCACAATGAATTATTAATTTACGAAGATTTATTATGAATTCAATAAAATCAAATTATCAACTGTAAAGGAACAAAATCTCTTGTTACATTGTTCCAAACTCCTTCATTAAGTCATATTAAACTTTATTACAAACGTCTGATATCAAAATTAATTAATGTTCATTGTGTAATCAAAGTAATTGCTACACACAATAATAGTGGTTTGTCAGTTTCATTTGGAAATTGTTTTGTTATAAAGACGATATCATGTTCGTTTCTCCTTCATGTTCAGATGTGTGAACGAATTTAGATTCAATTGATACACATTATAAGTTATTACTGGTTGACTTATAATGTGTAACAACTTTTATTAAACTTATGTTATATCTAACCACGTGTGGTTTATGAGGTTAAACGTATTACCGCAGTCACCGACAAAGTATTTTGAGTACATTATTCATTACCACGTCACCGTCCGCCATGTTGAATACTGTATACGACAAAACCTCACTTTGCCTCGAAACTCTGACATTGTTATTCAAATTGTACGTACCCTTTATACTGGGCGCTGGCTACTTTTTTGATCGTTGTCCAACCCCATCGTCATTAATTGGTTGAACGACCACCCGGCCATTGTATGTACGAGTATATTGTATAAATAGCTGTATCGATGAATTCTCTTGAAGCTGCTAAAATTAAAAAATCCAATTATAATGTTTCATGTTAAAAGGTATCGTGTTTTAATCTAGGCATAAATTGACCACGTAACTTGCATTTAATGATATTTCGTAAATGTAACAACAAACTTAAGTTTATAATAGTAATATGTAATATAATTATCATCTCTTCCTTCCATTATTCTCATAGGTGAGATCATCACAAATTCTACAGCAAAACATGCGATGTCCATTGCACCGCTACGACTTCACGTGGCGTCTGCAAGTCCCGCTATGTTTCCTTTGAAGTTACGTAACGCCGCATGACTGCACACTGCAAGCCAATACACAAGTTCTATTCGTTGTAAGATATCTTTATGTATACTGAAGCCTTTGTTGATCCCTCTCCCCTTTGTGTGCAAAAGAGGTCTATCGTTGAATCTCCAACTGACTTGAGTGTTTGTGTAATGATTAAAGGTTTCCCCAGGGCTGTATTATACTATATTTAGTCAAAATAGGTTTGATAGTTTAGTTTTCAAACGGTGTTATTTATTATACTATCCGGTTTGCACATTCCGATTTAACAATGCTACTGGTACGAGTATTAACTGCAAAGCTCAGCCGTGCCCTATCAAATTGGTATTATTATGTGCCATTCAACCCATTCAATGTTATATAGATGCAACTTATTATATTGATGTGTAATATATTCACGTACTCGTACATTAAATTAGTAAATAATAATAAATATGATGAAATATAACTAATATTAAAATGTACCTAGAGCTATGTCTGTTCCTTTTGTTACGTATTCCTATATTATCTACCTTCAGTAACCAGATTATTGTACAATACGTCAAATCGGTCATGATATGGATCACGCTCGACTGCCCTAGACTGACTACCAGTTGGATAACACGGTATTGATGGCCAGTGAACCATTAGGAACACCACGTTACCTTCAACTTAGTTCGTCGTTAATCCCTCTACATACATCCGGCACGGTGAAATAGTTTGGGTCTTACAAACCAGTAGACTCATCAAGTATTCTATTCATTTAGATCGCAGTTTCAGTGGTCAGTTAACTCGAGATGGGAATTTAATACGGCAGAGGTTAAGTATTTAGTTTAATTACGCAATTATTTTATCGTTTGTTTGTATATTTAATATTTACATAATTAACTTAATCTTAGTCCGTAACTTTAATATTATATGCAGTAGACTACAAAATACACTATTTCTGACCGCTTAACTAACACTATTTATTTATTGAGTACGTCAGAGTCAGATGTATCGAAACCGACACATTGCGAAAATAAAATACTATTTCGCGGAATCACCGACTTCACTTGGATAGATATTGGACCGTTTTCACAACTGATAAAACTGTCATGTCTTTACATTGATATTGATTGTGTTTGGATTTTGTTATTTCATTACACTAAAATTGCTTTACTACGTGAAATAAAGAAAGTGACACTTATTTAAACTGATTACGATATAAATGTACTTTTTTACAAATGAACATTGATTCAGACTAATAAAGTAGGATAACCTTTAATTTAAAGTGTTACTTAAATAAAATTTTCCCCAATAAACTTCCATAACTAAAACTTATTTCTTGCTCAATTTATTTACTGATATGTTATAAGGGTATTATATATTTAAGCTTACGTCGAATCTTGCGTACACATCAGCCAATATGTATAATAAATACGGTACACAGATTAATGTTGTACTGTGATTTCTTTCCCAAATATAAATGGTTCTTTTCTCGCTATTCTTATTTAAGCTTACAATTGTGATTAATATTGAGTATGAGGGTTGAGCTACCAGAGTCGACGTGTCGCGAGGATTACCTCTACTAAGCCTTGAGGGGTCGTGTATTTCTTGGAACTATATTTTGCAACCCCTTAATTCCTAAGCAACATTTTCACAATGGTACGTAAGTTGTTTGACTTGTGTGCAGTGGCTTAAATATATTTAACAGTAGGATTGAACGCCTTCGTAAGGATTGGCAAACAGCCAAGTTATATCGATCTTACAGACTTTCTGGACTCGTTCGGACAGGATTAAAAGAACATTAAATAATGTCTCTGCAGAGAAGGTTTTAGTGTATTTCACTTTAGGATAACTAAGTCCTTGGAAGTTCGAAGAAAATCAAGTATCATTCGTTATTTATCCTTGTTTATTCTATCCTAAACGCGAAGTTCAGTTAATTTAAACAAACTTAAAACACATTAAAATGGATAAACGGATTAAAATAAATACGGGACGGTAGAGAAACTTTATAAAGCGAATAAGTCCGCGGGACACCGCCGCTAGTGTACTTAATGAAGCTAAACGAGTCCCTGTTACCCGATACACGCGCCCGTATCAGATATACTCGCGATAGTGTTATTTTATCGGCCGATATCTCACTTACTCAGCTTACAATATTTTCCTTTAATATGTATTGTCAGCCACAAATGCCGATTAACACATTGAAATGTTCAACCATTTTATGGATTCACAAATATTTTTCGGTGATTTTTATTTGTTTTTTTTTTACGAATGAAAGTTGTCGGTTAATTGAAACATTTACTTCGTTTTTTAAATGTTTTGAGCATTTGAAAATATGACTTTTTCTTATTAGAACTATATTTTTTAAGAATACCACATTGTTGATCGGTAATCGTTTTATTTAAGAACTTTATTCGATTGAATGTTCGTGAAAGCCCAAAGTAAAGGGCACGATTTGAGCCCTCACGAACGAATTCAAATGACATCCCCACTTAAGTTTTCCCAAACGAAAAAAAGTTAATACGGAAAAAAGATGTTTCTATTCAGTCCGATACGAGTTCCGACAAAAATATCTGTGAAAAGTTAAGTCTAATTATGTTACCCATGAATAGATTTTCACCATTTTAGGTCGCCCTTTTAACCGATATTAATATTTTATACAAATTCTCAATTCATATTATAGAACAAAAGGATGAACACACGGCTATTGTAGCGTGTTTCTCATTCTATGAATAAGCCACTTGAGTCGCGATGAAAAGGTAAATAATGGTAGCGATTTATTATGAAATAAATTCAATTACCAGAGGTTTTGGGTAGATCGCTTATATTTATCACCCTATCAAGTTTTATACGTTAAATGTGCTTCAATTTTTTTTAATTACTTCGTCAATCAATATTTTACCCATAATCTTGTTCATGTTTTGAACCCTTTTCCCATTTATAATTGGGGTCGGTTTTCATACTTTGATTATGTTGTAATTTTTCCCTACATTTTTTATTTGTGGTAACAAAACTGTATAAATGTTGCTTTAGGAGGGCTTCGCTTCGCTCGCCCTGATAAGATGGTATGTACTACTTTTAGAGCTGATTTTTCTACGTTCGCGTTTCTACGCAAAATGTTGAAATGACATTTTATGTGATTTTCTGTCTACGATAAAAAATCTCCACAGTAGGTTATTTTTATTCCAAATGTTGTAGGGCTTTAGCTTTGATGTTAAACGGGACATTTTAACAATAAATAGTACTTATAAATTTCATTTCCTCTTTAGTATCATTTTGTGTACTATTCGTGCTCACTTTTGAAGAGTTTCTCATCCTAAATGAAATGGTTACAAATTAGAGTCTAGACCGAAATCTAGTATGTTGTATTCGTGAATTATCTGAAACTATACAATAAGTACATTTATTATTACAAGTTGTTTGTACGAAGTAAACTTAAGGATTATTGTGCCGATCCTAAATAAATATTCACATAAGGAAAGCAATTTTTTGCTTTGTGTATTTAAACGCTTTTTCTTATTCTTACCAATTTTCTGACAGAATAATTTGTACATGTAGCAGGTAGCTATGAAATTATAGTTCGGATTGATTAAAATTAACCAAATCGTATGTTAGTTCAATTAGCTGTTATTAATAGGTAATGCTAATTAGATTTTGACTTCGACGTATCACTGACTACGTTGCTACTCGTACGTTTATTACTATTAATTTAATTTTCGGCGTATATTTGTGTTGCTGAAACTGTATTTTTTTAACAAAGTATGTCCTTTTATTGTTGGGCTTCCCTTCGTGTGTCCCGCCTCGAGCCATTCGTGGGGTAAGCGACAGAATAGGCTTACGGAGACAAAAAGCTATACTTTTTATTTAATACAACTTACTGTCGTAAGTATTTTTTGTAAATTTTCCTTCTTTGCAGAAATGAAAATAATATTAAACTAAATTATGTTATGTATTACTTAATAAAAATATGTTTAAAGGTTTTTGAGTATTCTGAAAGTTACTAAAAACTTTTAATTTCATAAAAATAAAGTTTTTTTTTTCATATAAATAATAATAAATTTATTCATTTTTTACTTAAATTTTAGTAATTATTTTTATATTCAAATAAATTACTAAATTTTAAGTAAAAATTTAATGAAATTTTGTTATTAAGTAAATTAAATTTATTCTTCAATCTTAAATTTATTCTTATATTTCTTAATGAATCCTTCGTGTTAAACTTTTTTTTTCATGTATGAACTAAGTTGGTGTCGGATAATGGCGACACGTTCGGTGACATCATTTGGGCGCGTCGTGTTTAAAAGCCACGTGTTAATTATTTCTATTTTTAAATGAAGTACATGCTGTATTTAGATTTTTAAAAAATATTTAAAATTAGATGAAATTTTGAAATTTCAAAAAGTTTTCTAAATCTGCTAATCAAAACTTTAATTTCTAAAAATTAAAGTTTTGATTATGTAACAAAACTTACCACTTTCGAGGTTGGCGGGTACTTTTGAAAAAGTTTCAAAAAAGTTTTTCATGTTGTTTAAACACTGCATTCCTGTGTGCGAGCGCGGGCCCGCGTCGAGGGCGAGGTGCCCGCGGCTCCCATGCACTATCCACTCCCGCCTAAAGGCTGCTTTACTTAAGCTGTAGGTACATTTGGGTCGAACCCAATCCGAGCCGTTCCGAAACACGAACTACGGTCTTCTACGTGCCGCAACTCATCTATACGCATGCGTCCAGCATAATGCCATCGTCGCTGTGCTCAACCTTTTCTGCGCAGACACTCACAAAACAATTCAAAACTATATATATAGTTTTGTAAAAAACTTATTCAAATATCGCCGCCAACCGCGCGACCCGAAACCAAGCTTTATCGTCGTTTCATAAAACTTTTATTTCTATGTAAACTTTAATAAAGTAACTGGGAACTTATTAAAATTGCGAAATAAAGTGCCGCTAACGGAGGTAAGTCGACTCGGACTGTAATAATACTTGAAGATAAAAATGTCAAGGCTCAGCCACGATCCGCTCGATATTCCAGCCCATGGACTTCACACCCTACTCCAGGGGGTATAATTAAGTTACACAAAGTTGTCATCTTTACGCTGGGTGTAGCTCCTGTCTAGAGGTTCACGTTGAACTATAACTCTTAATCAATATTTTTACTTACAAGTTCATTTTCAAAAAAGTTCGTCGCTCTATCAGTTTTGATAAACTAGCTATGCGGTTATTTATTCTGTAATAAAATTTTGATTAAAAAAAAACATATATTATACAGAAATATATGTACAATGTAGCTTAGCTTTCGAACACTGAAAGAATTTTTGACATCAATTCCGTAGCTTCGTGTATCATGTCGAGATTTACGATTCGATCCGAACGGTATGCGACTCTTTGGCAGTGAGACACTTTCGGTATGCCCGATAAAGGCCCGATAGCGTCAAACTAGCGACGAGACTCGACCGCCGACGACGACACTATCGAGTGTATCTAGTAAATCTCGATGTTTCATTTTAAAAGTTATTTTATACGAGTAATTTTTTCGGCTCTAGATTCTGTATCAGTCTGAAACAAATATTGAATCGACGGATTTATTAGGTCTATGTACTATGACTATATTTGTGTTCTGGATCTGAGACTTGTTAAAACACCGATCTTTCAAACGAGCTCTTTAAAGTGTTCTTTTAGCAAACCTCGCAATAATAAACTGTGTTCGAGTATTACCACTTCCACCAAAAAAGAGTTTTCGAGAGAGTCGTTAATGGGCCCGAATTGAAATTACATACGAGTAAACTTGAAAACATCTCTTATACTCAACAACTAATAAATTAATCTCTGTATTATTGAAATCTATATTTTATATGAGGCGAAGAAAACTTATATAAGTTTACTTTAAAAGAATTGGGATAATGTAATGTTCCGTTGTGAACAGAAATCCTATTAGAAGTTTTCGCTTCTGTCACAAAACGAAGTTTGTCGCACTCAATAAATACGAACGGCGCGGCGCGCGGCGCGCTCCTCGAGTTTTGGGGGAAAACAAAATGTTGTTTGATGAAACTTCATAAATATACAACGACGATTTAGTAGAGTGTGTCCCAAGAGATCTAATGTATTGGGGAAATAATGTATTGAGGACGAGAACGATTTTTTGAGCCAGAGCGAAGGGAAGGATTCTATAGTAGGACTTCGAACGTACCGAAGAATTCAAAGTACGTCGCTCAAGGTTAAATAATTTTGGTCATTCATTTTAACAAATAAATCAAGAGATGCTTTTAGTCGAATTAATCTTTACAATTAATAGATCGAAGTATGTCGAATTTATATTATTTACATAACCAAATTAATATAGTGAATTATTTTAAAATTTTCTGTAATACTACCACCACTTTATCGAAGTGAATTTGCATTCAAAAACCTTTAAAGCTAATACTCATAGTGTTGCAAATTCAAAATATATTCCATCACTGTTATTTAGTGCGCTGAAATGGCCTAAGTATTTTGCGCGTACTTATCAAGGAATAAAGAACCTGTTTTCGAATTATGAAAAAGTATACTTGTTTTATATTTTTGGAAACAATCGCTACCATGCCGTAAATAGTACATGGCTAGGTTTAATATTTTAACACTTTAAATGTTAGAACTGGCCGACTTATGTAATAGATATATAAATAAAAAATATAGTAAAAATAAAAAAAAATATGCCGTTTTAGTTTTGGCTAGTGTCGTATTATAATTATACAACACTGAGCAAAACAGTAATTATTACTGCCAAAATATCGTTGGTACTTCGCTACAGAACTGTCATTGAAAATGTGGTTGAACCAAGTTGCGTCACGTTCAGTCGCTCGGCGGTTATATCATAACTAGCGTTCCACCCGCGTTAATGATTAACATTATTTCGCTCCCTTGGTTTGTAACATCATATACAGAGTGTTATAGTAACCAGTGTGTTAACCAGTGAGTAAATCCATTCTAGCAACTTTTTGTCGTCGAACGTCGTGTAATGTTTCATTGTCCTGAATGTCGAACATTAAAATTTATTATTTAATTTTAATGTCCGACATTCCCAATCAATGGCCGGTGTCTCTATATTATTATACGATTTTGATAGTACTTTAGAAACGTTGTATTCATTTCCTTTTGTTCCACTTTTTATTTTAATAAAACGAACTTAAAATTATTATCCATATTTTTATATCCTTATTGGCATTCAGGAAGAGGAAATTAAATACGTTTATAATAAGAAGATTTCATTAAGTTTATCATCCTGATACTAACATACTTAAACAGTCCGCAGGCTTTTCACTACAAAATACTAGTTCAAATCGGATAACTAATTACTGAGATTCAGTCGTTCAAATAAACAAGCCAATCTGTCTCTGACTCTGTATATGTTAATTGCGTATGTGTATATACTAGGTTTTCAACAGTGAGTTAGTTGAGAGCATACGAAACACCAAATAAATATATTTATGTATTAATTTGTTTATTTTATTGAAGCATTCAAGAATATTGTATTGTAATTACTACTTTGGCGATGAAAATATTTTTTAACACACTGTACAGTGTAAAATCGTTAGGGTGGGTTGGGTCCTATGAACGTGCCTATAGATAAAATCGACCCGTACGAGTGTACGGACGTGACTGTATAGTATTTGTAGAGATACATGAATTTGTTAATCAGAAATCACCTCAAATGTTTATCTCAATATTAAACATCAAACAAAGTATTTTGTTTCTATAATAAAAGACGTAACCCTATTATTTGTATCACAATCAAAGCACTTCAAAAGGACTTAATGATATTATAGTTCTAATACCTATCCGTTTGAATTGAACATGAATAGAACAACGGACGAGGAAAGTAATTTTCCTTTGTGTGAGTAAGACTCGACGTAAACTAAGTTTCGTTTTGTAAGGTTTCAAATTCCACCTCGCCGCGCGTTGATCCTCTCGCCGCGGAAAATGAAATCACATTGTTCAATATAAAATATACTCGTTCTTTTCGTTACTAAACAAATGTTTATACCAACTTTGTTGACGTTTTGTTTTTGTCTTTTTGCGGATTCTTTGTTATAATATGACAGGGTCTTATATCGGGTGTGGCTTTGAAAGAGGGACATTTAGCTACAGAGACTTAAAGATTAATAAAAAAAATCGACGATATAGATACGTCAACACGTGCGTCCATTAAAAAATGTAGGTAGTCCTTAATACCACTTATGTCAATATTGACTGGTTGGATTCGGTGAGCAACCACACGGATCTGTCAGTTGTGGAGTTGACGCCGGGAAAAGGATATAAACGTTTTTGTACGTGTATTTTTTTGTTTTAGTTTTGACCTCTATCCTCTATTTTATGATATTATTTGAGTAGTTTATTTATAGCAGTTTATAAAAAGAAAATATTTATATGTTCATTATAAAATATAATGCATAGTATAGTATAGTGTGAAATCGACTACAACCGAAGTTAGTAACAGAATTTATCCAATTAAAAATGACGCTCGTACCATTCGCATGCCTCGAGCGACGTGCACGTGAAAATGTGTCCGCGTTACATTTCACCATGTGCAACTTTACCACTTTTAGAATAAAGTAAGTGAATGTATTTTGTTAGTTTTATGAACGAATGAAATAAATGATACACATACCATAATTTCATAATTGATAAATTATGTTTTATTAATATATATTTAAATATCCGAAAAAAAGCATTTGAAAAACAATTTGAATTGCTCTTCAGAGAAGTTATACATTCGTGAAAAATAATTGAAATCGAAATATGAAAGTTAAAGTAACTTTGCGATACAAACTTTTTTCGTTTTTTCGTCGCGTTAAGGCCAGTGCCGGGAGCGAAACAGGGAAAATAGTCACAACATCGACAAGATAGCAATTTATACTGACAATAATTTGGTCCTTAAATTTTAAAATATATGTATGTATATTCACATTCTTATTTGTGTAAATAACTATTTATTTAAAATTACCTCGACGTTCAAACCAGGTGACCACGTACGAACGAAATATTTATACAAGACCTGTGAACTACTTAAACACCGAATTCCGATCTCAAAAGTTAAAAAATGTTGATTCTGTATGAATATAACACATATATTGTATAGACGTTCGCTGAGTTGTCCGCATTGCGAAACTCTCATTACGGGGTGTCGCAGCGGGAACAGCTATAAAACCACTCTCAACCTCCCCTATAGTCGGTCGATATCTAACCAGGGCTTCCAGGGGCCTAAAGCAACATATTGCAATACCGTTACTGGCACATCTTTTTATGACTTAATATTTTTTGTTTATCTGTAAAGGATATACAAATTCAAACATAACGCAGTTTCTTAAGTACAGGGCAAGTACAAAATGAAGTATTTAACTAAAGAAATCTAATTTAGCGGTCAGATAGATATCCAATAAATAATGGACACGTTTTTTTTTCTTTATTTACGTATACAAATAATGAAGACTATGTACAGAATATAGATACAGTGTATAGAAAACTCGTGTGACTCCTCAACTTACATGCGGGTTAACTTATTAGACATTTTTATTAGTTTGATAAAATAAAAAAAAATGTGTCCAATATTTTTGTATAAACCAAACTTACGGACAAAATAGAATTTCATTTTCTTTATCCTGGCAACGTCCCTCTATTAATATTTACAAACGAATAAAATTGTGATACAAATATTATCAATTCATGTTTTATTCGTGAAAAGGTATCTTTTGAAGATTTCTTGCGACTCAGTATCAAGAAAATCATATTATTTAGCTTGGATGTTTACATTTTATGTCTCATTTTATGAAAATATCGAATCATACCAAGTGATACCGTTGTTCAATTGTAATGTCTTATCTCTACGGTTAAGCAACGTCACCATGATAATAGCGATGGGTGGACTTTACAAAATTGGTTACGCTGGTTGAGTAAGTACATCCAGCGGAACCAATTTTGTATAGTCATCATCACATTCGATTTAACCTAAAAATTTCATTTCATCCTGTAGATTGCAACACTGACATCGAAGATCGATTAGAGTCTGGAATATGGTTAGACCATAAACCGACCCCAAATACACTAAAACAATCAGAAGAAAGATTATGAAAATGTTAATAAAGTGACCTCATTTACAATTTTTAAAATGTATTGGTAGTTATTACAAATATCTTGTTTCTTCCAAAGCCATCTTTTGGCAAACAAGCAAAGATCAATAATTCCAAACACTCCCTACTCGTTCACGAACACGTTTGTATTCGAATTCGCTTCTTTTGCCGGTAACGTTACCTCGGGGATAGGTTTGATAAAACCTTTCCTATTTGTAAAATAAAACTACTTTATCGGATTTTTCTTATTCGGCTTGGGGTTAAGTGGAACAAGCCAAACCTTATAAATCTTATATCACAAATTTTACCCTTACAGTTCTAAAAGTACCTATATTTAGACTACAGGATTTGATTTAGTAAAGATTAGAGATACCAATAACATTTGCTTGGTTGTAGTCGGGTAAAATACCAGTACAACAAAGTTTATATAAATGAAAAAAATATATTTCTCACAAATTAACAGAATATTACATGTACAGTTATGATATTATTAATACTATTCCAAAATGACCTTAATTGAAAACATATGCAACCAGTACCCGTACAAACAATCCATTAAACAATTCCAGATCAATTCATCCAATTAAAAAGAACAAATATTTACGAACAAATATTTACCAATGATCGACTATTCTGTAGTTATATTAAAACGCGACCTAATTTCCATGAAGCCAGTGTTTTAATAATCGATTGACACACGCCACCAGCCACTTGTGAACAGTTCGTGCTGTGTTAGTAACCTTCTGTGAAGCCACAAATGTGCCACAATGTAGCGATAAAAATGACATGTTTTATGAGTACAGTGTGCCTACTTTACATTTAGTACATGATTTGCTATGTGTTTTACAGGTCAAATAAAACCGCTTTAACGGATATTTGTCGTGGTTATAATTTCCTTTTATATTTTCTGACTTTTCGACAAAAATCCGTTAAAGTAGTTTTTCAATGTAAAGTTCGTGTGTGTATGTATCAAATAAATCAATAAGTTTTACAGTTTTAGTAACGTAAATCCATTGGTTTTTTGTGTTGAAGTTTGAGATGTTTTAGAAGAATATCTGAAACATATAACATTCTAATATTATTTATTAATATTTGCTATTATAGTAATATTTGCTGTTTAAAACATACACAATCGATTTCTCGAAAAAAATAACGAACATAATTTTTTTCAAAACTTTCGGATTCGATTCCCGGAGAGAGTAATAGCTTTTTTCTAAATCTGTAAATGCAGTTTTAGTTTTTACTAAAATCGATGACATGGTTCCTAAGATCAGATCTTTGTATCTCTTATAGTTTTAGACTTCCCCCCACTGACCGTTCTATTTGGAACACCGAGTATATCCCAAATTAGGCAAAGCTCTATAGTTTTGCAGTTTTAAGTATCTATAAACTAGACAACGGATACTTTAGGGTGATTTTATGGTGTAGCACGCGTTACGGCAGCGCCGCGCCGTCGGAGCGCGCGCGTTTGGAGATGTAATTTTGTCAAAGTCAAAGTACTGGTATGGTGTTAGTAGTTGCGTTTCTGTGTCGCGCGCTTGATCAACGCCGCACGGTGGGCTGAAAATCGACTGTCATAGACAAAGGAATTTAATTTTTCTATGGAAGCCCATGACAGCCGATTCCAGCCCACTGAGCGCTGCCAAGCGGCGCGTCTAGCAGCGCGACCAGCCTTATATGTCCTGTTTATAAATATATAATTACAACAGATAACCTAGAAACAGATCATAAAAAGATGAGATGATGCACGATTCAAACCCATATCTAAATTCAAAGCGTGCGTGTGTCCCGATTCCTATTTCCCTTCAGTAATTGTTTTCGTGTCGTTGATCTCCATCCGGAAATGACCACTTACCATCAACGGAGTTCGCCGTCCTACACGAATAAAAAGTAATTTGAATCAAATATCCTTTTATTCAGTTTTAGTCTCTAAATATCTTAAAGTAATGCCTTGAAATGCATTATAGACTAGCCTATAGACCTCTTGTATTGTATATAATTATGTAATCCAATATTTCAGTAAACTGTTACTAAAGTTATTCCCCAACATTTTTTAAAGAAAACTATCTCTAACCGATTCTGCGCGATTTTGTATAAATATACCTACAAGCATAATATAGGTAACAAAGCAAAATGAGGTAAACCAAAAATGTATGTAACAGATGTTACACCTATTTCTATTTATAAAAGCACCGTGACACAGATATTGGTCCGTAGGTGTCAACAGTCAATGGACTTCCCCGCTATCACGGTCGAAGGTCATGTATCTACAACTGCAGTATGTATACCACTGTGACACGTCACCATTATCGACTCGTTACGTAAGCATACATCTGTCCTTTACTATTGAAAGAAAACGAAAGAGACGCCACCAGGGGTGAAACGGATGCGGGCTTGCGAGGGACTTTGAAATATCAAAACTTGGACCTGAATCTGAAAGTAGATAAACATTTTTAGAATGATTTCATATTATGTTAAATGTTTTTTTAAATAAAATCATTTAATTGGATTTCACCATTTTAAATTCCCCTTGAAAAGATTTAGACACCCGAAGTGCCCCCTTTTGAAGATAGGGATCTCCCCTTGCATTGTAATTAAATATCGCTTTCGGCCAATCCCTCTCTGGGTGAGTGAAGGAACGCTCAGCGGTTACAAAGCCTATCAAAGTTAGGCTAGGTTGTGTTCGGTTTATTTCAGTAAGAGATATTTCCGTACAGATTCTAAGAATAATGTGAAGTTTATTTACTTGGTAACTTCCTGTCTAGACTAGTGAACTCCATCCATTCATTCCGTCCTGGTACTTCCCCGTAGTCTACGACTCGATGTTTTCAGGCATGCGCACTTCGATGAAAACCACGTGTGTGCCAAAGCTACTTTTAAATACCACTAGCAGCACCCCGCGGTTTCACCCTCGTGGCTCCCGCTCGCGTGGAAATACGGGGATAAAATTATGCTAAAAATCTTTGTCTTGAATCAGTCTATCTATTAAAAAAACCGCATCAAAATCTGTTGAGTAGTTTTATTGATCTAAGTATACATAAGGACGAGCAGACAGCGGTAGAGAATTTATTTTAAACTAGTAAGGAGTGAAGTGAATGATTAGAAATAACATTAGTTTTTGGTATATTTGGTGACTACTATTGCTTTGTGAAATATTCTTTTTTATTCTAACGACCCATGCAGAGTGCCAATCAAAGTCGAGTTGCGGGTTCGATTCCCTTGAGAGGTAGATGACGAACATACATTTTTTACTTCATTTTCATACACAGGTATCTTCTATTAATTAACACATCCACATTGTATAGCCGATATAAAACATCTCATTACATCCACATAGGTTTCAATTATAAAACTCTACATCAACGTCTACTTATCCACTACGTGTAAAACAATAGCGTGTAATGTGCACTATGGAAGTAGAAGAAGTCACACAGGCCTCGGTCCCCTATACTTCAAATAACTCTCTTCTGTCTCAGTAGAAATGGTTGGGGGCGAGAATTCATTCCACTTTAGAGGTCGACGAACCCAATCTGCGCCATTTGAAACGTTTGCTTGCTCGTGTGTGGCTGGAGGAAAGGAAATTCAATTACTTCACGAACCCTCGTCACAAGTCAGCGTAGGTTATAATTGGTTTGAAAACAATATGTTAAAGCTATGGAATATTAATATTTCACAGCTTCAACATGTTATTATTAGCTACTAGCAGCGCCCCGCGGTTTCACCCGCTTAGTTGACGTGAGAATTCGGGGATAAAATTATGCTAACCCCCGTCGAATCACTCTATCTACTAAAAGAAACCGCATATAATTCATTGCGTAGTTTTAAAGAAGTATCTCATGCTTAATATTCCAAGTCGTTACGAAATCCTGTAGGAATTTCGGTATGGAAAGTATCATTATGTAATAATTCAAGTAACAAACTATATGTGTACGTTTCTTTTCCAATCCGTCCAGCCGTTTGGGCGTAAAAAAGTCACAAACATACATACACACTTCAATACAAACTTTTGCTTCTATAGTCTAATATTTTACAGATTTATTATTAAAACTAACTGTGCCCCGCGGTTTTACTACACGTGGCAAATCCAGAATAAAAAGTACCCTATATGTTATTATTAGTTATAAGGGAAATCTGTAGCAAATTTCATATAAATCGCTACATGCATTTGGATGTGAAGAAGTAACAAACATACACACACTCATAAACTTTCGCGTTCATAGTACTCGTATTAGTGTGATAACATTAGTGCTATTATCCCTACTGGTGCACGTTCTCCTTCAAGGTTGATACATTGTACATTGTAGAGACAAATACTAGCCGACCCGGAAAATGTTACTTGCCATTTTTCGGGTCGGCTGGTATTTGTCGTGGTCAACCCCAAAAATTTACTTCGGGGTGGTCCACCCCAATAATGTCCTTTTATCCCTTAGAAATTCTCTGGTCTACCGAATACACACAAATATCAATTTAATATAAATCTGTCAATTCGTTTGGAGGAGTTTGGTTAGGAAATCTATGACACATTTTTTTTTAGTTTTAAGGGCAATGTAGTCAGTGAAATTACTGGGCACACGAGACTCACCAACTGATGTCTCGGGGTGATGAGCGCAGTACAGTGTTGTACACTGTGTGTGTAATGGGCAGGCGTGCTGCTTACCATCAGGTGACCAACTCGCTCGTCTCTTGATTAAAAAGTAAATTTATTATAGTATCGGCGGGTGTCATAGTCCCCATAGTTCCCCAATATCCAGTCCATTAAACACCCCATTCCCATAACCCAGTCGTAGTTTTCCATATATTTGCAATAGTCTTAGCAGAACCGGGGACTCTCCTTGGATGCATTTTATAGTGTTTTACAGGGATAGTTGCCGGATTGTGCATCCTTTACAAAAGATTAAATATGTCAAAGGGCTTCCGTGTGTTGGCTTTGGCCCCATACTAGCCTTCCAAAAGACCGGGACTCCGTAACAGTCCCGTGAAAGGAAGAGACATAACAATAATAATTGTTATAATATCCAATATATAACTTAATAAAATAAATCTGACCTAATAAAACTCGTTGACCGTTATCTAGTTCATCGTCCAAAGTTCAAATGGTGACACATCGCCGCGGGCATCGCTCCGGCGAACAGGAATACAATTTTCATACTAAAGTAGTCCGCGATCAAGTTATCTACACATCTACGTAAGTAATCATATTCGTCTGGCACATTAGTGCGAATGAAACAACCGTCAGCCTGCGAATGAATACTATGAAAACGGTCGTTGATAGACTTAGGGCTGGAAAAATAGGCCCTTAATATTAAATAAATATTTTATTGTGGTTACACAGATAAAAATAATATTACTCAATTATCTATATTATGATTTATTTTGGATACTTCTCCTAAGAAAAAATATTTCTGTTAATAATTAGTATTTTAGCATTATAAAGTACTTGCGTATATTTCGCTACGATCCGCGCCGTCTCGTCGAGATAAAATTCTGATGACTACGGAAACAACCGTCACACACATCGTGATCCGTGTTTCGGAGAGCTCGTTAAACGTTAAGTTATCGTGTGTGGAGTCGGGTTTCGTACTCACACCACCGACACTTGTTAGGGGTGGTTACACACCCCAAATACGGTCCAAAACTACCTGCTCAGAATACAATACAAAAACTGGTCAATTTGCAGCAATTGTGATAAATATAATTTTAAACGTTTTGATGTTTTTATGACAAATTTTGTAAATAAATAGAATTTTATAGAGTATATCATGTTATATAAGTATCCAGATTTATGCAATTAATTATTACATAATGTTAGGTAGGTTAGGTTAGGTTAGGTTAGCATGTAACACAAAATGGGTAGTAACATACACACAATATCAAATATGTCAAAAACCTTTTAGACCGCCATTAGCATGATGAAACTTACCCTCATCATTATTCATCGTCTGAAGCCTTCAGGCTTTCAGCTACAGTCGACGTTCGTTACAAACGGGAACACGATATTAAGAGCATAGTCGAGTACCAGCTTATGTTATATTTTATTTATGTATGGAGAGGAAAAAATGTGTCAATTCTTTTATTATAAAGATACTGAAAAAAGGGGGATATGGATAAGGCACTACACTTTATGAAAAAGATAATTTTACTCTAAAATCATTATCCAGGTAGAAAACACGGGAATCCGTTTGTATGGAAAGCTGCTGCTCGACTATGTCCTTAATATTAAACACGTTCGCCGCGCCGACAGTTAACTACTCCAATATTATGTTCGCCTGGTACCGTGCGTAAGAAAACATCCGCAGCGATCGATCGGTCCGGGACTTAAAAGTGAAAATGCAGTTATTTGGAACACATAATATTTAATTAATATTGTTTTCAAGTTTAAATAAATTTTATTGTGGTGTTTTTATATTTATTTGTTTTTGATACGGCTAATAACTAATAATTATTTGGTAAAAACGAAGTATTGCGGTTTTTATATTACTTTTACTACGACGATATTACGAGTATAAGTTTACTGTATGCCTACGAGTCGGCGGCGGCCAAATCACGAAACACACAAAGGTCGTCGGTTCCCAGTTCGCCACGAGGCGACCGAGTGCGGCTTTAGAATTAAAGTTTAATGAAGGACTTAGAGTTAGACATTTTGGAACGTGAACATTCTGCGAATTTAACAATTTGCACCCTCTGGACGTTTGGGATTTTTTCATTATGAATCTAAAAGTTATGAACTAATATCTAGATCTCACTGGCAGCCGCAATGTTTTCAATAACTTTATACTCGTAATGCGACGCGCGCTGCGGCTACCCCGCGATCTATAAGTTTAGTGCTACAGACGTAAAACTATAACCCATGAGATTACACATACTTAGTTACACTAAACTAAATATCATTTAATATATTTAACATGTTCTTTAATACATCTTTTAAGTAATACTTACCAAATACTTATTTCAAAACTAATTTTACCTAGGGCTGATATTTCCGTCGCCAGATAACTTTATTCGAAGTACTTATAATTTTGACAGTTATTTCATACAAAAACTGTCGAACGTCAATTTAGTTCCTCGAAACAAGTTCCAATAAAAGTTATCTGGCAATTGAAATGAAATAAAAATCAGCCCTTGTAGGTATAAAAGTAGAAAAACATTGTATATTATAATTTAGGCTGATTTAATGGTCATGAGCTCAGAAAAGAACTATCTCTTTCTCACGCGTCTCGGCAGCGTCGCCGGAGCGCGCGCGTTTGGAGATGTACATATGATGGTAAAGCCCGGTCGTAATTCACACTAAAGTTGTGTTAGTAGTTATAGTTGCGCGCGACAGCAGCGCCGCACGGTGGACGGGCAGAAATCGAGTTTCATATACGAGTATATAGGATTTCAATTTTCCGAGCCTATTTTCAGCCAACCGTGCACTGCCCAGCGGCGCGTCTAGCAGCCAGGCGTGACAATAAAACCACACTTAACACTGTTATAAAGATGTTAAAAGATAGTAAAAATAATAACACCAGTTTATAGTAGAAAAAAATACTTTAATCTGTCGCGTCGCGAGATACAGAATACGTAATCACAGTTTAACTGTGTGTGTAGACATACACACAATCATATAAATATACACACAGTCACAAACGCACACACACAAAGTAATATATGAAGATTGATGTCAATTGAATAATCAATGATTGGTGGATTCGCGAAACGTAACAGATAAACGCTTTGTTACACTGATACTGTAACGACGAACATTTATATTAATAATTGTTACGCATTGAAAATTTATGTTAATATTTTAGATTTTTTTAAACATATTTAATAGAAATACTATGTTATTTAAGTATTTGTGTAAAAATATAAAAAAATACCTTGAAACTACAAAATAAAAGGGAACCTATGTCTAAGGTATCTACATCATAAAATAACACAAAATCAAAATTAGTATTTATTTATTTTGTTCGGTCACCATTAGTATTTTGATCGCAGTGGGAACATTCGCCTCGATGGGACCGCACCTTTAGTAGTAAATTTATTCTGCGTCTGCGCCGGGATAGCTCTTCGTATGTCATGTTTGCCTGGTAGCGGTGCGAACAAAATGTTTCATTCGCACCGTCAGCTTCAGCCACCCGCGGCATGTTGACCGAGCAAGTTTCATAGATTTACGTAGTGCCAAGTATGGGATCGATTTCATTGAAAATCGAAGCATTTTATTAGGGCTTTCACTCGTATATGGAAATACAATTTCTAGTCAACTCATTACCGATTAAAGCTTTTTATATATGGACATAATTATGTATTACACAATATTTAAATACACTACAAAATACTATGTAAATCTCACTTAAAAATGTGACTTTAATTACGTAACTTATATTCGGAGTTTCTTTTCGATACTGTAATTATTTCTTATTTCTGCTTATTTTACAATAAAATAAATAAATATTAGCAATATAATATATCCTTAATTTCTCATGCAATATTCTTGAATACACATAATATTTTCTTACGGGAAGTAAAGATATTAACGCGTTCAAGCTGTTATTAAATACGTGTACTTGAATTGATAGTGATCCATTTTTGTTTTAATTAACGATTAAAAGTATAATGTAAGTCATCAAGTTAAATATTTCAGCAAAGAATATATTAATTTGATTTTGTAATAGTAAAATTCACAAATGAATAACTCAGTAAAGTCCAATACTAATTACCTCTTAACATAATTAAATAAAAGACTAAAAGCTTTATTAAGCAGCATTTGTTTTAATACTCCTAAACCGCCCGTTCTCTGTTGTTTAATTGACCGAAGCCTGAAACCGTCGTCGTCGTTGTGAATGGACACGGCATGGTTAAACGTGTTCACCGAGTCGAGCGAATCTCTTTGTGAGATATGTTCGCCTGGTACACCGTCCGGCAAAAAATACCCGCAGCGTCCAAAATACGCAAGCACGCGACGGGTTAGTTAGAGTTTCTCAACTACCAATACGTTTATTTATACTTTTTCTTAACTTAAAAATGTCTTAATAATTATTAAAAATATTAATTAATTTTCTTCATTATATTAGAATGAAGAAAAATATTAATAAATCAATATTTCAGGAGTTTTTAATATAATTAAAGTTTAGAAGTATTAACGATCTTGCCGGTCACATATTTATGATCATCTTCTGCGGATAAACAATTCTACATGTTCTCTTACCGCGAAATTGTTTCATGTAAAAATATTGCCGAAATGGTGATAGGTGATTAATAAAGGGCAATATATTAAATGCTTTGTTTTAGCTATGAAAATATTAATTTTAATAGGGAAAATAAAAAAAAATGGGAAAATTTATATTTTTTAAGTATTGTGTTAGAAACAATCGATGGAAATAAATTACTTATAATGTTGATCTAAGTAAGTTTTAACGTAGTTTCATATTATCAGGGGTGATATTATTGTTACGCGTTTCGGCAGGGCCGTCCGGAGCGCGGGCGTTTGGAAATGTATGGTGATACTCGTAGTAGTTGAGTTTGTGTGCCGCGCGCGACAGCAGCGCCGCTCGGCGCCGGCGGGCAGACACCGACTTTCATAGACTTAGGGATTTCAATTTTATATATGTAGAAGCCGATTTTCAATCCACCGTACGCTGCCCAGCGGCGCGTCTACCAGCGTGAAAATAAAACCAGTCTTATATATAAATACACGTATCAGATTATGACATTACAATCTTATTTATTAATTATAATGGTAACGTTTAATTTTTATAACTTTGATATCATGTTTTACTAATATAAACATTGATAATAAAATAAATGTATCAAAACTGTACACGTAATTCCATATCACTAAAGTATATTATACAATTAACTAAAATAATTAAAAACTATCAAGTAATCTCTTCGATGATATGAGAGCCTGGTAGTTATGTCAAGTTAAATTAATTAAACAATTGAACTTAATAAACAAGATAACAAATATTATCACTGCAAGGGTGAAGCTCTTTGTGGAATATGTTATCTTGCGTTGGCCGAGCTGAGGCCAACGCAAGCGAGGGCGAATTAATACAAGGCAAGTGTACTGCATAAACACGAGCCGAGTGATGGGAAAATAATGCAAATATACTGTCCATACGTTGGTATTGGGGTTCGCTCGACGTGCAGGCTGCATATTAAGAATTGTTGCCAACAAAGATGTGTCATAACACGAAAGCATGCGCACTGAGCTTCACACGAACATAAGACCCGGACTCCACCAAAGCGGAGACATGCTGTGTTTTAAACAACGAATAGAAACGTTCACACATCTTGTCTAGCTTCAGCGGATACCACAGAGCGGACATGTGTCATATTTGTATGGCGCGACCGAACGAGCAGAGGTTGGAGCTGTGCTTCGCAAGAAAATCGTGATATCGTGTCCTAGGCACTAGCTCGCACGTCGGCTGAGGGAACACAGCGGAGACGAGAACGCCCAGCCCTGCTGTATTTCGTGTCAGATTTCGTGTAAACTGCAATCCAAACACAAATCTCCGCTACAGTCTAGCTAGTCAGTGCGCATCGTCGCTCAGCTTTGATAATACCTTTCTTGAAAAACATCTCTACTCATTTGCACTTCCAACATCTCTGCTTTGTTTGGTGGAGTGTCGGCCTTACGCATGCGCACTAAACGTTTTGTAACATTTGGAAATTCTAAACAATCCACTAAATTGGCCATATGGAAATAATTAAAAAAAAAACTGACTTGCAATTTTTCTTTACATTATTCGGTTTAGGTTACGTTTGGACTACTATGTAAAATTAAACTAAGCTTAACAAAATTTTAACTAATTATTCAAATAAAAGTTAATCTATAATTCTGGCATCCAATTAAAACACAATGAATTCTGTATTTACTACTTTTTAAGTTATTTAAGCGCAACTTTACAAAATAGATAGGTAATATATGTATATCGTTCGGGGCAGGGAGTTGAATACTTTGAATGAGGAACAAGCGAGGCTCAGACGCGGGGTCGGCTCCAAACATGGCGGACGTGAGACACGCTGATAATCCTCTCTCTGTACATTATCATACCTTACTTCTTTATCAAGACCTGTTCAGAAATGTAACGATTTCTCGATCGATTAGGACACAATTAAGAGTAAGAATCTGCTACAATATTATGCGAAAGTTTACATGCAGCAGACAGCGAAATCGTTTTTTTATTTTATTTAATTGCATATACTTTTCAGAACTACGATAATTTTTGTAGAAGCCTTTGGAGGGTGTCGCGAGTTGAAAAAACCAGCTTTTGAATCGCTCTTAAATTAGATAAAAATAGTATTTTATAAGTTCTAAATTGTTCCAATAGCTAAACATATGATAGAAAATTTTCTATCATACAACGGTAGTGTTTACGTTAAAAGTATTGAATCTGAATATGTACTAGTCATATATTTTAATAGTTTTATCAATGTATTTAAATATATAAACTTAATTACGTAAAAGATGATTACGAATTTATAAAACATAAGTAATCTCTTTAATGATATGATAGCCTGGTAGAATCGCCAAATTATTTAATTAAAACATTGAACTTTTTATCTGAATTTACATAGAGTTCAAGTACACAAGATAATGAATGAATAAAGATAAATAAATTACTAATAAAGTTAATCTCTTAGTGGAACATGTTTGCCTAGTATCGAGAAGCACTCAGCCGTTCAAAAGCACGACTATAAAGCGTGCCACGATTCGTATAACAAGGGTTTGGTTAGTATATCAAAGTATAGCTTAATAGGAACCCACTGCGAAGCGAAGTTCTCTCTTATTATTGGTTTTAAATACAGTACTTACTTTTCTACTTGTGCGGATACAAAACTCTGTATAATATGGCACTTTACATACTTTTATGACAGACTAGCGACGCCCCGCGTTTTCACCCGCGTAGCTCCCGTTCCCGTAGGAATATGGGGATAAAATTATGCTAAAAACCTTTCGACTGAATCACTCTATCTATTAAAACAAACCGCATCCGTTGCGTAGTTTTAAAGATTTAAGCATACATAGGGACAGAGAAAGCGAATACAGAGACTACAGAGCAGTTTAAATTTTTTTTTTTCTAACTCGATTCTATTCTGTAACATAGTTTCAAAAGGTAATATGTGCTAGCGATACATCGAACGAATCTATTTGAAAATTGACGAACCTTTTCATTCCGAGACTGTATATGTACTGTGAGATAGTGTGTAAGTTTTTGTTTAGTGAATGTCTATAAAATTATAAATATGACATTCTTCACGTTACTATACCTAATCTAATAATAAGCACCAAAATAACATGAAATATTTATTTGAAAATATTAACATCCTACACTAATATTATAATAAAGATTTCCAATTGTTTTATTTTTAATACTAATTATAATAATTAACTACTAAACTGTTTTATGAATTATTTCACTGTTAAAAAGCTGTATAGGTACGCAGACATACTCACTAAAACAAGTAAGGGGAAGGGGAGTTGAATTCTATAAAATACGACACCGAGTCCTGCTTAATTATATTATAAATGCGAAAGTTAGTGAGGGTGAATCGTTTGTAACTCTTTGACGTAAAAAGCAGTGAAGCGATTTAGATGAAGGGTATAAATGTTCTTTATAACCAGGAATAACATTTCTACATACCCATTTTATCCCGGAATTTCCACAAGATTGGGATTTCTGCGGATAGACCCGCTGGCAACAGCTAATCTGTAATAAAAATGAATCGCATCTGTTTACTTGCAATATTTTTTGTTTTTACTATTATTATATCCAATATACATCTATTTATATAAAAATGAAACCCGTTTTCCTTGGTCACGGCATCACGCGTGAATGGCGGGACCGATTTCACTAATTCTTTTTTTATTGTATTTGTTATTATTAGGAGAAGGTTCTTATGTAAAAAAATCTGGAAAATCAACGGGAAACCTGGATTGGACCCGTGCGAAGCCGAGGCGGGCCGCTAGTATTTAATAAGTTTGTTTATGATATAAAAGTCTTATAAAAGTTTTAACGTAGCATAATGCTCGATAAACTTATCAGTTTTGTATGTAGGGTCTTCGTAGTAAATATTATGTAGCGATGGCTAGTAACAAATATAAGCTTACTGTGTGACGTAAGCGCGACGACAAGGGGCGTCGTTATGTATCATGTTTTACTTATGTAAACAATAGATAAAAATATTCGTATATTTTGTCAAAACAAAAATACACACTGAAACTTTAGCGATAAGGTATAATATACAACGACAAAAGATGATTAAAGCAATATATGCAATCTCTTTAATGATATGCGAGCCTAGTACGTTAGCAAGTTAAATTAATTAGTTAAAAATTTAACTAAGTAAATAAGTTAAGTTGACTTACAATAAAAAGGCATACAATACCGAGTCCAACTTCACTACATAGTATAAAACAAAGTCGCTTTCTCTGTCCCTATGTATGCTTAGATCTTTAAAACTACGCAACGGATTTTGATGTGGTTTATTTAAATAGATAGAGTGATTCAGTGGCAAGGTTTTTAGCCTAATTTTATGTCCATATTCCTACGGGAACGGGAACTACGCTGGTGAAACCGCGGGGCGCTGGTAGTATATTATAAATGCGAAAGTTTGTGTTGTTTGGAACGACGTATTACTCTTTCACGTAAAAAGCACTAAAGCGATTTAGATAATGTTTGGTTCCACCGATCATGGAGTCAGTTAAGGACATTCGTCACTATGTTTGGTACAGATATTTCTTTGTACTTTGCAGGGAATTCTCATTAGATTGTGAAATTGATATATCTACCGATTTTTATTACTATTCGTTTTTATTATTATCAACGCCTGTACATAATATAGTTAATTAATAAGTTTATTTATTGAATAAAAGTCTAATATAGTCTTAGCGCAACATAATCATTATGTCAGGAGACTCGTAGTAAATACTACGTAGCCATGGCTACTTAGAGAAACACTGAGACGTGACGGGCCGTGTTCGATATTCATCTGAGTGACGATTATTAAGTTTAAGTTAATGGTTAACTACTACGAGTATGTTATTTAACTCACAATTGGTATCATGTAAACAATAGATAAAAATATTCGTATATTTTGTCATAACAAAAATACACACTAAAACTTTAGCGATAAGGTATAATATACAACGACAAAAGTTAACTAAAACAATATATGCAATCTCTTTAATGATATGCGAGCCTAGTACGTTAGCAAGTTGAATCAATTAGTTAAATTTTAACTAAGTAAACAAGTTAACTAGTAACAATACAAGGGCGGTCTCTTTGTACAGTATGTTCGCCTAGTGCTATTACGGACATCGACGTGTTGTAACGTTGTTTTTTAACGGCTGGTGTAAATCGACTTTCGTTATTATAATTTATCAGAAATATATATTTGTACTTTTGTAAGTTAAGGTTTTTGTGTATAATAAAATAAGGTAATTGCCTTTTTTAATGTACAGTCTCGGAATGAAAAGGTTCGTTAATTTTCAAATTGATTCGTTTAATGTGTCACGAAAACATACTACCTTTTGAAACTATGGTACAGAATAGACTCGGGTTAGGGAAAATAATGTTCTACTGCTCGATAATAAAGTTCAAAATTATTCAGATCAGTGTTGTTTGACAGGATAAAAATCTTTTCAACAAGATTTTTGATAAACTAAAACCTTCTTTTTGGTTCAACCTGCCATTATTATTTCTGTTAAAACTATTGTCAATCGGTCAATGTCATCATTGCAAAATATCAAAGAGGTTTTTATATGCCGCGCGCACAAGGCAGTGTTTAAAAAAGGATAGAAAAATTAAGCAAAACCTTATTCGATAGCAAACGTCATTCTATTTATTTAAATGTTAGCATCACTGTTTCTTACACTTATATGTTGGCATAATTGTTTCTTGCAATACTAGAGCAAGTGAAAACCAACTCTAAGGTGACGAACCTTTTCATTCCGTGACTGTACATATCGCCACTGAGTTTGAACCTGTGGTTTGACATCCGACCCAACTAGACTTGGAAGTTAGGAAGAGCGAGGTATTGAATGTCAACGTGCAGCGGACTGTACGAAATTGAATATTTTTACTTCTTCATATTACATTATAACAAGGTCTTCATGGGTTTTCTAGAACTTCAATTAGGTACACAAATTATACAAAAGGTACATATTATCCCATATTGGGAGAAATACTATAAGTCTCAAACTCAGAAAATATTTAATGTAATTTCATTTCATAAAAAAACATAGATTAATTAACCTCTGTTGTTTTTTTATTAAACTATGTTTCATTTTAATTTATATTAAGACTATATACTATATACTTATAGATGCGTAGAACTGGTTCAATTATATTTATTGTACAAGTATATTCTTTTAAAATCTTCTCAAAGGAAAATATAAAATGTGTTTGTATTATTTGCAAAACAATAAATTATTACTAAAAAGGTATATTTGAATGTGAGCACACCCTGGAGTACTCATAGTTAATGTTACGTTACAAAGTAAACAAAACACTCTCAATGTAAGGTACTGACCTCGAGAGACGCCCCCTGTACGAATTAATCCAATTGATATGTTGTATATATAATATTGATATAGGTATATTATACTGATAATAATTCTTACTGGTCAATAATATAAACATTCGATTACAAATAAGTACATCACAATGACACACAAAAATACACTTAAATTCCTTATCACTAAAGTTTATAATACAGTGACGAAAATAATATGACATAGATAGAATTATGTTCTCTCAAAATATTTGCAATCTCTGATGCTTTATGTGAGCCTAGTAGTTGGGGCCTTAAAAATCAGTAATAAATATATTATTTGTCAAATGTAATTTTACTGCACAGATAAAACTTCCTAACACGCAACTTTATATCTTCAAACTGACGAATGTAAGGAAGTTTAATTAACTAAGTTTGTATATGATTATATTTATTCTAATCTAGCTGTGCCCCGTGGTTTTATCCGCGCGGAACCTTATCCCGTGGGAAGTTTGAAAAGAAAGTAACCTATGTGTTATTCCTAGTTTTCAGTTTTAGGGGGAAATGGGGTTATTCCAGGGAGTCTAATTGTGACTGTGGTGCTCCAAAGCAGGATATGACCCACTTACTGTTGTGCCCGTTGTGCCCTTCCACCTGCGCCCAAGAAGACTTGATGAAGGCAACTAGCGCTGGTGTAGGCGTAGATTTTGGATTTTGGTCCGGGTTTTTTTTGCCTTTAAATAAAGTTTAATTTCTTTTAAATAAGTTATTTTTGTTGCCATTGACAATAAAAAAGAAGAAGGGACATCTGTACCAAATTTCAAATACCATTTATTGGTTTACTGTCCTGCCATCAAGACGTGAAGACGTAACAAAACATACATACTCAAACTACAAAAAAAAATATTATAAAAAATGGATTAATATGTACGCCAAGAAAATGTTTGTTAGAATGAGGAGTTAGAAGTTGTTCCAAACTTGAATTCAGTCAATTTTAAATTCAAATTTCGTAGGGGAACCTCGTAACGGTAAAATGTGAATATTTTTGCATAGTCCCGCCCATTCCTTTCAGTATGGAATAAATCTTTCTAAATGTAAACTCTTGATGGAATATGTTTTCCTGGTACTGGTGCGGACTACAACACACGCGAGTCATGCATGCGTACCAGCGATCTAACCCGGTTTCGGGCAATATGTGCGCACGCGCAAGACACATTAAACTTTGCTTCTCGGTAAATGTAGGGGCAAACGGTTGATTAGAAACTTTTGCTGCCTGAAACATTTTGTGGGTTTAGATTTTCAAAATATTGTTATATTGGTTGCGTATCGATTTTCTAAAATTAATAAAAGTAAAATTTCTTTTTTACATTATTAAATAGTAACTTGTAAAATTCGCACATATTTTTATAAAACGCTAAATTTAAATTCACTTTGAGTTTTCGTTTAATTTCACACAAGTAATTTTATTTACTCTTGATTTAATTACAGTAAAAAAAAAAAACTTACTCGAGAGTCATAAAAGATGGAGGTCTTTTCCAAACTGTGTGACAACTATGGCTAATATAAACTATTTACTAATATACTTTTTTAGGTTATAATGATCTGGGGGCACGGCAGAGCCCCCCGCCAAGTCGAGCGCGAAGCAAACACTGCCGTACCATCCTTTACAGGAACCCTTTCGCCGCATTTTCAGGCCCCTATTTGAGAACCTTTGGATAAACCCAGAGCACTGAAATTTTCGTCATCCAGTAAGCTATACAATCACATACTTAAAATAAAATTTCAAGTCTGTAGGTCATTTAGATCCGAAGTTAAGCGAATGCAAAGTTTCGTATTTAAGACACTCACTCACTCACTCACTCACTCACTCACTCACTCACTCATGATCATCAAAATAGAACTAGTACTTCCCATAAACCTAGAGAGCTGAAATTTGGTACAGAGTTAGGGTTTAATGGCCACATATAGGGAAAACTATAAAAACTAGGATAATCGAACGGGAACGGGAATTATACAGGAACGGAAACGGGAATTGTAACTCAAGAACGGCTGAACTGATTTGGCTGGAAATTGGTGGGGAGGTAGCTTAGAACCAGGAAAAGGACAAAGAATAACTTTAATCCCGAAATTCCCACGGGATTGGGAACGGGAATTTAAAAATCAAGAACGGCTGAATTGATTTGGCTGAAAATTGGTGGGGTGGTAGCTTAGAACCAGGAAAATTACGTAGGATACCTTTAATCCCGAAATTCCCACGGGATTGGGAACGGGAATTTATAACTCAAGAACAGCTCAACTGATTTGACTGAAAATTGGTGGGGAGGTAGCTTAAAACCTTGAGAAGAACATAGAATACTTTTAATCCCGAAATTCCCACGGGATTAGGAACGGGAATTTATAGATCAAGAACGGCTGAATTGATTTGGCTGAAAATTGGTGGGGAGGTAGCTTAGAATCAGGAGAAGCACATAGTATACTTTTTATCCCGAAATTCCCACGGGAACGTGAACGGGAACTACGCGGGTGAAATAGCGGGGCGCTTAGTAAAAATACTACTCCTAGAAAGAAAAAAATGTGTCAAATAAGAAAATCTAATAAAAAAAACAATATAAACACGTTTCAACAAAAATAAATGAAATCCCACCAAAAACATTCTGTAAAAAACTAGCCAAGTCTCGATGGAGCTGCTTGTTTATCTCTAAAAAGTAATGAAATCTAGACAAAGTTGTGCCAATTGTAAGGTTCCTTACCGCGATTTCTTTATTACTATAGTTATTGTTCTGTGACTTGGCCGTTGAACATTGTTTAAAACGTTAGTAGTGGGTACAAGTCAATTTTGTTTACACGTAATGTTGTAACATTATTAAAATACGCAGCTTTATCAAGCCTACAATTGACTGGATATTGAATCAACGTTTTTCAAGTGGCAATTTTCTATCGTCCATGGGTAGCGGTTCTGGCGACAGATTGGTGCAATAGTGTCATGGAGCACCTAGTTTTGTACCCTTGTGTACAGTTGTATACTTGTGTAAAGTGTATCCTTCAACGGCCAAGTCACACAACATTAACTATAATAATAAAGAAATCGCAGTAAGGAACCTTACACTTGGCACAACTTTGTCTAGATTTCATTACTTTTTAGAGATAAACAAGCAGCTCTATCGAGACTTGGCTAGTTTTTTACAGAATGTTTTTGGTGGGATATCTTGTACGATTAATTCAATTAACTTTTATGTATTTCGGCGGTCCAAATACCAGGCTCACATAATGAATAAAGAGATTGCTACTATTTTTTAATTATCTCTACTCTAATAAATATTTTTTTTTACATAAGTCATTCATTTTGTCGTTGTATTTTATACTTTATTGATATGGAATTTGAGTGCATTTTTGTTCATCATATTATGAGTATTTAAATCGAATGTTTTACATTGGTAAATCATTTATTATATAAACATGTTTAATATATACGTTATTATATTGAAAGTTGTAAGATAAGTGAATAAGAACGCTGCGGCACCGCCGTACTTATCATAGCGTTAATAATCGTCGCGCCGCCGTGAAGTGTCGCTTAGGGCGGTCTACCCTTTACAACGCATTGCGTCACGACACGATAGACACTTCGGCCGTCTGCGAAGCCTGTGCTACGGACACAGTTTCAAGTATATAAAAACATATCCTCAACTACTATCTTACATACCAGTGTATGACCTAATCTATGTAGACGAAGGTTAACGCATTATTTACTATATCATCACGTTGTTTTTCTTAGTACGTAAAAAGTATTTTCCGGAAGAAAAACATCAAGAAAATCTCACAACGTAACATGCTGTGAACGAAGTAATTGATTCGCAGGCGGGCAAGGCCGACGAACCCCGGCTGGTACAGCTACCCTACCCGCGCTCAGATACAATGAATGCGTACACAAGTTTAGTATGCCCTATCACAAATTCCATTCAAATTAATATAGCGTATCCATTAAGTATTTCTGAAACGCGGTATGTAAGATATATGTGCATCGATTTAAATACCTGTCAAAAAATATGTAAGGTAATGTGACGAAAACTACTGGAAATTAAATTAAATTTAATAATGTTATTTCAAAGGAATGCATTATTAAAAAGCTAATTAAATAATACGATTATTTTTTCATAACCTATATCAAATAAATAAAAAACATTGGTATAACAATTTATATTGGAAACGTATCGAAATGAAAAAGAAGGTTTTTTATGACAAATAATATTGTAGTAATGTAACAAAACGCTACAGCGCGTGCGCTGTAGCGTTTTGTTAGATTTTTATAACAACACATTTGTGAAATCGCGTTTTAATAGTAATTTGTTATACAAGAGTGCAAAGTTGCTTTTTAACCGGGGCTCCAGTTGAGGACCGAGCCAGCGAAGGATTCTAAAATTGAATCACGAGCGCAGCGAGGGACTTAAAGGAGCACAAGGTTAAAAATTGTTTGCACTCGAGTGCAACACATTATTTTTCATTCCCCCTCAGCGAGGAAACTACTAAATGGAAACATAAAATAATCACAATATTTAATGTAAAGAAAATATCAGGCGCAAAGCAAATAAAAAAATAAGTAAGTCTTGTACACCAAAAAGGTTCCCAGTTTGAATTTGAAATAAAAAAAAAGTTGTATGATAGTTTGTGAATCCAAAACATCATCAAACTTAGTGCACACGATGTTTTAAATTCAAATTTACTTTAACCTCTAGAGCGCAAAAACGACTTTTACTCCCAGTTATCGAAAATGCCTTGGGTCCTGCGGGGGCTGTCACAGCGACCCCGATACTTTCCACTCTTGAGATTAAAATCGACTTTTACCCCCAGATATCGGGGATTAAAAACATACTTTCCGAGCTAGTGGGATGAAAAAATATTTGTGCCCACTACTATACTAGGATAGCATATCTCTTAAGATGTTAGATTTAGTTATTTACTACGTTTACTACAAACACTCGTAGTAATTAATTTCATAGTAAAATTACTACGAGACCCCAAGCTACGAAATTTAATTTGACCATACTACTGGGCTCTCATGAAGTCACAGATATGCTTATGTTTTTTAAATAACTTTTAATTGGTCGTAATATTATTTAGTTTAGCTGATATTATACCTTATCGATAGGAATTTCGGTGTATTTTCGTGTATCATATATTTTATCGAATGTTTACATTGGTAAAACGTGATACCAAATGTAATTGATACATGTTACTATTATAAACATATGTAGATATAGACACTGCCGTCGAGATGACGTCACAGAGAGACAGAGATTTATAATATTTTCTTACCTTGTTAGTAAAATTACCGTTTTTGGTTGACCTCATTTGGACTAAACAACGGGACTTCTTTTTCGTAAAAATAAGTATCTGTTGAAAACGTTACTTTCTCTTGGCATTATATTAAAAACTCTATTATCCAAGATTCGTTTTCCCATACTCTACATATAAAAATAACATAACATAATCATTCACTTCATCATCTCATTATAGTGACTGACCTCTAACTAAGCTCTGGGCTTGTATCACATAAAATGTATCATATAAATGAATCCCTATTTCCCTTGGTCACGGCATCACGTCTAAACTACTGAACAGAATGACTTGAAATTTGGTACAAGAAAAGCTTATGGCCCGAAGAAGGACATAGGCTATGTTTTATCCCGAAATTACTACGGGAATATATAGTATAAAATTAAATTCCTATATAAATATATTTCAACCCTAATCTGCATTTTAGTTTTTAATTCCTTTTAATAATAAACATTATTTATGATTGTATATCTGCCGATTTTTATGACGTTACGTTTATATTATAATCATAATTTAGTTAATTAATTAGTTTATTTATTTAATAAAAGTCTTAAAATAGTTTTAGCGCAACATAATCATAATGTCAGGAGACTCGTAGTAAATACTACGTAGCCATGGCTACTAAGAGAAACACTGAATGACGTAAACGCGACACGAAGGGCCGTGTTCGTTAGTCATCTGAGTGAAGTTTATTAAGTTTAAGTTAACTGTTAACTACTACGAGTATGTTACTTAACCCACATTAAGTATCAAGTAAACAATAGAAAAAAATATTCGTATATTTTGTCAAAACAAAAATACACACTAAAACTTTAGCGATAAGGTATAATATACAACGACAAAAGATAATTAAAGCAATATATGCAATCTCTTTAATCATATGCGAGCCTAGTACGTTAGCAAGTTAAATCAATTAGTTAAATTTTAACTAAGTAAACAAGTTAACTAGTAACAATACAAGGGCAGTCTCTTTGTACAGTATGTTCGCCTAGTACTATTACGGACGTCGACGTGTTGTAACGTTGTTCTTTAACGGCTGGTGTAAATCGACTTTCGTTATTATAATTTATCAGAAATATGTTTTTGTACTTTTGTAAGTTAAGGTTTTTGTATATATTAAAATAAGGTGATTGCCTATTTTAATGTACATATCGCCAATGAGTTTGAACCTGTGGTTTGACATCCGACCCAACTAGACTTGGAAGTTAGGAAGAGCGAGGTATTGAATGTCAACGTGCAGCGGACTGTACGAAATTGAATATATTTACTTTTTCATGTTAAATTATAACAAGGTCTTCATGGGTTTTCTAGAACTTCAATTAGCTACACAAATTATAGAAAAGGGACATATTATCCCATATTGAGGGGTCCATATTGGCTCACCTAAAGTTCTTTACCCGAAAATGTTTTTCCTAACTATTTGTAGTCCGAATGATCATTCTTCCTAAAAATTTTCATCCTAAAGTTTTAATTCATACTATTTGTAGTGCTACCGACGATGCTCATAACACTGATGTGTCCGAAAATTTTAATTACTAACATCATTAATGTAAATATATTTAAACTCCTACTGTTTTTTATCATAACGCTTTTATCCCTAAACATACTTACCATAATATTTTCACTCATGCTCAAAAAGAAACATTTACCAAGTGTTATAAAAAATATATACGGGTAGAAGATGATATTTATAGTTTTAATGATTATTATACGACTCGTTTACGGTTATGCTTATGGCCTGGGAGTTTACCATAACCATAACTAAAGGACCAATTCGGTTCTGGCACTTCGCCGGCCGCTGCCGCGGCACGCTCGCTACGCTCGCTCGGCTCGTGCGTTGGGGTCACAGTTCTAACATAACCTAAACCAATAATTAGGAATAGGACCGATTCGTTACTGGAACTTGACTGAATGACAGAGACAATTGGAGCAGGACTCTGGTTTTGCTCGCTCGGCTCGTGCGTTATATGTTATACCTACATGTTATGTAAAAACAAAGTTACGAAAAATTTATGTATATAATATTGATTATAATAAATAAAAATAAATCTAAACAAAAAAGATATGACTTTGAATAATAGTATGAACGATGGTTATGTTGAGAAAATATAGGAAAACAAATGTTTCGGAATTAAAACATTAGTGACAAAGATTTTAGGAGTTGCGATTGTTAGGATAAAAAATGTTAGGAAGAAAATTTTCGGATTTCCAATTATCGGAGTTGAAATTTTAGGTGAACTTTGGCGCACCCCATATTGAGAGATATACTATAAGTCTCACACTCAGAAAATATTTAATGTAATTTCATTTCATAAAAAACATAGATTAATTAACCTCTGTTGTTTTTTTATTAAACTATGTTTCATTTTAATATATATTAAGACTATATACTATATACTTATAGATGCGTAGAACTGGTTCAATTATATTTATTGTACAAGTATATTCTTTTCAAATCTAAGCTTCTTCTAAAAGGAAAATATAAAATGTGTTTGTATTATTTGCAAAACAATTATTACTAAAAGGGTATATTTGAATGTGGACACACCCTGGTGGTGTTCATAGTTAATGTTACGTTACAAAGTAAACAAAACACTCTCAATGTAAGGTACTGACCTCGAGAGACGCCCCCTGTACGAATTAATCCAATTGATATGTTGTTAACACATATAATATCCATGTATGTATTGTACGTATATTCTTACTGGTCAATAATATAAACATTTGATTACAAATAAGTACATCTCAATGACACACAAAAATACACTTAAATTCCTTATCACTAAAGTTTATAATACAATGACGAAAATAATACAACATAGATAGAATTATGCTCTCTAAAAATATTTGCAATCTCTGTTCTCTTATGTGAGCCTAGTAGTTGGGGCCTTAAAAATCAGTAATAAATATATTTTTCATCCCACTAGCTCGGAAAGTATGTTTTTAATCCCCGATATCTGGGGGTAAAAGTCGATTTTAATCTCAAGAGTGGAAAGTATCGGGGTCGCTGTAGGCAGCCCCCGCAGGACCCAAGGCAATTTTGCTAACTGGGAGTAAAAGTCGTTTTTGCGCTCTAGAGGTTAAAGTAAATTTGAATTTAGAACATCGTGTGCACCAAGTGTGATGATGTTTTGGATTCTCAAACTGTCATACAACTTTTTTTTTATTTCAAACTGCACAGGTAAAACTTCCCAATAAACGCAACTTTATGTCTTGAAACTGACGATTGTAAGGAAGTTTAATTAACTAAGTGTGTATATTATTATAATTATTTTAAACTTGCTGTGCCTCGTGGTTTTTTATCCGCGCGGAACCTTATGAATTTTGAAAAGAAAGTATCTTATGTGTTAGTGTTATTCCTAGTTATAAGTTTTAGGGGGAAATGGGGTTATTCCAGGGAGTCTAATTGTTGTACTCTAAAGCAGGATATGACCCACTTACTGTCGTGCCCGTTGTGCCCTTCCACCTGCGCCCAAGAAAACTTGATGAAGGCAACTAACGCTGATGTAGGCGTAGCTGGATTTTAGTCCGGGAAAATTTAGATTATTTAGTTACTTTTGTGGACATTTTAGATTTTCAAAAAAATTATATATTGGTTACGTATCTATGAGTATTTTCTAAAATATCAAAACTAAAATTTCTTATTTAAATTATTAAATAGTAACTTGAAAAATTCGCACATATTTTTATAAAACACAAAATATAAATTCTCTTTGAATTTTGGGGTGTGGTTAATCTACCATCCATCCAACACTATAAGGAATATCAAAAAATGCTGAAAGGAGCCTCGAGGCCAATTTGAAGTAACATTAAAACTGCATCATTAGATTTTTGAAAAATCAATACTCTAAGCGAGGAATCAAACAAGTTGGTTTTGCAAAAAATATAACAACCTGTATTTATTACACCATCTGATAGTGTTACTAATAAGGATCAAATTCTATGAAGTAATGACATATGGCAAACTAAGGGAAGATGCTCATTATGGCTCATTTTTACCTAGATTGGATTAAGACCTATATCGCCTGGCAGGTAGAAAGCCCTACTAAAATAATCTGACTTTTTAGGAATAATTTTTAGCTAGAATAAAACTGTCTGCCGTGGCGTTCCACGTGTTAACAAATATTTATAATAATTTATATGATTAATTCAATTAACTTTTTATGTATAACGGCGGGCAAAATACCAGGCTCACATAATGATTAAAGAGATTGATTATAATGTTTAATAAACTCTACTCTAACAATAACATTTTTAACGTTTATTCATTCATTTTGTCGTTGTATTTTATACCTTATCGATATGGAGTTTGAGTGCATTTTCGTCCAACATATTACGAGTATTTTTAATTGAATGTTTACATTGATAATTATTTATAATATAAACATGTAACATTTACGTAATTATATTCAATGTGCTAAGTGAATAAGAACGCTGCGGCATCGCGGTGCTTTATATTTACTACGAGTAATGAAACTTATTTTCAGTACTCGTAGTAATACTACTTCTAATAAGAACAAAATCATATAAAATGTGTTTATACAAAAATCGCATCTTTTGGTTGTCAGTTTATTGAAAATGTATTCAAATGACATAAGAATAAAAATGACAATAGTAGAAGAAATGACATATCGCAAACTAAGGGAAGATGCTCATTTTGAACAGAAGAGAATGAGAAAAGTTAAGACAAATGGAAATTAAAATCCAACAAAATACTACGCACTGCGTCGTAAAATCGCTTTTTAAAAATATTTCTGCCTACGACCATATTGGGATAACATATAATTATAGATATATATAGATAGCTTCCGATATTTACTACGTTTACTACAAAGACTCGTAGTAATTGTACATAAACATTTCACTACGAATTAATTAATTAATTTAATTTGACCATACTACTGGGCTCTCATGAAATCACAGAGATGATAATATTTTTAAATAAGCATTATTTGCTCATTATATAATTAAGTTTTCGTAGCTGTTGATTTGCTTTTTGAACCTTATTGAAAGGGATTTCAGTGTATTTTCGTGTATTTTTATCGAATGTTTACATTCATTGACAAAACGTGATACCAGATGTTATTCATATCTTAATTACTACATAAAACATAACAATATAATTGTCAACATATAGATACATATAGACGCTGCCGAACTGATGTCACAAAGAGACGATTTTTATTATTTTCTTATACATTATTTAGAAAAAATATAATTATTAGTGATCTCATGTGAGCTAAACAAAGAGACATCGATTTTTCGCAAAGTATCTGTTCAAAACGTTATTTTCTCTGAGCATTAGAGTAAAAGCTTCGTGTTCCAATATTCGTTCTCCTATCATAAAATAATAAAATTGGCATAATATTTAATTCCTATCGCAGTTTTCACGAACCCTACAAATATTTACTCATATACTATTTTAGGTTATAATGATATCTTGTACGATTAATTCAATTAACTTTTATGTATTTCGGCGGTCCAAATACCAGGCTCACATAATGATTAAAGAGATCGCTAATATTTTTTAATTATCTCTTCTCTAATAAATATTTTTTTTACATAAGTCATTCATTTTGTCGTTGTATTTTATACCTTATTAATATGGAGTTTGAGTGCATTTTTGTTCATAATATTACATGTATCGATTTTTTTACATTGGTAAATCATTTATTATATAAACATGTTTAATATGTACGTTATTATATTAAATGTGGTATAAGATAAGTGAATAAGAACGCTGCGGCACCGCCGTACTTATCATAGCGTTAATAATCGTCGCGCCGCCGCCGTGAAGTGTCGCTTAGGGCGGTCTACCCTTTACAACGCATTGCGTCACGATAGACACTTCGGCCGTCTGCGAAGCCTGTGCTACGGACACAGTTTCAAGTGTATAAAAACATATCCTCAACTACTATCTTACATACCAGTGTATGACCTAATTTATGTAGACCAAGGCTAACGCATTAGTTTTCTTAGTACGTAAAAAGTATTTTCCGGAAGAAAAACATCAACGAACAAAATCTCACAACGTAACATGCTGTGAACGAAGTAATAGAGTCACAGGCGGGCGAGGCCGACGAACTCCGGCTGATACAGCTACCCTACCCGCGCTCACATACAATGTATGCGTACACAAGTTTAGTATGCCCTATTACAAATTCCATTTAAATGAATGTAAAGTATCCGTTTAGTATTTCTGAAACGCGGTGTGTAAGATATATGTGCATCAATTTAAAACCTGTTAAAAAATATGTAAGGTAATGTGACGGAAACTACTGGAAATCAAATTTAATTTAATAATGTTATTTCAAAGGAATGTATTATAAAAGCTAATTAAATAATAAGACTATTTTTTCATAACCTATATCAAATAAATAAAAAACATTGGTATAACAATTTATATTGGAAACGCATCTAAATGAAAAAGAAGGTTTTTTAAGACAAATAATATTTTAGATTTTTATAACAACACATTTGTGAAATCACGTTTGAATAGTTATTTTCATCCCACTAGCTCGGAAAGTATGTTTTTAATCCTCGATATCTGGGGGTAAAAGTTGATTTTAATCTCAAGAGTGGAAAGTATTGGGGTCGCTGTAGGCAGCCCCTGCAGGACCCAAGGCAATTTCGCTAACTGGGAGTAAAAGTCGTTTTTGCGCTCTAGAGGTTAAAGTAAATTTGAATTTAGAACATCGTGTGCACTAAGTGTGATGATGTTTTGGATTCACAGACTGTCATACAACTTTTTTTTTATTTCAAATTCAAACTCGGAACCTATCGATATCGGATATCGGGGATTAAAAACATACTTTCCGAGCTAGTGGGATGAAATAGTTATTTGTTATACAAGAGTGCAAAGTTGCTTTTTAACCGGGGCTCCAGTTGAGGACCGAGCCAGCGAAGGATTCTAAAATTGAATCACGAGCGCAGCGAGGGATTCAAAATAAGAATCCTGAGCATTAGCGAGGGAGTCAAAGGAGCACAAGGTTAAAAATTGTTTGCACTCGAGTGCAACACATTATTTTTCATCCCCCCTCAGCGAGGAAATTACTAAGTGGAAACATAAAAATATTAAATGAAAAGAAAATATAACGCGCAAAACAAATTAAAAAATAAGTAAGTCTTGTACACCAAGAAGGTTCCGAGTTTGAATTTTAAATAAAAAAAGGTTGTATGATGGTTTGTGATTTCAAAACATTTAGTACACACGATGTTCCAAATTCAAATTTACTTTAACCTCTAGAGCGCAAAAACGACTTTTACTCCCAGTTATCGAAAATGCCTTGGGTCCTGCACGGCCTGTCACAGCGACCCCGATACTTTCCACTCTTGAGATTAAAATCAACTTTTACCCCCAGATATTGAGAATTAAAAACATACTTTCCGAGCTAGTGGGATGAAAAAATATTTGTGCCTACTACTATACTAGGATAGCATATCTCTTAAGATGTTAGATTTAGTTATTTACTACGTTTACTACAAACACTCGTAGTAATTAATTTCGTAGTAAAATTACTACGAGACCCTAAGCTACGAAATTTAATTTGACCATACTACTGGGCTCTCATGAAGTCACAGAGATGCTAATGTTTTTAAATAACTTTTAATTGGTCGTAATATTATTTAGTTTACGTAGCTGTATAGTATACCTTATCGATAGGGATTTCGGTGTATTTTCGTGTATCATATATTTTATCGAATGTTTACATTGGTAAAACGTGATACCAAATGTAATTGATACATGTTACTATTATAAACACTTCCGACGTACAATGACAAACTCCAGCATTTTAGTCTCCTTAGTCTGACTTCTCGTCGAAAGTTGACTGACCTACTGTTTTTGTACAAACTCTTCCATAATTCTATAGATTGCTCTGAGCTTTTAGAATCGTTCAGCATACGTGTGCCTAGCAGATTGCCCCGCCATCCCATCACCATCTTTGCACCACCATCATCAAGAACCAATTTAAAATTTCATGCTCCCATTGCCCGTATTTCTAGGACATATAATTCACTTGACCAGTCTATGGATATATTTAATGACAGTATTACTTCATTTAAATCGAAAGTTTTAAGTTGCCTTAGTTAATAATCTATTTTCAAATTGTATATTTTAATTTGAATGTTATTCGTGTATTTGTGATTGCTTTATTTTTGTTTAATTTAATTGTTTAATTTAATTTTTATTTTATTTGATTGACTGTATTTTAATATTTTAATTTTCAATACTTAATTTTAATTTTATTTTTGAATTTTAATTGATTGTTTTTAATTTTCAATTTTTATTTACTGGTTGTTTATTAATTTGTACTTAACTTTTAAATTTTAATTTGCTGTTTTTAAATTTTAATGCTTTTTGTTAGTGTTTGTTTTTTATTTAGATTATGATAAAACACTGTATTTTTAAAATTTGATTTTTTCCCTTTTAATATTTTTGTGCATGCTGTGGCATATAATCGAAAATGCATTTACTTTTAATTTTAGATTTAGTTACTTATTGTAAGCAAACATGTAATTTTCACTTATGTCCTAAATAAATAAATAGATACACTGCCGTCGAGATGACGTCACAGAGAGACAGAGATTTTTAATATTTTCTTACCTTGTTAGTAAATACCGTTTTTGGTTGACCTCATGTGGACCAAATAACGGGACTTCTATTTCGTAAAAATAAGTATCTGTTTAAAACGTTACTTTCTCTTGGCATTATATTAAAAGCTCCATTATCCAAGATTTAAACTACTGAACCGAATGACTTCAAATTTGGTACAGGGATAGCTCATGGTCCGGAATGGACAAAGGCTATGATTTATCCCACAATAATTACCATGGGATCGGGAACTTTGTGGGTAAAACCGCGGGGTACAGCTAGTATACAATTTAATTCCTATAAATTGATTTCCACCGACAACTGAATTTTAGTTTTTACTAGAAGCGCCCCGTGGTTTCACCCTCGTATTTTTCAATTTACCCCCAAAAATCCTCTCTAAGTGGTGGCCTATCCCCTCAACAAACACATGTGCCAAAGCTCTCTACGACCAGTAGTTTCGGCTGTGCGTTGTCTGTTAGTCAGTACATCACTCGGTAACGGAAGAGATTTATAATAATATATACAGATTTCCTTTTAATAATAAACATGATTTACCATTGTATGTATATCTGCCGATTTTTATGACTTTTCGTTTTTATTATTATCATAATTTAGTTAATTAATAAGTTTATTTACGAAATAAATGTTTTTGCTTAGCGCAACATAATCATAATGTCAGGAGACTCGTAGTAAATACTACGGAGCCATGGCTACTAAGAGAAACACTGAGACGTGAGACGGGCCGTTCGATATTCATCTTAGTGACGTTTATTAAGTTTAAGTTATCTGTTAACTACTACGAGTATGTTACTTAACTCACATTTGATATCATGTAAACAATAGATAAAAATATTCGTATATTTTGTCAAAACAAAAATACACACTAAAACTTTAGCGATAAGGTATAATATACAACGACAAAAGATAATTAAAGCAATATATGCAATCTCTTTAATGATATGCGAGCCTAGTACGTTAGCAAGTTAAATCAATTAGTTAAATTTTAACTAAGTAAACAAGTTAACTAGTAACAATACAAGGGCAGTCTCTTTGTACAGTATGTTCGCCTAGTGCTATTGCGGACATCGACGTGTTGTAACGTTTTTTTTAACGGCTGGTGTAAATCGACTTTCGTTATTATAATTTATCAGAAATATATATTTGTACTTTTGTAAGTTAAGGTTTTTGTATAGAACAAAATAAGGTAATTGCCTTTTTTAATGTACATATCGCCAATGAGTTTGAACCTGTGGTTTGACATCCGACCCAACTAGACTTGGAAGTTAGGAAGAGCGAGGTATTGAATGTCAACGTGCAGCGGACTGTACGAAATTGAATATTTTTACTTCTTCATATTACATTATAACAAGGTCTTCATGGGTTTTCTAGAACTTCAATTAGGTACACAAATTATACAAAAGGTACATATTATCCCATATTGGGAGAAATACTATAAGTCTCAAACTCAGAAAATATTTAATGTAATTTCATTTCATAAAAAAACATAGATTAATTAACCTCTGTTGTTTTTTTATTAAACTATGTTTCATTTTAATATATATTAAGACGACCCTACTGGGTCGTATCTATATACATATAGATGCGTAGAACTGGAGTACAATTATATTTATTGTACAAGTATATTCTTTTAAAATCTTCTCAAAGGAAAATATAAAATGTGTTTGTATTATTTGCAAAACAATAAATTATTACTAAAAAGGTATATTTGAATGTGAGCACACCCTGGAGTACTCATAGTTAATGTTACGTTACAAAGTAAACAAAACACTCTCAATGTAAGGTACTGACCTCGAGAGACGCCCCCTGTACGAATTAATCCAATTGATATGTTGTATATATAATATTGATATAGGTATATTATACTGATAATAATTCTTACTGGTCAATAATATAAACATTCGATTACAAATAAGTACATCACAATGACACACAAAAATACACTTAAATTCCTTATCAATAAGTTTATAATACAGTGACGAAAATAATATGACATAGATAGAATTATGTACTCTTAAAATATTTGCAATCTCTGTTCTCTTATGTGAGCCTAGTAGTTGGGGCCTTAAAAATCAGTAATAAATATATTATATGTCAAATTTAATTTTACTGCACAGTTAAAACTTCCCAATACACGCAACTTTATGTCTTGAAACTGACGATTGTAAGGAAGTTAAATTAACTTAGTTATTATATTTATTCTAATCTAGCTGTGCCTCGTGGTTTTATCCGCGCGGAACCTTATCCCGTGGGAAGTTTGAAAAGAGAGTAACCTATGTGTTATTCCAAGTTTTCAGTTTTAAGGGGAAATGGGGATATTCCAGGGAGTCTAATAGTGACTGTGGTGCTCCAAAGCAGGGTATGACCCACTTACTGTCGTGCCCGTTGTGCCCTTCCATCTACGCCCAAGAAGACTTGATGAAGGCAACTAGCGCTGGTGTAGGCGTAGCTGGATTTTGGTCCGGGAAAATTTAGATTATTTAGTTAGTTTGTGGCCATTAACAATAAAGAAGAAGAAGGGACATCTGTACCAAATTTCAAATACCATTTATTGGTTTACTGTCCTGCCATCAAGACGTGAAGACGTAACAAAACATACATACTCAAACACTCATAAGCTCTCGCATTAAAATAAAAAATATTATAAAAATGGATTAGTATTTACGCCAAGAAAACGTTTGTTAGAATGAGGAGTTAGTAGTTGTTCCAAACTTGAATACAGTCAATTTTAAATTCAAATTTCGTAGGGGAACCTCGTAACGGAAAAATGTTAATATTTTTGCATAGTCCCGCCCATTCCTTTCAGTATGGAATAAATCTTCCTAAATGTTAACTCTTGATGGAATATGTTTTCCTGGTACTTACACGCATGCGTACCAGCGATCTAACCCGGCAACGGGCAATATGTGCGCACGCGCAAGACACATTAAACTTTGCTTCTCGGTAAATGAAGGGGCAAACGGTTGCTTGGAAACTTTTGCTGTCTGAAACATTTTGTGGGTTTAGATTTTCAAAATATTGTCAAATTGGTAACGTATCTATTTTCTAAAATTAATAAAACTAAAATTTCTTATTTAATTTATTAACTTGAAAAATTCGCACATATTTTTAAAAAATACAAAATGTAAATTCTCTTTAAATTTTCGTTTAATTTCACACAAGTAATTTTATTTACTCTTGATTTAATTACGATAAAAAAAAATTACTTACTCGAAAGTCATGAAAGAAGGTCTTTTCCAAACTGTGGGACAGCTATGGCTAATATAAATAAATAAATACTGATTACTTATTTAAAATTAATTGATAAATGGTTACGTGTCTTAAATAATAAAATTCATTTTAATAAAATATAAGATATACAACATTTTTAATTATTTGACATCAATAATAAGAAAAATATTATTGGACATATTCTTTATATCATTATTATGAGTTTAGGTTAAAATAAAATTACTCATTAGCCAGCAAATGGCTAGATTGTAATATTAAGAAACTAAATTTTGAAGTTTGTAAGTTATACCACCTATGTTTAAAATACCTCACAGGTAACTAACGAATTCAATTTGATAAAGTATGCATGTGCTTTCGTTATTCGTTGTAAATAATTATATCAAAGAAATATATGAAGGCGTTCTAAAGCACTTATCTTGGTACATTGAATATTATAATAAAGGCAGAAACCAACCGAAGTCCACGCACACGCTACGCACGAAATGGGTGGGGGCTACGCTATGTTGAGCTATATCCCCCGTGTATGTACACACGAATATGTAAAGTCATGGTAAGAAATGGTTCGTCACCTTAAGATCTATTTTCGTTTGCTCAGTATAAGTGATAATAACATACAATACAAAAATGTTCAATTTGAAAGGTTCCTATTCACGCATACAGAGCTGACAGTATCTTGCGGTCTTGTAGTTGTTGAAAGTGCTTTGGGTTTTAATTTGTTAGTGATGGGGTCCCAAGGAGGCGGCATCTTCCTTATTGGATTTTTAATTCAATTTTATTTCATTTTTAATTTCAATAGCCTCACGTATCATCCTGGGTAGATGTCTGTATTATTTGGCGAGGATTTGGGGATTATCAAACCTTAAGAAACATTAATATATTATTAAACCGCGACAATTTCTTCACTTATAATATTAAAACTAAGTATATTATTTAATTAATTATATAAATATGAGAAACCTTATAGACTAACAATATTACAAACTAATAAGACATGTTCATTTGATGTTGGCCAATGCAGCAACCGTCATTCAACATCCTAAAATAACTGTTCGTCGGCGGCATCCGCGTGAGGCAAAGTCCCCAAAATACTAGCGCTATTTCCCCTTTGAATCGCCAAACTAACTCGTTGGAACAAAAAAGATCCAGCTCTCCGGTCGCCCGTGGCCTCAGCGAGACGCATGGATAACTTTTTCAGGAATAATTTGGAGCTTGGGCCCCAGGAACCAAAAGTCTCGAAACCCAAAGGCAAAAAAAAGTAGCAGTCGGATATATCCGAGTAATGAGTAACCTTAAGTAATGGTTGGGTTTGTCCAGAGTGTGCTCAATTTTATAAACACTTGACAGGTCTTAGAAATTGGTTTATTTTCCTCGGCGGTTTGAAGTATGTCTTGATGGACGCTCGCCTCAGAATGTTTCCAATTTTGTTAGTGACTCCTTTTAGGTATGGTAAGACAGCAGGTTGTCGCTCGACCGTCGCGTCGCTGGCTTAATGCGACATCTGTGACGGGACTGCGGTACTGGTAGTTGGATGTCCCTCTTGACATGTTGAAGTTTGTCTTGCAAGTGTTATTTGTTACATTTTATAGTGTTATACAGGCATAGTCCCCGGATTGTGCATCCTTTACACAAGATTAAATACTTATGACAAAGGGCTTCCATGTGTTGGCTTTAGCCCCATACTAGCCTTCCAAAAGATCTCCAAGAGACTCCTTTATAGTCCCGTGAAAGGAAAATACATTAATAACATTCATCTAATTAAGAAGGAAACATATTGTAACACGTATATTTAAGCAAGTGGCCTGGGAGTTTACCATAACCATAACTAAAGGACCAATTCGGTTCTGGCACTTCGCCGGCCGCTGCCGCGGCACGCTCGCTACGCTCGCTCGGCTCGTGCGTTGGGGTCACAGTTCTAACATAACCTAAACCAATAATTAGGAATAGGACCGATTCGTTACTGGAACTTGACTGAATGATTGGAGCAGGACTGGTTTTGCTCGCTCGGCTCGTGCGTTATATGTTATACCTACATGTTATGTGAAAACAAAGTTACGAAAATTTTATGTATATAATTATTGATTATTATAAATAAAAATAAATCTAAAAAATAAGATATGAATTTGAATAATAGTATGAACGATGGTTATGTTGAGAACATATAGGAAAACAAATAAAAGTGTAAAAGATGTTTATTGCTACTGACTTTATGCAGTTGAATGTTTCGGAATTAAAACATTAGTGACAAAGATTTTAGGAGTTGCGATTGTTAGGATAAAAAATGTTAGGAAGAAAATTTTCGGATTTCCAATTATCGGAGTTGAAATTTTAGGTGAACTTTGGCGCACCCACTATTACTACCATTTTTTATATTTATCATTTAAATATACAGATTTACAATAATGTTACGTAGTATCAAACAGGGTCATAGTTTTTCTTGTAAATACATAATTTGTTTTATTTTATTTTCAAGACATACTCATTAATTTTACGTTTTTGTTTACTGGTCTCTATGACAACCTGTATTGGTTTGACTGATTGTCATAGAATACTTTTTTATAATATAATAGAACAATTTTGCACGTTCTTACGAAGCTGTTTCTTTCTCTCTGATCTGTGGTGATACACGCGTGTACTTCGGTGGAAACGGCAACACACACGCAGCTGAGCTACGCGTAGCTGAGCGGCGCGGCGTAGCCGTGGACATAGCGCAGCGGTGGGTTCGCGGCTTAAAACATACGATTAGAACACTCGTAATTTGATGAACGAAAATGCACACAAACTCCATGTCGATAAGGTATAAAATACAACGACAAAATGAATGAATTAACGTTAAAAATATTATTGTTGGAGTAGAGATTGTTAAAATGTATAAGCAATCTCTTTAATCATTATGTGAGCCTGGTATTTGGACCGACGAAATACATAAAAAGTTCATTGAATTACTCACAGGATAACCTTATTTTACTGAAACTCAAGCTTTTAATATTAAACTCTAGCTAACACCTCCAAAACGGAATGTATACTTTTTCTCGTAAACGTTAATTCATTCATTTTGTCGTTGTATTTTATACCTTATCAATATGGAGTTTGAGTGCATTTTCGTTCATCATATTACATGTATTTTAATCAAATGTTTTCATTGGTAAATCATTTTTTATATAAACATGTTTAATATGTACGTTATTATATTAAATGTGGTATAAGATAAGTGATTAAGAACGCTGCGGCACCGCCGTACTTATCATAGCGTTAATAATCGTCGCGCCGCCGCCGTGAAGTGTCGCTTAGGGCGGTCTACCCTTTACAACGCATTGCGTCACGATAGACACTTCGGCCGTCTGCGAAGCCTGTGCTACGGACACAGTTTCAAGTGTATAAAAACATAACCTCAAACCTCAACTACGATCTTACATACGAGTGTATGAACTAATCTATGTAGACGAAGGTTAACGCATTATTTACTACATCATCACGTTGTTTTTCTTTGTACGTAAAAAGTATTTTCCGCAAGAAAAACATCAACAAAGAAAATCTCACAACGTAACATGCTGTGAACGAAGTAATAGAGTCGCAGGCGGGCGAGGCCGACGAACTCCGGCTGATACAGCTACCCTACCCGCGCTCAAATACAATGTATGCGTACACAAGTTTAGTATGCCCTATTACAAATTCCATTTAAATTAATATAGCGTATCTGTTTTGTATTTCTGAATTGCAAACGGTATGTAAGATATATGTGCATCGATTTAAATACCTGTCAAAAAATATGTAAGGTAATGTGACGGAAACTACTGGAAATTTAATTTAATTTTATAACGTAATTTCAAAGGAATGAATTATTAAAAAGCTAATTAAATAAAAAGGTTTTTTTGTCATAACATTTAATTAAAAAATAAGGATTCAAAGCTACCTATATCAAATAAATAAAAACATTGGTATAACAATTTATATTAGAAACGTATCTTAATGAAAAAGAAGATTTTTTAAGACAAATAATATTGTAGTAATGTATGTAACAAAACGCTACAGCGCGTGCGTTCAACGCATGCGCTGTAGCGTTTTGTTAGATTTTTATAACAACACATTTGTGAAATCGCTATTTAATAGTTATTATTACTTAAAAGAGTGCAAAGTGCTTTTTAACCGGGGCTCCAGCTTGAGGACCGAGCCAGCGAAGGATTCTAAAATTGAATCACGAGCGCAGCGAGAGACTTAAAGGAGCACAAGGTTAAAAATTGTTTGCACTCGAGTGCAACACATTATTTTTCATCCCCTCTCAGCGAGGAAACTACTAAATGGAAACATAAAATAATCACAATATTTAATGAAAAGAAAATATCACGCGCAAAGCAAATTAAAAAATAAGTAAGTCTTGTACACCAAAAAGGTTCCCAGTTTGAATTTTAAATAAAAAAAAAAGTTTTATGATAGTTTGTGAATTCAAAACATCATTACATTAGTGCACATGACGTTCTAAATTCAAATTTACTTGTCTAGAGCGCAAAAACGACTTTTACTCCCAGTTATCGAAAATGCCTTGGGTCCTACAGGGGCTGCCTACAGCGACCCCGATACTTTCCACTCTTGAGATTAAAATCGACTTTTACCCCCAGATATCGGGGATTAAAAACATACTTTCCGAGCTAGTGGGATGAAAAAATATTTTGCCTACTACTATACTAGGATAGCATATCTCTAAAGATATAAGATTTAGTTATTTACTACGTTTACTACAAAAACTCGTAGTAATTAATTTCGTAGTAAAATTACTACGAGACCCCAAGCTACGAAATTTAATTTGACCATACTACTGGGCTCTCATAAAGTCACAGAGATGCTAATGTTTTTAAATAACTTTTAATTGGTCGTTATATTATTTAGATTACGTAGCTGTATATTATACTTTATCGATAGGGATTTCGGTGTATTTTCGTGTATCATATATTTTATCGAATGTTTACATTGGGAAAACGTGATACCAAGTGTAATTGATACATGTTACTATTATAAACATATGTAGATATAGACACTGCCGTCGAGATGACGACACAGAGAGACAGAGATTTTTAATATTTTCTTACCTTGTTAGTAAAATTACCGTCTTTGGTTGACATCATGTGGACTAAACAACGGGACTTCTTTTTCGTAAAAATAAGTATCTGTTTAAATCGTTACTTTCTCTTGGCATTATATTAAAAGCTCCATTATACAATATTCGTTTTCTCATTCTCTATATATAAAAATGAATCACTATTTCCCTTGGTCACGGCATCACGCCTAAAATACTGAACCGAATGACTTTTGAAATTTGGTACAGGGATAGCATATGGTCCCGGAAAGGACATAGGCTATGTTTTATCCCACAATAATTACCAAGGGATCGGGAACTTTGCGGGTAAAACCGCGGGGTACAGCTAGTATACAATTTAATTCCTATAAATTTATTTCCACCGACAATCCTCTCTTAGTGGTAGCCTACTCCCCCCAACAAACACACGTGCCACATTTCAGCTGTCTACGACCAGTAGTTTCGGCTGTGCGTTGTCTGTCAGTCAGTACATCACTCTGTAACGGAAGAGTTTTATAATCGGAAGAATTCCTTTTAATAATAAAAATTATTTACCATTGTATATCTGCCGGTTTTTATGACTTTTCGTTTTTATTATTATGATAATTTAGTTAATTAATAAGTTTGTTTATGAAATAAATGTTTTGATATACTCGTAGTCTTAGCGCAACATAATCATAATGTCAGGAGACTCGTAGTAAATACTACGTAGCCATGGCTACTAAGAGAAACACTAACGCGAGACGGGCCGTGTTCGTCATTCATCTGATAGACGTTTATTAAGTTAACTGTTAAATTCATCGAGTATGTCACTTAACTCACATATGGTATCATGTAAACGAAGTGTGCAGCAGAAGTGGGCGGAAAGAGAAAAAGTAAACAAAACACTCTCAATGTAAGGTACTGTCGGGATCAGATTGATTTCTGGGGCTTTTCTCTAAAATAAATAATTACAACAATTATGATAAATATTTATATTTTAAAATAATAATTTCACTTTCTTTATAAAACACAAATTAATTCTATTGTCATCCGAAACATTCTGTCACAATCTCTTTTTTATATTAAAAACAAATATTCAACTTACTTCTTAAAAAGGTTCCATTAGCGATATACAAGAAGGTGTATATCGCTACATTCCTCCCGTACCCGTAAAATTTATTTATTCGACTTATAAGAATAAATAAATTTTCAACAAACTATGACAGAAATATTCATCCTAAACAATCTACAACAAACATCCTACCTAACTGAGGCATTAACAATATGTGACGACTTTTAAGAATAAGCCGGCTCCTACAAATGTCGTATTATTAATATTTTACTTCAAATTCAGAACGACAATAATAGAAACCGAAGACATACAAAACCTCAGTAAAAGCATGTCAACGCCACAACAGACTCTGCCGAAAAATGACAAGTACGACCTGTAAAGATTTTGAAAAGTTACCTATTCCTAAATTCCAAACGAAAAGTCAAACATTTCATGGAGAGTGGAAGTGTCAAAATATGTTCTTTACTCCATGTTCAACTCCATTGAAAACAATTCACACTCTAAGCAAATTCTTAATCTATGACCATATCTATATCCTTCATTGACATATCAAATGGTAATGACACTTCCCTCTTCTGTAGAGATGATAGACCTTAGGGAATGGAGGCAATAATATTTTATAAAACATAGTCAATCGTCAATTAAGATCAATTTAGTATGTAAATCGGCCAACAAAACCGACATCCAAATTTCGTGATGGGAAATTGGATTTTAACATACTTACTAATCCTTACTATGTCTACTAACTCCTCTAACCTATCAACAAATCAAACTACGACGATTGACTACACTAATATCATCTTATTTTATTTATTGTTGGATGTTGTAGCCTCCATCTGATGGTCTTGACATCCCCACAGCATTGTCCAACTCAGCTCCGAAACATGAAACAAATTAAGCAACATCAATATATCTTAAAAACTATTATTTTATCACAATTAAACATCAATAAGTATAACTTAGAAAAATCAAAATTGAAATATCTTCATTAATCAGTAATAAGTAATATCATTAGCATGCATAAGGAATAAATGATAAATAAACAATAAACAAACTTGAAATTAACCTATTTATAGTAATTATCATTTATATTTAAATCTTACAAATTTATAATAAGGTTTTCTATAAAATATATTAAAATTCCTTCCTGTTCCCTGATTATTCCTTGAAATATAATTGAAATCTTTATTTACTCTATTATATTGAAACATTAGTTCATTGTTTCGATCAAACAAACGATTATTTCTCCAATCATTCTCTATATTAATATTACGTGTTAAACTTTGCTCTTTATTACTTCTACCATTCACCATTGACAAAGAATTCCTTTTTCTAACCATCATCACTGTCCTGTCATCCGTATGAGATGACTCTACACATTCATCTTGTGCTAAATTACTAAATTCTTCATTTTTCTCCACTACATTATCATAAGACTCAAACTTATTACTTTCATTGACTTTCGCTTCAGCAATATCAAAAAAATTAACATAATTCGACTCACACTTGTTGTCTTCAGTCGCTGGCTGGGTAGTCTGCTCCTGCTCCATAACTTCAACCGCGTTTTCTCTCCTGGGTGTTTGAGCTTGGAGTTTCTCTTTTTGTTGTTCACCCGCCTGTCTATTTTGTACATATCCGCCTCTAAAATCAGAAACTGGGTGAATATGTGCAGTTTGAAAACATTTTCGTTTAGGAATTGTTTGTGGCGCTATAAGTAGGTTAAACGGTTTAGTCGCGTCTGAACCTTCGATATAGAATATTTCATATATTTGTTTAATTACTTCCTTAAGATGATTTCTGCTGGTATAAATTTGTGAACATAATTTATGCTTCATAAAATTACTACAACTCTTAAGATACTGCTTAATAAAACATTGTTCGGTAATGGCACTGCCAGCCTTCATGGATAATCCGTCTAACTCATAGAAGAATGATAACGGATCTTCCTCATATCCTTGCTTTCTATTGAAGAATTCAGCAATCGGATTAAGTGAGGATTTAAATTCGTCACACATAATACGTTGTATTTCCTCAAATGAAATATCTTTTTTCATAATCCCTTTATAAAATGACCACGCAGGTCCAGATAGATAACAGTTAAGAATTATCTTCTTCTCATTGTTATCAAATTTATTTATCGTACTAATAACATTAAAATGAAAGAAAAAATCGGTGATGTCACCATCAATGCCGTTATACTTCTCCATTATATTTTTTATGTATTATCTTGTTTCGAAATTTTTTATATCCTTCCTTGTTTCCTCCAGACTTCTTTCAGCATCTACCCGGCGCCTCCACCATGTCGGGATCAGATTGATTTCTGGGGCTTTTCTCTAAAATAAATAATTACAACAATTATGATAAATATTTATATTTTAAAATAATAATTTCACTTTCTTTATAAAACACAAATTAATTCTATTGTCATCCGAAACATTCTGTCACAATCTCTTTTTTATATTAAAAACAAATATTCAACTTACTTCTTAAAAAGGTTCCATTAGCGATATACAAGAAGGTGTATATCGCTACAGTACTGACCTCGAGAGACGCCCCCTGTACGAATTAATCCAATTGATATGTTGTATATATAATATTGATATAGGTATATTATACTGATAATAATTCTTACTGGTCAATAATATAAACATTCGATTACAAATAAGTACATCACAATGACACACAAAAATACACTTAAATTCCTTATCAATAAGTTTATAATACAGTGACGAAAATAATATGACATAGATAGAATTATGTACTCTTAAAATATTTGCAATCTCTGTTCTCTTATGTGAGCCTAGTAGTTGGGGCCTTAAAAATCAGTAATAAATATATTATATGTCAAATTTAATTTTACTGCACAGTTAAAACTTCCCAATACACGCAACTTTATGTCTTGAAACTGACGATTGTAAGGAAGTTAAATTAACTTAGTTATTATATTTATTCTAATCTAGCTGTGCCTCGTGGTTTTATCCGCGCGGAACCTTATCCCGTGGGAAGTTTGAAAAGAGAGTAACCTATGTGTTATTCCTAGTTTTCAGTTTTAAGGGGAAATGGGGATATTCCAGGGAGTCTAATAGTGACTGTGGTGCTCCAAAGCAGGGTATGACCCACTTACTGTCGTGCCCGTTGTGCCCTTCCACCTGCGCCCAAGAAGACTTGATGAAGGCAACTAGCGCTGGTGTAGGCGTAGCTGGATTTTGGTCCGGGAAAATTTAGATTATTTAGTTAGTTTGTGGCCATTAACAATAAAGAAGAAGAAGGGACATCTGTGCCAAATTTCAAATACCATTTATTAGTTTACTGTCCTGCCATCAAGACGTGAAGACGTAACAAAACATACATACTCAAACACTCATAAGCTCTCGCATTAAAATAAAAAATATTTTAAAAATGGATTAGTATTTACGCCAAGAAAACGTTTGTTAGAATGAGGAGTTAGTAGTTATCCCAAACTTAAATTCAGTCAATTTTAAATTCAAATTTCGTAGGGGAACCTCGTAACGGAAAAATGATAATATTTTTGCATAGTCCCGCCCATTCCTTTCAGTATGGAATAAATCTTCCTAAATGTAAACTCTTGATGGAATATGTTTTCCTGGTACTGATGCGGACTACAACACACGCGAGTCACGCATGCGTATCAGCGATCTAACCCGTTAACGGGCAATATGTGCGCACACGCCAGACACATTAAACTTTGCTTCTCGGTAAATGAAGGGGCAAACGGTTGCTTGGAAACTTTTGCTGTCTGAAACATTTTGTGGGTTTAGATTTTCAAAATATTGTCATATTGGTCACGTATCTATTTTCTAAAATTAATAAAACTAAAATTTCTTATTTAATTTATTAACTTGAAAAATTCGCACATATTTTTAAAAATTCAAAATGTAAATTCTCTTTAAATTTTCGTTTAATTTCACACAAGTAATTTTATTTACTCTTGATTTAATTACGATAAAAAAAAATTACTTACTCGAAAGTCATGAAAGAAGGTCTTTTCCAAACTGTGGGACAGCTATGGCTAATATAAATAAATAAATACTGATTACTTATTTAAAATTAATTGATAAATGGTTACGTGTCTTAAATAATAAAATTCATTTTAATAAAATATAAGTTATACAACATTTTTAATTATTTGACATCAATAATAAGAAAAATATTATTGGACATATTCTTAATATAAACATTATTATGAGTTAGGTTAAAATAAAATTACTCATTAGCCAGCAAAAGGCTAGATTGTAATATTAAGAAACTAAATTTTGAAGTTTGTAAGTTACACCATCTATGTTTGAAATACCTCAGGTAACTAACGAATTTAATTTGATAACGTATGCATGTGCTTTCGTTATTCATTGTAAATAATTATATGTAAGAAAAATATGAAGGCGTTCTAAAGCACTTATCTTGGTACATTGAAAATAATAATAACATAAAACATGTGAATAATAAATGATTCCATCTCATATACCAATGTAAACATTCGATTAGAACACTCGTAATTTGATGAACGAAAATGCACTCAAACCCCATGTCGATAAGGTATAAAATACAACGACAAAATGAATAAATTTACGTTAAAAATATTATTGTTAGAGAAGAGATTGTTAAAAAGTATAAGCAATCTCTTTAATCATTGTGTGAGCCTGGTATTTGGACCCACGAAATACATAAAAAGTTAATTGAATTACTCACAAGATAACCTTATTTTACTGAAACTCAAGCTTTTAATATTTAACTCGCTGAACACATCCTAAACTGAATGTATACTTTTTCTCGTAAACGTTAATTCATTAATTTTGTCGTTGTATTTTATACCTTATCAATATGGAGTTTGAGTGCATTTTCGTTCATCATATTACGAGTATTTTAAGCAAATGTTTCACATTGGCAAATCATTAATTATATAAACATTTACGTTATTATATTTAATGTTGTAAGATAAGTGAATAAGAACGCTGCGGCACCGCCGTACTATATATTTACTACGAGTAACGAAAGTTATTTTCAGTACTCGTAGTAATACTTCATCTAATAACAACAAAATCATAATATCTATATCATAATCATTCATTCATCACACTCTCAATGTAAGGTACTGACCTCGAGAGACGCCCCCTGTACGAATTAATCCAATTGATATGTTGTTAACACATATAATATCCATGTATGTATTGTACGTATATTCTTACTGGTCAATAATATAAACATTTGATTACAAATAAGTACATCACAATGACACACAAAAATACACTTAAATTCCTTATCACTAAAGTTTATAATACAGTGACGAAAATAATACAACATAGATAAAATTATGCTCCCTAAAAATATTTGCAATCTCTGTTCTCTTATGTGAGCCTAGTAGTTGGGGCCTTAAAAATCAGTAATAAATATATTTTTCATCCCACTAGCTCGGAAAGTATGTTTTTAATCCCCGATATCTGGGGGTAAAAGTCGATTTTAATCTCAAGAGTGGAAAGTATCGGGGTCGCTGTAGGCAGCCCCCGCAGGACCCAAGGCAATTTTGCTAACTGGGAGTAAAAGTCGTTTTTGCGCTCTAGAGGTTAAAGTAAATTTAAATTTAGAACATCGTGTGCACCAAGTGTGATGATGTTTTGGATTCACAAACTGTCATACAACTTTTTTTTTATTTCAAATTCAAACTCGGCACCTCCTAGGTGTACTTAATTATTTTTTGAAGTGTAAACTTCTTTAGCGGCGCTGAGCATTTTTTTTGTATGGGTAAAAACTTTCAAACTCGCGTCAGGGTCACGTGATGCTGATCGAAAAAGCGTATGTATAATGTATACTTTTTCTCGTAAACGTGAATTCATTAATTTTGTCGTTGTATTTTATACCTTATCAATATGGAGTTTAAGTGCATTTTCGTTCATCATATTACGAGTATTTTAAGCAAATGTTTCACATTGGCAAATCATTAATTATATAAACATTTACGTTATTATATTTAATGTTGTGAGATAAGTGAATAAGAACGCTGCGGCACCGCCGTACTATATATTTACTACGAGTAACAAAAGTTATTTTCAGTACTCGTAGTAATACTTCATCTAATAACAACAAAATCATAATATCTATATCATAATCATAAATCATATATAAATCTGTTGATATGCTTTTGAACCTTATTGAAAGGGATTTCAGTGTATTTTCGTGTATTTTTATCGAATGTTTACATTCATCGGCAAAACGTGATACCAGATGTTATTCATATCTTAATTACTACATAAAACATAACAATATAATTGTCAACATATAGATACATATAGACGCTGCCGAACTGATGTCACAAAGAGACGATTTTTAATATTTTCTTATACTTTATTAAGAAAAAATATCATTTTTGGTGACCTCATGTGAGCTAAACAACGAGACTTCGTTTTTCGCAAAGTATTTGTTCATACTGTTACTTTCTCTAAGCATTAGAGTAAAAGCTTCGTGTTCCAATATTCGTTCTCCTATCATAAAATAATAAAATTGGCATAATATTTAATTCCTATCGTAGTTTTCACGAACTCTACAAATATACAGGGTGTCCAGTCATCGATGTCGGATACCTTAAGGGGGTAAAATATGGTATTTTTTATCGACAAATCATGATTCCAATTTTCTCTAGCTACCTCCATTACAAAATGGCAGCCATTTTGTTTTTTTCAACTCGACGCGCGGGTGCTTGTACTGATTTAGTCATTGCTATCCATGTAAACGTCTTGGGAAGATGAAAGATAGACGGACTAAATAATAGTCCAAGACAAATAATCCCAACAACGAAGTCTCATGGGCGAGCACGTCGAGCACTCCTCGCAATACGAGACGATTTTCTTGGCTAAGGATCATATTCAAACCATCGTAACTTTAGAACTATCATACATAAGGCTATAAGATGTATGATTCTTTTTTAAGTAAATATTTTGTACTATCAAAAAACAAGATGAAAAACGTAGGTTAATAGGTCAAATTTTAACAAAAATAAAAAAAATGCAGAAAAAATCTGTAAAAAATATTGATTTTTATTTTTGTAATGTAATATTTGTTATTTTATAATTAAGATATGGAATAAAATCTTGCATTCAATAATACCCTACATTATTAACTTTCAAATGAGACATCTTTCATCTTCCCAAGACGTTTACATGGATAGCAATGACTAAATCAGTAAAAGCACCCGCGCGTCGAGTTGAAAAAAACAAAATGGCTGCCATTTTGTAATGGAGGTAGCTAGAGAAAATTGGAATCGTGATTTGTCGATAAAAAATACCATATTTTACTCCCTTAAAGTATCCGACATCGATGCCCGGACACCCTGTATATATACTTTTTTAGGTTATAATGATAATTATCTTGTACGATTAATTCAATTAACTTTTATGTATTTCGGCGGTCCAAATACCAGGCTCACATAATGACTAAAGAGATATTTTTTAATTATCTCTACTCTAACAATAATATTTTTAACGTTAATTCAATCATTTTGTCGTTGTATTTTATACCTTATTCATATGGAATTTGAGTGCATTTTTGTTCATCATATTACATGTATTTTAATCGAATGTTTTACATTGATAAATCAATTATTTTATAAACATGTTTAATATGTACGTTATTATATTAAATGTGGTATAAGATAAGTGAATAAGAACGCTGCGGCACCGCCGTACTTATCATAGCGTTAATAATCGTCGCGCCGCCGCCGTGAAGTGTCGCTTAGGGCGGTCTACCCTTTACAACGCATTGCGTCACGATAGACACTTCGGCCGTCTGCGAAGCCTGTGCTACGGACACAGTTTCAAGTACACACATCAAAAGTGTCTAGGGATCAACATATATTTTTGCAATAACTTTTCTCCTGATTGATATTAATTAAAATTTTCTTTAAGGATTCATCAAATAAAGTGTTTTCGTTTGTCACAGTAACGATAAACCAAGTCACCTTTGCATTAATAAAGAAATTTGCCATTTTCCTAATAAAGGGATTTTTGACATTTGAACCACTAACATTAAAGTTCGAAAAAAAGACTGAAATAACAGTTTTCTTTAAAATTTTATTGGGTAACTTAAACAATTAATAATCCGTGTTTCTACCGCGAACACTAACAACACAAGAACATCGGTTTGGCATACTCAAAATGAGTTCATCCAAATCACGCTGTGGAATGGCCGCCCATGTTCGTTGCAACAACAAAAAAAGGTCTTCTTGCGACTGGATACCCTCCATATTCGGCAGAGCTCTTCTCTGTAGCATATCCCATGCATGCTCAATCGGGTTCAAGTCTGGCGACTGAGCAGGCCAGGGCAGGACATTGATGTTAGCTGCGGCGAGAGTCTGTCTTACAACTCTTGCGGTGTGCGGTCGTGCATTATCATGCATTAACTGAAATAAGGGACCGATTTGCACTTGTAGAGGAACGATGACGTCTGATACAATCGTCTCAGCATAAATTTGAGCGTTGAGGTTGCCTCTGATCCAAATCAACTCAGTTCTTCCGCCGATCCAAATACCCGCCCATACCATGATGGTTCCACCACTATAAGGATGGACTTCCTGGCAGGATTTTAATCGCTGTTGGCGTCCAGGGGTTCTTCAGTGTCGTATACGTCTTGTATCCGGTCTCATACCAAAACGAGACTCATCAGAAAAGCACACGAAACGCCATTGTTCTTCTGCCCAATTTCTGTGTTCAAGAGCCCATTGATATCGAATCCTACGATTGTGCATTGCTATAGGTGGTACCCGTAGCGGTCTTCGGGAATGAAGGTTCACTTCATGCAAGCGGTTTCTGACTGTTTGGTCGCTAATTAAGTTCCCTGAAGAGTGATGAAGCCGCACGGCTAACATCATGGCGGTTATTGTTGGAGCTCTTCGAGTTAAGATTTGAATGTATCGGTCTTGTCTCCGTGTGGTGCAGCGATACCGTCCTCCATGGCGCTCAGCCACGGTACCAGTGCTTCGGTAACGTGTCCAAAGTCGACTGATAACACTCTGACTTGTATTCAGAGCTAAAGCCACAGTACGTTGCCGGGAACCAGCTTCTATCATTCCCACGGCTCTGAGCATTTCTTCCCTGCTTAAATGACGTCGCCGCTCCATAATAACGTTGGTTTTAATCAGTAGTAGGGAAACAGTAGCACTAATAATGTCTTCAATGCGTTGTATGTTTTTATAGGGAAAATATTGACAGCTGATTTTCATCTTTTACTCGAATTTGATTCACAGTTCCTGATTCAAATTATGAAATGCACCAAAAAGGATCCATATAAATTTATAAAATCATAAATTTATTACAAAGCCACATCTCAATCTCAAGAAATCCGCATAAAAATGCTTGATCCCTAGACACTTTTGATGTGTGTATATGAAAACATATCCTCAACTACTATCTTACATACCAGTGTATGACCTTTATGTAGACGAAGGCTAACGCATTAGTTTTCTTAGTACGTAAAAAGTATTTTCCGGAAGAAAAACATCAACGAAGAAAATCTCCCAACGTAACATGCTGTGAACAAAGTAATAGATTCGCTGGCGGGCGAGGCCGACGAACCCCGGCTGGTACAGCTGGGTAGCTGTACCAGCGCTCACATACAATGTATGCGTACACAAGTTTAGTATGCCCTATCACAAATTCAATTGAAATTAATGTAGCGTATCCGTTTAGTATCTCGCGGTACGCGGTATGTAAGATATACATTATGTGCATCGATTTAAATACCTGTCCAAAAATATGTAAGGTAATGTGACGGAAACTAATGGAAATTTAATTTGATAACGTAATTTCAAAGGAATGTATTATTAAAAAGCTAATTAAATTATAAGATTATTAATTTAATTAATCAATAAGGATTCAAAAGCTACTTATATCAAATAAATAAAAACATTGGTATAACAATTTATATCAGAAACGTATCTAAATAAAAAAGAAGATTTTTTTTAAGACAAATAATATCGTAGTAATGTAACAAAACGCGCGTGCGTTCAACGCATGCGCTGAAGCGGTTTGTTAGATTTTTATAACAACACATTTGTGAAATCGCTATTTAAAAATATTTGTGCCTACTACGATACTAGGATACCATATCTCTAAAGATATTAGATTTAGTTATTTACTACGTTTACTACAAACACTCGTAGTAATAAATTTCGTAGTCAAATGACTACGAGACCCTAAGCTACGAAATTAATTTTTGACCATACTACTGGGCTCTCATAAAGTCACAGAGATGCTAATGTTTTTAAATAACTTTTAATTGGTCGTTATATTATTTAGATTACGTAGCTGTATATTATACTTTATCGATAGGGATTTCGGTGTATTTTCGTGTATCATATATTTTATCGAATGTTTACATTGGTAAAACATGATACCAAATGTAATTGATTCATGTTAATATTATAAACATATGTAGATATAGACACTGCCGTCGAGACGACGTCACAGAGAGACGAATTTTATTATTTTCTTACCTTTGTAGTAAAATTACCGTTTGGGTGACCTCATGTGGACTAAACAACGGGACTTTTTTTTCATAAAAATAAGTATCTGTTCAAACATTACTTTTTCTTTGCATTATATTAAAAGCTCCATTATCCAAGATTCGTTGTCCCAATCTTCTCTTTATATAAAATCACAACAACTGGATTTTAGTTTTTACTAGAAGCGCCCCGCGGTTTCACCCGCGTATTTTTGAATTTACCATCGTTATCTCCCCATAGGGGGGAATTTCCATAAATCCTCTCTTAGTGGTAGCCTACTCCCCCCAGCAAACACACGTGCCAAATTTCAGCTCTCTACGACCAGTAGTTTCGGCTGTGCGTTGTCTGTCAGTCAGTACATCACTCAGTAACGGAAGAGTTTTATAATCGGAAGATTTCCATTTAATAACAAACATTATTTACTATTATATATCTGCCGATAATTATGACTTTTCGTTTTTATTATTAACAAAACATACTCAATTTAGTTAATTAATAAGTTTATTAATTAAAAAGTCTTAATATAGTTTTAGCGCAACATAATCATAATGTCAGGAGACTCGTAGTTAATACCACGTAGCCATGGCTACTAAGAGAAACACTGAATGACGTAAACGCGACGCGACGGGCCGTGTTCGTTATTCATCTGAGTGACGATTATTAAGTTTAAGTTAACGGTTAACTACTACGAGTATATTATTTAACTCACAATTGGTATCATGTAAACAATAGATAAAAATATTCGTATAAGTAAACAAGTTAACTAGTAACAATACAAGGGCAGCCTCTTTGTACAGTATGTTCGCCTAGTACTATTACGGACATCGACGTGTTGTAACGTTGTTTTTTAACGTTTGGTATAAATCGACTTTCGTTATTATAATTTATCAGAAATATATATTTGTACTTTCGTAAGTAAAGGTTTTTGTATAGAGTAAAATAAGGTAATTGCCTTTTTTTAATGTACATATCGCCAATGAGTTTGAACCTGTGGTTTGACATCCGACCCAACTAGACTTGGAAGTTAGGAAGAGCGAGGTATTGAATGTCAACGTGCAGCGGACTGTACGAAATTGAATATTTTTACTTTTTCATGTTACGTTATAACAAGGTCTTCATGAGTTTTCTACAACTTCGATTAGGTTCACAAATTATAGAAAAAGCACATATTATCCCATATTGGGGGATATACTATAAGTCTCACACTCAGAAAATATTTAATATAATTTCATTTCATTAAAAAACATAGATTAATTTACTTATGTTGTTATTCATTAAACTATGTTTCATTTTAATATATATTAAGACGACCCTACAGGGTCGTACCTACCTATATACTTATAGATGCGTAGAACTGGAGTACAATTATATTTATTGTACAAGTATAAAATGTGTTTGTATTATTTGCAAAACAATAAATTATTACTAAAAAGGTATATTTGAATGTGGACACACCCTGGTGGTGCTCATAGTTAATGTTACGTTACAAAGTAAACAAAACACTCTCAACGTAAGGTACTGACCTCGAGAGACGCCCCCTGTACGAATTAATCCAATTGATATGTTGTATATGTAATATTAATATATGTATATTATATTGACAATTCTTATTGGTCAATAATATAAACATTCGATTACAAATAAGTACATCACAATGACACACAAAAATACACTTAAATTCCTTATCACTAAAGTTTATAATACAGTGACGAAAATAAAATAACATAGATAGAATTATGTACTCTTAAAATATTTGCAATCTCTGTTCTCTTATGTGAGCCTAGTAGTTGGGGCCTTAAAAATCAGTAATAAATATATTATATGTCAAATTTTTTTACTGCACTGTTAAAACTTCCCAATAAACGCAACTTTATGTCTTGAATTGACGATTGTAAGGAAATTAAATTAACTAATTGTGTATATTATTTTATTTATTCTAAACTAGCTGTGCCCCGTGGTTTTATCCGCGCGGAACCTTATCCCGTGGGAATTTTGAAAAGAAAGTATCTTATGTGTTATTCCTAGTTATAAGTTTTAGGAGAAAATGGGGTTATTCCAGGGAGTCTAATTGTGACTGTGGTGCTCCAAAGCAGGATATGACCCACTTACTGTCGTGCCCGTTGTGCCCTTCCACCTGCGCCCAAGAAGACTTGATGAAGGCAACTAACGCTGGTGTAGGCGTAGCTGGATTTTGGTCCGGGAAAATTTAGATTATTTAGTTACTTTTGTGGACATTTTAGATTATCAAAAAAAAATTATATTTTATACTTTATTTAGAAATAATATCATTTTGGGTGACCTCATGTGAGCTAAATAACAAGACTTCGTTTTTCGCAAAGTATTTGTTCATACTGTTACTTTCTCTAAGCGTTAGAGTAAAAGCTTCATGTTCCAATATTCGTTTTCCTATCATAAAATAATAAAATTAGCATAATATTTAATTCCTATCGTGGTTTTCGCGAACCATACGAATATTTATGTACTTTTCTAGGTTATAATCATATCTTGTATAAGTAATTCAATTAACTTTTATGTATTTTCGCGGTCCAAATATCAGGCTCACATAATGATTAAAGAGATCGCTAATATTTTTTAGTTATCTCTCTACTCTAATAAATTATTTTTTTACTTAAGTCATTCATTTTGTCGTTGTATTTTATACCTTATTGATATGGAGTTTGAGTGCATTTTTGTTCATCATATTAAGAGTATTTTAATGTTTTACATTGATAAATCAATTATTTTATAAACATGTTTAATATGTACGTTATTATATTCAATGTGGTATAAGATAAGTGATTAAGAACGTTGCGGCACCGCCGTACTTATCATAGCGTTAATAATCGTCGCGCCGCCGCACTATGGAATTTTTCAGTCATTTGCTGATCATAAATCTGTAACTTTTTTGTTTTCAGTGATAGAGACTTACAATTTTGCATAATTGTCGTTACTAAAATAGAGCTTCAGATGAAATAACAATTTACACATACAAGCGTTTTTCCGCAGCTTTACTCGCAATTTATTGCAATCTTTTGTCAAAAAACCTAAATGAATAATAACAAATGGTCTTTTATTCAGATGCTGTAGTGCTGTTACTTTGATAATGAAGTAAAATAAATTGGAACAACATAATTAGCAAGTTTTTATTTAAAAAACGAAAAACAAAACATGTAATTCTGAAAACCTAATCCTACTAATATTATAAAGCAGAATGTTTGTATGTGTGGATGTATGGATGTTTGTTCCTCTTTCACGGTAAAAGTACTGAATGGATTTTAATGAAATTTGGTACAGATGTTCTTCATACGTAGGAATAACACATAGGATACTTTTTATCCCAAAATTCCCACGGGATAAGGTTCTACGCGGGTAAAACCGCGGGGCACAGCTAGTCTCAAATAAATGAAAAATGCAATGCAAGGCAAGCATAATGTTAAATAAGTAATTAGTAAATTGACAATATGAAACATCATTTACATCAAACATCATCACAAAAAAATGAGAGGGACACAATAATGTGTTGTTAGTTGCAGTCCTTGAATATTTTCTAGCATCGTGTAGTCAAAACTTTTTGTAATCTTTATTACGAGATTCCTGCGCGTCTTCTGAAAGTTGTCCAATTGGTAATACAGCTAAGTACTTTATGATACTCCATCCGTAAATAAATAAATTATATACTTACAGAAGACGGCATATATTACCAGTTCAATGCTGAAAATGTATGGTTGATGCTAAAAAATTGGTAAATATGCTTTAGAAACTGCACGAATACCAAATTTTTCTGCATCAACCATAATACCAGATGACAAAGCTTGTAATATTATATAAAATCTGCTTATTAGAGTTTCATCAACACCAGTGACTTCTGCAGAAAATGTAGCGTTTCTAAAAAATCGTCTTGCTGTATTACTTTAATTTGAATTGCCACTTATTTGTCTCTTACCAATGTTTTCGATGTTTTCTTCAGAAACATGATAATTTTCTCGTAAAAATCTCGGTAGATTTATTACACTTTTTTCGTTTTCAATATAAAAAACCAATATTTCACGTCTTGAACTGATAAAAGATGACATTTTTAATGTTATAAAAGCAGAATAATAACAATTCCTTTGGGAGTTAAAATCACTAATAAAAAATATCAGTTTCGCTTTGGTTTATATCCTAATAATCAAACGCGGGTAGTGTGCAACTACCCTTATCACATTTTTTTTCTACGTGAGAGGAGAACAAAACTATATCCATACTTATAGTAGCTGCATAACTAATAAATATGACCACTAAAACATTTCAAAATAACATCTATCCAATAACATTGATAACGCACCAGGTACGCAATATCAGTAGATGCTTCACAACTTTGAGAACCGCAAATATCCGCAGCTGATTTTTATATATGTTATGGTTAGATGTTAAGAGAATAGAATAATATCAAAATTAAAACTTAGGCAGACTTAGCTAACTGCTAAAAGTTAAGCCGAATTGCACATTTCGGGTATTTCTATGTACTATATGAAAAGTAATTACGACACCCATATTTTTGTACCAAAAATAAAAATCATTCCAATTTACTATTCTACATAAAATTACCTTTCTATAAACATATAATACGATATAGCTTGTTTTAGACCGAAAGGTGATAATCAGACTCAAAATATTACTTGTTTCCAAGCCAATATTCACAAAAAAGTATAACGGTCGGATTCAACTGGGTGTCACTAATTATTTTATGAATAAATATATGAAAATTATGTTGCATAGTATAAATCAACTTCTTAGCTATAGGAAAAAATAAAAAAAATTGATTTCGGATCTACTTCAAAATAGTATTTATGAGCAGCCGTTGTTCTACCAAATTCCATAGTGCGCCGCCGTGAAGTGTCGCTTAGGGCGGTCTACCCTTTACAGCGCATTGCGTCACGATAGACACTTCGGCCGTCTGCGAAGCCTGCGCTACGGACACAGTTTCAAGTATATAAAAAACATAACCTCAACTACGATACCACGAGTTACATACTATGATCTTACATACGAGTAAATATCTTGATAACCTCGATGGCAAAGTGGTCACCATGCCGGACTGACATCCGTAAGATTGCGGGTTCGATTCCCGCGCGGGTTGATTTTTTGTGTGAACCACAAATGTTCGTCTCGGTCTGGGTGTGTGTATGTGAATGAATGTGTGCGTAGTTTCTGATACCCTAGATACAAGTTTCGAACTTAGTTAGGGGTCAGTCACTATAATGAGATGATGGAATTAATGATTATTATTATATGACCTATTCTATGTAGACGAATGTTAACGCATTATTTACTACATTTTATTAAAAATTTTGTAAAAAGTATTTTCCGGAAGAAAAACATCAACGAACAAAATCTCCCAACGTAACATGCTGTGAACGAAGTAATAGATTCGCAGGCGGGCGAGGCCGACGAACCCCGGCTGGTACAGCTACCCTACCCGCGCTCAGATACAATGTATGCGTACACAAGTTTAGTATGCCCTATTACAAATTCCATTTAAATTAATATAGCGTATCCGTTTAGTATTTCTGAAACGCGGTATGTAAGATATATGTGCATCGATTTAAATACCTGTCAGAAAATATGAATCATAAATCATAAATCATAAACTTTATTTGCATTACTAAGTGTACATACATAAAGTTGTTAACATAATATACAAGCACTTAAAACTTAGTAGCCCTTGTCAGGCATAACAAATTTAATGTTAACAATAAAAGTTATTAACCAAAGTAAGATAGTACTTACAAAAACTTAATATTAGACAATTTTAAGTTAAGTATTTATAAAACAAAGAATAAACAAAGAAAGAACAACATAGAATTATATAACAAAGAATCTTGAGTAAATAACTATTAAATATGCTTATAATAAGAAAGAAAAATGTACCTATTTCAATAATATACCTACTCATACTTAATAACAATTTTTCTAAACATATCTACATATTTTGAGGTAGGTTTATTTAATTGACACATTTGTTTCTGTTGACAAATTATTAGGCTGCCTCAAATTATTCTTGTATTGAATAAAAGCAGTTTTGTATTAAGTATTTTTTTAATCTTTTATTAAATATGTAGAGTTTATTTTCTGATTTGATGTCTGTGGGTAGTTTATTAAAAATTTTGATTGCCATATATTGTGGAATATGACAGAAACTTCTGGAAATTTAATTTAATTGAATATAACGTAATTTCAAAGGAATGTCTTATTAAAAAGCTAATTAAATTATAAGATATTTTTTTATCTATCAATAAGGATTCAGAAGCTACCTATGTTTAATAAATAAAAACATTGGTGTAACTATTTATATTACAAACGCATCTAAATGAAAAAGAAGATTTTAAGACAAATAATATTGTAGTAATGTAACAAAACGCTGCATCGCGTGCGTTCAACGCATGCGCTGTAAGCGTTTTGTTAGATTTTTATAATAACACATTTGTGAAATCGCTTTTTAAAAATATTTGTGCCTCCTACTATACTAGGATACCATATCTCTAAAGATATTAGATTTAGTTATTTACTACGTTTACTACAAACACTCGTAGTAATAAATTTCGTAGTAAAATTACTACGAGACCTCTAGCTACGAAATTTAATTTGACCATACTACTGGGCTCTCATGAAGTCGCAGAGATGTTAATGTTTTTAAATAACTTTTAATTGGTCGTAATATTATTTAGTTTACGTAGCTGTATATTATACCTTATCGATAGGGATTTCGGTGTATTTTCGTGTATCATATATTTTATCAAATGTTTACATTGGTATAACGTGATACCAAATGTAATTGTTATATGTTACTATTATAAACATAATTATTATGTAGATATAGACACTGCCGTCGAGATGACGTCACAGAGAGACAGAGATTTTTAATATTTTAATGTGGACTAAACAACCAGACATTTTTTCGTCAAAATAAGTATCTGTTTAAAACGTTACTTTCTCTTGGCATTATATTAAAAGCTCTATTATCCAAGATTCGATTTCCCATTCTCTATATATAGAAATGAATCACTATTTCCCTTGGTCATGGCATCACGCCTAAACTACTGACTTGAATTTTGGTACAGGGATAGCTTATGGTCCGGGGAAGGACATAGGCTATGTTTTATCCCGAAATTACCACGAGATCGGGAAATATGCCGGTAAAACCGCGGGGTACAGCTGGACAGCATAAAATTTAATTCCTATAAATTTATTTCCACTGACAACTGGATTTTAGTTTTTATTTCCTTTTAAAAATAAACATTATTTACCATTGTATATCTGCCGATTTTTATGACTTTTCGATTTTATTATTAACAAAACATACTCAATTGAGTCAATTAGTAAGTTTATTTATCAAATAAAAGTCTTAATTTAGTGCAACATAATCATAATGTCAGGAGACTCGTAGTAAATACTACGTAGCCATGGCTACTTAGAGAAACACTGAGACGTGACGGGCCCTTCGTTATTCATCTGAGTGACGATTATTAAGTTTAAGTTAACTGTTAACCACTACGTTTATGTTATTTAACTCACATTTTATCATGTAAACAATAGATAATAATAATCGGATATTTTGTCAAAACAAAAATACACACTAAAACTTTAGCTATAAGGTATAATATACAACGAGAAAAGAAAATTAAAGCAATATATGCAATCTCTTTAATGATATGCGAGCCTAGTAAGTTAGCAAGTTAAATCAATTAGTTAAATTTTAACTAAGTAAACAAGTTAACTAGTAACAATACAAGGGCACTCACTTTGTTCAGTATGTTCGCCTGTTTTAGCGTCGATGTTCAACGTATGTAATAAAAACTTGTTATTTATTATGTAACTAACTGTACCCCGTAAATCCATATATCTGTAATCCCGTACGCGTAAATCCTAACCATGTCTGAATTTCGGGATAAAAAGTATTCTGTGTATTATTTCTAGTTATAAGGATTATCTGTACCTAATTTGTACTGTCTGTACCGACTTATGTATATTGCCTAAAAGGGTATATTTGAATGTGAGCACACCCTGGTGGTGTTCATAGTTAATGTTACGTTACAAAGTAAACAAAACACTCTCAATGTAAGGTACTGACCTCGAGAGACGCCCCCTGTACGAATTAATCCAATTGCTATGTTCTATATATAATATTAATGTATGTACATTATATTGACAATTCTTATTGGTCAATAATATAAACATTCGATTACAAATAAGAACATCACAATGATACACAAAAATACACTTAAATTCCTTATCGCTAAAGTTTATAATACAGTGACGAAAATAATATAACTCAGATAGAATATGTAAAATATATATTTGCAATCTCTGTTGTTTTATGTGAGCCTGGTAATTGAGGCCTTGAAAATCAGTAATAAATACATTTATTTGTTACATTTAAATTTACTACACAGATAAAACTTTCTTATAGAAGCAACGTATAGGGTCTTGAAACCGATTATTGTAAGGAAGTGAAATTAACTATGTATATCATTTTTTTTATTAACCTGTATGTATAGTCCCACTGCTGGGCAAAGGTCTCTCCCAAATCTCTCCATTTGTCCATGTCTTTCCAAACTCTGTCGAACTCCTGTAGGTCTTGCATCCAACGTGTCGGGGGGCGACCCGGGGGCCTACGCTCGTTAATTAATATTTTTTAGTATAATTATTATTGTTAAAAGATATAAACATTTTTAATAAAAAATAGATTAGTATTTACGCATAAGAAAAGTTTGTTAGATTGAGGAGTAAGTAGTTTAGTACTTGATACGTATATTTATTCAACACTCTATTCCAAATTTGAATTCAGAACATTTTAAATTCAAATTTTGTGGGTGACCGTCTCGTTATGGTAAAATGTTTATATTTTTGCATAGTCCCGCCCATTCCTTTCAGTATGGAATAAATCTTCCTAAATGTAAACTCTTGATGGAATATGTTTTCCTGGTACTGATGCGGACTACATCACACGCGAGTTACGCATGCGTACCAGCGATCTAGCCCGGTTTCAGGCAATATGTGCGCACGCGCAAGACACATTTAACTTTGCTATTCGGTAAATGAAGGGGCAAACGGTTGCTTGGAAACTTTTGTTACCTGAAACAATTTGTTGCGTCGGTGTGGGGCCGGGTTTAGATTTTCAAAATATTGTCATATTGGTTACGTATCCTATTTTCTAAAAATTAATTAAACTAAAATTTCTTTCTTAAATTATAATTTAAGTAAGTTATAATTTAAGTAAGTAGTTATTGATCGTATTTTTCTGGTAATAATATCCAAGTTTCATCACTGGCCGCTCAATTTCACAAACGACGCCAACTTTACCCAAACCCCTTTACTAATATTACGAGCAATTAATAGTAATTTAAAAATCTTAGCATCTCTGTGATTTCATGAGAGCCCATTAGAATGGTCAAATTAAATTAATTAATTAAGGTAAAATGACTGCGAGATGAATTACTACGAGTTTTTGTAGTAAACGTAGTAAATATCTAATTATAATAAAATAGTAATTATCTATCTCTTTAGAGATATGTTATCCTAGTATCGTAGTAGGCACAAATATTTTAAAAAAGCGATTTCACAACGCATGCGCTGAAGCGTTTTGTAAAAATTTTACTCTCTTCTGTCAAAATGAGCATCTCATTTATAGAATAAGGATCACGACCAAGATTCTCTCTGATCTCATTCCTTAGTTTGTCACATGTCATTTCTTACCAGAATTTACGCGATATCAAGCGCATGCGTTGTAGCTTGTTATAATAGATGTGCTTTGACGTTTGCATGGCACTGGCATGCGCTGAAGCGATTTTTGTTACTATTGTCCTATCGTGATTAGAAAAAAAAACGATCAAAGTTATTTCATAACATAGCAATTGAATTTACTTTTTTAATAGCAGTGCCCCGCGGTTTTAGCCCCGTAGTCCCACGGGAACGGGACTACGAGGGTAAAACCGCCGTTCCCGTGGGAGTAAACTATAATAACAAATCAAACAAATAACAATATAAAACGTCCAATATAACTTTCCTCGATAAATGAGCTATCTAACACTGACAGAAATTTTCTAATCAGAGCAGTAGTTCCAGAGATTAGCGCGTTTTACCAAATAAACTCTTAAGCTTTATACCTTTTATAATGATATGTATTAAATACCTCAGGTAATTAACGTATTTAATTTGATAAAGTATGCATGTACTTTTGTTATTCGTTGTAAATAATTATATGAAAGAAAAATATGAAGGCGTTCTAAAGCACTTATCTTGGTACATTGAATATTATAATAACATAAACATGTGAATAATAAATGATTCTATCTCATACACCAATGTAAAACATTCGATTAGAACACTCGTAATTTGATGAACGAAAATGCACACAAACTCCATGACGATAAGGTATAAAATACAACGACAAAATGAATGAATTAACGTTAAAATATTATTGTTGGAGTAGAGATTGTTAAAATGTATAAGCAATCTCTTTAATCATTATGTGAGCCTGGTATTTGGACAGACGAAATACATAAAAAGTTCATTGAATAACTCACAATCTAACCTTATTTTACTGAAACTCAAGCTTTTAATATTTAACTCGCTGAACACATCCAAAATTGAAAGTATACTGTTTCTCGTAAACGTTAATTAATTCATTTTGTCATTGTATTTTATACCTTATCAATATGAAGTTTGAGTGCATTTTCGTTCATCATATTACATGTATTTTAATCAAATGTTTTACATTGGTAAATCATTAATTATATAAACATGTAACATTTACGTAATTATATTGAAAGTTGTAAGATAAGTGAATAAGATCACTGCGGCATCGCGGTGCTTTATATTTACTACGAGTAACGAAAGTTATTTTCAGTACTCGTAGTAATACTACTTCTAATAACAACAAACTCATATTAAATCCTCTCATTTCTGAACCTTTATCCCATGTCTATTTCGGGGTTCGTTTTCAGTTTAACCAGATTTAGCGGGATGACAGTATTTTACGTGAAGCGAGTGCCATCGGACCCTCACAACCCACAGGGTTATACGACATTTTTTTTTGGTTAAACCAAATGTTAGTCTTTTGAGGGCTCTTACTACCCGTAACGACTGTCGATGATGTTATTACGACAGCCGGGACCGACGGCTTTACGTGTCCTCCGAAGCACGGAAACGCTCATGAAATTAAAAGCCATTTTTAGTAACGACCCATCACAGTCATGACGGTGCCAGACGTTGCTTAGCCGCACTGATCACAAGTGATCTGCGGGTAGCATTGAGCCATGAGCGCTTTATTGGATACAGTAATAATCCATATCAAAGCAATTTTAACAAATATTTTATTAATTGTTGTAAAAATTACCGCACGCGGGAAATAAACGTAATAATTTAATTTGTCTTTTAGCAACACATTATTTTTCATCCACCCTTAGCGAGGAAATTACTAAATGGAAACATAAAACAATCACAATATTAAATAAAAAGCAAATATCACGCGAAAAGCAAATTAAAAAATAAGTAAGTCTTGTACAACGAAGAAGGTTCCGAGTTTGAATTTTAAATAAAAAAAAAAGTTGTATGATAGTTTGTGAATTCAAAACATCATCACATTAGTGCACACGATGTTCTAAATTCAAATTTACTTTGACCTCTAGAGCGCAAAAACGACTTTTACTCCCAGTTATCGAAAATGCCTTGGGTCCTGCGGGGACTGTCACAGCGACCCCGATACTTTCCACTGTTGAGATTAAAATCGACTTTTACCCCCAGATATCGGGGATTAAAAACATACTTTCCGAGCTAGTGGGATGAAAAAAATATGTGTGCCTACTACGATACTGGGATAACATATCTCTAAAGAGATTAGCTTTAGATATTTACTACGTTAGAAGCTCGTAGTACTTTTATCTTAAACATTTGACTACGAATTAATTAATATGACCAAACTACTGGGCTCTCATAAAGTCACAGAGATGATAATTTTTATTAATTTAGTTTTTGTAACTGTTGATTTGCGTTTTGAACCTTATTTATAGGGATTTCAGTGTATTTTCGTTTATCTCTATCGAATGTTTCAATTCATTGGCAAAATGTGATACCAGATGTAATTGTTATCTTAATTACAATACAAACACATATCAATATAATTGTCAACATATATTTTTATAGTAATAGACGCTGCAATGCTAATGTCACAAAGAGACGATTTTTTAATATTTTCTTAATTAGATTTTTTTGGTGACGTCATGACATCTTTATTCGCAAAAATAAATATTTGCTCAAGCTTTTAAGCTTCATGTTCCAATTATTTTCCAATATAAACTAATAACATAACATAAGCATTCACTACATCATCTCATTATAGTAAATGACCTCTAATTAAGTTCAAAACTTGTATCTAGGGTATCAGAAACTACGCACACACTCATTCACACAGACACCCAGACCGAGATAAACATTTGTGGTTCGCACAAATATTCACCCCGCACGGGAATCGAACCCGCAACCACTCTGCCATATAGGTCGTCAATAAAACACATAACATGTACAAAATAAAATTTAATTTAATTTTTATACGATATATATTCATTAAAAATAGTCATCCTGAACAATGAAAATACATAATAATAATTAATAGTACTTAACAAATATTTATAATAATTTATAGGTTATTTATTGTATGAGTAATTCAATTAACTTTTTATGTATAACGGCGGGCAAAATACCAGGCTCACATAATGATTGAAGAGATTGATTATAATTTTTAATAATCTCTACTCTGACAATAATATTTTAACGTTAATTCATTCATTTTATCGTTGTATTTTATACCTTATTGATATGGAGTTTGAGGGCATTTTCATTCAACATATTAAGAGTATTTTAAGCGAATGTTTTCATTGGCAAATCATTTATAATATAAACATGTAACATTTACGTAATTATATTGAATGTGGTAAGATAAGTAAATAAGAACGCTGCGGCACCGCGCCGCCGCGCCGGCGTGCTTTAAACATTCGATACTGCGAGTAACGAAAGTTATTTTTAGCACTCGTAGTAATACTACTTCTAATAACAACAAAATCATATAAAATGTGCTTATACCAAAAATCCTATTTAGATGGATACAGTATTATATCAAATTAAATACTTATAATTATTATAGACAACATACAATTTAAACAAATACATATCTAAGCGCGAGAAAATAAATTCAAGTGTTATATTATAACGAGGAGCGTCACGATTGTATTACTTCGGCTTTTGGCCGTCTACAAAGCCTTGCTACGGAAACAGTTTCGAGTGAAAATAACCGACCGAGGCCAACGGAACTCGCGAGACACAGCCGCCACGCGGTTAACTAAAAAATATCAATCCCCCCTACCAGGAATCGAACCAGTTGACTATACCAAAAATTGGCACTCCCTGTATTAACGCCATCAGAAAGTGTTACTAATTTGATGGGCCACAATCTTTTCTGTGCCGGTCACGGACGACAAAACTATCTCTTTCGCAGTTTTTTCTTATTCGTGGTGCCGGTGGAGTCGCTGTAATCAAATCTTTTGGTTGTCAGTTTATTGAAAATGTATTAAAATGACATTAGAATAAAAATGATAATAGTAGAAGAAATGACATATCGTAAACTAAGGGAAGATGCTCATTTTGAAGAGAATGAAGTTAAGACAAATTGTAATTTTTTATAGATATAAACTAGCGGCGCTCCGCGGTTTCACCCACGTAGTTCCCGTTCCCGTAGGAATATGGGAATAAAATTATGCTTAAAACCATCCCACTGAATCACCCTATCTATTTAAACAAACCGCATCAAAATCCGTTGCGTAGTTTTAAAGATCTAAGCATACATAGGGACATAGGGACAGAGATAGCAACTTTGTTTATGTAGTGATAGTGATGATCTGATCTGACCAAAACGCTACAGCGCATGCGTTGTGAAATCGCTTTTAAAAAATATTTGTGCCTACTACGATACTAGGATTACATATCTCTAAGAAGATTAGCTTCAGATATTTACTACGTTTACTACAAAAACTCGTAGTCAATCATCTCGTAGTAATATTACTACGAGACCTTGAATTAATTAATTAATTTACTACATACTACTACTGGGCTCTCATAAAATCACAGAGATGCAAATATTTTTAATTACTATTAATCGTTCATAATATCATTTAGTTTTCGTAGCTGTTGATTGGTCTTTTGAACCTTGTTGTTAAGGATTACGGTGTATTTTTGTGTAACATATATTTTTATCGAGTGTTTGAACTATATTTGTAAAACGTGATAGCAAATGTAATTGATATCTTAGTAACTATACAATACATATCTATATAGTATACATATAGATATGGACACTGCCGCGCTGATGTCACAGATGGGGATTATTTATTATTTTAATGTGAAAAACGCCATCACGTTGTATAAACAACGAGACTTCGTTTAAACATTATCCAACTATACTTTTGCCCACTGCGACGCTTGCGAGAATTTATGCTGTTTTCAATATGAATGAAACATTTTCGCACAGTAAAAACATTTTTTCATAATTTGATAACTTTTAATATAAACAGAATAAAAAAAAACAAGAAATATTTTATATCTCATATTTTATTTTATGAGCGTCGGTGGCGCAGGGGATAAGGCCGTTGACTTCCGATCGGAAGGTGCCTGGTTCGAACCTCGCCAGTCCCGCCACGTACCAATGTGTTTTCAATTTACGAATTCATATGTACGTTAATTTCGACGCTCTTACGGTGAAGGAAAACATCGTGAAGAAACCTGCACACACCTGTGAAGAAATTCAGGATTACTGCGGTCAATGTTTTTTGCCAGAAACCATTTCTTATGTACATGTACATTTAGAAGAACATATAATATATTTACCAGGTTGCCTAGCAAAATTTGGCCGCAAGTACTTTTAAAATCATATTTTATTTTTATTTTTATGCTTATAACTTCTTTAATATTAAATTTAGGACAAAAAGTTGTAAGAACATATTGTAGATAAAGCAATTTAAACCAACTTGTATTTTTTTTTTTTTTTTTTTTAATTCACACTTGTATTTTAATTAATTTTAAGGTTATGTACGAGTAATTCAATTAACTTTTTATGTATTTCGGCGGTCCAAATACCAGGCTCACATATCATTAAAGATATTGCTTACAATTTTTAATAATCTCTACCCCGATCAAAATTGTTTCAACTTAAGTCATTCATTATGTCGCTGTATTTTGTACCATAATGATAGAGAGTTTGAGTGTATTTTCGTTCATACCAGTATTTTTAATCAAATGTTTACATTGGTATATGAGATAGAATCATTTATTATTCACATGTCACATAATTATTATATCCAATGTGGCAGGATAAGTTCTTCATATTTTTCTATATAATTATTTACAACTAAAAACGAAAGTTATTTTCAGTACTCGTAGTAATACTACTCATATTAAGACTTCTTTAAAACATTATCCAACTATACTTTTGCCCACTGCCACGCTTGCGAGAATTGATGCTGTTTTCCATATCAATTAAATATTTTCGCACAGTAAAAACATTTTTTCATAATTTAATAAGTTTTCATACAAACAGAAATAATAAAAGAAACAAAAAATATTTTATATCTCATATTTTATTTTTAATGTTTTTTTATATTTAAGACTCGTAACTATTTTTCTATTTATTTTAGATTTAGTATGTAAATATATTTTTTTATCGTAATTAAATCAAGAATGAATAAAATTATTTGTAGGAAATTTCCTCGAAATTCCTCGGAAATAAGACTCGATTAATTTATATTTTGTGTCTAATATAAACATATACGAATTTTATAAGTTACTATTTAATAATTTAAATAAGAAATAGTTTTATTAATTTTAGAAAATAGATACGTAACCAATATAACAATATTTTGAAAATCTAAACCCACAAAATGTTTCAGGCAGCAAAAGTTTCCAAGCTACCATTTGCAACTTTGCCCCTTCATTTACCGAGAAGCAAAGTTTAATGTGTCTTGCGCGTGCGGCATATATAGCCCGTTGCCGGGTTAGATCGCTGGTACGCACGCGTGACTCGCGTGTGTTGTAGTCCGCACCAGTACCAGGAAAACATATTCCATCAAGAGTTTACATTTAAAAAGATTTATTCCAGACTGAACAGAATGGGCGGGATTATGCAAATATTTTTACATTTTACCGTCATTGTCTAGGATCCGGCTGCAGGTTTACACCGCTTATATGTTTTTTGCTGGAAACCATTTTTTATGTATATTTACATTAACAAGTATATATATTTACCAGGTTGCCTAGCAATATTTGGGCGCAAGTTATTTTAATAAAATTATGTTCAATTGACTTTTGGGAAAAACTTAAATTTATATATCAAATGAAAGCTATTTTTTTTCTGTTTATTGCTAATCAAATCCAACCGCAAATAAGGGTTGCTGGCTGTTAAAAATACAGGGGCTAAAACTCGCGATTTCGGAGAAGTTATAAGCATAAAAATGAGAAATTATGATTTTAAAAGTATTTGTGGCCAATTTTTGCTACGCCACCTAGTAAGAATATATTCTCCTAATTGTAAATATACATAAAAAAATGGTTTCTAGGAAAAAACATATGAGGGCAGTAATCCTGCAGCCGGATCTCGTACTATCACGACGACGTTCCCCCACGAAATCTGAATTTAAAATTTACTGAATTTAAATTTGGAATAGCGTGTTGAATAAATATGTATCAAGTACTAAACTACTAACACCTCTTTCTAACAAACGTTTTTTGCGTAAATACTAATCTATTTTTTAATAATAATATTTATTACTTTTAACAATTTTAATAAGAAATAAATAAATTGAACACGGGCTGGGCACTCAACGAGCGTAGCCCCCCGGGTCGCCCCCTGACACGTTGGAGGCAAGACCTTTAGAATTTCGACAGAGATTGGAAGGACAGATGGAGAGATTTGGGAGAGGTCTTTGCCCAGCAGTGGGACAATACATACAGGTCGATTAAATAAAATGAAATACATAGTTAATTTCACTTCCTTACAATCATCAGTTTCAAGACCCTATACGTTGCTTTTATAAGAAAGTTTTATCTGTGTAGTAAATTTAAATTTAACAAATAAATGTATTTATTACTGATTTTCAAGGCCTCAACTACCAGGCTCACATAAAACAACAGAGATTGCAAATATATATTTTACATATTCTATCTGAGTTATATTATTTTCGTCACTGTATTATAAACTTTAGCGATAAAGAATTTAAGTGTATTTTAGTGTCTCATTGTGATGTACTTATTTGTAATCGAATGTTTATATTATTGACCAATAAGAATTGTCAATATAATGTACATACATTAATATTACATATACAACATTGCAATTGGATTAATTCGTAAAGAGGGCGTCTCTCGAGGTCAGTACCTTACATGTGAGAGTGTTTTGTTTACTTTGTAACTTAACATTAACTATGAGTACCACCAGGGTGTGTCCTACATTCAAATACTTATACTCTTTAAGGCAATATACATACGTCGAGTAAAATCTACGGCGTTTTTGATAGAATAATGAACAACAATATTTTTCGGCTTTCCACCCACTGCCTCGCTTACGAATACTAATGGGTAAATAAATAACACATTTTGACTTTTCTTGAGAAGAAGCATTTTCTCCGCATTGAGTAAAGATAGTGGTACAAGAAACAATTGTATCCATTATACAATATACTTATGACTGTATTTACTGGTTCGTCTTAATATTAGTAACATATTTAAATGAACCAAAGTGTAATAAAAGTCACCAGACGTAAATTAAAATAAGTTACATTGTCAAATAAAAGTAAATCTTATCTTATTGAAATAAATTAGATTCACTTTTATTTTACTAGTTTTATATTTTTTTGAGTAGTGTTACCAATGAAGGATAATATATATAGGTAACTATTTTGTATAGTTTTTGAGCCTAGTCGAAGTCGTTGTAGTTATGAAAATACATCATATAGACATAAAAATATTTAATTTGGCACACCCCAACTGCTGAACACGCGTTTAGGCCGCGCCGGGACCTTATTCATAGAACCACCTCCCATGTCTCGTACGTGTGGTCGTTTTGAATAACTCAAAGTAATCTAGAACTAGTACTTATATAATTTCAAGAACAAGAAATATTTTCGTTGAAATTACTACTTTAACTAATGTATATTCAAAAAATGTAGTTTTATTTCTATTCATCGTGACCGTGTAAATTGACGAAGTCAAGAAGAAATCTTTACATGTACTTCGTAATATTTTTGGCAGAATTGGAAGATTGATGAGATAGGTGAATAAACTCGTGGTCATTTTATACTACTTACTCAATTTATAAGTATTTTTTTCCAAACTTCTAAATCTAATTAGGGTCGGAAATTAAATCAGATTTCTCACTGTGTAAAATAAAAACAAAATTTGTACCTTAAAGTGATTGGAAATCTATATAAAACTTAATATATTTCTGAGAAACCCTACTAATATTATAAATGCGAAAGTTTTTGTGATGATGATGAAAAGATGTTTGTTACTTTTTCACGCAAAAACTACTGAACCGATTTAGACGAAAATCGGTACAGATAATCCTTATAACTAGGAATAATACATAGAATACATTTTATCCCGATATTCCCACAGGGTTAGGATTTACGCGTACGGGATTACAGATATATGGATTTACGGGGTACAGTTAGTTACATAATAAATAAAGATTTTTTTATACGCATACGTTGAACATCGACGCTAAAACAGGCGAAGATACTGTTCAAAGAGACTGCCCTTGTATTGTTACTAGTTAACTTGTTTACTTAGTTAAATTTAACTAATTGATTTAACTTGCTAACTTACTAGGCTCGCATATCATTGAAGAGATTGCATGTAATTTTTAGGCAACTTTTGTCGTTGTACATTATAGCATATCGCTAAAGTTTTAGTGTGTATTTTTGTTTTGACAAAATGTAAGATTATTTTTATCTATTGTTTACATTGGTAAAACACGATACCAAACGTAAGTTTAATAACATACTTGTAGTAGTTAACAGTTAACTTAATAATTGTCACTCAGATGAATAACGAACACGGCCCGTCTCGCGTTAGTGTTTCTCTTAGTAGCCATGGCTACGTAGTATTTACTACGAGTCTCCTGACATTATGATTATGTTGCACTAAAACTATTTAAGACTTTTATTAAATAAATAAACTAATTAATAACCTAAATTATGATATTAATATAAACAAAACGTCATAAAAATCGGCAGATATACAATCATAAATAATGTTTATTATTAAAAGGAATTAAAAACTAAAATGCAGTTGAGGGTTGAAATAAATTTATATAGGAATTTAATGTTATACTAGCTGTGCCCCGTGGTTTTACCCGCATATTTCCCGTAGTAATTTCGGGATAAAACATAGCCTATGTCCTTCTTCGGGCCATAAGCTTTCCTTGTACCAAATTTCAAGGCATTCGGTTCAGTAGTTTAGGCGTGATGCCGTGACCAAGGGAAATAGGGATTCATTTATATGATATATTTTATGTGGTACAAGCTCCGAGCTTAGTTAGGGGTCAGTCACTATAATGAGATGATGTAGTGAATGAGTATGTTATGTTTTTTTTATATGTAGAGAATGGGATAACGAATCTTGGATAATAGAGATTTTAATGTAAAATGTAATGGCATTGGCATATAATGGCAGGTTACTTTCTCTTGGCATAATGCCAAGAGAAAGTAACGTTTTACACAGATACTCAGTTTTACGAAAAAGAAGTCCCGTTGTTTAGTCCACATGAGGTCATCCAAAAACGGTAATTTTACTAACAAGGTAAGAAAATATTAAAAATCTCTGTCTCTCTGTGACGTCATCTCGACGGCAGTGTCAATATCTACATATGTTTATAATAGTAACATGTATCAATTACATTTGGTATCATGTTTTACCAATGTACACATTCGATAAAATATATGATACACGAAAATACACCGAAATCCCTATCGATAAGGTATAATATACAGCTACGTAATCTAAATAATATTACGACCAATTAAAAGTTATTTAAAAACATTAGCATTTCTGTCACTTCATGAGAGCCCAGTAGTATGGTCAAATTAAATTTCGTAGCTTAGGGTCTTGTAGTAATTTTACTACGAAATGAATTACTACGAGTGTTTGTAGTAAACGTAGTAAATAACTAAATCTAATATCTTTTCAGGTATTTAAATCGATGCACATATATCTTACATACGGCGTTTCAGAGATACTAAACGGATACGCTACATTGATTTAAATGGAATTTGTAATAGGGCATACTAAACTTGTGTACGCATACATTGTATCTGAGCGCGGGTAGGGTAGCTGTACCAGCCGGGGTTCGTCGGCCTCGCCCGCCTGCGAATCTATTACTTCGTTCACAGCATGTTACGTTGGGAGATTTTGTTCGTTGATGTTTTTCTTCCGGAAAATACTTTTTACAAAATTTTTAATAAAATGTAGTAAATAATGCGTTAACATTCGTCTACATAGAATAGGTCATATAATAATAATCATTAATTCCATCATCTCATTATAGTGACTGACCCCTAACTAAGTTCGAAACTTGTATCTAGGGTATCAGAAACTACGCACACATTCATTCACATACACACACCCAGACCGAGACGAACATTTGTGGTTCACACAAAAAATCAACCCGCGCGGGAATCGAACCCGCAATCTTACGGATGTCAGTCCGGCATGGTGACCACTTTGCCATCGAGGTTATCAAGATATTTACTCGTATGTAAGATCATAGTATGTAACTCGTAGTATCGTAGTTGAGGTTATGTTTTTTATATACTTGAAACTGTGTCCGTAGCACAGGCTTCGCAGACGGCCGAAGTGTCTATCGTGACGCAATGCGCTGTAAAGGGTAGACCGCCCTAAGCGACACTTCACGGCGGCGGCGCGACGATTATTAACGCTATGATAAGTACGGCGGTGCCGCAACGTTCTTAATCACTTATATTATACCACATTTAATATAATAACGTACATATTAAACATGTTTATAAAATAATTGATTTATCAATGTAAAACATTCGATTAAAATACATGTAATATGATGAACAAAAATGCACTCAAATTCCATATCAATAAAGTATAAAATACAACGACAAAATGAATGACTTATGTAAAAACATATTTATTAGAGTAGAGATAATTAAAAAATATTAGCGATCTCTTTAATCATTATGTGAGCCTGGTATTTGGACCGCCAAAATACATAAAAGTTAATTGAATTAATCGTATAAGATATCATTATAACCTACAAAAGTATATGAGTAAATATTTGTAGAGATCGTAAAAACTATGATAGGAATTAAATATTATGCCAATTTTATTATTTTATGATAGGAGAACGAATATTGGAACACGAAGCTTTTACTCTAATGCTTAGAGAAAGTAACAGTATGAACAAATACTTTGCGAAAAACGAAGTCTCGTTGTTTAGCTCATATGCGGTTACCAAAAATGATATTTTTTCTAAATAAAGTATAAGAAAATATTAAAAATCGTCTCTTTGTGACATCAGTTCGGCAGCGTCTATATCTATATGTTGACAATTATATTGTTATGTTTTATGTAGTAATTAAGATATGAATTACATCTGGTATCACGTTTTGCCAATGAATGTAAACATTCGATAAAAATACACGAAAATACACTGAAATCCCTTTCAATAAGGTTCAAAAAGCAAATCAACAGCTACGAAAACTAAATTATATTATGAGCGAATAATGCTTGTTTAAAAACATTATCATCTCTGTGATTTCATGAGAGCCCAGTAGTATGGTCAAATTAATTAATTAATTCGTAGTGAAATGTTTATGTTTATTAAGGTACAATTACTAAGAGTCTTTGTAGTAAATATAGTATATATCGAAAGCTTACTACTACGTAATTTATCACTACATAAAAGTCGCTTTCTCTGTCCTAGTTTAGGTTTTTGTACTTGTAGCAAAGGCTTCGCAGACGGCCGATTCTATCGTGATAAGTTGCTAAAAGACAAATTAGATTTCTTGATTATAATCTACTACATATAAAGTATTGTTTCCCGTGTATTCTTTTACATCAATTAATAAAAAAATTGTTAAAGTTAGAAATACTATATTAATATGTAATATATATTTAATTTGATATGGATTATTAGTGTATCCATCTAAATAAGCTTTGGTAGACACATTTTAAATGATTTTATTCTTATAAGTAGCAGTATTACTACGAGTACTGAAAATGACATTCGTTACTCGTCTATACTAATATTATAAAGAGGAAAGATCTGTTTGTTTGTTTGTTTGTTTGTAATGAATAGGCTCCGAAACTACTGGACCGATTTCAAAAATTCTTTCACTAATGGAAAGCTAATTTATCAGTGCGTGACATAGGCTATATTTTATCCCCGTAATCCCACGGGAACGGGAACTACGCGGGTGAAACCGCGGGGAGCTACTAGTAGTAAATAATCGTACAAAGTACAGCGGTGCCGCAGCGTTCTCATTCTAATCTCACACATTGAATATAATTACGTAAATATTAAACATTCGATTAAAATGCTCCTATTAGGATGAACGAAAATATACTCAAACTTCATATCGATAAAGTATAAAATACAACGACAAAATGAATGAATTAACGTTAAAAATATTATTGTTACAGTAGAGATTATTAAAATGTATAAGCAATCTCTTTAATGATATGTGAGCCTGGTATTTGGACCGACAAAATATATAAAAAGTTAATTGAATTACTCATACTTATCGTTCTTTGTAACCTACAAATTGTCATAAATATTTGTATGGAAGTATTGAAGTTGTTAATCCGTTCATGATGACTATTTTTAATAGATTTATCGTATATATCGACGACCTCGATGGCAGAGTGGTCACCATGCCATCCGTAAGGTTGCGGGCTCGATTCCCGTGCGGGGTGAATATTTGTGTGAACCACAAATGTTTATCTCGGTCTGGGTGTGTGTCTAAATGAGTGTGTGCGTAGTTTCTGATACCGTAGATACAAGCTTCGAACTTAGTTAGGGGCCAGTCACTAAAATATGATGTAGTGAATGATTATGTTATGTTATAGAAATTGGGTTATCCATACCGTTATTTGATATTGGTAAAACTAATCTTGGAACACAAAGCTTTTACTTTAATGCCAAGAGAAAGTTACGTTTAAAACAGTAGAACATTCATTTTACGAAAATGAATGCGAATGTTTCTGTATAATTTTATAAACTTAAGGTGCTCCTTCACAGGGAGCATTCGCGTGTAATGTAACGTTAAAGATTTAAGCATTACAATGCACACCTTGCAATTTATTGATTGTAATTTGTAATTATTACACGCGAATGCTCGTTAGTCAGGGAGGTATTATTGTAACGTAATGCTCAAAGACGAATCTGTAACGTTACATTACATGCGAATGCACCCGGTGAAGAAGCACCTTAAGAAGAAAAATATTAACTTATTCTTATTTCCTTCCCCAGGTCCGTTAAAGAAGCCCCTGTTCCTGTTAAACGCAGCGCTGATGATCCCCAACGTGTCGGTGACGCCGACCCTAGACGAGATACAAGACGTGTTGGTGCTGGCCGGGAAACACATCTCGGGACTGTCGAAAGGAGTTGCTCAATGGACAGGGGGCAAACCGGCAAGGGTACAACTAATTATCTTAGGATAACGAAATGAGGTTTATTGTTATATTGTATGGGTAATGTATATCGCTGTTAATGCGTCTTTTATGAGCATGACATGAAGTTATGTAATGTCTGTGATGAGAAATTTATGATAAATCAGTTTCAAATATTAAAGTAATTCATGTTAAGGAAGTGATTCAAAATCGGTTTGCAGTATTTCACTTAATGAATGATAAACCTCTAAAAGATTTTGTGTAAATAAGTTTCTATTTACTATCGGTAATGTGTTTGAAATGTTATTCAGTTTCTGTAAATACACTGTAAAGTAATGTAAATGTTATGGTTGCATTGAGATATTTTATTTGTGATAGATTACATTATTAATTGTAAATTATTTTCTTCCTCTTGTGGTGTTAATTGTACTGTGACGTTTAATGTCTGCACTGTTGCACGTTTGTGATACTTGACTGTGTTCTCGTCTGCTTCTCGTCCTCGCTTGTTCCTTCACCTCGCTATACACTGGGTGTGCTTTGTTGCACATACATCGTCTGTGTTGCGCGTCCCTTGGCTTGCATGTATAGGTCAGTTGGAAGAAAGTTGCTGGTCATCAAACCAACCAACTCATGGGTGTAGTGAGCAAGCTTGACGAACAGGTCTCGTCGACGAACCCAGCCGCCATTCAGAAATCAACGAAGGCAGCCGACGCGGCCAAGATGAAGAGGAAGAAACATTACAGGCTCGAGTCAGAGGAAAAGCCCACATTTCCCTTTCAACAAAAGAATTTTTACAATCACGTGATGGAAAACAAGGAAATAATAAAAACGTTATCGCTTTTATCTATCTGCACCCAAAATATTAAAACGGTAAGCTCGGTTATCGATATTAATTAATTATACATGTAATTTCCGGTCTTTACGGTTCACGCATTTAAAACCTTCAATTCAAAGGGATGTAAATTTGCATATTCTAAATTATTAATTTCGATCTCTCTAATCCGTTCATGAATATTTAATATTGTAAGAGGGGATGTGGCATGTCGTATATCTTCTCTGTTGATTCAGGAACTAAATACGCTTGTAAAACGGTGGCGTCCATACCACTACTTGTGGAAATGTGAGAAGACTCTTCGACAGCTTCTGGCCTGGAACCTGAACGACTTTGAACTAGCTCTCAAGAGACACAGTGAGTTGGACACCAAGCTGTCTACTGAGCCAGATGTTCTCATCATTGGCAATTGTCTCGCTGTGTCCACTGAAAAACTGAAACTTGGACTGAATACTGAACTTAAAAGTAATGTTTTGTAATTAATTATATTTAAGTATTTATTTAATAGAATAATAGAATTTACACAAAACATTCTTATAAAATAAAATTTCAATTTAAGTCTTGGACAAAAAAGTAGATAAGTATAAAATATTTCATAAAATTAAATCATTTTAATACACTTTATAATAATCTTCCAATAATAATTTAACCATGTTAAATCTGGTCCACATACTGAAGACGGCACATACAGAATCAGCCAAGCGATGCGTAAAAAGTACAAACGAGAAATGGACTACGTGTACGCTATCATGAACGACCTCGAAAGAAAGTTGGAAAGGCCCATCAGAGACTTGGATGACGTCAGAACTGTGATGGAGACGCTGAAGAAGATCAGAGAACAGGAGGTCGATATGGAACTTAAGATAGATCCTGTTGAGGTAAGGACTTAGCAATAATCAATAAGTTTTTAGTAGGACGAGTGAAGCCAAGCCCTTCTAACGCAACAGTTTGTACAATTTTGTGGTACATTTTACGAGAAAACTACATAATCTACAGAATTGAAATGCTAGATGTGCATAAAATCTTTAAAATACGATTTTGTAAATAAAATAAAAAGGGTAAAACCCCATAATTAACAAAACTATAGACTAATAAGTTTTAGGATTCTTGGTCTAACTTTAGTTGTGGAACGTTAATTTCTTAAACCTAGAAGACTAACCTTAAACCGGTTTTGTTAAACCAGACTAAAAATGCAACGCAAATAAGGCAGCATATGTCGGGGGCAAAAAGCAGTGTCTAAAAATTTTGCGAACCCTTACAAAGTCACGCTTTTGCTACCTAGTCTTATGTCATTTCTAAAACTAACTTTAAACCAACAGGAAGCATTCAACGTTATCACCCGATACGAACTGCCAGTAAGCAAAGAAGATCTAGAACAGGTCGACAACCTCCGGTACTCGTGGCAACAACTTCAAGCGACAGCGCTTGCCTCTCACGTCCAACTTCTCAGGATGCAGCCTCAATTCGAAGCTGATCTAAAGGGTAATCTGGATAAGTTTAGGGAGGATAACACGGAATACGTACATGAATACAGACACGCTGGTCCTATGCAGTCAGGGCTTAGTCCTAGAGAAGCTTCTGATAGACTCATACTATTCCAAGTGAGTATAGAATGTTTTTGCTAATCTTAAAATAATTATAAAAATTAGAAAGAATGGAAAATAAAGCAAGGGAGCTCTTTAGGATCACAAAAAATACGATATGAATCATAACAACAAAATGTTTTGTAATAATTAATCTCTTTACAGAATCGTTTCGACGGCATGTGGCGTAAACTGCAAACGTATCAAAATGGTGAAGAACTATTTGGTCTTCCTCACACAGAATACCCTGAATTAGCTCAGATCAGAAAGGAGCTAAACCTCCTGCAGAAACTATACAAGCTGTACAATGACGTCATCGATCGAGTCAGCAGCTATTATGACATACCTTGGGGAGAAGTCAATATTGAGGAGATTAATAATGAACTGATGGAGTTCCAGAACAGATGCAGGAAGCTACCGAAAGGGTAACTATACAATTTTCTACATGCGTATAATCAAGTCAATTTATCAAAAATAATTGCCTTCCGCAACATTCATATTTAAAAAAAAGTCCGCAGCTAAAGATCTTTCCCTCGGCCTATCTGTCATGATTTATGCCAACATCGAGCAAGAGATAAGTCCCCCAAAATGCTTGTACTCGTATTTAATATTACTAAGTTAAATATTATTCGGTTAGGGTAACAGGACTGAGACACTAAATTTTGAATAAACATAGCTACAATTTTTAAATAATGATATTATCTTTACTAGTCTCAAAGAGTGGCCAGCATTCTTCGCGCTCAAGAAGACCATTGACGACTTCAACGACATGTGCCCACTGCTGGAGCTGATGGCCAACAAGGCGATGAAACCGCGTCACTGGCAGCGGATCATGGAAGTCACTAAATACAACTTCGAATTAGATAACGAAGACTTTTGCCTTAAGAATATTCTAGAAGCACCATTGTTACCCAACAAAGAAGATATTGAGGTGAAAAATCTATTTTTACAAATTAATTCATCAGCTGTAAAAGTTCAATAACCCAAGTTCATTTTATGCTTCTATTTTTAAGTTGACATTGACCTAGATACGATTTATCGGGTGACATACATACCCATACTACGCTACAGAATCCACGCACACACTGAAAGGACCGAATTCTGTTTGTGAACTTGGGATCGCAATACATAGAGAAGACCACGCCCACTGATAACACACACGCATGCGCTAGTAGTAACCTTGACATTGTACCGATAGTAGTCTGTTGTGATTGTGACCCCGTTCGACCTCCTCGGTGGGTATGGGCGCCTGGTACAATGCAGGAATACGCTGCCAACCGTTACTGCTTCTTGACTGCACGAGGCGCAGTAAGTTGCGACTGTTTTTTAACGTAATGCAGCGATGAGATTGAGTCTTATTTTTTGAAGATTGAATGATGCTTTCTTTTTTTATCGATAAAAGAGGGCTTTTAAGGGTTGTTTTTACTTTATTTTTTATTATCATAACCATTGCGGGTTGCAATTTCGTTACAATCTTTCAATTTTCAACTTTTCATGTGAATAGATATATGGAATCATTAAGCAGGTACATGTCAACCGGGTATTCACCGAATACGTAATGGGAAAATGAATAATTTATTAAAATATAAATGAAAATGTACTATCGGCCATCCATCAAATTCTAAACATGTCAGCCGTTGCTTAACGCACGTCTTAGTACCAATTTGCCGTAGCACTGACTAATGCGCTACGAACGAACGTGTACACTAAGAACCAACTTTTACTAGCTGTGCCGCGTGGTTTTACCCACGTGAATACAAATCTTGTGAGAATTTGGAGATAAAAGTATCCTATTTATTATTCCCAGTTTTAAAGAACATACTATACATACATCCATACACCCATTTTTACAAACCTTCGCGTTTGTAATAAGTATAATAGTAATATTAGTACAAAGCAGGTTTTCTAAACCATGAATAGGAGTATAGTTCGTAAACTATTCGTTTTTATCAGTGGATCAGATGAGACACAAAGAATATTTAAATTTTACAATGTGGAGGACGTTTACCTATTCAAATATATTGATGTTATTCCTGTAAACGTTTACAACACCAATGTGTGCGTGATCTTTTACAGAGTTATTATTCAAATTAATACGGTACGCCCCAAATGTTTATGTGTGTATCTTAAACCCATTCATAAATATTTTATCCCGGTATCAAAGACATCTTAACGTTCATGTTTTCCTGGTACCAGAAAAATGATTTGGGCTTCGGTTGCTAGGCGAACTTGTAAAATATGCGAATAACGTGAATAATGTTTACATTAGAAGCGAAACAATGTTTTGTTCATTTTACTTTCGTTGACATGTTTCTAGTAAAGCATATTACTGATCATATTTTCCTTTAGATGTTAGATTATCATTGCTTTTCTAAGTATCATTCAATAATAATTTATTAATTAAAATAAATTAACAAAGAATGAAAGATAAATGTCTGAAATTTGTGAGTTTGTAACGTTATAGGAGGTTATCTCTGGATCTTCTGATCCGATTTTGGAAATACTTTTACCAATTGAAATCTACATTATTTTTTAATGTTATAGGCTATATTATATTTCCGAAAATTTTAGAGATCCTTGTCTAAAATGGAAAAATATAACCCAAGGTATCAATATGTTACCTATAAAAAGTGATTATTTTGCGTGCGCTGCGAAAACTATTGGCGGAATTTGAAATTGTGTTCTAAATATCAATAGAGCTCATGATTGCTCACAAAAAAGTTCGTGATGATATACTCCTAACTATTATAGTTAAGGAACAATGACAGTTTTTGTACAAATTATGAAGTTCAACTAAGGGTGTAATTAAATAGAGGTGATATTGGTACCATAATATTAATCTTAATCCATTTTAAAAGTATGATTAATTAAGGTTGACTATTTTCGTGTAAGTTCCTTTTTAAAATATTCGGATCGGACTTTTCGTTTAAAAATTATGACGGATATAAGAACGTTAACTAAGACAATATCACACTTTATAATCAAACTGTTTTACGTTTAGTATGAATAACCTTAAAAACTATAAAACCAATTACCAAAATTCCTTCATCGATGGAAAGCTACATCATCTGCGAGTAACTTAAGCTAAATTTTATCTCCCTATTCTCGCGGGAATAGGAACTCCGTGAGTGAAACCACGGAACACTGCTAGTTCTGCAATGAAGTCGCGTTACAATAAATATCATATATTCTGATTATTATTTTAAGTGATAAAGAAAGAAAGTTGTACTTAATTACAAAGAAAATTACATATTGTCACTTTAAACAAAAATACAAACGTGTATTATTTTAAGTGATAAGGAAAGAAAGTTGTACTTAATGACAAAGAAAATTACATATTGTCACTTTAAACAAAAATACAAACGTGTATATGTTAAAATATTTAGTAGGTTAAATTACCTAGAAATTCTTGGAATTCTCCAAAAGAGAAAGTGCTGAAAGATCACCAAAGAAAAGTTCCGCCAAACACTAGGCTTACATACACTGCAAAGAGTTGGTCGATATTCTCTCGTCTGGTGACGTCAAATGACCTGTATCACCTGGTGACCGCTATTCAATCCTACACGTGGATAAGACGGCCATATTTGCGCATGTCACATAGTATTGATCGCAAAACAGGTATTTTTCGCACATGAAGTACCAGGCTAGCATGAATCGCAAGGAGTTTACGTTTGTGAGATGTCTATGTATTGTATTCATTTACTATGTATGTAGGCAAGTTACGTAGGCGAGCGCGACACGTCACTTTATCGTCAAGAATTTATTTATGAATCTTTTCAGGATTGAATTAACTTTGAGAAGTGAATCAATTATGGAATGAGAATATATTTTAACTTTATGTTTGTTACTTTCTTAATTATTTTATGTTATTACACGCAGACATTTTTTGGATTATATTTTTGGATATATTTTATCTGGACGTTTTCAGGATATATGTATATCAGCGATGAAAGAGAAGGATATTGAAGCGAAACTGCGACAGGTGACCAATGAGTGGTCGGTCCATGAACTGACTTTCCAAACGTTCAACAACAGAGGCGAACTCCTACTGAGGGGTGACACGACCGCCGAGACAATAGGACAACTGGAAGACAGTCTCATGATCTTAGGGTCCTTGATGTCTAATCGGTAAATACTCGTACCTACATTATACGTAAATACTGGATTTGGAGTAAAAAATGTATCAAGTTGACCTGAGTAACTGACCGTAATAGTCAGATATAACGCTATCTGTAAATAAAAATGTAAAAACATTAAATTGTGCACCAATTTACTCTCTAGATAACCTTTAGCCTGAGTTATCTGTGTATATATTTTGTCTATTTACTCCACCAATTAAAGCGCTATAGACAGATTAGATAGCCCCTACTGGGGGGAGCTAACCGGGTGACGGAAGATTACCGCCCCGGGCCAATTGACACAATTGCCAATTAAGAGGGGAGATTCTGACGCCGAATTTAATCGTTTCGATTGAATATAACTGGCTCAGATCGATTTGTTTATAATTAAATGAGGGTTCACAAAATTGTCTTGGCACTTTTATTTTGAAAAACAAAATAACAAATAAATGGTTTGCCAAAATGCATGATATAAAAATTATGTTATAGATGTAAAAGTATGTTTGTTTATCCCTATTTAATTTAGCGATATATCCATGTCATTTGGTGTGAATTAATTCGATGTTTGAGTATACTTATAATACTGAAATTTCAAACTAAATAAATAAGTTAAAATTGTGGATTAGCAATTCCGTCATCCTAATCCTAACTAATAAGTAAGTAACTCTGTCTGTCTGTTACCTTTTCACGGTTAAACTACTGAACCGATTGACTTGAAATTTGGTACAGGGGTAGCTTATTGTCCGGGAAAGAACATAGGATACATTTTTATCCCGAAATTCCCACGAGAACGGGAACTACGCGGATGAAACCGCGGGGCGCTGCTAGAATCAAATATTCACTAAAATGTTGTCAAAATTATTCCAGTTACAACGCACCCTTCAGAAAGCAAATCCAGCAATGGCTATTCGACTTGCAGAGCACAAACGAGATATTAGAAAGATGGCTATTGGTACAAAACATGTGGGTTTACCTCGAAGCCGTATTCGTAGGCGGTGACATCGCCAAGCAACTGCCTAAAGAGGCGAAAAGATTCTCCAAAATCGACAAGTCCTGGCAGAAGATCATGCAGAGAGCCCATGAAACTCCTGGCGTTGTATCATGTTGTGTTGGAGATGACCTTCTGCGTCAACTGCTGCCCCATCTTCAAGAACAACTAGAGCTCTGCCAGAAGAGTCTTAGCGGGTACTTGGAGAGGAAACGCACCATGTTTCCAAGGTTCTTCTTCGTATCAGACCCAGCGTTATTGGAGATACTCGGTCAGGCGTCCGATTCGCATACAATACAGAATCATCTGCTGTCGATTTTTGATAATATTCGATATGTCAAGTTTCATGATGTTGGTAAGTAGATGTGGTTATTCTGATATTATTAGGCAGGCCAGAGTTTATAGAAGGTTTTGATGTGTAGTAAAATGTGGGTAGAAATATTATCTTAAAAATATTTTTTTTTAAACTATGTCACAAAGTACTACACTTAAACAGTCAACACCTTCATTTTTAGAATACAACAAAATGATAGCAATTCTATCATCGGAAGGGGAAGAAATCAAACTCGAGCGTCCCGTGCGAGCCGAGGGTTCTGTCGAGACGTGGCTGACGTCACTCCTACAGTCAGCGCAGAGCAGCCTACACTCCATCATTAGGAACGCTGTAGCTGTCATCAATGATCCAGCCTTCAATCTGCTGCTGTTCTTGGATAAAATGCCTGCACAGGTATTATACAATACTAGTAGTAGTATTAGCAAGTTATTATTATTAAACCCACTGTCTGACCCCGCAAACGTTTTGCTTTAAATGATATTTAGGGTCACTCTTTTTATTTAAGGGTATGAAACATAGCTTGACAAACTATTAAGAGCTATTGAATATACATATAAAATTTCATCAAATTGGGTCCAGCTGTTTCGGAGGAATTTGGTACCAAACACCGCAACACGATAATTTTATAGATTTTACTGTCTCCAAAATGGAATAGTCTTAAATATTCTTTTTGACCTTTCAGATAGGTCTTCTAGGCATTCAAATCATCTGGACCAGAGACGCGGAGCTAGCCCTGATGCAGGCGCGACAAGACAAGAAGATTATGATGGAGACCAACAACAAGTTCCTCGAACTACTCAACACCCTCATCGATCAGACGACGAGAGATCTTCTCAAAATAGAGAGGATCAAATTCGAGACCTTAATCACGATACACGTACATCAGAGAGATATATTTGATATGTTGGTAAGTATACGATTGGTAAATTGGTACATTTTGACAAATGTCAAGGCCTCGTAAGTTGAACCCGTTTATATTATACGCGAATAGAAGTGAAGTGAAAAGACACTATGATCGTTAAGAAGGCGGTATTAATAGCAAAAATAAATCATTATATCGTTAACTAAATTTAAACTAAGACGTTATTCTTGAATTACAACTGTAATTTTATAAATTCTTCGTTATTTTTGCTGATAAAACCCTAGCTGCTTGCCTACGCAATTATTTCTTATGTATGATATATAAAACAATTTATTATATTGCCCTGTTCCAGTGTCGTCTAAACGTACGATCAGCTCACGACTTCGAGTGGTTGAAGCAGTGTCGGTTCTACTTCAAGGAGGACGCCGACAAGACGTGGATATCGGTCACCGACGTCACATTCACCTATCAGAACGAGTACCTCGGGTGTACCGAGCGATTGGTGATCACGCCACTCACTGACAGGTAAGGCTTAGATTCACTCATTCATAACTAATGTAAGGGCTACTGGTGAAATGAGATGAAAAGTGGGATCGAACTCATTTCTTGATTGTTACGAATTTTTCGAGCATGTAATAGTGATAGTTATTGTAGTGTACAATCAGCGTCAGATAATAGGTACCCCCTTTGGAAATGCTTAATTTGGTATGCCAACCAAGAAAGGTTGTTGTTATTTATGAAAGAAGTATATATTTTTCCAGATGCTACATAACCCTGGCCCAAGCGCTGGCAATGAGTATGGGTGGCGCGCCCTGCGGCCCCGCCGGGACCGGCAAGACCGAGACCGTCAAGGACATGGGCAAAACTCTCGCCAAGTATGTCGTGGTCTTCAACTGCTCAGATCAGATGGATTACAGGTGAATATCAGCTGTACAGTATACTATCTAACTTGAATTACGGTCCTACCCTGAATATTTATCCTGTATATTTATAGCCAATAATAAGTCACATGAGCCAAATAAAAGATAAGACACCCTGTCGTGTCTTACAACGAAGTGAAAGAAGTTGATTTATTTGGACGAAATCAAATAGAGGGAGCTGCATCTATAACACTGACAGGAGCAGCTCTTAAACTTGATCCATATTCCTCACCAGAAAAACACAATTTGGTTTCTACAGTTTTTTGAAATAGTAGTACTAAATCATGTAATTTGTCCTACAACACGATTTTATGTACTTAATCTATCTGAAATGTCCCATTACTCCATACTAACTTCTCACCCCTACCACTCCCAGAGGTCTAGGCCGTATCTACAAGGGCCTGGCCCAGTCGGGCTCGTGGGGTTGTTTTGACGAGTTCAACCGTATCGAGCTGCCGGTGCTCTCGGTGGCCGCGCAGCAAGTCGCCGTCGTGCTAGCAGCCAAGAAGGAGAAGAAGAAGTCGTTCATCTTCACTGATGGAGATACTTCGGAAATGTGTCCGGAGTTCGGCATTTTTATTACTATGGTGAGTTTTGGGTTTACTAAGCTCTTTCGAGCAGTCATTCAGTGTCAAGCACTTTTTGAAACATGAGACAAATCATATTAAAGGGCCTTTTCATTTTACCGGTATCTCTGGTTAAAAATATAAAGAAATGTTTAATAGTCACATTTACCCTCAAGCTATTAACCTGCTAGCTTATTTTTATCAATAACAATTTTAACCATGGGTACATATAAATCTCTAATCATTAAACCTAACAGAACCCCGGGTACGCGGGCCGTAAGGAACTCCCCGAGAACCTGAAGATCCAGTTCCGCACGGTCGCCATGATGGTGCCCGACAGACAGATCATCATCAGAGTGAAACTGGCCTCTTGTGGGTTCCTCGAGAACATCACACTCGCACGGAAGTTCTATACACTGTACAAACTGTGTGAAGAGCAACTTACTAAACAGGTTAGTTCATGATCTCAGTCGCAATTTGTCGTCCACTGCCGAACATAACTCTCCCCCAACGACTGACATAACGACCGCTCACCCGCGCTCTGCATTCCTCGATTCACCGCAACCCTCATTAGGTCATTTGTCCATCTAACTGTGGGGCACCCTAAGCTATGCTTAAATGATGATAGCCATTAATTGAAGGGCTTATCTCGAAGTTTCATACTTAAACAACCTTTCCTCTGTATAAATTGTATTTTACAACGTTTTACAGGACAAAATGATAAATAATTAAAAATATGTTCGATTCCAGGTCCACTACGACTTTGGTCTCCGTAACATCCTATCAGTACTTCGCACCCTCGGAGCAGTCAAGAGAGTGAACTCCAAGGACAATGAGAGTACCATCGTCATGAGAGTACTTAGAGATATGAACTTATCCAAGTTGATAGACGAGGATGAGCCGTTATTTATATCGCTAGTAGCTGACTTGTTCCCTAATCAGACCCTCGAAAAGACTACGTATACAGAGCTTGAAGATGCTATCAAGAAGCAAGTGGATTTAGCTGGATTGATAAACCATCCGCCTTGGTTGTTGAAGATTATTCAGGTACGTTAAGATTTTTTTGTCTTTTGGAGAGAAACTCGCTGATCTTAGCCTTACCTGCCTAGTAGAAAGTCTATATAATTCCTTTACTAAACAAATATTGTGTTTACTTAATAACATCTGTGTGTGTAGTTGTACGAGACTCAGAAGGTCCGTCACGGCATCATGACATTGGGCCCGCCCGGCGCTGGTAAGACGACCTGCATACACACGCTGATGACCGCCCTCACTGAACTCGAAGAAGTGCACAGGTTGCTAATAAGACTTTATTCCTTATCTCTTAGAGTTCATTATCCAAAATTTTGACTTATCTATTAACTTATTTTTTTCAGGGAAATGCGAATGAATCCCAAAGCCATAACCGCAGCCCAAATGTTTGGACGTCTAGACGTTGCAACCAACGACTGGACAGACGGAATATTCTCTGCTCTTTGGCGAAAAACATTAAAAATTAAAACTGGTGAACACATCTGGCTAGTTCTGGATGGACCAGTCGACAGTATATGGATTGAGAATTTGAACTCTGTGCTAGATGATAATAAGACTTTGACTTTAGCTAACGGGGATCGACTCACGATGTCTCCGACATCTAAGATTATATTTGAGCCGGAGAATATTGATAATGCTTCACCAGCCACTGTATCTAGGAATGGTATGGTGTACATGAGCTCTTCTGGGCTTGATTGGGATCCTGGTAAGATATTATGTAACGTAATTTTAATATGTGATGGCATTTCAATACTTTACATTATTTTATTGTTTTCAGTCCTTCGTGGCTGGCTCAAAACAAGATCCCAACGTGAAGTAGAAATCTTCACCACATTATTCGAACAAACGTTCCCCGTTGTAAACACGTGGTGTTCGCAGAATCTCACTTTCAGTATGAGGGTCCTCCAGAGCAACATCATCTTGCAGATGCTCAACTTGCTCGAAGGTCTTGTGCCTCCTCAGATTGTCGAACAAGAGGACCCTTCAGCCAGCAAGTCTGTCAATGGGGACATTGACGATGAGGAGGAGAAAGAAAAAGGAGAAGAAATCGTTCTGTTCACGCCCGAACATCTCCACAAAATATACGTGTTCACTCTCGTGTGGGGCTTCGGTTCACTTCTCGAGACGGATGACAGAAACCGCTTCGATTCCTATTTGAAGAAACAATACAATGATATGCTCACTCTCCCAAAACATCCGAATAACAAGCCCAGTACGGTCTTTGATTTCTATGTGAAACATCCAGGGAAATGGGAGCTTTGGGACGACTTGGTAATGCATTACCAATACCCTGACACCGCAACACCAGACTACGCTAGCATACTTGTACCGATTGTGGACAATGTGAGAATAAACTACTTGATCCATTGTATTGCCAAACAAGGAAAAGCTGTGTTACTGCTAGGAGAGCAAGGATCAGCCAAAACGGTAATGATGAAGGCTTACATGAAAAACGCGAACCCGGAGCAGTTCATGGGCAGATCATTCAACTTCTCTTCAGCTACTAGTCCCTACCAGTTCCAAAAAACTATTGAAAGCTATGTTGAAAAACGCAGTGGAATGACATTTGGTCCACCCGGTGGAAAGAGAATGTTAGTGTTCATCGATGATATAAACTTACCACAGATTAACGAATGGGGCGATCAGATCACTAATGAAATTGTAAGACAGATAATGAGCATGGGAGGCTTCTACAGTTTAGAAAAACCGGGTGATTTCACTACTATTGTCGATTTGCTGTTCTTAGGCGCAATGGGGCAACCGGGTAAGAATGTAGTTTTACATTAAAAGTTTTTAACATTTAATTACTGGAAAGTATATAAAAAACATTTTATAAAACTAGTTATTAATTTCTATCGTCAGGTGGTGGCAGAAATGACATTCCATCGCGATTGAAACGGCAATTCGCAATATTCAACTGTCCCCTTCCGAACAACGAGTCGATTGATAAAATTTTCAAAGTGATCGGTGAAGGGCACTACAACGCAAAGAGAGGCTTTGCTATGGAAGTGCGGTCTTTGATAAAGAAAGTAATTCCTCTGACGCGAGAACTTTGGATGAGAACTAGAATGAACTTGCTTCCGACGCCTGCTAAGTTCCACTATGTGTTTTCACTAAGAGACTTATCTCGTGTATGGCAAGGGATGGTCGGCACTCTACCCACTGTGATAGAATCTGAAAAGTGCTTGATGTTGCTATGGAAACATGAGTTTTCTAGAGTTTTCTCCGACCGGTTCACTCATCAGGCCGACAAGGATTGGTTCAACAAAGCTTTATATGACATAGCTGAAGAAATTTTAGGTAAAGAATACAGAAAGATGATGGAAAAGGAACCAGTCTTTGTGGATTTCATGAGGTATGATAGTTTATAAGAACCCATTTATTATAAAAACATATATTTCAATACTTTTATTACATTAAATGCTTTGTTCAATCTTCAACAGAGACGCCCCTGAACCAACTGGTGAAGAAGGTGAAGATGCAGACATGGAGTTACCAAAAGTATATGAACCGGTGTTCGACTACGGCGAGATCAGAGAGAGATTACAAATGTTTCTTTCACAGTTCAATGAAATGGTTCGTGGATCTGGCATGGACCTGGTGTTCTTCCCTGATGCCATACTCCACTTGGTGAAGATCTCTAGAGTTATAAGACATCCACGAGGAAACGTGATGCTTGTTGGAGTAGGAGGGTCAGGGAAGCAGTCGCTTACCAAACTATCCACCTTCATAGCTGGATACCGGTCTTTCCAAATAGCACTGACTAGATCATACAACGTTGGAAACTTCCTAGAAGACCTCAAGTTACTATATCGATCATGTGGAGTGCAAGGAAAAGGCACGACGTTTATATTCACGGACTTGGACATAAAAGAGGAAGGGTTCTTAGAATATCTAAACAATATTTTGTCATCAGGCGTCATTTCGAACTTATTCACTAAAGATGAGCAGCAAGAAATTATATCTGAATTGACGCCGATCATGAGGAGAGAAAACCAAAAGCGGACATTGACTAACGAACTTGTAATGGAATATTTCCTGAATCGAACTTGTCAAAATTTGCACGTAGTTCTTTGTTTTTCACCTGTAAGTTGTCTTTATAGTTTAACAGTCTATCTTCACAGTATGACAGTAATACTAATATGTTTCCATTTTATAGGTAAGTGAAGCATTCCGGTACCGTGCCATGAGATTCCCAGCTTTGATATCAGGATGTACTATTGATTGGTTCCAACCGTGGCCTAAAGACGCTCTGGTCTCCGTAGCTGATCATTTCCTAGCAGAATTCGAAATTGAATGTACTAAAGAAGTAAAAAAAGAATTAGTCACAGTACTCGGTACTATTCAGGATGTAGTGTCAATGGTATCTACGGAATATTTCCAAAGATTCCGTCGATCGTCGCACGTCACACCAAAATCCTACCTAAACTTCATTGGTGGATACAAAACTATTTACCAAATGAAACAAAAAGAGCTCGGTGATGGGGCTATAAGGATGGATACAGGTTTGGAGAAACTTCGAGAAGCCTCTATATCTGTTGAAGTATTGAAGAAAGATTTAGCTGTCATGGAACAAGACTTGGCTCTGGCCTCTGAGAAGGCTGGTCGTGTCTTGACAGAAGTCACAGAACGGGCAATGCAAGCGGAAATAGTCAAGAATCAGGTGCAAATCGTGAAAGAAAAGGCAGAAGCCTTAGTAGCGTATATAGCAGAAGAGAAAGAAAAGGCCGAAATTAAGTTAGAAGCTGCAAAACCAGCTTTGGAAGAAGCCGAGGCAGCGTTGAATACGATTAAACCAGCTCATATTGCGACTGTCAGAAAGTTAGGTCGTCCCCCGCATCTTATTATGAGGATTATGGACTGCGTGCTGATTCTGTTCCAAAGAAGGTTACATCCACTTATACCTGACACCGCTGCTCCTTGTCCTAAACCATCCTGGGCCGAGTCTTTGAAGGTATAAATCCAATCTATTATAATATGTCTCCATATATTTTTTCTAATTGCTAACATAAATTATTTTCTATAGATGATGGCCAGCACAACCTTCTTGCTACAACTACAGAACTATCCAAAAGACATAATAAATAACGAAATGGTTGAGCACTTAGTGCCTTACTTTGAAATGGAAGATTACAATATGGATACCGCCAAACGTGTTTGTGGTGACGTTGCCGGTCTGCTGTCATGGACTAAGGCTATGGCATTCTTTCATAGTGTCAACAAGGAAGTACTGCCTTTGAAGGCTAATTTGCTGCTGCAAGAAGCTAGATTAAAGGTTTGTATTTAATTTGTAATAATAAAAATACTTTTTTATTATAATTTATAGACAGTTGCTATTGCAGTTCATCAGTATTATATATTTCTTTGCCACCTACCCTTGACCATTGACTCTTTCGTAATGTTCTTTATGACGATAGTCTACAGTATTCCATTTTTTGCATTACAGGTTGCCATGGATGACTTGGCCTCAGCAGAACGTCAACTAGAAGAACGTGAAATGTCTCTCAGGAAAGTAAAAGAACAATACGAGTCGGCAGTTTCAGAGAAACAACAACTGACAGACGCTGCTAATGTATGTTTGAGGAAGATGACTGCGGCCACAGCTCTTATTAACGGGTTAGGAGGAGAAAAAATTAGATGGACGCAACAGAGTAAGGACTTTAAGGAACAACTAGGGCGGTTAGTAGGTGATGTGGTTCTAGCGACAGGGTTCTTATCTTACTGTGGCCCTTATAACCAGGAGTTTAGAACCAATTTACTAAACACTTGGATGGGAATACTCAAAAACAAACAAATACCTGTCACAGGCGACTTAAACATAACTAACATGCTCGTCGAAAATGCCACTATTTCTGAGTGGACTCTTCAAGGACTACCAAACGATGACCTGTCCGTTCAAAACGCTTTGATAGTGACTAAATCAAGTTCATACCCACTCTTGGTTGACCCTCAAAGTCAAGGAAAGAATTGGATAAAAAACAAGGAAAGCTCTAATGAGTTGCAAATCACATCATTGAATCACAAGTACTTCAGAACACATCTAGAAGACAGTCTTTCATTGGGTAGACCACTGTTGATAGAAGACGTAGCAGTAGAATTAGATCCTGTCATTGATAACGTGTTAGAGAAAAACTTTATAAAATCTGGTTCCATTGAGAAAGTAATAGTAGGTGATAAAGAATGTGACGTCATGCCAGGCTTTATGCTTTACATTACTACTAAGCTTCCCAATCCAGCTTATTCTCCTGAAATAAGTGCGAAGACTTCTATTATTGACTTTACAGTCACGATGCAAGGTCTTGAAGACCAGCTTCTTGGGCGAGTGATATTGATGGAGAAATCAGATTTGGAAGAAGAGAGGGTGGCTTTGTTTGAATCTGTAATGAAAAACCAAAGGAGCATGAAAGAGTTGGAGAGCAACTTGCTATGTCGTTTGACTTCTTCGGAAGGGTCCTTAGTAGACGATGAAGCTCTCATTCATGTCTTGCAAGTAACGAAAACAACAGCCGAAGAAGTAAATGAAAAGTTAAAAGTCGCAGAAGTTACGGAAAAGAAGATCATTAAAGCACGAGAAGAATTCAGAGCAGTTGCAGCGAGAGGATCTATTCTATATTTCTTGATCGTCGAAATGAGTAACGTTAATCTGATGTATCAGAACTCTCTCAAGCAATTTTTGACTATATTCGACAATTCAATCACAAAATCTACTAAAAGCAACGTTACAGAAGAGCGTATTGATATTATTTTGAAATATTTGACGCATGAGGTTTGGGCATTTACATTGCGCAGTTTGTATGAGAGACATAAGGCGTTGTTCACACTCATGCTCGCTATGAAGATAGATTACCAACGAGAACTCATGTCGCACACTGAGTTCATGGCCTTTATCAAAGGTGGTGCCTCTCTCGATTTGAACGCAGTCGCTCCGAAGCCATTCAGATGGATATTGGACATAACTTGGCTGAATTTAGTGGAGATAAGCAAGTTGAAGACGTTTTCTGATGTTTTGTCAAGGGTGAGTTGAGATTCCTTCGAGATTTTGAATAAAGATAGACAATATTAGAAACTATAGGAGATGTGTTTCGGCAAAAATTTGTTCATGTCAGAAACAAACAATAATTGATTTCGATATTTAATTTATATCTCTTCTCCTCTAGATTACCAATAACGAGAAAGAATGGCGTGTGTGGTACGAGAAAGCCAAACCCGAGGAGGAAATCATACCGAGCGGTTACCAAGACAGTCTCGATGTGTTCCGAAAGCTCCTACTCATCAGGTCTTGGAGTCCAGACAGAACGCTCTCACAAGCCAGGAAGTATATTGTTGGTAAGGAATGATTTTTCTTAGTCATTTTAATTATTTTACACGAGAAATGCGCACGTACCGATTAAGTTGAATTACTCGACTAGCTTAAGCCACATACGGTGGCCTTCATCAGAAGGATGAGTGAGATGTGTTCGGACAGTGTTTTTCTTTTGTTATCTTTTTGCGATTTTCTCACTCTATTGGGTTGGCATCATATGTTTTTCTCTTCCATTTTTCTCTATCAGCATATCAATATTCACACCTTTCTTTCGCATCACATCTTTCATTCATTCCATCCATTTTTCTTAGGTCTTCTTCTACTTACATAACCATCCACATTCAGTAAGTAGGACAGGAAACGTATAATATTATAAACGCAATCTAATGTTGAGTAAGAAGCGTATAATTTTATTGTAGCGATCTTATGTCGTATGTTATACTTCTCAGATTCTCTAGGTCCTGAGTACGGTGAGGGTTGCATCTTAAATCTGGAGGCGACGTGGGAAGAGTCAGAACCCCGGACTCCGCTCATATGCATACTTTCGATTGGGTCCGATCCGTCCGCGCAAATCGCTGCTCTCGCCAAGTCTAAGGAAATTGGTACGAATAGAATACTTTGTTTCAAAATATAGTTTTGCCTGTATTACGAGTACATTATAGTAATAGAAATTGTATAATCTCATGAATAAATACTATAAATTACTATAAATAACCATTGGGGTAAAAAAAATAAAAGTATATTCCATTTCAGTACTGAAAGCTGTTTCGATGGGTCAAGGGCAAGAAATCGTCGCACGCAAAATGATATCAGACTCAATGAATGAAGGCGGGTGGGTCCTACTTCAAAATATCCATCTCTCCTTACCATTCTGTGTCGAAGCAATGGATGCTATCATTGAAACTGAACACATACAAGAGTCATTCCGCCTCTGGCTAACTACAGAGGTGCACACTGAATTCCCCATAGGTCTTCTGCAAATGGCCATCAAGTTTACCAACGAACCTCCTCAAGGAATCAGAGCTAGCATGAAAAGAACATACCAGAACATCACTCAGGATACCCTCGACTATTCCTCTCTATCTCAATGGCCGCCTTTGTTATATGCTGTTGCGTTTTTACATACAATAGTCCAAGAACGAAGAAAGTTTGGCCCATTAGGGTGGAACATACCTTACGAGTTCAATCAAGCTGATTACGCGGCCAGCGTTCAGTTCGTCCAAAACCATCTGGACGAGATTGATCCTAAGAAAGGCATATCTTGGCCAACCATCTGCTATATGCTTGGTGAAGTCCAATATGGTGGTCGGGTCACTGATGACTTTGACAAACGTTTGCTAACAACATTTACGAATGTCTGGTTCTGTGACGTGTTACTTCGTCCCGGATTTGAGTTCTACAAAGGGTACAAAGTTCCTCAAACGAGGAATCTCTCTGGATACGTTGATTATATCAATCAGTTGCCTTTGACGGATACTCCAGAAGTTTTCGGGTTGCATAGCAATGCAGATATTACGTACCAGATAAACAGTGCGAAGGATATTCTGGATACTATTCTGAGCGTGCAGCCGAAGGAAGGAGGGAGTCAGGGGGGTGAGACGAGAGAGAGTATAGTGTACCGGTTAGCTGAAGACATGTTGGAGAAACTGCCGAAGCAATATATCAGCTTTGAGGTGAAGGAGGCGCTTCATAAAATGGGCGCATTCTTGCCTATGAATATATTTTTGAGGTAACTACAATGTAATTGTTTTTTTTTATTTTTTATATTACTATGGTACAGTCGAATATAGAATGTATTTTTATTTGGACATAGTAGACCAAATTCGGAGTCTCAAGACCGATTTCAATAAACCCAAAACCTGTATCAAATGTTTTTTTTAATCAATACTACTAGCCGGGAATAGAACCAGTTGATTTTGCTACTAAAAACATACTTTCTTATGCATTTTATTATGATGGTATATAATAAGTCTATTTAGCGATATTCCATAATCACTACATGGTATAAAACAAAATCGCTTTCTCTGTCACTATGTATGCTTAGATCTTTAAAACTACGCAACGGATTTTTATGCGGTTTGTTTTAATAGATAGAGAGATTCAGTTGGAAGGTTTTTAGCATAATTTTATCCCCATATTCCTACGGAAACGGGAATTACGCGGGGCGCCGCTAGTTATGAATAAACCTTAATATACTTTAATAAATAAACATTTTATATCCAGACAGGAGATAGACCGAATTCAGCGCGTGATAAAGACAGTACAATCTACATTGTGCGATCTGAAGCTGGCTATCGATGGTACGATTGTGATGAGTCAGGGTCTGCGGGAGTCACTGGACGCCATGTACGACGCCAGGATACCGCAGAAGTGGTTGAAGGTATGAGTTATACATACTCTATCTCTTATACTAATATTATAAAGAAGTAAAGTTTGTGTGTTTGTATATTTATTAAATTGTAAGGGGTAATGTCGGGATCTACTGAACCGATTTCAAAAATTCTTTCACTCATGGAAAGCTAATTTATCAGTGCGTGACATATTTTATCCCTGTATTCACGGGAACGGGAACTACGCGGGTTAACCGCAGGGCGCTGCTAGTATCATTATAAATACGAAAGTAACTCCGTCTGTCTGTTACCTCACGGCTAAACTTGTGAACCAATTGACTTTTGTGGTACAGGCTTGGCTTATGTTCCGGAGAAATACATAGGCTATGTTTTATACCGAAATTCTCACGGGATCGGGAACTAAGTGGGTAAAACCGCGGGACGGAGCTAGTTTCACATAAGTTCGGAGTTAACTTATACGGGTTGCATACCAAAATATCATTTTTTACAATATTTGCTTGTCTGTATGTTCCGATCTCTGAAACTACTGTACCGATTTTGACGGGACTTTTACTGGTAGATAGCGTAGATAGATTAGAACTTAGGTTTAGGCTACATTTTATCCCGAAATTTCCACGGCGGCATCAGAATTGACGCGGATGAAATCGAGGGACTTGAGTACTGTTTTCGATCCTTCTTTCTTTACCTAATATTCTTTAGTTAATATACCTATTGTTACCAGTAATATAAAATGATTCATTACATTACTGGTAAGAATAGGTATATGAAATGAGTTTTGAATTATTGTGCGAGTTTCAATTTTCACTTTTTACAGGTTTGTATGACTACGTAAACGTAAAAATTTAATTTTCTCAGATTGTAAACATTTTAATTGATATTTTTTATTGTATCGTTAAACCATTTTTATGATGTTGAATAACAAATGGTGAGGTTTCTAATCTCTCAAATCAAGATATGTTTAATCACTTTTTGTGATAACATGAAATCTACTGGGACGAGCGATTCTTCTTGCTATTTCCTAAACATATTTATTTCTCTCACTCTAGGAAATATCCTGTTTATGGCTACATAACATACACTTAATAAAAAACATGAGCATACAAACAAAATTAACGCAAGACACACATTTATAATTCAGAAAATGTATTTGTCGAATAATTTCTTGTTAAATAAATTAAATACTAATTAAATACGAATAACTTGCGCATTAACGTCCAGACTCCATCCAACGCGCATTAAAGCGCAAATTCCAGCTCCTTAGGACACCCTCAAATTCATCAAAATCTAGTTTCACTATTTTATTTTATACTAATGTTCGATAAAATTATTTTTTATACTAAAAAGATAATTTAATTAAATATAAAGACTTCGACATGTTTTTTCTCCGTTTTATTTAAACGGAGGACGTGGGGCCTCTATGAAAGGCAGTGACCTACTGACTCAGAGAGAGTGGTGAAAGGGAAAGTGCTGAAGGCGAAGCGCATGCGCTAAATAGTGGGCGGAGACATTATGTTACCGCCCTACATTTTCCACGTGTTTGGCACGTGCTATAAAAGTTAACTTTGTTTGCGAACTTTTACGTATAGTCGGAAAATGTTTTGTAAACTTTTTGCAGATGGAAAAATGAAATTATTTTTAATGGAAACGGCTTGTTTATTGAAAAAATGGAATATATGCTATAAAATTGTTCATAATTGTAAAATATTTTTGATTATTTTTTTCTCTTAATTTTTAAAAACGTCTATTTAAAATGCATAGAGCTTATTTTGATGTTGAGCCTGGCAAGAAGATTTTAAGAAATACAAGAAGACAAGAAATATTTTATGAGTATCGATAACGTAAATAACGATTTTCAATCTACGTGATGTCGCGAACGAAGTCGCGGGCACAGCTTGTCGTATATTTACGTAAATATAAAAAAAATGTACTAGGAGAACATGATATGTTAGGAGTTGTTAGAAACGAGACGCATGCGTTATACCCGTAACCACCGATTTAACAAATCTGATAGAACTGAAAAGTATCTAAAATATCTGTGCTAATATAAACTCTAAAATTGTAAAATTCTCTGTCTTTGCCTGGTATTGTACACACTTGATGGTAATAATTTACTTACCTAATCTAAAATTAACAATAAAACTTTAGTATAGTACTAATTTCATTAAATGACTAATAATCTCTTGATTGGGTGTAGTGGGTATAGTGAATAGTTCTATATCTTCATAAGAAATAGCTATTTATTTTGTTAACTAATATTTCAAAAAAAAACGTGTAAACTCTATACCATCCATAGTGTTTCAGTGGCTGAAGCTGAATAAATGTTTTTAATTTAAATACCTAATACTACAAAGTGAATAAATTGTGCCTATTGTCGTCTCGCTTCACGAGTTCACAACATCTCTTGCTAAGTTCTGAAGTCCTAGTACTAAACTGAGAGATTCGGACCGTCGAGCGCGTGTAACCGGACAATGACTTTGTGACAAGGTTATTCAAAGTTATTGGAATATTTTTGCATTAGAAGCAAGACATTCAAATGAGGCAAAATGGAGGTTGGAGACACGAGTCCCCAGTGACTCGTGTCTCCAACCTCCATTTTTTATTGTTCACCCTCGCGAGTGAGACATTATGCTTCAAAATTCACCTACCCTATACGGGGCTGAAACTGATTTTAAATAATAGTAGGTGTTTTATTCTAGTACTAATGTGAGGCTAAGCTAGATTTTTCAACCCTGAATGTCGATTTTTGTACCAGGAGAATATGATCTGCAAGGAGCTGCATGGAAGCAAGATTTTAAATTATTCAATTTATTCCTGAGACCAAGGTGAATATTCTTTGTGACGCCAGACTATGTTACGTGGAGTATGCATTATTTATTTGAAATATTTTAATATGGAAACAAGCGCTCACACGTTCCGGATTTCTGAAAATTTTCCAAGATTCCCTTACTAAATCGATTGATTTGTACCAGGAGAAAATGATTTGTAAGGAGTACGCAGCCGCAAAATGTTCAATTTATTCAAGGAGAATTATAAATTATGCGTGACGCGTGACCCATTTTTAGTTGACCGTATATCCAATACTAGCTACGACCCGCGGTTTTACCCGCGTAAATCCCAATCCCATGGGAATTTTGGGATAAAAAGTATCCTATGTGTTATAAGGAACATTTATACCAAATTTAATCTAAATCGATACAGTAGTTTTTCCGTGAAAAAGTAACAAACATCCAAACTCACAAACAAACTTGTGCATATATCATATGAGTAGGATTTATTTCCCAGTATGTACTTACATCGTGCCATAAATTAAAATTATTAATTTAATTCACAAAAAAATTGGTTACATTCCTACTTTGAAATTATTATATTTTAATAATAAGAACAACTTTAGGGAAAATTAACAGAATTTTTAATTTAAACATCTGTCTAATTTACATGGCAAATTTTGAAGAACATTAAATTAATTCTTCTTAATTAATCAAAGCGTGTTTTCAAGCCAATCAATAAAAATTTTGTACCAGGAACACATGACAAATAAAGAGGTTGGAAACGTGTTCGTAAACTTTAATTTATTTATGCATTCCTCTAAAATACGCAAAATGTTTAAATTTACTCGTATCTAATATGATTGGTCAGACGCTAGAAACATGTGTGAGTATTCTTAATTTTATTTATTTATTTCATTTAAAATTTGAATCTAGGTCATCTCACTAGAAGAACATGATTGTAAAGAGTAAATTGGTCAAATATTTATTTCCCAGTAGTAAGTACTGGTCATCATGAAATAAATTAAATTAAAATTTTAATTACCTGAAAAAATTCACACATCTACTTGTACCTTGGAAGTTATAACTTTTATAATGAGGTTATGTAATTATGGGAAAATCGCAGAATTCATAATTTAAAAATATAACTTCTTTTCTCTAACAAAATCTTTGAAGAACACAAATCAAATTAATTTTTCTTAATTAAAAGCGTGTTTTCTGGCCAATTAGAGAATTTTTCGTACCAGGAACATATGACAAATAAAGAGGTTGGAAATGTGTACGTAAACTAATTTATTGATTAATTCCCCTTTTTTAGCTGATTTATTCATTCACCTGAAATACGCAAATGTTTAGGCAGTGTCCCCACCGCGGGCGAGTAAGCGATGAACTACCGGCGATTTTTTTTCGCCCAAGAAAAGTACAGTGAACATACATTCCGTGTGAACAAGGAGATGTACATATTATTTATACTAATATTATAAAGAGGAAAGATTTGTTTGTTTGTTTGTAATGAATAGGCTCCGAAATTACTGGACCGATTTCAAAAATTCTTTCACTAATGGAAAGCTAATTTATCAGTGCGTGACATAGGCTATATTTTATCACCGTAATCCCACGGGAACGGGAACTACGCGGGTGAAACCGCGGGGAGCTACTAGTTATTTATATTACTCCCTCAGCGAGTCGGCGAGTAAATTTTTGTAGCTCAGCGACAAAACTAGTAATGCGAGTACTCGCCGGCGGTGTAAACAGTAACTATAAATAATATGTGCAACTCTTTCGTTCACACGGAATGTATGTGCACTGCCATTTTCTTGGGCGAGAAAATCGCCGATAGTTCATCGCTCACTCGCCCGCGGTCGGACCACGCACTGCCTTAATTTCATTTATTTATTTCGTTTACCAAATTTGAATGAAGGTCATCTCACCAGAAGAACATGAGTTGTGAGGAGTAAATGAATCCATTTTCAACTTTGAGATAAAATGGACATAAAACCAGCGCAGACACATTATGGATTCTAAAAATTTTTCCAAAATTCCCTTACTAAATCGATTAATTTATTTGCAAATATTTGCAATTTATTCAAGAAGACTATAAATATTTATGCGTAACACATTTTTAACTTTACTGTACTAATATTTATTTCCCAGTACACTTCCGTCGTGTCATAAATTAAAATTATATTTTTTTAATTAAGTAACTAAAAATTATATAAAATAACATATTTTCATAACAACGATAACTTTATATAATTAGGGAAAAAACACTGAATTTTAATTTAAAAATCTGTCTACTTTCTATAACAAATTTTTGAAGAACATAATATTCTTCTTAATTAATCAAAGCATGGTTTCAAGCCAATCAATAAAAAATTTGTACCAGGAACACATGACAAATAAAGAGGTTGGAATGGAAAAGTATACCTACGTAAACTTTAATGTATTTATTAATTCCCCTTTTTCCGCTTATTAATTCATTCCCCTGAAACACGCCTATATTTAAATTTACGTAAATCTAAGATATAGTACGAGATACGGCTCCAGGATCAGTGTGCTCATACATTTTTTGCTGGAAACCAATTTTTATGTATATTTACAATTGGGAGTAAGTATATTATATATTTACCAGGTTGCCTAGCAAAGCAAAATTTGGCCGCAAATACTTTTAAAATCACAATTTTTCATTTTTATGCTTATAACTTAACTTAATATTCAAGATTACATTTAGGGCAAAAAGTTGTATGAACATATTGTAGGTAAAGCAATTTGATACAAATAATGTCTTTACGATTCTTTGTAGGACGCATAATTTCCGAGATATCGCGAGTTTGGCTCCTGCATTTTTAACAGCCAGCAACCCTTATTTGCGGGCTGATTTGATAAAGCAACTGTATATGATAATAAACAGAAATAAAATAGCTAATAGCTTTCATTTGATGTATAAATTGAAAAGTTTCCCAAAAGTCAAAAGAAAATAATTTAATTAAAAGTACTTGCGGCCAATTTTTTGCTAGGCAAACTGGTTAATAATGTTCTCCTAAATGTGAATATACTTACATAAAAAATTGGTTGCTAGCAAAAAACACATGAACGTAGGAATCTTGCAGCCGGATCCTAGACTATTTTTATTACGAGAATATGATTGGTCAGACGCTAGAAACGTGTGTGAGTATTCTTAATTTTATTTATTTATTTCATTTAAAATTTGAATTTAGGTCATCTCACCAGAAGAACATGACTTGTAAGGAGTATATTAATCTATTTTTATTTTCATCTCCAATCCACGTGTAATATTTTTAAAATGGATAATATAAACGGAATATAATAGAAATAGGATTTGACACCAGAAGACTTTGCAAGGAGCGCTAAAATGTATACATTCTCAGCTACGCAGGACAGACATTTCGTAGTGGGCAGAAATTGTACCAGGCAATAATGAACTATGAAGAGGTTGAAACGCAGTTACCTGTGGCGTATTATGTGGGCGGTTCTCATTCCTGAACACGCCCTTTCATTAAACATAGCTACAGGACTTCGAATAGGAATGGGGAACGAAGAATTCCTTTCAATAAATCTTAATCCGATTAGGTAGGATGGATGATTCTCATAACAATATTGGCGGGTATTCTTTTTTCGTAAGGGCACCAAACGTTTCCATAATTTTGATATAGTTTGTTTTTATTATTGCGTTTGTGCATTTAATGATTATGCAAGTTCATTTATTTATTCACTTAATTAAAAATCAAATCTTTGATTCATGATTATATTTTAAATTAAATTCTTGAATATTTCTACCCCGGCCCGGGTACCCAAACTACAATTTCAGTCAACATAATAAATACAATCAATCCCTTTTCAAAAGTTGCTGAAAGAGCAAATGTTGGAATCCTTTATCACTAGGATAGCAGAACACGTAAAGACCCACATCTAAAAAATATAAAATACTATAATTAAATAGTAAGTAAATACACACATCAAAAGTGTCTAGGGATCAACATATATTTTTGCAATAACGTTTCTCCTGATTGATATTAATTAAAATTTTCTTTAAGGAATCATCAAATAAAGTGTTTTCGTTTGTCACAGTAACGATAAACCAAGTCACCTTTGCATTAATAAAGAAATTTGCCATTTTCCTAATAAAGGGATTTTTGACATTTGAACCACTAACATTAAAGTTCGAAAAAAAGACTGAAATAACAGTTTTCTTTAAAATTTTATTGGGTAACTTAAACAATTAATAATCCGTGTTTCTACCGCGAACACTAACAACACAAGAACATCGGTTTGGCATACTCAAAATGAGTTCATCCAAATCACGCTGTGGAATGGCCGCCCATGTTCGTTGCAACAACAAAAAAAGGTCTTCTTGCGACTGGATACCCTCCATATTCGGCAGAGCTCTTCTCTGTAGCATATCCCATGCATGCTCAATCGGGTTCAAGTCTGGCGACTGAGCAGGCCAGGGCAGGACATTGATGTTAGCTGCGGCGAGAGTCTGTCTTACGGTGTGCGGTCGTGCATTATCATGCATTAACTGAAATAAGGGACCGATTTGCACTTGTAGAGGAACGATGACGTCTGATACAATCGTCTCAGCATAAATTTGAGCGTTGAGGTTGCCTCTGATCCAAATCAACTCAGTTCTTCCGCCGATCCAAATACCCGCCCATACCATGATGGTTCCACCACTATAAGGATGGACTTCCTGGCAGGATTTTAATCGCTGTTGGCGTCCAGGGGTTCTCCAGTGTCGTATACGTCTTGTATCCGGTCTCATACCAAAACGAGACTCATCAGAAAAGCACACGAAACGCCATTGTTCTTCTGCCCAATTTCTGTGTTCAAGAGCCCATTGATATCGAATCCTACGATTGTGCATTGCTATAGGTGGTACCCGTAGCGGTCTTCGGGAATGAAGGTTCACTTCATGCAAGCGGTTTCTGACTGTTTGGTCGCTAATTAAGTTCCCTGAAGAGTGATGAAGCCGCACGGCTAACATCATGGCGGTTATTGTTGGAGCTCTTCGAGTTAAGATTTGAATGTATCGGTCTTGTCTCCGTGTGGTGCAGCGATACCGTCCTCCATGGCGCTCAGCCACGGTACCAGTGCTTCGGTAACGTGTCCAAAGTCGACTGATAACACTCTGACTTGTATTCAGAGCTAAAGCCACAGTACGTTGCCGGGAACCAGCTTCTATCATTCCCACGGCTCTGAGCATTTCTTCCCTGCTTAAATGACGTCGCCGCTCCATAATAACGTTGGTTTTAATCAGTAGTAGGGAAACAGTAGCACTAATAATGTCTTCAATGCGTTGTATGTTTTTATAGGGAAAATATTGACAGCTGATTTTCATCTTTTACTCGAATTTGATTCACAGTTCCTGATTCAAATTATGAAATGCACCAAAAAGGATCCATATAAATTTATAAAATCATAAATTTATTACAAAACCACATCTCAATCTCAAGAAATCCGCATAAAAATGCTTGATCCCTAGACACTTTTGATGTGTGTATATGTACTACTAGTGTGATATAGCTCCATAATTGTATTAGTACAAAATTTTAACATTGACGTTTGTGCATAATTAATATGCATAATATTCAAATTCCTTTAATCCTTTAAATTTCGAATTCTGCAATTAATAAATAATAATTTAATACAACAATAAATATTGTATAATAAAATATTTAGACAGCTGAAGGTTACATGTGGGGTAAGTAATCTCATAAAATTTCAGTCAACGTCTAAGTACATCCCTCACAATACTTTGTTGTTAAAAGGATTTTTAGAATCCCCTATTACTAGGATAGCAGAACACGTGAAGAATACATCCAGATAATATAAACAGAACTATAAGTAGTATGTGTAAAATATGTCTAGAATTTAAATATTGTCAATGAATTTCCATAATCAGAAACTGAACAGTATTTTCATTGGAACAAATCTGAATAATCTCTTGTACGGTGGTAGCCATTGGTTGGTTTCAACAAAAGATTTTTTTATCTAGTACTGAAATACGAAAGGGTCGCGCCCACCTGACTAACGACTATAGTAGAACGTGTGCTATTAATATTTACAACACTGTAGCATGTTAATTTATAAATTCATTTTTCAACACACCTCATAAAATGGATTAAAAATATCACACACCTACTCATACCTTGAAGTTATTACTTTAATAATAATATTGTGTAATTTTGGGAAAATCGCAGAATTAAAAAAATAAAAATATGACAACTTTTATCGAACAAAATCTTTGAAAAACACAAATAATAGTTATTTATGGTACTAGTTTCTAAAGTTGGTGAGCCGACAGGCGAGGGTCTGAAGATAGCCGAGGATAGTAATCACCAATACACACACACGTGTATAGGGTACACCCCTACAACGTTTTTCAACACACTTGCGTAGAAAATAATAATAAAATGTCATTTTTCGTTAATAAATAAACAGTTTTCCTATTCGCGCGCATCCAGCACAACAATGGCGATCGGCCATGGACTAAATGAATATATGGACGAATTAATGAACTCGACCATAAAGTACTAAAAGTAAGGCAACATAATAAAATTTTGTTTTTAAAATGTATGGACACAACTTTTTTTGGTATCGAAACTTTTTTAAAAACAAAGCAACTTCAAAAATAATCATTGTGATGAATAGGTGTCATTATGTGCCTGATTGCGAAGAAATAAGAGACACTTTATGAGCAAGTGTGTTGAAAAAATAATTGTTCTTAATTATATCAAAGCGTGTTTTCTGGCCAATCAATGATTTTTTTGTACCAGGAACATATGACAAATAAAGAGGTTGGAAACGTATTCGTAACTTTAATTTATTTAATTATTCTCGTTTATTCAGCTGATTTATTCATTCGCCTGAAATACGCAAATGTTTAGTAGTCTGGGAGAATAAGCTCGATTTTCGCTTAGCAGGGACAATAAATTCGTGTAGTTTTGAAAATTGGCACAGTTATACCTTTCGGTACCCAAATGATTATATAGTCCTCAGCTCTGGGGGCTAAGGGTGTAAGAGGGTGATGAAGGTCCCTTTTTAACCGACTTCCAAAAAAACAGGAGGAGGTTCTCTATTCGACGTGTATATATTTTATTTTTTTTGTGTGTTTGTTACGCGATTTCTTTGTAATCATGAATGGAGCATTTTAAAATTCTTGTTTCATTAGAAAGCGGATATTCGCGAAGTGGTCCCATGTCAAGGAAATCAGGATCTGATAATGGGATCCAGGAAAAATCGAGGAAAAACCCGCAACAATGTAGGCTGGGGTGTCGATTGACATTAATAAAAGTAAAACTACCTGTGACCCGTGGTTTTGCTCGCGATATTCTTGATACCATAAAAAATCTGGATGAAAATTATTCGGCTGTATTCTTTCGTATTTAAATCAAATGCTGTTCACAATTCATGGGTTTTAGATATAAAAATATCCTGTTTTTTAATTCGTTAACACACACTGAAATAAACCCGAACCTACAACATTTTTTAAAAATGTTTTTTTATACTATTATAGGTACCTATTACACATATATCTTCAGTGCGTTTTCATATAACTTTAGTAAAAAAAATATATTTAGATATTACAAACAAACACTGCACCAGATTAGATTGTATATATTATTTTAATTAATAAATAGACAGTATAAACGTCAGCCTCTATTTTCGTTTTTATTTTGACTTTGGTTAATTTTCTAAAAAGTTCTTATACCTTTGTGGTTATAAAGAAGTTTTGTAATAAAATGATTGTTTAATTGGGATGATGAAGTTAAAACGAAGTAATAAAATGCAGGGTTGTGTTAGATTATGAATCATGTGTAACATCAGCTCATGGGACAGGATTCAAGCGGTACCCGTTGAGGTTGAACTGCTCGACACTTATAGAGCAGCGAAAAAATCCCTGCAAGAGGCTATTGCCCTCGCAACTCTCGGGGCAATCGTGGGAAACGACCTCTCCTTGCCAAATGTAGTCTCTGGTATGGTGAGCGAGGAGAGGTCTTGGATTGGAGTGTCCACCTTTTGTAAGGTCGTACTCTCGCAAAAAAGAAGCTGCGGAGAGAGAGCGCGAAGCCCTCTCCACTAATATCCGCAGCAGAAGGTTGGGCAGACGGAAGCGGGACTACCACTTTGTCCTGCAACCGCCATACGCCCGACCTGCGGCAGTGATCCCCGGGGGGAGATCCACTGCCGCCATATAGGCCTCGAGGTGCCGCGCGATACTTTCGGAAGGGGGTAACTCAACATCTATCGCCTAGAGCTACATTCTAGCTCGGAGGAGAAACCCTTAACAGGGTAGAGGCGCTGTCCGGGATCGTAGTAGCGTGCAGCCGCGTTTCTTCCGGTTTCGGCCATAAGCGCAGAGGTGGCACACCAAGGGGTTTTAGTCGGTAAACGCGTCGCCGCTCTATCTTTGCGGCGCGGAGTCCGACATACCCCGTCGTTCCCCTGGACAGAGGAAAGACGTAAAGTCTTCCTCCCACAAAAAAGGATTCAAGTGATCCACGAGTCAAAAGCTCTTCTGGAGGAAAATTTAAGCGTCTTTTGTAGAAGGAGACTTGCTTCCCACTAAAAAAAATTAAAATAAAGTTAATTTAAAAAAATAAGAAACCGACTTCAGCATTAAAAAGTAAGAAAATAATTTAAAATAAACGATATTATTAATACATATTTACAATTTATAATTAGTTACTTTTGAAGTCGGTGACAGCCAAAGCCTTCATTAATATTATAGGCGCGTCTCGTGCTATCTTATAAGGAAAAAAAACTATCCTGGGCTGGCACTGACTCCAAAAGTAACTAATTATAAATTGTAAATATGTATTAATAATATCGTTTATTTTAAATTATTTTCTTACTTTTTAGTGCTGAAGTCGGTTTCTTATTTTTTTAAATTAACTTTATTTCCTAAGCTTTTTTCAGATTTTTACTCAAATCTCGAATATCTGTACGAATAGCGTTATGATTACTTCTAATAATAGTTTCTACCTAAAATTTTCTACATACTTGATGATATTCATTGTTTCTTAACGATCAGTACTTTAGGAGCTACAGGATGTTTAAGATCACTAGGAGATAAAATATAAGAGATTTGAGATAACATCGTCTTCTTCGTCATTGTTCTTTCACTTACATTTTAGTTTATAATAAGCAAACATTATGCTACCCCAAACCACAAAGTGTTACATCATGACAGGACGACACTTCATGGAGTCAGTTAAACTGCCGACGCCCTAATGGTTTCCCTACTCGAGATACAGACTTCTGCCCATATAAAAACTACAGGAATGATTTGCCCCGATATATTTATTTGCTTCTCTGGTGGTTATAGATACATAGAAGAATTACTTGATCCACTTCGTCTACAACAACAGCAACTACGGGATGGTTTGTGATTGATTGTTTCTTTGTTATAAGAGCTCCAAAATCTCTCATTTTGGTAAATCTGTAGATGTCATAATGTGCAGAGGACGAAGATGTTAATGTAGCAGACGCATTAGTAATGTAATAAAGACAGTCAGTTTTTACCTTCTTGTAAAGTTAAACACACTGTAACTCCTAAAGTACTGATAGTTAAGCAAAAATGAATATGACCAAATTTATTTATTTCGTTTACCAAATTTGAATGAAGGTCATCTCACCAGAAGAACATGAGTTGTGAGGAGTAAATTAATCCATTTTCAACTTTGAGATAAAATGGACATAAAACCAGCGCAGACACATTTTGCATTCTTGAAAATTTTCCAAGATTCACTTACTAAATCGATTGATTTGTACCAGGAGAAAATGATTTGTAAGGAGTACGCAGCCGCAAAATGTTCAATTTATTCAAGGAGAATATAAATTATGCGTGACGCGTGACCCATTTTTAGTTGACCGTATATCCAATACTAGCTACGCCCCGCGGTTTTACCCGCGTAAATCACAATCCCATGGGAATTTTGGGATAAAAAGTATCCTATGTGTTATAAGGAACATTTGTACCAAATTTATTCTAAATCGATACAGTAGTTTTTCCCTGAAAAAAAACAACAAACAAAAACGTAACAAACATCCAAACTCACAAACATAAACTTTCGCATTTATCATATGAGTAGGATTTATTTCCCAGTATGTACTTACATCGTGCCATAAATTAAAATTATTAATTTAATTCACGAAAAAATGGTTACATTCCTACTTTGAAATTATTATATTTTAATAATAAGAACAACTTAAGGGAAAAATCACAGAATTTTTAATTTAAAAATCTGTCTAATTTACGTGGCAAATTTTGAAGAACATAAATTAATTCTTCTTAATTAATCAAAGCGTGGTTTCAAGCCAATCAATAAAAATTTTGTACCAGGAACATATGACAAATAAAGAGGTTGGAATGGAAAAGTATACCTACGTAAACTATAATTTATTTATTAATTCCCCTTTTTTCCGCTTATTTATTCATTCCCCTGAAACACGCCTATATTTAAATTTAAATCCGTTTCAATAAATCTTAATCCGATTAGGTAGGATAGATGATTCTCATAACAATATTGGCGGGTATTCTTTTTTCGCAAGGGCACCAAACGTTTTCATAATTTTGATAAAAGTGTTTTTTTACTATTGCGCATGTGCATTTAATGATTATGCAAGTTCATTTATTTATTCACTTTAATTAAAAATCAAATCTTTGATTCATGATTATATTTTTAATTAAATTCTTGAATATTTGCACCCCGGCCCGGGTACCCAAACTACAATTTCAGTCAACATAACAAATACAATCAATCCCCTTTCAAAAGTTGCTGAAAGAGCAAATGTTGGAATCCTTTATCACTAGGATAGCAGAACACGTACAGAACCACATATAAGAAATTTAAAAATATTTACTAAAACACACACTATGTATAGTACAAAAGTATAACATTAACGTTTGTGCATAATTAAAATGCATGTATTATAAATCCTTTAACCCTTAAAATTTTGATTCTGCAATGAATAAATAGGTAAGTAATTATTAAATATTATACATTAATTTCCTCCATTTTCTTTAAACAATAAAAATTGAATGATAAAATATGTAAATATCCGAAGTTGCTTTGTATTTACATGTGGGGTAGGTAATCCTATTAAATTTCAGTCAACGCAAGTACAACCCTCTCGATACTTTGTTACTAAAAGAATTTTTAGAATCCCCTATTACTAGGATAGCAGAACACGCGAAGAGTACATCCAGGTAATATAAACAGAACTATAAGTAGTATGTGTAAAATATGTCTAGAATTTAAATATTGTCAATGAATTTCCATAATCAGAAACTGAACAGTATTTTCATTGGAACAAATCTGAATAATTTCTTGTACGGTGGTAGCCATTGGTTGGTTTCAACAAAAGATTTTTTTATCTAGTACTGAAATACGAAAAGGTCGCGCCCACCTGACTAACAACTATAGTAGAACGTGTGCTATTAATATTTACAACACTGTAGCATGTTAATTTATAAATTTATTTTTCAACACACTTGCTCATAAAATGGACTAAAATTTAAATTGTTATTAACTAAAAATATCACACACCTTCTCGTACCTTGAAATTATTACTTTAATAATAATATTGTGTAATTTTGGAAAAATCGCAGAATTGAAAAAAAAATATGGCAACTTTTTTCCAACAAAATCTGTGAAAAACATATAATAGTTATTTATGGTACTAGTTTTTAAATTTGGTGAGGCGCTATTGGTCTGAAGATAGCCGAGGATAGTAATCACCAATACACACGTGTACCCTACAACGTTTATCAACACACTTGCGAAGAAAATAATAATAAAATATCATTTTTCATTAATAAACAGTTAACAATTTTCCTATTCCCGCGCATCCAACACAACAATGGCGATCGGCCATGGACTAAAAGAATATATGGACGAATTAATGGACTCGACCATAAAGTACCATAAGTAAGGCAACATAGTAAAATTCGAAAAAAGAACAATTAATTTTAATTTTAAAAATCTGTCTACTATCTATAACAAATTTTTGAAGAACATAAATTAATTCTTCTTAATTAATCAAAGCGTGTTTTCAAGCCAATCAATAAAATTTTTGTACCAGGAACACATGACAAATAAAGAGGTTGGAAACGTGTTCGTCAACTTTAATTTATTTATTAATTCCCCTTTTTCCCCATTTATTCATTTATCTGAAATACGCCTATATTTAAATTAACTTAAGATATGGGTACGTATTCTTAATTTCATTTATTTATTTCGTTTACCATATTTGAATGAAGGTCATCTCACCAGAAGAACATGAGTTGTGAGGAGTAAATTAATCCATTTTCAACTTTGAGATAAAATGGACATAAAACCAGCGCAGACACATTTTGCATTCTTGAAAATTTTCCAAGATTCCCTTACTAAATCGATTGATTTGTACCAGGAGAAAATGATTTGTAAGGAGTACGCAGCCGCAAAATGTTCAATTTATTCAAGGAGAATATAAATTATGCGTGACGCGTGACCCATTTTTAGTTGACCGTATATCCAATACTAGCTACGCCCCGCGGTTTTACCCGCGTACATCACAATCCCATGGGAATTTTGGGATAAAAAGTATCCTATGTGTTATAAGGAACATTTGTACCAAATTTATTCTAAATCGATACAGTAGTTTTTCCCTGAAAAAGTAACAAACATCCAAACTCTCAAACATAAACTTTCGCATTTATCATATGAGTAGGATTTATTTCCCAGTATGTACTTACATCGTGCCATAAATTAAAATTATTAATTTAATTCACGAAAAAATGGTTACATTCCTACTTTGAAATTATTATATTTTAATAATAAGAACAACTTAAGGGAAAAATCACAGAATTTTTAATTTAAAAATCTGTCTAATTTACGTGGCAAATTTTGAAGAACATAAATTAATTCTTCTTAATTAATCAAAGCGAGTTTTCAAGCCAATCAATAAAAATTTTGTACCAGGAACATATGACAAATAAAGAGGTTGGAATGGAAAAGTATACCTACGTAAACTATAATTTATTTATTAATTCCCCTTTTTTCCGCTTATTTATTCATTCCCCTGAAACACGCCTATATTTAAATTTAAATCCGTTTCAATAAATCTTAATCCGATTAGGTAGGATAGATGATTCTCATAACAATATTGGCGGGTATTCTTTTTTCGCAAGGGCACCAAACGTTTTCATAATTTTGATAAAAGTGTTTTTTTACTATTGCGCATGTGCATTTAATGATTATGCAAGTTCATTTATTTATTCACTTTAATTAAAAATCAAATCTTTGATTCATGATTATATTTTTAATTAAATTCTTGAATATTTGCACCCCGGCCCGGGTACCCAAACTACAATTTCAGTCAACATAACAAATACAATCAATCCCCTTTCAAAAGTTGCTGAAAGAGCAAATGTTGGAATCCTTTATCACTAGGATAGCAGAACACGTAAAGAACCACATCTAAGAAATTTAAAAATATTTACTAAAACACACACTATGTATAGTACAAAAGTATAACATTAACGTTTGTGCATAATTAAAATGCATGTATTAAAAATCCTTTAACCCTTAAAATTTTGATTCTGCAATGAATAAATAGGTAAGTAATTATTAAATATTATACATTAATTTCCTCCATTTTCTTTAAACAATAAAAATTGAATGATAAAATATGTAAATATCCGAAGTTGCTTTGTATTTACATGTGGGGTAGGTAATCCTATTAAATTTCAGTCAACGCAAGTACAACCCTCACAATACTTTGTTACTAAAAGAATTTTTAGAATCCCCTATTACTAGGAGAGCAGAACACGCGAAGAGTACATCCAGGTAATATAAACAGAACTATAAGTAGTATGTGTAAAATATGTCTAGAATTTAAATATTGTCAATGAATTTCCATAATCAGAAACTGAACAGTATTTTCATTGGAACAAATCTGAATAATTTCTTGTACGGTGGTAGCCATTGGTTGGTTTCAACAAAAGATTTTTTTATCTAGTACTGAAATACGAAAAGGTCGCGCCCACCTGACTAACAACTATAGTAGAACGTGTGCTATTAATATTTACAACACTGTAGCATGTTAATTTATAAATTTATTTTTCAACACACTTGCATATAAAATGGACTAAAATTTAAATTGTTATTAACTAAAAATATCACACACCTTCTCGTACCTTGAAATTATTACTTTAATAATAATATTGTGTAATTTTGGAAAAATCGCAGAATTGAAAAAAAAATATGGCAACTTTTTTCCAACAAAATCTGTGAAAAACATATAATAGTTATTTATGGTACTAGTTTTTAAATTTGGTGAGGCGCTATTGGTCTGAAGATAGCCGAGGATAGTAATCACTAATACACACGTGTACCCTACAACGTTTATCAACACACTTGCGAAGAAAATAATAATAAAATATCATTTTTCATTAATAAACAGTTAACAATTTTCCTATTCCCGCGCATCCAACACAACAATGGCGATCGGCCATGGACTAAAAGAATATATGGACGAATTAATGGACTCGACCATAAAGTACCATAAGTAAGGCAACATAGTAAAATTCGAAAAAAGAACAATGAATTTTAATTTTAAAAATCTGTCTACTATCTATAACAAATTTTTGAAGAACATAAATTAATTCTTCTTAATTAATCAAAGCGTGTTTTCAAGCCAATCAATAAAATTTTTGTACCAGGAACACATGACAAATAAAGAGGTTGGAAACGTGTTCGTCAACTTTATTTTATTTATTAATTCCCCTTTTTTCCCCATTTATTCATTTATCTGAAATACGCCTATATTTAAATTAACTTAAGATATGGGTACGTATTCTTAATTTCATTTATTTATTTCGTTTACCAAATTTGAATGAAGGTCATCTCACCAGAAGAACATGAGTTGTGAGGAGTAAATTAATCCATTTTCAACTTTGAGATAAAATGGACATAAAACCAGCGCAGACACATTTTGCATTCTTGAAAATTTTCCAAGATTCCCTTACTAAATCGATTGATTTGTACCAGGAGAAAATGATTTGTAAGGAGTACGCAGCCGCAAAATGTTCAATTTATTCAAGGAGAATATAAATTATGCGTGACGCGTGACCCATTTTTAGTTGACCGTATATCCAATACTAGCTACGCCCCGCGGTTTTACCCGCGTAAATCACAATCCCATGGGAATTTTGGGATAAAAAGTATCCTATGTGTTATAAGGAACATTTGTACCAAATTTATTCTAAATCGATACAGTAGTTTTTCCCTGAAAAAGTAACAAACATCCAAACTCTCAAACATAAACTTTCGCATTTATCATATGAGTAGGATTTATTTCCCAGTATGTACTTACATCGTGCCATAAATTAAAATTATTAATTTAATTCACGAAAAAATTGTTACATTCCTACTTTGAAATTATTATATTTTAATAATAAGAACAACTTAAGGGAAAAATCACAGAATTTTTAATTTAAAAATCTGTCTAACTTACAAGGCAAATTTTTGAATTTAATTCTTCTTAAGCGAGTTTTCAAGCCAATCAATAAAAATTTTGTACCAGGAACATATGACAAATAAAGAGGTTGGAATGGAAAAGTATACCTACGTAAACTATAATTTATTTATTAATTCCCCTTTTTTTCCGCTTATTTATTCATTCCCCTGAAACACGCCTATATTTAAATTTAAATCCGTTTCAATAAATCTTAATCCGATTAGGTAGGATAGATGATTCTCATAACAATATTGGCGGGTATGCTTTTTTCGCAAGGGCACCAAACGTTTTCATAATTTTGATAAAAGTGTTTTTTTACTATTGCGCATGTGCATTTAATGATTATGCAAGTTCATTTATTTATTCACTTTAATTAAAAATCAAATCTTTGATTCATGATTATATTTTTAATTAAATTCTTGAATATTTGCACCCCGGCCCGGGTACCCAAACTACAATTTCAGTCAACATAACAAATACAATCAATCCCCTTTCAAAAGTTGCTGAAAGAGCAAATGTTGGAATCCTTTATCACTAGGATAGCAGAACACGTAAAGAACCACATCTAAGAAATTTAAAAATATTTACTAAAACACACACTATGTATAGTACAAAAGTATAACATTAACCTTTGTGCATAATTAAAATGCATGTATTAAAAATCCTTTAAGAGCCGTGATCTACCGCGCGACAACTCAAATTTCACTCACACAGACGCGCACGCGTGCCCGCATGCACACTGTCTATGTGGTGACGGCGCGCTCGCTCTGAATACTCCGGCCGAACGGTTTTGATCCATTGGAAATTATAAATTGTGTTAAAGTTATTGACAAAAGTATAAATACGAGTATATTTTTTTTTACGATTCGTAGAAGGTAGTATATGATTAGATATAATTTACGTAATACCTTTCGATTCGATATTCCATTATTCACAACAAGGAATAATGAATAAAACAAATACTTAGTTTTTTGTTTTTAAAATAAGACATGATTTTTTTTTGGTAAGTAACGAAACTTTTTAAAAACAAAGCAACATACGAGTAAAAAAAAATCTATAACTTACTTGTGAATAATATATTTTTTGCCATAATGGGGTATTGATTTTTCATATACTAATTGCAGTTTTAGTTTTTATTAAAATCGCTAGCAATTTTCGATATTCCTTTCCTTATAGTTTTGAATATCGTCATCCACGCCTACTTGAAAAATGCCTCGTCTGTATATGTACAACATATATTATCGGGACAACCTTTTAGCGCTAAAAGCAGGACTTTCTAAATTATTTCGTTTCCTTTTTTGTTAAAAAAAAACCGACTTCAAAAACTAAAAAGTATAAAATAACAAATATGTAATGTAATACCTCTTATGCGATGTAGCACATAAATAAAATAAAAATGCGACCAATCCAAGCGGGCAAACGTTCGTTAACGGTCATCTCGAATTATAATTTTGTAGTTTATTTTTCTAATAGTTTTATTTCTTTGAGGCTTGGCACCGACTTCACACTTATCAATAGGTAACATACACACAAAAGTATAAATTAGCATCGCATAAAAGGTGTATTAAATTAAATATTTGTTATTTTATTCTTTTCAGCTTTTAAAGTCTTTTTTTTATTACTTTTGAGTGTCACAACCTATCTGGTTGTAAAGGTCTCATCGATACAAATTAATCAAGCCCAAACACGAGGTAACTGCTGTTAGTCGTTGAAGAGTTCCCTCGACTATCTTCCAGGTCCATCATCAGATCGACTCCAAACCTTCATTTAATTATAATGCTTTAAGATAATTAACGAAAAACTTAACAAATGCACTAATCACCCTACGATTTTCTAAAGTTCCTCTCAATTTCTCTAAAATGCCATCATTAGATCCTGGTTTCCTTGACATGGGACCAAACGGCAAGTCCATTCTTTTGAATAAAAAAAGAATTTTAGTAATCGGTACAGAATTGACGGAGATATCGTTGAACATATTCATAAAAAAAAACATACCGGCCGAATTGAGAACCTCCTCCTTTTTGGAAGTCGGTTTAAAATAATGTTGTTTTATTGCTCATTATTTCTAAAACATTATTTGTTATCATAAATGTTAATATTTTTTTTTAATAAATAATTCAAATTATAAAACAAAAATTATTATCGAGTATCAAAACATGTTGATGAGTTATCGCATAAAATTCGTACGCGCCGCAAAGGTCAAACGCTCGGTAGGAGCGATACGTCCTCTCTCTAAAAAGCCTCGCGGCAGACTGATTTGAATTGTTTCGTGCGTCCGATTTTATAGTAGTTTTATGATGATTTTAAAATATTTGTAGAAAAAAAGACAATTTGTTTTAGAGATTTTTTTTTAGTATAATTGTTGTAGAAAATATTCTTTTATTATTTGAGGTAATTTTAATAACGTTTTGAGCATCATTTATCAACGTAAATTACGATTTTCTTGAGTGTGATTTTTACAAATTCTAACTTTATATTTTTTTCGATTTCAATAATAATTATAATAACAATTAAATTTTCCTATGAGTATTTCCTTAATAAGGATCTGGACTTTAAGTTTGTTTAATTTTTAGTGCTAAATTAGTCGAATTACTAGAATCCGAAGGCATGGAAGTTAATGCTAAAAGTGAAATTCAGAAAACATATGTTCAGTTTTCTTGATATATTTTATAAGTTTTCTGTATAATATTGTTTTTCTCTGAGTATTTTTTAGATGACAATATTTCCTTTAATTATTACCTAAAAGCATGTTTATAAAATACGCTTTTCATATAATATGACTAGATCAAAAAGTACAAAAACCGTCAATTATCGAGTTTCGGGTCTTAACCCTTAAAATTTTGATTCTGCAATGAATAAATAGGTAAGTAATTATTAAATATTTTACATTAATTTCCTCCATTTTCTTTAAACAATAAAAATTGAATGATAAAATATGTAAATATCCGAAGTTGCTTTGTATTTACATGTGGGGTAGGTAATCCTATTAAATTTCAGTCAACGCAAGTACAACCCTCACGATACTTTGTTACTAAAAGAATTTTTAGAATCCCCTATTACTAGGATAGCAGAACACGCGAAGAGTACATCCAGGTAATATAAACAGAACTATAAGTAGTATGTGTAAAATATGTCTAGAATTTAAATATTGTCAATGAATTTCCATAATCAGAAACTGAACAGTATTTTCATTGGAACAAATCTGAATAATTTCTTGTACGGTGGTAGCCATTGGTTGGTTTCAACAAAAGATTTTTTTATCTAGTACTGAAATACGAAAACGTTGCGCCCACCTGACTAACGACTATAGTAGAACGTGTGCTATTAATATTTACAACACTGTAGCATGTTAATTTATAAATTTATTTTTCAACACACTTGCTCATAAAATGGACTAAAATTTAAATTGTTATTAACTAAAAATATCACACATCTTCTCGTACCTTGAAATTATTACTTTAATAATAATAATGTGTAATTTTGGAAAAATCGCAGAATTAAAAAAAAAATATGGCAACTTTTCTCCAACAAAATCTGTGAAAAACACAAATAATAGTTATTTTCAACACACTTGCTCATAAAGGGGCTCTTATTTGTCCAAAAACAGTTGAATAATGACACGTTTTATTCACTAGTGAGTTATAGATTGTTTTTTTAAATTGCTTTCATTTTAAAAAAGTTTCGATACCAAAAAAATTGTGTCCATACATTTTAAAAACAAACTTCCACTATGTTTCCTTACTTATGGTAGGTCTATGGTCGATTCCATGCATTCATTAATTCGTTTTTTTTTTAATAAGTATATTCTTTTAGTCTTTGGCCGATCACCATTGTTGTGTTGGATGCGCGCAAATAGAAAAACTATTTATTTATTAGCGTAAAATGATAATTTCTTCGCAAATGTGTTGAAAAACGTTGTATGATACACGCGTGTATTGATGATTACTATCCTCGGCTATCTTCAGACCCTCGCCTGGCGGCTCAGGCCTCAATAGCGCCTTGAAAGTAATCACCAACTTACCTCGCTTGTACCATAAATAACTATTATGGTACTAGTTCCTAAAGATAGTGACGTGTTATTGAGGCCCGAGCCGACAGGCGGGGGTCTGAAGATAGCCGAGGATAGTAATCACCAATACACACGTGTACCCTACAACGTTTTTCAACACAGGTGCGAAGAGAATAATAATAAAATATCATTTTTCATTAATAAACAGTTAACAGTTTTCCTATTCGCGCACATCCAACAGAACAATGGCGATCGGCCATGGACTAAAAGAATATATGGATGAATTAATGGACTCGACCATAAAGTACCAAAAGTAAGGCAACATAGTTTTTAAAATGTATGGACACGACTTGTTTTGGTATCGAAACTTTTTTAAAAACAAAGCAACTTCAAAATGTATCTTTAAGTCACTTGTGATGAATAGGTGTCATTATGTGCCTGTTTGCGAAGTAATAAGAGCCACTTTATGAGCAAGTGTGTTGAAAAATTAATTGTTCTTAATTAATCAACGCGTGTTTTTAAGCCAATCAATAAAATTTTTGTACCAGGAACATATGACAAATAAAGAGGTTGGAAACGTGTTCGTAAACCTTAATTTATTTATTAATTCCCCTTTTTTCCCCTGATTTATGCATTTATCTGAAATACGCCTATATTTAAATTTACGTAAATTTAAGATACAGGTACGTATTCTTAATTTCATTTCTTTATTTCGTAAATTTGAATGAAGGTCATCTCACTAGAAGAACATGAGTTGTGAGGAGTAAATTAATCCATTTTAAACTTGGAGATAAAATCGACATAAAACCAGCGCAGACTCATTTTGGATTCTTGAAAATTTTCCAAGATTCCCTTACTAAATCGATTGATTTGTACCAGGAGAAAATGATTTGTAAGGAGTACGCAGCCGCAAAATGTTCAATTTATTCAAGGAGAATATAAATTATGCGTGACGCGTGACCCATTTTTAGTTGACCGTGTATCCAATCTTAGCTACGCCCCGCGGTTTTACCCGCGTAAATCCCAGTCCCATGGGAATTTTGGGATAAAAAGTATCCTATGTATTATAGGGAACATTTGTACCAAATTTAATCTAAATCGATACACTAGTTTTTCCGTGAAAAAGTAACAAACATCCAAACTCACAAACATAAACTTTTGCGTATATCATATGAGTAGGATTGATTTCCCAGTATGTACTTACATCGTGCCATAAATTAAAATTATTAATTTAATTCACGAAAAAATGGTTACATTCCTACTTTGAAATTATTATATTTTAATAATAAGAACAACTTAATTGAAAAATCACAGAATTTTTTATTTAAAAATCTGTCTACTTTCTATAACAATTTTTTTAAGAACATAAATTAATTCTTCTTAATTAATCAAAGCGTGGTTTCAAGCCAATCAATAAAAATTTTGTACCAGGAACATATGACAAATAAAGAGGTTGGAATGGAAAAGTATACCTACGTAAACTTTAATTTATTTATTAATTCCCCTTTTTTCGCTGAATTATTTATTCCCCTGAAATACGCCTATATTTAAATTTACGTTTTAATATATACTTACCTTTTTTTGCTAGGAGAATATGATTGGTCAGACGCTAGAAACGTGTGTGAAGTATTCTCAATTTTATCTATTTATTTCATTTAAAATTTGAATGTAGGTCATCTCACCAGAAGAACATGACTTGTAAGGAGTATATTAATCCATCTTTAATTTCATCTTGATTCCACATGTAAATAATTTAAAATGAACTACATTAGCCGGGTCCACACCGGATGATTCATTTTGGATCGGCAATCCAGCGCTCCGCGATCCAGGACCGTAGAGCGTGTATCGTGGATCGTCTTAGGCCGATTCAGTTTTGGAAACATGCGATCCTAAAGCACGCTCCAAAGGATCCGATGTGATCCGTGATTCATAGTCTAACTTGCACGATATGGTTCTCCGTTTCTATTGGTTTGTTCTCCGTTTCGCAAAAATTCTTACACCAAACATCGTCTCTTACACCTCTATTGCTAAACATTTAAATTCCTTATAAAGCTATATCAGACGGTGACTTTGCGAGATGTCCGGTGCGATGGATCGCACGATACACACAACGCGAGCGTCACGAACCTGAGGCACCTTTAAGGCAGACCAAAAATCCCATTAAAAACGGATCGGTGCTGCAGGGATCGCGCGCTCCAAAATGTGCACCTGGATCGCCCCCGGCACGTCCACACCGCGCGCATCACGTTGCGGCCTCGCGCTATCGGATCGCGTTGTATTGTCTGGTGTGGACCCAGCTAAACATTCATTTTCCCTCGCTACGCAGGGCAGATGTTTCGTAGCAGGCAGAAATTGTACCAGGCAATAATGAACTATGAAGAGATTGAAACGCAGTGAACGCTATGTGGGCGGTTCTCATTGCTGAACACACCCTTTCATTTAACATAACTACAGGACTTCAAATAGGAATGGGGAACGAAGAATTCGTTTAAATAAATCTTAATAGATGGATGATTCTCATAACAAAATTGGCAGGTATTTTTTTTTAGCAAGGGTACCAAACAATTGTTGAGGTTTTCATATAAATTATTTTGTTAAAAGTTTTCCTTATTATTGCGTATGTACTCGAATATTTATTTATTTATTTAAGTACTTAATAAAAAATAAAATATTTAATTCATGATTATAAATAAATAATTATTTATTTATTTTGTCTATATTAAGGTGACTAGTGCCGACTGCATGCAGCAGCAGCAGACAACATGTCGCAGCTTTCTGTGAAATTCCCTTCGTAGTTAGCGACATGAAACTAGCGACGCGTCGTTTAGCGGCAGACGACAGTGTCGTCCAACCGCAGATCAGTAGTGCCGCTGACGTATTGAAAAAGTTTTCCTACTTGCTCTGCATTTAAGCATAGGACGTGTGACATACGTCACTATTCTCGAAGACGTCAGACATCTTGTTTCACGGAGCACTCGGAACCAACTGGATGCCGCAATCCGGTTCGAAATCATGACTGCAACGATATGAAGGAACGACGTGTGGTGACGACGTGAAGCGACGACATGTGGTCTGCTGCTGCTGTATGCAGTCGGCTACCAACTTGTACCTTCTTGAATATTTGCACCCACTGCCCACAGTAAACTACAATTTCAGTCAACATAATAAATACAGTCAATCCCCTTTCAAAAGTTGCCGAAAAAGCAAATGTTGGAATCCTTTATCACTAGGAAAGCAGAACACGTAAAGAACTACATTTAAGAAATTTAAAAATACCAAAAATAAATAAGTATAAGTACATAAGTACCTACTACTAGTATGATATAGCTTCCACAATATGAATAGTACAAAAGAATGACATTAACGTTTGTGCATAATTAAAATGCATGTATTAAAATTCTTTTTACCCTTAAAATAAGGTAAGTAATTATTAAATATTTTACATTAATTTCCTCCATTTTCTTTAAATAATAAAACTTGAATGATAAAATATGTAAATATCCGAAGTTGCTTTGTATTTACATGTGGGGTAGGTAATCCTATTAAATTTCAGTCAACGCAAGTACAACCCTCACAATACTTTGTTACTAAAAGAATTTTTAGAATCCCCTATTACTAGGAGAGCAGAACACGCGAAGAGTACATCCAGGTAATATAAACAGAACTATAAGTAGTATGTGTAAAATATGTCTAGAATTTAAATATTGTCAATGAATTTCCATAATCAGAAACTGAACAGTATTTTCATTGGAACAAATCTGAATAATTTCTTGTACGGTGGTAGCCATTGGTTGGTTTCAACAAAAAATTTTTTTAATGCTAAAATCTAGATCTGAAATACAGGAACGTCGCGCCCACCTAGCGACTGTAGTTACCTGTCTATTATTTATTATTATTTGCAACACTGTAGCATAAATCGAAGTAAAATATTTTTTATTTATTTATTTATTGCAACCCCATGGCTGGTGCTTCTGATTTCGCACCGAGATAACGTTATTTTCCCCTGTGCATCACTAAAGGTCAATAATATTGAAGCAAATTGACCACAACCAACCCTACCAGAACCAGAAACTGAGACCTAGGTACTAGGGTATCAAAACTTAGGAGGAGATCTATTTTCCCGAGCGTTAGGTATCTGGGCGTGAACCACCTACTCTCTGGAATATAAGATGGGAAGGACCTAGACTAGACTTTAGATCCGCCCACTAGATTATTTTTTATCAATAGTAATAGATTCAGAAATTAAACTACTTTACTTATTTAAATAGTAATGAAAATAAAATTATGACACACCAGTTTAATTAAAATATTAAGTTTAGTTTTAATTTAATGATGTGAAATAGTTTTACGGATAAGTTAATAAATAAAGTAAATAAATTATTTGTCTTTGTTTTAATTAATTGTATAATGCGATCAATTTACTCAAAAATGTACGAAGAACGTAACGTGAATAATGACTGACATCTCTTTACCAACTGATTCATTTCTCAATAATATCTCAATAAGCAATAAACGTAATGGTCAGACTGAGAGATAACCTTGTAGGTATGTTCATATCAACTGTCGTCATTTCGACCATAAATACGTATGTATGACGTCTTCTATCTACTTGCATCCGTTGCAAAAAACAACTCCTTCGTTTCATGTCTCCCTGGCACCGAGTGCAACGTCCCGCATTGCAATATGACTTTGGTATGTACTTATGTAGATTAAATCGTTGCAAAGGTGAGGAGGTCACTGACTCACAACACTAGAATAAAATTTCAATAAAAAAATAAGTGCATTTAAACATGAATGCAAGTCCTTCATATTACGTAACAATGGTCACTAGTTATTTTAACAATGACCCATAAAGGTTTCATAGAGAAATAATTTAACTATTACCTTGAATCGTGTCAATTCTCAACTATTCCTAGGTTTCATGTACCAGGAGAACATAACTTCGCAGGAGATTAAACGCAACGCTACGCATGCGGCTAAGAATCGTCGTAGCGCGGTGCATATAAAAGTTAGCTCCTTAGTTTAAAGTTTATTAGCAACTCTGATGCTGCCTTTCTTACTACCATCAACATCACCATGGACCTTCCACTACCGGGCCCGTAATTGCTGATTAAAGGTGGTGTTGGTGTATTTTTAACTAAAAAATACGATACTCAGTACTAGACTTACAATATCGACATCGTTTTGCTAAAGAATTCGTTCGGAACTAAGTATATTTTTCTTTGTAAACGTATTATTTTGGTATTTTCAGGTGTCGTGGGAGTCAGCGACGTTGGGGTTCTGGTACACCGAGCTGTTGGAGAGGGAACAGCAGTACAGGGTCTGGCTGCGGACAGGTAGACCGACTGCATTCTGGATGACTGGGTTCTTCAACCCGCAAGGATTTCTTACTGCGATGAGGCAGGTAGGTCTGACAAAACATCAATTCATATTATGTTTTTATGCTAATTTTATTCGTAAACCCTTCCTAATACTTATCACGCATCCTACGGGTATTAAATCCTTTTATTATTTGAATAATTTCATATTTTATAGGAACACAAATGGGATGAATCAATAAATGATTGTCATTCCATTCGCTCGCCGCGTTTGCACGCGTTGAATTCGTTTCTATTGCACTCTAATAGCGAATGCCATTAGGTATTTATGTTTGCGACAAAGTTAATATCTCGTAATTGTAATGTCCTACTTTAGCTTCATAATTTTTATCTAAAACTGTCTGTATCGAATTTTAGTTTTAGTATTTGAAATTGTAAAAATGCTGAACACTACAAATTATTATTGTATTCCAAACTCTATAATTGAATGACTTTAACTAAGTCAGCCCTTGTCTTCCCTAAAATATAATAAGATTATCTATTATGGTAACTTTTTATCCCTGAAAAGGTAAAAAAACTGAAATTTCTTTTATAAATAAGTACTTATTTACGTTTCTTGAAATGTTTATGGATACCTGGCTGATCCGGTGAACTTCGTACTGCCAATGAAAGTTGTCTGAATTTATCACCTGTTAAACCTTCCTAAATAACATAACATAATAATTCACTACATCATCTCATTATAGTAACTGACCCCTAAGAAACTTGTATCTAGGGGTATCAGAAACTACGCACACACTCATTCACACACACCCAGACCGAGACAAACATTTGTAGTTCACACAAATATCCACCCCGCACGGGAATCGAACCCGCAACCTTACGGATGGCCGTCCGGCATGGTGACCACTCTGCCATCGAGATCCTCGATAGATATCCACAAATAATTCAAAACCAAAATTAGCTAATTCAGTCCAGCCGTTCTCATGTTTTGGATTAAACAGCAATTGATTTTTATACTATTAAGGAGATAGAAAAATCAAACAGATATATTACCAGCACTATATTCAATTCAATATACTTATGTACATTCCAGGAGGTGACCCGCAGTCACAAGGGGTGGGCGCTGGACTCGGTGGTGCTCCAGAACCTGATCACCAAGCTGAACCGCGAGGAAGTGCACGAGGGACCCACGGAAGGGGTCTACGTATACGGACTGTTTCTTGAAGGTTATATAAGTACTTTTGGCCATATTTTTTTCAAAAGACATCTTTTTTTAAGCATTTTTCACTTATCCCAAAAAAATTGTATTTAGTCACATGATAACTTTAGTTTTTTACTTGGAAAATAACTCATTTATAAAGTGAAATTATAAATTGTTTATGAAACTATTTCAAAATTTTAATCTCTACGGGATTTCAACCCAGGACTATGTTCAACCATAGCACTCCTCTTTTAATCCCAAAAATATTTTTTCTAATAACCTAAGCTAAAAAAATATCCAAAGAATTTTATTTTCTGTTAATTACAATCTCTTTTAATAAATAATAATAAAATATTATCTAATTTCATCAGGTGCCTCATTAGACCGCAAGTCCGGCAAGCTAATCGAGTCGAAACCCAAAGTATTGTACGAACAAATGCCCGTCATATACATATTTGCCATTAACACTACCGCCGGCAAGGACCCTAGGCTATACGAGTGCCCTATTTACAGGTTAGTACGAAAAATACGACAAAAAATATATTAAAATAGCACATAAACTTTCTGTTCCGGTGGCCAAAATTGGAAGCTACTATAGACACTACTAAAATTTTCAAAGTTAAATAATTTCAGTTTCCCGTTACATTTGTATTGTATGTACTTTATTTCATGCATAATAGTTTTATACTTACATATAAAATAATCAAAATTAAAAAATATGGTATGACCAGTGGCTCCCCGCGGTTTATCCCGCGTTAACTTCCTTTCTATTGGTCTTAGCGTGAAGATAATATATTCCCTATAGCCTTCTACGATAAATAATTGACTATAATGTCATTTTCATACATTTCATTCCTCTGACAACCAAAAGATGCAATTACAGCGACGCTATCACCGGAACACATGTTTGTGAATCTATAAACAACATCGTCACAACATGTCGCTGCTCTGTGGCTATTCAATTTTAATCTTGGCACTACAATTTCTGTGCTCCTGGTACCTGTTGCTTATAAAAGTATCAGCCTCTAAATTCCATTCGGGAAGAAAAGCTGATTTCCAACGACCCGTCTCTCTCGCACCTCTATGAATATGAAAGGGACGCACGATGTTCTTATACAGACTAACTTTGTGTCCCTCGTTCATTGGTTATTATTTGAATACTTATCATTGATAGGTATTTATTTCAATACCTATTTTATTTGACGACCTACATGGCAGAGCGGTCACCATGCCGGGCTGCCGTAAGGTTGCGGGTTCGATTCCCGTCCGGGGTGAATATTTGTTTGAATCACAGATGTTTATCGTCAGCGTGTGTGTGTGAATGAGAGTGTGCGTAGTTTCTGATACAAAGTATTAAACTTAGTTAGAGGTCAGTTACTATAATGAGATGATGTACTGAATGTTATGTTATGTTTTTCAGAAAGCCACAGCGTACGGATGCTAAATACGTGGGGTCCATAGACTTCGAGACGGACAGTAACCCGCGCCATTGGACGCTGCGCGGTGTAGCCCTGCTCTGTGACATCAAGTAAACGAAGATAACTAGTAATACCTACGAATGTATCTGTTATCGAATTAAACTGTTTGTGGTGTGATGTTCTGGTTTTATTTAATAACAATTTATATAAGATAAGTATAGAGTTCATAATATTTATTATTGACACAGCAGCGCCTCTAGAGGGTAATGGATGAACTAAAAAAATACATGATGAGAATGTATGAGATTTAAAACTGTTTCAAGACGAATTTCTCATTTAAAATGAATTTGTAATAACCTGACGGATAAATATATGTATCCTGCTGAATATAAATGATCATGGTCACGAAAGAAATAACCGTACCAAATTGCTTCCCACTATGAGACATCTTAAGCATACCCTTCCAAAGGGGGAACTTGTTTTAGGACTTTATGACGACTTTTTAGCCTCTGGGTCACTGGTACGTGGTGGTATAAGGACGTAGGGATTCCCAAAGTGGGTTCTGCGGAACCTAAGGGAGTGCCACAGATCATGCTATATTCGAGTTATAGGTGTAACAAGTAAGTATGTAAAACACTGTGGAAGAAAGGCACAAAAAATTAAACCATGACAATAATATATTAAAGTAGTTTTATTTCAGTTTTCTTTAAATATGCAATTGAGTTAGTACAAATAAATAAATCAACAGAAAAAAATGTAGGTTCAGTAGGAGTAATGCAGAGCGGGGTTGTTTTTGTATCTGCGCAGTCAGCAACATAGACCGAGATAAACTTTGATAAACTATTTGACTTGAATGGGAATCGAACTCGCAACTCTTTACTCCTTTACGATTCCGACACGGTAGTCATTCCACCGCACCGTCGAAGTTGTAACTTTTGTGCCTGCCAGCGACATCTATTGATACAGGATAAAAACAATCACTTGGTCTGTCAACCGTTGAATAGTTGATATTTTAGTAATACAGTTTTTCGCTAGATGGCGCAAAACTAAAAAGTTTTTTGTTGAAAGAAAATATTAAATAACCATAAGTACCATTATACCTGTCTCCAACTTTAAAAAGTTTATTTATAATTTTAATTCAATTTTATTTTATTTAATTATGATAGTATTTTCTTTATTGTTGCAAAATCAATAAAAGAACGTCCTCCAAATTGTTCCGTCTTTCTTACCATTGCACACATGCATAAGTCTACCGCATTATTAAATTTCGAATATGAGGCTTCTTATTTGCACTTACAAAAGTACTAGATTGTTCACCCTCAACTGCAGAGCGGGGTTGTTTTTGTATTATTATTTTTTAACGCGGTGAAAATGCATAGAACTTCATACCACCATGAGCCGATATTGGGAGGGCCCCCGGGGCATGTAGGGCCCAGCCAGAAGGGCTGAGCCTACCCACTACAAACACCTAAAAACAAAAAACATTATTTTTGTATCTGCGCAGTCGGCAACATTTTGTCTTAGTAATTTACCGATAATGATAATCAATCAGATTATTACTTACTCTACAGTCTTAGATAAGCTATAAGTTTTAGATAAAAAAGGGAACAACAGATTAAAAGTTTCTATCACTGTTCAATTAGACCGAGATAAACTTTGAAACTATTTGACTTGAATGGGAATCGAACTCGCAACTCTTTACTCCTTTACGATTCCGACACCGCACCGTCGAAGTTGTAAATTTTGTGCCTGCCAGCGACATCTATTAATACAGGAAAAAAACAATCACTTGGTCTGTCAACCGTTGAATAGTTGATATTTTAGTACTACAGTTTTTCGCTAGATGGCGCAATACTAAAAAGTTATTTTGTGACTAAATAGTTTAAAAACTATGAATAAGCAGAATACTATATTAAAAGTTGATTAAAACCTGGTTTTTTGTATAAGTTAAGTTAATTTGCATTTCAAAAATTTAATTAAGTAAGTAAATATAATTTCATTGTCTAAAAAAAGTAAATGTGTGTTTGTTCTAAGAAAATATTAAATAACCATAGGTATTATACCTGTCCCCAACTTTAAAAAGTTTATTTATAATTTTAATTCAATTTAATTTAATTTAATTATGATAGTATTTTCTCTATTGTTGCAAAATCAATAAAAGAACGTCCTCCAAATTGTTCCGTCTTTCTTAGCATTGCACACATGCATAAGTCTACCGCATTATTAAATTGCGAATATGAAGCTTCTTATTACACTTACAATAAGTACTAGATTGTTCACCCTCAACTGTAAACGATAAGGGAGGAATATTGTTCATGTGGTTGTAGAGAACTATAAGGATAGTGTAAGGACTATGAATGTGTTAGTAAAGAATGTACATTGGTGTTAGTAATCTGTGGTGTCGGACTTGCTAATCTTGAGTGTGTGTGTTTACATGAGTGTGCGGGCACTGGCACTGAACAGGCGGGTGGCAGCACCAGCACGCAGCAGTGCGGCAGCAAGTAGCTGTCAAAAAATTTTAGGGAGCACTTGTGCTATTTTTTCGTAATAAATATGTTTTTACAATAGTTTCGAGTTATGTATGCCATTAGTCAAGTGTTCCAAGTTCAACTAAATTGTAATTTAGCAATCAGTACTTACGGAAACTACAGACACTATGGTTCAGTATCATCCACCTTTGGAACTAGCGGAACTGCCAAAAGAAGACGAAGAAAGGCTAGAAAAATTGTTTTCTAAATTAGACATCGATGGAAATGGGAAGATTGATATTCTAGACCTATCTGCGGCTTTGAAGGAGTTGGCCCCACACATCAACAGGAGCTATGCAGAGGTTAGTTGAAGTTTAATTAATGTGGTTCCTAGCTAACGGTATACCATGGTTAACATGCAACTTTCCGACACGTGGACTTCAAACTACCTACTTGTGATTCAGCACGCGCTGAAAACTGCATCATATTTTATTACCACACGCAAAGTTCTATCGTTAACCACTCTACAATACCTAGTATGCACATTGAACATGCACTATTAATTGTTTTGGCGATATTTTATGATAATGGGCTATATTTTCTATGTAAAAGTTGATTAAATTCAACAGCATACATTTACGTAACTCTTATAAGAATTGTGAGGTAGAAATTAAATGTATAATTACTATAATATACTATATGTATAATTATACTAATGTATAAATGTATTAAGTACAATTACTACAATAAATAATAGAAACAAATGAAGTAAGTAAGTAAATATTTATTAAATATCATCATCCAATCAATAAAAATGACTAAAAATATGATCAGGAAATCTGAATATCACAATATTTGATACACCTATCACTGATAATTCTGTCTCAGAGTGTCAAGAGTGATTTAACACTTTATTTGATGGTCAGTTGATAAGAGGATTATGTTTCTCTAACAAAGTTACATTATAAGAAACTTATTAATAATATATACCTATTTGAAGTAAAGTCATTATTATAAGAAAATACAATCCATTATTATCCTCATTAAAGTAGTGTAGGTATATCATCACAGGGATATTATACAGAGGAAAAAATTATAATGGTGAATCTTTAACATAATAAGAATTATCATTAAGTCACAATAATTAATTAATAATTTTATTTGAGAGATCATGGTCAGTGAAAAGTCTTAAAAACATACTTACACAAAACAATAAAGTATCTTGATAGATAAAAACATAATTATTCATTACATAACTCGGTCATTCTGTCGATAAAATAAACAATATTATGTCAATGTCACAATGAGTTCTCAATTTTAACATTCCATTAAGAATCCACTTTAACTTTGACAAACAAATAAAGTTTGCAAACTTTTTAAAGTTTTCTTTTTAATTTCAACTTCAAGATATAAATAGAATTTCTTGTCAAATACATACATCTAAATGGCAATCATATTGAACTTGAGATTTTTTACAAGTATAATAAGTTTGAAAGTTGGAGAAACTCAGTATTTGTATTGATACAATGCGTTGGTGCAGTATTTTGCATTGCTAAGTGTTGTGAATGTTATCGGCAACTCATGAATATGTTCAATAGGAGTATATTTCACTCATCATTTCAATACTTGTATGAACAATAAGACAAGAAAATATATCAGTAAAAGTTTTGTGCGACTGTAGTAGGTATAACTGAGCCAGATTTTCTTAGCCATCGACTCTCCAACTAAGCCGCAGGACTTAGACGTCTCTCAGACTAACTATATGATGTTTGGATATCTCTTTCTTCATCTATTCCATTATTAAAAGTTAATAAAAAGACATTAAAAGTTGATAGAAAGACTTGATAGAAAGTTAATTATCCCATAATGAAAGGATTAACTTAATTTTTTTTAATTAAAATTTGCTATCAATGGTGAATAATCAATTCAAGTTCAGTAAGAGCAAAGTTCGTTTTATTATTCATATTATTCTAGAGGTCAATCTGTCGATTTTTTGTTATTTAAATGTTGGATGCATTATGCAGTATCTTTGGTAAATTATTCATGATCCTAACTGTGATAATATTGTTGTTATCTGAACTATTGATTCCTTGTGAGGCAAGTGTTGAAGTGACAATATGAATATATTTAGCTTGTCAAATGATCATCGTTAAATAGGATAATATATTTACATAATAATAGATTTGATTGATTTCTTGTATTTTTTATTGAAATAATTGGCTAGTTATTTTATGAAACGAATAAAAAAGCAATAGAAATTTTAAACTAATACCTAGATGTATTCCATTTTCTGTTCCCATAGAAACAGTAAAATAAAACGATTCCAATTAGTTTTAATAGTTAACATCCTGGCTACAGTTTATTGTTGTATCAACTGAATCCCTACTAATATTGTAAATACGAAAGTTTGTTACTGTTTCACGTATAATCTACTCCCATTTAAGTATAATATGCCTTCCCTAAATTCACCAGTGATCGGGATTTAAGTTATAGACAACGCGAAGCACAGAATTGCAAATACATTACGTAGTGTACCTTATAATGTTATTAATTATTTTTGTCATATATATTTATTTAAATATATTAATAAACAATCAATTGTTTCCAGAAATTCCTTGCAAAATCGGGTCTTTCCAACACCGGTGACGTCACGCTGTCGGAGTTCATTTATTATGTGCGCGAACACGAGAAGAACTTACGGCTGCAGTTCACACATATCGACAAGAATAAAGATGGTAAATATTATAGTGTGCGTAGTTTCTGATACCCTAGATACAAGCTTCGAACTTAGTTAGTGGTCAGATACTATAATGAGATGATGTAGTGAATGATTATGTTATGTTATATTACAATTAATTATTTAAAAATATAATCTCATAGGGTCGAGTTACATACTTTTTTTTGCATTTTCTGCATTTTTCACTACTGTTCCTACTCGCCAGTTTCTCTCTAAGCCAGCTCTCTAATTATTATGACCCATTTATAGCCTTGCAAAATCTCCGCAAGATGTCCTGAATTCCCAATGTTTTTGATAGGGCTCAGTCTGGCTTATATAATATTACGTTTTGATGACATTTTTCACAGCTTTAGCTCATTAGTGTGTAGATCATGGAGACTTGGCTAGTAGATAAATCAAGCTGCTAATATTTGATTTTACTTCAAGATAGCGTTTTTCCATAATTTTATTCCTTTTAATCGTCATACCTGACTAAAATGTTCATGAATACCTAATTTTAAGGTTCGTACGAAAGATCAAAGAACTTATGTACCTAATTAATCTTTATCTCAAAATTCGGTCTTTATAGATGTCTGCTATCTGTACATTACGTAAATACCGGATCTCACCACTATAGGTTGACTAGTTATCGAGTTATTGAGTTTAGTCAATGAGCGAGTGACCTTTCAATTTCGTACATACTGGTAGTGATATAGATCAACTACCGATTGAAATCCGAGAGCCGAGGCGAGCCATTTAATTAACTTGATGCTACGGGCGTCGTTTAGGTACAATTTTATATAAAACACCTATTAAAACTACGCGAAAATGTACCTATCTTCTTAGAGTTGGTTGTGGATTCCTTCCCATAGTTCCCAAGTTGGTAAAAATTAACGTTATACATGCTTGCCTAAATATTTATCTCGGTTGAAGTGTATTTGTATACAAGAGCGTTTTTAAGCTACTTTAATGAACTTAGTTAGCGGTCAGTTGTAAGAAGACATGATTATTAAAATTTAACTTTAGAAAATATTATTCTTGTTTTCCAGGAAAAGTCGACCTGGAAGAGCTGATATCGGCGTTCGCTGACCTGGGCATAGCAATCGGGAGGAATGAAGCTACGAATTTACTTAAAAGGTAATAAAACAATCTATTTTATACATACCTGCGACGTTTTCACTCACTATTATTTTAATTATTTATTGTCTTGTTGCAATGCGAATTTATGTTTTATTACTGTAGAAGTAAGACTTTCTTTGCTTTACGCTTTACTTCTCTATGTTAATTAAACATATCATTTTATTCTATTGTGAATTAATTAATTGACAATTATTTTTAAAGGAAAACTTCCCACGCCTTTAGAAATTCTTCATACTGGCCAGCAAAGTTAAAAAAAGAACAATAATATGCATGTTTTTAACGTTAAATAATTTTTCAGAAAATCTTTATGGCCAATATTCTGGTGGTAAGTCAATGACAGTTGACGATGTTGGTAGAAATGCTTCGCTATTCAAACATTTGCTAACAAAAAGTTTGAACAAAATCGGATGTCATTGATGCTATTATAAAAAAACATTTATTTTCGGCCAGTAACATAAACTGTCAAAAATCTATAAAAAAAAAGTATTTGATCTTTATACATTTATTTTCGGCCATTTACATTTAACTGTCAAACTCGCTTGAAAATCGAACCGACAACATTACATATTGCATTTTATTTCGTAGATTCAATTAATTTATGTTTTCATTAAGTTTGAATTAAATAATAGTTATTTATGGTACAAGCGAGGTAAGTTGATGATTACTACCGAGGCGCTATTGAGGCTCGAGCCGTTAGGCGAGGGTCAGAAGATAGCCGAGGATAGTAATCATCAATACACGCGAGTACCATACAACGTTTTTCAACACACTTGCGAAGAAATTCATAATAATATATCATTTTTCGCTAATAAATAAACAGTTTTATATTCGCGCGCATCCAACACAACAATGGTGATCGGCCAAAGACTAAAAGAATATACTTATAAAAAAAATCGAATGAATGAATGAATGAATGGAATCGAAAATAGACCTACCAAAAGTAAGGCAACATAGTTGAATTTTGTTTTTAAAATGTATGGACACAATTTTTTTGGTATCGAAACTTTTTTAAAATGAAAGCAATTTAAAAAACAATCTAAAACTCACTAGTGAATAAAACGTGTCATTATTCAACTGTTTTTGCACAAATAAGAGCCCCTTTATGAGCAATTGTGTTTAAAAATATAAAACACGAAATTTAAAAGTTCTTTCGTGAATCAATTATAAAACTGAACATTTTATTTCTGTGCAATATATTCTAATCGCGCATACAATATTATTTCGAAATCATTGAAGTCCATTTACGTCACAGTGATGCTATAATTTTGTAACGAACATATTAAATTAACGTACGAAGTTAATTGGTATTTATAATTAGTTTTCTAATGAACCGGCCTTTTAACATTTTGTATAATATTATTTAGGCGTAATTATTTGATGTTTAATAAATTAGGCCCGTGGAACGTTATTAACACCTTATTCTATAAATGATTTTGATATAAGTAGGTTTTTAATGATATATTAGCTTAGCAATCTTGCTGCGATTATAATAAGATTATAGAGTATTTATTGTCATGTCATGATCATGGTATTTTACTTTATACAATATAGAGCGTAAACATCTCATTATTGCATAGTATGATATGAATTAAAGAATTGAATTAAATTAAATATTTTAATAGAAACATCGATGGAGACGAAAGAAATGCTGAATTGAAAGGTGAAGCCAGGTTGAACGATAATCGTAAGGCAATATTAGTTTGATATATTTGGGAAACTAACTGGAATGTGGGGAAATCAATTATATCTATGAACAATCATTATAACAATTATGGGGGGAAAATGGTTAAATGTCATGCAGGGTAGTTATGTTATGATTATTCTGAAATTGGTATTCTGGTCATAACGAATTTAAAATATAGTTATTCGAGAACTCTGAGATTTACTTAAACTGTTAAGCTTAGTAGTACTACTTTAAAAACATGTAAGAAAGTGCTATTTAAAAAGAAATCATTCAAAAACTAAAAAAAAACAAAATGAAAATGAGGATATATCTTTATATTGCTTGAAATAGTGAATCGATACAATAAATGTCTGTAATATGCATGTTCAGTCGAACTAAGTTTGTGAGGCAGTCAAAGTTAAGAACTAAGTTGGTCACTTTATACCACTCTGTACTGACGACGACACTGTAACATGTCCTTTTCATGTGCATTTCCTGTTATAGAGTCATCAAGTTGTCTAAGCCGGTGGCCAAAATTGGAAGCTACTATTGTCATCTTGATTCTAATGTCATTTGGATACATTTTCAATATAAATAATAATGTATTCCCAACCGATTCCGGTTACGGCGACCACTTCTGCTCCGTTAGCGTCGTGCGTGTGCTCTGACATGGCTCACATAGCCATTATTAGTAAAGGTCCTCGCTCACTGCGGACATGTTAGAACACCGTCTCTGATGTTGTAGGTGATAGCCGCTGGTGGCCGGGCTTTTAGGAGACAACGCTTGGCATCTAGCTCGGTGCGCCGATGCAGTTCAAAGCTATGCACTTTGTTTCTGACATTTTCAATAAACTGACAACCAAAATATGCGATTACAGCGACGCCGTCACCGGCACAGAAAACTTGGTATAGAGTCACCAAGTTGTATTTACTGTCACGTTTACTTAAAATTTGGTTTGTCTGTATGTTTTTCGTAATAACATAAACTAAACTACTTATTATACTACATGTGATTTAGAAGCCGAATGTTTGTGAGTGTGAATGTTTAGATGTTTTTTCCTCTTTCATGTAAAAACTACTGTATCGATTTAGATTAAATTCGGTACAGATGTTCCTTATAACTAGGAATAACACATAGGATACTTTATCCCGAAATTCCCATGGGATTGGGAATCACGCGGGTAAAACCGCTAGTTCTGTAATAAAATTTCATTTAATAATCGCTGCCCTGTAAGAAATTCCAATGTCCCCTATTTGGTTTATACGTAATTGATTTTATCTGATACCATTATGACATTAAACTATCAAAATATATAAATTCAGACTGAAAACACAATCATGCACTCAAAACAAAATTGTATAGCCCCGTGTCCTTCCCTAATAGTGACTTAAGTCGACCGAACACGCAATTTTATAGATAACGACTAATTACTCACTTATATACATATGCATATATATAACTAGGTATATAGGTAAAAATCAATAAGGATATACAGCATGTTGGTATTCACGGAAGTCATTAGCGTTCATTATGTACTAACAAATACATGGCTATAGCGACGTCATTCATACAGCTTTAAAAGTATCCTTCATTGAAAGCGTAAGCTATTATCATTAAATAACAAATATATGTTTTAAGTTTGTGTAATAAATGCGAAAGTGTATATTTGTTCTTAAACAATGCAATAGATATATTTCAATAATAGCAGCGCCCCGCGGTTTCACCCGCATAGTTCCCGTTCCCGTGGGAATTTCGGAATAAAAAGTATCCTATGTTTATTCCCGGACTATAAGCTACCGCTGTACCAAATTTCAAGTCAATCGGTTCAGTAGTGTAGCCGTGAAAAGGTAACAGACCGAGTTACTTTCGCATTTATAATATTAGTTAGGATAATTTAGTTCAGTTTAATCTTGAACAAACTCAATATAGGCCTATTTGAGTAAGAGCTATGATGGTATAGGCAGACATTTCTATTAATAAAGAGTTCATGAGCAAGCGAATGCATAGTTAGCTTTTGCTCTTCTTCATAGTAACAAGATAACTCGAAACCTTCTCCAAAATCGCAGCTATTATTAAATAACACCTAAAATCGACAAATTAACTGCTATCAGTTCATAACGCGCCTTCCACTAAGCAGAACAGACAAAAATATTTCTAAATTATTCGACTAGCAACATCGGATCAGCATTCCATCACACATACTCCAGCTAGTCACGATATTGTTTGCACATCAACATTTCCAAGGCAAACAGACATATAACTCCATACACGCACTCAGTAATACCACGGTGCTATGCTTGGAGGAAGACAATCCCTCGAACATTAAGGTCTATTGTATAGAAGTACCAGTTCTGATGGATATGGTTGTCCGCAGGATGGATCAAGATGGCAGCCTCAACATCAGTTACGATGAGTGGCGGGACTACCTACTGCTGGCGCCTGCTACAGACATACACGCTCTCATACACTTTTGGAGACATTCCACGGTGAGTAGTAGATTATTATTACTTACATATAGACTAACGGCATTCTGCGGTTGCCCACATATATTCGAATTTTGGGATTAAGAGCATCCTATTGCATTGATTTACTTATTTTTGAGTTATTGAAAAATACAAATATTTTCTCAGTGTAATATATATATATAGTGTGGAATGTAGATTATTATTTGTAGATTAATTATCTCATCGTAGAATACAAATTTTATTACACCTCGTAATTGTTTTTTAAAAATATTAATACCTATAGTTTATATCATACAAACTGTGGTACCCAGTGGTACCCCACATTTTACATGTGCTGAGAGATTTGGTGATAAAAATGTTTGTCCCAATCCAGGCAAAAAAAAACTATAATATGTTCCAAACTTCATTCAAACCCGTTCACCCGTTCGAACATAAAGAAGCAAAATAAAACACACATTACAATACTTGTGTGATGTGAGGCGATATCATTTTATGCATGCAGTTTCATAAATTGCTAATAGATGGAGCTAACGACGTCACTCAATGCTCTTGGTACCATAACATTGAAGGATGGTCATTAGTAACTAATAATGTGAGTGTGTTTGTCCATGTAACAATATCCTACAAATTAATATCGCTGAGTACCATTACCTAACTACGCCAAAAAGGTGTAGGTTCAAATTATCTTGATTGCAATAACAAGATCGATGTCCGCCTTAAGCAAACATTTTTATTAAGACATTTCTTTATTTCTTACTAGCAACGCCCCGCGGTTTTACTCGGGAGCTCTCCCGAGTATAACCGCGGGGGCAATGAAGACGCTCTGAAAGCTCTTTCAGAGAGATTTGATCTCTTTCAATATTAAATACCTATAGATATTTAGGTCTTGTATATATTTTGTAACAGACGTTTTAAGTGAAATAAAATATGTTAATACAAAGGTAAACGTCCTATACTTCAGGTTGCAGTCTGCATTGATAATTTTGTTGATTTATTTCGTTGTTATAGAGCATTGGTACTAAACGGGGCATTCACCCTCTAACTGGTGCATTCTGACTCTAAATTTACGTAAAAATGTATAAGATGACAATATATTGTGAATTTATTAAAGACTAGCTGTGCCCCGCGGTTTAACCCGCATAAATCATGATCCCGTGGGAATTTCGGGATAAAAAGCACCCCATGTGTTATTCCTAGTTATAAGATATATCTGTACCTTTTATCTACTTAAATAGGTTTCGTAGTTTTTGCGTGAAAGAGTAACAAACATACACACACACTCACAAAATTTCGTATTTATATTATTATCAGCCGGCTGTTTTTCTTTTTAAGTGATGGCTGTATGCCTGTCTGCTTTCATAGAGCATAAGCTGCTTACGATAGCGTATAAGCAGACGAGCATCTTAGCGAGAAGGGTCACTGACAATGTCTCCCACTGATGTTTATAATGCTAAGTGCCCATCAATCTCTCCCGAAACAATTTGTTTCATAATAAAAAAGACTTCGCTTAAAGAGCACGACCTACTTTTTTTTCTTAGCGTAATTATTATAATTTACTCTACTTATTTTGTTCTTAATTTTATACATGCAAAATTTGGTCTACATTGCATTAAAATTATCGATGTTAATATACCAGTACTTACAGCTAAGTAAATTTTCATTTGTATATTTAGCCTGGTTTATTTTATTACAGGACATGTAACGATTGTTAATAAAATAAAACACAAAACTAGATTTTATTATTGAATTCTGAAATTCCAATGACATTCAGAGAGGTACTAAGAGTTTCGTCTGTATGAGTTTAATATTAAATTAAATTTTATAATTGTGTACAATTATCCACTTTACACGTATGTTTGTATGTATACCACATTACTGCACATTATAGGTAAATTGTGAATTCATTATATGAAATAGCAAACTCAAAAACAGCGGCTAAGTGCATGTCGGACCATGCATATTCTAGGGTTTCGTATTTATAGTTATTACTCTAGCTTGCGTTTAATAAATCAAAAACGCGGTTAACAGAATTTCTCCTCCAAATGTTGACATATCTTGTAATCCAGTAGGCTTAAATCAGGACTAGACGAGAGTCAGTCTTCATGGGTGACGAAGTCAAAAGACTCAGCTAGTGTTTCCTATTACAATCCGACTAAGGCATGATCGCCCGGTTGGCTGAGATTCATGAAGGAGATATAATATATGAGCTGATGATAATGAAAGACAATATATGCCATGATGATGATGACAAATTACGTAATTAGTGTTATAGTTGTCCAAATGCAGCCCTGTATGTAGGTGTGTGCAGTGACCCGTATTATTATTCGTTGTGAAGAACAATGAATAAATCACCATCTCGTTATAAAAACGACGTCACACTACGACTGAATTGACGGCTGGTTAGGGCTGGCATCATGTACTAGATAAATATTATCTAGTAATTTGAAATAATAGTTTTCAAAACGATAGGTGACTGCTTTAACGACCTTCAAATATGACGAATTTATACTTGAGCATCTACAGTGCACATCATTCAATGATTGGAAGCCATAAAAAACCTAGGGAATAATGACGAAACAAACTTGTCAACGTTAAATCAAAACAGGCAGTTATTAAGTGTTTTAAGTAGAAACAAGCAAACTATTTGGTATTGTTTTCAAAATATCTTCAAATTATAATAGTACAAAGTATTGTTCGTATTTCATTGATTGATAGATTGTGATCTAATTATGCCACTCAGTCTACTACCATTCCATGCCTAATCTAATCTCCATCAGTACTCGTAACTATACAGACGCACGGGCAATGTTTTCCTCAAGTTGTTCGAAACTTTCTTACCAAATATTATCCGAGCGCAAAATTCTTTGAATGCAACCGTCGTCCTATTATACAGTATACCTAGTTATAATCTCTTTTCGAAACAACATACAAAAAATGAGAGATTTTTTATATGAAAATTTAAGAAATCACACCATAAGAAAAAGTAATACAGATGTATTTATATAATATAAATATGTACTCGTATATTAATAAAAAATAACACAGATATGTATATAATTTCTATGTGTGATGGCGCAGGCGCGCTAATATGTTTCACATTGAGATACATCAAAGGTTGCTATAGATTTACCGGTATAGGTGCGTAAGTACATTTTTAGGCTCTTATCATAAGAGGTGTCTTCGAAAGTAGTAGCCTCTTCATGAAATTTCGCTTAATTTATCAATTCTGAAGAAAAAACCGATAAAACTATCTCTAGTAAGCTTACAAGTGATCTAAAGTGGGAATTTAATAGTATTTCAATATATTATTTTCCCGGGATTCGGGCTTTTGTGGTGCGAAATATAAATAAAATAGTGGGAGGCGTACAAATATCGGATCCTTGAGGTAATTTTAGTTTGTAAGTTCCCGTAAGTTGTATTGATTTGCGCTTAAATTTTAGGAAGTAATAGTTTCTCTGTGCGAACACATTGAAATGATTATACTATTTAATAATTTTATTCAACGGGTGATATTTAAATGATTTCTTTTTTCATTCATGACTTGTTGCACCCCGTGATTTTACTCGCATAATTGTTGTTTTCAAGTTTTATACTACTTCTGCATTAGATCGTACAAAACAAAAAAGAATCAACCAAATCGGACGAGCCATTTTCAAGTTTTGGTGAGACTAAAGAACAGCATTGATTTTCATTTAAGTACTTATATATGTATAAGAAAACTTTTTTAAACTTACTAGCAATAAATATAAGTACTATATACAATACTGCTTGTAGTTTCGTTTTTAGTGGCACTAAAGAACAGCGTTGATCTTGATATGTCTAAAAGAAGACTTTTTAAAACTTACTACCAAGGGGGTTGCGCATTACTAGTAGCCCTTTTAACCCCTCCTAAGTAAACTAAGTATGCTCGAGTCCAGTTAACCCCATCAAGTAAAGTATGTACTCGTATGTTTGTGTATGCAGTGGGTTTACGTCAATAGTGCAATGGGTAGATGGACTCATGACCTCTCGATCGCCAGGCCGACACGTACCCATTGATTGAGCTATTGATGCCCAAAGTAGTGTTGAATTTTATAACTCTTTGACGTTCACAAGAATAAACTTGAAGTTCCAAATTGAACTATTTTGAATTTGGAATATTTTAGTCATTATAGCCACGTTTTCTCAAAAAATATATAGAAATAGTAGTGTCGGCATCTCTCACTGATGGTATTAGTCCAGTAAGAAGAAATAGGCGTTATCACCACGCTTACCCAATGTGTATTGATAAAACTACGGTGTTAAATAAATCGCAACTTCTAAGTTTAAAATTACTCTAAACGGTCCGTAATTTTAAAGTTCATAGTTGAACGCGGTAGCCCTGACAACAGTAAGCCGTTAGATGTTAACCGTCGTAATCCATCAAATCCGGAGGCGGGGCTCGCTACGTATGTTTTCCATATGTCATAACTACGAACCTTCGGGATATCGTACGATGTTTCATACTAACTACATCAGTTCGTTAAAGAATTGCGCAACATATGATACGTGATATGATATTTAATACATACATCATCTTAAATCAAAACCAATCAGTCATCTCTTCCTCAAGGAATTTCACAAAAATTAATTTATTTAAGTACTTTAAAAAATACTACACAGTACACGTTATCAATGTACAGAAAATAATATAGGATACCGCGTAATCCACCTATTCGGGTAAACCGCAATATAATCGAAACAAAAAAGACAAATATAGCAATTAGTATTATACGACTAATTGGTAAGAATATACTCGCAGTTTTTTAGCGTCATTATTTTTCCGAAGGTCTATCAATTTCATACCCCTTTTACCAATCTAGGAATAAAATATCTAACTTAATTCATGTTTTTTTTATAACCAGTAAAGTCCTATCAAAATTGCTTCGATCGTTATGATTTTGTTCCATCCAAGAGAACAGAAAGACGCAAATGATTAGCATTTTGAAAAACCGTATTACAGTTTCCGATAAACATTAGAAATCGACAATTAATTGCTCCGATTTTTCTTGTTTCGATTTCAAATAAATAGTAACTTGTAGTTAAACTATTTCCTCATATGGTTAAACCACTAGCTAAGCACTAGCTCTCATTCCTCCATCGTCGTCAATTCGCCACCCGCACGGCGTTAACTAATCGTGTTAACTAATTTGTCAACCAGAATGAGCTCGTACGACTAATCAAGATTAATTTCTGATCCTCCAGTTGAAATGTCAAACGTGTTTATTGAATTATATGTAATTGAAAGATAAATATTACCTACATTGCAAATAATCAAATAACATTTGTTGATTTTAGGAATAGACTCTGAAGTCCATAAACATTGGTCTATTCCATTGGTCTCCATGAAATAACTACTGTAGAAAGTGTACATACTAAAATTTGAAAAATGTTTAATAACATACTATAGTTATGTAATAGTAACGTCAACTAATTTATGAACGGTGCTCCTGTCGTCGTAACGAGTGCTAAACACATCACCTTATGTCCAAAGCAGTCTTCCATCATTTAACAAACTAAAATACTGTAATTGCTTACTAATTTCCTAGCTGTGTTCAACGATCTTAGTCGAGTTTAAGTTTTTCCGGATATATCTATATAAAATCCGCCTGTTACATGATGATACTGATAACCTAGTTGCTATAAAATGATAGTGATTATGTTTATATTAACATCAGAAACCAAATGAGTGTGCGTAGTTTCTGATACCCTAGATACAAGTTTCGAACTAAGTTAGAGGTCTTACCATAATGAGATGATATAGTGAATGATTATCTTATGTTATGTTAAATAATAGTTTGTTTTAAACTTACAAAAACACCTTTAACCCCTCTCAGTAAGGACCATGATTGTACATAACACACTAAGTATATGGTGTGACAATAACAAAGAAACACGTGTAAAGGTCGATACTTTCTCTAGACAACAGGGACCTCGAGATGAAGGTTGATGTAACTATATATCCGTGATACATTGGATATATGAGCTATGATAATACAATTATGTTGATCTACAGTCAGATGCACGGAAATACGGAAAATAACGGGAAGAAAATGTCAGTAACTAATATAGGCAGTCTTATTACTACAAGATATTTCTTCCATTACGTTTGTAGACTGAAAAAACTAAATATTATAACGGGGCGTAAAATAACAAAGAATAATAAAACTTTTTTTAATAAAGTGCAGGTATAAATAGACGACACAATCAAATATTCAAACATTAAAAGAGTTTTCAAAATATATCAAAAAATAGAAATAGATAATAAAATATATGTTTTCTTCAATCTATTTCTTATAATAGAAAAATAGAGTTGGCTTTTGATAATAAAGTAACTTAAGAAAAGGTATCAAATGTTTGAAGTAAACATTCATGATGCTGCCTACACAGTATGTCTAGACATGTATGTGACAAGGCCGTTATTAAATTAAAAAGAAAAGATAATTTCATCACTCAATAAAGGTTACGAGTTAGTTATTGTATTAGAATGATGGAGTATTTTAACTGATTGATTTATGTTACAAATATCGAACAGCTAACTGCGTCCCACTAAATATATTAAAACCAGTTTTAAAACGATTAAATTCGCGTATTAAGTGTTCTACTATCTATATGAAGGAGGCTGCATTGGATAGGGGCAGACGGGTAGGCGGAGGGAGTTGCACCTGTTACACTAACAAGTGCAACAACTCTTTAAGTTGATGATGATACATACATACATACATAAATTATTCATTACATCATCTCATTATAGTAACTGACCCTTAACTAAGCTCGAAGCACAAGCTTGAAGCAAGAAACTACGCAGACACTCATTCACACACACACCCAGCCCGAGATAAACATTTGTGGATCACACAAATATTCACCCCGCACGGGAATCGATCGAACCCGCAACCTTAAGGATGGCAGTCCGGCATGGTGACCACTCTGCCATCGAGGTCGTCGTTGATGACTATTTATAGTATAAAATAGAGTCAATAGCCAAAACGTATGAGCAACTATTTGACTAATTCACATTTGATGAGTTCCTAATTAAACAAAAACATTGTCAAAACGCTTCCATGCGATACCTCATTTGTCAAATTGTGAAGGGTAATTTAGAGGCTACAGTATGAGAAATAAAAGAATAAGACTGCTTATTGCTTAGTATGTACAAGAATAATTATCTGCCGGCCGTTGAAATCGTAACACATTTTGCTTTGCAAGAGCTGGGTAAAAAAATAGTTATATAAACAGTTTGTTACCAATACAAAACACTGTCTTTAAAATGTTTTTCTGAAATATAAAATATTTTTTGCTAAAAGACGTCGCTCGTTACGAGTTTATCTACTTAGTGGCTTGTAGCGTGACGAGCCTCGTGCCTCTCTCTGCACGTGACAATTGTCAACGTTTGAGACCTGTCTCTTATGAAACGTACCAACTAATACCAATTTGTAGACAATTTTATACATTTCATACTTAGTATGCACAATTGTAGTCATTTTGTGTTGTGATAGCCGTGTATGATTAGACTCGCGTTAATGAAAGATGTAACAGACTTTCTCGATACAGCTATCCAACACTTAAATCAGAGCATTAGTTTCTGAGATTAACGCGTTATTTATTACGCGTTGTACCAAACAAACTCTAGACTGCATAGTGTGTGTAATAAATAGTTTCTATATTCATTACAATAAAGTCTAAATTCAAACAAACTAGTGCAAGAAGTTGTTTACAATTTCTGTATCGATCGATGTTTCCAATTGATTACCTTTTAATTATTTACTTTTGCTTGTTATTTGTGTGATTAACTATGTAATAAACTATTAAAAAGTCGAAGAAGGCATATCGATTTTGGCTCATACTTGAAATATGACAATTGATATTATGTACTTATTTCGTATATTCATATTAGTTTTTATTTGTAAACTCTTCGATCATAAGTGTTTCTTCGAAGTCTAATCTCATGCATTTGAATTTAATATAATAGAAGTGTGTTAGAAACTTTATTGTACAGTATTTGTGTGAACAGTTTTCCGAAATTATGGCTCTTTAATAGTCTATAATGATAATGCCAGAGGGTACTTTTAGGCAATTCGTAAGAAATAACTACTTTAGTATTGGATTTAAGTGAAATAATAGTAATTTGCTTGTGTATTATATTGTTTTTATATAATTTGGCGTTATGAAACGAGTTCACATGAACTAGTTTTGTAGACATTTTTTTTCGTTTACCGACACCCACCCACTCATGGTTTCCCTATAAATAGATGTACCTGTTGTTAGCCAATTTGTCTTTTTGGAGGAAAAATCTAATAATATAAAATTCTCGTGTCACAGTTTTCGTTGCCATACTCCTCCGAAACGGCTTGACCGATTCTCATGAAATTTTGTGAGCATATTCAGTAGGTCTGAGAATCGGCCAACATCTATTTTTCATCCCGAAATACCCACGGGAACGGGAACTACGCAGGTGAAACCGCGGGGCGCCGCTAGTATAATATAAGTTTGATATAAAAACCAAATTAATGTCTACATTGGACGTGTTTTATCTTCATATAATAAGCCAATATAATATGTTAACAAGCACTTAAGAAACTTGAAAGAAGATTCCTAACGAAAACATTTCCATTAAAAAGAGGCTCATTAAAAACGGCTTACGTTGCAAAGAAAACGCAAGAGAAAATACATAAAAGATTTCAAATAATTGACATTCACTTATTTTTTAAGATATGTATTTTATTTAGCTAGCATTCCTATGCCCCGCGTAAAGTGATGTTTTGTAGCTCATAGTCATAGCCTTCCTCCTTAAATGAAAACATAAAGGTTTTTTTAAATTCAAACTAGTACTCTGTTCCCAAGATTAGCGACAAGAGTTCTATTTCTTATTTAAAAAAAATGTCATGTCGTTTAAGAACGTGAAAGCTTCTTTGTATAGAAGCAGATGGAAGGAAGTTGCACCTGTAAAAGCCGGTTCCCAGTTGTCGTGTGTCAGATCCGGATTTCATTTTCGTTGTGACGAGTATACAATAACCCTTTCAATCGGACATTAAATTAGCAGAATATTTGATATTCATACTTCACGTGAGCCATAACAATTGCGTGTGAATGAGTGATTATGAGTGTATGAGTTTCTGATACCATAGATACATGTTACGAACTTAGTTAGGGGCCAGTTACTATATTGAGATGATGTAATAAATGATTAAAAAATAAATAATACTACAAGAGTATCGCTCTTAAATTAAATACTTAATAATAAAAGTTAAAAGAGTCTCCTTATAATAGAGAGTTGTTCTCCAGTTGAAGACAAAACGTAGGTTTTGAAACGACTTATTTCGGTATCAAGTTACGGTTTCAAGTCCATAATGGTTATTGTGTCCAACTAATGTTTTCAGTGTAAACACTATTGCTGAACAGGCATTACTCTTTATACTTGATAGACTTTATAACAATGCTTTATTGAATCGCATGTGCATTTGCGCGTAGGTAAAGAGTTATTTCTTTTAGCTGACTACACTTTTTTTTCTTGGCCATCGAACTTCCTTGTTTACATAAGTTTACACAGACAGGTGTTTTATATTTATTTACAAGACTAATATAATAAAGTTGAAGTGTTTGAATTCTATACAATAGTGAGTGCTGTAGTAAATGTTCTTTTCCCTCTGGAATATGTAACAACACGGGTTAGCTCAAAATATAGTCTAGCTAGGCTCCGAATGCAAGAGGTTTTCACCTACTTTTTCCACAAGTAGCATTATTTATTAAAATTGTAATTTTGAACTACATTACAGATCTCGGCTCGTTTCCACTCATAATATTTATAAAGTCACTTGTAATATAAACAATAACAAATCAAACTAATGCCTACTTATATAAAACATGATCGGCCGTTTAGCGTATCACGTTTAACGTGCGTTTAACAACAGTTTACTTAACAAGTGACGTATGTTGATACAGTTGTCATCTCGATTTGTTTGTATCGTTAAGTTTGACGGAAAGATGACGATAGTTTTTCAATTCACCTGTGAATTAAGCCTGGTCATTCGCTTGTAAGGTCGTTGATATCTTTATTGGCTGTAATCGGTGTCGAAAAAGGAATACATTTCTTTCTTTATGAACTAGGTTAAATTAGTTCAACTGCAGTATAATTTTCAATGCTTTTTAACAATCTATTTATAAATATAAAACTCTTCCGTTACTGAGTGATTTACTGACTGACTGACAAACAACGCAACTGACAAACAACTGATGTTCCTTATAGGATACTTTTTATCCTAAAATTCCCATGGGATTCCGTTTCGTTAAACCGCGGGACGCAGCGCAGCTACTACATTTCAATATAATGATGATGCATCCACAATGTAAATAAATTCATCAAAATATTTGATATTACGAGTAATATATGAGTATCATGAGATTTGAAACGTCTATTTCGTAAATGCCAATCAATACGTATTTTCTCAAATTAATATCATCAGTTCACCGAACATTATTCAAATTGAAATGTAATCAAAATATACTTGAACTCGTCCTCGCGAAATAACAAGCTCTCTTAGATTGTATGTTAATATCCCAATTAGGCATATTTGTTATGACACAATGTTTAAAATAATTGTTATGTTTGAGTATAATTTGTTTGTGATATCTTATGATAAATTTAAATAAACATTTGTAGTTTTATCTGTTTGTTTTCAGTTATGTGATATACGGAATGCGTACACTTGACCCGTACGTTAGAGTCGGGTTTGTGTTCGCCCTTTGGGGTAACTGAACTGATTGAAACCTTAGAAAAGAGATAAGTTTTTCGGCAGAGTACTTTGACACGACTGATCGCTAGATAGTTATTCGTTATTGATATAGTATATTGGAATATTCTTGTTTAGGATAAAAAAATATTGAAGAAAGATGAAAATAGCAGCGTTTTACCTGAAATAAAACGCATATTAAAATACTTACCTAACTGGAAGCTTTATTGAGAATAGCATTTCCGTTTCCGTCGATTACCTACCAGTTTTTTAAGACTTTTAACGACCTTGTTTCCGGTCAAGTGGCGCCACCTGGCGGTTTCGCGCCATTTTGTTTTATAAAATGAGCGGCGACATTTTGTCATTGGCTCAATTTTCACCAGGCAGGAATTAAAGTAGAAGCTTCCAGTTAGGTAAGTATTTTAATATGCGTTTTATTTCAGGTAAAACGCTGCTATTAAACAACTTGACCGTAACTGGAAGCTTTATTGAGATCTGTTTATTATCGCCTGGTGACGCCACTTATTGTACCTATTGTGTGATAATATTAACGCCAATGTGATATGAAATAAAAACACAATTTTTTACAACTATTTTTTAATATTTCAATTACAAATAACGAAAAATGTTTCCTTCAACTGAATATGAAATAAATCACATCAAAATTAATTAACGGGTGTAAATAAATGTGTAACCTTCTGTGAATCACCACTACTCATTACTTCACGTTGATAAAAACGTTGAAATGTATTAGCTGATCGCCAGTTGCCACGTGCCAAGATATCATCAATGGAGTCGTTTTCCAGCCAGCTTTTAGAAGCCACTGCAGAACGAAAACTTCCCGGCGCTGCTGTAATATTTGCTTCCTTTAATAGAGTTTTTACCCAGCCTGCTATTACTGTACGTGAGGCAGATTTAGCAACTCCTCTAACTGTAATAAAAAGATTAAAGGTGTTCGAAGCAACGCGTCTTTCATTTAATAAAGCTATTGTCCTTTCAATCCAATACACTGGATCTAGGTTACGGTTTTCAGTATTTACAAGAAGCTTCCATCCTGACTGTCTGTAGTTACTACTGTCAGTTTTTGAACCAAATTGCGGCCAAAATAATATACTGTCATTTGATCTCACACAATGATTAGGATCAACACATAATAATGTCAAATCATGTATGCGTCTTCCAGAACAAAGCAATAACAAGGTAGCTGTATGTCGTGATGTTTGAAACAAATTATTTATGTCTATTGTGTAGTTACTTAAATATGAACTTAATTTACTAACGTCCCAAATAGGTCCTTTAGGATTCTTCGGGTTTTTTAAAGAGATTGATTTAAGAATGTGTTTGACAAGTACATGTGAACTTAAGTGACTCGACTGTTCAGTGTTACATAAGGTAGACACTACAGATTTATGCAATAATATAGTATTATAAGACAAATTATTAACTAAATATAAATCTGATAAGAACTGAGCTAGTTGAGAACCAGTGGGATTAATAAGATTTATATTTTTACTATTAGACCAGGATATCCATCGCTTCCACGCCACTTCGTAGGTTTTTAAAGTGGACTTACGCCATGAATTTTTGAGTAAAGATATCTGTTCTGGGTTCCATGTTTTTACCGTTTCAGACCACCCCCACACTTCCAAACTTCGAGAGTTAAGTTTTCGATTTTTGGTGGTGGGAGTCCGGTCGATGTGTCGATCAGATGTCTCTGAAGATTGTATAGAGTTAGTGGGGCTTCGAGTGCTTTTGCTTTGAGGTCGGCTCGCCAAAACACTTTCTGCCACCGAGGGACTATTATTAAGAAGATTCCTGTCGACTGATTTAGATGCGTCAGGACTTTGGGAACAAGAAATGGGGGTGGAAATATCCACGCCAGAGGGTAGTTCCATGGAACGCTGAATGCGTCGTGAAATAAGGCTTGTGGATCTTTTAAATCTCGGGACACATAGTTGAATACCACATGAGCGGTTTTCGACGCAAACAGGTCTATCACTGGAACTCCCCACTTTGCAAACACTATTTCTGCTCCTGTTGGTAATAGGTGCCATTCGGGAGGTTGGCGAAGACGGGACAGATGGTCCGCCTGAATATTGTATCTGCCTGGGAGATAATGAATTTGGAACTGAATTTGATGCTTGTCTACTAATTCTAGAATTTGATAGGTTATGTTTAATAGATGTAATGATTTCGTACCTCCTTCCTTCCTCAGATAAGCGACTGCAACTTTGTTGTCGCATTGAATGAGGATTGAGCTGCCTCTCAGTGTCGGTGCGAAACTCTGAAGGACATGCAGTATCGCCAACATCTCCTTTTGGTTGCAGTGCAGATGTTCTTCTTCTGGTAGTCAATTGCCCCAGGTAGCTTGATCGTTGACCTGTGCACCCCAAACCTGGTCGGAGGCGTCTGTTACAATAAAATGTTGAGGCGGTGGGCTGTGTAACGGTGTTGTTAACTGGCAGTTTTGCAGCCACCAGTGCATTTCGTCCGAGACTGTTTTCGGCAATGAATAATGCTTCAATGGTAGGTCTGGCAGAGAGTTCATAAACCTTATCAGATGTTTGTGATGGAGGCGACCTCGTGGAACAACAAAACTTGCAAAGTTGAGAAGACCTATTATTTTCTGTAAATCTTTGATGGATAACTTCTTTTCTTCGAGAACTACCTTTATTTTTTCCTTTAGAACTATGACTTTTTCCTCTGGCAAGGCTTTCAGATTGTTCCAAGGATTCCATAGTATCCCTAGATAAATAAGGTTTCGTTGCGGGTGTAAGATCGATTTTTTGAAATTTATTTGCCCTCCTAGGGTTTGCAGTGTTTGTATGACTATATGTACCTGAACACGAAGAGCATTCATATCCTGATTTACTAGTAAAAAATCGTCGAGATAAACTAGAATTCGTATATTGAACCTTTCCCTTAATATATGTGCCACCCAATTTGTTACTGTTGAAAAAACTCTTGGGGCCGTGTTGAGCCCGAATGGTAAGCACGTTATCTCTAATAGTTCGCGATTGTAAATTATGCGTAGGAAGCGTCTTTGTGATTTGGTCATTTTCAGGTGAAAATATGCTTGAGACAAATCTATTTTGCACATCCAATCGCGTGGTTGAATGAAATCTGGGATGCGATACATGTTTATTAGGTGAAATGGCTCGGTCTTCACATAATCGTTTAGCGCTTTGAGGTTGAATATTGGTCTGATTGACCCGTCGGTTTTTGGTATTAAAAACAGCGGGGTTATGAAGCTGGGAGACATTGGAGCCGATTTTAAAATTCCCTGAGATTTCATTTCTCGAATGACTGCCGTCATTTTCTCCGAAATAGGAGTTTGGAATGGACAATTGATTAAATTTGGATATATTAGAGGAGGTTTTTTGAAAAAAGGTATGCGATACCCTTGGATGTACTTTAAAATGATTTCTGGTGCTCCCATTTCTTTCCACTGTTCTTGGTAATGCGCTAACTGACCGGCTTCGAATCGTTTCGAGTCATTGTTTGTAATTTCTTTTCTGACTTCCCTTGGAATTGTTTCGGATATTACCGTGTCGATTGTTGACTCCTCGGTCGGTTCGTGAACCTCGGTTATGAAAGAAACCCCTTCCACTGTGGTGGCTGGGTTGTACGCTTGAAAATTGACCTCTCGGAACATAATTTGTATGTCCATATCCACCCCGCGAGGGTGGGTTATTATAAGTTAGCTGTTGACAGCTGGGTTCGTGATGAGGGCACTGAGTTCCACGCGATGGAACTATAGATTTTGGTACGCCATGCCCCCGCGAGGGGCGGCGATTAGAATAATTAGTTTTCGTTTGAAAACTTTCGGTTTTTGGTGGCCAAAATGCTTTGCGAACCCCTCCTGCTTTTTCAAGTACAGATGTAAACCGCTCCGAATCAAACAAGTAAGTTGTAGAAGGAGGGATCTTATTTAAATACGCTTTTAGTAATGGATCACGAACTTGGCTGGTAATAGTTTCTCGGCGCATTTCTATAGTCTCGGCCCTATGTCCACAAACTAATTGCAATAGCTCAGAAGAAATTCTATGAAATTCACCATTTAGAAATAATTCCTCTATTTTAGTGCTCAAGCTGTCAAAACCTACCTCTGTACTCTTTGCCCACGAAAGGAGATTTCGAATACCGTCTTGAAGGCACTCTTTTTGTTTTAATATGCCGTAGGTTAGAGCCGCGTATGATTTATCCGCGGAAGAAAGATGACGTAAGGTGTCATATACTTTGACCTCTTCGTTTGTTTCTAACTCAATGAAACCTGGAGCGTGGTTGTACATTTTCTGTGTATCTGCGTATCTAATTTCAGACCAACGGGTAGAACCTAGTCTCTGAACCTCAAGCAACATTTTCAAATATATATCCGAAGTTTTTGGGACAGTTGGTTCCTTTATTTTGGTTTCAATATCAAATGTAAAGCTTAAATCATCATTTAAATATCTATGATCATGATTAACAGCATGTGTGTCATCTACCTGTTCGTGAAGTTCATCACTCATTTGTGTGTAAATTGAAACACTATCCAGACATGCATCATCATTATTTCTTGATGAAGCAGCCATCTGTTTGCGTAACTCGCCTACTTCCTTAACCAACGTGTCTATTATATGGTTAGAACGCTTGGAACGCTTACGTTTTTTGTGCCGACGCGACCATCTGCGCTTATTATCCGATGGTGAGCTTGATGAAGTGCTGCTGCTGCTGCTACTACTGCTGCTCGATCGGCTGCGGTTCCGTTTTTGACTTACTCCACTCGGACCCGCCACAGCTTCTGGCTCCATAGCCGAAAAAAAAAATGTTCTTAGTTATCACTGTAAACAAACTGTATTAGTTCGCGTTATAAAAGTATTAAATTAATTACAATACTCACCTGAGTCTGTCTTATAGTACAGTTAATACAGTTTAATTTATTTGCGAGCAGTTGCTGCACACGTGTTGTCACGACGGAAACACAAACGCCAATGACAAAATGTCGCCGCTCATTTTATAAAACAAAATGGCGCGAAACCGCCAGGTGGCGCCACTTGACCGGAAACAAGGTCGTTAAAAGTCTTAAAAAACTGGTAGGTAATCGACGGAAACGGAAATGCTATTCTCAATAAAGCTTCCAGTTACGGTCAAGTTGTTTAATTACTAATTTTGTACTCATTGTATCATAATGTTCTCTAAATATCTAAATTTGTCCTTTACAATGAGTTAAATCGGTTGAGTATTTAGGTTTACAAAAATAGCAAATCCAATCATAAATTCTATCTTTAAAGTGAATTTTGTCGAAAATTTCCATGAATGAGTTCGTAGTTTGTTCGTGGAAAATATACATTTGTTGCATATCTTGGGGAGTGAGTCGAATGCATATTAAATACCTACATATAACTGATAACGCTCTGACTTTGAACAAACAACCATCTGTTGATCTTATCGTTGTGGCTATGGAAAATTTGTGAGACCTGACATTATAATGGTCATTATAAAATGCCCATGTTATTATTTTGCTCGGTTCACATTAATTCTGTCCTATTTTTTATATAATAGTAAATAGTTTTTCGATAAATTCGTCCTTTAGGTAGTACTATGTTCGTTCATAGATTAGTCTATAAGCCTTCCTCAATAAACGGGCTATCTAAAGTAAAATGTTCCTGAGATTAGCACTTTAATTAAAACAAACTATGCCTCACGTAATATATGTATGTATTAGTATTCATAACTGTGTAAACCTTTCGCCTAACTTTTAGAATTTTCTAGAAGAATTACGAGTATATCACTCTCCAATAAAAAAATGTACATTAATTCGTTACCAAGTGTCATTGTGAAAGAAAAATATACCGATAACACCGCAGAGCACAGCTAGTTGTTGATTAAATGTAAAGGATACACCTTTACATTTAATCAACAACTAGCTGTGCTCTGCGGTTTCACCTGCGTAGTTCCCGATCTCGTGGGAATTTCGGGATAAAAAGCTAGCCTATGTCCTTTCCCGGACCATAAGCTACCCCTGTACCAGGTTTCAAATCAATCGGTTCAGTAGTTTAGCCGTGAAAAGATAACAGACAGACAGAGTTACTTTCGAATTTATAATATTAGTTAGGATAAGAAAAACATTTCTAAAAGATACCAATACTAAACAATTCGTCTATAAGTTAACACTTCAATCTTCAATTGTTACTACTGATATAAATAATCATGTTATTCCATTGTGACGTCAGGTAATTGATAACGTATCGGCGGATTGTGAATTGGCCACTGTTTAGAACTAGTTATAACCGGTGTTAGTTTTGGCATGTTGCCGTGTTACGTCACACATGTGTAGATTTCTGTGACATTGCGTATGTGAGGTTATTGTCGATGTTACGTCACATTTAGATCCATGAAGTTGTAGGTAAAAATGGAGTCCACACTTCGAATACTTACTTGAAGCATAACCTATGTATCACTATCGCGCTCTCTGTGGGCAGGCTCTCTCTTTCTAAGGTAACCTCTAGAAAGAGAGACTGGAGATCGGCCCACAGAGACGTAGGTATTTGCCTCAAGCTGTTGTTCTAAGTGTGGGCTCCATTTTTACCTACAACTTCATGATTTAGATCGGACTAGTTTTCTTACAAAGTTGTCTTCCTCTGAGGAAGTGAGGAAGTTTCTCACTGTACTAATCTTTAATCTTCAGTGAGAGAGACCTTTGCCTGGGATTTTACAGGATACATTAATTTATTTCTTACTAAAAAAAAATCGTAGACCGATACGTTATGTAGTCGTAATTGTATAGACTATTTTCTAACCAAAGATATTCTAAAAATGTTATAAAATTAAAAATGCCATTCATAGTCAAAAACTTCAAAATATTTTCATTTTTTTTTATCCCGCTCATTTCACACAGCTGGTAATCATTCTTAATTTAAACTCAGGACTAATTGCAGAAATCTTCCCTGGAAAGTTATGCTATCAATAAATAGTGAATAGTCATTGTTTGTTAGTACTCAAACGATGAATCAATTGATAAACACCGGCCCTTTTGCGGGTTTTTGGCAATTATTGGTAATTAAGATTAAATCGACATTATTATATTTGTAAAACACATTTGAATCATAATATATGATTAGAACCGGATTTTTTGTCAGTTTTTGGGAATTGGGTAATTACTAAGCAATTGTATTAATGACTGTAAATACCCACTGTTCTAGTACATTTCTCACTCCAATGTCCGTAGAACTAGTTAATCTTTTCGGAAATCTATATTCTTTAATTATATTTAGTTCCAAATATTACCCATTAGAGTAGGAGGAAGTTAACTAATTAAGAAATCTCAGAAGTACACCTGCTTTAAATTTGGCAAGTTAATAGTGTGAATGAAATTGAGGTCAAGGTCAGAATAGACAGAAGCGTGATGATATTAGCCTATAGCCTTCCTCAATAAATGGGATTTGCAAATCGGAGCAGTAGTTCCTGAGATTAGCGCGTCCTAACAAACAAACTCTTCAGCTCTATATTATAAGTATAATACCAATCATCACGAATTGAACGTGGTATTAGAACAGCCTACTTATATTCTTTTGTATGTACTACCTTCAATGGAAGGTCTTTATAAGAGTTTCCTTGCGCCGACACCCAGCAGACAATCGACCTTTAAGACCTCTTGCAAGGTAAAGGCCTCTCCTTCACTGACAATTTGCTTGCCTAATTGTTTCTCTCGAACGTTAGAAAACATGCAAACATGCCTTGCTCGAATGAGGAATAGGTACCATCCAGAGCCTTAGACTATGCAGGAAGGCATATACATGTGGACAAAGCGTTAATCCTATATATAAGTTTAACTTCCGTAAAATACCTATTCACTGATTTTATTCGATGTTCTACAAAACCTTTACAACGATGTGTTTTTGCAAGAAAAATATTAAAACAAAAATATGTCAAGAATATACAAATAGAAATGGCGAACAAAACTGACGACCTCGAAATCATCTTGAATATTCGCCAACAAAACTATTTAGATTTTTTTATTTCCTTTACCGTATCAAAATACTTCTTATTGTATTCTGTCCGTTCTCAAGGTTTATTTAAAAAATATTTTCTTATTAGTCACTCATTGCCACTTAAATTCTTGAAAAACATTATTGTATGGAAAACAATGCATCCTAAGAACGCGACGCCTGAAGTGATTTACTTTACAAGGAATTGTGTTTGACAATTGACTGTGAACACTGGACTGAACACATTTTGTGTGGCAGCAGCTCTACTAAAAAAATCTATAAGCAGTTGCTATCAGCAGATTCGAGAAGTTTTGAATTCTACTATCCAGATCGTTCTGTTTATTGAATTCGTCTTTCAAAAGTTTGCAGTACTGAATAACAAACAATATAAAAACAGATATCTTTACAAATTTAATAAACAATTATTATAATAAAGCAAATTTAAATATATTTGAATAACAATCCAATTTTAAGATAACGAAAATTCACCTTACAAAAATGTTTGTTTCAACTATTCACGATTGTGAATATTACGAGACTTTTTGCTTGATGAGTTTTAAAATAGCGTTCATTATTCACGATGACGCTACACTTGCGTCAAATTGCGTCTATGGTTCACGTTGAAGTCGTACCTAGAGACAGGTGTATGGTTGCAGGCATATGTATGTTACTTTCACCTTCGCATTCTGCATGGTTATACCGTAGCAACCGGCGACTCGGTATTGTTGCTAAGCGGTGTATCGCTACGTATTGGTCGAGCCCCCGTCGAACTTGGGATCGGGCTCGCTTGTATCAGCTGTTGTTCTGCCGATAAACTGGTGACACCGAATCGGTTGCGAGTGGGGGCCCGTCGCGGATCTTTGTACCGAATGGTTACGTCAACTGGTGGACTGGGTGTATCTAGTGCGGGTCGGCGTGCGAGTGCGGTATCAGTAGCGCCGAGTGCGATCCGAGGTACCAGACGCGAGCGGCGGCCCTCGCCTGGTCCCAGCACCGCACGCCACTCACCGCCACTCGCTCGCTTCGTCATCCAGTGTGATACCGACGGTCGGTCGTTATAGACGCGTTACGTCGCGCCCCGAACCGCGCACTCGAATTTAATTTTGATCTGAATACAAGTTCCAAAGAAAATATACTGTGATTTAATTATATTTTTGATTAATTTAATTATTTGATTTATTGAAATATAAAATAATACACAATGTCTCTGGAATTGGAAGAGCTTACGGGAGTTACCGGAGATGTCTTCGAGGATTTCCTGGTTGTGTTTCGTCGGTGTTTGGCAAAGGTAAATGCATTCTAAATTCGGGTTTGGTTGGGTGTTCGGTGCCAGTTAGTGAATAGTTTCAATCGGGTATCATTCATCACCGGTCTACCGTACGACGACTAACCATGGATTATTATACTGACATATGGGACTGGATAGTCAAGGTACTACTGAGTTTATCATTTACCTACATTTATTCAGTCACCTTCATGTATATATTCCATCTTATAATATAGGGTAGCATTAACGGTATCATTGACATTGCCGCTCAAAATGCACTATGTTCACGTGGATTGCAAGCGAAAAAAATGTGCTCTCTCTCTCTCTTCTATTCTGGTTAGATATATCTATCTCTGTTCCCCATATAACACCGTAACCAACTGGCACCGCAAGGAGCATACCACGTGGTAATTTTGACAGCCATTTTTGACAGATGGCGGATAGCGACAGCTTTTGGAGCATTACACATGTCAGAATGTGGTTAATTTAACTAAGCGTTATATAATTATTTTCTAATTATAACCCTCATATCATAAACTAAAACGTTTGATGCTAAATAAAACATTAAGTAAACCGTTTGAAGATCTAATGCTTACAAAATTTCAAATTCACATTTTCTTAGCAAATGTAGCAAATTCTTAATTTTAGCTTCCTTTATTTGGCTAACTCATGATGACACACATTGTCTGTTAAATTAGCTAAAAAAAACTGGTCTGGTATCCGTTTTAGTCAAATATAGAATAATTTAAAGTTTAGACTCATTTTAATTTAAAATTCTAGGTAGAGTTAAATTAGTTATGAGACCCAATCAGACAGGTTATTCGAAACGGTCCTTGAGCATCGTCTCGTTACCTAAGCAACAGGCCGCCCGCTACAAAGTAATTATTATTCTCTAGAAAAGTCACATTTATCAAGTTTCGTGGGTTTATCGCGACATTATCATTGTTTTATATACACTTGACATTTAAATTCTTATTCTTCACAATCGACACATTCATCAGTCATTTGAAACAGCTGTGCGTCTAGATATCCATGGTGGCATGCGACTTTTAACACTTTCACTTTTTAGTTCTGTTAATGTATGGATTATGATAATGTCAGTATTAACACAGTTTCTCCACAACTAACTATGTAATCAGTATCGATCACGTCACTTCCACTGAGTCATTCAGGCTGAGCGTTTCTGCGTAATTATTCAGTTATTCACCGGATCTTCAACTTTAAAAGGACAACCTGATCAAAAACTACTTACTACCAGTATTATATCATTAGCCTTTTAAGGTTGTTGACATATGACAATGAATTTGCGAATTGTGCCATATCAAATTATGAGCGAAGCGAAGTAACCTATCTTAATTATCTTATGTTGCGATAACCCACGATTTGTATTTAAAAACATCTCGAGTTCAAAAGAGGCAAACTGATTAACATCAACTAAAGAGGCGGGACCGGATCTGCTCTTATCTCTTACACTTATTGTTTTAATTATTTCTACGTAATTAAAAACCTATCCCATTTTTCTAATTGGAGTTTAAAGTTTAAACAAATTTAATAAAATGTCATCAAAATACAAATATTACCCACCTTGAGCTACTAACAAGTTGGTAGGGCACGACGATAAAGCGAGGACTGGTATTTTAATAATAATCAATCACTATTATCTCATTATAACTGACTCTCTAACTAGGTTTATCGTATCTAGGGTATCAGGAACTTTGCGTACTCTAATTTCACACATACATACAACCAGACCGAAGTGGATGTTCAAATAATTAGGTCACACACATATCAATTACATATTAAATTGATAATTTTTATCTATCAAAACAGTAAAAGCTACCACTCTTGCTATAAAGTATAATATACATCGTTGTGTATATACGTATTTGTGTGTAGTTTTCCACAATAAGCTTTCTTATTTAAAGCCTTTGTGCGTGTTAAGGTATTTTTGATTAGACTTTCTAGGGCTCTAACTACCCTAAACGATTGTCGATGATGTTTAGACTAAAGTACCCTCCAATACAAATTCAAAGCTCAACTATTTGGCTTCTTATTCAATATAAAATAGTATTATAATATATTCATTTATTAAATCAGTGAATTGGTATTTGCGGTACCTATTTCGGTCAAATATCGAGGTCAAAATATGCACACTTATTAGGTGACGTCACAAGGATGTCGGACAGTCACCAATCGTTGAACAGAACAGTGACGTTTGTGATACAAACTATTACAAGTATTACTTGTAATTACATACACATTTACACTAGATTGAAACCCGCAGCTTCATCATATATTTGATATTCCTTCGCATGTTCATGAGGTTTTATGAGTCTTACATTGTTGAAGACGAAAATAGTGTTTAGATTGACTTAATATAAACAAATTACTAACTAGAATCTAGTACACACAATGCCGTAAATAAATAATAATTCTTAAATCTGTACGCAGTCTCAAACAATGTCGCTTCACGTTGTCTGTCCATTCTATACGCTTAGATCTTTTAAGCTACGCATCGGATTTTCAAGAATTCACTTCTAAAGATAGTGTTAGGAAAGTTTATACGTGTTGATTACTTATCAAAGTGGGTAAAACCCCAAGACACTGCTTGTATAAAATAAAAAAGAGAAAAAGCAATGTTTTAAAGAGTGACTAAGTGGAATTCCTAACGGTGCCGATAAACTTTCACCCCCTTTTTCGTATAGCGGATAGGTATATTAGCAAAAACTTTTCCTCCAACTTCATTTCAGCCTAGCTGTGGCCCGCAGTTTTACCCACATAGTTCCTGATCCCGTGGGAATTTCGGGATAAAACTTCAGCCTATGTCCTTTCCCAGACTATAAGCTACCCCTGTACCAAATTCCAAGGCAATTGGTTCAGTAGTTTAGCCGTGAATGTAACAGACAGACAGAGTTACTTTCGCGTTTATAATATTAGTAAGGATTTAGACAAGGTTTAGACGTTCGTTAATTAATGTTTAATTAGATTACGGACAAAGGTCACGGCTCACGTTGACATTGAAACAAGTGACAGTCGGCATTTCTTATTTGTAATGTCAGTGATAACAAAAAACAGTTTTGAACACGTTCTCGCACAAAGTAACGTAAAATGTAATGTTGTTATCTTTAATTTATGAAACAGGTTGTTTTATATTCATACTAGTTCTGCCCCGTGTTACGCAGCAAAACAACTCAAACTGTTTTTAAAAACTTTATTTTAATTTAAACTAGAATTACAGAGTTTCTGAATTATGACTTAGACTAACGATTGATTTATGAAGATTTACTTATCAAGACTGACTTATGGAGACTGATGGAGACTAACTTAATTTACAAAGGATTCCACATTTTATACTAAAACTAATGATATAAATAAACAAATTAAGAATTGATAACAAATTATCTAATGAGTTCCTCTGATCATTAATAATCTATGAGAAAGTAAACACATTAACTTATGTGAACAAACAATAAACATGGAATAGTAAACAACTTATTATTATATCTAGAATTAGTAAAGACTTATGTATATGTATTAATATATTAGAGTTACAAGGGTCAATATATAACATCTCCCCCCTTAGAATAAAGATTGGGCGCGTGTGCCTGATCTTTGGGAATGTGTATCTTCGGAGTCGTCTTCGTCTTCGGAAATGCATGCGGTGGTGGTTGTCATGTTCTGCAAGGGTATAGCTACTTGCGTTGTTCGTTGCCTTCTGGAGTTGTCGAAACAGTTGTTGAATATTTGGATACATCCATCTCCGCCATGTGAATGTCGTCTTCTGCTTGTGATGAATCCATTAGGACAGCGATTGCATATTTTAATTAATAGGTAGACGAGCATAATAGTTCCGAGAATTACTGAGAACCACAAGAGTTTTGGTTGATGCTTTTCTACGAAGGTGTGTGATTCTTTTTCATATATTTTCTTTAAATCTTCTGAGGATTTGTCTAGGAGAGTCTTGATAGATTTAAGGGAATCCAATGGCATCTCATTTATAGAAATTGGTATTAAGTTTGGAGCTTCTATGTTCTTGGTGTATTCAAAACATTCTTCTGTTCTTATGTCTGGCATTACTATAGGGAATGTGATGTTGTCTTCAGACGTTTGGTATGCGGCAATAGTACTGTACCCGGTGTGAAGCTTACAGTCTTGAGGTAGGTGAATGATACCGGAGCCCAGTAGTTTATGGTTCGAGATTTCTTCCTTACATTGAAGAACGCAGTTGACTTCTTTTGTGAAAATATATAGCCATTTGTCGCTTTCCAATTGTTGCAGTGTTTGGATATCGGCAGGGAATGTAGTTGAAGTGCAGGTCTTCGGGATTGACGTGGATTTGCTTAGGAGGATCTCTATCTCGCAGATTGGACGTTCTTCAGTGTGGTAGATTACGAAGTTTTTACAGACTCTCGCTCTCGTTGCGAAAGTGATACAGCCATCCAATGAACTGGTTGATACATAGAATTGCCCACTAGTGTCAGTAGCCAAATATATATGCTCTGGGATGATGGTAGTATGGAAAGAGGAATTGGGATGTTGGATAGGAGTAGAATATAAATGATATAAGGTAAATGGTGTGTTATGGACTAAAGGGAATTCAATTACATAAACTAAACGATTGGAATAAACATATGCAGATAAAATGGACGAATCTAAAAGCGTGTGAATGTTATTTAATGAGACCGATGTTACTAATCTTTTATTACTACGAAGTTTATTCGAGGCAAGGAGTTGTTCGTAAAGCTTTTTGAGATTGATTATTGACGGGTGAATTATATTAGATTTTGCAAATAGGATGCTAGTTAAACAATCGTTTATTTCATTTTCCAAATAAGTTACTTGTTCAAGAATTTGTAATGAAATGGTGGAGATTTGTTCAGACACTTTAATATCAAATATAGTTTTATCAGTTTTATTAAGATAATCATTAAGTCTATTAATATTTTCATTTATTATTTGTTCATCGAAGGAAATCTTAAATATAGTTTCATTGAAATTTTTAATTGTTGAAGACGTGATTTGTATTTGACTTTGCATTAATTGAGTTAAATCTAATTCTTGTTTTTCAAGTTTATTGATACATTCGTCGTATCGTTCTGCATCCTTGTAATCTGGTGTACCAATGAGCCATTTTAGAACTGAACCAAGACCATCTAAAAGTTCGCGTTTAGATCTAGAGTTCTTACCTAAATAGATACTAAGTTCAGAAAGCCTATTTTCTATTTTGTAAAGATTAATATTAAGATATGATTTAGTTGTATGTACATTAGGGAGATTAGCATATTTAGATGTTAGTGTATCAAAATTATTTGAGAGACGTTGAAGAGATTCGTACGATATGAATAAAGGTTTCAAGTCGCGATAAACTATTAATTTCCATGATTCATCCGAAATTAGAACAGTACCTTCGTTATTAAATAATATACCAGCATGGGAATTTAAAGGTTGGGTTATTTCTATATTGGCAATGGCAACGATTCCTGTGGTTGCCCTGTAATAAGAGAATTGCTTACATTAGTAGACTGTTGATTTAGCTTAATCCTAATGAAATGCCTAACGATGATGTATAATTTATAAAGTAACATGCAAATGAGTAGTTTTATAATTGAACATAGAATGAAATTGTATATATAACTTGGATCATTGAATATTGGGAAAAGGGACATAGTCCTATTTTGGGCTGACACGAATTGAACACCCCTGAAATTTAAAATAACTACTTATTACCTAGAACTTATGACTATTAATATACCTACTATATTAACATACTTAATTAAAATATATTTAAATGATTAACTATTGGATTATTTTCTACGTATGGTCTGAGACGATTAGCGTGTACAACTAAGTTTTTTCTGGATTTTCTGATAAGGTAGTTTTCATTAAATCCTACACGGATAACTTCGTATGGTCCTTCCCATTTTGAGTCTAGATTGTTGGGATTGGGAACACGTAACATTACTTTACTGCCTATTTTATATTCTACGGTATTTTTAATTTTACTATCGTATCTTTCTTTCGCTTTTTCTTTCATGGTTTCAATATTCTTTAAGGCGGCATCGCGAGATACTCTAAGGCGTTCATTTAAATCTTTCAAATAGTCGCAAGTAGTATAATCTGGAATAGGTTTGATAGCGTAAAATGGACGAGGTTTGTAACCAAAGAGTAGTTCGTGAGGTGTATAACCAGTTGAGCTATTTACGGAGGTGTTATGGCAAATTATAGCAAAAGGAATTATTTGATCCCAGTTCTTTAATTTACGATTGTTATACATACGTATATGATCGCGTAACGTAGCATGAAAACGTTCTAGAGCACCGTTTGTCTGTGGGTGATATGCAGTATTGAATGTGTGATTTACATTTAAGAATTTCATAAGATGTTTCATTACTCTATTGGTGAATTCGGTTCCTTGATCAGAATGAATACGTTTGGGAACTCCATAATGTTGGCAGAAATGAAGAAGCTGTTTAGCAACAGTTTCTGCTTCTTTATCGGGAATAGGATAAGCTTGTACATAACGAGTTAGGTCATCTTGTAAGGTAAGAACATATTTGTTATTATTATCACTAATATCAGAATAAGAAACTAAGTCTATAGATACTCGTTCAAATGGTTCAGTAGATTGAGATGTTATAACCATGGGGGCCTGAAAAGATCTTCTTTGTATTTTGTTACGTTGGCAAATAATACAGGATTCAACATATGCTTTGATATCATTAGTCATACCTTTCCAAAAATATTCATCTCTAATTTTCCTAGTGGTTTCTACTATACCGCGATGTCCTGATAGTGGTTCATCGTGAAATGATTTTAATATGTTAGGGATTTCTTCGGGTGTGGGATATTTTACCTTATTTTCGCAAATTGTAATTTCACATTCATACATTTCAGCTAAATATGCCGTTATACGACGTTGTTCGTTAATTACTAATTTACAAGTACGATCATGTTTAAGGTCAGGAATAAAAAGTTGGTTAATTTTATGTTGTTGAAGACAAGATAACAATGATTTAAAATAACTTTCGGAATCCCATGGATCGAAGTGATTTGGTCTCGTGTAACAGATAATTAAATTTTGATTCTCATTAGAAATTAGAAGATCGGTTTTGTACAAAGTTTTAGTTTTTTCTAGATATGGTTGAATTTGTGAACATAAGCTTAAAGCTTCATGGAATAAATTATCTTGATCTATTGGGTTACATGAGGTAGGAATAAAGATGTCTTTATGTCTAGAATCGAATAATTGGTTAGGAGAAACTTTAACTAAAGGTGAACTAAAGGTTGATTTTTCCGTATTGTCTAAGGACATATAGTGCTCATAATTAAGTTGTAAGTAATCATCGGTTTGTTGTGATTGAGGTGAGTTAGGATCGTCTTCAGTGAGATCGATTATGTTCGAGTTCAAAATAGGTGGACGAGAAAGTGCATCTGCGTTGGTATTGATTTTACCTGCTTTATAGACTATTTCATAATCGTATTCTTCAAGTTTCAGCCTCCAACGAACTAATCGACTGCCTGGATCTTTGATAGAGAATAACCAAGTTAATGGTTTGTGGTCTGTTACAATTTTGAATTTACGACCGAATAAATAAGGACGGAAATGTTTTACTGCCCAAACAATGGCTAATAATTCGCGTTCTATTGTTGAATAATTTGATTCGGCTTTATTCAGAGTTCGAGAAGCATAAGCGATTGGTAAGTCTTTGCCTATTTCACCCTGTGAAAGGATGGCGCCTATTGCGTGAAGTGAAGCATCAGTAGTTAAAACAAATTCTTTACTGAAATCGGGATATTGTAAGAGAGGTGTGGTAGTTAAGAAATCTTTGATTTTATCAAAAGCTTGTTGTTGGCTATCGCCCCAAATATAAGGTACATCTTTCTTCAATAAGCTTGTAAGAGGTTTTGTAATATGACTGAAATTAGGTATAAATCTACGATAATAACCTGCGAGACCTAGAAATGATTTGATATCTTTACATGACTTCGGAGTTGGAAAATCTTTGACAGCTTTTACTTTATCAGGATTTGGTTTTACGCCTTCACTAGAGATAATATGACCTAAGTATGCTACTTCTTTTCTTAAGAATTCACATTTGTCAGGTTGGACTTTGAGCCCGTGTTTTCTTAACCGTTCGAAAACTTCTGTTAATTTATCTTCATGTTCTTGAAGACTAGATGCAAATACTACAATATCATCTAAATAAACAAAACATCGCTCTCCTTGTAAACCGTATAGAACACTATCCATTGCGCGTTGAAATGTTGCGGGTGCATTTTTGAGCCCGAATGGCATTCTACGGAATTCATAGTGACCGTATGGTGTGTTGAACGCTGTTTTAGGGATATCTTTAGGGTCCATTTCGATTTGGTGAAACCCTGAGGCAAGATCTAGTGTTGTGAAATATACTGAGTGACCTAATTTATCTAAGATATCGGCTATGTTAGGTAAGGGATAACTGTCTCCTATAGTTATATCATTGAGTTTACGGTAATCAATTACTATACGCCATTTTTGTTTACCAGAAGCGTCTAGCTTTTTAGGGACTACCCAGATAGGGCTACTCCATGGGGATGTGCTAGGTTGAATTATATTTTGATCTAACATTCTGAACTTGAGTTTTAACTTCGTTTTGATGTACATAAGGGAATCTATATGTTTTAGTATTAATAGGAACATCAGAAGTAGTAGGAATAGTATGTTTTGTGTGATTTGTAAAAGTTAATTGGTCATTTTCACAATAAAATATATCAGAATAATTTGATAAAATATTGTTAAGGGATGCTTTTTCTTCATCATTAAGATGATCTTGACGAACTAGATTTTCTATATTATTTTGCATGTGAAAACCACTTGTCAAATTAGAGGAATTAATTGAATATGAATTTTGAATATTGTTGGATTCAAAATAAGAAGATAAGCACGTTGTTTTGATTTCGGGTGATACTAATGTTATTTCGTTATCGCTAGAGTTAATACAAGTAATTAGGAATTTGTTGTCTTTGACTGTAACTAAGGCGTTGGGGATCGTGATATCATTGTTAATTATTTGTTTTTCAATAACGGCGGGACCGTTTTGAATATCTGTTGTAAAACAAGAGATAACAGTTTCTGTACGTGGACTAATGACTTGTTGACTTTCTATCATATCGGATGGTTTTTTATTAATTGTAAACAATTTATATGTACGATCACGAATTCGCATAGTCTTTGATTGAACATAAATACTAACATTGAATTTACCCATGAAATCATTACCTAAGATGCCGTCTGCTTTTATATTTAGATTTGCAACATGGAAATTGAATTTAGGGAATTGATCGAGTGATATTTGAGCTGTACCGAAGCTTTTAATATAAGACTGATCTCCTGAAATTCCAATTATCGATACGATGTTCGATACATCTAGAGAAGCACTACCGATAACGTCTTTGTTGAGGACTGATATGGCGGCTCCTGTATCAATTAGAAGAACTACTGGTTTGCCTTCTATATGGAATTTACAATGTAGTAGATTTTCAGGTGGTACATTTAATGAGGAAATTGTTACAGATTCTGAAGATTTAGTATTGAGATTTTCATTTTTAGGATTTGAATTAGAGAAAGATTTCTTCTTTGAACCAGATTTAGTATGAGATTTAGTATTGGATTTAGTATATTTTGGATTCGATTTAGTACTTGATTCAGAGTTTGACGAAGGATTTAGTAAAGATTTAGACTTAACATTATTTGTTGGTTGAGTTATTACTATATCAGTTTGGGTACTTGCATCACGCAACTGTCCCCGATGGACCGATGAGTTTTGTGATTGTACATTATACCCATTGTTAATACTAGTAACAACATTTTGTCCTTGATGGACTGATGAGCTTTGAGTATGAGTATTATACTCGTTATTAAACCTAGGTGAAAGAGTTTGTCCCCGATGGACTGGCTTACTAGCTACGGAATTACTTATTTGACTATTTCTTATTTTACTTTGGGTATTTACATAGTGATTTTCTGATTTTCTTGTTCTTCGTGGTGGTTCGACATCTGTGTCGGGGCACTGGAGAAGTAAGCTGAAGCGGTTTCCGAGGTTGTGCCCATGATCTCGGCCGCGTACGAGTTTAAATTATTTAAGTTTGCTGGAGGAGCAGGCAAGGCGCGATATTGTTGGGTGTTATTATTAGTTTTATTATTATACGCACGTTTACGACATTCCGCTATCAAATGTCCCGGTTTTTTACAATAATTGCAAATTTTGTTTGGATTTTGAAATGGTGGTGCGCTATTAGGTGGATTTGTAGATACAATCGGTCTACGATATTGCTGTTTAAGCAATGCCTGTCGCGCGGCGTTCATATTTCTGACCTTTTCTTCTTGTATAGCGAAGTTTCCAGCTTCCGATAGATTTTGGAAACCACGTACTCTTAACATTGTCCCTATGTCAGAAGAGAGACCATTTACAAATACGCTTAAAGCGGTTTCTTCTGTTGTTGCCCTGCGACCCGATAGAGTAGAATCATTGACCTCGGCACTTAGTTTTTCTAGGATTTTACTCCTGCTCAAATCGACCCTATGGTAGTATTCGGTGATACTCTCGTTTGACTTTTGAAACATTGACTGAAGTTCTATTTGCAAGTGTTCTAACGTTTTTGTAAAGGAGAATTTTTGAATAAGGAAACTTTTAAGGTCTATCCACGTTAAAAATTGTTTCGCATGAACGTCAGATGAACCTGGTCCGGTAATTTGGTTCAATGCAAAGGTTAGCAAAATATCATGTTGCTGTATGGTCGCTAATTTGAATGCAGAATCACACGATCTTATGAATCGATAAACTTGATGTTGTTGTTTTGTATCGAAACTAGGTATGAGATTCAATAGAATTCCTTCACTGATTTCAGGCTTAACACTGGATACGAAATTTTCTGATTTAAGAGACATTTTGAAATCTTAAAATATTTGAATAAAGTAAAAACGATTTATGATTTATGAATATAAGAACTTATTATTAGAAATTAGATACAAGAATATGAGGATTTAGTAATACAAGGAATTAGGAATAAGATTAGAGCATATAAGTTTGAGCCACTTACCACAGTAACACAATATATGTTCGGAGAGACATTGGTTCGGCAGAGAGTTCAAAACCCTTCAGGTATCCACACTGATTTTTAATGTGTTGTTCCCTGTCTAACTACTAGTCAATCCTACCGACTGCGCCAAAATTGTTACGCAGCAAAACAACTCAAACTGTTTTTAAAAACTTTATTTTAATTTAAACTAGAATTACAGAGTTTCTGAATTATGACTTAGACTAACGATTGATTTATGAAGATTTACTTATCAAGACTGACTTATGGAGACTGATGGAGACTAACTTAATTTACAAAGGATTCCACATTTTATACTAAAACTAATGATATAAATAAACAAATTAAGAATTGATAACAAATTATCTAATGAGTTCCTCTGATCATTAATAATCTATGAGAAAGTAAACACATTAACTTATGTGAACAAACAATAAACATGGAATAGTAAACAACTTATTATTATATCTAGAATTAGTAAAGACTTATGTATATGTATTAATATATTAGAGTTACAAGGGTCAATATATAACACCCGTGGTTTTATTCACTTTAATGATCATTGCTCCGTTCCCTGCGTAGTGCCATGATGATAAATAAATAGAACATTTCGCAATGAACTGACTAATGCAAATAATAAATATTTATACAAATTGCATTAAAAGTATATAGCATTACTTAGTAGCTACTGATTAATAGTATAGTACATAAACATAATTCAATAGAATTTGAAAGTAAGTCTTACTTTCACACATCAACGTTAATAACTTGTCTGATCTCAAACTGACAGACACTTTTAATTTTAAAGTATCAGAGCAATTCCGGTTCAATGTATCAAAAATAACCTTAAATAAGAAGATATTATAATTATTTTCCTAACGGGAAAACTAACTAGCGTCATATGTAGAGGAAAATACTAAAAATCTGTGTTTCTATGTAACAAAGTTATAAAGTGGCCTTACGTCACCACACCCGTGCCTCAATTTTAACGGTGCTAACTTTGTTTTATAGCTTTCGTTTTTATAATAGTTTCTTTATTTTAACGTACTTTTGATAAACTTACTTATTAAGATTTAGAAATGTTACAAAAATCCTAAAAGATTCCTGAAGTCATATCATAAAATACTATCAAGTATTTAGTATTTCACTTACCTGTCAAGGAAAAGGAGTACTATTAGGTGTGTGTTGATGAAGATGATTTATAAAACTCAGTTCCTTTCAGAGATAACTCAAAAGAAAAGAAAATTTAGATATTTTTGCAATTGCAGAGACCATTTTGATTTAAAAATAATCAATAATCAGGTTAATAAGTTAAAATTTCGACAACACAGACAGACACTTCAATTCTATTTATTTATATAGATATACTTGACATTTTAAAGTAAACATTTTGATTGGTTGGAACGCGATGTGTAAACTTTGCCTATGACGCGACGCACGAGCATGTTGCGTCATACTGCGTGAAGTCTCGCCTAAAATACGATGGGGAAATCCTAATAACGAAACGTATACAAGTATATACACAATCAATTGCTGAATCATATCAAATACCTGAAATATTGAACTTATCTGCAGCTATTGAAATCATTATCGTTTACAAGTTCTTTCTATTTGTGCCAATCAGTACTAAATGCTATCAAATGACATAGCTCAGGGCTTTATCATTTCAAGATTGCAACGCACTTAAGTCGGCGCATGCAATTTACTAATGAGCAGCGAATATAACTAGATAGATAAATGACACGTGAACGGAACGTCTGTTTGTGCGTACTTAGAATGATGCGGGTATAAATTAGATAGGAGTATTGGAGATAAGCCAAGTTTTAGATCCTAGATAGATAAAAGCGTTAATTTTAATGAGTATACTAAGGAAGATGCAAGAATTGCATTTTTTAATTTAAAAACTAATTTAAATAAACAATAAATGAATAATATATTATAACACAAATAACATTCAGACAAATTTTATAAATTTCACTAAAAATATTCTCTAAATAATATTATTTTATTATATTATACTTGGAAATTTCGTGACTCAATTATTCGTACTCGTAATAAATAATTCTGTCGATGATTTACCTTATAGACTTATATTCGATTCTATTATTATTTGTTTATCTATTTATATTAGATTTCTATGGATTTAGAAAGAACGAGAAGAAAGGAAAGAAAAGTGATGACGTGTTCGAGAGATAAAAATAAACGATACCTCAAATTGTATTGATTGACATATCTTTGAAGGAATTGATTGAAAAGTCCAGCAAAATAGACATCCATAATTCTTCTTTAGATAAAAATAAATCCATTTTTTTGATCGATCTAAACTGCATAACTTAAAAATAACATATAAAAATTGGATAACTCTTGGTGTCGTATTAGTTATTGTCATGACTTGGTTTATTTGAAAGAATAATATGGAAAGTGAAGTTTTTCACGTTAAGTCCCGTATTTAGTAGTTATAATAATGGGTTCAAAACGTGATAGTTTAAATAGTGTAAGTGAAGTATCGGTCTGTAATGTCCTATTGCAAAGCATAGGCCTATCACTCATTGTACCAAATTTGAAAATCTAAAGGAAATTTGAACCAGCCCAAAGCCGAGGCGGGCCTTCAGTTGATAATATAAATCGATACGGTAAAATAATTTACATACAATATGGCGAATTCACATACCTTAAAGTGTTAAAAGGATGTACCAACATTTAACGTAACGTAATATTTATTTGGTCAAACAGTGACCCCGAGTTACTGACTTTGAAAAATCATGGTTTTAGTTCGTGTGCTTGTCGTGATATAATCATAAATTGGTCAATATATAATTAGAACGAACAACGCAAAGTTATGTAGCGTAATAATAGTTCAGATAACATCACGTTGCGGTCAAAGATCTATTGGTACAATTTTTTTATTGTAGTAGTTCAACTGCTTTGCAATTGTGTACAATTTAAACGTCGCTTCCCGGTAGATCAAGGTTTTTCAGTTATTTTTTTTTTAACTTTTATACCTTACATAATATGGAATTGCACGGATGGACAGAAACACAATGGAAACGAAAGTCGCACGCAAATAGCTTCCAGCAATAATAATTGCGTTTATACTAACCACAAAAGTTGCGATAAGGCATGATTGCGCGATTATCTATAATTTTATTAGTAAATTAATTATCAGGATCGTTCCAGGAGTTCTTAAAAGTATTTGCAACACGAATATCTTTTTGAATAAATTAATGAATAATGATTCTCAATTCCTGTATGCAATCACAGACAATGCAATGGCATATTCGCCAACTGGCTAAATGATAAAATAAGTTGATGCAATGCATGTGTCATATCCTAATCGCTAGAATATCGTAATATGATTATTTCTCAAAAAGCTTACATCATGACATAATAAGAAATTTTGCTATTTATTGTTATCAAACATCTCATTCATCATACAAATATCATTACTAATGCAAACATCCGATAGAGAATTGATTGATAAATCCGATTTAGAAATTGTTCGATCGTGACGTATTGACATTGACCGCGTTACCCAAACACTGAATGATACTAAATACAAGGTTATTTTCAATAAAAAACTTAATATAACAAATATGAATGGACGATTTGATCATAGTACTCGTAACATAATTCAACTATCGTTTGGCTAGACTAATCATATTTCAAGACATTGAAATTTGGCTAAAATTGGTTTTCCCAAATTCATTTATAATATTTGTCATAAATAAACATCATCATTCACGAATCAATCATATTTTTTGTTCAAAATTGATCTTCTTTTTAAAAAAAATACTGTAAGATACTTGCTTAAAGCTTTATTTATTTCAAATCTTAAGCTCAGTTTACAGTTGACCTCGCATACTTTTTGATAGATAGTACGTTAAGCAACGGACCTTTGAAACAATCAGCAGCAGCACCCTTGACACCAATAGATGCATAGCCGTTAAGGGAAGCCGTCGATCTTAATTTAACGATGCAATTTTAAACTCTATGCTAGAAAGGATATGATTTATTTACCCGTGTACTTGGTGGATCGATTTAAGCTTAACTATTGTATTGGAATAGCTTTTACAATGAGAGATTTGGGTTTTGTTTCACTAATTACTACTCCTTTTTAGGGTTCTTTAACATAAGGCCTAGGAGGATCTTAGAGGAGGATGTATGGTTTAATTAACATCGTTAGTGTTTTCACAAAATAAAACTTATTAACTTGAAAATATGTGCATCAAGAAAAAATACATCAAAGCAATATTTTTAGAGACTTTAAATTCGTAATAAACTTACATCGTAATCTAAGTAAAAACTTAAAACTTTCAAAGAAAACAGAAATCAAAATCGGCGAGTCATTTTAACATGACACATTTAAATGAATGAGACTTTCTAATACTGGCCGATTCTAGACGGACGCAGACGCCAGTTTATTCTCGTTACGTGTGGAATTCGAAAATCAAACATCTGTGCGACTGTTAACGACTTTTTAAAATTATTTTTCATTATCTTTAGAAAATAACCGCCAAAAAATTTATAAATTAGTAATCCTAAATGAAGCTGACCTTGCAAATGTAATTAATAGATCATTAAAATTATATTTGGAACTATCAGCTGTATAATTATAAATAGACATTCCTTCCTCCAAGGGACAGTTTCATGACATTATAATTTGACGTCACGAACAAAACATTTCAAAAAAGGATTTATTTCATTTCAACGCATAGACAATCATGCAGTTAGAAAATTCCTCAACCTTATTTAGTTCTATCCATAGACTACAATGAAATGTCCACTTCCAAGCACAGTTGCCTCGGCTGTCATTTGAGAAAACACAAAAATATTAATGTGTGCCGTTGTCTCGATTGATATTAAACATCTATAATGCACAAAGTTGTGGAGTTAATAAGAAAAATCATTGTTTATGTTGATAAATTCAAAAACAATATTATGTATTGGATTACATATTTAGTATTGATAGCATCACATTTAGATCTGGATATTAAATACTTAATCAATATTATGGATACCACGGTATGTTTTAGCTTTTACTTATAGCTGGAGTTTCTATGAAAACGAGTAATTAATTTAAAAGTCCTTAAAATATAACACTTTCTGTAACAAGTCAATTATTTACATTAGCTACCTGTTAGGTGAGGCCGTAGATGTAAGCAAAATGTATGTCTTTAGTATTTTTTTACATAAGTACCTATCTTCTACTAAATAATTATCCTGAGTGTCGAAAAACTGGACAAATCCATATAGAAATACTACCCAAATTAGTCACCTAAAAATTCACAGAAGACAGTCTTTATCACTAAAAGTTTGTATACTAACTAATAAAACTGATTAATTTTCTGCTAAAGGAATTTCAAACGTATTTCACACTTTATTTACGTACTAAATAAATTACGTTTCACTAAGAAAGTACTTACCAATAACTTATCTAAAACATGGAAATCTTAAGTAGGTATTGAATAAATGAAGGAAACCTTCCAAATGGTGGTGATATCCTGTTGAAATCTGATGCAATAGTCTTATACACAACATACTTCTAAAACAAAGCGAAGTTTAGACTTTAGACTTAAAACATTAATGCACTTTAGATTATACACGTGTTAATGCAGTCATAAGTACATACATACATTGTAATAGTATGTTTAAGTATTATAAACGTATTTAAATTAAAGTCAAATGAATTGGCCAACTGAATTAACTATAGTTTTTTAGTCTACTTTTTACAAATCTACCTGTTAGTGATTAAATTACCACGAATTACAATATTTAAAATTAAATAAATCGTATAAATTAAATAAAAGAGAACTGTATTGCGTTCTTAACCATTTCATTAACATGCGACGAACTCTTTAAGATACAGTGAACCTTTACTGTGCTTCGAAATTCGATGCGTAGTTTTAAAGATCTAAGCGTACTTCGAACCGATACGATATTATTTATTGGATATTAAATACATACACTTTTTTATCTACTCATAAAATTATGAAATTAAAAAATTCGTTAATAATGTTTACGTAATCTTTAAATACAGATTTGGGTAGTATGTTGCATTGAAACCAATTGTAGTGATCCGACATTGTGCGGGTAAATCCAGTTACTAACCGTTACTTGATTGGTTTCACCCAGAGATAACTGAATGTGATTACATTTGTTGAACTCTTATTAGTGACTACCTATACGTACTTCTTTACGATATACTACGAATGTTTTCTTATTCTTCCCAACCTTGGTCTCGTATACAAAGTTTCGAACTTAGTTAGGGGTCAGTTATTATAATGAGATGATGTAATGATTATGTTATATCTTATTGGGTCGGGTTTTAGTTTAACCAGATTTTGGCTGATTTATCAATATTTTACGTGAAACGACCAAATGTTAAACCTACCTACTATAGATAAGATGTCATGTATTAACTACGTAATTTTATATTGTTCTGATAAAAAAAACTGAATATCATTATACTTAATTAAGTAGTATTTTTAACCAGAAATAACTGGTTTATATTTCATCATTTTAACCTATGTATGGAGATAGCCAATCTCTTTAGATTTATAATATGTATAGATAAATATCTATAAACATTTAACATTGTTTAAGCAGACAGAGCATATTAAATTAAAATTAAAAGTATGGACAAGTTATATGAAAAGCAAGACTCAATGCGAAGAAGATCCGCTGTGTACAGTGTAATAACATTCATTATTACCGGACTTTACTTGTTTGTTAGTTAAATAGTTTATTTTACATGTATTTGGTAGTTAGTATGAGATTATATACTAGTTTTGGTAGTTTCGCATTATATTTCGAGTTTACGGTAGCGATTATTGTAGTTTGTCGTAAAATCGTGTACAGTCAGCGTCAGATGAATGTACTCCTCTTGTTAATGCTTATTCTATTTATATTATTTATAAATCCAACCAAGGGAGGTACTTACTTTTAGATATGCTGACCGTACTTAAGGATCTTTAAAGATTTCATTATTGTTTCAATTACTTATTTCTTTTATATCATGGGAATTCTTTTAAAGAATGACAATAAGCTCACCTATGCGATGTATTTTTCGACTTAAAGCACGATTCATTGCCATAACCTCACACTAATCTCGCTATAATCACTGAACTAATATACTTACAATAATATGTTGTTTTATTGTTTGTTTGAAAAGGGTATTAACAGCAATCATCACTTCAAATAACATTATGACGTAAACTGTTTTACAATAAATCAAAGTAAACTATTTAGATGATAGTTATTTGTAAACATGTAGACTATTGTAATATTATTTTCAGAATTTACGTAATAATGTCTTATTTATTAGATCTAGTTGCATCATTAATAGTCTATTGTGCTAATTGGGAATAACATTTACGTTTACCTCATGGACATGGGGACACTTTATAATTATTATAGTTTAATTTATAATTTAGAGAGAGCTAGCTCACGATAGATGGAATGATTTTTGGGGAGACTTTTGCCCAGCAGTGGGACAATACAGGTTAAATAAAAAAAATACTATATTTTATCTAAGAGATAGATATATTTTCCATTAAAAAGACCTAACTTTCCGACAAATGTTTCACTAATATAGTCTAAAGAGCAAAGATACCTGTTACCAAAACATCCCAAATTAACAATGTCGTTGTATTTGTTTTCCAGTACCTGGACATCGGTGAGGATATGAACGTTCCCGATGACTTCACACAGAGCGAGTTGCAAACAGGCAAGTGGTGGCGACACCTTCTGGCCGGCGGCATCGCGGGCGCCGTCTCACGCACCTGCACTGCTCCCCTTGACAGGCTCAAAGTTTTCTTGCAGGTATGGTCTCTTAATACCCCAAATACACTCAGCCTCCTGCCGCTGCTCCTCGCGCTGCCGGAAATATTTCTCTAAACACTTCCGCGGCAGTATCCACACGAGTGAGTGTTTAACTACACTCCCGCTCGCGCTGCCTTCCTTTGACTTACGCACTCAAAGGGTCACTCGCGGGAGCGTCGGGCATGGGCAGCGGCATGACGAGTGGCAGCGCGAGTCACCTATTTACATTCAGACATTGCCCACTAACTTCCCTACTCACTCTGTACTACTGAGTGTAAACGGAGTATGTAATGTTATAAATAGTAAATAAGTACACTGTAGTAACAATATTGTCTCAGTTAATATTGTGACACCTCCGTTTATTGACACAAACAAACGTCCCAGTTAACACCACCACGTCACAATCACAACTTATTGATAACAAACAAGCGTGCGAACACCACAATCACAAGGTTGTACTAATTACGTGTCAATTCTCGTTTCAGGTGAACCCTACAAGAGAGAACATGAGCAAATGTCTAGCAAAAATGATAAGCGAAGGTGGCTTCACCGGGCTTTGGCGAGGTAACGGCATCAACATCATCAAAATCGCCCCAGAATCGGCGATCAAGTTTGCCGCCTACGAACAAGTCAAAAGACTTATAAAAGGCGACAAACGCAATCAGCCGCTGGCGATTCAAGAGCGTTTCATGGCCGGCGCGACGGCCGGAGCGATCAGTCAAACTGTGATCTACCCATTAGAGGTGCTAAAGACAAGATTAGCGTTAAGGAAAACTGGGCAATATAGCGGTATCGCGGATGCGGCGAGGAAGATATACGCTAGGGAGGGGCTGAAGTGTTTCTACAAGGGTTACATTCCGAACATACTGGGCATCGTGCCGTACGCGGGCATCGACCTGGCGGTGTACGAGACGCTGAAGAAGAAGTACATCAGCCAGTTCCAGCACCACAACGAACAGCCGGGCATGCTGCTGCTGCTGGCGTGCGGCAGCGCCTCCTGCACGCTCGGGCAGGTGTGCTCGTACCCGCTCGCGCTCGTGCGCACCAGGCTGCAGGCTCAAGGTAACATGTTACAAACATTTTTTTTTGTTAACCTATATTGTCCCACTGCTGGGCAAAGGTCTCCCCAAACACCTCCAATCATCCCTATCCTACAATCATATTCATGTTATATTATTATAGTAAATACACCCTTATTTTGAAATTGCGATACCTTATCTCACAGCTAATGTAAACGACGGGTGACAATATAATAGTGAAGTTAGTTTTTTTCTTTTGCTTTTATTTAAAAAGTTATGATAAGTCAAAGATTTTCAAAATCCCGCCGAATTTTATTGTTATTCTACACCGAATGCTGCGATACACAGCTGAGCGCGGTCATCGACCCGAGCCGTCACAGAATACTTGATAGCTAGTGTGCCGTCTGGTAATACGACATTTATTTTGTATTTTTTAAAGATAAGTAATCGACTATTCTTTTTTGATATTTTTATTGGATATATGGATTCAGTTACTGCTACAGATATTCTGATTTTAATAAGTCCCATATTTTCAAAATAGGGGTGTATACGCTACGTAGTCTCTTAGTAGTATTGAAATCATCAACATCATCGTCAGCCCGTAGTTGTCTTTATGCTTATGTTCAGTATTCCAATACAATAAACAAATTCCTGATTCCCTTTAATTTTGACTCTATAGTTATACTTTGACTAGCTTTACCTCGGGGTTACATTCTTTCTCTTGGGGATATAAATATGATGCCACCAAACAGATCCCATATTGGCAAAATGTTTGGATCTCTCAGAATCCAATGGGAAATTTTTAGCTAAAGATATTTACTTTGAATATAAAAGATTTATCTCATCGTCTCTTTAGATAATAACATGAATTGAATATTTTAAATGCGTAATAATGAACATTTGTTAATTAAGTTCATTTGTTACAAAAATAAACATTTTACGTTATAAATATAACACTTTGACGTAAAAGTTTATCAAGATCGTTGTACGTTTTCCATTGCGCAATGTCACTGATAAAATGTGTAATGTACTCGTTTAAGTACTGCTTCATACAAAAGCTGACGTATCTAATATTTATCTTTATAATGGATACAATTTCCGCGTAATTTTATTAATCAGTCCTTCCGATTGTTTGGAATTTACAGAAATAGATAATCTCAGAATATGATTTTATTTACTAGAGTTTTCGTGGAAATCGCTACGCACTTTTCTCTTCAAAACTTTTTAAATTTAGAAATGAAGGAATCCTATGTCACTCTTCGATCCTCCATCTATTACCATAGAAAAAAATAGTTATACACAAGTACAAGGAAATACTGCAATTATGATATTAATTACGATGGTTTATTTGTTCAATATTAGTTCCCACACGAGTCAAAATCTTATCGAATACCTTGAATTGGCATAATGATAACATTTTATTATGTTTTCTTTAGTCTACATTTTTTTGATAGCAGTCTATTTCATAAGTATTTGGCGTAGAATATGTAATTTACACTAGCGGCGTCTCGCGGTTTCACCCGCGTGGTTCCCATTCCCGTGGGAATACGGGGATAAAATATAGTCTATGTTACTCAGGGTGAATGTAGCTTTCTAATGAAAAAAGAATTATTCAAATCGGTCCAGCACTTTTTGAGTTTATTCGTTACATACGCAAATACAAATCTTTCCTTTTTATAATATTAGTGTAGATGTAGTTTAAATCACGAACTTGATATTATCAATTTAGCTTGGATATAGCCTATAGTCTGCCTTGACACTAAAAGGTATTTTGTTAATTTAAACCCGCAGATTCTGAACTTATCGCGTCTAACTAAACCAACAAACTGACTCTTGACCTTTCTAATATTAAGTAGATAGATTCACACCCCAATCACTGTATCGATTTTAGAATAACTAAATGATTTCCATTTCCAATAAAGGTTCCAAGCCCAGATTAAGAAAACGCAATATCCTCGTAATTGATTGATGAAATAACTAATAATTGAATGTGTGTATTCCAGAGAAGACAACAAAGAGCGCGGAGGGCACGATGCGGGGCGTGTTCCGCGACATAATCCAGCGGGAGGGCGTGCTGGGCCTGTACCGCGGGATCACGCCCAACTTCATCAAGGTGATCCCCGCGGTGTCGATATCGTACGTGGTGTACGAGTACGCGAGCCGCTCGCTCGGCGTCAACATGACGTGATCCTCGCCCGGTGCAGTGCACACACCACCTCACTCACGCGCCGCGACCCACGAGGCCACACACAAGACTGTCAGAGCATCACAAACAACCGCCCCCGCGCCCCACGCGCCCCACGCACCTCAGCTCTCCCTCCACACTATTATTTAAGTATATTAATTAGCAAATTGTGCATTTTAATTTGTAAATAGCTCTCGCGCGTCTAAGATTATTATTTATTTTTGCAATATTTGCAATATTTTGTATTAATGAACGAATGATTTAATGTTTATTTGTTAAGCTTGATACGTTTAATGTTTTGTAAAATCATTGGTTGCATTTGATTGTTTTAAATTAGCATGTTTAAAGTGTATCGCTCCAAGCATTGACTCGCTGGCGAAACGCCGGGTATGCATCTGTGATCGCAATAAATTACGTATTTTTTTTAATTTAATTTCTTTTTATTTATTTTTTATTTATCTACTTTTCTATACTCAGTTATAGAAATGATAGAGAAATATTATTTACCTTTATTTTTCGTATATTTTGTCAAAATTATCATAATTGAAATACGATATTTTCTATTGGACTTTACTAATGTTATTCTATCTTGTACGATGAATTGGTCGAAGTACTGAGCTGTGATTAGAGTATTGTGTTAGGGTGTCTGCGATGTAGTCGGTTTGTCTCTGCGCCCTCGGTTGTCAACCGAATGTAAGTATACCCTCGAGTGAATGGTCTATAGGTTGAGATAACGGTGGCCTGTTACCTACCATAAACGAGTTAACTGATATTATTTGAAAATATAATGTAATAATGATTATAAATGACCCTATGAATAAGCTTTACAGTCTGTTGATGAAAGTGTCTTAACATTCATATGAAATAGGTTACTGATTTAGTCAAGCAAAGAGAGATAAATCATAAATGTGTCTTATATTTTATTAAATTCAACATATTAGGAGACCTAGTACTCGTACTGAGCAGATATTCGAAAGTTAACTTTGTCCGAAGACTGTAAGAACTAAACAAAGCAATAATAATATTAAAATGTATGTGTGTGTTAGAGATACGGTTTTCTAAATCGTGTTAATTTAGTATTGACATTACCTCCAGAAAAAGACGTAAATGCACAAATTCTAAAAATTATAGTTGTTATTACATGAAAATATATTGATATATTTGAAAGTAAATTATATATTTATATACTTCTGTCTGTAGTGAATTATAAATTAAATGAAATTTGTGTTAATTCAAATTAAACTATGTTCTCAGTAATAACTACAAAATTGAATTCTTCTATTGTTAAAAAAATATTGAATATTTATAAATTAACTTATGTGCAACAGTTTTCACAGATAGTTATTAATTCCGTTCTATATATTGATATGTATTGTCCAATTTAGTTATGCCATAACTTTTTCTCTCAATATTATGTATAATTTCGGCTAAAATTCTGATGTGTTTTCCATTATTTATTCTACTTTTGAGGTGTCTTATATAATCTATATATCTGGGGGACTTATATAAATTTTGGTGCCCATAGACACCTCTAAGTAAAAAATTGCTAAAATTTCAGAAATTAATATTTAGTAGTTTTATATTTATCAGCCTTTTACATTTAAAATGTTATTTATTTCTGTTGGGATAGGAGTAAGACATGCCCCCAGTCTTTGTCCATCCCTCTATAATCTATGCCTATAGTTAATTATCTTTCAAGGTACGTTCCAAGTACATTACTTAATTAGTTAGGTAGGTAATTACATTATACTTACTCGAGTAGTTAGGCTTAATTCAAATCAAACTATTATCTTGCCTTTAAAATGTTTATTATAGGATTAATTAAAATTTATTCAATAATAGTGTTTTTAATTAAGTATATTAATAGAGAAATATTAACTCAATCCTTTTTATTAGTGTTTGTAGCCAGCTAGTGTCTCTGCCTTTTAATATTAATCAAAGTCACTATTTAGGATAAATACAATATTTTATTAATTTGTTAGTGCCTCGAAAAATATCTTATGAATAATATGTAATTAAATTAAGTGGTATGAAAGTCATAGTAACATAATGTTGGTCAGAAACAGACAATATGGAATCCATTTGTTCCTGTATTAACCTTCACTTATTGTACAACGAATTGCAAATTCCTCATTATGTGCGAATTTTATTAACATGTATGTTTACTCAAATTTCAAAATGATGTCACAGTTTGTAGACAATCGTAATGTGTTGTAGAAACCAGTTACAAATTACAATACAAACTCTATTATCCTGTTTTTCCTACTTCTGAGTGAAAGTCTGCGTTAAATAGTTTCACATCAAACAACCATTATTTTACGAATAATTATATAAGAGTACATGTGAGTTGAAGTTGAAGAAGCACTTGTGAGTAACTCGTACCTTTACAAAAATGTACGGTCTCATTTTTAATGTAACGTAATGGCACTATTTATTTCTCCCAGGCGTGTACACAAGCAAGACTTCTTTGTGCAACCAAACAATAAAGGTTCAGGCGCGTATTAAGACTTAAATAACACTAACGAGTCCAACAAGCTTCACAGCATTACAATCGAACAGTGACATCAATTTGAATTTTGTAAGTACTTACCTATTAAGTTTCCTTGAATAAGCAATAATAACTTTTGACTATTTACTTAATACCTAAATGATTGAAAATGTTAAGCTTGTGCATGTTACAGATATTATATTAATTCAATCCTAATATATATTTTTTACTTACCTAAATATGTTTCTGTGAATATTTTATTAAACAAAAAGCATGGAATGGTCAACAGAAACTGCAATACGACCTAGTATAGCAGAAGGACGATATTACGTCAAATGAAAATAAAAATCGATTTACATGTGTCGATTTTGACAGTGCAGGGCTAGTCGGTTCACTAATCTTCACCAATCAACACTAGCCTATTTAGTGTGCGTTGCCATTGAAGCGATGGAGATGGAGTCGAAGGTTCACTCCGCAACAATAGGCTATGGGGCCAGCTTGTCATAGCAGAATTGTCATATAGGGACTAAACACATTTATTCAGCTCCATTCAGCGTTTGTCCATACAAAACAACGATTTTGTATGGAGACGATTCAGTTCCATACAAAATCATTGAATTCGCTACTTTCCGAATTCCAGTGCATTTTTGGTCCTTAGCAAATATTTCAATTAATTTAACTCAACTATTTATTCAAGTAGGTTAGTTACAATACTTTATGAAAGATTTACTTGAAAGCAATTCTACGTAAGACTGGCTCTTGTCACCGTTTGTGCTTCACTTGTGGGATCGTAATAAATATCCTCAATTGTTTTGAGTGCTTGTTACTGTATTAGTATAATTTAACGTTTATTAGAATGCGTTATTACGACAAAATGTTATTTTGGCTGTACTTTGAATTGAGTATCAGAGAAACTAGATTTTTAAGTATGTATGTACTCGAAAGTGGACAATAGCCGTGGAAACTTACTTATCACTTTGCTCCGTTGGTCATCGGCTTAACTTCTTCTAATGAACAATACAATATACTGTTGTTATAACATTATTTACATTATGGGTATCTATTGGTATTCAGACTTCATATATCATGCAGCTTCATTTATCTAACTGAATTATTATTCATTTCAATAATTAAATAGGCAATTGATCATACTAAGAAAATTACTTACAAAATAACTTCCTAATAAAGTTATCTACTGTTGATGTTTTACTCGAATCAAACTTGATGTTGTATTACCTACACAATTTTCTAATCTACATATTATTCCAAAGATCTCGATATTGTATTTAAAACTAATATTAGTCAATAAGTAGCTTAATTAGTTAGCAACAAATTAAAAATGTAAAATATTTTGCTAAGTAGTTTGCTAGTATCCTGTTAGCGCGTTTTCTTAATACTTACTAGATAGGTAGGATTATTACATTAATTAATAAAGTAAATTGAAGGAAATCAAGAGAGAAAAGTCAGATCTTTGAAGCTCTCCCGCAGCCGCAGTGTAATACATACGTACATATGTACCTTATGATCATCTCATCACGCCTCTATTACTAAGGCCGCGTATCCACCCACGATAAGAAATTTGTCTTATCTGATTCAGATAAGATAAGTTTTCATGTACTTACTTAAATACCAGATCTTTTTCTTATCTGAAACAGACAAGAATTTTTTCTTACGTAGACTCGACAAAATTCTTCTCAGTTAAGTGCATGAAATTTTATCTTATCTGAATCAGACAAGACAAATTTCTTACGGTGGACACGCGGCCTAAGACATCTAAGTACTAATACTTAAAAGTGCGACCCCCAAAAAAATGTTTAATATTAAGATTGTTGAGTCTTCTCTTCGCTTATTAACTACTTACTTATTATCTTCTATGTGCATCTAGGTCGTTGCATCGCGTCTGATATTAATTAAATGCAGTAAGTATACTTACATAAATAAGGATTTATAATCCATATTCACTATTTGACTATGCCTTTTGATGACAGTTGGCTCTAAATATGACTGTCATTTATTTAATTACTTACGTATAATTTAGAATGTCCGAAACTTTTAAATTCCAAAAAGATTTAATCTTTATGGATACAAAAAATTGTTGCATAAAATAAGATTAATAAATACTTACGTTTATGCATAGGCCAGTTTAATTTTTATAATCCTCTTTATTTTGGTAACATTCATTAGGGCCTACATAATAACCAGCCGGATATTATGTGAAATTGTGGATACACCTTATTTAACGCATCCGGCACATACCTACCCACTCTCCTTTATGCTTAATAATGATTTATGGGACTCAAGCATTTTTCTTTTTGACTGACCGCCCATAATCCCGGTCTAATTTAATTTGGCCTGGATAGGTATGCAATCCATTTTCGATTTGCTAGTCAAGTTAGCGATTGATTTTGTTGTAAGTATAAAGGACTAGGAAGTCGGATCACAAACCTGCTCTGTAATTTGAAATTATTGAAATTAAAATAACCTTTGATTACAAGAAAAAAAAACAAGTAAAAAAACATAAAAAAGCCTAAATGGTACAACAATGGTACAACTACGTAGCTAGGAGCTATTAATAAAAAAAACTATTAAGTAAGTACTTATGTACTTACTGAATAAAGCCATTAGACAATTTAATAAATTCTTACCTACCTAATAATACATTTTTTCAATTAAGTACTTACCTATATTCCCTACTCCCATGTTGTAAACCGAATAATGGGTTCTCAAGAGTTACTATAACGTTAATTATTCTAATGTTTAATAAAAATAATTATTAAATTAATACTTCAATAGGTAATTTGTTTTTTTTATAATAATTCAATCTGTGTGTAATGGTTCAATTAATAAATTTTGTTTAACGTGACAATAATGTTTTATTTAATCTGACCTCAATATTCAATCAGAGATGAATTATCTCCTTGTCAATTCCAGAAATAGAAATGAATAAAAACAGCTGTCAGCTTCGCAGGTAAACCCATATAAAACCTGTCTTAATTAAAAAGGTTTTGTAGTGTTTTGTTTTTCTAACCTTTTATAATTTAGGTACTTAACCTTTAACCTAACCTAACTAATATACTTACACATTCTGAATCGTAAAGGATGGTAGGTACTTACTTAATGTTATATCCTGACCAACCTGTGTAAAATTTAATCTTCTCTAGACGTAAATTGTTATCAGAGCCAGATTTGATATAAAAATCCATTCAACAGTGTCAGTAATATTTTCAAGCAGACAGGTAAACATAAAGTCAATGGATGGCCCATCATGTATCAATGTGTTTTAATTTACGAATATGTAAGTCTATATAACACACTTACCACTTGCGGTGAAGGAAACCTACACATAAGTACCTGCAAAGTAATGAAGGTTGTGTGTGAAGTCTACCGCACTTGGCCAGGTTGGTTAACTAAGGCCTGATTGTCCAAATCAGCGAAGGCTAGTCTCTTGATAGGGACATATGACCTGATGATTATAACAAAGCTACTATTCCTAGCTACAGTTTTAATGAGTGAGTTTGAACCTAACACATTAAATAGGTACCAATCATCATAGCATTATGAACCCCTAACTTCATTTGTGTATAAAAATATTTAAGGTAAGTAAGAAAGTATGCCAACACATGGCACAGATAAACATATATGAATAACATTAACGTGTGACATGGTTGGTAATCAAACCGGCAAGTCTTTGTTCGGCAGTCTGGCATGGGTTCTGTAATTTGGATTGTCAAATGAAACATCTATCGACACATCAAACATTTATTACACAATCACATTAATTAGACAATTACTTATATCTAAGTCCACAATCAGTTCTCAATAATATGGGTATTTTTTGTGATTGCAGTCACAACTACACAATACAAATACACATTATAAAAAGAGAAATTCGTTTCCACACAGGCAAAATGTAATTTTACACCATCAAATTACACATTTAAACATTAATTCTTACGTAGTAAAGCACAACAACAAGTACAACAATTGGAGACTCCATAAATATTGATCTACTTACTAATTTTTAACGGCTTATTTCATATTATACCATTAATCATATAAACTGTCCAAAATGTTTTTGTATATAAAGTAAAAAAATAAAATTATACAATGGGGTGAAATGTTTAAGAATTTTAATCCCTAATAAAATATTGCCACAAAAAGTTATACAGTTTTAAAAGAGCAATATTCATTTTATATCACAGGTATTTTTACTTTTAATACTTAATAAAGATTTATCGTCTACAAATAATACTGATGATGATGGTTGCTTGACCGACGATGGTTTGGCCTTCACTCGCATCGTTTGCTTTCCTTTCAGAGCGTTCTAGAACCAACACACCCCCCGTTGTCGCTTCACTTGTCCATCCTATCGTTTGACGTAAAGGCCCCTCTTGAGAAAGGCCTCGTGGAGTAATTGTATAAAATATGGTGTTAGTTATCTACATCTTTAACTTTTAATACTTAGTATAAAGGCATATCATCTATCCATGGGGTCATTTATCAAGCCTAACAGACCCAATAAAAGGACTGGCGACACTCCCTTACAAACAGTCTTATAGATGTAGAATACTTTTTACATAAATTAACAGAAAATTATACTTAAGTATACGAAAAATAATTCAGGTTTTCCATTTGTTTACAGAAAAATGATTCATGTTTACAAATTGTTTACGGTAATTAGATTAAACGTATTTTACAGATAATCACACTCACAGATTTTCACAAAATGTATAAAACAATTTTTTACCACATGACAATGTCATTGACAGTGACAGGTCAGCTACACTACGCGAAATCAAATCATGCGCACACTCATGCACCATAGACCATAGTCCCACTCCCCAGTGCCAACTCTCATTCACTCATTATAAGCCTAAACAATCTTTATTATTATACGTCCTTGGCTACCATTTTACCTGATTTATGATATTTTTGAATATTGGATAGTGTACAATAGTTGTACCTAAGTATATTGATTAAAGATAAATTAACAATAAGTAAGTACATCTAGTAATTGATTAGTAAGTATTTTAGTTTCACAAAAGCAAATAATTTAGTTTTTACATTATGCAAGTAATTACTTAACTTACTTATTTTAAAAATATGATAGACAGACAAATTATCGAGTATCACAACATCTACTACACAATACATTGACATAAGACATGTGCTCTAGAAGCTCTAGTAATTGTTAACATAAGTTAATAAAAATAATGCATGTAGAACTGGCTTCACGAATGGGTTTAAGATACTAGTCTAGTATTAGAAACTGCCTTAGGTATTACTTTAATTATCAAATGTTAAATCAAAAACCTTTTTAAGTTATTTATGATATGACCCTAATGAATAGAACAAAAGATCCATCCAAATCGTAAAGCTCTGTAAAACGTTGTATTTAAGTAATTATAAGTACATATTTAGGTACACGCACCTAGTTATGTGCATACCTTATATAAACATAATAATGAATTAACTTGTAAGTATGTAAACCTTCTCCGTGACATTTATCATAAAATCATAACCCATGAATGCCCCATTTTAAGGGTGACTCTATAACACTGTACTGTAACACTAACACAATAATTTGGAATGACTACATCAAAAGCAGTCCAAAGGGAAATTTTGAAAAATTTACAACCTGATTGGTTGTGAATTTTTCTCCATAAACATTGCTCCTCGACTGTATTTTATGCGTTGGAGATTGACATTTATAAATCTGTATGCCTTCTGGCTGTCGGAATACCCTGTGAATATCATTTCCACAGGATTGTTACCCAATTTCTTCCGGCTGTTATATTTATCTCTAACTATAGCTCGGCAACCGAAAACTTTAATGTGAGAAACATCGACCTTTTCTTCTGAATAAATCTCCTCAGGGATCATATGACCATGGACTGATGAAACCGGAGTTCTATTTTTTAAATAAACGGCCCATCCAATTGCTTCTGCCCAAAATCTTTCGTCCAAACCTGCCGCATGGACCATGCATCTCGAATTCTCTATAAGAGAATTAATGATTTGATCAGTCACTCCATTATCCATGGGTGTGTGCGGAGGTATAAACTCATGCGCAATCCCATTAACGTCTAAATAAGACTGGAATTCATAGTCGTTATATTCGAATCCGTAATGGCAATGCATCATTTGAATTCTTTTGCCAGTTTGGACCCCAACTACGGCCTTGAATTCTTTAAATTTCGCCAAGATTTCGGTCTTATTTTTCAAAAGATATACGAAAGTTTTGTGGCTGTAGTCGTCCACAAATATCAAAAAATATCTGTTTCCACTCCAAGACGCGACACTCATGGGGCGTGACAAAGCCGAATGCACTAACTCCAGTAATCCACTAGACTTTCTAATCATAAACATGGGATATTGTAATCCATCTCTGTCATTGTTACAGACTACACATGGATCCTCGTTAGTAACATGGTCGAATGACATGCCAGTCGTCAAGTTCCTCATCGATATCATGATTTGTCCGTTCATATGACCTAACCTCCTATGCCATAATTCAAACGAGTTTAATGAATTACGGGGATCCGAGGGAGAGGGCTTTAGAGAATCATAAAGGTACAACCCTTGTTGTAACGGAGCTCTCAGCAAAGGTGGGCCGGTAGTTATCACCACATTTTTCCTAAAAACTTGACAATAGTTTTCATCAAAGACGACAACATAACCACTATTGCACATTTTGGATACGGACAATAAATTAGTGATGAGGCCTGGTATTAGTAATACGTTTTCCAACATTATTTCACGTCCTGAGGTAAAAACGTCTCCTTTTAATGTGCACGTTATGTGCTGATTGTTGGCGGTTGTTATTTTTGCATTCTCTGTACGAACATTTTCCAACATGTTACAATGTGATGTCATGTGCGAGGTCGCACCAGAATCTACTACCCATGTTGTAGGCACCCTGGCTTTTGATAAGGGATTCGCACTTTGGTTATCAAAAAGTAATGCAACTTTGCCCACAGCTCCTTGATTAGAGTTGCACTGAGTAGTTACATTATCATTGCTGTCCCCAGAGTTCCACAGCTGACATTGCGTCTTAAAATGACCCTTCCTTTTACAAAAATGGCATATAACATTACTCAGGTCGGGCGCTGTTTCTATAGTAACTTGCACTGTTCGCCTCTGGACATTTGTCTTCCGAAGAGCTGTTAACACCGATTCCATTGTGGTATACATGCTGGAATGACCTACGGACATTATCAAAGCATTGTATTCCTCGGGTAATCCAGCCAGCATCATTGAGGCCATGATTTCGTCATCCAAACCAGCTTGTAACTGTATTAAGGCTTGGTTAATAGCTCGCATCTCATTAATATAATCATCGACAGAATTATATTGAACCAGTTTCATATTTTTTAGTTTTCGCAATAACTCGAGTCTTTGCAACACAGTCACATGGTAATAAGATCTAAAAACACCTGCCATTGTTGGTGGCGTAATGCCCGGGTTATTATATTTAGAAAACATGATTCAAATATTGATATGAACCTTAAAACTCAACTTTATATCGCAAATTAATGATTATCTTAGGTTTAATTAAGTAATGAATTCTCTAAAATTTTATTTTAAATAAACAGCAGATTTTGTAATATTATGTAAGGTGTTTTATAAGAGTAGGTATATTAAAATTGATATAGTACTTCATGATCCAACAAGATTACGAAAACACAAGTACACATAGAATATCCAAATACTTAAATGTACAACAAATAAGCTTAAAAATAATTACTTAAGTATACAATACAGTTGTTACACTTAGTATAACATTCAACAGTCAAGTGAGTTTCTGTTTATACCTTGTTCTATATGATTCCTATCACACATCATTATAATATGAAACAGTTAAAAAAGCTACTTAAACTTAATTACAATGATATCACTTATCTTAACATTGTCATTTAAATTAAAGTTTCTATTGAAGTAGGAGTACACTTATTACATTTAAATTGTCTGCTCAGTTATTTTCACTTCACAGAATAGTTTAACACTAGAAATAAATCTATCTTGTATCGTATTTCAAAATCAATAGTAACAGTATTTTGTAATGGCCGACTCAGTTACTTTGTTACCCTGGCAGCCATTTTAAATTTCACATTCGATGTTGATTCTTCAAGATTTTAGAAGCTCAGACACAAAACGTCCAAATCGTTGTTATATGCGTTCTCGAACTTTCTTGAGATCACCAATTTCACTGTAGTGATTTGCTAAGTATCACTTTTGGAGCATTTAGTTCATTGATTTATGTAGCTATTTATCTTCCTTCGAAGTGAGTTTTTTGATGATTTAATTTTTTTTTGTTTTAATCAAGGTCTCTAATGAAAATGTTTATTTTAATTTAAGTAATAAATTGAATTCGTCCTTAGATTTTGTGAAAAAATTAATCACTGCACGTAGTCAATTTCGGAGGCCATTACTGTGCGTACAGCATGGGACTTGGAGGAAATAAAATTTTCACATTTTCTTCAAGCAGGCAATTGAAATTGCGGGTACTACCGCTATCAAACTCGTTCTGCAGCAACTATTTCAGATGAAGTAGGTACTTAATTGTGAGATATTCAATATAATTTCTGAATGACGACTTTTCACAACTTCACCAGCTTACGAAAACTGAATAGTCACTGAGCGCTGAACAGCTCATACACGAGTACATTCTAGAGAAAGACGCATTCGTCGATCATGCGTAGTAGATGTTTGAGTATTGTATTGATCTCCTCTTCTCAAGGACAACGAACTTCGTCACGTTTTGATGCGTTGCGTTGCAAGGATCAGAAGGAACGAATGAAAAAATGAGCGAACTACGTTATGGCGATTGGTGTTTGATAAATTTCTCGATTATTAAATCGATTAATAAAATTTTGGATAAAAAATACTTATATAAAAAATATTGGTAAAATAGTAATTTATTAGCTATATTAACGGCTATGCCGCACACTGAAGCTAGAAAATGTTATGGGCAACAAATGTTTCCAGCATTAATGCCCCTATACAGTTACACAGAAATGCAGATACTTACCTAATTAAAAAATATTGTTGCTTGAAACATTTTGCGATTTGAGCGACCAAATTATGTCACATATAAATTAATTAGTTAGTACTTATGTATATTTACTACTTTGAGGATTTGGCAAGCTTATGCAATTCATTCTTAATTGAAAAGAGATTGAAACAATTGATATTTCTCTTGAATATTTCACACAGCCAAATAACCTGAAAATCAAAATCAAAATATTCCAAGTATTATTTATATTATACTAGCGGCGCCCCGCGGTTTCACCCGCGTAGTTCCCGTTCCCGTAGAAATATGGGGATAAAATTATGACTGAATCACTCTATCTATTAATACAAACCTCAAGGAAAAGTAAGTACAGTAGAACGCTGACTATCCGAACGTTGATAATGGTTTTCTCACATCTATCGACGCGGAATCAAAAACGCGAAATAAGGGCGTTCGCCGTCGGCCGGTGTCGCGTCGCGTCGTCCGCGCCGTACCGATGCGTTATTTTTGACCGGCGCCAGCCGATTCCGCGTCGATAAATGTGGGGGAACCCTAATCGAAACTGAATACTTATAATATTATTCTTTAGCCTTAACCATATATATATTTTAAGTTTTTAACACACATAAGATCTATGTTATAAATAAATAAATTCAAAATTGATTTAATATTTTAAAAATACCTGCATATAATAAAATTTATGTTAATAGCTTCATGGCCTTTTTTGCAGTGCACTGACTGGAACAAATAGCGTATTCTGTGGTAATAGTAGGTTGATGTACAGCGAGTCTGTGGAGATATCTGACGGAAATACCCCAGACCGGAAGTCGACCAAGCTAGGGCTGCCAACCAAGACATATTTGTCATTTGCCAACCAAGACATTTTGTATTGGTCATTTCTCCAAAGCTGGCGCGAGCAACATATAGACATTTTATATTTATTATAGACACGTAAATACTATATTTTTGAATGTAACTCAAAGTGTTGTCTGTAATGATGATGCACGTCCGTCACAGACATCATGACATGTCAGTCCGTCCCTCTCGCGCGCGGTCTAGCTTTTGAGTAGGAACAGGATAGTGTATACACCCCTATTTTTAAATGATGGGACTTATTAAAATCAGAATATCTGTAGCAGTAACTGAATCCATATATCCAATAAAAATATCAAAAATGATAGTCGATTACTTATCTTTAAAAAATACCAAATAAATGTCGTATTACCAGACGGCACACTAGCTATCAAGTATTCTGTGACGGCTCGGGTCGATGACCGCGCTCAGCTGTGTATCGCAGCGTTCGGTATAGAATAACAATAAAATTCGGCGGGATTTTGAAAATCTTTGACTTATCATAACTTTTTAAATAAAAGCAAAAGAAAAAAACTAACTTCACTATTATATTGTCACCCGTCGTTTACATTAGCTGTGAGATAAGGTATCGCAATTTCAAAATAAGGGTGTATAGTCCATCTAAAAAGAGTAGAAATTAATGATTGTGGAACTAACTATGTTCTGTGGCTGGCAACACTTCATTAAAAGTCAATCTTGTCTTTAATAGTACGTGTAAATGGTTTTGATACATAAGAATGCAATTATTATTTTCAGGTAAATCCGGGAATATACATAAATTATTCCAGGAAATAATCTATTCCTGTGCCAAGTTTCATTCAAATCCGTTTAATAGTTTTTGCGTGAAAGAGTAATAATAATATTACGTCCTTCCATCCTCATAATCTTCCGAATTTGTAATAAATGTATGAAAAAAAAATTTAGAAACATACTTTATAAGAAAATTGCATTATTAGTGTAGTGAGTATTTTGACGGCGCCAGGTTTGGCGAAATGACCGATAGTGTAGGTACTTTTGATCCCGAAATACCCTGGAAATTTACAAAATAAACAATTTCGAATATTTCATAACTTTTATTTCCAGAACTTATTCTAAAATTACATTCACCATTTAACTAAACAATCACTGGTGAATAAATAAATAGTACAAAAAATATTTCATTTGGAAAAAAACTGTTTTGAATAGTATTTATGTGCAAAGCAGGATAAATTCCAATTAAATAATGTGTTTCTAGACGGAAGTCCCATTTTAAAGATTCCCGCGGAAGTCCCATTTTAAGTAAAAGGCGCAATAAAAAACGCGGGAATTCAAATCATAGACAATTTTAGAAATAGAGCAATGCATATGGGCAATGGCATTTCACATGATTTAACTAAAATATATCGTTATTTTTATTAGTTACGTATTTTAGACAAAGATAAATTATTACATGAATAATTATATTATTATGGGTAAGTACATATTTTTATTCACAAATATAAAGAAATTAAGAACTTTAATCATTAGTTTCTGCGCTGAAGAGTTTCCACAGCATCTCCATCAGGCTGAAAAAAAAAGAATATAAATAAATATCCCATCAAAACATGTGAAAATGTAAGCCAAGTTGATTCTCAATGTCACCGACAAAATAAACGAGGCAATTTAAAAACAGGTGCCACGTTTTGAAAATACTGGTCATTTCTCCAAAGCTGGCGCGAGCAACACATAGACATTTTACACACGTTTAGTGTCTGTGAATGTCACTCAAAGTGATGATGAAGTGATGTCGCACTATCACAGTCATCATGGCATGTCTGACCGTCCCTCTAGCGTGGTCACGCTTTTGAGTAGGAACGGGACAGTGTAAGTTTGGTTTTTTTATCACATAAAAATACAGCGTGATTTCATTTCTTTTAATCAACGTGAAAACCGGTTACTCTCTATTCGCTTAAGGGCCGATTTTTCCATCGCCGGATAACTTTTATTCGACGAATAAAATTGACGTTTGACAGATTTTGTATGAAAGAACTGTCAAAATTTCAAAGTTATTCGTCGAATAAAGTTATCTGGCGATGGAAAAATCAGCCCTTAAACAAATAATTTATTTTGAAACATACTGTATAAAATATTGCATTTGTGTGAGTATTTTGATGGCGCCAGGTCTGGAGAAATTACCAATACGTATGTACTGGGTTATTTTCTCTAAAGGAAAGATTATTTTTTGTTTGTATTTAATAATAGGCTTCGAAATACTGGTAAACCGAGGAGCGTTCCCATTTATACAATAGGAATATATTCCTAACTATAGTTACTGATTTAGGTAAGTATGTGTTTTTTTTAATGTTTTAAGTTTTTACTCTCTCTCTTCCCGACTATGTAGGTATTCCACAAGTTTTTACAATAGGCAAAAATATATAAGTAAAAAGTATATTTAGGTACTTACTTACAATATAAACTTAAAAAGTAGAGAGCCACCTGTTTGCATGGCCCATATTACGTACTAGCATTAAGTACTAGCAGCGCCCCGCGGTTTCACTCGCGTAGTTTTCTTTCCCGTGGGGATACCGGGATAAAATATAGCCGATAGCCTATACCAAGACCCCAGTGACGCCTAAGTACATCATCGCATAAGGTGCTGTCTAGCTAGCTCGCTGAGTAGGGTAATACGGCGCGCGGCGACCACGTATCTTTTCATAATATGTACTTACTTTTTAAACTCGTGATATCTTTCGAATGGAATATCCGAATTGAATACTTAATTCAAAAAGTTAAATATAGGTATTGATATTGATATGAAGCAATTTATTTTCATAAGGATTAGTGCCAAAATTCAAATAACGACCGCTTTTCTAACGGTGGCATATAAATTAATTTTTAAATTAAAATAACAATTATTTTTGCAAAACTATAATAGTTAAACGTATGCCATCGCGACATGTTTTGTAGATAATGATGTGATCTACATAGTTGTTTATCACTATTTTATTCTATCATTAATAGTTTTTGCAGCGCACGCGGTATAAAAAAATTTTGTTGTATTTTTTTAACACCTTGGGTTACATTATTTAGTAAGGATCCCTATTTTTTTTTTTTAAATATTTATAATAATAGCCTATGACACTCGGGGATAATGTAGGATAATCGAGTAAGATATTTTGAAATCGGACCAGTAGTTTCGGAGCCTATTAGTTACAAACAAATAATCAATCAATCATTCCTCTTTATTATTATATTATAGTTTAGATGTAGTATATAGTTGCTTATTATTATGTCCTGCACGCCTGTCACCTGTTATGTACTTACTTATATAGATTAAATCTAGAAAATAAAATACTTTACGACTTTCAATTGAAATTCTTTATTTTGTATAGAACTAACATCGACTTTTTTACGTTTTGTTTTATTTTACATATTAAGTTAAAAAAGTACAATATTCAAATCACCAAATTACAATATACAGTGGTGGTCACATAATTTGAACAATTTGAAATTCCAGATATTTTTTGTGTAAACCATTTCTTATAGGATTATGTACTACTGCTTTTGGAAGTAACTATTTATGTTGTGATATGAGATAGTCACATCAATGGGGCATAGGGGATTAGGAATAAACAATTCAATGGTTGACTATTTTTTTTTACAAATTTCGTTAGTTCTCTATAGTAACGAATTTAAGTGCTATTGAAGCTGGACAAATAATTAAGAATGATATAACAAACTGTTCAAAAGTTATTTTATATAAAACTGAGATTAAATAAATAATATTATTCTTAAAGCAAAATATCAATTTAATGCATTTAACTAAAAATACTAGTTGACAGCATGTTTACGACTTTTAATTGCTGATGTTAGCTGGCCAATTTAAGACAGAAAATAATTGCAATGTGATATATTCATAGAGGTATTGATATATTATATATTTTCCTTAACGGTGCGCGCAGTATGTTTTGTGTCATTGTCGTGCTGGAATGTTCAAATTGACCAAAAACCTTAATGTACGTTTTCAGCAGGTAACACAGCTTTTCCAGTATATTTTGTGTCTTGGAATTGATCCATGTTTCCTTGTGTCAGCTTCACAGCTTCGACGCCGTCGCCGACGCCGAAAGTAGCATCCAAAATGTCATATTTCTCCATCATGCTCTAACGACACTTTTGTGTATTTATGGTCGAACTAGCTGTGCCCCGCGGTTTTACCCGCGTAGTTCCCGACCCCGTAAGAATGTGGAGATACAAATATAGCTAAAACCTTCCCCTTGAATTACTCTATCTATTACTGAAAACCGCATCAAAATCTGTTGGGTAGTTTTAAAGATTTAAGCATACATAGGGACAGAGAAAGCGACTTTGTTTTATACTATGTAGTGATAGTGATGATTTATTCGGAAGATGTTGTAAACGATGTTTTCCACATCAGACATCCTAATTTATATTTGTCACGTCAGAAAAATATATTATTATTCCACTGTCTTACTGTCCAGTTTTGACACCTTCTTGTAAGTGCCAGCCGGTATTGCCTAAAGTAAATGGCATCGTTGCATGATGAGTACCTTCCATGTTATTCTTCCGTGCAGGTTTCCTTCTACCAAAAACCTTCGTGTAATACGTGCCGAGATTGTTGGAGTAGTTGTTTCTCCCAAAATATTCATTTCTTAGTACATTAGACCCGGTTACAAATTATTTTTTAATAATGATTTTATACTAGCTGTGCCCCGTGGTTTCAACCGCGTAGTACCCGTTCCCGGCAATTATTCGAATTTGTCTCACCTTTTAAACCTTCCCTAGACCTTCATGAACATTTCAAGACCAAGATAAGATAAATCCGTACAGCCGTTCTCGAGTTTTAGCGAGACTAACGAACAGCAATTGATTTTTATAACATAGGATAGATTAACTGCTGTTTCACGACCTTGATGGCAGAGTGGTCACCATGCCGGACTGCCATCCGTAAGGTTGCGGGTTCGATTCCCGTGCGGGGTGAATATTTGTGTGAACCTCAAATGTTTGTCTGGGTCTGGGTGTGTGTGTGCGTAGTTTCTGATACCCTAGATACAAGTTGCGAACTTAGTTAGGGGTCAGTTACTATAATGAGATGATGTAGTAAATATGTTATGTATATAAATTATGTTATGTTATGTATCGATAGTATGGAAATGTTTTATGGTACCAAAAGTTTTTTTTTAAATCATGTAATTAGTTATACATGCTATTTTTAAAAAATCGTTGCGTTAAATAAGCGTTTATAATTATAAGACCACCAGTATATACTCGTATATTTTTTTTGCCACGTTTTTACTAAGTTTCATGTAATCTGTTCAATTTAAATCAAGTATAGGTAAGTATTATAATTATAATGTACTTAAGTACTTAGTTTATTTAATCTGGATGTAACATTATGTTTAAGTTATTGATAAGATGCCGTTACAAATCTGATTTAGTATTGTAAAAACGTGGTATTAATTATTTTTTTATTAAAATATATAAATATAACCATCGTAAATGACGCAAACTGCGCACAAAAATTCATAAAGTATTTATTAATATGTATATAGTCAAGTAACGTTTAAAGAACTAGGTGATCATGCGAGCATGTCCATTGTAACTGAAAGCAGGCGGTAAAATCAGAACGTCAGCCAGCAGTTCGGTTTCATCCATTGCCCTGACTGCCGAATCTAACAACAACGAGTTAAGGCACACTGGCGCCATTTTACCATTCCCGCAAGCTACATAAGTTAGGAGAAAATTTTGGTCCGGCGAAATAAAATCATTGACCGTTACCGCTATTAGTGACCCCCTTTCAACGTCTGGCACCGGATATGGCCCCGCGCCGGTTGGATCATATTCTTCGTCAATTACATCTGGGTCGTAGATGAGCTGGTCCCTGAGATACGGCATGACGACTGCTACCGGCCGCTGACGTGCGGGAGGCCTTGGTTGTTCAAATATCGGCTCTAATTCTTCCACTTCGCTTCCTGAACCTGAAACTGAAATTTGTTTCGATTATTATATATTAAGGAAAAGTCTTATAAGATTTGTCTTAAAGTAAATAAGTAAGATTCATAAGTACATAATGTATTTTTATTTTCCGCAAATATCTGTTTAAACTTAACTATTTTTCTGAGTCTCGTAGCAGAAAGTTTCGTGTCGGGCGTTCTAAATTCAAGATATTTATAAATTACTAGCTGTGCCCCGCGGTTTCACCCGCGTAGTACCCGTTCCCGTGCTCCCGGCAATTATTCGATTTCTTCTCACCTTTTAAACCTTCCCTAGACCTCTACGAATATTTCAAGACCAAGATAAGATAAATCCGTTCAGCCGTACTCGAGTTTTAGCGGGACTAACGAACAGCAATTGACTTTTATATATATAGATATACAAGACTTACTTTGCACATATCGCAAGCCATGGTTCACTTCATCTTCGATCGCCTCTAGGTCCGATTCTTCGATCGCCTCTGCGGCCACTTTGCACGGGCGGTTCATATCTTCATATTCTTGGAACTTCTTCCTCATTTGTTCTTCATTTATTTTATCGATAGCGAGTCGGGCTTCGGCGGCAGCTTTTACGGCGTTGCGTTTCGCAAGGGCGTCGTCGGTGGCAGCTTTTACGGCGTTGCGTTCCGCAAGGGCCTCGTCGGCGGCAGCTTTTACGGCGTTGCGTTCCGCAAGGGCCTCGTCGGCGGCAGCTTTTACGGCGTTGCGTTCCGAAAGGGCCTCGTCGGCGGCAGCTTTTACGGCGTTGCGTTCCGCAAGTCTCGGAGACTTTCGAAGAGTAGACAAAGCTCGAGATGCATGAGCTTTGCTCGATTTTAGGGCTTTAAGAGCTTTAGTGGCTCCATTTTGTTTCTGATGTTTTTTAACACAAGCCCGTGGAGTTTTCTTTAGAGTTGCCAAAGCAACAATCGCCTTAAAACGAGGGCTACGCCTGGGCATCCTAATTAAGCCTTTGTACGAATCAATTAACACTAATCTTGCAATAAAATCGACTGCTGAGGAATTACTGTAAATTATAAGTAAATTTTATTTTACTGCGTACGTGTTATGCGCGTCGGAGATACGATACGAATTGATTTATTCTGGAGTTGCGTAGTTCGCGAACGACCTAGTTTTCTTGATGAAGTAGGTCCCGGTTCTATTGAATCTTCAGGTTGTTACTGCCTCTTCGAAATCACTTTTATATTTATTATGTTTTTTTATATTAGTCTCAGCACACAATATATTTTTTTAATTTTCTCACAATATATTTTTGCCGCGTACATTAAGATAATTAATTCAGCGACAAATCACTTAAAGATACCTACTTCCAGTTACCACATCAACTCCAATGCGCAAGTGTAATTTATTCGATCAATATACGAACAGGACTACCAATAGAACAAAATTATTTTATCTAAATACCTGACATATACAGGGTGGCCCGAATAGAATGGTCAGTGGGGAGAAATATAAAACAATAAGAGATACAAAGATCAGTTCTTAGGAACCATGTCACCGATTTTAGTAAAAATAAAAACTGCTTTCATAGATTTGGAAAAAACTACTACGCACTACGGGAATCAAACCCGGAAGTTTTGAAAAAAAATATGTTCATTATTTCTAATTATAAATCAATTGTGTATGTCTAAAGCAGTAAATATTACTAAGAAACATGATATCTAAAATTGATAAAATACCTACATTGTTTTTCACGTCATTACATTAAGAATGTGTTCAAATGACAACAAACAAATGATTTTTTTCATTAAAACATTGATATTTAGGTATATTTAACGTTGAACTATAGCATTTTGTATCTCTTAGTCCGCCACTAAGAGATAGATTTGTGTTAAAATGGGTTATTGGGCTGATTTTGGGACTTCAATGATGTCTTGGCTAGTTTTGTACCAATCTATTTCATTAAAAAACAATGCATTCTATTCGTTTTACATATGTATCATGTAACATTTACGGCTTCATCATCACTACATAGTATAAAACAAAGTCGCTTTCTCTGTCTCGTCCTTATGTCCCTATGGATGGAGATCTTTAAAACTACGCAACGGATTTTGATGCGGTTTGTTTTAATAGATAGAGTGATTCAGTGGAAAGGTTTTTAGTAATTTTATCCCCATGTTCCTACGGGAACGGGAACTACGCGGCTAAAACCGCGCGGCGCCGCTAGAAAAATATATCACAATCACAAACACAATCGATTTCTAATTAAAAATATTGAACATTTTTTTTTTCAAAACTACCGGTTTCGATTCCCGTAGTGAGTAATAGTTTTTTTCCAAATCTATGAATGCAGTTTTTATTTTTACTAAAATCGATGACATGTTTCATAAGAACAGATCTTATCTCATATAGTTTCAGATTTCCCCCCACTGACCGTTCTATTGGGCCACCCTGTATAGATGAAATCAAATTTGATCAGATATTAAAAATAATAATAATTATTTATGAATCTTAGAACTATTATTAATCTTAGAAATTGTGAAAATGTTTTTGTGTCTGAATAATTAAATAAATTCGGCTAGTCATTGAATCAATTAATAAATAATTATTTATTGAGATTTATCTTGACTTCTTGTACATGGTATTGGAATTAGCGGGCAAAGTAAGGTCAAAGTCTATATTGGCATGTTATGAATAGAATCAAATTCAGTAAAGCCTTAATTCAATCTTACTTAATTTTGCTGAAAAACTTTAGAGCAAGTGCCTACTTAATAACTTAGTTATTAAAAAAAGTACTTAAGTAATTTTGAATACATAGGTACGGCTTCCGGTTATCCATGTAAGTAGGTATACTCGTATGTATAATCCCACCAAAAACATTCTGTAAAAAACTAGCCAAGTCTCGATGGAGCTGCTTGTTTATCTCTAAAAAGGAATGAAATCTAGACAAAGTCGTGCCTAGTCTAAGGTTCCTTACTGCGATTTCTTTATTATTATAGTTAATGTTGTGTGACTTGGCCGTTGAAGGATACACTGTACACAGGTACACAACTGTACAAAACTAGGTGCTCCATGACACCATTGCACCAATCTGCCAGAACCGCTACCCATTGACGATAGAAAATTGCCACTTGAAAAACGTTGATTCAATATCCAGTCATTTGTAGGCTTGATAAAGCTGCGTATTTTAATAATGTTACAACATTACGTGTAAACAAAATTGACTTGTACTCACTACTAACGTTTTAAACAATGTTCAACGGCCAAGTCACACAACATTAACTATAATAATAAAGAAATCGCAGTAAGGAACCTTAGACTAGGCACGACTTTGTCTAGATTTCATTCCTTTTTAGAGATAAACAAGCAGCTCCATCGAGACTTGGCTAGTTTTTTACAGAATGTTTTTGGTGGGATTTCATTTATTTTTGTTGAAACGTGTTTATATTGTTTTTTTTATTAGATTTTCTTATTTGACACATTTTTTTCTTTTTAGGAGTAGTATTTTTACTAAGCACCCCGCTATTTCACCCGCGTAGTTCCCGTTCACGTTCCCGTGGGAATTTCGGGATAAAAAGTATACTATGTGCTTCTCCTGATTCTAAGCTACCTCCCCACCAATTTTCAGCTAAATCAATTCAGCCGTTCTTGAGCTATAAATTCCCGTTCCCTTTCCCGTGGGAATTTCGGGATTAAAAGTATTCTATGTTCTTCTCAAGGTTTAAGCTACCTCCCCACCAATTTTCAGCCAAATCAGTTGAGCCGTTCTTGAGTTATAAATTCCCGTTCCCAATCCCGTGGGAATTTCGGGATTAAAGGTATCCTTTGTCCTTTTCCTGGTTCTAAGCTACCTTCCCACCAATTTCCAGCCAAATCAGTTCAGCCGTTCTTGAGTTACAATTCCCGTTCCCGTTCCTGTATAATTCCCGTTCCCGTTCGATTATCCTAGTTTTTATAGTTTTCCCTTTATGTGGCCATTAAACCCTAACTCTGTACCAAATTTCAGCTCTCTAGGTTTATGGGAAGTACTAGTTCTATTTTGATGATCATGAGTGAGTGAGTGAGTGAGTGAGTGAGTGAGTGAGTGAGTGAGTGAGTGTCTGTCATAAATACGAAACTTTGCATTCGCTTAACTTCGGAACTAAATGACTTACAGACTTGAAATTTTATTTTAAGTATGTGATTGTATAGCTTACTGGATGACGAAAATTTCAGCGTTCTGGGCTTATCCAGAGGTTCTCAAATAGGGACCTGAAAATGCGGCGAAAGGGTTCCTGTAAAGGATGGTACGGCAGTGTTTGCTTCGCGCTCGACTTGGCGGGGGGCACTGCCGTGCCCCCAGATATAGGAACTTTTCTAGGTTTAACTTTTATGGTCGCAAGTTAAGTGAGTACATGAAAGGAAACATGCATACTTACATTTTATAACACACATAAGTACTTACATTTTAATCATATTTTATGATTTTGTAACATACCGACTTACTTAATATTATGTATTCACCAAAGTGTAACAAATCAAATCAGTTTGTATTACAAATAAGTTAACTCTTACTACCACATAAATAAATAAACAAACAAAATATAATGCAGAAAAGCTCATATTCCAGTTACTCTTGGGGAAATACATCTGTGTATGTGGGTAAAATATTGAGACATTGCTGGTGCTAACACATCAAAAACGTATTGAGTTATTATATAGCTAATGTGTAGGTACTCAAAGATTTGATCTCATAAAAACAATTGACAAAAGTTGCCAAAAATTACATAATATAATTTTGTTTAAATTTGGTGGCGATTTTGTCTACAAACTTGCATGAAGTAAATCTAAATCTTACTCCATATTTTTATCTGTGGTTTACGTTTGACATTTAACATATTCTGTGGTCTTTGTTTAATTTGCAGTTTTGCTTGATTGAAAATTCGTGTCTTTCTTTTCAATGAAGCACGTGTAGACGCGGACAACTTGCGCTAACATCCTCATTATTGTTGAGGTAAAATATCTATTTGTTGTTGAAACTATCTCTATTATATTTCTTTGTCGGATAATGCTTAGAATACACGTTTTATAAGTTTTCCGAAACACAATATAAAACACAGTGTGAATTTGAGCAACGGATTTCTTTTCAGTTCTGTAAATTTTGCATTTGTGCAGTAATAAAATGCCGTCAGACGCAAAGAAAAGGGCACAACAGAAGAAGAAGGAACAGGCTACTAATAGAAATAAGAAACCAATTGCGAAAGTGGCTAACAGCGACGAGAATGGTACTTGTAGTAACGGAAATGGCAAAGAAGATAGAGAACTCACGGCTGAAGGTAAAACCACACGATACACTCTATAAGTGCCTATTGTAATATTACAAATACCTGGTAAGATAAGATTCTATATTCTACACTATTTCATTAATATTCGTAACATATTTATAAAATAGAATGATGAGTACCTGAAGTACCTATGCATTGCCGCGTTTTAATCACAATCTAGCGCATGTTTTATAAACATTAGTGTATTTAGGTAATCAGAAGTTTGAAACCAATTACTCACAATGAGTCATGCCTATTATTTCCTGGGTTGTGTTAATCCAAGTTATGTCATGATAATCTTGAGTCTTCAGCTAATATAGAGCTTTGTAAACTTTGTTTATTATTTTATTAAAAGTTTTTAAACATCTTCATACATTTCTTAGATAGAACATTATTATTCAAATCTGAAACTGGAATTTAAAGTAAAATCTTTTGGATAAACAATAGCTTAATATGGGTATAGTCCAATAATTAGGCTACATTCAATTCTTATTTTATATTAATGTTTTGCGAAGCGCAGATGATATACTCCTTAAATTAAAATTATATCTTAAATACTTCAAACTTTTTTAATCTAGTAAGTAAATCATCAAATGTAAGTAAGTATATGTTTATATTATTTTGGGGCAAAAACAGAGTCAATGGGAATAAAGTAGTGTGTCATATAAAACACTTCCTCGTAATTGTAAGCAGGAAATTTTCTATAATTTTATAATAAGAAAAGGAAGCCTCTTTGTCGTAACCAAAGTGGCACCACACCAACCGGACCAAACCATCTCCTGCGTCCCGCATCATACGTGTACATCTCCCGACTCAACCACACCACGAAAGTCACTAACAACCTGTGGATTACCTGGAGATAAAGGCCAAGTACCGATTGATGCTCGAGCAGCTGGAGTCGTGCAACAAAGTCGACTTTAATTTGTTTGTTGTGCGCGTGCTAATCATCTACAACTACTTATTTATTCATTTTAGGTAAAATATTTGTTATTAGGGTCCACCTTATTTTACACATAAAAATCAAGTAATAGTAATAATAAGACATACGCATTTGAAAATATCTAAGCTTATAGCCGAAGATCCGGTGATTTATAAAAAAAGAAATAAATTGAAATATCTCTAAAACGGTTAGGTTTAGGGTAGGGTGTTTTATAGTCAAATCAGTCGGAAACGATGTAGGCTACACACCCTTGACGGGAATAGTTTGACCTAACCAGTAACCCTGTATATATTTATTTTATTTTTTTGCAATTTGAGAGGCCATGCCTTGTCGTAACACAGTTTCAACTAGCAAGGGAGGGTACGGTTTCGATAATTGCATCAAGTATTTTATTATTGTAGCAAATTAATTTTAATAAATGATTTGATTTGATTTGAAATATTATAAATAAAAAAAATATTTCAGAGGCCCTGTGCCTTAAGCTCGAGGAGGAGGCGAAGATCAATTCGGAGGCCCGTTCATGCACGGGCTCTCTGGCCGTCCACCCGCGCTCCCGAGACATCAAGATCGCCAACTTCTCTATCACATTCTACGGCAGCGAGCTCCTTCAAGACACTCTACTCGAGCTCAACTGTGGCAGGAGATATGGTCTCGTTGGACTTAATGGATGTGGTATGTACATATCCTACTAATATTATAAAGGCGAAAGTTTGTATGTATGGATGTTTGTTACTCTTTCACGCAAAAACTACTGAATGGATTTTAATGAAACTTTACAATAATCTTGCTTATACATCAGAATAACACATAGGATACTTTTTATCCCAAAATTCCCACGGGAACGGGAACTACGCGGGTGAAGCCGCGGGGCGCTGCTAGTATCTCATATTTCTATTCTCATTATCAGCTCATATATGTCCCCACCGGAGGGCTTGAGCCTACCCTAGTTTAAGGTGATTCTCATATCATACAGTTTTAATTTGTGTTCAATTATAGGAAGGATTTATATTCAGACGTATATAAGTTTATTTGGTTATTAATTAGAAGATGAGCCATTATTAACAAAGAAGTATCTTGAGTAGAAACAAAATGTGTCCTATTTTTTATATATTTGCCTTTAGGATATTGAATTTAATTTGTTAGAGACAAGTAGTAAGCTCAAAAAAAAAGAAGATCTCATTAAAAATGTTTAGGAAGTCAGCCAGTCATCATTTTATTGAAAACAAAGAAAAAAATATATTCACGTTTGATTTTGTGAAAACAACCTTAGAAGAGACACTTTACTTCATCAGTCACGGTCTAGTACTCCTAAAAAAAATTATTCTTTTTATAATCACAAAGTGTATTGATCTCCAATTGTGATTGGTAGCGAAGCGAAGTTTCTTGCTGAGTCGCAGTAAAGTGAAAGTTGTTAAAATTGATTAGATTTACTTTTTTGTAACAGTAGATTCTAAAATTCTGTTTTACCTTCATATATCTTAGAAATAATGTAGGTTGTATTCGCTGACAAAGAATTAGAAGGTAAATCTTAGATACAATATTTTTAATCTTAATTTTCCTGGGGGTTAATCGGTAGGTCACAGCATCATAGCACAAACCAGTTGTTATGTATATTATGTGGGTTACAATTGCATTTCAATGTGCATGTGATATTATCATAAATGTTAAAGGGCTAGGATGATTTTATCAAACGCCTTTGTTTGAAAAACCTTTTATACAACAATAATACTCTATTTATGAATTTGCTATTGTCTGTTACATTGTGTGTAGCGAATATAGTAAAAACTTATTGCCATATAAGTGCGAGGTTTTATGGAAACAAAAACCTGACAAAAAAATGAAAAAGCGGTCTCACCGCGGCGCATGCTACGCACGCTGTGCAAAAACACGTGCCAAAATAATTGAAAATGCACCGAACATTTATCGACAATATTGAGATGAGTTGTTTATCAAAACACTCATGCACACAACTAATGAACGTGATTTCGATTGTGCTAGGCCTAGAGATCAAATGCCTTGAACCTCAGCTTTGTATTATTCTGTTATCTACGGGATAAACATCTATACTTATATTATAAGTTTGGTTAAACGCGCTTATCTCAGGAACTACTGATTCGATTTCAAAAGGCATTTTGAATAGCCAATTTATTGAGGAAGGCTATTGCCGAAAGACGTTTTGCTATGACCATTATGAGCACAGCTAACGCGTTTTAAACCTCAGGGCACAGCTACTCACGAATAATACTATGATCGGTTAATAAATAACAATAATATTGTGGTATTATTCCATGGTGACGCAAGAGAATCACCATTTAAAATATCAAATATTCTACAGGGGGACAGTGAACGGAGTTAAATTATTCCTCCGCCCAACTTTATATGCACATACATTGAATCCTGAAGTACTAAGGCTGATTTAAAATCCTAAACTTTCCATTAGATAACTTTAACTGCTTGGAATGTCAAAGGCGCAATGCACTGCGTTCTGAGGCCAAGCGAATGCATTTATGCATTTGTAGCTCATACATCTTACTTATAAATGCGAAAGTCTGTGAGGATGGATGGATGTTTGTTTGTTTGTTACTCTTACGTAAAAACTATTGAACGTGTTTCGATGAAATTTGCTACAGATGTTCTTTATAACCAGGAATAACATATAGGATACTTTTTTAAATAACACTGTGTAGTTTAGTCCTGAAATTCCCAAGAGATATAGATTCACAAAGGTAAAACCGCGGGGCTACAGCTAACGCCTTCATATTACTCTGACGTCATAGATTCTCTTCTTACGTCAAGGAAGGAACAAAGGGGTTGAAAGGGGCTTTTAGATGCATTGTTGTTCATCAGTATTGAATTTCAAAGCTTTCATCTATTTATGGATGACCTGTTTCAAGTTTCTGTTTAACGTCACGGCTTTTGTTATACTCGTAGTGGGCTAAAAATCGATGCTTTTGTTCGCCTTAAATAGATATGAAAGAAAGGTTACTCTAATTTGTACTAAGTAGTCTTTTATATATTATTAGCTACACATTAACATGGGAAGGTTAAAAATAAATATGTTTCTGATACCCTAGATAGAAGTTTCGTACTTAAGGGTCAGTTACTATAATGAGATGATGTAGTGAATGATTATGTTATAATTAACATCTGGGTATTCTCATAGACTTGTATTATACCTACATAGTACTAAACTATCTTATAAGCCGTAAGCGTTAGAATCAAATACTAAATTGGTTGTGCCTTATTATGTTTTCAATCGCGAACTCTTGACCATTCGAGTGGCGAGTTCAATTTGTCTTCTATCAATTGAAATGACATTGCGAATCCTTTGACGTGATACTTTGACCCTGTTTCGGTTTGTAATGGAATGTTTTCATTCTCTAATATTATTCACATTACGATCTTTCATTGAATTATATAATAGATTTGATTTGTAGATTGCTGTGCGTGTCATAGTGACTATAAATTAATGTAATAAAAATATCGTGTCACATTGTAACCTAATTCCGAGACGGATTGACGGAATTTATGTTTTTTTAAATATTCTGTACATCTGAGTAAGGATTGTGAACTATTTTTGATACTCATCATTTAGGGGTTAGAGTAGCTACCCCGAAGTATAGAAAATGAATATTTCCCTGGACATCTTTTTATTTAATTTGGGACATAACAGTACCATTAATGAGTATGAAAACACTTAATTCATAGATTTCCTCAACCCTAGTTACTCCACCATAACAGTAGCACTATAGTCCCATCTAAACATAGTGTAACCCACCCCAAACCGTCCACAGGCAAGTCGTCCCTGTTGTCAGCGCTGGGTCGCCGCGAGGTGCCCATTCCGGAGCACATCGACATCTTCCACCTGACCCGCGAGATGCCCGCCTCCGATAAAACCGCACTGCAGTGCGTTATGGAGGTCGACGAGGAACGGATCAAGTTGGAGAAGTTGGCCGAAGAACTTGTTCAGTGCGAGGATGATGGTAATTGTTTGTGTTATGTTATATCGTTATGAGACGACCTCGATGGCAAAGTGGTCAACATGCCGGACTGCCATCCGTAAGGTTGCGGGTTCGATTCCCATGAATATTTGTGTGAACCACAAATGTTTATCTCGGTCTGGGTTTCAGTTTCTGATACCCTAGATACAAGCTTCGACCATAGTTAGGGGTCACTTACTATAATGAGATGATGTAGTGGATGATTATGTTATGTTACTGTAACAGATGTAGAAACAGTGTTATTTTGATGGAGATAGGACCGAAACGTACTGGGCTACCGTGAATCGCAGTACATGTGACATTGCCCATGAAATAGATAGTTACACTCTGGTGAACTCCAGCTTAACAGGATGTTCTCAGGTTAAGGAAATATAAACTCTAATACTGAAAAAGGCTTTCTGATGACGACGATAAGCAATTTTATGTGTATTGTGAATGATGAAGAAGAAATAAACTTTTATTCCGATATACCTACAACGCTAATCTATTTTTCTATGTAAAAAATAGCGCTTCTGAAAGACTTAGATAGAGGCTATTCAAGTCATTCAGAAGCGCAAAGTTTTGACCAAGCCCGGATAGCCCAATTATTATCCTAAATTACCCTTCCATGAGTATATTACTTAGCTTGCACACAGGAGACATAATCATGTATATACGTACAGAGTCGCAAGAACAGCTGATGGACGTTTACGACCGGCTGGACGACTTGAGCGCGGACACGGCGGAGGCGCGCGCCGCCAACATTCTACACGGGCTCGGCTTCACCAAGGAGATGCAGCAGAAGGCCACCAAGGACTTCTCCGGAGGTCCGTTCCATCATTGACTCTATCTCTATACACCCCTATTTTGAATTTTTTTTTCAACCTATAGTGTCCCATTGCTGGGCAAAGGTCTCCCAGTCTTGAAATTATAGGACTTATTAAAATCAGAATATCTGTAGCAGTAACTGAATCCATAAATCCAATAAAAAATATCAAAAATAATAGTCAATTATTTATCTTTATAAATAGCAAATAAATGTCGTATTACCAGACGGCACACTAGCAAGTATTCTGTGACAATCACTATGACGGCTCGGGTCGATGACCGCGCTCAGCTGTGTATCGCAGCGTTCGCCGGTTGTTCGGTGTAGAATAACAATAAAATTCGGCGGGATTTTGAAAAACTTTGACTTATCATAACTTTTTAAATAAAAGCAAAAGAAAAAACTAACTTCACTATTATATTGTCACCCGTCGTTTACATTAGCTGTGTGATTAAGTATCTCGTATTCAAAATAAGGGTGTATAAAAATGAAATCCTATGTCCCTTGGTCACGGCATCACGCGTGAACGACTGGACCGATTGACTAGAAATTTAGTGCAAGGATAGCGTTTGGTCTGGGGAAGGACATAATAGGCTATGCTTTATCCCGAAATTCCCACGGGATCGGGAACTATGCGGGTAAAAGCGCGGAGCACAACTAGTGTAGACAGCTAGAATATAAAGATAACAATGGAAAGGCCACGCAATCAAACCTTATTTCCCCAGTTATAAGACCGAGATTGATTGATTTTTGCCCATGAAGGAAAACTTTTATCGAAATTGTTAGAGCGGTTTTCAAAATTGTGAATTATGTCTGTTTTTCTTGCATTGTACATTAAATCAATAACTACTGACCCTATTAAAAATCCATCAGTAGATTGCTACATGTCATAGCGTAATATAATTACTTTGTAATAGGACTTAAGTTTTGACATAAGTGTTTCTATGGGACCGCTGCTAACAAAAGAGTTACATTCCACAACTATCTCAAACTTTATCCTTTGTTTCCTTTCGTCCCTCAAACTATACCATTGTTTAAAATAAAATAAAATACATTTATTGTTTCATAAGTAAAAAATAACATAAATGCACTTATTCTAAAACACACCATTGTTTTATTCATTTGCAGGTTGGCGTATGCGTATAGCCCTGGCGCGGGCGCTGTACGTGAAACCTCACCTGCTACTGCTCGACGAGCCGACCAACCATCTTGATCTCGACGCTTGCGTCTGGCTCGAGGAGGAACTTAAGCAGTAAGGGTTATGTTTATCCTATAATATATAATACAACGGGATGTTAGTACATACTTATTTAAGACGATTCCCTCTACTAGTTTCAGCCACGTCCGTTGGCCATCATCATCGTTTATCCTACTTAGATCTAGATAACCTATGTTAGTGTTTGTTACTACACACGAAAATAGGTAAACGGGTTATAATATGAAGTTTTGTATGCTAATTTACTAATTCCCCGTAGAATATTTTTAATCTAAAATTTTCACACACACTTATGTTATGTTAATAAACCAGTTTCCATGAAAATTGGTATGATTGTTGAGTAGAGACAAGAACCAAGTTAATTTCATATTTATAACGTTAGTAAGATCTATAGAATAACATAACATTTCCATAGATATTTAAAAAAATTACACATTTTCTTTTGTATCATTACAGTTACAAAAGAATCCTGGTGCTAATATCTCACTCGCAAGACTTCCTTAACGGCGTGTGTACCAACATCGTTCACATGAGCAAGCGCCGGCTGAAGTACTACACGGGTAACTACGAGGCGTTCGTGCGCACGCGCATGGAACTGCTCGAGAACCAGATGAAGCAGTACAACTGGGAGCAGGATCAGATCGCGCATATGAAGGTTTGTAAAAATGATAACATAACATAATCATTCACTACATCACCTCATTATAGTAACTGACCCCTAACTGAGTTCGAAACTTGTATCTAAGGTATCAGAAACTACGCACACACTTATTCACACACACACCCAGACCGAAACAAACATTTTTACCCCACGCGGGAATCGAACCCGCAACCTTACGGATGGCAGTCTGGCATGGTGACCTCTATGCCATCGATGATGGTTTGTCTTTGTTTTGTGTTGACGCGCCACACTCGTGGCAGACCGGGGTGATCTCCCGGCGCGCCACCCGGTGCAGGTACTCTCCAAAACACCCATGTCCGGAGAGCACCTGCACCAGCCTAAAAGTCATCGCCCCGTGCCGCCGGGCAACCCACCGAGAGAGGTGGAAATACTACCACTAAATAAACAAATTCAATAACAATAATACATTTTGCCCCAATAGTACATTTTTATACCATAATCCTCCAATGAATATCTACAAATTTTAACCATTTCATTACATTTCAGAACTACATAGCGCGATTCGGTCACGGTTCAGCCAAGTTGGCTCGCCAAGCGCAGTCCAAAGAGAAGACGCTAGCCAAGATGGTGGCCCAGGGTCTGACGGAGAAGGTGGTCGACGACAAAATACTCAACTTCTACTTTCCCTCGTGCGGGAAAGTGCCTCCCCCTGTTATTATGGTGCAGGTTAGTATGAAATTAAATGTTAATTAGAAACTAGCAGCGCTCCGCAGTTTCACCCGCGTAGTTCCCGTTCCTGTGGGAATTTCAGGATAAAACATAGCCTATGTTCTTCCCCGGATCATAAGCACCTGTTCCAAATTTCAAGTCAATCGGTTCAGTAGGTTAGCCGTGGAAACAGACAGAGTTACTTTCGCATTTATAATATTACTAGCGGCCCGCCCCGGCTTCGCACGGGTCCAATTTTCCCGTTGATTTTCCGTATTTTTTATTACATAAGAACCTTCTCCTAATAATAACAAATACAACAAAAAAGAATTAGTGAAATCGGTCCAGCCATTCACGCGTGTTGCCGTGACCAAGTAAAACGGGTTTCATTTTTATATATACAGATACACCCCTATTTTGAATTCGAGATACTTAATCACACAGCATCTGTAGCATCTAAAGAACATCTGTACTACATTTCTCTGAGATCGGTTAAGTAGTTTCTATTTCGATCCATGAGCATGACAAACATCAAATAATTCCTTTGTTGTTAAAATTGTTCAAAAGATTATAATTACAAAGCTATCTAATTATTAAACACATTATGTAATATCCACAATAAAAGTATTTTTAAATCATGCATCAGCTTTAAACTACAAGGAAGCTTTCAGCAGCAGTAGCTCTCATTTTATCAGAGGTTTAACTGTAGAATCTAGCGCCTCGTACAGTTGGGTATGCTCAACTGTGCTGCTGCTGGATTTGGATGTGATTCCAGATGTGAATCACTATCACTACATAGTATAAAACAAAGTCGCTTTCTCTGTCCCTATGTATGCTTAGATCTTTAAAACTATGCAATGGATTTTGATGCGGTTTGTTTTAATAGATAGAGTGGTTCAGTGGGAAGGTTTTTAGCAATTTTATTCCCATATTCCTACGGGAATGGGAACTACGCGGGTGAAACCGCCGGGCGCCGCTAGTTATAAATATAACAGAGTACATACTAAAATCCCTTTTCATCATCCCCCAGAACGTATCATTCAGATACACGGACACGAGTCCATGGATCTACAAGAACTTGGAGTTCGGTATCGACCTGGACACGCGGATCGCGCTCGTCGGCCCCAACGGAGCCGGCAAGTCCACGCTGCTCAAACTGCTTTATGGAGATGTAAGTATACTGGAATAGAGGCTCAAACCCACCGGAGTGCACGCACACGCTACGCACGTGTACTCAGCTTCGTTTTTATGAAAATGTATGAGGTAAAACCCAACGAAGTACACGCACATGCTACGCACGAAAATTACGTCATTGATACATTCGTGGCTGACTCCGGTATAGCTCAACGTAGCTCAACGTGGCCGTGGACGGCCACGCAGCGGTGGGTTCGCGGCTTTAATGATGTGTCAAATGATACGTTTTCTAAATTTAAAATTAAACATCACCATTCCAGTTAGTACCATCAACGGGTATGATCCGTAAGAACTCCCACCTGCGTATAGGGAGGTACCACCAGCACTTGCATGAGCTGTTGGACCTGGAGCTCTCTCCGCTCGACTACATGATGAAGATGTTCCCCGAGGTCAGGGAGCGCGAGGAGATGAGGAAGATCATCGGACGGTACGGCCTCACTGGGAGACAACAGGTAATTGTTGTGTTAAAACAAATCAAATTGTGTTTATTGTAATTATATCTTTAAATTAGCTTTTGCCCGCCACTTCTTCTTTCCCCCTTTTCTCCCCCCAGGGGGGGAGGGGAATATCCAAAAATCCAGTCTTAGCAGATGCCTATGTCATAACATCTCCGTCCAGTGAGCTGTGTCAAAAGTCAAAAGTCAAAAATTCTTTATTCAGTTAAGACCTCAATGAGGCACTTATGAACGTCAGAATTGATTCTACCACCGATTCGGAATTACATCAGCCGAGAAGAATCGGCAAGAAACTCGGGCTGGTATTTTTTTTAAATAAAATTAAATACAAATGTCACTTATAACTAATGTCAACAATAAAAAACATGTCAAAAGGTATATAAAAAAAAAAATCTATAAATATAGAAGTAAAATAATGATATAGGTCAAAAACTAAAAATAGCATACTGAGGTTGCGTGTGCAGAAATTTAATGCCAAACCTCCCGGTCATTAATGTCAGTAACCTTATAGTATGCTTTGCTTATAAGAATGTTTTTAATGTGTGATCGGAACCTTCCATCAGTGAGCCCAGTCACTTCCCGGGGGATTTTATTATAAAATTGAATACATCTATAGATAAAGGACTTTTTAGTCCTAGCTAACCTACATCCTGAGATGGCGATTTTATGCCTATTCCTAGTATTAAAATTATGAAAATCGCCATTAACTTTAAAATTAATACGATGTTTCCGGGCATACAATATATTTTCAAAAATGTACAAAGAAGGAACAGTAAGAATCTGAAATGTTTTAAAACGTTCCCTTAATGACTCTTGCGACCCCAAATTATAAATAGCCCGAATTGCTCGTTTTTGTAATATAAATACTGAATCTAAATCCGCGGCACACCCCCATAGTAAAATGCCATAAGACAAAATACTGTGAAAGTAAGCAAAATAAACAATTCTTGCCGTTCCTACATCTGTTAGTTCCCTAATTTTACGAACAGCATACGCAGCAGAACTCAGCCTCCCTGAAAGACCGTCAATGTGGGATCCCCATTGTAACTTAGAATCTAACACTATTCCTAGAAACTTGGTACTACTTTCTATTTTAAGTTTCGTTCCTTCCAAAAAAACATTGGATTCAATGGCTCGGACATTGGGTAGCGAAAATTTAATACACTTAGTTTTAGACGCATTGAGGAGCAAATTATTGGCAGAAAACCAGTCCGAAACTAGAGCCAAACACCTATTTACTTCTACCAAATCCTTATCCTTCCTATTCACTTTAAATAACAAAGAAGTATCATCTGCGAATAAAACCATATTACATAGGTCATCCATCATAGGTCATCCATCATGTGCGTTGATAGATCACTATGTCAGTCAGTCAGTCACCTTTGAGTTTTATATATTTAGATTATTATAACTTTGTTACATGAATAACAGAGATGATAAATAATAACGAGAGACTGGATTATATGCAATTTTATCAATCCGTGAATTTAATATTTCTTTGTTCTCTAGTTTATCACAGTCTGGGTGTGTTTTGTATGTGTAACTGAGTGTAAAATAGTTAGATTTAGCTATAAAGCTTGGTTAGGAGTTGTTCTATAATGTGATTGATATTATTTTTTGAGATAAACAACATACATAAATAAATAAATAAACACAGGTCCAAATCTATGGAACCATAAACACAGCTAGCTTCAATATTAAGGGAAAAGATTTTATTTTATACATGTCATACAAATTTTACTTCAATCCCGCGACTAGTTTCAGCCACATACAACCTCCTTTAGAGCACAAAGAAAGAATCAATATTAGGTTCCTTCAAGCGGTGACATGAACACTAACACACCAACGCCCCTATCCATCAGGTATGCCCAATGCGTCAGCTCTCCGACGGTCAGCGTTGCCGCGTGGTATTCGCGTGGCTGGCGTGGCAGACGCCTCACCTGCTCCTCCTGGACGAGCCGACCAACCATCTCGATATGGAGACGATAGACGCGCTCGGCGACGCCATCAACGACTTCGACGGCGGCATGGTGCTCGTCAGTCACGACTTCAGGCTTATTAATCAGGTAATTATGTCAATACGATATACGGTGGTTTGGGATGTCGTTTGTTATATCTTAGTTCTTTGAGGGCATTTAGGGTTGGTAAAACAATCACTTGGAATGCCTCAAAGACTTCGTAGGATATTCGACATTATGGGTTTTTTATGAAGACAACATTTTTGGGATGTGTTTTGTTTTCTAGTAACCTACTCGTTTATTTTGTTGGTTTCGATGAAGATCAGAGACAGATTAATCAATCTGTACTAATATTATAACGAGGTACTGTTTGTAGGGGGTAATCTCTGGATCTACTGAACGAATTTTGAAAGTCATTTTACCAATAGAATGCCACAATGTATATTCTGTTGCTAGGGAACATGGTGGGAATAATGAATCCTAAGCAGCACTAACTATATAGCTTACATTTTTCACAAAAATAAACAGGATCGTAACAACGCTAACTATTTATTATAGGTGGCAGAAGAGATCTGGATATGTGAGAATGGTACCGTAACCAAATGGCAGGGAGGCATCCTCAAATACAAGGACCATCTCAAGTCCAAGATCCTCAAGGACAACGCCGACACCGCCGCCAAACTACGCAAATAGTCCAATGTTTCACCTAGAATTATTTACATCAACCCATCTCGCTCTAACACCTTGTTTTGTGTAAGTCCTTTCTCACGCTGTCTCTCTCATCTTTCACACACATTGGAAGTTTTCCATTATAGTAGTACCGTGTTACACTGTGTTATATGGGAAAGCTAGGTGTATAGTACGGGTGCCTCAAAATGTTCATAGATCTTGACAAGTGATTAAAACAACGTAATGCACCTAGATGGCAGAGTCACACACAGTATTTGTGTGAACTACCAATGTTTGTCTCGGTCTGGGTGTGTGTGTGAATGAGTGTGTGCATAGTTTCTGATAACCTTACAAGTTACTAACTTATTTAGGGGTCAGTACTAAAACGAGATGATGTAGTGAATGATTATGTTACGTTGGTAGCCCCGTGAAACACCATAAACGTTTTCTTGTATTGGAATGTGCGCGATATAAATTTTTAACACTGCGTATCACGGTGCCAGCTGTAATGGAAAGCTTCCATTACATCCGCGGTCGTCATTAATTTCACGTCCGTATTTCATTTGCAATTTTAACTAATTTGACACCATTCATCATTTGTATGTATGTATCTGTTTAGCGGGCGGTGATTGTATAACTTTAGATTGTAAAAACGATGACAACTGATCATTTACCATTGAAAGACTTGGTGTTAGTAGGGTTTAGCGTATTAGACCATTTGTGATGATGATGAGATTGTGATTCTTAAAGCTGCCTATTGAAGCATAGTATATAGATAAAATGTGTGTCTTTCTAAATATATATCTCGTTAATATTGTATGATTTGCTTAGTATTGACTAGAGAGATTACAATGTTAGCTGTTACCAAAATAGACGCGCTTCACTTCAGAGGTTATATTGAATATTCGTCCCCGGGACGAAAGTACACACTTTGAAATAGGTAATATACATTGGATTGTTTATGATATTACTCTTAAAGCATAATATGTTACGAATCTAGTAATATTTAATAACTGAACACAGCAGTTCCACAAGAATTATTTAATGTTGAAATTGTACCTATAGTACGCACCTCTTAGGGCGAGGTTTGTTTAGCTTCGCTTGTTACGATATTGTAATGGATCAATTGGCATAATGAGTTGCATATGGTATCTACTATGGTTGTAACAAACAACTGTGAGTCTTAGACAAATTATGATGCGAAGCGTCTGTTTGAATCATTATAACTTTGATGAAATTATTGTAAATGTATTATAACTTTCGATTTAAGCATGTGTTTATGCTTCTAAGTTGAAGGTTGTATAATGTACCTATGTACTAAGCTTGGTATTCAACAGGGCACAGGTCGTGAATGATCTTGCATTCTTACGTCATTGGACGTCGCCCGATAAGTTGTATAACACATTAAAACTGTAAATTGATTTGCCTAAAATTTAATCAAGTGTCAAATATTGCCTTAACAATTGTCAAGACATACATTAATTGTAATTCTAGTATTTTAATTAAACTAAATTTAGTCCATTTTTACAATCGCCTTTAACATGAACGAGATAACAGATGGAACTTATGAGTTTCGAACCGACTAGTGCCTTTCCCTCGAAGTGTTAAAGTTTAGAATTAGATGCGGTAACTGGTTTGAAAGAACAATCATGTTCAACTGTTTTAATCAACGATTTTTGATGGTCCAGGACTAAGTTTAGTTTAGTTAAACACATAGTAATTTTAATGCGTCTTGTTCAATAAAAGATTGATTAATTGTAGCTGATTTGAAGTGTATTGAATCTGTCGAGTCGTGCCTGTACTATAACACCATGTATGTATACATAAGTTAGTATATCACAGTATTAGGTGATGATTACCATATATTTCAATGATAATTATGTATAACTAAGTATAGTATTGTCCGGCTAAAATAGGTAGCGAACGAATACCATCTGAATATTATTGTCTGAATACAATGATGTGATGATAAAACAATATATTATGTTTTTGTATGTGATCTATTTATGGTGTTTAGATTTATTTTGACACGTTTGTGTTCCGGCGGAATACAATTGGGCTGGCATATTTAACTATAGTTTAATAATGAAGTTCGGACACAAGTTATTACTGCACTAGTGTAGTGATAGAATTATATTTTTACACATTCAATGCCTTATAGTTTACCCGACGATATACCAATGTAATAGTTTTTGAGAGACACTTTCTCTAAGTTAGTACGTTGTACATGAGTAAGGCCACAGCACAGTTAGTGTGTACACACTATGCCGGACATACGCGGCCGAAGTTCCGTGGCTGATTTTAGGTTCGAAACTTCGGTCACATTAAGTTAATAAAATAGGTCACAAACGTTCACAGTTTATAAAGCAGTTTATAATGTGTCCGATACCTCTGAATTGGCGATCATAACAAGTATTATGTATTAGAGACGCGACGAAAAGAACGATTTAAGATATTCGCATGTTCATCGAGATTTGACTCGTAAGGGAAGGTTCATATCTGACGGAACATGCGTCGCGTATTATCGGTCGCGTAACGCCAGAACAGACAAATGTATAGAAAAACACTTCTCAACGCACTAACGTATAATCGGTTGAGTGTTAACGGTCAAGTGTTTTTCTATACATTTGTCTGTTCTGGTGTTACGCGACCGATAATACGCGACGCATGTTCCATCAGATATGAACCTTCCCTAACTGTTATTGACTATTAACGAAGTATTCGTCGTATCTCTACTATAAATATATATTTAAATACACGATTAAAGTACTATATTTATACAATAATGTCACGTATATTTAGTACGTTTAATATAGGTAATATTTATTTGGTGCCTTATTTAAGTTCCTTAACAACGTGCAACAGATAATGTCCGTATTGTATCTATTGGCTTTTATCTCCTGAAAATACAATCAATAAAATAATTAATGGCCGTGTTTTATTTATGAACTTTATGTTACCTTATTAAGTACAATTTAAATTGTCTATTTCCATATGTACAGTCTCGGAACGAAAAGGGTCATCAATTTTCAAATTGATTCGTAATGACATATTTATATTTAGAAGTTAGCATCACCGTTTCTTACACTAGTATGTTGGCATAATTGTTTCTTGCAGTACTAGTGCATGTAAAAACCGACTAAGGTGTCGAACCTTTTTATTCCGTGACTGTACATTTCTTAGATGTTAAAATATTAGTATAGACTAATATTATAAAGCTGAAGAGTTTGTTTAAACGTGATAATCTTAGGAACAACTGGGTCGATTTGATAAATAGACGAGACGAGCGGAGAGGACTTGTTTTAAACAACCACGGGCAGCGGATGATTTGATTTGGTCAGTTCTAAAGACCTCAGTAACGACGACCTCGATAGCAGAGTGGTCACCATGCTGGAGTGCCATCCGTAAGGTTACGGGTTCGATTACCGTGCGGGTCAAATTTAATTGTATAGTTTTAATACTTACCCCCACTGACCGTTCTATTTGGGCCACCCTGTATAGGCGTATAGTTGCCTAAATCGTACCAAAGGTATGTTCTTGAAAAACACTAAAATCTATCATAAAAAATAATCTTAAAAAAATAAAAATCTTTTTCAACACACTTGCTCATAAAGGGGCTCTTGTTTGTGCAAAAGCAGTTGAATAATGACACGCTTGATTCACTAGTAAGTTATAGATTTTTTTTAAATTGTTTAGTTTAAAAAAAGTTTCGATACCAAAAAAATTGGGACCATACATTTTAAAAACAAACTTCAACTATGTTTTCTTACTTTTGGTAGGTCTATGGTCGATTTCATTCATTCATTCATTCGATTTTTTTTAATATGTGTATTCTTTTAATCTATGGCCAATCACCATTGTTGTGTTGGATGCGCGCGAATAGAAAAACTGTTTATTTATTAGAGAAAATGATATTTTATTATTAATTTCTTCGCAAGTGTGTTGAAAAACGTTGTATGGTACACGCGTGTATTGATGATTACTATCCTCGGCTATCTTCAGACCCTCGCCTGACGGCTCGGGCCTCAATAGCGCCTCGGAAGTAATCACCAACTTACCTCGCTTGTACCATAAATAACTATTATTTGATTGAAAGTAATATGAGTAAATAAAAATTTCGTTGATGCGTTTTTTTTTATTAAAATACTATTATTTTTGAATATTACACCAATTTTCGGTTAGGAGGTACGACATGAGCAACCTTACTCTATATGCGGGTAAGACCGCAGGCCTTTCGGTTGGTCACGGGTTTTTCGGCCATTACCTTCACCGCGTTGCCGCGAGCCGTCACCAATGTGCCACCATTCTGGTGCAGCAAATGATACGGCAGAGCACCACAGAGTACACGGTTGAAGAGTGCCCTTCATGGCCGGAGCAACGAATAGCTCTCACCCAAGATATAGGGAACGACGTTTCCCTTCCGACAATGGTTTGCGCGATGTCGGAAAGTGAAACTAGCTGGAGAAAGGTAGTTACCTTTTGCAAAGATGTTTTTTCGCGAAAGGAGGCTGCAGAAAGAGTCGGAGAGTCTCTCTCCAATGACCCGATGCGCAGCCGGAGACCGGGGCGGCGTAGGAGGGCTTAAGGCCCACCAGCCCCCATAACGAGACCGCGGGTGCAAATCCCGCAACAAGGCCTCGAGATGACGCGCGATCTCACACCTCGCGCCACACCGCGGAGAAGAGCTTTCAACTGCCCTATGGGCGCGAACATCAGCGCCCAGAGGTGAGAGCTTAAACAGTTTTGCGCAGCCGAAGCAGCGGATATACCCCGTTCACCGGTGCTAGGCCCTCATGCGCGCAGGCGAGTACGCCGGGGTTTTAGTGGGTATGACCTCCACCGCCTACATCTTGGTGGAGGGTGAGTCCTACATTCCCGCCGCTCCATCGGCGGGGATGCCTCAACGCATTTCCCCTGGTAAAAAAAGTACTTTCGGTTGGTAATGTACAAGATTAAGTTAATAAGCTATCCTAGTCCTATTTTTTATTCCTGATTATGAAGGACACCTACCTATATACCAAGTTTCACCAAAATCGGTCCAGTAGTTTCGGAGTCTATTCATTACAAACATCAACTCTTCCATTAGTTACTATGGACGTAGAGTTTGAAACGTGAATTACAACCTCTTTGAGCGTTACTTTATTATTTAGTTTCTCTCATTATTCGAAATTTAAACAATCGTACTTCTTTTGTATCACAATCAATCCGTCTGCCAAAACTTTTGAAGTGTAAGTACCTACAGAAGAATATTTTCCAAATAATGTGTGTTTTTTTTCAATATTGTAATCTCAATTTAATATGAGTAGTACTGCAACAGATTCTTGATTTTCAAATGCCGTGTGTAAAAATTTAGCGGCTGTGAGTTTCTCTTAGCAACTAATGTTAACAGTATTTGCAAACTAATATATTTTCAAAGGTAAGGAGTCTAATATTCTTCAAGCTGTTTCATGTCAAATAAGATGTGTAACAAGTACTGATGACATGTATGATGAATCAAATTTGCGTTATTTCCATGAACCGTTTTTAATTGAAGGTGTTTCGTATTTTCAGTGAAGTGTAACTGCGTATCTAATCAGGATGTCTGATAAAAAGAAAGGTAAGGAGGCTAAGGGTCCTGAAACGAGTGCGTTTATGAAGGATTTCATTGCTGGCGGGGTGTCGGCTGCCGTGTCAAAGACTGTCGTCGCACCAATTGAGAGAGTGAAGCTTATTCTGCAAGTGCAACATGTATCGAAACAGATTGCAGCCGATCAGAGATATAAAGGTTAAGTGAACCATCAGAACCTATATTTATATCAACTTTCGTCATTATAACAACTTATTTAGTTACTTTCATGCAAGTCAGTGACAGGTGACATTTGCTTAAGGGACGATTTGCGTCACAATGCGCGCACGAGGATTTAAACTGACAATTATTATGACACCAATCGTCGTAATATGACCACGCAGCAAGTGTAAAGCTTGGATCATCACTAACATCAGTAATGATGATCGATGATAATACTATTGATCGTCCTAAGCTATGTTTATCTCTATCAGAATCTACTTTCACTTTACTGATCATCGATCACACTAGTAGAGACAGCACTCCTAGGACTTATATGTCTTCACTTTACCTTTTTCTGTTACGTGGTTCGTTCCTCTACAACTATTGTTACTATCACCCTTATTAATGTCATAATTAACTGAATCCACAGGTATTGTGGATGCGTTTATACGTATCCCCAAAGAGCAAGGCATCGGTTCATTTTGGCGGGGGAACCTAGCCAATGTGATCCGGTATTTCCCGACGCAAGCTCTTAACTTCGCCTTCAAGGACGTGTACAAAGGAATGTTTCTCGAGGGTGTGAACAAAAACACACAGTTTTGGAGGTATTTCGCCGGTAACTTGGCATCTGGAGGTGCTGCGGGGGCGACCTCACTGTGTTTCGTGTATCCATTGGATTTCGCAAGAACTAGGTTTGTTTTGGACCTCACATTAGTACCTTCAAATGGTTCTCTATATTCATTAATCCTTTTTAATAATACTTATTTAAATGTTGACAGATTAGCAGCTGACGTGGGTAAAGGCAAAGAGAAAGAGTTCAATGGTCTCGTCGACTGTATTCTCAAAACGTTAAAATCTGACGGGCCTATTGGATTGTATCGTGGTTTTGTTGTGTCTGTACAAGTAAGATTTTTTCTCTTTAGGCATATACTAGTGTAGCTATGTAGTTTCTTTTTATTGTTATCCCAAACAATGTCCCCAACGAAGGGCTCCCCTGAATAAGGGCGAGCAGGCCTTTTAGTCAATCACGCTGGCCAAGTGCGGGTTGGTCGACTTCACACACAACTTAAAATTTAACACGAGATGGATACGATGGCGTGCTAATAGATGTTACGGTGGTAGATTCACGTTCGATATTGATAAGTGATTCACAGAGGCCCTACCCGAATAAATGATTTTGAATTTTGTTAGGGTATCATCATCTACCGAGCCACATACTTCGGGTTCTACGACACGGCGCGAGGCATGTTACCTGATCCCAAGAACACTCCTCTACTAATCACATGGCTTATTGCTCAGGTAACTAACTAACGACATTCAGTACATCTAAACTAATACTATAAAGAGGAAAAAAATGATTATTTGTTGTATGTTTGTTTGTAACGAATAGGCTCCGAAACTACTGGTCCGATTTCAAAAATTCTTTCACTATTGGAAAGCCACCTTATCCCAGAGTGTCATGGGCTATATTATATTTACGCGGGTGAAACCGCGTGGCGCTGCTATTACTATATAGAGAGATAGAAACAATAATTAAAAGGAAGGAAAAATATGAATTCATATAATTATATTATAATTAACTTTAAACGTACGTAAGTAATAGCGGTTTTAACTTTGTTTAAGGTTTCTAAAGTTTGCTTTCTTTCCTTTTTGAAAAATGTCTACTTTTTAAAATGAAGATCCGGAGTTGCACTTTATCAATAAAACAAAACCTTTTCACGGCTAGACCTGAACATACTGAACTTACTTTTTGACTTAAACTATGTTACATCATAGCTACGTCGTACACCAACATTTGAAATGGCCTCGCCTGATTGGGACAGTTATACTGGGTTTCTAGAAAAAAAATGAATACTTACTCAACACATATTCAGTTTTTATTCTATTTACTTACTTATATTTTATTTTATTTTTTATTACAAAATAATACAAATTACAAAGATCTTACAAATTACGAATATAATTATGTGAATATAATTATATGACGACAATTCCGCCCGTGTCGTATCGTGTATAACCGTTTGTAATTACGGAGTATTATACCACCGGCTTCAGCCGAGACGCCGAAGTGGTGCCGAGTTGTGCCGTGGACTGCCCATTATTCTGCACAATAATACTCGACCGGCACTCTCATGTGTGGCTAGAGAAAATATTTGAAAAATTTGTTTTTTTTTATATTTGGAACAGACCGTGACGACAGTGGCCGGCATTGCGTCGTACCCCCTGGACACAGTGCGCCGGCGCATGATGATGCAGTCGGGACGGCCGGCCAACGAGCGCCTCTACAAAAACACAATCCATTGCTGGGCTGTCATTCTGCGCACGGAGGGCCCGGGGGCCTTCTTCAAAGGGGCCTTCTCCAATGTCCTCAGGGGCACGGGCGGCGCCTTCGTATTAGTGTTATACGACGAAATTAAGAGGGTTCTTTAGGGCCCACTCGGAGGTGGCTACTATAGGTATTGTGGTGGGTGTAAGTGGCCGTGTTGCGTCATGTTGTAGACATTTTGATAACATTTTGTAAGATATGTAATTTTCTGATTACATAATATATTTATATCTTTTATTTTATTTCGTTTTTTTCAGTCATAATAAGAAGGTGAAATGTAGACGTTTTTAATTAAGTAATTTTCTTAATGTTGACATCAAATTGATATGTGTGCGTAGCGTTGGTGTAAGTACAACTTATAGTTGAACAAAACTAGTCGTAATACCTGAAAAAACTGCACGTGAAATCCTTATTTAGGAATATATGCGAAGATATAATGCTTTGTATGATGATAAAGGGACTATAATGCGTATTGTTTGTTGAAATCCAAGGTAACTGTCATCAGGTTTCAACCAATATCCGCGGGGATGACATGACTATTATGTCAATTTGATAATAAGTACACAAAATTGACGCGCCCGAAACTATTAAACGCAAAAGTTAATACCGCAGAGCGGCTGCAAACTTAACGACAGGGTAAAATAGATCTTACTGCTTTAACATTAACATAACAAATCAAACTATAGATAACTTCACAAACCACTTGTATCACAATGAAAAGTGAACCGTGATATCAGTCAGTAAGGGAGAATGTACATTGGATCCGTTTATGGTATTGTCAATAAGTTGGTCGTACCAAAAAAATGTAAAGGGGAACGAACAAAAGCTTATAAAAGTTTGAGATTAATCGGGAATTTAGACACAATATAAGGGATGGCACACATGTCATGAGCCGCGGAGACTGTCAATGACTTGATGACAAGAGGGTAGCATCGCATTTGTCTGACGTTGCTCTAATTATTGGGGCTGGTACAATGCGCCATCGGAAATACGGCGGACGGCCATCAAACCTGTCATGTTAGTGGTTGGCTTGTCATTATTTATCCACTAAACCTTGCCGACCTGTGTATAATCAAAGCCTTATTGATTTACACGTAGGTACTTCTGCGAAAATGTAATTAAATTGAAGCGTGTAATAATTATTTCGGGTTATTCCTAACGTAGAAAATATTCCTATTTCTTTTGTCTAGTATAATAATATGTTACACTTTTTTTAAGTTACCATCCTTTCAGCTGTTTTAGCGTGAAGGAGTCTCTCTTTTCCGAACCTTTATCCCATTTCTATTTGGGGTCGGTTTTTCAGTTTAACCAGATTTGGTGGAATGTCAGTATTTTACGTGAAGCGACTGCCATCAGACTTTCACAACCCAGCCTGCCTAGCATGACTGTGCGTGATAAATGATATAGACACCACGAAATAATATCGATTTCGCGAGCATGACCAAATGAATATGGCGTAGTACGATTTGATAAAATTAAATATGGCGGCTATATTTATTATATTTTGACAGTTGGATGTCAAAAAATAGCTATATCGATTTCGCGAGCATGACCAAAGTCATAAAATTAATCATGTGGTAAAATTAAATATGGCGGGCATTTTTATCAAATTTTGACAGTTGGATGTCAATAAATCGGGTGCGCCAAAGTTCACCTAAAATTTCAACTCCGATAATTGGAAATCCGAAAATTTTCTTCCTAACATTTTTTATCCTAACAATCGCAACTCCTAAAATCTTTGTCACTAATGTTTTAATTCCGAAACATTCAACTGCATAAAGTCAGTAGCAATAAACATCTTTTACACTTTTATTTGTTTTCCTATATTTTCTCAACATAACCATCGTTCATACTATTATTCAAAGTCATATTTTTTTGGTTTAGATTTATTTTTATTTATTATAATCAATATTATATACATAAATTTTTCGTAACTTTGTTTTTACATAACATGTAGGTATAACATATAACGCACGAGCCGAGCGAGCAAAACCAGAGTCCTGCTCCAATCATTCAGTCAAGTTCCAGTAACGAATCGGTCCTATTCCTAATTATTGGTTTAGGTTATGTTAGAACTGTGACCCCAACGCACGAGCCGAGCGTGTCGCGGCAGCGGCCGGCGAAGTGCCAGAACCGAATTGGTCCTTTAGTTATGGTTATGGTAAACTCCCAGGCCATAAGCATAACCGTAAACGAGTCGTATAATAATCATTAAAACTATAAATATCATCTTCTACCCACATATATTTTTTATTACACTTGGTAAATGTTTCTTTCTGAGCATGAGTGAAAATATTATGGTTAGTATGTTTAGGGATAAAAGCGTTATGATAAAAAACAGTAGGAGTTTAAATATGTTTACATTAATGATGTTAGTAATTAAAATTTTCGGACACATCAGTGTTATGAGCATCGTCGGTAGCACTACAAATAGTATGAATTAAAACTTTAGGATGAAAATTTTTAGGAAGAATGATCATTCGGACTCCAAATAGTTAGGAAAAACATTTTCGGGTAAAGAACTTTAGGTGAGCCAATATGGACCCCAATAAATCGCTGTATCTATCGCGTTCTCGAAGTCATGCTAGCCTAGCTGAGGGCTATACGTCATTTGTTTTAAAAATGATAAATTTTTGAGGGCTCTTAACTACCCGTAACGATTGTCGATGATGTTAGTACGACAACCGTGTAGTAGCGTGAAGGAGTAACAGATATATACACTTACAAACTTTTGTCTTTACAAAAATTACTATGATGTGCCTAGGTCAGAAAATTTAAGTAGGTTATTACTTATTTACGAAATAAAACAGTGGTATTTGCTTCTAATATTTATTTAGCTTTATTTAAGAATAATGTTATACAGTTGAGTAAGTTTAATAATATTTGATTAAATATAGAGTGGATAAATTATTTACTAAAATACCTATTTTGCTACTAATGTGACAATAATTTTTGAGAAAATGTGGTAATATTAATAACTATCTTGCGCGCAACAAAATGTAATAAGTATTATCTACAAATAATAATGTCAATGGTTGGTAGATTAAATACGTAGTTTGTGAAAGTATACACCTAAATAACAAGAAAAAAATCTAAATTTAATACTAATAAGTAATAACAATGAATAATAATTATGAATTATATCTAGAGATAGAAAGTAATTTAAGTAATTGAATATTATGATAAATTGTTATATAAGTATTTAAAATGTTTAATTATCTTAAATTTGACTAGAATAATAATAGAATCATAACATAACATAATCATTCCCTACATCATCTTATTATAGTAACTGACCCCTAACTAAGTAAACTTGTATCTAGGGTATCAGAAACTACGCACACACGCATTCACACACACACCCAGACCGAGATAAACATTAGTGGTTCACACAAATATTCACCCCGCTCGGGAATCGAACCCGCAACCTTACGGATGGCAGTCCGGCATGGTGACCACTCTGCCATCTAGGTCGTCTATTAAATAGGATTATTAAATATTATAATCAGGAAAAAGTTATAATAATTAGTAATTAATAGGTAAATAACATTATTAATTATACCCTAAGAGTTTCACGATTACATTTTTACTAAAAGGAATGATTTAAATGTTATAAGCAAACATTTAAAGCGAAATTTCTAGAAAAACAGTAGAATATAACAGTAGTGCGATTAAAGTTTTGCTTTTCGGCTATTTTCATACACAAATAAATTATAATAAATATCTGAATTTTAATTGGTTTGAAAATATTACATCACGGATTGATTTCCTGGTAAAAACCCAAAATTTATAGTTTTTTTAAGAAAGTTATAGTTAATTTATAGTTTTTGAAAGTTTATAGTTTTTATTTTATTATTAGAATTGCCTATTAGTTAATGATCACCATGATCCTGCGACGATCACACGTGGGCGCGGTTCAAAATCAAATGTTGTTGTGGTGGAATTTGTTCGCCCTTTAAGCGATTTGAGCCCCACATGAACACTCGGAGGCCTCTCTAGAAGCCAGGTGCGCTATTCAATGCGTTTTCTAAATATAAAAAAAGAGAGGATTGTAGGTGCTATTGAGTTAGTTTTATTTACACTGCATATTTTCATCCCCTAGGTTTGAGAGGATAAAAACTATCTTAAACCGGAAAGAAACCAGTGGGACCTTCAAAGTTAAATTATATTCCGGGCTTACATGCTGTCAACGGTGCTCGTAACAACTTAGTTAATATACGGGGTGTATTATTATCTGCTGCCTTCCGTGCAAAGCCCAATGGAGATACATGATTGCATAGACTACATGGCCAACTTGATTGTAATAAAAAAAGTTGAACGTGAAAACAATTGCTGATGGGCAAAACCTTAATCGCAGTAACTAACAAGTAGGTGCTCCCTACGCATAGAAGAGATAATTTACTCGAGGTCTCGACTTTAGTACGGCTCTCTCTTAGCCTCCTCATACATTTTTTGGATGAGTTTGGGCATGGAGAGGTCGCCGAGGTTGTTTCGGAGGAAGAGCACCGAGACCGTAGAGCAGGACACGTAGCGAATCATATAGATTATTTGCAGCAGGTTGCTTATTCGACTCATTTCCGTGGGGTTCACTCGCAGCGTGTACTGCGAACAAAAGGAAAATAAATTAAAAATACGTTTCTTTTGATTGGGTGTTGAAAAGAATTTGGAACCAGTAGTTTTTAAATAACTCTTAAAACATTGTTAGGTAGGTTGGAAGATTGAATTGGGAATATAATTGGGAAATTGGGGATATAATGCGAAATTTAAATTACCTCTGTCAAAATCTTCAGAGTCTGGTCGTGTAATAGAGAAACCGTCTCCACATCCTGGAGCTTTCTGTAATCTTCTCCAAACAGGCTCGTTCTTGAGTCAAAGAAGCTCGTCTTAAAGAGCGCCAAAGCCCTCATACACGCAAACTCATTGCTATCCGGTGCGATTCGCGCGCACTCAGTGAACACGCTCTCCAGGACCTGCATATCGGTTGTGTCCAATATAATGCTGTACATATCGAGGAGGGTCTTCACGTGAACTTGATCGAAGAACTGAATAGCTCCTATTATAAACATGTCTTTCCATGTCTCCTCGAGGAGGAGTATTCTGTCATGGGCCGATAGCGACTCGAATGTGATCAGGTTCTTGGCCCACTTGATGTTGTGGAACAGCAGCAGGGAGGAGGATTTGGGGACGCTCTCTACATGGAGGTAGGGTGTAACTGCAAATGCCCACGGATTCATTTGCGGTATGCTTCCGGGCATGTTGGGCACGATGTTGATTCTGTGGCCGAGCGGACGGAACAAGGGCACTACGGGTCCGTTAACGAAGTTAGGTCTGGGCAGCGCCAAGTTGGGAGCGACCGGTGGAGCTTCTGCGACGGGATCTTCTTGCTCCCTGATCAGCATCTCCATCTGACGACGGAGAGTGGAGTTTCGCGGCCCCCTCTCGTGTTGGACAGCTGAAAGTAAAAATGAGAATTATAGCTTTGTAATTACAAATATGGTAGTCACAAAGAGATTTTAGGCCGAACGGTGATAAACTAACCGTCTCTATTCATGCCTGCGTCTAAACACTTGGCAAACCGGCACGCTCTGCACTGATTGCGGTGGATCTTGTCGACGAGACAGGCTCCTTGGTCGCGCGATTTGCACGTGTAATCGCGGGCTCGCCTCACTGACCGCTTGAAGAAGCCCGCGCACCCGTCGCACGCGTACACTCCGTAATGCTTACCCGAGGAGTGGTCGCGGCAAACGGCGCACGGCACGTCGTACAGGATCCGGCCTGCACCAACAAACACATATATATTAAAACATCATTTTGGAACACAAGAGTACCTATAACATAAGGTGGGATACTAGTAGCGTAGTTTGTGTTTGTATTTATAAGTCCCTGGATGGTTTTGTTTAGATTCATCGATATCTAGCATTGATCCTACGTTAGTAGGATTCCACTAGTTTTCCACTAGAATACTCATAATTTACGGATTTCCATGTCTACGTACCTATATGATTTATTTAGACTATCCGATAATTCGACGCTTATGCGCCATGATCATAGATGAACTGTTGAATTGCGGGTAGGTTTGATAAAATATTTAACAACAGACACTAGTTCATGTGTGATCATGGTGCTGCAACAGCGAGTAAATATCGGAGACTTAACAAAATATTTTTTAAGGTAAGTGTCAATCAGTAAATCATGAATTTCATATAATTTCTTGAGTTATTAAACTAAGTTCAATGCCGACAAAAACATTGCCTAATAGAGCAAATCGTCTTAAAGTTCATCACTATGAACATACATTCGTTAATGGATTTTTATTTATACAAAAATATGAGTTTAAACAAATCACAACTTAACCCCCCAACTGCTCATACAACCAAAAGTCATAAATCAAATTAAGATGGTGCGTGATTTGACGTTTGTCTGACGTCATAACGACTTGGGCTGGCAGTCGCTGGGCCCCGCCTTTGGAAGGGTGGCATATAATTTATGACACTTGGCCGTAGCCGCCCCGATTACCCAACAGCCAAGAGAACAACGCATCGAGTGCCTTTATTGTAATCGCACTTGAACCATCATTGTTTTTATTGATTTGAACACTTAAATCATTGGAATGAACAATTAAATTTTGGGTATTGTTCATTGGTTTACAGTTTCTTGTTTTTTAATATTTTCTTTAATTTATATGAGTTGTATAGAGTAAGAAAAGTTACTCTTACTAAAACTTATTGCAATTTTTTATAAGAATTTAATTAAAATTCTTCTAGCTTCCTTTATAAAAATATTACTGTTTGTATCTCTATCTACAAAACATAAATATCAATTATAAAATAAGTACATATTTAATTTTAAAAGTATATTAAACCATATAATTAAAAACAAATTTGTCACATCCGTTGTCAAACTAAATCCATTTGAAGCCCCCGAAATCAATCCAAATAGCACATAATACGATACATGTACAAAATTGACAAATATTAACTCTGAGCAGAAAAAAAAATGCATTCAGAGAACCGGCATTTCAATTGACTAGGCAACAATAGATACGGTTTTTACCCCGAGTTACGGTCCCACGGCGGGCACAGTTTAGCATTACATGATAATAACGTCTTTATTAAAACACCCCCAAACATAAGGATAGTCAAAAAGGCAAGGTATTCATCGAGCATCGCTCACTGAATACACTTGAGGCAGGAAATGCGGTGTCGAATGTGAACTCAAAAAAAGATTATTCACGAAATTGAGTGAGGAGAGTGAGACAAAAGATAGCTTGGGAACACGTCTTATGAATGGCTCGGATTCAAATCTTGAGGATGTTTGTTTTTATTATTAATTATTTGCGCCTTTTGGTTTTACAAGTGTTATTATGTCTGCAAATAAATGAATTGAAAATATATTTTTCATCAAAACCTTATTTTTATTATAACTAGTAGTAGTTCATCAGAACAAAGTCAGTTACAAACCAAAGTAATAAGCGAATTAAATATAGGGAAGTAGAGTGGTGAAGTCTATAATGCTAATGACGCATGTTTTAACCCTAAAACGTTGACCGGTAACGGGTGGCCGTGCGAATCGACACGTGTCACCTCGGCACATCACTAATGTCACCTGACACGACCCCAACTTCAATAAATAATTGTTTAAATACAACCGTTTCTCGGGAAGAAGTTGTTTTAACGGAAAATTGTAAAACATCTAAGTATGTATAAATATTTTTTCTATTTTTTCACGCGAAAGTTACTTAAATACTTAAACAAAGTTATTACCTAATTTGAAATTCAATAGCATACAAGCTATTATTTTACATTTTATTTGCAACAAACAAAGAAACAACGTTACAATTTTATACCTATAAGTAAAGAAGAATCGAAGCAGCACAAAGTCCTACTACTTCTTCTTCTTAGCGTGTCGACTCATATTTTTGAGGACCAAAACTCGGCCACCGATATGGCATTATCAGTTGGCCTACTACTTACTACTAGTTAAAGGCCGTAGAATTTTCAATTTTTCCTAAAATAGAATCAACCCCGCAAACGCTAACAAAACAAAACTTTAAGGCTAGACATAATGTGTGGGTACAATTGACCCCGTGACCGGTGGTTCACGGGTTGCGTGCAGTCGAACAGTTCATTAACTGTTATTAATCGAGACCAACTCGATTGCCGGGATCCACCGACCATCGAAACCGTTTATTATTTATTTTTATTTTTACACAAAAGTGACGTCACAATATTTCCCACGTCAATTCGTTTTGTTTCCATCCAATATTGATGGTATAGTTAACCCTCTTGACTACGTGTGCATACCTAATTTTTATTAGTTTATTTGTTATTGATGATATTTGTAATGTAGTTATTTTTTTAGACTGTCAACATTCATTGCACTAGTAATATTTTTATATTTATTTTCTAAATACGAAACTTGTAATGTATTTGTAAGTATTTTTTTTATTGAATAAGTCTATACTTATACTCAACAACGGCGCTTAACAGTTGTTACTTAGTAAATAGTGAATACGTTTATACAAATATTTTTTTTTACGTTTATTATCAGCAATTTTATACTTAAGTACAATATATTTAGAGATATCGTATGCCGCATAAACTCATTTCAGTTTAGTTTAAACACAGTATCAAACATTAGAAAACCAACGGATGATTTCATAACCATCTTAATATAAGTAATGAAACCTTCAACCTCAAGGGTAGATTACAATCCTCTACCTAAAATAAAACAATACAAATCCATTCATTACACTCATATTATCTATTAGAGAAGTTGACTAAAAAATTAATCCATCTTATGGATTTCCAAAAAATATTGGACACGTATTTTCAAATTTTTCATGTAAACAAATAATTAAGATGATACAGGGCGTCAACGTCACAGATTGCTGCGATTTAAAGCAATAATTGACGTCACAAGCCCCCACTCCTTAACATTAATGCGTTAAGTATTGCGTTATAAATAAGTCAGTTTCATTAAATCGATGAAACAAAAAAATACGTATGTAATATTTTTCGAAATCTATCTGACGGACTAATTAGAATTTCATTTTGCTTACCCAGGAAAGTACCCTATTGTCCACAGATACTATTTACTTAGCATCCGTACGGTTATCAATTATCGTATCACATTATATTAGAGTGAGTGAATGAATGAATGATGTGGAGGGTTGACAAAGGGGCTAATGGGAGCAATGAGAGAGCGAACAGATGCGCACGCACCTCGCGTCGTGGGAATACCGCCAATGATAGAGTAAATTACACAAAGACACGTCATCTCATTACCACTGTGACAGGTATCATATATATATAATTATCTATCAACGCATCTATAGGGTTTAGAGGATGTCTATTAAAATAAAAATAAAATTAATAATGACTTTGTTACCGGACAAAACAAAAGAATCAAACGAAAATAATAAAACATGGAATTTTGACGACCTCAATGGCAGAGTGGTCACCATGCCGGACTGCCATCCGTAAGGTTGCGGGTTCGATTTCCTGGGTGAATATTTGTGTGATCCACAAATGTTAGTCTCGGTCTGGATGTGTCTGTGAATGAGTGTGTGCGTAGTTTCTGATACCCTAGATACAAGTTTTGAACTTAGGGGTCAGTTACTATAATAAGATGATGTTGATGATTAAATAAAAAAAACATTGTGTAATTTGTTTGATGTAACGTTTATAACGAATCGAATAATATCTCTTTCATCAAAATGTCGGAAAATGCACAGGTAAATACGCATGTAATATTTATTATAGGTACGGGCGATGATTTCTACATCGTATAAAATAAAATAACTTCCTACCCTATGTCCCTCTGTAATTATATCTATATATATCTACGTAACGGATTTGCAGTTTTCAATAACAGTCAAAGTAATTGTATGGACTACCTATATAATAAAATCTGAAGAGTTTATTTGTTTGGTTGAACGCGCTAATTTCAAATTTACGTAAACAACTCATTTATTTAAATAAACAAAATAGGAAAAGAAAAACAAATAATTTAAAAATAATTTTGCCAATTAAAATTTATCCTGTTTTATAATTATAATAATTTGTCATACTTACTATCAATCTGTACACCGGTTATATTATATTTGTAACTATTCAACCAATATTTAGTGATCAAACTTCACTACATAGTATAAAACAAAGTCTCTTTCTCTGTCCCTATGTCCCTATGTATGTTTGATCTTTAAAACTACGCAACGGATTTTGATGCGGTTTGTTTTAATAGATAAAGTGATTCAGTGGGAAGGTTTTTAGCATAATTTTATTCCCACATTCCTACGGGAACGGTAACTATGCGGGTGAAACCGCGGGGCGCCGCTAGTTAAAAATAAAACTTCCCTTATGTTAACCACATCAACAGCCGTATTTATATCAGCTATAGGTTTTTTCCACTCATTAAAAGTTGTGGTGTAACATCGCAGGTTAAATAAAAATAAATAATACTCACTCGATGAAGGCGGCAAATTCATCTCGATTCGTTTATTAAAGGTACCTGGGTATGAAACATTATTAATTAATAAATAACAAAAAAAAAAAACTTAAAAAATATCAGTTTTTCAAAATATTTTTGAAAAAAATATGTTTCTTATTTTTTGTAAAATTAGAAATCGTATTTAAAGCAATTCGATGGGAGTAATTTATTTAATTCGCAACTTTTATTTCATAAAGATTCAAGTGCCGTGCGAAACCCCACAAATGCCCCAACCAGACTTGAAGTGCTCTCAAAGTAAGAATAAAATCAATAGCCTAAGAATTGCAACAAATGTAAGAAATGTATTGTCCCTCGGTTACCACTGACATCTTTCGGCCATAAAGCCGAGAGGTCCTCATATTTGTTCATTATTTTCATTGTTCTAAAATCACTTGTTGAACTAAACGGCTCTTAAAACACACTCCACAATTAATTCACATTAAACAATTGTTTGAATATGAATGAAGTTCGATTGTGTGTGAAAAAAGTTGCCAATAACACATCGAATTAATTAAATAGTTCTTAACGTTAATACAAAACATGTACCATAGAAAAACCATTTGAATTTTTTTTATTAATCTGCCAAATGCTACTGGATTTGTGTTTCGCAGAATTTAAAAGCTTTACGTAATTTGAATTGGTATATCCGCGTTTGCGTCGACAGTAGCGTATCTTTTGTCCATCGGTGGTTATGATGTAGAAATTGCATGTTTTTTGTGAATCATTATTATCTTTTCGCAAAACAGGTAATTAGGCGGGGATAATCCCGGTAAGTACTGGGACAATGCGCGTACACCGTGCGGCCCAAAAGACCCGGCGAGCATCAGATGGTTAACAATAATGGCGCGCTCAATAATAACATCGAAAAGTCGGTAGCTTCTCTACTTTACAAATTGTGATCGAACAAAAAACATCGCTAATACGTTTTTGGGTATGTTTTGGCATTTATTGTCCCAGGTATGTTGTATTTGCATTGACTTGCAGCTGCCCCAGTATTAACAAACATTTTATTGAGTGTAAATCGGTATATGACCGGGAATGAGATACTAAATATATGATGGAGTCAGTTTTATAAGGTCCTTTGTTAGTGTATTTCATTATCAATACGAGTAATATTGACTTAAACGTTTAACGTTTTAATTTCGGTTAAGAACACGACAGAAGGACGATGATAAAAGATTTAATAAACAGAGGCCTTTAGTTTCACACACGTCACAAATCCCAGTACCATAGGAATACACTACATGTAATATTCCTCTTGAATCAATACTATTGCTAAAAACTGCATTAAAATCCGTTGCGTAGTTTAAAAGACATAGCTGGAATCATTAGGTTTTAAACTAGGAGATTAGGATAGTATTTGTAGATTTCCTCAAGGATATAAAACACTCGACAACTTACCTGATTGCTGAGAACAAACTAGAAAGTCAGTTGTCGTCCGTGAAACCCACCAAAAGAGTGCATTCAAACTTAGGTCTCGCAGTACTTAAGTGCGGCGATAACATAACACATAGTTTATATGATCGGCTAACTGAGTAAAATTAACTTTCAATGGGCATAACGGGAAACAGTTAATAACTCAACTTTAACGATTCGCCAAGTGGACGAAAATTAATTTTTTAATATTAATTAATACAGTTTTACATTCCAACTGTTTATTGGCAATTTTACGGTTTTAAGTTTAATTAAAAAATAATTATTCGTAATGTCTTCTACTGTAGTTAGAAGAAAGTACTTGTACTTCTATTTGCAGTTTCAAGGACAAGTCTGAACAGATGCTGGCGCTAGGTACCCGAAATCCTAATAATATAATTAATATAAATAAATGGAAAAGTGAGTTTCTTTATTACGCTTTAACTGTTCATTGCGTTTTGCACACAGCTGTCAGGGGTACATAAAGGATATTGGAGACCTAGGTTCGACTCCTGTCTTCAAAGTTGTAGAATTTATTTTATAACTTTAGAAAATCGTTCACCCTGTATATTATGGGAAAGAAAAAATAACTTAATTATATAACCGTTTTTTGTTCTCGTGTGACTATAATTTGGTATAAATTATACGATCAAATTACGGAAACTTAAAAAAATTGAAGAACGTTTGATTTATCCCTGACTACGTGACTACCCGCATCTTTTGAAAGTTAAGTTCTTTTATCGACCTACCGCATGATATTTATAAGAGGAATATCGGGAAAGTCTTAGAACATAAAAAAAAAATAAGAAAAGTTTAAATAAAAAAAAATATATACCGTCTATCCTTTGAGTATATACAAATAGTATATCAATGCGTCTATCATATTTATTGTAACTGACCCCTATCTATGTTTATTTATTACCTGTATCTAGAGTATCAGAAAATACGCACAAGCTCCTTCATACATACACTCATATCGAGAAAATCATTAACGGAGCATTTACATCATACGGGAATCGAATCCGCAACCCCTAGTTTGGCACAGTGGCTGCCACTTAGTTCATCATTATGACATGGTTTCGCACATTGTGCTGAATCCCGTTTAATACTATATACGGCATATATGTATAAAATTTAATTTATTTATTTTTATAGTGTATTCACACAACTTTTTTTAGGGTTTTGAAAAATACATTATAAATTTTCGCCACAGCCAGGACTTGAACCCGGAACCATGCTGGACCGTAGCACCGCTCTTTCCAATTGAGCTACCATGGCTTCAAGGCGACTACGACTGGCCGAAAAGAATGCATTTTTAAAAAATAGATATAATCCCATTGCTTAACTCTAGGGTTTGTTGAAAATGAAAGATTAAAAAAAAATTCATATTCATAAAAATATTATGTACAATTTATAATTAGTAACTTTTGGAGTCAGTGCCAGCCCAGGATAGTTTTTTTTCCTTATAAGATAGCACGAGACGCGCCTATAATATTAATGAAGGCTTTGGCTGTCACCGACTTCAAAAGTAACTAATTATAAATTGTAAATATGTATTAATAATATCGTTTATTTTAAATTATTTTCTTACTTTTTATTAGTGCTGAAGTCGGTTTCTTATTTTTTTAAATTAACTTTATTTTAAATTTTTTAGTGGGAAGCAAGTCTCCTTCTACAAAATACGCTTAAATTTTCCTCCAGAAGAGCTTTTGACTCGTGGATCACTTGAATCCTTTTTTGTGGGAGGAAGACTTTACGTCTTTCCTCTGGCCAGGGGAACGACGGGGTATGTCGGACTCCGCGCCGCAAAGATAGAGCGGCGACGCGTTTACCGACTAAAACCCCTTGGTGTGCCACCTCTGCGCTTATGGTCGAAACCGGAAGAAACGCGGCTGCACTCTACTACGATCCCGGACAGCGCCTCTACCCTGTTAAGGGTTTCTCCTCCGAGCTAGAATGTAGCTCTAGGCGATAGATGTTGAGTTACCCCCTTCCGAAAGTACCGCGCGCCACCTCGAGGCCTATATGGCGGCAGTGGATCTCCCCCCGGGGATCACTGCCGCAGGTCGGGCGTATGGCGGTTGCAGGACAAAGTGGTAGTCCCGCTTTCGTCTGCCCAACCTTCTGCTGCGGATAGTATTAGTGGAGGGCTTCGCGCTCTCTCTCCGCAGCTTTTTTTTGCGAGAGTACGACCTCACAAAAGGTGGACACTCCAATCCAAGACCTCTCCTCGCTCACCATACCAGAGACTACATTTGGCAAGGAGAGGTCGTTTCCCACGATTGCCCCGAGAGTTGCGAGGGCAATAGCCTCTTGCAGGGATTTTTTCGCTGCTCTATAAGTGTCGAGCAGTTCAACCTCAACGGGTACCGCTTGAATCCTGTCACATGAGCTGATGTTACACATGATTCATAATCTAACACAACCCTGCATTTTATTACTTCTTTTTAACTTCATCATCCCTATTAAACAATCATTTTATTACAAAACTTCTTTATAACCACAAAGGTATAAGAACTTTTTAGAAAATTAACAAAAGTCAAAATAAAAACGAAAATAGTGGCTGACGCATAGAATAAGGATCACGACCAGGATTCTCTCTGGTCTCTGAAGAAGCCGCCTTAGAGCTGACGTTAATCTGTCAACATTATCGAGCTTCTCTTTCTATTACACGGATCGTCATATAGAGCAAACGAGAAGGCTAATGTAAGCTTGTCAACGCTGCGTCAACACCAATTTTCACATGTTAGCCGGCCACAACATTGCGACGTATCATACTTGAAAATAAAATTGTTATAAAATATCATCGTAAAGCTTAATAATCTTGTGAGAAACTAAAACTATGTCGTGTTGTGCTGTGTTTTGCAAATCCAGAACAACTATAGGAGGAGTAAAGAATCCAGAATTATCTTTTCACATGTTAGTCTTTGTTGGCATTTTTTATCTGAAATAACCCATTTTAAAGCAAAATATCCATTTCTCTTGTAGAATAAACACTTTTCATCATATCACTTCCAACCGGTGGTAAATAGTTGTGATTTTAAAGGTTTAATTTAGTTATATTTAATGTATTGTTTTATACCAAGCAGTTAGTGATGTACAACAACTGTGTCGATAAATATGGTCGATACTTTGAACATCGTAAGACTATAGATCTCCGGTACCTGAATAAAATGATGCTGTTTATTTGGGGGTGTTTTAGGAGCTCATTATAACAAATATTAACTGTTTTTAGAGTAAAGAAATGCATTATTAATTAATTATGACAAAAATAAAATCCAATGGAAATACGTGAAAATTCAAGCAATTTTGACAGATATTGATATTGACAGATTATGTCGTCAAATCATAGAGACCACAGAATATAGAGCCTTTCGATGTACATCGTTCAGTCACTTAATTCGTTCACCTATTCACTAATTTTCTTTAATTTTTTGAAGTTTCATACAGAACTCTCCGTAAATATATTTTTAGCGATTCGCCGGCCGCTGCCGCGGCACGCTCCCTTCGCTCGCTCGGCTCGCACGTTGTGTGTCACAGTTCTAACATAACCTAACAAAAATGTTGACCTATTCGAATAAAACCTAATCAATTTTTAGAAACTTTTTGTCTATGTATGATTTGACAACTCAATCTATCGTTCAATTAATCTTTAAATTGTTTAGTCTATGAGAATTTCTGTCCAAAAAAAGTTTGTTTTGATTACATTTTCATACATTTTCACGATTTTATTTTTGTCGTAAATAACTTATAATGCGTTTCTTTACTCTAAAAACAATTTAAATGTGTTATGGTGAACCCCTAGAACACCCCCAAACAAACAGTATTATCAAATTCGGGTACCGGATAACTATAGCCCACTCTTGAACATTAAATGAAAATCATATTGATGTAATGAAGAATGCGAAGAAGTTATAGTATAAGTTATAGTTATTGTAGATCCCTGGTGCTGCAGGTGCGGGCCAGCAGCAACACCATCCTGAATAATATAATGGTTGCAGGCAAACTAGACTGTGGGTATGTTTATCGCTGATGTGCTGTTGCTCATGGAGTACCTACCAGTGAGGTAGCGGGGCGCATATCCACCGTTTGTCTGTAATGACCCTTTTGTGTTTTTGTGTAATTGTATGTGTATTTATTTAGTTTTCGTTGTGTTAAGTGTGAATAAATGTTAATTAAAATTAATAACTCGGAACTTGGACATATAAAGTTCCGAGTACCTAGTCACAAGTTTTGTCTTTGTCACTTGATAATATAAAGTAACAAAAGAGATTTTGTTTTGATTTTATTAATTTCCAAGTTCTTCGAGCCATTTTGTTATTGTTTTATATTATGTTGTATTAAATGTTCGTTGGATTTAGTTTCACTGTTGTTTTTTTTTTCGGAAGTACATTAATATACTTCATTAAAAATATTATATACTTATTTCCATCTTCAATAAAGCATATAATTTAGTCATAAATTATTTTTCATTATTAATAAGTTCTCATTTATATACTTATGAGCAAGTTTTTATCGATATGCTCTATACTACTAAGCACTTCCCTAGTAGCAGTTGTAGACACTGACACTTTACATAAAATGGACACGCGGTTGATAGCATAGATGTCATCCCGTACATAAAAGATCCTTGGGCTGACGTTTATACTGTCTATTTATTAATTAAAATAATACATACAATCTAATCTGATGCAGTGTTTGTTTGTAATATCTAAATATATTTTTTTTACTAAGTTTTATGAAAACGCTCTGAAGATATATGTGTAATAGGTACCTATAATAGTATAAAAAAACATTTTTAAAAAATGTTGTAGGTTCGGGTTTATTTCAGCGTGTGTTAACGAATTAAAAAACATGACATTTTTATATCTAAAACCCATGAATTGTGAACAGCATTTGATTTAAATACGAAAGAATACAGCCAAAAAAATTTCATCCAGAAATTCTTATGGTATCAAGAATATCGCGAGCAAAACCACGAGTCACAGGTAGTTTTACTTTTAATAATGTCAATCGACACCCCAGCCTACATTGTTGCGGGTATTTCCTCGATATTTCCTTGATCCCATCAATCAGATCCTGATTTCCTTGACATGGGACCACTTCGCGAATATCCGCTTTCTAATGAAACAGGAATTTTAAAATGCTCCATTCATGATTACAAAGAAATCGCGTAACAAACACACAAAAAAAAAAAAAAACATCTCCTCCTCCTGTTTTTTTGGAAGTCGGTTAAAAAATAATATTTATTTTCTTTCACAATTTACAAAAAGTTTTACTAGTAACTTTATTTTTAAGTTTTAAAATACAAATATTATGTCTTTTACATTCACGGGACTATTAATGAGTCCCGGTCTTTTGGAAGGCTAGTATGGGGCCAAAGCCAACACACGGAAGCCCTTTGACATATTTAATCTTGTGTAAAGGATGCACAATCCGGCGACTATCCCTGTATAACACTATAAAATGCATCCAAGGACAGTCCCCGGTTCTGCTGGGACTATTGCAAATACACACATCAAAAGTGTCTAGGGATCAACATATATTTTTGCAATAACTTTTCTCCTGATTGATATTAATTAAAATTTTCTTTAAGGATTCATCAAATAAAGTGTTTTCGTTTGTCACAGTAACGATAAACCAAGTCACCTTTGCATTAATAAAGAAATTTGCCATTTTCCTAATAAAGGGATTTTTGACATTTGAACCACTAACATTAAAGTTCGAAAAAAAGACTGAAATAACAGTTTTCTTTAAAATTTTATTGGGTAACTTAAACAATTAATAATCCGTGTTTCTACCGCGAACACTAACAACACAAGAACATCGGTTTGGCATACTCAAAATGAGTTCATCCAAATCACGCTGTGGAATGGCCGCCCATGTTCGTTGCAACAACAAAAAAAGGTCTTCTTGCGACTGGATACCCTCCATATTCGGCAGAGCTCTTCTCTGTAGCATATCCCATGCATGCTCAATCGGGTTCAAGTCTGGCGACTGAGCAGGCCAGGGCAGGACATTGATGTTAGCTGCGGCGAGAGTCTGTCTTACAACTCTTGCGGTGTGCGGTCGTGCATTATCATGCATTAACTGAAATAAGGGACCGATTTGCACTTGTAGAGGAACGATGACGTCTGATACAATCGTCTCAGCATAAATTTGAGCGTTGAGGTTGCCTCTGATCCAAATCAACTCAGTTCTTCCGCCGATCCAAATACCCGCCCATACCATGATGGTTCCACCACTATAAGGATGGACTTCCTGGCAGGATTTTAATCGCTGTTGGCGTCCAGGGGTTCTCCAGTGTCGTATACGTCTTGTATCCGGTCTCATACCAAAACGAGACTCATCAGAAAAGCACACGAAACGCCATTGTTCTTCTGCCCAATTTCTGTGTTCAAGAGCCCATTGATATCGAATCCTACGATTGTGCATTGCTATAGGTGGTACCCGTAGCGGTCTTCGGGAATGAAGGTTCACTTCATGCAAGCGGTTTCTGACTGTTTGGTCGCTAATTAAGTTCCCTGAAGAGTGATGAAGCCGCACGGCTAACATCATGGCGGTTATTGTTGGAGCTCTTCGAGTTAAGATTTGAATGTATCGGTCTTGTCTCCGTGTGGTGCAGCGATACCGTCCTCCATGGCGCTCAGCCACGGTACCAGTGCTTCGGTAACGTGTCCAAAGTCGACTGATAACACTCTGACTTGTATTCAGAGCTAAAGCCACAGTACGTTGCCGGGAACCAGCTTCTATCATTCCCACGGCTCTGAGCATTTCTTCCCTGCTTAAATGACGTCGCCGCTCCATAATAACGTTGGTTTTAATCAGTAGTAGGGAAACAGTAGCACTAATAATGTCTTCAATGCGTTGTATGTTTTTATAGGGAAAATATTGACAGCTGATTTTCATCTTTTACTCGAATTTGATTCACAGTTCCTGATTCAAATTATGAAATGCACCAAAAAGGATCCATATAAATTTATAAAATCATAAATTTATTACAAAGCCACATCTCAATCTCAAGAAATCCGCATAAAAATGCTTGATCCCTAGACACTTTTGATGTGTGTATATGGAAAACTACGACTGGGTTATGGGAATGGCATGTTTAATGGACTGGATATTGGGGAACTATGGGGACTATGACACCCGCCGATACAATGCTATAAACATGTACGAAGTGGCGGATGGAGACTTGCCAGCTCTATAACTGGGCCCCCCAAACAAGTCGCTCGAGTCGCAACAAAGGCAACATGAAACGAGCGGCTTTGAGAGTGGAGCAGACGCCCTGGGTTTTAAACCGCGATCCACTGAGTCCGAGGGTCCAGCTTCATGCTAAGCCAACTCACCACTTACGCGAAGCCTAAATATTATGTATTGTTGTGATACCATGTCGTGTGATAAAGAGTTAAGTTTTCCATTTCCTTTATAATTTGCATTTGATACAAGAAAACTAATAAAATACGTAGAAATTTCTTGTAATGTTGTGTTAGCTCGTAGATTTATAAGACGTTGCATAACAAGCATTATATAACAATTTTATGTGCTAAAAACTTTTATCACTATAATTAATATCAGTATATTAATTATTATGTACACCATACATTTCACTATAATCTCTACAGAGTTATTAATAAATAACTCGACTTTGTAATATACTATGTATGTAGGTAAACACACAATAATATACACGTGTAAAAGAAAATCAACAGATCTACGGAAAGCTTCCTAGGAAAATTCCGCGGATAAGGCTAGCCTCGACTCCGAAAATAGACGCATCAGATCAATGTTTAGACTCAATTCCTAATACGTAATTGAACTATAATATAAAAACAAGCAGTTAATAAACTTTCTTATTTAGTATCGGTCAATGTTTAGACTCAATTTCAAATATGTAAATCTATTATGGAGAGACTTGTTTGTTTGTTTTCAATGAATACGCCGGAGCCTATTCGTTAGTTTCGGAAAACTACCGAACCAAAAATTATTATACCGAACTTCATATATTTTATTAGCGAGTGAAATAGGCTAGGTATATTTATATAACCTATACCGAACTATATTATCTAATAGGCTAGGTATATTTATATAACCTATACCGAACTATATTATCTAATAGGCTAGGTATATTTATATAACCTATACCGAACTATATTATCTAATAGGCTAGGTATATTTATCTTCGTATATCCACGGGAAAGGGACCAGGGCCCCGATTCTCTAAATTATTAAGCTGTGATAATGCTACTCAGATGTATTTTAATATCAACATTATGGCCGACAAAGACCACTGAGACACCATAGCCATATGAATAAATTAGAATACCAAATTTCTGACAGTCTCGTTATGGTGCCTCAATATCAACATATTGTCTGATCAATAATGTCAAATTGCAGACTTAGGCCCCTGCGCGGGTGAAACAGCGGGGCGCTGCTATGTACCATAATTTAAAAACAAGCGGGTGATTCTTTCATTTCCTTTAGATACTTTATAAAACAAAACTTTCCGCGACTCGGTGAAGTAATCGGTATGTCAACAAGTGGGTAGGTGTGTTCCTGACGGAAACTACCAACCTTTCAATCCAGTTAAACCCCTTTAAAAGATTACTTTTGCTTTCTTTTAAAAGACTTTTCAAACTTTCAAAAGTCCTTTTACACTTTAAGAAAAATACATATAATTCTTCCTTTCACTAACCTTACTATAGAGAGCAGGGGGCATCCGAAAACCAGCGCTGTACTGAACCTTCAGTACAGCAACAGCTGAGATGCCTCCTTTTGCTTCATTTGTTTAGTTTTTAAGTTTAATTGTGTGTTTGTTTTTTTTATGGGGCAATAAATGTTTTTTTACTTTACTTACTTTACTTTACTATAAAACAGTAGCAACGTCCCGCGGTATTGAAATCCGGGAGAATTTAGGGATTAAAGTAATCTTATGAACTTATGAAGGAGCCTGAACCTAATTTCACCTAAATCGGTCCAATTGTTTCAATAATATCTTCCAAAAACCATTCCGTAAAAGGAAACCCATACGAATTTTCACAGCCATAAAACCAATAGAGTATCTATAAAGGTGAACTAGTTTTCTTAGAATGCCTTCATCATAATAAGTATCGTCGTCTCAATCCATTTCAGTGGTCTGATAGATCAGTCAGTCAGTCAGTAAAGTTGCCTTATATGTAAACAGAATCGTTACACAACAATACAACTTTTATAAAATGAACGTTTAAAAATATCGTATGAATATTGCACAATATTGAATCTGAAATAAGCTGATATTTCATAATATAAGTGCTTGCTGCTTGCATAAAGGTATAAGTTGGTATCCGACTGCAGACAGCAGCAGCAGATCACACGTCACTGCACCACTACTGGTTTGTATGTATGTATTTCTATAAAATTACATTCGTAGGGGGCGACATGAAGCTAGCTTCGCGTCGCCGAGCAACAGACGGCGAAGTGTTACGATGACGTTAGGCGGCGACGTGTGGTCTGCTGCTGCTGTCTGCAGTTAACTACCAACTTATTCCTTTACAATTAATATCTGAAACGCGAATAACCAATTACGGATCTATATTGAATTAATTCTTAGAAATACAATTTTGATATGAAAATAAATTGTAGAAAAATGTTCTTTTATTATTTTATTTGTTCGAAGCGCGAAACACGTGAGATGAAAGTTCATCTATTGTTTGATTCCAGTTTTTCCAGGTATTACTTATTTGATTTTTATATCCATTTACAATACTGGCTCTATTCCCTTGCAATATGTTTATGCAGAAATATTTCATCGCTTCTATATGTTTGATAGCGATTTTAATTAACGTTCATATCAGTCGCATTACAAACTTTTATTCTTTGTCTTATTTTTTATTTGTCGTTCTTTATAGCTGATATTAGATAGTCTCTTTACATATGTACAAGTGCACCCCGTGGCTTTCCCTAGTCAATGATACTAATTTGGAGTATTGATATAATACACGAAAATATAAGATTGAAAGCAGTCCCGGATTAACCCTTAATCAAATTAAGCCTAGGGCACCACGTCTGGGGGGCACCAGAAAATACCAGAAAACGGGCACCGGAACAAGGATAGGGGGGCCTCAGGGCCGTAGATATGCTTGAAATGACAAATGCCCTACCTTCTTGAACATAGCGAGCTCAGTGTTAGCTGACCTTTTTTTCCACTCTAGCTACAAGCTCTGGGGCATGAAGGTTTGGATTGCTTAGGGCATCATGAAGTCTTAATCCGTCACTGATTGAAAGAGATTCTAATACTTATATAAGATTCCTTTTCATCCCAGAAATTATTCGTTTTTATTTTCTTCAAAGTAATTGCCGTTTGGAACTAAAATAACATCAATGAAGGAATGGATCTTTCTCCTGAAGTAGAATCTTTTAACTTTATTAATGACTAGCAGTGCCCCGCGGTTGTCCCGCGTAGTTCCCGTTCCCGTGTGAATACAGGGATAAACTATGTCACGCACTGATAAAATAGCTTTTCATTAGTGAAAGATTTTTTGAAATCGGTTCAGTAGATCCCGATATTAACCCATACAATTTAACAAATACACAAACTTTACTTCTTAACAAACACACAAACTTTACAATATTAGTATAAATAATAAGTTTTTCAACACACTTGCTCATAAAGGGGCTCTTATTTGTGCAAAAGCAGTTGAATAATGAGACGCTTGATTCACTAGTGAGTTATAGATTGTTTTTTTAAATTGCTTTGTTTTTAAAAAAGTTTCGATACCAAAAAAATTGTGTCCATACAATTTTAAAACAAACTTCAACTATGTTGCCTTACTTTTGGTAGGTCTATGGTCGATTCCATTCATTCATTCATTCGATTTTTTTGAATAAGTATATTTTTTTAGTCTTTGGCCGATCACCATTGTTGTGTTGGATGCGCGCGAATAGAAAAACTGTTTATTTATTAGCAAAAAATGATATTTTATTATTAATTTCTTCGCAAGTGTGTTGAAAAACGTTGTATGGTACACGCGTGTATTGATGATTACTATCCTCGGCTATCTTCAGACCCTCGCCTAACGGCTCGGGCCTCAATAGCGCCTCGGAAGTAATCACCAACTTACCTCGCTTGTACCATAAATAACTATTATAAAAACAATACTTTTGTTACTTAATACCTTTATAAAGTAAGTGCATAAAAATTATCTGATCGGCCATATTTAAAAGTCAGCCATATTGGATTTTATTTATATTGACGTCACTTAAAAAAAATATTTTTTCATCTCCGCAAAACCAATTTTCCCGTGAATTTACCAAAATATTTTCATTAAAGTAACTTAAAATGAAACTTTTCCTGTAAAATGTATGTATTAAACGTTTATAGCTTGCGGGTTCACCCACGTGTAAATCGGATATATTTCATAGAAATTTTGAATTGAAAAGCAGTCTGTCTGTCACGCTTCAGCCCTTCGGCTACTTTCATAACTAAAATTACTTAGATTTTATTTTGTTAATTTTTTCATGAAGCTGTTTAGACGTGAAACTTAATAAACTTACTAAGGGCTGATTTTTCCATCGCCAGATAACTTTATTTCGACGAATAAATTGACATTTGACAGTTTTGTATGAAATAACTGTAAATATTTCAAAATTATTCGTCGAATAATGTTATCTGGCTATGGAAAAATCAGCCGTAAAAAAAGTATGTATAAGTACTAGATAAAGAGATGATTACCAACAACCCAACAACGTGTGGCTAGTAAACAAAACCAAAGCAGGATTCAAACAAAATTCACCTATATCGCTATAGAATTGTGTTCAAAGATTAATTTTGATTATACATTTTTTGTAATATTAAAAGGAATATAACAGATATCTTCATTATTATCATCAAAGCTTTGACTTCCCCACGCAATGTTTGAAAATCAATAAAATAAATACAAAACCGTACTTCATAACAAACCTTTTCCGTTTAACAGTACTAAAACTGAACTGTTATAGATAACTGGTTGATTTTCAGTATGCAATCTGTGACATAATCATTCACTACATCATCTCATTATAGTAACTGACCTCTAACTAAGCTCAAAACTTGAATCTGGGGTATCAGAAACTACGCACACTCTCATTCACACACACACACACACCCGGACCGAGACAAACATTTGTGGTTCACACAAATATTCACCCCACACGGGAATCGAACCCGTAACCATACTGATGGCAGTCCAGCATGGTGACCACTCTGCCATAGAGGTCGTCGTTACTTTCCGATATTAATTTGTTGTCGTCCCTTTTAAACCGTATCTTCCTTGTATCGAATACGGGGTGTTCTCAAACAAAACGGAAATCTTCGATCTTTACCTATCCCATTTCGAAATGGGGTCAGTATTTAGTTTAACTAGATTTCGCTATATGACCAGAATCAGACCTTTTTAACCTTGAGGGCAAAATCGATATAATAAAGTTTGAAAAAAAAAAGCTGATGATCATAGAGAGGCTATATAGATTCTCTGAAATAAAGTAATATTTTTATATATCCCATGATAGTAAGTAGTTACTTCCTCGATGAAAGTAAGTATATTGAGCGCAGCTGTAAAAAAAAGGCCAGAAAATACACAGTAGTGTGTACTATAAAAAATCGAAAGAAATATAAAACAAGAAATCAATCACAATTTTAATCAGTTTATAGATTAATTTAAATATGCAGTGTTTGCGTAAAACAAAGAAATACTCTGAAAACTATGATAATTAAAGAGTTTTATTTCCGAAGTTAATATTTCAACCTATTTTAATTATCCGGATTAAATTCGGAGAACAATTACATTATGTTTTAATTGTACAGATAATATTTATGACTGTAAACATAAGTGCAGTGTTCGCTTAATTAAAACAATATAAAATTATTTCCCTATTTTTATTAAAATCTTAAATTACTTAATTACCCGGTTCAAAAGTAATAAAGATTCCTTTCTGTTTTGTTACCCTCTCATGCAATATCTAAATTACTTAGCTCATTAAGATGCAAAATTTATTACAAAATTCCTTAAAAATCTAGAATAGTTAGCTTAAGTAAATATAATTAGAAACCTAGTTTATTATAATCGGAAATTATGGATTTTAATATCTTATAAAGTAAATCTACTTGTTTCATTTAAGAATATAATGTTAAATTGAATTGAATTTAAATTAATTGAATATGTCACACCATTCACTCATTACTTACGTGTTTAAAAAGTTATTTTTTTAAACAAGAGTGTAAAGTAACTATTTAACCGAGTGCTCAATTTCGATGACCGAGCAAGCGAAGGATTCTAAAATAAATAATCCAAACCAATTAATCTAATATATAAAATTCTCGTGTCACAGTTTTCGTTGCCATACTCCTCCGAAACGGCTTGACCGATTCTCATGAAATTTTGTGAGCATATTCAGTAGGTCTGAGAGTCGGCCAACTATCAACTATCTATTTTTCATCCCGAAATTCCTACGGGAACGGGAACTACGCGTGTGAAACCGCGAGACGCGGCTAGTATTATTTTAATGATATCGCCAGGAAGTGCCTAGTATCTAGAAATCGTGATTTTTTAAATTATTTTACGCAGAACGGTGATCTCGCATAGAACACTCTGTCTAAAATTCGTGTCTAAAATTGCATAAAGCGACGTACTATTCGCCGCCACCCAGTCGCCCCTAACACAAACAATATTTAAGAAATCCAATGTTGCTATTTGGGTCACCCTTTAATTAAAGATGAATTTTCTTATCTATATGCAAATGAATGTTGTTCTCGTTTAAGTGTCTTTAATGTCACATGACATGTTTAGTGAATCGGAAACTTGACGATTAAGTAGTTAGACATTCGAATTATTTCCGCCATTTTAACCCCCAGCCTCCCTCCCCTTCCTCATTACCCCCACTTTCAAAATCGGTTATTCGCGATTCACTGATTTCCTCGAATGGTTATTTTTGTAACATTAATTTTACTTTTTTGCAAGGTGAACTTTTCCTATATTAACGAACATTAGTTTCAAGACATTTTTCTTGTAATTTCTAAAAACGAGCGATATAACGATACTTGTATGATAATAACTTAAAAATTGCTAAAAAGAAGAATAATGTTACAAATATTATCTAATATATAAAATTCTCGTGTCACAGTTTTAGTTGCCATACTCCTCCGAAACGGCTTGACCGATTCTCATGAAATTTTGTGACCATATTCAGTAGGTCTGAGAATCGGCCAACATCTATTTTTCATCCCGAAATTCCCACGGGAACGGGAACGGGAACCACGTGTGTGAAACCGCGGGGCACAGCTAGTTATGATATAAATTTACAACGATCAAAGATAATCTTATGAACCCTATCGTCGAAGCGCTCTGAAACTTTTTAGAATCATAAGTAATTCAAGCTTTCTGTAAAAATTACAAAACATTACCAAAATAGTAATTAGCGTAGGTATTAATAGGTAGATATTTTCACACATAATATAATTACCTATATTTTTGTACATATTTTCACACATAATATTATTATTACCCATAATGTTTTACAATAAACAATACCTTTACACGTCCAATTAGCAATTTAATTACCTTAATTTAAATTCTTCAAAACATACTCGTACGCTAAATATTAAACACCCTGTAAAATGCGGCCTTAACTTTGTGATCAGTTCATAGAGATCCAAGACTGCAGAACAATCATTTATCTTTGAACAATTGTTTGATACCACCGGGAATCGAACCCATGGCTTCTTGTTTTAAACGGATGTGGTTACCACTAGGCAACGGATGTCGAAAATGTTCCTAGTAAAAATATTAATTTAAAAATAAGATGAATAGCGCAAAATTATACTTTAAGCTTTTTAATAAAGTGTTAAAACAAGCGTGATCCAAAATATATTGCATAATTTTTAATGAATTAAAAAAGAAATAAATCATTTTAAATTTCCGTTTAAATTAATACCTATGTGTAAAAAAAAGAAATCAATATATTGCATATACTATTATAAATTATGTTGTATTAGCTACTAACTTTGCCCTGCGGTTTCGCTCGCGTAGATCCCGTTCTCGACGGAATTTCGGGATAAGAAGTATCCTAAGTCCTTCTCCTGGTCCTTAGCTACCTCCACACTAATTTTTAGCCAAATCAGTTTAGCCGTTCTTGAGTTATAAATAGTGTAACTAACACGACTTTCTTTTATATATATAGATTTATAAACTTTTTTAGGAGAAATAAGAAACAGTATTATAACCTAGTTTCATACAAGTAAAGGTTTTCAAAGAACTGTTCAAGGTGTCCTTTAACTAAAATAGATTGTAGGATCCCTTTGTTAAAGTTGTATAAAATAAATATTATATTCTTGAAATAAATAGCTTGTCCTTTCCTAAAGTTAAACTTTCTTTATCAATATTTAATTGTTAATAAATTAATACTTTAATAACGCGAGCATGTACAAACTATTTAACACTTTTAATAATTAATTAATTATTAATTTTAATTCTATAAAAATATACAAAAACCTTTGTTGTTAGATGGACAACAAATTCGCAAACGAAGTTACAAATATTAGTTCGCTTTTGGCGAGTAAATCGAAAGATAATTCATCCTTAAATATTCATTAACATTATGCAATATTCGCAACAATTTAATACAATCATTAAAAGTATGAATAAAAAATAAACAAATTTAAAATAAGCTTCAAAAATAAAACAAAGAAATCATACTTAAGTTTAGCTACTTACGTTTTCACTCGAGTCTTCGCACTTTTCAAAAGTCACTTTCAGTCCACGCACTAAAACATTTCTTTTTAAAATATTTTTTTTCGAAAGTTCAAAATTTGAATTCCGGAATTTGTAAGTCGCGAGCCGTTTGACGTCACCGGCGGCTGGTGCTATTGTAACTCGCGCGCACGTAGAGGGCGCAAGGCGGGCGGCTGGTCGGACGGTCGGCAGGGATGTAACAGGGATGTACTACATCACACCCCGAACAGCTTTTAGCAAAATGCTATAGGTAGTTATTGGATATCTGTGTTTCCTCGCATTTTGTTTACTCAGTATTGAACTGTTATTAGAGTTTGATCGGGTTATACCTATGACTATTATATTGTTTTATTTAGGTATTCATTATATTGCTTGGTAGGTATTTGTTTTATATTTTTCCGCAATAAATTTTGCAAAATCGTGGGGCGATCGGGTTATATGAGTACGAAATTGTATAGGTATTTATTAATAGGCTTTTGATTTAATTATTTTTTAATAAAAGAGGAATTTTAAAAATCTTGTTGCTCGGAATTTTGTTCTCGTAAAGGTATTTTTATAAAGCTTTTTGTTATGCTTTTGTTTATTAATGTTTCTCATTTAATATTTTTTATATAGAATTAGCTAAATAATTAGCTAAAAATAATTGAAGATGTGTTTTATAAATAGTTTTTTTACGTTCTAGTAAGATACGATATGATTCAATATGTTTTTGTTTATAAGTAATCGTTTTTTTAAATTGTGCCACGCGGTTTTACCTGCGTTTTAAATGAGTTCTGAGGGATAATCGGGATGAGAAGTAGTTAGTATTTTCAAAGAATTAAGGTAACTCATCCCTGATTTACTGCATCCATGTTAAATGTTTCTTTGTGTCAAATATTTATACTTGAGAAGTATTTTAAAAGAGAAATATTTATATTTCAAATATAAGTATATATATTTTATTTATCGTTTTAACACATCTTTAATTAACGATCTTTTTAATGTCAAAATAATATCGAAACTATTAAATGACTAGAACTTGTACTTCAGATATTATTTACTTATAAATAGAATATATATTTTTTCGTAATTGAGTTTAATCATATTAGCTACGGGCGGCTCCACGTGGCCACCCACACAAATACCAATACCTTGGTAATTTTCCTATTCATTGCAAATTATAAAGATTTTCCTTTTTATCTTCGTATTCCACGTGGCAGTAGAATTTTTATATTTGGTAAGTATCAGAATGAGGTCACTTTGTTTTTGTTTTTGAATGAGAATTTCTAAGGAATGGTTTATAAAGAAAACGTGTCAAATATTTCGCGCTCTGAAAGCTGTTGATCATTTACTTGCAGTATTGAGTGGGAATCGTATCGCAACCGTGGGAACAAATTAGTATTAAAATGTTTAATACTTATAATTGTAGCGCTAAGATTTTTCTGTCTCGTTTGTAGTGCCCTTATATATTTGTATGGTGTTATTATTAGATTTTAAGGAACAAATAGAGAATTTTAATTTGATTTGATTTTAGTAAGGATAATGCTATAAGTGTAATGTTATAAACTTTATAATCTATTTCATCTAATACAGTATTTCATGTTAATATACTTAAAAGAAATTCACATGTACACTACATGTGACATCTATACTAATATTATAAAGAGGAAAGATTTGTTTGTTTGTTTGTTTGTAATGACTAGGCTCCGAAACCACTGGACCGATTTCACAAATTCTTTCACCTTTGGAAAGCTACATTATCCCCGAGTAACATAGGCTATATTATATTTTAAAAAAAATTAGGGATCCTTACTAAAACTCCAATAATGTAACATAAGGTGTAAAAAAAAGACCTGAAAAATTCCTTACGTCGCGTGCGCTGCGAAAACTATTGATGATAGAACAAAATCATTCACTACGACTTTGCAGAACTCATCATTATCTACAAAAAGTGTCGCGACAGCATATGTCTAAATATTATAGTAGTCACAGTAAGCAGTTTTTTATTCTAAAATATTAATTTATATATGCCGCCTCTTGAAAAGGCTCTTCATTTGTACCTTGGTATTAATCCTTATCAAAATAAATTACTTTATATTCAAGACGGCTTTAATACCTTTTTATAACTTTTTGAATTATTCAATTCGGACATTTCATTCGGAAGATATCACGAGTTTAAAAATGCAAGTATTAGAAAAAAGTCGCGTGGTTGTCGCTCACCGCGCTCAGCTAGCCAGCATGCGATGTAGGCTCCATGTAAGCGTCACTTGGGTACGGGGGGCGAGTGATCGTATGATTTTATCTTGAAAAAAAAATCTTGAAAATTTTGAATTCGCTTTAAATTCGTTTCGTAGGTAAATAAGTATCTGATAATAAATATTATATTTTAATGTAACTATTCAAACTGCTTATAGGTAGTATTGATTAAATTTACCCAAACGACAATTTGGAAATTGCGCTTTTAATGACGGTATTGTTTGAAACACGTGAATTTAGTGTTTTTCTTAATTAAATTCTGCTAAATGATACTGCAAAAGTTAAATTAAATGTATGCGAAAAATGGAAAAGTAAGAGTATACTGAAATGTACGTATTTGCGTCAGTTGTGACTAATAAAATTAAATAGAAAAGTCTTTTTTAAAAAAATACCAAAAAAAAAAATTCACCTTTTTTATAATATGTGTTCATGAATAATTATAATCTATTCGGAAAGTACCTATATTCATTACCATAAAAAAACTATACACCCTTATTTTGAAATTGCGATACCTTATCTCAAAGCTAATGTAAACCACGGGTGATAATATAATAGTGAAGTTAGTTTTTTTCTTTTGCTTTTATTTAAAAAGTTATGATATGTCAAAGATTTTTAAAATCCCGCCGAATTTTATTGTTATTCTACAACGAACAACAGGCGAACGCTGCGATACACAGCTGAGCGCGGTCATCGACCCGAGCCGTCACAGAATACTTGATAGCTAGTGTGCCGTCTGGTAATACGACATTTATTTTGTATTTTTTAAAGATAAGTAATCGACTATCATTTTTGATATTTTTATTGGATATATGGATTCAGTTACTGTTACAGATATTCTGATTTTAATAAGTCCCATATTTTCAAAATAGGGGTGTATAAGTATTCACGGGAGTTACGTAATCCTGTCAAGATAAGCCAAAAAATTATTGTGAAGATGCATTAATTAACACGTTGCTGAAAATCAGTAAAAAAATTCAAAACAAAATTAAAAATATATTGAAACTCCCCATCACTCTCGTATTTGCATTAAATAAAATAAAATATTTGTGCTAACGTCAAAGTTAGGCCTTTGAACAACGGGTTTTTCTATGGCAGTTATCATACTAAACTTATGTAAGGCATGTACATAAGTATGATTATTAGAAATCTACTTTATCTGTTAGCACAAGCTTTGCTTATAATGGGACCAGGTATAGAAATGTGTCCGGATATTAAAGGTATAAAAATAATTTGTCATCAATATTGTATTGACTTGCCACGAATTTCCCTTCATGATCGATGTTCATTACATACCGAAACATTTCAAAAGATATCAAGCAAATATTTAATTAAGCTCGCGCTCCGTCAATCGGACGATATGTATCAGCGGAATCAGAATACTGTCCATCGACGTTTTAACGTTTGGCCATACGTTTATCATATTTGTTTTGTGTCTACAAACGACGGGGAACACGTCGTTTGTAGACAGGCTGCATTCAGGAACACTACACAAATATGTATGTACTTGATATATTCCCTTTATGTCGAGTCTCTTTACGTCGAGCCTAGAACCTTGTCTCGCTTCTATTAAATAAGAAATTTAATAAGAAAATATACGGTTAAAATACTTAATCATAGTGTATACAATAAATAATAAAATATTTTAATGATACTTTTAATTTGTATCCTGACTGTACCTATTAACCAAAATCGCCGTAATGGTGTTAGAAATATTTTGGAAGAACAAAAGACTCTCGGACTCGACGTAAAGGGACTCGACATAAAGGGAATATATCATGTACTTGTATGTAAACGGTGGACAGCGAAATGTCTGAGGTCAAACCATGTCTGTGCCGATTGACTGCTGAGGTGTGTTATTTGTATAAGTATCATTAACATAACATAATCATTCACTACATCATCTTATTATAGTAACTGACCCCTAACTAAGCTCGACGCTTGTATCTAGGGTATCAGAAACTACGCACACACTCATTCACACACACACCCAGACTGAAACAAACATTTGTGGTTTACACAAATATTCACGCCGCGCGGGAATCGAACCCGCAACCTTACGGATGGCAGTCCGGCATGGTGACTACTCGGTCGATCTTACATGTATTGTTTTAATAAGGTTTTGTATAAAAAGGAGATAAACTGGGGCCCATCAACAGAGAGATTCTCAAGCTAAGGATAGGGCTGCAGAGACAGGAACCTCATAATTAATGCTGTGTCTAACTCTAGCCTTCTATATCTAATGCGCTTATCAAGACTGTCTAGTCTAGATTTTTTTTTATCTAGAGGGTCACGTTAAGCGCATTAACGGTCTGGATTGATTACTTAAGACTTAGGTATAGTTCTTAAACATCAGAGCAATAGATATTACATTGTTAAAGGGTGGGAATTTGGCTCCCGTTAGAGGTAGATGTTTCAATAACAAATTGATGTACTTAATTAGTAACGAGTCGCTACATTTTATCATTGTCATTTCTTTCCCTTTCTTCATTACATAGTATAAAACAAAGTCGCTTTCTCTGTCCCTATTTATGCTTAGATCTTTAAATCTACGCAACGGATTTTGATGCGGTTTGTTTAAATATGTGTGTGGGAAGGTTTTTAGCATTTTTATCCCCATATTCCTACGGGAACGGGAACTACGCGGGTGAATCCACGGGGCGCCTATTAAATAAATAAATAAATAAAAAACGTTTATTGTCAAAAATCACAAGAGAAAAAAACATATAGTAAGATGATTATATGCATTAAGTTGTGTATATAAATATAAAAATATCTCTAATATATAAAATTCTCGTGTCACAGTTTTCATTGCCATACTCCTCCGAAATGGCTTGACCGATTTTGATGAAATTTTGTGGGCATATTCAGTAGGTCTGAGAATCGGCCAAAATCTATTTTTCACCCCGAAATTCCCACGGGAACGGGAACTACGCGTGTGAAACCGCGGGGCGCAGCTAGTTTTATATAAAATCAAAATAAAGAAACATCTTTTTGAAATCACATACTTATGTTACATAACATAACGTTTGATATCAGTTGCATATGATATTTTTTATTGAATTCTAACTTCAAAGCTTTAGTACAAAGTGTGATAGCGTAGGAGGGAGGACACCCCTCGACCACAAACAGGTTTATTAACATCATTCCCATGTAACAGTCCATTATTGAAAAATACATATTTACTGCATATACCGAAGATTGTTTGGTTCTCCCAAATACATAGGCATTTTACTGTAACATATCTCATGTTATGACGGAGTACTTTTTGGTTTTTCACTACCGTGTCGGATTGAAATTTAAAAGAAATAAAAAGGTAGCACTCCGGGAGTGCCGGCAGAAGTGAAAACTTCAATATTAACGTTGTGTTTAATTATAAGTATAAAAGTACTATCATTTATGAGGTAGAATACAATGTTTATTTATTGCGCTATCGTACACAAATATGACAATTTATATGTTGTTATTTATAATATTATATCGTTATTTAGATTGGAAGTTTCGTATTCCAGTAATACAACGGATTACAATCGCTGATTGTCAAACTGACTGGTATGAATGACATTACTAAATAGATACAAAGCAAAGAGGTTGTTTACGATCTTACGCTTTTTCGATCAGCATCACGTGACCCTGACGCGAGTTTAAAAGTTTTTACCCATACAAAAAAAGTGCTCAGCGCCGCTAAAGAAGTTTTCACTTCAAAAATCTCCGATGAAACCGACTCCGAACAGCAAATATTCGAATATTTCGAAAATTCTGGAACATGTTCTGCGCGAAGTTGTTTGCAATTACATGGAGACGTAGTTTTTAGATTTTTTAAAGACTATAAATTGGATTTTCCATGAGATAGATTGATTTAATTTGAATAAATATTACATATTAAGGAAATTTTATTAAATCATGTAAAAATATAACATTTAAAAAGACATCACCAATATAATTAATTGGCTAATAAATGAACTCAATAAAATGATAGATACTTTAACAACTCGTCCCGATTTTGAAGCCCCGGATATATTTAATATGGCTATAGAGACAGGGAACATAAAATAATAATACGGACCATCAGAATAAAACACAACAATAGATGCGTGCATTAAAATAGGGTGCCATCTTTAAATCTGTGTCATTCATCGTATAACTGTCAAATTTGTTACGTAACGCGAATACCGCGCTGTGATTGGCCGGTGGGATGCGTACGAGTCGAAAGCGGGGGTTGATTTTGGGGCCACTTTGTACTGATTATACCCTTTGTGTTTGTGACTCTGGGGGTTGCCTTCGTGACTGCCTTTAGTCAGTTTGTAATCGCAGCTCATTATTTTATTGTTTGGTGTTTCAATGACTCGCGCCGGGGTTCGATTGTAGGACTGTTTTTTATACAAACACCGGATCGGTTTACCGGGTGATCTTTTTTTGGTAATGACACGCTTAATTTTTATTAGTATATTTGGTTTAATTAAGTGATTTTTTATTTCGATAGTGTTTTTTTGCAAGTTTTCTGGTTTGACATGTATGTATGCGTAAATTCGTTGGGCAACATTTCGCAATAAGGCTCTAAAAAACGTCGCTCATAAAATTAAAAGCCACTTTAGTTATGGTCACCCTTCATAATTATGGCGGTGCCAGACGGTGCTTAACCGAATAGATCGCAAGTAATCCGTATTTAGCACTGGGCTATAAATACTTCCTACTATCCTACTAATATTATAAAGGCGAATGTTTGTGAGTGTGAATGTGTGGATGTTTGTTCCTCTTTCACGCAAGAACTACTGAATGGATTTTAATGAGATTTGGTACATATGTTCCTCATACCTAGGAATAACACATATGATTTTTATCCCAAAATTACCACGGGATAAGGTTCCATGCGGGTAAAACCGCGGGGCACAGCTAGTCTTGTAATATTCTGCCAGCCGGCCTAGCATGACCGTGCGTATAGATAAATGATAAATGATAAAAAATAAATATGGCGGCTATTTCCATCGTATTTTGACAGTTGGATAGTGTTTTATCGTTATATCTATCGCGTTTTTGAAGTCATGCTAGCCCGGCTGGTGCAATAGGTACACAGGGTATATGTCTCAAAATGATATATTACATTAAAATGTTAATAAATTAATAGTAAAACTAAGAACACTGATTCACGTAACTTTAAATTATGACAAGAAATACATAACTACATTTATTTAGAAAAAGTGCATCTAAGACGAAAATACAACATGTCACAATAGTTGTGACTTTAAAAAAGTACTTACTATTATTAGTAACGTATTTTATAATATAAAATGAATGCATGATAAAATCGAACTTATTTTTCATGGCGATCTTTACAGTTTTATTAGGTACCAAGAATCTGTATTAAATATTAAAATTAACACGAGAAGCGAAAACAGTGGAAAATTGAAAGTTGTATTTTTCATATTATTTTTTATTTATTTACTTACCTTTACATTTTAACTAATATTAATCTCGCCGACACAGTTAAATTTACTAACCTACAAATAGGATTAGGTAGACTATTTTATTATTAAACGAAACGTACGTCATCGTATATAATTATTTAACAAAACGGGATGTTCGTACGTACTTATTAAAGTCGAAATCCTCGACTAGTTTCAGCCACGTCCGGTGGCCTTCATCGACTATGGTTAAAAGGTGGTCGGTTTTTTTATTTAGATAATATTATATTTACTTACAACATAATCATTCACTACATCATCTCATTATAGTAACTGACCCCTAACTTAGTTCGAAACTTGTATCTAGGGTATCAGAAACTACGCACACACTCATTCACACACACCCAGACCGAGACAAACATTTGTGGTTCACACAAATATTCACCCCGCACGGGAATCGAACCCGCAACCTTACGGATCATAGTGACCACTCTGCCATCGAGGTCGTCAAACGACTCACTTAGTTAATTCCGGGTTGTTGTAAACTCTTCACATATATATATTTAAGTAAAAAGAATGAATAAAGAAAATCATTTTTTAAACAGCTTTTTAAGCTTTTATTTCATTGTCATGGGACTTACATAAGTATGCCTCAGCTCAATCGGATAACCAGAAGTGGTCGAAAAATGGCTTGCAAGATTTGATTACAAACAACGGGATAGGTGAAACTAAAAATAATAATAAATCCTTATTATTTAGTATTTACACCACAGAGCATCGACTGCGAAGACTACCCCCGCGTATGTCATTTATCATATGGCAGAGTGGTCACTATACCCGGGTGCCAGACTTGAGTTTGCGGGTTGTTTGGGGGAGACCTTTGCCCAGCAGTGGAACGATGTGGGTTGAAAAAAAAGCATAATTTTCATAAGTTCGTAAAGGTTCGTAACTTGTATCTAGGGTATCAGAAACTACGCACATACTCATTCACACACACTGTGCCTAGTTTTTGACACTGGTATCCTAGATATAGGTGATGCATAATGACATGGAGGTCAATTGCTATATGAAGATAGTGGAATGGCTGACTGATCAGTAATTACTAATTTATTAAAACCACATCTCTCTCTCTCTCGTTTCCGAACCTTTATCTCATGTTCTATTTGGCGTCGGTTTTCAGTTTAACCAGATTTGGTGGAATGTCAGTATTTTACGTGAAGCGACTGCCATCAGACCTTCACAACCCAGAGGGATATACGTCATTTTTTGGTTATACCAAATGTTAGACTTTTGAGGGTTCTAACTACCCGTAACGATTAATTAAAACGACATATCAAATTCAATTTTGAAGGTAGACTGTAAGAAATAATACATCATGTATTTCTACTTCACATTTATTTGAAAGATTTTTTATAGATCTAGATACATATATACGATATATAATTAAAATATAGAATATAAAACTACTTACATGTTTTTAAACTACATAATTTTTAATCAAGTGCTTAATTGCAACTACACATTTTTAAATATTGGTAACTACTTTATTAATGTAATAAGAGATTTCAAAGCTTTAAATACATATAATACTCAAAATTGATAATAACTTCTGTGCATTGCTAATACCATAACATAATTCCTTACTTAATACATAATTATTTTAATTAACCATCTAAACAATCTACTTGAACATTAGATAACAATCATTCATATACGTGCAGGAATAAAATACAAATCTTTAAATATTGTAATTACTCTAGATTTTTAAATTAAGTACTTACATATTATATTTTTTTAACGACTTATATGATGTTTTCTACAGTCAAATACTGAGAAACAAATTTTCATAGAGATATACTTTGATAAGTGACTTATCAAAGGAGATATAGTTTTTTTTTTTTTTTTTCTTCTGGCTTCGAAGATATAGTTTATTTCTACTCTTACAAATAAACTGTTATTTACATAGAATAAGAATCACGACCAAGATTCTCTCTGGTCTCTGATTTTGATTGCGTAACAAATTGGTTTGAGAATCAATGTCAAAATCTTTAATTGAGTTTAACGATCGCGCTAGGGTTGTTTTAATTCTCGGGTTTGAAGGGGATGATGAGACATTTTGGTGTCTCACCCTATCCGAAGGGGGGCTGGTATCGTTATATTTGTGTAGACGCGTGCAGTTGGCATGGGAGTGACAGAGAATGTCTGAATCTAACTCGTAGGCTCATCCAAAACCTAGAGATAATATTGAGGGGGTCTTTGTCAGTAGTGGTAGGATGATGGCAATTGAGTATGTGTCAATTGCATTATCTTCGAACAATTTAATAACAAATTGAGTTTATTTTTTTTAACTTGTACCGGATTTCATTGGTTTATAAAAAGTGAAGTTATGAGGTAACAAATATACTTGCTTGTAATATCTTTTAGAGAATTAAAAACAACTAACAGACATAAACGGAATTAAGAACCACCGCTCTTTTTAAAGTCGTTTAAGCTGCAATACTGACTTTTGTTTTTTAAATCGGTTAAAAAGCGCTTCTGTGAGATACAAATAATAAATTTAACCATTGCGCTTGAACTAGCTTGTGGCGAGCTTTCGTGTATGTACTTACGAAGCGACCGGCGGTCACTCTACGTGCCTTTTGCTTAGGCTCATATAGGACAAGACATAATTCTTAACTTTCCAATTCATAATCATTATACGTAACGTTTTATAATAATTACTACATGTACCCCGCGGTATTACTCGGGTTTTCTTCCTTTTCCTTTCATAGCGAAGATCTACATTATTTATTTTATTTTTTATTTACTAGGAAAGTAAACAATTGTCTTAACAAAATAAGTAAGAAAAAAAAAATAACTATCAAGGCGATAAAACTCGGCGCAAATCGCAATCCGTAATTTGAAGTGTGTTGATAAATCAGTTGCTAACTGTTGCCTTTTATAGACCTATATTCAGATTACTAATAACTTCATTAACAATACATTTACGGGGTTTGAAAATATCTATTAATGGAGGGAGGACATCTTATTTTACTAAACCAAGGCCAACAAGCAAGTTCAAATGTGTGAATTACTTAGAGGCCAAGATATTATTCGACAACGAGATATCAAAAACTAAAAATACATCTAAAATATTAGATACAACTATAATAAATGCGTAAATTTATAAAAAATACGAGTAGGTATATTAAGTTCGTCGATGCCTCAACTCGATAATAGAAGTTATTAAAAACACGGAAAAATGAAATTTCTCTTCATGATTTTAAAATTGTCTAAAAAATACTACAAAACTATTTATATTTTGCGGCCAAAAAGGGTTCACACGAGTCAAAACACGGGGCATATCTATTAGTTGTGACCGAGTATGGTGGCTTTTGTCCTGCGTTTCAATAGTGGGTCCACACCGGACGATCCGAACGCGCGCGGCAGCAACGCCATCCAAAGATGCGCGCGGCAGCAACGCGATCTAAAGATGCGCGCGGTGTGTGGACGACATCGGCATGGATCGCGCCCATCCCATACAACGCCGCCTGTCAACAACGCCCATACATTTGATACGGATTGCGTTGAATCGTCCGGTGTAGACCCAGCTTCAGCAACAGGACAAATTTTCGGATATTTTTTTGAACGAACTATAGATACATTTTAGAGTAGATTGAGGCTCAAACATGTGAATACTTGATACATGGGATTTTTTTGTATCAAAGTAAGAAAGTCCTCTCAACATACATATATTTGTTGGACTACAATATTCCATTCGCGATCATAATTTCGTTGGTTTCCCATTCGAAAAAGGAAGTTATGATTACGACTATTTGCGTTATTTTATTATGTCTTATTACTAAGTACTAAGATTCAAAATACATTTTTTTTTAGATATAAATAGCTTAAATATTAAATACATGACAGTATCTACTTATAAAAGCACCTTTAAGAGGTGTTTATTATAAATCTAGTGAAATACAGACAGGAATAAAGATATGTAATATAATAATAATTTACATACAATATTATATGACATAATATTTACATACAATTACTTTGTTTTATAAATATAAGAATAATAGTGACATCAAAGTTTAATTTCAAAATATTTATTTGTGAAAAATTTATAAAAATGTTACGAAATATTTTAGTAGACCCATACTGCTTTTCTATAAAAATAAACAAACTAAATCAATACAAGAATAAGAATAAATAATAAGTAATTGGGTAAACACAATCTCAACTCTTACTTATATTCAACTCTGTAACATTTAACTGGTCTTCAAACTTACTGGCAAACAATACAAGTACCTACTTATAGGAATCGAGAACTACGAAATTGCGCTCATATCTCTGCAAAAACAAACCATTATATATCTAATATAATACCTACCACGGATTATAATCTGTAGATACTACATTTTAACACTATTATAAATGTACTGAGATTTTACAAAAGCTGAAATACATTTTATTTCCAATACATTGGCAATGTAAGCTTACTACTACAAGAAACTACATTATATGCTTACATAATTAAAGTTAATTTACATTATTTAAACAAAACATTCAATAACATTTATTCACAAATTAAATAAACAATAATTTAAGGACTAGAAAGAAATTACAACCTTTTTATTGTAATTTAATTGGTGTGATCATCAGACATACATATTAATCTGTATTGATTTCCTTAACGTGATGTGCTCAAAATAAATGGATTGAGGAGCGTTTACTTTTCTTTAGTGTAATTCTTTGTAAAATTGCGAGTAAATTTTGTACTGTTAAATAAAGTTATAAAATTATTTAATATGAATGAATGAAGTGCCGTTTTCCATTATTTTTTACTTTGGCACAACTTTAAGAGATAATCACATCATTATTTTGATAATAACACAAAAATAATCCTAACTTAAAATACAAATTTATTTGCAACTTCAAAACCTTTATTTATATTCGACTGAGTATCATCAAACATTAATTATACATCATTTAGATAAATACATATTCATAAAAGTTTAATCAACAAGTTGAAAATTACCTAATTAGACCGAATGAAATGTCTTTATGACAAGAACTCTACATTTCCTTTCAATTTTAAACGTTCTTTAAAGTTCTTTACTATCCATCACTTGGCATGAAATGCGGTACAATCAATGTGCCTTCAAAACGGACCAGTGTTTGGTCGTTTAGAGAAGGGCACATTTATATGCCGAGGGCTAGTCTTTGGGGAGTGCCGAATCGCTTTTCCCCCGCGAGTACACTCGGTAGGCGTGCTTCGAGCCGAGCATGCGGTCCAGCAGGCTGTGCTTGGCTCGACGCCGGAGGGACAGCACCTCACGGGACACCTCCAGGAACACGTCCCCTACTTGGTTCACTTGCTCAGCGGCTGCCACCTCCGCGAAGTTACACTCGAAATCTTTCGCGAGAATCTCGCCTTCTTCGGGGCTTACCTATAAACATGTTGCATCTTATTATTTTATTCTAATATTACTTTCATGTTTTCACGAGTTTTTTATTGCACATTAAAGCTTTATTATTAGCAAGATCTCTCCATTTAACATCAGCTAACTATTATTATGATTCGTATTATCTAACATTTCAGTGATTCTATTTCCGAATTTATGGGTTATAAAGAAAAACAAACAAATGATTCTGACAATAACAAATTCGATCATGACCATCAGCGGCCTCGGAGCGCGCCGGTGACCTTGATACCCTTGCCTTTAGAACAATATTGAGTTCAAGGCGAGCCGGTATCCAACAACATATAAGCTGGCGACTATCCAAAAAAATACAAGAATTATTTACGAAATTAATCGAATTAGTTTGTTGTAATGGTCGTCCCATGTCGGCGGTTCAATGTTATGGCTTAAGGAAGTTGGTGTCGTGTGATCATGATCACTGACGGACCGTTAAAAATTAAAATATTTACAGCAACCACATGTCGCTTTATGAAAATTATGGCAAAGCATAATGTTGGTGATCAATAGTTATAATGATAAAACTACTTAGATAGGTTGGTTATTTTGTTAAATATTCTATTTTAATTTAATTTTCATAGATTGAGAAATACACTAAGCCATCGATCATCGATATTGATTAGAAAATAATATTTTTGCAGACGCATCTTCTCGCTACCCGTAAACACATACTATTTTTACAAAAACATGCAGGTTAATGGCCTCAATCCAATACACTACTTATTGATTACAATTTAAGCTATACACGGATTTTTCCTTTATTTATTTAGTAGCGGCGTCACGTGGTTTCCCCTGCGTAGTTCTCGAGTTGAGAATACAGGGATAAAATTACTTACTAAAATCCTTTCTCTGGGATCACTCTCTATTAAAGAAAACCGCTTCGAAATCCGTTGCGTAGTTTTGAAGATCTAAGCATACATAGGGTTAGACAGCGGGAAGCGACTTTGTTTTGAACTATGTCATCATCATCATATATGTCCCCACCGAGGGTCACGGGCCTACTCTGAATTAGGGTGACATTAGCTTGTACTATGTAGTGATTTAAAATCATACTACCTGACGTAAATGCACCATATCTGCCTTGTTACCGACCAGAGTGAGCGGAACTTCAGGCATTAAGGACTGCTTCGCTCGCCTCACGTAGTTGAACGATTCTCTGTCTGTGATAGAGTATACTAGGAAGATAGCGTCAGCCCACTGCGCCACATCGGTAGCCGGGAGGTCGTCGTAACTCTGAAATATACGATGAGATATAAAATTATATTTATACAAACGTAGCTAAGGATGACGGTGACGTAGTTGTGAACTGGTTATTTAAATAGGAGTGGAAAGTTCTAAGGAAATTTAGTAGTGGGATGTGTTAGATAGGAGTGGAAGGTTGTAAGGATTTGCTTTGTTGTGGGATGATAATTAATAGTACTAGTAACTCCACTAATGGACGTCGTTCCCAATATCCGATCCATCTATGATCTTGATTATTGACGGTTACAAAACCCAGTATATCTGTCATTTATTTTTACCGTCCCAATAACCGTATTAATAGTGGACACAATCACAAGACAACACTAAATACTATATTGATACTAGCTGCGCCCCGCGGTTTCACACGCGTAGTTCCCGTTCCCGTTCCCGTAGGAATTTTGGGATGAAAAATAGATGTTGGCTGATTCTCAGACCTACTGAATATGCTCACAAAATTTCATGAGAATCGGTCAAGCCGTTTCGGAGGAGTATGGCAACGAAAACTGTGACACGAGAATTTTATATATTAGATGGTTATTGGGACGTTAAAATGATAGTTATACAGATTTTTGTAACAGTCGATAAACAAGATCATAGATAGATTGAATATTGGGAAAACGAAGTTATTAAACAAAATGTTTATGCCCGGGGTGAATATTTGTGTGAACCACAAATGTTTGTCTCGGTCCGGGTGTGTGTGTGAATGAGTATGTGCGTAGTTTCTGATACCATAGATACAAGTCACGAACTTATTTAGGGGTCAGTTACTATAATGAGATGATGTAGTGAATGATTATGTTATGTTAATGTTTGATGACGATGATGATTAACCAATGTACTAACCCTGGGACAGGTGTCCAGGATTTCGAACAGGATTGACTCTCCATCCAGGAGTGCTTCGTGCTTGTATTTACTATCTGTAACAAGATAATATAATATTAATTTAAATTTATAATTTTATAAACGTGAAAGTCTGTCTGTTACATCACCGATTTGAATAAAATTTGATAACGAAATAAAACAGAGCTCAAAAAGGACATAGGCTACTTTTTATCCCAAATTAGCTTCGGGATATTTTGCACGCGGATAAAACTGTGTAGTAATCTATCTATCTTCTTTTATTTTTTTATAATATAAAACTCTTCCGTTACCGAGTGATGTACGGACTGACAGACAACGCACAGCCGAAACTGGTCGTAGAGAGCTGAAATGTGGCAAGTGTATTTGCTGGGGGGGACTAGGCTACCACTAAGATAGGATTTTTAGAAATTCCCCCCCCCCCCCTACAAGGCGGAGAAAAGGGGGAAAACCCAAATTCTGCCAGAAGTAATTAATTATTCCACGCGGGCAAAAGCTGGTTAAATATACAATGATAGCTAGTATGATAATAAACGAAAGCTGGAATTGACTTTGTATTTAAATCTAAACTTATATTATAAAGCAGAAGAGTTTGTTTGTTAGACATAATCGATTTCTAGTTAGAAATAATGAAAATTATTTTTTTCAATGCAATACTTCAGTGTTCGATTCCCGGAGTGTGTAATAGTTTTTTCTAAATCTATGAATACAGTTTTTATTTTTACTAAAATCGATGACTTGGTTCCTAAGAACAAATCTTTGTATCTCTCATAGGTTTATACTTCCCCTCACTGACCGTTCTATTTCGGCCACCCTGTATAAGAATAGTTATTTATGGTACAAGCGAGGTAAGTTGGTGATTACTTCCGAGGCGCTATTGAGGCCCGAGCCGTCAGGCGAGGGTCTGAAGATAGCCGAGCATAGTAATCATCAATACACGCGTGTACCATACAACGTTTTTCAACACATTTGCGAAGAAATTATGATTTTTCGCTAATAAATAAACAGTTTTTCGATTCGCGCGCATCCAACACAACAATGGTGATCTGCCAAAGACTAAAAGAATATACTTATTAAAAAAAAATCGAATGAATGAATGAATGGAATCGACCATAGACCTACCAAAAGTAAGGAAACATAGTTGAAGTTTGTTTTTAAAATGTACGGAGACAATTTTTTTGGTATCGAAACTTTTTTAAAAACTAGGCAATTTAAAAAAACAATCTATAACTCACTAGTGAATAAAACGTGTCATTATTCAACTGTTTTTGCACAAATAAGAGCCCCTTTATGAGCAAGTGTGTTGAAAAATATATTTTAGCTTACATAAATAGTAAAAACTTAAAAACTAAAAAAAACGAAAACTTGTTTCATTTTGGCTTTATCTGTATTTATAAGGGATTGCCTGCTAACGGCAATTTCCCTTTCAAAAATTTACTGTTATTGTAAGCAGTAGGTTTTTTTATGTATAAATGAGGAGATAAGTTCTCGGGGGTAGCTAACACGCGGCATAAAACGTTTGCGTGTTTTAATTTATTAATGAACAACGCCATCTAGCGAGAGGAAGCGTTAAGAATACGTGTAATGAATTTGACAGGGCTGCTATTTTGCTGCCCCATGAAACGAAATATAAGTAAACTGTAATAATATATTTATTGCTAAAATTATAGATGGCGCTATGTATTTTTTAATTATATATTTTTTGGTAAAATTGCGTTTTCCCACGAATTACAACAATGCAGTTTAATTTAAAATGCAAAACTGCATCGGTACGCAAAATTTCATAAAAATCGTTAGAGCTGTTTTAAGATATATTAAGATATATAAATACATACATAGATGATTTAGTTTCACCTGGACACAATATCAATAGGACACACGTTCAAATGACTACACTTCAGTACACCTTGCAAACGTACACAGAACAGTCATGACCACCACGTTATGTATTTGCTAATCAATAGTACCTAATTAAAACATTTAAAGTAAATTTTACGCCATTATACACACAAGAATTGCTCGTTTAAAGTATAGGATAGGATAAGATTTATTATATCTTATTAATTAATACAAAATTTTAGTTCCAACTATATTATATATACTTTTTAAATATCCGGGTTCGGTATGGCAGTGAGTAATAGTTTTTTTCTAAATCTATGAATACAATTTATATTTTTACTAAAATCGATGACTTGGTTCCTAAGAACAAATCTTTGTATCTCTCATAGGTTTATACTTCCCCTCACTGACCGTTCTATTTCGGCCACACTGTATAAGAAAATATATTTTAGCTTACATAAATAGTAAAAACTAAAAAAAAATGAAAACTTGTTTCATTTTGGCTTTATCTGTATTTATAAGGGATTGCCTGCTAACGGCAATTGCCCTTTCAAAAATTTACTGTTATTGTAAGCAGTAGGTTTTTTTATGTATAAATGAGGAGATTTGTTCTCGGGGGTAGCTAACACGCGGCATAAAACGTTTGCGTGTTTTAATTTATTAATGAACAACGCCATCTAGCGAGAGGAAGCGTTAAGAATACGTGTAATGAATTTAACAGGGCTGCTATTTTGCTGCCCCATGAAACGAAATATAAGTAAACTGTAATAATATATTTATTGCTAAAATCATAGATGGCGCTATGTATATTTTAATTATATATTTTTTGGTAAAATTGCGTTTTCCCACGAATTACAACAATGCAGTTTAATTTAAAATGCAAAACTGCATCGGTACGCAAAATTTCATAAAAATCGTTAGAGCTGTTTTAAGATATATTAAGATATACTAGCTGAACAAAGTCCGCTTCGCGGACTTTGTACCAGCTAGGCCTGCGGCGCTTGCTCCGGGCTACGCCCGGAGCGTGGCTCGGGCTGCGCCCTCGCGGCGGAGCTCGGCCTTCGGCCTCGCTTTTCCGACTCGCTTTTGCTACCACATGTATGGCGCCAGTTACGTATAAGGTAGTTGAAAATAGAAATGGTATAGCAGTGGCGATGGCGGAGTCAGCAAGCATATAAAAAAAACATTAGCGTAACGCTCCTGCATAAACAATACTATCAGTAGCGCCCTCCGGTACATGGACACATACAGATTTCTCGGCAAAGTGCTTCGTATAACTGCCCATGCAAAACGCAACTAAAACTAATATACACTCGCGCGTCGCCTAATGTCTGACCCTGTGCTTTGTTAATAGGAATCCCACCAAAAACATTCTGTAAAAAACTAGCCAAGTCTCGATGGAGCTGCTTGTTTATCTCTAAAAAGTAATGAAATCTAGACAAACTCGTACCAAGTCTAAGGTTTCTTACTGCGATTTCTTTATTATTATAGTTAATGTTGTGTGACTTGGCCGTTGAAGGGTACACATGTACACAAGGGTACAAAACTAGGTGCTCCATGACGCTATTGCACCAATCTTAAAAACAACCAGAACTTACCCATTGACGATAGAAAATTGCCACTTGAAAAATGTTAATTAAATATCCAGTCAATTGTGGGATTGATAAAGCTGCGTATTTTAATAATGTTATAACATTACGTGTAAACAAAATTAACGTGTACCCACTACTAACGTTTTAAACAATGTTCAACGGCCAAGTCACACAACATTAACTATAATAATAAAGAAATCGCAGTAAGAAACCTTAGACTTGGTACGAGTTTGTCTAGATTTTATTACTTTTTAGAGATAAACAAGCAGCTCCATCGAGACTTGGCTAGTTTTTTACAGAATGTTTTTGGTGGGATTTCATTTATTTTTGTTGAAACGTGTTAATATTGATTTATTTTATTAGATTTTCTTATTTGACACATTTTTTTCTTTTTAGGAGTAGTATTTTATTATTAAGCGCCACGCGGTTTCACCCGCGTAGTTCCCGTTCGCTTCCCCGTGGGAATTTCGGGATAAAAAGTATCCTATGTGCTTTTCCTGGTTTTAAGCTACCTCCCCACAAATTGTCAGCCAAATCAGTTCAGCTGTTCTAGAATTATAATTCCCGTTCCCATTCCCGTGGGAATTTCGGGATTAAAAGTATTCTATGTGCTTTTCCTGGTTTTAAGCTACCTCCCCACCAATTTTCAGCCAAATCAGTTCAGCCGTTCTTCAGTTATAAATTCCCGTTCCCATTCCCGTGAGAATTTCGGGATTAAAAGTATTTTATGTCCTTCTCCTGGTTTTAAGCTACCTCCCCACCAATTTTCAGCCAAATCAATTCAGCCGTTCTTGATTTTTAAATTCCCGTTCCCAATCCCGTGGGAATTTCGGGATTTAAGTTATCGTTTGTCCTTTTCCTGGTTCTAAGCTACCTCCCCACCAATTTTCAGCCAAATTAGTTCAGCCGTTCTTGAGTTACAATTCCCGTTCCCGTTTAATTCCCGTTCCCGTTCGATTATCCTAGTTTTTATAGTTTTCCCTTTACCTGGCCATTAAACCCTAACTCTGTACCAAATTTCAGCTCTCTAGGTTTATGGGAAGTACTAGTTTTATTTTGATGATCATGAGTGAGTGAGTGAGTGAGTGAGTGAGTGAGTGAGTGTCTTAAATACGAAACTTTGCATTCGCTTAACTTCGGAACTAAATGACCTACAGACTTGAAATTTTATTTTAAGTATGTGATTGTATAGCTTACTGGATGACGAAAATTTCAGCGTTCTGGGGTTATCCAGAGGTTCTCAAATAGGGGCCTGAAAATGCGGCGAAATGGTTCCTGTAAAGGATGGTACGGCAGTGTGTGCTTCGCGCTCGACTTGGCGGGGGGCACTGCCGTGCCCCCAGATATACCCGATGTAACATTTGTTGAATTTCTGAGATCAGATTAGTACCTATTCAAATTTGGGAAATTTCGATTTCGTATTGTTAACTGTTCATTATAGTCGGACACAAAATAGATTTGAAGAAACTGCGGTTGGTCGTCGGGTAACAGCGATCCAATAAAATGATATAAAAGTACCTGGTCTTGTATTTTAAAAGTACCTAGGCTTGTTGGGCATCAAATGACGTCAAAGAAATGTTTTGATTGTGCGTGCTCCCCTAATAACAATGATTTTAAAGGCTCTGGTGGACGCATTACAAAAAGGACAGACCAGTCATTTCTCCGATATTGGAATAAGATCCAAAGTCATTATAAGCAAATCCACTTTTTAATTTGTTGTTCCATGGCAATAGAGTTGTAGATACACTTGAGACTTGTGTGTGTACAACTAATCGCTCCAGACTAAGTACCTATGTCGGAACCTATCTGCAGCGAGGCGATATTCTCTCTGTTCCTCTGATTCCAGTGACCTAATATTTTTAAATCTTTGCCTTTCATTACACAGAGTTATCGTACGTAATATAATTGTGATATTCGCGCCCTGAAGCGTTGTTCGAGTCGAGTTACAGAGTGATTTTCTCTATCAATTGTTAAACGGTCTTGATACCTACTGCGTAAATTTTTCGGACTCTCGCGATAAAATACCTATGTCACTCCGCTCGAGCTCCCGGTCAGCCGAGACATAGGTAGGTATCTCCCGTTGAGTGTCCGTTTCACCACATAGAGTTCATTCATACGCCGACTCTTGAGAATGCGCGTTTATCATCCTCTTAGAGTCGAGTTTCGAGACAACGAAGATCTTTTTCTAGAGGGCGTCGTGTAGGTAATACTTTAATAACGAAGAAAATTGAAATAAAAACAAATCGTACCTACTTAGGTAAACCTACTTTTGGTCGAAAATAAACTTATACCTACTACCTACCTAACACACTAATTATACTCATAAAAAGAAGTACCTTCCGTACGTAACCTTCTTATTTAATAATAATTAACGATAAAAAAAATAAAAAAATTACAAATTAAAAAAAAATAAGTATCCTATAACCTTCCCAGGAGTATCAGCAACCATTATACCAAGTTTGATGGAAATCGGCTCAGTAGTTTTTGAGTGATACCCGAACATACACACAGACAGACAGACAGACAGACAGACAAAAATGTTTTTTTTCGCTTTTTTGGCATTGGTATCGATCACTCATCATCCCCCAACAGTTATTTTTTAAATACGTCCCATGTACAGAACTGACCCCTCTAGAATTTTATTATAAGTATAGATAAATACATACATAGATGATTTAGTTTCACCTGGACACAATATCAATAGGACTCACGTTCAAATGACTACACTTCAGTAGTACACCTTGCAAACGTACACAGAATAGTCATGATCACCACGTTATGTATTTGCTAATCAATAGTAATTAAAACATTCAAAGTAAATTTTACGCATACTTAAATAAATAAATGACATAAAAACAGGAGGAGGAAGAGACTCTATTTGAGGTATTTGTGTTTGTTACGCGATTTCTTTGTAATCTTGAATGAAGCATTTAATAATTCTTGTTTTGTTTGAAAGCGGGTATTCGCGAGGTGGTCCCATGTAAGGAAATCAGGATCTGATGATGAGATCCAGGAGTAAATCGAGAATAACCCGCAAAATTGTAGGGTGGGGGTGTGGATTGACATTATTAAAAGTAAAACTAACTGTGACCCGAGGTTTTGCGGGACCGAACCAGGATATTTAAAAAAAAATATGTTCGATATTTTTAACTAGAAATCGATGGTGTATGTCTTAAGCAGTAAATGTTACTAAGAAACATGATATCTAAAAACATTGTTTCTTAGTCAAATTTACTGCTTTAGACATACACGATCTATTTCTAGTTAGAAATAATGGAAATTTAATTTTTCAATTCAATACTTCAGTGTTCGATTCCCGGAGTATGTAATAGTTTTTTTCTAAATCTATGAATACAGTTTTTATTTTTACTAAAATTGATGATTTGGTATCTAAGAACAAAGCTTTGTATCTCTCATAGGTTTATACTTCCCCTCAATGACCGTTCTATTTGGGCCACTCTGTATAAGATAATATATTTTTCAACACACTTGCTCATAAAAGGGCTCTTATTTGTGCAAAAACAGTTGAATAATGACACGTTTTATTCACTAGTGAGTTATAGATTGTTTTTTTAAATTGCTTTCATTTTAAAAAAGTTTCGATACCAAAAAAATTGTGTCCATACATTTTAAAAACAAACTTCAACTATGTTTCCTTACTTTGGGTAGGTCTATGGTCGATTCCGTTCATTCATTCATTCGATATTTTTTTTAATAAGTATGATCTTTTAGTCTTTGGCCGATCACCATTGTTGTGTTGGATGCGCGCGAAAAGAAAAAATGTTTATTTATTAGTGAAAAATGATAATTTCTTCGCAAATGTGTTGAAAAACGTTGTATGGTACACGCGAGTATTGATGATTACCTCGCTTGTACCATAAATAACTATTAGCTTACATAAATAGTAAAAACTAAAAAAAAATTAAAACTTGTTTCATTCTGCCTTTATCTGTATTTATGAGGGATTGCCTGCTAACGGCAATTGCCCTTTCAAAAATTTACTGTTATTGTAAGCAGTAACTGACAAAACTGCTTCGGTACGCAAAATTTCATAAAAATCGTTAGAGCTGTTTTAAGATATATATGTTTAAAGATATATAAATACATACATAGATGATTTAGTTTCACCTGGACACAATATCAATAGGACACACGTTCAAATGACTACACTTCAGTACACCTTGCAAACGTACACAGAACAGTCATGATCACCACGTTATGTATTTGCTAATCAATAGTAATTAAAACATTTAAAGTACATTTTACGACATTATACACACAAGAATTGCTCGTTTAAAGTATAGGATAGGATAAGATTTATTATAAAAATAAAATATAATAAAATAAGCCTTTACTGCTGTTAAATTGTTTACAATATATATAAGTAAGTACCTTAACTAATTTATAACTATTTACTATTAATTTTTTACATTGTATCATCGGCAATCGAATCACTTCCTGTAACAGCTTGTCCTACGACAAAGGCCTCCTCCAAAGATTTCCATGCTACTCGATCTCTAGCTATACGAGTCCATTCAGGCCCTGCTATTTGTTTTATGTCATCTTCCCAGCGCTTGTACGGTCTCCCTTTACTTCTTTTGTTGCCTCTTGGGTACCACTCCGTTATTAATCTGGTCCACTTATCATTCTGTTCTCGCAACATATGACCCGTCCATCTTCATTTTAGTTCTTTGCAAGCACTGTGAGCATTTTTAAATTAACCTTGTCCTTTCTTTTTACACCAACTACACTTCGTTCTATGCTGTTCTGACAAACTTTTATTTTATTCGATAACTGTTGTGTTAGGGCCCATGTTTGGCAGCCATATGTTAGACAAGAAAGTATGCACATCTTGTATACAATTCTTTTACTATTTGCTGACATTTCTTTATTCTTCATTATTTCACTGAGGCTCCAGAACCTTTTCCATGTATTTGTTATTCTTCTGTCTATTTCTTTATTCATGGTATTAGTAGGGGATATCAATTGTCCCAGATATATGTATTCAGTTACATACTCGATTTGCTCGTTGTTTACTCTAATCCTTTCCGAATCTAAATGCTGAGCGTTTGTCATTATTTTTGTTTTGCTTAAGTTCATTGTTAGCCCCGCTTTTTCACTTTCATCTGATAGTTGTTGTAGCATTAGTTCCAGACTTTTTGGGTTTTCAGAAAAAAGTATCAGGTCATCGGCAAATCGAAGATGATTGAGCTTTTCGCCATTTATGTTAAGGCCCATATCCTCCCACACCAGGTTCCTAAAAATCATTTCTAGTACCGCCGAAAATAATTTGGGTGATATGGGATCTCCCTGACGGACTCCTCGTTGAATACTGAATGGCTCTCCCGTAGCTTCCAGTTTCACCTGGGCAGTACTTCCTGTGTAGATAATGTTAAGAGTTTTAATGTATTTCGTTTGAACGCCTTGACATCTCAATGCTTCCCATATGTACTTGTGTTCCAACGAGTCAAAAGCTTTTTGGAAATCAACAAACCCTATGTAGTATTTTTTGTTGTATTCTTGATATTTTTGAAGAACCTCCCTGAGGACATGGATGTGGTCAATGGTTGAAAACCGTCTACGAAAACCAGCTTGCTCCTTTGGTTGGTTTTCATCAAGAATATTTGCGATTCGGGCAAGAATAATCTTGGAAAACACTTTGTAAATGTTGGACATTAAACTTATTGGTCTGTAATTGTTTATGTCCCCTTTATCTCCTTTTTTGTGAAGCAGTACGATCGTTGATTTCATCCAGTCAGTGGGTATATTTCCCGTCATTAGAATTTCGTTGAATATATTTGTCACTACTGGTGCTATAACGGATACTGTACTTTTGAGTAGTTCATTTGTCACTCGATCTGATCCCGGAGCTTTGTCTAATTTCTGTGAGTTTATAGCCTTTACTACTTCTTCCTTTAATATATGTGGTACTGGCTCGGGGTCTGGCCAATCCTCACAGTCCAAGTTGTGTTCCATTTGCTTTCCTGTTTTGCTCTTGTACAGATCTTTGTAGTATTCGGTGGCAATTTTCAGTATTTCTTGTCTCTTGTTAATACTATCATTATGTTTGTTCTTAAGGTACGGCAGCCAATTATGTTTATCTTTTAATTCTTTTATAGCTTTCTTTATTCCTCCCGTTCTTTCTATATGCTTTTGCAGTGTATTTTGCCTTCTTATCTTACGATCTTTTCTAATGCTTACCAATGAAGTAATCAGACAAAAGATAGGAAACCTAAGCAAACAAATCAATATTTGTTTGCTTAGGTTTCCTATCTTTTGTCTGATTTCTTTACACTCTTTTCCTTTCTTTATTATTTCTTTCCGGTGTTCTAGCAGTTGTTTCGATCTTCATGAAAGTACATTTAATTTGGCTTCCTTATTTGTTCTAGTTGTTGCTGTTGTAATCGAGTTCAGAAAGTTATTATATTTTTCTTGTGTTGATATTTTATCTTCTGTATTGTTTATTAGTGTTTTAATATTATTTAATACTTTATCGGTGTCGCTTGGAAGGAATAAATTGTTGACTTTGTTCTGGAACCTCCTGTTTTTCCTTACATGTGTTCTTGTCAAGGTTGCCCGAACCATTCGGTGATCAGAATTGAAGTTTAGTTGATTGATTACGGATACATTTTTGATCATTTTGTTGTTGTTGGACATAATGAAATCTACTTCGTTTGTATGTAATCCATTTGGAGATATCCAGGTCCATTTCCGAGATGTTTTTCTATTGTAAAAAGTGTTTAGAATTCTTAATTTGTTCTCCAATGCAAGCGTGACCAGTCTTTCCCCGTTTTTAGTTCTTCTTCCATAGCCATATCTTCCTATTGTAAATTCTTCACCCGGATTGCATACGCCAATTTGTCCGTTAAAATCCCCCATTAATATAATGTTTTTAAATGAGAGCTGTATGGTGGCTTGTAGGTCGTTGTAAAATTTTTCTATCTTTTCTATATCTTGCTTGTTATTGGATTCTGTTGGTGAGTATGCTTGAATGATTGACCATGTTGTATCTTTTTCTTGATATAGAGGTAGTTTTATATTTAGGACGGATATTCTTTCTGATATGCCTTTTATTTCCACTATATTTTGCGCTAGTTCTTTTTTAATTATGAATCTGACACCATATAGGCCTGGTGTTTCACCTTTGTAATACAGAATAAAACTCCCGTGGTCTTCGATTCCTTCTCCTAGGCGTCTCATCTCACTTATTCCTATTATGTCCCAGTTTATATTATCTAGTGCTTGTTCTAGTTCCAGGAGTATAGGATATTAGGATAAGATTTATTATATCTTATTAATTAAAACAAAATTTTAGCTCCTACTACATTGACGCAAAACCCACCAATTTTCCTCACATTTCTGGGGGACTGGCAGAAAATGCTACCTTTTTTTTTAACGCAGTGAAAATGCATAGAACTGCATACCACCGTGAGCCGATATTGGGAGGACCAGAATTAAGTTTACCCTGTACCGTTTTTTTGTGCGAATATTAAATAAATTTCATTTTTAACCGATTTAAAAAAAAGGGTTAGTCCCATTTTACTCCATTCCTTTGAAATCGAAAATGAAAAAATGCATACATGCAGTCCCAGTTTGCTCCAGAGAATAATATTAAAAATAATATATTATTTTTCATATCCCACTTTACTCCAATCGATACTTGAATAATTTTATTGATTTTATTTTTATGTCCCAAGATACTCCAAAAAGAGAAGTACAGTCGGATAGAAAAGTTAACAAAACATTTTATGCGGTTTATTCCAAATTCCAGGAAGATGTCGAAATGGGAAATTTAAGTGCGATTAGTTCCCATTTCGGCACCCAGATATAATTTAATAAGAATTTCTTACTTCTAAAGTACAGTCCCGCCCATGAAACATATTACCTGTTTGGAGTGTTTGGTTTTCGTTAGAATTTGCGCGAATATGCTCTCCTGGTACTTCTAATAATAAATTCTCCAATATTTACTTTTGTGAATCAATTTAATAAAGTTTATTGTAAAGACCTCTTCTACATTTCTGTTCTCCTGGTAATTAAAATTGGTTATTATAAAATTTCTTGTACATAATGTTTATTTGAACAGAGCAATTTCGTTTCTTTTTTGTTTGGCTGTACCACCCTCACCAGCAGTAGGACTATTTGTAGGTAAAACTCCTAATAACCCATGTTTGCCTGGTACTTTTGTCCACATAGTACTGTTTTATGAACAATGATTCTACCGCAAGGTGTTATTTAACTTGAACATAGCATGTTATTGAGTTACAGTGTCACTCAAAAGGAAAGAAATGACATCTTGAATAGTCATCTTGTTTTTAAAATAAATACAGAAAATATATCCTCTGATTTAATATTTCTATATTAGATAAATATGTGTTTACATTTAATAATAACACGGCCTATGGGAAATCTATAACTTTGTATTATTTTTCTTTTTGATTTTTGCGTCTGACTGTCCATAAGTGACATTACGCGTGGAGTAAAGTGAAACTGAAAGTATGGCAGTTCCAAATATTGATAAACAAAAGTGTTTGACAGTTTGGAGTAAAATGAAACTTATTTTGACATTTTTAAAAAAGAATATATTTGTTTGGAGTAACTTGGGACTTTTTGGTGGAGTAAAATGGGACTAACCCAAAAAAAACAGGAGGAGAAAGAGACTCTATTCGAGGTGTATATTTTTGTGTGTGTTTGTTACGCGACTTCTTTGTAATCTTGAATGAAGCATTTAATAATTCTTGTTTTGTTTGAAAGCGGGTATTCGCGAGGTGGTCCCATGTAAGGAAATCAGGATCTGATGATGGGATCCAGGAGTAAATCGAGAATAACCCGCAAAATTGTAGGGTGGGGGTGTGGATTGACATTATTAAAAGTAAAACTAACTGTGACCCGCGGTTTTGCTCGCAATATTCTTGATCTATAAGAATTCTGAATGGGTTTGAGATATAAGAAGGTCCAGTTTTTTAATTCTCTAAAAGTTACTAATTATAAGTAAATATGTACCTATTAAAAATTACGTTTTTTTTTACTTTTTAGTGCTGGAGTCGGTTTTTTAAATTAGCTTTACTTATATTAAACCACACATCGAGCCAAACAAAATAAAAAAATAAATAGATTTCTGTCGAGGTAGATGTTATTATTACTTAGAGCAAACTCCCAAGAGAATCGAACCCGCTACTTGGCTACGCTTGCGATGGCTACTGTGATGTGTACTAAAGGAATAAGTACGAGCTATTAAAAATTAATTATGATAAATAGTTTTTTTTTAAAGAATAGAAGGGAAATAATTACAATTATATATATGAAACTATCTTCCCGAGAGTCGTAAGATTTGGCTTTGTAACCATATTGTGTGTTTTCAACGTTTACAAGGAATGCACAAGCCAATAAGCAAATACATTCCTATTTAAAAATTGTGATTGGTGTTGTTACCATTTAACTGTGCGACGAAACGCGTCCCGGAGCGGAGGTCGTTGCAACCCCGCATAAAACGTTTGCGCGATCTAACTTTATACACCGCCATCTAGCGAAGATTGTAAACAACATTAAGAGTAAAGGATGTCCTTTACACCATGTGGTTAGGATTCGTAGAGCTTTGTTAATAAAAACATTTTTTGAAAAACAATCATAATGAAACACTAATTCATTTATATTTTTTATTAGAATTACAATAAAAATAAGTCAATACTGTAATGTTTAGATTATGCAGACAATAGACAACGAATTTTAACAAATCTATAAGCATATGTAGCTATACTTATACAAAGAAGTCGTGTTAGTAACACTATTTATAACTCAAGAACGGCTGAACTGATTTGGCTCAAAATTGGTGGGGAGGTAGCTAGAACCAGGAGAAGAACATAGGATCCTTTTTATCCCGAAATTCTCACGGGAATGGGAACCGCGCGAGCGAAACCGCGGGGCACAGCTAGAATTACAAAAAGGGAAGGGGATATTATTCGTTTGTATTAATTCGCTTGGAAGCTACAGCTTTGATTTAGATAAAACTTGGTACAGATATTCGTTATAACCCTTGTGATGGCTTTGGCTCCATACTAGCTTTCCAAAGGACCGGGACTCCTTAATAGTCCCGTGAGTCGGTAGTGTAATGATGACATAACAATAATAATATCTTATCTCACGAGATTACCGCCATGTGGGACGTTGATTCAACAATTATTGTACCGATAGTCGTGAGTGCGAATGGTCTGATAGCAAAAAGCCGCGACCAACAGCTTAAGAGGCTTTCGCTCGACGGTTGGATCAAGGGGCAGATACAGAAGGCAGTGATGTTGGACACGGCACGTATCGTGAGGAGGTTCCTGTCTCTGCAGCCCTAACCGCCGGTAGTTTGGGCCCTGCCCCGCTACAGGCGGCATTCTATTTTTTAAGTATTTATTAAGAATATATTGTTTTTTATTTTTTATATATTTATATTGTAAAAACTTAAAAAATAAGAAAAGAAAATAAATGAATAAGACAATCCTAACTAATATTATAAATGCGAAAGTAACTCTGTCTGTCTGTTTGTCTGTTACCTTTTCACGGCTAAACTACTGAACCGATTGACTTGAAATTTGGTACAGGGGTAGCTTATGGTCCGGGAAAGAACATAGGCTATTTTTACGTTTTATCCCGAAATTCCCACGGGATCGGGAACTACGAGGGTGAAAGCGCGGGGCACAGCTAGTATCTTATATAAGTGAGTTGCAAATAATAATACAAATATCTTACCTTGTTGATGATCATACTCGCCGATATATCGCTTCGTCAAGAATCTGACCGTCAGCGCTGTAACAAAACGATACGGTTAGTTTTTGTACAACTATTAAAAACGAAAAATCGCGGGAACACCGCGTGGCACAGCTTCATTTCTTTATAGTAACTGACCCCTAACTAAATTCAAAACTTGTATCCAGTGTATCAGAAACTATTCATACACACGAGACAAACATTTGTGGTTCACACAAATGTGCACCCCGCACGGGAATCGAACCCGGAACCTTACGGATGGGAGTCCGGCATGGTCGTCAAATGTGAATTTTCAGTTAAAAACATTTTAATACAGATTTCGCAGAAACTACAATCAAATTATTGATTATGGACGATTGAGAAAAATAAATGGAAATTCGAATGAAATTATATATTTTAATAATTCTTGTTTTCAGAGATATTTTTAAATGAACTAATATTTACTTTGCGTATTCATATTCACAACACAGGTAGAACATTATGTATCAGGTAGCTGAAGAGGTTTTTGAATAGTATTTTTAATGAAATCTCTGAAACTTTTAGATTAACATGGAGTTAACTATTTATTTATTATGTCCCAGTGGCCTTAAGTTTTTATTACCGAAGTCGAAAGAAATTGGTGAAAAAATTAGGAGAAGACATTATTAGACCGAACTCGAATGCCCTTAAACCATTGACATAATGCCTTAAACTCGCTGTTGGTAAATTGGCGCACAATCAAAGGATTTTGTCGCGACAGTTTCGCACGACAGTGTGGCCATAGCGTAAGAAAAAGAAGTCGAAAAATAGTTATAATGAACTCTTTTATAACTTAAAATGTATTTGTTACAAAAGTTCTTAGTACTTACTTATACTTATCTAAAAAGATACCCCGATACCCTAAGTTTCTATTAGCGATTATCGCATTCAATCACTTACAAGAAATGATATTGTTGTATTGTATTGTTTGTCTCGGTCTGGGTGTGTGTGTGAATGAGTGTGTGCGTAGTTTCTGATACTCTAGCTAGATACAAGTTTCGAACTTAGAAGTCAGTTACTATAATGAGATGACGTAGTGAATTATTATGTTATATTATGTGTATATACGAATAATAATTGTTAAAAAAACATCACTAAAACTAAACAGTGTGTATTGTTTTATAAACGCAATCAATCAGTCCGGGAGTGTAATAAAAATTAACACTAGTATAAACGAAGTGATTAAAAACTCTTTGGATCGTTTAAGAGTTGGCATAAACGTTGGCAGGTGTTGAACTTCACTGTCAAACTACTCGTAAATGTCTGTCAAATTATAAACGCTGTTATTAGCATAGTGTTACTAGACACGGACTAGTTACTTCTAATTTATTGTGTAATCTTAGTGATAAACAATTAGTAAGCTCATGTTTGCTTCATTATTCACACTTCAATATTTAATGAGGTGTTTGTTGAGGGCACGTAAAGTCGTCGGTCCCGGCTGTCGTATTAACATCATCGACAGTCGTTACGGGTAGTTAGAGCCCTCAAAAGTCTAACATTTGGTTTAACCAAAAATGTCGTATATCCCTCTGGGCTGTGAAGGTCTGATGGCAGTCGCTTCACGTAAAATACTGACATTCCGCCAAATCTGGTTAAACTGAAAACCGACCCCAAATACACATGGAATAAGGGTTCGGAAAAGAAGAATGTAACTCAAACTTCAGTCTCATAAATACAACTCAATTATTTTCGGTCAATCAGTCATACAGAAACTGTATTGAGTCATTAACGAGCCAGAAATGTCAACAATAGTTCAAAACTAGGAATGGTTATTACTTCTGTTACCGCAAATATTTGGCTTCGACGTAGTATTTACAAATTCCTGTTCGTATTGTACTCTATTCTTCTAAAGAGTGGTCGAAGTCCACATCTAAATCTAGATGCTGAATATGATACGATAGGTCACTTTGATTGGTAGCACTTAGCAATTCTATATTATGTCAGCTCTTGGGCGACAGAGCTTTAAAAGGCATTTTTTTACCCCCTGAAATCTAACTGTAGGTAACCAATATGCACAAGGAACCTAAGGTCTATTTGCGCCATTACATATTAATAATTTTCCATCTCAGTATAAGTATCATCATTCATCGCTTTCCATCAGGTGAGTTATAGTAAGTGCAAGCCTATTCCGGGTAAAAAAGTAGCTAATAGCTATTATAAAATAGAATATTTTATCTAGTTTCGTCACTAATAGTACCAAGATCTTGGACTAGGTGGAAATGTATGATAGTGCCCGGATATTTTATTCCTATCATTCCTAGTCTCACACGGAAATGTTAATTAGAATGAGTTTTATTATTTGTATTTTATTGTGAAGATGTTGTTGAAGTGTCTGAATAAATAAATACTGATACCATCTAATCTTTCTATCTAATAAGCACATTTTTTACCATTCACTACATCGTCTTATTATAGTAACTGACGCCTAACTAAGTTCGAAACTTGTATCTAGGGTATCAGAAACTACGCACACACTCATTCATTATAATAAGATGATGCAGTGAATGATTATGTTATGTTATATTATATAGTCTGGATGCGTTTGTTTGTTACCATTTCACGTTTTTCTTATCAACCAAATATCATCCGAAATATCCACGAGATAATAATAGACGGGAATTCCAAGAGCCAAAACACGAGATATAGCTAGTATATTGAAAAAGGCTTAAAAAGCAAAACAATACTCAAATTCGACACAAAAACATCCATTAGTTGATTGCTAATTACACAAAAAATACAACGTAATAAAAGAAAAATAACATCTTTAACAATTCTTAAAAGGAAATAAAAAGTGTTTGTTTACAAAAATAGAACCACCAAATATTTGTTCAGTTGGAGAGTAAAGTATTGAAAACATTAATCTAAATACTCAAAAGTGACTGACTGACTGACTGACATATTGATCTATCAACGCACAGCCCAAACCACTGGACGGATCGGGCTGAAATTTGGCATACAGGTAGATGTTATGACGTAAGCATCCGCTAAGAAAGGATTTTGATTAATTCTACCCCTAGGGGTTAAAATAGGGGATGAAAGTTTCTATGACGGAAGTCATTATAGGCTTCGAGCTTAGTTAGGGGTCATGAACTATAATGAGATGATGTACTGAATTATTACCTATATTATGTTATTACTCCACGAGGACGAGGTCGCGGGCAAAATCTAGTTTGCTTTATATTTCGAAATAGTCAAAAGTAATTTGTAGTAAACTGTTAGTTATCGGTGCGCAATGGATTTATAATATTTACATTAAAACGGGTTTATATTAAAGATACTGTTTCTATATCTGGAGCAATGAAACTATTCCTGTTTACTACGGCCTACTGACATATTGCCACTAACTCTGTATCTTGTCTTTTACAGAATTACTAGCTGTGCCCCGCGGTTTCACACGCGTAGTTCCCGTTCCCGTGAGAATTTCAGGATAAAAAGTCTCCTGGTTCTAAGCTACCTCCCCACCAATTTTCAGCCAAATTAGTTCAGCCGTTCTTGAGTTATAAATAGTGTAACTAATACGACTTTCTTTTATATATATATAGATTTTACCCTCTTAAACGCTGTTGTTCGATTAATAACGCCAGACCGTAAGCTATAAACCATTCAAGATATAAATTATGGCCCCAAACAGTTTTTTCAACGCGCACATTTAAAACAATTGAAGTAATACATAAATTAAATATTGACGTTATAAAATAAACGAATTACTTTTACAGGAAAAATCCCTTATAATCGTTCTTATTCTTATACTTTTCATGCTCATAGCAATAATCTTCGTCATTATCAGCTCATATACTCGTATGTCTCCACTGAGAGACTCGAGCCTACCCTGAATTAGGGCGATAAGGCCTTATTCGACCACGCTGGCCAAGTAACTTATAACAATACAATCAGAAAACATTAATCTTTATATTTTGGAGATTCATTTATATTTATTAATTTACTTGCCGCGCCCCGTGGTTTCACACGCGTAGTTACCGTTCCCGTTCCCGTGGGAATTTTGGGATCAAAAATAGATGTTGGCCTTTCTCAGACCTACTGAATATGCTCCCAAAATTTCATGAGAATCGGTCAACCCGTTTCGGAGGAGTATGGCAACGAAAACTGTGACACGAGAATTTTATATATTAGAGGAGATGAACTCGAGTATATTCAAGCAGCGGAAGATCCCCGAAATGTGAATGTACAACTTGTATATGTTTATACTTACATGTATTTACACGTGCAAAGAATAAACAAATATAATATACTATCTCATAACTACACTGATTTATGTATAAACCCGTTCAATTAAATTTATTGGAAATAAAATTCACTGTAATATCTATTTTTGGTTACCAATACGAAATTGTAGCATTCACGTTATTTCACCTACGCGTAAATCGTAATATATCATAAAATGTTATAGTTTATTTTATTTCTGTAGCTTACATGAGATTTGAAAGATTATTGAAGTAAGTCCGTAAATAAATTGTTCTTATTACCATTGATCATGCAACGCTAATAGAGAAGTATTTTTAACAGAAATCAAAACTTTAAGTCGGAATGAAGGTCGTAGCAACATTCGTAGTCTTAATTTAGAATGTCGTAGCCTTATTAAACATGTTGTAGCCTTATTTGACATGTCGTAGCCTTATAAAACATATCGTAGCCTCATTTAAGATTTCGTAACTTTTAACATGTCGTAGCCTTGTACATATTTTTACAATGCTTAATTATGGGAATTAAATTCTGTGTGTTTCGTCTGGTGGTTATAAAACCATGCCAAACAACACTTTCAGATTTTGTTAGTTGACGTCACATAATTTCCTTTATTCTACCACTAGCTTTGTCCTGCAGTTTTACCTGGATTGAACCTTATCCCGTAGGATTTTTGGGATAAAAAGTAGCCTATGTGTTATATCTAGTTATGTGGGATATCTGTACCAAATTTCATATAAATCGCTAAAGCCGTTTAGACGTGAAGAAGTGACAAACATCACTCACAAAAATTCGCATTTATCACCCCTTTTTTGAATTCGAGATACTTAATTACACAGCTAATGTAACATATTGGAATCGTTTTCATCCTTGTATCTGTCCCCTACCTTTGTTAATAAAACCATCGATATTGTTGCAAATATTTTTGATACAAACGCAGGTATCCTAAAAATTCAATGTGGTTTAAAACAACGAACAAATATCGAATACGTTTCAATGGCCACAAACAATTCGAAAATTTTAAAAGGATATAACAAAAAATGATACTGTCCAGTTCAAATATTTATTAGCTACCAAGCAATTATTTTTACGGCTTACATTTTATTAACAGAATCGGTTTAAATAAGTATAAAAACAATAAATTCCATTATTTTTTTACAATTGTTTTATACTATTTTTCTTCTCTTTACTCTTTTGATATCAATGGTAGGCAGTAGGATACAGGTCGATACTTTAGATCCTTTAAACTTATATAAAATAAATACTTAAATATTCATTTAAATTAATGTTTTTGTACTTTGAAGTCCAAGCAAAAATGTTTAAAATTATTTCTTTTTAACTTTGCTAGCATCATTTTTAACATATGTATAAAAGTATTGTCAGAGAACTAATGCGGAAAAACAACAAACACTTGAGACCACGCGACAAAGCAAGTATGCTCGCAGTATTTGTACTCATTCTTTTATCTCCTTCAGTGCGTTTATAGAGTTTTTAATTTAATAAATTGTTCAATAGCTCGCCATTGCTATTAGTATCTCAAGAATCTCAATACGGAACAGTTATCGGCCTCTCAAATATTTAAGTGGCGCATTAAATTCTGTTGGCGTTTCAGTACTGGGCCGTTAACAATTTTATTTTTGTTTTGAATAGTTGAGGTGGCTCCGAATAGCAATCGGACTAAAATAGTCCCGTCTTTATTGTATTAAGTGTCCGATTTTAGCACGGTTTCTTTTCAAGCGACGCACATATTTAAAGTACGAGTAGTACATTTATTTGTGGTTTCTTGTAAATGGCCTTTTGTAACCGTTTACTTATACTTATATAAGTACATATATCTAGCCGTAAGTTTCCCTAAGATTAATAAAATAAAAATAGTAGTAGTGCTATTTTCCTACAGTATACGTGTACGATAAATACCAAAAAATCAGAGTTACTTAAAGATTACGTTAGTTTCTCACCGACTTCTAAATAGAGGAGGCCTTCAATTGGCATGGTTAAACGCTTGAGATGAGACTACACTAACGTAGCAAATAATCCGAGGTGTTACTTGGCTTATTGTCGTATCAAACGTAACTTTCCTATTGTTATTTTTTCTTTAAAGATTGTAGCTAGAACTAGAAAAGATTATATTTCGGAGTTTTACCGTGACTTTATATATTTTTATTAGTGTTATATTTATTATATGTAATTCTATATTAGGTTATTCTTGTCCTCAGACAAAATAAAATAATATGAAGCTACGGTGTGGGTGTATAAATTGTAATATAATAATGATTATACACACTCAGAAGTATAAATGTTTTATAGCCGTAGGCGTGTATTGTGTTATATTTTAATAGCAGATATTTGTAGATATATATAGCGACAGGCAAAGAAGAATTTATGAAGGGATATATGGAAAAAAATGGAATATATTGTTATAAATGTAAAAATATAATAATAATTTCTAAAATAAATATAATCCTCAATACAAATCTTTATGTAAACTTACTTATATAATAATTTGTTTTGGTTGACTGATTTTACAATATATAAATCAGGACTAGGATACAACAAATGAACTACATACATACATAGGCAACGTATCCGAACAGTGAGGAAAGAATTTTGAAAATTCGAGAGTTGTGACCACAGAAAAATGTAGAGCATTCTCTACATCAACTGTTGTTGCATTCAACTGTAACTTACTTTTGAAGACTAAACCCGACCGCACACAAAATGTTTCCAAACAACAAATTTTCCCATACATATGTCGAGAAGCAAATGTGTCTTCGGTGTGCGGCGCATGTAGGTATATGTATGAGGGGCAATAATAGTTTCCCGCCACATTTGTTGCCTGGAAACAATATGCTGCTTCGGTGTGCAGCCTGGGTAACTATATGCAAAATTTATGTCCATAATAGCTTAATGTTAAAATGAGACGTTTCATAGTAACTCCGTAAGTTAGTACTATTACTTAACTAACTAACTCATTAAAAACTGTGTGACGGACAAACCGGACAGTAATATTCCTTTTTTATTGGAACTCGTTTCTAACTTTAAACCAAAGTAGGAGTTATTGAAGTTGGATAATGATAAATTGCCGCGTGCACGAGACAGGTAGATTTTCAAGGTTAAGGTAGATTTAACAAACATTTTTTTTAACAAACTTGCGATCGTACTGTACAAATGTTTGTCTCGGTCTGGGTGTGTGTGTGTGAATGAGTGTGTTCGTAGTTTCTGATACCCTAGATACAAGCTTCGAACTTTTTTAAGTGAAAGTTAGGGGTCAGTCACTATAATGAGATGATGTAGGGAATGATTATGTTATGTAATATTTTAAAAGTTTGAATGGATTGATGTTTACTCCCTTGTATTACTCTTTCACCCAGAAACACTTACCTACTTTTTACGCAAAAAATACTGAATTGATTTACATGAAACCGGGTACAGATTTATCGTATTTATAACTAGAAATCGAATACTTTTAATCCCAATTTTCCCACGGGATTTGGGATTTACGCGGGTAAAACCGCGGGACGTAAAAATGAATTATAAAGTTTATTTCATTTCCTGAACTATCCTCACACATACATACTAGAAGTGTACAATTTTACACATAAAAACTTTTTTAATTACAAGGTTTCACAGTTAAATCCAACGAAGGTTAGCAAAATAATGAACGAATGTAAACGAGCGTCAAAATCTAGTTTAAATTTTTGTGTCAGCATTTAGTCTCGTATATGAAAAAGTTTTGTAAAAGATTCAAATCTGTTTATGACTTAGCAAGAACGTAATTATTAATTACTAGCTGTGCCCGCGGTTTTACCCGTGTGGAACCTTATCCCGTGGGAATTTTGGGATAAAAAGTATCTTATGTGTTATTTCTAGGTATGAGAAACATCTGTACCAAATTTTATTAAAATCCATTCAGTACTTTTTACGTGAAAAAGGAACAAACATCCATACATCCACACTCACAATCACAAACATTCGGCTTTATAATATTAGTAGGATTGATTAAAGTACTTATTTTTGAAAGTGTCGATGGTGTGGTTAAGTTTTAACTTCTAACGTGTCGATTACGCCTAATCCTCCTCATTGACATCATAGAAATTTTACACGACACACATAAATTATTTACCATGTACGGTAATCGAACCCGCAGCACTTTGTTTGGCAATGAGGCAAGCTGATCACTCCGCCATTTGTACCCTCGTAATTGTACTAATTTAATTGACTCACCTATGCCTATCTAATCGAACCTAGTCTAATTTAGTATAAATACATTAACTGGTTGAACTTTGAACATCACACAAATTTTAATTTTCCTAAAAATTTTCATACCGTTTCAGTTTTTCTATTCTTTGCGCTTTGTTCGATAAAGTCAAACATTTTTTTTTATCAAGAATGTCGTATCGCGGTACAATATCAAGGTCCCCAATTAGACATGAGTTAAAGATTGGAAGAATATGGTTAATAAGATATTAGTGTGTGTCACTAAATTATATAAGTAAGTACCATTCTAAAATAACATTAATACTTAAATACTAACAGAGAATACAAAAAACAAGTTACGATAACTTAGTCAGGATAACATTATGTTAATTAAGTTAATCACTTAGCAACTGACCGATAATTAAGTTTAATAGATGTGTCATATCAGGTACTAAACACAGATTCCTACATATGTACCTAGCTAAGGAGGCATACCGAACAAACAACTCATCTTTAGACGTAGATTAAAAACTATGTTAGTAAAGTATAAATATTTCATTGTTTATGTATATAATTTCGAAATTCCGATTATCAATCGGTTAGGAATTCGTATCTATTGACCTGAATGCTTCTACGTGGGAACGCGTTACAAACAACACGAACGGTAATGTGTATCGCTGACACTGTATGAACCGGAGTAGATCGTAGATTGAAGTAGACAAAAAAATATTGGAAATTGCACTTTCTCCTGCGTTTTCGTATAAAAGGTTTCTATAGTCTCTATCTCTACTCTAGAGTAGTAAATTATATCTTAATTACATTCATATGAATTCTTATTTCTTAGGTATCACGAAGAAACATACACACAAAAATATAACTACATACGAAGAGTGAAAAACTTTGACTGATTCATTTAATATTCTCGCTAGTGAGACAATTTTAATGAAGGCAATATTTTACCAAAATTATATTTCAAAGATAATTTTCACCAGTGTTTTTGCAAACGTTTTTATAAGCAACTAGCTGTGCCCCGCGGTTTCACACGCGTACTTCCCGTTCCCGTTCCCGTGGGAATTCCTGAATTTTCTTTGCTATAAACCACACGGAGCCCGAGACCTTTCCAACGAATGCAAAACCGTGGAAATCGGTTCGTGCGTTCTGGAGCTATAGCGTCAGGAAGGAAAACCCGACTTATTTTTTATATGTATCTAATTAAGTCGCAAATGTAACAAAACATTTAAAGAGCACATATCACACGTAAAAGTTTCAACAACAACACAATGTTTCATAAGCAAATTCTAGACAAAATTAATAACTAGAACCACTCTACGACGACCTTTACACGGTGACACTGAAATTGAATAAAATATCTACCATGTCGAAAATGTAGTTATTAAAATGAAAACCCGGCTCTCATGTTACTAGGAACTTTCATAAAGTTCAATGTCATACTGGAAACGTTGCAACAGGTCTATATTAGGTGCTCGCTTTCAATTGAAAAATATTTTGTATTTCGTTGTCGTATTTGGTTGGTTTCGTTTCCTTTGACTGCTTTGACCGGTGCTTTCTATTTTTATTTTACAAAGAGAGGTAATGAAATGAAGGGACTTTTGAAAGACAGTATTCACAGCCACTAGAAGGTCAATATCAAGTTTTGTAGTTAGTTAGGGTATACCGTTTAGTCACTACATAGTTTGTATAAAACAAAGTCACTGTCGCTGACTGTCTGTCCCTATGTTTACTTAAATCTATAAAACAATGTAGCGGATTTTGATAAAAGATATACTGATTCATGAGGAAGGTTTTAGAACTACGTGGGTGACACCGCAGGGCGCCGATAGTGTAAATTAAAATGCATAGTTTGTGTCGTGTATGTTATACCAAGACAACGTAATATTCATTGCTGTAGAACATTATTTATTCAAGAATCTTTCACAGCTAATTACGTTGTAATAAATAAAATGAATGCAATATAGGTCGTGGGTTCGATTTTAAATCAGATGCAGTTGAATGAAGACAAATGGTTTTTCTCATCTTTTGATTACGATCACGGCCGAATGCGTCACCTGCACTCCTTCGAGTTTTCTTAATGTTATATATGAAGGCGCGTTAGATTTTGAGATTTTGATCTTTTTTTACAAATTTTATTGTTTTAGTATTTGGAGGGTGTCTGCTGGGTGTATGGGGATCTGGTAACTCTTACTTTTGTCTTAAAGAGAATATGAGTAGCTGAAAATCAGCGATGATCGCGACAGCAAAGTTTGTGCTAGGGTTCGATCTTCAAGTAAAGTTACTCACCAAGTAAAGTTAGTTTTGTCTCTTTCATACTTTATATCAAGTGACAAAGACAAAATATGTGAGTAGTTACTCAGAACTTACTTGAAGATGGTAAAATAGGCCCTAAGTTTAATTTCTCGAAATGTAGTCAAATCATGGCTTGTAAACTATAGTTTACTATTAAATACTAAGGACTCCCCTTTGCCAAGCACTGGGACGGAAAGTGTTGAAGAAAAAAAACATTATTTCGCAAACGAACACACATAAGTTAAATCGCAAATCCAACATAATCTTTACGCCTATTCCTCCTCACTGTACAAATATCTTCAGTAAGAGGCATTTTCCTTATAGGATACCGTTACTAATTAAATAACGGAGAGGTTGTCTAACTTCGCAATTGAAGAGAGTCGGGGCTCGAAGTGGCACCTAATTCAACAGGTCTACCGTCTACCACTAAGCAACAGGTGACCCAGATATACATACGTAGGTATTTTATATTGTTCAATATTCATGCCGACAAGGAAAACGTTCTAAGTAAAACTTTGTAGTATATAACATAGTATAATGTACTTTGATTCACTTAGGAACGTATGTACTCGTATGTTGCATTCATTTAAAAAGTAACATTATTTTCTATTGTCTTTTTTACTAACAATGATATTGAATATAATTTTGTAAAATACAACAAAATATCTTAAGTAAGTATATTACTTTTTGACTTTATTTTAAAAAGTATTTATACTCACAAAAGAATAACCTTACAAGTATTTCTTTTGTGCAAATATTAGCTGTTATTTCTTATAAAAATCAAACAATTTCTAACTGCGATTGAAGACGTTCAATAAGTAGTTGGTACTTAACTTCTTTGAACATCTGTACACAACCTTGAATGTAACAGTTCCATAAGAAAACAAAGTACCAACTCGTGTATTGTGCCCTTCAAAAGATTTCCTAAACGGCCAATGTCGGCGACAATAATAAAAGTTATAAATAAGGTAAATTATATTGAACAAATTGCAGATTTTCAATTGTTTCTGTAGTAGTTTTAATTTAACTTGTTCTGACAAGCACACGGGATGATTGGTACAGAAGCAATTAGTTTTTTTTATGTATTACAATAACCACATATCATCGCCGATTTCCAAAGTATTACATCATCATAATACAACCTTTCATGTTTTCACCAAGTGTTGTAGGTATATCCTTTAAAAGCGCGATCGGCTTAATTAGAGAGTAAGAAAAAACCTTTGACTATAAAAGAGTACCTAGTACATATAAACGAAATAAAGTAGCATCACTCATGACATTATGTATTGTGATTTACTAGTACTTTGTTCATGTACTACACAATGTAATTCAACCATAAACTGTTTACTGTAAACGTAATTAGTTCGGAAATAACAATTCTAAAATCACTTAAACATTTTAAACGGTGTAAATTTAGCGGCAGAAGTGGGCCACGAATGAAGTGCGACAAAATGTGTTATGTGATGTGACTTATGTACGAAACGATACATCTATTTATACAACCTTTGATGTTTACTTCACGATATATTTATCTAACCATAAATCTTAATTTAAATAGGTGACGAAAATAAAATAATTTGTCTCTTTGTATTTAAATACTTTTCACTAAACGACACGTGTTTTTGTTCACACTGTTTTATGAATTGTGATCGCATATTTTGTATTATAATGAATTGTCTGCGACGAGGTGAGCACAAAACCGATTAAGTACTGTGATTCGTTAATAAAATTATACGGCGAATTGGAATCCGTTTTATGAAATGGTAAATATTGGTTTTGTGAAAAGTATCGAATGTAAATAGACCGGATTTATTTTATTTATTTATCAATGTTTGTTTTATATTGTACCAGTAAAAAAACACAGTTTAAAAAAGATTTTACAAATTAGCTATACAAAAATAAACCTTGGTATAGCCACATAGAGTAGAGATAAAGAGAGAAATCTCTTCTTCATAATATTTTCCCTTTCAGAAAAAATATGAGAAGCGAATGAAGATGAATGAATGTATCAGGTATACGAGGGTTTTTACGGTATACTGAGTATACAGACATTTTCTCTTCTTTGAGTGGTGTGACATGTGTATTTCCGATATTCCACTCTCTACATAAGGGGGTACCTTTTGGTATTCTTTGGACATATATCCGTATAAGCATTGCTTCACTAGACAGGTCACAGGTAATCCACGACGAGACTGAAGAGCTTTTTAGAAGCAACTTTAATTCGCTACAAACTTTTGTAAGACATTTGCATAACATTAAATGTAAAGGACACTGGTTATTATAAAAAATCTATAAATCTAACATTTTACAGCAAATGAAACGTATTAAATTAATAGATTTTGTGTGTAATTCTAAACTTTTTTATAGAATACATTTAGCAACATTATTATTATCATTGAGATAAACAATTAACTGTTGGCTGTTGGCCAATTGTAATGAATGTCACTTGCAGAACACGGACGTTGGAATCGCAGACATTTTAGAATCATTTGTTGTGGTTCGGTCACCGAATCTATCCGTTGACCTCTAGCATACAAATATTTTCAGAACCGTATTTGTTCGTTTACCTCGCGTATTTCCGACATGACCTCTTTGGATTTCTCGACATTTTTAACTTGTTGGAATCTATACTAATATTATAAAGAGGAAAGATTTGTTTGTTTGTTTGTTTGTAACGAATAGGCTCCGAAACTACTGAACCGATTTCAATAATTCTTTCACCATTAGAAAGCTACATTCACCCTGAATAACATAGGCTATATTTTATCCACGTATTCCCACGGGAACGGGAACCACGCGGAAAACTATTTATTTATTAAAATAGGAACAGTAAGTACAGTGACAGTAAGTACTCGAACGCATATCATTCTTAAAATTATATCTTATGATAATTCCTGGATATAAGACACAAAATGCTCAATGTTTATCAGTACAATTCACAATAGTCGGTCTTGTTGTGAAGGAATAACAAACATTCTCTTCATCTCAAAAACATTCACATTTAAATTATAGGGAAAAGTTTAATTGAAGTGAGATAAATTAAATACAAGTACGATTAAACTGTTTCAACGTATGGAACCTCGAATCAACGAAGCTATAATATTGATATCTATCTATATAAATAAAAGAAAGTCGTGTTAGTTACACTATTTATAACTCAAGAACGGCTGAACTTATTTGGCTTAAAATTGGTGGGGAGGTAGCTTAGAACCAGGAAAAGGATATGAAATACTTTTTATCCCAAAATTCCCACGGGAAAGAGAACTACGTGAGAGAAACCGTAGGGCACAGCTAGTTTTTAATAAAACTCATACCAAATCAATAAATATTTCTTTAGTCCGTCACAGCTAAATATAAACATAGTTTTATTAAAAACAATAACAGTGTTCAAGTGATGTATCCGTCCGTTCGATATTTGGCACTTGACTTACATTCGTAGTTGGGACCGTGACCTGCGCGTACGCACGGGAACGACGCTCCAACACATTGAATAAACATATTGTGAGAACAGATTGTTTGAATTTAACGAGCATTTTAATGTATTTAGATGGTATTAGTTTTAATTCATTCATACAGTTTTATAATACCTAGCTGTGCCCCGTGGTTTCTCTCGCGTAGTTCCCGTTCCCGTGGTAATTTTGGGATGAAAAGTATCCTATTTCCTTCTCCTGGTTCTTAGCTACCTCCCCATAAATTTTCAGCCAAATCAGTTCAGCCGTTCTTGAGTTATAAATAGTGTAACTAACACGACTTTCTTTTACATAAGTACTTATATAGATATAGGTAGGTATACTACTTCAACCAAATTATTATAGATCCTACAAAACTAATCCTGTATCAAAACATATCCATAATCCGACGGCCAACAAATAAATGAGATTATATCTCATTAGTGATAATGACCAATCAATCATTAATGAGTTACAAACCAACAAATTAACACACTATTATTATAAAGACGAAAGTTTGTGAGTGTGATTGTTTATGTTTGTTACGTCATCACGTCTACACCTAGAGAGATTTGTATGAAAGGTACAGATAGCCTTATAACACAAAGGATACTTTTATCCCGAAATTCCCGCGGGATAAGGTTCCACGCGGGTAAAACCCCGAGGCACAGGTAGTCTATAATAAAAACTAGGAACAACCCATATGATACTTTTTATCCCAAAATTCCCGCGGGAATCTTCCACGCGGGTAAAACCCCGAGGCACAGCTAGTCTATAATATAAACTAGGAATAACCCATACGATGCCTTTTATCCCAAAATTCCCGCGGGAATCTTCCACGCGGATAAAACCCCGAGGCACAGTAGCTAGTCTATAATAAAAACTAGGAATAACCTATATGATACTTTTTATCCCAAAATTCCCGCGGGAATCTTCCACGCGGATAAAACCCCGAGGCACAGTAGCTAGTCTATAATAAAAACTCGGAATAACCTATATGATACTTTTTATCCCAAAATTCCCGCGGGAATCTTCCACGCGGGTAAAACCCCGAGGCACAGTAGCTAGTCTATAATAAAAAAGGTAGCACTCCGGGAGTGCCGGCAGAAGTGAAAACTTCAATATTAACGTTGTGCTTAATTATAAGTATAAAAGTACTATCATTTATGAGGTAGAATACAATGTTTATTTATTGCGCTATCGTACACAAATATGACAATTTATATGTTCCTCTCCCTTCCCCTCGATCTTACGCTTTTTCGATCAGCATCACGTGACCCTGACGCGAGTTTGAAAGTTTTTACCCATACAAAAAAAGTGCTCAGCGCCGCTAAAGAAGTTTTCACTTCAAAAACTAGGAATAACCCATATGATACTTTTCATCCCAAAAATCCCGCGGAATAAATTTATAAAAAATTAAGTAAGGAATAATACCAAAACCTTATTAACTTTTATATTTAGTCGTACGTCAACATAAAAGAAATATCGAACTATAAACATTAATGAAACTATTATATTAAACGTAACATCACTACATAGTATAAAACAAAGTCGCTTTCTCTGTCCCTATGTCCCCATGTCCCTATGAATACTTAGAACTCTTAAAACTACGCAACGGATTTTGATGCGGTTTATTTTAAATCATAAATCTTTATTGCTTCATGTGACAGAAAAGATGACAAATAAAGTGTTTAGTACAACATGAACCCCGTCAGGGCACAGCAAACATAGTAAAATAGAATTAAATGAACTTAAAATATACTTATACAACATTGAATTTTGTTAGCAAACAAAATATAAATCTTTAAATAAATCTTAAACATCTCTAAAACATATTAATAAGTAATAGAGTGATTCAGTGGGAAGGTTTTTAGCATAATTTTATCCCCATATTCGTACGGGAACGGGAACTACGCGGGTGAAACCGCGGGGCGCCGCTAGTCTAATAATAAGTTAAGTGAAAGGAACATGAGCGTAGCAACTGGCTACGAGTCAACGAAGTTAAAGCTACGCCGTAGCAAGTACTACCACCTGTAGCATTGTTCAACAGATTCAATTTGTGGGACAAACTTTGGAAGCAGTAGTTGTATTATTATTTATATTAGTTTTGTTACTAATATAAATTGTGTATGTACTGTTAATTTTTTTTCATTCATTCATTCATTTACTACATCATCTTATTATAGTAACTGACCCCGAACTAAGCTCGAAGCTTTGATTTTATTTTTAACATTCTATATCGCCCCTTTGCTGGGCAAAGTCCCTCGACCCCAAACATATAACAAAAAGTATTTGGAAATACATATTATATACTTACTTAAAATAAAAAAATAAAAATAATACTAAATCACTTTATAGTAGGGATTTGTCTATTTTCCTAAAAAAGCTATCAAAAACTTAATCAGCTTAAAACTAGGGCTTTGTAAATAACAAAAAAAAATATCAACACAATGACAATACAATAAAATATAAATAAAATGTACTAGCTGAAGCTGACAACGTATTCCCCTATGTTCCCAGATTTACAGGAAACATTGTAAATGGAAAAGTTTTGTCAACAATGTTATAATACTCAGTCGACCTAATTCGTACTCACATGTCATCTATATGTTATAAAATTGTAACAGGAATATGTCTGTACAATCTTTATCCTAACTGATATTATAAATGCGAAAGTAACTCTGTCTGTCTGTCTGTTACCTTTTCACGACTAAACTACTGAACGGATTGACTTGAAATTTGGTACAAGGGTAGCTTATGGTCCGGGAAATAACATAGGATACTTTTTATACCGAAATTTTCACGGGAACGGGAACTACGCGGGTGAAACCGCGGGGCGCCGCTAGTATAATATAAAAGAAAGTCATGTTAGTTACACTATTTATAACTCAAGAACGGCTCAAAAGATTTTATGAAATTGGTGGGGAGGTAGCTAAGAACCAGGAGAAGGACATAGGATACTATTATCCCGAAATTCCCACGGGAACGGGAACTACACGATAGAAACCGCGGGGCACAGCTAGTATTTTATATTGAAGACAAACTTTATATGGAGCAAGGAATTTTTTTAAAGCAACTAAATTCAAAATAATAGTGTTTCAAAATGTTTACAAGTCGCAAAAACGTCTGGATTTCAACGAAATTTGGCACCGCCGATTTAAATCACATTACATAATAGTTAATTCTTTATAATTAAGAATAACAAAAATACGATACCCACTTTTATCCTCAAATTCTCACAAGGGAAAACACGAAAATGCCGCGCATACCTAATCGATCGGACTCTTTACTAATTGGTTATTTTTATATTTTTATTATTGGAATATTGCAAAATACAATAATTTTACACTAAATAAACCTTATTTATGTATAAATACCAGCAAAATACATGAATTTTCCAGTAAAATATTATATCTATTTTCATATTTAAAACGCATAAAAATAAAAAAAACGTAAATGAACTTGAACTTGAAACTTGCTCGTTGCGAGCTTTTATTTAATGAAGCCCGCAGCTGTCAAGTCTAGTGACAAACGCTACAAACTTAATTATTCGGACAAAAAATCCTAGTAGAGAGGTAGAAAATAAAACTTAAAAGGGGTATCGAGCAGCAGCTTTCAGCAGTGGGGTATTTTTTGTGATTGTTTTTGTATTCCCGTGTTTCCTCCTTGGATGATGTCTACAAAATGAAAATGAGAACTATCTTCTTTATTATTAAGATATTGAAAATAAAAGGGACATAGCCATAGCCTTATCCTTAGATTAATATTATAAATGCGAAAGTAACTCTGTCTGCTGTTTACCTTTTAACGGCTAAACTACTGAACCGATTGAACAGGGGTAGCTTATGATCCGGGAAAGAACATAGGTTATGTTTTATCCCGAAATTTTCACGGAAACGGTAACTACGCGGGTGAAACCGCGGGGTGCTGCTAGTACTTAAAGAAAGAAAATGTATGCTCTAGCTAGATGCATTATCCAAGAAGGAAACACGGGTATGTATGGAAAACTGCTGCTCGACATTCCTCTTAACTGCGCATTTTCAAACGAGCATACATTAATTGTTAAAATGTTATTATCGATTCAAAATTCTAGTTAAAATAATGAGTTTATAATGACTGGCGCGTTAAACGTTATAGATTTGTAATTGAAACTTTTGTCACAACTAAATGTGTTTACCAAAAATTTTGCTACGAATTTCAAGTTTTATATTATAATATTATTCTATTGTTTAATTCTTGGATGAATGAACCTGGCACGATGAATTAATGAATTATATTATTTAAAGTAACTTGTACAGTTGCTCTTTCCTTAATGAGACGGTTAATCTAAATCTTACAAAGATAATAAAAATTCACTTTGCAATGAAATCGCTAGGCATTCAATGTTTTATAGGTATTCCCTATTCAACTTTCCTACTTTAAACTTGTAATTTAAATTGAAGTACATAGTTGTATTGAGTTTATACTGAATAGAAGAAAATCTTAGGTACAAGTGAGCTCGCAGCTGAGACCGATTCACTCGGGTTGAAAACGAAAGTACAGAGACATTGAAAGTATTCTAGAATCTAGAATTTAACGATTTATTTCAAATAGGTACTTCTTCTTTGCATGTCGAATCATATTTTTTGAGGACCAGAACTCGGCCACCGATATGGCACTACCAGTGGTCTTGTAAATTTCCTCGTGTGTGCAGGGACACGCACGGCAAGTTAGAAGATGGGCCATTGTTTGGGGAGAAATGCCACATAGACATGCACTATCAGAGCTGTAGCCCCAAATAAGTACTAAATATGTATTATTATTTTTCATATAAGGTACTAGTAGCTCCCCGCGGTTTCACCCGCGTAGTTCCCGTTCCCGTGGGATTACGGGGATAAAATATGCAGCCTATGTCACGCACTGATAAATTAGCTTTTCATTAGTGAAAGAATTTTTGAAATCGGTCCAGTAGTTTCGGAGCCTATTCATTACAAACAAACAAACAAATCTTTCCTCTTTATAATATTAGTATAGATAAAGTGGTTTTATAAAAAGACACTCTTCAAATGAAATTTAAAAAACATAATTATTAACTTGAACCCGTATAAAACCGCAGTCCTTTGAGAATATACTACAATATAAACCTTGCCTCGAATCACTCTATCTAATACTGGAATTGCATTAAATTTCGTTGCATAGTTTAAAAACTGCAAGCGTATAAACTGCGGGATTGACTGTCTCGCTATGTAATGATAATAAACTTCGTTACCTGGACTTAAACAAAGGATACTTTTTATCCCACTCTTTAAATCAGAACTTATCCCGTACTTTAGCAAATGTACATTCGTGTTTGATTGTAAGCAGTGCGAAAAAATCTTAATGTAAATACTTAAAATGACATTATTCACCCTAATTCAGGGTAGTCTCGAGCCCCTCGGTGGGGACACATATATGAGCTGATGATGATGACATCCTTTAAATATATGCACATTTTTCTATATATTTAAGTAAGTACATATTAATTTATTTATTAATACTATAGTACCCGTATTTCCCTACATATACAATAGTGTTTGTCAATTAGTATTTGCGGGTAGTGCGACCTTGTATTCTCGATATCGATTGTCCCCGTAATGCACTCTCCGGATGTTGCCTTCAGCATCCCATTTGATTAACTCCTTAACTCTATTTGTCAATGCACTGTGTGTTTATTTATATGTTGATACGAGATTTAACTACTTTTATTTTATTTTTCTATACTTTATATTATTTTGTGGCCATTGACACGATAAAAGAAGAAAAGGAAACTACTTATATTTAAAAAGGGAGATACCGCTATTATCCTAACTATATTAATATTATAAATGCGAAAGTAACTCTGTCTGTCTGTTATCTTTTCACGGCTAAACTACTGAACCGATTGCCTTGAAATTTGGTACAGGGGTAGCTTATGGTCCGGGAAAGAACATAGGATACTTTTTATCTCGAAATTCCCACGGGAACGGGAACTACGCGGGTGAAACCGCGGGGCACAGCAAGTAGTAAATAATGCTAAGAGAAATTAAGTATAGAATAGACCAAGTAGAGTAGTTGATCCTGTCTGCTATACGTTTTTGCTTTAGTTTGTCTTGCTTTAGTTTGTCTCGATATTCCGGCCTGGTTCGATTGTATTGCCTAGCGGCCTGTAGAAATTGTGTTTTTTTGGCCACAGATGTAAATTCGGCAACAATTACTTTATTTGCATCTGGCTTTCCAGGTAAGCGGTAAATATCCCTTAAATCTTGGTTCGTTACTTCTGATTGTATGGTCTTTGCTATAGAAGTTACAATATTGTTTAAATCTTCAAAGTTCTCCTTACCCTTAGATGGGATATTTCTAATTTCTACTCTGGATGGCCGGAAGGTAGGAAAACATAGTCAATGGAAATTATAGCGGAACTTACGCGGCACTATTAAATAATTTGCGACTGCACACTGAAATTACTTCCTTCAAAAATTACACGTTTAATAAAAACGAAATATATTTTTTAGTAAATCTTACTTTTACCTAAGAAAAAAGTTTTCAAAACAAAGTTTAAACTTTTTAAACTGAAAACACTCGCGTAATTAGTGCGGTCTGTGTAAGTAATATTGTTGATGAGACTTACCACTTTTGCCGACGGAGGGTGCGCCGATGACGGCCACCTTCACCTCGGTGAGCGAGGACTTCTTCCGCCTGATGCCGCGCGTGGTCATGGCTGAGCGAGTGGTGGCGAGTGGTGGCCGCCGGTCCGCAGCGCCTCCTATCACACGAATGTCGGCGGGCCGCCTGGCGCCCGCTCCGCGCGAAACAAAACCCCCGCGCCCGCGCGTACGCTAAAAATACCTAAAGCGACAGCTCTGACATCGGTAGCGGGTGTTAATGGGTCAAGATCTGGCCAAGATCAGAGTCGTGCAAATAGCCGTGTTTACGTCGGCTTCCTGACGCTGGGGGGACACGTGCTCGTCGACACACGCCAACACCATTTGCGGACCGCCGCTTTAATTTACATTTCCACACTGTTAATGCTAAGATATTTCCATGCGCGGCTCGTTACTGTCACACTCGGGGACTGCAATAGGTGCTCCCGATTGAAGACACTTGAAGATGTGTTCCAGGCGACCGCGCGAAAACGACTATTCCTAGCTTCTCTTATAATATTGTTACGCATGCGGCTATAAATAAAAAAAACTGATATTTATTCGCTAATTGGATATAATGTTACGTTAAGTTTTCTAATGAATTGGTAATAAAAAGCTCTTGGTAAAAACATAATAGAGCCTTCGCGGAGCTTCGAAAACATAAACAAAAGATTATTCCACCTATTCATACTTAGTAATACAAAAACATGATACTTATATTGTACTTATTGTTTCATAGAAATACGTGTTTTTATATCAAAACATAACAATAGGTCTTGTGTTGTTACTTCAGTTTTGGTACCTATTTACTTAACGTAATATAATCAATCACTCCATCATCTTATCAAAGCATCTGACCTCTAACTTTGTTATACTGTATCTATATAGATTATCGGAAAATACACAGTTATAAACTACCAACTGTCCAAGATTAATATTTTATCCCCCTTAAATATTTATTTACCTCGCACGGGAATCAAACCCGTCTTTATCAGGCAGTCCCGGTGACTACTCCTTATCCCTAATTTATGGAAATGAAACATGTTATTAACTATATCCTACATCAGATTCATATCAAAATTGCATTTCCATCCTGTGATATTAACCCAAATACCTTTACAAAAATGGAATGAAAAATGCTTAGTTAAAACTCGCAACACGCGAAAAGCATTCTTTCAAGATCACAGGCATTTGTATACAAACACTGTAACTTTATCTCGGGAGCGCAAATGTACTAATTGATCTAGTATCTTTTAGATAGTTTAAAGTAAATTCCGATTTATCGGTCTGTAAGATTCCACTGTAGAGCCAAGGCTGATGATATTAGGACGGAAAATATTATCACTAAGCTTTTACATGTTGCTGAATTTTAAAAATAAGTTATTTTTTGATAGAAATCTTTATAGCTCAACCCAGGAACCAAACCTACGACCTCTGTCTGTTGCATACTCAGGTGTGCAACCGCTAAAGGGTAAATAACGGTAATTAAATCCAAATTTGCTTAATCTACGATATCTGTAGTGTTTTTTAAAGACATAGATATAGCATAAATATACTCGTAGTACATAAGTATCATGCCTTGTCTATTTAAATGAATTTTCTGTCAAACAAAAGCTTCATAAATCAAAATAATTATAGATAACTAGCAGCGCCCCGCGGCTTCACCCGCGAAGTTCCCGTTCCCGTGGGAATTTTGGGATAAAAAGTATCCTATGTGTTATTCTGATGTATAAGCAAGATTATTGTAAAGTTTCATTAAAATCCATTCAGTAGTTTTTGCGTGAAAGAGTAACAAACATCCATACATACAAACTTTCGCCTTTATAATATTAGTAGGATAGGATAAGCGACATTTTGTATGTATTTAACCACATGTTAAGTTAGTAACTGTCAACATTAGTAATCGTTAACCCCGTGATAACGTTGGCCGTGAACTTTAATGGTAATTCGGAACATCCAATACATTTCAGTGGTTTATTTGATAAATAGGAATGGATTGGAAACGTGCTGTACTTGTGTAGCTGTGTGCCGCGGTTTCACCCTCAATGCATTAATGCCGTGGAGTTTGTTATGAAATATACTTATTATTCTGTATGTTACCAAGTGCGGTTTTGTTTATGATCGGCTTAAAATTTTAAAACTAAATAAACTTTATGCTTATAGGCATAATATAACATAAAATGCATAGTATGAAATTTACAAAACTAGAGTTTTAGTTATACGAAGAGTACAATAAATAATCAAATGTATAGCTCTGCTTATTTATGTTGTCCAATGCACCTTTGTTTCAAAATTATCTGATTTTAGCACCCATTTTTTATTTTTATTTTCTAGAGATATTAGTATAGTAACAATCGATGGTAAAATGTGAAATAGAAACAAGCTTTGAAATAAAACACTTAAACGGATTTTTGTCGTGATTATATTTTGTTTTACATTTTCTGACGTTTCAGATTCTTTACAGAACCCGTGGTCACAGAGGACTCTCCCGACTCCATTTAAGTGTTTTATTTCAATGTGTAGTGTTCGTGTAATCAAAGATCGAGAATCATTAGAAACAAGCTTATATAAATCATAGCATTGATTTATATCTAATATATAAAATTCTCGTGTCACAGTTTTCGTTGCCATACTCCTCCGAAACGGCTTGACCGATTCTCATGAAATTTTATGAGCATATTCAGTAGGTCTGAGAATCGGCCAACATCTATTTTTCATCCCGAAATTCCTACGGGAACGGGAACGGGAACTACGCGTGTGAAACCGCGGGGCGCAGCTAGTAATTTAATATAAATCAATGCTTATTACGACAATACAACCAATAAATATTGGTTTCTATTACTAAACCTTAAAGATAACTTACACCTATAAAAGTAACATAGTTTCCCTTCATATTAGTAGAGATTTGATGTCAATACTATTTATTTACTTACACCGGTGCGTACGTACATGACCGTGACATTCACATTATACGTATCCAATGATTTTAAAACGTGTTATTTTCTTTAAGGTGATTGATATTTTGTGTTTTCTAAGTTAATAGCTATCATTTATTTTAGGTAAGTACAAGAAAAAGAAAGTTTGTACATTTGGGTAAATGCTGTTTATAAAAAAACTGATGAATGTTATACTTAGGGCCTATTTCACGATTTTTAAGTAAAGTTCCGAGTAGCTAATCACAAGTTTTGTGTCTATCACTTGATATAAAGGAAGAAACAGACAAAACTAACTTTACTTGATGAGTATCTTTACTTCAAGGTCGGGAAAATAAGTAAGTTTATGGTCGTGAAATAGGCCCTTATTAGACTTGCAGTGCTCTACAATTTTACCCATGGTCATCAGAATCCCGTAGGATAGGGACTTATAAGATAAAAATATTCTGTTTTATTCAAAAGGAATATCTGTTCTTTTCACCTATCAGTTTCGTATCTTATTCAATATGAATAAACAAAAAAGAAACAAATCTTTTAATAATAAAAGTAGATGAGTAATTAGTTAATTACATTACGGAGACAGAATTATTCCGAGAAACTTCGGGGCAAAGTTTTATTTAATTACTAGCGGCGCCCCGCGGTTTCACCCGAGTAGTTCCCGTTCCCGTAGGAATATGGGGAAAGAATTATTCTAAACACCTTCCCACTGAATCACTATCTATTAAAACATACCGCATCAAAATCCGTTGCGTAGTTTTAATGATCTAAGCATACATAGGACATAAGGACATAGGGACAGAGAAAGCGACTTTGTTTTATACTATATGTAGTGATTAATTAGAAACTTATAAAATAACTCAGCTTTATTAATTAAGGACAATCTATCATCAACCAACACCATTAGCGTTGCATGTATAGACGGCTAGACGTGCATGGAATGTTTTTCATACGTTCTCATAGATACCACTAGATGGTACATACATATAAAGTACATACCTACGTACGTACGTTCCTTTGTAGTTGCTGCGTGCCTTACACTTTTATACGGAGGATTAACTATTGTTTTTTTTTTTTTGGAAAATGGCATTTCTAGGAAGAGCAAGAACTTTTATTCTAAGAAATTATCCGTAAGTTTGCGGGTTCGATTTCCGTGCGGGGTGAATATTTGTGTGAACCACAAATGTTTGTCTCGGTCTGGGTGTGTGTGAATGAGTGTGTGCGTAGTTTCTAATACCCTAGCAAAATACAAGCTCCGAGCTTAGTTAGGGGTCAGTTACTATATGAGATGATGTAGTGAATGATTATAAAATGTCTGTTAAGTACAAACCAATCAATTTTTAAATTATAATCCGAAAGAAAATTATTAATAGGTCTCGTTTGCTGACGAGTAAAGTGTGTCAATCTTATTTTCACTTTATTTTAATTACATTTTCTATTTTCAATCTTGTTATGATCGTTTATGCAAATTGCTTCTTTATAAGAGAGAAAGTGAAAGATAAACAGAAGGCTTATCTTTAAAAGTATTTTAAAGATATATATAACCCTTCCTTTGTATAACCCTGCAATAACCCTGTATAACCCTGCCTTCTGTTTGTTTCTAATAAACTTAATTTTTATTTGTTTACAGTAGCTTAGTCGTAAAATTGTAACAAATAGACAGTACATATCAATTATGTATGTACTTCTAATCACGTATTTTATAATATAGACGCGTCATGCACCATGCGTCTAACTAGATCAATAAATCATTCAATATTCCCATTATAGTAACTGACCCCTAACTAAGTTCTTGATTTGTATCTAGGGTATCAGAAACTATTTCGGTTTACACAAGTATTCACCCCGCACGGGAATCGAATTCGCAACCTTATGGATGGCAGTCCGACATGGTGACCAGTCTGCCATCTAGGTCGTTAAGCAAAATGTTGGTAAATACCTCCATTGCCATTTCAGAGTGTGGCACCGTGGTTCTAAAATGAATAAAACAGTTGGATGCGGTCTATCATTTGTAGGGGTTTCTTGTTTTATCAAAATCGGTTCAGCCGTTTCGTGATCATCAGCTATTTTTTCTTCTAGTGTCTGTCTGTGACGCCCCTCTATACTTACACGGTGCCCTGGGCGTGGGCGGTTGTCCCACCCCGCCCCCGCCCTAACGCCGGCAATGGCTTTTACTCCTTTCAAAAGATGGACAATGGAAAGGGTGGGAACCCTTTCCCCTTTCCATCTATTTTGAAAAACCATGGATAGGTATTAGTTGAAATAATATGATCTGTGGTGTTAGTTACCGAGGATAAAGCATCCATTAGCTATGAGCATTTGTTTAGTAAGTAACAATAGGATGTCTACGCCTGGCACATTTGATATGAATTGTCAAACCCGTTGACAAAGTGACTTATCAAAGGTAAAACCTTTGCTTATTTTAATTGATTTATTTTGAAAAGTTGTGTGAATACACTATACTTAAAAATAAATCAGTTAAACATTGGCAAGAAGTGAATCTCTTGCCGAATTAATTTTGTAACTTAGATTTTCGGGTGGTAAGATAATTCAATATTATCTCCATAAATGTCGCTAAGATGTCGCTGCCCTAAGACCGCAAAAACAATCATTCAAGATTTTCGGCCAGTGGCTTCAAGGCGGCTAGTAGCCTAGCCTTGAGTCCACGGTAGGTCAATTATAAAGAGCGTTGCTACTGTTCAGCATGGTTCCGGGTTCAAGTCCTGGCTATGGCGAAAATTTTGAAATTGAATGAATGTTTCATAATCCTTTGATGTGCTACGATTTCAGTGAATAATGCAACGACTTCAGTGAATGATGCTACGACTTCAGTAACTGATGTGGTACGACTTCAGTAACTGATGTAGTACTTCAGTGACTGATGTGGTACAGCTTCAGTGAATGATGCTACGACTTCAGTAACTGATGTGGTACGACTACAGTGAATGATGTTACGACTTCAGTGACTGATGTGGTACGGCTTCAGTGACTGATGTGGTACGACTTCAGTGACTGATGTGGTACGACTTCAGTAACTGATGTAGTACGTCTTCAGTGACTGATGTGATACGGCTTCAGTGACTGACTTCAAATACAATGCTACGAAGGCAGTGATAGATATAATTAACTTATTCAATTTTTTTTTCGAATATGCGTCGCTCCTTCCCTTGTCTGTAACTTTCACTCCATTTATAATCTACTTTAAAAAACTAACGACTTTTCTTCGCTAAATGACATACCTTTGCTGTTTTTCCTTGTATATGTGTAATTATGTACTTTACTTTAATCTTTAATGACAAAATCCCGTTATAGGAGGAGAGCCCATGGCATCGACATTATTGGCAGTTCGCCAATCACTTATCTTTTGGTTAAATCATTTCGGTAAATACCTACATTACATTACATTTTATATTCGGTACGTAGTCGTAATACACATACACAGACGTAAATATACACGCACACAAAAACTATTGATGAAATATCATCTTGTATTGGTCGACCTACGAATGGAACTTGGAACTCAAAGTATTATGATTAACGGGATATTTACCATATTATTGGACTTCGTCCGTAATCATGGCGCTTGCAACAGCGTAGAAATATCGAAAACTCGAAATAAATAATATACATGGTAAATATCCCGTTAATCAAGCGTTAATCATAATAATTTGATTGCTAATAACCATGATAACTATAAAAACTATATTGAATTTGGAACTTTTGAATAAACACACAGATTTTTATAAACTTTAGCGACGTCTTATTCTATTTGTTCTACTAAATTATAAAATCAAGTTTAAAAAATGTGCAGTAATGAAATACGATAAATACCTATAACATCTATGACTACAAAACAATCCTTTCTCTCACTGATGTTATTAGCACAGTAAGAAAAAATAGGCATTATCTCAAAGATACGTAATTAAAAAACAAAGGTAGATATTTTATATTTATTTATATACCAAGCTATTCCGGCAGATATGTACACAAATATTAAAATGTCTTATTATCAAATAATCACATAACAAAGTTTTTTTTTATCTTAAATCAAACATATTTTATCAAAAAAAAGAAAAATATACATATTATTGAATAACGTAAACAAAACAAACATTATTTGAATTTACAACGTTTTATAAATATAATAAAAAATAATGATGTTTTCTAAAACTAAAGAAAATAATTCACACAAAAATATAATCATAAACGAAAGTATAACTAATAGAAAACGACAGATCAATATATCAATATACAGGGTGATTTTTTATTAACATCAACTAGTTCGAACCGTGGCTAGGCTATTGATTTTCCAAATAATCTGCACATAATTATAATTAAATATCGGCGTCAAGACTCCTTTCAGAATTTTAGCTATTCTCTATAGTTTGGGATTTAGTAAACCACAGTTAAAAAATCACCCTGTATATAAAACCAGAATATTTTATTGTATAGAGCACAAAAATGTTTTGCGGAAAAGGTAGAAAAGTAAGAAAAAACTTGAAAACAGTTTAAACAGTGACGGTGAGACAAATATTATAATCTTATTTGGTTGTTTATATTGAAAACAATTTAATTAATTTTGTTGGCTAAGTTTTTACAGAGCAAAGATTTTATAGTAATAGAGCAAATTATTTATTATCATTAAAAACGTAGTTATTTATCATATAAATCAGGGTTATTAGTGTTACTAATACAAATATATTATTGCTTATAAAATCATTTTACTATTATTGCATGCATATAAGAACTTAGGAACGATACAGGATGTTGTTTTTATTGCAGTCATAATTATTAAGTCTTATAAGGATTCAATTTTATATTCATGCTTATTGAATGTAAAAAGGTAGCTAACTAAGATTCGACATACAAAATACATATTTATTCGTTTTTCATGGGTTTGCACCCATTTAAATAGATACATGAGCTTATATGATAATAAGGACGGTACAAAAACACTCTGTATAATAACAAAATATGAAAGTAAGTATAATTAAAAGTGTTTTGTTTGAATTGTTCATTTGCCTAATTTTTTTCAAAAAAGAGCTATTTAATTTTGTATATTAACAGCAAATTATGCCTAAGCCACGGTCTTTAACAAAACAAAGCTAAGCAAAATATATCAAATGTGTTATACTAATTTATTTTACTTATTAACCAGGGGAATGATCTAAATAATGTTTTAGTAAAAAAATAATATTTACACCCTTAAAAATAATTATTATCGTCATCGTGTCTACGTAATTATGTTTTAATTATATTAATTCATACATATCATGATGTTAAATATTATTGATTTTCATGCTATTTTTATTAAATACATATCAAATTAAAATCATTGCACAAAATAATGAAAAATCTTGTCAAAAGTCCATGTCAAATTTGACAGCTTACACAAAATGTCGTAAATATAGTGCCACAGACTTATTTGACCCGGCGGAAATAATTGGAACTAATAATATGTCACTTCGTTTAAATGGCACTTTGTATACATCCAATAAACTGACAATCGTTTGACAGCCAAAATGCGAATACAGCGATGCTGTCACCGGAACAAATAAGTTTGTGGTACTGTAAATAATATATCAAAGTAGGGAAACATTATAGATATAAGACACACAATAGAAAAAGTTTAAATAAGACACTATAACATATTTTTAAAAACAACATTTAAATTGTTTCGGAGCAGACATTTTTTAGTTTCGTCACAAACTTTGACATTGACGTCACAACCAAACATATTATTGAACAGTAAAGAAAACAAACATTAATTTCCTTCAACTCTCCGCTCATCAGACATAATAGCGAGTAAGTCCGTGGGATGGTGTTAGTTTAAAGAGATCTTATATTGTTGGACCTTTAGAAAGGATACTGCTTTTACCTTCCTAGTCCATGACAGACTTGACAGAAAGCAGGTGACAGATTTGACAGATAGCAGGTGACAGGTTTGACAGTTAACATGAAATACAACTTCATCAGAGTTACCTGATTTACTATTTTCATATAGTAGTAAGTACTTAATGAATACACTATTATCTTATGATGGCTTTTCATAAAGGGATATACTTCTCCTTACATTTAAAGTATAGTTGCAGTAATTAATACTTATGGCCTATTTCACCCTCTTCAAGTAACGTTCCGAGTAGCTACTCACAAGCTTTGTCTTTGTCACTTGATATAAAGTAAGAAAAAAAATCTAACAAATCTAACTTTGTCTAAGGTCGTGAAATAGGCCCTTAGTATAGTATGAAATAATTTTCTATGACATTAATTTTCCAATATTCGAAGTAACAATATTTCATTTTATGTATGGTAACATTAACTTAATACGCTACGAATTTCAAAAACCATAATTGCACACATAAAAATATACATAAAGGTATAGGCACTAGAAAGCAGTAGTGTTTATAGATTTTTTCATTCTCAATTTTCCTGTCATTTCAACTGTCACTTTCCGTCGAAATTGTAATCCGACCATCGGCATTCTTACCGATCATCTCCAAAATTTATGTGTATTAGCAGAGAAATACTCGAAATTGGCGGAGTTGTGGCTTGATGCCTTCAGAAGCCAAAACACAAGAATTGAATTGACATTTGATGCGTTTGCAACAAAATACATGAAACATTCATTTGGTTCCTTTTATCTGACGCTGACTGTACCAAACCAACATGGTTGATGAAATAAAGGCAGACATAATAACGTGGCGTCTTGTCGTGTCGCGTCAAGAGCTTATAGGTTTCACACATTTAGTTTAACCCGCCGTTGGTGACGTGTATGTCTGAGAGACCGGGTGATTAGAAAAAATCGTATAACTTTTTGACCCGTTATTGTTGGGTGTTGCGATTTCGAGTAGCTGCCTCATTTCACACCCCCCACAACTACACGACAGCGCGACAGCCCTGCGGCTGCACGTTCCAGAGTTCTAGCCTCAACCCGGTCACTGAGACCGGCGTCACCAATTACGTAAGTAAATTATTCAAAGTTTACTTCATATAATTAAAAAAAAAAGTTGTAAATTTAGTTAAAGTGAATGCTACATTTACTGTTTTTTACATTATAGTATCTACAGGCATTTAATAGATCATTTTTTTTTTATAATTTTCTTGTTATTTTACAAAACTATATAATAAACGCTATTTTGTTTCAGAATGTCTTACGAGGATGAGCAACGTCGTCTTGAAGCGCTTCTTCAAGATGCATGTCATCTGATGAAGATCTGATATCAACAGATGGAAAATGTCAATCAGAAAAACCAAATATTCTTGTCACATGTGCAAGAAATATTTGTGCCTTGAGCATGTAGTGCCTTGTTGTAGTACTTGTTTGACGGTACAAGAAGAGTAATTTTATGGAGGGCTGTTATTTTTTTTTATGTTAGAAGACTATATGGTTTTGTCTTTTTTTTATTAGTTTGTAATGTTATCAAACTGACAAAAGCTGATTTAGTGCTTATATGTTTATATTTGTTGTTCTTTTTAAATTTTATAAAATTTTATATAAAACACATGTTGATTTCTGGTGTTGTAAGTATGACTGATTAATAATAATAAACGAGTTGTGATTTATTAAATATTTATGTTTTATTGCTATATATACATGTAAAATTAAAAAGAAACGAACTAAATGTCATATATACTATTAATTATTGGGAAAATCTAAGGTCGAAAAACCTGGACCGTGAGACCGGCGTCACCAACGATGTAAGTGAAATTGACGTCACCAACGGCGGGTTAACTAAACACAATGGTAACTATAAAGTTTGCAACAGACCATGGGACTGATAGGCTTCTTCGAGAAACTGAAGAAAAGCCTTATAAGTTGGTATGTTTGTCTCTATGTCTGTCTTAATAATGTGGATAGTTCAGCACCACAGATAAATTATTAGTAAAGTAAAACAAAGAGAAACAACCTTTGGTTCAGTAAGATGACATTACAATATAATATTATTGTCAAAACACAACCAAATTAAAAAAAGTTTGAAGTTAAGAGACACGTTGAGCAAAATCGTACTTTGTCAAATTAAGTCACGCATTCATAAGTACATTTCAATTTAAATCATTTACGTTAATTATTACTTTATAATATACTTAATATTGCCATAGATATGATGTACTAATATAATATTAATTCATAATAAAACACATATACATATATAAGTAAATAAGACAAAAATTATTGCATCCAATTATGACTGACAATACACACACATAAAATTAAAATTATATTTATATATTATGATTTTATTTATTCAGCGATTGCTTGGAATGTGATTTTAATACATAACATTTGATTAAACATAGAGGCGTTGAATACCTTTTAAACAGGCAACATTCAATATTGTCATTTTTCATTATGACAACACTTAATCAATTACATAGATTATAGACGAAGTTAATTTAGTAAGAAAATATTATTTCTTTACCTATAATACGATGTACCTATATGCGTCAAAATTACTCCCTTTATAGAAGTCAAAAAGATACTTTTTAAAGATTATTTTAGTCATTTTTTATTAATATCGTGTGTTACGACAGTAAACATAGACTTTATAATTCATAAGTATCGGCCTGTAAGATGCCACATGCAGCCCCCCTAGAATATTTCGTGATGTCTATATATTTTCGATTTCGCGAGCATGACCAAATGTCATAAAATTAATCACGTGATAAAATTCAATATGGCGGGTATTTTTATCAAATTTTGACAGTTGGATGTCAATAAATCGCTGTATCTATCGCGTTTTCGAAGTCATGCTAGCCTAGCAGGGCAAAGGCATATCTCTATCTCTCACTTATGATTTAATTATGCTCTTAGATTATATTGGCCTTTAGGAATGAATTCGTGGCCAATTAGTAACATATATAGAACGAATATACCTCCATTTTAAGGAAGATCAAATATTAAGAAGATCAAATTGGTTATCCTATTTTATATACCACAGGATATTAAAAAGTATTGAAAAGTTATCCGTGAATACGTATTCTATATATTAAACCTAAGGACTAAATATTCAAAATGCAAGTTTTACAATATATCCTCTGTGGTCTGGTCCTTATAACATCAATTTAATTAACCTCATATACATAATAACCTCATATATGTACGATATAAACAGTCACCGACCAAACCTTTACATATATTTCATTATTTATTTATTTATTTATTTACTTATAACATATTAAACATTATATCTAACTACACTTTGACAACCAGTTTCTGAATTACTTATGTACTATTATTTACATTAATGTTATTACAGAGTTTTTAGTGCAAAAATAGGAATGGACTTTCATTCTGATGGCAGTCGCTTCACGCGCCATATTTGATTAAACTAGAGGTCAATTAAAAAAAACCATCAGAAGTAATGTGTGCGTTACGCTGTCGAGTTAAGTTTGAATTTGTTATGTTCAGTTTTGGACGCTTCGCTTCGAGAAGCTTCGACTAAAAATCTAATTTGACCCTTAAAAAGCCGTATTCACATAGATAAAGGGTAAAAATAATGGAATGCTTTTTTAAATGTTTTGTAAGCTAAGAAACGTGTCCTAACTGTAAAATAATTTAAAAAAAGTATAAGAAGTTACGAGAAAATAAAAGTTTCAAATCGAGGAAATTTCCATAGACATCCTACGTCATTAGGATGACACAGATTAATAATAAGTCAGTAAGTGTATAATATCACTATCAAGTCAGTGATAGTGCTATATCGGTGGCCGAGTTCTGGTCCTCAAATATGAGTCGAAACGCAAAGAAGAAGAAGTAAGTGTATTATGAGATTTTTAGAATAAATTGTTTACTATCACTTTTCTATTCATGTAAGGGCATAGTTAGTAGAAATAACTTGAAAAATGTGATTAAAATAAGTAAATATAAAACAAAACATAGATAGCAAGAACAGCAGTCAAAAAGTATGTAATATGATTCAGAAACAGGTTGTCAATGAACACAATTGTTTACATACCTATTGAATGGGAACACACGCACTGAGTGTGTGTTATTTAATCTGAATTATAGTTAGTGTCCTGCATTAGCGGTTGTAAGTCTTCGCGTTTCCTCTCGTTTCTATTTGATATTCGATTGACGCCGTCCAGCACGCCTATGTCTGATAACCTGGAATGTAACGTAACATAATCATAAATACATTTAAAAAAATGACCTTAATTCGTATTTCAACTTAGGACCATGTCAAACATTAACGCTGCTTTAAACCATATGAGCTACCGAGATTATATTTCAGCTGTTGAAAACGTACATGCTATACTGGCTTTAAGGCAACCAGTAGTAGTAGTAGAAAGTTTCCGATATTTCCGTTAATGATAATAATTTGAGTGCTAATAATCATGATAACTACAAAAACTATAGTAAATAAGAATACTTACACTTGTGAATCAACATCTTCCATCTGGTTGGGTGTGAAGTAGGGGTTGGCGGCGGCGGGCCTGAACTTGTATCCTGTCATCACGAAGAACACCAGCGTCGCGAGCTCGCGGAACATCTCATCCATCCACGCGTATTGGAATGGCACTAGGATCTGTAATGTTAGGAGAAATATTGGTTTGATTATATTATACAAGCAGCGCCCCGCGGTTTCACCCCCGTAGTTCCCGTTCCCGTGGGAATTTCGGGATAAATAGTATCCTATGTGTTATTCTGATGTATAAGCTAAATTATAGTAAAGTTTCATTAAAATCTATTCAGTATTTTTTGCGTGAAAGAGGAACAAACATCCACACTCACAAACATTCGGCTTTATAATATTAGTAGGATTTACAATTGGTATACTGTAACTTTCTTCCTCTTAACCTTTATCTCATTTGTAATTAGGGTCAGTTTTAAGTTTAACCAGGTTTCATGAAATGTCAATATTTTAAATGGAACTACTGTGATAAGACCTTCACAAGGATAAGCGATACATTTTTGGTTAAACCAAATATTATGCTCTGTAACTATACAGCCTCGTATTCATTAGTAAACATTTGTTAATAAACACTGTTTATAAACTATTCAGAAACAATATTTCATAATGTTACATCATCTCTGTAAACAGTTTATAAACAGTTCATAAACATAGGCGATGAAACATTGTTTATGATACGTATTGCCGTGCTCCTCACTACGAATGGAGAGCAGGACGAAACATCTAGTTTATAAACAAAAGTTAACAGGTGTGGACGTGTTTTGCGCGAGTTTATAAACATGGATATAGTGTGTTCCAACAACCAAATTTCGATGCTCATAGAGCTTTATCACCAACGTAGTATTCTTTGGGGCGCCTCAAATAAATACTACATATAAGGATAAATTAAAAAAAACAATGATGCTTGGACTGACATTGCTGCAGAACCAACTTTTCATCTTTTAAGATTCTTGTAAGCAGCAGAGAGCATCACTAGCTCCAAGGGCAACATCTTGTAAACAACTGACAAGTGTGGACGGCCAAGTTTCAGAAACATGCGTTTATTGCAAACTTGTTTAAGCTACGTATTCATTAGGAAACATTTGTTGATAAACTGTTTATGACAAGTTTACAAGTAAACACATGTTTCTGAAACTTGGCCGTCCACACTTTTCAGTTGTTTATAGGATGTCGCCCAAGGAGGTAGTGATGCTCTCTGCTGCTTACATAATAATTCACAAGAGCATTAATCGAAAAAAAAGAAGAAATGTTGGTTCTGCAGCAATGTCGGTCCAAGCATCAATTTTTTTATTTATCTTTATATTCTTTATTTGGCGTCCCAAAGAATACTACGTTGGTGATAAAGCTCTATGAGCATCGAAATTCGGTTGTTGGACCACACTACCTCCATGTTTATAAACTCACGCAAAACACGTCCACACCTGTTGACTTTTGTTTATAAACTAGATGTTTCGTCTTGCTCTCCACTCGTAGTGGGGAGCACGGCAATACGTATCATAAACAATGTTTCATCACCTATGTTTATGAACTGTTTATAAACTGTTTACAGAGCTGATGAAACATTGTTTATGAACAGTTTATAAACAGTGTTTATTAACAAATGTTTACTAATGAAAACGTGGCTTTATGTGTAATGAAAAAGCACATCTTTATGAACTTCTAATTCAATTGCTATCAATTTTCACCATTTTACAACACTACTAGCAGTATTTAGTTTCGTTTGCGTTAGATCCCAATTCTCTTGAATCACTATCTATTGCTGAAATGCATTAAAATCCGTTGCGTAGTTTAAACATCTACGCGTACGAACAGTAGTGACTAACTCACCCTAATATTAAACACCTTAAAGATTTTGGTCTCTACACAGGTATATGGGGCCACGTATTCATTAAGCCCCGTATTCATTAGTAAACATTTGTAAATAAACACTGTTTATAAACTGTACATAATCAATATTTCATAATGTTTCATCATCTCTGTAAACAGTTTATAAACAGTTCATAAAAATAGGTGATGTGTTTTTATGATAAGCCTCGTATTCATTAGTAAACATTTGTTGATTAACTGTTTATGACTAGCGTAAGCAAGTTGACAATAAACGCATGTTTCTGAAACTTGGCAGTCCACACTTGTCAGTTGTTGCACGTATCATAAACAATGTTTCATCACCTATGTTTATGAACTGTTTACAGAGATGATGAAACATTATGAAACATTGTTTATGAACAGTTTATAAACAGTGTCTTAATGAATACGAGGCTTTACGTGTTGCCGTGCTCCCCACTACGAGTGGAGAGCAAGACGAAACATCTAGTTTATAAACTAAAGTCAACAGGTGTGGACGTGTTTTGCGCGATTTTATAAACATGGATACAGTGTGGTCCAACAACCAAATTTCGATGTTCATAGAGCTTTATCACCAACGTAGTATTCTTTGGAGCGCCTCAAATAAAGACTATAAGGATAAATTAAAAAAACAATGATGCTTGGACCGAAATTGCTGCAGAAACAACTTTTTTTTATGTTTCTTGTAAACTTGTACCCTAGTCATAAACAGTTTATCAACAACTGATGAATACGCGGCTCAAATCAGTCAGTCAGTCAACACAAGTAATAATAATATATACAGACAAAATACAATACAATACCTTCAATATAGAGACAATGAACCTAGTGAAGTAGATGTAGCAGACGACCATCACGTAGAAGTGCCGGAACAATTTCAACTTGCGCAGGTTTATGGCCGCTTTGCCGTCTGTGCTCGACGCGTCTTGGAGGTGACGTATTGACCTGGACAATTGAGAATGAATGTTTATTAGTTTTATTTCAATGTTTAGTGTGCGTGTAAATCAAAGAAATCAATATCATATTTATTAATTGGGATTTATACAATTATTTGTAGTAATGTATCACCTGAATATTGCACTGCAAGATAAAGGCGTGCCTTGCTGATAAATGATATTAGTACAGTGAGGAAGAATAGGCGTAATTATCACGCTTGTCTAATTTATGATTGTGACCACAAACTCGATTAATGCTTGTATAACACACAGCCTATTAGACACCTAGATATTCTTACCGATGCTTATCGGCTGATATAATTTCCGAATTAGTAGTATATTCACATTCGCTATCATAAATGCTTCTAAGAGGCTGAATTGAATTTTGAATATTTCATGTGTAATGTTAAACAATAATAGTAATAGCCTGTTTTTCTCACCACTTAACGAACGAGTTATTTATAATATTATTGGTCATTTCTGCAAAGCTGGCGCGAGTAACACTTAGAGATTTTACACACGTATAGTGTGTGTGAATGTCACTCAAAGTAATGTCGCACGTCACAGTAATCATGACAAGTCAGTCCGTCCCTCTCGCGGGCGGTCACGCTTTTGAGTAGGAACAGGATAGTGTAATAGGTTTTGATTTTGGAACTTAAAAATAGAGAGTGATTTCATTTCATTCAATCAACTTCAAAACTGGTTATTCTCTATTCATATAAAACAAATAATTTATTTTGAAACATACTGTATAAGAAAATTGCATTAGTGTGAGTATTTTGATGGCGCCAGGTCTGGAGAAATTACCAATAGTGTAATGTACATACCAGACGACCGGGAACATGATAGCGCCGCAGCACAGCAGCTCCACCAGTACGAAGATGTCGCGCCACGCGTTGTACTCCGCCGCACCCTCCTCGCTCTCCGCCAGGATGATCTCTGCCACGTTTGCTAGTACCTGTATCATAAACGTATTTGTATCAATATTAAAAAACCGTGTATTGCTTAAAACTGAACATATAAGAAAAAACAATTTAAAAAAATACTTAGTACCAAGAAATAGATGGTGGCTCATTTCGGACTTGCTCAAAAAAATAAGTACTTAGTACCAAGAAACCAAAATGGTGGCTCATTTCGGACTTACTGTTCAACTACCCCCGTTCCATTTTATAACTATTCTAATGTAAAGATTGTTGTTGAAGGTTTAACCTGCGTTAGCTCGGCTCTTTTTAGTCGTAAAGTGATGTTTTATAGCTTTTAGTCTTTCTCGGCATGTAATAATAATATTACAAGAATTGTGATTAAACATATAAGATTTATGTTTTTTTTAGAAGTTATGTTTTTATCCCCATGTAATCATATCGTTCGTAATCAGGTTAGAAACTGAACAGAGCATTCTAAGTGTCACTGCCTCCCAGACAATGACACATCTTTTACCTTGCCGTGCGTCTCCCAACACATGCACACGCGAGGATCTTTACAAGGTTATATCGGTGGATAAGTGTTGATCCTCAGAAATATGACGCGCAATATTCCTTGGCGTATAAAAGTGCCTCATTGAAAACATAAATTATTTTTGACTTTGACTTTAAAAGAAGAAATTCATATTCTCAACAAACCTGTAACGGTATGACGATCATGAAGAGTTTCTTATCCCTGTCTGAGAGGATGTGCTTGATGAAGTTCCACCCAGTGCCGACTAGGACTATCGTCACGAATAACACCGCGCCTTTCAGTCTGTAATACATTAAAAGATGCAAATGACAGTGGGAAGTTAGGAAATTAAAATTAGATTTGGCCTTTGTACAGCATTGGGACTGTGTTCTATAGTAGTGTATCTGTAAGTGTACAGTCTTTCTCGATATTTTTCAAATCAGACCAGTCGTTCTTGAGAATAGCGCGTTCAACCAAACGAACTCTTCAGCTTTATAATATACAGCATTGTAATAGATGAATACCCATCTTCCTTGGACACACAAACGATTGTTTTTGTTATGTTCAATAATTTCTTCTCCACTATTTTTCGCGATTTAAGTCTCCTAATACAATTGTTATGAAACACACACCATCTCCCTGAATATCAATTGCAAATAAACTTGTGTTAAAACATCGGAAATTCTAAACCGCATATTAATCAATATTAATAATAAATATACCAAAATATACTCACAAATGCGTAATATAATACAAAATAGCCCAGGCAGTCACATGTTCACCTCTAGTCTGTATGAATCTGTAGTTGATCCCATGGAAGGCCAACGATAACGCCTTCAAATTGACAAGTACCCACATAATGTAATGTATGCGGTATACAGTGTGGCGGCTTGTCTTTAGTATGTACGTCCAAACGCCGACGCATACGCAGAATATGAAAGACATCACAGCGTATAGATTGGGCAGTGGTATCTCACCAGCTGATAGAAAGTTGCCGGAATTGCTCTCGTATATTTCAATCTGTAAAGTGTAAGTAAGTTGTTGTATTATTTTATTGGAACATAGAAAAAAGCATATCATTTAGTTGCAAAAACATAATTATAGATGTTTATATAAAATTTTGTTGTATGTGATAGTTTTTGTATGAGCATGCAGTAATTTTGTTGAGTGTGGAGAAATTTTGTTTGAGCATGGAATAATTTTGTTTGAGTATGGAGTCATTTTGTTTGAGCATGGAATAATTTTGTTTGAGTATGGAGTCATTTTGTTTGAGCATGGAATAATTTTGTTTGAGTATGGAGTCATTTTGTTTGAGCATGGAATAATTTTGTTTGAGTATGGAGTCATTTTGTTTGAGCATGGAATAATTTTGATTGAGTGTGGAATAATGTTGATTGAGTGTGGAATAATTTTGTTTGAGTATGCATTCATTTTGAAGGAGCATGGAATAATTTTGTTTGAGTATGCAGTCATTTTGTTTGAGCATGGAATAATTTTGTTTGAGTATGCAGTCATTTTGTTTGAGAATGGAATAATTTTGTTTGAGTATGGAGTCATTTTGTTTGAGCATGGAATAATTTTGATTGAGTGTGGAATAATTTTGATTCAGTGTGGAATAATTTTATTTAAGTATGCAGTCATTTTGTTTGAACATGGAATATTTTTTATTGAGTGAGGAATAATTTTGTTTGAGCATGCAGTGATATTGTATGAGCGCGTGGAATAATTTTGATTTAGTGTGGAGTAATTTTGTTTCGGTGTGTAGTCATTTTGTTTGAGCATGGAATATTTTTTATTGAGTGTCGAACAATTTTGTATGAGCATGCAATGATATTGTTTGAGCGCGTGGAATAATTTTGATTGAATGTGGAGTAATTTTGTTTCAGCATACAGTGATATTGTTTCAGCGCATGGAATAATTTTATTTATTTATTTATAATAATAGTGAGCTTACAGTATAATTTTGATTGATTGTGGAGCAATTTTGTTTGAGTATGCAGTCATTTTGAAGGAGCACGGAATAATTTTGATTGAGTGTGGAATAATCTTGATTGAGCATGCAGTGATATTGTTTGAGCGCGTGGAATAATGTTGATTGAGTGTGGAATAATTTTGTTTGAGTATGCAGTAATTTTGAAGGAGCATGGAATAATTTTGTTTGAGTATGCAGTCATTTTGTTTGAGCATGGAATAATTTTGTTTAAGTATGCAGTCATTTTGTTTGAGCATGGAATAATTTTGATTCAGTGTGGAATTATTTTGTTTAAGTATGCAGTCATTTTGTTTGAACATGGAATATTTTTTATTGAGTGAGGAATAATTTTGTTTGAGCATGCAGTGATATTGTTTGAGCGCGTGGAATAATTTTGATTGATTGTGGAGCAATTTTGTTTGAGTATGCAGTCATTTTGAAGGAGCACGGAATAATTTTGATTGAGTGTGGAATAATCTTGATTGAGCATGCAGTGATATTGTTTGAGCGCGTGGAATAATGTTGATTGAGTGTGGAATAATTTTGTTTGAGTATGCAGTAATTTTGAAGGAGCATGGAATAATTTTGTTTGAGTATGCAGTAATTTTGTTTGAGCATGGAATAATTTTGTTTAAGTATGCAGTCATTTTGTTTGAGCATGGAATAATTTTGATTCAGTGTGGAATTATTTTGTTTAAGTATGCAGTCATTTTGTTTGAACATGGAATATTTTTTATTGAGTGAGGAATAATTTTGTTTGAGCATGCAGTGATATTGTTTGAGCGCGTGGAATAATTTTGATTCAGTGTGGAATAATTTTATTTAAGTATGCAGTCATTTTGTTTGAACATGGAATATTTTTTATTGAGTAAGGAATAATTTTGTTTGAGCATGCAGTGATATTGTTTGAGCGCGTGGAATAATTTTGATTTAGTGTGGAGTAATTTTGTTTGGGTGTGCAGTCATTTTGTTTGAGCATGGAATATTTTTTATTGAGTGTCGAATAATTTTGTATGAGCATGCAATGATATTGTTTGAGCGCGTGGAATAATTTTGATTGAATGTGGAGTAATTTTGTTTCAGCATACAGTGATATTGTTTCAGCGCATGGAATAATTTTATTTATTTATTTATAATAATAGTGAGCTTACAGTATAATTTTGATTGATTGTGGAGCAATTTTGTTTGAGTATGCAGTCATTTTGAAGGAGCACGGAATAATTTTGATTGAGTGTGGAATAATCTTGATTGAACATGCAGTGATATTGTTTGAGCGCGTGGAATAATGTTGATTGAGTGTGGAATAATTTTGTTTGAGTATGCAGTCATTTTGAAGGAGCATGGAATAAAGACAATGCCCACGCGGCTATGGACAAATGTACTGAATTCAACATTGTTGTGCCGTCATGGAATCAACTTTAAAATAATCGGAAACATGTCTAAATACTAAATTTAAAAAATCATAACAATCTACAATGGGGTTTCCGAGATATTTACAAAAATGAAATTATTATCTCGAGGTTATGTTTGAACACAAAATCAATACAAATAAGCTAGAAAGGGACTGGACGGGCTCACTGCATTTGACGTACATTAATGTAGCATTTAATCTGTCTGGTGGTCCATAAAACCAAGAAATTACTGAGATTTTGAGCATCTTCTTACGGTACTTCAGAATCTAAACTCTATGCATGTTAATGCATACATACTCAAAACCTACAACCTCTTTGGAAAAAACATACTGGCCGTCATTTGATATTGTGTTATGACAGGCGGGCAATAAATGTGAAATAGGGTTGAACCTGTAATCAAAAAATTATCCAATTCATTCGATTTATAATAATCGATTTCCGCAAATCAGTCATTGAATTTAAACCGCATCAATAAACAATTATTTAGATTTTGAACATCTCCGTACGGTACTTCAAAATCTCCGTTTCAAAATGCAAAGCATGCGAGCAATTGTTAGATAGTCAAGTGCTAAATGTAAGTATATCTAATCTTACCGAATACCGTACACAGTATAAATTGTGGTACATATCGTGATATAGATGTATGAAATATGGTCATGTAATGCAGGCAAGTAGGGAGGATGGGAAACAATTACAAATTAAAATAAATGAAACAATGATTATTACTGTAACTATGTGCGGGTTCTATGGCCACAGGATAATAAAACGCCGTTAATTTGAAAAATATGACAGCCGAAAATAAATATACTTAATAAAGTAAAATAACTATCAAATATCAATGAAAATAATAAATATATCGTTACCTCTTAAATAAAATCAAGTTCTGTGGAATTAAAAAGAAACTATATTTTAAAAATATCATATAGGTCCACCTATTTTATTAAATAAACTTATTTAACTTGAAACGTATTTTATTAATATATCGAATAAATAATACAATCAATATTATTATATTTTACACAGGAGTAAGAAAATAGACATCCCTAGTACTGACAGGCATAGAACAAATGGCGTACTAGGTATATCGCCGGAAACATGAAATAACTAATTATTTTTCAAAAATAAATCCCCATTGTAAAAAATGATTATGTCTTATTTAAAAAATATATTTTTAATTTAGATATTTTATGATGTTTAATTTTTTGAGGCACAACACATTTTGGAGGAGTACCATGGACGGGCAATCTCTTTTGTTTGAGTATGCAGTCATTTTGTTTGAGCATGGAATTGTGTAAACATGTTTAAGTATGCAGTCATTTTGTTTAAGTATGCAGTCATTTTGTTTGAACATGGAACATTTTTATTGAGTGAGGGATAATTTTGTTTGAGCATGCAGTGATATTGTTTGAGCGCGTGGAATAATTTTGAGCATGGAATTCATTCATTCATCGTGTCTACACTTCATTCAGCATGGAATAATTTTGATTGAATGTGAAGTAATTTTGTTTGAGCATGCATTGATATTGTTTGAGCGCGTAGAATTTTGATATTGATTGAGGGTGGAGTAATTTTGTTTCAGTACGAAATAATTTTGATTGAGTGTGGAATAATTTTGATTGAGAGTGGAATAATTTTGTTTGAGCGTGGAATAATTTAGTTTAAGAATGAAACTTTTGTGTGTGTATATTTATGAGTGTGTTTGCACTTGTCATTCTAATTGTAAATAACCAAATAATACTCACAACCATGTTAATGGGCGGTCCAGCGCTCTCACCGCCTTGAGGGCAGTTATTTAAATACAGATTATACAACCCTTCTTCTCTTTTAGTGCCCACGAACAACGCGAACTGTTAGCAAAGGAAATTATAACATACAATATAATTCGCATTACACAGAGCTTTTAATAAATATTGGCCAAATGAATTTATTCTTACTGTACTTTTTATCGAAAATAAAGTATGTATTAGTGGTCAATACCAAAATACAGTTATAAAAGTGCCTCTTTCAGGTCGCAACAGACAATGTATAGATAAAAAATTTATATGGTTTTTTTCGGTCGGTAAACATATACTGCATTTTATATCGAACATTCACAGAACCGAGTAAAAAATTATAAAAACTGCGGGAATCGGGATGCACATACCACTTATGAATGATTTTTTATAATTCTCATGGTTATTACGATCTAAGTAACTTAAAAATTTACATAGTAATATGTTACTCACGCTGGTGTTATAATAATCGAACCCGTTCCTAGTTTCCTTCTTAATCGGCAGTGTGCTGTAATAACATCCTTTGTCATCTTCAGGTACGGCTGTAAGTAAACGAACAATGAATATACATATATGTACATCATCATCATCATCATAGGCCTTTACATCTACATAAGATGATTTAGGTGGCGTCAGGTGATTGAACAATTTGTGAAAAAAAAAACGCAAACCCCGTAACAAACCCGGTGTCCGTCATTTTTTTTTTTTAAATGTGGTCGCAGCTGTCACTCCCGCATGCTCTTCAGTCATGAACAAACATGTTCTATCACAAATTGTTCAATATATGTACAGATAGCAAATAAATTGCACATCGAATAATAGCAAGCAAGTATAATTATGTTATGTCTTGTGGTTATTATATTACCACAATCTAAAGTCACCAATAAAGACAATAACACAAATAATAAAGCGTAACTGAAAACAGGCATTTTTGCAAATATGCTTGATTCGTGCGATATTTGAATATCTCATGAACAATACTTATACTCACTCAATGGCACCACGGATTTATTCTCGTAAATATGTAGAACTGGCGCGTCACACGTCACATTTAGCCTGAAATGAATATAAAGGATAAATATAAGTAAACAGTTATTAATAGTTATTAATTACAATACTAAATAAAGTATAATCATTATGGATTTCCTCATCTTTATAGATATAAATAAAAAATATAGCTTTACCAATACTGCCACCCACTCAATAAAAATAAGTTTTAATTTAAATTCAATGGTTTAATTATGAGTGCCGTACACAGTGTTGGTTTTGCATTTATAAAGTCATTTTTAACCCCCGACGCAAAAAGAGGGGTGTTATAAGTTTGACGTGTCTGTGTGTGTGTGTGTGTGTGTGTGTGTGTGTGTGTGTATCTGTCTGTCTGTGGTATCATAGCTCCCGAACGGATTCACTCGTGGTCGCTCCACACTACTGACGCGGGAGTTAAATTATTAGATAACATTTTTGATGCCTGGGAGGAGTCACGTGATGCTTATGGAGTATTTTGTGACTTATCCAAGGCATTTGATTGTGTACAGCATAAAACGCTTGTCAGGAAACTACACCACTATGGTATAAGAGGCGTCGCCTTGGATCTTCTCACTTCTTATCTAAGTGATAGGATCCAAAGAGTTGATGTCAATGGGAAACGATCTGGTGGATCAGCTGTAGCGATGGGAGTGCCGCAAGGCTCTATATTGGGGCCATTTCTGTTCCTCGTCTACATTAATGACTTACCTTATCTTGTAGGGGACAACCACGAGATAGTATTATTTGCAGATGATACATCTCTAGTGTTTAAGGTTAATAGACAGCAAGCAGTGATTGACGATGTAAATAGTGCTCTCTCAAAAATAGTTAACTGGTTTAATGCCAATAATTTGTTATTGAATAGTAATAAAACTAAATGTATTAGATTCGCCACAAAAAATGTTAAACAGGTAAAAACCAGTGTACTAATCGATAATGAGGAATTAGAAATGGTCAATGAAGCTGTCTTTCTAGGTATAACGTTAGATGCTAAGTTACAATGGGGTCCACATATAGAAAAGTTAGCGGGCAGACTGAGCTCTGCTGCATTTGCTGTAAAAAAAATTCGTCAGCTGACCGACGTTGACACCACGCGATTAGTTTACTTTAGTTATTTTCACAGTATCATGTCGTATGGAATGCTGTTGTGGGGTAGTGCCGCGGATATAGATTCTATCTTTGTCTTGCAGAAACGAGCTGTTCGCGCTATCTATAAGATGGGCCCCAGGGAGTCACTAAGAAATAAATTTAAAGAAATTAAAATAATGACCGTACATTCACAATATATCTATGAAAATCTTTTGTATGTTCACAAAAATTATGTAAATTTTAAGAAAAATAGTGATCTCCACAATCTCAACCTTAGGAATAAAGATAAACTCTCTGTGCTCACTACTAGGCTCCATAAAATTTCTAACTCTTATAAAGGTCACTGTATACGCTTCTACAATAAACTTCCAAACGAAATAGTTAATTTGTCTATTGGTAAATTTAAAAATGTAGTGAAACGTAATTTGTGCGAAAAAGCTTATTACACTATAGTAGATTATTTAAATGATAAAATCGTCTGGAAATGAATTGCTCTTTTTATATCTCTTATTATTTTCATTATGTACACATATTTTTATTTTGTGAATACAATCACAATAAAAAAGACAACCCCACTGAGTTTCTTGTTAGTTCTTCTCAGTAGTGGGCGCGTAGTGAACTAACAATCAAATCAATTTAGTTTAAGTTTTGACGATTATAAGTGATTGTATCAATCCTTGATAATAAAGATAATTTGAGTTTGAGTTTGAGTTTGGATGAACCGATTTCAATTTAGTTTTTTTTGTATTATAGAAGACTTACGTGCGAGTGTTCTTAGACATGTTTGATGAAAATCGGTTGACCCGTTTAAAAGTTATGGGGGTTTGAAAGAAATTGTGTTGGGGGTTTTTTAATTTAATGTTTTTTTATTTCGTACAGTCGGCGTCAGATATAAGGTAACCGTGGGTAAGGGCGTGAACCCACCGCCACGCACGCTACGCACGGTGCACACGGCAACGCAGCGCTGCCACAGAATTGAAATATCATCTGTATGGCAGCGCCGCGTAGCCGTGTGCAGCGTGCGTGGCGGTGAGTTCGCACCCTAATGCTCACTTTGGTATTGCCAATCAAGGGAGGTTTTTATTCGATATAAATCACAATTTATCAGACGCTGACTGTACATAGTATGTATGTAATTGATACAAACCTCAAATTATTAAAGTCCATCTTCAGAAACACAATGGCGGGATGCTGCGGCGTGAGAGCGCTCTCCTTCAGGAAGCATGCTTCCGAATTACCTTGAATCATGTACGGGCTGATAGCATCATTGACCGTGCGGTCTAGTGTGAAGCCGTACTGAAATACAAATTAATTACAATTTATACGATAACATAATTATTAAATAGTATCAGAAACGACGGGAAGTCTTATCAAGATAGAGTAAAGTAAGAGAATTTATTCCAATCAAAATATCATAAAAATCCCTTAAGTAATCCTGTTCCCAATTCTTTGGCTTTTTTTGCAAATACCTATTCGAATATTTTTTTAAAACTCAGATAGCCGTGTTACTATTTGTAGTAAAATACTTTGAATAATAATAATATAAATCAAATTGGCAGTATTTAATTGTCAGGAAAAAGAGAAAGTTTTTTTCCGGAAAGAAAAAAATAAAATTTCATTTTCCAAAAAATAAAGGATCTAATAACAACCATTATAATATTTTATATCAAATCTAACTAAATTACTCAAATGATACGTAACAATACTAAACAAACCTACCTACTGTGTTGATAAAGATATAAATGTGTCATGGATAGGTCGCTCCGTTTAATAAGGTCACGATCATGAACCAATATTATGCGACAAGATCAAAGTCAAAGTGTTACGTTGTGATCACAATTAATGTTGATACTTCTGTTTATTAAAATGTATATTTTTACTATGTAAATACATAGTATAATATACATACATATATATACATACATAGTAGTAATATACATACATATGTATATTTATTTAGTGAGAGAATAAATATGGATGAATTTTACAAGTTAAATTTGGTTATTAAATGAATTAGAATTTAGGTTTGTATTTGTGTTTGAGGGAAAATCTAACAAAATAAATAATATATTAGCATATTCTCCCTCACAATCTATTAGAAATGTGTTTAATGAAAAAAATATTATTTAAGATATTTTATTAAGAGGGATGTCGGGCTGGAGCTTTCCATACAAACGTCGTCCCCTGTTTCTTCCCTGGATAATGCTTTATGCTCAATTTTTTTTCATTAAGTGTGGATTTGCTATGGCCATGTCCCTTTTTTTTCAATATGTTATAGAATTTCAATAAAAAATTAACATTAAATGAATAATTTAATTTACAATTCACATTGATCAAAATAAAAATGAATAATGAGACGTTTGTGAAGATAAATACTCAAATTATGTTCTTACCTCTCCATAAGTAGGTCCTGAAGGTAGCATGAAGTTAACCATCTTGACATCAAGGATGCCGCCTTGGAAGAACCCAAAAGTTGTCAGATCTACATAACGCCTTTCATCGTCCTAGAAATAATGAACATATCTGGTGTTATACTTATTGTGCCAATCGCATAAATCCAGATACCGTGGGAATTTCGAGATAACCTATGTGTTATTCCTAGTTATAAGGAACACCTCTACCAAATTTCATCTAAATCGATTTAGTAGTTTTAGCGTGAAAGGGTAACAAACATACACACTCGCATACACATAAACTTTCGCCTTTATAATATTTAATGTGATTTAACTATGTTAGCAATAACTATGATAGGGTAGGATTTTGGCAAATTTTTAGGTAAATATCATTTCAATTCAACGAGGCAAATACAACATTTAATTTGTAACAATTATATTAGCAATAAAACAAGGAAAAGCAAATAAATAAATGAACTATATTAAAGATAATCAATAAATAATGTATTTATTTTTCATTATATACCTATTTCGCTACATAAAGATGTCTAAGCTACGGAAACATAAAACGTCGCATGGGATCATTAAAAACAGAAATAAAATCAAAATGTAAAAAAAAAACATGAAATTATTAAGTACTAGTAGAGCCCTGCGGTTTTACCCGCTTAGTTCCCGTTGTCATGGGAATACGGGGATAAAATATAGCCTATGTACTTCTCTGGACCATAAGTTGACCCGGACCCTGTACCAAAAATCAAGTCAATCGGTTTAGTAGTTTAGCCGTGAAAAGGTAACAGACAGACAGAGTTACTTTCGCATTTATAATATTAGTGAGGATAAGGAAATCATGCACTGAAAAATTTACTTTCTTTTAGTGAAAGAATTTTTGGAATCGGTTCTGTAGTTTGGGAGCCTATTCAATACAAACAAACAATCAATAAAATCTTTCCCCTTTATAATATTAGGGAAGATGTAAATGTAATTATTTTTCTTCTATAATGTGTTTGAACAAAACCATTAATATTTATAGTACATATTTGTATGTACTCGCAAAGCTACACGATAAACAAAAAGAATTCAACTGCCGCAAGCATGTAAGTACATCACTTTAGTATGGATATGCCTATTCGCAAATTCACTTTGTATTGAAGTCAAAATTGGTCAATTTTATATGAAAGAAAATTTTAGAAAAAAAATATTATAATGCAAACAGGTAGATAAAATTTTTAAACAGCATTACTAAAAGTTTATTGAGGTTAAAATAACTATGTAATATGAAATTAATGCAAATGATTTGACAGAAGGTCATACTATAACAATAAATGTCTATAATAATGTAAAATCTATTCGCAAAACACAACTGTTTACTCTCATTTTTTTAACATTAAATAATTTATAGACAGATAACACATCTAGACCTTGAAATATAATACGGTAATAAACGCCAAACTGCGAGTTTGAGTTTTATCATAAACTAGCTTTTGCCCGCAACTTCGTCAGCTTGTAATAATAACTTCAATTTAGGATTTACCCCTTTTATCCGCCTAGGGGGGAAATTTCCAAAAATCCTCTCTTAGTGGTAGCCTACTCTCTCCAACCAACACACATGTCAAATTTCAGTTCTCTACAACCAGTTGTTTCGGTTGTGCATTGTCTGTCAGTCAGTCAATACATCACTCAGTAACGGAAGAGTTTTATATATACAGATAGTGTATCTATTCTTTTATTGTTGGTTATTATTTGTAGCTTATCATGCTACTATTAATATGAGATTATGATGGATGTTTGTTTATTACTCATACACGCTTTAACCAAATGGCTTAGAATGGACATGTGGTACAGAAAATCTTTATATAACACACATATAAGAGAACTAGCAGTGCCCTGCTGTTTCACTCACATAGTTCCCATTCCCATGCGAGTACAGGGATAAAATATATAATGTAGTTTAATGGTAAAAGAGTTTTTAAAATCAGTAGTTTCAGAGCCTTTTTGTTACAAACAAACAAATTTTTCATCTTTATAATATTAAGTATTAGTAAGAAAATAAGATGGGATTGGGAATTACTGAGATTAAAACAGAAATGTGATTGGAATTATTACTCAGGTCTGACACCCATCTTACTTATAGTACTTAGGGCCGATCCATCGCCAGATAACTTTAATTCGATGAATAAAATTGACGTTTGACAGATTTTGTATAAAATAACTGTCAAAATTTCAAAGTTATTCGTTGAATAAAGTTATCTGGCGATGGAAAAATCAGCCCTTAGCAAATAAAATTAGAGGATACCATCTTTGCAACAAGTATTAGTAACTTGGATGTGTTTCGAAACTTTTGTCAATAATATAATGTCAACACTAAGAGGCCTTGTAGGATTTGGTGAATCTAGAATAACAATTTTGAATAACTTTGAAATTTAAATTTGTAGATATTGACTCACCACATGAAAATAGTCAATACCTAGTTTAGGATAACAATCTAAATTAAAAATATAAATAAATAAATTATAATAATCTTTATCACGCTTTTGTATATGTTTATTCAATAAAGCAATAACTTATTATATATGGAAGATATTATTATCAATAAACTGTATATCAATATTGTTGTTTACCATACAATTGAAAGCTATGTCTAGGCATATAAGTAGCTAAGCAACGAAAATATATTGATTTTTAATTTAAAGAAATGAATTGGACCATACAATTTGTAGTGTTTTAATAACATTGATTAAAATAGTTTTTATAGCTTGAAATGTGTGATAGGTACTTTTGTTTTTGTTCTAGAAAAAAATATGTAATACGTACCGTAAGATGAAGTTTGTGGATCCTGCAGGAGACGGAAACTACCACAAGCAGGATCAAGAATGGTTTTCTCATCAATCCAATCATGATTACACGTAAACTAACTCAGAAGTAAACGCACTGTTTATTCATTATATTCTTCCTATTTTCACGGAAACAATCGAGTTGTGATCACTGAAACAGAAACTCGCGATGAAAATATGTGTATTTTACTCAAGTGTAGGTAATGCAATTTAAATGTATTTATGACAGACCAGACAGCTCGGCTTCGGTACGAGGCGTTGCTACGAGTAGGGAGGGTTAGCTAGGCTAGCAGGGGAGGGAACTCTCTGTATATCTAGATCAAATAAATAGATGAGGATACAGTAAAATATAATATCTAGGTACACCATACACAACACACACAGTGGCAGGATACAGAGAGGGATTTGTATGGATTGAATGACCACAGGTTAAACATATTAAAATAATCAACAGACAGAGTTGTCAAAATCTGGACAGAACTAGAACTGATACAAACAAATTCTCAAATCAATAGAAAGAAAAATAAAAATGTTTTCACTGAGCCATTCAAAACGTATTTTTAAGCAAAAAAATATTTTAGATGTACCTAGGTAGGTACTTATTACGCTTTTTTCTTTATTCTCTGATTGATTGGACTAATCAATCGTTCCATCCAATCAATCCAACTATCAATTGGCTTGACCTGACTGACAGTCTGACTGAAGTTGACTGACTAATCGGACTGATAGGAAAGGATATGAAAAATTGTGATCATTCATTTTTGTTGAAATCAATCAATGGAATTAATATTTAGAATTCTTCTAATTTTATTTCAGTTTCAGCGTTTTAGTTAATAATAGGCATTTTAGTGTACGCTAATTTCATAGTATAATAAAATGAACTGTAATTAGGATACTTAGCCTTGTCAAAGCAATAAAATAAAACGAGAAACCTACCTCATACCATTACACATATTTATTAAATTAAAAATAGGTTATAGTGAAAATAAAGTAATTACTATTTTCTTATAAACACCAAAGTCTTGTCTTGAACGTGGGCTGCGTGTACTGGGTACAAACAACCTTCGCAACGATGAAACTAACCTGGCAGTGTTTGTTTTCTCCCAGACTTTATAAAATCTATCGCGATGGGCCTCTGGATGTAAGTAACAAGACATTGAACTTATTGTTTATTAAAAAGTTTAATCTCATGAGGTTCTATCGTTTGTGACTTAAAAATTATTCTGTTTTCAGTCAGTGTATCAACCTGAGGGGCTGGAGAAATGGGCCGATAAAGTCATAAAAGCGGTAAAATCATCATTATATTATCATCCAACTTTCACACATAAAATTAATAAAATTTCTGTGAGAGAACTAACCAAAACCTTTTCTCTTTCAGTCGAACACTATATTAAATATTGGAATATACACATCTCCGTTTATATGTATTTTCATATACAAACGAGGATTCTTCTCATTTGATGAAACAAAGTCAATGGCTCGAGTTTTAGGAAGCCTTAGTTGTTTTTTATTGGTATCATTAATCCTTCGCGGCTATGGTAGAGCCTCAAACCCTAAGTATGTGAAATTTTTAAAGTCATTCTCAAGTCCTATGACTGATAAAGCAGCATACATGGAAGGGATTAGAAAGTATGACTTTGATTTTTCTGTGTGGCCAGCATCTTATGCAGTTGCTATGAAGACTAAGTGAGTAGTTTTGGAATTAGAAGACAATATTCTCTGTTTAAATTTTTAAGGTCTATTTCTTTTACTTATTTGTTAACTTTTTAAACATTACAGATCATCATGGTTGGAGAAAAATCCTTTTAGCACTTGTGCTAATGCAGACTTGCCGTTCTATCAGAGAGTTACTATTCAGTTGTTGGCATTCATAGCGACTCATACTTTTGGGTTGCGACTTGTATATCCAGGCTCTATGGGATTTATTCATAACTTATTATGTACGTATGATTATTATTTTTTATCTTTTGTTAAACCACTGTCTTGATAAAAAACATTGAATTTTTTATAATACCCATTTGGTGACCTTTTCATAATTTGTTGCAGAAATTGCATAAGAATCATCCATTGAATTTATTATCCTAATGGGTATTGTGTCAATTGTTGTTTCTCAAGGTTCTGAATGTAAATTTATATAACAATAAACTTGTACCTATTTGCATTACAAAAAATATGTATGCCTTGACTTTATGTCAGAAATGCTTATCCTAGTGTAAATTTATTTGTCCAGTTAGTTTAAGTAATAATATGTTTTTATTCCATTTTAACCATAAACCATTTCTCAACTTAGGGGGTGCACTACTTCAAGGTAGAAGCGCATTAGTTGAAAACTACAACGGTCAGCGTTCGAAGGTCATTACCGCTGACAACAACAGTATTGATACCATGTTTATTGACCATCGTGGTAACTCTGAGAAAGGGAACATTCTGGTGATCGGGTGCGAGGGTAACATGGGGTTCTATGAAGTTGGCATCATGATGACACCGATTAAGGCTGGGTATTCAGCCCTTGGTTGGAACCACCCCGGATTCGCTGGTAGTACTGTGAGTAGATGTAGATTTTATAGACTGTTTTTAACAACAATGCATTGCTAAAAAATGATAATTTGATATTTAATCTATATCATGTAGAAAATGCCACAGGCATGTTCATAACAATACCACTACCAATGTCTTATGATAATCTTCCATAATTTTTACACATGCATAAAGACAAAATATACCATTGATATTATTATATGACTACTACTTTTCATTTTAGAAATGCTTAAAATATTTTGTGTTATGTATCTAAAATAAAATAAAAATAAGCTTTAAAAAATAAGCTTTACTAGAAAAATACTACTTAAACAACATATTTTCACATAAAACTACACTTTCCTCAGGGTTTACCATACCCGTCTCAAGAGCACAATGCAATAGATGCAGTGATACAGTACGCTATCAACGAACTGAAGTTCCAACCAGAGAACATTGTGATGTTTGGATGGAGTATTGGAGGTTATTCGTGTGCTTGGGCCGCTACTAACTACCCGGTCAGAGCTGTTGTGAGTATGTCTTTATTTACTAGCTATAAGCCTCAAAGCCACCGAAGTACACGCACACGCTACGCACGAAAATGACGTCATTGATACATACTGACTCGCCTATAGCCCGTGTAGCTGAGCTGCGTGGCCGTGGACCGTGGACGTAGCGTGCGTCGCGGTGGGTTCGCGGCTATATGCTGTGGTTTTCACTCTTATTTATGGGAATTTGGAAAGCAGTATTCTATGTGTGATTTGTGTGAGAATATGGAATAAAACTATCTTATTTATATTATTTTTTAAACACCTGACAATGTATATTCAAAGTATCGTGAATAGGACACGTTAATATTTTAGTTTCCAAACTAAGCAAAGCTTGTATAGATGGATAATAGACAATAGATAAACTATGTTTCTTTTTGTCCCACAAAGGTCTCGCCCATTAAGGGCGCGAACCCACCGCCACGCACGCTACGCACGCTGCACACGGCTACGCGGCGCTGCCATAGAGATGATATTCAATTGTATGGCAGCACCGCGTGGCCGTGTGCAGCGTGCGTAGCGTGCGTGGCGGTGGGTTCGCGCCCTAATTATTTTATTAAACAATGGCAGCGCCCCGCGGTTTCACACGCTCAGTTACCTTACCACTCCCGTAAGAATGCGAGGATAACATTATGCTAAAAACCTTCGCCATTAATCAACTCTTATCTATTAGAAGAAACCGCATCAAAATTATTTTCTTCTTATATTCATTCAAAAGGTTCTCGACGCAACATTCGACGACCTCCTACCGCTGGCTCAGAATCAGATGCCCAAATCCTGGTCGCTGTTAGTCAAGGAAGTCATCCGGTCGTACGTAGATTTGAACGTGGCTGATCTCCTGAAGAAATACGACGGACCAATCCATCTGGTTAGACGCACTGAGGACGAGATTATATGCTTAACGTAAGTGTCTCGCCATTCATCTTCTTCTATGTCATGTAGGTAGGTACATAAAACAAAGTCAGGTTTGTTGACACAAAAACTTACATAATAACACAAGTACATTGGGACTGATTTATGTGAAATTCGATATTGATGTTCCTTATAACCAGGAATAACGCGATGCAAATCTAGTATAACTATCAACCACTGTATCTTATTATGGCAACTGACCCCAAAGATTATTGCCTATATCTTGGGAATAACAAACTACACACTCACACATTGCCATGTAATCCCAAACTACGCAAAGCTATGGATAATAGACAACGGATACACATATTATGCACTTTTGTTTTTGTTTATAATCGAATATATAGAAATCACCCAGATTAAGACAAACAGACATGTTGATAAAATATTAGTTTTGAGCGGGAGTTAAGGAGTTAAACCTTTAACGGCTTAGCAGACAAAGTCATTGTCACTGTCATTGTCTGTGTATAATCCCTCCTATTGTGTTCATCCCCTAGCCAAGGCCAAGTATCGTCAAACCGCGGTAACCACTTGATTGCCAAGCTGATCAGTCACCGCCACCCTCGCGAGGCCGGCAAGTCATTCGAGACCCTCATACAAGTGGTCGCTCTATTGGACACACAGCGGGCTGCCCTGACTTCTACCGAGGAGCAGACTCAACCGCTTGTTAATTTGGTAAGTTACCTCATAAAATCTACTCATTAATTTTGCAGATTTATTAATTTATAGTATATATAGACACTATATATACTGCACGCACATATGTATGCGAAGGTGTTGTAAGATTATAAAAACAACAACATAATCATTCACTACATCATCTCATTATAGTAACTAACCTCTAACTAAGCTCGAAGCTTGTTAACATAACACTGTTGTAGATCCTATGACTAGCCTAGATAATCTAAATGCAATAATGTTCAGGGCATCTTTGTCAATAAATTGCATTGAAATTACAGGTTTCGAAATACATGCGCGACTACAAGTCGACTCACTGCACCGGCCTGCCCGACGATTGGTTCGAAAGCATTATGAAGGATATCTTGGCACCGGAGAAGAAAAAATAGTTTTAATTTCATTGCTTCGGGGATTAGTCTACACTTCATGGTAAACGGTCATATGAGTTTCTAATGTTTAAAAATATGTTTGCAATTGTTTTAAGGCGATTCTACATAAGTGCCTTGAATTTGCGGCGCGCTTTAAAGCGGCTTTACATACGTGAGCCCCGCAAAAAAGCTTCTACACTCACGTTGACGATTTTTAGAGTTTTACGGTACTCATGTAGAGCGGTCTTTACTGCTTAAGAATCAGCTTCTCTGCTAAAGGTGTGCCTAGATTATGTAACAAAACATATATTTACATGTTGTTAATTGTAGAAGCGTTATATAAATAAAGCCAGCTATGCCAGAGGAGAAATAAAACAAAATAAAATATCTGTAACAAAATGAGTCATCCCATACCTGCTTTATAACTTGTTACATAATTTAGACTCATTTTAATAATACATACATTTTCAGCTAATTTAATGTATTAAATTAACTATCTTTATGTATACTAAGTACATGCACAATCCTATTTAAAATCAGTCAAATTTTGTGGATCATTAATACTCACTACTTTGGGATAGGATAAAAAAGTATGGGATTGAATAAAATATAAAGTGATTTGAAAAAAATTGTGATTATATAACTTACTTATAATAATATAAAACAACGATACAGTGTTCTTATTATACAAATTTAATTAGAATACGTTATAAAGGCTGGGTTGGTATCAAACCGGAATATTTCTAGGAACTATTATAGCACAAACTGATTAGACTGATTCCTGATTTATATCAGTGTATTGAATATTCTCAGTGCTACTACAAAATATTGTTGCTCTTAGCCAAACACTGTTTAGCTAGTTAGACATAGATAGATGGTCATTTTAGACACTGTTTAACGGTAATTTTACCAAGTTTAGAGGCAGACGTTGTTTTGTAGTTAACTTTTTTTGTAAACACCATTTTAAACGGTGTTTATTAAAGTTTAGACATCGTTTTGTAGTAACACTGTCTAAATTCGAAGTTGTTTACGCCTGTTTAGGGCCAGCCTAAAGCCGCGAACCCACCGCGACGCACTCTACGCCTACGGTCCACGGCCACGCAGCTCAGCCGAGTCAGCCACGAATGAATCAATGACGTCATTTTCAAACGTAGCCGTAGCGTGTACTTCAGTGGTTTTTACCTCATACATTTTCATAGAAAGCGAAGCTCAGTATACGTGTGTAGCGTGTGTGTGTACTTCGGTGGGTTTGCGCCTTAACAGCTTATTATTTTAAATATTATGCGTATTTTTAATACGTGAATTGGAAATGGGACAAAAAGTATTTATTGGCAAACATTTATTATGTATAATGTAAGTTAAGGTTTTCTGCTTGGAAGCGGATTTTATTTATTCAATTAAAATTGTTCGATGTTATCTCTAAATATAAAACTAAATTTGTTGAACAAACAGGGGCAGATGACAATAGATAAAAGCTCTAGAGGTACAGTCAGCGAGATAAAAGGTACCGCCCATGGTAATGCTAACTTTGATATTGCCAACCAAAGGAGGTGCCTTTTATCTGACGCTGACCATACTAATTCACGGAAATGCCTTAAATTTATTTAATATACGAGTACGCATACTATAACTATAACATACACTAATTCTAACTATGTAGTAGTCCCAGAGGTTTCATTTATTGTTATCACCATCTTGTAATAATAATCAAATCAAATCAAATCAAATTTATTTATATATAACTTTTTGTTATAATAATAATACATTTGACGCAATTATCGAGACATTACCTCCTGTGCTAGTTAGAAACTGTGTTACGGTAAGGTAAGGCCTCTCAAATTACGCGCACACATAAAATATCATAACAAACACATAAATACTTATATATAATAATTTACATATATACCTTATTGACTAACATACATATTAAATTTTAAAACTACAACTACAGTTTAGGGACTTTTCTTCAGGAACGCTTCCCTATAACGTCGATATACGACTCCTGTAGGCCAAAAGTCGGCATTGAGGAACATGTCCCTATACATCGCAGGTACTTGAAGCACATACGATTTAAAGGACGTGTCCCTCGCCGACTCGAGGCGCCTCAGGTTGAGCCGTATATGTTCCTTGGTCCAGAAACAGACCCTCTGCTTGACATACCGCAGGACCTCTTCACCTTTAGTGTCGGGGTCTAGCCGCGATATGTAAATTGAAATGGACGGCTCCACAACACGGAGGGTGCTCTCTGTTGCTGCGGCGTCGGCGGTACCACGACGATTGCGGGACGGCTTAGGTCGACGTTTCTTCTCCACCAGGGTGAAGCCATCCACGTCGACTTTCCTCGCTCCATCTTCTGGTTTCTTCGGGGCCGCCACATTCTTATTATGTATTTGTAGCTGGCGCGAGGCTTGCGCGTAGCTCTTCTGCTTGGAGACACGTGTAGCAGAAGAGGGCGCAGATGGCACGGGTGTCGGTGCACACGCCGCGGCGATCGAGGTCATCGGAGCCGGGCGTTCATTCACCTGTGCATCGTTGTTGTTGTTCGTCGCGAATGCAAAAATGCTGACGGGCGAAGTTTGCACATTCCTCGCACCGCGTCGCACACACACATTTTGTGCTGACTGCGGTGATACTGACGTCACTGATTTATTGCTCAATACCGTGAGCTCGGTCTTCAAATCAGCAACCACACGTTCTGAAACCTCCAACTTAGCTCGTAAGAAAGAGACTTCCGCCTTCAGCAACGAAAAATCCTGCAGCAAGATCTTGAGGTCGACATCGCGCAGGGTCTCGCGGGGAAGAGTGTCCGTTCGCTTTGCACTTTCCATTTTAAATAAAGGTGGCAAAAACGTCGATTCGGCCGAACATCGAGGCAGCTGTTGCGACACGACTGCTCGTGTTGACGGTGCGAACGCGAATCCAATGAAAGTTCCCACAAAATGTTTGTAATATGTGTCCCTATTGAAATATCACAGAAATCTCAAACAATACATTCCTTTACCATTTGCATTGAAAACGTTTTTCAAAGTTACCAATAACATAGAAGGATTTGAACTAACTATGATGCCTAGCTTAACGTAGGATGTTGTTAATTTCAATAGCCTCGCGAAATAATTTCAATAATTATTATAATTGGAAACTAAGCTATTAAAAAGCCTTAATATGTTTTAATAATTAATAATGTCGACATATTACGCTTCGTTTATTAATAAAAGCCTTATTATATTTAAGAAAATTAATTGGCACTGAGTGAGGCTTTTGATAAATTATGATAAGACTCTAGCGTTTGGAATAACATTTTAACTACATGTTTCACAAATAACCTAAGATATCTTTCATTCTAGAAGTCCCGCGGGATTAGTTTATTGGGTTTTACGGGTAGAACCGCGGGAAACAACTAGTAAATCACGAATAATGCCGTTTGCAGTTCAAGAGATAAGCTAAATTAGTTGAGCTCACATTTAGGTGATGTAGTTTTTAATAGTTATGTGCAGACTGCAAACTGCGCACACTAAGAGAAGCTAAGCTAAACTAACTTATCTTAGCTGTTGGTTTGCAACCAGCAGCATAAGGGTGACTTTCCACCAGAGCTATGCTATGCGATATGGACGAATGAATTCGATGGGTTGATATCGAACGCATCCATAGCAAAGTAGCATAGCTTTGGTAGAAAGGCACCCTAAGACTTAGGATAATTCTTTTTCTTATTCATTATTGTAATTCTGATGATATTTTAATTAAAAAATGTAGATTCATTTAGTTGATTTTCAACGACATTCTCGTCTCTTTCGCTCATATTAAATAACTTACATGCCGTCCTACATTAGCGTGATAACTAACTTATTCCATGTTTGAAAATCTTTACGCGCCTATTATAAATCTATCTACCACATTTTAATTAAAATATCATTAATTAAAATACAAATGTAGTAAAAGTTATAGAGTTCCATTATTTGTTCATATTAAAACATTTATCTTAATTATATTCTATTTATATTATGGTATAGAAAACTATATTTTATGAGATAAATTCGCTTTAAAATTGTAACTTTATATACCCTATGTATTCATTATATTACGGTAGGTGCTCATTATTGAGTTGTTTATATATTAGATAACATTTTTATATATTTATTAATGTATTGAACTGCTTTTGCTCTTTAATATAGGCCTAGTTTACACGCTAGCTGACCATATTTAACGCATATTAAATACGTCACAGACAACTAACGAATAATCACTAAACAAACTTGAATAAAATATTAAAATCGAGAACATAATATTTAGGGAGATATTTTTCAAATGGGAGTTTTAAAAAAATCTGAAACTATGAGGTAAAAATAGCGAAAAATGCCCAGTCTCCAAACGGATGAAATATCCTCGCCTTTAGCAGACGTCCTGCTAGCGTGTAAATAAGGTATAACTTATAATATACTTATTTATATTTATTACATTATATAAAATCGTAAAAAGTGCATTTCTCTAATGTTTAAAGGTCATAGCACACATATCTGCTCTGAATGGGAATGTCATCGTACTAACTTGAGTTATGAAACTCCCTTTGTAAGAGAGCAGTTTATTCCAACTAGACCTCTTCAGATTGTGTCCTATATTGTTTTTGAACCAACCTAGTTCCTCCAGAAATTGACCAGCTTTTGTGGTTTCAAGAACATTCCTGGGTATGATTAATGTGGTCTCAGAAAATTGTTTCTTGTAAAGCTCGCTAGCTCTGTCAAGATATGAAACTCTGCTGCAACGCACACTAATGTAATCGCCTCGCTTCGCTATACTGTTACTGCAATGCTGCGATACTGTGACGATTCATTTCAGAGTAGTTAAGTGTGCTATGACCCTAATTGATAAAGTTAACTATAAAGTTGTAAGCCAACTGGAATTGAATCGAATTAAGTCGTTTCTTTCGCTATTTTAAATATAATTACTTAATTATAGTGAAAAGTGTGCATTATTTTTAGCCTATTAATATTCTAGGTAATTCCTTCTAAAGAAGAATATCGGTGGTGTACTTGTGTCTTTAAAAATCATAAAGTATTTTTAAATAAGTAAAATTAAAACTTTTTTGTTTCAATATCACAAAAAGTGATTTAAAAATGTTTATTTAATATATGATTTTGCTGATTGTAAGTAATTCAAAGAATATATTTTAATGTCATGTTCTAAGCACTGCATTATTAGCTTGCACTTATTAATTATAATTAATTGTATGCTTAATTACTATTTTATTGTAGGTACAATGAAATGTGTTTCATAGTTAATTAGCAGTTTTTAATAAACTTACTTAAATTATTATTGGTGTGGTGGAGTATTGTTTGTTGCGTAATTATTACTTATTTTGAAATAAATCGATAATTGAATTCTAGAGTTTTATTGTAACACCTACCTCCCAGTCCTGTAACAGCCTCTCATAGAAACTTACTACCTACATACCTTTACTATTTAACAATCTCCGAAGATAATAAGTATCTTTTTTTAATAAACTTATAAGTACATATAAATATGTACTAGCTCTACCCGATTACGGGTTAAAAAGTCATTAGGTATTACCGGTCCTAAGGATTATATCGGTCTTACCACAAAACGAAGTCTAAATTTGAAACACAGTTTAAAACGATTTTTACAAAAAATTGTACCACAAATCGATGTCTACCTCTAAAATTGGTTTAGGCAGTGTCTGCAATGCCGGTCTACCTAAAAACTGACACCCGTGTCTAAAGCAATTTCTAAAATGGCCGCCTGAATTTGTATCAGCTGTTTTGAAACGTCAACGTGATTTTATATTGATTATGATATTATGACCTCTTTAGTTTGTTATTCATCCTCTTTGCAATATTGTTACTACAAGGTGCCGCCTGATGGCGCTAGTGCACAAACTCCAAAACGGCGAGAATATGAAAAGATGTAAAAAAAACTATTCTAAATGTATTAATATAATTATATTCCAATGAAAGAACTGCATTGTGTCATTGAATTCAATTTATTTAATTAGACAATAAGTACATTATATTCTAAGAGATACCTCGCTTGAGACCCTACCTCCCGTGCTAGTTATAAACTGTGTTACGGTAAGGTAAGGCCTCTCAAACCACTCACACATATACAATATCATTACAAATGAGGAACATGTCCGTGTACTTCGTAGGTACTTGAAGTAAACGATACGGTGCAGGTAGGCTCCACAACACGTAAGGTGACCTCTGTTGCTGTAGTAGGGGCGGTACCACGTCGGTTACGGGGCGGATACGGTCGACGTTTCCTCTCTACCAGGATGAAGCCATCCACGTCGCCTTTCTCCACTGCACTGACTGCTGCTCGCTGTTTCTTTGGTGCAGCTACGCTCTTAACCTCGATAGTACGCACCAGATGAGTCTTGTTGGGTAGCTCACGTAACTCGCCTTTGTTGATAGTACTTAGTGACAAAACGATTATTCTGCCGAACATTGATGCAGTTGTTGCGGCACGACACGACTGCTCGTGTTTTCGGTACAAACGCAACACAACGGTACAAATACATTAATTGCTACTCTTCTACGTATCCCTGTTTTAACTATTTAAAATTGTATGAAAATATAACATCGATCGAATAAATAGTCACACATGACATGAGTCAGTCAGACAACTTCGATCAAAAGTCAATTCAAAAAACGTTTCGTTTACGGATTAAACGATCTTCGAGAATGAAAATATCGAGTAATTAGTTTACTGTTTCTTCAATCAACAATTATATTTATAGACAATAATACTTTTAAAAATAAATTATATCAATTAATAACTTAATTCAATAATTATTATCAACTTTTGAGATACATTTGTTTATGTTGTACTCAACTTGTCCTGCATATAACGTAATGCGTTTATGTATTGCCATACGTATTTTATTAAAACCAGAGAGAAACAGTATCGTGATCCTTATTAAATGATTAAAACCATTTTTCTCAAGACAAGAGCAAGATAACGATTTGTGGTAAGAAATATTCAAACACGGTCTAACTTGTCAAAACAGTGTTTGACTGAAAAGTGGTCTAGAGAGTGTTTAAACATCGATTTGTGGACTCTTGCTTGAGATTCGTTTGCTAATACTTGTGTTTGAGACAAATATAGTGTTATTTAGTTTTTGTTTCGGATTATACAGTTTTATGTGCGAATCTTTGCAGTTTTAAACTATCTGTAAGTGTACTAACCATTTATTTGTGATTGTGTATTAGTGTTTATCTGTTAATTGTTGTAACCTCAAAATGGAGGTGGTGCCTCCAGATCCCCCTGATCCCCCAGACCCCAATCATGACTCCGTTTCTGCTCCAAAACGACGTTTAGAGACAGTAGACCCTTCTAACGCCAAAAGGACCATCACCAATGCAGATATGGCCTCTGCCTCCATCCAAACTACTTGGATTCACCCAATCCTTGTTGTTGGAGTTAAGGAGTATAGCCTATCGGATAAAGGACCATTTATAGTTATTGTTTCACGATCGGAACCAGACCCATCCGCAGGATCGACTATCCGCCCATTAAAGTTAGGTCAATTGTTATTCAAAAATAATGTAAAAAACGTTTGCCCGGACGGTGTAAAACAAGTTGGACGTAACAAAATATCGGTGTCATTTGTTACGGCAGTCGATGCTAACAAATTTTTGGACAATCCCCTCCTCCTACAAAACAAGCTCCAGGCCGCTATTCCCTCCTACAACATCTCACGTATGGGCATAGTTCGTAACGTGCCGGTCGAATGGTCTATGGATGAATTTATAAACGGTGTGGTTCTACCAAATGGCTGTGGCCAAATTCTAAAAGCTCGTCGACTCAACCGCAAAAGCCGTGATAATGCTACTAATTTAGTGTCTTGGATTCCTACCCAAACTGTTGTAGTCACTTTCCAAGGTCAACAGCTTCCTTCCTATATATACTCCTGTTACAACTCCCTCCCCGTAGAGGTATACCAATACCCTACAATTCAGTGCCAAAACTGTTGCCGGTTTGGCCACATCAAAACACAGTGCCGCTCCAAGGCAAGATGTTACCGCTGTGCACAACCCCACTCTGGAGATAGCTGTAATATCGAAGAATCCCTAGCCTCTTGTCTGTTCTGTTCGGGGAGACATTTTGCTACCAGCAGATGTTGTCCTGAGCAAGACAGACAAAAGTCTATTAAAAGCCTCATGTCAAACGAATGCATCTCCTATGAAGAAGCTTCCTCCCATTTCCCAAAAGTCACCAGATCATTCGCTGAAGTGACCTCTGAGCCAAGCCGACCTCGTCCATATCCCTCTTCCATTCCCCAATCCTCTTCTACCCCATCACAGTCCCATTCCTATAAGAAAACTGTCTTCCTAGAACCCCGACAGAGAGCCCCATTGGGTAAGTCATATGACAGACTTACTCACCAGTCTATTGTGTCCACCCCTAGTTCCTCCCAATCCAATGGTTGTGCCTTGTCCCAACCCTCCTCTACTTCTGAAATATCCTCTCCCATTCTCCAAAATCCTAACATATTAGAATTACTCCTATCCATGCTCATTTCCATTATCTCACAAAACAACTCCAATTTACCGTCCCACGTTGCCGAAAAACTGTCCCAATTAGTAAGTCTTTGCAATGGCTCCTTTAACGTTCCTCCAATGGAACGCTAAAAGCGTTCGTTCCAAGAAATCTGATCTATTGCACTTAACTAATAAATATAATCCATCGGTCCTAGCCATCTCGGAGACTTGGTTAGTTCCTGGTTCTCCTTTCAGGGTGCCGGGATACTCCTGCCTTCGGGATGATAGAGCCGATGGTTATGCAGGCAGTGCCTTATTGGTTAAACGATCATCTCCCTTTTCTCAAATCCTTCTTCCCTCCCATTCCCCTCTTTTCAATGCAGTTGCAGTTAAAATGTTCAATATATCCTTTCTTTCTATCTACATACCCCATCCAAATTCCTGTCTGATCCCAGATATATTAATGGTTATATCCTCCATCCCACCTCCTATCATAGTGATGGGGGATTTTAATGCTCACCATCGATCATGGGGCTCCAGTCACAATGATCTTTTTGCCTACTCCCTTTTAGAAATTTTTGACGAAATTAACCTATGTGTGTTAAATGATGGCTCTCCTACCCGCAGAGTACTCCCTTCCCAAAATCCTAAAAGCGCTGTTGACCTTACTATCTGTTCTCCCTCTTTATCTTCAATCTTATCCTGGAAAATCCTTCCCTTATCCTATGGAAGTGATCACTTTCCTATTATTATATCCCATCCTTCCAGAGTATCCCCTCCCACTAACTCTTCACCTACCTTTAAATACCGTCTATCTGGGGCTAATTGGTCTCTTTTTTCCTCGAATCTAGACACCAAGATTTCAGATTTCCCTGATTTAGAGGAACATAATGTATTGTCGATCTACTCTATGCTCATCCAATCAATAATTTTATCTGCTGACGAATCCATCCCCCTTAAGAACAATAAAAAATCTTTCCTCTCTACCCCTTGGTGGGACCCCGAATGCTCCTCAGCTGTTCAAAAAAGGAATCAATCCGAGGCTACCTACAACTCTGCAATGAATCAAGTTAACTATCTACAATTCCAACGAGATGCAGCAAGAAGCAGGAGAACGCTGTCAAAGAAAAAGAAACAAGGTTGGAAATCTTTCTGTGAAAGCCTCTCTCCGAGGACGCCGTCTGCTCTCGTTTGGAAACAAATAAAAAGATACAGAGGTTCTTGCACCTCAGAAAATTTAACTTGTAATGATCCGGACTCTTGGATTGATTCCTTTGCGGACAAACTTGCCCCTCCTTATGTTCCTGCACAAAATTCCTTCCCTCTATGTCCCACTTACCTTCCGTCAGCTGATAACATTCTAACAAACTCAATCACGTATAATGAATTGGAATCAGCTCTTGAGGGCCTAACTGACTCGTCTCCCGGAATAGATGGTATTCCTTATTCATTCCTTATCCATTCTTCCGATACAGCCAAGAAACTATTCTTAAATCTTCTGAACCGATTTTTTGACTTTGGGGTAATTCCAGATACCTGGAAGTCACAAGTCATTGTCCCCATACTGAAACCAGGTAAAGACCCCTCAGACCCAAGTAGTTACAGACCCATCGCTTTATCGTCTGTCCTATCCAAAATTACAGAGCATATTATAAAAAACAGATTGGAATGGTTCGTAGAGAGTCAAGGAATGTTGGCTAGGACTCAGTATGGATTCCGCAAAGGCATGAGTACTTTGGATAGTCTTAGTATTTTAACAACGGATGTCCGTATTAGCTTTTTAAAAAAAGAATCTCTTGTTGGCGTATTTTTAGACATTACTTCGGCTTATGACAACGTCCTTCTTCCGGTACTCAGGAGAAAACTCATCCAGCTGAGTATTCCCGAAAAGATGGTTCGTTTCGTCATCAATATTTTAACAGAAAGAACCATTCATATAAAATTAAAAAATAACCTTCTTCCTGCTAGAACTATCTGGAAGGGTTTGCCTCAGGGATCTGTGCTGAGCCCTCTGCTATACGCCATATACACCTATGACCTCGAAAAAGCTGCTGAACCCTTTTGTAATATCCTCCAATATGCAGATGATCTAGCCCTGTACAAATCCTCAAATTCCATAGAACACGCCACTTCCGATCTAAATACAGCCTTATCAAACTTATCCGTCTGGCTAGAAACACATGGCTTAAGTCTTTCCGCTACTAAAAGCAATGTAGTAGTATTTACAAAAAAAAGGATAGTCCCGTCGGTAAATATTTACATAGGTAGTGAAAAGATTCCTGTCAAAAACTCTTCCAAATTCCTAGGTGTCTGGCTGGATTCTCGACTGACAGGGACTCCTCACTGTGATTACATTTCTTCCAAATGTGATAAGAATGTTAATATTCTCCGTTCTCTTTCTGGTGTATGGTGGGGTTCACATCCTTTTAGTCAAAAGTTATTATACAACGCCATAATCCGTAGCCATATGGATTATGGCTCCTTCTTATTAGATCCGTGCAATAAGTCAGCCCTAGAAAAACTAGACAAAGTCCAATCAAAATGTTTGAGAGTGATTCTAGGTGCCATGAAGTCTACTCCTATAAGTGCTATGCAGGTAGAGAGTGGAGAACCCCCTCTCTCCCTGCGTAGACAATATTTATCGGATAGATTTGTCTCAAAAATTATTTATAATTCTAGCCATCCCCTTCTTAGTAAGCTAGATTATTTAACCTCTCTACTTAATATTAATTCCAACTCTTCTTTAGAAAACTTGCCTTGTGTCCTCCGTTCATTTTACAATTTCACCCGCCTCCCTAACCCTGTCATCCAGAATCTAGCCTGTCCTCTATATGCGGTAAATTTTAATTGTCTTATTTTTCAACCCAATATCAAGCTGGATTTTGGCTTTAACAAAAATTCCATGTGTGCTAATACGTCCTTTAATAATAAAATTAACAACGAGTATGAGGGATGGCTGACTGTCTATACAGATGCATCAAAAATCGGAGATAATCCGGTAGGTGCCGCAGTCTGGATCCCAAGGCACAGTATAATTCTAAGCTTTAAGTGCCCCTCTACTTGCTCGGTTTTTACAGGAGAGGCAATTGCAATTCTGGAAGCTATTTTATTTGTTAAATCACACACTGTTCCCCAAGCCATTATTCTGTCTGACTCCAGAAGTTGTCTCCTAGCCATAAAATCAAATCCATTCCGTTCCAAGTCCAAATTCCCTATCATTTTAAAAATTCGAGCAGCTCTGTACGAATGCCATGAATTAGGAATTGAAATTGTGTTGGCTTGGATTCCGAGCCACTCTGGAATCCTAGGCAATGAATCTGCTGATTCATGTGCTAAAGACGCAAGCCAAATAGGTAGCCTCGAATATTTTAATGTCCACTCCCAAGACCTTTGCTCCTTATCCAAATCCCTTCTACATCAATCCTGGTTGTCCAAATGGCGATTGTCCAAAAATTTGAAAGGCAAGCACTACGGGAATATCCAACCAAATATACCAGTTAAACCATGGTTTTATAAATACCGTAGATTCGACAAATCTACCATTTCCACCATTTGTCGACTACGTCTTGGCCATGTTTGCACCCCTGTTTTTCTTGCCAAGATTCGGGTCAGGGATCACTCCCTATGTGAATGTGGTTTGGATGAAGGCACTATTGAGCATATCTTCTTCAACTGTCCTAAACAATCAGTATCACTCTATGATACCCTTCCCCCTGATATCCCTCGTCCCACTTCTATGAACTGTCTCCTTTCCCTTGTACATACCCCATTCTGTAAAATACTATGTAAATATGTTAGTACTAACCAAATTAAACTGTAAATATTGCATGCATCTTCTATCTCTTTTCTAGTATTATATCTATGTATTTTTGTTCAGTATATATATATGTGAGTTTATGTATGTGTATTATTATATGTTGTGTTTGTCCTTTCAGAAATTTGATCCTGCAGCGATAAGTCGGGACATATCCTCAATATTACCGACCATCGGCATTCTTACCGATCATCTCCAAAAAATTTATGTGTATTAGCAGCGAAACACTCGAAATTGGCGGAGTTGTGGCTTGATGCCTTCAGAAGCCAAAAACACAAGAATTGAATTGAATTAATCGATTTGTGGTTAGACCGTATAAGTACCAAGTTTCAACTAAATCGGTTCAGAAGGTTTTACGACCACTACACACATCAAAAGTGTCTAGGGATCAACATATATTTTTGCAATAACTTTTCTCCTGATTGATATTAATTAAAAATTTCTTTAAGGATTCATCAAATAAAGTGTTTTCGTTTGTCACAGTAACGATAAACCAAGTCACCTTTGCATTAATAAAGAAATTTGCCATTTTCCTAATAAAGGGATTTTTGACATTTGAACCACTAACATTAAAGTTCGAAAAAAAGACTGAAATAACAGTTTTCTTTAAAATTTTATTGGGTAACTTAAACAATTAATAATCCGTGTTTCTACCGCGAACACTAACAACACGAGAACATCGGTTTGGCATACTCAAAATGAGTTCATCCAAATCACGCTGTGGAATGGCCGCCCATGTTCGTTGCAACAACAAAAAAAGGTCTTCTTGCGACTGGATACCCTCCATATTCGGCAGAGCTCTTCTCTGTAGCATATCCCATGCATGCTCAATCGGGTTCAAGTCTGGCGACTGAGCAGGCCAGGGCAGGACATTGATGTTAGCTGCGGCGAGAGTCTGTCTTACAACTCTTGCGGTGTGCGGTCGTGCATTATCATGCATTAACTGAAATAAGGGACCGATTTGCACTTGTAGAGGAACGATGACGTCTGATACAATCGTCTCAGCATAAATTTGAGCGTTGAGGTTGCCTCTGATCCAAATCAACTCAGTTCTTCCGCCGATCCAAATACCCGCCCATACCATGATGGTTCCACCACTATAAGGATGGACTTCCTGGCAGGATTTTAATCGCTGTTGGCGTCCAGGGGTTCTCCAGTGTCGTATACGTCTTGTATCCGGTCTCATACCAAAACGAGACTCATCAGAAAAGCACACGAAACGCCATTGTTCTTCTGCCCAATTTCTGTGTTCAAGAGCCCATTGATATCGAATCCTACGATTGTGCATTGCTATAGGTGGTACCCGTAGCGGTCTTCGGGAATGAAGGTTCACTTCATGCAAGCGGTTTCTGACTGTTTGGTCGCTAATTAAGTTCCCTGAAGAGTGATGAAGCCGCACGGCTAACATCATGGCGGTTATTGTTGGAGCTCTTCGAGTTAAGATTTGAATGTATCGGTCTTGTCTCCGTGTGGTGCAGCGATACCGTCCTCCATGGCGCTCAGCCACGGTACCAGTGCTTCGGTAACGTGTCCAAAGTCGACTGATAACACTCTGACTTGTATTCAGAGCTAAAGCCACAGTACGTTGCCGGGAACCAGCTTCTATCATTCCCACGGCTCTGAGCATTTTTTCCCTGCTTAAATGACGTCGCCGCTCCATAATAACGTTGGTTTTAATCAGTAGTAGGGAAACAGTAGCACTAATAATGTCTTCAATGCGTTGTATGTTTTTATAGGGAAAATATTGACAGCTGATTTTCATCTTTTACTCGAATTTGATTCACAGTTCCTGATTCAAATTATGAAATGCACCAAAAAGGATCCATATAAATTTATAAAATCATAAATTTATTACAAAGCCACATCTCAATCTCAAGAAATCCGCATAAAAATGCTTGATCCCTAGACACTTTTGATGTGTGTATTATTTATACGAACAACATCAGGTTACGCCCATTAAGGCAGTGGTGGCCGTGGGTGAGTGAGCGATGAACTATCGGCGAGTTCTCGCGCAATAGTGTCATGGAGCACCTAGTTTTGTACCCTTGTGTACATGTGTACCCTTCAACGGCCAAGTCACATAACATTAACTATAATAATAAAGAAATCGCAGTAAGGAACCTTAGACTTGGTACGACTTTGTATAGATTTTATTACTTTTTAGAGAGAAACAAGCAGCTCCATCGAGACTTGGCTAGTTTTTTACAGAATATTTTTGGTGGGATTTCATTTATTTTTGTTGAAACGTGTCTATATTGATTTATTTTATTAGATTTTCTTATTTGACACATTTTTTCTTTTTAGGAGTAGTATTTTATTATTAAGCGCCCCACGGTTTCATCCGCGTAGTTCCCGTTCGCGTTTCCGTGGGAATTTCGGGATAAAAAGTATCCTATGTACTTCTCCTGGTTCTAAGCTACCTCCCCACTAATTTTCAGCCAAATCAATTCAGCCGTTCTTGAGTTATAAATTCCCGTCCCCAATCCCGTGGGAATTTCGGGATTTAAAGTATTCTATGTTCTTCTCCTGGTTCTAAACTACCTCCTCACCAATTTTCAGCCAAATCAGTTCAGCCGTTCTTGAGTTATAAACTCCCGTTCCCATTCCCGTGGGAATTTCGGGATTAAAAGTATTTTATGTTCTTTTCCTAGTTCTAAGCTACCTCCCTACCAATTTTCAGCCAAATCTGTTCAGCCGTTCTTGAGTTATAAATTCCCGTTCCCATTCCCGTGGGAATTTCGGGATTAAAAGTATTTTATGTTCTTCTCCTGGTTCTAAACTACCTCCTCACCAATTTTCAGCCAAATCAGTTCAGCCGTCTTGAGTTATAAATTCCCGTTCCCATTCCCGTGGGAATTTCGGGATTAAAAGTATTCTATGTTCTTTTCTGGTTCTAAACTACCTCCCCACCAATTTTCAGCCAAAACAATTCAGCCGGTCCTGTATTTTTAAATTCCCGTTCCCAATCCCGTGAGAATTTCGGGATGAAAGGTATCCTATGTCCTTTTCCTGGTTTTAAGCTACTTCCCCACCAATTTTCAGCCAAATCAATTCAGCCGTTCTTGAGTTACAATTCTCGTTCCCGTATAAATCCCGTGCCCCTATAATTCCCGTTCCCGTTCGATTATCCTAGTTTTTATAGTTTTCCCTTTATGTGGCCATTAAACTCTAACTCTGTACCAAATTTCAGCTTTCTAGGTTTATGGGAAGTACTAGTTCTATTATGATGATCATGAGTGAGTGAGTGTCTGTCATAAATGCGAAACTTTGCTTTCGCTTAACTTGGGAACTAAATGACCTACAGACTTGAAATTTCATTTTAAGTATGTGATTGTATAGCTTACTGGATGACGAAAATTTCAGCGTTCTGGTCTTATCCAGAGGTTCTCAAATAGGAGCCTGAAAATGCGGCGAAAGGGTTCCTGTAAAGGATGGTACGGCAGTGTTTGCTTCGCGCTCGACTTGGCGGGGGGCACTGCCGTGCCCCCAGATTCAAACACGGTCTAACTTGTCAAAACAGTGTTTGACTGAAAAGTGGTCTAGAGAGTGTTTAAACATCGATTTGTGGTAAGACCGTATAAGTACCAAGTTTCAACTAAATCGGTTCAGTAGGTTTTAAGACCACTATTATATACGAACAACATCAGGTTACGCCCATTAAGGCAGTGGTGGCCGTGGGTGAGTGAGCGATGAACTATCGGCGAGTTCTCGCGCAAGAAAGGGACATACATACTCGACTGGTCGAAAATCTTGAACGCTTATTGCGGTCTTAGGGCAGGTGACATCTATGGAGATAACATTGAGTTATCTTACCACCCGAAAATCTATTAAGTATAAGTTTTTGCCTTTTGAATATAATTTTTAGTTTACGTTTAGTACATTTTTTTAGGATTTTGAAAATTGGAATCAATTGGAAAGAGCGCTGCTATTTCAGCATGGTTCCAGGTTCAAGTCCTGGCTGTGGCGATGCATTTTATAAAATCCAAAAAAATTGTCGGTCTTACCACAAATCGATGTTTAAACACTCTCTAGACCACTTTTCAGTCAAACACGATTTTGGCATGTTAGACTGTGATTTAATTTTTCTTACCACAAATCGTTGTCTGGCTCATGTCTTGAGAAAAATGGTTTTAATCATTTAATAAGGATCACGTCACGATACTGTTTCTCTCTGGTTTTAATAAAATACGTATGGCAATACATAAACGCGTTACGTTATATGCAGGACAAGTTGAGTACAACATAAACGAATGTATCTCAAAAGTTGATAATAATTATTGAATTAAGTTATTAATTGATATAATTGATTTTCAAAAGTATTATTGGCTATAAATATAATTGTTGATTGAAGAAACAGTAAACTAATTACTCGATATTTTCATTCTCAAAGATCGTATAATCCGTAAACGAAACGTTTTTTGAATTGACTTTTGATCGACGTTGTCTGACTGACTCATGTCATGTGTGCGTATCATTGACATATAACATGGACATCGCATGTTTGACTATAGAAAAAATAGTTATAGAAGTATGAGGCTTATCGACGCCAAAGTTATAAAAATATAGCCGTCTCTTTTTAACGTTCATAATTTTGCGTAAGGGAAAAAGGACAACAGTATTTCTGACAGTTACTATAATAGCCATCTGTCATTCTTAGTCTCATTGAAATACCTACTCGTGGCCATATTCGCCATATTATTTTCTAGCTATAACAAAAGGATTTACAACTTACTTAGTGATGGGCAATGAAACATCGTGACCACAGACTATAAACTATCGATATTTTAAATAAAACGTTATTTAAACACTTATTCAAGTACGTTTTAATTTTGGTGTTTATTTTTATTTCATAAACTTTATTTACATTTTGTGCATATATGATCTTAAATAATAGTGAGTAAGTATATAAAGTCCAATTTTCAGATTCTCATGTAGTATACCATAAGAAACCATGGATTTGAGGTTTGCTCTTGAGAATATCTGTATTCATATTGAAATATTCGTTTAATTGAATGCCTAACGTTTGTAATTAAATAAAACCCAATTAAATGTTACATCAGTATCGATTATAGTACGAAACGTCGATAATTTCTATCGTCATTTTTATATCCCGGCAACTAGAGTATAATGAATAAAAGTTTGATATATAGGGTGGCCCAAATAAAACAGTCAGTGGGGGGAAGTATAAAACTATAAGAGATACAAAGATTTGTTCTTAGGAACCATGTCATCCATTTTAGTTAAAATGAAAATTGCATTCAAAGATTTAGAAAAATACTATAACTCACTAAAGGAATCGAACCCGGAAGTTTTGAAAAAAATATTTTTAATTATTTGTAACTAGAACGAACGGCCGTATATACAAACTATTGCATTTTGTATCTTGAAATGGTGAATTTGTGTTGAAATGGGATATTAACTGGGAAGGAACTTTAATGATGTCTTGGCGAGTTTTGTACCAAACTATTTCATTTAAAAACAATGCATTTTAATGAATTTAGATATGATGTTTCTTAGTAACATTTACTTACTGCTAAAGATGTACACAATCCATTTCTAGTTTAAAATAATGAACATTAAATTTTTAAAAATTTCCGGGTTCGATTCTCAAAGAGAGTAATAGTTTTTTTTTCTAAATCTATGAATGCACTTTTTTTTTACTAAAATCGAGGACATGGATCCTAAAAACAAATCTTTGTATATCTTATAGTTTTATACTTCCCCTTACTGAGCGTTCTATTTGGGCCACTCTGTATGTCACAATGATCAAGCTATATTTTACAAACTATCTATAATGTTCTTTTACAGTAAGACCTATTTATAAAACTTAAAATTAATCAAAGTAAGAAAACATACTTACAATCTATTATCGATGTTATTTTTCAGACATATCGATAGGGACTGCACTATTAGCCGCCATTTTTCGCTCTCAGTGAAGTATAGGTATACACGTTTTTTTCGTAGGTATGCCCCGTCCATGTTATATGTCAATGGTGCGTATTTATTCGATCGACGTAGTTAGTGTCTAATTTTATATTTTCATACAATTTTAAATAATTTAAACACGGATACCTAGAAGGTTAGCATTTAATGGATTTGTACCGTTGCGTTGCGTTTGTACCGAAAACACGAGTGTCGTGCCGCAACAATGTTCGGCAGAATAATCGTTTTGTCCCTACTATCAACAAAGGCGAGTTACGTGAGCTACCCAACAAGCCTCATCTGGTGCCTACTATCGCGGTTAAGAGCGTAGCTGCACCGAAGAAACAGCGAGCAGCAGTCAGTGCAGCGGAAAAAGGCGACGTGGATGGCTTCATCCTGGTGGAGAGGAAACGTCGACCGAATCCGCCCCGTAACCGACGTGGTACCGCCCCTGCTACAGCAACAGAGGTCACCTTACGTGTTGTGGAGCCTACCTGCACCGTATCGTTTACTTCCAGTACCTACGAAGTACTGGGACATGTTCCTTATATATTTGTAATGATATTTTATATGTGTAAAAATATAATGTACTTATTATCTAATTAAATAAATTGAATTTAATGACACAATGCAGTTCTTTCATTAGAAGATAATAAAATTATATTAATACGTTTAGAATAGTTTTTTTACATCTTTTCATATTCTCGAGTCTGTGCACTAGCGCCATCAAGTGGCACCTTTTAAGTAACAATATAGCAAAGAGGTTGAATAACAAACTAAAGAGGTCATAATATCACAATCTGTAAAAAATCACGTTTTAATCCCCGATATCTGGGGGTAAAAGTCGATTTTAATCTCAAGAGTGGAAAGTATCGGGGTCGCTGTAGGCAGCCCCTGCAGGACCCAAGGCAATTTTGCTAACTGGGAGTAAAAGACGTTTTTGCGCTCTAGAGGTTAAAGTAAATTTAAATTTAGAACATCGTGCGCACTAAGTGTGTTGATGTTTTGGATTCACAAACTGTCATACAACTTTTTTTTTATTTCAAATTCAAACTCGGAACCTCCTTGGTGTACTTACTTATTTTTTTATTTGCTTTGCGCGTGATATTTTTTCTTTTCACTTAATATTGTGATTGTTTTATGTTTTCATTTAGTAATTTCCTCGCTGAGGGGGGATGAAAAATAATGTGTTGCACTCAAGTGCAAACAATTTTTAACATTGTGCTCCTTTGAGTCCCTCGCTAACGTTCAGGATTCTTATTTTGAATCCCTCGCTGCGCTCGTGATTCAATTTTAGAATCCTTCGCTGGCTCGGTCCTCAACTGGAGCCCCGGTTAAAAAGCAACTTTGCACTCTTGTATAACAAATAACTATTAAACTGTGTTTCAAATTTAGACTTCGTTTTGTGGTAAGACCGACACGGTCTTACCACAAAACGAAGTCTAAATTTGTGTGTTCAAAGGGGCTATATTCTAAATTAGTATTTGGCTATTGTTGAACCGTACTTTCAACGTATTTCTGCCAGTTCATGACAAATGTTTTGTCAAATTTCCGTCCGTCAATTCTGTCATTGGACTGGCGACTAGTGAGTGTCAATTAACCAAAGGAAAATATTGGCAGGTAATTTTCGTATTTTTAATAATATTAGAGAAAGTATTAAAATTTCTTCTAAGACCGACACGGTCTTACCACAAAACGAAGTCTAAATTTGTGTGTTCAAAGGGGCTATATTCTAAATTAGTATTTGGCTCAGAGACCAGAGAGAATCCTGGTCGTGATCCTTATTCTATGATTTGGCTATTGTTGAACCGTACTTTCAACGTATTTCTGCCAATGTCGAAAATGTTCATGACAAATGTTTTGTCAAATTTCCGTCCGTCAATTCTGTCATTGGACTGGCGACTAGTGAGTGTCAATTAACCAAAGGAAAATATTGGCAGGTAATTTTCGTATTTTTAATAATATTAGAGAAAGTATTAAAATTTCTTCTATTTCCTAAAGTTATAAATAAAAAAGCTTTGAAATTAATTATGTGCTGAGTTTGTTTGAAGTGTTCACAAATTATCAGGTGAATATTTTTTGGTTATAAATTCGAATAATTTGAGGAGAGCAAGTAGTTTTTATTAATTTTTTTGTTATTTCTGTATGAAATAATATCTGAAATGCTAGATTGCATACCTATATTTACCGAAGAAGTTAAATAAATCATAAAAATACATATTTAGTTAACAAGTTGTGATTATTACAATTTTAAATTTAATGTTATGCAATATTTTAGTAGCACCTAAGCATAGCCTTGCCTCGGTGTACTTATATGGAATACATGCACCCACAATGCAACCACCCACATCTTTAACAACTGGTACATAATAATACTAATAGATCATATATCCATACTAAAAGAGTTATAATTTTACTAAAACCTATCAGTAATAAAAAAAACATCGTGTTTTAATGGTTTTTAAAATAATCACTTGTGGGTTAAACAAACAAGTTAGCAACACAGCTGATATTATAGTTGACTCGATCACTATCCTGTTTTGACTCATACATTCTGATTCTGACAAACTTGGCTTATTAATAAACATTTGAAGGATACCAGTAAAAGAGACCAATAAAAATATAGGTAAGTAATATGTCATTGTTATTGGTTATTTCAAGTATTTCAAATCAGCTGTTAGATAACCATTTGTTTATACAAATGGTTAGTTTTTTTTGTTGAGTTTTTTTTATTACCGGTAAGACAGCATTGCACAACTAGTTGGTTATCCAACTAGTTGTGCAATGCTGTCTTACCGGTTTGAATGTGTAGACCCTATTGCTTAAGAAGTGGGCAATCTTATTCAAAAAGGATTTTCAATTTGAAGAGTTTCAGATTTGTGCACTAAAACAAACTCAGCCTCTTTGTATATTAGTATGTGTAAGTAAATAATAAATTGATAATTTGAAGATATATGACATTTGTTAAAAAATAATCACCTACCATGAAATCTATGACAATTCATTTGTAAGTTTCACAAAATCCTTTATAACACATCACTCTGCACTTCCTATTCTACAACATCAACACCTGAAAGAAACTATTAGTATTTATAATTTTAATTGTTTTAATCAAATTAACCAACCTTCTCCTTTTTATTAATTAAATTCATAATAAAACATATGTTATATATCTTGATAGCAAAGTTCTAGTAAATAAAATAATACAATACTTTATAATATATGTATATAAAACTAACAAAATACTAAACTTACTTACAGGACATGTCACACATTAACGACTTTATTTCTGTACTGAGAGGTGCCTGTCTCATTGCCGAGGCAGGGCTTAAGGTACAACAAGAGGCTGCACAAGTAATATGGCATAACTCAAGCGTCCGTGCGGCTATAAAAAACTTTCCATCTAACACTGCCTCACAATTCACTAAGCCTAATTCAGACATTGCTAAAGACTTGGCTGAAAGAGCTATGGTGGTGGCTCAGGGGTTCCAGCGTTATGCTGTCATGCACACACCTAATTTAAACAATAATCCAGACTCGAAAGAAGATATGGATCCACAAATCAAGGATGAGATCGAAGAGCTGAACAGAGAGTTTAATAAGACATTTGAGAGTTTGAGGAACACGGAGACCTTGAGTACAACCTCGACAAATATTGTGGTTCCTTTGGAAGCGTTGCAGAAACGGCCTGAAGTGAAACAATATGTGAAGCCTGAACCCCCAAAAGTGTTCAAACAAGAGATTCCACATGCAGCTAGTCCAGTAACGAGTACAGTTAGTAGTCCTGTAGCAAAACCGTCTGCAAAAAAGAAGATTAGAGTTGCGGTATGTATCTATTTATTTTCTGTGCTATATTCATTTCTTCTATCTCTATAAACTTAACATACAATATTACATAACGACAACATCGCACCCGATGATTCAGTCAAGTAAGTTGTTAAGTTGGTTTACTAACGTTATGTACAAAGGAGTTTAAACAAAGAAATTAGTGGAGTAAATAACCAAATAAAAACCCAGATATTGTTAAACAATGCAGATAACTTTGCATACCCATTATTAATCACAATACTGAAAATTAAGATTAAAGAACGTTGAATACCCCTGAGCCAATTTGGTATTATTAAGGTTCAGCCACACTTAGCTGAAGGTTGCTTAGTGTCTTTTTAATTATATGTACTATGTCTTGTGTACCGTACTTGTTGTTTGCGGCCAAATACCTTCAGTTTTGGTCCTTTGTGCGAGCTGCTTTTGTATTATTAGAACCTTCCTAGTTCGTCCAGAAAGTTGGCCAACTTAGACTTAAGTATAAACAATCAAGCTTCAAGCTTAGTTAGGGGTCAGTTACTATAATGAGATGATGTAGTGAATGATTATGTTATAATCAATCTATTTACAGCTAAGTGAAAACTCAAAAGCGCGGGTAGTACCATCTTCCCGTATTGGTCGTATGATATCGTTCGGGTCTCTGGCAGCGGGACTGGGAGTCGGGACGATGGCGCAGTACGCTCGGAACACAATACAGTCGGTGACCGGCAAAGCAGACGATAGTGTGAATGCTTTTCTGTCACCGGCCAACGCTGAGAGAATTGTCGATACGCTTTGTAAAGTTAGAGGTTTGTATATTCAAGTTTTTTGACAAATTTGTTAGATTGGCTTTCATCATCATCATCATCAGCTCATTTAAAGTCCCCACCGAGCGGCACGAGCCTACCCTGAATCAGGGTGATGGCTTTGTTTTGTTGTAACTGTGAATGTGGTTTTGTTATACTGTGAATTAATTGGTATTTTGTTTGGACAAAATGTTAGTGAATGAGAAGTACATTCATTTGTCAGGTCTAAAGTAGTTTCAAATAATACTGATTTCATAGTTAGTTAAGTAATCAAGTTACATTGGCAAAGTTAAATTAATAAAGAAAGTAAAAAATCACTTTCGCCTGGAAGTTAATATCAAACTTTAGATAACATCTTCTTCATACTTTTCATTAATACCTACTCATAATACAATTACCATTAAGCATTAACAATACCATTACTATTTCTCCAGGCGCAGCCCTAAAGCTAGGCCAACTCCTCAGCCTACAAGACGACGCAGTAATATCTCCGGAACTCCAGCGTATATTCGAACGCGTCCGCCAGTCTGCCGACTTCATGCCCACCTGGCAGGTTGAAGGCGTCATGGTGGCCCAACTTGGCCCCGATTGGAGGACCAAGGTTCAGACGTTTGAGGAGAAACCATTCGCTGCTGCTTCTATTGGTAAATACTACTTATATTGTTAGTTTAAAAGGTTGGTTTGGGACTTACGCGAGTGAACGCGAGTGAATCGCTAGTACTTATATATTACGAGTTTGAAAATACGGATTTGAACATGTTGTGACATGTTCGTTCATACAACTAATAATGTGCCTAAATGTTTGTTTGTATTGTGCTTGTAAGTCGGTAGTTTAGCCAGGACTGTAGCTAGACTCGGATTTGAGGCAGGGCAGCATTAGTTAAAGGGAGCGCGAGAAAAAAAAGCTCTGCTAACACTTCGAGGTATATTGAATAGCAATAGCTATGAATACATAGACAAAAAATATATATTAAGAACTATTAAATCCTCAATGATGAAGAACGTCTGAGTGAGGTTGGGCATTATGGGACATTATGATTTCAAGGTAGGTTATTGTGGATTTCAAGTTAGTCATTGCCACACAATGCCCCCCCCCCCTAGCTACGGCCCTGAGTTTACCAAAATTTAATCTCTATAATTTGGGCCATTTGTGTGTTAGGCTGTTAGTAGTTACGGGGTATCCTAGCAAGCGTTAGATCTTGCATCTGTGACGTTGTTATTAGATTATACCATCATCACAATGATTTCTAAATAAATTAAAATGTGGTTTCAGGACAAGTGCACCTAGCTACCCTCCACAACGGTCGCGAAGTAGCGATCAAGGTTCAATACCCGGGTGTAGCAAGAGGTATCAACAGTGATATTGATAACCTTGTTGGTGTTATGAAGGTAATATTTAGGTATAAATTAAATTAATTGAATAAAAAGCGTATTAACACAGCATTTTTTAAATATAAAGACAAGGTGACTTTTGCAAATATTTTATATACTTTTAGAGTTCTTTATAATATACTTACTCATAATTAATTGAATTATACAATTTGATATTTTTTCCTGTCAATCAAACGTATAGACAGACAACAAAGAGGTCCCATTGATTTATATCTTTACATACATAAATAATAACCAACTGTTGTCATTATTTATCTCTATCTTCACTCACCAGGTATGGAACATGTTTCCAAAGGGCATGTTCATAGATAACATTGTGGAAGTAGCGAAGAAGGAACTCGCCTGGGAAGTGGATTACGTGAGAGAAGCGGCCTGCACCAAGAAGTTCAAGGAATTACTCGCACCATACCCGGAGTATTTCGTGCCTGATGTTATAGGTAAGTCTTGTAGTGGTTATTTATACTGAAGTAGGTAATTTCTCCAGACCTGACGCCATCAAAATGCTCACACTAATGTAATTTTTCTTATACAGTATATTTCAAAATAAATTATTAGTTTTATACGAATAGAGAATAACCAGTTTTGAAGTTGATTGAATGAAATGAAAACACTCTGTATTTGTATGTTCCAAAATCAAAACATATAACACTGACTTGTTCATACTAAAAAGCGTGACTGCGCGCGTTTTTATCTTTATGTACCTACAGAGTGACAATGGCATGGTAGTTAAGAGTTTGGAAGACGTCAGTTCGATCCCCGTCACGCACCAAAGTGTTTCTGAATGCGTATATAATTTAAATAAATGTTATTAACAATTTTTTTACGACATCGATGGCAGAATGGTCACCATGCCGGACTACCACCCGTAAGGTTGCGGGTTCGATTCCCGTGCGGAGCGAATATTTGTGAGAACCACAAATGTTTGTCTCGGTCTGGGTGTGTGTATGAATGTGTGCGTAGTTTCTAATACCCTAGACACAAGCTTCGAGCTTAGTTAAGGGTCAGTTAAAAAAAAATATGTCACAAAACTCCATTCACCTTACCATTCCTTATTCAAATTTTCAGACGAACTATGCGCCGCGGAAGTTATAACGACAGAATTGATAGACGGAACGCCACTAGACAAACTGTTTGATGCCCCGTACGAGGTCCGTCTAGACATAGCGGACAAAATAATGAGGTTGTGTCTCAGAGAAATGTTTGTACTGCGGTGTATGCAGACAGACCCTAATTGGGCCAACTTCTTCTATAATACTAGTAATAAACAGGTTAGTTTGTTAGTATTTTTTATTTCTAGGTCTGTTTGTAGTTAGCTAGTTTAGTCTTTCTCTCGTCAATATTTCTCGTGCCTTTTCCTACCTCCTATCTACTACTAATATCTCAAAGAAAGAGATTAGTTATACTTCAATCAATAATGTTTCGACGCTAATAAACACTTTTTTTAAATCTAAATACATTATTTTAATGAAGTATAAAGTAAATACTATACATTACGTTACTATCTATCCTTTGTATGTAGGTAGATTAATGATTGTATGTAAGTATTTTAGTATCCTTTGATCCAGTAATGGAACTAAGTAAAGATCAGTGTCTGTATAAAGAAAAGATAGAATAATTGATTCTGACGCACTAGTATCTATTTACCTATATAAAAGAAAGTGTATTTATAACTCAAGAACGGCCGAACTGATTTGGCTGCAAATTGGTGGGAAGGTAGCTAAGAACCAGGAGAAGGACATAGGATATATAGATTTTTATCCCGAAATTCCCACAGGAACGGGAACCACGAGAGAGAAACCGCGGGGCACAGCTAGTTTTTTATAAAAGTGCAATTCTACCACTACCTCTTACAAACAACCTAATTAAAACACTTATTCCACACACTTCATTATTTCGCAGGTAATATTACTAGACTTCGGCGCCACTCGCGAGTACTCCAAAGAGTTTATGGACCAGTACATTGAGATCATTAAGGCGGCGTCGGAGGGCGACCGCGCCACCATACTACGCATGTCTAAAGAAATGAAGTTTCTCACTGGATATGAGTCTAAGGTGGGTTAATTTAAGAATGTTACATACTGAATAGTATTTTTTATAAGTAACTAGCTGCGCCTCGCGGTTTCACACGCGTAGTTCCCGTTCCCGTGGGAATTTCGGGATGAAAAATAGATGTTGGCCGATTCTCAGACCTACTGAATATGCTCACAAAATTTCATAAGAATCGGTCAAGCCGTTTCGGAGGAGTATGGCAACGAAAACTGTGACACGAGAATTTTATGTAGACTAACATAACATTATCATTCACTCCATCATCTCATTGTAACTGACCCCTAACTAAGTTCGTAACGTATCGGCCTTATTTGCGTTGCATTTTTAGTCCGGTTTAACAAAACCTGGTAAGCATTTGACACCTTGTCAGTCAAATCTGTCACTTTGACAGTATTCAAAATTGATTGTAAAACCTGGTTTAGGGTTAAACCAGACTAAAATGCACCGCAAATAAGGCAGTCAATGAATATACGAAAATGTCTCAATATCAACGTATTGAAGACAAAAAACAAACTTGATTAAAACCAGTTAAGTAATTTTGCGAGCTTCTACATACATACTCATTTAACACCCAATTATTGTCAACAGATCATGGAAGAAACCCACGTGGACACAGTAATGATAATGGGCGAAGTATTCACTAAAGATGGTGAATTCGATTTCGGCACTCAGCGAACAACTCGTAGAATCCAAGCCCTAGTCCCGACTATACTTACCCACCGACTTTGCCCGCCTCCCGAAGAAATATACTCATTACATAGGAAGTTATCTGGAGTGTTCCTATTGTGTTCCAAAATGAAAATCAAAATGAACTGTCGCGATATGTTCTACGAGATATATGAACAATATAAAGCAGGGCAATGATGTGTTCGATTTGATAACAGCGCCTTAACATATTTGTAAGTACAGTTTTCTTATAGTAGTTACTATTTACTATTTTACATCATAATGAACAAAAAAATATATTAGACAGTTACAAAAAAAACATATAAAATAACTTGTTTTTCATAAGTGTATGATGTTATTTCGGTTTGGTTATTTCATTTAACAAATGTTTTGTATTGATCAGAAATTAAACGGATAATTGTAAATTTAACTAAGAACTAAATGAGCTAAAATAAATATAACTTATGATTCATTTTCTGACGCTAATAGTAACAGAAAACATTTAATAACGTGATAATTATGCATAAACTTATATAAATGTTGTATAAATTAGTTGTTTGGTGTTAAATAATTTTTAAAATGTAATATTTAACAAGATTTTCTGCTTAATTAAATTATTAATTGCTTTAAATTGTAAGGAAATATCCGTAATAGAAATTATTATAATCTAGTAATGAGTTGTCATTTGTGTGTATTAAAATTAAGGGTTAAATCACAAGACTGCGAACTGTGTAATTCTAAATAGTGCCACAAATTTATCTGACCCTGTGATAGTGTCGCTGTGATCGCATCTTGTCGGTCCACACTGACAATAATGTATACAAAATGACAGGACAGTATTGGTTCCCATTCTGGCCGCCGGGTCAGAATATTTGTGGCACTATGGTAATGTTTAAATCTGCCACGCGTAGTTATACGATTATAAGCCAAGCGAATTCGCCAATCAAGGCTTATTTAATTTTTCTTGTCTGTTTTTTGCAATATTACAAATTTCGCGTTGCGAATCATAAATTATAAAAGAATGTGTTTGAGCTCGCAGATTTCTACAATGCATTGCAATGCAGTATTGTGTTTTGACCCTTAGCATATGCTCTTTTCTATCGTAAAGTATTATGATATATGGAAAAAGGCTTGTAATGTTTTTCTAATCATCTGATTAAATAAATGAAATTATTCGCTGTAAGATTGTAAACAAAGAGATTTTTAAATCGTAAATTATTGTTATTTATACACTAAATATAAGTCTATTCTGCCGATTGACAGTAAAAGAGTAATAAACATACACATTTACAAACTAATATTAGTCTTAAAAAGTAGTAATTTCATTACTTAATTAAGTATGTTGGCTTTGTTTTATTGTATGTATATTTAGATAGAAATGAGTTTAGATATTCTACTTTTAACTAAAATTAGGATAACAGAACTACCTCTTTGAAGATTTCGTTAAAACACAACAATATTTCGACATTCGAGTTTATATAACTAATAAATATTATGTACTAATTACTAATTTATGTATAGTTTAACGAAAATAATAAAAAAATCACAATTCAAAAGTCTTGTTGTATTTAAAAATTGTTGCTTAAAATATTTTTATAGATGTTTACCTAAAGGTGCTCCTTCACCGGGAGCATTCGCGTGTAATGTAACGTTAGAGATTCGTCTTTGAGCATTACATTACAATAATAACTCCCTGACTAACGAGCATTCGCGTGTAATAATTACAAATTACAAGGTGCGCATTGTAATGCTCGGGTCTCCTCCTTCACCTGCTGTAATGCTCAAATCTGTAACGTTACGTTACACGCGAATGCTCCCAGTGAAGGAGCACCTTAAAATTCGAATAAAACATAAGTAAAATTGCAGTGTGCGGGTAATAATTAGAAGTTTTAAGCACAGACTATCTACACATAAACTGCGTCCTATTCGCGTTGCCTTATATTTGACACACAATGTGAGATATTGCCAGGTAAAAAAAATAATTCAAATAAGTGTTGCCATAAACAAAATGGAATTTTTGAAAGAACTAAATTATAGAATTATTGAAAGAACTAAATTATTAACTAGTGTAATATGAACCTTGTTACAAGGGAATACAGTTATTTATTACACAATTTTGTTTTCTACTTTATTGCAACCGCTATATATCTCCAGAGACACTTTAAAAACACATAAATTAACATAACATAATCATTCACTACATCATAAAAATAGTATCAATTATGAACTCTATTATTACGAGTACAAGGTTAGAAATTCTAGAGAAGATATTTTTTTGAAACTAGCTGTCTTGCGTAGCCTTTCTCGATAAATAGACTATTCGATATTAAATTATTTTTGAATTCGCATCAGTAGTTCCTGAGATAAACACTTTCAACCACACAACAAAACCTCATCTTTATAATATACTAGCTGCGCCCCGCGGTTTCACACGCGTAGTTCCCGTTCCCGTGGGAATTCCGGGATGAAAAATGTATGAAAAAATAGATGTTGGCCGATTCTCAGGCCTACTAAATATGCTCACAAAATGTCATGAGAATGGGTCAAGCCGTTTCAAAGGAGTACGGGAACGAACATTGTGACACGAGAATTTTATATATAAGATGTATGTATATCTCTAGGAAAAAGTTCCTTCAAAAGTTCTATTAGTTATGGTGGCTTGGGTATAGATTTTTATGAGTATCTTATGTACTTATTTACGTATTTGTATAACTGTTAGATAATTTATACTTAGTACCTATATTCTGTTCACTAGTCTATTTACTTTTAACTCAAAATAACACTAATGTCCAAATAACTTGAAAAATAAAATATACAAGGATTTTAAACTATATATAATCTCATTTTAGACTCTTTACAGACCGTACGATGACGTAAATGTATTAGTTTTTCCATAAAAATATAATATATTTTACGCATATGATTTTATTGCGCAGTTATTTTATATCGTAGATTTTTAGTAATCGGATCGAATAGAATATATTCAATGATAAATACAAGTAGAAGGAAACCTTATTTATTCAATAACTAAACGCCAGGCCGAATTACAAGTTAAATATTAAAATAAACAAATACATTAAGTTAACTACAAATTCGTTAAATGTAAATTATATCACTTAAAATATCGATTGTTGATTTTTTGCAATTACTATTCGAACTATCAAAAAGTAAATAACCATATGAACAGAATAACATATCCCACCAAAAACATTCTGTAAAAAACTAGCCAAGTCTCGATGGAGCTGCTTGTTTATCTCTAAAAAGTAATGAAATCTAGACAAACTCGTGCCAAGTCTAAGGTTCCTTACTGCGATTTCTTTATTATTATAGTTAATGTTGTGTGACCTGGCCGTTGAAGGTTACTACACATGTATACAAAGGTACAAAACTAGGTGCTCCATGACACCATTGCACCAATCTGTCGCCAGAACCGCTACCCATTGACGATAGAAAATTACCACTTGAAAAACGTTGATTCAATATCCAGTCAATTGTAGGCTTGATGAAGCTGCGTATTTTAATAATGTAATAACATTACGTGTAAACAAAATTGACTTGTACCCACTACTAACGTTTTAAACAATGTTCAACGGCCAAGTCACACAACATTAACTATAATAATAAAGAAATCGCAGTAAGGAACCTTAGACTTGGCACGAGTTTGTCTAGATTTCATTACTTTTTAGAGATAAACAAGCAGCTCCATCGAGACTTGGCTAGTTTTTTACAGAATGTTTTTGGTGGGATTTCATTTATTTTTGTTGAAACGTGTTTATATTGATTTATTTTATTAGATTTTCTTATTTGACACATTTTTTTCTTTTTAGGAGTAGTATTTTATTATTAAACGCCCCGCGGTTTCAACCGCGTAGTTCCCGTTCGCGTTTCCGTGGGAATTTCGGGATGAAAAGTATTCTATGTGCTTCTCCTGGTTCTAAGCTACCTCTCCACCAATTTTCAGCCAAATCAATTCAGCCGTTCTTGAGTTATAAATTCCCGTTCCCAATCCCGTGGGAATTTCGGGATTAAAAGTATTCTATGTTCTTTTCCTGGTTTTAAGCTACTTCTTCACCAATTTTCAGCCAAATCAGTTCAGTCGTTCTTGAGTTATAAATTCCCGTTCCCATTCCCGTGGGAATTTCGGGATTGAAAGTATTCTATGTTCTTCTAATAGTTTTAAGCTACCTCCCCACCAATTTTCAGCCAAATCAATTCAGCCGTTCTTGATTTTAAAATTCCCGATCCCAATCCCGTCGGAATTTCGGGATCAAAGGTATCCTATGTCCTTTTCCTGGTTCTAAGCTACGTCCTCACCAATTTTCAGCCAAATCAGTTCAGCCATTCTTGAGTTACAATTCCCACTCCCGTTCCCGTATAATTCCCGTTCCCGTTCGATTATCCTAGTTTTTATAGTTTTCCCTTTATGTGGCCATTAAACCCTAACTCTGTACCAAATTTCAGCTCTCTAGGTTTATGGGAAGTACTAGTTCTATTTTGATGATCATGAGTGAGTGAGTGAGTGAGTGAGTGAGTGTCTGTCTAAAATGCGAAACTTTGCTTTCGCTTAACTTCGGAACTAAATGACCTACAGACTTGAAATTTTATTTTAAGTATGTGATTGTATAGCTTACTGGATGACGAAAATTTCAGCGTTCTGGGCTTATCCAGAGGTTGTCAAATAGGGGCCTGAAAATGCGGCGAAAGGGTTCCTGTAAAGGATGGTACGGCAGTGTTTGCTTCGCGCTCGACTTGGCGGGGGGCACTGCCGTGCCCCCAGATTAAATAATATTAGATACAGAAACTTAGTATGTGCAGTATTGTAGTGCTATCTAATGGTTAGCTAAGTAACAAATAATTATAAAATGGTATTAAATACCGCATAAAACTGTTCGCATAAATAAATTGTAATGAATTAACAATAAACTGTTTTACTTAAGATCTAGTATTTTATTTATTACTAGCTGTGACCCGCGGTTTCACACGCGTAGTTCCCGATCCCGTGGGTATTTCGGGATAAAACCTACCCTATGTTCTTCCCTGGACCATAAGCTACCCCTGTACCAAATTTCAAGTCGATCGGTTCTGTAGTTTAGCCGTGAAAAGGTAACAGACAGACAGAGTTACTTTCGCATTAATAATATTAATTAAGGACGAGCTGTGCCTTTCTATATTATTCGCGTTAGTATATATACTTAGTCTAGACAGTGCATTCTTGATGATTAAGATGGAAAAAGATCTAACTAAACAATCTAACGCAAAAAAGATATTAGAATCAAATAAATTATCTCTTTGCAAAAAGCAGACATTAAAACATCCACGCGTATGAAACTAATAAAACTTTTAGCAAAATTCAATTAAAACCTATTTTTGGTTTCGCTACAGCAGAAGATACATATTTTTTTATTGTATTAATTAAAAAAGTGACAAGAATGCGAAAGACAATCGAAATATGCATAAAATTAAATTAGAAAACGCTCAGCCCCAGACAAATGCTTTTGTACTTATACAAATGTTTGCCTCAAAAGGCAATAGTAAAACAAATGACATTGCAAGTAAAGTCACTGTCGTCAACGTTCTTTGTTGGAATACGTAAGGCATTGGTCAAACCGCGAGCGAGTGAGCGATGAACTATCGGCGATTTTCTCGCCCAAGAAAAGAACAGTGAACATACATTCCGTGTAAACAAAAGAGATGCATATATTATAACATAATATAACATAATCATTCACTACATCATCTTAGTAACTGACCCCTAACTAAGTTCGTATCTTGTATCTAGGGTATCAGAAACTACACACACACTCATTCACACACACACACCCATATTATTTATAGTTACTCGCCTCACACCCGCCGTGCGGCGAGTACTGTTTATTAGTTTTGTCACTGAGCTGCAAAAATTAACTCGCCGACTCGCTGAGCGAGTACTAACGCACAGCAGTAAATAAGTAATTATCAACTAAACTAATTGAATAATCTTTAAGAATACTTATTGTACATATGTTCGCGCACCTCTTCAGTGTGGCTGCAACTATTTGGATAATTCGTTGTCAAAACACACAATCTTTGTTTTGAGAAGAAAATTCGAATAATCTACAGAAATAGCGGCGCCCCGCGGCTTATCACGCGTTTGCTCCTCCTCGATAAAACTAGGCGTGTGTGTGGCGTTAAGACGCAGGCGACGCAGGCCGCACAGGGCAGAGCATAGCAGATTTTGTGTTGCATGGAACGTCGCGAGAGAGAGCAGGACAGACACATGTCTGCGTTGCACTCTGCCCTGTGCGGCCTGCGTCGCCTGCGTCTCAACGCCACACACACGCCTAGTCTTATCGAGGAGGAGCAAACGCGGGATAAGCCGTCAGCATACGCCTTCGCTTAACGGGCTATCAAACACTGAAAGAATTTATAAATCGGGCCAGTAGTTCCTGAGATCGCGTTCAACCAAACAAACACTTTTAATATTAGAATAGATAATTTTCTAACTGGTGCACAATACACGGAACTAAAGTGAAGGCGAAGTTTTCTGTGAATCGAATTAACAAGACACTGCTAAATACATGATTGTGTAAAGTTTAGTGATAGGTGATCGAAGGCCTGAGCTTCGTTTCAACTGCGTTCCTTCTCTTTGTGTGGATCTTAGCTAGCTGTGTACCGCGTAATCACACGCTTTGACATAATATGGCCTATTATAGCCTTCCCCAATAAACGGGTTATCAAATCGGATTAGTAGTTCCCAAGTTTATTATATTCAATCTATTGGTGAAAATTGATTTCCTTCAAAAGATTATTTTAGCTTCGAAAGATCTTTTTGTTTAAGTATCTTAAAGAATCTTAGGTTTAGCCCATTTTGTACCTACTTACCTATATCCTGCTAAATATATGAAACTATACTTACAAAGCCTACTTTCAATCTAATTATTACTAACTTATTTTATAATTAAACTACCTATACATAGTTTGCGAAGCCACTTGTTTATACATACTTAGTACCTACTTTAGGAAGGAAAGGGCGTTGAAATAAAACACACAATTTAAATAATAAACTTTATTTGCAGTTTGAAAAGGCGTTTGTGGAGACAATTAAGCATTACATTGAACCTGACATGACAGGGTTAGCATTTTATTTCATTACTAAGTTTAACGTACCGTATGCAACATCTTTATAGTTTAATATAAGTGTAAACAATAATTAACTTTTGAATTAACTACAGAAACATAACAAATTATATAAATCTGATTCAAATATGTTAAAAATACAGTGAGACGCAAGCGCAGTGATTAACGCCATAGTTCTGTTTGTATTATCTGTAGCAAATGAAACCGAAGTGAAAAGATTTCGACGAATAAAATTCAGTCTTTCTCAAAGATCGATTGTTTAAAAACAGAACTGTATCGCATACGGCACTCGCTAAATATTTAAACATTTATAATTACTATACACCCCTATTTTGAATTCGAGATACTTAATCACACAGCTAATGTAAACGACGGGTGACAATATAATAGTGAAGTTAGTTTTTTTATTTTGCTTTTATTTAAAAAGTTACTTATAAGTCAAAGTTTTTCAAAATCCCGCCGAATTTTATTGTTATTCTACACCGAACAACAGGCGAACGCTGCGATTCACAGCTGAGCGCGGTCATCGACCCGAGCCGTCACAGAATACTTGATAGCTAGTTGCCGTCTGGTAATACGGCATTTATTTAGTATTTTTTAAAGATAAGTAATCGACTACCATTTTTGATATTTTTATTGGATATATGGATTCAGTTACTGCTACAGATATTCCGATTTTAATAAGTCCCGTAATTTCAATATAGGGGTGTATATATTAATAAACCATTTCAGGTATAAACATTGAATACACTACTACTTCTTATTATTTCTAAGTATAATAATATCTAATACGAATTATTCAGATTATATTCGCTACGTAGAATGTACTTTTGAGTCTAAAAGACCTGTTAGGTACCGTTAAATTAAAGTATTCATGGTCCAATAAAATAGTGTCTCTTCCTAGTGTGACAACCGCTTAAGTCACTGGCCTCTCTTCCAAAGAGGTCTAATTATTGTACCATGACGTCATCGATGTACATGTTTCATGTAAGACTATTGTCTAAATTGTGAGAGAATAAACAATACATATTATTATTTAATCTAAATAAGGTTAATAACAATTAAACATTTAATATATCGTCTTAACAACAATTAACTCACACTAAATATAGTGGCTTTTCGAGATTACGGTAAATTGGATTGCGTCTAATTTTTAAAACAAAATAAGTGTCCGAGGCCATTTTGCTTGAAATATCTAGATGTAATACATTAATAACAATTATTAAAGTTGGGCAGGATTGACCTCAGATACTTATTTTCGTTTACACTTCATTACGACGCAATGACCTCAACCAATTTATCCAAAACCTCAATAGACCTTATATAATATGTGGCCACAATTCTAATGAATCCGAATTAAACCAATTTAGTCATCATCCTATCTTCGCATTCCTAAAATACTCCGAAGCTTTTACAACCGCATTGAATGTAACGTTGTCAAGTTGTATATTCCATTCTTCCATCAGACAATAGCCCGCCCCGCCCGCCGTACTAAGTCTGTACTAACAGATGACTAAATTGGGAGTAGTTAGGAAACATTATAAAATTGCAGCCCTTTTTTTAACACTACAAAACACGATTAGTCATACTTAAATGTAAATAAAATAATTTTAATTTTAATATCTATCGATTACATATATACAGGATGTTACTTCTTTCTTACCTATCATATTTCTTGTTACATTAAGGTTTTTCTAAAATTTATGCTAAAATGATGTGTCTTAAGAGACTGGTTATAAATAGACTTTACTTTAATGAGATTATAATTTATTGGCGATCTATAATCATGTCATGGTAAACGTCTCAAGCGAAGTATAATGTGTTTTCTGAAAAATCTACAATTAATTACGACAGAGCACCACATTCGGCCCAGATGTTACAAACTACTCAAGTAAGTGATAAAAACCTTACAAATGTTATCATAAAATCATATCCCAAACATTTTAATAAGGAAAGATAAGTAAAGTTCGGTTTTCAAAGCGGAACATGGAAACTTCTTGAATCGAAACGAAACTTTTTGTTTTCCGATAAACAATCGAAATATGTAAGTATAAGGTTTAGGCACTTAACTCAAATAAAAAGATGGGTAAAAACTTATCCTTCTTACTAAGTATTTGATCGAACAACTTTTCTGTTTGAATGTACTTATGGAACTTCTAACCAAGTTATTTCATATAAATCATAACATTTTTAAATTTAAAACCAATTGAACTAATATTTAAAATAACGTTTGTAAAGTTTTTATCACGCAGTCTATACAATTGTAAGTTATCTCTTCGTTAACGTAGCTTAACGTTACAATTCTCGTCAACTTCAACACGTAATTTATTTAAATAACGCGGAGTAAACGTCTCTCAATTACTATAAATCAATAGTAACATCCAACTAATATAATATAATACTACTTTGAACGCAACTACATCTGTCTTTTCATTATATATTTACTGTTTTATTTTAACATTAGTTTGATTATTGATTATATTGTAAATACAGTATCTGTTTAACCCTATTAAGAATCGTTGCAATGTATAAATGAAGTATTGTGTATCATGTATCATCTTGTATAGCAAAAATGACAGAACGATGAGATTACAAAGTTACTATAATTCTATTCTTATTCAAAAATTGTGCATTACTGAAAAGTTAGTAACACCCTGTAACTTATTACGACTACTTAGTTTCTTATACTGAATTCCCCGACCTCCTATTCCGATGTATAACAATACTGTACACGGTGTAAAAATGCAACCATGAGTTACATTCGTACACCCGGCCCGCCCCGCCCCGCTAAATGTTGACTGATAGACCAGTAAACATCGCATTATAAAACAATTATATGTATTGGTATATTGAATCATTATTGTCAAGATTATCATATAATATAAGTATGTATAAGTATAAAATACACTTATTTATTAATCAAATTGCATAAACGTTTGTTATCAAAGTGCTTTTACTTATATTGTTATATTTGTGAAAGAGTAAAGTGTCAAGTGTTTAACGGCAAGAAATGTGAGAAAACCGCAAAAACTTTAAAGCTGAGTTTGAAATAAAACTCGCTGCGCTTTATGAAGCAAAGCTTTGAATTATTGCAAATTATGGTGCGTTTTACGGGACTAATTGATTGATTGAAGTGTGGACGATTATGAAAAAATAGTATATCAGCCAACAGGTAGCGACACACACTCCGCTACTATCCCCTATACGATGAGGCAGGCAGGTTCTAGATCGTGCTTCAGTAAATAACTAGTAATAAGAATTTACAATACAATCTACATGATTTAAGACCGTTTCTCTAACACAACACTTACTTATTATATAAAATAGACAACGGTGTCTATATAGCGACACTAGATAAGACGCGTAGGTCGATGTTAAAACTGGCGTGGTGACAACATTACTTATAACAATAGAAAATTAATTAAAAACACCTAGACACCTTGTAAAATTGTGGGTTGTGTTCGGACACTAACAATATGCGATACAAGTGGAACATTTAGGAGTGCTACTGACCAGGGGGTCTCTGGTACTGTGGGTCGACTAAAGGTAGACTCGACAAGAGAAACGGTCGAGGATGCTCCCGGTGGTGTAGCCCGCGCTGGTTGTGTCGCGACCTCGACGAGAAGCACCCGCAGTTCGTCCCGTGGCGTTGCTCGGCAGGAAACGAGTCGGTGGCGAAGCTTAAGCGTTGGACTCCTTGAGGTCGGTGAGCCGCGCTAGCTGTGCGGGCTCGAGCTCGTCGGGGATGGAGGCGCGGCCGGCGCGCGGCTCGATGGGCGGCGAGTGCGGCGCTGTTGGGGGGCCCGACTCACCCTCAGAGGCCGTCGAGCTGGAGGCGGGGTGCGCCGCGCGCTCCGGTGGGCCCTCCCCTGTGTTGCGGAGGCACACCGCCGTCTGCTCCGACAGGGAGGACTCCTCGTCCTCGTTGTCCTCCGCCTCCCCCTCCACTTCGCCGGGCGGGAACGGCTGCTCGGGTTCCTCGACCATGGGCGTGGCGGCGGTGATGACGATCTGCGCGACCCCCAGCCCGCAGTCGTCGGCCGGCGGCACCTCCACCTTGGGTGGCTTACTCGGCGGGGGAGCTGGGATGTCCTCCTCCTCCTGACAATTGGCTCTTTGTTAAAATACAATCGATACAAACTATACAAAAAAACAAAATTTGTCTCTCGCCTGTCTCAAAAAAAATAAATAAAAAAGAGCTTTAAAGTCGTAATTGTAAACTTTATTTATATATTTGAATCGGGGATCGTTTTAAAATACCTTATCTAATTGAACATGCTATTGAAGATATAGTATATCATGCAGTGATGGAGGTGAAATTTCTAAATGGACGTTCTAGTGTGGCGCGGGGTTGTAAATAAAAGCAAAAATAAGGATGCAACCAATCCAAGAGTCATTAACCGTTAAGAACAACATATACTTAGGTATATTTTGACAGATTGCATAATTAATAGTAGGTGCTGCTGATTGTAACAGTAAATAGAACAAAACAAGAGAACAATAAGCGACACGTAAAGTAACACAAAGCTAACTGAAACAACGTAATAATGTCATATCAAACCTCATCCTCGGCGTTGTCGCACGGCACTTCGTCGACTGTTGCATGGAAACAAATTTATATTACATCGTTAACTCCGTGTACAAGGTACTTAGGAACTATTGTCATGTCACACGTTTACAAAAGAGACGTATATTTGTAGGAAATACTACACTCAGCAGCCTTTCTAAGAGCCATTTTTAGTTAACTTTAAAAAACAACTTACATTAATTTATATAAAAACAAAATTATAAAATATTAATTCAAAGTAGTCATAATACAGTGTACAATATGTTTACAGGGCGGGAAGTGTTATAATACGATTGTACCAGTTAGTATACTTACCGACGATAGTAACAGCCGGTGGGTAGACGAGTGGCGGCGCCGTGGCGGTGGCGAACTGCATGCCATATTGCTCGTGTTGGTTACGAGTCAGTTCCAAGTTGAAACTAAAATCTGGCTGTTCGTCCAAGTCGTCGTCGATGTCTTCCGGAGGCGGAGGAGGCGGGAGCGACGGTGGAGCCGCACCTTTAGTGTTGTTGTTCTCAGTAACCGCTGGTAGAGTCAGAGTGCACTGCTTAGAAACTTCGTGTGGGTTTCTACAGTGTTCTTATGGTGTTCTAGGTGTAGGCTGAGAGGGCTATGTGTTGAGCAAACTAAAAATGCCGACCGAACGTAGTCATCGGTCTCCCACGCCGCCGCCTGCGCCTCTACAGTCTAACTGAAACTCTCAAAAGCATAGCACTAGTATTTGTTGGCACAAAAGGCTTGAATTTCCAAACAAAAAAAAGAAATATTTGAAAGAAAGAAAAATCGTTCATATCAATCATTTTTTTTCAGCATTAGAACCTAAGGGTTCTTATGATGAAAATTCTCCTCTGTTGAATTCGCTGCCAGTTCTTGACATTGCAAGAACAAAGCTTAGGAACGGGTTTCTCTAAAAACAGATAAGTAAATATATTTAGTATTTGCATAATTAGTATGTTTTTTTAAGGCAATAAGCAAAGGCGTAATTAGAGGAGGTCGGGGTTGATGGACCATCCCATACAGCATTTTTTGGTTGCTTTTACGAAAAGTGTCCACACTTCGTGTCGAGACTAGTAGCATCTTTGGTCGTTGTGTCGACTTAGTTTCGGTCGCTACGACTGAACGTGGGGGCGATTGAGACACAGTCACAAGTCGTTACAATCGGCACGTCGCTGTGTGGTAACATTGAAACTGGATTGCAAAGACTTTTCAGAAATGATTCGATCATTCGTTAATTGTTTCGCTTTTGTACAATCTGTACAGAAAATACAATTCTTTTTATTGATTTCTTTGATTTACACGAACACTACACATTGAAATAAAACACTTAAACTGATTTTTGTCGTGGTTATTTTTGTAAGGTGAATGAATTAAAATTAAGAAGACTCCATCAAAGTTTTATTTGACAACATAAGTTTTTATTTTTGATATTCATTTCTTCTTATTAATATCGATGGAGAGCAAAGTTTATCGTGTAATTTATTAATAGATTTTGATTTTTACCAACGCGCCACCGTTGTTTTACTACATTTTTTTACATTTCCAGACTTGGGAAGCTTTTGCTTCACTAAAGTAATATTTTTTTGTATGAACAATATGATATAACCAAGAATAATCCATAAACGTTATAGCTCAGGGTCATATTCAAACCGTCGCAATTTTTGAAGTAGCTTAATAGGTTAAAAAAAAAAATGTTGATTTTCATAATTCTTTTTTGTTGTTTCATAATAAAGATATGGAATAAAATGACAAATGAGACATCATTCGCCTTACTAGTACGTTTTACATGGATAGCAATGACTAAAACAGAACAAGCACCCGCGCGTTGAATTGAAAACAAACAAAATGGCTGCTACGTTATAATGGAGGTGGCTAGAAAAAGTAGGAATCGTGATTTGTCGATAAACACCATATATTATGCCCGGACACCTTCTATACCTAAGAATGAAAAACCGGTAATCTACTTACTTGGAGGTCGATTTCTAAGATTTTTTCGATTTTGTGAAACCGATAACTATAACATCGACTGTACGTATACTACTGTAGATATGCTACGGAAATAACGTTTATTTGGCTGTTCGCTCATTTTTTAAATAGGGAAACGATGTCTTTTATAAACTTTTTATTCTGATTCTGGTAATATATTGTTCAGGAACATTGACGTAACATTACATCTCGTGTTTACAATAATTATTTTCATAGAATGGTATTCCACACCGTTACTACACATTTATTATAAACTAAACAGAATGTGTATAAAAATGACTCGACACAAATGTTTAGTAACGTGTCGACACAAGGACTACAAATGTTACTGAAAAAAATCGTTTGTAAACTGTTACCACACATAGAAACCAAACCCGACAAAGTTGCCATGCTTCGTGACAGTTACAAAACTACTACAATTTGTTACTTAAATAAAAATTTTGTGACCGAAAAATGCTGTAAGTGTCCCCCGAGTGGCCGGTGCCCACTCCGCCCTCAGGTGTTGGGTTGAGTTTCACAATACATGTGAAAATATTTAAGTGATTAAGAGTTATTATTTAGTTTTTATTGTTTTTATTAAAACTGTTTGTTTTCCATTAAATAAAAATATACTAAACTCTGGGAGTCGCCACTCAAATAATATGACACAAAAACACCATACAATATTTTTTTACTGGAATATATGAATCTTTATTTTAACTACCTCAGCTTCTTCGAGATTTTACGTATATTTATTACGTACGAATATTTTTCCAAAAAACCTATGCATTATCATTAATAAAGTTGACAACATACACCCAAAATCCGGGTGTGAGGTCACAAGATCGCGGAAATAGGAGTTTTACAAAATGTGTCCCGCATAACGAGGTGTCTTAATGTGTAGTCAAAGGTCATAAAAGGGGAGAAATCTGAGTCCAGGAAGCAAATTTAAAAAAGATTAATGAGTGTATACATTTCAGAGTATGACCGATATGTAATAGGAGGACGTCGTGTTATGCTCAACAAAAGTCGGATATTTTTCTGATTTTACTTATCCAACAGCGCATATGCCATAGAATTACTTGTTTCTAAACTATCCTGCCTTCTCATCTGATAAAACGAGCGAATCTGGTTTATTTCCAAAATTTTCTTTCGAACAATCATGATTTACATTTTATAGATTTTATATGAATTTTCGATAAAATAAAATAGATAAACAGGAAATTATTGGGCATTAAAATTCTAAATACGCGGCTGTCCTGTCCCTATTGCCCGCTATACCTAGCTGAAGGAAGATGAAACTTTGAAACGAAATATCAAAAATCTATACTACTAATAATACACGTTTTTATATGTGTTTGTACGGAACCCTTTTTGCTTCCAATTTTTTTTTTGCTATTAGTTACAGCATATGTAATCACTAATCATACACGAGATATCGGGCTATTAGGAAAATTGTTTCTAGGACATTTTAGGGTGCGAGATGTATCTTTAAATTCGTTAATGAAAGGTGTTTTTGTGTCATTTTGAGTCGAATCATTCCAAAAATCTATGATTTGACCGAAAAATAATTAAACTTAATACATTTGTACTTTAATTCCTTTAACCAAAAAGTATTGAACTTTAATTTGAATAAGTAATATTGATAAATAAATGGCTGTTGACGCCATCTTGTTCAGGGTGACAGATCCCCCCTCCCTCCTCTAAAAACAGGTAGGTAAGGCGCAGAAAGCAAGCAACATATAATGTAGGTAAACATTCATACTACCTTCGAGATGTATCTACATAATCGTCGGTACAGTGGTTCTTCATCTGAACGCATCACATTAGCTAATAAATATAGCACGTTTAAATTAAAAACATGTGATGCGTCGTCGATTTAAGCCTTCCACGACACAAGTGGACGAAATTCATAGTTTATCAAGGCAGTCTCAATTGCGTATAAAACAGTTTAAATTATTTGTCTCCAGTTTAAGCCGAGGTAAATAGTTTTTAATGTTTTACACGCGATTTAGAGCTGTGTTTCAATAAACTGTGAATAAATAGCGTGTCCCAAAACTTAACGATAGACTGGTATCAAAGGTCCCTTCTAATGACTAATCGAAGAAAAGAAAACATCAAATTGTTGTTGTAAATAACAAGCAGTGCCCTGTGGTTCCCTCGAAAATTCCAATTCAGTAAGAATTTTATTTCGGAATACAAAGTGTATTTAGTTTTATTTCTGAGTAATATTATAAATAAGTAAAGTTTGAGTGTTTGTTAAATTGTAAGGGGTAATCTCGGGAGCTACTGAACCGATTTCAAAAATTCGTTCACTAATGGGAAGCTAGTAATAATAATATTGTCAGCGAGTGACATAGGCTATAGTTTATCCCTGTATTCCCACGGGAATGAGAAATACGCGTGTGAAACCGCGGGGCGCTGCAAGTTTCTGATAATTAGGAATTTATCGGGCTGTTGCGTTTTTTTTTGTTAAATCTTACCACTTTATTTTTTACAATATCTTTGAAATGAAAAATTTACTGAAAGTAATAATGTTTCAAAGCGGAGATAACCGGAACAACCTGTGTTACTGATACAAAAATCTAGCAAATATAAATGATCGTTAGATTTTTAAAATCAAGCAAACGGTATTTGAAATGATATAGAGTATTTTTTTCTATTTTTTACTAGAGTAGTCATAAGGGTCCATCCTTTGACGCCATCATGCCGTTGAAATTTGGGACACGATAATTGAAAACACGCAAACCTTTTGAAGGTAAACGCAAGTGTTCGTAGGAATGACTTATTATATCCACTGTGCGGACTCCACCGGAGTCATGACTTAAACCTATTAAACTGAAAATAAAATAATATAATAATAACCTGAATGTGTGTGAAACGAAATAATAAATGATTCGGCCAAGCGTGTGAAGTTGATGATCACCCTAAATTTAACAATAATGTTCTGTAAAACATTTCAATGAATACAAACAGCTAAATAAATTATGGTGTATCACTTGTACACTGTTAGCTTAATGGTAGGTAAAATAGGATCATGCATCAGACAGCTACACCTCAGTGTAATGTTTGAGGTTCACAGTCAATGCACATTCGTATTTTGTCCGTACACAGAACAGTGTAGAACTGACAAACATAATTTGTTCTTAACCTAGAACATCAAAATGGTTGACGACGAAAAGCGTGTACCTGTGTGGGAGAGAAATCTTATTCTAACGAAAACGTGGCTGTGGACAATATTGGTTATGAAAATAGTAAAATATTACATATTAATATAATATCAAAATATATTAACATTACCTCTTACCATTGAATTAAATATAATAAGTAGGTACATACAAGTAAATATCAGAATTTCGCGAATCGCGTGGGTCATAAATAAATACATACACTATTAATACGAGTACAAACCACTGAGAAACCCCAGTGAACACGAGACCTGACCGCAATATCCGATTAATCTGACTACGTAATAGAATCACACATCCTTATTTTATTTTTTATTTAAAAGAAAATATTTATAGTTGAGTCAATATCATCTTCTCAGCCGCAATTTGACGTCCACTGCCTATAACCCTCCATGGGGTTTCACAGCAAACAGTCACGCGGTCTGCATCCCTTAGAGGAGAAAGTCTGCATCCAACGACTCCCCACGACCCTTATTAGGTTGTCTGTACATCTAGTTGTTGGATGTCTTACGCTGCGCTTGCCAGTAACGTGGTCTTAAGTCTAGAAATTTTTGCCCCTTCAACTTATTAATCCGCTTGACTGATTAATCGGTGACTTTTCGCCAACGGATCTTCACTCTCCTAATTCGATCGCGTAGTGAAACGCTGGGCATCTTCCAAACTTCTTTCAAGACCCATATGGCTGAACGGTTTGCAGAGACATTTTTCTTCTACGATTAATCCAAAGACATTAATTGGATATGTTGTGAGACTTGCGAGGGCAAATTCTTCTTTCTTTTGTTTTCTGTTGCATCCGTTTTTCGTAATGGTCTTATTATCTGCAGGTTTTATCGTCTTTGGATTTAGATTTGTTTGTCGTAACCTTTTTACTGGGATTTCCTTATTAAGGTTTCCGGATTAGTATTTTTATTGCAATGAAGGATCGTCAATATAATGATGTAGAAATCTCAGGAGTGCTTCCAGTTTACCATTTCTATAGGTTTTCCTAGACGTCTTCTTGTGCACTCAGTGTTTTTCAAATTGTCTTAAACAAACGTTAATTTTCATATCTGGAATCCCCGCTTGTTAACTGATTGTGCTGCTTTCGATTATCCACAAATGAGGACATACACCATACAGAATGTTTCTTTGCAGATTTCAGTGAGTCTTGTTCATCGAAATATTGTTTAGCGTTCCAATCATCTTCTACTTTGACGGTTTCCTTACATTACGAATCTTGAATATATTGCAAGTATGGGTGTTTCTTTTATTTTGCACTCATAGTTTTAAATTCACTTCAGTACAAAAATTAAAAAAAAATATTGAACTAAATTGCTTAAAAGATTTAAGTGCTAAACATCCGTATATAAAGTTCTTCTTGTATTTCTGTTTCGTAGCGAACGAGGTAAAAGCATCAAGATGTTTTATTTCTGCTTCCACCTGCTGTGCCTAAAGGGAATAGTGTAAAATCCTTGCGTTGTCTTTTTTAATCGGACTTGTTTTTAAAAAAAACATATTGCTCGCCTTTAAAATTTCTAAAAGGAATAAACCTAACAAATATGTACTCGTATGTAGTCTGATTAATCGAACTTGGTTATGGCTTTTCGTGTTTAAGGGGCTTCGATAAATAATATACAGATACTTATATAAATAAACTTTATGTAACGTTTCAAAGTGATGGCTCTATCGGGAGGTATAAAATGATCATGGTGCATTAACATGCAAGTACATGATATGATATGATATGTTGATGATTTTTTTTTCATTCAATTATTGAAACGGTATTCTTAGAGTATTTTAGTTATGACCAATATATCACAAGAATTTATTATTTCGACGATAATTTTGTTAAATTTTCATCAAATTTTAAGAATATCGTTTCAATTATTAGTTTGTGCGTTGTCATGCTTATCGGGTTTGGTTGCCCAATTAGCAAAAAGCAAACATGGCAGGCGCATCATAGAGCACAGAACTCCGGCCCGTGTGAAATAAATTCACGACAAAATGGCGGATTCGGTACTCCACAACGAGCGCAGGAAACTTAATCTATATGTTCATTTTAGGGAAACAATTTTGTTAATCAGTAATCGTATGAAGTTTGGGCAATAAAATGGTCTCTGATCCTTCTCTTATTGTTTTCTCACCTCTAGATTATGTTTTCATTGTGTTTTTTTGTGTTTATTTTTGTTGTTTTTGATGAGATAGAAAACTAAGACAGTATTATATATTATAAGTTATAAGTACAATGTTCATGGTTAGCCTATAACTATTCAGCAAGATTGGACTAAAATTTAAAAATAGATAGAAGTCGATCTTAGGTTCAAAAAGAAAATTATGAGATCGAACTTTCGTTAGCTGGAAACTGTTAATTTATTGAATCTAAATTGTTTTACTTAACAAACAACAGGTGTTGAACATTATATTGAACTTTGCCAAAGTAAAGTCTAACTTTGTTATATCTTAAAATATTCCTTGTAAACTAAGTCCTAATAAAAATACGCACCATGACACAAATCAAATAATTATTATTTACCACTTTTGATACTAGAAGTAGGTACATTTAACAATCCCCTATAAAACACGTATTATGAGGCCACAGATCTAAAACACTAATACTTCGTTCCAACGATTAAATCTTATTCAAATTTGTTTCCCTGTTATGAACATTTTGGAGTAACACTTACTTTCCTCCTCCTCATAGGCCCCGGGGGGTGTTCCGGGGAGGGATGAGTATACGGGGGGTGCGGCGTCGGGGGGTGTGAATTCCACATCATCGGGATTGCTCAATGGTGCCCCATTCTAAATGTAAAATTAAAAAGTTAATACTCTCACTGCTTGCGCTTGAACATGTACTGGAAAGTAATGATTCTGCGCCAACACAGTTTCTGTAATACTTTGACTCTTTAGATATTTACGCGTAAACTAAAATTCTTTTATTAATTTTAGTTTGATTAACTCATTTAAGTCTTTTATTTAATAAATATGTATTTTTGTTTTTAAAAATATATTATTTTTATTTTATAGAAATATTTCGACCGATTCCATACAATGTCGATAAATACATATCTTATGAGTCAAGTTCGAAGAAGTGTTGCAGATAGACCTGCTGCCTTTTTGGCCTCTAAGGTCATGTTCAGACCTAACCGGCTTCCTCTTCTCGTGATAACGTATTGTCGGTGGACGAAAGAGAGAATAATATATGTATAGAACAATAAACTGCGTAACGCTCGCTCACATTGCTGGCTGACAGGCAGTTTGGTCTGAACATGGCCCATGGCCATGGTTAATGTTAGGATGAATTAGGACAGTAGTGTACCGTCTTTTGCCTCGTAACCGAAAATTTTAACATTTACAATACCAAATGGAAAGAAGATAGTTGATAGAAGAAGGTTGAAGATATTAGTAACGACTGCCTCGCTCCGATAGACATTCACAATCATGAAGCCCTAAATACTCGTATATGCACAAATATGACCAAAGTTTATTTAAAATCTGAGTAACTAACCGTCATGTGTGCTTGATAAAAATTTGCAGTCAAATACTGCCAGACTTCTCCACTTCGGAAGTAATATTTACAATGCTTTTACAGTGCACATAAAACCTACCTTAATTACATCTGGAGTATTAAGAATTATTTACAGTGCCCGCAAAACAGTCAAAGAGTAGTGAGCAGCATGACCAAGCCTATTAGTTAAACACAAAGCAAGCTTATTTCATATGGTATACACAAATACCACGACAGATACACATTTATTTATGGCGTGATTTTTTTGCAATAAATTTTGAAGAACTTCCACTTGCCGGATTGTGCTGACATGTTCCGTTATTATCTAGGTAGGTATGTTGTCTCGAAGAAAATCTAGTTATCTGAGCTGATGATCTGTTATTCATCGGGTTAGATACCCTCAACGCCAGGCCGCCCTGCGTGCGGGCGGTCACGGCCGACCACTACCTGCGCGCTTGGCCTGGCCGGGCCTGGGGCAGAGACACTGGCCTTCTTAGTACCCCCCACACTACACCACTGACCTGAGCCAAATCAACGTAATTTTATGAGCAGTGAATCGCGTTTACAATCACAACACCTGAACTGCATTTCATACCAAAGCCATGGTCTCACTACTATCTAGTTACTTCCACTTGCAGTACAGTTCAAAACATTCAGTTACTTATTGAATTACCCACTTGAATTGACACAACAGTTTTATTAATAACACAATGATATAATGAGTGACTATTATTTTAATTGTAGTATGAAAGACGACAGCTGACCTTAGCGCCACAAATCCTTAATAAATAATAAGTAATTACTATGGAATAGTCTGTAACAACTATCTTGTTTGTTCGTACTAATATCTTGACAATTATTTGATTTTAAGTTTTTACAGTTAACTTATGATTAGTAGTGAATTAATTTTGCTTTTTATTTGTTGTGCTTATTATTTTTTTTGTATTTTTGTTTTCGGATTACTTTTCCTGGGTTCGACAGTTTAATTAAGATATACTCACTCAATTTATTTATTTTTATTCTTTCTATTGTACATATTTTATGTAATCATTTTTATGTATTTGATTGGTATTTTATGTATGTAATTTGTGTTTTGTTTATTTTAATTAAAGTCAGTTCCATGTTTAAAGTATTGAAACTAATGACTTCGTCTCAGATAAATCTCAAATTTAAATTGTGATTTTGTAAGAACTCAATTAAGGTCAAGTTAAAGTAGTATCGGTTTTCTCACTAAAAGTTCTTTAGTTGTGAAGTAAGGAATCTGTTTCGCACACATTATACTCGTTAGAGTTAATCCGAGAGATGAAGAGCTTTGTCACCGTTACAATGCCTCATTTGCATGTAATAAGCAGAGTTTTGCGGTCCTACCTGCATTTTGGCTTTTAAGTTTTGTTTTTGAAGTTAATTTATATAACTAATATGGAATTTTCTTTTAAATTGATTTTTTTACTAAACAATTTTAGGCTAGCGTGTAATTGTAAGATTTTTAGCTGTAATATATACAATCCACCACACATTGCCATCTAGTCGCGAAGCGAAGAATGAAGCTTCTACTTTGGTTATTAGACAGCGAAACGTATTACCTTATTTACCTAAACAGCTGTTATCATAGCTATGGAATATACAATGTCCTTAAATCTAAGTAATGGGGTGTAACGTATGATTATATTATACAAATAGTGTAAATCATCATCATCATCACTTACCTCATCACACTCATCCACAATCAGCGAGGGGAAGTTTCCAATCACTCCATTTGATTCCCCTCGCCACCACCCATCATCAATACCATGAGCGTTTCTTGACACAACGCGTATTATCTGTACCCAAACACGGAAACATAAAATATCTATTCTGGAAAAAAATATTATAGACCACTATCTGTGGCTCTCGGTTTCATCCCGTGGGAATTTCGGGAAAAAAGATCTAAACCTAAAATATTTTTTCTGGATAAACCGATCATTGAACTTGCTTATTGTTCTGCGGTTTGATTCCTTCGAGAAATTTGGGATAAAAAGATCTAAACACAGTAACCTACATTTTTTTTCTGGAAAAACCGTTTATTGAACTTCTGCTGTGATCCGCGGATTTATTCCGAGGGATTTTGAGATTAAAGTCCTGTACGCTAGTCCTGGTTCTAAAGAACATGCGTATCACCTAAATCGATGCAGCAGTTCCCGAGTTATAAGTGCTGCGACAAATAAGACTTTGTTTTATATTTTCAGTCAAAAAGTATCCTCTATGTTATTCCTGGTTATAAAAAAATCTATCCAGCAATTCTCGAGTTATAAGTGCTGTAAAATACCCCAAGTTTAATTCAGATGTATAGATTACGAGTATAACTTAGAGATAATCTTACCTGTCCTTCCTCCAAAGTGAGCTCATCCTCGGCCTCAGTGCCGTAGTCGTACAGAGCGAAGCAGTAACCCAGGGTAGTCTGGTTCATGTTCCTCTGGGCTTCTTCGTCAGGAGAAATTTCCTTGGCCTCTTCAGCCTGATCAGCCTGGTCAGCCTGATCGGCCTGGTCAGCATGGCCGGCCTGGTCGGCCTTGTCGGCCTGGTCAGCTTGGTCAGCTTGGTCAGGCTTGGCCACTGGGGCTGAGATCACGGAGATCTGGTCCGGAGACTGGACCACGTCGGCATCTTCGCCCTCCACAGTGTAGTCCACGGAGGAGAAGGAGATCTGAGACACCAGTCCGGGAGCGCTTGATGGCTGGATGGAATATATTTTGGTCACTTCTCTTGTTTTTGTGAAGTAAGAGATGAAGATTTGAAGGCTGCTGACAACTATATAGGTTCCTAAAGGATGGGGTCGTCTTCGGGGTCGGGCTGATGAAGATTGAAGGCTGTTGCTTTTGTAGATTTTTTTAGGAAGACTAATGGCACCTATATTTGACAACTAAGTATATGGGTTCCTAAAGGAGGGTCACGTCGGGGTTGGCTGAGAAAGCAATGGCACGATTGTAATGTTTCCTTTGAACGTACTTGGTGGGAAGCGGCGAAGATAGGGAGAATTGGAAATGTTTGTGGCAAAAAATGGCACCTAGTCACCTTTCTTCTTCAATTACCTACCAAACCTATTACGTCATCGATTTGAAAAAACATCCACTGATGTTCTACAAATGGATAAAGCTAGACGCCACAGCGTTACCTTGCTCACCTGGTCCCTCTCCACATCGAGGTAGTTGTGGGGTACAAATCCTTCCTCTCCGCGGTAGTTCCTGGCGCGGAGCCATCCGTCGCCGTCGCCCTCACCAACCACTTCCAGCTGCTCATTTTCGATGATGGACAGCTCATCTGGGTTTTGAGCCTGTTGTATGACAAAGACAATTCACTGCTGTTAACTCTTGGGTAAGAATTACGACAGTCTATACCTAGTTAGAGGTCAGATGCTATAACAAGATGATAAATTGATAGAATATGGTATGATATACACTGAACAGTCGCCCAAAGCTTTCTTAAACTGTTTTCGCAAATGCATCAAAAACTCACTTTTGTTTGCATTGCAGAACGGGATATAGACTATTATAACTCAGCTCTGAAAGGAAGGATGTAAGAAAATGGTTACTTACTGTGTAGGAGTACAGGGCAGTGCACTTGTACAGCGGTGGGACTGGAGCCTCTGGGGCTTCGGCAGCAGCAGCGGCGGCCTCGGATTCTGGTTCACCCCAGTTCACCTGGGTAGGGTCTTCCCATCCAGCAGTCAGTTGCTCGATGCGCTTGCGCTCTTCTTCTAGAGAGGCTAAAGAAAATACACATACTTATTCCGGCTGTTCATAAAAAGGGGAAGAATAAGCAGAAATCGCATTGACATCTATAAGGCCAGAAATTATATCCAGAATTTCGCGAATTGCTCACCATCAACGTCTTCGTCCTCGATCTCCTCTTCGTTCTGAGACTCGGAGGTGGTCCTCTGCTGTCCGGCGGCCACCACGCCTGATGTTCCAGGCTCTCCTTCGGTGTTGTCGCTGTCGTAGAACGAGTCAGAGCTCGGTTGGTCCTGTCGCAATAAATATATTTTGAAGGGGTATTGTTAACGACACGTATCTGCTGGATATTGGACACTAAATTCTTTAGCAAATATAGTTTTTTAACTTTTTTAATATCAGAACTGGAAGAACAGTTCGAAGTATGAAAAAAGTTTGTAAATGAAGACACTTACGCTGATAGCAGCGCCGGAGGCGTCAGTCCTCACGCTGAGGAGGCTGCTGCTACGAGGCAGAGTCTCAGTGACTGCCAGCAGGTCTATCTCCTTGAGCCACTCATCCACAGGGGCTCCGCTGGCCCTCAGGCAGTCAAGCCTGGCCTCATACTTCGTCTTAGAAGTCTCGGAGCGACGGAGGCTCGCCTTCATGTCATCAATCTTGGCCTCCAGGTCCGGACCATTGGGGTCATTGGGGTCCACCTAAAGATACCAGATATATTAACGAAACAATCAAAATTTCGATCCATTTTTTTTTCTTCGGATCTCACCACGAGCACAACACGACACCAATTAGTAAGCCAATTTAGTTTTATTTAGTACAACATTGATATACAAAATTTAATTACGATATATGTGACCAAAATGAAAATTATGAAACTGTTTATGAAATTAATAGTTTCATTTATTTTCATAGTAAACTTTGAGTTAGTACATTGAGTATCAGTTAGTACATTACATTGTTTTTTTAGTTTATTTAGAACATGCTCACAATCATGCCCACATGCTTATAAATAAAAGCCTTATTAAACATAACACCATTGAGTAAAAACAATTTTAGTTAGATTTATACTTCTAACTAGCTGTGCTCCGCGGTTTCACCCGCGTAGTACCCGTTCCCGTGTTCCCGGCAATTATTCGATTTTTTCTCACCTTTTAAACCTTCTCTAGACCTCCACGAACATTTCAAGACCAAGATAAGGTAAATCCGTTCAGTCGTTCTCGAGTTTTAGCGAGACTAACTGTTCGTTAGTCTCGCTAAAACTCGAGAACGACTGATTGTTTGAGACTGCAATTGTTTTTTATAGACAGATAACGAACAGTAATTGATTTATATATATATATATATATATATATATATATATATAGCGATAAAAGTATCTTCCTCAATATACCTTCTTAGTTCAATGATGAGGAAAAGCCATAATTATCACATTTGCCTCATGTAGGTACAAGGATCTTTATCTACTCGATTTGGGTGTCGTCTATATATTTTTAATAAAGTTATAATATTGACTGAATTGATTTAAAGTGTAGGGATGAAATTGATGAATATCTTTTAATACATATCTCTTACACAATTGTTTTTTTTCATTATGTACTACTAGCTGTGCCCCGTGGTTTCACCCGCGTAGTTCCCAATCCCGTGAGAATTTTGGGATAAAACATAGTTAATGTTCTTTCCCGGACCATAAGCTACCCCTGTACCAAATTTGAAGTCAATCGGTTCAGTAGTTTGGCCGTGAAAAGGTAACAGACAGACAGAGTTACTTTCGCATTTTAATATTATAGTACGGATGAACCTAGGACGGTCCAACTACTGCGTCTAACTTGTGTTGACATTTCTAGAGATGTGAATTAAACGCTTAAAAAGCTATGCGCAAAATAAAATAGTAAGCATTAGTATAAAATAGTAAAAACATGCATAACAATTAAAACATATAGAATTTAAATCACAAACATTTGAATTAACTACAAATTTAAGTTGGCCAATTAAAAATTAGAAGAAACAAATTAGATTTTGCTTTAGGTACTTTTTTAATTTAATAAATTTATTATGAGCATTGAAAAATTATTAAATTTAAATTTAAAATTTCGTGATTTTAATTTTGTAGCTTTTTAAATATTTATTCTATAATTTACTAAGCCATGGGTGTGTTTGTGACTAATCGTCGTAATTTCAGATTTTTTAAACTAAATTGCCACTATTATTGAGTCACAATCTTTTCTGTTCCGGCGACCAAAATCGGAAGCTATGCGATTACAGCGACGCTGTCACCGGCACAGAAAATATTGTAACTTATTAATTTTAATTATCTTTCTGCCATTTCTGTATCTTAGGTTATGATAGCAATAAGTGCCCAGATAAAAATAGTAAATTATAGCAAAAACTATTGTGCCCAGCTCAAGCTGAAACCGAAAATGCCCAAACACACCCATTGATAAACTAAATTTTAACTCCCTATCAACAAAAATATATAACTTTGATAAAATCTTTGAGCTAGATCAAAATCTGCAGATATGTACTAAATTTTGGATTATTTTAAACTTTAGAGGTCAAATAGTTTTGTTTCCTTATATTTAATGCGTGCAGTTAACACGCACCTATAAACCTATACAGGGTGTCCGGGCATCAATGTCGGATACTTTAGGGGGGTAAAATATGGTGTTTTTCATTGACAAATCACAATTCCGATTTTTTCTAGCCACCTTCATTACAATATGGCAGCCATTTTGATGTTTCAACTCTACGCTCAGATGCCCATACCGATATAGGCATCTCGGCATCTCATATTTTACTCGTAGTATCGGACATCGATTGCCGGACTTCGTGTATATTTCCTGTAACCTACCTAATTAAAAATTAGTTACTTAAAAGCGAAAGAATTTTCATTATCGGTTCAGTATTTCCTAGAAATACTTTTGGAAAACTAACGGAAATCTAAGTTTTTAAATTAAAGACAAATAAAGTCAGATATAGTTATTGGTCTAACAGTAACGTTAGTAACGATAACAGTTTCGAGCAGACATATTTTTTAAAAATCTATAAAACCAAAAGGCGGTTTAAACCAAAGTTTAAAGTTACACTTTAATTAGTTAAAACTCCGCATGTATCAAGTAAAATGTTAGACCAATAAATACTATAAGACTGTAAAGTTATAGCTTACGGGATATTTACCATGTTTATTAATTTCGAATTTTCAATATTTCGACGCATAAAACTTTATCAGAGTTCATATAAAGTAAATAAAGCAAATATTTACGTGGTAAACATCGCGCAAACTACGATAACTTTAGTGATAACTACCTTATAAAAGCTATTTGACCAAATGTTTTAAAATCGGATTATATAAAGTTAAATATTTGGGAGTACATGCTACATAATGAGGATAGCTCAAAAAGGGATAAACAAATTTATGGAATTCGCTCAAGATCTCAAAATAATTAAATGAGAACGTTTTCTGACATATTAACTGAAATGCAACTAAAAGTCGTTGCGTATGTAAGTATGTCATAGTAACTTGTATACACCACTATATTTTATATCTTAGAGAAAACCTACAGCTAAAGTTAACTAAGGCTAATATTATTATAATCGTAAAATTAGTTTTTATAAATTAGTTTTATTTTAGTGTTATGATAAGATTAAACTAATTTAAAATAAAAAAATCAATAAATGATAGTCGAATTGAGTACGTATAAGTTAAACATGCAAGCAAGAAAACATGCGGGTCCATCAAAATATTTATTATGAAAAATGTATCAACTATCATTTTTGAATTTTTTTATTTGAATATTTATTGCTATTTAAAAATATCCTTATATTATGTAAAAAATAGTGGTGTATAAGTGACTCAAACGTTACATTGAAGTACCGGTTCCTACCTTTACTGTTCCTACTTCAAACTATTGACAAACTGATTGACTGAGCTGAATGCAAATTGTACACGAAACAATTTGTCATTTCGAATTGTTCCTACACAAGTAGTTGAGACAAAGCAAGGCTGAGATGAGACGGATGTTTAAACAATTTATTTATTACCTATCTGTATTTTTGTCAAAGTTATTCCTAATATAAACGATTTATTTTTAATTAATTGAATATTTTTTTTTGACACTAAAATTGAAATTTTAAATAAAAAATAATCCCTGAATGCAATATTTTTTTGTTATGAAAAAGCTCAAAACGAGTGGTGAATAGGTAACGTTCTTTTCAATTTTTTTTTCTTTTACAAATCCTAATTTGTCTTCTGATATCTGACAATTGTTATTTTTAATTGCCCAAAGTTACAATCACATAACACCAAAGGATATACTCGTAAAGTGGTAAGTGTGGAACTCACAGGGCGTAAACACCTTGGCAGATAACAGAACCATCTACATCGCCTTATAACAACTTCTTCCATTGGAATGTTTTGAACGCTATCAACTATTTCTTGGATAAGAATTGAGAAACTTTCAGTGGAGGAAACACTGATATCGTCCTATAAATAAAGAGAAACAGGAATGAATAACAGTCGTTAACATAAGGCAATAATTCATTGAGAAGACACACATCATACGTGTAGACCATCCATGACGAAAGAAACAATCATCAGTCTGTTGGGACATAAGATAGCCATTGGCAATCAGACAACCCTATTTTACAATGTGACAATATTTACATTAAGCTTGTTGACGTTATAAATGCAAATAAAATGCAACGCATTAAGATCGAAGAGCGATCATGGTAATTTTAAGGATGCTATCTACATTATATGTATCTACTGTGTGGTAGCTTGCAGAAGGCTGATTTAAATGTGGGGTTATATGAGGAGGTTATAGTTATGTAAATAGATAATTACCCTCTGTCCGGAGTCGCGCATGGCCTGGAACACGTAGAGCTTGCGGGTGCCGTCGCGGATGAGAGCGGTCTCGCGCACGACGCGAGTGGCCCAGCGGCGGGCCTCCTGGGCCATGGTCTGCGCCACGGACTCATGCTCAATGGTCACCGTGTCCACGGGATCGTTGTCACAGGGCTCAAACTCGTACTATTGGAGTAATACACGTATTTGTATATCGCCGAACATCAATCACTCCATCATCATTAAAGTAACTGTTTTTTATCGTGGTTTAACAATCGCTACAGTTCACTTAACCATTACAACGATTTGTACATTTAAATAAAAGTAGTTTTGTTATACACAATAGTTTAATTAAAGAAGCCTATAATACCCATTTAAAACCCACGTTCAGGTAAATATCGACAAAGTGAGGGCGGTAGCGTGTATCGACGTATTTAATGTGAAACGAACGTACAATAAATTATTTTACTTTATAAAGTAATGTTGGTCCTTTGTAAGATTTCTTATTTAAGGTCAAAGTCTTTGAGACTTTGTGAGCCTGCCTTTGGTACGGAGCTGTAGGTAGATGATTGTTTGAAGAAAATTAGTTTTATGATTTTTCATCTCGATCCAAGAACACCTAGAAGTTCTTTTTCATTTGAACCTAACATCAAAGACTATATTAATAAAAATGTTAAAGCTAAATAAAATAAATGGCGTATTTATTTTCTATAGTTGATTGATTTGAGACCTTAGAAATAAAGAAAAAACATTTAGGTAGTCGTGATTTACATTTATAAGAAAACAGTAAATCCATTTCAATAATCCATTCGTATATAAAAAAATATCAAAGGATATGAAAGCACTTATTACTTGTTTAAGCTTGTTTGAAGAAAAAGGCTTCATGACCTTCATTTTTCTCAATCATTGTTTCTCAGAACACAAAAGCCATTTTTCTAATAATATGCGCTAAAGCTCGCGGTTTCTATTCAATTTCAAGGAAAAATAACGTAGGTAAATATTATTATGTTGAATTGTTTACCGGAATATTTTATATAAAAGTTAAAACATAGAACTTTCATATAAATTATCGCTGATCATAAAAGTAACTATTTACTGATCTCCCAAGATTAAAACCTACTACAATTTACGTTATGGTTTCAACTCAATACGACGAAAAGAGAATTCGACGAATTGCGAAACCGATCAAACTCGACTAAATGACCATAGCTACCCACAAATTTCCCCTTTATTGAATTAATTACTTTCCTAGAATTAATATTTAGAACGTGAATGATATACGAGTATCCGTTTTGAAATAGAGACCGTATTTAATTACTAATCACGATATAATCGTACAAAACAAAGACATTGTTTATAAATCCGTGCACTAAGTGGTTCTTGTCACTTAGCTCTTATTTATTCAATTCAACTCGGTGCTAATTGCGTCTAAACAGTTTTATTTTGAAACAAACTCTTCTCCCGACATTGTGTTATCTCTCTGTGGTGTGGAAATATACGAGTACTTAACTCCGCTGTTCGTTCCTGTCGTCTTTAATTGAGTACTCTAATTGACATTTGAAAAGCGAGCACCTAATTATGTAACTTTCTAACAGTTGGGAGTAAGTTTCTAGTGCTTCTTTCCCTAGGAAAAGTTAGAAAAATCTAGAAGTATTTTTTATTACTTTATGGTGACTTGGTTTGAATTATTTGTTTGACCTATGAAAATGTTTCTGAGAGTTGTTTTCATAAAGACTTCTGGTTAAGGAGCATCTGTACCGAATACCACTGGAATCGTTCCAGTCGTTTTTACTTGAGTAACAAACATTCATCTTCATTAGAAGGATTATACCATCAGTTACTTTAATAAGACGATAGAGTGATTATGTAGTTCCACAACATTTTCCCTATTTGTTCTGTACTAACCTGGATGTGCTGCTTCAGTACCGGGTAGTAGAGGTACACGCACTGCAGGTTGTACTCCCTGGTGAGCTGCTGAGCTTGGTCCCTGATCTTCCCGAAGGAGTGCTGGGTAGCGGAGCAAGTCAGGAGCTCCGTGCGACCCATCAGGGTCAGATACTCGGAGACCTTCTCGTACACTGACGCTTCCATCTGCTGCATGCAGGTCTGGAGTTCCACCAGGAAGTAGCGGTTCTGGTGGACATTTGTGGTTCAGAAGACGACGTCCCAAAGTGTTGGTCTTCTCAGTTGTCGTTGAACGAAAATAGGTGTTGCTATATGTTGGATGGTAAGTGATGTGTGTTGTGTTTTTTAAAGTATACTTAAAATGTGTTTTGAAAATTAGGTTAGGTAGGTACTTGTCTTTGCTAGCATTATTACAAATTGTTTGTATCTGAAATGGGTTCATATCAATATTGCAATATCTGGTGATTGAACTCGAAGACGAAGACGACGCTTTATCCATTGGGCTATTACTACTTTGAAATATTTTTAATGAATCCTTATTAATATTGTAGTAGCTGGTGATTGAAGTCGATCATGAAGACGACGCTTTATCCATTGAATCTTTAAAAAGTTTTCTAAAGAATCCTTATCAACCTAAGTACTTACCTGGTGGGCATTGGCAGCAGCAATGCTGAGGATGTAGTCGTTCCTGGCGCCAGTAGACTTCTCCTCGAGCTGGTCGCGGCGCGAGGACACCTTCGCGCTGTTCTTCTGAAGAGAAGTAATGGATTGGAAGAAGGAGCCCTTCTTCTTCTTCAGCCTATTGAGGAATTAAATGGATATAAATATAAGATGGAAATAAGAGAAGCCTATGTTCAGCAGTGGAATAATATAGGATGATGATGATGATATCAGACTGTGAAGAGAATGTCTTGTAGTAGGAGAGACAGCGAGTCACGTGCTACTTGAATGCAGACAGGTAGTAGCATACAGACTATCCAAATCGATGCAACTTTGCCATCTAATTGCGAAAAAGGTCTTCAAGTAAAAAAGTAAGAAGTAGAACTAAAATAACTAAATTGATATAAAAGTATCGCATGACAATTATTAGAATGAATTTCCTTTCAATCGTCAGTTATTTCCAATAACTATTGTTAAGAATCTCTAGCGAGTCTATAAAGAAAGTTTAATAGTTTAGTATAACGTATTTGTATGAAGACTATTATTGAGCAAATAGACTCGCATTTTGAGGACGAGTGGTTCAAGCGATCTCTATATTTTGTGAGGGATGTTTGCTTGCCACTAACTTCGACTTGAGAGGGGTCTAGTGTTTAGTCGTTTTATTGTTAAGAAGATATTTAGATAACTACTTCTCAAGATAAATAGCGTAGATTCCAATAACGTATTACGATGACCATTCGATAAAGATCTGGGACTGTAGGCAATGCTTGTGAACATCGCTCTACCAACCAATATTCCGTATGCTGTTCGTTCCGAATAAGCAAATAACGCGAGTGAACACACAACTCTACGTGGCTCTACCCAAAGAGATTGTATCACTGTGTGTACACAAATACAGGGACACGTTTTATACACGAACTGCTTATTTAATTATCGCAACTACGAAATATTTAGAAAGAAAACTGGGCTGGGATTGAAAATTACAAATAAAAAACAAATACCGAATGTACAGAAATATGTAAACGCTTCACTTAGAACGACTGCACCGATTTGTTTATTTCATTTTGAAGTTTAGTGTGGTTATTTAAATGTTCGTAATATAAGTGTAGTAATGTAATATGTGCGTAGTTTCTGATACCCTAGATACAAGCTTCGAGCTTAGTTTGCGGTCAGTTACTATAATGAGATTATGGAGTGAATGATTATGTTATGTTATAAGTTTATAAATTTAAAATTAAAAAAGTTTTTAAATGCTTGTTTATAGTGTTGTTATGATTGGTTTTTATCGAGTAACTGCAAGTGAAGCGTGTACTAAGTTCATACTTTTGCAATAAAAATGCTAATTTGCTTTAACTTCTCTGACGTGGTGTCCGCTATTCATACTAATCAAACTCATAAACTAAATTGTTTGTCTGTCGTAGGACTTTGATTAGATTTTTCATTTTAAACAACTTTATTTCGTTCATGTTGAAAACACAAATAAATAGTTGTAAATACACGCGAAGACCTATATGAGTTTAAACAATTTATGAATACATTTCGCGAAAGTTTTGGACAATGAGACAATTTTTTCAGTGAGTGTTATTCATCCTTTGCGCTAATATATATTTTGCCACAAAGAGATAATACAGAAATTTCAAAGGGATAATTTAATGAAATGAAAACTTTTTGTTCTTAATTATATTGCATTTAACAGATTTCCGCAACTAGACTTTCCTTCCTTTGTTACTTCCTGCGATATTTTATTACTCTTTTAAACTCGATCTAACGATTGTCGTTGATATACTACATTCAACTAATAATCTATAAAAATAATTGTTTCCAAACTAACAAAACATCAATAACTGTGACCCAAAACTATTGAATCTGACCTAAAGTAATGTAAATCATAATTGTGGATATTGCATGTTATCGTGCCTGTTCTATTGAAAACTTATTTCATACTATTACCGCCCCACGGTTTCACCTACGTAGTTCCCGTTCCCATGGGAATACGGGTATAAAATATAGCCTATGTCACCCACTGATAAATTAACTTTCCATTAGTGAAATAATTTTTGAAATCGGTTTAGTAGTTTCGGAGCCTATTCGTTACAAACAAACAAACAATAAAATCTTTTCTCTTTATAATATTAGTGTAGATGTAGATAGTGTAGACTAGTGTAGACGATGTTTGTAAATTCATGAATGTGAAATATAAAACCGACGCTCCATCCTTATTGACAGTTGCTCGCATGGAAAGCACCGATCGAAAATAATGTGTTCTAAAATTCTTACTGCAGAATTTTATAGCGTATATCATTTTTATGCCTCATTGGTCTAGTAGCATGGGCCACTTCCACATGCCTGCCTGCCGAGTTTGAGGGTTCAATTTCTGTGTCGAGCGATGTATATTTGCACATTTTCAAATATGTCTGTGGGGTCTCCAACATGCTTTGGAAAAAGTGCAGTAATGCCGCTTCTTGCTGACATGTCTCGTGTCTCGCGAATATGCTTAAGGCATAATTACGCTTAACCCTCTTGATGTACTTATCATCAGGAAAACAGAAGCCATTATAATAGTTTAATCGTAATCTTACAGCCCGATAGATACCTAATTTTCAACTACTATTTTAGGGTCAGCGCAGACAGAACGGAGAGCAGCGGAGAGGATATTATTACCGCACTTGAAAACAAACTTTAAAATTATTACAATAAAGTGCATAAATGCTTACCCGCATATCTTCGAAGACGCGCGATCATTTTTTGTCAGGTTCAAGCATTTATGCACTTTATTGTAATCATTTTAAAGTTTATTTTCAAGTGCGTTAATAAAATCCTCTCCGCTGCGCTCCGTTCTGTCTGCGCTGAGCTTTAGCCATTTAGCTTATTGACGATAGCCAATTAGAATCCGAACAATTTTCCAGTGCAAGGTAATCGTTTGAGTTGTGACTTCACTCTTCACCGAGATTAATGTTCGGTGTTTGTTTTAAAGTTGGTACAATTATAGCGATGCGATCGTTGCATTCGTGCGAAACCACTAATTAGGACCGAGTACGAGAGGCGCTTTCAACCGAACCGAGGTATGAGTTCACGGAATTACGTATTTCAAAGCGTATTCATTTGAATACAAATGCTTATGATATACGAGTATTTATTTTTATTGTTTAATAGTGATGTGTTCCGGTTTTGTACTGGTGTGAATTTTCTTGTGTATTTTCCAAGCTTCAATTAAGATTTTCCGAGGTTTTCTTTAATCAAACATTGACAATAAAGAACACAATAAAAAGAATCAACCAACTAGGTATTGTCGTTATGAAGTGATAAGTGTACCTACGTACATTTCGACAATCTATTTTTAATTTACTTATATATAGATAAAATAATCAGGCGCAGTCCACATAAAGAAACACTTATGAATATCAAAACACTTACAAAACATGACATAGGCTATATGCACTTTAAATAAATACGAATATAAGTTATGAATATGATAAGCAAAGGACGAACTTTAAAGCAAGGATGTGCCTTCTATCCGTAAACATTGAAGTTACAGACGAATCGGAAATTACATCAACTCAGAGACTACATAGAGAATAGTCGGCGAGAAACTCTGGCTGGTATAATATTTTTTCATATACGGTATGAACAGTTCATTAAATATTAAGTATATGGAAAAAACGTTTAAGTATATTCATTTTAACTAAATATTACGAACGTTTTCCTAAATATCATTAACATGTCAACCACATTTCAGTAAAGCCGTTCAAGATGAAATTATTTACGAAATATTACATGTGTTTTGTTAACTTACAAGACATAAGAAAAACATTTGTACTCGTAAGTATTTAAATTCCAAGAACAACGTTAATTATATTTAATTGATAATTCTGTGATAATGATAACGTTTTTAAGGAGCCATAAAGTTACTTATTTTAAATCAGACATCGCTAATGAGCTCCTAGACTAGCTTACTGGCTATGCCCTGCGGTTCCACTCGCGTTCTTTACCACTGCTCTGCTCCAATTGGTTGGCGTGATGCTATATGACCTACATTCTTCGATAAATGGTCTATATGTAGGAAAGTTTACAATTAGAATCTGTAGTTCCTGAGATTCCTGATAGGCTAAGAGTCCGTGTAACATCGATTGTCATCGATTTGTTGCTTGCCTATCAAAGTCTAGGCTAGTTTTTTACTTTTTCACCAAGACCTTTTTTTCATTATATTTTAATTATGTTTAACTTGTTAAGTTGTCTCTGAACCTTTATTTGTAAATGTTATAAACATCTGTTATTGGCTTATACATCGGAATTTTAATTTACTTGTACACTTATGAAAAAAATGTTAAATGTATGAAGTTGTTGATGTTTTTTCTGAATAAATAAAAACCAAGAAATGAGTTGTTGTATTAGTTATTATTACTGTATATTATAATGAAATTTTAACAGAACAGTGTAAAACTAATATAAAAAATAGTCTGATCGGGATTTTGGTAGGAAAATTATTAAAGACGTATTTTTCCCCCCTAAAAAAACTTTATAAGTTAGTTTCATCTGATAAACAAATGAGTGAAGGCCGATGTTCCGCCGGCTCTCATACTATGAGACAGATTACCGCGGTTAACCAAACATATATTACAAAATCTTCACCTTATAGACACAGCCCTGTTGAGCGATTAATTAAAAAATACCTCGGAACAAATCGCGAGCGTAAACAAATACGATTAGTAATTTTTAGGGTTCCGTACCCAAAGGGTAAAACCGAGTCCATATAACTGAGACTTTGCTGTCCGTCCGTCCGTGCGTCTGTCACCATGTATCTCAAGAACGGTGATAGCTAGACAGTTGAAATTTTCGCAGATGATCTATTTCTTTTGCCGCTATAACAACAAATGCTAAATTAAAATAAATAAATATTTAAGGGGGCTCACATACAACAAACGCGGTTTTTTTTGCCTATTTTTGGTACGGAACCCTTCGTGCGCGATTCCGACTCGGTTTTGGCCAGTTTTTAACTTTTGTGTGTGTTATCAAAATGCATGGCAAACAACGCGGTGAGCTTTGTGAGAATTTGTGTAGATTTTTCAATTTAAAATTTACGGAAACTGGTGTAAACAATAGTTTGATGACAGGATTTGTTCTTTTTGTTTTGGTAACGAACGTGTAACGGTTTTTGTTAAGCTTTCCTATTGTTTCGTAGGGAATGGAGTTCTTCTGAAATTTTGTTAAGGTAGCTTAGTTTGTTGTCAATAAATAAGTTAAGATGCAAGTGATTATGTTTGTCTCTCTTTATTGTACAATATCATCAATGAGAAAGAGACCTTTAACCAGCAGTGGGATCATAATTTGAGGCTGATTACTTTATTTTTGAGTTGAAATATATCTATGACATAATTTGATATTTTCCAAGTAATCTTCGAACATTTTAAAACCCAATAATTTTTAATCAAAATTGCATCACTTAAAATGGTTAGGTACATATTCAACACGTTTCCATAACGCCCTTAGTGCGATGGTGCGTCCACGGCGGTCGGTAATACCATTAAATCGTGCTGGCTATAACTCAATTTCGGTCACCGACATTCCTGGTAACACTGAGGTAAAGGCCATTGACGAATCAGTTTAACTGATCAGTTGAACTGGTGTCCATCCAAAAATGGTCTTCACTCACCGATTCCAAATTCTAGTGGGGAAATCTAGTTGGCCCAAAACTTTTGGACTGACTCCTCAGTTTTATGTCTGAACTGATCAGTTCAACTGACTCGTCAATGGCCACCTTTAAGTATCCGTAGAATATCGGGACCAGTTTCAGTGCTTGACACTTTATAATCGAATTAAATAGTTCATTTGAACTGCACGGATCTGTGTGTTTGAATCGAATTTGGACTCACGAAATCAGAGGATTGTAGTTGCAAATTGTTGAATTTGAACTTTCGAAGACAGAGAATTACCGCTGCTTATTATTGAGGTAGTATAGGAAAAGACATCTATAACCATTCATTTTAAATAATGCTAACAAGTTAGTTAAAAGTCATCTATAAATGTTCGAGTGTAGGCCGATGGTTTTGCAAGAAAATTGAACTTTAAATAGAATTGTAGATTCACGTTTGCCATTCAAGAGTGCTTCTTCAGGTTCTAAAAATGTTTGGACTGATTTGAACCGTTTAATTTCTGTTCCTGTCAATACTCAAGTGTATCATTATCATGAAGAAGACCTAAAGAAAACTGTAATACACAGAGTATAACAAATAATCATGTGAAGTAGATATCTCTCCCCGCGACGAACTCTTCACCCGCCAGTTCCTCTCCAACTTACGCCCCGTGCTCTCTATCTAATAAATCTGTGGCTTCTTCACCCGTCAATTATACACCATCTTAAGCCGCGAACCCACCGCCACCCACGCTACGCCCATGGTCCACGGCCACGCAGCTCAGCTACGTTGAGCTATAGCCGAGTCGGCCACGAATGTATCAATGACGTCATTTTCGTACGTAGCGTGTGCGTGTACTTCGGTGGGTTTGAGCCTTTACGCTACATTCTCTGCACCTAATAACTCTAATACCGTAACAATAGTACTCACTTCTCCTCGATGTCCTTGGCCTTGTCCCTGACGTCATGAGCGGTATGCTCCTCATCAAAGTACAGCTTCTTCATCTTGTCGATGTCCGCCACGGTCAGCTGCAACTCCTTGTGGGCCTGTGCCAGATACTCGGTGCACTGGGGACAATGGAAGTTGATATATCACACCACACTTAGCAAAGAGTAAAGATATAACATAAAATAATCATTCACTACATCATCTCATTATAGTAACTGACCCCTAAGTTCGTGACTTCTTCTTCTTTGCGTGTCGACTCATACTTTTTAAGGACCTTAGCCACCGATATGGTACTATCTGTGGCCTTGTAAAGGTCCTCGCGTGTGCAGGTGCAGGGACAGTAGTAGTTAGTTCATAACTAGTATCTAGGGTATCAGAAACTACGCACACACTCATTCACACACACACCCAGACCGAGACAAACATTTGTGGTACACACAGAACTGATCGCGCCTTGTAGATGGTTTTCTCGGCAGTCTCTTTTTATTTCAGTGGTAACTGGTTCGTCCCAATCTAGTTTATGCTACCATAATTTTTATATGGCAAATATATATTTCAAGTCGGACCAGTAATTCCTTAAGCACTCAAGCAAAAATTATTCAATTTCATAAAAGTAGTATAGATTAAGGTAAGAATAACTGATGCGTAACAGGACCCATTCATTATTCGAAGAACATCTTAAGATCATTTTTTTCCTTTAAACGAATATAAAAGGCAACTATATACGAAATAAGATTTCTTTATTCCCTAATAAGTTAGTAATATACTTGAAAGCGGGTAGACTTCCAATACTAGACCTCTTCAGTTCGGACCCTTTGTGCGTATTGCGATACAAACTACTTCACTTTTGATAGCTAATATAGTTTATTTCTAACAAAAGTAAGTGCGCAATTGAGAAATCGGACCTTGGATACATTTCTAATAAATAATAAATAAATCTTGTCGCTAATACATAAACAGAATACAAAACATAGTATTGGTAGGCAAAGTAATAACAAACACGTTATTTGAATACAAAGAAGGTTTCATGCATAATTTTGCTGATTCCATATGCAGTCGGATATAGACTTATCAATCGGGTTGACCGCATTAGTTCTCACAGTGTAACATATACATAACCAATGAGTCTACAGAGTGGTTATTCTGAGCTTACATTGTATGCGCGGATTACTGAACGATGTCGATAAGGCTTTGAGACTCTGGAAGCGATCAAAGGCAAATGCATCCGCAGTAGACGAATTTAAAGCAAGTTACTTTAGAGAGAGCCAGTCAATGCTATCAGTCATAATGAAAAGGAAATCTCTACTGAATTAATTAGTACTTTAATTCACACTTTTGGATGGCTTTGTGTAATACTGACTGTACTTTTTGAAGTGTGGATAGGTTGGACTTTGTTTGATTTGTGAATAAAAGAAACAAATTTAATGATTGGAAAGGCTCAAAATGTTCTCCAGCTTATCTATTTAAATCTAGAACGCATTTCTTTTAACAATAAAAAAAGTATCTGCCTAATTTAATTAATGTACCTTTTATATTCTATCAATGTTATTTCACAACAAAAGGGTAACTTGGATAATGGAAATATAGACTAAGTATTTTGCTTGTATTTCAATCACTTTCCACGTAAGAGCCGTATGGTGTCCCATTGTATGGACACTAGCCATTGTTCAATATCCATTAGGTACATCTAGAAAGTCCCGTTGACTGTAATTTCATTTGGTATCCGCCCGCGGCTTATCTCGTAGGACTCGACCATACAACACACCTTTGAAGTCTTTCAAACTGTGATCAAAAGTAGTATGTTCCTTTGTGACATTCATACACTTTTTAAATTACATCCAAATTGATTAAAAGTGCTCTTTGTAGCTGACTGTACAAAGTCACTACAGGTTTTCATGGTCGTGGGAGTTGATGACGAAAATCAAAGACGAAAGACAAACATCTCTAACACACATTGAATTTGATAATCCTTCTCAATGTACTAATTTTACCACTACATAGTATAAAACAGTCGCTGTCGCTGTCTGTCCCTATGAATGCTTAAATCTTTAAAATTACGCAACGAATTTTGAATTTTTCTTTAATAGATAGAGTGATTCAAGAAAAAGGTTTTTGGTATAATTTAATCCCCGCACATGAGCGAGAACTACGCGGGTAAAACTGCGGGGCGCTGCTACTAAAGTATAAGATTATATACTAAAGTATTATATACTAAAGTATTATATACTAAAGTATTATATACTAAAGTATTATATACTAAAGTATTATATACTAAAGTATTATATACTAAAGTATTATATACTAAAGTATTATATACTAAAGTATAACAAAAGGTTGCCATTCTATCTAAGAATATCTCTTCTTTCTAAATGAATTGAAATCTTTTAGTCATTTAGCCGTGAAAAGGTACAAAGAGATTACATACACTTTGGCATTTATAATATTAGTACTTGAAGATTAAAAATGTTTCACAAAGCTTTGTATTATGACAATTGTAAATGTTTTATTTGAAGTATTTTGTTACAATCATATCCAGTTCTTTATTATTTTTAATGTTTTTAATAAAGACTTTTCTAACAAATGTAATAAGGATAAGATTCCTAATTTAAATTAATGTTTAACTGTTAAACTTTGAAATAAGTTTTAGTTCATGTTTAATTATTAAATGAGCCCAAGTTAGTTGTCGTGTATGAATCTGAGGGAGTTGTTCATTTCTCGACCTTGTAACTACGAAGGTAAGTTTTGGTTGATTACAACTAGCGGTTACTTACACGACACAGACATGTTGCAAAGTTTGTAGCGAAAGGGAAGCGACCGTGAAGCCAACTTACTCAGTTCTAGATATTAATTATTGGTTTCCATTAATGGAACTACTATATTTTGGAGCAAAATATTACGCAACATATTCGATCAATCTAATTAGTTCTTACATCTAGGACTGACAAAGTTTGTCTGAAACTGTACTCACTCACTCATGACGCACTCAAACTAATAATTTGTTAGTTAGCAATTATTTTGTTACTAATGTAGTGTTGTTTTTCTATACAAAAATATTGGCTCTAAAAGTTTCTCCTACTTGTTTAGATATCCGCGCATCTATTACACATCAGCACCTAGTCCGACACTAAACATGTACTTGAATACTTACTAGAAAACCGAAGAACATACATATTATTTGTAAATTTTTTTTAAAGGGAATCGATCCCGTATCCATAGCCATAGCAGGCACTAACTACCAACTGCACAACTTAATTTAATGTTAGTACCCAATAGCAATAAAGTTAAAGTAGTATTTGTTAATAGTTCTTCCTACACTTACTTTGTTTTCAATATTAATTTAAAGACTTTTAAACTGTAACTTTCAGTACTGCGGGGCGTTAAAGTTCGAAATGAAAATATTAACTGAGATGAGTGTTTTAGATTTTATAAAGGGTTTTACAAGATCGGAAACTACATTTGTAGTTATAGTTAAAAAGATAAATATAATCTTGGATACAAATCAAAATCAGTGATGTGATCTTGGATTGGTCTTATAGATCGCAGCTATTTGCTATATTTTGATTAGTTAGTTTCAGTCTGTGTGAGGCCCAAAATAAAATCATTTTTCTTTCTTTAAAATCTTATTGCGAGATCTACTAGTACCTTATATGAGACCAGTATTCACTAGCTATTTCTTTTTGATATAAATCGCGTACTCCGAGCAGATTATTTATTATTCCGAAAATAACCAATGAATTGATTCAATTAAGAAACCAAATACTGTTTTCCTCGTGTCACAAACAAGCCCTCATTACCCAAATACTACTCCTATTTTTTATTATTTGCAATCAACAAATATTGTCCACAAAAATATAGAGGCAATCTTTACTCGTTATATGAACCAATCATGTGATATTGAATAGGCATTCCAAATTACCAAATTGAATACAATCGCAATCATAATCAGGGATCAATTGGTTCATTTCGACAAGTACCTGTGTACAGTAACAAGATACAAATACAGCCGTAATATGATTGGCAAAATGACATCGCAACATGATAAATCACGTTGTATTTCAGCGAGTGACGAAAGTATTGGGTAAATCAAGGTGAGGGTGTTCCTAGTTCTCATCGATAACGGTTGTATTACAATGTAAATATACTTATCATGAAACCAACGTTGTGCTATCACATCAAAGGGTGATGTAGTGTTGTGTAAACACACACCTCGTAAGTGAGAGGCGTATCGAGGACTCGACACACCACTCCAATTCGTACCTAATGCCTCGAACATTAATAACTCTGTCTTTTTATAAGACTTCATGTTTAATAGGATAAAGATCATGCGCTAACTGAATGATAAATCTATTTAACATGACTTTGCGATTATCTTTAATATGAAGGAAAGTTATTTTTTATTGTTGATTTAGGCGTGAGATTTTAAGCCGCTTAAATTAATGTTTTTGTTTTACCTTATCGCTAAAGGGCACGCGTAAAACTTAGTTTGTGTCTGTGATAGATGGCGACGATCAAAAAATAACTGGGTGTCAGTCCGTAGGTTTTATGATACCACAAAAAACATATTGACCAAATAAAATTTATGGCGGCTTATTAACTAGCGCGTCCAATGGTTTCAATTATTGTGGTGACGTCGCTACATATAAACATTACTAGATATACTGCATATCAAAATAGAATTCCGTTGGAAATTATATTCGACATTTGGAAATCAATTTCGATAAGTATTCCATTAATTACGATTGAATATTTGAGTAACTGGCTGTAACATTACATGGAATAAATACTGGCCATTTTATCTGAAATGGTATTTCAGTGTGGTACGAGCAAATGTTAAAATGAAATGTTGTGTGAATGCAAAATTAATACATTGTTTTTAATATTTAAATGGAAATTTCCTTTGAGTTTGTGCGTTTTAATTATAAAGGGATCATGTTGTATTGTTTTTACAGTGACTGATTTTATTATTTTATACTAGCAGAGCCCTGTGGTTTCATCTGCGTAAATCCTATTTCGGGGGAATTTTTGGATAAAATACCTGTGTTATTTTGGTTACAAAGAACATATACATACTTAATTTTATCTAAATGGGTCCAGTAGTTTTTACGTGAAACAGTAACAAAAATCTATACATTACGTAGTACTAGCGGCGCCCCGCGGTTTCACCCTCGCACCCGTTCCCACAGGAATATAAGGATAAAATTATGCTAAAAACCTTTCTACTGAATCACTCTATCTATTAAAACAAACCGCATCAAAATCCGTTGCGTAGTTTTAAAGATCTAAGCATACATAGGGACATAGAGATAGAGAAAGCAACTTTGTTTTATACTATGTAGTGAAGATGGCACCTTATTAGTACTAGTATCAGCTTGTAAGATTACTGCAGAGCAAAGGCCTCTCACTCACACATTACAGTAAGAAGGAATAGGCATATTCAATGTGTGTTGGTGACCTCAAGTTTGAACCATGTTACGGGCAGTTATAACATTATTTCATCCATTCAGTAATATACTCGTAATACCAAGAAAGAAGATATCAAATATGACCAGACCGGACTCCTTACTTATTGGTATTTCCCCTGAGAATAGTTTAATACTTGTCAGCTCTGACATTTTCAAAGAAATGTCATGGTTGCTCAGATTTAATAAAATTATACGCTTACTATTTCTTCTTACTAAGTATTTTAAACTCTAAATACTGAGAAATAGAAATCAAGATTGAATACTTTCTATAAATTAATCAGTCCATTTCCTAACTCTTGAATTGAATGATATAAATTCTTTTAACAGAATAAATGTGTTAAGATTTTTGAAAGGACCTTTTACGTATATTATTCAGGATCTGCGACAAAGTAAATTAAAGACGGCTGGCCTTTTATTGGGCACTCAAAAAATTAGGCTTTATACCTACTGTTACTATAGTACTCGTAGCTGTCAAATATTACTCACAACGCGGCCCGCTGTTCAATCGCTTTAATTACTGCTCTGCTCTTATTGGTTGTAACTTGATATTGCCTATAGTCTTTATCGATAAATATACTGTGTTCTGCGGTTTCACTCGCGTTAATTACTACTGCTCCACTATTATTCGTGATGTTATACAGCCCATCTCGATAAATGCGCTTTCCAGTCCAACTTTAAAAGCATTTTTCAATTCGAATCAATAGTTTCTAAGATTAGTTCGTGATTTTTAAAGAGTTTTTTTTGTTTAAAACAAACGAAAAATCTTTTTAGTGTCGTGAAATATCTGTATGTCCGTCTAGTCTGTCTTTATGTATCCTTAACCTTAAACTATATACTTAACTTATACTTACCTATCCTTTACAGCCGCTTTAAAAACCAGCTTCTTAAACTCACCGAGCTGGCCAAACGCTGAACTTACCTTGCTTTGACCAACCTAAAGCCGCGAACCCACCGCCACGCACGCTACGCCCACGGTCCACGACCACGCAGCTCAGCTACGTTGAGCTATAGCTGAGTCAGCCACGTATGTATCAATGACGTCATTTTCGTGCGTAGCGTGTGCGTGTACTTCGGTGGGTTTGAGCCTTAAACCTGTCAGTATTGAAGTTGAACTTACCTTCTTGCCAACGTTGATCTTTTGTTGCCGCAGGACCTTGGCTTCGTCTGCGATCTGCTGTTGGAAGATCTCGACAGCAGCGAGACGGGCGCGGGCTAGTTTCTCATTCTCCTCCAGCACCGTGCGCCAGACGTTCCACATGTTCCTGTTGGCAAATGGAAACAGTTTAACAATAGAACTTCATGAATAAATACAAGAACTTACAGATATTGCTATAGTATGAACAGTAGTGTGTTAGAACTTAGTGAAACATTTTGATACTTGAACTTAAAACACTTGGAGACTTGAACTTGACAAGGAACTATTTAGAAAAAACTAATTTGATGGATTTTGTTTTTATTCTTACAGCCTAATTCAGCCAAATTGTTGATAATACAAGTCCTTCGGTGGAGACAGAGACATTATATAAGCTGATGATGATGATGTCAAAAGAATCAATAAGGCAAACTATCGGTTGATCCTTATCGTCATTGTGAACGTGTGTATACACAGGAACCGTTATAGCAGACGAGATATGAATTAAATGCTTTATTTTATTAAATACGAATAAGTTTAAGTGTTAAAATTAATTAATTCAATTAAAATTTGTAGTATTAAAGCCTTACTGTGATTATCACAATTCAAAGAAAGACTGGCTTGGAAAAATACTTAAGATTGGCGTTTTTTAATTCTTGCTAGGCACTTAATTAAAATAAGTATTTAAAAGAGCGACCTTTTACTTTTGTGTTTTAATAGTTCTTGAATTTTCACTAATAAGTAAAGTATCTTATAATAATCTCTTGAATAATTAAATATAACGATCAATTTCAAATTAATTTAATCTAATCGTTGCTAAATTAATTTAATCGTTGCTGCTAAGATTCAGACGCACAATACCTAAATAATTATTCATTGTCCCCAAATAATTTAAATTAAATTTCTTGTAAACTTTTTGCTGTCGTTGAGAACGAAATAATATAAATTTTAACTTACAATGTTATCGTTCAATGTTATCAAAACAAACTATAAATTAAATTCTAAACAAAAGTGTCACCGTTCGCGGCTGAGGCCGACGCCGCAATCACATTGATTCTCAGTCTCAGACTTATTAAAATAATTACTTTTTAATACCTTAATAGCTTTTTATTGTAAAATCTTTGTAAACCCCTTTCAAATTTCAAGTTAAATGAAACCATTCAAAAGTTACTTTGTACGTACTAGGTTTAATTTAAATAAATTAATTTTTGTTCAATTCAATACCTTGTATAATGAAGTAAAGTCCAGATACGGTTTTCAATTAATAAGTTGAAGAAATTAATGACTTAGTACAACGACTTTAAAGTCTAGTTTTGTATTGTGACTCGTTACATTAAGTATTGTTCGCTGTGTAAAAGCAACATATGCTTGCAGTATAAGAAATTAACGACCACGTTCGTAAGGCGGGTATTATAGAGTGACAATAGGTATAGATATAGAGCAGATATACGTAATGATGAACAGTGGCACGAGTGTGAACGTTGCATTGTATAAATTCAAATTATTGCCTTAAAATACTAACACAAATACTGACCTGTGTATGTCTTTTTTAAGATAATTAAGAGTATAAAACTAAAAGTTGCAAAAATAATGTTAAATAATTCATTAAATAATAAATTAATAATATGACATAAAGAGGCTTTAGCTAAGCCTTTTACAAATAATAAGTACGATTTGGTTAGCCTTATTATTATCGATTCATTCTCGTAGTTGACTACTCTCCCATCGTTGTCCGCTTCAAATGGACCTAAACCTCTTTACTTGCTTATTCTTCGCATTGAATCCCGACCGATTCCAGTACTCTATAAGTAACAATACCCCGAGTTAGATATCACAACTCTACGACAGGCATTTATTAAATTTTCAATATGTCGCATTCACTTCTATTATCGTGTCATGAATTGCAGTTATGACAAGAACTACTGATCAATTTGTATTGGAAATTATTTGAAAAAGTTTGTTGAAACCTTGATTTTAATTGCACTATAAGACATCATTACATATGATGCATATTTCACAACCAATCAACGGTAATGTTTCCTAGTTAACGTTGCGATATCAAATAGCAAATGAACTAGAATAATGCTAATAACGTGTTTCAATTTTCGGTATTAAATGATTAATCTGTTTGTAGTTTTGTTCTCAAATGTTCCTAATTCACTCCGATATTAAGGTGTATTTTGGTATGGCAGTAATTCTCGATTAGCAGTCTCTAAATGCCCTGCGGTGTTGAAACGTAATGGATGCTAGTTTTTAGGCGCAAACACTGCGTTACCTGACCATTTCGTTCATCAGTGGTTCCGTAATTCTGTTAGCTGCCTACAAAGGGAAACAAAGTAATAATTTACGTTATAAAAGGTAGCTTTTACTAGAAACTTAGTTAACATACTCGCATGCATTGAAAGAACAAAGAGTGTCATCCCGGGAATCATTTTAGCTGGCACTCTATTTCTCATTGTACTTTAAAGTAGTTAGAACGGTGCTGTTTTGTTAAGTCTACAACAAAAGTTCTTTATATACTGCTTCCTTGTTTTACAATTAGTGCCTTGCGATTTTATTTACGTTAATCCCAATTCCGTGGGAATTAAACATAATATGGTCAAATACCATTTGTTACAAATACATTTATAAATATTTCTTCTATATAATATTAGTCTTATAAGTGACTGTAATTCTCTAATAGATTTTGTAATAATCGAAAAAAATAAAACGATTTATTAATAGTTAAATGGTGTATTTAAGGAATTATTTTAAACTAGCTGTGCCCCGCGCAGTTCCCGATCCCGTGGGAATTACGGGATAACACATAGCCTTTGTTCTTTCCCGGACCATAAGCTAACCCTGGCGTTGTACCAAATTTCAAGTCAATCGGTTCAGTAGTTTAGCCGTGAAAAGGTAACAGACAGACAGAGCATTTTTTTCATTACTTTTGCATTTATAATAATAGTTAGGATTAGGATACCATCATTAAAATAATGTTGGATTGAGTTCTACCCGCATGAATCAATACTATTCGTTATAATATATACTTAGTTAAAAAAATTCCTATCATTTTCTTGAATCGCGCTAATAAGGTCTTTGTAATCCGATTGAAATGATTTGAAGATTCAATAAGTCTAATTGTCAGAGATTATAATATTTTTAGGTTTAAGATAAAAAGTTGGCATATAATTGAGAATCTTCCTGTCAGTGCTGACTTATACCTGACAGGAAAATTTTTACCAATCGTCACCGAACTGTAAAATTGAGGGATGCAGGATCGATTCCCGTCTGAGGTTTAAAATGTTGTGTGAGATTAATTCATTCTGAGATGTGTACTTGTGTGTAAACAGTTTCCCGTTGTATCTGATATAGGATACTAAATTAAAACAAATAGTATTATTGTATTAGATATAACATAACATAATCATTCACTACATCATCTCGTTATAGTAACTGATACCTAACTAAGTTCGTAAATTGTATCTAGGTATCAGAAACTACGCACACACACCCAAACCGACACAAACATTTGTGGTTCACACAAACATTCACCCCGCACGGGAATCGAACCCGCAACCTTACGGATGGCAGTCCGGCATGGTGACCACTCTACCATCGAGTTCGTCAATGTATATAAGTACTTATATAATCATAAGTAATACATTAAGGACTGAAAAAAGTATAGTGTTACTACAGCTTACGTAGTTAAGGATAAAGCGATGATTGATTACAAAAAATATAATTCGAAAAGCTTGCAATAAAAACACAATCGGGGAATCTTCTAAATTAAAGTGGGATCCAAATTTGATTTGCTATTAAACAGCCATCAAACGTCACATTATCAGATAAAAACGTCAAAAAAATCCCGGAATATCACGATAATTAAATTTGTCAATATAAGTATGACAGTTCAGTAGTTTTAAAGTGGCCATTGAAGAGTCAGTTTAACTGTTCAGTTGAACTGGCGTCCATCCAAAAATGGTCGTCAATCACCGCGATTCCAGATTCCAGTGGGGAAATCTAGTTGGCCGAGTTGGCCTAAAACTTTTGGAGTAACGCACAGTTTTATGTCCGGACTGATCAGTTCAACTGACTCGTCACTGACCACCTTTAATACTCTCATGGGATAATAGAACGACACGAATTATTATATTATATAGTCCAGAGAGCTTCCTATGTCTTCTTAAATCTCGGGTCACTCTTTAATCTTTTACGAAACTATAATACATCAGTCGTTTTCTCGGAATTCTAGTATTACATTTGTGAGTTAGGTATATTGGCATTAAAAGATATTAACTGAATGTGTTGGTGAATAGGGTCGACTGCTGCCGGCGTCCAATGGGGATTGTCAATTGAGTTGAAATCTCTGACGGGTAATAAAGTTGATAATAAAAAACTAGACTTAGTACATAGTTGTGTTTTAAATAAAAGTATTTTAGATGGATAAGTTTCGCGGTTTTTATTTTGTTTTTAATTACAAGTTTCGTACTTAGGGGTCAGTTACTATAAAGAGATGATGTAATGAATGATTATGTTATGTTTTACTTTTAAGGCTATATTTTAAAGGTTGAATGTTGCTGTTTTGAAATCAAGATCTTAAACCTATCTTTATGTATAAAAATCTTCCGTTACTGAGTGATGTACTGACTGACAGACAGACGCACATCCAAAACTACTGGTCGTAGAGAGCTGAAATTTGGCACGTGTGTTCGTTGGGGGGAGTAGGCTACCACTGAGAGAGGATTTTTGGAAATTCCCCCCCCCCCCCTAGGCGGAGAAAAGGGGGAAAGACCCAAATTCCGCCGGAAGTCATTACACGTCCACGCGGACGAAGTCGGGGGCAAAAGCTAGTCTTTTATATTCAGAATTTAAAAGTGTAGTCAGTATGAGTCTACGCAGTAAGTATCGGGAACCCAGAAATGGAAACCATAAATTAAAATCTCGAATTTAATACGTTCCAAGTAGTATTATATCAACGTATTTTTTACATTCAGATAAAACAGTATTTTGTACTCTCATTTTGCGAAAATCGTGAATGTTCGAACTGGTAATTAAAAATTAAAATCTCATATTTAATCCGCTCAGAGTAGTTTTATTTCACTGTATAGTGTTCGCGTAATTCCAATAAAACAATAGTTATTTTTTTATTTCATTTTAAACTAATTTGAACTTATTGTGATGATTTTGAAGATGATTATAAATGTGGATAAATCTGCTTTATATTATAATTTAACACAACATAATAACTTAAACTTATTTTCTGTGTTTTTGAGATCCACGGAAAATACTATGTATTATTTATTAAACAAGTAACTAAGTATGTTACTTTATATTTAATTGTCACTTATTCATAAAATCGTTGTTAATACCTTTGTATTTCCATGTAAAACCACCTTATACGCTTATTGTACGAAAACATGCATTGACAACATATTTTCAAACTGTAATATTCTTTACAAGGGTTGCATCAGCGGTGTCAGGTCAGATCATCTAGGTTTACATATTAAAATTAATAAAATACTAACACCTAAGCCTTTTATTATTAATCATCGACCTCTCCCTGAGTATAGGTTACAGAGGTTAGACTTTCAGATAGATTTGGACCTAGGTATTAGTCAGTTCTCTTCAAATAACCCGCATGATATTTGTTCTCATATTTTTTCAGTCATAAGCAGCAACATTGATAAAATTTGTCCTAGGAAAAATATTATGGTAAACGGTAAGTCTTGTTTTAGTGACTGGGCTACTAAAGGTATTAGGAAAAGCAGGGACGTTTTGTTTGAATTATATTTTAGAAAGTCGTGTACCAGCGACGAAACGTTCCATGAGTATGTTAGGAGCTATTCCAAGATTTTTAAAAGGGTTTGTCTATTGGCTAAGTCGAAACATACTAGTAGGTTTATTCGTCAATCTAATGATAAAATCAAAGCTGTTTGGAAAACCGTCAACAAAGAGACAGGTAGGACTACTCCAAGGGATACCACATTCACATTGAGAACTAAGCATTTTTCCATTACGGACCCAATCTCTGTAGCAAATCATTTTGAAGATTTCTTCAGTAATATTCCTAAGGAAACTACTAAGAACCTCACGTCTTCTACAGCTAGAGCCGAGATACTTCTTAGGAAAAACTTTAAACAAAGTGTTCCGAGTTTTGCTTTTAAGCCTGTTTCCATAGTTCAGGTTATAAAAACCTTTCGATCACTTAACATGAAAACCACAGAAGATTTATGGGGTATGTCAGTCAAGTTATTGAATTCTGTTATTGAGACCATAGCTCCTCACCTCACTGCGCTATTTAACCTGTGTTTAGATAATAGTATTTTCCCTGATGTGATGAAGCACAGCAGAATCACTCCTATTTTTAAGTCAGGTTGTAAGGAGGATCCCAATAATTATAGGCCGGTTTCTGTTCTTCCTGCTCTTAGTAAGATTTTCGAAAAAATAATATTAGATCAGTTGCTTTCTCACTTTAGTGACCACAATATATTACATAGTAATCAGTTTGGTTTTACAAAGGGCAAGTCGACTACGGACGCTGGGGCTAAACTTTTAACTCACATCTTTGAGGCCTGGGAAGATTCACATGATGCTATAGGTGTATTCTGCGACCTTTCCAAAGCTTTTGACTGCGTTGATCATTCGACGCTGCTTTCTAAACTTCAATGTTACGGTATTCGTGGTCCTGCTCTAGGTCTTGTTAAATCGTATCTAGGAGGACGGCAACAGAAGGTGAAGATCAACGACGTCCTATCAAAGGGATCATTGCTAGAAATGGGCGTGCCACAGGGCTCTATTTTAGGTCCATTCCTGTTCTTGTCGTATATTAACGACCTCCCTTACATGATGGAAGATCTATGTAGTATGGTTTTATTCGCAGATGACACTTCTTTGCTATTTAAAGTGAATAGGAAGGATAAGGATTTGGTAGAAGTAAATAGGTGTTTGGCTTTAGTTTCGGACTGGTTTTCTGCTAATAATTTGCTCCTCAATGCGTCTAAAACTAAGTGTATTAAATTTTCACTACCCAATGTCCGAGCCATTGAATCGAATGTCTTTTTGGAAGGAACGAAACTTAAAATAGAAAGTAGTACTAAGTTTCTAGGTATAGTTTTAGATTCTAAGTTACAATGGGGATCCCACATTGTCGGTCTTTCAGGGAGGCTGAGTTCTGCTGCGTATGCTGTTCGTAAAATTAGGGAACTAACAGATGTGGGAACGGCAAGAATTGTTTATTATGCGTACTTTCACAGTATTTTGTCTTATGGCATTTTACTATGGGGGTGTGCCGCGGATTTAGATTCAGTATTTATATTACAAAAACGAGCAATTCGGGCTATTTATAATTTGGGGTCGAAAGAGTCATTAAGGGAACGTTTTAAAACATATCAGATTCTTACTGTTCCCTCTTTGTACATTTTTGAAAATATATTGTATGCTCGGAAACATCGTTTTAATTTTAAAGTTAATGGCGATCTTCATAATTTTAATACTAGGAATAGGCATAAAATCGCCATCTCAGGATGTAGGTTAGCTAGGACTAAAAAGTCCTTCATTCATAGATGTATTAAATTTTATAATAAAATCCCCCGGGAAGTGACTGGGCTCTCTGATGGAAGGTTTAGATCACACGTTAAAAACATTTTGATAAGCAAAGCATATTATAAGGTTACGGACTACATCAATGACCGGGATGTCTGGAATTAAATTTCTGCACCCGCAACCTCAACATGCTACTTTTTGATTATATAGGTACATATAAGTATTTTGTCTATATTTATAGATTTTATTATTTGTTTTTTTTTATCTGTGACATTGTGCTAGTTTTAAGGTACTGATTGTATTTTATTTTATTTAAAAAAAAATACCAGCACGAGTTTCTTGCCGATTCTTCTCGGCTGATGTAATTTCCGAATCGGTGGTAGAATCAATTTTGACGTTCATAAGTGCCTCATTGAGGCCTTAACTGAATAAAGGATTTTTGACTTTGACTTTGACTTTGTATAACACATGTTGAGACAAACATAACATAATCATTCACTACTCATTATATTAGATTGAGTACTTATACTGTTTTACAAAGGCCTTCACTTCTAGACAAGCTTATAAAGTATTAACTTTCCTTCCGATTTTCCAATGAAAACGAAACTTTGAAAGTTTGATGTTAACTTCACAAATCTTAACTTCATCTCATCGAATTTTGTAATTTCAACTTTACATTAGTTCAATATAAAGTTCTTTGTTTATTAACTTGTTGTGATCTGTTAAGCGGATAAGAGTTAAGTTGATTTAAGTAGATACTCGAAGTTGTAAACAGCGTGAGGCGTAGAGGTGTAAAACAAGTATTGGAAACTTTAGTAAAAGTAAGATATTGAATAAGTTCTAAGTTTCAAAACAAAAGTAAGATTGAAATGGTAAACTATCTCAAGTATATGTGTGGTTCAAACTTCAGTTATTATTTGTTTCACGTGTAATCTCATTTTAGTATTACGAGATAAACTATATTTCGTGCGCGTCTAGAATTAATATAAACACTTGAAAAGCATAAATTAAACCAAAATATTAATAAGATATTATTGAAAGGTTTTGCAGTACATATTAGCTTACAAATATAGATATGATGTGCCCACGCAATATAACTATTAGCAATAAACAATAGTTCAATGATGAATACTTATGTTCAGACCAAAAAGGTAAACTTCACAATAATTATATTTATTAATATTGATGGATTTGGGACGGACCCTAACACTAATAGATTAAACGGTATACGGGGACATTTGTTTGACATTTTGTATAATTTAATATAAAATCACTGTCGCAAACCCAATAAAGAAACCCGCAAAATGCGTTCAACATTTTACTATTTTTAAATTCAATCTTTTCCAGATGTAGAATATATTTCATATTTCACAAATATAAATTTAATATTTTACGGATCTATTAAAGTGTGCAGATGGGAGGATATTATAAAAATATCTGTCCGATATAAGAAGCCTAGTAACTGGAAAGTTGATATTTATAAAATGTAATAAGTTGAAACGCACCGCGGGGAGCCGCGGCGGATATTTGTAGAAGGTTTCCCGTCGGAACTGGAGTTCCTAAGACGTCATCATGAATAGAGCGCCGGATATCTTTGAAGTTCAATATTGGCTCTCTGCATAACTTTATTGGGTTATCAGAGCAAGGAAATTGATTGGTAGTTGTGAAATCTGTTAGTAAATACTCTTTGTCCGGTTCAAAATGCAGTATTCACTGAATATTCGCTGCAGTTTTATAAACCAATAAAATTCAGTCAACAGCGCTTACAGCGCGGGCTTGCAATTGTCTCTGTAAGTACCTACTTGTTAGACAATCAATGACAAACCTACTTGAATATTCGACGGTTGAAAGGAGACACTATGTACTAAACGATATGTGGAGAACTGTACAGTCAGTTTTAGTTTTAACACAATCTTAGTTCGTGAAAGTCTTCGAGAGAGATTTTTTGTTTAATGTGTTTTACACTTCTTACGTTTATTAACAGATTTTTGGGGGACATAAAAGACTAATGTCTCCTTTTTTATTGTTTAATTTCAATGTTTGCGTAAATTGAAATTATCAATATAAGGGCCATTTCAAGATTAATAGAAAATTCAATGTATCTTAACATTTCTCAACTATTTTAAAAACGACTTTTGTTCTCAATTTTTATTACTTCCAGAAAATAAGAAAATAGTTTTGTTCCTAGAGCAGTCTAAAATAAAATGATATTCATTTCGATTTATATTACAATTAAATATTAAGATTTATTTGAATAGATTTTTACTTATACAGAAAATGTATGAATACATTTCTTCGAAAATCCTTTTTACTCCTTTCATGTAATATTATATTCTCGATACATTTATTAATTCGAATATATTATTGAATATACCAAAGGGCCGTCCGACAGTCGGTCAACGACTTCTGTTCGTAAATATTATATGGAGTACCGGGAACGGCTGTTCAACATATATGTTACATTTATTTGTATTAATTTATGAAATAGTTTATTTGTAACAAATTATTATAGATGGTTATACCATAAACTCTTATAAAAGTAATAAGTTAAATTTCAAAAGTATGTAGTAGAAGTAATAATAGCAGTACTTATACTATGGTCTTATAGAGACCACACAGTAGGAAAAAATCAAATCTTAAAAAAAAACAGTCAACGATCGCCTAAAAATTTTTTTTTATTAATTTCCGAAGAAACTTTTGTAACTATTCACAAACAATACTATCTTTTATATAATAAAAGTACAGATACATATGGAGAAGTTTATATGTACAAATATGGAAATCTCTTTTTCGAATCGTAGCAAAGTTTTGTCGTAGTGAATAAATACCGTAGTATGTATGTAGCATTTTTTGGTACCAATCCTAGATACAAACTTCATGAGTCCATTTCCAGAATTAAAGTTATTATATCAAAACTACAAGTAAAGATTAAAAACTAGAAAATATCAAAATCTCTATCTTGAAATCGTAGCTCACTGCTGTCGTAGCAAATAAAAATCGTAGTACATTCGTAGCATCGTAGCAATCCGACTTACTACAAATCCTGTTTGTAATCGATTAATTGCGAAATTGTTTATAATTTTTCCCAGTAAATCCAATTCCAATTTCCCATTTCCACTTCGAAATGGAAAAACTAAGCAAATCCCTTTACTATTGGATCAAATCAGATTGGCGCGAGCGTTGACGACATGATTACTACAACTGTTCGATCGACTTATTCTATTTTTAATCGTGAGATGTTGATTGGTAAATACTCTGAGGCCGGATATTAAAAAGTGCCGTAGGCGAGGAACACACTGTTGGCTCTTCAAAGGCACATATTATGAGGGACTTTGGAAAACTTTAGATCTATTCTACGTAATACAACTTTTGAAGTCTTGTGGTAGCTTACCTAACATAATGTATTTTACCAAACATTATGTACCTAACAAGTATATTCGTCCCCTATTACACGAAGCAAATATTTCTAGTTTGTTACTAAAACCATAGGCAGCCGTAAAGGGTAGTTATGTAATTAACAAGTGAATTCTTTGCCTTATTACACGAAGCAAATATCTGTAGTTTGGCACTAACATCATTGACAGTCGTTACAGGTTGCTAAAGCCCTAAAAAATCTAACCAATAAAATATGGTACCAGAAAGGACTATTTGCCGAAATCTACCCACATACACGAACAGACATGCATACAAAAAAGTAAAGATTAAAATATCTCTATCGATATTGTAGCTCCGTGCCATCATAGCAAAAATCATAGTATATTTGTGTATTATGAATATGAAATCAATAAAATATATTTTTTTAATCTACTTTGCACTTGACTGTAACTCGCCTGATGGAAAACGATGATACAGCCTAAGATGGAGCGTGCTCGCCTAGAAGAAATCTCCTAATTTTAAGTACTTGTAGTTTTTGTGTTTGAAGTAAATATGAGTACCAAGTAAATAGAAGTTAATTTTCATATAAAGTGTGTAGTGTGCGTAGTTTCTGATACCCTAGACACAAGTTTCGAATTTAGTTAGGGGTCAGTTACTATAATGAGATGATGTAGTGAATGATTATGTTATGTTACATCCTACTAATATATAACCTACCTATATATAATATTATAAAGCCGAATGTTTGTATGTGTGGATGTATGGATGTTTGTTCCTCTTTCACGCTAAAAGTACTGAATGGATTTTAATGAAATTTGGTACAGATGTTCTTCATACGTAGGAATAACACATAGGATACTTTTTTATCCCAAAATTCCCACGGGATAAGGTTCTACGCGGGTAAAACCGCGGGGTACAGCTAGTTCTATATAAATGTGTATATGTGTGTTTCTGATACCCTTGAATCCCCAGATACAGGTAATTATAATTATTAAGTAAAGTAAGATAATCCTAATTATTAATATTATAACATGACAGAGTAATCGAATACTCATGAAAGGTTTTATGGAATATCAAATTATTTGACGGATACTATTAAATATATTCTCAATAATCTATTGTTATAATCCATTGTTATATAAAATAATTATTTTATAAGACTAATTAAAATTAATCAAGACTACACATGAATGGATATAATAAGTAATGAATATCTTAAAGATAATTTTAACTTTCCAATACCCTGTCAAAACATCCTTCGATATAATCTCGAAAATGAAATGAACTGATTATAAAATCAAAAAGCAATACCTCTTAAATGAAATTGTTGGATATTAAATTGTGTAAAGGCCATTGAGGAGTCAGTTGAACTGATCAGTCCAAACAAAACTGTGCATCACTCCAAAAGTTTTAGGCCAACTAGATTTCTCCACTGGAATCTGGAATCACTCCAATACGACCATTTTTGGATGGATGCCAGTTCAACTGATCAGTTAAACTGACTCGTCAATACCACCTTTAGAATCTAGCGAGGGTGAGACAAGGTATACTGTATTAAGTATACGCGAGCTTCGAAACGCAATAACGCGAACACACAGATTATTAAATTGTTTACTTGAATCATTTTTGTTTATTTACCTACATTTGTTGAACTCTCTCTTGTGTATTTCAATTTATCTTGTGTCTGTTTCCGAGATTGGATTGTGAAGGGACTGATTTGAGATATGAATATTATTAATGTCTTTGTCTTTGATGACCTAAATGGGAAATCATTCTGGACTGATAAACAAAAGGTAGCCGTTGCGATTCCCTACAGGATAGGTTGTTTAGTGTGGTCTGTATTGCTAAATGTTTTCTTAGTTAATGAGCTTGCTATTATTAATAATTAATTATTGAAAATTACCCTCTAATTAGAATCCACAAAGACCGATCACACACGCTCTGCATCATACGATTATTAACGACCTATGTTCAGCGGACGAAAAATCGCGGCATATTCCATAAATTTTATTAACATGATTTGGATGTGCGACGTTTCTAATACCCTAGATACAGGTTTTGGAACAAATAAGGGAACTTTTATACATACATAATCATTCACTACATCATCTCATTACAGTAGCTGACCGCTAACTAAGTCCGTAACTTGTATCTAGGGTATCAGAAACTACGCACACACTCATTCATACACACATCCAGACCGAGACAAACATTTGTGGTTCACACAAATGCTCACCCCGCACGTGAATTGAACCCGTAACCTTACGGATGGCAGTCAGATGCAGGAAGATGAAGAAGTGATTGAGTTTATGTTAAGGAAAGATAACGTTACAATAATAAGTAAGTATGTATTATATAGTCACGAAAGTAATGTGAAAGTGATATACCGACACCTATTTGTCCTATTCCTTATTAGATCACGTCTTATTAGATCCATTTGGAACTAACAAACAACTTAGAAAAACATTAGAAGCAATATATTGCCTAAAGTCCGCCCAAATAAACGAAATCTTCCTAAATTGAAGGACTCCTAAGAAGTTCCTGAGATTAGTTGGTTCAAGTAAACAAACTGTATTTTTTTAACACTGAACCAAATGGTTTATTTCTAAAAATGAGTGATCTTGATGAGTTCGCAGAAAATCAGTAAAAACAAGTAGTTAGTTTAGATTCAGTTGTAATTTAAATCGTGAGTACAATAAAGAATATGAATAGTTTTCCGCCATCTGAACTAATTTAACAGATTTAGAATATGTTTTCCAGTTAAAAGTATTATCGTTGCGTGTTGTCTGAGTAAAATAATCACTCATAAAACCATTTAGAAAGGGTCCACAAAAAGTCAACTTTGAAGTAAAAGGCCAGTGATTTTCCGTAAACCTTGGTCGCAGGTCGCGCAAACGGTCCCCGCTGGAAACATAAGAGGCCTGTGATCAGCAGTGGACAACTATAATGATGATGATGATCTTTGTGGCCATGTCAACTCTGGTGCTTAATAATAACACCTAATAAAGTGTCAAATATTTTCGTTTAAATTTTCTTTACCTTGCTCCACTCAAATCTAAAGTACTCCATCGCCATCACTAAAAGAACCTTCTTAAAGACTAACACAACATCACTTACCTGCTGTACAGTCAGCGTTAAAAAGTACCCCGCTTGGTAATGCTCACCTCGGTATGCCAACCAAGGAACGGTATCGTTTATCTGACGTTGACTGTACCACGTAGTACTCGTACTAACACACAGATGAAAACTAAGTACTTACCTTACATTACAAAACCTAATATTATAAAGACAAAGTCGTGAACACAAGTTCTTCGAAAATATTGTTCATAGAAACCTCTGATTAGGGTTTAATTAATATGAAAGGACATAGCTTTTATTAATTTCCTGTACGATATTATACAATATTAATTACTTGTTCTAGACAGGTTATTCTAAGTAATTAGACGTCAGTTGCGTCCATTTTGCGATATTATAGAGTTACTTTTAATAAATGATGAATAGGAAGGATAGCTTTGATAAAGTTCTCGGAAAATATTGTATAATATTTAATCTTCTTCTTTATGTATATAAAATGAATCCCTATTTTCCTTGGTCACAGCATCACGCGTGAAGAGCTAGACCGATTTCACAAAATCGTAAGTAGAGGTGCCTGTGTAAAAAATCTGGAGAGCAACGGGAAAATGTCACCTATGTGAAGCCGGGGTGGGCCGCTAATGAGTTATAATAGTTAATAATAATAACTTACCATTTTTCTTCAGTCCCGTCGACTTTGATGTCCGGGATGTTTGGTATTTTCTTATTGAGGTACCCCGAGGAGATCTTGAGGAGGGCCTGCGAACAACCAGATGTGTTAAACAGATAGTATTTAACCGAGCAAAAACACCGCTGACGGCTTTATTGGCACATTACACGAATAAAACCTTTCCAACGGATATATTCCTCTCAATATCTCCGCCCTAAACCATATAATACTATTTATTTACCAAATACCTAAAGAGATATTTTTATCGAGTTTATATTTTACTTATTTGTGTGTTTAATGATGTGGTTCACGTTCTGTTTATTATTTATTTACAAATAGGATTATAATGAATGTTCAGTATCATTTTTTGCCATTACTTGTTCTAGTTCTTAACGTTACCTAGTATGTTATTTGAGTAACCTTTGTTCTTTGTAACTACTTTGTGGAACTTGTATTGACGACAGATTCTGTTGCGACATCTGTACTTTTTCTCATCACAGAACATGAAATGAATGTACATTGGTACAAGATTTATGTCAAATGAAAGGAAATCAAACTATACCCTTTGAACAATAGGTACATGTGACAATACAGGGAACCCACTTGACATGTCTCAGTAAAAATATACCTTTTCATTTTAGTTGATTTGTAAAATGAAGACGATGTTTGCGTTTTCTGACTCAATGAGCTGACGCGAGCAGTCACGACATGTGTATGTCACTCACGTGGAAATAAAATCTTTAATAATTCTATAGATATAGCTGTGTGTCGTGGTTTCACTCGCTTCACTGACCATTGAGTGCGCGGCAGCAATAAATAATAGCTATGGAGCTTTTTCCTGTGACACATTTTTTGATGACCGAATCCGCATGAGGGCTATAGTACGCTTATCATCTCACGCGTGTACTCACACTATAGAAAAACTTGTATTGCATGCGGGCTATCCACGCGATAGGAAAAATGCTCTTTGAAATCCCTAAATCCACAGTTACTCGGTATAAAACACTAGCGGCGTCTCGCGGTTTCACCTGCGTGGTTCCCGTTCCCGTGGGAATACGGGGATAAAATATAGCCTATGTTATTCAGGGTGAATGTAGCTTTCTAATGAAATAATAGTTATTAAAATCGGTCAAGTACTTTTTGAGTTTATTCGTTACATACAAATATTTCCTCTTTATAATATTAGTGTAGAAATACCCTTCAAACTCCTTATGAATCTCGCTTTCTCGTGAAAAGAGACTGAGTCTCGCAAACTTATCAAATACTGGTAACTTAGAGATTAGGACTAAACAAACAGAGAATTCCTTAATCAATAACTAACTAACTTAGTGTGAACATCTATCTTCGATCATGAAATTAACTACAATACAAATCAATGCTTAGTTAAATCAATTTGTGATAACCGCAGTTATCGGGAGAATACCACATTCACTTTATTATACGAGTGTATATGGTCTGATAATGGAAAGTCCTAATAATAGTAGTTAGTTACTTTGTGTTTAGTTGCATAAGTTTTTTCGGAATTTGAATTATAAAATTGAATTCCAGTAAATGGATCATGCATGTATTATCATCATCATCATCAGCTTATATAATGTCCCCACCGAGGGGCACGAGCCTACCCTGAATTAGGGTGATTAGGCCTTAGTCAACCACGCTGGCCAAGTGCGGGTTGGTCGACATGTATTAATGTCACTTTATTTCTACACGATATTTACAGCTTTCATACATTTGTCAATTAAATATCAAATCCTTTTGTAAGCTCTGATTCAAAAGTTTCTATCCCCAACAGAATAATTAATTTTACAATCGGAAAAAACCTGGTTGCGAACCAGTATCGTAATCAAAACTGGCAGTTGAAACGCGCCTGTATAAATAAGTACAATTCGGTCCGGTTGTTCCAATTCTCGTTATAGGTTAACTGTGAAATAGATAATTATACGTCACTTTAGATTAGGGTTAAGCCCTGTCACAATTAATTGGACTACTCAGGACTAGTTCAAGTTCCATCTGAAGAATCAATCTAATAGTTATTTCTCTGAAATAGTTTACCCAAAAGATCATTAAAGGCTTCATTTAACATTCTCTCTGTATTGTGGGTAGAGTGACGTGAGATTGAAGACCATATTCGTTCAGGCTTAAACTACTGACAGATGTTCCAAGATTGCCGACATGTTTACCACTAGTTAGTAATTGTATTGTTAATTCTAGTTGGACGAGTGTGTGATTAGGAACGGAATAGTTTGCGCGTAAATGTTTCATGCGCGGTGAAGACTGTCTTAATAAATATTAATTCTAATCTCATGAAAACTAAGGCATATTAAGTAAAGGAAAAGTGTGTTGAATACTTCTCTTATATTATATGATATAGATATTATATTAGCATATTAATATTAGCGTTATCATCAGACTATAAACTGTTTTCAAAATCAAATAATAGATTTTGAATGACATAATGATCGTCTTATTTTTTAAACTAAGTTGACCATAAGACAATGACGCGCCGTTGGCTTAGAAGAACTGCCAAGAAACTCAGTGGCGTTATCTTTTTAGCGATGGTGTTCACAAAATAACATGTTTTATAATCTAGGTAGTCGACTGTGTGCTAAATTTAAACTAAATCAGTTTACAAGTTTTGCGTTACCGAATAACAACCATGAATTATTGATATAATAATTCAGTAGGATTAAGTATTTAGTAGGATAGTGTCTGAGGACTATAATTAATTATTAAAGGTAGACTCAGTAATACTCTGAAGGAAAAGTTTTCTAACGCTAATTCTCTGTTTATTGCGACAAAAACAAAGCAAAATAAATTTTCCACTCATCAACATGCACGTCTAAAAGGCGAAAAGTGATTTTAGACACTTCTTAATCGTGCGACGTGGAAAGTCACATTGTTTTGAAAGGTTCGCCTGAATAAAATATGTTGTTTACAAAAAATTTGCAAGTTATAAGTAGAAGAAACATTTGGAAGAGTAAAAGAAACATTTGGAGTGTTTACTCATTATTTAACCAAGACGCTGTATGCGAGTGCGCTGCGGAGACAACTCTGGATTATCGTATTCTCAGTAAACATCCATTTGAAATTAATTTATGACTTTGCATTTTAAATAAAGCACTTCGTTCAGTAAACAAAGACAGCTTGCGACTGAGCTGAACCTCAGCGATCGATCAAAACGCGTTTAAAACTAAGCATGCCATTATAAGGTAGCTTATAAACTTTTCCCTCAGCCAGGAGTTGCAAGCTAAGCTTTGAGAACAAACGAGTATGTAAGGCTTTCATCTATAATGGCACGTCTATGGCGAATGAATGAAGAACGTGCGACGTTTTCCTAGAAAGAGGTTTGTTCATTTAGCAAAAGGTTGGTACAACGAGGATAGAGTATTTATGGTTCACCTTTGTTCCAGACACAAATCGGTGTTTGTTGGAACAACCACAATAAAGGGTTTCGGAGAAAACTCGGGTATTTAATTAACATATACCAAGAGTAAACGCCGTCGTATTTAATAGACTTATGAACAGGTATCTTAAAAGGACTTTAATAATTATTTTAGTACTTGTTGCCTGTTAGATCTTACTACGAGGCAAAGGATCTCACTGATGATACTTGTGCAGTGAAATAAATTTGCTATTTTCCTATTCCTAAAAGGCGTAATCTCCGCGCTTGCCTAAAGCGTGTTGATGATCTGAAACATGGATCGCTTGACTCGAATAATGAACCTGGCACCTCAGGCTAATGACACTAATTTACTGAAGCATTAGTAAATATAAAAGATTTAAAAGTACGAGTAATTCTTTGAAATAATTCATTTTTTATCATTACTGAAGTATTCCAGGAATGATAAAAAATTCTGACAACGGAAAAACTTGACAAAAAAAAAACCGTTGTAAAAAAAATTCTTCGAATTGTACAACGGAAAAACCTTTGAATATTGTTTGGTGCTCAGTATCTCATTTAGTATATTTAATTATCCGTTTTAGTAAATTGAATTATCCTTTAAAATTGGTCAACCGTCTAAAACCCGCATCAAAGAATCCTCATATTGTACTAAATGGATTTACAATTTTATATATTTTCCATTGTGACATCGGCGGTCTTATTTTATTATGGATCCAGGCTTTTCATTTGATTATGATTAAAAGGAATTCTCTAATATCACGACGTCGGGCAAAACCGATATCTAATTTAAAATAAGGTTTTAACTCGGTAATGTTCCGTAGCTACTAATGTATGTAATATAAATTGAAAATTAAATACATTTTCAAACCGTTCGTTTACGTAATCTAATTATTATTAAATTATGTTTTAATTTCGAATTCACGTCGGTATCCTAAACGCTTACAAACTGTTTGTGTGAAGGTATTATAATCGTGTTTGAAACAGTTTTACATCAAACGCTCACAATTGACAGTGTACACAGATATTATCGAATCTTAGCTTCTGTTAGTTTAATTAATCATATCATACGCTAACTACAAAAGAAATGTCTTTAATTAAAACGTTGTAATTAAAGGGGTTTGTCTAGTCTCGAGTCTGTCTGACTGTACTGTCGTATTGACTATATATATGTTAGAATAGAAAACATTGGTTTGCTAGTAAATAATATTAATAACTGATAGTATGTTCACGTATCACCTCAAAAAGGCAACTACCTTATTATTTTGTTGCAATTGAAGAAATTGTTTTTATATATATATAAACCTCGAAAATATTGGAATTAATGCGGGGGCGGATCGTTAGCTCACTGTAGACGTAAACAATATTAATAAATATATCATATTTTTATCAGTTAATCCAAATGACAATATATTTCTTCGAATTTCTAAGCCTGCGGCTAACATCAATTAATTATATTTCCAAAAATATGAGTAACAATATATTGTATGTAATATGAGTAAATAGATAATTAGCCTTTATATATCTGACGAGCAAATGTCGTATATAAACATATTTATTTCATATAAAAGTCCCTAAGGACACTGAAACCCGATTACAGGATGGCTCATTCATTTATGGAAGCACTCGTTCGTTACTCGCAAAATTAAGAATTTAGGATATTTAATCATGACAACATCGTTTCGAGAGCAAAAAGGTCTTGAGTCTCAATTAATTATGTACTAACTTCCTAAAACTTCATTATAGAATAATTTATTATAATATTACTTCATGTATTTGAGATTTGTTCAAATCGTATCATCTCGAATTCTCTATCGAGTTTATTTGTTCATTCTATTTAAGTAATCGCTATTTAAACTTGGCTACAGTCTTGTTGAAGGTCAGTATGCTTTGATATAATTCTTTAGCTCAAAGTTTGTTTGATTTTTATTGCTTTTGAGTTAGACGAGCTGAACTTCTGATGAGAAGGAGCGTCAGTCGTTAGGTCAGAGACTTTAACTATATTGTTCCTCAGCCTTGTGGCTTATCCAAATATTATTATTTGTACCTTTTATGATTGCCAATTTTTTTAAACCTCTTTTAAGTCTATAATTTTACTCGCAGGTTGAGCTTTGCTTTACTATTATCCAAACAGCTCAGTTTTGAAATCACTATGCGTGGTTATGGCTTAACCTCTTACACCGTAACAATATCATCAGCTAGCTAAATTCGTTTGCTGTACAATGAGATCTAATAGGTCAATATTAAGTACTAGCGGCCCGCCCCGGCTTCGCACGGGTAAAATTTTCCCGTTAATTTTCCAGATTTTCTTACATAAGAACCTTCTCCTGGCAATAACAAATCCAACAAAAAAAGATTAAGCAAAATCGGTCCAGTCGTTCACGCGTGATGCCGTGACCAAGGAAAACGGGTTTCATTTTTATATACATACTAGCAGCGCCCCGCGGCTTCACCCGCGTAGTTCCCGTTCCCGTGGGAATTTTGGGATAAAAAGTATCCTATGTGTTATTCTGATGTATAAGCAAGATTATTGTAAAGTTTCATTAAAATCCATTCAGTAGTTTTTGCGTGAAAGAATAACAAACATCCATACATACAAACTTTCGCCTTTATAATATTAGTAGGATAGTAGGATATAGATAATATATACAAAATTGAATACCCTATTGTACCACATCAACGTCTAACATTACTATGATTAACACCAACCTTACAAACAATCTAGTTTCTAGTTCAATTAAATAAGTAAATCCTTCAAGGCGAGTATAAAAATGTCAGGCGCACGCCACCTCGCCACTTCATACCGTTATTACACTTACATTGCACTGTTACAACCTTTACACTGTAGTAATTAAGTCTCGACTACAGACTCTAGGGTTGTCACGAGCTCAGATAAAGCCGGACATAGACCGCGGGTCCACGGTAAGTTTGTCTTTATGTTTCTCTCAGATAAGATAAAAAATACATTCAAATTATTATAATTAACGGGATATTTACCATGGAAATTATTTGTTTCAGTTCATCCGTGATCATGGCGCTTGCAACAGCGTCGAAATATCGGAAACTCGAAACAAATAATATACATGGTAAATATCCCGTTAATTATAATAATTTGAGTGCTAATAACATGATAACTATAAAAAAAATCATGTAAATATGAAGAATTTTGTTAATCGAGCGAGTGCCTCATAGGTGAGTCGATTGCCTCAACCGCAGTTCATGTAATATGTATTTAAATTTCAATACAATCGAATACGATTTTTAGTCGTCGTTATTAATATTCTCAATTATGTAAGATTAGCGGCGTCTTGCTGTTTTACCCGCGTGGAAACTTATCCCGTATTAAATTTGGTATAAAATCTAATCTATGTCCTGTCCCAACCTATAGTTTATCTTGGTACCAAAATTTCAATCGTTTCCGTAGTTTCGACGTGAAAACGCATTACAATAAACAGAGTTACTTTTGCATTTATGACTCGTATTAATATTAATTAGTGAAGATGCTGTGTCTGTCCAGATTTTCAGATTTGCAGACCTGACAACCCTGGGACAGTCCGCAACAATGTACAGTTATTTGTTTTTAAACTAGAACTATTTGAAACGTTTAATAAAGCAATAGAACGGAAAATATGAGTTATCTGAACAAATAAATAACAGTGCAGTGTGTGCGTTTGATTGCCAATAAATGGTGTTTTTATATTGAATATTTTTCAACGTGTTTAAGGATAGTTTGTTCAATCAGATACTCGTATAACTATTTCTTAATTGATATTAATTGTAAAGATTTTTAGTATCAGTTTTTGTCTCATTAAACTACTGCAATTAGTCGAAATATGAATTTGGAACGCAAAAAATATCAAATTAGACTAATGTGAAATCTAAGTTTTTCTTTCCTATTGCAGTGATGTATGATTGCGGATCGCATCGCAGATTTATACGTCAACTTATGTTGACGTTTTATAACACTTTCTAGTGATGACCGGAGCGTAATATTAAGCTTTTAACTCCTTCCACTTTTTAAAACCAATATTCCATTTCATTAAAAAAAATATGATATCATAATTGTAGATTCATGAAATACGCCGTTTTATCACAGATTTTAAATCTGACTGGTGCGTAATAAACCTTTTAACTCCCTCAACTTTTTAAGCTCAATATCCAATTACTCGATTATATTAAAATCGCCGTTTTTTCCCATAATAATTAAAGCGTTATAAAATCATTGCTTCGTTATAAAATCATTGTAAAATGGGAATTAATTAAACGTCCGTTATAGCGTAGTAGTATTGGTTGACAGTTCGACGAAACAAATCATGGTCTATTGTGACCTAGTTCTAACTCGGAAGTTCGATTGCTTTCAAACTAATATAAAGATATATTACACTGACAATGTAGGTCTCAGTTGAAGTTTGTGTGAATCTAACCTTTTCACATTTAACTGGTCACGAAGCGTTTTACAAGCAGTGCTAAGTGTCACAAACTTATCTGACTCCGTAGTACGTCACTTTAATTTTTGGCTGTCAGATAATTGACAAATAATTGTCAGGGGATAGAATTACTTAACTAGAGGTTGGTTTTCAATCAACTAATTACTAAGTTCGAGGAATAATTTTGAAATTTTGACAGTTATTTTATACTAAAACTGTCAAACGTCAATTTTAATCATTGAATAAAGTTATCTGGCGATGGAGAAATTAGCCCCTCAGAAATATAATTGTTAAGGTATTTCATATTTATTATTTAAGCAAAAGAGCAATTCTGTGACCTGTCTCTCTTTTCCAATTTAACAACTGTCAGAAATGTAAATCGCAATTTAAACCGCGCTAAAATTCCGTTTTATTCACAAATAATTAGTTTCGTTCCATCAATATAAGTAAGAATTTGAGCCAACTGACGAAATATTGATAACTACTTGACCCGGGGAAGATAAAAATTTGACAGAAAGGTCGTGAGGAGTGACGTCATTTGAGAAAGGATTTTGTAAGGGACGAAATTCGGCAAAATTAAGTTGGAATAAATGCCAAATTGCCTGTTTTAGTCTAAAAATGATACTAATCTACACTTCTACACTAATATTATAAAGAGGAAAGATTTGTATTTTTGTATGTAACGAATAAACTCAAAAAGTACTAGTTATTAAAATCGGTCCAGATTTTAATAATTCTTTTTTCATTAGAAAGCTACATTCACCCTGAGTAACATAGGCTATATTTTATCCCCGTATTATCACAGGAACGGGAACCACGAGATGCTGCTAGTATTTTATAAACGCGAAAATTTTGATAATTGGTTGTTATTCTTTCACGAAAAATCTATTGAACCGATTTAGATTAAATTTAGTACAGATGGTTCTTATAACCGTATTTAACACATAGAATACATTTTATCCCAAAATTCCCACGGGATCGGGATTTACGCGAGTAAAACAGTTAGTCTTAAATATACTTAACCTGTAATTCTCTTTCTTTAATTCTCCTTTAGAGCGGCTCTTATTTGTGGAAAAACCAGTAATATTTTCTGAAATTTTCTTAAATTAATCTTTTGAATACCTGACAAATAAACCGACTGAAAAAAATAGCTTCTTCTTAGCATCTTCTTACCTAAAGGACGATATTAAAAGTCTATCTTAAATATATCGACGTTTAATTCCGCTCCAACCGCCATTACAACTTGATCTCTCCATCTGCCTGTTTCCTTACAAATGGAAGGTCATAATATTCTGGTGGCGAAGGGTCGGTCTCACCGTTGAAATTGAACATGGATCAATCATAACATTCATAACTAAACCAGTCCACGTTCCAAACTGAGTTTAAATTTACTGTTTAGAAGTAATAGTTTTTTTATAATTAGTATTTTTTACGTCAAAAGTGACGCAGATTCGGAAATTACAACAGCCGAGAAGAATCGGAAAATAAGGTACAATATAAAATTGTTTTTTAAACTCAAAACATGTTAAACTTCATAAACTTTTACATGTAACTGTTTGGATTTTGTACTAGTTATTAATTATAAGTTGTTTTATACATTACTTTTGTTACCCAAAATAAATAAAAACTACGTCAACTGCGTTCAATTTCAACGGCAAAAACCGATCTTTAATCTTATAATCGGTCTGGGTGTGTGTATGACTGTGTGCGTAGTTTCTGATACACTAGATACAAGTCACGAACATAGGAGTCAGTACCATAATGAGACGATTTTTTTTACCTACGCTTGCACTTGACTGTAACTCGATAAAACAGCCTAAGATGGAGCGTGCTCGCCTAGAAGAAACTGAATCACCCGCAACTTAAAAAGACCTAGATTGTATGTTTCAGGGAACAAAGAAGCTGGCAGGGAGTTGCGTGAAGTCTTCTTCTTCTTCCTAAATAATGGGGCTCCAGTGAGAGGCCACCTCAATGGCGTTGGGCTGGCAGGACATGAGGTCTTCAAGAGTGCAGGAATTCGGACAGGCCACTCCAGTAAATATGATATATATTTAGTTTGTGTAGGTGCGCCACATGAGCAATGAGTTTCGGACGCACTGATCATGCCCCGTTTGGCGAGATTACACCTGCAGCGGCCAATTTGTGTTCGGAGAGTATTTGTGCATTTCCACACTGGCCATGATGTAGTGAATGATTATGTTATGTACGAGTATGTTATAAGTACTGACCTCAGAATAAGACTTCTCAATCGCCGACCGCTTGATGATGTAGGTGCGAATATCTTCAAGCAGGTCACACTCGTGCTGGTTCTTCGCATTGAGCTTGGCAATCTGCTCCGTATGCAAGTTCTTCAAGAACTTGGTGTAGTTACTCTGTAACAAACAAATACGTACGTTAATAGTTGTCCTTATTATTTGATTTAATTAGAACTTGTGTTTGAAATTGTTCCCGTGTGGGGTGAATATTTGTGAATGAGTGTGTGCGTAGTTTCTGATACCCTAGATACAAGTTTCGAACTTAGAGGTCAGATACTATAATATGAGATGATGTAGTGATCGATTATGTTATGTTATTTTATTAAAAATAGATTTAAACGTATTTTTATGGGCTAGTTATAACAGCGCTTTAGTTTTTTACACCTTAAAAATATGGTCAATTGTTTGGTTTTTTGGGTTAGCTTATAGAACTATTATTCTTATTTATTTATTGTATATTTATTTATTTGGCACAGTTACAACATACAAATCAAATAAAACATGAACTGGCATACTCAGAATGTATAATAATGTGTTTCATTTGAAAATTTGGTTTAAAAATTAAAGATAGAGGTTTATAATAGAGAATTATTTCCTAAATCGTTAAATTTATCAAATTCTACATCCAAAGATACTTTTATTGTTTTTTTGTTAATATTAGTTAGAACTACAGCTAAAATTAATAGTTACTATCACCTATTCTGCGGTGGGGGTATAAAATGTTTAATAAGTGACATAAAATCTAAACCAAGTGTCCTAGGTTTATAGGTGTGTTACATTCGTTTAATGGCGCGCGATGTAACGTACTTTATTAGTTAAACTACCTATGTAACCTTCGTGTCAAGTCAATGTATTACAAGAGTAGTACAAATAAAACTTAACCGTTTTTTATTTTACGTGGTTTATTTACTTATATTTATGCTTTACTTATTACTTATATTATACTAGCTGTGTCATAGTTCCCGATCCCGTGGGAATTTTGGGATAAAGCAGTCCTTCCCCGAAGCATAGCTACCCTTGTACCAAATTTCAAGTCAATCGGTTCAGTAGTTAAGCCGTGAAAAGGTAACAGATTTCACTTGCGTAGTTCCGTTAAAAGTATCCCATTTCCTATTCTCAGACCTACTGAATATGCATATAAAATTTGGTAAAAATCAGTAAAGCCGTTTCGGAGGAGTAAGCTAAACATTGTGACACGAGAATTTTATATATTTTAGAATTTTATGTACAAGATTAGTAGGCATAAGTGTAGGCGTATTGTGTGATTCTTTGTATTTGACGACCCGAGTGGCAGTAAGCTGGACTGCCACATACAGGGTAGCAGATTCGATTCATCGAATGTTACGTAATACACAAGTCAGAGTTATAATGTAACTACGCCGGACTACTACACAATAGGTTGCGGCTTCGATGCTTGTGCAAGAAATTTGCTTGATCCACAATTGATTGTCTTGGCTTAGGTCTGTGAATGTGTGCGGAATTTCTGATACCCTAGATACAAGGAATAAAGCTAGTTAGGTGTCGGTTGCTATAAGATGAAGTGATTGTTGGCTGTACAAACTTCTGCTATCTTACTAAAGGACTGAATTTCCAAAAACTTTTTCTTAGTGCTCAACTACAGTGAGAGATGCGTATACAAATTGTCTTAACTCGAGCCCAAGTAATTAGAAACTGGGCAATCTGAGTATTATGTTTGTAGGTACTCATATAATATCAGCTGTTTTCGCGGATTCACCCACATTTTCTTTTCCTTTTCTTAACAAATGCCTACGTCTTTACAACTTTCGTGTGCCTTTCAGAGCATTGGTTTAAGCTGTGCGTTGATATATCAGTCAGTCAGTCAGTAACGATTACCTTTTATACTATACAGACTAACTTTGTCCCGTGGTTTTACCCACGTGTTTCTCTTTTTTTCCTTAGCCTGATGCCTTGATGCCTTCGTCATAATAACTATCCACTTCCTAAGTTTGCTGTGATCAGTCAGTCAGTCAGTTATCTTATTAGAAGAATTAGAAGACAGATTGCGTGTAAAACAAGAAACAATCGATATTCATAGAGTGTTAGGTGTCGGTCTGAGTATGCCTGCTCTTGACATGGCTGGAAGCCAAGCTGGTGTACAACTTATACTATTGTAGTAGTATTGATATAATGTTCTCTTTTGGCTCCGTCCAGCTATGTATGACATCACCCACGTGACCGCGTGATGTAGAAAATTAGTGAATACTGCGTATTTGTTTGTATTTTTAAGTTGAAACGGAATAAGGGATAAATGAGATTTTTATAGGCTTGAAAATATATTTTTCAATACTCTTGCTCATAAAGGGGCTCTTGTTTTGTTTGTGCAAAATCAGTCAAATAATGACACCTTTTATTCACAAGTGAGTTTTAGATTTTTTTTAAGTTGCTTTGTTTTTAGAAAAGTTTCGATACCAAAAAAAGTCGTGTCTCGTAAATAATCAACCAATAGAAGGATTATCAATTTCGTGGAAATCGAAATACTTATTCGACACACCTACTGAACTTTAAGTAAAAAATAAGGTGAAAAATATTGCTCTTAACATTCATAACGTTAAAAAAAACCAAAGTGGAAGATACGCTATTTTTGCTCCGTCAACATTCACATAACAAAGTAAACATATTTCAACAAAAACCAACTGACTTAGATTTTTCCAATCTAGCTTTATCCTACAGAATATTCTACTTGTGAGCCCTAACTTAGAAGTAACCTTTGTATTGTAACTAGGTCTTCAACTGTATCTTTGCAATAACCATGTCGATGTCATAACAAGTCAGTTGCCTACAACTACTTTTAGATCCAATATTGTGGCGGCAAAAATATCTGGAATCCCATTCCGGTGATATTAATATTTATGTATGTTACATTGTGTTCGTACTATTGTTTTATGGTAAATTCTGACTTTATGTGTATGTTTTGGTTAAGGTTTAGATTGTACTGAATTCAAAACTAAGTACGTATTGATAAACTGCATAATTTTAGAAACTAAATTATATATTTATAAGTAATTTATATAGTTGGTAAGGCTTTTAGTTCTTAATACACAAAATAGGGATAATATTATGTAGCTACTTTAATGTATTACTAAAAATTGCTTTATTTGGATTATCACAAAATGTCTACTACTTAATTTGATAACCAAACAAAAGAATCACCAGTTGAATTTTACTGACCAATATTTTACTTTTAGATAGTAACACAACTTCCAAAACCGGTTCGTATCCTAAATCCACATTCGAGTTATAATGAAGTCACTTATTTTAGTATTGTCACATAAACCACCGTTATCAACACCAAAATGTTTGTACAGGGCGACCACAATACATCAATAAATGAAACCGCAGTAAGTGCTAGTTTATAGAGCACTTTGTATTTTAATTTTATATCACATGCGAACGTACCGATTTATTAAGTTACGACATTTTTTTTCTATATCTTGTCATTTAAATACCTACTTATTTTTAACCGACTTCCAAAAAACAGGAGGAGTGTATGTTTTAAAGAAAAATGTGTTTTTGTTACGCGATTTCTTTGTAATCATTAATGGAGCATTTTAAAATTCTTGTTTCGTTCCGCCGTTTAGGCCTCGAGGTGGCGCGCGCGGTACGTCCGCGCGCTACTTTCTGAAGGGGGTGTCTCAACATCTGCCGCCCAGAGCTACATTCTAGCTCAGTAACAGGGTAACAGTAACAGGGTAGAGGCGCTGGCCGGGATAGTAGTAGCATGCAACCGCGTTTCCTCCGGTCTTGGCCATAAGAACAGAGGTGGCACAGCGAGGGGTTTTAGCTCCAACTTGACGGTGCGGAGTCCGACATACCCCGTCGTTCCCCCGGACGGTGGGAGACGTCCGTCTTTACCCTCTAAAAAAAAAGGATTCAAGAGGTCCACGAGTCAAAGCTTTACTGGATGATAATTTAAGCGTCTTTTGTAGAGGGTGGCTTACTTCCCACTAAAAAAAATTAAAATGAAGTTAATTAAAAAAAAATAGAAAACCGACTTGAGTACTAAAAAGTAAGAAAATAATTTAAAATAAACAATATTTGTAATACATAATTATATACAATTTATAATTAGTAACTTTTGGAGTCCGTGCCAGCCAAGGATAGTTTTTTTTTCCTTAGAAGGTAGTACGAGACGCGCCTATAATATAAATGAAGGCTTTGCCTGGCACCGACTCGAAAAATTTACTAATTATAAATTGTAAATATGTATTAATAATATGGTTTACTTTAAATTAATTTCTTACTTTTTAGTGCTGAAGTCCGGTTCTTACGTTTTTTTAAAATAACTTTATTTTAATTTTTTTAGTGGGAAGTAAAAGCCTCCTTCTACAAAAGACGCCTAAATTATCATCCAGTAGAGTTTTTGACTCGTGGACTCCTTGAATCCTTTTTTTTCGAGGGTAAAGACGGACGTCTCCCACCGTGACGGGGGTATGTCGGACTCCGCACCGTCAAGTTGGAGCTAAAACCCCTCGCTGTGCCACCTCTGTTCTTATGGCCAAGACCGGAGGAAACGCGGCTGCATGCTACTACTATCCCGGCCAGCGCCTCTACCCTGTTAAGGGTTTCTCCTCCGAGCTAGAATGTAGCTCTGGGTGACAGTTTCTGAGCCCTGGTCTGATCTTTTTAATACATATTTATAATTAGTAACTTTTGGAGTCGGTGTCAACCAAAGCCTTCATTTATATTATAGGCGCGTCTCATACTACCTTCTAAGGAAAAAAAAACTATCCTTGGCTGGCACTGACTCCAAAAGTTACTAATTATAAATTTTAAATACTTATGTATTACAGATATCGTTTATTTAAAATTATTTTCTAACTTTTTAGTACCGAATTCGGTTACTTATTTTTTTAAATTAACTTTTTTTTTATTTATACATATATGTGTTACATATATTGCTATGTCATGATAACTACCAATCTACTACCAAATTAGCACATTCTTTTCATTTAAATTCAATATGAGTGTTTTCATATATCAGTCAGTTAGTAAAAGTGACCTTTTATCAAACAGATTTAATTTCCGTCGCCTTTGTGTGTACTATCCTACCTTCGTCGCTTTAAAGTGAAATAGAAATCTTGTGGAATGTGCATTATTACTTATTTTCATTTTGCGCTAGTTCCTCTCAGTGACTTTGTCCACGTAAATTCCTTAAGAATTCGAGATTAAAAGTATCCTACGTCTTGAATTCCGATCCCGTGAAAATTTCGAGATTAAAAATTTGTGTCCCGTGTAAACATAACTTGACATAAGTAATTATTTTGTTATCTTATAGCAAGTGACCAGCGACTAGATTTAGTATTACAAGAATGCTTGCTACCTTAAATCGTCACGAGGGTACTGGACTCCGTTCTGAGTTTATTAACAGAAACTTACTTTACAGGGTTAAATTAAATTGTCGGTCTTGGCTATCGACAGTCGTTGACGATGACGGATAATTAGAGCCGTCAGAAGTCGGACGAAAATAATATCGTTGCACGCACAACGGACCAAATTAGATAGGTAATTGCTGTAAACTGCCCAACCCCTACCTACCTACCTACCTACTTACCTACCTGCCTACCTACCTACCTACTTACCTACTTACCTACCTGAATGTACGGTATAATGCATTAAATGAGTTCCAATAATCTAAATATTTTAATATTGATTTCTTTGACGCGAACATTTACACATTATAATAAAACATTTTTACCGCGGTTTTAGTTTGTTTTACATTATTAAATTCTGTACAGATTCCGAATTATAGAGCAAAAGAAGTTTTAGAAATGATTAGCTTGTTTTAAACATGATGATTGACAAATCATCAAAAGTACGTTTTTCTTTTCTTAATTAAGAAAAGAAAAACGTAGTACACATAATTATTTGAATGAAAGTCAAATTACTTGTTTAAGTGAACACTGTTGTAAACAAAAGATGAATTATATTAATCAGATATAACAGCTAAATAATAACAATATGAGTCAATACATTATAATAATTTAGATGAATATTCATTCAAGTTTAAGTGTTCAATGATAACAATTTTTGATTTGTTTAGTGAACTTTAACATGGTGAAAATGAATCGAAACGTAAACAAAAATATGTTTATGCATCAAAGGTTTATGAGGAAGGAAAGTTTCCCGAACTATGTTCATCTTGTATTACATTTGTCTGGCAATTTGACTAGGAATTACTTAAATATTCACGTAAACAAAATGTTACTCTTTCAAGATCAGTTATTTGTGATTCAGTGAATTCTTCCAGTTGTTATTTTGTTAACATGTACGTCATTTATAAAGATTCGTTTCGACAAATAGACTGTTCAACTACAGTCCGATGATTTTCTTATGACAGACTTTAAGAGAGCGGTGAGACGGAAATGTTGAAATGTAATCGTATATTGGCTAGCTATGACCCGCGTAATAAGGTTTTTTCTCGCAAATCCATCGGTGTGTTTTAAGCCTGTAGGTATTTCTGCATAAAAAAAGGTAGCACTCCGGGAGTGCCGGCAGAAGTGAAAACTTCAATATTAACTTTAATTTTGCAAAACCGCGGGTCACGATTAGTTTTACGCAATGTCACAATGACATTTGTTACGAGGATACCGTATGCAGCACACTCAGGCACGGTAGAAAGAGTGGGAGATACTAGTTCCTCTCCCTTCCCCTCGATCTTACGCTTTTTCGATCAGCATCACGTGACCCTGACGCGAGTTTGAAAGTTTTTACCCATACAAAAAAAAGTGCTCAGCGCCGCTAAAGAAGTTTTCACTTCAAAAATTTCACTGGTTAACACTAGTTTACATGGAACGTACGACACTATACGAGGGCGACACTGGAAGTTCTTAGAAAACCTAAAACCGAACACTAGCACGTTGTTAGTTTTACATAGGACTACTTACATGAATATAATAATATATGTATTTATACTGTTCGTGTCATTTACAAGTCGACAAAAAGAACAGAACCAACGATTGCCAATAATTAGTACTTAATAACGCGACTTAAGGGCTATAGCGGGTTACAACTTTAAGTCAATGTGAAAATTCTATATTACTTAGGATTTATACAAACACTTTATTCCTAAGGTTAAAATTATGGAGATCACTATGATTCTTAAAATTTACATACTCTTTTGTAAACATACTTATTTTTAAAAAAATATTGTGCGTTCATTATTTTAATTTCTTTAAATTCATATCATGGTGATTTCCTAGGGTCCATCTTATAGATAGCGCGAACAAATTGTTACTGCGATCCATATAAATAGCATCAATATCCGCGGTACAACAGTATCCCATACGACGTGATACTGTAAGCTAGTGGCGCGGTGTCAACGTCGGCCAGCTGACGAATTTGTTTTATATCAAAAGCAGCAGAGCTCGGTCTGCCCGCTAACTGTTCTATATTTGGACCCCATTGTAACTAAGTATTTAACGTTATACTACAAATTAATATTGGCACTAAACTGGCAACTCCTCGGAATGAAACACCCAGACAGGAGATTGTCTCTTAGTTTCAGGATCGCAACACTCATTGGCTGCTTTCAATTACAAAAAGGTGCACTTGAATCATGCCGATGCCTAAGCTTGTCTGTCAGTCGCCGCAAAACGCTGTCCTCTTCATTCGCCGCCGTAGAAAGTCGCCCAGCGCTCGTCTATATCTTCATTATGATATGGACATAATGAAGACATAGTGGAGCGACGGTCGAACTCAGCAAACCCGTTGTGATGTAGCACGAGATGTAGCAGTCGCCGCAAAACATTATCCTCTTCATTCGCCGCCGTAGAAAGTCGCCCAGCGCTCCAATATATCTTCATTGTGGGTACAATAAAAATATACTGGAGCGACGGTCGAACTCAGCAAACCCGTTGTGATGTAGCACGAGATGTAGCAGTCGCCGCAAAACATTATCCTCTTCATTCGCCGCCGTAGAAAGTCGCCCAGCGCTCCAATATATCTTCATTCCCAAAGAAGAAGATATACTGGAGCGACGGTCGAACTCAACAAACCCGTTGTGATGTAGCACGAGATGTAGCAGTCGCCGCAAAACATTATCCTCTTCATTCGCCGCCGTAGAAAGTCGCCCAGCGCTCCAATATATCTTCATTGTGGGTACAATAAAAATATACTGGAGCGACGGTCGAACTCAGCAAACCCGTTGTGATGTAGCACGAGATGGGGCTTTATAGTAAACCGCCAATCAAACTCTATCATAACTTGGAAAAACATAACACATATTTTAAAGTGCCACAAACATTTCCGTTCCGGTGACAGCGTCGCTGTAATCGCACGTTTTGTTGTGCATGTTTTTGAAATGATTGTGAGTTTAGTGAAAATGTTTACAATGTCATTGGTGGAGTCAAAATGACTCTTCCAATTATGGCCACGGGAACACAAATGTTTGTAGCACTGTTATTACATCGATAGTAAACAAAAACATGTTATAAACATTTTCTCGCGTTAAATTCATGCCAAAATAATACGCTGACAATCTTAAATCGAAGACAAATGAATAAAATACAGACATATAAGTACAATATTTCCATTTTCACATTTTTTTCTATTACATTGTTTACTAGTGTCCAGTTGTAAAAACTTTCAGTGTCGCCCTCGTCACGAAAGTAGGTATATTAAATCTCCGTAAAATTGTAAATACTGATAGGTGGATTTATTACGAGTATGAGCATGCGAGCTCACTATGACGTTCATATTATTTTCTGTGTTACCAGACAAATACTCAAAATATTAAAATATTTATTAATATACTTATGTATGAGGTGGACACGTGACTACGCCTTCACACAATACTGAACCGTAACATGTCTATCGAGAGAAACTCTCCTGTATCACCAGACTTTACACTTTTATAGGAAGCTTACAACGACTGTCGATTTTGTTAGTTCGACAATCGGGACCAACTATCATTACTGTAAAGAAGAAGAAGGTCACAAGTTTTGTTTTTGTGGTTAGGGTCGTAGTCAGGGCATAGCTAGTAATCATATACAAAACAAAAGACACCACATTGTTCATGTGAAATCTGCAGTTGGACGAGAAATAGGCAATTAATAAAATAACATTTCATTTTACAAAATTAGGTCTTCAAATATTGAATAACGATCATTCTAGTTAATTTCCTTTTACACATAACAGCTTATCAAGTTATAATTTCTGCCACTTCAAGGTGCTAAGCGAATAAATATTTTATATCTTTACCGACTAACCACTTGATCGCAGTGTCTTCTGGCCAAGTGACACTAAAGTTCTACATTACGTGTCGATGTCATAATAAATAAATACGTTTCCACGTTCTGTGTTACATTGTAATTGGATAAGTGAATAGAAGTAACTAATTGACTCCAACATTTACTTTCTATTGTTAAATGTTTACGATGTAAAACATTTTAGTTATTTTCATTATTTTTACATTTATTTTTTTATATAAGTCAACGGTAACCCGGGATAGCATCTCGCACGTATATAAAAACAAATGTCGCTTCTGATAAAGGTTACAGTATGTGACCGAAACTAGTCGAATGATTTGACTAAATTCGGTATAACTCATAAACGATTGATCATTTGATTGACGATAACTGGTAAAACTGATTTATAATAATGATACAACTCAACGGATAAATTATAATAATCGGATACAAGGACTAAATTATAAGAATCTGATTCAATAGGTACATTATAATAATTCGATGAATATTCATCTCTATTCAAATGAGTGTTCAATTCAATTCAATTCTTGATTTTATGGCTCCTGTTTACAACTCTGCCAATGTCACGTTATATGCCAAACCAATAAGAGTGAATGATCGGTAGTTGGAAAACTGACCGGTGAATTTGGAATTTTGAAATTATCTGTGCAGAGAAAAATAAAAATAATTATTGTTAGTATAAAAGACGACGACACAAAATTAATCTAAAAGTAGGTAGTTACAATACAGATTGGGTAAGTAATTAAATAAATAATAGTACTACGTATGTAAAAATAAATATATATTTACAGTTTAATTTTATTAATCAGTATATATTTACAAAGATATTTACACAGAGGAGTATATACAAGGGATAGGAGAGACTGCATACATGTGGGACGAGGGATGTCTGAAGGAAGGAAATCGTAAAGGGAGAACATTCTAAGGGAACAATTAAAAAACATGTGGTCTATAGTACCCTCATCCAAGCCACACTTACAGATGGAGTGATCCCTTATCCTGATTTTGGCCAGATGAACAGGGGAACAGTTATGGCCGAGACGGAGACGACAGATAATAGAGGTAGGGAGTTTGGGGAATGTGCGGTATTTGGTAAACCAAGGTTTTGACGGTAGGTCTGGTTGAATAAGGGCATAATACTTACCTTTTTCTTTTTGTGTATTTTTCCACAGATGTGCCCAGGAGGAATGTAGTAAAGGGAGAGAAAGGGAGCAAAGGTCATGGGAATAAATTTTATTATGGTCCAGGGATCCAGTACTTGTGGCTTGCTTAGCAAAAAAGTCAGCAGTCTCATTGCCAGGTATACCGGAGTGGCTAGGTATCCATGCTAAGGTGATTTCGATTCCCATTTGTTGACAATCAAGAAGAGCCTCTCTAATCTTAAAGATGATTGGAAATTTTGATTTACATCGAAAAGGGTTGGATATTATGGACTGTAGGCAGCTTTTAGAGTCAGATAGTATGACACATTTAGAAAGATTATGGGATTTAGCATAGGAGATTGCTTCAAAAATAGCAATGGATTCTCCAGTAAAAACCGAAGTTCCAGAAGGGCATTTATAGGAGAGAATGATTTTATAATGGGGAAACCACACAGCCGCACCCACAGGGCCATTCTCTATTAATTTAGAGGCATCTGTAAACACTAATTGCCAATCAACAAAGTCTGTGTTCATTTTATCATAAAATTTTGCACAGGCGCCAACCGAATTTTTGTCTATGCCAAGGTCAAGGATTACATGTGGATTGAAAGTTAGAGCTCTATATGGGGTTGAGAAAAGAGGACATGCAATATTCTGGGAAACGGGGTCAGGAAGACGAGATAGTTTATTATAGCTAATAAGGATACATGGGGCATTATCTAGACATGAATTAAATTTAGAATTATAATAGTCTAACAGAAAGGAAAGCTTACTAAGTAAAGGGTGATCAGAGAAAGAAATAATTTTAAAAATAAATCTATCTGAAAGATATTGTCTTCGTAAAAAAAGAGGAGGTTCACCAGCTTCTACTTGCATGGCGTTAATTGGAGTAGATTTCATTGCACCTAGGATAATGCGCAAGCATTTTGATTGAATTCTGTCCAGTTTCTCCAAGGCACACTTGTTACAAGGGTCCAGTAAAAATGAGCCATAATCCACATGGCTGCGAACTATTGCATTATACAGCAGTTTTTGGCAGAGGGGATGAGATCCCCACCACACTCCCGACAAGGCGCGCAACACATTAATATTCTTTTCACACTTCTGGGAAATGTAATCAACGAAGTGAGTTACACCTGACAGCCGAGTGTCCAGCCATAGACCGAGAAATTTCACACAATTTTTGGTTGGAATCAATTCATTGTTAAAGTGAATATCAATCAAGGGGATAGATCTTTTTTTTGTAAAAACTACAACTGAACTTTTCTGTGCGGAAAAAAAAAATGAATATCTAACCAATTGTTAAGATGGTAGAGGGCAGTATTTAGTTCAGATGTGGCTTGAAAAATCGATGGGGATTGGTAGTAGAGTGCAATGTCATCTGCATACTGTAAAATTTGGCAATAAGGGGAAATTCTCAATTCAATATCAGAAGTGTAAAGACTGTAGAGCAGAGGGCTTAAAACAGATCCTTGGGGGAGGCCTTTCCAAATAGTCCTAGAGCTAGAGGGTAAAATTTGATTTTGATTTTTAATTACTATGGTTCTTTCCATGAAAAGAACAAGGACAAAACGCACTAACTTCTCAGGGATATTCAGCTGTAAAAGTTTATTTCTGAGTACCGGAAGTAAGACGTTGTCGTATGCCGAGGATATATCAAGGAATATACCAACCAGATATTCTTTTTTAAGGAAAGCAATTCGAATGTCAGTGGTGAGTAAGCTGAGACTATCTAGGCAGCTCATACCTTTGCGAAATCCAAATTGAGATTTAGCCAACAATCCATGGCTTTCAACAAACCATTCAAGCCGCTGCTTAATTAAGTGCTCAGTGATTTTGAGTAAGACGGAAGAGAGGGCAATAGGTCTCCGGCTATTTGGATCTAGAGGATCCTTGCCAGGCTTTAAAATCGGGACTACTACTTGGGTTTTCCATGAATTCGGAATAAAACCGTAATCATAGAAGTAGTTAATTAAATTTAAAAATAGGTGTTTCGCTGAATCCGGACAGTTAATTAAAAAGGAATATGGGATGCCATCTATACCAGGAGCAGAATCTTTTAATCCTTCCAGAGCTAATTGAAATTCAGTGTAGGAGAAGTTGGCAGATAGATTGTCATCATTCGAGTGTAAGTAAGAAGGAGAAGAAGTGAGAGAATCTAAAGAAGGGACAGAAGGAGGGGCAAGTTTGTCAATGAAGTCATTAACCCAGGACTCAGGATCATTAGAAGTAAGATCAATGGAATTAACTGAACCTCTAAATCTCTTGATATGATTCCAGACAAGTGAAGAGGGTGCTCTTGGAGAAAGGTTTTCACAGAAAGAAGTCCATCCTGATTTTTTCTTTGAAGAGAGAATTCTTTTGCACCTTGCTGACACTTGTTGGAATTTTATGAAATTGTCAGACGTCATTGATCCATTATAAGCTATTTCGCATTGGTTTCTTTCAGAGACAGCTTCCGTACAATCTGGATCCCACCATGGAGTGGAAACAAAGTCTTTTTTGTTTTTTTTTCAGTGGGATATGTCTGTCAGCAGCAGCGATAAGGGTGTCAACGAAATAGGAATATAATTGGATATAATTGGATTCATTGAGAGGGGGGTATTTAGAAATAGCAGAATCAATATGAGACGAAAAGAGGGTCCAGTTGGCAGCAGAAATACGGTACCGAAGAGATGGATTAGGGTTACATGGAGGGGATACTCTATCAGGAAAGGATATTATGATAGGGTAATGGTCACTGCCATAGGAGAGAGGTAGGATCTGCCAAGATAATAAAGAAGAAAGGGAGGGGGAGCATACTGTAAGATCAACAGCACTTTTCGGATTTTGGTAAGGGTATACTCGGCGGGTGGGAGATCCATCATTAATAACACAAAGGTTAGATTCATCAAATACTTCAATCAGGGAATTGCCAAAAAGATCGCTATGATGAGAGCCCCATGAAGAGTGGTGAGCATTAAAATCACCCATTAATATTATTGGAGGGGGAACAGACGAAATAATCAATAATATGTCAGGGATAAGGCAAGAATTAGGATGGGGTATATACAGGGAAAGAAAAGATGTGTTAAATGTTCGGACAGCAACAGCATTGATTTGATTTGAGTGGGGAGGAAGACAGATTTGAGAAAAAGATAAAGAATGTTTAATGAGTAAAGCACTACCAGCGTACCCATCCGTTCTGTCATCACGAAGACAAGAGTATCCTGATACCCTAAAATGAGAGCCAGGCACTAGCCATGTCTCCGCAATGGCAATAACAGACGGTTTAAATTTATTAATTAAATTATTTAATTCAGATTTTCTAGCAATAAGGCTTTTAGTGTTCCACTGTAGAATGTTGATTGGACCCATAATTGATGGACATAATTTGTGACAGTTTTTGGGCAACGTTGGTCGGTATAGTAGAAGAGTTATGGGAAAGAAGGGTTAAGAGCATATTTAGTAAAATTTCTATGATATTGTTATTATTATTTTGGGATTCATTTAATGTAGAATTAGATTGGGACAGTGCACAACCATTGGGTTGGGAAGAGGATGGTTGAGAGACAATATTTTGATGGGATTCTTTGTCAAAACTTTTGCCTAATGGTGCTTTAGGGCGGGGAGTTATGTAAATTGTTTTCCTGTAAGATTGTGAATTATTTGTTATGTCTTTTCCATTGAATTATTATTATTAGATGGTTGATGTAGATGAGTAGGAAGGGAAGTATTAGGGATTTGGACAAAATGGGGAGAGGATTCAGATGTAACTTCTGAGTAACGTTTGTTAACTTGTGGAAAATGAGTAGAGGCTTCTTCATAAGAGATTCCCTCTTGGGACATGAGGATTTTTATGGACTTTTGTCTGTCCTGTTCAGGACAACATTTATTAATTGAGAAGTGGCGACCTGTGCAAAACAAACATGAAGCAACAGCTTCCTCAATCTGGCAGCTGTCTCCTGTATGAGGCTGAGCGCAACGGTAACACCTGGGTTTGGATCGGCATTGGGCTTTGATGTGTCCGAATCTACAGCAACTTAAACATTGTATAGTAGGGTATTGGTAGATTTCTACTGGGAGGGAATTGTAGAAAGAAAAGACCCGAGATGGCAACTTTTGGCCCTGGAATGTAGCGACCACTGATTGGGTTGGAACCCAAGTGACTTTATCATCTACACGAGTTTTGCGATTGAGTCTACGTGCTTTTAGAATTTGTCCATAGCCTACTGGAACTGTAAGTGTGTCCACAAATTCGTCTAGCGATAAATCCACTGGGACATTACGAATCACACCCATTTTGGAGATGTTATAAGTTGGGATTTGGGCTTCAAATTTATTTTCAGAAAGGATGGGATTACAAAGGAAGTTATTGGCATCTGCTGCAGAGTTAAACGTGACTGAAATCTTGTTTCTACCGGTTTTTTTTATCCCGTCTGGGCAGATATTTTTAATATTATTTTTAAACAATAGCTGACCAAATTTAATGGGCCTGATAGTCGTACCAGCGGATGTGTCAGGTTCAGTTCTGGTGACAATCACAACATAAGGGCCTTCATCTGTGGGTGAGTAAGACTTAATGCCTACAACTAGAATGGGGTGAACCCATAATGTTTGTATGGATGCAGAACCCATTTCTATATCCGTAATTGTTTTTTTAGGGTTAGAGGCCACATTGTCGGAGGGGAGGGAACGTTTTTGTCCGGAAGAGGAACAGGAAATGGGATCAGGAGGGTCTGGAGGATCGGGAGGGCAGATTTCCATATTGAGGTTAGTTTGGTTTAACTTACCTCAATATCTTGATTTTGGACGATCACACAATTAACAAATATATAAATACAGTAATAATTGTTAGTAAATTATTAGATTTAAACTGCCAGGATAGAAATTACGGCAAAAAAAAACAAAGGTAAACAAAAACACTGTTATTCGCTAGCGAAGTGACAGCAGAGTCCCAAATGAGTGTTATTCTCGTAAGTGTCGTCAATGTCAACCATTTTTGACATGTTTGGTGAAATGGAAACTTGACGAGAAAGTAGTTAGACATTCAAATTAATATTGCGTGCGTAAGAATTGACGTCATTTTAATCCCCACCCCCTTTCTCCTAACCCCCACTTTCAAAATAGATTATTCGTGATTCACTGATTTCTCCCAATGGATATTTTTGTAACGTCAATTCTTTTTGACAAGATGAACTTTTCAAATACGAACACTTAAATTCAAGACGTTTTTATTGTACTTACACGGAAAGGGCGATATATTTAGACTTTATGTTACTATTTTTATATAGTTACTAATTTTGATGATAGAGATTTATATCAATTAAGATTTATTTACAGCGATCAGACAATAATCAGTAACAGGAATATCGTTGGTATGAATTCGAAATTTTAACTTGTTTATCAATATTTTTGAAGAGTCAATTTTATTAAAATTAATAAGAATATTCACCATTCGATTAAACTAGAACAATATATTTACTTGACAAAGCAGACCCGTGTGGCTTATCAATACTTTCATGTAAAAAGTTTGAGAGCGCGATTCAGGATTTTAGTACACTAGTTACGGAAAACAGTGTTTTATTAAAATCATTATTGACTGCGCTTGTTGAAATAAGGTCGAAACATAATTAAAACAACAAATAGTTTTCTAGAGCAATGCAGGACGACTTATTTTCCATTTTCTAATTAAAACACTTACAATATCGATGATAACTAAAGCTTTTAATGGAAAATGGTTTACGCTGCGCTTCCTGTATGTAATGCAGACTCCTTGTAGACGACTGTTTGTTACTTAAACTAGTTACGTATAAATAACTTATGTACAAATCAAGGATGTCGCCGTGCGGATGGTTCCTCACCCTACAGATATGAAGCTTACGTTCCGACTTATCGAATTATGTGTATGTCGGCGCAATACCGTAATTATAAGTTTATTTTAAATCAAATCTGTTTTATTAATCATTTTATTTTGTTATTTTTGAAATTGTATTATCTAATGATTTATAGGGAATTCATTTTGAGATGGAAATTGAATTTGGTAAATCAATTTATTGATTAATATTAACATGCAAGCAACGATTATTCAAGCGACAACTTTTGTTATTTTAATTAGTTTAATTCTACTATTAACTATGGAAATTCGTTTTATAAATTGATCTCAGGTTTTTAAAGTAATATTTGGGTGGATAACTTGTTACAAAAACGTTGGAATATAATTTTAATAAGTTGTCGATTGGATAGTCGTTGAATGCAGAAACGGAATCAAATTACTTACGATTTTATTAGTTTAAATGTTTTAATTAAGAAGTTAAAATGATTTTACAATCATATTGAAATTAATTAATAATAAATTGTTACTTTGAATATGAATTAGAAGTCAATAATAAATGTTGTAAGTTTTTACAAAAGTTAATGTCGGTACCTACAGTGTTTTCGCATGTCACTTTTTCTCGAACCGTTGGAGCGAGTGGACGTGCACAGGATCTTGTGAGTGTATTAATTCATTATTATTTGTCTGTCTATTTTAAGTGTTCGTTTTAACTAGGTGTTAAAACTGTAAGAATTAGTGTATAGTAATATCTTGTGTATTTTTACCTAAAATAAAGGCGTGTTGATTTATTACTGGTGTTTTACATTTGCATCGATCATGAGTGATGAAAATAATGAAGGAGGTGATGTCGGTAATGCCGACGTCACTCTTTCCAAAAACTCAGTTGAGCATGGTTCGCCGTTATCAGAAGTGGGATATCTACCCACTTCTGCCGGACATTCTGTACAATCTTTAACAAACGCTTCTGTTAACGGTGTGCCAACTGAGTTTTTCGCTCAGATGATGCAAATGATGAAGCACATGTCGGACCGCATGACGTCATCTGATTCTAAAGTGAAAATCAATGATGTATTTCTGCCGTCATATGATCCCGACTCAAATATAGGGATACGTGAATGGTGTAATCATGTGACCACTGCCGTTGATACGTACAACCTGACTGATTATGATATACGGATGAAAGTAGGTAGTCTAATGAAAGGACGAGCCAGGTTGTACGTAGATAACTGGTTAGTATCCACAAATTCTTGGCCGGAATTGCGTGATATTTTGATAACTACTTTTGAACCGGAAAATCGATACTCGCGTGATATAATTAGATTTAGAGAACATGTTTATGACAACAGTAAGAATATCGCGCAGTTCTTGTCTGAAGCTTGGGTACTCTGGAAACGTGTCACTAGAGATAAGTTGTCTAATGACGACGCTGTTGAAGCCGTAATCGGTTGCATTAGTGATGAACGGTTACGAATAGAATTGTTAAACGCGCGTGCCAAGTCCGTCCCTGAACTGATATCCGTGGCGTCGTCGATACGTCCTATAAAACGTACACTCGCCTCGAATCAGAATATGGCTAAACGCCCTCGACTATCGGAAAAATCGGGTATGTTTTGTCAAGTTTGTAAAAGAACAAACCATGACACACGTGATTGTCGTTTTTCTAATAAAATTCAGCCTCCTCAGCCCCGTCATGATTCGAATAACACACTCCAAAATACTACTGGTAAACCTACTTGTACATTTTGCTCTAAGATTGGCCATACATTTGAAACGTGTTACAAACGCGAACGTGCGGTAGTTTCGAACGTCAATTGCGTAGGTACACCTAAACTGACTTCGATACCTATTACTATCGGTGATTTAAAATTGTACGCGATTTTTGACAGTGGAGCGGAAGTTTCTCTGATACGTGAATCTGTAGCGGCAAAGATTCCGGGTAAAAGAATTAGTGAGGTTAACTACCTCAAAGGTATTGGTCAGTTTACTGTGGTATCTTTAACAACTTTAGTAACCGTTTGTGTTATTGATGATGTACGTGTTGAATTAAAGTTTAATGTCATACCGGATTATGAAATATGTTCTGATATTTTGATAGGGATAAATCTCATCAATGGCACAAACCTTAGCGTACTTGTGACATCACAGGGTGTTAAATTATTGCGTCACTCGGTAGTCTACCACGTTCAATCACAAGATGAAAAGTTTGACAATTTAGATACAGATTTAACTAGCAATGACCAAATTTCTGAATTAAAAATACTGTTAAACAAATACACACATTTGTTCATTCGCGGGTATCCGCGTACACGAGTTAATACCGGAAAATTGGAGATACGTTTAAAAGACCCCAATAAATATGTAGAACGCAGACCTTACAAGTTGAGCCCAATAGAACGCGAAAAAGTAAGAAATATTATTCAGGAATTATTAGAACAAAATATTATTAGAGAGAGTAAATCTGCATTTTCTAGTCCGATAACTTTAGTTAAAAAGAAAAATGGTAACGACCGCATGTGTGTAGACTACCGCGAATTGAATAAAAACACCTTGCGCGATCATTACCCTTTACCAATAATTTCTGATCAAATAGATCAATTGTCGGGGGGCCTTTTCTACTCTACTTTTGACATGGCAGCAGGTTTTCATCAAATTCCCGTCGCAGAGAGCTCTATAGAGAAAACCGCATTCGTGACACCCGATGGCTTATACGAATACTTGGCCATGCCATTCGGATTAAGTAATGCTTGTTCTGTTTACCAGAGATGCATTAATAGAGCTCTAGGGTCTCTACTTTACGAATCAGACCCTGTGTGTCAAGTGTACGTAGACGACGTACTTTCAAAATGTAGAGACTTTCCGGAGGGTCTGGTACGTATCGAGAGGGTACTCATAGCTCTACAAGAGGCCGGGTTTTCAATAAATATAGAAAAAACAGCTTTCTTTAAACGCTCTATTGAGTACTTAGGCAATATCATATCAGATGGGCAGGTGAGCCCAAGTCCAAGGAAAGTGGAGGCTTTGACCAAAGCTCCGACACCTACAACTGTAAAGCAAGTTAGACAATTTAATGGTCTAGCTGGCTACTTCAGGCGTTTCATTCCCAATTTTTCGCGAATTATGGTACCTTTATACGAATTAACTAAAAAGGACGCGAAATGGGAATGGAATGACCGACACGAAGAGGCTAGGAATTACATTATCCAACGATTGTCTACTGCGCCTACCCTTACCTTATTTCAGGAGAATGCACCTATTGAGCTCTACACAGATGCAAGCAGCATAGGCTACGGCGCGGTTCTAGTTCAAGTCCTCAATGGTCGTCAACATCCTGTGGCTTACATGAGTCTGCGCACTACTGAAGTTGAAAGTCGATACCACTCATATGAACTTGAAACTTTAGCAGTGGTGAGAGCTATCAAACATTTTCGTCAATACCTATACGGACGAAAATTCAAAGTCATAACAGACTGTAACGCTCTCAAGGCATCTAAATTCAAGAAGGATTTACTTCCGCGAATTCATCGCTGGTGGGCATTTTTGCAGAATTATGATTTTGAAATCGAATACAGGAAGGGTGATCGCCTTCAACATGCTGATTTCTTTAGTAGGAATCCCTCCGCAGAGAAGTCGGTCAATATAATGACTAGAGACACAGAGTGGATACAGATAGAGCAGCGGCGAGATGGCGATTTGCGTTTGTTGATAGATAGTATAGCAAACGGCAACCCGATCGATGACTACTCTCTGGATGATGGCGTTCTTAAGAAAAGAATTATTGATCCTATACTTGGTAGTCATGAAGTGATTGTAGTACCAAAGTCTTATCAGTGGAGTCTGATAAATTCTTACCACACTGCCTTGCAACACCCAGGGTGGGAGAAAACTATACAGAAGTTGAAAGAGTCTTACTGGTTTGACAAAATGACCACTGTTGTCAGAAAGTTCGTTGACAACTGTATCATATGTAGGACATCTAAGGGACCATCTGGTGCAGTTCAGGTGCAATTACATCCGATCCAAAAACCAACTGCGGCATTCCAAGTTATCCATATGGATATAACGGGTAAATTGGGTACAAGAAACCAAGAAGGTATGGATGAGTATGTGATTGTCACTATAGATGCGTTCACAAAGTATATTCTGCTAAACTATTCAAATGACAAGAGTCAGAGTAGTAGTTTAGCAGCGTTAAAACGCACTATACATCTATTTGGCACCCCCATCCAAGTGGTGGTAGATGGCGGAAGAGAGTTCCTCGGCGAATTCAAGACTTACTGTAATAGCTTCAACATTAATATTCACGCAATAGCTGCAGGAGTAAGCCGAGCGAATGGGCAGGTCGAACGCGTTATGGCAACATTAAAAAACGCTCTGACCATGATTAAAAACTACCAGACTGAAAACTGGCAGACTGCGTTAGAAACGTTACAATTAGCGTTCAATTGCACCCCACATCGTATAACTGGAGTCGCACCGCTTACATTACTAACGCGCAGACAGCATACCGTCCCTCCTCAACTTCTGCAATTAGTGAATATTGATGAAGGAACTGTTGACTTCGACATGCTTGACCAACAAGTTCAACAGAAAATGCAAGCAGCCTCCCAGTACGACAAACTAAGATTTGACAAGAATAAAGCTAAAGTACATCAATTTCAAAGAGGAGATTATGTCCTAATTAAAAATAACCCCCGCAATCAGACATCGCTTGATCTCAAATATAGCGAACCGTACGAGATACAACGTGTCGAGGATAACGACCGATACATCGTGAAGCGAGTAACCGGCAGGGGACGACCACGCAAGGTTGCTCATGACCAGTTACGACGCGCACCTCAACCAAGTGAACAGGCAACCGTGTCGGCGGATCATTTGGCTACTACGAGTGAACCGCAACTATCAACTCCCCAAGATACCACCAGCGAACCACAGCCATCGACTTCACGGGCTGTTAATACATTAGATGCCTAAACATGGTGAGTTCTTTCCATTAACGTAAAGTTTTTATATTTTGCATGAATTACTGATTACATCTAGGATGTAAACACATCTATAATAAAACGCATTTCAAATATCATTAGTAAGTTAAGTTTTATAAGCTTAACGAAATGTATGGCTAAAAACCTATCCCCTCTCCTACAATGTCATTTTCAGAGCCCCTGTGGACCACGGTCATATAAAAGGCCCAGACCACAGCATCGTCCTTCCTACATCCTTTAGGGCCCCTGTGGACCACGGCGTACGAGACCGCTCAGACCACAGCAACATTTCCCAGAGCTAATTATTTAAACAAAGTTTTAATAATAATTAATTAAATTTTTACAAATCAAAATATATAGTGTGGACCACGGCGTTCAGGACCGCTCATAACCACACTATAATAAAAACAAAGTAAATAATGATATTTTAGGACCTCTGTTGACCACGGCGTACATGACCGCCCAGACAACAGCATCGACCTAGTTCCCATATCCCTTAGAGCCCCTGTTGACCACGGCGAACAGGACCGCCCAGACAACAGCATCATCCGTCCACGAGTACCATACAAATGCAAGGATGCGTGGAGACATTTGCATTTAAAAATAAAAGTAACAAATAAATGTGTTCAAGTGCGTGGAGCACAGAAACACAGTCTACGAGAACAAATTTACAGCTCATTCCTTAATAAATCCTAATAATCCAAATAATTTCAAATTAATCATCAAATGTTTAACTACTAACCGCTGAGTATTTGCTTACTAGTGGTTATAAAAATAGAAATAGCTTTGAAGCTAAAATTTGCTATTGTGCCTGTGGAGCAGGTACATAGTTCAAAATATTATTTCTCATTACAGAACCGAGGCAGGCACAGAGCACGTACCGCCCCGCAGAATGGCCGTGTCGGCGCAATACCGTAATTATAAGTTTATTTTAAATCAAATCTGTTTTATTAATCATTTTATTTTGTTATTTTTGAAATTGTATTATCTAATGATTTATAGGGAATTCATTTTGAGATGGAAATTGAATTTGGTAAATCAATTTATTGATTAATATTAACATGCAAGCAACGATTATTCAAGCGACAACTTTTGTTATTTTAATTAGTTTAATTCTACTATTAACTATGGAAATTCGTTTTATAAATTGATCTCAGGTTTTTAAAGTAATATTTGGGTGGATAACTTGTTACAAAAACGTTGGAATATAATTTTAATAAGTTGTCGATTGGATAGTCGTTGAATGCAGAAACGGAATCAAATTACTTACGATTTTATTAGTTTAAATGTTTTAATTAAGAAGTTAAAATGATTTTACAATCATATTGAAATTAATTAATAATAAATTGTTACTTTGAATATGAATTAGAAGTCAATAATAAATGTTGTAAGTTTTTACAAAAGTTAATGTCGGTACCTACAGTGTTTTCGCATGTCACTTTTTCTCGAACCGTTGGAGCGAGTGGACGTGCACAGGATCTTGTGAGTGTATTAATTCATTATTATTTGTCTGTCTATTTTAAGTGTTCGTTTTAACTAGGTGTTAAAACTGTAAGAATTAGTGTATAGTAATATCTTGTGTATTTTTACCTAAAATAAAGGCGTGTTGATTTATTACTGGTGTTTTACATTTGCATCGATCATGAGTGATGAAAATAATGAAGGAGGTGATGTCGGTAATGCCGACGTCACTCTTTCCAAAAACTCAGTTGAGCATGGTTCGCCGTTATGTATATTTAGTTAGGTAGAACTTTTTAACAGAATTCAGACAGAAAACATAATGAATATTGTTTACACCTAAAAAGTATAATTTCGTTCATATTATTGTTTTTGTTCACGTTAAATTGATGAATTTCCTCCAAATCAAATTGTTTTTGTTCCTCCTGATTTGAACATCTGATCAATTTGGCCATGATAGGATTCATTTAACTTGACAAAAGATTTGATTAATATCCGTTGACGCGACATAAAGATTATTCGATTTTGTTTTCGATTTAACTTTATATATTCGAGGAAAATATGAGATTACCTATTATCCAAATGCTGTACAATGCTAATTACTTTAGTCGATCGAATTTTCTTTAGTTCATACATTTGATAATTATTTAAGATACATTTACGTGATAAATCCCCGCCTCCGTAAAGTTTCCAGTCCAGGAGACAATAAACACATTCGGAGGAACATTCCCTTGTTTCACATTTGATTGTTACAAAAATAACGTAAATACTTAATACTATTAACATCACTCCACAGAACTTACGTAAAGTTTATTACAAATGTTTTTCTCTTCAAAACATTGTATTTATTTCCTCGTAAGCGGATTTAAACATTTCCATACTTAAAGGATTGTTTTCAACAAGTTTTGTACTGATAAAAGAATTAAATTGTTTACTTGTGATGAATATGTTTTCGTTAGAATTCTGTACCGAAATGAAAATTATATTTTCTGTCTGTTTTAATAAAATAATACTTATATCTTAAGTATATTTTTTTATAAAACATATTCGCAGTATTAGATATGTGGACGAAAATATTTAATATCAACATGTGACAGTTCTCGCAAAACGAAAATTAAATTATGACGTATGTCTGTTTTCATAACATTTATTTGTATTTTTACTTAGATCTTCATGTTTAACTTAATGCTTAGTCACTTTTATAAACTACGGAATATGTTCATGAAGCTTATTACTTTTTTATTTCACATAATACCATCCCTTTACGAAGACCGCCGTTTTGGGGCGATAACTTTGTTTTCATTTCGAGGACCGAGTAGTGTAGTGTGTAGTGTATAAAATAGTGTGTAGTGGTAGTGACCTGCCTACTATCACAAAGTTTGATTCCCGCTCAAGACAAACATTTTTGTGCATGAACATGGATTTGTAGATCCAGATTACTACTCCAAACAACGTCACAAACTTTACCTCATTAAGATACAACTTCGACGTCATCACGTCATCAGTCACATAAAATTATAAAAAAACCAATCGAACAATCAAATGAGCGGTTCTCAGAAACCGTATTAAACACAGGTTACATGTGAGTCTCACCTCACAACTGGCAATTAAAACATCATACGGGAAAACCTTTTTCAAGCAGAAGCTTACGCTGAACTTGTCATGAAACATACTCCGTAATTATCATGTTAAATTGTATTGTGAACATAGATGTAGACAAACCCAAGACAACCCTGATTAAACTTTCTGATTCACAAACCATTATCATACATCTTTTCACACTTTATTCCTAAGGTTAAAATTATGGAGATCACTATATATCTTAACATTTACTTACATACTTTTTTGTGAACATACAAAATACATACTTATTTTAAAAAAATGTGTGCGTTCATTATTTTATTTTCTTTAAATTCATTTTTAAGTGATTCCCTAGGGTCCATCTTATAGATAGCGCGAACAGATTGTTACTGCGATCCATATAAATAGCATCAATATCCGCGGTACAACAGTATCCCATACGACGTGATACTGTAAGCTTGTGGCGCGGTGTCAACGTCGGCCAGCTGACGAATTTGTTTTATATCAAAAGCAGCAGAGCTCAGTCTGCCCGCTAACTGTTCTATATTTGGACCCCATTGTAACTAAGTATTTAACGTTATACTACAAATTAATATTGGCACTAAACTGGCAACTCCTCGGAATGAAACACCCAGACAGGAGACTGTCTCATAGTTTCAGGATCGCAACACTCATTGGCTGCTTTCAATTACAAAAAGGTGCACTTGAATCATGCCGATGCCTAAGCTTGTCTATCAGTCGCCGCAAAACGCTGTCCTCTTCATTCGCCGCCGTAGAAAGTCGCCCAGCGCTCCACTATATCTTCATTATGATATTAATGAAGATATAATGGAGCGACGGTCGAACTCAGCAAACCCGTTGTGATGTAGCACGAGATGTAGCAGTCGCCGCAAAACATTGTCCTCTTCATTCGCCGCCGTAGAAAGTCGCCCAGCGCTCCACTATATCTTCATTAGCAGCGAAGTCAATGGAGATATAATGGAGCGACGGTCGAACTCAGCAAACCCGTTGTGATGTAGCAGTCGCCGCAAAACATTGTCCTCTTCATTCGCCGCCGTAGAAAGTCGCCCAGCGCTCCAGTGTATCTTCATTGTGATATCAACGGAGATACATTGGAGCGACGGTCGAACTCAACAAACCCGTTGTGATGTAGCACGAGATGTAGCAGTCGCCGCAAAACGCTGTCCTCTTCATTCGCCGCCGTAGAAAGTCGCCCAGCGCTCCACTATATCTTCATTCCCAGGGATGAAGATATAGTGGAGCGACGGTCGAACTCAGCAAACCCGTTGTGATGTAGCACGAGATGTAGCAGTCGCCGCAAAACGATGTCCTCTTCATTCGCCGCCGTAGAAAGTCGCCCAGCGCTCCAATATATCTTCATTGTGGGTACAATAAAGATATACTGGAGCGACGGTCGAACTCAGCAAACCCGTTGTGATGTAGCACGAGATGGGGCTTCATAGTAAACCGCCAATCAAACTCTATCATAACTTGGAAAAACATAACAAATATTTTAAAGTGCCACAAACATTTCCGTTCCGGTGACAGCGTCGCTGTAATCGCACGTTTTGTTGTGCATGTTTTTGAAATGATTGTGAGTTTAGTGAAAATGTTTACAATGTCATTGGTGGAGTCAAAATGACTCTTCCAATTATGGCCACAGGAACACAAATGTTTGTAGCTCTGTTATTACATCGATAGTAAAAAAAAACATGTTATAAACATTTTCTCGCGTTAAATTCATGCCAAAATAATACGCTGACAATCTTAAATCGAAGACAAATGAATAAAATACAGACATATAAGTACAATATTTCCATTTTCACATTTTTTCTATTACATTGTTTACTAGTGGTCCAGTTGTAAAAACTTTCAGTGTCGCCCTCGTCACAAAAGTAGGTATATTAAATCTCCGTAAAATTGTAAATACTGATATGTGGATTTATTACGAGTATGACCATGCGAGCTCACTATGACGTTCATATTATTTTCTGTGTTACCAGACAAATACTCAAAATATAAAAATATTTATTAATATACTTATGTATATCAGAAACTTGTTGTATACAATGAGGTGGACACGTGACTACGCCTTCACACAATACTGAACCGTATCATGTCTATCGAGAGAAACTCTTCTGTATCACCAGACTTTACAGAACTTTTATAGAGAATTTAGCACCGTAACTTAGTATTTATTTAGATATGATATTTAATTTACCTTTAAGGTATGGAATATAAAGTCTATAGTCAAATTGTAAGAATACAACTTAACTGGTAAATTATATTAATCGAATACAACAACTAAATTATAACAATCTGAGTCAATAGATAAATAACAATGATTAGATTGAACACACAATAAATTATAATAACGAAGTGTCTAGTCGTCCGCTAATCGGATGAATACCATATAACAATTAAGATGAAAATTCATCGTATGCAAATGAATGTTATTCTCGTTTAAGTGTCATCAATGTCAACCATCTTGACATGTTCAGTGAATCCTAACAAGGGTAACTTTAATCAAAAATAAATCGAAGGGTTATAAATAATTGTATGCACACGTTCAAGATCACGTCATCCATCTAGGATAAATATAAAGTTGACGAGTCAGTCGAACTGATCAGTCCATATAATAAAATCCTGTGGCGTCACTCCAAAAGTTTTAGACAAACTAGATTTCCCCACTGACTGGCGTCACTCCGGTTCTTCAGTTAGATGGCTATTGACGCGTCCGTATAACAGATCAGTCGAATTCATCCAGAGTTTTAACTGACGACTCGCTACGGAAATCCAACGCGGTGCGTCGCCGTCATCACGCCCGCGGGAAGAAAGAAGTACCTATATTTCAATAAAAAAAAAAAAATCATTAAAGTAACTGAAGAGAGTGAGTGACGTCAGTAGGGAAATCTAGTTGCCCTATAACTTTTGGAGTGACGCCACAGTTTTATGTCTGGACTAATCAGTTCGACTGGCTCGTCAATGGCCACCTTATGATATTCAAATTCATTTACGTCGTCGTTCATGTCTCCTATCTCAAAATCAGTTCTTCGTCACTTTATTCTATTCTTATCTAAAACTAACAACACACTCCGCTTAAATTATTCCGTAGGTATTTTGTAAGTATCTTTCATAAAAACCTTTTCTAACAAGTAAGGAACACAAGAAGAATTAGCCAAATAGTTTCGAAACTAAAACAAGTTATCTATTTGATTGCAGCCGATTCTCTTTATCAATATCTCGTATATTGATACTTGCAGGATATTTTCGGTAAGTACTTATAAGTACGTAATATTACACCAACAATTTTTCCGTTACTCAAAATAGACTTGACTTATGAAATGTTGTAAATAAAACAATATCAGAAAAATGTATTTACCGCACCTTTTATCATTATTTTTTGTGGCAAACAGATAAAATCTCTCAATTAATATCAAGATAAGTACTTTGTGCCTTTAATAAAAATATAATTGTTATAAATAATAATATAATAATGTTTGTGCCCTACCGGGTCCATAGTGATACTATATTTTTGTAAGATCTTTATACTCGTATAACACTATAAAATGCATCCAAGGTCCCTGGTTGTGCTGGGACTATTGCAAAAATATCGAAAAACTGCTACCGGGTTATGGGAATGGGATGTTTAATGGACTGGATATAGGGGAACTATAGGGACTATGGCACCCGCCGATACTATGATAAAAACAAGTACAAAGCGGCGGGTGGAGACTTGCCAGGTTTATAACTGGGCACCCCAAACAAGTCGCTCGAGTCGCAACAAGGGGGCAACAAGAAACGAGTGGCTTTGAGAGTGGAGAAGATTCGCTCTGAGTTTTAAACCGCGATCTACTGGACCCGAGGGCCCAGCTTGACGCTAAGCCAACTCACCACATACGGAACACCCCTCACTCTCCGAGCATAATACTCTTGCGGACTCCACTCCGGCCGGCCAATGAAGGCTCGCACGGATGTGGGGGATCTGTTCCTCGTCATTACTCACTCCGCCGGCCAGTCAAGGCAAGTGGAGGTGAGGAACGGGAACCTCCCCCGGGAGCGCGTCAGGTCCGCGGGGTCGCTACTCCCCGACACCCCGCCTCAAAGGTGCCTTGCGGGCATATTATTATTATTATTGTGTTAAATTAATATTATTACTCCCACACTTTTGGGGTAGAAATAGAATAAGCAATTAGTTAAAGAGGCTACTTCAAATGTTCGTCAAAATATATATTTTGTTACAGGTATCTGTTTCCAATAAATTCTCGTTAGTAAAACTAAATATAGATAAAATCAATATTACGTAGAAAAAATATCGAAATATTTTTTTAATTAACTGCTTAGTCTACCCACGCGTTCACTTGTTCAAAAGCTTGCTCTCGCCAACGCATACTCAATCATTCACAAGCATTTGCTCGATTTATTCTACAAATACATATAATATTGAAACTAGTAGTTTTTCAAATGATTATATCAATCAATTTGTGATTCCTTTACAAAATACCGGGTGTTTGGTAGAGGGTTGACCAAACGTGATGGACATGTTCCTGGGTCTATTTGGGAGAAACAATTTGGCCAAAAATTTCCTAGTTGTTAAAATAAAAAAAATATCGCCAAAATTGTAATTTTTCATTTTTTCCGAAATTGCGGCTATTTATCCCTATAACTTTTTTTTGACCTGGTTTCCAGTTAAATTTTTTGATCGATTATGGTCTCAGATATCACCTGGTCTGCTCACAGCAATTTCAGACCCCTACAAAGTCTAAATAATTTGTTATGACCACTTAACGCTAGGGAAATGAAAAATAAAAATCTTATAGGGGATCTTTCAACTCAATTAAAAATAAAACTAATTGAACCCGAGAATTAAAAACTCTTTTGAAAACTTTTCTGTTTATCCCTTATTTCAACGGTATACTACAAATTTTACAAAAATAAAAAAACTTGTTAAAAATTTAGGTGCAAAGTGGAAATGGAAGAAAAAATAATAAGATATTTTTAAAACCAAATTCCAAGTTTGGCTTAAATACGTCACAGTATGAATAAATTTGGATTTATCTGAGGTCTTCTGAAGATACTGAGATGCTGTAGTGACATTATTAGAAAATAATTAGTCTTAAAACAAGTAAAATGGACTATCTCAATTACAGGAAGATATTGGTTCCAAATAAATATTTCCCGTCTCTGGCAACCGCTTAAAGGGATTAAAATACGTCCAGAGTTAAGCCAAACTTGGAATTTGGCTTTAAAGATATCTTATTATTTTTTCTTCCATTTCCACTTTGCACCTAAATTTTTAACAAGTTTTTTGGCTTTTGTAAAACTTGTAGTATACCGTTGAAATAAGGGATAAACAGAGAAGTTTTTAAAAGAGTTTTTAATTCTCGGGTTCAATTAGTTTTATTTTTAATTGAGTTGAAAGATCCCCTATAAGATTTCTATTTTTCATTTCCCTAGCGTTAAGTGGTCATAACAAATTATTTAGACCTTGTAGGGGTCTGAAATTGCTGTGAGCAGACCAGGTGATATCTGAGACCATAATCGATCAAAAAATTTAACTGGAAACCAGGTCAAAAAAAAGTTATAGGGATAAATAGTCGCAATTTCGGAAAAAATGAAAAAAATACAATTTTGGCGATATTTTTTTTATTTTAACAACTAGGAAATTTTTGGCCAAATTGTTTCTCTCAAATAGGCCCAGGAACATGCCCATCGCGTTTGGTCAACCCTCTACCAAACACCCGGTATAGACACAATTTGAGTCAAAAAATGTCAAGTTTATTCAAGACTAACAGCGCCCCGTGATTTCACCCGCGTAGTTCCCCCTCCCGTCTGAATGCGGCGACAAAATTATGCTAAAAACCATCCCCTTGAGTCACTTTTCCTATTAAAAAAACTACATCAAAATCTGTTGCGTAGTTTTGAAGACATAAGTATAATTGTTAGTGTAATCTCCCGCATAAAAGAGATGAACAATAAAATTTTCATCACGGTATGCAAATGAATCAAATTAAACTATCGTCACTCAAAACATTTGATATTTGTTTAATGAAACCTAACAAGGCGGAAACAATCAGAAATAATCGAATGAATATAATTTATGCATGTTTTTAGGGAGACAATTTAGATTACAATCTTGATTATCTTTGTATTGTTGAATACGAATTTTGAGGGGTGACAAACAGTATTTTGGATAGCCCTTACCTATTTGTGCATGTGCAATAAAAACTATTGTTCAAATTTTTTACTGATATTCCTTTTATTATATTAGATACAATCAATTTTGATAAAAAGTTTTATACAGTTATATTTTTGTTTTGTAGAACAAGAGCTAAGAGGGAACTATCGAAACATTTAGCGAGATACTTTTTTATTCCAAATCACATTTTTAGCTAGGCAGATCAAATATGTGATGATATTTATACTTCGACCATAATTTTAGGGGTTGATAGCTGCATATGCATCATAATTTTTTTAATGTAAATAACTGCATAATCTTATTTTTCGTTTACAAAAGGCTTATTTACAAAAGCTTGCATACACTCAAGCTCGCACACAGACCGTTTTTTGCCGCTTAACATTATCAAGATATATAATCTCTTTATTCCATTGGCATTCGCTAAGTATTTAATGTTTCTAAAGACTGTAAATCAGTTAATAATTTGTACCGATAACTTGAAGTTAACTGAAATGATTGTAATTTAATAAACCGAGTCTACGGATAAATTGTAATAACCGGGCACAACGGGTAAAGTATAAGATCCCGAGTCAATACACAAATTACAATAATTGGATTGAAGTAGGATTACATTTCATAATTTTAATGAATATTCAACATACACGGTAAGGAAAACAATCTCAAGTACCGTCAATATTAGGAATTGTCGATATGTTTATTGAGTCCTAATATGATTAAAATTAATCAAAAGTTATGAATTGGTAGCAAATAATCTTGTGTGTTCGAAATTACATCTTGTTATTGCTTCGAACAACATGTAGGTATTGTGATTCATCGTCTTCAAACAATTGTTGTTTACATTCAATAAAGGGTATTTATCAAGGTATACCAAGATCTAATTTTAATTAACGCGAGATAGGCGATATAGATGAAAACTATACGCACATTTTGATATAGTAACTCTATAAGAAATGTTGGTCCTCTGTGTAAACGTTGTTATTGAAAGACATTTGTTATAAACTTAATGGAAGTTCTGTGGAGTGATTCTATGAAGTGATGTTAATAGTATTAAGTAAGTGCTTATGTTATTTTTGTAACAATCAAATACGAAACAAGGGAATATTCCTCCGCGAATGTGTTTGTCACCTGGAATGGAAACTTCACGGAGGAGGCGATTCACAAAATAAATTGTCGAATGTATGAATTTAATTTGCTAACGATAATTTTCAGAAACATTATTTTGAAGAATACATATACCTAAGTATCAAATAAAATATTTATTAACCGATCTTAATACCGAAGTAATCAAGTGCAAGCCTATTTCGAGAAATTGTAAAATCCCTATTTCCAGTAATTATTGGACCAACTAAATAATTTACGAAGAAAAACAAAATAATTCATTTACTTAAGAGCACTCCCACTCTATTTTTGGGATTGGAAAACAAGTAATTAGTAAATAAATCCCGTTCAGAACTTTAACAAAATTCGGTAAAAGGTTTCTATTTGTATTTTAATTAAGGATTTTTACATAAAATTAAGCTACAAAACAAATATATTTTTAAATAAAAGAGTTAAAAGTATTGAAGGAATGTCGGAAAAATTATCTGGTAGTATATTTTAAAATTAAGTGCGTAGAATGTAGGGAAAAAGTCTGAGTGAATATATATGCATATTCTACCTATATATATATGTATATACGAGTATATAGGGCCATGTTCGCTCAAAGCCTGCACTCGCTCTGGCATATTCAATTACCTCGTTCTGAAGGGCCATACGCAAACTAATATTACATGGTGAGATTAAATTCGAGTCCAATTTGGTCAGAAGTAACATACTAACATGATATCCTAGTAGAAACTTTCTTGATAAAATAAAAAAATCTTATATCTTGATATCTTTGATTTACACGAACACTACACATTGATATAAAACACTTAAACGGATTTTTGTCGTGGTTGTATTTTGTTTTACATTTTCTGACGTTTCGGATTCTTTACAGAACCCGTGATCACAGAAGACTAAGATGGAAGAAGTCTGTACAAAGTAGGTACAAAGTAAGTTTAAGTGTTTTATTTCAAAATCTTATATACTCACTCGTACATAGCTGAACGTCTTTTTAATATGATTATTTAGTATTAATCCTACTAGTAAAATTACAAAGAAAAATGTTTGTCAGTGTGGATGTATGGATGTTTGTTTCTCTTTAAAAACTACTGAATGGATTTCAATGAAACTGTACAATATTTTAGCTTATACATCAGAATAACACTTAGGATTTTTGACTTGAATTTTTATCCCGAAATTCCCACGGGAACGGGAACGCGAGTGAAACCGCGGGGTGCTGCTTGTTTTACTTATTAAAACTTTAAATACCTAAGTGCGTACTAGTAGACGAATGAAGATATCTTTTGAATTTGAATACATAGGTATAGGTGAACAAAGGCAAAATCAGTCAGTGGTAGCACCTACTTCAACCTAACTTTATACGAACCATCTCGATACTTTTAAATTAGTAATTACATGTTTTACTTTCTTACTTCTCCTTTTAATTAGAGGGTCTTTATCGATACCGAACAACCCATGACGAAATTGTTATTGTTGAGTGGTCTCAAGTCTCAGGTCTCAGTTTATTTTCTAAATAAGTAATGAATCGGAGATATCAAAGAATTTGAAAGTTGTAATTAACAATGATAGGTCAACTTTACAGAAATGGCTTTAAATTTCGTAATTGTTTCCCTGATTCCTATGACATACTAACTCGACATTATTTATAAGTATTTGGTTAGAGCCTTTCAAAGTCAAATTTTATCTAAAAAATACAATTATCGCCCACACTTCATCTTCATCGTCAGCCCGTAATCATAAGGACATAAGTTATATAAGAATACTACGCTGTGCCCCACGGTTTCACCCGCGTAGTTCCCGATCCCGTGGGAATTTCCGGATAAAATGTAGCCTATGTTCTTTCCCGGACCATAAGCTACACTTGTACCAAATTTCAAGTCAATCGGTTCAGTAGTTTAGCCGTGAAAAGGTAACAGACTGACAGAGTTACTTTCGCATTTATAATATTAGTTAGGATTAGAATTGCACGCGTAAAAGACCGAAATTAGAGAAGTCATGAGTAAAACTACCCATTTATTCTATTTGCCGTTAAATTTTGGTTTATAATAACTTACATGTAGTTTCAATGATGACATAGTAACGTTATAGTTATATTTTACAAACAAATAAAATCAATATATTTGAGAAAAGCAACTAAAAATGCGTCATAATTTAGATGAATATTCATTTTATGCAAATGATTGTTTTTCCAATTTAAGTGTCGTCAATGATAAAGACTTTTGATTGTTTAGTGAATCGGAAACTTGACGAAACTTAATCAAATAGAAGCGAAAATATTTTTTACGAAAAATAAACGAAGAGAAAATTTAGTTTTCAGAAAATGTTTGTATTCAGGTGTTTTCAAGTGAGTTTGGTAGGTTTTCTTGAAGTTGACTTTATAAAAACTAAAATTATAAATTAGCATTTTTTAAGAATTACGCTATAATAATATTATACTTTTACATGTCACTAATAAAAGATCAAATTCTGAAACTTTGGATCGTAATCGATCAAAAACAAGACAAACGTAATCTCCGCGAACATGTTTAAATAAAATGTAATTTCCAACTATAAAATATTACAAAATCCCTTTGATAGTAAAGGAAAATTGGTTTTCCAAGTTTTAGGCTCAGGTACAATAACGAATTATACTAATAATGATTTATCTACATCTATATATATACAAAAGGAAACCCGTTTTCCTTGGTCACGGCATCACGCGTGAATGGCTGGACCGATTTGACTAATTCTTTTTTGCTGTGTTTGTTGTCAGGAAAAGGTTCTTATGTAAAAAATATCAGGAAAAGTAAACGGGAAACATGGACCCGTGCGAAGCCGGGGCGGGCCACTAGTTCCTAATAAATTTAAATTCTTTTCCGAATAGATCATACTTCTCCTGCATGAAAAAATCACCCTGTATAAGTTAAAACTAAGTACATTACAAATACAAATACGTTAATGTCGCTTACTTAAGCAAAGACTTATTTCAACAAGAAAAGTTTACATATGAATACTTAACTGTTGAACCTCCTTAGTTATAGATACGAGTAAGTATTTTAATATGAAAAGAAATTTAAAATACGACCTATTTCCGTTGTATTTGAATTTGGAATAGGAATCAGATATTCAAATTAATTTACGTCATGTTACCCCACTTTGGAACCATTCGAATTTAAATACATCAGTTTATCTCCTACCTATTGATATATTAATATTAATGTGTGCTAGATTCGTTAACAAATGTCGCTTAACAAATATCCGAAATCTGGGCATGTATAGGTACTATTGTCTAAAATAATTATAAACAGCAAAGATGTAATTTTTTTGTTTGTATAGAATAGACTCCTAAGCTACTAAACCGATTTGAAACATCCTTTCACTGTTGGGAAGCTGCAATATCCCCAGGTATATTTTATCCCGTAGTGCCCACGTGAAAGAGAACTACGCGGGTGAAATCGCGGGGCGTTGCTAGTAGACTAATAAATGTTTAAGAATATTATGTTTAATCTATTTATTTGTAATTACTTTGTTATAATTTAAAATTTTCTTCTTCTCAGAATTCCACAGCGCGAAATTCTTTAAATTTATGTAACCCTTGTCAAAAATAAATTCTATTAAAATCGTAACGTTTTTTTCCGTCATAATTTTCAGAATTCCTAATCGTAAAATTCTTTAAAGATATGCAACCCTTGTCTCTGATATTTTTTACAATATAAATTAAATAAAGTGTCCTCTTAAAAATATTAATAAACAAGTTCAAATTCTAAACGTTCCATTAAAATGTTTAAGCTGCTTATAAAACGTTGTTATTGTAAGAAAAACATTTGTTATATACTTTACGTAAGTTCTGTGGAGTGATGTTAATAGTATTAAGTATTTACGTTATTTTTGTAACAATCAAATGTGAAACAAGGGAATGTTCCTCCGAATGTGTTTATTGTCTCCTGGACTGCAAACTTTACGGGGGCGGTGATCTAATGAAAATAAATTTTATCGAATGTATAAACATTTAACTAGTTGCGTCATGGCATTTACTCGGTGAGTATACATTTAACTCTGGGATTTCTAGATTATAAAGTATGACAAATTAATAACATCCGAAAATATTTTAAATAGACAAGCAACTTCAAAAAGTACATAAGTATTGTCATATAAATTTAAATCATTTACTGCATAGTCAAATGACATTAGTTATTTAAATACACAAGTATTTTTCATAAAGTACGATTAACTCATACCCAAAAAGACTAATTTGAATCTTAACAATAAGTCTTGTCTTTCTTTGCAAAGAGTAAAAGATCAAACCACGTATATTATCACAAAGAATAGATTTGTTACTTGACAATTCAAAATTATACTTTCAGATTTGGTGACACAATTCTAACAAAGATCTAGTGATACGATTGAATCTTAAAAATTTGGTGATACAATTGTTGACGTTTGACGTGAATACATTTCCTTACAAAGTTTAAAAGATCAAGTTCATATTGTATTTTTGGGCACACACTATTGTGTGTGAGTAGCTCTTTTGCTTTGTTCACTTATGAGTGGAAAAAAACAGGATAACATTTTAAATATTAGTTCAGTTTAGTTCTTTAGTTTTGAACTAGCAGCGTCCCGTAGTTTTCAATTTACCCCTGTTTTCTCCCTCTAGGGGGGGAATTTCAAAAAACCCTCTCATAGTGGTAGCCTACTCCCCCCAATAAACACACGTGTCAAATTTCAGCTCTCTTCGACCAGTAGTTTCGGCTGTGCGTTGTCTGTCAGTCAGTCAGTACATCACTCAGTAACGGAAGAGTTTTATATATATAGATAATATATATTTTCTTCAACGCAAACCATACTACATACCTATGAAGATAATATAAACTACCAGACGCGTTGTTTTATATTCATTTTATTCAAAACAGAGTACATGCCGAATCACGCGCAGTGTCCTCGTAACATTTTAAGTGTAAAAAACGTCGGACTTTTTTCTCATGATTTTATTTTACAACCAGCTGTGCCCCGCGGTTTCACCCGCGTAGTTCCCGTTCCCGTGGGAATTTCGGGATAAAAAGTATCCTATGTTCTTTCCCGTTTTTTGACGTGATTATTTTGTTACGGAGGGAAATTACGGATCTAAGCTAAACCACGAATGGTGTGGTTTCTTGACGAAAGCTACTCTACGGATTCCTAGTGAACTCCAAAATTATTTATTTCAATATCGATCAAAACTCTGCGAAGACTGTAGTTTTAAAATGGCTAAGCTAAATATTTAAATACTTAAATTCATTGAAATAAAAGTGCTTTCCACACTTGTTTTTCCGATTGAAAATACGAGAAGGTTTTTTTTCGAATTATGTAATAATGAAGTGTTAAAATATTTTAATTTCAAAAGTTTAAACAAAACCTATCACTAAAAAGTTTCTATTTACTTTAAACTTAAATGTAATTGTAAAACGAAATAGTTAGTTAACAATATCTAAGTACGTAAAGTGAAGGTTTGAAGTACGTCGGCGCGGCAGGTCTGATTGAAACCCTACAACTCTGTGAATTATTATTGTGGACTTATACCGGCGCCTATAAAATTGTTCAAAATGTTTTATCAAGTATTTTTGAACAAACTATCGATAGTTTGTCATGATTTCTTTTGGAAGTTGTCTCATTTTTTAAAGTTTGTACTAAATTATTATTTTTGAAACGTCAGTGTCATGTCCTAAGTGGTTTATTTTTTAAACCTAACTTCTTCTTCTTCGTGTCGATGGACAAGACTTAGATTATGGGGCTCCAGCGAGAGGCCACCTCTTAACCAACCTTACTGATTTAAATATATTTTTTCGAACTACAAATTCATATCCGAACACCGCAGGTTTAATTGTAGAATTGAATAGATTTTTAATTTGTTATTTACCGTGATGTAATATAAAGGGATATTTATCATCTCGCCCGAAAAAGAAATCGGGTGACTTGGCACCTTTCGAATTTACCTAATATTTCTGTCGTCGACTCGTACGCAAAAGTAAAGACAGGTTAAAAAAATTGAAACATAATTATAGAGACTGTGTATGTTCAAAAGTACATGATAATATGAAAAATTATAACGAATGCTTCGTATTAATTTCCGAGAAATAAATATTACCTCCTGTTTCTGATTTTAATTTGAAATATTATTTTTTCATTTATAATTAGGATTTGAATTAGGATAAGTAGGATTTACGTTTTCAAATTAATTTAATTCAGTTTTTAACCGACTTCAAAAACCTACTCCATTTGTTCTGTTTCCTATAAGTGTATTTTTTTGGAAAATATAATTTGAAGTACCTACAACTTTTTTTATTGAATCATGTTTATGATTAAGTTTCATTTCTTGATGTGTAATTTTTTTCTTGTAGTAAAATATAAAGTTTTATTCGATTTGAGTATGGTTTTAAATGAGTTATTCGTCATTTCGCCCAAAAAATCTCTCCCGGTCAGGCGACTTGTCACCTTTCGAATTTACCTAATATTTCTTTCGTTAACTGGCACGATCATAGAAATGTGAGGCTATGTACAGTTAATAATTTCATTTTTTTTTAATTTGAAGTGAGTACTTATTCCTAAAACCGCACCAAAATTTTACACACCCAGAAGTTTCGAACTTAAACTATTAGAATGTTTGCCGGGTACTTTCATTTAAAGTTGTTTTATCTTTTATATAACAGTATTATAATTCGTTAATCAGATAGCTATATGAAAACTTTAAATAATTAGTCAATAACTTCATTTTAATTAAATATATATAACGTTATAAATTAATATAACGTTCCAAATTACAATTTATTTGAAGTCCTTTCTAAAATAAGTTTCAAACTTTTATACTTCGGCCTGTATTTGGTACCAGTGTGCGAGTTGATGACAGAAATGTATAGTAAATTCGAAAGGTGCTAAGTCATCCGACCGGGCGAGATATTTTCGGGCGAGATGACTAATAACTCAATGAAATCAATAATCTCTCGATAGTATTTTGTCACGTACTTTTTTATAAGTACGTCTTTTTGTTGTTTTTTTTTAATAGATTTGCATTGCTAACATACTTCCTAAGTGTTTTCAATAATTTATATAATTATTTCTCTAATATTGACCCTAATATGTATTATTTTTATTTTTTTTCTCCGTTAAATCGATGTGTACGATACAATTCATTATTTTAAAGTACATAAAATTAAAAAAACGTTCCGTATAATTGCCTTCCGAGAAATAAATATTATCTGTATGTTTCAAATTTTAAATTGGCCTATTAAATTCATATACAATTTCTATGAAATCGGAACCCTCGTATTTCAAGTAGGATTACGTTATCAATGAAAAAAAATAATTGAACATTTTTTTTATGTAATCTCTTGATGCTACTTCAGTTTAACCAACTTCAAAAGAGAAGTGTGTTGCATGTATTTTGATGTACCTACATTTTTATTTTTATTTTATAATTTTAATCATGAATGATACGACTTGTTTAATTTCTATTTCTTTTTAGTGAGAATACGATGTTTTGCAAAAGGATCAGTATAATGGTATTGATTATAAGTTATTTTTTTCCAAAATAGTAAAGCATACCGTATGTATGTAATTATTATTGTCCTTAAATATTTTTTTGTCTATAATTTAGATTTTTTTTTCGCTCTAAGATTTTTTTTCCAAATTTGGAAAAAAACCGGATAAAATTTAATGCGCTATTAAGGATATTTTATCGGACTAAGATATTTTTCCCAAAAGAGGAAATGAATAAGTACTAATGTAAATAAGTAGGTACTTATGTTGTACCGGATAAAATTTAATGAGCTATTTAAGTTTTTTTATCGAATTGAGTTATTTTTTCCAAAATAGGAAAAAAGTTGCCGATAAAATTTAATTTATTTCAATTTAAGATTTTTTATTGAATTGAGTTATTTTTTTTTTCCAAAATAGTAAAAAATACCGGATAAAATTGGATAAGCTATAAGATTTATTACCGATTTGAGTATGATTGAATTCAATCATCTCTATCGATATATTTTTTATTTGTGTAATAAAATGACGTAAGTAATTATAATATAGCAGAGAATTCTCTACTTTTCGTATTAATTTATCAATTGATAACAAATAGCCGCAACTCCGTACCGTTGAAAACCTATAACTTATATTCTATACCGCTTAAAACCAAAATAGGTTTAAATACACGCAAATTCTTCTTTCTATATCGATGAAATAAAATTCAAGTGTAACTCCAAGTCGAAATCCACCTAAAAATAATAAGATCGGTTCAGTAGTTTCGGCATAAACAGACATACATATAAATAAGTCTTCTATATCCTGTCAATCTTCCCGCTCCTTCCGCTGTCATTTTTCCAATTTTTTCGATGTAATAATAATCTGCGATGTTCACCCGCAGAACCTAGAATGTGTTAAAACATGTCTCCTAGTAATGTAATGTCACTTTTTGTCCATCCCGCTGAACAACCTAATCAAATACTCCGGTAACTTCGAAATGAAACTCGACGGTATCGAAAATTGGCGTCGGCACATAAAATAGTAATTTCGGTCAAAAAATATTATTTTTACGCCCTAACTCCGCGTTAAAATATATAAAAAGTTAATTAATAACGACATTAGCTTCTAATATACGTTCTGGGTACTATTTTAATATTATTACGAAAAGTTTTCAAAGTGACTTTTATTATTTGTAAACTTTTATTAAGTGCCGTAACTATTTTCTAATGACTAAATTCGATATAATATGGCTTTAAAACATCCGTATTGCTAATAAACTTGCAGTTCGTGTCATTAACGTACTTCTAAACGCGTTTTCTTCTGAATAAGTAATATACTATGCATTATGTCACATAATACTGAATTACTGAATGTCACGATAGGAAATCTCGATATAATAAAATACTAGACACTCTATGCTACAATTAGAAGCTAAACATTTGTATAAACTACATTCCTGTGCATTATTATAACCTTTTATCGATTCAACTGTTCCCAAAAACTGTGCACTGCGTTGAATTACACGGGGTTTGGACACTTTTTTTTATAAACTTGATAAAGAATAAAATGAGAGGATGCACCGGCAGTGAATCGAGGCCTATCTCTACTACACTATTATATAATTTGGTTACAACAACACGAAAACAAGTTCATTTACGATGGACAGTGTTCATTCATAGTAATTGTTAAGTTAGAAGAGGTTGTGTTGTCGCTGTTTGTTGGTGCAGGGCTTCGTGAGCCGTGTGTGGTGATGTGTGTGGCGTGATTAGAGGATAGGCTTACCTTGCGCGGCGGGGGTTGCATGATGGCAGGATGCCGCGGCGCGACCGAAACACTGTTACTAGCGAGAACGTTCGAGGAGCGACTTCAATCGATGAGGTCGCAGTCACGAGTGGCCGCCCAACCAATACCTCCGCCGCCCGCCCAGCGCACCACACCCGCGCGCATGCGTCACACGCACACACACACCCACACAATGGCACACGCACACAGCCACAGCTCACCCTCATAGCACCACAGACTATAACTTGTGTCACCTAACTTCATTCACACATTATTTTATTTTATTTTTATTGCAAAAATGTATGAAAATAAATCGTATTTAATACATAAGTGATTGGTAAGACACTATTTTGTATTAATTCTAAATTTCTGCTGAAACATGATTAATATTTTGTTTGCCGGTATTCGAACGCACGCTGCACCCGAACTGGTACCAATATCATCTCGTATGTTTCGGCACAAATATTAGGGTCAGTGTCCTAGTTCAATAAGCCCCATTAAATATACATACAACAGCGCACACAAATTGTATTGATGGAAAATCAAGTCTAACTTGTAAAGAACAGATGACACTATTTTACAATAGAAAATAAGACATTTGTTTCTTCAGGCAACAAATGTTTTCACTCGTCCTGAAGGTTGACATTGACTGAAAAATACTTAATCTCTAATCTGACGAATTACTCTAGAGGCATATTTTTAAGTGGCAAAGATAAGAGGATTATAAAGCGAGTTAAATGTTAGAAGTTGAACAGTTTTAAAGTTAAGCTTAGACTACGAAACTTGGTGTTAGGAGTCTTGTTTACAAATTAAGGATTTAGGAGTCAATTCTTTGAGAGTTTAGGAATTTAACGTGATGTTAGACAAAGTTTTACGATATATCGTTGCTGTTTTTACATTGTGTTCGTAAAATGTTTGCAATATACGGTTGGTTTTTTAAGTTATAGTAAAACATGCCTATGTACATATGTTAAATAATGTCAATACACTAAAATAAACTAACTGGATTATTAGTTTTACTATAAATGGATTGCGTTTCATGGAAAAGATTTCACATAGTATAAAGTTAGTTTTAAAAATTTTGCTTCAAAAGTAAGTATATTTTAATAAAACACTTAAACGGATTTTTGTCGTGGTTATATATGGTTTTTAACCGACTTCCAAAAAAACAGGAGGAGGTTCTCTATTCGACGTGTATATTTTTTTTTTTTGTGTGTTTGTTACGCGATTTCTTTGTAATCATGAATGGAGCATTTTAAAATTATTGTTCCATTAGAAAGCGGATATTCGCGAAGTGGTCCCATGTCAAGGAAATCAGGATCTGACGATGGGATCCAGGAAAAATCGAGGAAAAACCCGCAACAATGTAGGCTGGGGTGTCGATTGACATTATCTAAAGTAAAACTACCTGTGACCCGTGGTTTTGCTCGCGATATTCTTGATACCATAAGAATTTCTGGATGAAAATTTTTTGGCTGTATTCTTTCGTATTTAAATCAAATGCTGATCACAATTCATGGGTTTTAGATATAAAAATGTCCTGTTTTTTAATACGTTAACACACACTGAAATAAACCCGAACCTACAATTTTTTTAAAAAATATTTTTTTACACTATTATAGGTACCTATTACACATATATCTTCAAAGAGTTTTCATAAAAGTTTTCGTAAAAAAATATATTTAGGTATTACAAACAAACACTGCACCAGATTAGATTGTATATATTATTTTAATTAATAAATAGACAGTATAAACGTCATCCTCTATTTTCGTTTTTATTTTGACTTTGGTTAATTTTCTAAAAAGTTCTTATACCTTTGTGGTTATAAAGAAGTTTTGTAAATAAAATGATGGTTTAATTGGGATGATGAAGTTAAAAAGAAATGTAATAAAATGCAGGGTTGAGTTAGATTATGAATCATGAGTAACATCAGCTCATGGGACAGCATTCAAGCGGTACCCGTTGAGGTTGAACTACTCGATACTTATAGAGCAGCGAAGAAATCCCTGCAAGAGGCTATTGCCCTCGCAACTCTCGCGGCAATCGTGGGAAATGACCTCTCCTTGCCAAATGTAGTCTCTGCTATGGTGAGCGAGGACAGGTCTTGGATTGGAGTGTCCACCTTTTGTGAGGTCGTACTCTCGCAAAAAAAAGCTGCGGAGAGAGAGCGCGAAGCCCTCTCCACTAATACTATTCGCAGCAGAAGGTTGGGCAGACGGAAGCGGGACTACCACTTTGTCCTGCAACCACCATACGCCCGACCTGCGGCAGTGATCCCCGGGGGGAGATCCACTGCCGCCATATAGGCCTCGAGGTGGCGCGCGGTACTTTCGGAAGGGGGTAACTCAACATCTGTCGCCTAGAGCTACATTCTAGCTCAGAGGAGAAACCCTTAACAGTGTAGAGGCACTGTCCGGGATCGTAGTAGCGTGCAGCCGCGTTTCTTCCGGTTTCGGCCATAAGCGCAGAGGTGGCACACCAAGAGGTTTTTAGTCGGTAAGCGCGTCGCCGCTCTATCTTTGCGACGCGGAGTCCGACATACCCCGTCGTTCCCTTGGACAGAGGAAAGACGTAAAGTCTTCCTCCCACAAAAAAAGGATTCAAGTGATCCACGAGTCAAAATCTCTTCTGGAGGAAAATTTAAGCGAATTTTGTAGAAGGAGACTTGCTTCCCACTAAAAAATTAAAAATAAAGTTAATTTAAAAAAATAAGAAACCGACTTCAGCACTAAAAAGTAAGAAAATAATTTAAAATAAACGATATTGTTAATACATATTTACAATTTATAATTAGTTACTTTTGAAGTCGGTGACAGCCAAAGCCTTCATTAATATTATAGGCGCGTCTCGTGCTATCTTATAAGGAAAAAAAACTATCCTGGGCTGGCACTGACTCCAAAAGTTACTAATTATAAATTGTAAATATGTATTAACAATATCGTTTATTTTAAATTATTTTCTTACTTTTTAGTGCTGAAGTCGGTTTCTTATTTTTTTAAATTAACTTTATTGTGTGTAGTGTTCGTGTAAATCAAAGATATCAATAAGTATATTTTAGTTATCTTGACAGTATAACTAAGATAAGCGGGCTAAATAGCAGCTACTAGCCTTCCTTATTAAGACAACTTCCTACTCAATCTGGTCAAAATAATAACCAAAATCAAATAAACTAATAAAAATATTTAACTAACAAACATACATTAAGTTTCATTACCAATACATCGCCATTTACGTAAGTAAGCCTGTCTTTCAAAAACATTTCTAAAATAGAACATAATATGATATTGTATCCATGGTCTGATAATGATACCTTCGCGAGCCCCTAATGAGTCTATTATTGGCTATGAATGCTTGTTGATCCTCCAGGCTGTCGCCCGCGCCGACGAGAGAGGTCAAACGTATAACGTGACACGTTTCACACAATACACCTCTTACACCTTGTCTGCATGTATGTACACCATTTACACTACTAAACTTTGCAGTTTTTGGATTTAAAATTCGAACAAAATACCGCGGTAGTAGAGCACGAAACAGACTTTACGTCAACCCCATTTTGAAGGATGTTAATTTTGAGCTACAAAGGTAAAACCGCGGGACAAAATCTTTCAGTATTAATACCTGCTGCGAAAATAAGTCTCACAAAAGAAAGTTATGGAAAGAAATCTTTGTTACTCCCACAACGTCTGGTGGTTGAGGTGAAGGATACAACGTGACGCAGGTGACAACAGTCTATTATATGTTTCACCTCTTCACCTTTTCACCCCACCAAGGATCGCAACCTACGCAGATTCATATGTAACATGTCTGCATATTAATGTGTTTAAAACGTTGGAACAAATCAAGACGGACATCTGCCAGCCGAGGCGCCGCACAGGGGCGCCAGTAGGCGCCGAAGACAGTAAGGGATGGGGGCAAATCTTTCCTTATCTAAAATACATTTTGTATTTCATCTAATTCTTGGAAATGTCTTAAGAAATTATTTTCTTATTTAACGAGTAAATAACTAAGGCTGGTTTCATTGTCACGCTGCTAGACGCGCCGTTGGGCAGCGCGATTTCAAAAGCGCGCGGTTGAACTTGGGTTTGATTCCGCTTTTTGACATTATTTGATCAGACAATGTGTTGACATAGAGACAAGAGAGTGTTAGAAATTAGGTATTCTGCTACAATTTATTAATAAGGCTAATGGTGTCTCTTTGTCAATATGTGGTATTTGTTGCTTGTCAAAATAAAAACGTTGTCAAATAATATTACTGTTTCCATGTCAACCGCCTAAGTTTTATGAGCCATTGAGTCAGTGGTGTTATCAAAAAACTGCCATAATGTTGATATTAAAATACATTTGAGTAGTGGACCAAGAGCCCGCGAGTGCCTGACCTTCGTTATTTTATAAAAGCTGAAAGTTTGTCTACGTGTGTCCCTAGTACAGGTGAGAATGATCCCCACCCATGAAGCTGAGGCAGCGGTGGCTTTGGCAGATAACAGGTAACAAAGGTGTATGAAATTCCATCTCAATTTCGTCATAGTATAAAACTCTATTTTTTGATATTTGATGCGTAATGATATCAAAACTCTCGTTGCCCAATGCCGGACAGCTAGTATGGTTCCAACCCTCTGCCGGACACCCTTAAACTATTATAATTTATAATTATACTTACGTCATTTTATAAAACCTAAATTTTATTTTTATTTTTTGACGACCTCGATGGCAGAGTGGTCACCATGCCGGACTGCCATCCGTAAGGTTGCGGGTTCGATTCCCGTGCGGGGTGAATATTTGTGTGGACCACAAATGTTTGTCTCGGTCTGGGTGTGTGTGTGAATGAGTGTGTGCGTAGTTTCTGATACCCTAGATACAAGCTCCAAGCTTAGTTAGGGGTCAGTTACTATAATGAGATGATGTAGTGAATGCTTATGTTATGTTATGTTATGTTATGTTATATATAATTTTTAGGGGGCCTATTAATCTATGTTTACATAATTGCCGGACAGTTTCGACGGTTCCATCATCTTGCCAGACGCATTCAAAGTGATGAGCAATAGCCCGTGAGTGCCTGACTTTCGTTATTATATAAAAGCTGAAAGTTTGTCTACGTGTGTCCCTAGTACAGGTGAGAATGATCCCCACCCATGAAGCTGAGGCAGCGGTGGCTTTGGCAGATAACAGGTAACAAAGGTGTATGAAATTCCATCTCAATTTCGTCATAGTATAAAACTTTATTTTTTTATATTTGATGCATAATGATATCAAAACTCACGTTGCTCAATGCCGGACAGCTAGTATGGTTCCAACCCTCTGCCGGACACCCTTAAACTATTATGGATGATGCCAGAAAACGTTTGGACTCTGGTACCCCCTCCAATAGCTATGTGTAATATGTCGTTGGATAGCCATAGTTGAGCTGAACAAAAGTTACTAAGGAGTTAATGTCCAAATCTTAGTCCTAACAGAGTTATGCAGTACCAAACATATCAATTTATCATAATATCATCCAAGTATACCGGTTGTTTGGTAGAGGGTTGACCAAACGTGATGGGCATGTTCCTGGGCCTATTTGGGAGATACAATTTGGATAAAAATTTCCCAGTTGTTAAAATAAATAAAATATCACCAAAATTTTATTTTTTTATTTTTTTCCAAAATTGCGACTATTTATCCCTATAAATTTTTTGAGCTGGTTTCCAGTCAAATTTTTTGATCGATTATGGTCTCAGATATCACTTGGTCTGCTCACAGTAATTTGAAACCCCTACAAGGTCTAAATAATTTGTTATGACCACTTAACGCTAGGGAAATGAAAAATAGAAATCTTATAGGGGATCTTTCAACTCAATTAAAAATAAAACTAATTGAACCCGAGAATTAAAAACTCTTTTAAAAACTTCTCTGTTTATCCCTTATTTCAACGGTATACTACAAGTTTTACAAAAGCCAAAAAACTTGTTAAAAATTTAGATGCAAAGTGGAAATGGAAGAAAATATAATAAGATATTTTTAAAACCAAATTCTAAGTTTGGCTTAAATACGTCACAGTATGAATTAATTTGGATTTATCTGAGGTCTTCTGAAGATACTGAGATGCTGTAGTGACTTTATTAGAAAGTAATTAGTCTTAAAATAAGTAAAATGGACTATCTCAATTACAGGAAGATATTGCTTCCTAATCAAGATTTCCCGTCTCTGGCAACCGCTTTAAGGGATTAAAATACATCCAGAGTTGTGGCACACGCGCTTAGTGGGATGCTATTTCATTTACAGACCCCCTTGCTGCAGAATGATTTAAAATCATCAAATAAACAAATCATTCACGATTTTTTTTTAGTATGTAATGGAGATAGAACATTTCACCAGCAAAGTAGGCTGTAAATCAAATACCATCCCAGTCCATTATTTTCATAATAATAGACAACCTAAAATAACCTTATACCATTACACTGTTTTGTTTTAACAATCTACGTGGATGATATTATGATAAACTGATTTATTTGGTACTGCATAACTCTGATTGGACTAAAATTTGGACCTTGACTCCTTAGTAACTTTTGATCCGCTCAACTCAACAGCTATCTAACGATATATTACACATAGTTATTGGAAGGGGTTCCAGAGTCCAAACATTTTCTGGCACCATCCATAATAGTTTAAGGGTGTCCGGCAGAGGGTTGGAACCATACTAGCTGTCCGGCAATGAGCAACGTGAGTTTTGATATTATTATGCATCAAATATAAAAAATAGAGTTTTATACTATGACGAAATTGAGATGGAATTTCATACACCTTTGTTACCTGTTATCTGCCAAAGCCACCGCTGCCTCAGCTTCATGGGTGGGGATCATTCTTACCTGTACTAGGGACACACGTAGACAAACTTTCAGCTTTTATAAAATAATGAAAGTCAGGCACTCACGGGCTATTGCTCATCACTTTGAATGCGTCTGGCAAGATGATGGAACCGTCGAAACTGTCCGGCAATTATGTAAACATAGATTAATAGGCCCCCTAAAAATTATATATAAAATTTAGGTTTTATAAAATGACGTAAGTATAATTATAAATTATAATAGTTTAAGGGTGTCCGGCAGAGGGTTGGAACCATACTAGCTGTCCGGCATTGAGCAACGTGAGTTTTGATATCATTATGCATCAAATATCAAAAAATAGAGTTTTATACTATGACGAAATTGAGATGGAATTTCATACACCTTTGTTACCTGTTATCTGCCAAAGCCACCGCTGCCTCAGCTTCATGGGTGGGGATCATTCTTCCCTGTACTAGGGACACACGTAGACAAACTTTCAGCTTTTATAAAATAACGAAGGTCAGGCACTCGCGGGCTCTTACTCCATAGCATTATCACAGTATGATAGAATCTGGGGCTTTCAAAACGCGCGTTTTACGCTCGACACAGAATGGCAACTACTACAACTATTTACACTTAATAAACGCGCGCGCTCCGATGGCGCTGCCGAAACGCGTGACAATAAAACCACCCTTAGTTAAAGTAAGGCGTTAGCCGTCATTTTCTCGCTAGCCAGTCCATTTTGCTCTGATTGCGAAATGTCAAAATACCCCTCCTGTCTGTCAATCGAGAAAAAGAGGGAATGTTTTTATAACGTTATTTAAAATACAATCTTCGTTAATAAGATTTTTTCATTTGCCCTCTTTCATAATCTACAGTATTCTATCGGATAAAAATTGTTAAGGAGCAAACTCCAGTCATTTAACGGAGCTGTCACACACTTTTAAGTATTCCTGGTCAAAAGTCCCCATCAATTCCCTAATTTCCTTCTTTTACAACCATCCCTATCATTAGTCCCTACCTTCCTCTCTCAAACCTACTGAGATTTTCTCTACTGACGCATTTGAGTCTGAAAATAAATTATAATAATGCTCATATGTTAATCATTGTTCCTTGCGTCATCAGTGTTTGCGTGTGTGTCTGACCTAAGCTTAAAGGTTGTTTAGAATGGACTTTTCTTTGTCAATTATGTAATGTATTGTTAATAATTATTTGTTATGTGGGTAGGCGATGCTATTTAATAAATCAGTCTGAATCAAGCTACCTTGTTGTTTACTTCATGGTGACAGCGGTGAAGTGAAAGTTAATAAATTAAATTGTTTAGTTACGGCGAATCTCACTTAATTTTACTCAAGTATATATTAAAACATTGCAACAAATATTATATAATGGAGCACGCGAGACCTCCTGCTGAATTAACCCTGGAAGGTGGACCATCGTGTCGGGCCGACACGTGGCGGAGGTGGCTACGTCAATTTCAAATATTTTTAAAAGCGTCGGGAGTGTATAAGGAGCAAAAGGATGTGCAAGCAAGTTTATTAATAAACTTAATCGGTCCTGAAGGGTATGACATATACTTAACCTTAAAGTTCAAATCGGAAACGGATCGCGAAGATGTCGATAAATTAATTGACGCATTTAGTGATTACTTCGGCACGAAAACAAACATTATAATGGTGCGTTTTAAATTTTTTATGCGAAATCAGGAATGCGGTGAGAGTATAGACGAATATGTCACCGCTCTTAAACTCCTTAGCCAACAATGCGAGTTTGAACAACTGGAGGACAGCTTGGTTCGAGACAGAATAGTCTGCGGAGTGGTTGACAGTGCCCTACGGGATCGGTTGTTGAGGGCCGACGATCTAACCCTGGAAAGGGCGGTGAAAATTTGCCAGGCCAACGAGATATCCATGGATGAAAGCCGGCAGATTGAGGGTGTCAAAACTGAGGTCAAAACCGTGGCCGTGGATGGATTATGGAGGACACGAGGTTACCAGCGGGGAGCTAGGTCATTCAGTGGCGGACGTGGCGCGAGCGCGGCGCGCGGGCGCGTCACGGGCGCCGGCAGCCTCGGCGCGAGCACCGGCGGCGGCGGGGCCGCGGGCGCCGGCGCGTCCGGTCCGGCTGGCAGGCGGCGGTGCGGCGCTTGCGGTAGTGAACAGTGCGCGGGAGGTGATAAGTGTGCGGCTAAAAGGGTAAAATGCTATTTATGTGGATTAAAAGGTCATTATAAAGTGATGTGTCGCGCTAGAAATAACAAAGTGTGTGAAATTATTGAGGACAGCGACGAGGACTCCGGTGAGTTATATTACATTACTATGATCGAGTGTGTGGATTCCATAACGAACAGTAATAATAATAAGTGGTTCGAAACTTTGTATTTACCAAAATGTAATTCAAATGTTTTATTTAAATTAGACACTGGTTCTGACCTAAATGTATTGTCCAAAGAAAACTTTATAAAACTGGGACTATCCTTGTCTGATTTGTCGAATGAAAACATACGAGCGAAATCATTTTGCGGTAATTATTTGTCAATATTAGGTTCTATGATTATAAAAGTGGTTTATAAACAAAGTGAATATTATTTAAAATTTATTATTTCTAATCAAGTATGTGAAAGTATTTTAGGAAAACATGCACTCGAGACACTAGGCTTAATAAAGAGAATTTTTACAATATGTTTGAATGACAGTAACTATGATGATTTATTTAAGGGATTGGGTAAACTACCTGGTCAGTATAGGATTCCATTATTAAGTGATGTTACTCCTTGTATCTGTCCTGTCAGAAAGATACCCTTGGGGGTTAGGAACCAACTACAAAAAGAGTTGAATCGTATGGAAAAACTGGGAGTGATAAGAAAGGTATCGCACCCAACAGCGTGGGTCAACAGTATTGTAGTTGCTGCGAAAAAAGATGGCAGTCTCCGGGTGTGCCTCGACCCTCGACCCCTGAACAAGGGCATCCGGCGACAGCACTACCCGTTGCCTACTTTAACCGAAATAGCTTCTAAGCTAAAGGATGCGCAGTTTTTCAGTAAGTTAGACGCTAAATCAGGTTTTTGGATGGTGGAGCTGGATGATGATAGTGCAGACCTGTGCACGTTCGGCACACCGTTTGGCAGGTTCCAATTTTTGCGATTACCATACGGTATAAATTCAGCATCAGAAATATTTCATGCTAAAATAAGGCAGCTTCTTGAGGACCTGGAGGGCGTTGACTCATTCGTCGATGACGTCATAATCTGGGGAAGCACGGTTGAGCAACATGACAGTCGTCTAAAAGCGCTCCTTGACCGGGCGCGGCAAGTTGGGATAAAGTTTAATCGTGAAAAGTAGGCAGGTCACATACTTAGGTCACACTTTTAACTCGCAGGGTATGTCAATAGATCATACAAAACTGAAAGCTATAACAGAGATGCCTAGCCCGAAAGACAGGCAGGATCTTGAACGATTTCTAGGAATGGTTAATTATGTAAGCAAATTTATTTCTAATTATTCGCAGTTAGTAAGTCCGTTGCGAAACCTTCTTAAAAAAAACAATGAATGGTGTTGGGGTGAGTGCGAGGAGAGTGTAGTAAACGAGTTAAAGCGGGCGCTGTGCAGCGCGCCGGTGTTGGCGCTGTTTGCAACGCACGAGCCCGCCGTGCTCTCGGTGGACGCGAGCTCGTACGCTCTGGGCGCTGTGCTGCTGCAGGCGGGCCGGCCCGTTGAGTTCGCCTCCTCCACACTCACTGATACTCAACAGAGGTACGCACAAATTGAAAAGGAGATGCTGGCCATAGTGTTTGCACTAGAAAGATTTCATCAATACATATTTGGTAAAAGTGACGTTGTAGTTGAAACGGACCACAAACCCTTAGAGGCACTTTTTAAGAAATCTTTAGACTCGGTTCCGGCCAGATTACAGCGCATGATGCTGCGAGTGCAGAGATACGATTTTACTGTCGTTTACAAGCCAGGCAAATACATGTTTGTCGCGGATGCATTATCGCGGGCACCTCTTCCTGAACGGTTACAAAGTAACCTCTGTGAAGAGATAGAGGAACAAACTTGTTTTCTCATACAAAATATAAGTATGAGTGATGAAAGACTCAATAATATAAAGAAATTCACTAGTAATAATTATGAATGCAACAAATTATTAGAATACATTCAGAATGGGTGGCCAGCAAATAAATATGAAACTGATGAATGTGTCCGACAGTACTGGAGTTACAGGGAGTGTTTCGAGTACGCTGATGGGATATTATTTTGTAAGGATTTAGTGTTCATACCGAGCGAACTTAGAGAAGAGATGTTGTCGCGCGTGCACGAAGGACACCTGGGCATCGACCGATGTAAAAGACGTGCACGTGACGTTATGTTCTGGGCGGGCATGTCGCGGGACGTGGAGCGCACGGTGCGCCGGTGTCGCGTCTGCGCAGAGCATCGAGCGCGCCCGCAGCCCGAGCCGATGCTATCACATGATATCCCGCAACTGCCATGGAACAAACTAGGCTCGGATATTTTTGAATATGGAAAAAAGTATTACTTGATATTAATAGACTATTTTACTAACTATGTGGAGGTGAGTTTGTTATCGACAATAAATTCTAAACAAGTTATCACAGCAATTAAAGAACAGTTCGCAAGACATGGTATACCCCGAGAGTTAGTCACTGACAATGGACCCGCATATGCATCCAAGGAATTTAGAAGTTTCGCTCAGACTTGGGGATTTAATCATACGACGTCATCCCCAAATTATCCGCAATCCAACGGTCGGAGCGAACGCACTGTACGCACTGTCAAAGAATTATTAATTAAATGTTCCAAGTCAGGCAATGACTTTTATTTAGCTTTATTAAATTATAGATCAACACCTAGAGATGGCACAGTAAGCCCGGCACGACTCCTTATGGGGAGGAGACTTAATACCCGTCTTCCCTCGCACCCTAATAAACTACAGCCGGATCGTGACAACTCGACAGATTACAAAAACATACTGCAGAAACATGAAAAAAGCAAGCAATGGTATGACAGTCGAGCGCGAGCTCTGCCGGAGTTGGAGCCCGGTGACGAGGTGGTGACGGCGGACGGCGGCGCGCGGCGCACGGCCCGCGTGTGCTCCCGCGCACACCAACCCCGCTCCTATTTCATAAGGGATTGCACCGGGAGGGTTTTACGTAGGAACAGGAAGCACCTGATAAAACTGCCAACATCTCCGAGTCCCACGACGGTGTTCGATGAGACGGTATGTAACGATGATCCTGTTGAAGGGGACGACTCAGACAAATATGGGTCGTGTGCGAGCACAGACTGCAGTACCGACCTTGACGAGCCGGAGAAATCACCTAACATGTCGTATCCGCAACTCTCTAACAGGACAGCTGCAACGGAGGCTAGGAAAAAGATAAAAACCTGCATACGCAATAATTAAATTCTAATAATATAATAATATCATTCTTAGCGAGTGCATGTTGTCTTAAACACGTAACTAGTAGTATAATGTACAATCTAATTGTTTAGTGAATAAAATAATTAAAAAACTCAATTAAAAGTGTAAGTACTAAATATATATAAATAAAAATAAAATAAAAATAATAAGTACATAAATCTTCAATAGGCTCCTATAAGTAGATAGTAAATTAATATTAAGTTTAATAAAATGAAAATGGATAACCTAATATCAAACCTAATATAATAAAAAACTTAAGAACTTAAAATAAATGTTTATATTGATTAAAATTGATTATGTTAGCAATTAACCTAAAAATATATAATATACATTTAAATGTTATAACATACTTATACTTACTTAATAGTTATTCTTGTACAATACTTGTGATAATGTACATAAGTAGTCCTGTAACTAGATAATATACTTCCTAGTATTGAACAATTTTAATTTTATGAAACTTTTCAATTATGTCCTTAGTTTTATGTAAGTATAAGTATAGTATGAACGGCCACTATCCATCTCTTTTGAAAAAAAAAAAAAAAAGATATGTGTATAGAATGTCGGTTATTTAGTAATTAATAGAATGTATTGAATGATAAATATGCATAAATTATCTTATAAACAAATAATATAATATTATGCCTTATCTTGTATTTTTAAATATTATAATTTAATTTAAGGGGAAGATGTAATGTATTGTTAATAATTATTTGTTATGTGGGTAGGCGATGCTATTTAATAAATCAGTCTGAATCAAGCTACCTTGTTGTTTACTTCAAATTATTCTATTTAATTGTATTAGTTGTAACAAAAGGAAATAGCTGAAGTCGTAGTAAGAAATACTTTGTAATTTTTGTTCGGTGTTTCTCTTTGTCTTGAAATAATATGAACACAAAAAATATATCGGTTATTGGTAAATATTTTTTTGAAATTTTACAAATTACGAGTAACTTGTATGTACTTATCTAATATATAAAATTCTCGTGTCACAGTTTTCGTTGCCATACTCCTCCGAAACGGCTTGACCTATTCTCATGAAATTTTGTGAGCATATTCAGTAGGCCTGAGAATCGGCCGACATCTATTTTTCATCCCGAAATTCCCACGGGAACGGGAACTACGCGTGTGAAACCGCGGGGCGCAGCTAGTTATGATATATTTGTAGCTTATAGCCGGATAATGTTTATTTTAAAATAATGAATCCTGTGGTTTAAGCAATTTCAAATGTTACGCAATATTTTTTTAACCGAAATTATTCACTTTTCAAACAATATTTACATTTCCTGATGGAGTTGGAAGTAAATAATAACGAAACGGTGCAACTTTTAGATAAACTTACATTCAGTTATTTTATACCACGTTTTCTCTTTCCCGTAGGCATACCAGGATAAAATAAAGCCTATGTTATATTATACTCAGAGTGAACGTACCTAGCTTTCTAATGGTGAAAGAATTTTTGAAATCGGTAGTTTTTGTGTTTATTCATTACCAACATACATGCACACGCCACACAAACATACTAATCTTTCCTCTTTATAATAGTAGTGTAGATTTAATAACGCAGTACAGTTGTTCGGATTGAGATCACCGACACGCATTGGGCAAACGTATATTCCTTTTCATTGTACTAAAAATAAAATAAAAATCCATTTATTGCTTACACATACAATACGAAAGATATAAAATACAAATATGTTTTTTTTGTATAAGCAAAAGGTGATCGCTCAGCTTTGTGCTACTCGGAATGGTGTACTCCGAGTTGCGCTGGTTTTCAGCCACCCCCTAATATACCTAACTAGCTGTGCCCCGCGTAGTTCCCGATCCCGTGGGAATGTGGGGAAAAAAATATGCTAAAAACCTTCCTCTTGAATTACTCTATCTATTGCCGAAAATCGCATCAAAATCCGCTGCGTAGTTTTAAAGATTTAAGCATACATAGGGACAGAGAAAGCGACTTTGTTTTATAATATTAAAGTCATGTACAAAAAACCAATCCGTTTCCCAACTTCAGAACTCTATAAAATTGCTGGAGTGCACACCATACGTCAATTATATATAATTAATGCAATCACAAAAACGCACAAAGATGTATTAAATTCAAATAATTACAACAATATGATTAATCAGAGAGTTTTTAAGATACCTACCCCAACAATTAAATCTTCCTTTGCTAAACATTCTCAAATATACCTCTTTCCCCTAATATATAACAAAATAGCCAACATGTGTGATTTAAGACACCTTTCTGTACACGAAGCCCGTGAAAAGGTAAAAATCTTTTTATCCGATCTAAATTACCACGAGACAGAACTTCTATGTAAGGGTTTCTCTTAATTACGTTTACGTACTCACGCACGCAAGCACGCACGCACGCACACACGCACGCACGCACGCACGCGCACACACACACACACACACACACACACACACACACACACACACACACACACACACACACACATTTGTAACTGATCTCCTAGAATAATAATTTTGTTTTATGTTACTTTCTTTTTATTTCTTTTGCTCAATTTTGTTTTAATTTTAATTATTTTAAGTCCTAAAATTGTTAATGTTTTTTTTTTGTATTGACCGCCTCGATACAGGCATTGCCTAGTGAGGCAGTCACTGTTAATTAGATACTCATTGTAAACTGGACTGAAATAAAGATTTATTATTATTATTATTATTATTATTATTATATGTAGTGATAATAATTTAGCAGTAAAAATTGGGTACATTGTCTTGTAAGGATGGATCAAACTAGTACCATAACCCAAACAATCAAAACGCGGTCTCCGTTGCCGAAATCGGTATGGAAAACATCATCATCATTATTTATTATTTTTAACCCCCGACGCAAAAAGAGGGGTGTTATAAGTTTGACGCGTCTGTGTGTGTATCTGTCTGTCTGTGGAATCATAGCTCCCGAACGTATTAACCGATTACAATTTAGTTTTTTTTTGTATTAAACGGGACTTACGTGCGAGTGTTCTTAGACATGTTTGATGAAAATCGGTTGACCCGTTTAAAAGTTACGGGGGTTTGAAACTAATTGTGCTGGGGGTTTTTTAAATTTTTAATTTTTCTATTATCAATAACAGTGAGAGCGACATCTTTGTAATACAGTAGGTTTTTACAGACCTTCTATAGTTCTACTATAGTACAGAATATACTCGTAGGTAAATTGATCATTTTCTTGGTGTGTGAATGAGTGTGTGCGTAGTTTCTGATACCCTAGATACAAGCTTCGAACTTAGTTAGGGGTCAGTTACTATAATGAGATGATGTAGTGAATGCTTATGTTATGTTATGTTACGTCATGAATTTTCGATTAGTAATAAAATAAAAAAATTGCTATATACTCGTACTGCACATGTGTTCCAAAATCAAAGTCAAAAATCATTTATTCAGTTAAGGCCTCAATGAGGCACTTATGAGCGTCGGAATTTATTCTACCACCGATTGGGAAATTACATCAGCCGAGCAGAATCGGCAATAAATTCAGGCTGGTATTTTTTTTAAATAAAATAAAATACAAACAGTACCTTAAAACTAGTAAAATGTCATACTTGAAAAAAGAGTTTCGTATTATGTACAAATAGCGACTCGCGGTTTCACTTGAACTAAATTTTTCCTTAGATATTCCGAAATTTTCTTTCTCACTGCTTTATTCGATACTAGCAACGCCCTGCGGTCTCAACTGCGTAGTTCTAGCTCCCGTGAGAATGCAGGGATAAAATATTATTAAAAACCATCCTTTTGAATAACTCTATCTATACAAAAATCGCTTCAAAATCAGTTGCGTATTTTTAAGATGTAAGCATACATAGGAACGGACAGCCAGCGACAACGACTTCATTTTATACTACCAGCGCCCCGCAGTTTCAGTTTTTTTATCTCCCTATAGGGAGGGAAATTCCAAAAATCCTCTTAGTGGTAGCCTATCCCCCCAACAAACACACGTGCCAAATTTGAGCTCTCTACGACCAGTAGTTTCGGGTGTGCGTTGTCTGTCAGTCAGTCAGTACAGGAAGAACTCTGTAACGGAAGAGTTTTATATAAGTATATATAGACTATGTAGCGATAATTTGACGACCTTGATGGCAGAGTGGTCACCATACCGGACTGCTATTCGTAAGGTTGCGGGTGTGTGCGTAGTTTCTGATACCCTATATACAAGTTTCGAACTTAGTAAGGGGTCAGTTACTATAATGAGATGATGTAGTGAATGCTTAAATCAATAGTTTTAAAGTTATGAAGTGATTAAGAAAATAGATTTATATTTTTCATAAGTGTAACTACACTTATGAAAAACAAATTGTTAATAACTATATCTATTAATCTATTTGTGTTCGTAAATTAATTCAGTTTATGCTATAGCCATTGTAAGCTATTCAATGGAAATATAAGTATCAACGTTAGTGGCTAAAGGTAAAAGTTGGTAGCCGACTGCAGACAGCAGCAGCAGACCACACGTCGCCGCGCCACTACTGGTGTCTATGTATTTCTATGAAATTACATTCGTAGTGGGCGACATGAAGCTAGCTTCGCGTCGCCGAGCAGCAGACGGCAGTGTCACCCGACCGCAGATCAGTAGTGTCGCTGACCGACGTATTGAATAAGTTACCTTACTTGCTCTGCATTTAAGCAAAGAACGTACGACATACTTCACTACTACTTTCACGGAGCACTCCGAACCAATGAATGTCATCTGCAGTCGGGTTCGAAATCGTAACCGCAGCGACATGAATCTACGAAGTGTCATGATTGCGTTGGGCGCGACGTGTGGTCCGCTGCTGCTGTCTGCGGTCGGCTACCAACTTCAACCATTATAAGATGAAGTTATTTTAAGAAGTATGGGTCACGGTTCACGGTTGTATGACAGAGGAAACGTTTTGAATAGAGTAACATTTTGTACAAAGCGTATAATTTTGCATTGTTAAAAAATTTTAGTTTGTGAGAGGCTGTGAAGGGTAAATGGATAGTTGCGATTATTTAGGGGAGAAATTTGCCCTTTTTTTTTTAAACTATGATAATATAGTTAAAAAAAAGAAGGGCCTATTTCACCATCAAGTAACGTTGCGAGTAGGTACTCACATGTTCTGTCTTTGTCACCTGATATAAAGTAAGAAAGAGACAAACCAAATTTACTTGGCGAGTAACTGTACTTGAAGGTCGTGAAATAGGCCGTTAAAGTTCAGTAATATCTAGTACCTAATAGTGTTTAAAAGCATTTCTTTAACATTTCTTACGATAGCGTACAATTTGGTGTTTAATTTTTATCTGTATTATACTCAACTATTGAATCCTCTATTGAAGAAAAACTGTGTAACACCTTAGGCAATGACGACACCTCGATGGCAGAGTGGTCACCATGCCGGACTGCCATCCGTAAGGTTGCAGGTTCGATTCCCATGCGTGGTGAATATTTGTAAGAACCACAAACGTTTGTCTCGGTTTGGATGTGTGTGTGAATGAGTGTGTACGTAGTTTCTAATACCTAGATACAAGTCACGAACTTTGTTAGGGGTCAGTTACTGTAATGAGATGTAGTAAATGATTATGTTATGTTATAACGCTTACTAAGTATACGAGAATGTCTAATAAGCTTCTAGATCAGCTTAATTGAAATTCTGTGTAATTAGGTTATCAGGTGTCCCTCGAATAGGTCAACTAAAAAGTAAAAAGACATATAGAATTCTAACTAACATTATAAAACATATATATGTGAGAAAACGACACAGATGGCAGAGTGGTCGCCATGCCGGACAGCCGTAATTGCTGATTCGATTTCCATGGGGGGTGAATATTTGTGTGAACCACAGATGTGTATCTCGGTCTGGGTGTGTGTCAATGATTATGTAATGTCACCCTTATAAATTGAACGAGAAAAACAACGGTATATTTATGTCTTTTAAGTACTTGTTAATCACGTTTCCTTTGTCCATTTGTAATTATGAAAAAGTTAATAAGTATACAACAATGAAAAAGTTATATATAGCGAAGGGATTGTACAGTAATTTTGTTGAAGAAAGAACACTCCGTGATTTCATCACAAGCAGACAAATGTATTCGAAATGTTTAAATCTTTAAAATCATTATACAGTTTAGGTTGCGTTGAAAAAATCATGAATATCAATGTAAAACTATATAAGTACTATACAAAATTAATTATTTCTCCTAAATTCAAAATGTGAAACTAAAAATAAAACCGCACCTATTAAAAGGTCAGATACCTACAAGTACTAGCTAATCTTCATCGTTTCTATATTGATTTCACTACATAGTATAAAACAAAGTCGCTTTCTCTGTCCCTATGTATGCTTAGATCTTTAAAGTATAAAAATCTGCGAATCGAAACGCCAAGATGGCGGGATCACTCTTTGTTTTAAACATACGTTACCATCGCCATATACCTAGTACTCGTTAGTTGGCAAGTGATATTCGGTCAAATTATTTTCAGGAAAAAGGCAGAGAACCATCCTAAGATTTTTTATTATTAATTACAAAAGTCATCTTATTATAGTACCTAACTGGCCCCTAACTAAGTTTGTGTTTTATTTAAGTTAAACAAATACTGAATAAATATTTTCAATTCTATTTCTATTGTTCAAACTACTTATTTCAACATCAATAAGTTAACATAGAGTTAAACACCGTTCAAGTGCGCATCGGCCCGAGCGGTCCCTAAGGATTACACCTTAGCAATTTGTCCCTAAGGATTTTGTACGGGATTGTATTTATAACTTATAAAAAGTTACTGAATGAAAGAAGTAACATGTTCATGGTAGATTTCCTTGGAATTTTATTGTATGGATTTTATTAGAGAACTATTGTGACGCAAATTCATTGTATAGATTTCATTATATTCAGAATTATATTGTCATCAACTCGAACTAAAATTAGCACTTGAAAGATTAATGTTTAACACTGAAAGGTACAAAATAAGCTTAAGTCCAGCAGTGGATGACTACGGGCAGACGATGATGATGATAATGATTTGTCACTACAATCTACCTATGTTAATATTGTACACTACAGCAAATAAGAGAAAATAGGTAATATAATTTCCACATGTGTGTGTATCATCCTACATTTTATCGCCGTACCTCTTACCTATGCTTTAATTTAATACTTATTTTTTCATTGGTTTTCAATAGGTACCTAAAAATAAATGTTTACAAAATAACTGGCTGACTCTGGTACCAATTTGTAAACTACGGCGCCGCAAAGTCGGCAAGAAAATCTGTTTGTTAAATCTCATATTGTTTTATGGCGAGCTACAAATTTAATTTGATTGTCATTTCAGTTCATGTCAAGATGTGCAATCAGTCGTTCAATATTATTTTGTAATCGAAATAAAATAAGAAGTTAGTAATATTTACAAGCGGCGGGCAAAAGACTGTTTAAAAATCTCGCGAGCCCCACAAAGCCTCACATTTAGCTACCTAGAATAAAGCACTATTTTGTTTTATACTATGTAGTGACATAGTATAAAACAAAGTCGCTTCCCACTATCTGTGTCTATGTATGCTTAGATCTTTACATGATTTTGATGCGGTTTAATTTATAGAGTGATTCAAGAGGAGGGTTTTTAGCATAGTTTAATACCCGCACTCATACGGGAGCGGGAACTACGCGTTTGGAACCGCGGGGCGTTGCTAGTTACATTATAAGTTTGCAATATCTCTTTGTTACATTTTATTTGAAACCCGTGATATATTTTTTTAAAATTGCGAAATTAATTTATTTATTTATTACATTACCAGATTCACTACATAGTATAAAACAAAGTCGCTTTCTCTGTCCCTATGTCCCCAAGTATGCTTAGATCTTTAAACTACGCAACGGATTTTGATGCGGTTTGTTTTAATAGATAGAGTGAGTCAGTGGAAAGGTTTTTAGCATAATTTTATGCCCATATTCCTACGGGAACGGGAACTACGCGGGCGAAACCGCGGGGCGCCGCTAGTAATTAATAATTTATCTTATTGTATGAACTAATTGTTATCTAGAAATTAAGTAAAAATATATAAGTTTTGTTTGTATCCTAGTTGGAGATGCGGTATCATTCTGACACAAGTATTCTTACTTAAAAGGATGCAACCTTTGTGAATTAATGTAAACTTTAAAAACGAAATAAACTTATTTATTTAAATCGCAGATCAATACGGTCATGGGCGTATTGATCTTTCATTACGATTTCAAGGTGACCATTGATATCAATTACTACGTTCAATCAGAATGAGGGTGACAAATCTACATCGAGCTGTGCTGCGCTGTACTGGGTTGAGCTGTGCTGTTTCTGAAGCTAGGTTATTTTTACTTCAGACAGAGCGCAGCTTCACCCAGCGCAGCACAGCATGCTTTGATTGTATCCTCATTCAAATATATGGCGAGCGAGTTAACCAAACATAGCACAGCTCGACCCAGCGCAGCACAGCTCGATGTAGATTTGTCACCCTGAATTTGAATTGTAATTATTCATAGGTTTTTACAGCAACAATAGGTAATAAGACAATGATTGTACTATCATCGGGTAATTTTCCGCAATTAGTCGTCTCTAATTTAGGTCTTTACTGTTGGTTGCGGGTTCGATTCCCATGCGGGCAGAATATTTGTGTGAACCACAAAATGTTTGTCTCGGTCTGGGTGTGTGCGTGAGTGAGTGTGTGCGTAGTTTCTGATACCCTAGATACAAGTATCGAACTTAGGGGCAGTTACTATAATGAGATGATGTAGGGAATGATTATGTTATGTTATACTAAGATATTTTTAGCTATACCAAGTAAAAGTTGTAACTATAGCTATCTGTAGCGCCTGTCGATGATGTTAGGACAACACCTAGACTTAAGAAATAAAAGCTCCTAAATAATAACTACTGCTATTTAGTTATTGTTGTGAATTATTGTTAAATATTATAATTTTTTAATGTGGGTAACACCACAAATAAAGTCAGTCTCAATCCAACTTGTCTTTCATTTAACATGGTGGCAGCGGCATTTTAGTTTTAAACGTAATATAAGTGACATCGTAGTATTTATGTAATTGAAAAGTGCAACCATAGCAATAATACGTGTTGTTTATTGTTTTCAACCATGGAACACGCTCGCCCACCGGCAGAATTAAGTTTAGAAGGCGGGCCGGCCAGCCGTGCGGAATCATGGCGGAAGTGGCACAAGCAATTTTGTGTATTTTTAAAAGCTTCTGGTGTGTACAAGGAACCTACTGATGTGAAAGCTAGTTTATTAGTGAATTTAATTGGCCCAGAAGGTTACGATGTGTACACGACTTTTAAGTTCGCGAAAGATCAAAACAAAGATTGTTTCGACGTACTCGTCAGCAAATTTAACGAACATTTTGAAACGAAACAAAATACAACAATGGCGCGTTTCAAGTTTTTTACACGAAACCAAGATAATGGTGAGACAATAGACGAGTATGTGACCGCCCTTAAATTGCTCACTCAACATTGTGAGTTTGAGCATCTCGAGGAAGGGCTCGTGCGCGACCGAATTGTGTGTGGAGTGCGTGACGTCAAGCTGAGGGATCGGTTACTCAGAGCCGAGGAACTCACACTGGCTCGCGCTGTGAAAATATGTCAGGCAGATGAGATGTCAATGGAGGAGCAAAGACAAATCGATGGGACTAAGAGCAAAGATAGCGGGAGCGGCGGCGCGGCGTCGGTTGATGCGGTATCGGGGCGCGGCGGCGGCTGGCGCGGCGGCCGGCGCGGGCGCGGCTCGCGCGGAGCTGGCGGCGCTGCCGGGCCGTCCGCGGCCGGCGAGTACACGCTGCGTGAGCGCGGCCAGCGCAGCTTACAGGCGGGCCGCGCGCCTTCTCAACGTGTAGATAATGCAGTACGGAAATTATGCGTCGCGTGTGCAAATAGTTTTTGTGATGGTTATAGGTGTCCGGCAAGAAATGCCTTGTGTTTTTGGTGCAGTGAAAGAGGTCATTTTAAAAATGTGTGTCCGCAATTAAAAAGGGGCGTATTTCAAATTGATGCTGAGAACGAGATTGAGGCGAACGAAGAGGAGTTGTACTACATATCCTCATTGGCTAATTTGTGCGACAGTAAGGACTCTAAATGGTATGAGATTTTGACATTATCTATAAATGGAATTAAAGAAAAATTTAAGTTAGATTCTGGTTCTGATTTGAATGTGATTTCAATTAAAACATACAGAAAATTGGGACTTTCTGTCAATATTTTGTGCAAAGATACTACAAAAGCCCTATCCTTTTGTGGAAATTACATACCGATTTTAGGTTCATGTGTTATAGATTGATTGTATAAAAATAAAAATTATAAACTAAATTTTGTTATTGCTAATTTTGAATGTCAAAGTGTATTAGGCAAATATGCTTGTGAAAATTTAGGTATAATGACTTATTTCAAGGGTTAGGAAAATTACCGGGTAAATACAGTATTGTCTTAGAAAAAAATGCTCAACCGTCAGTTTGTCCAGTAAGAAAAATACCTATAGGTGTGCGTGATAAATTATTGACCGAGTTGAACCGAATGGAAAATTTAGGGGTGATTAGGAAAGTTCACCACCCTACATCTTGGGTGAATGCTATTGTTATAGCTGCAAAAAAGGATGGTAGTATGCGAGTATGCCTCGACCCCCGCCCGCTTAACCGTGTTGTGCGGCGCGCACACTTTCCGTTACCGACGCTCACCGAGATCGCAACCAAGCTAGAGGGCGCTAAATATTTTAGTAAACTCGATGCCCGCTCAGGATTCTGGATGATTGAACTAGATGACGCTAGTGCAGACCTCTGTACCTTCGGAACGCCGTTTGGTAGGTATCAATTTATGCGCCTACCTTATGGTATCAACTGCGCTTCGGAGGTTTTTCACTCTAAGGTGCGTCAGTATCTCGAGGACCTCGAGGGGGTAGAATCTTTTATCGATGACGTCATAATCTGGGGCTGCAGTAAATCTCAACATGACGAGCGTTTGAAGAATTTTCTAAACAGGGCGCGTCAGGTAGGTATTAAATTTAATAAAGAAAAGTGTGAGTTCCAAGTTAAGGAAGTTACTTATCTAGGACACGTATTCGGTGAAAATGGAATGTTAATTGACAGCAGCAAAATAAAAGCCATAAAGGATATGCCAATACCGACAGATAGGCCTTCATTAGAACGTTTTCTGGGTATGATAAACTTTTTATCAAAATTCATTCCACATTATTCAGAAATTGCAACTCCATTACGAAGCCTTTTGAAAAAAGACGTCGAATGGACCTGGTATGATGTTTACAATAATGCTGTCGAGCAATTAAAAATGTGTGTATGCAGCGCGCCGGTATTAGCGCTTTACTCAGCAAAGGAACCAGTACTATTGTCAGTGGACGCGAGCTCTCATGCGCTAGGTGCAGTACTACTACAAGCGGGCAGGCCTGTTGAGTTTGCTTCTGCTACTCTTACCGATGCTCAGTGTAAATATGCACAAATTGAAAAGGAACTTCTAGCCATTGTTTTTGCTTTGGAACGTTTTCACCAATATGTTTACGGTCGGAGTGATATAACAGTTGAATCTGACCATAAACCGTTAGAAGCCTTATTTAAAAAATCACTTGATTCTACACCCATACGCTTACAACGGATGATGTTGCGTATACAACGTTACGACTTCTCTGTTGTATATACGCCTGGTAAGTACATGTTCGTGGCTGACACTTTGTCACGAGCACCAATAGTAGATAAAATGACAGAAAAGGTTTCGGAGGAAATAGATGAACAATCTTGTTTCTTAATTGAAAATGTACGCTTTAGTAATGCTAAGATGGATGTAATAAAAAATGCTGTTTCTATTGACAAAGAATGTCAGATGATAATACAATATGTACAAAATGGATGGCCTGCAAACAAATATTTAGTGGAAGATGGTATTAGGAGGCATTGGTCGTATAGAGATAGTTTTGAATATATCAATTAGGGTATCGAGAACCGGTATAGAAAACAGAACCGGGATTTTCGGTACCAGTACTAATCAGAACCGGGATTTCCCGGGATTTTCGGTACTTTCGGGATTTTTTTCTTCTTTTTTGTTTTGGAGGTAAATATAGTCTAAAAATATTATTTATATTAAATAACACATATTGCGCATTCTGGCATGACAAGATAAGCATTGATTGCTTTAACACATTAAAATAGCATCACATCTGAGCCACTTAAAGCAGGAGGCAGGCCAGTGCTGCGGAAACTGCAAAAGCTATTTTACGATGTCATCCACTCCGGGAGAACTCCAAAAGCATGGAACAGAAGTGTGATGGTGCTCTACTTCAAAAAAAGGGATAAAACCCTGCTAAAGAACTATAGACCCATCTCGCTTTTGAGCCATGTTTACAAGCTGTTTGGGGTTGTCTCAATTCGTCTATCAAGAAGACTCGACGAATTTCAGCCCCTTGAACAGGCCGGGTTTCGAAGCGATTATGGCACCACAGACCACATCCACACATTGAGGCAAATTATACAAATGATCTAAGAGTATAATTAACCTCTGTGTCTTGCATTTGTGGACTATGAGAAGGGCTGGGCTATTCTGGAATCTTTGCAGTGATGCCAGGTCGATACTCTTTATGTAGAGGTGTTGAGATGTCTGTATGATGCCGCAGAAATGACCGTTCAAGCTCAGTGCCAACAGTTAAAGTCTATCCAATTGTGCAGAGGTGTAAGACAGGGTGACGTTATATCCCCGAAACTCTTCACCAACGCGCTGGAAGACGTATGTAAGACTTTGCCTTGGGCTGGATGAGGCATAAACCTAAATGGCGAGTACATCTCACACCTCCGGTTTGCAGACGATATCGTACTAATAGTGAAAACGCCGCAAGAGCCACACTGGATGCTGAATGACCTAGCAGATGCCTCTCGTTGGGTCGGCCTCGGCGTGAACTTTGACAAGACCAAGGTCATGGTTAATAGCCTTGTTATGCTGGAGCCGATCCTAGTACACGGTACCCCTCTCGATATTTTTCAAAAATACAACTACCTCGGGCAAATAATGTCATTATTGGGTAGAAACAATCTGAAGAGTGAGGTTAAGAAGCGAATACAGCTGGGTTGGGCAGCTTTTGGTAAACTTCCACGAGTCTTCTCATTGCAAATTTCTCAGTGCCTAACAACAATAGTTTCCAATCAGTGCGTCCTAAAGTTGCATCACCTAATCGAGATCTAATTTTGTTACAAAAAAGGCCAGCTGAGGAGAAAATTCTTTCTGGCTCCACGCTAATAGTTGGAATTGTGAGAAGGTGTTCGTTAGCTTTTTAAGTAACACATTTTGTCTTATGATGGATTAATGATCTACCACGTACCTACAGATACAATATTTTAATGAGAATATGGTTTTAGCTTGAATATTTTGTATAAAAAGAATAAATGCTGTTAATAGAAGATTAAAATCAAACAAATGATTATATAGTTAACATGATTCGTTATTTCCCGAAAATACCGAAAATCCCGGTTCTTATTCATTGAGAACCGGTTCTTTGACTGCTGTTAAAGAACCGGGAAATCCCGGGATTTTCGGTTCCGGGATTTCCCGGTTCTGAACCCTAATATCAATGGCATATTATTTAAGGATAACTTGGTGTATATTCCATCAACATTGCGCACGGAAATGATGGAACGGGTACATGAAGGACATATGGGAATAGATAGGTGCAAGCGGCATGCGCGCGAAGTGATGTTTTGGCCAGGTATGTCACATGATGTGGAGATGATGGTGCGTCGCTGCGCAGTTTGCAAAGAACGCGCGCACCTCCCTACCAAAGAACCACTCATGCCACATAACATACCTAAATTACCATGGTATCGAGTAGGTTCTGATATTTTTCAATATGCTGGTAAATATTTTCTTATCTTAGTGGATTATTTTTCCAACTTCGTAGAAGTAAATCCGCTAACTAACATTGGGACGAAGGCGGTAATCAATGCGATGAGAGATCAATTTGCTAGGCACGGAATTCCACAAGAACTAATTACGGACAATGGTCCAGCGTACGCGTCAAAAGAGTTTGCAGAATTTAGCAAAAAATGGGGATTTCGACATACTACAACATCACCTAATTATCCTCAGTCAAATGGCCGCAGTGAGAGAAGTGTACAAACTGTCAAAAATATGTTGATAAAGTCATTAGCCGCAGGAGCTGATTTTTACCTTGGACTACTAAATTACAGAGCAACATCACTGGACGGCATTAGCTCACCATCAGAGCTTCTGATGGGTCGCAGGCTCAACACGAGATTACCTTCCCATGACAGCAAATTGAAGCCGAGCCGAGATAATGATTCTGATTACAGTGCAATTATAAGGAAACAACAGGTTAGTAAAGTGTACTATGATAGACATGCAAAGCCTCTTCCGGAACTAAAGTCCGGACAACCGGTTCTCATCGCAGATAAAGATAAGCGCAAATATGCAAAGGTGTTGTCTCGCGCCGAACAGCCGCGGTCATACTTTGTGGCAGACAATTCTGGAAGGATATATAGAAGGAACCGGCGACAATTAATAAAAGTAGAACAAGCAGAGGACTCTGCGCATGCCAATGATGAGCAATGGTCAAGTCCCATGACAACACCCAGTCCCAAAAGATATGATAAAACCGACGATGGCACAAGTACAGGCGTGAGCACGTCAACGGATGACGTCGGGCTGGGGGTCAAGGATACTGTAAATCGTTTTCCTAATACTCCTAGGCCTGAAGCCGCACAGCGCTCTCGCAGACCAGCTGCAATAATCGCTCGCAGAAAGATAAATAATTTAAACTATTATAGAATTTTAAGCTATAAAATTGATTTCATAAGTTTTAATAATAACAAGTAATACTAAAAAAAAAAAAAAAAAACAATAATAAACAAAAATATAATTAGTAATATAATTAAGTACTTACTTATAAAAGAAAATGTTAATAAACTGTTATTTTTATGTACTTAAGTGTAATTAGGTAAAAACTAAGTAAGTAATCTTGATCTATGTATGATTAATAAACTATGCAAAATATCACTAATTGTTTAGAGATAAAGGGATAATATTGTAATAATTTAGATAAGATTAAATAACATTATAAATTTACATATTTACATAAGTTTGCACTCTATTGTTATTCAATGTTATACTACTCGTAATATTGAATGTGATAATATTCTGTACAACTTAGTTTTATTATATATTATGTGTACTTACTTAGATATTAATTTTTCTAATTGATTATGTTGTATTAATATAAAAAAACAGTTTGTAATATTAATAGGGGAGATGTTGTGAATTATTGTTAAATATTATAATTTTTTAATGTGGGTAACACCACAAATAAAGTCAGTCTCAATCCAACTTGTCTTTCATTTAACAGTTATAAACTATTAAAACACAAACATTCAAATTCAATTTATTAATATTTTCTAATTTAGTTACAATTTATTTGATGTGGTTATTGAGACATTACCTCCCGTGGTAGTTACTAATAAACTGTGTTACGGCGAAGTAAGGCCTCTCAAACCACGTACACATAAAATATAACTAAGATAAGAAATCAAATATATACCTTATAAACTAACATGTATATATTATACAAGTAGGTCAAAATCATAAGCCTCATTTTGCTCTGTAGTCGGGTAAAAGCTGCGATATGTAAAAAAACTATAAAATATAACTACATTACATTGAGTAAGTATTCAATATTGTGTTTCTGATAATATGTAAGTACTCGTATATTATGTACCTCGTTACGTGTTTTCCACAATAACCCAATAGTTGATTAAAAAAAATATTAGTCCGTCTTATAGATTTCCACAAAATATTGGACACGTATTTTTTTACTTAAACAAATAATTAAGATCGTCGAAAACTCGTGCAACACAGGTTGCTGCAATTTTAAGCAACAGTTGACGTCACAAGCCCCCGCTCCTAAATGCATTATAACTAAGTCAGTTTTATTAATTTAATGAAACAAAAAATACGTGTCTAATATTTTTTCTATCTGACGGACTAATTAGAATTTCATTTTGTTTACAAAGGAAACTACCATATTGCAACCTCTATTTAGGGTCCCGTGATAACTTTAGGCTAGACTTTAGAGTTCACTAACTCCCCATTACGCTTTGAAAGATGTAACCACGAGTAACGTGTGCCGATGGTGTTAATACAACAACCGGGACCGACGGCTGTCTAATGGCAACCATATTTACATAATCATGAACAAGTGTGGGTAGATTCGAATGCATTCACTACACAATAAAAACCTATATTATCAACTAGCGGCGCCATACGGTTTCACCCGCGTAATTCCCGCTGCCGTAAAAATGCAGAGATAAAATAATGCTAAAAACATTAGTCTTGAATGACTTTACCTATTTAAAAAAACCGCTTCAAAAATCATTGCGTAGTTTTAAAGATTTAAGCATACATAGGGACAGACAGACACCAACAGGGACTTTGTTTTATACTATGTAGTGAAGAAAACTTCTCAACTCCAGTCGCCCCGTGACATCTTACAGTGTAATGTGATTGAAGCAATCGCAGTATCGCATATTGTTATAAAACTGTATTTTTATATGCCGTATTTTAATAAAATATGACTCAACTTGTGAAAGTTCGAAGTTATTTTTAAAAGTTGCGTGGTTCGTAGTAACTTTGCTACGGCAATGGTTACAGATGCGGTGTAGTAGGTGCCTCTGGCTGCTGTGCAAAAAATTCGCTATGTAAGTATATCTACATGTGTGTTTGTCAGAAAGTTTTTTCTATTCTAAGGTCTTTTTCACGACCTTCAAGTAAAATTACTCTCCAATTAAAGTTAGTTTTATCTCTTTCTTACTTTATATCAAGTGACAAAGACAAAACATGTGAGTAATTACTCGGAACGTTACTTGAAGATGGTGAAATAATAGGCCTTAAGTATTATACCTTCTAAGTTTAAACGAAAGCTGAGCTTAGTTTGAAACTACACACATCAAAAGTGTCTAGGGATCAAGCATTTTTATGCGGATTTCTTGAGATTGAGATGTGGCTTTGTAATAAATTTATGATTTTATAAATTTATATGGATCCTTTTTGGTGCATTTCATAATTTGAATCAGGAACTGTGAATCAAATTCGAGTAAAAGATGAAATCAGCTGTCAATATTTTCCCTATAAAAACATACAACGCATTGAAGACATTATTAGTGCTACTGTTTCCCTACTACTGATTAAAACCAACGTTATTATGGAGCGGCGACGTCATTTAAGCAGGGAAGAAATGCTCAGAGCCGTGGGAATGATAGAAGCTGGTTCCCGGCAACGTACTGTGGCTTTAGCTCTGAATACAAGTCAGAGTGTTATCAGTCGACTTTGGACACGTTACCGAAGCACTGGTACCGTGGCTGAGCGCCATGGAGGACGGTATCGCTGCACCACACGGAGACAAGACCGATACATTCAAATCTTAACTCGAAGAGCTCCAACAATAACCGCCATGATGTTAGCCGTGCGGCTTCATCACTCTTCAGGGAACTTAATTAGCGACCAAACAGTCAGAAACCGCTTGCATGAAGTGAACCTTCATTCCCGAAGACCGCTACGGGTACCACCTATAGCAATGCACAATCGTAGGATTCGATATCAATGGGCTCTTGAACACAGAAATTGGGCAGAAGAACAATGGCGTTTCGTGTGCTTTTCTGATGAGTCTCGTTTTGGTATGAGACCGGATACAAGACGTATACGACACTGGAGAACCCCTGGACGCCAACAGCGATTAAAATCCTGCCAGGAAGTCCATCCTTATAGTGGTGGAACCATCATGGTATGGGCGGGTATTTGGATCGGCGGAAGAACTGAGTTGATTTGGATCAGAGGCAACCTCAACGCTCAAATTTATGCTGAGACGATTGTATCAGACGTCATCGTTCCTCTACAAGTGCAAATCGGTCCCTTATTTCAGTTAATGCATGATAATGCACGACCGCACACCGCAAGAGTTGTAAGACAGACTCTCGCCGCAGCTAACATCAATGTCCTGCCCTGGCCTGCTCAGTCGCCAGACTTGAACCCGATTGAGCATGCATGGGATATGCTACAGAGAAGAGCTCTGCCGAATATGGAGGGTATCCAGTCGCAAGAAGACCTTTTTTTGTTGTTGCAACGAACATGGGCGGCCATTCCACAGCGTGATTTGGATGAACTCATTTTGAGTATGCCAAACCGATGTTCTTGTGTTGTTAGTGTTCGCGGTAGAAACACGGATTATTAATTGTTTAAGTTACCCAATAAAATTTTAAAGAAAACTGTTATTTCAGTCTTTTTTTCGAACTTTAATGTTAGTGGTTCAAATGTCAAAAATCCCTTTATTAGGAAAATGGCAAATTTCTTTATTAATGCAAAGGTGACTTGGTTTATCGTTACTGTGACAAACGAAAACACTTTATTTGATGAATCCTTAAAGAAAATTTTAATTAATATCAATCAGGAGAAAAGTTATTGCAAAAATATATGTTGATCCCTAGACACTTTTGATGTGTGTAGTTGGTGATATAGATAGATATTTGTGTATGGACTGTGGAGAAGGCATCTCGATACGCGAACGGGTACTCCACCCGCGCGGGCCGCGATCCTCTTCCGTGCTATGTGGTCCACATACTGACACTTTAATAAAGATATAATATCATAGAAACCATGGGCAGAAACATTGAAATTAATTTGGATATTTTAAGGGTTAGGTTAGGACGAATTTCCTTATCTGACTCTATGATCAGTGTTTTAAGGTAAGTACTTATTTGTCAATTAACCGCGGCCCTACAGGGGCGCTGTACTCAATGTATATCCATCAAACTATGACGTCACCCGCCACATTAAACGAAGCTTCATCAAACCTTACCCTGTTTGGATAAACAATGCAAAAAAAATGTTTTGTTTAAAACTTTCTAACAAAAATTCCTAAGTTTCCATAAACATGGTAAGGTAATATTCTGTTTTCTTTTATTACGATGAAACCTTATAAAGGACATTGAAATTAAAAAATATGAAAAACATTTTTGTTTATACCTTTCAACTGCGTACTACGTTTTTGTTTACTTTCATACACATTTCACAAAGACGAAGGGTAGCGTTTATATAAGAGACAAAGGATTGTGATATTTTAATTGTTATATTTCACGTTATATTTTATTCGTTATATTACTCACGTTTTCATTAAAAAAACGTGAGGTGATTTCTGGATAAAAACTACCCTGTCTTTCCTTGGGTCTCAAACTATTATCATTCCAAATATAGTGAAAGCATATAAGGGACAGACAGACAAAACTACCTTCTAATTTATAATATTAGTAGGAAGTAGGATTTAACTATTTTACGTTCAAGAATAATACGAGTATAAGTCTTAATCATTCACTATATCATCTTATTATAGTACTGACCCCTAATTAAGTTCGTGACTTGTATCTGTGTGAATGAGTCTGATAAGAAACTACACAGACTCATTCACACACACACCCAAACCAAAACAAACATAATATGTAGCTCACACAAAAATTCACCCCGGGAATCGAACCCGCTGCCTTACTGAAGGCACTCCGGCATGGTGACCACTGTCACGAGGTCGTCATTATCATTCCAAATTTCATTTAAAGAACGGGAAACAGACAGATGAAACTAATTTCGCATTTATAATATTAGTAGGAACTAGGTTTTAACCCGAGCAAGAATTACAGTAAAGTGTTATTCTGATACATCCCACTCGCAAAACAAACTAAGGCCAGTCTCACACAGACACACTAACACTACTACTTTGAAGAAGGACATAAACACCACGCACGCGCTAAAGCAAAGTAAATTATAGTCCGGGGCCGAAGAACATAAACCTTCACCGATCTGATAACCAGGTGAAACTTACTTTTTATATTGGTTTTTTGCCTGTATCGTCCCACTGCTGGGCAAAGGTCTCCCCCAAATCCCTCCATCTGATAATTTATTGCCAAACCAAGAACTTTAACTAATAGATAAATTATTCAACAATAGCTAAATACAACTATAGTAGCTTGCCTGTAAAAATCCGGTCAAGAATTTTTTTTTCTTCACCTTTAGAGTACGTGTTAACCAGCCGAATTTATTCTAACCGTATGCAAGTGCATACTCATACTTTGGTCACATTACCTGGCAAGCAGGTATAGCCAGGTAAATTAATAGTAGTGAAACAACTTGTATTTTGTTTATTTATTTATGTATCTTCATATACTTACATCATAAAATTATGTTGGACCTAATGCGATAGAGTAATACAATTTACGAATACACTAAGCATAACAAAATAAAAGGATTAAAGCATAGAAACATATTTAATATAATCCTGTCGTATTGATCTATTGTTAAAACTTTATAAAAGGTACGTTTCATCTGGTTATCAGATCGGTGAAGGTTCATATTCTGCGGCTCCGAGACTATAACAATCTAATAATAGATAAGAGATACTGAGTGACAAGTGGGATATCAAATGTCGGAAACCAATTACATGTCTTTTATACTGTCATATAATAAAATATTAACATTCCGCCAAATCTGGTTAAACTAAACTCGGTTAACAATTAAATAAGGAATTATGGTTCAAAAGAAGAAGAAGAATATTGTCTGTAGCAGTAATGAAACGTTAATTAACAACAATAATGTTGGTCGATAATTTCGTCTAAATTTAGATAATATCAAATCTTGTTGTTGGTATTTGCCCAATCTGGCCGGGTCGGGCAACTTCTTTGTGGGAATGTGGACTACCCGCCGCTCGCGCCGTCCAGCCCTACCCCGCCTACCCTTAGTCGTATCCAACTCGAATCGAGAGAGGGTACCCTGCACCGCTCCTCCGTAATTAATAAATAATTTTATATTTTTGTAAAGACATTTAATATCGCGAACGTTTCATTAAGTGTTTTTGGGAAGTGAAAACATTATGTGTTATTTATTTTCGAGAAATCTATCTAAGAACGTACCTTTATTTATTATTGTGTAATATTATTGTGAAAAAGGAATACGTAGTTATGTTATTTTGATGGTTAGGAAGACTTAGATATGTGTTGTGTTGTGTTCGAAAATGATGGAGGAAATGATACAGGTAAATACATCTTCGTGTATTATATCCATATGTTATTATATCGTTCTTTGTACGTACTACAGGTGGTTTTTAATTTTAAACACATATGTGTAATACACGGCGAAATTTCTTTTTACTTTTTTATCCTTCTCGAAACTTCGGCCACAAATAAACATTTGTTTTAAATTACCTTTTAATCATTAAATAATATTTAACACACTCTTTCTACCGTTCTCTCGCGCCAAATGTACACATATGTAAGCTTACTCTTTTAAACTTCGCAACGGATTTTGAAGCGGTTTTCGTTAGTAGTTACAATGATCCAATGTAGTGGTTATAGTTATAATATAATTAGCTGTGCATCGCTGTTTTACCCGCATTGAATTTTAATTCACACCTTTGGGCGTTGATTTTTTAAAATCCTTCTTTAGCGAATACCTACGTCTTTAGCGAATGCTTACGTCATATGTGTGCGAAATTTTTAATTTATTACCGTAAAGGTTTGGGATGTGTGTTTATCAATCAGTCAGTCACTTTTGCATTTTAAATATAGGCCAGGCATATAGATTTAGGAAGTTGTTTTTGTTTGCTTATTTGAACGTGCGTCTCAAGAACTACCGACGTATGTGATTTGAAACAATCTTTTTGCGTTAGATAACCCGTTTATTGAGCGATACTATATACTATATAGAGGTTTATATTATATTTTATTTATTGCACAAAACAAAATACAGCTCTTAAAATCTAGATTAAATTATAATCAGTTCTTAACCTAAGTTGTATATCAAAAATATATTTACAATAATGTAATACAGAGACAGTTTTGTTTGCTTATTTGAACGTGTATCTCAGGAACTACGTATCCGATTTGAAAAAACTTTTTGCGTTATAGAACCCGGTTTATCCTGGCCTCCACATCTATAGCAGATGAATTAAGCAGTGTGTGGTGATATTGAGCGACATCTCCTACGGTGACTAGGAAGTCTAGGATATACTATTATGCTAATATTAGTCAACACTAATATTATAAAGAGGAAAGATTTGTATTTTTGTATGTAACGAATAAACTCAAAAATTACTGGACTGATTTTACTAATTCTTTTTTCATTAAAAAGCTACATTCACCCTGAGTAACATAGGCTATATTTTATCCCCGTATTCCCACGGGAACGGGAACCACGCGGGTGTTACCGCGAGACACCGCTAGTTAATATTTAAATAAAATTAAATCATTTATTTGTATTAACATGAGTAAGTTATGTGGTGATTTACATTATTTTAGTAACAACATTGTATAAATACATACTCAAATAACACACTCTCTCACACACATACACGCACCTTACATTCAACTCACAGAGAGAATCACCTAACGTTTTATATTGTAATTTATCAATTGTTTAAATATGGTTACTATTGGATAAATAGTTAATTTGTTATCTTAGATGAAGAGCGCTGTTGAGATACAAGCTTAATGCTTAGTTCAGACGCAGATGCTAACTAATTATTGTAAAAATGTTTTCTGAAAAATAAACTATTTATTTATACATAAATATTGGTAAAACCGTCAGAGACACCTAGCCCATACAAATTAACACAAATCAAAAAGCTAGGTTATATATATTATTATACAAGGTAGGTAGGAATTAAGCTCCTCACTAGTCTGATGCTAATTGGCTGCAAATCGAAGTACTTAGCTATTTGATGGGAAGAGCATTCATTAACGCAGTGCATTGAGAAAAGGCTTTCAGGGAAAAGGGTGTGTTGTATTCGACAGTGTGATAAGTCGGCTTTGATTTATACTAATTTAACATTAGGAAATATTGAAGACAATATTTTAAAATATAAACAGCGGATAGATAATTTATGATATTTGTTATGCGCCTATTTCACCATCTTCAAGTAACGTTCCTAGTAGGTAATCTAACTGAAATGTTTTGTCTTTGTGACTTGATATACAGTAAGAAAGAGACAAAACTAACTTTACTTGGTAAGTAACATTACTTGAAGGTAGAATAGGCCCTAAGTATTGCAATAAAACTACTTTAACGGATTTTTGTATAATTATATTTTATTTTACACTATCTGACGTTCAAAATCAAATGTTTCGAAATCAAAGAAATTAATACTTATTTGTTTATGTAACTGTGAACTTGAAGTATGTGTTTATTCACGTTATTCGCAAAAAATGTAATAAGAAGGTTAGGTACTGTTTTTCTTCCCGGTTCCCGGCCCTTCTTTGTTTGATCAAAGAAAGGACATAGTTTGAGTAGTAAAACAAAGAATAGGACTGTCATATAAAAGCATTAAAATTAGACAATTTACCTATAACTTTATCTATTATATATATTTTTTTATCCGCGTTAAAGACCTATGTTTTAAATATTTTCTAACAAAGTCAGTTCGCGCCGTCTATCCGTCTGTAAGTACGTTTATATCTTTTGTACTACGCAACGGATTTCAACATGGTTCTTGTGTTTGGGTGGAGAGATTCAAGAAGTTTATTTAATTCATATTATAAAAATTAGCCGCGACTACATCTTCTAAAGTACAAATTGTTTTTCTGAACGTTCTTATATATTTGGATAGGTTTTTAGTTTAACCAGATTTGGCGGAACGTCTGTATTTAACGTGAAGCGATTGCCATCAAACCTTTACAACCCAGAGGGCAATACAACATGTTGAATTGAAAAATTAATTTGTTACTTGAGAAAACTTAAAAGTGCTAAAGCAGACTACTTACTTAATATTCATTTTTGCGGTTTTTTCAATACATTCAGATGAAAGCAAAAGCAATTTCAATTAAACTTAATATGTAACCGTGTACGGGGGCGAAAATCAATCTAGTTAGGTTTCAAGCGGTCGCCCATGAGCATAAACCTAATGAAATAACCACATTTCAATAGAATATTTACTGTATTCATTTATGAAAATATGAATTTATTTATTACTAGCTGCGCCCCGCGGTTTCACACGCGAAGTTCCCGTTCCCGTGGGAATTCCGGGATGAAAAATAGATGTTGGCCGATTCTCAGACCTACTGAATACGCTCACAAAATTTCATGAGAATCGGTCAAGCCGTTTCGGAGGAGTATGGCAACGAAAACTGTGACACGAGAATTTTATATATTAGATGTACTTATGTATTATAAAATCTGGATGTGTATCGGGATTTCAACCGGGTTAATTACGATGTGTGGGTGAATGTTTGGTACTCTTTCGCGTGAAATCTACTGGATAGGTTTAGATAAAATTTGGTACAGATACGAGTAGTTCTAACAACAAAGCATATTTGTCCTAAAATTGTTATTTACTTGGGTCAAACCGCGATCACTGTGGTGTCTCTAACTAATTCATTCACTTGATCATTTATCTATTTATTTATTTTATTTATTTACGAAAGGTACATTTACTGTAATGCATGTAATATACAGATATGAAGTATTATAAAGGTGGTTTTGTTCTTATATGACTACCAATAACAAATATACACAACATTGAGATCTATATATTTATCTAAAAGAAAAGTCGTGTTAGTTACACTATCAAGAACGGCTGAACTGATTTGGCTGAAAATTGTTTTTTTTTTTCTTTTTATCCCGAAATTCCCATGGGAACGGGAACTACGCGAGAGAAACCGTGGGGCACAGCTAGTTAATAATAAACCATGGACTACCTTGGGTAAGTAGTCAATGTAATAAACTAATGGTTTTTTATAAGTTCTTAAAAAAGCAATACGTTTTTTATTTTCCTAAATTAAGATGGTTACAATGCCAGTTTGCCACACAAAGCGTAGTCTTCCGTAGATGCCATCCTTATACATCGTTTCTACATATGTACATACTTATATATAGTTTCTAATACCCTACATACATAATTATAGCTTTATTACGTAGGAGGGATACGTCGTGGGAAGAATAAGAGAAGATTCATATCAGTCGGAACATACGTCGCGTATTATCGGTCGCGTATGTAACGCCAGGACAGACAAATGTATATAAAAACACTTGACCGTTCACACTCAACGCACTAACGTATAATCGGTGTTGAGTGTGAACGGTCAATGTGGTTTTTCCATACATTTGTCTGTTCTGGCGTTACGCGACCAATAATACGCGACGCATGTTCCGTCTGATATGAACCTTCCCTGAGTCTATATCTAGGTATATATGAACATGACAAAGGGAATTTTATGTTACGTAACTCGTTAGAGGAAATATTTACACGTTCAAGTTATGATTGTAATAGGGAATTATTTTGTTATCGGTTCGCTTGAATTAGGTATACTTAAGTATATATTTTGTGATGTTTCAATTGATGAATATCATTTATTAGCGGGGCCCCGCGGTTTCACCCGCGTAGTTCCCGTTCCCGTAGGAATATGGGAATAAAATTATGCTAAAAACCTTCCCACTGAATCACTCTATCTATTAAAATAAACCGAATAAAATAAACTACGCAAATCAAAATCCGTTGCGTAGTTTTAAAGATCTAAGCATACATAGGGACAGAGAAAGCGACTTTGTTTTATACTATGTAGTGATAGATAAACACTTTATTGTTCAACTACTCGTATGTAACACATATATATTTTAAATCAGAATTTCACTCCTCTCTCCGATTTCTCCACGTACGAAACCACATTGTTCGATTTCGTAGAAACGAGATAAAAAGTTACTATTCTTTGTGTTACTGAGGACGTATAAGCATAATAGGAAATTGGAACCAATTTTTTGCCAAACGGACCATAGTCAGTTTTCACGAAGCAAATCATATCCATCAATAAATTTATACATTATCGCTTATCGTATAAGGAGGAAAAAGGATACAGACGGAGAATACAAAAATAGACGAAATCAATATAAGTAGCTATGTATTTAATAAGTACTTACATTACATTAGTTATGTGTAGGCTGTGTCTTATGTGTGATTTAGTGGAAAATTATCGTAAGTACGATTTACAACAATTTTCTACAAGAACAACGACGTAATAATTTACCTAGATAAATACATTATGTACTTACAGAATATTTAATCCATCCAAACTTAATATTATAAACGTTAAAGTAACTCTGTCTGTCTGTCTGTTACCTTTTCACGGCTAAACTACTGAGCCGATTGACTTAAAATTTGGTACAGGGGTAGCTTAAGAACATAAGATACTTTTTATCCCGAAATACCCACGGGATACCCACGGGAACTACGCGGATGAAACCGCGGGGCACAGCTAGTAAGTATATAGAATACAATAATTAAAAACAGTCCAATAAATGTATCCAATACTTTTTACCATACAAATGGGATGGGTAATTGCTTATTATTGATTCCAGTGCTACACCTACTAAATTTAAAGTAAAATGACGAATACTTACTTTGTTAAACTTTGTATTGTATTATTTTTATCCTTGCTAGCACACCTATTAGAGAAAAGATGTTGTTGTTTGGTTAAAAAATCTCAGGTAGACACATATTTAAATAAACTATAAAATTATAATAATTTAAAAATAGAAACATCTGAGGACAGATGTTGATGATTTAATCTAACCACCTTTCACTCATAAAAACCACAATATTTTTAAACAGTACCGCATTAACAAAGAAGTCCCCCTGTACTCATTGTGCAGCAAAAACTTAGATGACACATGTACAATAGAGATCATAATGATAATCACCGCTTCTATAAAGCGTGTAGGTGATCTCAAACACGGGGTTAACAATAACAAATATGAATCTCCCTCCCGTAATTTGTCTACAAGAAAAAAACCAATTCGTTAATAGACAACCACAATTTGATCGAGATAACCATCTCGGGGAGTCCACCCCTCGCTATACAATAATTCATTAATATGCAAATTTGCGAACCCCTGATTTGACGAAAGCAAATTGTATAGTTTGTTTATGGTTAAAAAGAAATCCAAATCAAGATAAAAGTAATAAAGTAATAACTTCTTTCCAAGAAAATATGTCGGAAGAAATGTAGGTAAAGATGAAAGAAAAATAATTTGTTTCTAAAAGATATATAAGAGGGTATAATAATTCAATATCGCAATACGGCAAAAGGACCATAATTGGCGAAGTCTTACCGCGGCAAACGTTCTACCAAGAATCTACAACACAATGTGTTAGGTAGGTAAACAAATCAAAGGGAATATCTTCTCAAATTTTCCCAATGGAAAATTACAACGTTTGGGGATGTGGTCGCTTTATTATGTAACACCGATTTTCCCCTCTAAATAAATCGAATACCTTATTGTTAAATATTTTGTAGCTAAAGTCAATTTTTCCATGTAACTCCATAAGTTACTAAGCAAATTATCTTGAAAACCTACTTAGGTATTAACAAATATACAAAGCAGAATATATTTTCCGTTGCTTTCTTCATTATAAATACTTAATCCTTATTGCAAACATCCCACGGGAAGGCATTGTCTTGCATAAGTAGGCACATTAGAACTCACTAAGTTACTACAAATTCTAAATTGACTAGCGCTAACGACCGATCACGGTTTCGTATGCGTGAAATTGTACACATTTTAATTGTGTTGTCAATTCAAAAAACATTAGGTAACATAACAATCATTCACTACATCATCGCATTATAGTAACTGACCTCTAACTAAGCTCGAAACTAAGGTAAACATTTATTTAGGCAAGTCGGTTCAGCCGTTTTGAAAATACTTAGGTATAAAAAAATATATGCCCGTACCTACTTAGGTGCAATCGGCAGTTTATGTTTATTTATTTTCATTCTTAATTCGCTACAGGATAGGTCACAATAAACACGCTAAAAACCACGAAACAATCCTACTTAATTTATATCCCCGACATCGTACACAATAGTATTTAAAAACTTACCAAAACTTTAAAGCGAGTATCTCCAGGTCCTTTAATAACTGATTTTATTTCCCATAATTCACAAACGCACGATTTATAACACCTACGCGTGTCACTGAGCTGTAACGAGCTAACTACCTCGATATGTACGATAATGCTGGTAATGATTGTTATCAAACATCAATATATACTAATAAACAAAATTCGAGTGTCTGTAAATTCATTTTACAATAAAAACTGCGTTTTCAGCTCAAGGTTTTATTATCTACCTACGAGTACCTATATCTCAAAATAGTATGTATACTGCTAGACAATTTGTTGTACACGCTTTTTTCAGAGATAAATTTTATTAGAAGATAAATATAATATTTTTGGATAGTGCATAAGGAAGGTCTAGATACCTAGAAATACACACTACGCTCGGACACTACGCGACGCTACCAATAGTAGAGGCGCAGTAGTAATTAACGCCTTTGAAACCAAAGAGTACAGCTAGTGTTCAATAATCAAAATCTAAAACTAACTATAACAAACAAACAAAACTATTCTATTCCCATACTTAAAATATAAACTATTGTCAACGCGATGATTAAATTGTCCACAACCATACGGCATCGACGTAAACAACTTAATTTATGCGGGGAAAAATTCAATGGAATATTCGAGAATTTCCAAGAGGTTCAAATATTACTTACCCTGAGAAAACTTATCAGTGCGGATTGGAACGCTGTCGCGAGCGTATCTAAACGGGACCCTCCCTCCCTGTGAGGAAAAAGGTTTCGAAATTCGGCTTCAACTGCTTCGTTCGCATGCAGTTTCAAACAGTTTGTGAAACTTCTTTTCTGGAATAGTTAACGGATTGAACTACTGGCAAGTAAGTCATTTTTTTTAATAATTTATTTTAGTAATTAAGACTGATAATGTGCGTATATTCAAAGGCAACCGTCACTGACTGACTGATCTTTCGCGCAGCTGTAACTACTTACTGAACGGTTTGCGCTGATATTCAGCATGCCGATAGTTTATACGACGTAGACATCAGCTTAAAAAGATAAATGCGCATTGAATTCGGCGTAGTTTTGTTTTTTGAATAAAATTTAAATGCGTTTGTTCAAACACTTATTGCTCTGAGACTAAGAAACTTGTAATATACTTACCATAGTTATTTAACAAGTTTTATTAGTAGACGTGTTTTATAAAATCCTACACAATCTAGACTCAACGTTAAGACACATTTAGAAACTTTAAAATTTTAAATTTCTCAATTGCGGTCTAGTCTATCTTAGTCTTTACGCTTTACGTAGGCAAACCCGACGGAAACGTATAGTATTACGAATCTGTGTTTTAATCGGTACATTGTAACAAATAAATTATTGTGTATATTGAATTGTTTAGATAACTTAATAATATGATTAATTGGTGATATGAAGTAGTATTACATCAGAATCAACACCGATATTGTTCAAGGACCTCTTTGTTAGATAATAGTAGATACTCAAATTCAGTCAGGCGTTAGATTATTTAATATTTTTTCAACACACTTGCTCATAAAGGTGCTCTTATTTGTGCAAAAACAGTTGAATAATGACATGTTTTATTCACTAGTGAGTTATAGATTGTTTTTTTAAATTGCTTTGTTTTAAAAAGTTTCGATACCAAAAAAATTGTGCCCATACATTTTAAAAACAAACTTCAACTATGTTGCCTTACTTTTGGTAGGTCTATGGTCGATTCCATTCATTCGATTTTTTTTTTAAAGTATATTTTTTTGGTCTTTGGCCGATCACCATTGTTTTGTTGGATGCGCGCGAATAGAAAAACTGTTTATTTATTAGCGAAAAATGATAATTTCTTCGCAAATGTGTTGAAAAACGTTGTATGGTACACGCGTGTATTGATGATTACTACCTCGGCTATCTTCTGACCCTCGCCTGACGGCTCGGGCCTCAATAGCGCCTCGGAAGTAATCACCAACTTACCTCGCTTGTACCATAAATAACTATACTTTGATTCGATTTACTAGCGGTGTTCCGTGGTTTATCCCGCTTTAGCTTCTTTTTGTAAGTCTTAGCGTAATGATATAATATAGCCAATAGCCGTCCTCGATAAATGGGCTGTCTGACACTGTCCCAATGTTTAAAATCCGACCATTAGTTTCTGAGATTAGCGCATTCACTCTTCAGCTTTTAATGTTAACTAGCAGCGCTCCGCGGTTTTGCCCCGTAGTTCCCGTTCTCGTGGGAATACAGGAATAAAATATAGCCTATAGCCTCCTTCGATAAATGGGTTATCTAACACCGAAATAATTTTTAAATGGGACCAGTAGTTTCTGAGATTAGCGCGTTCAACCAAACAAACAGTTCTATATATTAATTAGTTCAGTTTTATATATTAGTATATAGATTACTATACTTAGTTAAAACAAAGATCATCTCTTGAAGTGTATTTATCGAAAACTGCCCGTTTATTAAGTTTTATCTGACTAGTCCGGTAAAGTAGTCTTAAATAATTTAACTAAGTACTTATTTATATCTTACTTTTATCTCAATTCGCGAATTTTATGCCAATATCGATTTCATACCTTGTTTACCGTAACTTAGTAGTCCCTAGCTACGTCATTGTACAGAATTAGAACTAAGTAGTGTGGGAACGTATTGTTGTCTAAAAGAGTGTCGAATGACATCGGAGTGAAGGGCGCCCGACGACGAGACGACTCGTGGGCGTAACACGTGTCCCGAGGCTTTCTTCATTTATCTTATTTACCTGTAAAATGTTATTGACAAGCTCCTCTATTCAAAAGATATCAATCAAATTAGCGGGCAGCCAAAGGAGCTTCCAAATCAAACGACCATTTTTTTTCATTATGATTCCCATTCTTTATTGATGTTTACAAATTTAACAGATCCGAATGAACAACATACTATGTACTCGTGCTGCGAATGATATATCGATATCATTATAGTTTAATATCAAATAAACATTAGAGATCACACGTTAACAACCACAGTGCGCATCCGTTACACACGCAGACAGTACATACTACTACACAAACTAAATACATTTAGATTACAAATTTATATCAAAATTATCGAAACTGACAAGGTAAGCTATGATATAAAATAAATAAAAAAGAAATATTAATTGATCTAAAAAATTTATTAATGAATGAGGCGACTATGTGCACATTGAAACACTTGTTATATTACAAGACCACTTGTACAATATTTACAGAACCGACTCAACAACACCGCGCGGCGTGGCGTGGCGTGGCGCGACGCGGGCCGGGCGTGGCACGCCCCGGGCGCGTCACAGGTCGCTCGCGGGTGACGCGCCACGCCCGCCCGCGTCCGCTGCACGCCCGCCACGCCACGCCACGCCTCGCTATAATAGCTTCATCCACTTACAATACACACTGTACATCATGTAGTTTGTACAAATTACACTTAACAACTATATACTAACAATCTATAATAAAACAATGGAAATATATTGTTGATCATAATACTTATACAGATAATGGTATAAGATGTTTAATTATTTATTAAATCTCTTAAAACTAATACTTATACAGATCATACATGCTACGTCATAAATAATATTAATATGTATAGTAATTGCTTATTTTAATGACTGGTGCGATACGGTCAGCCATAAGGTTACATAGAACCATTCATGTGATAGAATGCGTAGGATCGCTTCGTATTTATTTATATATTTACTGCCTAGGACCGACACGAGGGCCGCGGGGGCCCTCGCCGGTGTCAGTACAAACAATCCTTACTCTACCTAACGTACGATAACCTAACAACAACACACATCCTCAGTAACTTCTACCTATAAAATGTAAAATACAATTCCATGCAACACTTTAATAATTCTTTCAACTCTCACTAAACAAAAGTACTCAATATAAAATCATGCGCTCAAAGCACGAACATAATAAACCAACGCGAACGGCCGACGCGCGACGCGCGACGCGCCACGTCGACGCGTTACACCATTTTAGTAAAAAATAACTTACAAAACAAATCACATACATCACGATAAAAAAATATACTTTATTAACAAAAAATTAATAGATATTATATGTACAACGATTATTTTTATTCCCTGCAATCGGAATTTCCAATACAAAATTATTATTAAACTCTTATTATTTCAATATAAATAAACAAATCACAGTAACAAGGTAATGATCGAAACAATTGAAATGTGATGTCGGTACATCAAGCGCGTTCGTTTGTGCGCTTGACTGTTCACTATCGTTAATTATCGTGCTACTTATGTCTGTTTCATCAATTTAAATGGCCGTAAGTCGGTCTAGAGCCGCCCGCCGTCGGTGTAGGCCTCGTGTTCCGTACACGACAACGACGAACGATGTATCACTAGAATACACTGCATCGAGTAAGGATATTGTATGAACAATAGCAAGCTTGCTTCGTTTGCTAGACGCGGATTCTGCGGAGTGTGTATCGCGCACGAGAGACGCTCACGGACGCGCCGTAAAGCAACCGTTAACACGGGTAATCAATACTATATATCTGTGTATGCATTTCAACTATAGATATTATATAAAAATAAACTTTACCACTAACGTTCCGAGTTGTGTGCAGCGGAGTTCTAACTGTAAACATTATTTCGATGAGGTCGGAAGCAAAAGCTTCGAAATGTTGTAACCACTAATGTACATAAATCTGTGAAACGATCATAAGATTGTGTCCCGCATGGTCCATGATGAAAACACACGAATACTTAACATTAATACTTATATTATAGGTACTTTCATCTAATAAAAGATTCAAAATGTCTCATTACGTAACGATTAAGCTCTATACGGGGTTTATTTGTGATTTAACCATAGACCATGATTTGTAATTGACTATAGAACGACGTTCAAACGTATCGTATATTGGCGAAGCGTGCGAACGAAAATATACAATAAGTAACATTATATCGATGTGATTGTTCTTCAATAGGTAAACTATATTGAAATTAATTTATTAACTTTGAAAGGAATTGTGTCCTGAGTGCTCGCTTGTCCAGCCCCCGTCGGGCCGGACAATGCGTCAACCGAGTAATCAACTAAACAGTCACACAAACTAATTGAAACATCGCAACATGACATTATAATTATATATATTTTTTAATAAATTTGACTAATTATCGTAATTATCTTATCCACGGAATTTATACACTTTATTCTATCGGTTACAATAGGAACAATTATACATATTTTATTCTCATAATAGGGTAAGCTATAATTTTAAACGGCACATTTTACATTTCGACAAGTTTATAATTCAGTAATATATAGATCTTATAAATAGATATATATATTTATATCGTTAACTAGTTATTATATTTTTACTTTTCAACCATAAAAGAACAGTTTCAATCTCGATCAGTATTCAATTTTTTTTTTCATTTTACTTAATTATTTACACACATTACAAGCCCACAATACAATCTAAGGATTACTTCATTTTATAAAATTATAATATAAATAATTATTCCTTTTTTATGGTAACATTTACGTCGATTTAATAATCGAGTTCTATTGTACCAATCTCGCGGTTAAACGATAAATAATTTGGTCGACAGTTAAATTTCAAATGAAATTAACACGCAATATAAAAAGAAAAAACACGGAAATCGAAATAACTTATTAAATGCATTCTGTAAAAATACGTCGTTATATAGAATATTTTTTAAACACGTATTACGCTTGTTGCATGCATATATTTAAAATGTAATATTAAAGTTTTGCTCAAAAACATTTTATCAAACAAACAAACAAACGCGGGTATACGCTCAATTTGAAACTATCAACCATCTTGTTTCATGAAGGCGCGGTGATCCGGCCATGTGTAATCACGAAGTTATTTAAACAGTTTTAAATTAAAAAGAAGTTTCAAACAATAGCATTAAAGCTGTAGGCGGTATCGTAATATATTTATTTACACATAAACCCCGCCATAATCGGGTAAAACATTCTCTTTACAAAAGTACAAGCGAGTCATACATTTAAAAATTAAAATATATCAAAATTTTGACGGTTTTTCAGAATTGTATAAAGTGACATATGGTTTGCTTAATTTGGGTAAAATTATGTAAATCAAAAACGTTAAAACCAATCGATTACCAAACATAATTATAACTAATTTATAAAATACGATAAAATTATATTTTGTCAAATAGTAAGTCCATTAAATACTGTAAAATATCAATTTTATTAAATTAAATCAAGATAGTATATTTTTTTCTACAAAACATTTGCTTTAATTGTAGCAAAAATATTAAAACGATAATTAGATCCACCGAATTATAAAGTAAAATTACGAATTGGTATTTTTTTAATACAACTCCTTAGGATGCCATCACACCGATCGAACGATCATAGACCAATGTTATCGATGGATCGTATAATGGCTCAATCGACGTCCATCGTCCTCTCTTCTACATCATTCGACAAAAGCTCGATTTTTGTAGCAAAACTAAGTGATGTCGCAGCAATTTTGATATCATTTTTAGCTATATTATTTAGGTTTGCTATAGGAATCGGACCTCAATCGAAAGGAGCATAGATGCACGTTCGACGTTGACTGAGCCTATTCTACAGTCAGCATCAGATAAAAGTTATCCTTAGTTGGGAGGGTACCTTTTATCTGACATGGGCTGTACAATCGATCGATAGCAGTGAGTCACGGAGTCACTCGAGCGATATGACGTCACTTTATCGAAGACCTATGCGACCACGCGGCGCCACTTGCGCTTGAGATCTCTGAAGCGAATGCAAATGTTTGTTCTCGGGTGATTGATTGTGATGAGCGTGTGATTTGTGTTCCCACGATAGTACATTTCTAATGCGCGAGTTCTATCAATTTACTATATTAATACAAAACGAGCTTAAAACTAAATCCGATTCTCTACTGAGACTTGACTACGCGATGAGTATTGCCAAATATTGCACTATTCAAGATACATACTGTTAACTATCATACGCATTAGTTCTATGTTTAACCGAATTTAAGGCACCAAAAACTATTAAAGACTGTATTGCGACTGAATAACATTAAAATATGTAAAAAGTCGCTCGTTATCCTGCTATTAATGGAAGCTTTTGTTAACGTTAACATTGCTTTACAAACACCACAGTTACTTACGCTATTGGCAATACAAGTGCTATAATATACAAGAGGTAGAGAGACGCATTCACCGAACGAATCACATTCATTATTGTTCACAATAGTGCATAGTTTCATATATTTTTAACAAAAAAAACTTAAAAGAAATAAAACGCATTTTAATTTTGTTTTTTTAAGCACACAAATAATACTTGGTTCCAAAACGTAATACTACGAAGCCGAATCGATAAGGTAACATAATTTTTATGTAAACGTCCGAGTCGAAAGTCTGTGTTATCAAATTATTATAAAAGTATTACCTAGCTGTGTAAATGATAGTGAAAGATCCCATAACATATTTTATCACGGTACTCTATCCGGTACAGTTAGTTACATAAATCGTACACATTAAAATACTCAAAACTTTTAATGACTTTCCAAACGCAAAATAAGTTTTTTCAATTGACAATCAAATGTAACATTGTCAAAGGCCTTTTTCCCACCGATGTAAAGTGGGTGCCTTCACTACTGATAAAATATATTAGTACAACGAGTGTTGGTGATTCCAAACCTCAGACATCTTTAGAAAATAGTAAGTTTATATTTGTATTTTTGTATGCCTCACTTGGCTCAGTTATAGTTATTGAATATGGGAACTCAGGTAGATGGATGCACACTGCACATAGGAATCATAGTAAAGTAATAAAAAAAATCATAATTTGAACATCGTTATTGAACCCAGTTCTTTAGACTTGCAGGTTCACATGTCACTAGATTGAGGCATAGTTTAAGGCAAAGAAAGACATTAAAAAAGCTTAAACGCATACGACTTGTGTAACTACCTGTACCTATTTATTCATTATTATATATTTTTCTATGAAACGAATGTGTAGATAATATTTCTAAAAAACGTCTATTATAATGATACGGCTATAGATACAAGGCTTTAAAGGGTCTGTCGGTCAGTTTTAGTTTCAGTAACTCTAATTGCTAATTACTAATAGGTACATAGATTTAGAATTTCAATTTGCTATTTTATTGGTGTCATTAATTTGACTTTATTGCTCGGCTATCAATCTATTATTTATGCTTGGTGAGATTTTATTATGGCCGTTCCTAATATTCGATCTATGTATGATCTTGCCTGTTTACGGATAGAAAAATCTATCATTTTACATATACACCCCTATTTGGATTTCGCGACACTTATTAATTTGAGGATATCTGTAGCAGTAACTGAATCCATATGGATAAGTATGGTAAGTAATCGACTATCATTTTTGATATTTTCATTGGATAATGGAAATATCAAAAATGATTGTCGATTACTTACCTTTAAAAATACCAAAATAAATGACGTATTATCAGATTGCATACTAGCTATCAAGATTTCTGTGACAATCACTATGACGGCTCGGGTCGTTGACCTCGTTCAGCTGTTCATCGCAGCGTTCGGTGTAGAATATCAATAAAATTCGGCAGGATTTTGAAAAACTTTGACTTATCATAACTTTTTAAATAAAAGCAAAAGATAAAAATTAACTTTACTATTATATTGTCACCCGTCGTTTACATTAGCTATGTGATTATGTATCTCGAATTCAAAATAGGGGTGTATAGAAAGAGTTTTGTATTCGTTGACTAGTAAGAACATTGATTGATTGAATATTGGGAACAGCCGTTAGACGATCATTTTTAAGCTATCGTAATTTTCGAAATTTTCACCACAACTGGGATTTCAACCTAGGACCGCGTAGCGATATTAAGTCATAAGTTTGTCCCTGCTGTTGAAAATCCTAAAGCTTGCTTCACCGCAGCAATTAGTGATAACTACAAAAACGATAGTTAAAAACAAAATTTGAATTTGTCTATTTTAAAATTGAATAAATTTATTAAAACGATTAGGATCTTTCTAACGAATGTTCAAATGTAATACGTTGCTAAATACTAAATCATTACGGACCATTTCATCAAAACTAATCAAAGGCGAAAGAAAATGAAATTTGAAATCATTTCTATGAATATCGACGGTTATTGTAGCCTTCTTGAACAAACTCGTACTATACATAATAGTTCTCACATATAACAAAGACAATTAATTTTAATTTTAATTAATCAGATAATAAATTATTATAAAAATATTTCCATTAATAAATCACGACTTATGTTTACAATTTCCAATATACTGTCCTATGTGGCAAACTTAAACATAGTTTAGACATTTGTTTCTGTTTGGTACTAAATTATATAATATAAATACAATACAAAACAATGTACAAGATATATAAAACCGCCGATGAAATAAAGCAAATTACAACTTATATAGTACTACAATAATTTCTTATTTCATAAATATATATTCACACTAAATAGGGCCAATGCACAGGAGGAACAGAGCAGAGCACTTTATCTTTATCCAAAGTAAATTCTTACTTGTGTAGATAAGCCGAACTCCCATTGTTACTGGTCACAACTAGTTGGTATAAGGTACATATCACATTGGTAGTCTGGCCGAACTAAGATCTTAGTAAGATGATCAAAATTGTAAGTGTTGGCGTTTTCTGCGTAAACACACAAATTTTCGCAGTCATATCCTTGTTTCTGTGTCACAAGTGACATAAAACTTAGTAAAATAGCGACAAATTAGCTCAGTAACACATCTTTTCTGTGCCGGTGACAGCGTCGCTGTAATCGCAACTATTGGTTGTCAGTTTATTGAAAATGTATCCAAATGTTTTTATAGTCAAAATTACAATAGTAGCTTCTAATTTTGGCCGCCGGCACAGAAAAGATTGTGACTCTATAATTGTGACTATGTTACAACGATCTCAGCTTGGTTAAATACGACCAAAGTGAATGCCTTGAAGGGACCTATTCTTTATTTCCCTGAGATCAATCTCACATTGTAAACTATACCTAAATACTCGTATGTATGAATTTTCATTGGACAAAGATAAAAAGTTTTGTTCCGTCATACCCGCTGTGCAGTGCCAATAACCACAATAGCATGCTGTTAATTTACATAAAGTTTATCATATATAACATTCACAATAACAAACAACATTTACGACGACATTTTGATCTTACATTGTATACAATATTCGAATTTATTGCGAATAGTTCCAATTTAAAAGTAAAGACATATCAAATAAGTTTATATCATAATTAATATTAAAGTTATGATTACAGTTACACAAAATACTGTTGATAATAGTTTTTTCTGTACAATAATAATAGGGAACATGCGTTTGTTGTAATATTGTTCTTTTTATTTTAATTCTATACTTTATTGCTATAGAGTTAAGACCTACATAATTTATTTTCCTTATTTAAAAACTTTTTAATTATCTACTAAAATTATTAATTCAAAGCTCTAATTATTTAATCGAGATACAAGCGCACGAACAACGTTAAGACGAACAAGAATAATGAATGTAAAAAGCGATACTAATGTCGAACGGCCAAACGCAAAGTGACGTCATTAATTAATTAATTATACGTTCAATATGAACAATTTAGATTGTTACTACCGCCAGAGCAAAACAACGTCTCGTTTAGCGCCTAAAACTAACTGCTCTTTTAAACATTTATTTTAATACTAAATATTTTTAAACTTATTTATAATTAATATATTTGGTAATTTAAAGAATCGATTAAAAGTATAAAAAATAGACGCACATTCCCTATTTTATGATATGATACATAATATTTGTGGTACGGTGTTACAATATACATAACTTGTACAAGATGTTCATAAGACATTATTATTTGCGTATGACTTTACTTATAACAATTGTTTTACATCAATTTACAATGTTTGTGGGATAAATAATTAAACTATTGTATATAAAAATGGATGTGGTTATAACTGATTAAGATAATACACATTAACAGTTTGACCCATAGTCATGGGAAAGACTTTCGAGATATATTTTGATGTTGGCAACCAATAGAGGGCGCTGTAGCTCAACAACAGCATCTATCATCTTAACTTTACAAGCGATCACCATGAAAATTGGCATATTAAAATCTATATTACATACACCTCCATTTTCATATACACTAAGGTAAACACAATGAATCATTTGCATTAATCTTTTGTATACAATACTGAGTAACATACACGACATATATCAGTACAATATTGTCATATAACTCTAAAACGTCAATCGGTAAATAAAATGAAATATTTATTAGTAATACATACATATATATAACAAAGATTTGATAAATAGTATATAATATGGTATATATCTTGTTGTAATTTGTAACTAATAACATAGGACACTATTCTTTGAAGAGAACGCGAAACGAATCTCTTTATTTGTTATATATTTCCAGTTATTTAATTAGCTAGGGTTTAAGCAGAAGCGTTAAGCGACGCATTGAAATTGTACTTTGCTTTGAGACAAACTTTTTTGTTAATATGGATTGCATGAATTAGGTTGTGTTAGAAATAGGTTTGACTCCCTATTGACTGGCTCTAGAATATAAGAAAGATGGTAAAACATTAAAATAATAATTTTGATGTTAAAAAGGTAGTTTTGAAACAAATATAGCAAAGGGGAATTCCTGGGAACTTATTTTTAATTACAATTTTTTTTAATTATCTTGTGTGACACTTCGGGATGATATTACAATTTTTTTACAAATGGAGTTTTGAAAATGGTAGAAATATTTTTCCAATTTCTCCAGAACTTGTTAAATTTCAAATCTCAGTATTCCCCTTTGCCAATACTTTATAATGCCCATGCCTCAGTAACTTCTTCTTTGGTGTTAATAAAACGATAAAATAATATACATACAATAATAATAAATTGTGTAGTGTCTGTTGTGTAGTGTATTTAAACCGATATTAAAATCTAGCTGCGTATCAACCGCCTTAAACTCTATCGTAAGATAATTGAGACAATAAATATCTTAAACCACTACTCCGGTGCCAAAGGCCAGTTTCTCATACAAATCGGTACATCAATTAAAACGCAATATGATGATAAAGTTACTTGCATCCACTTATATCCGTACTAGCGCGAAATACTGTTGAAAAATAAATAAGTAAGCGATTCACTTAAAATAGACTAAGAAACAATTTTGACCTACGTCAACAGTAAAATTAAAACAAAATACATTTAACTTAATCTAATTATTTTAATATGTCATTAATTTTATTAAGAAATAGAAACAGAAGCCCAGCTTCATAAAATCAAGAATAATAAATTTATTAATACAATTTACAGGTTTAAAATATTTATTTTCATCTTATTTTAAACTAGGAATTTAGTAGATTTGATTAAATTAAATTAATTTATTCATGTCACATTCGTGAGTGCAAATTCATTAAAAAATTGTATAAAATACTATCAAGTTCTGACCGTTAAGTTATTGAAAGTAAAAAGTAATTAGATATTTTAATTGGACACTACTTTTAGAGTTTTGTGCATAAAACAACCCATTTGAGAAATCAAATATATCAAAACTTAACAAAACATCTACACAGAGTGTCTGAGTGATGTGTTCGGGTGACCACATTACATATTTTTGCAATGCAAAGTAACGGACACCGCTGAACTCCTAATGTATGTATATATGTGTATGACGCGTATCATCAGATCAATAACCTGATCGTTTCATAACCTCGATTACAAAATGTTGAATAATTTGTTGTCAATTGTAAAATTTGGATCTGGAAACATTACCTACCTGTAGTAATAGAGATCACGATTTGTGTGTTCTGTTAAATGCAAATATAAATCGAAAATACTTAGACGGTTTGGGTGTCAAATAAGGATTTCAATGTCGAATAGTAATGATTGTAAAGTGGTTGTATGTGGTGTTTGTTGTTAGTGCGGCCGGTGAGTGGGACCGTTGATCATGTGATGTTCGTTAATTATCAAACCTGACAAGTCTATTAAATACATAATAATGGATAGTGACACAATAATTATGTGACAAATTAATGAGATTCGACATGAGGCACAACGTAAAACAGTAACATTAATAAAAATACACGCTTTTCTATAGAAATATTTACTTGTGCAAAGATTAATGCACAAAATTACATCTTAGAGTAACTTTCAGTTAATCATTGAGCTTTCGATTTATACAAATAAATAATAGACTAAATTAATATATATATATATATGTATGTATATATAAAATGTTACATTAAAATGTACAGTCACTATAACTAGTTCACTTCACTATACAGAGATTTTACGATCACTTTACACATATTACAACTGGTCTATTTCCAGGTGTGTTTGCGTTTATATCACCTAACTTTGTCGGGGGGGTGCGCGGGGGGCGCGGGCGCGGGCGCGGCCGCGGGCGCCGCCGCCGTCTCCCCCGCCTCGTCCTTCATCACGTAGCTGGAGCCCTGCGTCCGCGCCAGTTTTAACCGTATCGGCTTAGCAGTCCGTATGCGGCGCAGGGCGGAGGTGGCCTCCGCGTACGAGGGCGTGTCGATGGCGAGCGGGTCCGGCGCCTCGGGGTCGTAGTCAAACGGGTCGACGGGGGGCTCGGGCGCCGCCGCCGCCGCCACCTCGGCCCCACCGCCGCCGCCGGGCTCGGCCACTCCGGGACTCACCGGACGTTTTATCTTAATTATCAGTTTAGGAGCACTTTCATTTTCACTTTGTACCACGTGCATTTTATCAGCTTTCTTGTCCTTCTTTTTCTTTCGTTTCTCACTCTTGCTCTGTTTATGTTTAGTAGTTTTCTCGTTTTCCTCGAAGTCGGCCATCACCATTCGGCGATACTTCATGCTCTCGCGCCGCAGGTCCTCCAAACTCGGTTTAGGTATGAGCCTCTTTTTGGGCGGCCGAAAGTCTGAAGGTTCCTCGTTCACCTGCTGCACTATATTGGCACCTATTTTTATCTTTAGTTTAGGTGTGACCAGTGCCGCTGCATTCGGTTTGTTCGGTTTGGCCGTGATGCGACCGCGTCTCTTGTAAGCTTGACTCGTGTTAGTCGCGAATGACGACAGTTTTACATCGTCCGAAGAATCTATATCGGTGTTCATGGTCACTTTTAGATGTCTAAGCTCTCGCGACAGGCCGCCGCTCACTTTACGTTTCTTTTTCTCAACTGGCGTGTCTATAATCTTATAATCCTCTCTGGTGGGGATGCTCGTCATGGAAGAGACCGCTTTAGGTATGGTGATGACGGCGCGCGTGAGAGGCGAGGGGACGGCGGGCGGCGGCACTATAGACACGATCGAGGTGTTCGACGGATCGACCATGTTCATGTCCTGCGTCTGGACGTACTGCCGTAGCAATTCCTTCTTGCGCATCCGCCTCAAGCTCAAGTTGGTGGAGCCCGATATCATGGGCGAGGCGGACATGCTCGACGTGTTCATGAAGCTCGGAGGAGTCTCGTGCACGGGCGCGGGAGGCGGCACCACCACTGGTGTCACCGATGCCGTCGAATAGTTAGCGTCCAAAAATGGACCTTTTATCTTCACCTTCAACTGGTTCCGTGAGTCAGAGAGCGATACCTTGGGAAGTTGTGGTGTGTAGATTTCCTTGGGCGGTATTATTATTTCAGGTTTGGGTGGAGGAGACATGACCGGAGGTGGCGGGTTGTTCAGTAATATTTCAGAGGGCACAGGTTTGTCTTCCTCGTCGACGTCCGTAAGGTGGGGCTCCACCGGCCCGCCGGGGAACTCAAGCAGTTGCGAGTGGTAGTTGTTGGTGACGCGCGCCGCGGGCGGCGGAGAGTCCGCCGTCTGGTAGGTGCGCATGTCCACGGGCCCGGGGAGTAGCGGCGGCACTTGGACGAATCCAACGCCGCGATCTATTATGGGTTTCACCGGAGAACCTACTTTAATTTCAGGCTCAGGTGAAACCTTAATATCCCTAATTTCTGCATTAGGTGTCTTTTTATGTGGGCTTTGTGTATGAGGCGATTGAGATGCATCCTTGAAGGAATGTTCGGATTTTCTGTCGTCTCTTATGTCTATTGATTTCCTTCTTTCGCGGAGAGCCTTCAGATCTACTCCATCGTTAGCGATATCTTCTTCAAAATCGTAGACTGTGCCGACGAGCTTACTCTGTATCGAGTTACCCATGTAGTCGACGGGAGCGAACGGGTGTATGCCTTGACCTCCTCGGCTTTTTGATCTGCCGCGACCGCGCTGGCTTCTGTTGCTCTTGTTGCTCGATCTCTTTGTACCTTTAGGTGTCTCACTTTGTCTAGGTGAAATACCGGGACTTTTACCAGGCGATTTACCAGGAAATTTAGTAGAAGGCTTCAAAGGCGGTAGAACTTCTTTTATGGGAGACTTGCAATCTTGACTTAAAATAGTTTCAGAACTGTCGTTCGACATTTTAGTGGCGCGGCTTGCTTCATACGAGTCTACGCTGATGCTAGGGCTCGACGCGACGTGTATCGAGAACTTGTCACTTCCCGTGACGTCTATATCGTCTCGAGGCGAATCTATCGGTTTGGGTGTCGGCGGAGCTATCATTGCAGTTGTCAGTGCTATATTTTGAGAAGACGACGTAAATGCTGCACACAGTCGAAAATTTGGTTTCGGTGGCAAGAGTGGTGCTGATGAATATCCATACAAGGGTCCCGGGGAGGGGAGCGGCAGCTGAGGTGCGAATAATGACCCCATTGTCAAAAACGGTGACGCATTCGGAGGATACGTAGAGTACTGATTTAGAGGCATCGAGGGCTCCACTGCACACGAGTATGCGGGTATCGGTGGATATGAGTCAATTTCAGGAATCACAGTAACCGCGTGGGCATCCATAGCATTCATATGAGACTTGAGAGCGGATGGATCTCTGGTCTGTGATAGTGTAGACCCTTCAGAGTTAGTGCTAGACGCCGACGACCTCCTCGTAGCAATTTTACTTTCTCTCCATTTAGATTCTTGACTGATGTAGGGTGAGGAGATAGTAGCACAATCCGAATGGATCATTGAATTGTTATTCTCATAGTTTTGGTTATCCTGTACGAGATCCACATCATTGCTATGAATCGAATTATCTATAATGGATGGCTGCGAGTCTTCGCTTTGTTTTAGTGAGGTGGTGTCGCCCGACACCGATTGAATATCGGATTTCACTGTAGGTGGCTCTTTACCATCATCTCTGTATTTTGGAGCGGAATTAAAATTGACTTTGTTCGATTGATGGTCTATTGCAGTGTCATTGTCTGGCCGATGATCCCACTTTTCATTACTTGTCATGGCGATGGGTTGATGATACAACTTCTTTTCAAAGCTGGACTTCGTATGTGTTATATCAATAGTGGGCACTACATCAGGGATATGATTCACAGCATTGTGCGTCTCTTCAACAGACTGGTTCACAAGTAAGTCTTGCTCGACCTTTTCTGGAGAAATATGACGTTTAACCTCTTTCTCAGTGTCCAATGCGTTAATGTTATCTTCGTGTCTCTGAGGTTTCTCCTCATTTGGAGCAGTACGTGGATGATCTTGAGAACTATTTTCAGTTACTTTTTTATGACTAAGTTGCATCCGTAGCCGGTCCACTAAGTTCATAGTTTCTTGTACTCCTTGTTCTTTAGAATCTTCTTTGAAAAAGAATTCTGGGTAGTGAGAGAACGGTTTCATAATATCATCATGATTGAATCCATCATCAACAGCCATCATATCGAAGGCAAATATCTCATTATCCTTCTGTTGCGGTGAGAACATGGATCGGTTGGGATACGGGTTCAATGCAGATGGTATTTTAGCACTCTTTGATATTTCCACACCTTGGACGTGACTGGTGTCTTGACTAATATTGTCTAATGTAGAACGCGGCTTCCGTAAGCTCATTATTAGAGGGTTGTCAACCTCATTGTCCATAGCCATGCTCCTAGCGTCCATAGGCGTTCTTGGAGATTTGATCATAGTATTCTCATTCAAGTTAGCTTGTATTTTGGCAATCATTCTAACACTGGTCTTTTCTGTGGAATCAGAATCAAATGATTTATCGTCTGTCATGTACTTATCATTATCTCCCGGCTTTTCGATCTGCGGGGGTACAACAGTTGGGCTTGGTGCCTTCGGTAACCAATTCTTATCACTATCGACAAAGTCATCGTTAATGCGAACCGGACTTTTCTTTTCTGTAGCTTCCTGTGCTGGTTTATCACTGGATAAAGATTTCTTAGTTGGAGACACACTTAGGCGCGTCAAGTTTGAGTTTAATGAATCATAGCGGCTCAATCGCCTCTTCTTTGTGACAATTGGATCCTTCTTTTCCTCGATAGCTGGTTGTTCTTTCACGTCCTTCACACTCATGCGTCTATTTGTCACGGACTTTTGTCGTAACTCCGCACTCTTTCTTGGACTAGGTTTGCTAGAAATAGGTGACACTTCTTCAGGATCTTTTGTCTTAACGTTTTTATCGTCGATCAATATACTGGAGCGTTTGTTTTTAGTAGGTTTAGGTTTAATATCATTCTTAGGTGTCTCCACCTTTACTTCGACATCTTGAATGAGATCGTTAATGGACTTCTTATCGTCCTTCACTGCCTCCTCGTTCGTTTTCCGTTCCGCAGTTGAAAGTTCACTGGGCTGGCTGCTCTCTTTGGGAGTTTTATTTGGTCCAACTGTAGGACCGAGTTCGTCTTTAGATGGTTTTCTAGATCCGGCATCAAGCTTATTAGGCAGATTTCCGCTTGCAGTAATGCTTCTGGTCCGAGCACGCGTGGCAGCACGCGCGTCACCGGCTCCACTCGGTTCCTCTCCTTGAGCAGTCGGTGATGGTACCCTGCACTCGGACTCCAGTTCGGAAGTTTTAAGCTTCTTGTCTGGGGCCTTGCGAGGGGACACATCGTTGGAGACGCTCTTCTTCTTTCTCCGTCTGCGTGGTCGCTTGATCGCCGGGCTGGAGGAACCTGATCTTTGTGATCGAGAGCTCTCAGAGTCACTCGAGGCACTAGTCGAAGACAGCGGTCTTGACACCTTGTCGAGAAAGGGCAAGTCCACAGTGGGTCTGGTGCCAGGAGGCGAGAACATTGAAGGTTGCCTAATAGCTGGTTTGATTTCACGTGCCTTAGTAGTGGGCTTCGGTCCCGGTCCCGGTTTCTCTGTTTCTTCTTCGGAACTAGAGGATGACGAGTAGCTACTGCTGCTGGAGTTAGAAGAAGACGAAGAGCTCTCTTTTTCTGCGACTTTCTTTTTAACTTCTTCGAGTGGTTTGACCGTTTCAGGTTTGACCGTCTCATCCTTCTTTTTATTATTATCCGCAGGAGTTTCAACTGCAGGAACTTTACTACCGATATTTTTGATGTGAGCTGCGGCTTTCTTGGCAGCTTGCCTCTGGGGAACATATGCAATTGTTTCTTTATCGGAAGTGTCTTTAGAAGATTGTCTGGTAATTTTTGCAGGGGGACTTTTCATCTCTTTGCCTTTTCCTTTTCCTTTAATCTTTACCTTTATATCTTCCTTCTCTTTTTCCTTTTCGATAGGGACCGGTTCTTCCTTCTTAACTACCGTAGTTGACCTCATGTTTTCTGATGCCTTTTTGGCGGCTTGCCGCTGAGGAACTATTAAATCAGTAGGATTATCTTTTGGCTTAGCAAACTTGTTTTCTTTATTTTTAGCTTCGTCATCAGACTCCTGTATTTTGACTGCTACTTTCTTCTCTTTATTCGATGGTTTTCTGCCGCGCTTCTTAGGAGCCGGCTTGTTGTCATCCACAGACGTTGATTCCTTTTTGTCAGGGATGAATTCTTTCATAGCAGCTTTAGTTCGAGGTAACGGTTGCTGAGAATCATTACCGCTGGGTGACTTCGCTGTTTTGATTTTGTCTGGTTTATCAGATTCACTCTTTATTTTGACAATTTCAGATTTATCTTCTTTTTCTCCTTTGTCGTTTGGTAAATCTTCACTGCTGTCGGAGTATATATCGACAGGGAATTTCACTGTTTTTGTAGCCCTGATTGGTAACAACTCATCACTGTCTGTGCCCGACTCGTGCCCGAGTTTTCCTGCAGTCATCTCTTTCTCCATTTGTCGTAGAGTTTTACTGGCTGTAGTTTCTGCTTTCACTTCCACATTCTTAGCTTCATCCTCACTACTATTCTCCACCAGAGCCTTGGATGAAGGTACTTTCTTCTTCTTCCTTTCATTCTTCTTAGGCGATCGTTTTGCAGCCGGTTTTGCTTTGGGAGATACCTTTTTCTTTGGAGAAATCAAAGCTTTCTTTTTATCATCGTCATCTGTACTCGAACCTATGGCTCGCGCCCGGAATTTAGTATTCCGTGCTATTTCCGATTCACTTTCCTCACTGGACAGACCACTGCCGAACATGCTACCACTACGTCGGGTACCGTTGACGTAATGTTTCCTGTAAGGATTCGTGGATCTGGAACGCCTAACAATACCATTCTGATCTTTCTTCTTCTCGTCACCGGAGTCCGGCGGTGCAATTCTAGCGAGAAGGTCGTCGAAGTCGCTCTTATGATCCGCAGCATTCGCGTGGGAATAGAGTTTATCGTATATTGAGGGTCCGTGGTTAGCCTCAATTATAGCGAACATCTCTTGCTCAGGAATCTCATCGCCCGCCGATAGTACACCCACTTGTTTATGAAATGTTTGTTCACGCATACGAAAGAATGAGCGCGAAAGTTTCTCTCGCCTGCTCACCATGTAGCACAAGTTTCTCACTCGCTCGAGGTCCTGCCTCAGTTGTACAAACATTTTCATTTTGTCGAGATCAGCTTGCTCTTGCCTGTGACTCAAGAGCTCGTTGTCGTCCGATTTGGGTGGAAGCAGCGGCCGGTTGTGACCCGATCTTCGCTTTAACTTCCAGTAGTTATAAATGTAGTTGATTGCGTCTTGATCAACGTCAAGAAGGTGAGAACTGATGTCTTTCACGTTGACGTGTTTGTCGAATTCCTTCTCGATCTCATGAAGACGTGCCGCCCTCGCTTGCGTTTTCTCTTCTGAAGTCATATCTTTCCTGCGCTTCCGTTTGACTTCCTCCTCCTCCGAACCTGAACCTGGACACTTCTCTTTCTTTGAATTCACACTGTGCTTTTGACAATACGAACGCAACTTAACACCGTCATCTGCATTTTCATCTTCTATTATTGCACGCATTTCAAGTCCATGTTTAAATGCACAAGTGACGTGGTAAGCGGTTTTGCAACTTTTCACCGAGCACTGTATACACGCTCCTTTGCGTTCGCGACACAGCACGCACACTAGGGACCACCGAGAGGCCGGTATCGATGATATTTTAGTGATAGGTTCCATTTTCTCTGCGCAACCAATGGATACTTCTGGGATCCACAGTACGCAACTGACATGAGCCCATTTATGGCCTGAAGGGGTGCATTTCATAGCACCCCCGAGGTTCGGACAGAGCACGCACGTGGGTCTTACGCCGTCGCCGCAAGGTCTGCACATCCACTGTCCTGTAACGTTCAATTATTTGTATTGTATAAATGTGAAACACGAACACGTGACGAACTGAAACTTACCGTCATCACACTTACCATCTGGTATGACAGTAATACCGTAACACGCCTGATGTACACATATGTTACAGGAATCGCAGAACACCATCTCATTCCCATCTTCGGAGTCGGGCGACCGGCACACGTCGCATATTACGTTTTCATCGTATTCAATGCCGAGACCCTCCTCCGACTTCATAATAGCCTGAATTTTATCCCATGTTCGGACCTGAAATATTTGCAATAATCTATTAGTCACATTAAATAAAGACTTTCATTTCATTACAACCCACAAAGAAAGTTGTAATGTATACGATTTAATACAATGAATCCATTAGTGACTAATAATATCAAAGCGAACGTCGTCAATACGTCGAATACAAAGGACCGGTGCGACACTGAATGCTTTTATTTATCAGACGTGTAACGCTCTCGTATCAGGTTTCAAGAAAAATACTTCTTAAATAACTCATATTTATATGGATAAAATCCTTTTAACGTATGATACATAACGTGTAAAGAGATACTCTTGGATTTTTCATTTCATTGGAAAATGTCAATGTAAATAAATTGTTAAATATATTTTATTCTCGTATGTTTTGTAGATACAATAAATGCATTTCACCGTACATTAGAGGTCGCTCAAACTCTATGATCGGTTCCACGAACACAAATCGACCGGCTTTACTGAAATACTTAAGTATTTATGATACGAATACGAATACCACTCAAATACGAACTGTTTTGAGATGATACTGTTGAGTTGCATTAAGTTCGTAATTAAATTAAATATAATTTATTGCAACTGTGAGCTGTTACAAACAACGAATTTTAATCTACATATGTATTATACTATTGTAATATATTCGTAAATCACTTAAACGTTAAGAGCATTTTGCATAAAAAAGTCCAATAATTACTAGGTAACGTGTGGCCGATAAGTGGTGCCGACGGTGGTCGATAACCGGCGAGTATCGACTACTATTTACATCGTTTAAATCGTATGTCAAAATTTAAGTGAACCTTTGATTGACACCAATTTGTACTTTAGTGCTTTAACTTCGCGATTCAATTATGTCATCAGTAAGTGATCAGTGATTAATTTGCCGCTGACTACGTAATGATAAAGATAGACAAAATGGTTCTCTTAAATTTAGAAACTGTTATAAAAATAAAAAACGTTATTTTTACAACATTTGTTCTGTTGCTTCCTATTTAAAAAACAGCCTTCAAAAAACGCCGAACGAAAATATTCAAATCGATTCGAGTAAGAATTCATTAGTTTTATTCAAGATTTCAACATCAATTCCGAATCTGCTACCTGAGATATATTATATAAAAGAATAAAAGCAATGACAATAATTTTGAAATACAAAATTACGCCGCACAAAATAAACCGTTATTAAGATATTTTATCTTAAAAGTATATACAATGGAAGTATAGGAAATGGGTAATCCTCTTATAATTTTATTAACAAATATATTTTACAATTCAAAATGTGTAGACAATAGCGTGTTCCACGAACAGAATTTCTATAAATCCTGCTTGGTTTCGAATATAACAGATACTACGTTGGAAATAATTCAACCATTGACAATATTCGTATGTAGCTGGTGTCCGTTGACAAAAGCAGCGTCGCATACGGTCCCATTCAATTAACTAAGTGTACCCCAGCTACGATATTCGCATCAAAACTTAGTCGTGAATTTGAAATTCAATATCAGTTATTCAGTTTCGGCCTCGAATCGCTAAGGAGCTTATGAACAGACTCAGTCCATATGTTTAAGATACATGGACAAAAACTTGCCTTGTACTAAAGTCTTAACTTGCAATGTGTTTAACAAATTGTATTTTTAGTCGTAAAATGGATTTAAATACATATTTTATTTTATTATTTCTAACGTAATTTTTATAAATAATCATCAGTGATCGGAATAGGTAGAGTTTTTATACCTTAACTTTGAGGAAGAACAGAGAAAACCGGAGACGCTTTACAACGAACATTTTTTTACCGGTCCTTTAACGGTACTTAATTATGTGATTGAAATTAAATAGTAGCATAAAAAATACTTGCGATCAAATTTTGCTAGGCAACATGGTAAATATATTATTCTCCTAATTGTAAATATACATAAAAAATAGGTTTTCAGCAAAAACATATGAACGCAGTAATCCTGTAGCTGGTTCCTAGACTATAACGAGACGTTTAAAGCGGGGTTTAATTTATTTTAGTGAAAATAAAAACATTATATTCAATAGTTAGTCTTCGTACATATGATATGTATGTATACTCTACCTATTTCGAACAATGAAAAAAATTACCGGAAAAAAAGAATTGTCATTAAGCGACTCCGATTTTTTCTGTTCTTCCTCAAAGTTAAGTTATAAAAACTCTACCTATTCCGATCACTGATAATATGCCCTCAATAAATAATCATTTAAAAATAAATTAAAAAAGGGTCTTAAAAAGCACTATAAGATTTATAAAGTAAAGTGCTAACAAAAGAAGACGTAGATTAATAAATCAATAAAAAACACAAAACTATTCAAAAGAATAAAATTAATAAAGAATAGCCGACACACAAAATAAAATTTCCATATTAGTACATTTTAGTTTTATAAATAGATGGAGGGATTTGGGGGAGACCTATGCCCAGCAGTGGGACAATACAGGTTGATTAAAAAAATCATCGTAATCCCATAAGAAATTATAGCTAGATAACTGAAATTCCATTTGAAAATTGAAACAATTCATTGTCCATATGCAAGTGCATGGACGACGGATTTGGTCCACCAAAAATGTAATCTAATAAATGGATCGTCAATACTCTATTGTACCTGCAAATCCCTCCATTGAAGTGCTCAGATTAAAACTGAATATTAATATGTAAAACGCGCTACAAATCCACTCCCATCAAAGTACATAAAGCTTACACGGGATGATGGAATCTGGAATATGGACCGACCACCAACTTAAAGGAACCTAAAAGGTTATAGTTCAAACTGATTGTGTTAAACTTCTTGTATGCTTATGAATTAGAGTGGTAAAGGGTTAAAATGTAAATTGTTCCGTTGTTAGAAATTTCGAAATTAATCACATATTTTACTTTAAAATTATTAAAAATATAGAGCTTTTATGTTGATTTTTAAAGTATTAAAGTATATAAATTACAACAAACCGAACTGCCCTTTTAATTAACACCAAGAATGACCAAAATTATTAAAGGCACTCAACGCGTCCCGGCAAAATGCGTCGCGCTCGTTGCTCGTTCAGGACACCACTGAAGTTTGTGAAATGTTATAAATTTATTGTAAACTATGCTTAAACATTATACTGTGACCCTTTTCTTTCAAAAGTGGCTGTTTCAAATCTGAACTGTTTAACAATGTATTCCGGGTTCATTTTCCGCGCGATTTATGGTGAAGGCACACTTATCCAAGCCGGACACGAAGAATCCGAGTTAAAGAGGCCTCGCACACATATTCGCACCAGAAGAAACGACCGCGTCAAAGAAAACACAATGCAGAAATAATACTCGCACGTTGCTCTCTCGTACGCAACTGAAACAATGGAACGCATCGGTCGAGTCGCCCCCGCATAAGCCGCGCCGAACCTGATGACGTCATCCGAATTCGTCTAGTATTCTAGGGTTGTCAGATTCGGACGATTCGACGAGGGTATGTGTGCGAGGTTTCATGAGGTTTCACAAACAGAATCCTAAAATTCGTTTCGTTCGACTCGTTCGAAACGTTAGGCTTGGATAAGTGTGCGTTCACCTTAATAACATGTTGCTAACCAAAACTGTTTTTGATCTCATTCTCGGTAAACACATGTATCAGATACACGAATATATCAATATCTACCGTTACGAGTCAAAGACATATCACAAAACAACATGATTGAATGATTGGTTATATTATCCCGAACACAAGAAGCCCAAATAGGATAATTTGGCCCTTTCAATATCGCAGAAAAAATAGTTACTATCCACAAATGAGTGGTTTATAAATAAAAATGTATTTATTATTTATTAAAGGCAGTGATCTCGTTATGTCAAATTGTGACGTGCTTAGTGACCTGTTTTTTTTTTCTAGAATGATCTGAGTTGATAAAGTGGTCACCCCGTGTCGTGTTGCCAAGGGATAATGAGTTCAATTTCCGCGTCAGGGAAAATAATGGAGACTTACTTATTAATACACACATCAAAAGTGTCTAGGGATCAACATATATTTTTGCAATAACTTTTCTCCTGATTGATATTAATTAAAATTTTCTTTAAGGATTCATCAAATAAAGTGTTTTCGTTTGTCACAGTAACGATAAACCAAGTCACCTTTGCATTAATAAAGAAATTTGCCATTTTCCTAATAAAGGGATTTTTGACATTTGAACCACTAACATTAAAGTTCGAAAAAAAGACTGAAATAACAGTTTTCTTTAAAATTTTATTGGGTAACTTAAACAATTAATAATCCGTGTTTCTACCGCGAACACTAACAACACAAGAACATCGGTTTGGCATACTCAAAATGAGTTCATCCAAATCACGCTGTGGAATGGCCGCCCATGTTCGTTGCAACAACAAAAAAAGGTCTTCTTGCGACTGGATACCCTCCATATTCGGCAGAGCTCTTCTCTGTAGCATATCCCATGCATGCTCAATCGGGTTCAAGTCCGGCGACTGAGCAGGCCAGGGCAGGACATTGATGTTAGCTGCGGCGAGAGTCTGTCTTACAACTCTTGCGGTGTGCGGTCGTGCATTATCATGCATTAACTGAAATAAGGGACCGATTTGCACTTGTAGAGGAACGATGACGTCTGATACAATCGTCTCAGCATAAATTTGAGCGTTGAGGTTGCCTCTGATCCAAATCAACTCAGTTCTTCCGCCGATCCAAATACCCGCCCATACCATGATGGTTCCACCACTATAAGGATGGACTTCCTGGCAGGATTTTAATCGCTGTTGGCGTCCAGGGGTTCTCCAGTGTCGTATACGTCTTGTATCCGGTCTCATACCAAAACGAGACTCATCAGAAAAGCACACGAAACGCCATTGTTCTTCTGCCCAATTTCTGTGTTCAAGAGCCCATTGATATCGAATCCTACGATTGTGCATTGCTATAGGTGGTACCCGTAGCGGTCTTCGGGAATGAAGGTTCACTTCATGCAAGCGGTTTCTGACTGTTTGGTCGCTAATTAAGTTCCCTGAAGAGTGATGAAGCCGCACGGCTAACATCATGGCGGTTATTGTTGGAGCTCTTCGAGTTAAGATTTGAATGTATCGGTCTTGTCTCCGTGTGGTGCAGCGATACCGTCCTCCATGGCGCTCAGCCACGGTACCAGTGCTTCGGTAACGTGTCCAAAGTCGACTGATAACACTCTGACTTGTATTCAGAGCTAAAGCCACAGTACGTTGCCGGGAACCAGCTTCTATCATTCCCACGGCTCTGAGCATTTCTTCCCTGCTTAAATGACGTCGCCGCTCCATAATAACGTTGGTTTTAATCAGTAGTAGGGAAACAGTAGCACTAATAATGTCTTCAATGCGTTGTATGTTTTTATAGGGAAAATATTGACAGCTGATTTTCATCTTTTACTCGAATTTGATTCACAGTTCCTGATTCAAATTATGAAATGCACCAAAAAGGATCCATATAAATTTATAAAATCATAAATTTATTACAAAGCCACATCTCAATCTCAAGAAATCCGCATAAAAATGCTTGATCCCTAGACACTTTTGATGTGTGTATTTCAATACGAGTACTTATATTAACTTTTTTTTAATTTAAAATAATTGGATCCCACTTCTGAGTTACATTTTGAATGTTTGCTCGATGTTTCGCTGGCTGTAAGCCGATTTTGTATGTTATACTTATAGTTTCTTGGGTGATAGAAGTATAAAAATTTTCATAAAGCCGGTAATCGGATTAAAATCAAAGAAATTTAAAACGCGCAGTCAGAGTAATCCTAGAAATCTTACTAAAAGTTATCCAACAAAAATAAAAAGCACAAATACATACACTATTTTTCACAAATACATATATAAAATTCGTACAACACATCACATACATATATACTTACGCGCATATACATACTTACATATCCATATACCTATACATAAAGCAAGTTACACCATATACAATTTACAGCATAATTGACACAAAATCTAATTTGTATGCAGCGTTCCCAATAAGTGTCAGAGGTAGTTAGGAGCTGTTATCCGGCCATCAGATCGGGAATGCACTGTTCAAGACGCTCCATTATAATTCAAATACAAGGTTCATAGTTCGGTACATTCATGAGAGTGATACGGGGAGCGATCGATCAACAAGCTACTCCAATTGTTACATATTCTCCGTATATTGTACTCTCGATTTTGTTTCTAATTCATGTTTTTGCGTAAACAACAAACAATTTGTTATTATGTGTAGGTATTACGAGTAGATCGCGTTGTGGAGTCGGGGAGGATTTTATAACTTATAACTTTAATTCGGATACCTATGATTTTTCGAGGAAACAAATAAATATTCATTTTTATTAGGCATTTAATTTATATTTTGATAAAAACCATTTTTTGAAACACTTTATTGTTTTTGATTCAAATTATACTCCAATTAATTAACATTGATGCTTGAAAAATACCTCATTTTTATCCACTTCATTATTGATCCTTCTCTCGAACAATTATAAATACCAATGCCCAAGAAAACAAAGTGAAAATTATAAGTAAAACAAAACAATAGGACGGCGGGGTCTGCGACGTCACTGGCGTCGGCTACAAGGACGACGGCTGTAAGGGTAGCTACACACAAGCGGTGCGGCACCATTAGGCACAGCCGGGCGGCAAAATGGAATATACGTAGATGAATGTTCTAGAAACAAACCACTCGGCTTTCACTAGGCGGGTCGGCAATCGGCTAAGCCGAGCGGCAAAATCTGATATACGTAGATGTGGGACGAATACGTGTTGTTAATTTCTGCAAGAACAAGTGCCGCCATTACTTCTTGTCAGCTTGTTGTTGTTCGGTAAATACTGCCGACCGTGTATGCCGGCCCGCTTGTGAGTAGCTACCCTTAGTGCGGGGGCGTGTTTGACGAGTTACTTATAATCTACTTGACGTGCACCCACGGTAACCATTAAATGTCTAAATCTTTGACACACAACATCCCTTGTTCATCCATATAGAAATTGTCAATAGTAATAAACTTTGAGGAATATTTACACTTAAATAAATCTTGTAGTTAAATTTTATTCAACATTTGTTTACGTTAGTATTAAGATAACTTAATGAACAAAACATAAGTTTTGTTTTATATGAGACAGACTTCCTTTGTTATTTTTTTAATTTCGTACACATTAGTTCATGGTTTTCCAGCCCACATTTATAAATGTTAGTGGCCAGTACTTTCAGTTACCAGTATTTTTTCTAGTTGAGTTACAAATCACAAATATTCGTTATTGAAAGGCCTATCAAACGACCCCCGCTGTGACATATGGATTTCGTAATCAATGGTTTCGTCGTTGATTGGCTATAGAAAGAAATCTTATTTGAAAGATATAGTAATTCTTTATACTTTAATAATGAAACTAAGAATTGCTATATAAATGCGTTTATATTTTATACGACGATCAAAGGTTTGAATTTGTTTTACAAACCGTGCACAAACGCCACGTTTTAATTTGCGAAGTAATTAGTAGTTCAGTTCCTTTACCGACCAACTAGCTAAGCCTTTCAACATGTCATCTTTGTACCTCGGAACTTCGATTTTAAAGTAATTAACACTTTGTATTTGAAGTCACCGAGACACAGTATTACTTCGTATGTTTTTAAACTGATATTAAAAACGTAGTTTCCTGAAGAGGCGTATCGATGTATCGTATAAGTCAAAGTCGTTTGATGTCGTCTCTATTCACTATCAAAGGTTCGCATGTTTATTGCAGCGCAAACCGTACTACAGCGAATACAGCAATAAGTACTATTCTCGTTTACATCTGTGACAGCTTTGAGATTTAAACAGGATATTGAAATTGATTAAAGTACCTAGAGGACATTAGAACATATCTAGTAGGCAGGAAGCACTCATGTTAACAACCCCTGCTTTCACAAGTTCATCCAATTACTTACATGAACTAAAAGTAGTGGAACAAGCATTTTTTAATAAACTTTATAAATGTCATTGCATTTCTTTATAAATGCATGAGGATATTTCTTCTTTAAAATCGTAACAACTGCTAGAATTTGTTAACACAGTTATAATTGTCAGATCAATAACTCGTACATAGATTGCTGTAAAGGGAAATATAAAATGTAATGTGTTTATGTTACCTCTAATTCTTCGATGACTTTTTCAAGTTGTTGTTCTGTGACAGGGGGTGCGCCGGCCCTCGCGCGCTCCGCGTTCAGCAGCTTCAGCCAGCAAGTGTCAACGGCGTCCAAGTCATAGGCGCACGCCGCCTCCGCGCACGCCGGCGTCGAGCTCAGCTGATGCTTTTCAGGTTGGTAATTGGCGTCCCGGCTCAAGTGAACATACTTATCTTTTGGCCTACGAGAACATCACAATACCACATTACAATATAAGTATTAACAAAAGAATTATTGTATCGTAAACGCATTCAGAGAAACAAGCTACCGTATAAAGTTAACAATCGTCTACAAAATATTTTGTAGCTACGATTGAATCGCAGTTTCAAGTGGCTGATACGAGTCCGTGATCTGGAGGATGCATAATTATGTAACCATGGCAACGCGGAGAGAGCTTAAGACCGAGCCACATCGGTAGGGCTGCGCGCTCACTTTGTGCTTCTCTTGTAGCTAAGCCCGTTGAGATGTCCACTCGTAGTTAATAATATGGAAATAGTAGTAACAATGCAATATTTTCCTTAAATATACTTAGAATACAATTGAGAATAGAACGATTCGGTAGAAGTTAGATAAATTCAAAGTGATAACATTAATGATAGTACACATCTAAACTAAAAGAGGAAAGATTTGATTGATTGTTTGTTTATAACGAATAGGTTGCGAAACTACTGGTCCGATTTCAAAAATTCTTTCACTATTGGAAAGCTACATCCCCGAGTGTCATAGGCTATATATTTTTATTATATATTTTTTTTAAATAGGGATCCTCACTAATACTTCAATAATGTAACCCAAGGTGTTAAAAATTTACCTCTAATATTCTTTATATCGTGTGCGCTGCAAAAACTATTAATGAAAAAATAAAATAAAACTAAGAATATAATAATGTAAGACAACTTTGAAGATCGCATCATTATCTACATAAAATGTCGCGATGGCATATGTTTCGCCACAATAAGTGTTATTTCATTTTAAAAATTAATTGACATGCCGCCGTTAGAAAAGCGGTCTTTATTTGTATCTTGGTATTAATCCTTATGAAAATAAATTGCTTCATATTTAAGATTGCTTCAATACCTTTATTAAACTTTTTGAATTATTCAATTCGGACATTCCATTCGAAAGATATCACGAGTTTAAAAAGTAAGTAAATATGAAAAAATATGAACGTGGCCGCCGAGCGAGCGCCGGGCCGCCCACCCAACTCAGCGAGCTAGCTAGGTAGCACCGTATGCGATGTACTTAGGCGTCACTGGGGCCTGGATATAGGCTATATGTTATCCCGATATGCCTACGGGAAAGAGACCTACACGGGTGAAACCGCGGGGCGCTGCTAGTCATTAATATAATTTAAACGAAAACGAACGTTGCAATCTGTTTCGAACCGGGATAAAGAAGGCAAATAATTACGCGTAATACGACTTTACCGTGGGGGTGGGAGGGGGTGGCGCCATTACTGCTATATATAGACATATTGATCGTAATAGTACTATTAAATTGAGTTGTAGGTTTCGATTGAACTGAGATTCGAGAAAATAATTACACAGGTAAACAGAGATACAAACAAACAAAAATAATCGCCCCATAATTAGTTGTAATACCTTAATAATAGGAATTATTCTGTTCCCCGCGAACTGAAAGCAGACACTCGACGCGAGTTCAGTGCGGATCAAACAATATTGTTGTTGAACCACCTGTTTATCTGCATTTACGAACAAATCCTCCGCTAAGTGTAAAGCACTCATCCGTATTCACCTTTGATAATTCCAATATTTTACAGCTACAATATTTCAATATGTTACTCTTATAAAATTCGTAATATTTTTACAAAAAATATATTCAACAAAGAACCCTACCGTTTCAATAAGGGATCGAACCTAAACCTGCACTTGCAACTTTTACCGAAAGAGATGTAGGTTAGGTACCGCTAAGTTGCCGAATCGATTAACAAACAATAATTTCCAAATACAATGTTAAACACATAACCTCTGTTGGGCTTAGTCGCAACCGGGAAAACGAGGAAAACGCTCTGAATAATACCGAAACAATATTTAACTCATTTTCCGATACTCGAATAAGATCCGATACTGTTTCATTTAAACACTTAACCGGCACTTAAGTAAAGAGAAAATCTTAACCTTTAACGAACTGGGGATCAAATAACAAAAACAAAATCAAAATGAACGTACCTCTTAGGAAAACCGACGCTAACGAGGCGTACCGATACACTGGTCCCGTTTATGCGCGACTATCCTGTTTAATATACAAATGTAAACTGCGTGAAAACCTAACGCGCGGACTTCTAGTGTATGAAGTAGGATCGGCGCGCGATGATCACCAATCAATTCCGTCCTGTACTATATCACAACCGTAGTATCTACTTCAGTTACAAGGTGGAAAACAACCGGCTTGTTTGTTTAACCTCCTAGCATCCCTTATACAGAACTAATTGTCCGCCATGTTTAACTCCCAACATTTTTCTTATTATACTCGTAACATGGCCGCTTGTACTTCGTAACACACAAATTAGATTTTCGTTTTAAATTCGGTGCCGAAACCCGCAAACGTCAAAATTGACAGACAAAACAATTTACTATTGGATGTGCCAGTCATAGAACAGATATTTTTTCATTCGGCCGATGCGCGATTTACAAGGATGAAAATGGAGCGCCAACGAACTACAGGTAACTAAAAACTTATATATTCGTGGTAATTGTTTATAAAATGTATTCACTTTATACTTATTATTAAGATATTGATATATTCTATCAGTGAACATTAAAGTTTTATCGAAACTTAATCGTCTGTGTTGAATAACATCAGGCAACAAAAAAAAGTTTTTTTTGCGCATGGGGTTATACTTAGTAAATTGTGATTTATATATGCAAATACATATAAAAAGTGCGATTAGAAATTGAAAATATTTGCTTTTTAAGAAGTTATAGCTATTTGACTATTTTTTATTATCTCGCCCAATTAAGTAATGTCACCGCGTGCTACCGCCACATCTATCTCTGTTGAAAGAAAATTGAGAGGGCGAGATATGGTGTACCTTGCGTCGCTCGATGGACGACAGTATGCTGTATGTGTTTGCATATTTCAGCTGAATACCGCGTCTTTTTTTCACTGTATAAACCTGTACAAATTGGCCTTGAAAAGTTGTAAAGGTGACGCTGATTCGTTTTGCTGTATATGCGGCGTAATATAGGATTAAAAAGTAGGATTTAATTACAAATTTAAAATGTAAAAAGAACATACTTTTAAATTGTATATGGGAACACGGAAGTATAAAATGGGGAACGCTTACAAGAATTTAAAAAACGTTAACAAGCCCACTACAGTGGGATGATATTTGGAGCTTAATAAGAGAAACTTCTACTCAACTCGACAGAAAATGTATAATTATTCCCTTTTAAACATTTGACCTCTATTTTAAAACTTCTATTGTAAGAATGAATCATAAATTGATGTTTGATAACCTATTATCCTACTAATAGTATAAACGCGAAAGTTTATAAGAATGTATGTATGGGATGTATGTTTGTTGCTTTTCACGCAAAAACTGCAAAACTGATTTAAATAAAATTGAGTACAAATGTTCCTTATAAATAACTAGAAATGAAAATCATACGATACTTTTATCCCAAAATTCCCACGGGATTAGATCAACGCGGGTATGCCCATTTTTCATGTAATTATATTTATTGATTTGAATTTTTACATTTGTACATATAAAAGCAAATATAGATCTATTTTTTTATTTTATTAACCTATACACAAACCTTTGCGCATGTTCTAATAATCCTACTAATATTTTAAACGCAAATCTTTGTATGCATGGATGTAAGGATTATATTAGTTTGTTTGTTGGTTACTCTTTCACGTAAAAACTACTCAACCGATTTCGATAAAATTTTGTAAATTTTAATCCCAAAATTCCAACGCGATTAAGTATTAACGCGGACAAAACCGCGAGGCAAATCACCTCTTCGCCCAGTTTTCATGTATTTTCATAGATTTGCTTTACTCTATATTAAATAACTTATTGTATCTCAGGTTAATGAATAACTAATTACACGACGGACTAATTAGGAGAAACTCTCATATTCAAACTAGCTGCGCGTCGTTGTTTTACCCGCGTAACTACAGAATCCTTTCTGAGCTGACGTCAATTCTCCATAACGTAACTGCCAAATTTCAACTTGATAGTTGGGTCAAGTAGTTTCCAAGACTCCGAATTTAGTTTGTACAAGTAACAAAAGTTGAGTAGATATTGCTGTTACCTTTTACCTACTATCTTAATAATAAATAAATTCGGAAAGATTCCGGATAAATTCTATAAATAAACGTACTTGAGAAGGCTAATGGATTTCTGTAGAAATTCACGTTTTCTAAACAAAACACTTAAGTAAACAGCCTAAGGGAGAAAAAAATACGATGGAAAATAGACAAAAAATTGTAGATTTATTTATACATTTCTGTTTCGAGAAGTTTAAAGGAATTTGTACAATTACTACTGTATCCTTTGACACACGTAACAATACATTTTTTATGTAAATTTTAACACGAATTTAGTTGTTGAAGTCAATTGTGATAAAATACGTGAAACTCGCTGAAAGTTTCACATAGAATTTAATAAATGTCTGTTAATTTATGTGCATGTTGGTGGGAGGAGTCCCCCCGCTGGGTAGGGGTGCACCGGGCAGTGCAGCCCTTTGTCCCCCGGCCACCCCCCGCGCTCGGCCGGACCCACAGACCGACCCACATGTACAACCAATATCAACAAGTACACACACATAAACAAACACGCACACCGCACAACCAATATTAATAAATTTACAGTGCAGTTTATTGGACAAATTAAAACATTTGTAGACTAAACGCAAGCATTGTGAACATTATTAACAAATGTTAGAGAATTGAAAATTGAACATTTTGATTTCGATATTTGATTTACAATGTAGGTCATGTGCATATCATGTGTGTAGTTGGGTATTGTATTGTTGTATAAGTACATACATTAAAAAGTTTTAAAAGTGATCTAAGAATAAAATAAATAAAATTTAAATTAATTAAATAAATATTATGAAAAATGAATCAAAAATAAAAAAAATATAACGAACGAAAAACTAATATTATAAAAAACTTTTAAAAGAATACATAAATAAATTAAATTAGCATACTCACAATCGGAAATCTTGATGGTCGGGCGGCAGCGGGTTATCAATGATCTTGACCTTAGGTGCTGGCAGAGAATCTGGATTAACTGGTACTTGCACTCCTCGCTCCCAATCCTGCTTCCAAGGGTCAGTGATGACCCAGTACTCGCTAGGGGTAAGCGGTTCGTTATCAGGCAATTTCATTGCACTGATAAGGTCTTTTCTGTAACGCGGTTGAAACACAACATTAGCATTATCCAACTTAGGCTCAAAGTTGACAACGGCCGGCGGCGCGACCCGACTCATCTTGTCGGGGTACAACAAACGCGGAAATGCCGAGGTAGATGCATGACCGAAATGCTTGGGCCGCCTCTTGTGGCGCCCAACCAGAGCTCCGACACATTGAGACATATTTTTTTAATCCCGAATATATTATAGGGGCACGTGTGCCTGCCGCGCTGACCAAACGTACACTGAAAAGCTTAGACCGAAGCTTAGTCCCGCCTACAACGCGCAGATAAATTTTCCGGGAAATATGATCAGAGCTACTTAGCTACCGGTTGCTCTTAACAAAACGAAAATATGAATAGAATTTTGCTGCAATTACATTTTCTACTTAATTAAAATGGAAATTAATAAGACGGACTTCAGTACGGAATCCGCAGCAAAAATATCATTGGATTCATAGGTCTAGATTATTAGTTTTTATTTCAAAAAACATGAAGGATGATTGCACCAGGAAGACTTATATTACTTTTGTAAAATTAAAACTCTTGATATGAAGTAGGATACTTTGTAAAGATTGAATATAGTGAATTTATTATTTAATACTATAGAAATATAAAACCCATTATTAGTTATTATTTTCTAGGAAACGAGTTGTTTTTGTGACCCAATTTTATGGATTGTGTTGGCGTTAATCCTCATCAAATTGCCGAAAAACAATATTTTGGAACAATAGGAATACAATAACAAAAAGGTAAATAATTTCTAGGAAATTTTTGTCTCCTACTTTCATCACAAAGAACTTGGATGTACTTTTGTTACAAAGGGAAAAGAAAGAAAATCGTGTCAGTCAGTCAGTCAGTTAACGCAGTACCAAACCGCGAGAAAAACTATAACGTTTTCCAAACATTTGCATACACACCAGGCGACCGTCGGCGGCCGCTAACGAACTTGGCGGGAACTATAGTTGTCGACAATTCAATTGACGCCCATCGATTCGTTGTCACCGGTACAAAGCACCCAAACTCGTCAGCGCTATTGTTTACGAATTATAATACTTAACGTCAATATAATTAATCCTGTTTTCATTGTATCATATTTAAACTCGATAACAAGTAAACAAGTATTGAAACTGCGTATAACGGCAGGAACCTAAACTCTTCTAAAGTACACGAAAATACATGATATTTTAATATGGAGCACATTTTAAAGGAAAATCCGGAGATTTAAAAATCGTATAACATTTATAAAATTGATGTGAACTTTTCAACCTTTAGCGCGAGTATTATATTACAGCAACAAACACGTTCCGCTAACTTCCAGAGAAGTCTAGTCCTACGATCTATAAAATAGAGTTCACTATCGAACTGACATCTGATACCGACAACGAGTTGTTCGGATGTTTTTTTCCGATTTATTGGAGATTAAAATTTTCTTCCCTTAACTATAAGCTTATTCCCGGAATAGATGCATAGTGGTGTTTGCATTTATTTGTACCTAAACTTAGCGATATAACACTTAGCCCGATACCTAGAGGACGATATAAATTAATTAACGATTTGGTCTCCCGAACCAGCGGAGTACAATCAATTTCGATGGTTCGGTTACTCCGGAACGGTAACGAAGTGAAGAGACACAACTACTTGGTAAGCAACAAGTCCGATATGAACCTTATGACAGGAACGAATAGGGACATCGCGGAGGTACAATCTTTGGAGCGTCGAGATGATACGGGCCGGGAACCGAGAACCGCACGGAAACAATGCTACACGACGACAATAAATCAAATTATATCCATCACCTAGATATTTGCTACTTGATGCATACAATTTAATGCATAGGAACTTGAATAATAAGATGTACAGAGTCCGAATGCACATATTATTAAGCTTGTAAGCGGGTGGTTTCTAGTCCTCTACGATTTCCGTCTTTTGTGCGCAACCTTTTTAGATAAAGCGATTATATCGCACCTCAGCCCGCTCCATCGCGTTGAAGATGTAATCCGCGCGGTAATTTGATTCGGCCGCGCTATGTCGCGTTCAGCAGATCACTTTGATTACCGCCTAAACCAACTGTTAGACTGAGGTCCCTTCTTCCGTTGGGAAAATGCGTAAAATCCTATACCCTCTGGGATAGTCTGAGGGCCCTAACTACCTGTAACTACTGTTGGTAATGTTACTACGACAACCGAGACCGACGGCTTAACATGCCCATCGAAGTAAGGAAACTGTCTTGAAATTAAAAGGCGGTATACGTGGGCGTTGGAAGGGGGGTGCAAGGAGGTGCAATTGCACCCCCTGTAATGAATTATTTACCTTAACTGTTTGCTTAACGAAATCAATCAAGGTTTTTGAGCACAGTTTTAGTTCACCAATCAATAAAACACTTATTTGCAAATATACTCTCTGAATATAATGCTTATGGTGGAATATAATTTCGGTAACGAACGCACTTAAAATGTTTAACGCATTTAATGTTCGACAAGCTTATTGCAAATGCAACCGTGTTTATTTATTTGTGAGTCGACTGTGACATGCCTAATATTACTTTACGCAATCTAGTTCGTCAATTAATTTGCCTTTGAGTTTCAATTTATCATCATTCCATATAAATAACTAACTCGTATACAGGGTGGCCCAAATAGAACGGTTTGTGGGAGGAAGTATAAAACTATAAGAGATACAAAGATATTGTTTTTAAGAACCATGTCATCGATTTTAGTAAAAATAAAAAATGCATTCATAGATTTAGAAAAAAAAACTATTACTGCGGGAATCGAACCCGGAAATTTAGAAAAATGTAATGTTCGTTATTTTTAACTGGAAATCGATTTTGTATGTCTTAAGCAGTAAATGTTATTCAGAAACATAATACCTAAAATTAATAGTTTTTCTATTTTTTCACATCATTTCATTAACTTCCCCCACTGACCGTTCTATTTGGGCCACCCTGTATAATTTTATTTGACGTTAATATTTTAACAAACGGAACGAAATAATTTCATAGGAAGATAAACATTGAAATTAAATAGAGATAGATTTCCTTGTTGGAAATCTTTAAAATTTTCGGGCGCCGCGGTATAACCGAATTCCACACGAACGAAGATGCCAACGGGAAACTTCATAGCATAAACTTGCTAAAATAGACAATCGTAGGAAAGTCTATACAAAACAAAGCTTGAATTTTAATATTATAAAGTGCTTCATTTAATCTCTATCGGATTAAGAGCAAACTACTCGTAATAAAACGATTAAAAATATTAACAGCTACGAGTATTTTCTAGGAATTTTCCTACGGTACAATAAACATTTTTAAAATTTTCTAGACATGTAGGATTTCATAATCTGATAAAAATATTTCTCTATTAAAACGATTAAAAATATTGATAGCTATTTTCTAAGAATTAAGCAACGATAAAATAAACACATTTTTCAATTTCAATTTTTTTTCTATTGTCTAGACTTAGTTTTTTCATAATCTGACGAAAATAGTTGCCTATTAAACAAAGACCCCTTCGCCCACTGCCCCTCCTCTCTCCCAAGACTTTTCCATTTGCATCCACGAGTTGCTCGCGACCCGCGACTCTTACGTCATCGACGATCCACAACTAGAAACATACTTCTTCCATTTCCACAACTATTATCTAATGATCAACTTTTACCTAGTGATTACTAATGACATTATTTTTATTTTATTTTTCCTACACAACCCACCCCTAAATGATGTCAAACGCGAATAAACAAACCCTTTACCATTTAAATCTAGTTTCAATATTCCATTTAATTAAATGGCACACGAAACACAAAGGGAGATTATGTTTGCAATATTCGATATTGATTCGAAAACAATATAAAACATTTTGTTTTCTTTGATTCACACGAACACTGAAATAAAACTACTTTAACGGATATTTGTCGTCTGTCTACTGTGATCACGGATTCTGCAACGACTCCGAAACGTCAGAAACTGTAAAACAAAATATAACCACGACTAAAAACATAGTCCGCTAAAGTATCCGCATACAGCGATAAAGACATATTCTAACATTTCCTGAAAGAAAGACGGGAGTTCCTATAGTATCATTGTTATGTAGTTGCCAATTAGTGTGCCGAGCGAAACATCCTGAACGCCGAGAACAAAGCGCATGCATACGCGAGTATCGAAATGAAATACATTTTTGTATTACATCACGGGCGCATCTCGACAGGACCTATGAGTTTTATTTCATCGACGAGATTAAATTAGTATGTTCTGCCTTTGTATGTTTTGAAAAAAGCCTTTCCAATCAATTTGCACAAGCCGAGTGCGCGACACATTTTTTATATTGATTGTTACGTATTGGATTTCAAATCCATTGGTATTGTAACAGAACGAGGAATGTCATATTTATGTTTGATCCCTTTAACCAACATTTCATCTGGTCATGGAAACGAAATGTAATCAATTTCAAATACGATTTAGTTTTTTTGTTAATATTAAATCCGTGTCGTAAAATATTAATTGAGTCGAACGAGTTAATGTAAAAACAATTACGAGTATATCACTAATGAAATGGGTCCAATATAATCCGTTATCGCTCGACTGGTAGAGCCATATGTCCTATAATAATACCGTAGGTAAGTATAGTATTGCGCATTGATTGAATGTATTGTATGTACAATTAGCAAATTGCAATCAAATATTTGCTCGGCCATCGAAGTGAAAAGATTTGTGATGTTTAGTGACGATATAAAGTGACTAGTACACAATTTTTGCGGGTTTTGACGTAATCACATTTCCATTGTTTTTTCTTCCGTAGGTGTAACAATTAAAATCTGGTGTTTTAAAAATTAATAAAATTGCAAAAAAGAAATTGTCCTTCAATTTTGTATAAATAAAATACTGCTTATATTTTCACGTTATAACTGAACCACGTAAGTTCAATGAAATACACAATTACGCATACACATTCAACTCGATATTCCCACAAAATTTTGAGCGCAATGGTTTATTGAACTATCTTAATCCTTTTAGCCTTCAAGCCTTCAGCGATTTCTGAAGAAATTCATAAATAGGTAAATGTATACTAAAACTTACCAAATCTGGTCGGCGTTGTCGATCCATGATGAGAGCGAACCGAACACGACCGTGTGTGTGATATGAAATATTTTAACTAGTCACCACAATCACGCTTTTTAATAGTCAGACGTATTATTTTAACATTTCGGAAGTCATATAACGTTCACATATAGTTTTATTTTTTAGAAAAGTTTACTAAAAAAAAACACTTTTTAGCGCATGAGGTGTTATCCCCGCAATAATATATCATCGAATGACAGTCAAATTTGAACTACGTCGTTAATCGCCTCGATAGATGACGGTATTCGATAAAACTGCGGCTGTGTCCTTTTGACTGTATGATAAATATAGATCCCTGGAAAACGTGAACATTGTCATAAATGCAAATCATGAACTTTAGAGGAGAGTTCAGAAAACAATTATGGTAATATTATTCGCAAACACAATTCTCAAATAACGAACTAATATTATTCGGAGATGTATGTATCAGTGATGGAAAAGTAGCATCCCACCTATTGTTATCTAGAGATACGTGCGTCGTACGCTTTGTAGTATTACCATCTCTAGACGCAAAATTTCGATATACTTGTATATTTTAAATGTACTAGAATATTATGGTAGTCTTATTTTCTATTTTCATAAAACATTATTTACATCGCCTATTGTAGTGTATGGTGTTTAGTTAATACAATTTATACGATTTCTTCTTCTACAGCAACACTTACTTATCTATAAAAAATATTTTCGATTTTTTAAGCCTAGGTAATAAAATAATTATTATATATTAATTAATCGTATTAAACTATCACATACAATTTTTAATGTTTGGTCACGATTATTTTTTGAATATAATTCAATAAACGGCACGTTCAATTAAAAAAATATGTCTCACAAGTTCGGTGACAAACAACATGAATGTCAAAACGTCGTTCACTTAAGATTATATTAAAAATAATGTGATCAATTTAGTTGATACGATGAAAACAACAGATCAATTAACTCGTGACACACAATACAATATATATAGCTAATACAAATAATGTCTCTATCATTTTGACACAACAGGTAGCGTACAATTGATCAATCATTCAATTAGTACACTAGTCACTATGGCTCTTATATTATATATAAGCTAACTATATTACTTCTATACTATGTACTAACTAGGTATATCCCTTATACATATACATTTAATATCATTTTTTAAGTTCTTTCAACTGATTGCTCTTTGATTCGGCAAGTCAGCTGTTTTTCCATATTTTCATATAATTGTGGTACCAATAAAGTTGTGATATCCGGCAAAGACATTGACGTCACATTTATCTCAAACTCGATTCACGTGTGCCGCAATTGGTACATTATGTAAAGGAGGGGTGAAAACCGACCGTTCATAATGAATCTTTGAAAATTTATAAAGGTTTATGAATAAGGGTTTCTATGTAACATTTTTATATATCAATACAAATATTTAATGAGGTTGTTGTTATGTTAGCTATGTGAGTCATTGCCAATAAGTTACTATTTAATATTTTTTTACAAAACATAATTTCTTTAGAGATTAAACTCTTTAGAGTGTCACATAGCTAGCATTTTTTTAAAGTAATACATTATAAATTAAATACAAATCGCGTCAAGACGCTCAGCTTAATCAATAACTAGTGGAAAGGACAGATATACAAGTACTGTACTATGTTTTATATGGGGTATTGAATTCAACATACCTTAATATTTTTAAAATAACTTTAAAACAGGCCACTATTTTAAAGTACTTTTGTTGCAAAAACAACATATATGAGTCTAGTAATCTCTGATGGGAATTAATATGAATAATTTAATATATTCACATTTGGGGGAAGCCTTTGCCCAGCAGTGGGACATTATAGATAAGAAAATAAAATAATCTGTCTTTTCCAATATCTTAATGAATTCACAATAATGTATTTGCATATTTTCTTTGATTTTTTTAACTAATAAAGATATTAATATACCGGCCTATTTTAATGATAACTTTCATAATGATGATGTATATAAGATATACATAATATAATATGTACTTATATATGAGATATATAAGCAAAGCAAAATAATCTCTATAGACTTTTTTAAATTGTTCTTTCTTTATGTCAGATTGACACCAAGTATATAGCTCTCTGCATAGAAGAACTATATTAAATGAATGAAATATCAACAGTTCTTCCTCAAAGTATCCCAACTTTGACATGCTTTTAAAGAACAACCACAATGCAAGCGCTGCATAGAACAAATATATATAACGTCGCTCTAGGCAGTTTAATGTTTAATATTTTTTTTTATCATGGTTTGTGTATTATTGTGATTTTACCATGTTAGTAATGTTGTAATGAGTTTATTTAAATATTGATTTAATTGAATATAATGGAGGTATTTACCCTCTCACTTACTTTAAATATGTCACAGTTATATGTAACAGTATGTTTTGTTATTACACCTTTTGAAAGTTACTGTTTCAGGTGTCCAATTTGACTATTTTTGCTCCTCTATGCTCGCAGATTCCATAAAAGTGTGTCTGTGGATCTTTGCATGTAAAAATAATAATTTCGCTGAACGTAACTCAGGCTAGAGTTTATACCAGCAATTATAAACAATATAAATACATATAATATTAACTTGAGAGGTAAAAATAAGCAGCTATATTGAGTTGTTATAGAAAAATTAAAGTAAATTAAAGTATTTTAAAACTAGAATAGGATACGATTGTTTATTTTTACCTCATAACTTATTATTAATATGAAATATATATACTTCTAGACCTAATTTACAGTTGTTATTGACTATTTTCTGTTATCATTACAATATTAGTACTATACTTGTGTACTATATTCGCAAAGGCATCAAAGAACACTTTTTGTCCATTAACTACTCTTCAAATCAAAACTACAATATGAGAAAGCTAGTTAATATTTGTGTACAATATTTCCAAGTTATTTCAACTAATAGTAATCACACCAACCTGAATAGTTCTGCTGGTGCCTCAGAGGCACTTCTGTTATATATTGATGACATCTTGAGGTCACTAACTGGCCGGAGCTGCCAAAAGGCATCCTCTGGGTCAATCCTGCGGCGTTTGGACGTGCTGGGCTCTTCACCTCGCACACCAGTTGCTCGCTTTGTGCCCCTCATCGACATCTTATTTAGTGTAAGTTCACAACCTACATGATCACGATCCTACTACAGCTTTGCACTTGGAACGTGGCAGTAACATTGTATATGTTACATCATTCACTACATGGTTCCACTTGATACCTTGACAATACCTGGAATTAAGCAATTATAACATTATAACAATGAATTTGGACAGTAACACCAATCAAACTGAAAAGTTGTTAGCATTTCACCCCCAGTGTAAACACTTCAAACTTGGACTCACTAAATAACACAACAACAGGTATCCTCACCAAACACATCCTATATCCAGTTTACAAAGCGTTAACTATCGGGTTTTGATAAACAACGCAAAATAATACAAGAAATAACCCTACAATATAAACACTTGACACAGGAACTGACAACACAATTTAGGTTGCAATACATCGAATACAATTACAACTGTGTTTGTAACTTAGCTGACTGAAACAGGGCCCTAAATATGACATAGCCCGCTTCTAAATACATCTTTTATAACGACAGAGAGTTATAATGAATAACAATTCCGTTTGACGTTTCACTTTAATTCACGAAATCTATGGCGGGCCAATGATCAGGACAGTGTTCACTGTATTATCGTGTAACATAAACTTTCTCCACAAACTACCCCATCAATCACTAAATAATATAATTCACTCACAGGGTAACAAAATTGTATTCATATACGGTATTTAAACTCAAAATATCCGTAAATATTTATCTCAAAGTCTCCATTGTAAGCTACATAACAAAGTTGACAACATAGATAGCAGCACTGTTTTGTTGCCAGATTGACGTGAGTCGTCGCATCATTTTCTCTTACTTTTTGTGTGAATTAAATTATTGAATGTTCAGGAGTAGCAATTCTATATGTTTATACCAATAAATAACTATAAAATACCTCGAATTACATACATTTTCTGTAAAAGACATTTGGCGCCATTGATTCTTGTACTTGGATGGTCACGTGACTACGTGTAGGTACGAATCACCAACGCAAGCCAAGTAAAATGGCCAAAACGCACATCTCATTTAGTGTCATTGGTTTTGAAAGTAACTTCTTATTTCTAATATACATCGAGACTTGATTAACAATGCATAATCTTCGGTTGTTATTTGATCACAAGCACATAAAAATTAAAATAAATAACGAGAAGTGGCACAATTTATAACAAAAAATCATTGGACCTAGAGCCCGAGATATCAATAGGGAGTTTAATAATACATCCATAAGGTGGCGCTTGTAGCGCCCGTCAACTAATTGCCATAAGAAAAAAATTAATGACTGATTGTCATTACAATAACTCAAAAACAATCATTCCTTTTTCAAAAAAATAAATGACAAAAAATTATTTTTTAACATTTAAAAAAAAAAACGAATGTTAGTACTGTGTTGAAAGTTAACGTTTTATTAATAAATTAAAAAAGATTATCGTAGTTAATCGATACTGAATGAATGGGATGCATTTGTAGACCTTTGCCCAACAGTGGGACATTATAGACTGATAATAATAATAATGCATCCTCTAGACAAGATTAAATATGTCAAAGGGCTTTCGTGTGTTGGCTTTGGCCCCATACTAGCCTTCCAAAAGACCGGGACTTCTTAATAGTCTCGTGAAGGGAAAAGACATTACAATAATAATAATAATTTGTAGACCATATCCTAAAGATTCTTCCACTTATAGGTATTATAATGACACATTTTATGTAAAAATATGTTGTTTAATGATTGTTGACCTCAACCAATGTCGACTAATTTAAAGAAACCAAAGAAAAATAACCAGTTAGTAAATATGCGTCTATTTACCTATAATATTTTGTTTTGATATAACATGATGACCAAAGATCATAAAAGGTAAATGTCTTTGGTTGTGATTAATTTGTGACAGGAAAAAAACACAGTCAAAAGTAAAAATAGTTTATTCTTATATCAAAGAAAATGTACATGAGTGTTGTGAATGAGTTTTACGTACTATAAGGTTGTGCAATTAAATTAACATAAAAATGCGTAGCAATTCATTGATCAATAATTTAATAAATATTTAATTTTAATTATTGAAACAGCACATTCAATCTATCTACTTCTCCATAGAATAAGGATCACGACCAGGATTCTCTCTGGTCTCTGTACTTCTCTCTCTCTCTTTCTCTTCTCTATCAATCTTTCAAAAGAAAAAAAATGAATGAACTAATTTTTAATTCAATATCAGTTCATACATAGTACGAATAAGTATTGTAAGATGGCGCTGGTGTCATGATAGGGAAACGTTTTGATTAAATATTTCTATAAAAATCGGCATAGTTATTGGATGTCTTTATTTACACGCTGTTAAGACATTAAATATTAGTATTAAAAATATTTATTATTTTCCTCTATAAATAAAATATAACCAGTAATGTTGATATTTAATAATACACCCAGTGTCTATAATAGCGCCATCCGCCATTTTATCAAATATGTCATGTCTGTCATTTCGGCCCGTGTAGTTCATTCAGTCCACAGATTTTATTTAGTCATCCGTGTCATCACAGATTAGATAAGCAACGTTATAGTACTCTACGATGTCGTGACTGTGGAATAACTGTTAGGAACCTGGCTCATAGTCGCTTACAAAAAGCTTATTTTAGTAATAAAATTCCACATTGCACTTACAAAACCTGTTGTGACATTATTAAAAAAAAAAAAACGTCAAGAATATCTCGCACAGTGAAAACGTATAATAATTTAAACAGGAATGAAGTTTTTCACTCGCAGAAACCAAATATTACATAAGTAGTATTTAATAACACTGTTCATTGCATATTATAGGATTTAGACCTGTGATCCGGGGACTTAAGCATCAATTTGATGCTTTAGTTAAAGGATCGATGGCAAGCAGGGCAATCGCCTCGGGGTCGGGCCCCACTCTTGTAGGCTTCGCGCAATCGCGATACACCTATTATTCTGACTTCATTTATTCTGAGATAGTAAAAATATACCTACCTTATTAAGTAGGATTTATTTAACTTATTTACCTTGCCATTTTTAAATAAACTAGCCATGCCCCGCGGTTTTACCTGCAATGTTCCCGAACCCGTGGATTTCGTAATAAAACATAGCCTATGTCCTTCCCCGGACCATAAGCTACTCCTGTACTACAGTATAATAATGAGTACTAGCCTGTACCAAGTTTCAAGTCAATCGATTTTTAGGTAGTTTAACTGTGAAAGATAACAGACAGACAAGACTCTTGTCTCTCATAATACAAATGCGAAAGTAACTCTTGTCACAAGAGTTAGAGTTACTTACGCATTTGTAATATTAGTAAGCAGTATATAAGGATTTAGTACCTACCTACTGATACATGTCTACGTATTTACGTAGACGTAGACACATTTGTTTAGAAAACGATTGTATTCATCGCTTTTCGCATCGTCCAAAATATATACAATCAAATAAATACAAATAATTCCGTAAAGACAAGTCACTGGCCTAAATCTATCCGCCCACGGAGTGGAACCTACGCCTATAAAAAAGCAATGGTTAGTCTTGAAATATACTTATTTCTAAAAAGACGGGCCACCCCTATTTACCAACGGAAAATTATAAGTCAAAGACAATAATAATATACTTAATCAACACTGGACTAGACTAGACTTTGATTGGGAAAGAGCAAAAGGTATTTCTATTGTTATGATATGACAAACTAGCTACAACCCGAGTTTTTACCCTCGTATTTAGGTTCTGATTTACGAGTCTTATAGAAATTTCAAGATTATCATTAAATTACTTTTTAGTGTTTTAGTTAATTTTGACGATTATTCCGACTATATCCGACCTTTAATTAAGTTCGCTGTAACAACCAAATAAGGAAGAGCTCAAGAGAATTAGAATGGCAGAGTGGTCACCATGCCGGACTGCCATCCGTAAGGCTGCGGCTTCGATTCCCGTGCGGGGCGAATATTTGTGTGAACCACAAATGTGTGCCTCGGTCTGGGTGGGTGTGAATGAGTGTGTGTGTGTAGTTTCTGATACCCTAGATACAAGTTTCGAACTTAGTTAGGGGTCAGATACTATAATGAGATGATCTAGTGAATGATTATGTTATATTAATGAGAGAGATTGGTTCTTGGTAAATAAAAAAGAAGGGAGGTTGGTGCACCATAACATAGAAGTCGGGCATTTTACTCCGTCAATGAAATTTTATTGAAGCACATTTTAACCACGTGTTATTTTTGATTTTTAGCATAGCAGCGCGTCGCAGTTTCACTAGCTTAGTTCCCATTCCCGTGGGAATACAGGGATAAAATATAGACTATGTCACTCACAGATAATGTAGCTTTCCATTAGTGTAAAGATTTTGCCTGTTACAATCAAATCTGTCGTCTTTATAATATTAGTACAGATATAGATTAGTGTATAATGTTTAATGGTTTGTCACCTGGACATTCACTAGTACTCATTTAAAATGTTCACGAGGCAGGGATTTGAACCCAGAACCCATTTTTACTTTGAGAGCACCTATTTATTTATTTATACTTCTGTACTTATTATACATGGAGGGCCTATGTGTGTATGTGTGTGTAACACTATATAATTGTTATCTCATAAATGTTATTTATTAAGCTTACAATGTAATTTTACATTTATCAGGATAGGGAGAGGTGGTGAAATAAAAACAACAATTATTATTTTGATAAGTTTATTGATATATTACTCTAATAATAACATTTTTAATATATTATTCAAACAAGTTTTAATAGTTATACATAAACATTCAGCGATTATGTTTCGAAGAACAGACAATATTGAAATGACATAGCATTAATACTAAAGATAAAAAAAGTTAATGACATAATTTGTGAATGGTTTTTCTGGGAAATTTTGTTTTTCTTCGTGCAGATTTTGTGAGTACCAAAAACTGCACGAAGAAAAACAAAATTCGAGAACAGAATATATAAGTTTAAACTTAAAACTATATGATAATAAAAAAAGAAATTCGTTGTACACGCACAAAAAATATATACTTAAAAGTAAAAAAAAGGTGTAGATGGAATGTTATGGAAACAAATGTCTTATGAATTTTAAAACCTTCATTGCACAGTGAGAATTTGTGTGTTACATGATATTGCCACCATATTTTGTTATAAAGTATAATTTACTGTATGTTTTTAGTAAGTAGTATAGATGCGAAGGAAAGGGGAAGTAAGAGACTCCAGGACAATCTGCAATAACGGCTCAATGTTTCATGAACCTTAATAAGGTTATAGGAAAGAAACATCCAACACTTACTTTACATAAAGTAAATTATCTTTTTAACAATCAACTAAAACCGGGTAGAAGAACAGTTAAATTTAACTTAAACATCGAACAGTAACATAGTCTAGAGAAAGATCCATTAATCAGACACGAATTATCATTTCAAAGATCAAAATTTAATTATTATACTATTGATTAACTTCATAAACATGTGTAACATGGTAATACTAACACCATATTGAATTTCATTTTCTACGTAGTTAAATATTTATGTGTGTATTATATATTATCGATATTGAAAAACTTCATCTACTGTATAGCGGGTGCTTATAAAGTGAGTTGTCAAACATCATTAACCAACTAGAGATTTTTTGGATAAAAATCCAGGGCAGTGATAATATATTTAGATATATCATGTCGAACAATATTATGAGACCGATAACAACGGCCAAGTTAATAAATATACGATCAGTATAAGTTGCACCAAAACAACTGAATAACTAGATATAGTCATGTCCGGTATACATACACAAATATATAGATATTACATACCATATATGTAATAACATTAACTAATTTCACCAAGTGAACAAGTTATAAATTAAAATGCATTCCTTAAACTATTTTAAATTAGATAGGTACATAACAAAACATTAATTTGTTATTTTTGGTATTTTAAATTATATTACTAAGTTATATAATTAGGTTTTATAATAATATTATGTTACTACGCCGGGGGGCGTTGTTTATTACGTAAACATTAAACTATCCAGATCTGTATACCCTTTCCTAGTTCCGATAAATAAATCATGTTTCCTTTGCCCAATTAAATTATAATGCACGAAAGCATTGTTAAATTAAATTTTTATACTAAAAAATTCGGGGTTTATATATCTTCCGGCAAGTCATTAATCTTTAAACCTTTGAACAGTACATTAACTATTGACTCTATAAGAATTAAAGAACAATTTTTAATATAATATTGTATATCCGATTAAAGAGTTGGCAGTGTATTGGGTATCACAAATTACGTTTACTTAGAACCCCAACAGATATAATTTATATGGACTGTAAAACTTCAGATCAATTATTACTATCAGTCCTTTGTATTAGTTCGTTTATTAACTAAATGATAGCGCTGATTTTGATGTGCAAATGTTACTTGAAAATGTGGTAGAAGATGCCGATCACGGTACTTAAGAATGTTTTAAAGGAATGTTGAAAAAGCAAAATATGCAGTAACTCCGATGTTTTGATTGTTATCAATCCATAACGCGGTTGACAATTTAGCGGATACTTGTCAAACCTCGGTTTTGACAGAGTGGAATCTTTTAACGACTGACCAAAGCGCCACCTATCGAATCGCCACCGGAGTCGAAATTATACCTAATTCATTAAAATAATATAACTTTCAAATAATTTCTAATTCGATATACTTAGAAAATAATTTGTACAGATTAAATTGATTTGCACCAAAGGCTTGTGCGGTTAAATTTTAAATTAATTAAAGTTGTACTTTAGAATGGTTTAAATTATATATTGAATTTTGGGAACGTCGAAGTATATTGTAATAAATATAATAATTATTAGCCTTTTATGTTTTTTAAACGTGGCACAGTTTTTGGAGGGGCGGAGTAAGAATTAACTGTAGGGGTAAGATAGGTTTCAGATCATTTTACAGTTAAATAAATATTAGTGTTTCACGCTACAACCAATAGGTATTAACTCCATAGTCCCTGGTCACCCCACCACCTTACGCCGCCTCTGGCACTACACTACGATCACATTCATTCCATAAAGGTACATGTACGTATAACGAAACTTAAACATTAATGTGTGAACGACATTCATGAATATATTGTATTGAGATATGGTACCTTATTACTAAACACATAAAGCTACGATTCCCTTTTTATTGATGTTTGATTATAATATTAAATACAGGAATAAATCTTTCAAGGAAAGCGAACATTATGACTGTGTTATTCCGAAATTGACAGCGACTGTCACCAGTCAAATCATTCTACCTTTGAAATCGTCAAAGGTTTGTCGTCGCCATTTTGTCACTTGAAAAACCGATCCTGTATACACTAATAAACATTTAAAACAGTATCTACGGTGTGTTTTCGAAAACTATTCATACAAGATTGTATAATATTGATAGCCAACAATTGAAATATGTAAAAAGATTGTGTAATTATAAGTCGTGAACACAATCTTTGCACCTCAAAGAAATATGGCAAACTCTCAAGTGTGATTCGCATTAAAGGATTTATTTGTAAACGACATTCAACTGTATTGCCAGTGAATAGGGTTCATTTACCTAGTGATGTTAAGTGTAATGTAAGGGTGTCGATATATCGAACGTCGATCGAGCTATCGTCGACTGCACCCAAAAGTCCGTTTAGTCGCATCGAACATAACATTGTAATCCGAGAGTCGATAAGGAGTTTAAGCAATCGAAAGTTATAAGACATTGTTTTTAGTATGCTCACGGACTATTACATTTGAACTATACAATAAAATTGTACTAGGTGTAACAGTTATATATTCCGAACTACTGCTTGTGAATAATGTGTAACTATGACATCCATTAAAACACTGACACAGATTATAGACACTGAAATCGAGAAAAATTTAATGTCTTTTCATCATGGTTGACACATGTCTTCGAGCGTCGTTCACGGCTGTGAACTCTCCATACTTATTATGGCTGTGAACTTTTTATATTAGTTTGGTAATTAGACGCTGAAGACGTTACTGTGTCGATTGCTTTTACAAGCAAGACTCGTGTAATTGTTAAATGATGAATATGGAGTCTTGATGCTCGATGAGGAAGTCGGTGAAAGCGTTGATTGGCACGATCGACTGCAGCGACATCTGCCCGTTGGGCGGCCAGGCGAGGTTCGGCCCGAACACCACGGCCAAGTTCGAGCTGGTCATCTTGTTCAGGCAGCTGCGGTCTTGCACCTGAACAATAACATCATACATATTATTAATTTATTTTCTCACATAGTTTTTTATGCTGTTTCATGGACTTGAATATTTTTATTCAAAACTAGCAGTGCCTCGCTGTTTTACCTGCGTTTTCTCTTTCCCGTGGGCACATCGGAAAATATAGCCTAAGTTTGTTACTCAAGGTGAATGTAGCTTGGTGAAAGGTTTTTCGAGATCAGTAATTCAAATCTTTTACGTTTATAGTATTACTGTAGATAATTTAAATATTCAGTTTCGTCTCAAAGCACTTATGAATATTAAATACACTATAATAATCTGTAAATTCTAGATTCATCTATTACCTTCCACAAGAACTGTATGATGTACTTGAGCAGCTTGTAGTTGGTGAGCGGCAGACGCTCGTGGATCAGGATCTTGACGTGACGCGACTTGTCGCGCACAGGCCACTCTGGAACATACACGACACTCATACAAAATATATACAAAAAATCATTAAAATTAGTAATCCTTATGTACAATATTTCGATTATTATTGGACATAAGAACTACTGATTTATATTGTGAATGTATATTGTAATTAAAATGTTATTAAAAAAGTTTTTTGTTGTATTGCATGTAATTTAATAAGTGATTGGTACAGATGTTCATTATAATCAGATACTACTACTGTGATCGCGGATTCTGCAGTCCAAAACGTCAGATAACTAAGTTCTTTACCCATAAAGTGGCTGATCTCATCATAGAGCTCGAAGGTCATCAGCGGTTCCTCAAGGTCCCGGAGGAAGGTCTTCAGCAGCACCGCGGCGGTATGCGGGTCGTTCTTGAACACGATCGGCTCGCCGCGGTTGCAAGCGCACTGCAGCTCCTTAATCACCGCCATATTGGCCGATCGACGGAATATACCCTCAGTTTCCAACGCTGGAATTATATTATTATTCTTAGTTAGGAGTCAGTTACTAAGAGATGATGTAGTGAATGTTATGTTATGTTATTTGTGAGCTAGACACTAAAGTAATAGACGTGACGCATATAACATTGTATCTTGATGACGTGACCTGTAAAATAGAAGGTAAAACTAGGACTTACCGTCAGGAGTGGAGAGGAAGTCGATGCACTGCCTGACTAGAGGCGGGATGGATCCCACCATCTCCTTATTGTTGTCCTTTATAAACTGGAGGGAGACTCCGAACTGCTGAGTCGGCGGCGGCATCATGCTAGGCTTCTCCTTGGAGCCATTCGCACCATCAGGGGTCTTGTGCTTCTTCAGAGCCTGACGAGCCAGCTCCGCGAGCCTCGGGCTCTTAGACAACAGCGATTTATCGTACCTGATGAACAACAATTTAAATATGTTAGTGTTTGTAACATACGATTTAACTGACGTGGTCAGTTTGGGTCAGTAGTAGGCATTATCCGGTTTTATGAAAAGCCACTTAAAATGTGAACTGATTACGGTGAGGCGTCTCAATTGTTAATTCAAATTAAGTACTATGAAAAAAATATAAAAACCGATCTAAAAACATCGTACATTTATTCATTTTTATAATTATAACTCATAGGGTTGGGCATATTACCTATCAAAGCAAGGATCAATTTAATAAAGAAGTACTGTGTACGAGAATTGAGCGAAAACTCAACGAAAATTCCGGAAAAACGCGATTTTGAAATGTAAAGATAAGGTGGATCTATTATGACCATGCGAGCTCACTATGACGTTAATATTATTTTCTGTGTTAGCAGACAAATACTCAAAATATTAAAATATTTATTAATATACTTATGTATATCAGAAACTTGTTGTATACAATGAGGTGGACACGTGACTACGCCTTCACACAATACTGAACCGTAACATGTCTATCGAGAGAAACTCTTCTGTATCACTAGACTTTACACTTTTATAGGGAGCTTACGGTGAAGTACGAGAAAGTTCGTAAAGTTGCACAATAACTACGTTTCATAACAGTCCACAGATTCCGCATAATTCACTGGTTAACACTAGTATACATGGAACGTACGACACTAAGTATACGAGGGTGACACTAGACGTTTTTAGATTTTTTTACCAATAAATATGTTGTTGACGCGAAAAAATCCCACACAACACACTAACTACCCCCCTCCCCCCACTAACGCTTACCACTAATAGCTTGTGTGAACTATAAACTAAATGTATTTTGTGTGAGTTCCTATCCTAAATATCAAAGTAGTAAAATTCTAATATAAAATTTATTAAAGGGTAAACACAATACAGGGTGTATCAACTGATGGAAACAAATCCTTCTCTTTGACTTATTAAATCACGTAAAAATAGATGAATGCATGTCTATGTAAAGGATTGATAAAACAATCAAAAAGTATTGTTCCTACCTCCGAGTGTGGTGTTTGAAAGGGACACAGAGAGACACAGACAATGATATTACAGTACCGCTGTACATCGGGCCGCAATGGAACGCAGCGTGCAATATTTTTTTGGAAAAAACGCCTTTATAAATACGTACATGGAACACCAAAATCAAGTTTCCAATAATAGAGCGGTATCGAATAAAGGGGCGAAAGCTTTTTGGAAAAATAGCATTGTTCTTTTCAATATTTAAAAAAATAGGTCGTCATAGGGGTCACTATATTTGAAAGTAGGTCGAACATGTGTACTATGCAGGTAAACTTAGTAGTTATGTAACTAGGTAAAGTTATAGGAAGTTCTAATATCATATTTCTAATAAAATCGTTCACCTATCGCTTCAAACTGACAAGTTTCAAAGCGCCGATCTTCGTCGGGTAGTTGAAATTCCTAAAATGCTTTATGGGAGAAATCACACGTCTAAGATGTACGACAAATTTATTAGCACATGTTTATTGCATCTCAATATTCCCGTCAATATACCGGTGTTCTAGGAAAGGGAGGTTCTGAGTCTACCTACGTATCGAGCACTAGAAACATACTTAGTTCTTATTGCAACTGTTGTGTGTATTCAATGCCCTCTTACGCCCACGCTATCGGAACAAAAGTATTTTATAACACAAAAAAGGTATTTTATTCCAATATCTTGAGGGCAACTTACGCTTAGAGGGAAAATATTATGTGTTTTATTTACGTACACAATAATTGAATTCTGAAATTGTTTGCGACTAAATTAAATTGAACAGTAGTTTACGAATCCCATTTCAGTTGATTTTAGTGTCAATTTCAGATATAGTTAATATCATTAATTATGTTGAATTTGTGCAAAACTTAAAAATATTGTGCATAAAATAGTAACACTTGGACATCAATAGACTTTAACAACGACGACATCTTTAATAATAAAAATACTGCTAAAACAAGCGCAAAACAATAAATTGATTAAACATTTAAACTAATTAACCTTAACTAACATGCTCATTACTATGATAAAGTAAATATAGAAACATATACTCACTCTAGAACAGGCTCTGGAATGCACAGCATGTCCAAATTAAGGTACTCATTCAATTCGTGTAAATAGTTGACATACATGATTTTACGGCCAAACTTAACGCTTATAGCCGGCCTCAACATCTGCCAGACTATACGTATGAAATTAGTCGGATGGACGAGGTACAACGCTTTTAGGTTCTTCTTGTATTTCCTGTCGAACGCTTTATATGCTTTCCAGAGCCATGATAACGGTGGTTTGTTCTTGCTGGAGAGTCCGCAGTGAAAGTATACCAAGCTGTAGTCCTGTTCCACGTATTTGTCCAATGTGAACATTAAATATCTGTAAATAATAATATTGCAGAGTGAGCGCGTCACTCTCACGCCTCTGTACCGCGCAGCCCTCGACAAGTGACCTACTCGAAACCATCACAAACATTCAACACAGTTTCAACTTAACTAACATTTACACTAACAACTTTGACCTTATTTCATATCTGACACTTCCCTCTTTCAAACCTTTTATCCACGTCTAATTAGGTATTTCTTTCATAATCATCAGCGCACATCTATCAGATTAATCAGAGCTATCTACAATTGTTAGTCATCATTTCAGCGCTCCAGCGCAAAACCTCAACCACTAATTGATATTAGTACATAGAGGAAAAATAAATTGATGAAATTATTAAATATTGTATTCATACATCATTACACAAAGTTCACAAATTAATCGTATTCATTTTATTTAAAAATCAAATCCATTATTCCTGTCCTGTATGCATCATCAATCGCTAATCAGAAGATACCCAAATAACAAATACCTAAACATAGAACATGAATATGACCAATGTTTCTAGTGATATCGATACGGATATGAACTTACAATAACTATAAAATAAAAGCAGTTTCCACTGCAGTTTTCCAAAGAATTTATTTGAAATTTCTATATTTCCAATCAATTTTTCAGATTGCTGTACGCAATTAAATTCTCTTCTATATAGATGCAATTAAGCATAAAAAGCTGGTAGACTACATGCAACAAACAATTTGAACGGGTTATGTTACGTTTGCAGTATGTGAGTGGAATTAGCTGAAGCGGGCCGCGGGGGCTTCCATCGGCAGGCGTCAGATATCCCTAGTTAAATCTATTCCAACAATACGTAAAGTACCCGTTCAAATTAAAACTAGAACGTGATACGTTTACTCTAACAATACAAATGTAAAAACTCTAAGTTAGCTACTATTTAATTAAATCTTAACTTGAATTCATATTAATTTGGATTTCAAAGAAGCACTTTGAATTGTCTAAGAGCTCACAAAAGTGGATTTAAGATTGTATATACAACTGAAACTATGAAAACTGAACAAACGTAATATAAATATAATAATCTCAACTGAATTTTTAAAAAGAATCTTCTCAACTATAAGCTGAGAAAGTGTGAACTATACATTGATAAGAAAACAATTTCCTAATAAATACTTATAAAATGTCACCCACGCACAAGGGATAAGTACTTCCGTTGATATGTGTCAAGAAAATTATTTGCACAATATTTTATTTCATTTATTATTTTATTTACTCAAGACAATAATTATTTTATTTTTAAACATGGCTTTCCAATAGTACTGTAATTAATTAGTTCCTGTTATTGCCTTTGTTTACTTTTAAGGAATATTATGATAAAAACAAATCGTTATTAAAGTTATTGTAATCATCATCATCAAGTTCATCATCAAATCATGATGATTATTGCAATGTCATTTAGAAGAATAACAATATGATTTTAGTTAAAAATCTTTTTCACAAAACCTTATTACATGAAAAGTAACTTGTGACCTTAACGCAGTTTTCCTCCATACAACTTATTAGGGCCTATTTCACCATCTTCAAGTACCGTTCCGATTACGTACTCACATGTTTTGTTTTTGATATAAAGTAAGAAAGAGACAAAACTAACTTTACGTGGTGAGTAACTTTACTTGACGGTCGTGAAAAAGGGCTTTAGTCATTTAATTAACGAACGTTACATTTTTTTTTGTCAACCTATAGTGTCCCACTGCTGGGCAAAGGTCTCCTCCAAATATTTCCAACCATCCCTATACTTCGCAGTGTCCCACCAGCTACTGTCGAAGGTGGTAAGATCATTAAATTTAATTAAAAAGGTATTGCGAACCAAAGGACGGCTTTTACGTTACGCTGTACATAGGCTTGGCTTGGTACATTTTCATCAATAAAACTGACTCTAACTGGAGTGGTATCATGTTGGTCCACTCCAATTGGTTTACAGAGAATACAAGACCGCGTTCCAAACACTCAAAGAGAAACCGCAATATTAATAAAAACATTTACACAAAACACAAATCCGCTTCACAATTTAATAACGGATTTATATGGATCATATTTTCACATGTTGCAGGTTCAATAATGTCACAAATACTTTTAATTGATTTCAATTTAGTTTAAACTCTTCGGAATTAAATTTCGTATTTTTATTTAAATTATATTTTAATTTTCGGAAACATCGGGCATCGATCTATGAACAAAATGTAATTTAAGGCAATATTTGCATCAAAGTATATTCAATTCGTCCCAGTTATTTTCTAGAACCGATTTAAAATTGCTGTTACCAACTAGAACTTCTTTGACAAGCAGTGAATCGAAAACTTTGAAAAACATACGTTCACAACATGAAACGAGTGAAGCCGTTCTTTTTTTAAAACTAAACGCAGTTACAAACTGTCGTCGGTCCGTTTGTGAATTTAAAAATGTAACTAAATTAGGAAAAACAGCGACCGAGAGGTCCATAGCAGTGCAGTGAAACTTCACCTTTAAGGTTGAAATAATTGTTTTCGTAATGATCCATTGAAATGTTACATTTTTTAGGCCTTACCTTGCGTTTCTTAGAGGACGCAATTTTATTTTTTTGACGTGTAGGGGGGGTAAGTGTTTAAAGTAAAATCAAGTTTGTGGGGTCGCCACCCTTGTCCCACGGCCGCCATCTTGAAAATAGGGGTTGAAACGGTTTTTACGATATATCTCTTAAACTATTTATCTGATAAAAAAAAAATTAACGTTTTTTGTTGCAAATTAAATTCTCTATAACTTTGGTCCAGTAATTTTTTGTCGTAAAACTATAAATAAAAAAGTTATAAGTGAAAATGTACAGAAATTCGAGAAAAAAATTACCGAGAATGCTGTCCAGGTAGAAAATACCCAAGCGACCATTAGGGAACAAAAGAAAAGCTGCTATTATTATTATCATTATTTCTAACCTCTCTTACTGTACTATTCTTTTTTTGAAGTGAAAACTTCTTTAGCGGCGCTGAGCACTTTTTTTTGTATGGGTAAAAACTTTCAAACTCGCGTCAGGGTCACGTGATGCTGATCGAAAAAGCGTAAGATCGAGGGGAAGGGAGAGGAACTAGTATCTCCCACTCTTTCTACCGTGCCTGAGTGTGCTGCAGCGGTATCCTCGTAACAAATGTCATTGTGACATTGCCTCCAGACTCTACCTCGTGGGTGGTGAGGAAAAGAGTCAATAATTAATTATTAATAACATTGCAAAATTACTAATTAAAATAATTATAATAACAAAATAAAAAACTGATGACACATTATTAGTACCCACGTATAAAATATGTATAGTTAAGAGTACTGAAAAATAGTACTCACTTCGGAGCGCTGTAAAACCTTAGCTATTGACTTAATGAAAAAATGTTGCATATAAAAGTTGTCGAAAAAACGATCTGCAAAAATGGTGTGATATCGTTTTTTCGTAAAATGATAAAAAAAAGTTATATCGAAAAATATATTTTTTTTCTCGAATTTCTCAACATTTTCACTTATAACTTTTTTATTTATAAATTACTGGACCAAAGTTATAGAGAATTTAATTAGCAACAAAAAACGTTAAAAAAAATTTTTATCAGTTAAATACTTTAAGAGATATATCGTAAAAACCGTTTCAACCCCTATTTTCAAGATGGCGGCCGTGGGACAGGGGTGGCGACCCCACAAACTTGATTTTAGCTTTCCACTTACCCCCCCTACACATCAAAAAAATAAAATTGCGTCCTCTAAGAAACGCAACCCCAAATGTAACTTTTCAATGGATCATAAGCCGTGTTTGCCATCGACACTGTGTCGACACGCTACGATCCGTAACTCGGCAACCACATGTAGCGCGTAGTCGTAGCGTAGCGTAGTAACGTAACACCGAGTACTACGAGTTTCAATAGATTCAATTTCAAAAGCACCTACCTGTTTTAAACTGCAAAGAGGTTTATTTTTAAATTCTGTACTTTTTTTAATACTTTACGAACTAGTCGATGGAATAGGGTCACGACTAGGCTAACCTTAAGTCCGACTTCTTAGTAAGAGAAAATTAACTTCTGGCGGATTTCTTCAAACTGTAAAAACTTAGGTGCAATTCTAAAAGAAAATCAGTACTCGTACTTTATGTTTTCACAACGCTGACTACTTAGAAATGTATTTTAGATCTTTGAGCTAAAAAAAATCTAACTTGGTAGTCAAAGGGAAATAAAATGGGTAAATAAATAAATATTAGAAAACGACTTATTGCTGTTATTCAATTGTCAATAGCGAGTCGATTCGATACTAACGCGTTCGTACATATTTAGGTCACCGTAAAATCGTAGTAACGATAGGTAATTTACGTAAGACCACATTTTTCCTTGTTTGGAAGCACCTCAAAAACATCTGTCGGTGTGTCCCGGTCGACGGATGTCGCTACCACGCGCCTCCCAACAACAAAGTAAAAATATCGGTGAGACGAAACTGAGAGCCGACTATTATTAAATAATATTGACGAAATAAAATGAATACGATACAGGTTGACCTGATTTGTTTACAGCATTGTCTAGATTTAGCAACATTCAAAATGCTTATTCTGGAAACTGGGTTTCTTAATTTTATAGTGGCACTTCGACAGCCTCTGAAAAAGTATATTATTTTATGTAGTAATCTTAAGATATTGACGAATATTTATATTTTTTTATTATTTGTTTGCCAGCGTATTTTGCCCACCGATAGGGATACATATTTATTAAAAAAAAAACAATAACATTTGATTAATAAATAAACCAAATTACGCACTATTTGCGAATAAAGCTATGTACACAGTGCAGTGTGCAGAGCGTGTTTCGGGCGGTGCTTAAGTGCCTAATCACGTGATGGACCGAGTGCAGTAAGACAACAGTACTGACCTACAGCTGAGCAATATTTAGATGGCAAACACTCCGTATTTCAATCATTCAATGGTCTCTTTGTCTAGTACGCGAAATCGAAATAGGTCACACTTCACCTGTTGATAGAGGGTAGAGCCCGGAGCACGGGTATCAGCGGGGACACAATTCGATTACTGGAACTACAGATCTCACGATACAAATAGTTTTATTCCAGTCTAAGGAAAATTACCGAGAAAGCGTTGGCGGTATGATCTTTCCACCTTCGACAGTAGCTGGTGGGACACTGCGAAGGATAGGGATGGTTGGAAATGTTTGGGGGAGACCTTTGCCCAACAGTGGGACACTATAGGTTGACAAAAAAAAGGAAAATTTTAAACCAAGTAAACATTCGTACGTTATTTTAATATAACACAATTTTCAGAGACCTAAACCTTTGTAAAAAAAAATTGTCGAAGCTCGGAATACAAAACAGCTGTGTCACAAAAAACCTCAGCATCAGGCTAGCAGATAACGAAATATTGTAAGAAAATTTAATTATCGACTTTCAGTTTTGTGGGTTCAGGGTATTTAAGAAAGTGTAACGCATACGATATAGGTTTCAAAGTTCACCGACACCAGGTCACTAATTAAATGTGACATAAATTTTAGTAACACTCTATTATAAAAATAAATTGCATATTGACAGCAAAATTTAATCAAGTTTTAATTAAAATCGGAGTGACAAAACCAGAACATCCATACATACACGCTCCGCGCTCGCATCCTTTGACCAGGACGCGTGTAAATGGTATCAAAATTTTTCGTGATATTCGTGAAAAGGCCATTCTTTGAATGCATTTATTAATTAACAAGTAAAGATTCTGCGAGTACGGGAATTATAAAAGATTGAGAACGTGAACTAGATATCGAACGGTCAGTTTTTTAATCAGTTCTTCCCAGTATTTATTAATTAGTCGAACAAAGAATACCGACTCGATGTAACAGTAACTTTTATAAAAATGTATTTGCAATGCCACCGATTGTGTTATGCTTCTATTTTAATGACGTTAGGTCAATTAATTCTAATTCATTTAATTATTTGGAATGCATTTTATCTGTATTTATTTTCACGATTCTGATTTTGTAGTAGTATTTCGTAAGTTGAAGTGTACAGATATTCTGTAGTGTGAATAGGATTTGAGCTACGTCTTATTCTCGTGGGAGCATCGAGAAGCACTGCACTTAGACAACTGTCGATCAAAGAATCTTTTAGGCGTGCGAGTTCGGGTTTTGGCCTTTTGGTTCGATTCGAAATATGACATATTGTTTCACATTGTGACACGCGGTAACATATTTTTTTACTGTTCATAAATCGCGGTTCGGACAATATTCGGACCAACCAATTCTCAATTTTTTCAAGTCAATTCTTTGGCAGGCTATCGTAGAGAGGAACTTCTAAGAAAGTGCATTTAGTAACATGCTTTTATTCTGCAATAACAACAGACACTTCTTTTTCATTGAACTGACATAAACTTTACTCGAGTTTTTATGCAAACTATTGACGTAAAATACGGAACGATTTTATAGAAAGAGCTAATTGAAATTTTTTGAATAACTATAGAGAGACTCTTGTACCGTTTACAACAAAATATCTGACTAAGCTCTCGGATATTTTATATTTTAAAATAAATGTATTTCCACCTTTTACATTTCTATTTTACTGACATTGTTGCAGTTTCCAGTTCGGTATTTCGTTAACAACTACGGAATAAAAAATGAATAAATGCGCCGACATATTAATTAGTGCCTTCTAACTTTTTTACCTGCCATATCGTATTTAGAACCCATATGTTACACAATTTGTGGATATTTTTTTTAACCTGCAAACATTTGTGTATCAATATTTTTAGATTCAGTAGTTTTCAATGTCCTAATTTATTTCGCGCAGTAGTCATCTCGGCACATATTCGAGTTGACACTTGTAAATTAATTAAATTTTTAGGGATAATTTTGTTTTATTGTCTTTTGTTATTTTGACCTGATTTCGTACAATATAAATTCTGATTTTCGACCCTAACCCAGATATGTTAGGTTACTGTAATTATTGTAAACTGTCAGTCCGAGGTGTTCGAAGGCCTCGCCACACCATTATAGTGCTGTTATTGAAGAATAAGAAATGAAGAGTCGTCTGGTTATCAAACAAGAAAAATAATCCTTGTTCGTATCTGGTTATCAAAGATCAGTTACGAACGTGGAGTAAAGGGTTTTAAATTACATATTTGATGACTAATTTTATTTTGCAGTTTGTGTGATTTTTTAAACTTAAATATTTTTTAATTGATTTTGGTTTTGTAAGTATCCTCTAACAAAAAAAAAATTTTTTTTCATAACGATTACGAGTTAATCGAGATGACCATTTTTGTTTTTCTTTTTTTTATAATTTGATTTTGACACTTAAGTTAATTAAGTACTTTAAAAATATGACTTTTAGTTTAATTCATAGTTTAAATACATTCTGCAAGGGATACTGCATATTAGATACAAGCTGAATTCATAGTAAATGAAAATACAAGTCAGAGAGAATTTAGTTAAGTAATTGTAAAGAATTCGCCGAGATTTTTGCTTTGTCAGTTAACAATGAATTTAATAACACTACAACTTTCGCGAAATTATTCCAGATATTATCAAAGCTTTAATCGCGTAGATAAGCAAAATTCTCTCAAATAATTATCTCATTCTCGTCTTTACTACATGTAACATGACTTAAAAAAATCTGTTTTTTTTGTGGTAGTCCCAATATTAGGCAATGACCTTTTGTATGTATAAGCAATAAATGTTTTTTTATTTATTTTATAAATTCTAATGAACTAAATTAAATTTAAATTGAAAAAAGCAAATAATATCTTTAATACCCCACTGCAGCGCAAAGGACTCTCTTATTTATAGTTTCAAAACAGTGAAAAGAAATACGTGTAATCACCACGCTTGACTAATGCGTGTTGGTAATCTCAAAACTCAGTCATGTTCGGAAAATAGCAAACATGAATCTTTTACCCAGGAATTGAACCCGGGACCGCAGGCATTGGCATCCCGGTGCACAAGCCACGAGACCGCAGAGGCGTTTAATTAAAAAAAAAAAGATTTAATTTCGACATCGCGTTTTTTATATTTACTTATTTTTTATAATAAGTAAATATAAAAAACGCGTTATGGTACATCTTTGGAAAATTATCAAATTAAGTAGTTATAAAGTTTTATTCACTTACAATTAATCATATTATAATTATAATATTAATCCCTAAACAAATTCGCGGGTATCATGTCTCAACTATTGAAACTAGCAAAGTTTTAAAGAACAAAGGAAGTTACTAAAATATTCAAAATAGTCCGCACTATGAAACACCTGAATACATATAATGAATAAAATAAATAATAAACTTATATTATACTTTATAAAAAATTTAACTCCGTTAACCTTTCTTCCTATCTTATCTAATAAAAATATCAATAATAAAACATTGAATTCGAAAAACTAAATAAAATATATATTGGGTATATTTAAATAAAATATATAAATAAAATTTAGTCATATTTTGCGCGCATTCGCTGCATACGCTATACAGGGCGGTTCCAGACACGCCCATCCAAAACTAGGGCTCAACCCATTTAAATGGGCCTAGTGGCCTAGATAAAACACATAAGCACTAAAATTTAATATTTTTTATAAAAATAAGGAAAAAAACCCTTTTAAAGACTTAAATATCTACCTCAAGCAAATACTAAGACAAATTCTGAAGAAAAGGCAAGATTTTTTTTAAAATCCCGTTACAAAATATGACGTCAGAGCCGCCATTTTGAACGGTATATGACCTAGTTTTAATTCTAGATAAATCGAAAAAAGAAAATGATTCCTACATGACAGTTATTTTCTGAATTTTTTAATTGAAAAAGACAGCTCTTTAGGCTTTTTTTATGTGTCGTAATTACTAATTAATTTAATTATTGACCAAAAAAAGAACCCGATAATTTTATACTAAGGGAAAACATAAAAATAGCTTTAAAAGTGAACATTTAATGGCGCAAATAAGTTACAAGAAAACTTTACTCACATTTTTCTGGAAAAAATTTGTCTTAAGAATTTTAATGCGCGCGAAAAGTCAAGAAAAGTACAAATTTTCTTCACACATTACCCACGAAAGCAACAGGTGCAAAAACTACGCTACGTCGCAAAACTTCAAAAATGTTACCACCAGGCACACTCAAAAGTTATACAAAAGAAAAAAAAAACTCAATAAAATTAAGTTTCTAATAAAATTAGCATTTCAATGCAATACGCATTTACTTTTATGCCAAAAATTCAATTTTATCAAAATTTCTTTGCTTCCAAAAACAAATAATCCTAAAATAATAAAATTTAATTAAATCAAAACAATAATAAAACTTTAAAATTTATTTTATTTACTAAATATTTCCCGTATTTGAATATAAAACTCATGAAATTCGAACAAAGAACTCGATAAACCTTTTTCATAAAAAATAAATTTTAAAGATTTTTTTGGCGAAAAAATAAATGGTAATGCATTAATAATAGTAATGCACATACCTGAGTAGTTTGTCAGGATTGAGATCCTTGGTGGGCGGGAGATGGCAGGCGGACACCACGATGACCCGGCGACCGACCTCATCATCACCGACCACTTCCACTAATCCGGTGCTGTTTAGTTCGACAAAGTTGTCATCGTCCAGAGCTGTTTCCGCTATCTGTGGTGTCACAGGTCGTTTCAAATACTTAAAACAATTTAAGTTAGAGAAAATGTTCAGAGGCAGACATGCGTTCCCGCACATGGTGACCGGCGCGCTGAAAGACTAGAAGCGATATGCCCGGAACCTTCGGGGAGCATGATTTAAAAATTTCTCACCGGTGACCTGCCCTATATAAAATATACAGAAGAAGCCCCGTAACATTTATTTTATAGTTTTTGTAGTTTTATTATTTTATTTCGTTTATCTTGTGGTTGCACTATTTCTATTACTTAATATTAATACAATTAGGTCTTGTTTATTTGACTCTTAATCTTTTTCGACTTTACATATGGATTTTAAAAGATTATTTTCTCAAAATACTTACGTAATAATATTTAAGATTATTGTTTAAACAAATTGGAAAGTTTTAATTATTTATATGGCTGATCGAGGGTAATGTTTTTATTTACTTTGTTAGTAATAATTTAGTGCTAACCTTCACGTACGTAAAGAGGTATTTTATTGTCTATTAAAAGAAGTTTGAGTAGAAAGCCGAAGGTGAAGTCGATGAGCAATACAATATAAATAGTTGAGATCGATTGGCACACTACTTATTGTTCTTTGTTGCGTCAAGTAAGAGAAAAATTTGTAAAAGAAAATTTAAGTAAATAGTACATAAGTCTTGAAACAAGCCGCTACCTCTTACTGAGACGGAATACGACTACAATAACATTAGAGTGTTATTTACGTTTCATTTCACATCAATACGTATTCTCATATTGATATTCACCCAGTAACTTGAAAGCTTAATAACTACATGATGAACTTACACTCGTTAGGTACTAAAGCCTCAAGATCAAAGATCACCTATTAATGCTATTTTGTGGGAGCCGTTTTTGTCGTGTTCTGAACGTGTAAAAGTAATCAGATTAGTTGAACTTATCGGTCCAGGTTTATTGGTGGACTGCACTAAAGGGCAAGTTGAGCGGGAAACATAATTATTATACGAGTATGTAATGTATTTTTCAACACACTTGCTCATAAAGGGGCTCTTATTTGTGCAAAAACAGTTGAATAATGACACGTTTTATCCACTAGTGATTTATAGATTGTTTTTTTTAAATTGCTTTGTTTTAAAAAAAGTTTCGGCACCAAAAAAATGGTGTCCATATACTTTAAAAACAAACTTCAACTATGTTGCCTTACTTTTGGTTGGTCTATGGTCGATTCCATTCATTCATTCATTCGTTTTTTTTTTTAATAAGTGTATTCTTTTAGTCTTTGGCGATCACCATTGTTGTGTTGGATGCGCGCGAATAGAAAAACTGTTTATTTATTAGCGAAAAATGATAATTTCTTCGCAAATGTGTTGAAAAACGTTGTATGGCACACGCGGGTATTGATGATTACTATCCTCGGCTATCTTCAGACTCTCGCCTGACGGCTCAGGCCTCAATAGCGCCTCGGAAGTAATCACCAACTTACCTCGCTTGTACCATAAATAACTATTAATATTTTTTTTGTTGTTAAATTATTATATTTCATTTGTCGATATTTAAAATGAAAGTTTACTTTACTTTCGTAGAAAATTAAAATATTAATTAATTAAATAATATATTTTTTTTAAAATAAAAACTGTTTAATCTGGGTTATAAATACTATACAAAAAACAACCTAATTAAATTAAAAAAAAAAATCTGACTAAAAAAAAAAACAAAAATATACAATTTGCGACGTTTAAATAATATAAAAGACAACCAAAATAAATTCAAAGATAAAAATCAAATTTTGTAGAAATTAATTTCAAAATGTTAATTCGTAGAGACTCGTAGTAGAAGGCTCTGTCTGCCCGTAGTTTATCACGTTGTTCTATGCTATATGCGCGCAGTACGGCGCAATATTTATTTGGTATGTAACTCTGTCATGTCTCCGTATCCATTTTCAGTAAATAATACTTAAGTATTCACTTTGGAAAATATAGTTTAGTACTAAATCAAACCACTTTAGTTACATGAAATATAAAATACACGTCATATGAAACATGTTAGTTTACGCAAATTTTATTTACAAGCCCCGCCCCGCCTTTTATCAGCGTCAAACATAATTTTAAAAATCCCGTCCGTGTTTTGGATATAAAATATCCTTTGTGTTCTTCCTAGTTACAAAGAACGCCTGTTCTAAATTTCATTCAAATCGGTTGAGAAGTTTTTTAAAAAGTAACATCTACAAAAACTTCGTTTATAATATAAGTGGAATGATACGATAAGTAAGGTCTTCAAAAACATGAGACGCAAAGAAGTAGATACGATAATATCCGTAGAGAGAACCGATATAAAAGGAATATAAGTTTGAAGCTCACTCGGCACTTGTAACACTTTCTTTATCCGAGAACAAATCGTATACAAATGCACTGAGAGCATCGTGGTCGTTCGCGGGTCACGGAGGAACCGAAATCAGTTCAAATAACAATATTTCCTTTGTTTTTAATATTGAAACACCAAACCTTCAAAAGAAATTCAATACAATAAACCTTTATTTATTTTAGTTCTAATATTATAAAGTGCAAACATGACCGGTAGGATTATATTCAGCAGTGCAATACGAGTAGACTATTTTATATATTTATTTGTTTTTTTTTTATTCAGATGCATTTGGATTAAAACTAATCAATAGGTTTTCAACAATTTTGCACAAAATTTATTATTTGTATATTTATTGTGCTATGTAATTTAATTGTAGGGGGGTGTGAATGCTCTTCATTGCACTCTCCCCCCGCCGCCCCCCGCGGAAATATTTGATATTGTGTTTTTTTGTTTTTATTAAACACGTCCTGAAATTACTGAACGGATTGAACCGTAATTTGAAGATGTTCCTTACAACCAGGAATAAAATTTGATACGTTTTATCCCAAAATTTAAAACGGGCTTAGAATTAAAAAGTACCTTTTTATCTCAAAACTCCCACGAGATTGGGATTGATTGGATAGCGCGCGCCGCTGTAAAGTAAAATTTCATAAAACTAACTGACTGATTTTCACCCATAATTATAGATTTTACGAGAACTAAGCTCATCTGAAATTATAAAACTAGACAAGTGGTTTCCTAAAAGGTATTTGCATCTGATGGAAAGGATTCAGGATATATCCAGCGTTTTAGTATACATCCTATCCACATTTTCTCAAAGTAAAAAAAAACTTTTTATAAGTTCATAAACATCGTCTACAAGAGTAGGTAGGGCTTAAGAATAACTGGAAAATAAAAAATAATTTCTTATTAAATCGGATTAAATTCTTCTAGAAAATATTTTTGTTTATACAGTGTTTTTCGAAGTGGAAAAACATCGAGTACCTCCCCCGCACATACAATTGATTGTACCGGGTTTACGCCTCAGCGAGGTAATACCAATTATTTTATACATTAAATAAATATTTTCCACATGTTTGTTTACTTTGTCTAGTCGTTCTTGTAGCTGCCTGCCAAGTGTGAGGTGCCGAATTCAATTCCTGAGGGTTGTGTTGTATGTTTGGAAAAACAAAAATGTCGCGCTCGGCATCACCACAACGCATTGGAAAGCGCGGTGATTATGTCTATTCTTCCTAACTGTACTAATATCATCAGTGAGAGAAATGTTTTTGCCCAGCGGTGGGACTTTACAAACCGATTCTTGAAATGTATTAGAATCTAGTTGTTCCCCGCTGTTTTATCCCCGCATCCAATCCCGTGGGATTTTTGGGATAAAAAGTATCCTGTGTAAGGAAGTTGGTTATAAGGAAAATCTATACAAAATTTCATCAAAATCGGTTCGCTAGTTTTTGCGTGAGAGTAACAAACATCCATCTAAACTTTGGTGTCTATAATATTAGTAGAATTGCGCAATTTGTAAAAAATAATGTTACATTACTTAACACAAGTCAACAAAACCTTTTAGTAACTAGTTGGAGAGAAATCTTGGTCACATAATGTATTTGACAGGTGATAAAAGGAACCTACAAAAATATGAAGCTTTGATGTATTTAGGTCATGATGTAAAGCTAACTAAGTACCCTTTATATAGGCAAGTCGTTTTCTACTAATATTATAAAGAGGAAATATTAACATTGAATCGCCCTAAATCAGGTTAAGTTCGAGCCCCTCGGTGGGAACAAATGAGTTGATGATGAATACTTTGAATAGGCTCCGACACTCGACCGATTTGAAAAACTCTATCACTAGTAAATAGATAACTTTTCAGAAAGTAACATAGGCTATATTTTACCCCGGTATGCCCAGGGGAAAGGGACTAACGCATGCGAAACCGCGGGGCGCTGCTAGTAGTAAACATAATACTTTAACAATTGACGTAATAAAATACTTCTCTAAATAAATTCCGTTTGTTGTGATCCGTAGTAATACTTCAACAATTTACGTAATAAAATATTCCTATATAATTTATTTAGAAATACAGTTTGAGTGTTCCCATTTGAGGGCAAACACCTTCCTAGAAAGAAAGATTTATTCCGAACTCTCTCTCACTATGGTAATTAGAACAGTGAACAGGAATACATCACTAAGCTGTGTTGATGATTTCTGCATTGTTGTTTTCGTAATTTAGTTTTAAACAATGCATTGCCCGGACCAGGAGTCGAACTAAGGACCTACGGCTTGGTAGATAGATGCACAAGCCACTACACTGATGAGGGGTTGATAACGTGTTTACAAATAGTAAATTAAAATCAAAGCCTATTAAATCTTGCAAAGACTTTTCTCTGCTCAAAATATTAGTAGGTACAGCGAGGAAGAATAGACGTAAACGCGCTGCCTAATACGTGAGCCTTATTTCGAAAATAGATTCACTCAACCCACGAATCGAACTCATGGCCTATGGCTTGCTTGATAAAGTAACGTATTTTTTAGTATTACTGTCCCACTGTTGGGCAAAGGTCTCTCCCGAAACCCTGTTACGAATCAGCTCTTTCCAACGTCAAAATAAAATTAAGGAGTATAAGATCCGTTTGCAAGTCGAAAGCCTCTCTCACTAACAACTGACGAACAATAGTAATCACCACATTTTCCTAGCCAACAAAACAAACATCATAATTTCATTGTACCGAGGAACTATTCTCGCTTATCCTTCTATCAAGAATGAGTGATGAATGTACACTATTGTTTGTACAAAGACGGAGGGTTTAAGCTAACATAAGCTAATTTTATCTTGAATTTTAAAAGAACTTCTAAGGAAGCGATATAATTAAATTCCACGCGGACGAAGCTGCAGACGAATTGTTTAGTAATAAAAGTGAAATATGTTATTAAAATAGTGAGAGGAGAATTATTATAAATCACATTTGCACTAAATGTATTGTTTTTTTTATAATTACGGCGCACAAAACCATTGACCACTAGTGGGATGGGTAGGCTGGTCATCACCGAAGTGTCTTTTAATTGTATAACGAGTGCATTACCCAATATTCAGTGTGGCTACATGACTAATTCCATATACAATGCTGATTTGATTAGGGGATGCAATTGGAGTAACAGTGAAGGAATAAAAAAGTTATGGTTCGCACAAATGACCTCATTTAGAAGGGTATAAGTTTGTGAAAATTTTATGTTCCTAATTAGGCTTCTTCTACATTATAAAAAAACTTGGAAATTACTTTAACATTATTTAAGAACAAATAATACACCTAGTTAGTATACACATACCTGAGAGGTTTCGTAAAACGTTTACCTACTACAACTAGTAGTGATGTTGTCATAACAGGATACATTAAGACGTCAGTACCAATTGTTGTACTAACATCAACGGCAGACGCTGCAGGCTATCAAAGAGTCCTCAAGTCTAACAGTTGGTTTAACTAAAAGTGGGAACACGGGATGACGTGATATACTTAGAGAGTGAATTTCTTCGGAAGTATACAAATCTATTTGTACTTGTATACTTTCATTTTTAAAAAGCAAATATACGGACAAACATATCTTTTAGTGCATACTTGCGATAAAATAAGATGATTTTATTTTTTAATCTTTAATCTTTTGCTAGTAGAAAAAATAACAATTAGCCTGTTATTATGTTCTAAGATAATCCCTTTGCTAGACGGAGAAAAACAACTTGTTTTTTTAACAAGAATTTTCATTAAAATAACATTTTATATTTATAAGAATTAGTATAATAAAATAATTTCACATTATCATGTTAATAAAATGAGTACGTAACATAAGATGCATTTATTGTATTGATGAATTCCCAAGCGGTTTCCTAAAACCGATGTAGAATAGAGAAACCACCGACACCTGTTGGACAAAGTCGGAGTGTAATAAGAATATCTCGCGGTTTAAGTTCAGTGTACACGACAAATAACACAAAAATATTAACAATTACGTACAGTCGGCATTATAGAGAGGTCTCCACACTTGGTAATATTCATTATTGTCAACCAAGGGTGAGTATAGGTAGCGGCACGTAAGTTTAGCGCTGAGCGAAACGTAGAGGGGATAGCTGCGCATGTGTACAGTAGCGAACAAAATACAATTACTTATAACTCAATTACAATTACTATAACTACTTAAACAAATATTTTTAACAACATATTTTATTTAAATAAATAGTAAGTCTATCATGCTCGAAATGTGGATGATATTAGGTACTGTTGCGCGCACTAACATTAATAATTACCTACTTAATATTAAAGTTAACTTAAACTTTAATATTAAGTTGTATAGTATTGACCATCTACTAAAAATACACTAATAAAAAACCAAAAATATCAAACAAACTTAAACTTAAAAAAACTATCCATGAACGGCAATAATAATATACTTTAGAACGCGACTGTTCATTCAGATGTCCGCGGAGTGTGCTATCGTGGCGGGGGACGGAGTACGGCAGACTAGCCAACCGGCGCTACGCACACACTCCCCTCGTCCCTCTAGCCCCCCTGTGATACCTTATTTTTGACTTCTGCGCAATAACGGTCAGCGCTAAAGTTTCGTGCCGCTACTTATACCTGTTTCTGACGCTGACCGTACATGCACAACAATCAACATCATCATCGTCACCAGTAGTCGTCCACATCACGACAAATGCAACCAAACCAGTGGCGACAGAAGAACACTTGAACATTTACGTACAGTCTGCGTTATGAATAAGTTCTAATCCTTGATAATGTTCATTATTGTCAACCAAGGGGGAGTACTTGTTTCTGACGCTGACCGTACATGCACAACAATCAACATCATCATCGTCACCAGTAGTCGTCCACATCACGACAAATGGAACCAAACCAGTGGCGACAGAAGAACACTTGAACATTTACGTACAGTCGGCGTTATGGATAGGTTCTCATCCTTGATAATGTTCATTATTGTCAACCAAGGGTGAGTACCTATCCATAACGCCGACTGTACGTAACAATTTTAAAAATATTTTAACTGTAAACTGGTTCCATGCTACTTAGTATTGTGTCTCATCTATTTACACTATGTGTTAATATTGTTTGTTTTTATCTCCTTTTCAATGATTTTGCAATAATTATTTTTGTTCTCTTCAAATACTTAATGCTTACTGCATTCCTTTCAAATTTGTTTTTTTATGAATAAGTTTTGTTACTAGATTTTTACATGTGGAAACATATAAATGGTTTTTAGTTTTATATTTAGCTATTAAGTGGAATTTGTTAACTGTTTGTTTTATTAATATTAAAAAAAAAAAAACATCGTCACCAGTGGTCGTCCACATCACGACATATGAAACCGAAACAGTGGCGACAGAAGAACACTTGAACATTTACGTACAGTCGGCGTTATGGACAGATTCTCTGCCATGGTAATGTTCATTATTGTCAACCAAGGGAGAGTACCTGTTTCTGACGCTGACCGTACATGCACAACAATCAACATCATCATCGTCACCCGTAGTCATCCACATCACGACAAATGGAACCAAACCAGTGGCGACAGAAGAACACTTGAACATTTACGTACAGTCTGCGTTAGGAATATGTTCTCATCCTTGATAATGTTCATTATTGTCAACCAAGGGTGAGTACCTGTTTCTGACGCTGACCGTACATGCACAACAATCAACATCATCATCGTCACCCGTAGTCATCCACATAACGACAAATGGAACCAAACCAGTGGCGACAGAAGAACATTTGAACATTTACGTACAGTCTGCGTTATGAATAAGTTCTAATCCTTGATAATGTTCATTATTGTCAACCAAGGGAGAGTACCTGTTTCTGACGCTGACCGTACATGCACAACAATCAACATCATCATCGTCACCAGTAGTCGTCCACATCACGACAAATGAAACCAAACCAGTGGCAACAAAAGAAAACACTTGAACATTTACGTACAGTCGGCGTTATGGACTGGTTCTCTGCCTTGGTAATGTTCATTATTGTCAACCAAGGGAGAGTACCTGTTTCTGACGCTGACCGTACATGCACAACAATCAACATCATCATCGTCACCAGTAGTCGTCCACATCCATAGGGAACGGAGGTGGCTGAAAACCCGCGCTGCTAGAAAAGAACTCGGTTTATTTCGGGCAGCACTAGATGAGCCACCACCCATTGCTGAAATATGTTTTCTTTATAATCTGTTTTTTTTCTCTATGTACAGTCTCGGAATGAAAAGGTTCGTCAATTTTCAAATTGATTCGTATAATGTGTCGCGAAAACATATTACCTTTTGAAACTATGGTACAGAATAGACTCGGGTTAGGGAAAATAATGTTCTACTGCTCGATAATAAAGTTCAAAATTATTCAGATCAAGAGTCAATCGGTCAATGTTAACATAGCAAAATATCAAAGAGGTTTTTATATGACGCACGCACAAGGCAGTGTTTAAAAAAGGATAGAAAAATCAAGCAAAACCTTATTCGATAACAAACGTCATTCTATTTATTTAATTGTTAGCATCACTGTTTCTCACACTTGTATGTTGGCATAATTGTTTCTTGCAGTACTAGTGTAAGTGAAAACCGACTCTAAGGTGACGAACCTTTTCATTCCGTGACTGTACCTAGTATTAAGTTTTAGGCATTAAATGGATTTTTATTCATATTATTTATTATTTTTACAGTCAGCGTTAAAGACAAGTCCCCGTCTTTGGTAATGTTCATTATTGTCAACCAAGGGAGAGTACTTGTTTCTGACGCTGACCGTACATGCACAACAATCAAAACCATCATCTTCTTCCTGTGCCACTAATTATAGGCAAAATGCATTCTTAATTAGATCAGTCAAAAATGTTAACAAGCTAGCTAACTTGCCCGAGTTAGACCTATTTAATTCGAAGCCTAACAATTTTAAAAATATTTAACTGTATACTGGTTCCATGCTACTTAGTATTGTGTCTCATCTATTTACACTGTGTGTTAATATTGTTTGTTTTTATCTCCTTTTCAATGATTTTGCTATTATTATTTTTGTTCTCTTCAAATACTTCATGCTTACTGCATTCCTTTCAAATTTGTTTTTTTTATGAATAAGTTTTGTTACTAGATTTTTACATGTGGAAACATATAAATGGTTTTTAGTTTTATATTTAGCTAGTAAGTGGAATTTGTTAACTGTTTGTTTTCGTAATAATAAAAAAAAAACATCGTCACCAGTAGTCGTCCACATCACGACAAATGGAACCAAACCAGTGGCGACAGAAGAACACTTGAACATTTACGTACAGTCGGCGTTATGGACTGGTTCTCTGCCTTGGTAATGTTCATTATGGTCAACCAAGGGTGAGTACCTGTTTCTGACGCTGACCGTACATGCACAACAATCAATACCATCATCGTCACCAGTAGTCGTCCACATCCATAGGGAACGGAGGTGGCTGAAAACCAGCGCTGCTCGAAAAGAATTCGGTTTATTTCGGGCAGCACTAGATGAGCCACCACCCATTGCTGAAATATGTTTTCTTTATAATCTGTTTTTTTTCTCTATGTACAGTCTCGGAATGAAAAGGTTCGTCAATTTTCAAATTGATTCGTTTAATGTGTCGCGAACCATATTACCTTTTGAAACTATGTTACAGAATAGACTCGAGTTAGGCAAAATAATGTTCTACTGCTCGATAATAAAGTTCAAAATGATTCAGATCAGTGTTGTTTGACAAGATAAATATCTTGTCAACAAGATTTTGGATAAACTAAAACCTTCTTGTTGGTTCAATCTGCCATTATTATTTCTGTTAAAACTATTGTCAACCGGTCAATGTCATCATTACAAAATATCAAAGAGGTTTTCATATGACGCACGCACAAGGCAATGTTTAAAAAAGGATAGAAAAATCAAGCAAAACCTTATACGATAACAAACGTCATTCTATTTATTTAAATGTTAGCATGACTGTTTCTTACACTTGTATGTTGGCATAATTGTTTCTTGCAGTACTAGTACAAGTGAAAACCAACTCTAAGGTGACGAACCTTTTCATTCCGTGACTGTACCTCGTATTAAGTTTTAGGCATTAAATGGATTTTTATTCATATTATTTATTATTTTTACAGTCAGCGTTAAATACGAGTCCCCTTCTTTGGTAATGTTCATAATTGTCAACCAAGGGAGAGTACTTGTTTCTGACGCTGACCGTACATGCACAACAATCAACACCATCATCGTCACCAGTAGTCATCCACATCACGACAAATGAAACCGAAACATTGGCGACAGAAGAACACTTGAACATTTACGTACAGTCGGCGTTAAATACGAGTCCCCTTCTTTGGTAATGTTCATAATTGTCAACCAAGGGAGAGTACTTGTTTCTGACGCTGACCGTACATGCACAACAATCAACACCATCATCGTCACCAGTAGTCATCCACATCACGACAAATGCAACCAAACCAGTGGCGACAGAAGAACACTTGAACATTTACGTACAGTCGGCGTTAAATACGAGTCCCCTTCTTTGGTAATGTTCATAATTGTCAACCAAGGGAGAGTACTTGTTTCTGACGCTGACCGTACATGCACAACAATCAACACCATCATCGTCACCAGTAGTCATCCACATCACGACAAATGAAACCGAAACAGTGGCGACAGAAGAACACTTGAACATTTACGTACAGTCGGCGTTATGGACTGGTTCTCTGCCTTGGTAATGTTCATTATTGTCAACCAAGGGTGAGTACCTGTTTCTGACGCTGACCGTACATGCACAACAATCAACATCATCATCGTCACCCGTAGTCATCCACATCACGACAAATGGAACCAAACCAGTGGCGACAGAAGAACACTTGAACATTTACGTACAGTCTGCGTTAGGAATATGTTCTCATCCTTGATAATGTTCATTATTGTCAACCAAGGGCGAGTACCTGTTTCTGACGCTGACCGTACATGCACAACAATCAACACCATCATCGTCACCAGTAGTCGTCCACATCACGACAAATGAAACCAAACCAGTGGCGACAGAAGAACACTTGAACATTTACGTACAGTCTGCGTTAGGAATATGTTCTCATCCTTGATAATGTTCATTATTGTCAACCAAGGGTGAGTACCTGTTTCTGACGCTGACCGTACATGCACAACAATCAACATCATCATCGTCACCCGTAGTCATCCACATCACGACAAATGGAACCAAACCAGTGGCGACAGAAGAACACTTGAACATTTACGTACAGTCTGCGTTAGGAATATGTTCTCATCCTTGATAATGTTCATTATTGTCAACCAAGGGCGAGTACCTGTTTCTGACGCTGACCGTACATGCACAACAATCAATACCATCATCGTCACCAGTAGTCGTCCACATCCATAGAGAACGGAGGTGGCTGAAAACCAGCGCTGGTCGAAAAGAACTCGGTTTGTTTCGGGCAGCACTAGATGAGCCACCACCCATTGCTGAAATATGTTTTCTTTATAATCTGTTTTTTTTCTCTATGTACCTAGTATTAAGTTTTAGGCATTAAATGGATTTTTATTAATATTATTTATTATTTTTACAGTCGGCGTTATGGATAGGTTCTATGCCTTGGTAAGTTTCATTATTGTCAACCAAGGGTGAGTACCTGTTTCTGTCGCTGACCGTACATGCACAACTATCAGTAGTCATCCACATCACGACACATGGAACCAAACCAGTTGCGACAGAAATGAAAACTTGAACAATTATGTAGGTGCACACACACACATAAGTAATACTTTAATACAATTTACATACACAATAATTAAGGTCTTTTCATTATTCAGGGTAGGCTTGAGCCCCTTTGGTGAGGACAGAGCTGGTGATGACGAGACTATATACATATTTATATAAATATGTACATATACTGTATCAGTTGCGTCCCCATACTAAGATCTGTAACAGTGTCTCGAATTCAGTTATTTTTACGTTTTTCCACCTTATGCCCTAATTGGCCAGTAACATTTTTGGGGGGCTTTTTATCTCTATGTTTTCCAGGAAAACATCCCCAAGACACCACTAGTAGTTCGGCTTAGTAGTGCCGTGCGGAACGAGCGCGCGAGTCCAATTTTTTGGCCATACAAATTTTTTTACCATTCAAATATGCCCAACACGCCAAAAGAAGTTTGTTACTTCAAAAATACTCGTATATTCTTACACCAAATGGAATATTCCTGTATCGAACTAGATGAACTCATTTTAAAAGTAGGTTGTTTGTTGGACATTTCGTATCTGAATTTAAAGTTAGTAGCCAAGGTTTAACCAACTTTAACATAAACAGTTAGACACAGTTATCTCAAATGTTGCTCAATTTGAATATAAAATAATTCACTGTAACAAAGGAATGGAATTGAAAACATGTTGATCTGAATATAAAATTTTGTCCCATATTCCCCAAGATCTGGAGAGAGGCCCCCAAAAATTTACTACAATTTTTATCGAGAATTAAATTTTAAGAATATTTTTACAAAACCGCCTGAAACCCCATTTTGTTGTATCAATTAGGTCGGGAGTGATACCCTTGTGACCTAGATTTTGAGAAGAGGTAGCGTAGCGCCATCTGTGGCAGGATTTGAAATCACAGCGTTGGAAATAGTGTGCACGTGGGACTTGTACAGGTGACGCTGCGGTGGGGTAGGTCAGTTACGGCCACGTACTACGTTACGTACTAGTGTTGTATACTACGCGTACCACGCGGTTTCGTATAGTATATACTTTAGTTTTAAATCGAAGGTCTTTTTTATAATTTCGATTACCGCGCGTCTTTATTACGAGTACATAGGAAAAAAAGGGGAACGATTCCAATATTTCTTGTTAGTTTATTTTGGTTGTTTTAAAAAAGGGATTACGAGAGTAAAACCGCGTGGTACAGCTAACTTATAAATGTTATAATGAACGAAATGTAAAATCATATTAATTTAACGAGCTATTTAAGATTTTTTTGGATGTATGTTTTCTAAGTCACAGATTGCTGATCAAATTAAATTTAAGGTAACAAACAAACAGACAAATGAGTTTTCACTAAGTACTAATATTAGTTTTTTACTATTCCTATGTAAATGTAACAACTAACAATCAATTGCCACGTCATGTTTGTCGTGGTGTAATTGAAATCGTTCTATTGGATATTCCGTTAATTTTTGATAAAGCCGCGAACCCACCGCCACGCACGCTATGCCCACGGTCCACGGCCACGCTGCTCAGCTACGTTGAGCTATAGCCGAGTCAGCCACGAATGTATCAATGAAGTCATTTTCGTGCGTAGCGTGTGCGTGTACTTCGGTGGGTTTGAGTCTTAATTGTATTAGAACGATATTGTGTAACTAATCCAGGAAATACGAAAGAATTGTATAACAGTGTGAAGCCTAGATAAGCAGCTAGTTTGGGCCGTTATCCGCATTTAAGACTCATCAATTTGCGTCAAAGGCCCATGTACCCTTTTGAAGGTTCAAATCAAACTATCCGCAATGACTGTCAATATTGTTAGTACGAGAAACGGGACAGACGATTTAAAGTGTTTTCGGTAGCTAAGTTTGTTAGAGCGCTACGTTTCAGCAAGTTCCTGGGTTCAAATCCGGAGTGATTTACAATAATATCTAAATAATATAAATCTAATATCCTAAGTCAATAACTAAGTATGATATACATTTTTGGTCCTACTACATAAATAGTCAGACATACGCTAATACGATTTTATTTATATTGTTACAAACCGCCGCGTGAAACCCGATTATATTGCAAAACTTAGAAACTCTTTAAATTTCGATATCGAAACTAATTTACGTCTTTTCCATAGTAAAAAACTATATTTTTACAAATTTAATTAGGATCTAATCAGTACTAAAAAAACAGACATGAAAAGTTATTTCACCAACCATTATTTTATTTAACCAAGTTCAGTACAAGTAACGCCATCTGTTAGCAAAGTGTAACACTATCTAACAATACGCAAAACTAAAACTAGCACTGTATGGGTTCAATATCGTAAATAAAATGGTTTATGTATAATGTTTTAAATGGGAAACTCTGATAGAAGGAAATATTGCTTCTTTTGCCACCAAAAAATAGCAGAGATAAATTGGTAGTTTGGGGACAATGTTAACGCAAGTAAGGGGGCGTCCATAAATTACGTGAGGTGTTTAAGGGGGGGAGGGGGTCGAGTCAAATCTCATCTAATCTTACGTTGGAGAGAGGGGGGGTCTCGGCAAATATCACGCATTTTTTTTCTGATTGAAACAAAAAAATATATACTAATTTTGGTCTATTTAATCCAGATTGTACATGCTTAAGATTTAATCTTAAGCGTAATCGTAGTACGATTAAGATCATTTACTAATTCGTTCGGCGATCAGCCCACATTGCACCAGCTAAGCAAGCGCGTATGTTCCGCAAAGTGCGACCCTCACGGATTGTCACAAGACGAGCTAATGAGTTACTTTGTACAAGTGCCAATGGCTTAGAGTGGCTATATCAGAACGAAGTTGAAGGAGCAGATGATTTTACTGAAAATTATATGGAAATGTTGGTTCCAATAGTCTCTCTTGAGACCGTGCATGATTCTCCATGGACTGAATTAGAGTAGATATTCTTTTTTTAATTACAGTATTTACGATTTAAGTATTCTATTGTTAAATTTTTATTACACTTATAATTAAACTCTCAGCAATATTGATTACTAGTCATAAATAAAAGCACGATGCAAATTTGTTTTTTTTTCTTTTTACAATAACAATCCAACGCGTTTACCTACGTAAGAAACTCACATTTTGAAAAATCTCACGTGAGATTCGGGGATGGGGGAGGGGGTTGAATAAAATCTCACGACATCTCATCAGAGGGGGGGGGGGGGGGGGAGGGGCAGAAAATTAAAAAAAAACACCTCACGTAATTTATGGACGCCCCCTAAATTATATGTATATTTAATAATTGAATACAGTAGCAGATTACAGTACAACCTCACTTAATTAGATTACTTTTTGCAAAAAAATGGGATAGCTTTCGAAATAGTCCAATAAAAAAAGTCTTTGTAATATAATTTGTTGTATATCACCGTATACTTCAATTGAATAATGAATTTAATAGCCTGTCATTTTTGCCACCACAAATAGACATTTCAATGTTATACAGAGAACCGTTTTCCCTTGGTAAATCTTTGATGGCTGTGTCCATGGTGATATGCACTAAACTCAGGTGACCTACCTGTAGAACCCAATATGAATAAACTATGAACTAAAACTTGAAAGACATTTAATTTGTACTACAGATTTATTGTTAAATTATGTATTAGTTGTTAAATTATCTGTTTTTTTTTGGGGCAATAAATTATTCTTATATATTTTCTTATATAATTTCAGAAATTATTACATTGTTGCAGAATCCCTGGGTTATTTTCGTTTGCCCCAGGTATTTCGGGATAAAAGTATCTTATTTATTATTTTTAGATATGAGAAACGTACTATATTTTATCCGTAACCATACATTAGCTTTTTAACAGTCCAAAATCCAAGTAGTAGACGCCTTCTCGTCGCTTCGCCTTGCTGTAAGGAGCGCTTTATAATGGAAGGTATATAAAATTAACACACACACGGATAACAAATTACCGGAACATTATTAAGTCTATTTTCCTGTTGTGAATAATGTGCTTTAATAGTGCAGTTATAGTAACTTTATGCACTTTGTTGTAAATCAGTACCAATGAAATACGTAGCAGCAGTGTCACTGCTATACGTTTAAAAATAATGATAATCTCTTCACCGATTTTTACGAAGAAATTCTAAGGTTGGATGAAGTCGACCAACCCGCACTTGGTCAGCGATTTTGAGTAAGGCCTAGCCTAATTCGGGGTAGCTCGAGCCCCTCGGCGGGGACATGTAGGGAGCTGATAATGACTATGTACGTACCTCGGTGTAGACCTCTGGAGCGCTGGCGAGTTCTTCCTCAAAGTTTTCCTCTATAGTACCATCACTTGCCGAGTGGTCTATAAACTCGTCAGGCAGGTCTAACAGCTCAGGGGGTAGAGGAGCTGCAATCAAATGTTAGGTTAAGTACACGTTCATTAGTATAAACTAGGTATCAAAAGCGTAACTTTGACTATGTTTTGCGGGGACTCGCAAGCTTTGTGAGCGCGGCATATAAAAAAACTCTTTTTTATTATAACATGAATTGAAATGACTAAGTTAAATTTCAAATCTATAGGTGTTGTAGTTTTTACGTATAACTGTATCATCAATACATAGTATAAAACCAAGTCGCTTTCTCAGAGAAAGGGACAGATCCCTATGTATGCTTAGATCTTTAAAACTACGCAACGGATTTTGATGCGGTTAATTTTAATAGATAGAGTAATTCAGTGGGAAGGTTTTTAGCATTTTATCCCCATATTCCTACGGGACCGGGAACTACGCGGGTGAAACCGTTGGGCACCGCTAGTAAATTGTTAAAGAAGGGCTTCGCTTCACTCGACCTAATCGAGTGTCCCTACACCTGCACACGCGATGATCTTAACAACTCCACTGATAGCACTATCGGTGGCTGAGTTCTGGACCTCAAACATATGAGTCAACACGCTAACAAGAAGAAGTATAAATAATATTAACTTTCAAATGCAAGCGTAACGCTATATAACAACTAGGTACTCTTATTTCTCCGGCCAAGTTCAGCCCACACGAAAAACTTATCAGTTTAACCTTAACTGAATTGTGAATTTCAATAGTAATAAACTCGGAAAAGAATTCTATCGAATGTACATGTATGGACCGGCATGACATTGATCAAAGAGCGGACAAATCAGTCTACCCTACCCTCTATTTGTGAGTTTTACCATTTGTTGTCACTCGCATCATATCGCAAACCTGAACTCGATCACGACACGAGACGACACAACAAACGATGAAAAGTATACCAAGCTACATTAAGTTAAATAATATAAGAATTAGTAAGACATATTAATATATCAAAAGACTAGATGTTCGCCTATTTTTGCATAAAACTATTATTGTGTGGATGTGAATATCGTTTAATCTAGAACATTCCAAAATAGGAATAGTACCAGCGAGTCTCCAAATAGGTATGATTTGTAGCGACGCACAGTAGGAAATTTGCGGCCTTTATTCCAACTTATGATTTTTTTTTAGCTTCTAATTTGACTTAAACCTTTATGATTTTTACCTTATGGAATATTATCCTATAAGATTCTGATTGAAACAATCATATTTGTACAATATTCAGCCCTAATTTGATGATTAAAGTAATATCTTAAATGGTTAACACACGAATTGTCTAAGTTTAAGATGATAAAAAGTAATGTTGTTTTACTTATATGGTTTTACAATTTCTAATACTGAAAAGGGTGTATTTTTTCTGTTATATTAAATAATTAGAATTGATTCTAGTGCTTAAGGCAAATCAGAATACTTCTTCAAACAGAACACCCATTTTTCGAGCCTTTCATAACATTTACTTGAAAAAAAAAAAGGTCACCCACAGCCTCCCGCAGTCAGATTTTTAGCTCTATATAATCTTGAGAATGTGGAGATTAGAATCTGAATAGATTTAGCTGCTATTTCCTGCTACCCATCAAATGACATCCTAATAAAGATCGACTGCGCGCCAAGATTGTAGACGAAGATGCGTTTAAAGTTGGACTATCGCCTCTACATGCGCGGATAAAGTTTATGGAGTGCCTTCTCCATATAGCTTATAATAAATCGTTTCAGTCATGGAGAGTAACAAATGAAACAAAGCTTTACTTTTTCAAAAATTAGGACTCAAAGTCGACGTAGTGAAGCAAGGTACTGGAACAACCAACGACGGAAATACCTCCCGAAGATTTTTCGCCAATCCAGCAATAACCTCAGAAATAACTGGGATCAATGAAGAATTGATCCATCGATTTGGAATTATACTCCAAGTGATTAATTCAGGTGCATCTATCGATGAACACTTTGATGCATACGGTAAGGATACTACTGACCTCTATTTGAGTCTCTATAGTTGGTACTACATGCCTAATACCGTCCATAAAATTCTGATGCATGGAAGTCAGATAATTTCTGCAGCCATGTTGCCAATTGGAATGCTGACAGAAGAAGCTCAAGAAGCTCGCAACAAAGACTATCGGAATTACAGACTTTACCATTCCAGAAAATGTTCCCGAGAGAGCACAAACGAAGATGTAATGAACTTACATTTGGTGTCATCAGACCCCTTCATAAATAATATGAGAAAAGAACCGAAGAAAAAACATTTGCCATTACATGATGATGCTAAAGCACTGTTAAAATAATAATTGCGATTATTATTTAGGTTTAAAATATTTTGTTATTATTTTTTCTTTTTTTTTTGTCAAATAATGGTTATTAATAATATATTTTGATATTTTTTCTTAATTCATTTTAATTTAATTTTATGATATTTTTGTAAAAAGTAGTTTAAGTATTAAGTCTACTTTTATTATTAAATTGTTTAATTTTACTTTGTTTTTTAATATATTGCTACCTATTCATACTTATATTATTATTAAATGTTGTTTTATTTAAATAGAAACATAAAGTTAAAGAAAAACATTGATTTATATAAAATAACACGAGTTACATAATAAAAACCGCACCTCCATACATAATTTCCCACTGTGCGACGGACGGATATGACAATTTAATATGAATAGCTTGGCCTGAGTGATGAATGAATATAGGTACAAGTGTATGAATGCGACAATGATCTTTCAATTCATATCAATTTCTCGCTATTTCATAGGTGGAGTGTAGACTTCATAAAAAAACAATGCAATCAGCTACTTTTCTATACTCTTAATCGAAAATCTTCATGGCACAAAATGAATAATATCGCCAACAAAGCGAGTTTATAAGTTCTGTCTGTTATCTCTGTTGACAAAAAACCGTATAACTAATAATAATCAAATAAAATGATAGTTTGGTTGCTACAGCTCTAAGTAAAAGTTATTTTATTGCACGCATGTTAGATTTGTCTAAATAATTTATTATAATTACCTTCAGTTCACAAGAATGCTAGAAACGAAACCACTCACACTATATTTCCCTTAGGTAGGTATTAAGCCCTAAAACTTTTCCTACGTAAATTAGGTTGTGTGCGCAACAATGATGCGCGAGTACACAACATTACCGGAATAATGTTAATGTTTGTTGAATTAATTTATGCCAAACCGCATGTACCTATAGATAATATACATTAATGGACGCCCCCAGAAGATAGGCGTATAGCCATCTGGTACATGATTAAATGTCCAAAAATTTATCTACTCTTCACTACATTTGCTAATGAAACCAGTGTTTCGTTACAATCATATCATTATTCCCCTCTACCATATGGTATCTCGTCAATCACAGTAACAAGTCTGCGAAACATTATGCATTTCATAAACTAGCCAGATGCGTCATTCGTTACATAAGTACACAATTGCACTGGCTTCCTATTGAATACGAGTGCCGATGAACAATGATAACTGCACTATAAATATATAATCGCTTGTTATTCAGAAGAGCCATATTTTTGTTATTAGTTTGACCTTGACAGTTCACGTTGGTATTGTATGTACTACTCGTAGTATGTAGTGAAATGTGGCTCTGATTACTCTGTTATCTTTCATAGTAGGTGTAATGGTGACTTATTCGGCGTTTTACTACGCGTATTTATTTTTACGAGAATATTCTATCGTATTAGGGCAAAACTAAATTAATAAATACTAAGTTTTTCTAAACGATTTGGGGAAGAATAAAGAAACAGTCTATTAACTCGATAATTACATCTGGTATATTAGTATTGTAGCAAATCAATTTTAATAAATGACTTGATTTGATTTGAAATAAGCCTTTTTTACGCGGTGAAAATGCCTAGAACTGCATACTACCGTGAGCCGAGATTGGGAGCATGTAGAGCTCTCTCAGCCAGAAGGGCTGGGCCTACCCACTAAAAAAAGAGTATGTTCCCCGATTGGTGTTTTCTAAAAAAAATAACCCTATTCTTCACAGCATCCAAAAAAAAATGCTGTAATAGTGACAATAACATACACATCCAAAGATGTAATCTGAATATTCTAATACAGTATCAGAAATAAGGGATTTTTACCTATTTTTTTAGTAAAGTGCACAATTATAACAAAATCTTGCCTCAATGGTAAACAATGGTATTTGTGATTCATTATAAGACAACATTACTGTTGGGGCGATCCAATTGAGTGACATGTTTTAATTGCATCAACATACAATAGATTTAAGATACTAATAGGGACTTGCATCAATACTGTATCAAGTTACCGAGTGCATTCATAAAGATAATTTAAAGCAAAGAGCCGATGGTTGGGCACTGGCATATATGCGGAGGCCTGTCAGCCTATGTATATGGTTCAAAATTTGACCTTAACAGACATACAAACCCAGGTCGCTGAGATATGATTCAAACCGATATGTGGCAAAAAAATATATTGTAGCACCTTCATTTGGGACACTGTGGCTTGTTTCGGGGCATCATTTATCTATAAATTATTCTATTTTCAAATACACTCCTTATTTTTTTTTACAAGAAAGAAAATTAATAATCGGCTATCAGTCCTCAAAACAATGTGTACATAAATACAAACAGGTTGAGTTACTGGCACTAAATACCTAGTTCGATGGCAATCTTCAATTGAAAAAAAAAACATTTGAATTTTAAAAAAAAGAGAAAGAAATTGTTTATGTAATCTGTTGCTAAGGCATAGGGCCGGTTATTATATTATAATGTTTTTATAATGCTCTTAGTAACAATAGTTAAAACAAGATAATTGTTGTTTTATGTAAGTGTAACTCTCTTACTAATATAATAAACAAGGTAAACAACTGTATGGTTAATCCACATTTTTTTTAAACATGTGTAATTCTTATTCTTGCGAGTGTAATGTTTCTTAAAAATGAAAGAAAGAATGTGGATTAACTAAACCATTGTTATTTTACTTTATGAATAATTTTTGAGGGTATTTGTATAATGCGTAAGACAATGTTGAAGTCGCTGTAGCATGTCACGCGGCAGGTAAATGTCTAAATCGAAGAAAAGTTAAAAACACAGATCTAGTAGGAATATCTCTATCCACGCACAGCATCTAAACACAAATTGGTAATAACTAAATGCAGGTAAACTGCTTCAAATAGTCCTTAACAAGTTTTTATATCTATGCTTTCTGTATCATTTAGTAATGAATGTGTATGTTTAACTAATGTATGTTTACATGATTTTCCTTACAGCATTCGTTTTTTATTTAGATAAAATGTCTAATTAAATAATATTATTCATGATAGCTTTATCTCGAATTTGTGGGTAGTCAAAACAAATATATGAGTAAGTGTTTAAATAACTAGATGTCTTACCTAATCCTTGAGATTGGACCAGTTCTGAGTCATCAAACTCCAGGCTGGGCTCGTAATCATGGTACTCTGAGAGGCTGGTGTACGTCTCCTCAGGCTCGAGGTTACACCCGTGGAGTGCTGCAACATCACAAAGATTACAAACGATCCACAACAAACAATGTGTAACGGAATGTACGCAGCAAGTAGGTACCTTGAAACACTCTGACTGGACTTAGTTTCGGGTGATGATCAGGATCCATGGCTAGTTGGCACCGTCAAGAAGGACCTTGAGGTGAGAATTGTTGTTACTGATTCACTGCACATTAACGGAACCAATCTAAAGTGCCTATGTCTACTTATCCACTCTTCTTTGATTGAACAAAACCAAGTACCAACGTCGTAGCAAAATGTCAGCTAAAATACCTACCCATTGGTAACAAAAACAACTTTGACGTATGTCATGGTTATGGCATGTAACAAAATGTTGCCAGCAATGTCAGCAGCTGAGGTTGCCAGTTTGTCTTTTCTTCGTAAAGATTTTGTCTTAACACTAGCTGTGCCCTGTGGTCTTACTTTTTATTTTACCTTATTCATTTGAGGAAATCGTAAGCTAAATTTAATTTTCTAGCTAGAGTTTGGGCTGAGAGATGATCTTAGTCAATGATTTTTGAATATTTTGTTATAGGTAGTTTTCAAAGAATAAATGTACAATATCTCGATTTAACAAGAAATAATCTCGAATCGAATGCATAGATAATGTTTTTGGCTTAAAACTTTATCACATTGTGCTTTATTAAGGCTATAGGAAAAGGCACAACATTGTTCTTCATGTTTACTTACCTAGTAAAAACTTAATTCAATAGACAGCTTTTGTTATTTTTCATATGTTATTTACTAGGTAAACATGAAAAATGTAATAAAAAAGAAAAATATAAAATGACTGCCTATTTTCAGGCGGTCATTTTGTCTGTCTATCCGATTTGTTTTCAATTTATTTTTTTGTGTGTTTGTCAGCCAGTCAGTCAGTCTACAGTTAAGTACGTGATGAGTACGTGTTATGTTCAGTCAGTCAAGTCAAGCAAGTCAAGCTGTCAAGCAAGCGAGCTCGTCGTCTCGTCTCAACTATTTTTGTAATTTGTTTTTCAAAAAATTGAATCAAAATTGCAAATAAAATAAAGGCTGATACACTCCGGTGTCGCCGAAGACTTGGAGCTTGAAAGAGAAGTACTTACACATCATGTTAGGCTACGCTAACGCTGGAATACCTGATAGATCATGGCAACCGCCTGTAGCTGTTTTCGAAACTACGTAAGTATTTAATAAATAACATTGTTTACTCGAATGTTATGTATAATAGTGTATATTGGAATAGATACCTACTTGTATCAGAAGAGATCAGTCAGTTTTCCACTGTACTATGCCATTTTGGCAAGTCCTACATGCTGTTTTTGTTATTATTTGGACCAACTAGTTCATTCGAGAAGTTTCAATACACATTTCTATTTAATTAATGATTTAACAATAATTATCTTTTACTTTCGGTATAACACAATACACTTAGTAGTCATCCAGATCCGAAGATTAATGAATAACCACTATTCCCAATTACATAAACTTTCTCCATTCCTTTATAACAAGTTATCCTCTGTTTAGTTAAGTATATATTTTTTTTATTTACTGCAGTACGAAACACGCACACTTATATTTTCTTTTCATTCCAGAATGGGTACCTTCACCTTAGAAATGTACTGGAAGCAAACACCATTGACTTGTAGAAACTTCATGGAGTTAGTTAGACGGGGTTATTATAATAATACCAAGTTCCACCGTATTATCAGAGATTTCATGATCCAAGGGGGTGATCCCACTGGCACAGGGAAGGGTGGTCAATCTATATACGGACCACAGTTTGATGATGAAATCTCCTCAGATTTGAAGCATACTGGAGCTGGGATATTGTCTATGGCTAATGCTGGACCTAACACAAACGCTTCTCAGTTTTTTATCACTCTAGCTCCCACTCAATGGCTTGATGGAAAACACACTATCTTTGGACGGGTGCAAAGTGGAATGTATGTAGTCAGAAGAATAGGGTTGGTAGAGTGTGACAACAATGATAGTCCTGTTGATGATATTCGAATTGAAAATGCATATATACCTAAATAATATACATAATTTGTACTTTCGGTCACTGTAATATAAGCCTCTCAATAAATTGTTTTGTAACTTTATTTTGTTTTCTTTATTGCTTAGTAGCAATTCTATCCATAAAAGTGGCTTGTAGGCATATCATGTAGATAGGTAATTTATAGACCAGCCGGCCTAGCATGACCGTGCGTATCGATAATGATAAATGATAAAAATTAAATATGGCGGCTTTTTCCATTGTATTTTGACAGTTGGATAGTGTTTTATCGTTATATCTATCGCGTTTTTGAAGTCATGCTAGCCCGGCTGTAATAGGCACACATTCACAACATTTTCATATTAGCTAATGAAACATTCAAATCAAATAAAAAAAAATACTGCTACTAGTGCTACTAAATAAAATAAAAGAATATACTAAAACCACATTTAATTTCGTAGTAAAACAAAACAAGGCCTACAATTGGAAATAAGCACTTCAAGTGCACTCTTCACTTGTATAATACTGGTAAACAACCTAAAATGTATTTATAAGTGGCTGGTGCTAGAAGCTGGGGGTCTGGCACCAGAACTCGCACCTCCTCCTGGGGCAAGGCTTGCGTCTTGGCAGTTTGATACGTCGGCACTTGCGCGGGAGTGGGCACCGACACCGTCCACACTTACGTCTGCGCCGGCGACACGATCGACGCCGCCGGCAGCAACGTTTTTTCTTTTTTTTGCACTACAGAAATTAGGACAATGTTAAAAAGTGTTTTTTTTAAACCTTATTTTTCGTATCGCTTTAGATTGTGCAATCCACGAAGACGAAGCTCTAGTCCAGTAAGCCACCTCGATGGCGTTGGGTCGCATGTCATAAGGTCAGCCTAAGGTGCAGGAGTAGCTGGTGTAATTATAAACTAAAACTAAATAACTTAACACCCAATAGGACATGAAACAAGAAAACCGTCGTATGGGACCTAGATATAGGTATAGGTACAATTATTATTATTTTAATAAGAAACCTATTTTACTATTGATTTATTATAACTAATATGAAAGTTAATTGTTGTTAGTTTATGTCTTTGATTTCAATTATGGTAGGTACTTACCGGACGTTTTTTACGCCGAGTGCGACATGACTTGTCTTCATTACCGGTCAGCCAAGAGAGAAGTGACCTTATTAGGGAAAACAATTACATTTAATATTGTCATAATACCTATAGGGTAAAACTACCGGTTATCGGCCCCTTAAGCGACTTTTCAACTTCAGCGTAGATTTTTATACTAATGCGTTAAACCAAAAACTTTCAAATAAATTATTCTGAAATGCTACAATATTCTAGTTTCAGAAAACCTAAAGCTTATAGACGTATCTTTAACACAAAATTTACAAATAAATATTAATCATGAAATTACCGAAAACACCGGTTATCGGCCCCTAAGACCCGCTATCGACCACCAATGTACCGGTTATCGGCCGCCTACGTTCACTATAGGAAAATCACTCTTATAGTAGCGATATAAGGTTGATAGTCGAATGAAATAAATAAATGATGCGCTAAGTATACCCATACAAAAAAGGATTTTGGTTGCTATTATAATAAATTTTGATAAACATTTTGTGAAAATGGAAAATCAAATATATTATACCGGGAATCCAAGGGGAGATCCCGGTGGCTATGTGGGACTCTCCCAGCCAGAAGGGCGAGGCATATCCACTAAAACCCCAGCGACTTCCGACTGCGTTACACATTACGGTGTCGGTAGGATTCCGCGGGATTTCTACCACGACACCCCAATGCCGGGCCCGTACTAAACCCCCCCCCCCTCCTAAAAGGAACATCCCCGGTAGCAAGGACGTCCACCAAACCGGTACCGACAGCGAGCGTCCTCCAATGTGTTTACCTTTTGTACCAGGACTTGAGAGAATTGGGTCGATTGCTCTTTAGGCATATCCCAGCCCCCCCTCCTGATCCCCCACATTAACAGGCACATCAAACTATGCCCAAAATGCGGGGGACGACGGGACGGTCCAGAGTCCCGGGACCCCGGGCCGTCTGGTGGACGCGCAGTATAGCATAGCCTAAATAAAAGCTAATTACTGGCCAGTTACCAACTCGTATGACTGATAAATATATTACATTTTAGCCATTATGTTCATAGGTCGATAACAGGTATAGCTATACCCTATACCCGGCCGTCATAAATTCAGTATTTCTGAAGGTCATAACTTTGTAAATACTAAGTATTTTGGCGGCCGGAATCTAGTTGTAAGACCACAAAAATAAAGTTGTTCATAAATGTAAATAGACCTACTTCAGTAAACCTAAGGTTTCTTCAATAAAATCAAAGAAAAACATGGTAAATAAAACTGGTTTGCGACCTCCCGGCCGATAAGGGGTTTTTGAAGAAATTCGTCGACCTGTGTGCCGGCCTCCAAAAATCACAAAATTGATGAAACCTTGATGAGTTTTAGTATTTGATTATGAAATTTAAACATTTACTAAACACACAGCCCAAAATTTTCAGCAATTGAACTATAGTAACATATTAAAACTTAGCTTTGAAAATAAATCTACTTGCTATGTTTTTTGCTAAATTTTACGTAAATCCTCACATCAAAATTTTAAATGGCGATTGGGGGCTCAATTTTCCACTTTCAGGAATATGCCGTTAGCTAATAAATAGGTGAAGTTTGCAGGAATCGAAAGACACTAAATTAGAAAAGATAAGATTAATATATTTTTAATTATTTAACAAAAAGTGCCAGGTGGCCGATAACGGGTAGTGGCCGGCTAACAGGTAGTTTTACCCTACTTAGGTACAATTTTTTGGTTAAACTTTTGAGAACTAATCTTGCTATCTGTCAGAATGTCTATACAAATTCGGAGCGCAGTTCCCCGAGTTAAGTCTCCGAAAAGTATGTAAGTACTTACTTATCCCTACGTGTACAACTTGCTGTAACCCCAAAATGGATCAAACTTTTTTTGTTGTGTTCGTCATTATCAAGACAGGGTTTGTGTGATAGAAGCTCTTGGACAAACCCCGTGAAAATTAAACCGGTTCGAAGCCGAGACGGGCCGCTGGTATACTTACTTACACATAAAAACCGTAAGTAAATAACTTCGTTTATCTATTATTTTCTAAGTAATAATGTGAACCTCACGCTTCATCCAAGTTGACATTATTTTTATTTTCCTGTTCTTGGTCCTGCCCAGCCTTATGATCGGCTTCATTTGCAGAAACCGTCCGTTGTGCCTCATTGTTGTCTTGTGCTGTTAGAGAAGCCTGTCTGAAATTGGCATTGTATCGCGCTGTGGCAGCCCGGCGACGTCTATGCAAGTGATTAGAACAAGAAATAATTAGTAGGATAATAATGTTCATAGTGGCTCGAGAGCCTACCCTGAATCAAGGGCGTTAAGGCTTAGTTCAATCAAGCTGCATTCATGGCAAAGTGCGGTGCCTCACGATGTTTTCCTTCACCGTAGGTAAATGTCGAGTAAACGTACATTTTTGAACTCGTGAAACAAGTGACGGTAATCGAACCGGTACCTTCCGAATGGAAGTCTAACGTCTTAGCGCGTAGTGGCTAAGGCGTCGACGCTTACACATTTTAATAGCATTCTCATAATAGTTAAATTTTGAATTAAAAAATTACATACTTTTGCTTTAGGCCGATGTATTTTTTTAAACGAGTCGTATACCGTTGATCTGTTTGACTAATTTTGCTCACGAAGTGTACTAAGTCGCTAGTCACTTTACGGTCATTGCTTTGCATATTGTTCGATGCTATGATGACGAGTTCATCTGGAATAGGAAACTGTATGTATATAGGAATAGGAATATACTGAATAGGAAGGAATTTATTTCATCATAACATAACATAATCATTCACTACATCATCTCATTGTAGTAACTGACCCCTAAATAAGTTCGAAGCTTGTATCTAGGGTATCAGAAACTACGCACACACTCATTCACACACATCATCATTAATCTCTTATGCTTATTGTCACTTATTAGACTATAACAAGATCCAGGCATACTTATTATACCATTGGGAATTAAGTATACATGTACCCATGTAGAATTGAATAAGCTACCTTTTGGTACTATTGATATTTTTCGGATAATAAGTTAATCTTTAACAGATAGTTATTTTTTTAGTAAGACTTGTTTACATTGTTTACTTTTAATATTAGGCTGGGATTGCAAAAGCCGAATTGAATTGCGTTGGCCGTTTATGGGTCTATATCTACGAAGGAAAAGCGACGTTGATTTCGGCGCGCTTTGGCTCAATTTCTGCTCGCATTGCCCCATGCCCATGTCGGGTGCGTAATAGATCTCCGGTACAAACTTTTTGCCGGCGAAGCGCTAAAAATTATATTTACGGAGTTATTTTAGAAATTTAAAGAAAAATATTGTATATGTGAACGAATTGTGTGACTGAACGGTGTAAATCGAATGGCTAAATATATTCTGTGGTATCTATGATTTGACGACATAATCTGTGACCTATGGCAATATCTGTTAAAATTGCTTGATTTTCACGTATTTCCATACGATTTAATTTTTGTCGTAATTAATTTTTAATGCTTTTCTTTACTAAAAAACAGTTTATATGAGTTATAATGACCCCCTAAAACATCCCCAAATAAACAGCATCATTAAATTCAGGTACCGGAGATCTATAGACTTACCCCCATGTCTCCTTCGAAGAGATCGCAAAACGATTTTATACATCTCTATTTTCTTTTTAGATTTTGTGGGTAAGGGCCTATTTCACGACCTTCAAGTAAAGTTATTCACCAAGTAAAATTAGTTTTGTCTCTTTCTTACTTTATATCAAGTGACAAGACAAAACATGTGAGTTTCTATTCGGAACTTTTCTTGAAGATGGTGAAATAGGCCCTAAGTATTTCAGAATATTCGCCCTGTCTTCTTCCTTGCATGTGCCCCTTGGCAACTCGCACTCAGTGCGATGGCTGCTATAGAGCCTGCGCTGTCCACTAATGACAAACACTTACCGAAAAACCAATTCCTATGAGATATTATTAATTCGTCGCCCACAATATTTGGCTGGACTATAGCTAGTCATACTTTATAACATATTTAGCAAAAACATTAAGCAAAAAAGGATAAAAATAACAAAAAATTAGATGATTTCTAAAAAAATATTAAAATGTCAGTATTGAAAATGTCAAATCCAGAGAAAAATCTTTTTGTATGAGTCTCTAGAGTAAATATATCCTAACTAATAAGTATTTATATGCGATCTCCATAATCCGTGATCAATGTTTTTTTTTATAATCGCTATTCCATTCCAATTTCGTAAAAGGGATTGCGAATTCAATTCTCGTGCGAGTTAAATATTTGTGTGATCTATATACAAATGGTTCTCACTTAGAGGAATATATGACTTACTCCTCTAAGGGTTCTCAGTCTGGGTGGGTGCTAGGTGTGTGGTTCGTGAGTCGTGCGTGGCCTTTAATCGGGAGGACAATGGGAGGACTGTAGTCTATGGGAGGACAAATCCATTTTCAACCCAAAGGAGAATCCGTCCTATATGTTGTAACACTTTGTGAATGTAGGTTTAGCTATGGGACGGTTGCCTTATTATGTTCCGGCAGGAAAGGCTTGGTTTAGGTCTGGGATCAGTCTTTTGAGGTCGTAGACTACGTACCCAGGATAGGTAGTCTATGTTTGAGGTGGAAGAGCCAGTAACATTTTACTTTACATATACAGTAACATATCAATTCCCACCGTTCCTCTTCATCAATATAGTGTTACACAAAATGGTGTGACTCAACGGGAACAAATCATCTATCCTTCCTTGGTAGAAAGAGTGGAAGAAAAATAGACTCTTCGTACCCAGGTGGGATGGCTAGGAGGGATTAGGAATGATATATTTCCAGTAGTCCCCTCAGGCACGCTGTCCACTAGGATGATTAAAATGCATCGGGCCCATCCAGTTTCCTTGGGGTAAGGTCTAGTCTAGCTTCCATGGGATAAGGTCTATAGTCAGTCTAGTAGCCTAGAGACTAGAGCCTAGGCTACAACGTGTTTCCTCCCTCACATAAAAAGAAAAACCGTAATACTATTTTAATTATTTATTCAAAATCACAAAATACGTAAACAAAACTCATCAAAAACGTAAAAAAAAATGATTCCAGGTATAAGATGCGGCCGATATCGCAGCGACCGCCTCTCATGTGCTTAATTTGTACTGTTTCTCACTGATTTGTGTACAAAAATAAAAATTATTTCGTGCACAAGTCAGTAAACATTTATGAGCGCAGCCGATGCGGTCACTGACAGAGTACCACTTTAAATTTCTCATTTTTTTGTTAATCATGTATGCCTTCGCGTTGACTATTGTCACGCGAGGATGGACGGCACTAGCAGCGGCGGCGGCGACGGCGACGGCGACGTCGGCGTCGGCAGCTGCGACGTCGGCGTCTCCTGCTGCAGCTGCGGCGACGACGTCTCCTGCTGCGGCGGCGGCGGCGACGGCTACGACGCCGGCGGCGACACCGCTGTAAGTATAAACAACAGATTTAACAACTAATACAATTTTACAAGTAGTATATACGTTTCATTTTGTGTACCTAAGTAGTTCTAGTTATACTAAAAATATAATCGCTATCCCATAATTTCTTCATCTATAGGAGTTTCTTCTTCTTAACACTGCAGAAATCGAAATTGCTCTAACTCAGGGTAGTCTTATCAGTTGGTTGGGAGTCAGTTGACATACAGAGCGCTGATTATGATTGTAGTACTTACAGAACGACGACGTCTGCGTCTCCTACGTCTACAACATCCCTCTTGTGGATCGCAAGAATGCGTGTTAGAGGCAGATCTGAAAATAAAACCTCATATTAATAACAACTTTACTTAAGTTTATGAGAAACATTACTAAGTACTTATAGGTATTTGTAAAAACTTTAATTATTTTGTAAAACTATATATTGAGAACTTAATTTAGAGGCGTAAAGCTTAATAAATTCTAGAACAAACGCAGGTACCTTCTGCTCGCATGGCCATCTTCATTGGCGCCGTGGTGGTCACTGTAAAATGATTATTTTAATTTAGTACCTACATAAGTCAACAATAAGTGAAGGATGGGGAGAGTGGTAAACGTTTGTGTAAAACTAAATGTGCAGTTTCTGATACAAGTTACGAACTTAGCTATGGATCAGTTACTATAATGAGATGAGAGAGTGAATGATTGTGTCATGTTATATGGGTTAACAAAAAAATTAAGTAAGTACTTGGTAGTTTTATGTAGAAAACCATTTATAAATTCCCAAATTGTAAAATCTTACGTGTTATCTTTCGTGTGCGATTTATCTTTAGCTTCATCTATAGTAGCAGGCTTTGCTTTTCCGACTACGCCAGATTTTTTGCGCTCTTCGGCATGACGCCGCGCGGCTGCTGCTCGACGCCGCCTGTTAATCAAACATAATGTTACTTCTTGGTTGGTGGCAAACTTGCTGAAGATGTAGTTATAAGGTCAGCGGTCATTACCATTACCGCCCACTGGTATGTTATATTTATACATAGATATTAAGAGGGGAAGACACGAGGTTAGGAAAAGATTAATAATAATTAGGACTATAATTGCTATACGCAATGATGACTAGGTTAGGCGGAATGCAGGTGTTACTGGGGCAGGGCACACAATCGCTGTAAAAATCTTATCCACTCCTATCTTGACAAGACTAGTTGCTGTAATGATTTAAAATAACGTATTGTTGACTTACTTCCGATCCAAGTCGACATAAGTCTTGATACGAGCAGCATACTTGGGAGCCTCGGTCTGGTTGTGCTTGCTCATAAAGACCACTATGTCGTCGGTCAGTTTTTTATTGCTTCCTTCGTCGGAATCCATTTCCTCGGTGTGCCCCATGTAAACCTAATACATACAGATGTAAGTAGTTGAACCAAGAATAATACGTGTAAGATTTGGGAGATAGATTCATCAGACTTTTAGATAAATTCATCAGACTTTTACGCGGGCCACCTAGGCGTACCTATCACGGAAATCGAACCTGAACGTATGGTGATGTACTTATGGTTCATGCCGAAATTCGAAAAAACAAAGGTTGCCGAATAAGTCCTGTTTTGTAGAAAAGCATCGTAAACAAAGACGAAATTAATATGCTTATTATTACTTAAGTACATTGAATCTACAAAGATGTTCTTTTTTTGCATTTAAATAAACTCACCATTTATAATTGTTTGGCCGTCATCCTATACCTAGAAAACAAAACTATATTTTTTTTGGAATTTACATATAAAAATCTAATAAACCACACAATAAATAAAAAAATATAAAAAACTACATGTGAAAAGGACAAATCTATTTAACAAAATACATCAAAAATGATGATTGTGTTCTAATTTTGAACGTGATTATTCTTTTTGTAGAAGTCAAAGAGAATATGAAATGCAAAAAGCAGGATTTATTTATCGATAAAGGAGTAATACTCTGACTCTAGCCCTTAGACAATCTATCCAAAACTCTAGTCCACTCTAGCCACATGAGTAGGGAATAGCCGGGTCCACACCGGACGATCCACCGCGATCCAATCGCGCGAGGCAGCATCGCGATTCAAATGCAGGCGACGTTGTATGGGATGGGCCACGCCGTTCACACCGCGCGCATCTTTGGATCGCGATGCTGCTTCGCGCGATTGGATCGCGGTGGATCGTCCGGTGTGGACCCGGCTAATGAGCTCTCTTCTCACTAAAAGAAGTGGAGGGAGTTGCACATCTCTCGATCGTTGTATCACGAACATCGTCTGTAGGTATAACGGTTAGTTAGAACCCTCAAAAGTGTCCCAGTTGGTTTAACCAATGTGATAGACATTTTCGTCTGGTTTGTGGGAGCATAATGGTAATCGCTTCAGAAAATGGTGACGCTCTACCAAATCTGGTCATCTCGGAGATAGCCTGTAGCCCATTTTGCCTGTAGCACAGAGCAGGGAACTTACCCCGCGGACAGATTCCCCACCCTCGCGGGCTCTTTCTTATCGGTTGACGTCGTGCCCGTGCCCCATGGCCTGTACATATCTAATCTAGGAATTAGGTAAGGTACGAACTATGAAGATATCAGCTTGCAGAATGCACATTCGTACAGATACCCATACCATGTTGGTATATAGTCGTGGCCGGTTTAGGTCATGGTGACTACGAGCGCGGTCCGAAATGCGCATTATCGCCCCATTGGTACCGATAGCGCGCTTATGGAGTGACCGTGGTGCCCGAATTGAACGTATTTGCACCAACGAAAGCAATGGGACGTCATCAGTGACGCCATACAAACGCTGCTCATGAAAAATAGGTGGTACGTTAGTTTAATAGAAAACTAAAATAAATCAAATTCTTAAACGTCAAATTTGGAGTTTGACATTTGCGATCCTGGTCCGATTTGATAGCGCGCAGCGCACATATCAATTTGGTTCACGCGTGTGCACTGTTGGTAGTGTTTTATTTCGTATTTCGGATCGCGCTCTACTACGACTTCCGATGGTGCACTGTTCTCCGATGATGCTTTGATTTGAGTAAGTATAGCCAGCCTGGCGATGAAGAGCACAACAGGCATGAGACCTTATCATCAATAAAGTTATATCAATTGATCGCCGTAGGTCTTAGAGTTCTACTCTAAATCGCAGGTAGTCGAAGAAAAACATGAAAACGATGATATACTTTGTAAGTATACTTTAAACGGAATCGAACACGCAAATCTTTGACAGTCAAGCCTAGTATATCCATCATTAATCTGTCTTATCCTTCAGTGTCAGCTAACGATGACATTGCATTGCAGCTGTCTGTCCAGTTGTCCATCACATCCCACGTCAAAAATTGAACAATGTGCAGTTTTGTTTTGATTAAAAATTAAATGTGAATTGAGTAGGTACTAAATCTTAGTCGGTACGAGTTACGGAATGAGAAGTTACATTTTCAATCTTGCCGGTACGTTATAAAACTAATTTAATAAAGTTCTATTCTTTTAGAAAAGTTATAGTAGCATTATTTATTGTCCGATTTGGCGAGTTTGTTTACATTAATAAAGAACGTATTACCGCTAAATCCTAACAGTAAGTTTGTAAAGTTTTCGGCAATACTTCTTCTTCTTAAATTCGAAGGCAATACTTAAACATTCGAAAATGCAGTTCATATAACAGCATTTGTAAGAAATAACTTGCTTTATTATGTTGCCTTGCTTATTTATGTCTATCTATTTTATTGTATGTTTTTTTATGTCTACTATCTTGTATTTTTATGACTAATGAGGAAAATTAAAGCGCACGCGCAGTATTGATAATTAAAAGTAGCATTTTATTATTTTTCTATCTTTTTTTTTTATATTTGAAGGTAGTAAATACCTCTTTCCTGGTCAAGTCATTCTGCATAAAACCTTTTTGCTGTGTGTCATTTTTTGTCAGATTTCAATTTAGAATAGAATTTTGCTAGTTTATGACATTTCATTCTTTCAATTTTTTTGGTTACAGTTTTGATTGTTTGAAGAAGATCAAAATTTCCTTTGGTTTCCACCTGTAAAAGTTTTTTTTGGTATTATTTTGAAAATGATGCTTCTCGGAGATACTTTCCCCAACTTCTCTGCGAACACCACTGAGGGAAATATTGACTTTCATGACTGGCTTGGGACTTCGTAAGTACCCACTTAGAATTCTCCTTATAAAGATCCTCGTAAGCCTAGATCTAACTGTGACTATGTATATTAAAATAGGTGGATTGTGAGTCGGGTGCTGACCTGGGTCACAATCCACTAGCATTAGTTAAGGGCTATCTTACCAATCTTATTTTATTTTTCTTAATTCCACATTTATTTTTTTATGATTGCCACATTCTATTTTTTTTAAATATAAGATTGTTTTTTTTTATTATGAATGTACTAGAACTAGCTAACTGTAAATATAGGCACATCCTGTGAACCTCTTGTATAATAATTAGCAGCAGAAATTAAAGGATTTTTTTTAAATTTAGTTTGTAATAAATCTGATATATAGTTGAAATAAAACACTTAAACGGATTTTTGTCGTGGTTGTATTTTGTTTTACATTTTCTGACGTTTCGGATTCTTTACAGAACCCGTGATCACAGAAGACAAAAATCCGTTTAAGTGTTTTATTTCAATGTGTAGTGTTCGTGTAAATCAAAGATATCGATATGATATATAGTTTTTATAGTTGTCATGGTTATTAGCACTCAAATTATTATAATTAACGAGATATTTACCATGTATATTATTTATTTCCATGTACTTATAGTATATTTTTAATATCCCGTTAATCAATATAATTTGAGTGATAAATCTGATATATTGATATAAACCCTAAATAATATATCTATACATTTCCAGTTGGGGCGTCCTGTTCTCCCACCCATCGGACTTCACCCCGGTCTGCACGACTGAGCTGGCGCGAGTCCTCACGCTGTTGCCCGAGTTTACAAAGAGAAACATCAAGGTGATAGGGCTCTCATGTGATAGTGTGCTGTCACATATTGAATGGTGCAAGGATATCAAGAATTATGCTGGTAATTTATTATTTATTTCTTTAACCTATATTGTCTCACTACTGGGCAAAAGTCTCCCCCAAACATTTTCTATTTAATATTTAAAAAGGTTTTTCCTTGGTATTTTATTAATATTATTTTATTTACATACAACTAAGCTATCAAGCTCTAAATTATAGTGTTTATTAAGATAAGGAAAAATATACTGTTTTTCTAAGATAATTACATTACATTCATGATATCATGATTCACTTGCTGGCATTTCATCTCTATTCTGGCAATCTTAGTAATTGTTCAAAACATGAGCTGACATAATAATGGCATTAAAAAAAATTACAAACACATTCTGGATATACACAGTAAAGTAATAACAAGACAATCTATCATTGGTTAACCATCCTACTAATATTAAAATGCAAAAGTTTGTATATTTGTGAGTTTGGATGTTTCTCTTTACCGCAAAAACTACTGTATCGATTTATATTAAACTAGCGGTGCCCCGCGGTTTAACCCGCGTAGTTCTCGTTCCCGTATGAATATGGGGATAAAATTATCCTAAAAACCTTCCCACTGAACCACTCTATCTATTAAAACAAACCGCATCAAAATCCGTTGCGTAGTTTTAAAGATCTAAGCATACATAGGGACATAAGGACAGAGAAAGCGACTTTGTTTTATTTTTTGTTATTTTTGTTTAAACTATGTAGTGATTTGGTACAGATGTTCCTTATAACTAGGAATAACACATAGGAAACTTTTTATCCCGAAATTCCCATGGGATTGGGATTCACGCGGGTAAAACCTCAGGGCTCAGCTAGTACTTTATAAACAAGTAATACTAGTAACATTTTCCTGGTATGTACTAACTTGTTATCATTCTACTGAACTGTTTAGAGTTATTATATTATACTATCTATGTGAAGATAATGGATGTTTACATATATAAAATAAGGTCTCATACACTGTTTGATTAGCTACATCTTTTAAGGCGAGGTTACAAGTCAAATTTCGGTTTTTGAGGGGGTGAAGCAGACGGGTGGCGGACGGAAGATCTAGTCTAACTTCCCCCTGCCTCGTGACTGCGATTGTGCAATTGTACAAACTGCTTTATCTCAAAATGATTATTGTCAGAATGTTTTGAATTATAAGGCCCGCCGCTAACTATGATGTTTTGTTGCCGTGACTTTTTATCACTATCACCTGCTGTCACTCACAATGCGCTATACTGAATCTTATCTAGGGTGTCAAATCGCGTTAATTTTTGTTATGGGGTTCAAAGAGGTAGTCGTGATTGATATACGTAGTCCTCTTGAAATATGTAGAAGAAAAATGAAACGAAAATAAAAACGCTACTGGGTGCATCCTATATAATGCAAATGATAATAATAAGGAAAATTGTACACGATATATTCGGCCGGCCGAATGACAATAAGTCACACCAGTGAGCATGTTTCATATCGCTGGAACTATTTGTCACGTTACCATAATGAGCGCACTCTTTATACACACATCAAAAGTGTCTAGGGATCAACATATATTTTTGCAATAACTTTTCTCCTGATTGATATTAATTAAAATTTTCTTTAAGGATTCATCAAATAAAGTGTTTTCGTTTGTCACAGTAACGATAAACCAAGTCACCTTTGCATTAATAAAGAAATTTGCCATTTTCCTAATAAAGGGATTTTTGACATTTGAACCACTAACATTAAAGTTCGAAAAAAAGACTGAAATAACAGTTTTCTTTAAAATTTTATTGGGTAACTTAAACAATTAATAATCCGTGTTTCTACCGCGAACACTAACAACACAAGAACATCGGTTTGGCATACTCAAAATGAGTTCATCCAAATCACGCTGTGGAATGGCCGCCCATGTTCGTTGCAACAACAAAAAAAGGTCTTCTTGCGAGTGGATACCCTCCATATTCGGCAGAGCTCTTCTCTGTAGCATATCCCATGCATGCTCAATCGGGTTCAAGTCTGGCGACTGAGCAGGCCAGGGCAGGACATTGATGTTAGCTGCGGCGAGAGTCTGTCTTACAACTCTTGCGGTGTGCGGTCGTGCATTATCATGCATTAACTGAAATAAGGGACCGATTTGCACTTGTAGAGGAACGATGACGTCTGATACAATCGTCTCAGCATAAATTTGAGCGTTGAGGTTGCCTCTGATCCAAATCAACTCAGTTCTTCCGCCGATCCAAATACCCGCCCATACCATGATGGTTCCACCACTATAAGGATGGACTTCCTGGCAGGATTTTAATCGCTGTTGGCGTCCAGGGGTTCTCCAGTGTCGTATACGTCTTGTATCCGGTCTCATACCAAAACGAGACTCATCAGAAAAGCACACGAAACGCCATTGTTCTTCTGCCCAATTTCTGTGTTCAAGAGCCCATTGATATCGAATCCTACGATTGTGCATTGCTATAGGTGGTACCCGTAGCGGTCTTCGGGAATGAAGGTTCACTTCATGCAAGCGGTTTCTGACTGTTTGGTCGCTAATTAAGTTCCCTGAAGAGTGATGAAGCCGCACGGCTAACATCATGGCGGTTATTGTTGGAGCTCTTCGAGTTAAGATTTGAATGTATCGGTCTTGTCTCCGTGTGGTGCAGCGATACCGTCCTCCATGGCGCTCAGCCACGGTACCAGTGCTTCGGTAACGTGTCCAAAGTCGACTGATAACACTCTGACTTGTATTCAGAGCTAAAGCCACAGTACGTTGCCGGGAACCAGCTTCTATCATTCCCACGGCTCTGAGCATTTCTTCCCTGCTTAAATGACGTCGCCGCTCCATAATAACGTTGGTTTTAATCAGTAGTAGGGAAACAGTAGCACTAATAATGTCTTCAATGCGTTGTATGTTTTTATAGGGAAAATATTGACAGCTGATTTTCATCTTTTACTCGAATTTGATTCACAGTTCCTGATTCAAATTATGAAATGCACCAAAAAGGATCCATATAAATTTATAAAATCATAAATTTATTACAAAGCCACATCTCAATCTCAAGGAATCCGCATAAAAATGCTTGATCCCTAGACACTTTTGATGTGTGTAGCTTACATATATTTTTCTTGCGCTCGACTTAGTGACAAAAAATCACAGTCAGCGGCGAGCCTAACATTTCGAATAGCTTAAAGCCTAAAAAATAGAGCAGATAACCGTACAGATACAAAGCTTCATAAGAACGTGTAAAATTATTACCTGTTTTGGCAAGGTTGTCAAATAATAAAAGTGCTCTATGACAACAATCAAACCAATTTTAGTTTCAGAGATTGGCAAACAAAAATGTAAAATTAATGAACGATACTTAAAAATAAAACTAGGTAGTTAAAAACGTGACTTTGTCTATGCTCTGTGGGGTCTCGCAAGGTTTTTAATCACTCCAAGACTGCCTTTAACCCGCGGCATGTAAAATATGGAAATTCAATACAAGATAATAGTTATTTATGGTACAAGCGAGGTAAGTTGGTGATTACTTCCGAGGCGCTATTGAGGCCCGAGCCGTCAGGCGAGGGTCTGAAGATAGCCGAGGATAGTAATCATCAATACACGCGTTTACCATACAACGTTTTTCAACACATTTGCGAAGAAATTATCATTTTTCGCTAATAAATAAACAGTTTTTCTATTCGCGCGCATCCAACACAACAATGGTGATCGGCCATAGATTAAAAGATAATACTCATTAAAAAAAATCGAATGAATAAATGAATTGAATCGACCATAGACCTACCAAAAGTAAGGCAACATAGTTGAAGTTTGTTTTTAAAATGTATGGACACGATTTTTTTTGGTATCGAAACTTTTTTGAAAACTAAACAATTAAAAAAAAATCTATGACTCACTAGTGAATCAAGCGTGTCATTATTCAACTGTTTTTGCACAAATAAGAGCCCCTTTATGAGCAAGTGTGTTGAAATGAGTATTTAAACGATTATATAAAAACACAAATTTTAATAACTATGGCAAATATCAAATCAGTAGGTATTGTAGTTTTTACGTAAAATGGACCACAAAACTGAATAGATTGTTCCGCCAGGCGGACTCCGCTTTGCTCGCCCTAATAAATATATGTTTTCAAAACACTTGCTCATAAAGTGGCTCTTATTTCTCTGCAATCAGGCACAGAATGACACCTATTACTCACCAGTGAGTTATAGATTTTTTTAAGTTGCTTTGTACATATTTAAAAAAGTTTCGATACCAAATCATTCATTCGTTCATTTTTTTTATAAGTATATTATTTTAGTCTATGGCCGATATCATTGTTGTTTTAGATGCGCGCGAATAGGAAAAATGTTTATTTATTAGCGAAAATTGTATTTTATAATTATTGTGTTCGCAAGTGTGTTAAAAAACGTTGTATGATACACGTGTGTATTGGTGATTACTATCCTCGGCTATCCTCCTCAATAGCTCCTCGGTGGTAAGCACCAACTTTACAAACTTGTACTATAAATAACTAATATCTGTATACTCATAATGATAAATTTTAATAAAGAAGAAAATCAATAAAAAAAAACACTTTACGTGCCTGTTTAGCAGGGCAACCGATTCGTGAGGTTGTATGAAGCTTTGTCTCTGTACGGTTATCTAATCAATAATCATGTGTCAGAGTATAACTGAGTATTTATACTTGCCGTGCCCCTCGGTTTCACCCACGTGCATTCTGTTTTTTAATGCGATAAAATTTGAAAATTCAGGTTCAATTTACCAGGTATCCAAGAATTTAATACGCGAAAGACAATTAATGATATAATAAGAAACAAACATTCTCAATATTTTTCATCATCATATTATGTCCTCACCGAGGGGCTTGAGCCTACTCTATTAGGCTTTTGTTAAAAGTCTATTAGGATATTACATTTATTTATTTATATGAATTTATTGAACTACTGATTTCAAGTACCTGATAGGCTATATACCTAATCCAAAAATAATACTGAAAGTAAAACTTTACATTACTGAAGTAAGTATTTTTAAATCAATCCAGTAACGAGTTGATTGGACTAAACTTTGAACAGTTTGGTCAAACCGTGTCATTTTTCATAGGTACTTTGTCAATTTTTGTACCCATCATAACTTCATAAAGTCTGATCCGAATAATAAAATTTACACGTACATAAAAATGGAAATGGATCATCAATTTTTTTTGTCCTGTACTGGACAAATTACTTAGTTTTACTATATTTATATTATCATAGCTAGTGTCAAAAATCTTCTGTAAGTTTGTCAACGACTCGAAAAAAATATTATAGACGTGCCGTGTCAACATTCGCGACTCTCAAAAATAGCGTAAATTGTACATATGTATGAAAGAGACAAAGGCGCATGACGAAAGGGAAAGAAAATAAGTGCCACATCTATAGTTCATTCGTATTCGTTGACGATTGTGCAATCGGTATTTATATTTTTATCTTTGTCTGAAATATTAAAATGTTATATAGAGTACCGCTTGTCTGATCATCACGAAATATTATAGTAATGTAGTTCAGGCAATTAAAATCTTAGTTTTATTCATATCCCGTTGTTTAGCAATGTAAAAAAAACAGCATTGAGCACGAGGAGAAGTGATACACGTCCGTCTAGCACCACCGCTCAGCGGTCACTGTCGCACTGCATTGAAAGGAAAGAGAAGCGCAATGACAACCTCGAAACGGCTCAAATAAGACTGGATAAAAACATGAAATTCAATAATTATTAGTGAAAAGCTTTAATGATTAAAAAATCTTTCGGGTGAGACTTATTTATTTATCTTTACTAAGCGTATTCGAAGTTTCGTGGTACCAGCTCTTATACTTTTTACGTAGACCGCAAAAACAAATTTTAAAAGCACAATTTTCAAAATGAAAATGTATCGAGAAAATGTAATGCTATCGTGTTTCGGTGCGGGTCAAGTTTAGTTAAAGAACCAAAGTTGCATATAATACATAAAATAGTTTTGTACTAATAGTAGAAATATCATAACCAGTCTTCCGAAAACGGGCATTTGGCATCTCAGAGCCCCTTAAACTACTCAACTGATTATAATGCAGTGTACAGCAATAGGTAGTGTTTCAAGAGGAAGGTTTATATGTAGTATGTTCATATAGGATTGCGATTTTATCCGTTGAAACCGAGGTGCCGTCATCTATATATATCTATACTAATATTATAAAGAAGTTAAGTTTGTTAATAAATTGTAAGGGGTAATCTCGGGATCTACTGAACCGATTTCAACAATTCTTTCACTAATGGGAGGCTATATTATTATATAGTTTATCCCTGTATTCACACGGGAATGGGAACTACGCGAGTAAAACCGCGGGGCGCTGTTAGTACTTCATATTATGAATGCTAAAGTGTCGATGAAACGCTAAAACGAATGAACCGATTTAGATGAAATGTGGTACATCATCACCATTCTGTCCACTGACGCCACTCTGCTTGGGACTCGGTTTTTGATAATGCAGGTCTTCCCTTCCAATTTGGTACAGATGTTCCATAATTAACGAGAATTACGCTTGTAAAACCACACTTATCAATAACCCAATTGTCTTATATTTTCAGGCCACAACGAAGATGACGTATTCCCATTTCCGATCATCGCCGACTACGACCGAACGCTAGCCACCAAGCTAGGAATGATTGATAAGGACGAGAAGGACCACTCTGGAATGCCTTTAACTGCTCGTGCCGTCTTCATTATAGATCCCAACAAGAAGTTCAGGCTTGCCTTCCTTTATCCTGCTACTACGGGGAGGAATTTTGAGTAAGTAGTTTTGTATATTTTACTAGCTGCGATTTTACCCGCGCGGAACCTTATCCAGTGTGAATTTTAGGATAAAAAGTATCCTACCTTACTCCTTATTTCATCAACCACCTGCCAATGAAAGTCCCGCCAATTCTGGGATTGTCAGGAACAAACAGACAAAAGTAGTAAAAAAATGATGTTCTGGTACCGTTATATTCATATGCATATTTACTACATTAGCGATTATTTTAATGTTACAAACAGACACTCCAGTCTGCTAGATAACGTGATGAGTGTGTGCTAGTGCAAGCATTGTTTTAACTCTGGATGTTATGGTTCACATTGTGAATTACTGTAATGAATGGTCATGGTGTGAACCACAGTATGACAAAGGGACATAGTTGGGGATATTATAACAAGTACAATTGCACATTGTTCATATTTCCTATTTTATGGGTTCGATTCCCATGCGGGGTGAATATTTGTGTGAACCACAAATGTTTGACTCGGTCGGGGTGTGTGTATGAATGAGTGTGTGCGTAGTTTCTGATACCCTAGATACAAGTCACGAACTTAGTTAGGGGTCAGTTACTATAATGAGATGATGTAGTGAATGATTATGTTATGATTAGAAGTTATTTTGTCTGGATGTGTGTCTGATGAGAGTGATGAGTTTGTTTATTAGAGGTACATTTATGAGAAGGAATAATTTTACAAGATAAATACACTTTTTGATTGAATCCACTAATTTTTTCCTTATCAATTTGATGATAATAAAATATAAATACAGTTGATAAAATTTGGCCTTCTACTGTCTGTCTTAAAAATGTATTTATTCTTCTTCTTAGCGTGTCGACTCATATTTTTGAGGAACAAAACTCTGCCACCGATATGGCACTATCAGTGGCCTTGTAAAGGTCCTCGCGTGTGCAGGTGTAGGGACACGCACGGCAAGTTATTTGCCGTTGAGTCGTGGTGGAAGGATCAGCTGGTCTGCGTTACCGACTAGCCTAATGTATTTATTAAAGAGATGATGTTCTTTACTGTGACTGATAATATTTAACATTAATTGGTCCAATTGTTTGTTCACTATGAGGAGTATTTGTTGTTACTTCAACAAAAAGGCCCCTTATTCTAGTTTAATTCTCAATATACATCTAATATATAAAATTCTCGTGTCACAGTTTTCGTTGCCATACTCCTCCGAAACGGCTTGACCGATTCTCATGAAATTTTGTGAGCATATTCAGTAGGTCTGAGAATCGGCCAACATCTGTTTTTCATCCCGAAATTCCTACGGGAACGGGAACTACGCGTGTGAAACCGCGGGGCGCAGCTAGTCTAATATATAAAATTCTCGTGTCACAGTTTTCGTTGCCATACTCCTCCGAAACGGCTTGACCGATTCTCATGAAATTTTGTGAGCATATTCAGTAGGGCTGAGAATCGGCCAACATCTATTTTCATCCCGAAATTCCCACGGGAACTACGCGTGTGAAACCGAGGGGCGCAGCTAGTTTTTAAATAAAAAGGATCTAGTATTCTGTTTCTATTTATATACCTTTTCATGTGTTAATTTTATAAAAGTCAAGTTTGAGTCTTTTTATTTGTATAAGTTAATTATTATTTGCTTTGATAAGAGAGTTCCAACTATAATATGTATTATGTACTACTTTATTGTTTCCAGTGAAATCTTGCGAGTGGTGGATTCCATGCAGCTGACTGACAAAGCTAAGGTAGCTACACCCGCCGATTGGAAGGTATGTTCATTTTATTTTATTTCTCCTTAATCACTACATAGTATAAACAAGGTCGCTTTCTCTGTCCCTATATCCCCATGTATGCTTAGATCTTTAAAACTACGCAACGGATATTGATGCGGTTTGTTTTAATAGATAGTGATTCAGTGGGAAAGCATAATTTTATCCCCATATTCCTACGAGAACGGGAACTACGCGGGTGAAACCGCGGGGCGTCGCTAGTATTCTATATTCCATGTAAAGTACCGTGCTTCGGAGGGCACGTTAAGCCGTTCGTCCCGGTTGTTGTGTTAACATTATCGATTGACGTTACGGGTAGTTAGAGCCGTCTAACATTTGGTTTAACCAACATATCACCCTCTGTGTTGTGAAGGTCTAATAGCAGTTGTTCCACGTAAATATTGATATTCTGCCAAATCTGGTTAAACTGAAAAACTGAAAACCGACTCCAATATTTAACACAAATATTTACCCCGGACGGGAATCGAACCCGCAACCTTACGGATGGAAGTCCGGCATGGTGACCACTCTGCCATCGAGGTCGTCAAAGAAAGGTTTCCTATTTTTAAAAAGATAAGTCTAAAACATCAGTCTTTAGTAATTTACATGAAGTTCTTCTTCTGAACCTTTATCCCATGTCCATTTGGGGTTGGTTTTTCAGTTTAACCAGATTTGGCGGAATGTATTTTACGTGAATCGACTGCCATCAGACCTTCAAAACCCAGAGGGCTATACGAAATTTTTTGGTTAAACCAAATGTTAGACTTTTGAGGGCTTTAACTACCCGTAACGACTGTCGATGATGTTAGTGCTTTAAATGCCATTCGAAGCACGGAAACGCTTATGAAATTAACTCATTTTAAGTAATGACCCATCACAGTCATGACGGTGCCAGACGTTGCTTAACCGCTAAGATCACAAGTGATCCGCGGGTAGTACTGGGCCATGAGCGCTTCGCGTTATCAGAAACTCATGATCCTTCAACAACCTAATTTTATTTGGAGTTAATTTTTTCAGCTTATTCCACCTACGCCACCTGGCCATGTAGAATGATGGGAATTGAAATGTTCCTTTTATCCCACTTGGGTGGGAAGAGTGGAAGAAAAATATACCCTTCTCACCCAGGTGCGATGGCCAGGCGGGATAGGTAGAATAGGCGTTTTTGTTTCGATCACCATATTTCTCGGTCGAATTCGACGATCTCGATGGCATGCCGGACTGCCAAGCGTAAGGTTGCGGGTTCGATTCCCGTGCGGGGTGAATATTTGTATGAACCACAAATGTTTGTCTCGGTCTGGGTTTGTGTGTGTGTGAATAAGTGTGTGCGTAGTTTCTGATACTCTAGATACAAGTTTCGAACTTAGTTAGGTCAGTTACTATAATGAGATGTTATGTTATATAAAAAAAAAAAGAATTCCTTCTTTCTCTTTTCTTAACTAACAATGGTTATTACAAAAAAGAGATAATATTAAATCAGAATCAGCTTTTCATCAAATCATTGTAGATTTAATCAGTGTAAACGTGTTCACAGATGGGTGACGACTGCATGGTACTACCGACGGTGCCTGAAGACCAAGTGAAGAGCGTTTTCCCTAACGGAGTGAAGCTGGTGACCGTACCCTCCGGCAAGAAGTACCTCCGCATGACTCCCTGCCCCGGAGTATAGAGTGTTTAACACTCGCCTCATTATATTATAATTCATTGTAATAGTGTTTAACACAGTTTCATTATATTGGAATCTATTGTAATAGTGTTTAACACAGCTTCATTATATTTGAATCTATTCTAATAGTGTTTAACACAGTTTCATTATATTGGAATCTAAATTGTAGGATCGTTTCATTATATTGTTTATTTTTATTGAATAAAAGTTGAAAGTATTTTTGATATCGTTTTTTAATTTGATGGTATTTAATACCTATATTTGTAAGGTTTAGGGGTCACTCTAGATTAGGAAATAAACACCTGAACTAGATAATAAATATAGGGTGTTTCTGCTGGGTACTAGTAGGGATATTTTATATTTTCCAAGGCTTCCTTGTATGAAAGTCTCATGAAGAATATTAGATCAGCCGGGCTAGCATGACTTCAAAAACGCGATAGATATAACGATAAAACACTATCCAACTGTCAAAATACGATGGAAATAGCCGCCATATTTAATTTTTATCATTTATCATTTATCGATACGCACGGTCATGCTAGGCCGGCAGGTTTAGTTTAGGTAGTCATCTATAGATATAGTAGTATCAGTATTATTCTCGAACAGGGTTATGTTTATCTTCCTCACCGACGCTTTGTATGAAAATACTCTGACACGAATCTAAAAAAAACTGATCATCCCGGGAAACTGCTAGAGGGGACTACTGGGAATATTGGACCCGTGTATTCCCTGGATGATCTCAGAACTTATAATCGGGCTCTACGTATTCACCCGTGTGGGAGGCCACGGCTGGATATATTGTGCTCTGTGGTATAGAGAGGTGTCGACCAGTTGAAAAAATACCACATTGTATTATCACACCATTCAATAGTAGGTACCGGCAATATTAATTAACGAAGTAAATTAGAAAGATGTAAATTAAGTATAAGTAATTAGCGAACGCGAAATTAATGAGTTGCAAATCAATATCAATCTCAATTTGATAAGATTAATCTGGATTTGCTAAGAGCAAATGTTCAGTGAACACGACCAGTACCACGCCGGAATGCTAGCATCAAATAGGAGCCCAGCAACCCATGCGTGCGGCTGATGTTTGAACAAGAGAATTATCTGCAGCATAGCGTGTGTAGGCAGCGATTGCGGGCCCGGCGAGGCGGCGCGCGCGGCGGCGAGTGAAAGCCCACACTTTCATCCGTGGTGGGGCGCAGGCGCTGGCGCACCGGCCGCGCAGTACCTAGTCTGAAGGCAAAGGTGATCCGCGCGCATCGTGCGAACAGTGCGTACCGCGATGAACGGATGGTGGCTAGTTGTGGTGCTGGCGGGAGCGGCGGCGGCGGGCGGCCGGCTGCCGCGCACCTCCGCGCCCGCGCAAACCGCGCAATCTCCGCCCCCCAAACTACCCCCCAGGAACATCACCATCTCCTCCAGGTCTTCCGTCAGAAATAGGTCAGTCAATTTATATCATCATCATTAAAAAAAAACACGATTTTTCGTGCTGAATTCAACCCTCGAGTTCCACAGCCACTGATGACATTTTCTGCATCCAGTAACTCCCTGCGACCCTTATAGGTCGGTATATCTATAATACCACCTGCAAACCTTACCTCTACAACCTTAGGATCTCGCGCAACGAATTCTGTTTATACTGTTGTTGTTTTCGTTTTAGTTACGCTAAAAACAAATTTAATGTTAAATTTATGTTGATTTCTAAAAACATGTATCAATAATAAGAAATATGATATTATTTGTATTAAGTATATTAGTTAATGAATGTATTAATATCATTGAAACGTTCTGAATGAACTTATGGGCCTCTCGGTCGACGTTCCTTATTAAGCAACAGCGCTCGCGCAGCTTTTGTGCATAAAGTTGTCAAGTACAACTACTAGAGATTGGTACGCAACAACAAACGATATATCGGTGACAAGTGGTGCCCCAATTACCTTACGTAAGGGGCACCAGTACAAGATGAAGCCTTCATATAATTTAACATAATTGAATGTAATTTTCACATTTGTCCTTACATAAATAAATAATACGCTTACATACTCGTATACCTTCTTGTTAATTTCTATAAAACCCGATATTTAATCTCTGATATATTTGTAAAAGTATTAATTATCTAACGACAATATTCACAAGCTTTCACCAAAACATAAAATGAAATCTTAGTTTTAAATTAAATTCAAACTAATTCACAATATTTTTGTGTTTTATTTATATTTTAAAGATATCATAACGAATGTTATATAATGAATGTCGTTATGTGTACATACTATGTCTCGTTGTTTTACTCGCTTTCATTTTGGAAAAATATGGAAAACTCTAGAAAAATATAATCTAATATAAATCAAAATTATTTTCAACGTGTAAGTAAGGTATGAATTTTTACAGTTCTTTAAATTTTAACTGATAAAGTTTCTTAAAAGTTTGGATATTATCTTTAGGGCATATTATAATTTAATTTTACAGGGATGAGAGATATAAATAGTAGAATTATCTTTAATTAAGTGGTTGTTTAGTAAGTCGCAACATAACTAAAATCTATTTAAATAACATAATAAATAAGCCACCTACTGGTACAAGTTGTGAATCTGTTCTCCATTTACGGAATCACTAAAAACATACAAAAAATAATCAATTTTGCTCGAGATCAGTTTGAGAAACTACGAACTTAAATTCATTTTTATAATGTTTGTGTTTTTTATCTATTAAGTATGTATGTACTAGCTATGCCCCGTGGTTTCACCCGCGTAGTTCCCGACCCGTGAGAATTTCGGGATAAAACAGCCTATGTTCTTTCCCGGATCATAAGCTACCCCTGTACAAAATTTCAAGTCAATCGGTTCAGTAGTTTAGCCGTGAAAAGGTAACAGACAGGCAGACAGATAGAGTTACTTTCGCATTTATAATATTAGTTAGGATTATTTATGTAGGGATTTATAAAAAATAAGTTTATCTATAAGTACCTCTTTATCCGTTGTCCAATTCCCAGAATACAGCTTTGCTTAGTTTGTGACTAGACGTCGATGTGTGATATGATATGTGTCCGGATATTAACATTATTGTATTATATTTATTATCTTTACCTCATGTTTTCGCCGGTGCAATGGTCACCGATTTAAGGATTTCCTGTTTCCTTAAACCACCTTTCTTTTAAAGTTAACATAAAATAAGAACTCTGTCAAACCGTTTCCGAGTTAGCGATTAACAAAAAGCGATAAGTATATTATTTTTGTACTTATATATAAACACTAGCGGGAATATGGGGATAAAATTATGCTAAAAACCTTCCTACTGAATCACTATATCTATTAAAACAAACCGCATCAAAATCCGTTGGGTAGTTTTAAAGATCTAAGCATACATAGCGACAGAGAAAGCGACTTTGTTTTATACTAGTGATGTTTTCCACTAAATTAGGTGACTCCTTGTACGTAAATTATGAGATGTTTTAATTGGACACCAATAAAGGATTAAAATAATAATAATTGTTCTCTATGCCAAGGGGAAAATAAATTAACTGTATCGAACATAAGTTACGATAGAGTGTAGAAATATTATCAAATTAATTATACCAACACAATGATAATAAAATATGATGTGCATATAAAAATAAAACTAAACGATTTCAAAATATCGTTTAATTAATTTTATTACCCTTTATATACAATTGAAAACAATTTTTTGATGTTAAATATATTAAAATGGCATCCTATGAATAACTTTGCGTAAACCAATTAAGTTATATTGTATTTATATGTTGTAAAACAAAATACATCATTTATTGCAGCGCAATTGGTTCATAAGAAATAATATGTAATATGTAACAATGTTTCGAAATTAAATAATAACAATTTGCTTTTTAAAATACTTACGTTGAGGATTGCGTTTCATAATTTCAGACCGCTCTTTCACTGGAACAGTTTTGACCGACTTCAAAAAGAACTGGTTATTTTTTTAAACAAAACATGTTCATTTAGGTAATATTCGTAAATATAACGGAAAGTAAATAATTAAGTAAAATACCCAAGCAAGTAAACTTTTTAATTTATTATCATACTAGAGCGGCGCCCCGCGGTTTCACCCTCGTAGTTCCCGTTCCAGTACGAATATGGGAATAAAATAATGCTAAAAACCTACCCACTGAATCAATCTATCTATTAAAACAAACCGCATCAAAATCCGTTGCGTAATTTTAAAGATCTGAGCATACATAGGGACATAGGGACAGAGAAAGCGACTTTGTTTTATACTATGTAGTGATGATTCAGTTTTTTTTAAACTTTAATTAATCATATAAGTAAATCTGGATTATTTAGTTTTTGTAGCGCGGTTTTACCTGCATTCCCGTAGAAAAACATAGGGGAAAATCGTAGACTTTGTTTGTCAGTGATAGTGATAATGTACTTTCTATTAGTGAAAGAATTTATTGTATCTCTATAATGCTGAATATCGCAAACCGTTAACGTTTAGACGTTTAGATAGTGTTTTAGCCACTGGAAAGCATTTAGGAAGGAACTATAAGTATTTAGCACATTTGTTCGGGAAAATTCAGTTCAATTCAGCTTTTGTACAATAAAAAGACGAGTTTTGTATAAAATACTAATATGTACATATGTAGTTGCGGAATGCTGAATAGAAGTTTGTTTTATTCTCCTCTTTTATTATAAAACTAGTAGCTCCCCGCGGTTTCACCCGCGTAGTTCCCGTTCCCATGGGATTACGGGGATAAAATATAGCCTATGTCACGCACTGATAAATTAGCTTTCCATTAGTGAAAGAATTTTTGAAATCGGTCCAGTAGTTTCGGAGCCTATTCATTACAAACAAACAAACAAACAAACAAACAAACAAACAAATCTTTCCTCTTTATAATATTAGTATAGACTACAGTTTTCTGTCGACAAAACTGAATAAATGTTGTAACGCTCTTATCTTACATACTGACATCTTTAGTTTAACTTGTTGATCAAGAAGAACTTCATGTTTATTCATACATATTCATTTCCCTGTGAACATTGTAATCGAACTGCAAAAACATCAAAGCGTCGTGTCTGTCTGACGGGAAACGTTTCTATTACACACTCGTAACAAACGAATGCTAATTAATTTGTTTACATAAACGACAATTAAAGTAAATACGTGAACAAAATTATTAACTAATTAATAGAAATGGTGATTACGAAGATGTATGCGTGTGTCGTCCGGCCTTTCTCTATAAGCCGGTGTAATTGTTGAAAGAATCTCGTCGTACGTCGCCTAGATTTTACTTTGTATTTATAGTTCTATCAGTGATTACGGATGTTCCTCCTCATTATACTTATATCATCGGTGGGAGATAGTGCCGTCCATTATTACTGCTAAAATTTAAAAACAAACAAAGAACCACGCAGCGGCGGGATCTAAGAGACTGATTTTAATAACAAAACATTAATTTATTTTAAAAAATCAAGCTTCTATCAAAATATCTTTGATTTTTACGACAATGTTATACTAATTTGATACATATAATAAACTTAAGAATATTAAGTTATAGACCAACGTAACTTTTGATAGAATACGATAAATCATATGTTATTTAAATTAATTTTGACCTCGAAATATCGATTTCTGCTTTGTTAAATATCACACTATGTGTTATTTTAAAATATAGGTTATATATTATACTAAAAATGTATCTATAGTTTATACAAATGATATATTTTATAAACTTAGTTTATATAGAAATATATCTTTTAAATTTATCAAATAATTCTTTGTTGATATTTATTAAGCCTTCATCATAGGCTCGTTGACGCTCTTAAGTATTTTTGAGGCACGGACTGAAAACATTACATTTCAAACGTGCGTGTTAATTTTAAATCATATCTTAGAGCCAGGATTACTAACGTAAAAGATTATGTTAAAAACTTGTAATTTATTTGAAACTTATAATTACAACGGCAATTTCCAGTAAACTTAAATGTTACTTATTACAAAAAATAGCTAAGTTTAAACGTGTACATAAACAATTAAGCTAATAAACAAGTAGCTGTATCTGTTACTTAATTGGCGTGTGTCATCAATGTAATGTAAATATGCACTTTATTCATTGAGATGAATCTAATATTTGTTAATTTTGAAGGTTGCGTAGCCCGACTGAGCTTGGTCAACCGCCTCATGCAAACGATACTAACATGTACTTACTCGTAGTTTGGCTGGTATCTTGTTTGTAACCAATTTCAGGGCCACATTCACTTCCTTTAGCCACTCGAACACTTTTAATGGCACTTATTGAGTGTTTTTGTTTCCAATTTGATATTACTATACTTTGGAACGGATGAAAAAATTAAGTCAATATAGTTATGTACAGCTGGTCACTTTTGCGTTAAATATCTGCGTAATATTTTATTGTCAAATTGTAATATAACTTATTATAATGTTAGAGTAGTGTGGTGCCATAATAACAGTTTAGTACAGTAATAATTCTCGTATTAATATGAAATTACTAGTTCTCAGTATAAGATATAAAACAGGCCCACAATCACCCGCTCGATTGGAAATTGTATATCATTTGGCATTGCCAACGCTTTGAAATTCCTTTTTGCTGGCATTTCGCATTTCATGCTAGAATTTCGTAAAATATCCTGCAATCTCGGGCGTCGAGCGGCGAGCTCGCGATCATGCGTATACTAATCTAACTTTATAATTACCAATCTTAGATTTACATAGACCGAACGCGGACCACGATACTCGCAAGTACTAAGTGGCAACCTCCTGCGACCATGATGAAACTTATATTTCGAAGGCAGATATTCAACTAAATTGCTCTTATTAAACTAGCTATAAATACATGATTTTGAGGCCTAATAACACTGTTTAGAGCGAGGTGCCGTCCGATCCAGCGACACTAATTACGGTGCGCGAATTCGGTCCATTATCTTTTGCAATCGTCGATATATCTTAACCAGATACTTAATGAATACTTTCTATACAAATTTATAATGACTTCATACGTATGTAACAAGTGGTACGAAGGTAGATGTTGAGAACGAAGTGGATCAAGGTCGGACATTATTGTTTCTCTTCTAATTATGGACTCTAATATTTATCATAGTGATAGTTGAATGGAGCGAACACACACGATAATAGAGCGTATTATCGGGTTGCGTGCGACGTCTTCATTCGGAGCTAATGATCGAGTTGAACGTTCATCTCGAGATTGTGTTGAAGGGACGCCGGACTCGCCGGTCGAGGACGCGTGAAACTATGCGAACTTTGTGAATGTTCTAAAAAGTTTATTAAAAGTTTTTAGCGAATGTTTTGTGGCGCGGGCGCAGGTCCATCGGTCCTAAATGTCAATGTCGAGTTACGTGGATACAGGAAGGAGACTGGGCGGAGAAACAGCCTCATTGGTTGTCATTTTATGTATCTATAACAAGGACGACTGCACCTATTGATTGTTCTTTTGGTGATCTTTAACTGTGTGTTTATTGTGAACCGGTCGATTGTCCACTCGGCGACAAAGATTGATTGTAATCACTTTGTGCTTGACAATAAGAAACTTAATACCTTCCAATCGTGAATATGGTTTTCTTAAGTACCTAATATTTCTAACAACGTCTGTTATCGGGTGATTAATGGACCACTAGATCTAAAATAAGATGTTGTGTGGGTATAATGAGTACCTGAGTATCGAAAACATCGTACCCACTCATTTACACACACATCCAGAATGATTTTTGTACCTATTGGAATGATTCTTCTCAATTTGTCATTGTTTAAAAATAGCTATGAATTGGGTGATCTATTCCTTTCCTGTACCAAAAACTAATGCCATTGGTATTTGTTGTTTCTTAAAGATATAAGTATGCAAATTTCATTCAACTGAAATGAATTAGAAGCTATACAGGTACATACATATTTGTAAGTACTGTAAATCAGATAACCCCCTAATAAAAACTTCGATAAACATTTTATTGATACCAAACAACAATAAAAAATATAAGCACTTTCTTAAATAAACAGTAACAATAAGTTGGCGGTCTCATAGCTTCAAGAGATCTTTTCTAGATTTCTTATCTTGGGTTAGAGAGCAGATTGTACTAGTTAGTATTACATGAATATTATAACATTTACAGAATGCCGAACATTTAACATTAGAAATGAGGCCGTTATAAGAATTATTGATATTCTGACAAGTGAATTCACTTCCTACACAATACCTTTCACTTGTTAGACTTTTGATATAACACAATTAAATTGAACCAGTACTATTATCGTGGCTAGCAATGTCGTAGAGATAATTCGACTAAAAACGGAGTGACAAATTCTGCCTTTTTGCTTACTATAGGATGTGTTTTCTAAGTAATAAATATAACTAGCTGTAGCCTACGCTTTAACTCGCGTGATTCTAATTCTTTTTAGGCTTTAAACCACCCATGTATTAGAACGAACAAAACACTAAACTAATTGCTTAAATTGGTCGAGCCCTTTTTAAGTTTAAGCGAAACTAATTAACTAGTCATATAATGAACGCTTTTCTATTTAAGAGAATATGTAAAAATGCTCGCAACTGCGGGGCGTAGCTCGTTTAATATATTTCTTAATCATGTAAGTCAGTAATATGTGTACAGCAATCTAAAGCCTTAATCGTTTAATTAACTTACGATTTACGTAATCAATACGAGCCAAGGGACGGAAGGCTCAATATGGCGATATCTAGTCCCATACAAACGTCCAAAGAGTTACATTATGTCACGATACGAATAGAAATTGTCTTAAATCAACATTGAAAAGGAAAATGGCTGCTCTATTTTGTTGCAACATTGTATAGTTAGCAACAGAAGTACTTAAACTAAAAGTAGATTAATTCAATTCAAATGTTAAAACCTTTTTGATTAAATCAATACGGATTATGAGCTATGATTTTAGTGAAATCCCTTGACTAGTTTCAGCAAATTATGGTGGTTTTCAGGACGATGTGAGATGCGTTCGTGAAAACGTCTCGTACGGGGCTTGACTTTAAAAATAGCTAAGTACCTATGTATTTGAAAAAGGTACTGGCAAATATTATAATCTAAAAAATAACACTAATCTCTTAAGATTTTAATTATTTAAACTATCATTAGTGACATTATTTCCATAAAAATTAAGTGCGCAAATTAATTTAAATTTCGCAATACGCGTAAATAACCTTCGTGAAATAAATCGTTGTTAAATAATTATTAATATACATCAATGAATTAAAGCAATTAATATTGAACTTGTTAATTGCATATATTTATTATAAAATCCAAGTGTGTATTTAAAGCTTTATAGGTTTTTAATTGATTGTTTTGACTTATTCAATTAGTATAGAAAATTCACACGAGTTGTAATTGAGATTATAATGTAACTGTACGCGGTGAATAGGAAAATTCTTGTACGGAAACATTGAAACTTATCCCTCGGGTTCCCTGGGTACGTGGGACTCACCCTCCACCAAGATGGAGCGGTGGAGGTCCTACCCACTAAAACCCCCGGGGGCGACATCCCCTGGGCGCTGAGTGCCGGCGCAACGGTAAGCGGGCCGCACATCCGCTACGCCGGCGGAAAATACAGTAACCTAGGGATCTCCACATTATTTTTTGTTAAATCTCAGATTTTTTAACCCCAAGCCCGATTGTGCAGTCACTATAAGTATTTAACTGTAATATTTATGCAGTAACATATTTAATTTGAATAATAAGTAACAGTTGTAAAACAATTTCAATGGCAGCGAAAGTTCGGTTACAAATACTATTGTTCTTACCGAGTTAATGTATTTTCAAAGAACGTTGTGACTGACTAATTAATGAATTATGTAACTTTATGTTAATTAACGTTTCTGATTACGAATAACAGCGTACCGACAAAGTGTTATTCGTAGTTGTATGGGATCCCTTTGTTTCACATAATTTTGTTATCTAATAAATGTATAACGAGTAATTTAGAGCAATTCTTATTCCTATACATTTTATTTCAAGTATCTCAGTAACGGCTCTTACTTTTGCGTCAAATATTCTACATAGATATCTTTTAGTTTTTTTAATTTATCTATAAAAATATTAGTTTATCTATAATACTCGTAGTCTTCGAATGAAGCTCTGTGTTTCCGAGTCTAAATTGATAAACTTAAGATTCGGTATAAGAAATATGTGCCTTCATATTGAATAGCGATCAAGATAATATTCTAGATAAAACTTTCATTAATCGCAAGTATGACGCTTTTGGTTCCATAAAGAATTGAGTCATCTAAACTAATATTATAAAGAGGAAAGATTTGATTGTTTGTTTGTAACGAATATGCTCCGAAACTACTGGTCCGATTTCAAAAATTCTTTCACTATCGGAAAGCCACGTTATCCCAGAGTGTCATAGGCTTTATTATATTTACGCGGTTGTAACCGCGGGGCGCTGCTAGTTGAATATAATAAATAGGCATACAAAGACATTTTGCAAGTTTTCTCAATGAAAATATGCTTAAAAAAGTTTAATTGAATATGATTGTATTCTACAATAATCGTCACCTAAAGCTCAATTCTTATTCTCTTACAACATTACACACAGAGAGATATAAATTGATATATTATTATTTATAATGATATTATAATCAGGTCTTGCAATGCAACTTTTTTGGCGGTAACCTTCACGGACACTTACTAAAGTTTTATCGAAAATGGATCGACTGACAGAGATCAATAAATAAGTTATTTTCAATCAGTTTATAAATTGGAATTAAATTAAGATTATGTGGTTAATTTTTTGTTGGGATATTTGGAAGTTACTATATAATAGGAAAGCGTAGTATGTAAATAAGTAAGTATGTATTCAATTTTGTACATAAGTATAGACTTTACAAAATTATGCAAATATATTTTTTAATATTTATTGATATTTTGTCGGACATATAAAAGTTAATTATTGACAAAATAATGACCTTGTTTTAATAGTTAATAAATCATTACATAATGTTTATGTAATACAAAAATGAGTGACGAAAAGAAAAATGATTAAAATTTTCTAGAAACTTAATTTTAAATAATGTATTATTTTATATTATTATAAGAGCCTATTTCACGACCTTCAAGTATAGTTCCGAATTGCTACTCACAAGTTTTGTCTTTGTCATTTGATATAAAGTAAGAAAGAGACAAGACTCACTTTACTTGGTGAGTAAATTTCCTTGAAGATCGTGAAATAGGCCCTAAGGTTATTAAATTTTCAACTAGGATTATAATTTTTCATCCCGACATTTAGTTAACTATTATTACCACATTACTACAACATTTTCAAAACATGTTGACTCGACGCACCGTTTTCAGTATAGAGCCGCTACTCTACCTAGAAAAGACGATACTTACATAAAATATTAAAATTTAACGCGTGTCAAACCACGGGGCGCACCTTGTTCATTATATAAGTATAATAATGGTCTAAGTAGGGAATCTCGACTCAGGGATGGTATCCAATCCATGCCTTGAGAGTCTCTAGATAGACTACCACAGTCGAACGTTTCGTGCTCTGTGTATACTCGCAGAACCAATGAGAAGTCTTAGCTTTGATGAAATGTTAGTCTTAAATTATGTTCGACGAAATGTTATTACAACATTGTTCTGCGACACGACAAATCGTGCTAACAACATATTTTAACAATAATAAACGCTTCTTAACTATTACAACTCATTCATTGAGCTCATTTTCTGTGTATTATGAGTACGTGTTTACTAAAACTACATATGTATGGTATGTCAGTTATTTATGAATCTTAAACATGATTCCTTCTCTATCTCTATAGTTTCCCAGAGTATCCTAATTACGACTGGTTATGAATAAAAATGTATAGAAAACCAAATTATCTATAAAAATATTATATCCATTATCCATTAAATCATTTCTTGTAATTATTTTCAATGATAATATTTTAATACAATGTCAAAATAATAAAACAACGACATAATACGATAATTAAGATATATAGATTTGAAGTAAAGTTTACAATGTCAACTTTATATAATTACAAATACATAAAACCCAAATTAATATTAAATTTAACACATAATAACAATAATTGTGTACAACACATTTAAATGCTCTAGGATATTATAATTTCGTAATAAGCAACCTTCAAACTTCGGATTATCTAAACTTTCTGTTAAGAGTCGACGTGTGATGCCGATTGCCGGCCTGTCGATGCCGTATCTATACGTTGACATTGTGAGAATGACCCGTTTGCGTAACAAGTTATAAATCTTTACTTACATAAATAACTACTCATAAGGTCTCAGACAAAAGTAAGTCAACATACGATTGTTTAACTGTTTCTTTATTTTAAACTTAAAGTTTAAATTTAAATACATGTCATGTCGAATTATGTTACTTTATGTTAACTTATATAGTTAAAATTGTTTGCGTTTTTAACATTGTTTTTGTAGATTAACATATTCAATTTCTTTTTGACACATTCCACATGCCCCCATAAACTACACATCCTTCCATATTTAAAACCCTTTTTGAAAGGTCAAATATGTTGAATATGTTTTGATTGCCTTATCCTTATTTAGCCTATAGCCTTTTCTCTCTCTATCACTTAATTTCTTACGAGTAACTAGTAAAACTTTAATACCCAGGGGTAGATAACGAGAGATTGTTCAAAAGTTGTTTAGCAACATGCTCATTGATATTACAAAATGTAAAATTATTTAAATACACACATCAAAAGTGTCTAGGGATCAACATATATTTTTGCAATAACTTTTCTCCTGATTGATATTAATTAAAATTTTCTTTAAGGATTCATCAAATAAAGTGTTTTCGTTTGTCACAGTAACGATAAACCAAGTCACCTTTGCATTAATAAAGAAATTTGCCATTTTCCTAATAAAGGGATTTTTGACATTTGAACCACTAACATTAAAGTTCGAAAAAAAGACTGAAATAACAGTTTTCTTTAAAATTTTATTGGGTAACTTAAACAATTAATAATCCGTGTTTCTACCGCGAACACTAACAACACAAGAACATCGGTTTGGCATACTCAAAATGAGTTCATCCAAATCACGCTGTGGAATGGCCGCCCATGTTCGTTGCAACAACAAAAAAAGGTCTTCTTGCGACTGGATACCCTCCATATTCGGCAGAGCTCTTCTCTGTAGCATATCCCATGCATGCTCAATCGGGTTCAAGTCTGGCGACTGAGCAGGCCAGGGCAGGACATTGATGTTAGCTGCGGCGAGAGTCTGTCTTACAACTCTTGCGGTGTGCGGTCGTGCATATCATGCATTAACTGAAATAAGGGACCGATTTGCACTTGTAGAGGAACGATGACGTCTGATACAATCGTCTCAGCATAAATTTGAGCGTTGAGGTTGCCTCTGATCCAAATCAACTCAGTTCTTCCGCCGATCCAAATACCCGCCCATACCATGATGGTTCCACCACTATAAGGATGGACTTCCTGGCAGGATTTTAATCGCTGTTGGCGTCCAGGGGTTCTCCAGTGTCGTATACGTCTTGTATCCGGTCTCATACCAAAACGAGACTCATCAGAAAAGCACACGAAACGCCATTGTTCTTCTGCCCAATTTCTGTGTTCAAGAGCCCATTGATATCGAATCCTACGATTGTGCATTGCTATAGGTGGTACCCGTAGCGGTCTTCGGGAATGAAGGTTCACTTCATGCAAGCGGTTTCTGACTGTTTGGTCGCTAATTAAGTTCCCTGAAGAGTGATGAAGCCGCACGGCTAACATCATGGCGGTTATTGTTGGAGCTCTTCGAGTTAAGATTTGAATGTATCGGTCTTGTCTCCGTGTGGTGCAGCGATACCGTCCTCCATGGCGCTCAGCCACGGTACCAGTGCTTCGGTAACGTGTCCAAAGTCGACTGATAACACTCTGACTTGTATTCAGAGCTAAAGCCACAGTACGTTGCCGGGAACCAGCTTCTATCATTCCCACGGCTCTGAGCATTTCTTCCCTGCTTAAATGACGTCGCCGCTCCATAATAACGTTGGTTTTAATCAGTAGTAGGGAAACAGTAGCACTAATAATGTCTTCAATGCGTTGTATGTTTTTATAGGGAAAATATTGACAGCTGATTTTCATCTTTTACTCGAATTTGATTCACAGTTCCTGATTCAAATTATGAAATGCACCAAAAAGGATCCATATAAATTTATAAAATCATAAATTTATTACAAAGCCACATCTCAATCTCAAGAAATCCGCATAAAAATGCTTGATCCCTAGACACTTTTGATGTGTGTATGTATTACAAAAAGGTGATTCAATATATTTTTTATTTAATATGTATTACATTCATTCATTGGTTTTATTACAATTATCATTGAGGCAAGTATCGTAAGAGTTTGTGGAGTTCAGGTGTCAAAATATTTACCTTAAAATATGACCCACTTTATAAACTTGTATGTTTGTATATGTTTTATCAATGTTTCTATTTATCATATTATAGCTTACTGATTCATTGAAATATTAATATAAGCAGGAAGATGCTTGCCTTGTCACGAGCGAAGCCAGTTGTATACATATATTTGTGTTTTCAGTTTTTCCCATAGATTTTCCTTAACATTTGTAACATTTTATATTAATCAAAATTTAATTTATTAGTCGTTCGGATATGATGCACAAACAAACATTTGGAAATTTATTTTTATTTACATCAGATTGATACTCATACCGTTATTATTTACATTAATTTAACAAATCAATTCAAATACAAGAAAATTCGTGTTTCACACAGAATTTTAAATATAAAATTAAGATGAGTCTAATGACCGTAGAAATAAACGAGTATTTAATTTAAAACTAGTTATATTCCGTGGTTTTACTTGCTTCTTTTTCTATAAATACTCTATGATTTTCTAGGTATTTTTATATTTTATCTAATCTTTAAAATTACAATTTTATTTGTAGTAACTGAAAGTATCGTGAATAAATACAAACAAACTCTACCACTATTTAATATTAGTATTGATATATCAGTAGTAGCTTAGTGCCCTCTGGTTTCATCCCATTTTCGTCCCTCAGGCATAATAAAGTTTATAGTTTAGATAACCTTCCTCAAAATCGCGCAAACAACAATATTTTCCAAATCAGATTATCAGCCCTTGATATTCGCGCGGACAAACAAACAATCTCAGCGACTTATTAATACTTATAGTAATACATATTGTATTATCATTAGTATTATAGATTAATGTACAGTATGAATACAGTTTCAAGAGTTATAATTTATAGATGTAGCAGTTAGGTGTTGTGAGTCAATGTACCGGCAGATGACCTTTCCACTTTACATTTTTACATAACGCGTTTGTTATTACATGAAGGAGTGTGTGACGTAGGTATTTGTTTGTTTACCGACTCAGGGTTTTTACTCTTCAATTTTATTAGTCTTTGTAATCGTATAACAATTTAACAACAATTTAACTTATAACAAACTTCTTCTTCTTTGCGTGTCGACTCATATTTTAGAGGACCAGAACTCGGCCACCGATATGGCACTATCAGTGGCCTTGTAAAGGTCCTTGCGTGTGCAGGTCAAGTTAGAAGATGGGCACGCACGGCAAGTTAGAAGATGGACCATTGTTTGGGGAGAAATGCCACATAGACATGCACTATCAGAGCTGTAGCCCCACCTGTGCATGTTCTCCTTGCTTCGGCCTACTTGAGTCCGCAGTCTATTTAAGGAAAACACTAACTTAGGTGTATCAGTGGATACGTGAAAAAAAATGTTTCCAATTTGGGGCAGTCGGGGAAAATTAGATCCTTGGAGTTCAAATAAAAATAAGGGTGAGGTTCGTATTGGGCATTTTGCAACTTCGGGCGTTATGCTATAGTTGTCGATCGAACAACTAAGACATTCTACTCACTAGGGCATTCTGCAAAAAAGACATTGTGCTTACCAAGACCTTATGCAACTAAGACGTTTTGCTTAAAGAGTCGTCTATACTAATATTATAAAGAGGAAAGATTTGTTTGTTTGTAATGAATAGGCTCCGAAACTACTGGACCGATTTCAAAAATTCTTTCACTAATGGAAAGCTAATTTATCAGTGCGTGACATAGGCTATATTTTATCTCCGTAATCCCACGGGAACGGGAACTACGCGGGTGAAACCGCGGGGAGCTACTAGTTATGCAATATAGTCCTTACGAACCTAACCCAAAAATAACATTGTGTTGATGACAATGAATTGTTTTTCAGGTGAAAAGTTCAATCCGCAAAGATGTGGCGATTGGCAAGATCATAGTTTCATTCCCTTATATTTGTTCTTGTAGCAGCAATAGTCTAATGGTGAAAATGTCGACCTGGGGATTGAGAGGTCGGAAGTTCGATCCCTACCTAATGCCTTGAATGCACTTCAGACATAGCATAGTTTATTTAGTGTTAGGATTAAAATTTTTAAATTCACGTTTCTATTATGTGTTAAGATGGGCAATTCCTATATTTCCCAAATGTACTAGTTATATCATTCCTTATAATCCTGATAATAAAAGGTATTATTATTTTAATAACGTTACAAACGGCCTCATGCGTGATTTTTTATTGACACGAAAATTACAAAAATCTTAGAATTCACGAGCGCTTCTCCCAGACCTAAATTAAATATAAGAATCCATAAATTAACCCTTTGGTGAATATATTTAGATGTGGAGCGGAGGCGAGAGGTCTTTTTGGTCGGTGTTAGTGCTTTTTTCTGTATAATTTTATCTGTATCAAAGCTGTTTGTAAAACACAGATGGTAACAGTTTTAATTACTTATACTCTTATATATAAAAGAGTAACAAACACTGCTCTCATAGACTTGTACATTTTTATTATTATAAACTAAGTTCACTTGAAAATCTGTATTATTCTCTATCTCTACTCAAGTGGCAATAATGTCTGCCTATAAGTAAATGTCCCGTTTTATTAATTACTAGCGGCGCCCCGCGGTTTCACCCGCGTAGTTCCCGTTCCCGTAGGAATATGGGGGTAAATTATGCTAAAAACCTTCGCACCGAACAACTCTATCTATTAAAATAAACCGCATTAAAATCCGATGCGTAGTTTTAAAGATCTAAGCATACATAGGGACATAGGGACAGAGGAAGCGACTTTGTTTTATACTATGTAGTGATTTTAAGACCTGTATATTGTGTAAACATGAACTAAGTCTTCGAATAATCTATATTGCGTCTGATATACTCGTAGTCATCGACAAAATGGTATTGAATAACAAAAATAAAACTGCAAAATGTAAACAATATACGCAGTTTGTCAAATAAACCTGTTCTGCCCAAATCTCCAATTCTAGTTACAGATCCAATACGAGGATGATAGAGTGTTTAATTATGTATATTCACAATATTTATTTATTTATTCGTATTATTTAAAATTAACTTATGTTGTTTTGCAGGTGGGTAAAGTCTCGCCTATTTCCTCTCAATGCGATACGCCTTCTATATTACTTATTAATCGTCTTTAATATTAAGTAGATACATAAAAATAATATTTATTTCGTTCACTCTAATACATGTACGAGTATACAAGGGTCGTTTAAAACCTGTATTTTACAAAGATTACGTGAATAACCACAAAATATAGCTAGCAACGCAATGCGTACACAAAATTAATGTTGTAAATATGTGTCGTACAAAGATTTTGTTAATTGAAGCAAACCATAACAAAACAGTGGCCGTAACCGACGCGAGTGTTATTAGTTACTAGCGAAGAAGCTGTGTAACCTACTCGCGCACGCGTAGTGTAGAAGTTCGAACACATTTGTTACAATTGAGAACAATCGCCTGTTGGTCTCGTATTCTTGACCTATCCGCTCGGTTCGAGGCCGATTTCAAATAATTTCTCAAAAACGACATGATATTTTATCTATTGCAATATTCTGATGTAAATAGGTATAAATTATTGTTCCGCATAATAAAGACGAGAGAAAAATACAATGAGTATACAAATATTGATTGTGAAACGTATATAATATACGTATTTGATGATTTCGACATTCAATTTTGTCTATCAATGGATTAGGACTCGCTTCTCGATAATAATAGGCGTTGTACCAAAAATTACAGTAATTATATTCAATGTTAAACTTTATGAGCACCAATTGGATGTCATGTATTTAAGTTTAAAGAATAAATAAGTGTGATAAACATTCTGAGGCATTTCTTATGAAACTGATTTGTTGATAATATAAGAAAATTATTTGTAATACATGTAAAATGTACATGTTTCTGCAGAACACACTTTGCTTGGCCTAAAACTATAATTATAACAACATGACTGATGGTCGATGTTTTTATGAAATACTAGCAGTGCCCTGCGCTTTTACCCACACAGTTCCCGATCTCGTGGTAATTTCGGGATAAAACATGGCCTATGTCCTTCCCCGGACCATAAGCTATACCCCTGTACATTTCAAGTCAATCGGTTCAGTAGTTTAGCCATAAAAAGTAACAGACACAGTTACTTTCGCATTTGTAATATTAGTAAGGAAAAATAAGGATATGTAAAACAAAAACTATTTGATTTGTTGACCGTTTTGGAAACTTGAATTGTAAATTGGACATGTACAAAACCGACGCAGAACAGTAGTTAAAAATAATATATCACGTGTCAAATATTTATTGCAATTTAAATTTAATATTGCAGCTATTCTTTAATTTAAAACGTAATGTTGTAAACTACAGTTAATGGTAAGAAATTATTATAACCATGGTTCAAATAAATTAGACATTATCTTGAATTATTTGTATGGTTAGCAAGAAAATGGTTTTAATCATAAACAATTTTAAATAACCATGATGCAATCGTAGTTATATCTTACTCATTATTTTATTATTTACTTGGTAAAACATACCTTTTTTAATATTAGTCTTTTGTGTTTTGCTGCTATTTTATACCGTGTAAAAATTTTGGTAAATAACTTGATTTGTATAAATACAACCTACGTGATTTCCCTTAACCGAAGTAGTGTAATAGAAACTGTCTGCTAATCCAGAGAACTCAGGTTCAATTCTAATTACACCTACACTCAATCTCTCCTTCTCTAGTACTTCCAGCACTATATTTTTTATTAAAACTATCATAAAACCTTCTGTATCTGTCTGTACACATAATTACGATTACCTACATCGAGTGCTATTCGAACACTTGTCCTTGCTAAGGTTGTGCTGCTAACTCAAACAACATTCACAACGTTAGTAGTTATATCAATGTTATGTACTTTATGTATCCGGTTTGGTTTATAACCCTGATCGAGGGTGTTGGACACCACCTTCTTATCATAGTAGAGTAAGGTGAAGTAGCATGGAAGGTTCTCGGTAGGGCTAAGGTCGAATTTAAATTCAGAATTGTCTTAACTTATTCTTTGGTGTACAAAAATCGAAAGTCGAATTTTAGATTTTTCTTTAAGTACTTATTCTTTGGTCTCCAAAAATCAAAGGTCGAATTCAAATTTAGAATTCTCTTTACTTACTCTTTGGCCTCCTTTTTCTTGTGCATGAGGTTTCTTCCCCGACAGTACTTTTGTATAATTTTTCTGTTAGAATTTGAACCTTAAGGAACCAAGTGTACAAAATGGAAGTTAAAGTATGGAAATTTGAATGAAAAAAAATTGTGTACGAACTGGGAGTAGAAGTGTACCAACTGGCAATAAGCCTCCTTTCAAAGTCTACATTTTCGCATGTGTCTTTTTTACTGAAGAAAAGGAGGATGGACCTATCAGTATTACTCAAACCCTTGCTTGTTTCTTCATGTTTGCTGATTAGCTAAATAATTGATGTGCTTTGTTTTAGTACATTAACACCTGAAACAATAGTTTCTTTAATAATAAACTCGTACAATAGTAATAATTAAATACATTTTTTTCTCTTAACTACCATCTATTCTCAACTTTCTCAAACTAACAATTGGATTCCAAAGAATGTGTTTTTTAACGAGTAGTTATGGGCACTAGAAATAGTATACTATAAACAAGCATAAGTTACACCGAGATAACATTATTACGCAAATCGGAACAACAAAGGTTTATGCTTTATCAGCATTTTCAAAATGTTTAGCGATAAGTTGAAACCTCGGTAAGTATTTTAAGCCAACTAGATTTCCCCACTGGAATTTGGAATCGCTCAGGTGATTGACGACCATTTGTGGATGGACGCCAGTTCAACTGATCAGTTAAACTGACTCGTCGATGGCTACCTTAGTATCATAAAGTATCATTGACTAAATTTTATCCTGATTTCTCTTATGTAAAACCACCGCATGCAGCAATCATTCATACATATCTAGTAATACATCAAAACACGTCTCGATTCAAAAGAAACGATTAGAAAATCCATTAAATTGGAAGTGTATCCGTCATAAAAAGTGCATCGGTAAAAAGTATAGGATTTAAAGATGCGTGTGAAACATCGCGTGCGTTGAAGTGATTTCGATGTGAGTAATGTTATCTTCTGCTCTTCGTTTTATTGGTATAAACAACATTTTATACAACTTAATAAACATGATAAAAATAACTGATCAAGTGAGAATATTATATGAATAATTTATTTAATAATTATTTATTAAACTGTTTGAGTTGAGGAGTTACGGGTAGTTTGAGCCTTTTAAAGTATTTTGTTTTTATCAATAAATGTATTGTCGTCCGCGTTGTGAAGGTCTGACGGAAGACCTTTTGGTGTTATTTTTTATTTGTTTGCATAGAGTTAAACTTAATCTAGGATACAGTGGGCCAAGAATATTTCGCCTTCCGCCAAACTTGGTTAAACTAGAAAACAGACCGAAATTAAAATTGATATAAAAATGTTCAGAAGAAGAGACCTCTTTTCAGAGTTAGCCTCATAAGCTATTAGCCATATATTGCAAAATAGCTGTGACCCGCGATTTAACCCGCGTGGGACCTTATCCCGTGGGAATTTTGGGATAAAAAATGGGGAACATCTGTACCAAAATTCATTAAAATCCATTCAGTAGTTTTTGCGTGAAAGAGGAACAAACATCCACACTTACAAACATTCGGCTTTATAATATTATAGGTATAGTAGGATTAACGAAAACAGTATAGCACACACTGATTAGATAATAGTTACTGAGTAAATTAAAGTTTTGTAATGATTTTGTAATGAATAAATCACGACTCACGCGTGATCTTAATGTTACACTAGTGTGTTAATATTAATATTTTTAACCTTTTCACATTATTGATTATATTATAACGATATGTGTTTGTAATTTTTAAAAACTACTGTCTTGCCTGATGTTAAGTGACGACGTAATCTAAGTGGTTAAGCATTTGCAATTATTTCATTTTATAAGCTTTTATATTTAGTTTCACCTGTCCCGTTGTCTGTAATCAAGTCTTGCAAGCCAGTTTTCGACCATTTCTGTTTATCCGATTGAGCTGAAAATTGGCATACTTATGTAGGTCCCATGACAATGCAATAAAAGCAAAAAAAGCTTTCTTTAATTTATTTTGTTTTTAATATAACTGGGGTTTTAGATCACCAACATAACATAATCATTTACTACATCATCTCGTTATAGTAATTGATCTCTAAGTTCGAGACTTGTATCTAGGGTATCAGAAACTACGTACACACTCATTCACACACACACATAACTACGCCTCTTACATCATGTCTTTTCCTGCTCACTGTACAAATATCATCAGTGATAAAGAGACCTTTACTCAGCTGTGGGTTCTTTCAATCTTACACTAACTATTACTAAACATGCCTCGTGTAGTAAATATGAAATATGTACTTACATCTCTCGGCGTGTGGCAATACGTACATACTCTACAGTATTCTGTGGCAGCCTTGTTATCTCATTTAAAGATCCTCCGAGCTGATGGTTAACAATAAATAAAAAAAACTTCTATTGCCTATTGTTTGAATAACATTTGAATTTTAGTTAAGTGTGTTTTGGGTTAGGCGGAAGAGGGTTCTGGATATATGTATTCTGTTTATTCGATGCGCTGAGGATTGCCAAACAAAAGTTCTTAAAGGGTGCAAGGTAAAATACCTGAAATAAATTATAATAAATATCAAAGTCCAGATCAAACTACGAGTATCAAAAAGAAAAACAAAAAATACACGTAGAGACAAATATTTGGTACTTATTTCATGTATTTAACTGTATGTATTATTATGTATTTAACTATTTATATTTCACACCATTTTTTTCTAATTTTGAACCTTGATTATTCAATATACTTATACATTATTGCACTATTATTTTAATAGTTTAGAAACCAAAGGCTTGTTTAAATTTGACAAAAGTAATTGTGACTCATACCTACGATACTTTTTGGAAAAATTAACATTAAATATCAAGAAAAGAGTCAGTAGTGAATGATTATGAAAAAAAGACATGATAAATGCAGGTAATTTTTTTCTAATTTTGAACCTTGATTATTCAATATACTTATACATTATTGCACTATTATTTTAATAGTTTAGAAACCAAAGGCTTGTTTAAATTTGACAAAAGTAATTGTGACTCATACCTACGATACTTTTTGGAAAAATTAACATTAAATATCAAGAAAAGAGTCAGTAGTGAATGATTATGAAAAAAAGACATGATAAATGCAGGTAAAACTGAATGATATAGTTAGTGTATGTATATTTATCTTTTTCTACAAATACGATACTAGTAATAAAACTAACATACAAAAATGTATGCTGAGTTCACACTATAAAAATCAAGTTGGTAAGGTTTGTTCACCTTGCAAATCTTGCAAAGCAAAACGGTATAGGAAAAATATGAGACAAATTATGCAGGTATAAAAACTGCATAATATTGATTTTTCTTATTTATTATATCCAAAATTCGATAAGTAACAGAATTATATAAATATAAAGTGTGTGTGTGTGTGTGTTTGTCCGACCTTCGCGCACACCGCCCGCGATACGACGACAATGCGATTGTTAAAAACTTAAATTATTAAAAGACTATATTCACTAAGGAAGGTTATTCCGATTATATCGCTATTTGAAAATTGTTACTTCTCCTTATCTAGTGGTTATTTTTATCTAATGTATGTATTATTATATTATTCTCATGGCATTATCAAACAATATTCCTACACGTAATGTACGCGTTGCGCCACAACCACAATGAAACATTTTTTAAATTTAATTAACATAAAAAATGTGTTCTTTTATTTTAAAAAGGTTAAATTTTTCTCATATTATATTTAATTTTTTGAATAATATAGGTTACAATTTTTGCCACATAAAAAATCTCGTTTAAGTAATAATTTTCGACAAAAAATCTGAACATGTTACAGGGCGTTGTTAATGTCGGTACAATTATTAATGATGTGATTAATTGTTTGTACTCATAGTAATAAATTATATTATCTCGGTTAAATGCCACCATACTGTGTAAATTATTATGTGAATATTTAAAATATCTTTAGTTACTTAATTAATATTTTGTGTGTAATATTTTTTTATAATTTTTCTCATATATTTTCCTCCTACTTCGATTTTTCTTTTTAAAAAGAGATTTAATAGTTCGTTTGTTACGATTTAACTCAAAAACTTCAAAAAACTTTCAATAATGGAAAGCTATGTTATCAGTAAATGACATAAGCCATATTTTAAAGGCTAATTTATCCCCCACGGGGACGGATTCCACGCGGGGAGCTGCAAGTGTAAAATAACTTCGTTCATTAATATTTTATGTGTATCATCTTTTCTTTCTTTATTTGCGTCATGCTTTATCTACTTCTTTCGTTAATATTTTTAAGAAATATATAATTAAATTGTCAATAGCTTTGGTTACTGATAGAGTTTCGTTGTTTTATAATCAGTTTGACCAAAATACAAGTTACCTATTATGGTATAACGTTCAATAATGTATGTGTTGGTCTGTGGGTCTGCTAATGGCGCCTGACCTTGCGTCGCTCCACTATTGACAATATCCAAAACTTGGAGCGATGCATCTTCATATTATTTTGTATAAATATTTACGATTTATAAGAATACTTGAGTGTTCTATCTGTAATTAATGTGGTGATCAAACAATTTATATTATATTTAACAGATGTTCTTATTTCTTCATTCATTTCCAATGGAAAGAAGTCTTCTTACATTTAAGAAGTAAATTTAAGTTTCTTTCTTCTTAGGCACTCGGCTCTATTCTATATGTGACTAGCTTTTCCCCACGACTTTGTCCGCGTGGATTAATAACTTCGGGCAGAATTTCTGAAATGCATTTTTCCCCCTTTTCTCCTTTCCCAGTATCCTCTCTTAGTGGTAGCCTATTCCCCCCATCAAACACACGTGCCTTTCAGCTCTCTACGACTAGTAGTTTGCGTGCGCTGTGTTTGTTTGTTGGCTGTGCGTTGTCTGTTAGGCATCTAAACTGCATTATACCTTTATACATCGATTATTAATAAAACTACAAATTGAATCAAACCTCGTCGAGTACTCATTGTGTCATGTGTACGCACCGTAACGGGCCGGACACTTGGACACGTTTTTTTTGTCAAATCGAGAACTGCGTAATAGTGCAGAGAGCGGCCGCTGTGCGGTAATAATACCAACGGTTTGTTATAACTTGTTTTAATACAATTTTGTTTGGTATTTTGATACGAATTTAAGAATTATTTTTGTATGTATAGAAACCAGAATACATTAAAAAAACCTTTTTAAAAACCTTTTTTTAGCTTATATTGCATTGTCATGGGACTTACATAAGTATGCCAAATTTCAGCTCAATTGGATAACCAGAGGTGGTCGAAAAATGGCTTGCAAGATTTGTTAAAAGCGGGACAGGTGAAACTAAATAAAAGCTTGTAAAAATAATTATTGTTGATTAACCCCGTTAATGCAAGTAATGCATTTAGTAAGAGCTAAGAAACCACCTCCAAAATATATACAAACGTTTTCACAATGACGACGAAATTTCATGCCTTTCTGTCAGGCGAGTTGCTGTCAAGTACAAGCCAATTATAGCTAAAAAAGTACTCTAAATTTAGATGAACAAACATGTATAAGATATCCATTTTCAATTATATTCATGGTCACGACTAAATGTAGCCTACAATCCTAAACTACTAGTCTTCGACATTGCGACTACGAACATGCGCGTTGATATCGTTTATATGGACGTCGACTTTATTTTATTTTTGTTATTTAACACATATTTATTTTAGTTAACTAATTGAATTTAATAAAAATGTGAAGTATATAAACTAAAAATTATGATTTTTAATACATAGACTCATATTTGTACTTGGTACATATTAAAAAAGTAATAAATAGTTGAACATTAAAACATGCTTAAACCGCTTTGCAAATCTCATTTAGGGTCATACTCAACACTCTCTGTAACTATTAATGAATACGGTTTACTTTTAAAGAAACATTCACATAAATGGTATTAAGGACTGAATTTAATTACTTTTAATGGTTGATTTATTTCAATTTTAGTGTATTAAAAGCTAATCAAGTAGCGAGCGGGTATAATTCTGTAATAGCGGTCTAATTAGCCAATAATTAGTGGCCAGTGTCCTTTAAGACTTGTTTATTGATATTTGTAACAACATGTCCTAGTGACAGTTAGGTTTTATAATTACACGCCTTCATAATCTGTTATTTGTTGGAACATTTCAATTATTTGTAGGTTTAAGAACAAATTATGTTGTGCGAAGTATATAAGTGTATTTTAAAGTACCATGGTAAACAAAATATAATTAATCTAGACTGAGTTACTTATTATTAAAAACAGAATCAAGTGAATAGAATTAAAAGAAAAAGACATTATATTTATTAAATAATAATTTATCTATACATAAAAGATAATCTCAATGTATAAAACCCTTTCTGAGATAATACGTAAACAATTCTAATTGATTTAGATCCCAATTTCACAACAAAATGTTCCAAACATTGATAACTATACCACAAATCGAACTCGTTTAACGCAGTTTTATTTTCAAAACGTCCTTAATTATAATTAATTTATTCAAAAGGTTCAGTTTGTTCTTTGTTTATGTTCAAAACATAATTCTCCTTCTGACATTTATTATAAACATAAAAAGGGATCCTAAAGTCTCATATCTCTCTCATTTAAATACATATCGCGTAATAATTTAATGAGACGAAATAAAATCGAATATTTCGATATAATTAACATACGTGAATATGTATTTACTATATTGATATATAATTTGAAAATCGATTTTTATTTATTGAGGAAGTTCGAATTATAATATTGATGTATTGATTTTATATTGTTTTAATTTGATAAGGGCGGTTTATATAATATACTCGTAGTAAATAACCGTGTATTTTTTTAAATTAAATTTGTAGTATTTTTAACAAATTTATTATCAAAATGTATATACTTAACACAGCACATTATTCAGTATTATATTTATCCCATATTCGTAGTATGTACGTCGTTTTCATTTTCACGTTCATCACGCGTTGTTCATTACAGATAAAATACTAAGACCCAATACAAACCCTGTATACCATATTTGATCCAAAAGTTACTCAAAACGAAACTATAAATTAATAATTAATACAATATTTATTTTGCATAAAATATTTAATAACAAAACAAGACAATTCAAAAACTTATTAAAAATTAATGAAAAATAACACCACATCGCAATAATGATTGTAATAAATCACGTTTATTTGATAGTATTTGTTACGATGTCTTGTTTAAAAGTTGTGAAACGTAATGGCGAGTTGTGATGTAAATTACATTTAATATAATGAAACGGAATCGTTTCGTTAAACAGGTAAAACGTATTTTGTTGAAACACTTCATTAGAACTATGAGAGTAGATCGGTTTATTAGTTGCGTAAGTTTATATTTGCAATAGTTAATAGGCAGTCTTGTAGTGTTGTGCTGAACCTGCTTCAAAGGCCTTTCACCCTCGGGATGAGTCTTCAAACCACAAGCTAGAAACCACAATTAATATATAAGCTAGCACAATTTAAATAATTGTTTATCTAGTCATTATAATGAGAGCTTATTACAATGTAGGCCGTTGCAATGACGACAAGATTATCGAATTATTTTCATCACATTTCAAAGATAGACGATCAGTATTATATTCATACTATGCATCGTGCTTTTAAATACTTAATTCTATGTAACCAAGTAATGAATTTTATCTCGAACCTTCTGAAGTTTTACTGGAAAATATTGTTTATCTATTGTAAATCGTAAAAAAAATCACATTGAACTAGAATACTTTAAATCTGTAAATTATGCAAATACCACCGGACCTTTGACACTCAATAAATATTATAATTTAACACAAACTATATCACTATACATGTGCATCTTTGTAATATTTTAAAACTATATAAAACGTTAACTAATAAAATGTTTCGTTTCGAGACCTTGAGTATATATTAAGATCAATAACTCATGTATATAATGACTGAAATTGCGACATTAATGAATAATTTAATCAGTTTGACGTATAATGTGGAGTGTTTCTAGGTATATACCTTATGTATTGGGAGGCGGGTCTAGCCCTTATTCGGTATGAGGTTAGTAAAGTTTTGAAATAACTAAAATAGTGACTGACGGACTTAACAAACATGTTAATTGTGCCTTGCGGTATCACTCGCAAGTTTACGAGAATTTTTCTTTAAAAAAGTATTACTTACTTAAAAACTAATAAAGGTTATCAATACATTTGAAGTCAATGCATAGTCACACTAACTTTCTCGTAGTATCTCACGGATTTAGACCCCCGTTGGATTTCCTTCTGCTGGATAAGCAATTGAAAGATAAATACAGAACAACGGGATGTTTGTACGTACTTATTTAGGTCGAATCCCTCGACTAGTTTCTCGACTCATCCTCCTGATGATGGCCACCGGACGTGGCTGAAACAAGTCGAGGGATTCGACTTAAATAAGTACGTACAAACATCCCGTTGTTTTGTATATATAACGTCGTACGTTTCGTTTAATAATAAAATTGAAAGATAAGTTTAATTTGTCACCTATCCACTCACTATTTTCAATAACTTGTATTTCTAGTGCTGTAACTATTAAAATGTATCTCATCTACCTTATCCAAGATTTGTAACACTGAATCGGTATCGGTCAGCACCGTGAGTTCCGTGACTCCAGTAACGATAAATTGCATCAACATTCACAAATTCACGAAATTTCGATTTAATATAATATAATGTTACGTCTTTTGAGTGAAGGTGAAGAAGATAGACATTAATAAGCAGAAAATGGGTATTATATTTATGTATGTACTAATGTATTTTCTTGGTCTTTGTATCTATGTACGGTTGACATCAAAACTACAAAAGTAATTAATATTTTCGTTTTACCTTTTTAAAAGCTTAGTAAGCTTTTATTGGTCGTGTCTGGACATATATTGCAAAAATCTGTGTACATAATATATTTGATATTATAATATATTCCATACATCAACATAGAGCATCGAAATTCTCTATAGACGAGGAAATTCCGTATCTATGAAAGTAGCTTTTCAATTTTATATTTACTACTTGTAGTAATGACCTGTGTCTTCTCCATACCTGTTCTTTTCGAGTATTTAAATATTATTGGTATTAGAGTACAATGTAATAGATATAGGTCTTTATACAACTCAGTTAAGTATTAACAAGACGCGTCTAACAAACAACAATTGATTTCATATACATACATATACGAAGAAGATAACAAACATATTGACCTACATATCTACTACAAAAATGATTGTCGTGACGTTCGTTATTATTTAATTATTAATCGGTTACGCGAAATACTTCGTAGTAATAATCAAATCATAATTTAAAAAATGGAAATCACATTACAACGTTTTTATTGTTATTACTCTACTTGATTATGTATTATGATAAAATAAATCAATACATGTACTTATTTTAATTGCTTTAATAATATTCAGTGACTTGTTTCCTGTTTTGAGAATTGATTATTTGACTTATACTGACTTATTGAAACGGAACTACAAAAAACTCCTAATAACCCATGTTTGCCTGGTATTTTGGTCCAAAAATAAGCAATATAACATTCGACAGTCCTTAGTACGGTCTCTTAGGTTAAGTTTAATAGTGGGTGAGAGGACGAACGTCCAAAATTTGGAGTAGTTGGCTGAACCACAATCGACTAAAGTACTGGGTGAGATGATCACTAAGAATATCACAAGATTTAATCTTTCACGGGAGGAAATCTGTAGAAATACTAATAGTATGCTTGGACATGCAAGCTTCTTAATCTAAGTGTTATCTATTTAGTATGTACGAATATTTATAAAATAGGTTTAATTTCTAGTCTAGTAATTATAGTACAAGCTTAGCTTAGTTTGGAACTACGCTATGTAATTATGTCCGGATACCACTGTTCTATATACCATGAAATCACAAATAACAGATTACTAGACTCAAAAATCATTAAGCACAAACAAAATCGCAATAAATAATCCCTTTATTACCGACCAATCGGAAGCGACCTTCAGCCTGACGATCCATTGTTTCTCTAATGAAGTACGGACCCAGTACAAAAGGTATCACGAATAAGCTGTTCTCATAATTTACTCTAAAACTTCATCACGACTGCTCGTTCTATTTACTCGTATTTATTAATGGGAGCTGAATGCTTGTGTTGTACGTCAATGGATGGCAGTTAGGGCATAGGTACAACGAGGATTGGAGAACAGATTTTAACTGCAACTAAACCAATTACAGGTTTAGTTGTAGTTATAAGGGATGTGTTCAAATGTGGAGAAATATGTTTGTATCAAAGAAGATTTCCCTTCGGGTGGTAAACTTCAGTTGTCTTTCAAAATGTTGTTTAGAATAATATGTAGGTATGTTAAATTATTTTTTTCTGATATAAAAAATATAGATAGTGAAATTTTTTTCTTTTCTGAGTTCTTATGAGAAGAGAAATATAGCATGTGGGTAATATTTTGTTGTAATTTACGTAAAATAAAAACACGTGTAAAGTGGTTTATTTTGTGTTGTTATTTACTCAAAATAAATCACTATTTTTTTATAAGACCTTAATCTATCAGGTTATTCGCGAGTTATTTTCGTAAAGAGGTCGACTACTTGACAGTCCTTTCAATTAATTATCTAGAGATAACGATGCCAAGGCACAGTACTTCACAAAAACTACAGAATTTTCTAATAAGTCTAAAAAAGACAAAACCGCGTGTCTGTCTTCTCAACCTTGCTCCGTTAATGTAGTTTTTATACTGTTTTTATTTGTAAAATTTCAAGCCCAGTATGGACGGTGATACTCACAAATATTTCAATGACAAGTTTTTTAAACATACTGTAACAAAATACTTACTTATGTGTAATCGTGAACTCATCTTGTATGTCAATCAATTGATGTGCGTAAGGTTTTAAATTGGTGTGTTTGCTTGATAATTAATTAACTTTATGTTTTAATATGTCACATAAAAACTAAACTTGAACGGAAACTAGGCGGAGAAATACGGACAATAATGATGAGCTAATAATAAAATATGATTAAACTGTTTATGTGTTTTTGATATTAAACTTTAATTTTGTCTAAAAGTACCATTTAAAGTTCAAGAATGTATTTAACATGCTAATATTTCTTTTTAAAGGTTCTATTATCGATAATATTATTGTAGATATACCATATTAATATTTTCAAATACCTGAATAAAATAATAATAAGCTAAAACAAAAGTATATTTACGAAAAACACATACCTATTTATGTCGCAGGTATATCGTAAAACTGTTATATTACAATATCACTAGCGAAATTGAAAATGTGAAACAACTTCGAAAGGAATTAAAGTAAAAAATCGAAAAACATTTCTTCAATTAGGGCTTCAAAGAAGACTTATGAAAGTCGAATTATTTATCTCCCTATTCGGAAATTACATCAACCGAGAAGAATCGTCAAAATCGATTGACAACGTTAGAGTTTAATTGAAGTGTGTGAATGTGTGTGTGCGTAGTTTTTGATACCCTAGATACAAGTTACGAACTTAGGGGTCAGTTACTATAATGAGTGAATGAGTGTTTAGTATCTATGTTAAAAAAATGTTTATATAAGTACGGGATGATCTCGTCGCCTTCGACAGTAGCTGGTGGGAGGCTGCGAAGGATAGGGAGAGTTGGGGATGTTTGGGGGAGACCTTTGCCCAGCAGTGGAACGATGTGGGTTGAGAAAAAAAAAGTACATAGACGTTATAATATCGCTAGTAAGGTTATAATACGACAGTTTTGACAATATATCTGCGACATACACAATACTTAGAGTATGTCGTTAACACTCTGTTATTCACATTATATTGAACACAATATCGGACCAGGAAATAACAACGTAAGGTCACTTGTTGTAGGTACTAAAGCTTTATTAAAAACTTTAAATTTATTTGCTTTAATTAAGTTTTAAGTGTCCGTAGACATTTAGTATTAAGCTTTTTTTTAGTTTATATTGACGCTACGCTTTTGATATATTTTATATAGTTTTATTTTATATAATTGTTTTTTTTATTGGAATCCGGGCTTGTATTTTAAGTGCACTGAAACTTGATCTAGTTACTTGTTGCAGGTTGTTGTATAGATTATATTCACTTGAATTGCTTCATGTACTACAAACTAAATAAATAACATAAAATAAATAATATGTTTATTGAGATTAGTAAAAAAACAGAAATAATGACACAAAATTATCATCAATCATATACGAGTATTTACATTAAATTTGGCTAGGTTATCTAAAATGTGCCAAGTTTCTGATACCCTAGATACAAGCTCCGAACTTAGTTAGGGGTCAGTTACTATAATGAGATGATGTAGTGTATGATTATGTTATGTTATAATTTTATTTTTATTAGGAGCAACATATATTATAATTTTATTTTTACTAAGTGTTTTTTTATGGGACCGAAAATAAATAGGTCTAATGAGGGTAAACAGTCCTAAAAATCGGAAAAAAGTGTATCATAGATCACTTATGTATTCGATTTTATGATAAGTTTTTGCATACTTTATAGTCTTTGTTTTTACGTAAATAATTTTCTATTATTATTTGTTACCTACTTACTAGTATAATACCAAAGTTGGTCTACATTTCCACCTAATTTTCCCATGGGATAATCAGTAAATATCGTGATTGCAACATATAACTGGTTTCGAATAATTACAAGTTTTTGACTTCCTGCCTCGTACATAATTACATTTATTGACTAATGTTAAGAGATTATGAAGCGCTCATGGCCCAGTGCTACCCGCGGATCACTTGTGATCCGTGCGGTTAAGCAACGTCTGGCACCGTCATGACTGTGATGGGTCATTACTAAAAATGACTTTTAATTTCATGAGCGTTTCCGTGCTTCGGAGGGCACGTAAAGCCGTCGGTCCCGGTTGTCGTACTAACATCTTCGACAGTCGTTACAGGTAGTTAGAGCCCTCAAAAGTCTAACATTCAGTTTAACCAAGAATGTCGTATAGCCCTCTGGGTTGTGAAGGTCTGATGGCAGTCGCTTCACGTAAAATACTGACATTCCGCCAAATCTGGTTAAACTGAAAACCGACCCCAAATAGACATGGGATAAAGGTTCGGAAAAAGAAGAAGTTAAGAGATTATGTCTTAAATGATTGTTAATAACTGTCGGTGTCTCTATGAAACGATGTTATGTAATCACTTTATATCTTTGTAAGTGAAGCGTTCATTGTGAACTTTTTTTACTTATTGCCTATTTCACGATCTTCAAGTAAAGTTACTCACTAAGTAAAGTTAGTTTTGTCTCTTTCTTACCTTATATCAAGTGACAAAGACAAAACATGTGAGTAACTACTGGGAACGTTACTTAAAGATGGTGAAATAGGCCCTAAGTATTTCAGAATACTCGCCCTGTCTTCTTCCTAGCATGTGCCTGTGCATGTGTTGATAAATTATATTATTTAACTTTAAATTAGTATAGTAGATATCTTTTCGAACACATAACTTGATCTGCATGGAGGTTTTGTAATTAGCCAATTTTTATGGAAAATTCTAATATTCAATTACTGTAACGATTACTCAGTGTAATAGTGAAATGGTTTATTTTTGTTATTTCGAGAGAAAAACCACGTACGTAATACTTTTTTAGTATCCTAAAAGTCTTCTTCTATTGCCAGTAAAAAGTCTTTCAAAAAAGGTCAAGTAGTTTTATAGTTTAGTCATTTAGGTATTACAGTAACAACCCGGACATTACCACCCAGTGTGTCAAATTATTTGAGTTCAAAAAGGTAACATTTAAAGATCACAGACACTTTTGAAAGTTGGTCATTGACGAGTCAGTTGAACTGATCAGTCCAGATATAAAAATGTGCGTCACTCCAAAAGTTTTAGGCCAACTACTTTCCCCACTGGAATCTGGAATCGCTCCGGTGATTGACGACCATTTTTGATGGACGCCAGTTCAACTGATCAGTTAAACTGACTCGTCAATGGCCACCTTAAGACACTTATTAAGTCTTTAATGTCAAGTTATTAATATTAATGTGTCAACACGAAAATATGAGCCTTAAATTGATAATTAATCCCTTAAATAACAGTGTTAATGAGATACAGGACGCGCGGCCCATAAATGGGACTCATTATTTGATACCAGTAAAGCGGGCAGCTTAATAGAATATTTCTGTATGACATACTAAAATTGATAAACAATTAATTATCTTAGTTTCTTTTTGGTATTTTTAACTTATTAGTAACAGAAACTGTTTTGGTTTAATTAATGTTTTAGTAATGAACGCGCGTTTGAGTAATCGTACATAAATTATGATTCTGTTTATTCTGTCTGTGAGTGTAGTTTCTAGGTATACTCTTTCTAAGATAAACAATAAATTTCTTATAGAACTAGCTTTAAGCCATCAGGTTGTTCTCTCCATGTAAGCTTTAATGTTACGACGAACATTAGGTAAGTATATTGCTTAGCAAAAGGCAACAAAAACGAATTCTATAAATAAGTCCCAACTCATTAGATTTGTGTTATAGTTTTTGTTTTATTTACGTGCAATTTATTAGTAAACGCACAAACATACAATTTGCATGTGTTGGCTCAATAATACAAAGTATTAATGTAATTGTTTGTTTTCCATATAATTTGTCCACACCAGTCTCTTGTCGCGACAAATCACCAAGACGCCATCGTCATTTCGCCGTAATAACACGACAATTATTTGTATACTTTCTTCGTACAAACGGATCGTAAAACTATGTTTATTCACGTAGACAAAACGCAATTAAAACATTCTTTTGTATTTTTTAAAACTTTTTCTTTTACGTTCTAAAAATGTAAGTACCTATAATTTGATATTTAAAATTGCTAACCGATGTATCAATTTGGCGAGTGCCGACATGATAATTATTTTTAATGCTATTTGGATGAAATGATTGGTTAAAAAATATTTATTTAGTTACTACTTAGTATGTTGCTCTACTTAGTATTAAAAAAATACCTCAAAAATTATTTATATCGCGTGCGCTGATAAACTAATAATGATAGAATAAAATAGTGATAAACAACTATGTAGATCACATCATTATCTACAAAAGATGTCGCGATGGCATACGTCTAACTATTATAGTTTTGCCAGAATAATTTAAGATAAGTTGAATTAGTTGCAACTAGCATTGACGGATTAAAACAAGTTCAATCAGAGCAATTCCAAAGACCCTTCAAAAGTGCTCTATTTTCCAGGACTTACGTAAAGGTTTTCACAATACGGGCCCACTAAAACGTGTATACGGAAGCGATAACTGCTTCCCTCACTGATCCAATGTAGGGCACCGAGCACCGAGGTGAGTAACTAAATGTCACACATGTAATGACATAATGGATTATTGCCCCCGAACTTTCACATTTATAATACGATCGCAATTAGCTTGTAAATTGTTCAGTAATCTTTGTTTATGATTGTAATGTGTTTTATTAGTTCACCATCAAGACTGATCATATTACATATTACCAATCTATTAAGGTCCCTAATACAAGGACGCAAGTCTCCTGTAGTATTCAATAACTAAGAACTTACGAGTCGTTTAAAGTATCGTTCTGAATGACTTTTATAAAGAAAGTTAAAATACTATGTGTATAATTTATCCCTTCAAACTTAACTAACAATGACTTCAAATCTAATTTTAATATCATAATAGGTGTAAGCTCATACGCGTTATACTACGTAAGTACGTACTTTGGTCGATTTTGGTCGAATCTCTCGACGAATTTCGGTCAATATGAAGACCTGATGAAGCTACTTTAAGTAAAAAGCATTCGATATCTTCTCACCATACCAAATAATCAAAATATCTTCATTACACGTTTCCTTAACAAAATCATAATGCACTGTTACTAATGCATTATTTTTAAAGAACATAACGGTTACGGTGAATCGTGAATTCTTTCAAACGTCACGGTATTAGTACCTCATCAGATATCGACCGACCAGATACCCCATTGTAACGTTATGGGAAACAGATACTGATCATAACCATTTTATTATTTGTGTCGAAATTACTGATTTCGAAATTGAAGTTTTGGAACAGGTGCTAAATGTATTGTTATAGAGTACTGATAACGCCCTGCGGTTTCACGTACACATAATCCAAAGAATTTTGATAGAAAAAATTAGCTTAGCCCTAGGTTTTACCCGGGTAAATCCTTATCTTGTGGAAATTTTCGGGTGAGCGGTTTATGTGTTATTCTAGTTATAAGAAACTAGCGGCGCCCCGCGGTATCACCCGCGTAGTTCCCGTTCCCGTAAGAATATGGGGATAAAATTATGCTAAAAACCTTCCCACTGAATCACTCTATCTATTAAAACAAACCGCATCAAAATCCGTTGCGTAGTTTTAAAGATCTAAGCATACATGGGGACATAAGGACAGAGAAAGCGACTTTGTTTTATACTTTGTAGTGGTATTCGTGCCAAACATCTAAATCGGTAGGATTTAAGTGAATTGGTGAAATTTTATTAATATTATAGAGGCCGATTTGTTTTCGGCATAATTGTCACCATTTTTTTTCTCCCACAATTTCTATGAATAATTTCAACATCGTAAAGAGAGTATAATTTTGCTTTATACATATTATACCCCCTGTATTATTTACCATAATCATATTATTCATTGTTATCTGTCTATTGAAACTAACCACTTATTGTCGTTACATAAGAAGACAAACTTTCTTTCCTTGAATATTTATTATGATCTAAGTACCCTATTATAGAGCAATCGAGGAAGGAGGAGTAGAACGTGATCTTCCGGTGAGATTACTGAATATTAATATTGATCGGTTCAATCCCTAGGGTGTATTTTGTACTTTTTTTATCAACCTGTATTGTCCCATTGCTGGGCAAAGGTCTCCCCTAAATCCCTCCATCTGTCCCTGTCCCTAGCCAGCTCCTTCCAATCTACGTCGAATCTCTCAAGGCCCTGCCTCCATCGTGTCGGGGGGCGACCCGGGGGCCTACGCTCGTTGAATTCCCAGTCCGTGAACAATCTAGCCCTATCTGAGTCCATTCTACTCACATGGCCCGCCCAATCTCATTTTAGCTTTGCAGCTTTAACTGCCACGTCTGTGATACCTGTTATGGAACGCAGCGTGGTGTTCCGAACGCGGTCTATTCTCTTAATGCCTTATTTTGTACTTACTTCAAAATATTTTCTTTCTTTGGGCAGAAATAGTTCACAAGTTTGAAATAAGAAAGTATTAGAATGAAGTTAATTCATAGGTACACCGATTTAGAGACCACCTTAAAAAGTTATTTACGTACTTACATTGATTCAGTTTTCAATGTATGTATGCCCTATGTCTAACTAGGCAAGTAGGAATCTCCCCTATACGGTACCGAGGGCGAGCATCCTACCCGACGCTCAAACTTTACTCCTAAACACATGTATATACCTAATATTAATTGTGATTACATCTTGTACCTTTAATGGAACAACACATATTAATTGGTCCATTTACTAACCTATAATTTTAATATCAAATGTGAAGTGAAGGTATATGTTTTACATTACTAATTAAATGGAACTAGTATTTATAAAAACAAGTACGCATTTGTACCAATCGGTAATGTAACAAGGTTGATTGGTGTTTTAATTCGAATCCGTCTACTTTAGGATTTATTCACCTTAAGTTTATTCGAAATTGGGCCAATTGAATAATCATTAAATATGTCTTTACTGCGCGAGTTATAAAAAATGAATAATTTATTCAAATAAATGGTATTGAAGTGTTTTTCTTTCTAGAATAGTAAGTGTTGTTTTAAAAGGTAATCGTTAGTATCAACATAGCGCAAAATTCTAAACGGATTGTGCAGTTTTAATTCAATTTTTAGCAATATGTACCATTTTCTTTAAGTAAATATACCCTGTTTATTTGAAGGTCCATTTACTTGAATGTGGCATTATCGTACAAGTACTTTTTACGATTATTTTGAACATGGTCAAAATAACAGCAATTCTAGTAAGAAAATGACATTTCAAAATAATAATTCGATAAAAGTTATTATGTAAACAAACATTATACTACAGTTGTTGGCGAAATGTTGACAATAGTAAAACTATGTTCACACGTGTTACAAAACGGTGTCTAGTGTAGAAACGACTTAATTCATCCGCAACCACTGCTTACACTCATTGCAAGTAAATTAACATCCAGTGGGACTAAGATTACACGTTCAGTGAGACTTAAACTTACACGTACACGCCCCTCAATGACGTAACAGTAGCCACTGATAGATATTTAAATACTTCTTGTCACAAACTATGTAACCCGTGTCTAATACTAATAATAAGCGTGTTTGCATGCTCTTGTGTCTTGTTACTAGTTATTACACTCGTTGTTACAAATATTTGAAGGTTCAACTTAAATGTAATGAAATCGTTTATTTTGTTTGGGTCGAAAAAGCACTTGTTAACGTCATAGAGCATATAAACGTAGACCGTAAATTAATTTATTGAAATATCCGTCACTTAATATATAGTACATATTTTACCTAATACGAGTATCATAAATAAAGGTTTGTTTGTTTGATTCAAGAAATGATTGATCCAAATTGAAAGAAAAAGTTTTATTGTTACTTAGCCGATTCATCGTAAAATTTTGTTTTTTCATAAACAACTAGCGGCACCCCGCGTAGTTCCCGTTCCCGTAGGAATTTCGTGATAAAAAGTCCTGTCCTTCTCCTGGTTCTAAGCTACCTCCTCATCAATTTTCAGGCAAATCAGTTCAGCCGCTCTCGGTTTATAAATAGTGTCTGTGACTTTCTTTTATATACGGTAGGTATATAATATAATATAGGTACTTATCAAAATTATTGTAAAGCTAAAAGGTAACCCCCTTATTCATAAAAATATAATAAACCTATTTTAGTTAAAATATGTTTTGTCATTTTCACACTTTTACAATTGATAGATGGTGTGACAGGCGCAAAACACTTTTTAACTAAAATAGGTTTATGAAATGTTTATGAGGCGGTATAAATATAAAAGAAAAATATTCATCAAAGTTATTACGTCTCTAATTTCTTACTCAATAACATTTCCATAGGTTCGTTAATAAATAAAATTACGTATCGGTACGATTAAGCAAGTACGAGTATTATGTGTGTCTTTATCAGTAACGTTCGAACTTTCTATCAGTTAATTAATGATAGAGGTAGCTCTTGATGTAATATTGAAAGGTACACTTTATCATGTATAAAGTTTATACGGAATTAATAATGTGAGTTATAATAAACTTTATACAAAGTAATATAAGATTGCTCTAAGCTATTTGTTCAAACTTTTCTTTAATATCTGAGTAAGTAGATTGGCTTTTACTTTAACCAGATTTAGCGGTTTGTTATTATTTTGGTTTGTTTTAATAGAAAGAGTGATCCAGTAGAAAGGTTTTTAGCATAATTTTATCCCAATATTCCTACGGAAACGGGAACTACGCGGTTGAAACCGCGGGGCGCCGCCGCTAGCATATAAACAATGGTTCTAATTATTTCCTCAGGTTCTTGATAAGGTACGAACATTTTGCTGTTAAAAATCTCATTAATTAAAATTACTTCTAAAGGAATCATTAAGAGATTTCTTATTTAAATAATTACTAGATTACTAGCGGCCCGCTTCGCCTTCACACGGGTCCAATTTTCCCGTTGATTAATCAGATTTTTTTACATAAGAACCTTCTACAGAGTATTAGAAAACTACAAAAGAAAAAAATTGCCAAATAGGTCTAGCCGTTCTCAAGTTATAACTTGAGAGTCTTATTTTTATATAGTAGATTAACTAAGTACTTACTTATCAGTTTATTTGAACAATTATAATGATTACTTTTACTTGTAAGCGGGTTGATTTGGCGGCTGCAACTGTCTTACACCTTTCCAGGTTTAGTACCTATACTTTGTGCGTAGTTAGTAGACTATTAGTACTACAAATGTATATAAATATAATAAATAAGGTAGCAGATAACGTAAACAATACAGATCACTGTCGGCACTCGATCGTTGTATTAATTGAAAGGAAAAACATTTAATACCTTCCGCTCTTGAGAAAAATAAACAATGGCGTGGTTATTTAAGAGTGTGTCGGCCGTAAGATACTCGGTCAAGGTGATTGGGCTCGGACTGAGAACGTAATGAAACAGATAAATAATATAACAGGGGTGTTAGGTTCTCCTGTCGGTGTGACGCAGGTTGAACAGTTTAATATTTTATTATTAAACGAAACGTACGTCATTATATATCTTATATATAAAATTCTCGTGTCACAGTTTTCGTTGCCATACTCCTCCGAAACGGCTTGACCGATTCTCATGAAATTTTGTAAGCATATTCAGTAGGTCTGAGAATCGGCCAACATTTATTTTTCATCCCGAAATTCCCACGGGAACGGGAACGGGAACTACGCGTGTGAAAGCGCGGGTCACAGCTAGTAACTATATAATACAACGGGATGTTACGATGAACTAGTCGAGGGAATCGACTTAAATAAGTACGTACAAACATCCCGTCGTATTATACAGTTTAATATTGTTCGGCGGTGTGACTACGGCAAAAGTTTGGTATTTTTCTTTGTTTTTTTGAAAGGACGCTGTGTAAAAACACATCTTCGCTTGTTTTTGAACGCTGTGTAAAACATATCTTCTTAGATATTATAGCTCTAGTTAATCGAATGTACGGTTTAGCCCGTCTGTCATTCCGTGGTTTAATCTGAATGACACAGGTTGCAGCCCGCGGCGATTTCCGAAATGGGAAGTTGCTGAAACGGGAATAAAACAAATTATCTAATGTTATTTCATTTTTGTATGTGTATTTAAATTTTATCAGCCTGTCACTCCGTTTCCTTAAAAGTAAGGACAAACAGACATAATTTACGTATACCATAACAGTTATAGATAGTTTTTTTACGTAGACCATGAGTTATTGAGGCGGACAGTCAGTACTAAATTCCCAGTATCATATACGTACTACTCAAAATATTCACGTCAACAAAAACTCAACACCATATAAGCTAAACGCATAAACACAATTACCGCTTTCCATTCCAATGCAAGAAAGTACTTAATGAAAAAAACCGCATTACAATATGGCGAGATTTTACGAATATCCCTTTAGAAAATACTTTTTCCGTGTATTTACTGAAATTGCAAAACATAATGTCGTAAGCCGACATTTCAATGAGCGTTCCACATCGGACTTTCACTTTGGAATAAGGGCGGTTTTCGTTTGCTGTTACCACATATGCCCTAATACGGATACAGCATAACTCTTGCTTAGTGTAAGCGAAGCCTAGTTAACCTAAAAACGTCAAAGGATTTGAGACAAGTTAAACCAAACATATCGGAAATTGGAGAAAATTTTAATTAGTTTTGGAGTTATCAAATCTATTTTTGAATGGAACTAAAGCTTTCTTGTAACTTGTATTGAGTATACAAAGTTAAATTGTAAAGATTTCTATTATTGTCGCTAGGCTTCAGCATATTATCGAAGAAACGGATTTGAGAATCGTAGCTTCAATCTCACTGTAAAATAATTGAAATATCTAACTAATGAACATTATCTAAATCCGGACTATGTAAACACATTATGTATTACATAGCGCGCACGTAACACTCGCGTTTTAACCGACATCTAATGGAAAAAGGCCAGAAAAGAGCAAATAAAAACGTGTAAGCTCACTCATTTATATAACAATGTGAATTACACTTAAGAACGAAATTCTTCACATAACAATTAGTTGATTATAGAATAGTAACGAGTATATTCGGTTATATAATGTACCTTTCTGTCTGTTCGAGTTGAGCGATTCATAGAAAAAATATAATTTTAGAGAGTAAGATTTGATTGACAGAACTAGTTTCCGCGTTTCCTAGTTAGTAACAAAGAAATACAATTTTATATTTTTAGCTGTGCCCCGCGGTTTTGCTCGAGTGATTGACCGTTCCCGTGGGAATTTCGGGATAAAATTATGTTAAAAACCTTCCCACTGAATCACTCTTTCTATTAAAACAAACCGCATCAAAATCCGGAAATGTTTCTTTAAAAACTTTTATAAATACAAAATTCAGTTAAAAAAAAAACAGTCGAAGTTAGTTGAGCCATTTTTTATTGTTTTATAATTATGTAATTATCTTATTATGTAATACATTCATATTTTTATTTTTTTAGTTAACTTGTCCCTCTATATCCTAAAAGAAGATTTCCACAAAATAACTTCGGCCTCCAACTATAAACTCAACATACTCGACATAATATAGAGCAATGTCCAATCAAATTTAATGTCGTACCTACATAATCGATATTTCAAAATACCCTACGAATCGATACATTAATCATTATTACACAACCTTATACTGTACAATAGAAAAAACAAGATCAGTTTTTAAAATACCGGTTTAATAATTTGTACCTATATCCATCACTCAACTACGTATATCAAAATTTTATTATGTCTTTATTAATTAACTAGCAGCGCCCGCGGTTCGCACGCGTAGTTCCCGTTCCCGTAGGAATATGGGGAAATAATAAATAATAATCGCTAATAAAAAAAACAGAGCCACTTTATGAGCAAGTGTGTTGAAAATTACATTATATTGTATATCATGCGTGGGAAGTAACCGAATAGAAATGTTTTTTTTGTGTCTACGAGTAATAGATTATTTTGTTAAAATAATATCGAAACAGGTTTAAAAACGTGCAGTTTTCTATTTAAATAGGTCGTTCACCTTTACCTAACTGTGGATATTACCTCATAACTAGAAAAATATATTGTTTTCGATTTAGTATGACAAAATAATATACTGAGTCACATTGACTAATTGTCTTGATATTTGATATATCTATGAATATTCATGTGGTATCACACTTCTACTAATTATTAGTGATGTCTGTATGTTTATTACTCCTTCACGCTTAAGCAGCAGAACAATTTGCATGAAATTTGATACCAGGACCACTTAGATATTGTCTATATTTCCTTTGTCCCTATGAGGAGTCGTAGTTAGAATTTTCGTGAGTAAAACAATGGAAAATAGAATATAATAAATATAATAAAATATAAAATGAATGTTTTAAACAATACTACAACAGAGGTATTATTAGTAACTACCGGTGCCCCGCGGTTTCACCCGCGTAGTTCCCGTTCCCGTAGGAATATGGGGATAAAATTATGCTAAAAACCTTCCCACTGAATTACACTATCTATTAAAACCGCATCAAAATCCGTTGCGTAGTTTTAAAGATCTAAGCATACAAAGGGGCATAGGGATATAGGGACAGAGTAAGCGACTTTGTTTTATACTATGTAGTGATGATGATAAAGTGATAAATATGAAAGTTTCGTAAATTAATATTGAATATTTTATCAATTATTGCGATTTTATTGAATCACCAATTAATCGATTACTTAAATCTAAGAAATACTCATATTTAATATTAATCTGCGATTAGAAGTTTATTTATAACGTAGTTTTAAATAACGTTGAAGACTTTCTCGGTCGTGCGGGTTTTCATGCAGCTTTTGGTTTAATTGTGTAATAAGTCTTAGGTTTGATTATCAATTGTTGATTTATAAACAAACTTCCCAAGTAGTTACTTATTTTTTTTACTACGCAGTAAAGTTACTACACAAGAAGTACATATAAATTCAAACAATTAGTAGAATTAGGTAGACAAATTAATGGAATTCACACACAAACAGTATTATTATTTTTTTATTTAAATACGAACGAATAGTAAATATTTTTTGTATATTTTTATACATATGTACAATATTATGTGCACATGAAATATTTCCATGTATTGTATTTACTTTTTATATCTGTTTTATTGAAGTATATAAGGTTATTGGATTGGATATTCTAGGTCAGATCGTGTGCGCATACGATCATATAAAACAAGTAAGGGAGGCCCTGATTGGTCGACAGATCGCGTACTGTGATCGACTACTGTGGCCGAATATTAAGGTGTGCTTACACACGATAAAAAACAGCGATGTAGAAGCGCGATAATCATGATGAGTATATATATAATATTGTTTCAAATATAGCTTTAAAATTAATTTATAAATCCAATTTGTGGTATGGACACGATACATGATGAAAGAATGAATGTGGTAAAATAAGATTTTCCCACCTGTTCGCACCAAAATATCCTATTTGGTCGCAGATTACATGCATCAACTAGTACAAAATTATTATCTAGGTGTGTGTATAAATGAGTGCGTGTAGTTTTGATACCCTATACAAGATGTGGGTAATAAACTTAGATGTCAGTTACTGTAAAAAGTTGATAGAGTGATTATGTTCAGTTATTTGATCGTAGTGACTTGGACATTTTAATAACTTTTTGCTGTACGACAATAACTGTCCGTTTATAGTCTTTTAATGACCAATCTTATAATGAACAAATCTAATCTATTAGATAGATTATAAAGAATTAGCTAGGTTTGCAATAGATCGCAAGATCAATTGAGTAGTTTTTTGATTTCTATTTCTAATCTAAATAATAAAGATTTATTAATAACTGTTTGATTGGCAAAAAAAAAACTTACAACTCGCAAAAACACTATACAAACGCTAATCCACGCGATAAGTCGTTACGCTGTTAAATCACGTGTCTGTTCACGGCTTTAGTTCGACATTCGTATTACACGGTTCAACTAATTCACTTTGATCGATATATCTGCAAACATATCGGTTGTGAAATAAGCGCATAACTTGAATATTGCGTGTCCAGATAGGACTAGCAACTTTATCTGGACACACTTGCTTTTTTGCGACAATATCCGCCCGTAAAAGTTGTTTTATTGGCAAACCTATGTTAAGTACTTAGTGCTTTAGATTTTAAGTGGTATTGCAAGAATTTATATACATAATTAATTTGTAATTGTTGTTGTTAAGATAATGTCGAATTTACTAGACTAAATGCGCTTTTAAAAGGTCATTAGCTTAAACTGAAATGCCTTTAAATATTTGTTTGTTTTTTCTTTTGTATAGAACAGTTGCTTTGTAAGTATAATTATTATATCCGATAATTGACTGTATGGTTCGATAAAACTTGGAGCGAAATAATTTTTTGTTGCAAAATAAGTTGTATTAGGGCCTATTTCACCATCTTCAAGTAAGGTTCCGAGTAGATACTCACAACTTTTGTCTTTGTCGCTTGATATAAAGTAAGAAAGAGACAAATCTAACTTTACTTGGTGAGTAACTTTACTTGAATAGGCCCTTAAACTTAGTTAGTATTTACACATGGACCCAGCAAGAGCACACTAATAATAATAAATAAAAATTAAAAAGTTTTTACTGTACTTATATTTTATTTTTATTTTTTATATAAGTATGTATATTGTAAAAACATAAAAAATAAGAAAATAAATGTATAAGTAAGTATATAAATAAAAATTAAGAAAAATAGGAAACATACTCATACATAAACAACACCAAGTAAAGGTTGTATCAGTAAAATAAACATTATATTTTCGATTAACTGTATGTTATTTATTACTTATAGGTAACGACTGTGAAGACAAAAGTAATTAATTAATGAAATTACTGATGAAGTCATTTACTTCATAAAGATATTAAAATCTTTTCCAAATTCCAAATATACTTCCTACTAATATTATAAAGCCGAATGTTTGTGAGTGTGGATGCTTAGATGTATGGATGTTTTTTCCTCTTTCACGCAAAAACTACTGAATGGATTTTAATGAAACTTTACAATAATTTAGTTTATACATCAGAATAAGACATAGGATACTTTTTATCCCGAAAATCCTACGGGAACGGGAACTACTGAATGGATTTTAATGAAACTTTACAATAATTTAGCTCATAAATACGTCAGAATAACACATAGGATACTTTTTATCCCGAAATTCGCGGGTGAAACCGCGGGGCGCTGCTAGTCTTACATATAAGTATTCGCACATTATAGCTGCATAACAGCTGCACGTGTTTGGCTATTTCTTTTGTAAATACAAAATGACATTTTGTTTAATTTTTATTTTAATACATTATAATTAATTACTAATAATTCTTAGTTGTTGATTTGGAAATTTACAGGACATTACCCCATTATTATTTTCCCGTTCGAAGGGGTCACTAGGGTCACTACACTTTTGTAAATGTAGAGACAAAACAAATAATAAAAATACCAATAAAATTATTTAAAAAAAACATGAAATTCTTGTTATCCATTAATTTCCGTAACGAACAGGTTGTGGAGCTATCTCCTTGTAATATTAGATAATACTTTGTCATTGACACATTTTACAGTTACAACCATCTTGTTTCATTCCTGTCTCTATTTTGTATATTTTATTGATTTTTTACCTTTTTTTATTGAATCTAGACGCCGCCAGGTCAACAGCCGATGACCGATGTCGCTAAACGATTCTTTATTTAAATAAACAGATAAATTTATCTATTTAAATTATCATTAAGGTATTTTTTGTCTTTTTTTAAAGAAAGTTTATATTAATCTCTAGATTTATTATCAAGTATGGTAAGAAACAAGCAGACACTCATTTAAATAATTTACATAGAGGCACAATGTTAGACATAATTAGTATGTGTGGAAATAAAACACGCTATTAATAAGTAGATAGTTTTAGTGAAGACCTATTATTGAAAATAAATTAAAAATTTAAAAACCCCCAACACAATTACTTTCAAACCCCCATAACTTTTAAACGGGTCAACCGATTTTCACCAAACATGTCTAAGAACACTCGCACGTAAGTCCCCTTTAATACAAAAAAAAAACTAAATTGAAATCGGTTCATCCGTTCGGGAGCTATGATGCCACAGACAGACGGATACACACACACACACAGACACGTCAAACTTATAACACCCCTCTTTTTGCGTTAGTCGGGGGTTAAAAACCTGGTTTAAAAATCACAAAATAGCAGTTTTTTCTAACTCTAAACGGATATTAGTAAAATACTGTTTTAAATCCCATCATCTGAGTGTAACATCGAGGATTGTCTTTTCTGTCAATTTAGTCACATCCAGATAGTTCGATTGAGAGGACTTCATAAAAACTTAAAGTCCTTTGTGCACTTCTATGATACCTCAAACTAGTCGAAGTTTACTCATACATCAAGTATTATACTTATATTAAAAATCTGAAGAGATTGTCCGAACGCGGTAATCTCAGGAATTGGTCTAATTTGAAAAAAATATTTCATTGTTAGATAGCACTTTTATCGAGGAAGGCTATAGGCTATATTCAATAACGCTATGATTAATAGAAGAGGAGGCAATGCGGGTTGAACCGCGGGGAGTCGCTAGTCGATAAAATTTTGATACTACTTGTGTATCAAGTTGAGTAACTTGTTGGTTGTTGGTCAATGCAGTGTTTACATTCTGCTAGAAGCTCGTTTTCATTAAGTTTTGTAACAGTTCCAATGTCATTGGAGACCCAGCCCAATTCCGATTGAAATTTATTTCATTTAATACTTAAATATATTCAGTATCTTTCTTAATGTTAAATTAAACGATTGGACTTAATTATAATGCGATAAATATGTAAGTACTCAATGTTGTTACAGAAATCCTTCATTTAGAATTACTGTCATTATAGATGTAAAATATGTAGAATTAAATGTCTCGAAAGTATATATTTTGTTACGATATAAAATTATTATGATTATGTTACAAATATTAAAATTAAAAACAACTGGTTATTTTACAGGATTTAATAGTAATTTACTACTATATAAGTACTTTTACTGGGAGAATATTTTATTGTAAGTACTTATACTTACATATTTTTTCAAAGAACTTTAATTTATGTTTTAATAACTAAGGCAATGCAAGATTTTCCGGGAAAATCGAGGAAAATATAGGGAAAAATATGACACTTCTTATACAGTGTTATTATATTGAGTAATAAACTATATTTACCATACAACAAACCAGATATATTATACATTTCTCAATCACATTATAGGGTGTTAATGTGAAATGAAAGTGTGAATGAAGAAAAGAAAGTAGATCGCTATCCTAAGCTTTTGTACCGCGAATGATTCTCAGACCAATACAATGACATGCTATAAACCAGTTGTAACTCGCTGTATAACATGAATAACATACAAATTCACCTATCATACATACAAATACATTCCTAACAGTTCTTATGTATGTAATAATGTATATACTTACATGTATTTTAGACAACAATATTCATACAATACATGTATTACAAATTCTTACATACATGTAGAGTCTTTTATCCGACAATAGTTGTAATCGCATATTTTATTAGTTATTCTAATGTTTAATATGTGAAAGTGTTTGTTTCTTTCATGTCAAGAAGTAGATGTTATTTAAAGCGGTAAAAGCCCAGGGATTAAGGCTTGGCGATTGAAAGGTAGTAAAATCGTTTGATTTTTTAATACTATTGACATGAAATCATTACAGACAAGCATATTTAGCTAATTTAGCTAAGTTTGAGCGATAATATTAATTAATAATACTATTACTACTACTAAAATACAACTGCCTTTGCCAGAGAATCTGCAAGTACCTACGTGAATTTCGCGGGTAAATCCGCGAGACAGTTTAGTATACAACGTATTATGTATTACATTATGTACAGCCAACCCTAACGTTATGCCTACGTCTGTAATACTGAGCGATACCTAACTACGGGTATAACTAGTTGCTCAAACAAACACATTCACAGCGGAAGGTTAGATAATATGTCAACATACAACTGATTATAACATACTAGTTGTGGGTCGCGGTTTTTGTCAATTGTTTCTGGTTTTCGTTAACTGTTTCTTTTTTATAATTTCATTTCTATTCTTTTTGTGTGGTTAATATTAATCCTTGTAGCAGTTATAACATCGAATTTTCATATTAAATTAACTAGTCTACCTCTACTAGTTGAATAGTTTGATATGGATTGGACATATGTACACTGATGATGATTAAATGCAATTTAGAGCAATCAAAGCACGCTCTATCTCAAGCTGTATTATAGTTTTCGAGTTACTGATAAGTTCGAGTTTATCCTACTAATATTATAAAGCCGAATGTTTGTGAGTGTGGATGTTTGTTCCTCTTTCACGAAAAAACTACTTAATGGATATTAATGAAATTTGGTACAGATGTTCCTCATACCTAGGAATAACACATAGGATACTCTTTATCCCAAAATTTCCACAGGATAAGGTTCCACGCGGGTAAAACCACGGGGCATAGCTAGTAGAATATAAAAAATATAACTGTGTAATATAATTATAACTGTGGTGGCTTGTTATTGGCTGTTTGTTATCTAGATTATAAATATTTTATTGTTAATAGCTGTAAGCCTCCCGAATAAAATAAATAAATAAAAAAGGATTAAAATCTAGATAACGAAGATTTGTAACTTCAAGGCTTTTCAATATTATAAGTGCTTGAAATTATATAAAATTACACAAAATTGAAAGCATTGTCCGTAAAAATTACAAAGTGATATCGTCCACAATATTACAAATAGCAATATTTATGTCCAAACGATTGTCAACGTGATTAAATAATTCGAATTGCATTTGTTACGCGGCTGCACAACAGTGGCTCGTGGTCTCCATCCAACGGACCTACTTCTCATGACTTGACACTATTTTTATGTGAATTAGAGTACAATAATACAAAAATGTTTCTTTAGGAAGGTAATTTACAATTTATATTATAAATGAAACAACCTCGCGGCCTCGTAACGAGATAGCTTAGCCCGCGTTCAATCTTATTGTTTAACTAAGTAGTTGTTAGCGGGAGAAACAATGTAATTGACTGGGCTTATCGTTAGATATTACTTTGATATATTACGCCCAAATTAGCTCGAGGCCCTTTCCGACCGTAATCTGTATTCTGTTCAAATTGTAAAGAAGTAGAGGCTGTTTGAACGTGCAATTATAATGATAAATTGTATATAAACTAAGTATTATTCCTATTTCAAAAAACAGTAACTTTTATATAGTAAATTCAGTATAACAATATAATAACATGTAATTATAAACTAACAAACTTATCCATTACTAATTAAATTACCAGTTGCACTTAGGAACACTGACAAGTATCCGTACGCGGAATGCACAAACGCATTTGATCGATATCAACACGCATGAAATATTCTGATAACAGCCTTATTAATACTCTTAACGAGTCACATATGTTATGTATTATAAATGGTAGTCAGTTCTCTATGTAGTATTGCAGCCGAGGACCGGTTCCGCAAAATATTACTGCGACCAAATACAGATCTTTAGATAGGAACAACTTTCAGTACGTATTACTTAAAATGTTTCTTACACAATGAAATTTTGCCGGTCACTTCGAATGTACTTACGAGTATGTATTGATACATATTATATTATGTTATTTATACTTGGTATTTGTAACAGTTACTTTAGGGCGTGTTGTTTGGTAGTTGTATTTTTAGATTTTAATGTTTTGTTATTTAGATTTATCTATTACTTAATTGTTTAAATGTTTTGTTTTTGTTGATTTAAATTAATATTATAGTTTTAAAGGCTCTAGTCTAATACTCTATCAGAACATGTTTCTATCAGAATATATTTCAGGGTAGGAAATTACTGTTTGCAATATTTCAAAAACATGTCTCGTATCTGAGTCTATCAACGAGCACTGGGCAAGTGTGGTGAAAATCTGTTTCCTTCTCACTGTACAAAAATCGTTATAAAGTGGTTCATTCTTCTTAACTGGCCGATACTACCAGGTACTAAGATAAATAACGTATATTACTTATTTTTTGTCTCTCAATACATAATCATGTATGCAATTCAAAACACTGCAAGAACCGAGGTTACACTCAGGAATGTAATGTACATTAACATTTTACATAATCTCTTCTAACCCAAGGTAGGGGTTACGGCGGTCAGCACACAAAAACACACAAACTAACGCTATAATGGACACATAGTGTTCAACGACCTTTATTTTACAAATTAATTCAGTTTTTGTTACAAAATTAGCACCGGCAAAAACTGTGTCTTAAATGACATATCACCGCTCCGTAGGAGGCTGACACTGTTTACGAAATACACACAAGATATATTGTTGATTTCATATTAGTTTTATGGTATTAGGCGATAAAATATTGTAACTAGTTACGAGTATAACTTATTTAAAATGTTGATGTTAATTGACTTTTTAAAACGGCGTTTTGTTGCTAAGTTTATATGAAATAGGAACGGTTTAATCCACGTTCCTGTAGACAAATTAATGGTCTATATTACTCTGTGATAAGATAATGTAGCCTTAGTTTCTGATTAGGGATTGTTTATGAATCTCAATTAACTCAACAACTGCTGAACCAGTTAAATAATACCTATAACTGGAAGACAATTCGCAATAACTGGCCGACTCTGGAACTCTAAAATCTAGAGTTGATTAATCTTTAGTTTACCACTAAATGACGACCGCGGTGGTCACCTTGCCGAACTGCCATCCGTAAGGTTGCGGGTTCGATTCCCGTGCGGGATGAATATTTGTGTGAACCACAAATGTTTGTCTCGGTCTGGGTGTGTGTGTGTGAATGAGTGTGTACGTAGTTTCTGATACCCTAGATACAAGTTCCAAATTTAGTTAGGGGTCAGTTACTACATATAATGAGATGTTGTAGTGAATTATTATATAATGTATATTATGTTAAATAAAAGTCTGGATATAATTTCTTCAATACTGGAAACTTTCACAAATTCTTATTTGTCACCATGATAGACGTCTTGTATTTTATGCAAATTGTTGTTTGTCTTTATTAACAAAATAATATTTTGTTTCAGGTAATTGAGAGATAAATTAAACCTTTATTTTATTATCTGCACGAATATTTGGCGTTGGTAAGTATAAGATTAAGGCCCACTGTATCATATAAGTAAGTACAAGGTACATTTATCACTTTAAAATACTGAAATTAGATTGTTATATTCGTTAGTCTCAAACAAATTATCGCAAAAATGCTCGATCCATTTGAATATTATCTTTGTGTTTCCTGTCTATAACACAGAACACAGATTACACAGAGATAACTTAGGAAAATGAAGATTTCAATCAGTACACGAGTAGTCTATAAAAATGAAGCATCGCACGCGTTCTGAGCACACTTATAATAGTTATGTAAATTCATACAATAATTTCATAAAATTTAACAAATTAAACACCATTTTAGATCAATTACACGCCGCAACTATTAAGTATATTAATGTAATATGTTACATTAAAGTGTATGGTTAACAGAACGATGTTGAAATTATTTGCGATAGCTTTCATTGTTGATTATTAATATTATGAAACCAGGAAACTTAGGTATGTGAGCAAATGGATCAGGTTATGACACAGCTCACAGCGGTCTCGCTGCCTATTGTTGCGTTCTCACTATACAAATAACATATCATTGCTAGCAAACCTAGGGTACGAGTACTAGTAATGTTATGTATATAATATACTAAGTATGTTATGTATAGCCTTATAGGATACTAGCTGTGCCCCGCGGTTTCATTCGCGTATATCACAATCCAATGGGAGTCCTTTCTTAGAGGATGCTTACGTCATAACATCTACCTGCATGCCAAATTTCAGCCCGATCCGTCCAGTTGTTTGGGATGTGCGTTGATAGATCGCTATGTCAGTCAGTCAGTCACCTTTGAGTTAGATAGTACCTAGTATCACAGTATTAAGAACTACTACGACTGTGCTAGAACAATACGAACTACGACTACTTGGTATGTTCTGCGGTTTTTGCTGAGTTATCCTAGAAACATCAGGGAAAATCGTAGTCTGTTACTGAGAGATGATGTAAGCTTACATTATGTCTTCCAGAAGTATAAGAGATATAGAATCGTAGTAGAGAACTTTATTTGTATGCTATGAAATATTAGTGTTTTTATTTTGAATGAGTGTGTGCGTAGGTTCTGATACCCTAGCTAGATACAAGTTTCGAACTTAGTTAGGTCAGTTACTATAATGAGATAATGTAGTGAATGTTTATGTTATGTTAAAGACTATGTCTAACTCGAAAACAAATTCTAAGATTCAAACTTTGAGGCATAACTTGTGAATATACTTAATTGAAATAAAAAACGAAACGAATGTAAACAACTATGAACGAAATAAACTTCTTGAACATAAATCGTTCATTCTATCAAGTATAATCATTATAAATCTTCTCAAGTTCGCCGAGAAGAAGCACACACGATAATAATAGCTATTCACTTACACAAAAGGTCCAGAATCCCATAATTACCCACGAAGGTAAAGTCTCGGTAATCGACCAAAATTAAGATTAATGTTCAATTTATCAGATTTTGATCAGCTATTCAAATAGCATTAAGTTATTACTTCAATGTAATTGTCTTTAGATTGAAGATAACATTATTTTTGGTGTGTTTAAGTTCTTATATGAGGATACAAACTTTAGTAGGCATCTTTTGTATTTCTGAATCGATCGTCCAATTTTACATACAAGGTAATCAATTGGATCACATATTATATATAAATAACACTTCGAACGGGAATCGAATCCGCTATGTTTGGCTATCCGAATAACGCAAATGAAATTTAGGTCGATATCTGTAAACACTTCCCCGATTCAGAAACTAATACTTTCATAAGACACTGCAATTTACTATACTTTTAATCATTATTAAATTAATAGAATTCGCCTCCTACTACACAAAGTTACAAACACTCACAAAGTCTTTAAGAGCCAAGGTCTTGTTATGCAAGTGTCAGAATTGATGCAAAAATAATAGAACACGTACAATGTCCGAGACACCGTGAACTGTTTATTACAAATATAATAAAACTTGAGTTAAAAAAGTGTCCGTTATGAAAATATAACAATACGCAGTTAGCTAGCCGAGTTGACTAATCTGAGTCAACTGTTGTGTTGAATAAGCTCAAGTGGCAAGAGTTTTATTCAATCTTTATAACTACTAAAAATACAACTGCTCTCTTATATGTTTGTCATCATTATCATCATCATCAGCTCATATAATGTCCCCACCGAGGGGCTCGGCCTTTGTCAACCACGCTGGCCAAGTGCGGGTTGGTCGACTTCACACACAACCTTAGAATTTCTTCCCAGGTTTCCTCACGATGTTTTCCTTCACCGTAAGAGCGTCGAAATTAACGTACTTATGAATTCTAAAATTGAAAACACATTGGTACGTGGCGAGACTGGTGGGGTTCGAGCCAGAAACCTTCCGATCGGAAATCAACGGCCTTACTTAAACCCCTGCGCCACCGACGCTCTATCAATCTTTATTACTCACTAAAAATACTACTACTATCTTATACCTATGTGACTTTCATCCATCAACATTATAGTGAACTCCCAAAAGAGCAAACAACATTAGAGTCACAATTTAATACAGCTGGGAATTGTACCCAGAACCATGTCGAGTTTTTTTGTTCTATATTTTTGTGATAGCACTTTCAGCGTTTTCATTTGTACCTGCATATTATAGGTAAAATATTGTTTTTTTTTGGAAAACCAACTGTATCAAATAGATTTCTTTCATTTACACGAACACTACACATTTGAAAAAACACTTAAACGGATTTTTGTCGTGGTTGTATGTATTAGCGAAGCGTCAGAAAATGTAAAACAAAATATAACCACGACAATTATTTCAAATTTATCAAATAGGGTAAAATTATGTACAGTTGAGCACACATCCAGCTTTACACAATTGCAAATAAAAATATACAAAATAAATAATAAAACCTCTTCAATATAATAATAAGTATTAAAATATAAAACAAACTAACCTACTTACAATAATGAGATGTTGTCGAACCTCTCGACAACTTTAAGTTACAACTCGTATCGTACGTAACACATAAAATTATAAAAACTTGTTAAACAAACCTTTTTTACATTAAAATTAATTTGGTTGCGTATCCATACTAATAAGTAATAATATAAATGCGAAAGTAACTCTGTCTGTCTGTTACTTTTTCACGATTAAACTGCTGACCTGATTCAAACTTACCTACTTCATTTTTATAGTAACATGATAATAGTTTGAGATTATGAGAAGGACAAAGGTTAGATTTTAAAATAAGAATCCACAAAAATCGGAATACTCTATGGTAAGCCATGGAGTATTCCGATTTCTGTGTTAGAACCCATAGAAGCAGAATCATTCCTCAAGGAGATGAACATAAGGATGGAAAATAGTATCAATTTAGATGAAATTTAGTACCAAGACAATCCAGGCAACGTTTTTAAGATTCTTTAGAAAAAATACAGGAGTCCAGGCGTACGTTTCAAAATTTTTATTCAGGTACTCCTTCACCGGCAGCATTTGCGTGTAATGTAACGTTACAGATTCATCTTTGAGCATTACATTACAATAATACCACCCCGACTAACGAGCATTCACGTGTAATGATTACAAATAATAAATTACAAGGTGCGCATTGTAATGCTCAGTTCTCCTCTTTCACTGATGTAATGCTCAAATCTGTGACGTTACATTACACGCGAATGCTCCCTGTGAAGGAGCACCTTAAGAAAAAATCTTATTCAGCACGTTCAAAACCGCGTGACCCAACAAGCTATACCCAAAATTCCCACACGTCGGGAGTCGGTGCGCGGGGTCGGCGCACGCGTTCAATACAACTCTCATTTTCGTTTCGGTTCATACGTACAGTCTCGGAATGAAAAGGTTCGTCAATTTTCAAATTGATTCGCATAATGTGTCGCGAAAACATATTACCTTTTGAAACTATGGTACAGCGAAGACTCGGGTTAGGGAAAATAATGTTCTACTGCTCGATAATAAAGTTCAAAATTATTCAGATCAGTGTTGTTTGACAGGATAAATATCTAGTCAACAAGATTTTTGATTAACTAAAACCTTCTTGTTGGTTCAAACTACCATTATTATTTCTGTTAAAACTATTGCCAATCGGTCAATGTCATCATTGCAAAATATCAAAGAAGTTTTAATATGCCGCACGCACAAGGCAATGTTTAAAAAATGATAGAAAAATCAAGCAAAACCTTATTCGATAGCAAACGTCATTCTATTTATTTAAATGTTAGCATCACTGTTTCTTACACTGGTATGTTGGTATAATTGTTTCTTGCAATACTAGTGCAAGAAAAAACCAACTCTAAGGTGGCGAACCTTTTCATTCCGTGACTGTACATAATTAAAGCGAGGTTACGTAACGCCTTTCTATGTCAATGTGGGTGTTATTGTCAATCAAACAACTGAATCGACGCTACGATTGTCCAGTTCGGGTCTTGTGTGTAAACTGTATTTTATATAAGCGTGGATTGAAATTGTTTTCTTGGGATTTGTCTAAAATTATTGAAAAACTAGTAGTTAGCAGTTTCACCCACGCGGCGTAGTTGAGAATACGGGGATAATTACGGACACTTTAAACGACAGTAGCCTTGCGTAGCGAGAATTTTTAAAATTGGTTTAATAGATCTAGAAATTACCCTCTACAACTTTACAAACTTCACAAAAAACATAAAAAGTACTAATAAATGTGCTGACTATATTCATTCCCTTACAAAATATCGTAAATATCTCTGCTGCAAATAATTGTCCTAAAAGAGTTAATAAAGTGAGTTAAATATGGCATTATGATACTCGTATACTGTTATTAATTTATTTCCTCCATACCTTCGCTTCCCAAGTTAAGATAAACGAATTAGGAAATCTATAAAGAATGAATCTTCACTCCTTATTCTTTCCTTTATATGAAAAAATGGCTGCGGTTTTAAGTATTATGGATAAATAATACGTCTTTATACGATAAATAAGTCTTTACCATATTCTTTCAAAGTTAAAACTCATTTTCTTTATGCAACAAGTCTCTTAATAAGTATTTTCAAGCGACAAGTCCTCACATGCCTTAAAATTTTAAAATTAAACATACAAGTAAAACGAAACCTTAAACGAAAATCGTAAGTATAACGAAATGTCGAGTTATGTGTGAAATACTTTCTGTTTTATCATTCTTCTGACATTCGAAAGTTCAATACATGTGCCAACCTTTGTGTGTACCTGGCACCAATGCAATGACACGCGGTTTTACTGCACTCTTAATTTGTTATTCATATCCAGCATACATGTATAAGGTTTTATATGAAAAACTAGCTGCGCCCCGCGGTTTCACACGCGTAGTTCCCGTTCCCGTTCCCGTAGGAATTTCGGGATGAAAAATATATGTTGGCCGATTCTCAGACCTACTGAATATGCTCACAAAATTTCATGAGAATCGTTCAAGCCGTTTCGGAGGAGTATGGCAACGAAAACTGTGACACGAGAATTTTATATATTAGATACTTATATCAGCTATCATATTAGCTATGCCCCGCGGTTTTACCCACGTGGAACCTTATCCTGTGGGAATTTTGGGATAAAAAGTATCCTATATGTTATTCCTAGGTATGAAAAACATCTGTACCAAATTTCATTAAAATCCATTCAGTAGTTTTTGCGTGAAAGAGGAACAAACATCCATACATCTACACTCACAAACATTCGGCTTTATAATATTAGTAGGATTGAGTAAGTTACTTCTTCAACGGATAAAAGTTTTAATACAAAAATACATGTATATCGTAGTTATGTTTCTCCTTCAACTTAATTTGTTTTCATAACTTGAGACAGTTCATAAAAAGTTTAATTACGAAAAATGCCTTACAGTACAGTTTTATTCAAAATTGCAGATGTCTTATTGCGGAAAAGTCCCTACTTACAACATAATGTACACAAATATAATTAAAGTATTCATTATAATCATCTACATCTCTTATTGCATACAGTTTTGATGAAGTTATTAAAAATCTCATTAATAGATAATAATACGAAGTATAACCTAACAACACCATAATTTAAAAACAATTTATCTTACACTAGAGGCGCCAAGCGGTTTCACCCGCGTAGTTCCTGTTCCCGTAAGAATATGGGGATAAAATTACTGAATCACTCACAATCTGAGCATACATAGGGACAGAGAAAGCGACTTTATTTACATATGTAGTGATATAGTTTACTTGTAAAACCATTTTAAAACCCACTGTTTAAACCCAATGTTTGAGTATGTTAATAATTAAGTTAACACAGTAATAATGTCACACATGAGGCCGTGAACTCGATTTAAATTTTATAGGCAGCTTTACTTGATCACATGCTGTGAAAGAGATATTTAAAACTACTTTTAAAGACCATTACTGGGATTGAATAATTAATTATTAAAGTAGCTTAGTTGTTATGTAAAGACCAGCTAGGCAGCTGTCTCGCAGCGACTTTATTTGGTGTAACAACGCTTGTTTTTTACTTTTCGTTTTCATTTGGTTTAAATTGTTTTCTTTTTTGATAATGTTGATTACAATTATTTATTTTAATACCACAGTATGTAAAGTCTACTCGTAGGCTTGTAAAACCCCGATGCAGAGCAAAGATCTGTCACTTGCTGATAATATCCTACTAATATTATAAAGCCGAATGTTTGTGAGTGTGGATGTGTGGATGTTTGTTTCTCTTTCACGCAAAAACTACTGAATGGATCTTATACATCAGAATAACACATAGGATACACTCCGTTTTTTATCCCGAAATTCCCACGGGAACGGGAACTACGCGGGTGAAACCACGGAGCGCTACTAGTAAGTAATAATAATAAGTGGAAATAATAACAATGTCCACCCATGTAAATGCGTGTAAGTGATTTCAAACACAAGCCATTACATTTCAATTCCGAATATAATTACAACACAACCCAGGAGTTGAATCTAAGATCTTTGGTTTAGTAGACAAATGCAAAAACTACTACACCGCAAAAGATATAAATCTGTTACATTTTCAGCGAAGTTTCTGATACCTTCATACATTCGTACCTTATAGGAATTTTCCATTGTACAAATAAAAATACGGAATCCTAAACCCTACATTAACTCAAATGTCAGCTGTACAAATAAGAACATCAATCATTTATCCATAATGCCTTAAAAGAGTGTAGATCTTGGAAGGTATTCGTAACGCGCCATGATCACTGTTTAATTACTCACAGGGTTTTTTGTAATATCTGTTTGAGTGTCATCTACATTCATTTGGGACGTAAATAGACGGTGGAATACTTTGTAGCTATGTGGGTGATAGAACGAACATGTGTGTTCGAACTTTAACATATTGTTTACGCCGGCGCCCCCGCTGTTCCGCGTAGTTTCCGCTCCCGTGAGGATGCGGGGATAAAAATATACTAAAAACAATCCTTTTGAATCACTCTATCTATTAAAACAAACCGCATCAAAATCCGATGCGTAGATTTTAAGATTCATATGACTTGAGTTGGTTTGGTATGGCTTATTAATTAGATAAACATACCTACATCATAATATAAACTACCTAAGTGTAGATCCTAGATTTTGATCATTCAATAACCAACAACTATTAATTATTCTGTGTAACCAATAGCGAAGAAATCCTTTCACAACTTCACAATTGAACTCCATTTTCTGATATTGAGTAAGTACTTAATTCAATTATTCCATAGTTCCATACATAACTAAACAAACAACGTACTTATATTAGATTTTGATTACAAAAGATCACCATTATGATGGGACTAAATTGAAAATATTCATCATGACTTTTCTATAGCACTTTAACTATAAATATCGTAGCACAAAGGATTCAGACTGGAGAGGTCTTGCGGATAACTACCCAATTAGTAACACAATACAAATCAATAGTACTCTACTACTAGTGGACCGTCGGTTGTTGAACGCTTTATTCAGTAGATTAAAAATAAACTTCTATAGAAATCTTGCCTTGGCTGGTTTTACTTAAATATTTGTTAGAGCATCATTATCACTATCAGCGCATATATGTCCCCACCGAGGGGCTCGAGCAGGAAAAGAGAACTAGGCATCTCTACGGAAGTCTTAAGGTGACTCCCTGATCCGTGGGCTCGAGCCTACCCTGTGTTAGGGTAATTAGGCCTTAGTCGACCACGCTGGCCAAGTGCGGGTTGGTTCTTCACACACTACATTAAATTTACTTCGCAGATGTGTGCAGGTTTCCTCACGATGTTTTCTTCACACAAATCTGGTTAAACTGAAAACCGACCCCAGTTAGATATGGGAAGAACTTCCTCTTTTTTTTAAGTCGGTTTTAAGAAGAAGAAGGAAGAAGAAGATAGGTAATTACGTGACTCGATTTTGAGATCACCAACACGCGATGAACAAGCGTTGATACACATTCCTCGTCACTGTACTAATATCATCAAAGTTTTTACTTAGTCACTAGCTGCACCCCGCGGTTTCACACGCGTAGTTCCCGTTCCCGTCCCCGTTCCCGTGGGAATTTCGGGATGAAAAATATAGATGTTGGCCGATTCTCAGACCTACTGAATATGCTCACAAAATTTCACGAGAATCGGTCAAGCCGTTTCGGAGGAGAACGGGAACGAACTTTGTAACACGAGAATTTTATATATAAGATTTGCTATGGAATCTTACAATCTTACAGATAGATTAGAACTTTATTAATTAAAAGTGCCATTAATTAATTGAAGTATTATCTCATCTGTTACGCAACGGTTTTGTTATCAAGTGAAATTAGATTATATCACGTTTATTGACCAAAGATAGATACCACAATGAACTGCGACTAAATCAAGACAATGACAAGTATGTATATTGTATGTACCTATGCTTAGAAAGTGACTGTCGAAAGTAGATAAAGGTGCTTATTCATTTCTTTAGTTAATTTGTAGGCTGGTAATTACTAATATTATTTACAAATATGATGTATAACAATGATTGCCTTTAATGTATGGTACTCGTATGTCTTTAGTATGATTGTGGAAAACCAGGATAATATTCTTTAAGTCGGGCTGCAGCTTTCCATACAAACGTAGTCCCGTGTTTCCTCCCTGGATAATGCCTTACCTGCTATGGCCATGTCCTGTTTTTTATTTTTTTCAATATCTTTATAATAAAAAAGCTATGACACATTTTCTCCTCTCCATACAAAATGAAAATACTCCTAGCTCGCTTAGCCTCTTTAGTGTGCTTCGTCTTTAACGTTAGTTATTTGGAAGATTTTATAAATCTCGATATAGTTAAAGTATCAACTGTCTATTTCATTCTATGTCATTCGAAGGCCAAACGCGAGACCTCTAAAAACTATTAGAAATATGAAAACAATAACAAAACTAAGTAACTATTTGCTCCAATTTCAATGTCTACGTAAATACAATACAGTTCTCATGATCTTGAACGTTGTCTCCACCTATGTCAGTTATGTGAACTATTAAACCGTTATAATTATAACTAACGCATAAAATTTTATAAATCGCCCGCGATAATGTGGCCAAGGTGAGGTTATCGGGCACGTAAACAAATTTTAAATTTTATCTTTATTTTTATAGGTTACTTCATGTGTTGTTGTCGTGTTTTCGTTGAGTTTTTTTATAATAAACTACTTAACTGTATCCGTCATGCGTTGCAATGCTAAGAAAAATTAGATGTACCTGCCTAATTGGACTATTTTCTTAATAAGGGGGTAGAGTAGGATTAAGTACAACAAACAAGTTCCTTATCGCGCGTTGCGAAAGGGGGCTAGACGGAAAAAATGAAAAGTTGTAACGGCACTTTTTTCAAATTTCGAACAGTGTGCATTTATTTTATAATTATTAAAAGAGTTAGCCATAGGCTATGACTAACTATTTCGAGTAGAAACTTTTTTGAAAATCGTAATAATTTATTTTCTTCTTATTTTTACCAGTGAAATTAATACTCATTTATGTAATTTCGTTCCGTCCCACGACACCACACTCGGTCTTTTTTATTTGTAATCGAATAAAACTCTACTTATTACTAAGACATAAAGTCTAAATCATATGTAAATATATTGGGAAAATGTGACGCAGACGACATAATAAAAGCAAGAATGGAATAATTCAGAATCTGAATTGAAATTAAATCGGAATAATCTAGACAACTCGTCTACTTTGTCAGTAGACATTTACTTGATGAAGAGATTATACTTTAAAATCGTGAGTAAGAATCCGTAAAGAACACGATTATTTTTACGTTAACAGTTATTTTATGGAATAGTTGTGTACCGCTGTTCTCTCTTATAATACTTATCTACTCTTAAACTTATATACTCAGGTCTTCGCTCCCTTGAGGAACAGCATGATGATATATAACTTGTAGCTTTCCTCAATAAACGGATTCAATAATTACTGGCTGAAAAAAAGCAATCCAATACAACGGGACGCCTAACAATAAAGATATCTCGTATAGTAAACCGATCAACTGTTAGTTAAGTACAGAGTAATTACTTATTATCTAATTACCTGCGTACCTTACTTAATCAGGTTTTATGGAGGATATCGAACTTTTGTTATCTACTCGAATTATAGAACTATTTTTATAAATGATTGAATCCAGAAGGTCCATCCTAGTTGTGATAATAGATTGTTAGGAAGTGTAATATTAATAACAAACATCTTATCTGTACGCCTTTATATTTAGAGCGATTAGTTGCACTACATAAAAATAACAAAGTGTCCGCTTTTAAGACCATTGCGGATCAAGAGCATTTTCCTTACAGATGGTATTAGAACTTTAACTTAAATTTAAAGATAAAAAATAGTACTTAAAACTAAGGTCCTTATAGGACAAGACTATAAAAGAAAAACATTGCATTATTTCGCACCAAAAAAATTACATTATCATAAAATAAATAGTCAATAATTTAAACACTATCCACTATCGGACAGTTATTAATATCTCATCTGTACAGTGTCACCTAAGACGAGTGGTAAAAGGCATCGTTCGCGGTATTGTCGAAGCAGCCGCGCAATCGGCCGATACAATGAGGGACCCTGAGCTACATACAGATTGTTAGTGAGTGAATGCCTCCGCGGATCAGCCCTCGCTTATTGTAGAAAGTTCTAAAATGTATCTGTTTAGAATTAGGGCTGTGGTTGTTAGTTCCCGTTTCAGTACGGACCACGGGAACATACTTATATTTTACTATGTATTATGTAGGTTGACGGAGATTGGAGAGAGCTGGCTCACGATAGAGACAGATGGAGGGATTTGGGGGAGACCTTTACCCAGAAGTGGGACGATTCAGGTTATCAAAAAAAAATGCGCTGGTTGTCTTAACATTTTACTATAGATTTCAATTTTCTGGGACACAATTTATTGCGCAAAACTGCAGATAGAGATATTAAAAACCTAGGATCTATTTGTTTTATTATGTAAATGAGAGAAATTTGAAAATTTCCTCAAAATGTATGTCGCAATATCGCCTATTGCTTTTAATATCTATTACAAACTTTGTAAACTGGTATAAAGTTATCACCATATTTCGAAGCCATCTTTGGTAAAATCTGTCAAATCTATTTAATGTAACACACGTTATCCATGAATGTCGCTAAGGAAATTCATTTTTAGACATTTTATTCGAAAAATGATACTCATTTCATTCAGTTGGTTTTCAACTATAATATATGGAGTTATCTGTACTTTTAAATTTTTGTAATTAACCTAGCTAGATATTAAATTAGTTGGCGCTATATTTGGTACAAAATCTCATCAAAATTCGTACATTTACCTACATTTATAAGGTAAACGAATTTGCTAAATACATAACTATATTTAGCTTTATCTGTATATTAATATTTAACTAATAACCATTACATACTTAGAGTGAAGTCCGAACATACTTTATGCCCACTTAACCACTGAAGCCTGTTCTGTTACGTATTTACAAGTATTAACTAATTCTTAAACTTCTTTGTAAAAGGTCGGGTTTGTTATATAATTCGATATCTATAGTAAAATACAATTATTGAATGTATGCAAGCACATTACTTTAGAACGATTAAAGGCTAAAATTAGTATACTCGTACTACATAGTTATCAGTGACGGATTAAGACTTCATGAGCCCTAAGCAATCCAAGCCTTCGGGCCCCCAGGGCTATAGCTAGAGTGGAATTCGACGAAGAAAAAAAACTATAGGTCAGTTAACACTGAGCTCGATGTTCAACGAGGTAGGGTTTTGGCATTTGTTACGACCTCGATGGCAGAGTGGTCACCATGCCGGACTGCCATCCGTAAGGTTGCGGGTTCGATTCCCGTGCGGTATAAACATTTATATAACCACAAATGTTTATCTCGGTCTGGGTGTGTGAGAGAATGAGTGTGTGTGTAGTTTCTGATACCCTAGATACAAGCTCTGAGCTTAGTTAGGGGTCAGTTACTATAATGAGATGATGTAGTGAATGATTATTTGTAATTTCAAGCATAGCTACGGCCCTGGGGGACCTCCTATCCTTATGTGTTCTGGTGGCCCATCTCATGTTTTCTAGTTGTATTCGATACTAGCGGCCCGCCCCGGCTTCGCACGGGTTCAATTCTCCCGTTGATTTTCCAGATTGTTTTTACATAAGAACCTTCTCCTGCCAATTACAAACACAACAAAAAAAGAATTGGCCAAATTGGTCCAGGCGTTGTTGAGTTATGCGCTTACCAACACATTTTGCGATTCATTTTTATATTATAGATTATTGTATGAGCAACAAAAAGTAATACATAGTTTCAGTATTGACTATAGTAAATTATAGCCATGTTTTAGTGTATAGTTTAATGGTTTATATACCAGTATTTAATGTATATAGAGAGGTAAATGGAATGTCACTGAACTGTATCAGATTGCAAGCGCATTGGAGTCGTTAAAACTATATTATATTTGCATAAGATCGTCAAGTCAATGTAGGGCTTACACCTATAGAGCACGATATATTATGTATTTTTAATTGAGTGAATTAAATAATATTTTTGTTTTATGTATTTCTCAGAGATAACTTCATATTATGAAAATGATTAACATAACATAACATAATCATTCACTATATCATCTCATTATAGTAACTGACCCCTAACTAAGTTCGAAACTTGTATCTATGGTATCAGAAACTACACACACACACCCAGACTGAGACAAACATTTGTGGTTCACACAAATATTCACCCGCACGGTAATCGAACCCGCAACCTTACGGATGGCAGTCCGGCATGATGACCACTCTGCCTTCGATTACGCATAATGATTGGAGAGTTCAGCATAAAAAGTTAATGAAATCACATCTTTTTGCTGATTACTTTATCTACTTCACATCTTTAATATTAAGTACTACTACTTGTACGAGTATATTATCTACTCTACGAGACACCGAATTTGAATTTCTGACAAACTAAAATTTGGTTTTATTATGGTAATTTAGATATAGCTAGCATTAAAACCAATGGAATAAAATTACGCGTACAACTGCGCATTGAAAAAGACTGTAAGTTTATCTATTCTTAAAAATTACATACGTGTAAACTGTCTGATTTCACATTTTACAATTTACATCTAATTTTATCAAAAGCCCGAGCCCTATGCGACCAAATAGGAAGTGAGTAACGGACAGGTACCCATTAATTGGAGCACCGGCCGCAACTATTTACGTTACGAAATATATCTTAAAACGAGAACGTTTCTACAGATTTGTACTTACTGTAAGACCCACTGATTTATGTATCTTGTTAAGAAATTCAGTAGTATGATAGTTAAACTTATATGTAACTTTTGCAACTACTTTTATCTAAGTGTAAATAATTCGTTTATGAATCTTAGGGCCTATTTCACCATCTTCAAGTTCGGAGTACGTACTCACATGTTTTGTCTTTGTCTATTTAATGATCTGATATTAATTATTATAAATTAATGATCTGATCAAATTAAGTTGACCACATCATGAAATGCGACCACTTCATGAAATTATCAACCATTTCATGAAATGGTCAAATTTACGATATGGCCACGACATATAGACATTTGTCTATTTATTTATTCTTAATAAATAATCCCATAGTATCTATCGATGATGTTGGCTTCCGGGAACTAAAGTAAAGTATCGGCCTGTGATATCATAAGTTAACATAACTTTTGAAGCATAGAATCGCTCAAGAATATAAAAACTACTACAACCAAATACTTATTAATAAATGATATAATATTCTTAAAATATACGTTACATAAAGAAAGTGAATTTTGATATTTCGTTCGATTTTGCAATACTGATCTCGTGTATTTATATAACACTTTCGCATGGTGCTTTCTTTGTTTTTCGTTATAATTTGATTGATATCTGACGTTGGGGCACTTTTAATCTTGTTAGATAAGTTTTAATTAAACAAAAGCTTTGGCAGGTTATGTAATACTGCCCTGCGGTTTTGTCCGTCGTTTTGTCGTTCAATTTTGTAATAAAATTGATCCTATACATTCTGCTGTGGATACAAGAAATATCTTTACCATATGACACTTAAATCGAATCACCAACCCATATTACACACAAGTGTAGTAATTACTCATTGTCTCATTTTACCTAATTTTATCATCAGTTGCCCTAACAAAGAGGAGCTCTAGGACCATACAAACGATACTTTAATACAATATTTATTATAGGTTTGTTAATTAATCCCGTTTGTTAATTAATTCCGTTAAAATTTCAAGAATACTTACAAAGATCTCGTTAAAAACATTTCTTTTATCTTTCTTAGTTACTTTCCAGTAAGTAATTGTTTTTTTTCAATTCCGCGAAAACATTGAAACATTTCTTTAAAACAAATTGTACCCCAATTATATACTTTTAATTAATTTTAGATCAACGGTTTCATATTTTTATATTCGTTATTGGTTCTTACGTAAATAAAAATATGAAACCATTTGAACAAAAAGTCTTAATAAGATTTATACAACCATGGGGATAGCTTAGTGTTTAAAAAGCCTTTTGAGAAGACGCCATTTTGATTCCCAAAAAGTTCCAATTTCGAACTTAGAGATAGTACGTTTATTGACACCATTGATTGCTAGTAAAAAACATCATCAGAGAATCTGCACTAACCTACGATGTCATTCTAAAGTTGTAGGTGAAGTCGACCATTCCACATTTGGCCAGCACCTGACCCTAACTGATCATATAACAGGGGACAGTTAGCGTCAGATAAAAGGTATAGAGTCACCAAGTTTTCTGTGCCGGTGACAGCGTCGCTGTAATCACATCTTTTGGTTGTCAGATGATTGTCAGTGTAATCAAAATGTATCCAAATGACATTATAGTCAACATGACAATAGGAGCTTCCAATTTTGGCCGCCGGCACAGAAAATTTGGTGACTCTATACCTTCCCTTCGTAATGCTCACTTTGATATTGCCAACCACGGGAGGTACCGTTTATCTGATCGCACATTACCTTTAGCTAACAACTACGCTCTATAAGCTATGACTCTAGAATATTATGTAGAGTAGTCTATAAATGTATTGGTAATTGATGTAAAGTTTCTTTTCACTTATTTAAATGAACCTTCATATTTTTAACTTGTTAAAGTCACATAGCCTGTTGCAGTGTTTATTCATCATCATTACTGACCTATCCATCTACATAATATGATTTAGTGTTTATTATGGAGAATATAACACCATGTTTTGTGCTACCAATGTGATGTCTTGTTGACGAATAAATTAATTTTAATCTCCAAAGTTATCGCCACACTAATTATCATATTAATTATGAATGATTAACACATAATTAAAAAACATTTAAAACCTTTTAAACATATTCAATTAGAACTTTTTAATTTCCTTGTAATTAATTAAATTATGTATTATACATAGCTGTGTCATCAGATTATGTGAATTGATTAAACTATACATAATACTATGTTATGGTCTTAATTTAACGACGAATTTATGTAAACTAATTCAGAATGTATTTTCTTCCTATCATATTTAACTCGTGGTTACCAAATCAAGAATTATTACTTCTGATAGTTAATGATTTAAGTTCTTTAAAATCTAAATAAAAGAGTCTTGTCTCTAAAAATATCTATATAAATAGAGCGATCAACAAAAAATATTTTCAACGTAACTTTGTTCTAAATTGGTGCAATATTTTTTACAAATATCGTGCACCACACTACAGACAGATAGTCAAATGAAGGACCATAAAAATATTTTAAGGGACAAGTCCTATATTATTTTCTGTATAATACCTCATTACACATACATTATTTTTTAAGAATAAGTTTTATCTCTTTTTATACCGCCTGCCTCTACATATAAACCCTTCTCTAAGACACTAGTTAGTAAGGTTCGTCATTGTAGGCGCGTGCGCATGTCCATGGGTCACATACCCACATGGTGTACTTAACGAACGTACTATGACTTAACATTGTGTAACACACGAACTGACAGTTTCACTATCTTTATTACTTGTATGTGTTTATGTATGTACGGATACGTGAATGTATTTAATATAATTCAATGGATACTATGGATTGACTATTGCAATGATGATTATTGTTTTCAATGAAAGTTGTACTATAATTTTGTCAATTTCTATCAATAAGAAATATGTATAAGTATTTTCAAGTAGCTTGTATGTATAAAATTACTAAAATGTTTATTTGTTTGTTTCAGGGAGCAATACATATTCAACGTATTTGAAGTAATAGTGAGCACACTGGAAACGAAACTCCAGAGGATCGAGAACCTGGACAAGGCTGTAGAGCACCTCATGAGGAGGGTGGAGGCTCTCGACTCCAGGGTCAACGACAACATACACAAGACAGACGCCATCATATCGAAACTAGGAAACCTCGACCTGAAACTGTTCAGTCAAATCAAACCAGACGACGACGTCGTCATGGAGAGCACCACCAGGAAACAGATCGAAAACAGAATCAACACCGCGCAACTACTCGACAGAAAACTAGAATCACTCGACCAAAAAGTATCAGATATCGACACGAAGTTAGTTGGCTTGAAGAACCAAATCGACAACAACTTCCTACCCGTCGACGACATCAACGCGGAAGCGAGCGAGAAGAAACCGATCAATCTGAACGTCATTGAAATAGCGAAAGGATTGAATACCGAAGTAGTGAACGAGATTACAAAAGAGGTGGACCAATTGAGAACTTCAATGTCGAACGTTGACAGGAAACTACAGTTCCATATTAATCTGGTGTCGGAGAACTTGGGCAAGGTGCTGTACATGGTGGCGGACGTGCACGCCGCCATCGTGGAGCCCGAGGCCGCCTCCATCAACGTCAACAGTCTGTTCAAGAACAGGACCGCGACCAGCACGCAGCCACCCATCACCAAGAGCAGCAAGATCGACAACCTCGTCAACAAGATAATTCCGATGATGAGCGTATCTGAAAAGATGGACGAAGTGTGGGACGTCGTAGTGGGCACCAAGAGCTCCGTCGACGACCTCGTGCCCAAATCCGATGAATTGCTGACTCAAACGCAGCGGCAAGAGCGTGCTATCGGGCAGATACACAATGATTTGCGAGTCAAAACGAATCTTATTATAGAGAACTTGGACATGGTCGAGAAGAGGTTGAAGAAGCAGGAGGACGACGTGGCGACGCTCGCGCAGCGGCCGGTGCCTGCCGAGCTGCTGCTGGACCCGACCATCGACCGGCTGGTGGAGTACGCCCCGACGCGGTACCGGGTCGACGAGCCCGCCACTGAGCCCAGCACCAGCACCGCCGCGCCCACCACGCCCCCGCCCACATCCACACTTAACAGGTGACGTCTCGTTACATTCAACACCGCTTATGGCGATTGATCGATTGTATACATTTATTGTGCGAATCGTTTGCTTTGTGCGTTGCTGAGCGATTGTAATTGTATCGTGTCGTTGTGGAGGAGTTTTTGTAGGCTCGGTGACTAATGGTGTGTTGCCCGCAGCCCGAGCAGCACGAGCGGCGGCGGCGGTGCGCCGGCGACGGTGACAGCGGCGGCCGGCGGCGCCACCACGCTGCGCCCCGTCACGCGCAAGGGCGGCATCATCTTCCCTAGCGTCAAGAACAAACCCATCATCGGCAACAACACATTCGCCTCAGAAATCGTCGCCAACTATAAAGATGTGAAAGTGAGTTAATAACGCCGATCACCCACTTACATATACATATTAAAATTTTATTCAGCGTAAGCTTAATTTTAATGCGATTAATGAACTGAACTAAGCGAATGATTTATTTGCTGTTGGACATGTCTGATCCGTCCAATTTTCAATGCGATTATATTCTGAATTATGTTGACGTGCCTTTCTCAATATAAATGATGTTCACTTCGATGTGTTTGTAATTAGGTGGTCATCTAGAAAGGAGTTGAGCTACTTGTCGGTTGATCTTTTAAGTAACTAGTTTTATAAACCATTTTGTGAAACTATGTATGCTTGATTACTAATAGATTGATCTCGATGATACTTAAGTTGTACTTAATAACATCCTCATCTACTTTAATGATACTTCTACTTACTTACTTAATTATTAGATATGTGTATCTATAATACTTATTCTTGTTGTATGATTATATTTTACGCAATTGTGTCATGTTTGTTAAGTTAGACTCGATGTGTTCTAATTTCCGTGTCAGGAGATTTGTATTGTCGATTACATAAACAGGTTCAGGTTGTAACACAGCGCTTTCCGCGCTTTGTGAGCAAACGTACAAAAACCAACATTTCTCAGCGACAATCACGAATGATTACCCAGAGCACATAATGTATTGTTCGTACGAGAACCGCTACTTATGTAATATATAACTTGTTTATCCCCTCTCTGTGTATAAGTGTTGTTTTATAATATATATCGGGCGTAAAGTAATTGTTGCTAGCGGCTCGTCCTGGTTTTATTGAAATAGTAACGCGAGGTAAACAACGCTCCGAGCGGCGATTACGTAGAGGCGAGTGGTGTCCGTGGACACCAATTAATCACGTAAGTAAATATGAACGAAAACGTGTAATGACTGTGACCCTAATTTGACAAAAACAACCACTTATTTTTGTCGTCGTGACAAGGATTTCAAATATTTTTAGAGGTTTGTTTTACACTCATATTAATGGATTAACATCATCGGTAGTTTGAGCCCTCAAAAGCCTTATACGAGTATATCGCAATATGCCCAAAGAACTGGAAAGGCTCATTGCAGTTTGACCACACACGCAAGTTCAACTTTAAATAAAATTATAATTAATATAGGTACGTTTGTTGTCGGCCGGGTAGTCTGAAACAGGGCAGATCATCTTGTTGATGTTCGTGGAGGTCTAGGGTTATCGGTGAAAAAAAATCGAATAAATAATGAATTATGAAAAATAGAGATTTGAAGAAAAGTATACCTGTATAGGTATTTCTTTACCCAAAAATACGCATTTTTTTGACTTAGCCCAATCGCGAAAACTTACAACTCATTCAATATTAAGTTTGATAACAAGATATGAAAGAAAGTATATAATGAGGAAACTGTCGACTCGTGACAATACAATCCATGATAATGACAGTGTTCGTTCCTATAACAAATTTCCTCTGCCCTAAGGTACTATTCTGAAGGCAGTTGAACAATACCTCAACAATTACTGTCCAACTTAAATGTCATTATAAAGTCATAGTTATTTACTATGTTGGGAATATTACATCATCATAAATAATTTACGGGTTTTAAGGAAAGTTTCTTGATAATAGATGTTACTAAACATAAACAGCATGATCAATGACAAGCATTAACTGTTTAAAGCTATAAATATACATCAAATAATTTAAGTTATAATTTTAGCAAGGACCTCATCACATTTCTTAATATCACAAACTACGCTTTACGATTGAAAATTTTTATGGTGGTCTTACTTCGTTTAAAAAGTTCCATTTACAGCCAAATCAATACAGCTAAAGTCGCACGCAGAAGCTAGTTTTAGGTAGCACATACTAAGTGGTAAAATAAAAATACGTTAAATACGAAAACTACAAAGTAAATGGCGATAAAATCTAAATGATTGTAAATAGAGTACCATAACATAACTACGAACGCTTATTTGTCAATAACTATCACTCACCGAGAAGAAAAGCTTTAGTTACATAACTTCCACTAATTATTTATTATTGTTAGTTCCGTTCTTAACCATTTATGGGACTTACGGATCATTTGGCAAATCCACATTATTAATAGCCCGTCATAACATAAACAACGGCTATGGTCATTGAAACTTTAAGATAACCTTTTGTTCAACAAAACAACTCTGTTGTTGCCAAATTGTTATTGTTATTGTTTTTACTATTTGTAATTTTAACCTATATTTATAAAGAAAAGTGACCTGGAAAATAGTAATGAGAAACTTTTGATTTATTATCTTTTTTAAAGTTAGAAAGGGTTTAATAGTTTAGTTGTTTCGTAAAACTGTAGTATATCTATACTAATATTATACAGAGGAAAGATTTGTCTGTTTGTTTTTAACGAATAGGCTCCGAAACTACTGAACCGATTTGAAATATTATTTCACTGATGGGAAGCTAACGAGACGAGCTAGACGCGTACCAAACGATTGGCCACTGGTGGAACCAAAAAGAGAAAGCTGGAAACATATGGGGAGACCTTTGCTCAGCTGAAGGACAACGTAGGTTAATATAAATAAAAGAAAAGGGAAGTCAGCAGCGAGTGACAAAGGCTAAGGAATGGGAACTACGCGCTTCAAACCGCGGGGCGCTGTTAGTTTTACAATAAAGAGCGGTTTTATTTAATTAAATACATATACTTACTTAGTTTAAGTACATCATTGAACATACATAAGGACCTATATGTTACTACTAATTCTCGTATCTAATATCACTACATAGTATAAAACAAAGTCGCTTTCTCTGTCCCTATGTATGCTTAGATCTTTAAAACTACGCAACGGATTCTGATGGGGTTTGTTTTAATAGATAGAGTGATTCAGTGGGAAGGTTAATTTTATGCCCATATTCCTACGGGAACGGTATCTACGCGTGTGAAACCGCGGGGCGCCGCTAGTTGACAATAATGAAAGTGAAACGGACGTTAAAAACAATATGAATATCTATTGATGTATGTAACATTAGGTAGATAATTTATTCTTAAACTGTGTGCGGCATTGTTCATAGCTGACAAGGTAAAAAATATTGAAGTGTCTGTCTGTTCTAATGTCAAAATAACAACCATTTACTAAATTCACTTAAGTAAGTACTACTTGTAGTTTCTTAGAAAGTATAGTTAAGTTAAAAATAGCATTGTATTAAATAAAAAACTGTCTGTTTGTTCTGGCCTATCGCCCAAAAAATTGGACCTAGGTATTTTGATGGGCTCTTTTTTATTGATAAACTATCTGTGCCCCGCATTTTTACCCGCGTAGTTCCCGATCCCGTGGGAATGTAGGGATAAAATTATGCTAAAAACCTTCCTCTTGAATTACTCTATTTATTACTGAAAACTGCATCAAAATCCGTTGCGTATTTTAAAGATTTAAGCATACATAGGGACAGAGAAAGCGACTTTGTTTTATACTATGTAGTGATAATGGGTCTTTAAACTTGAAATAAGGCTTATTTTTATTAAATTCCTATTCACAGCAATTGGATGATCACATAGGTCTAGAACTAGACTAACGAAACTAAAAGGGAAAGTATTGGTTTTTTGTTTGTTTGTATTGAATAGGCTCCAAAACTAGTAAATTGATAATGAAATAGCATTGAGTAAAACCTCGGTCCACCGCTAGTTAATAATATGAAAGGGTCACATAATCATTCCAAACGTGTTGGCATCTATTTTGAATTTTACTTACACGTTATCTGAAGTAACTTTAGGAAAAATGATTTAGTTAACATAAATATGACGTTTGTTTATAAATATAAAAACGTGAATAAAATATTAGTTTTTATATTATTTATTAATAATAATAGCTGTCTTTTTATTTTAATTTTAAATTCACGCAATAAAATAATCGTTTATCATGTGATAATATGGAGAAATTAAAACGTTTATATTCTCATAGGTACTAAATATTTGCATATTCAAATTACATAAATAGTTAAATGTGCACTGCGGTTTTACTTCCGATTGTTCTGAGCTCGTGATATTTCTCGAATAAGGTATCAAGAAAGGAACCATAATTAGGTACTCAAATTATTATGATTAACATGATATTACCATGGATATTTACCATGTATATTACATAGTAATAACCATGTATGTACATGGTAAAGGTAATATACATGGTAAATATCCCGTTCAGCATAATTATTTGAGTGCCAATAACCATGATAACAATAATTAGGTACTTACATAATTATGTACTAAGTACCTACATGCCAAAAGAAGTTCAAATACCTATATACCTAAATAGACGTACTTACTCTAAATCACCTAATTTCTGAAAAAGTTGTACCTGAATGAACTTTAGGTACCGGTGTTATTCTTCGTTTATTTCTAAGAAGTAAAGAAGAAGTTTGTAAAAACTTTTTTGTATAGATTTATAGATATTGAGAAAGGCTGGGCTACAGAAAATACTGCTAGACTAGAATAGACGAGCTACACATGATATATTTACTACCGTATTTTTCAGCGCACAGCGTATACCACTTCACTCATTTTCATTTTTGCCACCAAATGCAATCGCGAATTATATCTTCCACAAAATGAATGAGTATAACAACGTTTACGTCTTTTTCCAGGGGTATTCCTGTGTTGACCTCCTGAACGCTGGCATGAGGGAGTCTGGAGTGTACTACCTCCAGATCAGGGGGACTACCTACTGGTTCCTCAAGGTCTACTGCGAACAGAATATTGGCGATGGTGGATGGACGGTAATTGTTTTGTTTGATTTAACATAACAATCATTCACTAGGTATATCATCTCATTATAGGTGACCCCTAACTAAGTTCGAAACTTGTATCTAGGGTATCAGAAACTACGCACACACTCATTCACACACACACACCCAGACTGAAAAAAACATTTTGTGGTTCACACAAATATTCACCCCGCGCGGGCATCGAACCCGCAACCTTACGGATGACAGTCCGGCATGGCTCGAGCCCCTCGGTGGGGACATGTATGAGCTGATGATAATGGTGATGGATGATATACTTTAGTTCTAATTAGTAATTATAACATAACAAAACATAATAATTCACTACATCTCATTATAGTAACTGACCCCTAACTAAGTTGGAGCTTGTATCTAAGGTACCAGAAACTACGCACACACTCATTCACATTCACAATTACATTCACATTACAGATAATCATGAATTTAATCTTATTCTTATGTAGTAGTGCAAGAAGAATATGAATAAAATGTTAACGTGAGTGCATATCACCGACGCGACTAAAAGTGTGTCCCTATTTCCTCTGGTCATAGCATAACTTGAAAACGACCAAATTTGATAAGTATGTACTTAATTCCTTTTTGTTGTATGTGTGTGTGTGTGTGTGTGTGTGTGTGTGTGTATGTGTGTGTTAGGACAAGGTCGGAGTAAAAACCTTAGGAAATTCACGGGTTTGGACCCTCATGGCCCAGTGCTACCCGCGGATCACTTGTGATCCGTGCGGTTAAGCAACGTCTGGCACCGTCATGACTGTGATGGGTCATTACTAAAAATGACTTTTAATTTCATGAGCGTTTCCGTGCTTCGGAGGGCACGTAAAGCCGTCGGTCCCGGTTGTCGTACTAACATCTTCGACAGTCGTTACAGGTAGTTAGAGCCCTCAAAAGTCTAACATTCAGTTTAACCAAGAATGTCGTATAGCCCTCTGGGTTGTGATGGTCTGATGGCTTCACGTAAAATACTGACATTCCGCCAAATCTGGTTAAACTGAAAACCGACCCCAAATAGACATGGGATAAAGGTTCGGAAAAGAAGAAGGACCCATTCGTGGCTGGGATGGATCGCCAGTAATTTTATATTATCTAACTTTAATATACACACAGTCATCTAGAAGTTTCGAACTTAGGTAGGGGTTAGTTTCTATGAGATGATGCAGTGAATGATTACGTTATGTTATCTAGTAATAAGGACCTGGATTTCCCTAACAAAGTTACCAACCTAAGTTATCCAATAATCAAATTAAAATTCCAGGTGATCCACCGTCGTGACGACTTCGGATTACCAGCTGAGAACTTCAACCGCGACTGGAGTGATTACAAGAACGGCTTCGGAGACCCCAGCAAGGAGTTCTGGCTTGGAAACGAGAACATTTACATGTTGACCAACAACGACGATTACATGCTCAGAGTCGAGTTGGAAGACTTTGACGGCAATAAGAGGTAATACACACAAACAAACGGATTACTGATTGAAATAAAACTACTTTACGGTTTACTCCCAACAGCCACCACTAAAACCGCCACCAGGGCAAGGACACATATCCTTGGTAGTCGTGTTTTCATGAAAATATTTAACAAAATACTCGATTAAAATAAAATTGAATCAAAATCGTTTAGTACAATATTTGGGAGGAGTAATGCCACGGACACAATCACACTGTTAGGTAAACCTTTAAAATGAAATCCTAACAATGGTCTTCATGCATAATTATCGATCACAGAGCAGCAAGTATCTTGCGCCTCGGGCATGTTCCTTACCCGCGCAGCCAGGCAGTACGTTAAATGCTTTGTACCTATACCTATTTATACTTGAATATACCTAACCTAAGTACTAGATAGAACAAGAAAACCGTAGTTTCAAAGACTTGAACACCATATAAAAACATAAACAAAACCTTCAGTATTGACATTTTACATTCCAGATTCGCACAGTATTCGCACTTCAAAATATACTCTGAAGCGGAATACTACAAGTTGGAAATAGACGGGTACGAGGGGAACGCGGGAGACTCCCTCAACGACCCCTGGTACGGCTCCAACAACAGCCCATTCTCCACGTACAACAGGTGAGGATACAAAAACATCTATTATTTTTTTTTCAACCCACATCGTCCCACTGTTCTGGGCAAAGGTCTCCCTCAAACATCCCCAACTCTCTCTATCCTTCGCAGCCTCCCACCAGCTAAGTACTGTCGAAGGCGACGAGATCCGCCAACGCTATCTCGGCCGACCCCGACGACGCCCTCCTTCGGGAACCCATACCGTTGTTATGTGGGCCCACTTCTCAGGTTCCATTCGACTTACGTGGCCCGCCCATTCCCACTTCAGTCTAGCCGATAGCCGCCGTCATTCTATTATATTATCAAAAATTTAGAAGTCACTACTACCCGAAATTTACTCCTTATAGGGAACCTTGGTAGATGGTGCATTAATACAAGGTGTATTTTTTCAACTGGTTGTATTGCTGGCTAAGTTCCGCATTTTTACTTAAGTATACAGAATCCAGGCAAAAAATTAAGTAGGTACCTACATAGGTACTTAGTTTCGAATATGGTCTACTTACGACATGAAAAAACACCCATATAGGTACTTACTTCAAATAATAAAAACTACACAAGTTTTATAATGTTTGTGTCAACTTTCAGAGATAACGACAGATCTTCGCTGAACTGCGCGTCCATGCTGAAGGGAGGCTGGTGGTGGAAGTCCTGTGGCCGAGGGCTGAACGGGCTGTATCTACATGACCCGCAGGACCTCACTGCTAGACAAGGTAACATTTTTAACAAGGTATTTATTAACTAGCTGTGCCCCGCATAGTTCCCAATCCCATGAGAATGCAGGAAGAAAATTGTGCTAAAAACGTTCCTCTTGAATCAATCTATCTATAAAAAAACCGCTTCAAAATCCGTTGCGTAGTTTTAAAGATTTAAGAGAGATACATAGGGACAGACAGACAGCATACTTCCCGATCTCGTGGGAATTTCGGGATAAAACATAGCCTATGTCGTTTCCCAGACTATAAGCTACCCCTGTACCAAAATTTCAAGTCAATCGGTTCAGTAGTTTAGTCGTGAAAAGGTAAAAGACAGACAGTTATTTTCGCATTTGTAATATTAATAAGGATAATTGGTTTGAACTATACTACAAACCACTAATAGTCTAATCTAGTGAAACAAAAAGTCGACCTTAATTAGATCTTGGATAAAAAATCGGAAGATTCTTTTGTAAGTAATTTTAAGAGATTCGATAAGTCTTACTTACAAATCGATCAATCGTTTACTATCGAAACCAAATCCTGTCAAAAATTCAGATCATACTTACTTAGCTCCACCTAAAATATATAAGTACTTACTAATTCAATTTCTTTTGTACTATAACAACCAATTTATGTGGTAGGTATCGTGTGGTTCCGCTGGCGAGGCTGGGACTACACACTCAAGCGAGCCACCATGATGATCAAGCCGAAAGGACTTCAAGCCAACACGTGAAACGTCGTTAGTCGCACACGCTGAACTACTTGTAATACTGCCTCTGTTCACACATCACTTGGATTCCAATTCTATATCGATCTTTGTATCACTAACCCACAAATTTTAATCATAATTAAAATGTAGTACTTTTAAAAAAGTTGTAAAGTTCCGAATCCACGTATGTAGGACATGGAAGGCATCTAATCGCTCAATACTATGTACGCACACATTTCTGTAAATATTTACCACTAAATTATAAATCATTTGTATCAAAATATTATTATATTCGAATCGAGGACAGTGTGAACGTCCCACATTGTAAATACCAGACTATTTGGTCTTATAAAGTGCCACGTCATTACGCAAATTCATTAATTTATTACTCATCATTATCTTGACATAAAAATTCTTTCGTTAATTAGGTTTATAATTTAGATTTAAGATAAAATTTGTAATAAGATGTAAATATAACTTTATATGCAACCGCGATGGTCGTGACAAACAGTATGTATCTATTAGGACATTTTAATTGATAATTGTACCTACGAACCTTTTGAAATTCGAAACTTTCAATAATTTTCAAACATTTTGACCTACCTACATTTCCTTAATACTTAAAACTATGTATGTAATGTAAAGTATGTGTACCTATACTATGTTCTCACCTTCAAAATTTACAATAATGTAATTTCAAAATATTCTGTCTAGTACCTATTGTTTGAACCCTGTTAGGTTACATGAGTAATGTAAGAAATAAAAATCTTAATAATTGTACGACGATGTTTTATTGATTAAATAGACATTTAGAGACAAAAATTTGACGACATCAATAATGAAGAATGTACCGTTTACATTGGTAACAATCTACACATTTATATAAGTAATTATTTATTATAATAATCAAAATGCGATTCAAATGACTCATTAAGAGTGACAACATCAATATAATTCAAAATTAATCCTAATTTCGGAAAATACTTTCCAAGCGAAGAAATTACCCCTGAAACTTGTATCGAAGCTCTTCGGGGATGCAGAGAATTTAATATTAAATAGTTTAGGAAATTAAAGATATAGGTTTTCACGTTCCGAGAAAAGAAAGAAGGAAAGTCTTAAACTAGAAGTGGAACTGTTATAACAAGATGACTCCACATTGATGACTATAGCTAATTCTCATTCATACAATTAGATCAAAACACTCCGCTCACCGGAGACGGTGGAGTTACAAGCGCACTATTTAAAATTAATGTGTCATTTGACTCAAGGATACACACTAAACACCGATAACACAACATCTATTGTTAACAATACGTAATGTACGTCACATGTCGCACTTGAAAGAAGGATATTCCATGTCTCATTCCTCTTGGTCGCCTTGTTCCACCACATCGGCTCAGGTTTTATTTGTGATATTTCTCCATTTTGCAGATGGTTTTTGATTCGCCAAAAGACACTCCGCTGTCCTATCTGATCACCGTACACAGTAACAATAACAAAGAAGCCGTTACACGGCGTCCCTCGACACCACGATGGCATCTCGAGCCTCACACCTTTCCTTAAAGTACGCCACACTGGTGGTCAATTTATAATTTACTTACTCCCAACAACAATAATAACTAGATATATCGGCCAAAGCCTCAAAAACAATCAGACAATAAGCGCTTGTCTTAAATATGAGCCAATTTTATTCACTCTGATATGCATACAAGTTTAAATTATAATGAGATCTGCCTCTCATTATTGCTTTCCAAAGCCTTTCTCAATAGGCAATCATCAATGATTCCATTCGTTACTCTCAGCGAGTGCCGATTCAGTAGGCACGCGTCCGCGTCCGCATCGTCTAGTTCTTATTGTTGTTCGAAATTCCCCTATTAACATATAATAAAACATCGATCGTTTGTACATAATAATGTAAATATCATTTAGAGGTCGTCGTTGTCGGTGTCTTCGGGCGGCGGGGTCGGTATCTTGTGGTCGATGACGAGGTGTCCGGGCGAGAGGTCCGCATCGTCCAGGTCGTCGTCCAGGTTGTCGAGGAAGTTGCACGTCAACTCCTCGGTCATGTGCTCCTTGATATCGCCGAAGTCGAACAGGCTGGTGGTGAGGATCTCCGCGGGCTGCGGGATGTCTTCCTCCATGGGCTGGTCCTGGTCGGCGGCGGGCGGGGGCGGGGGCGGCGCCGCGCTCACCTGGTCCCGGTAGATGGAGTCGAGGTCCGCCAGCGTGCACTCCATGTCGGCCGTGAGCGTGTACGAGGGGCTCGAGTGCGCGGCGTGGCGCGCCGTGGACGCGGTGCCGTACGGGGCGCGGCTCGTGCTCGCCACCGGCTCCGGCTCCGGGTCCATCGAGTCGAACGCGGAGAAGGGCACGCCGCCGTGCGCGCCCGTAGTCGACGTGCTCGTCGAGGACGCGCCCGTCGAGTACGGGTTGTAGTGGGTCAGGTTGTGTAGGTTCGGGATCTGGGTGTGGGGGGGCATCGGCGTGCGCTTCGGCGGCCTAGTGTTGTACCGCATCGACTGGTACGCGTTCCGGGAGGTCATGGCGGCCGGCATGCTCGACGTCCTCGTCTCCGGGAAGGTCGTCATCGGCACGTAGAATCCTGGGCCCGAGCTGGAGCCCAGCCGGAGCGGGCACGGCGATGGTTCCGCTTCCATGGGTTGTTTGGTCTGTTTGGATGTCGAGGGGCGAGATGCAGTAGTCGTGGTGGAGGCGTGGCGGGGGACTTTGGGCGCCGGCGTCGCTATCGGCGGCGGCATATAGAAAGCCGGTGAGGGCGCCGACACGACGGCCGACACGTGGGCCTGGGCCCTGCGGGGAGGCGGCACCGGCGCCGCACTGGTCCCCGCGACAGGCTCCTGTTATGTTTTTTGTCTTTTATGACCCCTCTTCGCAGCGCGCTCCTTGGCGCGCTCGAACATAGGACTCAGCTTTTTCTCCTGAGCCAGTATCTTTAGGAGACACATTATGAAAGGCATGTAGTTGTGGCGCCTACGCACCTGTTCTTGCGCGTACTTGCGCCTCTTCGTATCTTCATATTTCATCAGCAAACGAAGATGTCTTACCTCGTTGTGGATGTCCGCCGGGGGCATCTGGATGAGTTGTAACGACTCCATCATTTCGTCCATTTGACGTTCGTAGACTATTCTGCGATCGGCCACCATAGCCATCAGATTGAAATGGATTTCACCTTCTGTGTACCTGTTGGACCGATATACAAATATTTATTGTTAAACATATTCATAATACACCAATGACAAACATAATTTGTTCTTACACATTCATCCTCCTCAATATGATGGGCCTGACAACCTCGATCCAGTCCTGGCCGGGCGCCACGGGCCCGTGGTCGATGGGTCCCTCTCGCAGGCCGTCCAGCTCGTACAGCCGCCCTGCAATGGGGAGGTATCCCACGAAGTGGTAAGCATCTTCCTCCTGTAAACAACATTATACATTAACACTATTCCCTTTACCAGGCGCAGGTAATATCTTCTCAAACTAAAACAAAAAATAAGTACTAACAACTGACAAATAAATGTACAAGCCAAAAACTGACATACAAACATTTTAGTTTCAGTTAAATATGAATGATGGAGCTTATCATCTAAAAACCGTAATAGTACTTTAAGTTAAATTATGCTGTCACAAAGTGGCAATTCTGTCTTGTTGATGATAAACAACTTTAAACGTTGAACTTTGAACTTAACCGAACATGAAAAAATGTGATTATCTTACTTTATGGGGCATCGAGTGATCAAGTTCAATGAGTGATTGTTGAACCATCGAGTTGTGGGCTGCGCGTACAACCTGCGAGTTGCTGAGAGCCAGCCCCCTCATCCGCGGGTCGAACGACATGCTGAACTCTTTGAGAGCTGACAACTCCCGTCCCAATATAACATCATCGTCATCAACATTCATCAGCAAGCTTATTATGGCTTGAGTTGCGCATGCGTTGTTTATTACCTACAATAAATATCTAATTTAGTTACCATATCATCAAGATTCATCATCTTGTTAAATGTCATCATTATATTTTGTAATATTGTCACCAAAAATGTAAAGCTTTAAAGAATTTAGTGAATGTTCTAGAATTCTAGACGAAATATGTACCTGTTTGGCAAAGTAAACATGCTTGACCTTGTCATATGGCACAACAGTGCCGGACGGCTCTTCATGTTGTATGTATTTGAATAGAAATATCAATCCGTGGATCGGCCTAAAACAATTACAAACATATTGCACTGCTCCAAATACCTATATATTGGTGAAGAAACCCATCTCATGTTCAATTCAAAACAATTATTTACCTAGTTCATTGATTTTGACTTACTACATAAAATATTAATTTCAATAATTTTTCTACCGAAATGCTATTCACAATTAAATAGTTCTAATGTTCTTTTTTAATAAGGTTTGGACTGCTACCTATATTAACATTCTTTTTCCAGAAAAAAACATATTGAAAAAATAATCATACCTTAGTTGCTCGAACATCTGGCCTTCTAAGCTCCATATCTCCTCAAACTGCACCCCGAATGCTCCTAAAATGGTACACGACAATAACACAAATGGGTAATAAAACGACATATATAATTTTATTTAATTATGAATTCACAATTGTAACGCACAGCAGATGTATATTTTGTACATCAATGTATTCTTAATATTAAAAATAGGTTTTATTATAAAAATACAAACAATAATACTGCTTGAATCCTACTAATATTATAAAGGCGAAAGTTTGTATGTATGGATGTTTGTTACTCTTTCACGCAAAAACTACTGAATGGATTTTAATGAAACTTTACAATAATCTTGCTTATACATCAGAATAACACATAGGATACTTTTTATCCCAAAATTCCCACGGGAACGGGAACTACGCGGGTGAAGCCGCGGGGCGCTGCTAGTACACAAATAAAAATGAAGTAGGTACATATTTTATGCTATCAAATTTTACCAAATTTTCTGATCAATAGGGTGAAAATCCCCGGGTCACTCTCGATGGTACCCCAATCTCCGGCACCGTCCATCTAAAACATAGAAATGAGGTTTTAATCTTAATATTCTTCTTCTTTGTGTGTCGACTCATAGTTTTGAGGACCAGAACTCGACCACCAATATGGTGCTATCAGTGGCCTTGTAAAGGTCATTGCATGTGCAGGTTTGTCCGACTCAACGGCAATCCTAATATTTAAACAGTAGAATGCTGACTCCGAGTAAGTGATGATTTCAGTCACGTGTCTCGGAAACATCTACACATAAAAAATGTCTCTGTTAAATTAGTAAAAGTTCCTTAATATTAAGAATGCTTCTGATGATGAACATCTATCTATCATCTTCTTCAGACTATTATAGCAATAGCGAATGATAAGCATTCAGTCACTTGGATCATTATTTCAGCACAACAGACTTGCATGACAAAAAGCCAACATTTGCAATTTTAGGTCAGGGATCAAACAAATCCTTTGTTGGTAAAGATTGCTTTGTCATCCATAAATATCCTTATTGTACTGTAATTTAAAATTACTTAGCTCTGACAATGCTTGTACTGAAATGTCTATACAGATATGTATGCTTGTATGAGCATTCAACTACTTTACGCGGGCCTTAAATACGACCTTTAATATCTAACAGGAATCAAGGTCAGCCAATCAATATTCCAAGAATCATCGAGTCGAACGCAAATCCAAATTTACAATTTAAATGTACGTAAGAAATACCTATTTGAGTTGTTTTTCTCAAATGTAAATGATTTTATCTTATGTTTATGTAAAACTCACCTTGGAAAAAACTTAAATTATTCGGACATATTAAAACACTGGACAAAGTACATGATTCAAAACGTATTCACAAATAATAATTTATCGACCGCTTCTTTTTATCAGATTTTGAGACACCATCCACAGGGCACAGGATAACAGGAGTCTTCGACTGCTAGGACCAGTGCTTAGTGCGGCCGGGCCGGCTCCTCTCGAGTCGGGTCGGGAAGCGGATGACGCACGGATGGGACGCGACGCAATAAATTTTAATCAATAAACAGGTGGAATGGGGGAAGGGGTGGTTCCAGAAAACCAAAATCAATCAATCCAGGCACACAGTACGATAAATAAGCGCGCGCCGAAGGCTTCCGTCCGACTAGAAAGAAACAACAGATACCGACTATTACCGATTGACACACGACACGAGCAACAACCGACAACCGACAAGCCGACAACCGACAGCTCAACAAACAAAAACAAAATGAGAATTTTGGTCTTGCGATGTCATCAGGGTGACCATCTTAAAAATCGCGAATCTGCCGGCTGCCCGAGACTGACTAAAAATCTGCCAAAATATGCCAAACCCAATATCAGAAAATGTCAAAAGCATACCAACTTAGACGATTATTTTTCTGGGTATTCATGTATAAAAACACTATTTTAAGTATGCAAATGTTTTTTTTTCTTGTTTTTTTTGTTGTTTACGCAATAAGAAGTACAATCTAATTCAAATTCAAATATTTATTGTTATCATAATGTTGTACAAAGTTGATAATATAATTAAAGTATCAATTATGGACCCTGTTGGGTATTCTATGTCAAAATTTATGTCAAAACATGTTGCTTAATAAAAAATACTTTAAAAACAGCACTTAATGAGTATTTTTAATAATCTCGAAGTCGATAAATACGACAATAAAATTAGGTATTGATACAGGTTTTTAATTTGGAGTTAGGTACCTACCTACTTTTGTCAAACTATAAAAAATTACAAATAATTAAATTAATATCCATCTTGACATTTAGTTCTTGAAGATTATCTCTTTTTTTCTTTTTTTTTTAAACTTTGTCTATTCCTACGATTAACAAGGTTTATTCGATAGGTGCAATTTTTCGAGGATTTCAAAATACTGTAAGTTTACAAAAATTACACTCCATTTGGCAAAAAATCTATGATCAAAAAGTACTCTAAATGAATCACCGGTATAAATGATATCGGAAACCAACGAAAGAAATGATTAAACAGATACTAAAATTGATTTACTTAAGTGATAATTAACAAAATGAAGACTTTCAAGTTTTTCTTGAAATCTGCCCAATTCTGCCACTTTTTTGAATCGTCAACTTAATCTAAAGCTAAAATTTTGGAGCGAAATCTGCCAAAATGGCAGAAATCTGAAACAAATGGTCACACTATTGTCATGTCCTCAGATCAATCACTCCATAGATATTACATTCAACCCATAGATAGACTACTCCATGGACTACTCACAGCACATACATATTTACTTTATTAAAGACTTTAGATTAATACAATTATGTAATTGGTCAGGCAGGAACCATCTTATTAGTGTTAGTATTTTTTTAAGCTTGTACATAAGTAATTGAATTGTATAAAATAAATTAAAAGAATGAATAATAATAAGGCAAGTTTCGTGATTTGAATTTATTACTCCGTGATACAAAGGTAAGTAAGGTCTGTGGTACGTTAGACATTTGACTTTTGTTAGACACTGACAAATCGCAGACAGATTGGACATGGTTGGTCATTGCGTAAAGGCCGTACGTCATCCGTCATTCCGTCATTCGCCTTGCCATTGCCAATGCCATTCCCTCTGTGTTCTGATCATTGACATATAACATGGACGGGGCATACCTACGAAAAAAACGTGTATACCTATACTTCACTGAGAGCGAAAAATGGCGGCTAATAGTGCAGTCCCTATCGATATGTCTGAAAAATAACATCGATAATAGATTGTAAGTATGTTTTCTTACTTTGATTAATTTTAAGTTTTATAAATAGGTCTTACTGTAAAAGAACATTATAGATAGTTTGTAAAATATAGCTTGATCATTGTGACATACAGAGTGGCCCAAATAGAACGCTCAGTAAGGGGAAGTATAAAACTATAAGATATACAAAGATTTGTTTTTAGGATCCATGTCCTCGATTTTAGTAAAAAAAAAGTGCATTCATAGATTTAGAAAAAAAAACTATTACTCTCTTTGAGAATCGAACCCGGAAATTTTTAAAAATTTAATGTTCATTATTTTAAACTAGAAATGGATTGTGTACATCTTTAGCAGTAAGTAAATGTTACTAAGAAACATCATATCTAAATTCATTAAAATGCATTGTTTTTAAATGAAATAGTTTGGTACAAAACTCGCCAAGACATCATTAAAGTTCCTTCCCAGTTAATATCCCATTTCAACACAAATTCACCATTTCAAGATACAAAATGCAATAGTTTGTATATACGGCCGTTCGTTCTAGTTACAAATAATTAAAAATATTTTTTTCAAAACTTCCGGGTTCGATTCCTTTAGTGAGTTATAGTATTTTTCTAAATCTTTGAATGCAATTTTCATTTTAACTAAAATGGATGACATGGTTCCTAAGAACAAATCTTTGTATCTCTTATAGTTTTATACTTCCCCCCACTGACTGTTTTATTTGGGCCACCCTATATATCAAACTTTTATTCATTATACTCTAGTTGCCGGGATATAAAAATGACGATAGAAATTATCGACGTTTCGTACTATAATCGATACTGATGTAACATTTAATTGGGTTTTATTTAATTACAAACGTTAGGCATTCAATTAAACGAATATTTCAATATGAATACAGATATTCTCAAGAGCAAACCTCAAATCCATGGTTTCTTATGGTATACTACATGAGAATCTGAAAATTGGACTTTATATACTTACTCACTATTATTTAAGATCATATATGCACAAAATGTAAATAAAGTTTATGAAATAAAAATAAACACCAAAATTAAAACGTACTTGAATAAGTGTTTAAATAACGTTTTATTTAAAATATCGATAGTTTATAGTCTGTGGTCACGATGTTTCATTGCCCATCACTAAGTAAGTTGTAAATCCTTTTGTTATAGCTAGAAAATAATATGGCGAATATGGCCACGAGTAGGTATTTCAATGAGACTAAGAATGACAGATGGCTATTATAGTAACTGTCAGAAATACTGTTGTCCTTTTTCCCTTACGCAAAATTATGAACGTTAAAAAGAGACGGCTATATTTTTATAACTTTGGCGTCGATAAGCCTCATACTTCTATAACTATTTTTTCTATAGTCAAACATGCGATGTCCATGTTATATGTCAATGGTTCTGATTTCTGGTGCAGTCGCTATTCGTAATTCAGCTAGATCATATTTTAATTTTATTAATTTCTGATCCATACAAAATCTTATTTAGGGTAAGTGATTAAAAATATAATAAGTAATAATTAATTTAAGTTAATTATTTAAACAACGTAATTTACGCAATTAGAAATGTTGAATTTTTAAGGTAGAAGAGGAATATACACGCAACGTATTTTGGTTTTTATTTGCCCTAGTTACGAAGGATCGATTGTTCTGTGATAACGTTAATTTTGTAGTATGTTACTGAGTTTTGTTAAAAATCTACATAATTAAAAATACAAACAGTTTATGTAGTAGTAGCTAGGTTAAATAAATAAATATAAAACCATTTATCTCTGACGATGCGTCTCATATTCCGTTTATCATTGTGTTCCGACGGTTATTTTATCATAGTTTATCCCATTTTGAAGTTAAGGACCTTTTAACATTGTTGCTATGTAGGTCACTGTGCGTCCAGCAGAATTTAGATCTGCTGGAAAAAAATCAAACAAATTGCTCTCGCCAATTTTCGTTATGTAAACATCTTAAAACAAATTTAACAAAGTCTTTGTATAAAACTAGTTATGACTCATTTATAATTAAAATGCTGATGCACTTGAGCTCATGCATTTTGTTATTTCTGGATTTTGTTACTATTTTTAATTTTCGATTCTACAAAGTAATTTAATCTTACTAGATTTGTTTTAATATATGTGTTTACCTTATGACATGAGTAAACTAGATGGCTATGATTCTGAATAGTATTAACATTAAAAAGGCATACACAGACAGTGTATGAATATTATAAAATATGTCCATATAATTGAAGTAAATAATGTAAAACTAAAGACCTAAGCCTGTGAGACACTGCATGATAGTATGGTGAGACAAAATGAGTCCAAGAAACTTTAGTGAAAAACCACCATTTTTTATTTGTCTAATTCTTCAAATTGCTTGTCTAACAAACTCCTATACAGATATATATATATTAATATTTTTTGTTTAAAAAACTTTCTTCCAAGGCAATAAAATAAGTTTTTTACAAACAACATAGGTAGTTTATTAAAGCAGATACTTACTGAGTTTTTAAAAAAAGTAATATACTTCTTCTATAATCTTCTTCTTAAATATGTTGTTTTAAAAATTTGATTGCGATATAAAATCATATTGTACCCAAATCTGTCCAGTCATTCCCTAGCTTTGCATTTTGATGAATTAACTTTGAAATTGTTCAGTAAAATTAAGTTTCTTTCAAACTATATCCACAAATCCTTCAGCAATATTATTTTGTTTTAGTAGCAAAGATGTGGGGCCTGGGTCTGTTGATTCTGGGCCAAATAGGGCTCAGCCCCTTGCCGTTAATAGCAGACTTGATCGGCACCACAGAGCCGGCTCTCAAGCTGCTCATATCAATACTGATGGCGTATCCGATGGCAATATTCTACCACAAATACGTGAGAAAAACACCGGAGTACAGAAACTGGTTCTTCATCATCACTGGCTTGGACACAGCGTTCTACAATTTCGGTCTATCTTTATACCACAACCTAATACCTGCAATTGTCATACATGTGACGACGAAGGTTTTAGGACCGGGCAAGAATAATGCTATATTCTCATTTGTATTCAACATGTTTTACCTCGTTGTTGGGTATTTTATGACTGAGTCTGAAGACTATGACATCACATGGACGATGCCTCATTGTGTGTTGACACTGAAGCTGATTGCGTTGGCATTTGATTTGTGGGATGGCCAGAAGCCTGAGTCGGAGTTGTCAGTGAATAGCAAGAAGACAGCGTTAACTCAAGCCCCAGATATAATAGAATTGTTCGGGTTTGTGTACTTCCCGTCGTGCTTCTTGGTGGGGCCGATGTTCTCATTCAAGAGGTACAAGGACTATATTGAGGAGAAGTATCCTCTCGACACCGAAAAGAACGACTACGAGGAGTACGCATTCAAACGACTGCTACAAGGAATGGCGTACCTTGTTTCTTTCCAAGTTGGAGGTAAGTTTCATGTCCTACTAATGCTATAAACGCGAAAGTTATGGATCTTTGTTACTTTTTCACGAAAAAACAGTTTGGTACAAATGCACCTTCCCTAGAACCAAGAATTTCATCCATATTATCCCACGGGATTGGGATTTACGCGGTTAAATAGCAAGGCACATGTAATATTATAAATGCGAAAGTAACTCTGACTGTCTGTCTGTCTGTCTGTTACCTTTCACGGCTAAACTACTGAACCGATTGACTTGAAATTTGGTACAGGGGTAGCTTATGGTCCGGGAAAGAACATAGGCTACGTTTTATCCCGAAATTCCCACGGGATCGGGAACTACGCGGGTGAAACCGCGGGGCACAGCTAGTAATGTATATAATTGACCAGGCAGTAACGAAAATCGATAGATTATATTTATGACTCTTATCGCATACTTATCAATGTATGAATTAGAATCTAGTAGATTACGACAAACTCTCTCATAAAACGTATAGAAAACGCACTTTCATTGTTTGCTTATGATTTCATTTTATTTTTGGACGAGAATCTCATTTGGATTTCATTACATACCTACATGTATTATAAAACAAAGTCCCTGTCGCTGTCTGTCTGTCCCTATTATATCCTTAAATTTTTAAAACTACGCACCGGATTTTAAAGCGGTTTTTTTATAGATAGAGTGATTCAAGAGGATAGTTTTAACATAATTTTATCCCTGCACTCTCATGGGACCGGGAACTACGCGGGTGTAACCACGGGGACCGCTAGTAGCATTATAAATAATATAAAAAAACGTTCTTTATCTATGCACATTGCACTACAATTAGCTAAATATAATATCCTACTAATATTATAAAGGCGAAAGTTTGTATGTATGGATGTTTGTTACTCTTTCACGCAAAAACTACTGAATGGATTTTAATGAAACTTTACAATAATCTTGCTTATACATCAGAATAACACATAGGATACTTTTTATCCCAAAATTCCCACGGGAACGGGAACTACGCGGGTGAAGCCGCGGGGCACAGCTAGTTTATAATAATTACGGTAAGGTACGATTCGATTAAGTATATGAATGTGTTTATCGATTTTTATTGCTGACTATACATTATATACGTTTAAATATTTAGTTCAATGATAATATTTAATGATTTATGTTATAATGTATTATGTAATGTTTCTTTTATATTTAAATATTTTGATCAATAATTGGTTTTCCCGTAAAACACGAAAGAAAGGAGTTTTGGCTTTTTCCTTGGGGTTACCCGAGTAGTGACGTATATTGTATTGTTTTCCCTGTTAATGACACATAATTGTTTCCTTCCTAACAATTGACGTATTAAATTAAAATTCCCTAGCATACTGCCTACGTAATTTAAATTCGATAGAAACTTATGTGGGAGTGGACTGCCCATGTTTGTCATTAATGAAAGTAGACAAAAGACTGAAAGAGTATTTACGGTTAACCACAAAAGCTGGCGAGATGGTCTTTGTAGGTTTGATTGGGGATGGCGGGAAAAGGCCAAATGTAGAGACAAATAAACAGAATTGTGGAAAACCTTTGCCCAGCAGTGGGTTAAAATACAATAGATTGAGATACGGCCAAGTAGGCAGAATTGGAAAAGACATTTGCCCAGCCGTTGACTAGAATAGAGTAAAGAAAACTAAAAAGAATATTCTAGAAACTAAATAACTCAAAAACGATCGTCTTATATAAGTCTAGTCTAGATTATAAGTGAGTCAGTCCCCCTTGCCTAGGTCTATTACCACCAATCAAGCGATACATTTGTGAATCATGAATATGTACGTATTAGACCTACCGTGTGAGGGGACGAAGTTGTTAAATCATTTATTATTATTGCATAATGCCTCAGTCAATAGTGCATGATATGCTCGCGTGATTTGACGGACATACGTTAGAGAACGTGATAGAATGAGACATATTCTGTGTGGCGAATGACGTCATTGATTGAGAGCACAGCTGTGGGGCCGCGGCTTAAACATTAACTGATTATTGATTAGTTGAGGTTTATTCTAATTGATTCTATCTTTATTCTTTAATTAACCTTGAGAGACCAAAAGTACATAGTACTTGTTGTAGATTTTAGTTGACATAGGATACTTTTTATCCCGAAATTACCACGGGACCGGGAACTACTAGTAACTAGTATTATTATAGATTAAGCTAATATTCCAAAACTACTTGTTCCAGTGACCGTATTCAGCATGAAATACATGATGTCCGAAGAGTTCTCCGAGACGTCTATAATTTACCGTCATTTCTATTGCGGACTTTGGGCCCACTTCGCTCTGTACAAGTACATATCGTGCTGGCTGCTCACTGAAGGTAAATATAACATAACATAACATCATTCACTACATCATCTCATTATAGTGACTGACTACTAAGTTCGAAACTTGTATCTAGGGTATCAGAAACTACGCGCACACACACACACAAAAATCTTATTGTTTTATTTGTTGTGTTAATTTTTTTATGCGTTTTTATTGCGAAATTTAATGCTTTTTTTGTTTTTTCTATAAAAAATCTATCGAAAGTATCGACTTGGTGATATGCCTATAGTCTTACTATATAAATGGGCTATATGTATAATACTGAAAGAATTCTAAATTATACTGCCTTAAAATGAAACCAGTAGTTCCTGAGATTAGCTCATTCAAACAAACTAACTCTTCAACTATATCTTCTAATATATAAAATTCTCGTGTCACAATGTTCGTTCCCGTACTCCTCCGAAACGGGTTGACCGATTCTCATGAAATTTTGTGAGCATATTCAGTAGGTCTGAGAATCGGCCAACATCTATTTTTCATCCCGAAATCCCCACGGGAACGGGAACGGGAACTACGCGTGTGAAACCGCGGGGCACAGCTAGTATTAGTATAGATTTATTTTACTGTTAGTAGCAGAGGTGATTTACAGTTAGTAGGTAGAACAAATAAATTAACCAGTGCGCTACAGCGAATCAAATACTTAAATTACAATTTGGTAGAAATGTGTAACTGTTTATGTATTGTTACAGCAATGTCTATTGTTTGTGAGTAGTCATTTAACGTAGTAAATGATCTATATACATACATTAGGTACATTGAAATATATTAAGTGGTAGCCTAGTTGACTCAAATCGATGCGAGTAAATCAGCCATAAGTGTGTCGCATATTAAATACTACAGTATTACCCGCGTGAAAGCTTATCCCGTGGGAATTTAGGGATAAAAAGTATCCTGTGTGTTACTCCTAGGTATATGGGACATCTGTACAAAATTTCATCTAAATCAGTTCATTAGTTTTTGGGTGAAAGAGTAACAAACATCCACACAAACATTCGGCTTTATAATATTCTACTAATATTCTATAATTCTATAGTGTGACTAGCTTCGCCTCGCGGTGTTGTCGTAGTGTGATGTTGTATAAAATATATACCTAGTCTTCCTCGATAACTGGACTATTCAACACTAAAATATTTTTCTAATCGAACCAGTAGTTCCGCGCGTTAAAACAAACTTTCTGACTTTATAATATTAGTATAGATCTAACTACGCATTCGAATATTCATTGATAACACTTATCAGTACTTTATTTGTATACTTTCTGGTCACATACGTAACTACACATAGACAGGGTCAGTAGTACGCATTTTAACTTAAACCTCACAGTTAAAGTGCTTGTATTGTTTACACATCATCATTATCAGCTCATATATGTCCCCACGGAGGGGCTCGAGCCTACCCTGAATTAGGGTGATTAGGCCTTAGTCAACCACGCCGGCCAAGTGCGTGTTGATCGACTTCACACACGACCTTATAATTTCTTCGCAGGTGTGTGCAGGTTTCCTCACGATGTTTTCCTTCAACGATATTAACATATAAGTACATCTATTTAAACGTTACATCATAGAAGGGCCTCTGGTTAAGCAAACTTTGTATTACCAAATTGCTTCTAAATACTTACTTAATATGTATCTTGTCCCTTATTAATAAATAGGGAATAACAGTGGTATAGTTAATTTCCGTTTTGTTTCTTTCTCAAATGTGTATGAATTCTAATGTTTATGAATTTTATAAATGCGAAAGTAACTTTGTCTGTCTGTTACCTTTTCACGGCTAAACTACTGAACCGATCGACTTGAAATTTGGTACAGGGGTAGCTTATGGTTTGGAAAAGGACATAGGCTATGTTTTATCCCGAAATGAATAAGCTTAAAAAGTTTATTAATTTATGTCTTACTAAATCCCTCGGTATTTCTTGCGTAAATCTGGTTTGTAGAATTAATATGATTCCGCGAAAAATATACTGAACGCTCAAATACCAATTTGTATCTTAATTTGTTGGTTTATCGATATTATCCTAATTCTTTTAAAAAGCAATTAGCGAATGCTATGTAGCTTGGTAGCGATGACTGACGTACATACATACATTTGTTAAAAAAATCACATTATTATATAAACACTAATAATGTATTTTTACGAAAAGATACTTAATTTTTAAGTATATAATACGGTACCTATATCCTATCCCACTCTCTAATTAGAAATATTTAATAAAAGTTTGTAAAAACTAAGAACCTTTGCCCAATTAGAGGATATTACTAACTAAAAAAAGCAACACTGACAAAAAGTATCCATTCTCTCACTAGTCTAATCCACAAAATTATCATACCTCATTGTAATTTCGTTGCTTTGACCCCCAACACAAAGGCCGATGTGATATCACAACAACGGGTCTGTTTGAACATATTGTACAAATGACATACCGAATGACAATTAATTATTCATATACATTATTGACTGTACACTTTAGTCCAGTGTCTAAGTAGTCATTAGATAAAATAAAACTTTTCCGCTGTTGTGAATATTTTATCTAATGCGAAAGTGTTTTTTTGCTAGAGTTCATTATTGCTTAGTCGATTTTCGTGATTATTGGGTAATATTGCTAATCTAGAGTACATGCGAATAGGTAATAGAGATTAAATGAAAAAGATTCATAGTATAGACACATTATTTGATGTGTATTTATTTATTTAGTTAGACACATCAACAGAATAATAAAGTATTTAGTGTATTATCACCTCTAAAACAACGAGCTGAGCGTATTAAAGATAAAGCGATTTAAAATATGCATAAGCGCTAAAAGCGACACAATCAGTATAACTGTATTCAACCATTAGTTGTATAATTTTAAATTGTTACCATTGACGCAATAAAACGTTTATTTAATTTGTTTCAGCTTCGTGCATCAGATTTGGATTCTCATACAACGGGAAGGAGAACAGGAATGGAACTGAAGTATCTAAATGGGATGGGTGTACCAACATCAAACTGATGAGATTCGAAGGCGCTACCAAGTTCCAACACTACATAGACAGTTTCAACTGCAACACAAACTACTTCGCTGCCGAATATGTGTACAAACGTCTAAAGTTCCTAGGAAACCGTAACCTTAGCCAACTCCTAACACTCTTCTTCCTAGCTCTATGGCACGGCACACAGTCAGGCTACTACGTCACATTCTTCAACGAATTCATAATCATTGTCATGGAGAAAGATCTAGAAGCAATAATTTCTAAGACGGCTATCTATAAGAAGGTTTGGTCGAACAGTTTAGCTAAGTATGTGTTGTATATTATACTGAAGTCTTATACTATTGTGTTTATGGGGTGGAGTCTTGTGCCTATATCTGTGAAGACCTTCCCCAAATGGTGGCAGATTTACAAAAGTCTATGGTTCTCTGGGTTCCTCCTATTTGTCCCCTGGTCGTTCGTTTACAAGCCAGTTTTGCTCATGTTGATGAAAAAGTTCAAAATAGAAAAGGTCGAATAAATTGAAGTACATGAATTTACCTTTTAGGAATAGTTAACAAGTGATATTATCTTACACCGCTTCAAGCTATTTTAAATCTTTGTTATACAGGGTGATTTTTTGTGCTACATGAATGGTGAAAGTAATATAAAATGGATCAGATTCTATCTGATTTACCACTCAATAAAACCAGCGTTAACTAATGTTGAAACATTTTCTCCCATACATTATAAGTATACTAAGTTTATACGCACAATATTGAGAGATTAATTAATTTGACTTTATTATCTTTTATCCGTAATTTTTTATTATATTCTTTAAAACTATTTTTTTTACTAACACTATAATTTGCAAAGAAATTCTTAATATATTTCTCCTTTCCTTCAACGTTTTAGACGCATTCATAAAGATATGTTCGGAAAATAATTATTTTTCTTATAAAACTATAAATATAGAATTTGACCACGCATGATCAATTAAAAATCACCCTGTGTATCTCACATGGTGGAATTTAGTTTCTATACAGCCTGACTGGTAAGGCCGCTTATACATTCAAAGAGGTTATTTAACGAAAGAGCGTCGGTGGCGTAGGGTTAAGGTCTTTGATTTCTCGGAAGGTGCCTGGTTCGAACCCCGCCACATACCAATGTGTTTTCAATTTTCGAATTGATATGTAGGTGAAGGAAAACATCGTGAGGAAACCGCACTCACCTGCGAAGAAATTCAAAGGTTGTGTGTAAGGTCGACCCTAATTTAGGGTAGGCTCGAGCCCCTCGATGGGGACATACATATATGAGCTGACAATGATGATTTAACGAAAAACATCAGAATAGTTTTAGAAAAAATATCATAGAAAAAGCAATAGGCGTGATCATTTATAATAAAGTAGTATTAACTATTTGAAGTTTATTATTAGAATAAAAATAATATAAGCCTGTAAAATGGCAGGGGTAGGGCCTCTCTCACTGATGATATTAACACAGTGAGGAGGAATAAGCGTCATCACTACGCTTGCCAAAGCGTGTTGGTGGTAAAATACCCCGACGATCTATTACCTATTGGTATGTGTGAGACAACCAAGCCTGAAGCCTCGCGTTCAATTTCTAGATCGAGTGAAAGGCTGATAATGATAATTTATCAAATAAAGCTCGGATTTGAGATCACCAACACGTATTATTAGCATAATTAAAATAAAATTAAATCTAAGAAATCGAAAAGTCTGTTTTGGGCTGTTTTTAAATTAAATCGAGGCTATTCAAAATTGGACGTATGTAGTACGAGTAGGTATTACACTTCCTACCATACCAGTCATCCTGTATAATAGTGTATCGCATGCCAAGTTTTTATTACTCCTCCTATCTAATTCTCTCACATTAATTGTTATATTCCACTATGTACTAAACTATCTATCTATAGTTATTATTGCGCAAAAACTAGTTACAAAGTGACCCTTATTAAAAACACGACAACTTTGTCTTTGAAGTGTCGTGGTTAAGACATAGCTATCTCTTTCATTATTGAGAAGGAGACAGAGACGAAAGAGAGAAAATAAAGAATGATAGCTATTGGCTACTCTAACTGAATACAAATTTACTAAATGAGAAGTTTAAAATTGTAGATTTTAATGTATGAAGGCAATTCTAAAATAGTTGGAAACAAATAAAATAAAAAGTTTTTACAATTGTTTGTGGAAATATTACCCGATAATTACAATTATTGTATGTTTTCAACAATGGGTAGAATTTATACTTATCACGATGATAAATAACTTTACGTGGTATATCGAATACCTTATTGTAGTGTCACAAACATTTCTGACCCGGCGGGAAAAAATGGAACTAATACTTTCCGGTTTATTGTTCCACAATCATTTCTGTTCTGGTAGTCAAAATTGGAAGCTACTATTGTCATTTCTAAGGGCCTGTTTCACCATCTTCAAGTAACATTCCTACTCACATGTTTTGTCTTTGTCGCTTGATATAAAGTAAGAAAGAGACAAAACATCTTTACTTGGTGAGTAGCTTTACTTGAAGGTCGTGAAATAGGCCCGAAAATAATGTGATTACAGTTGTCACTGGAACAGAAAACATTGTGGCACTCTTAATTTAATTGAAAATGTCATTTGTGTACATTTTTGTCACTGTCAATATACCGTTAAAGTTTGTCGTAGAAATAAATGCGCTCATCAGCCTTCTAAATACTTTTTAAAAGTAAAAAGCAGCTGTGAAATATTTTATACACTAATATAATAAACGTTATATAATAATATTTATAATAAATAAATGAAGCTTTACTTTTAAACTTTAATAACTGCTATAGTCACAATACAGGGTGAAATAAAACTATGGCGATATAGACCCGGAAATTATTTCAAAATATGTTTTTACATTAACGATAAACTAATGCACACGTAAAATAAAAACGCACATTACAATGTAATGTTTTAAACTGAATTTATACAAAATATTTATTTTTTTAATTAAAATTATTATTTATTCCTTTATATATTTCGACATAATTAGAATTCTTGTTTCAAATCCTAATAAACAAAATAAAAATAAATCCTCTTATTTTGCTTATCCACAAACAGAAATTTGATAAATAAATTAGTAATTTCTCATTACACAGAATTAATTTTGACGTACTCTTCTAAAACGCGTTATTACTTCATTCATAGATTTACATTACCATGCAGTACGCCAACCTCTTAATATTATTATTTTTATTAACGAATGTATTGATCGAATGTATCGTATCGAATTTGTATCGAATGTCTTAGTTGGACAGTATCATAAATTTATATAACAATGTGAGACTTCTCTCGTCTACGTTCTATCCTTATTGATGTATTCTTTTATTTTTTATTTATTACACTGCGCTCCACTCACTTAAGCTTTGACTATTGAAGCGAAGCGGATATTTCAGCGTTTGCTTTGATCAATTTACCATCAAACTCCGCTTCTAAATATACAGTATAATGTTTATTCGAAATCATTAGGCATAGTAAAATAACAAGTATTCATTTGTTTAGTTCCTCAATCTATTTTTATATCACCCTGTATATTAAAACTGCTATTAGGTTAGGTACTAATAATATATATTTACGTAAATATATCCTTGTAATATGATACGTTTGAGAAAAATAGTAATTGTGGCAATTTCGTGTTCTATATTAAACATGGGTTATTCCCAGTTTTCTTCAAAATTTATTCCCGAAATGTAGCAAAATAATAATGCCTTTAATATACTCACTACGCTCAATAATTTACAGTCGTCGGTATTTATGATATACTTGTATTTATTTAATAACTAGCAGCGCCCCGCGGTATGACCCACGTTGTTCCCGCTCCCGTGAGAATATGGGGATAAAATTATGCTAAAAACCATCCCCTTGAATCACTCTATCTATTAAAACAAACCGCATAAAAATCTATTGCGTTGTTTTAAAGATCTAAGCGTACATAGGGACAGACAGCGGGAAGCGACTTTGTTCTATACTATGTAGTTGATAGTGATGATAACAATTCAGTTTGATTATAAAATATTTATTAATTATTATCATATCGAATACATATTTACACATAATTAACTAATTTGAAACGCACGTTAACACTGAAGCTGTGCCTAATTAAGTACATAATATTTAACATTGCAGTTTGACTATGCAGTCGAAATAATATTTAAAATAATAAGTCGCGTACGAAACTTAATGAAAATAATAATTTGTTATGTATTACTAACTAGAATATGTAGCAGTAACTAAGGTGTGGTAGTAGTTACATATTACGAACAATTTCTTGTCTTTACTGCACAATAACATGCAGGACTTTTACGACTAAAGTTGCTAGCACAATGTCGGCTATTGTACCGCGAGATCGCGAGAGAGTGCGTGGCCGGGGCAGAATATCGCGGTAACAGACCGCAAAACGCGTTGTAGTAATGTTTGAGACGCAAAATCGATCGAACTTACTGCTAATATATCGTGTTTCCTAGCCTTTGAAGAAACTGTAGAATTACTCTATAAACAATTATTATCATTACATAAAACATTGATCAATGTAATAATGAGTAACTATCGTTGTATGTAAAGTACTTGTAGATGTTAAGCATTTTTTTAAGTAGTTAAATGATGTAAAATAAAATATATTTATTTGGATTTGTAAGTAAATTAATTATTATTAAAATTTGTTTTATTAATCCCTATTACACATTAGGAAAACATCGTAAGGATATCTGCACATACTAACATGTGAAAACTTTTAAGGTTGTGTGTGATGTCGCCCTAATTTTAACGCAATATAACATAACATAATCATTCACTACATTATCTCATTATAGTAACTGATCCCTAAGTTCAGAAAGTATCAGAAACTACGCACACACTAATTCACACACACACACACACCCCCAGACCGAGATAAACCCCTTACGGGAATCGAACCCGTAACCTTACAGCAGTCCGGCATGGTGACCGCTCTGCCATCTAGGTCCTAATATTTTTTCAGTGTAAGAAACTCTGAAAATATATTACATAGTTTTCGATAACTTGACACTAACATACCCACGGACTGTATAACATTAAGGTGCTGGTAAACTTAGCATTCACTTGTAATTTGCATTTTGTGCGAATGTTACATCACAGGCAAGAATATACGAGGACATTCCATCGACCGTTCTGGTGAGCATTCTAGCGAACATTGCTTCGATCTTTTTGTCGAGTCAAGCTTCGGTTATCGTCTCGCACCCCGCCTGACCTCAAAGTCTGACATCTTCATGACTTACTCTAGATTTTTTTTACTATACTTGCTCTAGATTCTACGATATCTGTTCGTCATTTTTTACTTATTTTGTTGTATTTTACGTTTCATTCTCTAGATCAGCTTTATCATGATGCAACACTTAAGAAGGCTCCTTTCATGAATAGAGTTCGGGTGCTGTACAGCACCAGTAACGGGCGACTGGCCTTAGGTAGCGCTGCTCGTACTGTTTTTTCAAAACAAGCATGCGAGGCACGCCCGCAACGGGACACCCGCCTAACATAGCGGACACCCAACGCCAACACCCTATCTTTGGGTGTCTGATCTGTAATGGTCTAAACAGACAGACTGCATTCCAACTGCAATCCGACCGCAAATTGCACTTCGTGTCCACTGCATCTGAACTGCGACTGCATTTAAACTGTAGCTGCGGTCAAATTGCAGCTGGAATGCAGTATGTCTGCCTAGACCCTAAATTTGATTGCTTTGTGTCTGTAGAATCGTAGCGTCACAAACGAATAAAGCTTTAGATCTTTTCCTCATGGGCAATTAACTATTCTATGTTGAGTTGTATATTTGATTTGAGATGGCGGCCGGGTGTGGTGTGTACACCTCTACATACAAATGTGGAACCACGCGATAGACATATGAAAAGGAACGTTCTTACTTCCCTGATGGGAACAATCCCACTGCAGGTCATCGTGACGCCTACGCCACAATACTCACGTCACCGTAGAGTAAAAGCTTCTCTTTAACATTTTTTTTTTTTTAACGCTGTGAAAATGCATAGAACTGCATACCACCGTGAGCCGATATTGGGAGGACCCGCGGGGCATGTAGGGCTCTCCCAGCCAGAAGGGCTGGGCCTACCCACTAAAAACACAGCGACTTCCGTCCGCGTTACATTGGGGTGCCGTAGGATCCCGAGGGGGATTTCTACTACGGCACTCCAACGCCGGGCCCACACTAAAGGCGGCGCCCCCCTCCTTGAGAGGACCTCTCCGGAAGTGAAGACGTCCCCGACTACTGGTACCGAGGGCAAGCGTCCTCCCCGACGCTCGCCCTTTTTACCAGAGCTCAGGAAAATCCCAGCCCCCCCTCACTGACCCCCTCACATTAACGGGCACAGCCAACTGCGTCCGAAATGTGGGGGGCCTCTTTAACCTACCTTGGACGATATTGGTGTGGTTAAAGATTATAAATACATTCGTCAGTTTCGATGTTCGTAACCCTACATACTAGTTTATTGCCTAGCTAGATCATAATCAAGAATCTGAGGTTTCCATAAGACCAGCAAACTCCATCAAATTCATCATCCAAAGTTTCTACAAGACCAGCTTTCTACCTAAAACTCACGACGCACAGCAACTAAATTATACAAAGCCTACCATATATTTCTGTCTGTCGAAACAGACATAATACCTCAATAATATTGTAAAGATACAGACATGACTGTATTCTTGTGGCAATAGGAGCGGGGAGCCGTGGGAATTGTCATGTGTGGCCAATCCTCGCCCGGTCTCATATTGATCGGTCGAAGCCTCCGTTCAGACATCGTTTTAATTTTACCACCAATTCTGTAGAAAACATAAATAATTACTTGTTTTCTTTTGATTTGTTAAAAAAGTACTTTCTATGGCTGCTGTAATTATTTTGCAGCAACCTTAGAAATTACCTTTGAGGAAAAAATTTGAGGAAAGTTTGGTCAATTTTCAAGGCTTTCTACGTAATTTGATATTTGGTTTGTTTGGTAGTTTTATTTAATTTTAGAACAGAATCCCCTTATTTTTTTAGGAACAATAAAATGATTAATAACAGTAAGTACAGAGCCATTTAACTTTGGAATCATGGCATCAACATACTTAATTAAGAACATACCTAATTATACATATACTTACCTATGTTTTAACTCGCAAACAAACAAAGAAACCTATATCTTTAAAGCAATCCTATCAACTTATATACTTACTGGATAATACCTTTGTTATAAATTGTAGGTACTGTTTAATAAAAAGATAAAAACGCTACTCCGCCCTGTCCTGAGAACAACTACACCTGTTAACACTGTTGGTGTTTTTCTTTATCTACTTTTACTGTTCGGCTGAAGTGAAATAGAAATAGTAGTAAAAAAAGTAATTTTAAAATTACTCATCGTTTGTTAGGTTGGTAATATATCGCCATTAATTAATATAAGCGTCTAGCTAGGAAAACTTAAGTACCTATGAGTTGTGTTAGTCGACAGTGGCAAATAAATCAAAGAAAAAAAAACAGTTTATTAAGTGGGAACGACTGGGATGTGCCAAAGTAAAATCCCATTCGTCCCTACTTAGGAGATATGGGATATTTTTTAGAACATATCTTATTCGTTCCCATTGGGGACATATGGGATACTTTTTTTAAAAGATATCCAATTACCCAGTGTGAAGAAAGCTGGTGGGGACGAATGGGACATACCCTTGTTAAATCCATCGATGGTAATCTAGGCAAGAAAACTAAGACATATAAGTACTTATCCTTACTGATATTTATTATCACCGAAGGTAAAATTGTCGGAAAATACCGAGAGGAGCAAAGAAAGTTGTGGATCCAGAGGTTTCAAATTAAACAAAATATAAGTACTTACGTAGAGTAGCCGCGTGTCCACGGTAAGTTTGTCTTGTCGGACTCAGATAAGATAAAAATATTGATGTAAATGAGAAGAATAATAGATACGAAACTGTGCGGCCAAAAGTGGAAGCTACTATTGCCATCTTGATTTTAATATCATTTGGATACATTTTCAATAAACTGGCAACCAAAAGATGCGATTACAGCGAGACGCCGCCAGTTGGTGACTCTATACCATAGAATAAGGATCACGACCAGGATTCTCTCGATCCTAGCTCTAAACGAAAAATTTCTTGTCAAATCTGTGTCAGACAAGAAAATATCTACTTTTAGGTATCTAGTATTTTCCGCCAAGACAGACAAGGGGTGAAATAAAAACACAGATAAAACGATTAATTACATACATCAAGAATGAATTAATATAATCGAATACATTTATTACATTATTTCAATTATTTTTTATAATTTACACATGAACTTACGAAACTAGGTACCTATTCACGTAAAATCAAGATGACTAGCTATTGTAACTTTTAAAAGTTACCTTGAAATAAATAAGTTAAGTATAAACTTAAGTAAGTATATAAAACATAGACTTTGATTTACGTAGAACACATAGCAATAATTATTTATAATATTTATTTTACACTTCAAATTAACTTACTTACATAAATCTAATGGAGGAAATACATAATACAGTTTAAGTATATATTGAAATGTTAAATTGTACTGTAACTTATGACAATGGTTGTACCTAATTTATTACTTATATAAAAAAACATATAATTATGAGTGATATATTGATACTAAATTTTAATTATTTCAAAGAAGTATTTAGGTACCTATTCTTTAAATTATTTAGATATTAAATAAGCAAAGAATACACAAATTCGAAAAACGAACTAGAAGAAATGTCCACTTAGACCTTTAGATAATAATAATATTATATGGATAATTAATATTATAGGAAGAATATAATAATACATACAAAATAAATAACAATTTATGACCTAATAATTAACAATAGTTCGAAACGACATTGATCATATAATTTTATTCATACGTAATATTTAAATCTATTAGACGACATACGCAATAAAAAAATACGTAAGTACACAATTCACGTTACACTTTTTTAGCTAAACAATTTTAGTTAATGGCAATGAATAAATAAATTAAATGCAATTGGAAGTTCAAGTTGGAGGTCAGATTAGCTTAACTATAATCTTTTATTAATATTGATCTTAAAACCTATTTGATTATAACATCTTCGAAAACAAACTTGTTATTACCGAGACACCCTCTATCTTGATTGAGATTAAGCTCAAAAAACTTATTCATTTATTTACATTCAAACAAAATACATAGAGAGATCGCAATGACATCTTTACAAAGCATAAAAGAAAGTGGCTCCCGCTGTTTATACCTACCCTTACCTAGATCTTTTAAACAACTCAATGCAGCATTAGATAGAGTAATCCAGGATAAAGGTTTAATGTAGGTATAAGTTTGTGTAATACAACTTAATGCGGGTAGAACCACGAGATTTTTTTAAATATACTTATTAAGATAATTGAAAACCGACCCCAAATAGACATGGGATAATGGGTTCGGAAGAGAAGAAATTAAAATAATTTCAAATATTAGTTAAGTACATACTTATACAAGATTAACTAACAATGAAGTAGATACAACAAAAAATATGATATCACAAAAAATAAACGTAAAATGACTAGTTTATCTGAGTTCCTCTTTCTCAATGACGTTATTCTGGTTGGGGAATATCCGGGGGTCTTCTGGGACCCATATCTTGGCATGCAGGGTCCCGCCCGGGGGCCGGTCGCCTCTTCTCGACCAGGACAATGAATGTGCTTGAAAGTTGTTACCTGCCAACAATAAATCTTCAATAAAAACAACAGATTCTTACAATTATATTATGGTGACACAACTATAATAGTTGCCTTATGTACCTATGTAAGTAGATAAAATTCGGTTACAAAGTAAGTATAAGTATTTCCCGAGTGTTGGTTAAGTTTATAAAGTAAGTACCTATATAAAAGGCAAATTGTATGTACGTTAACCTATTATACTACAAGATAACAAAATACATTGTGTATTCTATGAATTTATGTTTTGTATTGTAATAAACATTTGTTAATTCTTAGGTAAATTTAGCAAAGCAACACATTAAGGCAGAAAAGAGCATGCGATCACAGTAAGTACTCAACAATACAAACTAATCGCTTCTTTAATTACAGTTCACCCCACGAATTTGAGGTTTATTTATCTACAATTATTTTAAGAGCCCTATGGGGCAGCTATTCGCGAATGTTTCCAAGTGTTTTATTTAGGGGTTGTTTCGACCCCTGTGGCAGTGCACGTGCGGACGGTTACGGCACTTTACCCCTCCATGATAAGCTGCAGATGGGGTTAACCTGTACTTGTCGATTCATTTTTTTTTACATTATTTATTTGATATTCATCGATGTTTGTGTTTGATAAAAAATATTGATAACGCGAAAATAGTTTTGTTGTTTTTTTTTAAGTAAACAGTAAATCAGGGCTTGTAAAGTGGTTTATATTGCTAACTGTGTGGTTTGTCTGCGTTATTTTGATTTCTCCTCTCATCTGAGTCTAAAAGGCCAACGTTACGGACTGACTGACTCTTCCATCAACACAGCTCAAACCACTGAACGGAATGTTTAAACCATTAAAATTTTGCACGCAGTTACGAGTAAGTATGACGTAGGCCTCAGCAAAGAACGAAAAAACCATATCGCAGTTCAAACCCCTAATCACTGCTACAAAATATAAATGTAAAACATTCAAAATCAGAGTGTAAACTATCCCCACACGTGTCTCCCCGTTCCCGTATTCCTACAGGCGAACAATGACAAGTGCGTCTAATAACAGGCATCGAACAGTATGTCACTGTTACTGTTTCCGGCAATTAAGTATCGGTTTGTGGCAATTAACATAGGATATGATATAATACGTGCAGTCTATAATCGGCCAATTTTTATTTAAATTATGCCTTACAATGTAACAAACGAATTGGGTCGATAAGTCTTTGTTCCTCAAGTTATGAATGCTACTGTGATTTTGAGTTTAGTTATTGGACATCAAAATGTAGCTACAATAAAATAACTTACAAAAATTTAGGACAAGAAATAATACAATATTATAGTGTATAAAAAATAATTTATTATGTATTTTTTTTTATAGTTGACCACGATAGTTTTTGCCTGCATATTTTGAAAGCGCGCCCAATTCTTCTTCAATCCTCAATATTTGGTTATACTTCCCAATCCGTTCGCCGCGCACCGGAGATCCACATTTGAACTGGCCAGCAGACAGACCCACAACCAGATCAGACAAGAATATATCGTCAGTATCTCCCCATCGGTCACACACCATAATCCCAAAGTTGTTCGCTTTTAACACTTTGTAAGCTTCAATGATTTCAGTAAGCGTTCCAGCTTGGTTAAGTCTAAGAGCTACTGAGTTTCCAGCTTTCTTCTCTATTGCGAGTCCAACTCGCCGCATGTTCGTCTGCGTCAAATCATTGCCGAGCAGCTGTCCTGCAGTACGTGAGGTCAATGTAGACCACGCGGCCCAGTCGTCAAACTCAAACGCGTCCTCAATAGAACACACGGGGAACTCCTTCATATTGTCCAAGTACGTTTCCGCTAATTTATCAGAAGACATGTACTCTTGAGGATTGGAGTTTGGGTTTTTGAACTCCAAGTCGTAAGCGCTATCTTTGTACATGTCTGTGGCTGCGGCGTTGATTCCTATTTCAGCCTTTCCAAAGTATCCACACTGTTTGATAGCATCAGTGAGGAATAGCAACGCGTCCCTGTGACTCTGAAGCGGAGCGGATAGCCCACCCACGTCGCTCACATACGCCGCATTCGGTCCGTACTTCGACTCGATGGTTTTCTTCACAAATCTATAAATTTCGGTGCCTATACGCATTGCCTCAAAGAACGAGGAGGCGCCAGTGGGTAGGATAGAATACTCTTGGAACGGGAGACCGTTGGATGACATGATGCCTCCCATGAGTACTACGAAATGTGGTACCGGTAGTATGATGGCGGTGACTCCAGCCATGTCCGATATGTGTCTGTAAACGGGGACTCCTTTCTTAGCGGCGCCCGCTTTAGCTATGACCAGGGACACGCACATAATGGCGTTGGCTCCGAGCCTCGACCTGTTCTCTGTACCGTCCAGACTTATCAGAAACTGGTCGATCTCTTTCTGCATGGTTACTTCTAAGTTCTGTTTTATCAGCTCTGGGGCGATGATGGTGTTGATATTCTTCACGGCATTTAGGACGCCCATTCCGAAGTACTCGCTCGGGTTATTGTCGCGGAGTTGTACAGCTTCGGCATTTTTCTTTGCGTCAGTAGAAGGTACTCCAATGCGGAACAGGCCAAGTTCTGTGACCATATCCACTTCGACGGTGGGGATACCGCACACATCAAAAATCTGACGCGCTAATAACAATTTGATAGGCATTTTTGTTAAATATTAATGTTTTTTTAAGTAATTTAGACAGACATAAATTCCTTTTTTTATTTAAAAGAAGTAAAAAATAAGAACCATTAAAAAATGTAAAAAGACTAAATAATGAATTTGTCAAAACGACTGCAAAATGAGGTAAACAAAAGAACAAAGAAAATGGTCAATGTAATGAGGTTTACATTTAATCAAGTAAGAACTTCATACTTTATTTTAAGTTTTAACTTTGGAGACACCTAAATAAAATCTAAATCAAATCAAACCACTCTATTATCTTATTATATCAGCTCACCCTCTCCCTTAACTAGGTTTATCACTTAGTTATCAGAATTTAAGCTAAAACTCGTACATACAGTCCCACAGCCCTCAAAAACTAAATGAATCGCAGCATGATCAAAGGACGCAAATTAGAGAAGTTTTTGCGGAAAATTGCTCACGAATGAGTACCACATACATTCTTACAATACACATACACAATAAAAACAATTGTTAGAAGCCTATCATAGTATTAATACCTTACAGACTAACACAAATGTGCTTACATTTCAATAAATAATAAAAAACTTCCAACATTTCCCTAGCATAGCACGTGCGCTACTTAATCTGTATGTAAATCCAAAACATTACGACGCGATAAACCGCTTTTTATTAATTGAAAAATAGATTACACTTGCGCAAATATAGTGCAAGCTTTATCAGCTCTCGTAATATTGTTGTGATAAACATTATTGAAGTATGAAAACAATGATGTCGATCGAAAGATAGATAGTATATTGACTAGGTAAGTACTTACTTTATTTATGAGTAACTTATGTGTTTACATTGTAGTAACACTTGAAACTTAAACGTATGGTTTTAATTGGTTAGAATACTGCTATATTTACGTATTTGTTACGGTAAAACATATAATTTCCTTCTTTGATATAACTATACAGAAGCTTCAGGGGTATCAAAAGTATTGCGTGAACGAGTGATTTTCTATTTTGCACAAAAGGCCTAATCGCTAGTCGGGGCTTATATTAGCCTTAGATCATAAAATCTTTTTGGAATGTAATACGTGATGTTTTTTTTACCTAACAAAATGTAAAAACACAGTTGAGATTAAGTTTATTAAGCTAAACCCAAACTCTAACATTATTTCTTTCAAAATTAACAGCGCATACAATCAAGAATTGAGTAAGTAATGTCCCCTAATGTTGCTATACGGGGGTCGTTGAGAGCTTAATAGTATTCTAATACACTTCCAAAGGGTGTTCATTCAATTTGCTCCGGTGTGATTCGCAAATATGTTGCTCAGTCTCTTGTTTACATTACGGAGTGTATTTTATCTTGATGGGTTTGTATTGTAGTGCAAGTGCGCCTGCACTATAAGGGGTCGTAGTTTAGGAAACAAATAGGCCGTGTTTCTCAACATAGAGACAAAGTTGTAAATAATTGGCTACTCAATAAATAGAGTAAAGAAGTTTTACGTAATAATAATTTTAGAGATATTGTTGTCAATATTAGTTTTATTTGCCGAGTAAGTTACTGTACGAGTATTACATAAAGTTTGTTTCTAATGTAAATTCTGGTTGTAAAAGAAAGGACCATAACCTTTGTCTGCTGAATTAATCACAGTCTTAGTATTTGTGTTTTAGTATTTGAAAAATAAAAAGAGAGAGTGCTTAATGTATTCATTTGAACGAGGTAAATTCGGAAATAAAACCAATTTGTTTTTTGCATTTAGTAGCCTGTTGACTGAGGTAAGCTATGTGATTATCATCGCGAAACCGTGTAGCACATACTTACACGCACCATTTTTAGTAGGTACACAATATTCCAAACAATTTAATAGCAATTAAAATAGCCCTAACATCCACATATTCCATTGTCCATCCCACAATCATAATAGTTCCGATATCGCGAGAGCAATTAAGATACATTTGCGTTACTCCCACGGGATAAGGGGATGGGATCACGCGATGCTACCGTGTGAAATGATGGTTCACCTGGTCACAGAGGGTCCAAAGTTGACGTGAGTAAAATTAATTGATAATTGTGTTATGTTGGAAAAATATGCACGAAATCGATTGTGAATTATTGGTATATCTATTGTCGAATGTAAGTTCGCGTTTCATTTCAAATCGGTTGCACTTTCAATGCACCTTTAAAAGGGCCGGCTTTAAAAACTGTTAGGGTGATTAGGTTCAGGTGGAAAATAGGTTAAAAACGAAATAATTAGATAAGTGTGAATAATTTAAAATTAAGATGTTTTTTTATCATTTTATTCACAGATCAGGGAGTCAGCTTAGGACTTCCGTCCTAAGAGAGATAAGTAGTTCTGTCTTCCACGGTTTTAATAATTTACAAATATATTTTTTATAGTTAACTGCGCTAGAAATTGAATATTAATTCGTATCTTCAACAGAAATAAAAGCCTAACAAACTTTTATGAAAACTTTTCTTTGCAAAAGTTTTTTATTCATGCTGTTTTCGTAGAATGTAGGGCTTCTGAAATAAAAACCCCTGTTCCCAAACTTTCAAACAAACAACAAACAAAATCATTGAAAACATTAAAACAATAATCAATAGTTCACCACATTTGACATTGTAATTATAGTGAGATAACGCAGTTGTCCCGCGATATCGATCATCAAGGTGCACAAACAATGAGGGGTCACCGCGGGCTGGCACTGCCGGGCGATCCACGATACGCCTCATTAATATTGTGCATTTTGTTATTAAAATATATACCTACATATAGGTAGGTTTTCGTCATATCACACCATTTTTCTGCACTCCGTGGTTGGCTGGTAGAAAATGCTGCTCTCTATGTATGATTACGGTGGGCACAAAAGTATAAATAGGTAAATAAATAAATAAGTGCTTGGGTTCCAATCAATGAACACTTAATAAAGGGAAATCTGCATATTACAGACTGCAATTGTCTTTACCACAGAGATAGGGACGACAGTCGAGGTCAGTATCGTCTGGGCAAGATAGTCGACGAATGATGAACATTCGATTCAAGGTATGTAATGAATGATGTGCAATGGGCAGATTTACCTGAGAAAGTAGACCTCTAATTTAGAACTTTGAGGTCTTAACCAGTGGCGAATTTCCCTGTAGAGCCTAGCCTAGGGCCAGGTCTTAAAGAGAGCGATCAAAATGGAAATGTGGTGTAACTAGAGGGCGCGTCCGCTGTAATTTTACATTCATAATAGCTACACTTAGGTACCTACGGCTTAGGAGTACGAAAATATAATGTATTTTCCCAGTACAAGTTATAAATGAGTGAATAGCGAAATGAACATCTCAATTCTAAATGATAACCAATATATGAAGACACTCACCTCTGACGATGACCTTCTTCTGGACATCTCTGTTCTGACTGTTGTTCACCCCTGAGAGAAGCGCTTCGGTCGTGTTGCGATCAGTTCGGACCTATAGATGAAATGGTAATAGAGTTCTCAAAATATAGATATAGAGTAATGGTCACTTTGGTATTGCCAACCAAGGATAAAAGTTACCGTTCCCTATCTATCGTATAATCTTTAAAATAACATTTAGCATATCAATAGCAACTGACTCCTAGCTAGATAGCTAGGTTCATTACCTGTATCTAGATTATCAGAAACTAAACATTCATACACACCCAGACCGAGATAAGAAAATACAAAATTCTACCAGAAATCTTTGTCAATACTGTCAAAAGGCTAAATATTGATTAATACCTCTGTTATTAATTGTAACGAAGGGAACTGAAGTTATAATTGCTTCTACATGTAACTACTAAGTAATTACCATTTAATAATAACCTTTGTCCGATAAATGATTGGCCCGCTTAGACATCAGAGTTCTATGTTAAAATTGCGCAATTGGGTTAAAATCTTAAAATGTATGTAATGTAGCATCACAATCAAATCGGTATTTCAGCTAATATTATTTTTTATAGACAGAAAAAGAGAGATAGATTACCCGCCGTGTAATTTCCGATTGCCGTATAAATTTTGGTAGTTATAAAAAGTCCTTATCGCTAGCTATGTCTGGTTTCTGTACCAAACTTTATTTTAATTGGTCCAACAGTTTTTAAACAAAAGTCTATAAATCATCATAGTCGAAATCATCCACATAAGACCAACTGATACATACCAATTCACCAAGAAAGCTGATATATCCGATAGCCAATTTCAGTGTATCGACTTTGGACAGCCTTTTCTCGTACGGCAGAGTCGGTATATGAGCTCGGAGACCTTCGAAGGCGTCGTTGATGGATTGCATCCTGCGACGTTCTCGAAGGTTCGCTGCTTGGCGTTGTTGGATCTGCTGTTGGGGACATCGAGAACGCCGCTTGTGGACGCGACGGTATTCTGACCTGGTGGAGGGATTGGATGGTTATGAAATGTGACTGTGTAGTGGAGTCAAGTTGATGATTTAGGTTTCGGAATAAAGGAGTGTGCAAAAACTCTGTAAGTATGTAATGTTTATGATGATTAAATTAATAGGTTTACTCCCAACGGCCACCATTGTTTAATTGAAGGGTATCATCATGGGCCATTTACTATGTGAGATGATTTTATGTAATTGATAGGGTTATATACTGTAGACATGTGCCTTCAGTCTTCACTGAAGATAAAGAACTCTTCAGCGTAAAATGTCACCAATAAGATAATAGACAAAAAATATATAATACTTATACTTAGGTGCTTAATAAAAATGCAATAGTAAACTAAAGACGAAGAACTGAAGAAAGTTAAGAACCAAAAAACTTAAATAAAAGAAAGAAAGATAATATAAATTTATTAGAACTGTTAAAAATAAATTAGTTGCCTACCTAATTAGAAGGATAATTGCGTATTCCGCTTAAAATAATTCGCGTAGCTAAGAAAAAATTAAAATAAGCGACGAAGCGTGTATCTATAAGGTATTAAGAACTGATTGATTTAATAAACTAAAAATTATTAAATACAAAAATAATTGAACTCCTCAACCTCTACAATATCAAAGAAGCTTACCTCTTTCGCGGCGTAGAATGATTTTCCTGATCGCTCGCGTAAAGGCTGCCATCGGACATGGAAGAATCATCATAAAGGAACATGTCCGACCCGGTACCAGAGTTTGGCGAAGCACTGCTTGTCACCGGCATTGCACTCGCGTTATTCAGAGGCATGCAGCTCGAATCATTACCACTCATATTGTACATCATGCGAAAACATTGACGGAATCGCGCGCAGGAAATTTAGGATATCATGTCTTTTTACAAACCGAATTTGAAGTTCTTTTTATGAATAATTATGGCATGGTCTCCGCAAACACAGGGTACATAGGACCGTCGCCACGAGAGGTGAAAACAGTTATGAAAGAGGGATGAAGGAGGGTTACAGTTCTAAGCCCCGCCTACCTGCTGTGGCCCCGCCCCTTTTATTTAAAAGCTAAACTACAAAGACACTTGAACAGAGGGAAACCTCTGTCCCCTACAGGCTTTTGAATCGTAAAGGGAAGCGCAACTTATACTGGCTGTCGTTATATCAAGCTGACAATTGTTTTATCGCAAGTTTCAACTTTGACCAGTTGTAATAGGGTCCATTTTCAGTTGTGCAAATAATTTTATTTTTCATAATTGTATGCTCCGACATGAATGGGATTAGGTCTATTTTCATACTTATTCAATGTGAAAAGCTTTGTGTTTGTATACGAAATCCTATTGATGGAAAACTTAAAACTGGGAAAGATGAGATCTTTAACAGATGTTTCGTCTTAACAACACCCACGTAAAATAAAATAGGTTAGTATGAGACTAGTTGTGTACCACAGTTTTGTCTGTATATTAATAAAAAATAATCAAATAAATCAAACACGCTCAAAGAACTCGAGAGTTGCGAAAAACCACTCAGAACTAAGAGTACAACCGTGGTACAACACAATGCGCTCGGTAAATCATGGGAAAAAAACATAAGTAAGTACAGTTTGTGAGAGAGAATCTTTAATTTAGTTTTCTTCACATTTTTATTAAAGTAGAAATTTTTAAACCAGAAATCAACATAAAATGATTATTAAGTAGGTACCAAAGAAGAACTTACGTACTTACCAATAGTCTACTTATAGATGCAATCGTCATTTTTGTTTTCAATAAAGTAGATAATTCCAAATTAACAGCTTTTCACCAAACACACATGAAAATTAAAGTACCTGCTCGTACGATAGGTACCTACTACTTATTAAAGTTAATAAAATGGTTTCGCCTCTTTGCTCCGGCTAATCACTGAAACGATCCTGTCGGAATAGGTGCTGTATTTCGACCTTTGAGGGGTAAGTCAAACGACAGGACTTCCAATCGCAGATAGCTAAATTCCCTTGGATCGTATTACGACGAATGAAACACAGCTAGTAATTAATATGAGAGACGTGATTTTACCAAAAATTATTTCCATACATGAGTAAGTACTTACTTACTTAATTTTCTTTATGCTTTTTCATTTAGTAGCACTTAGGTACACATCTTTTGCGTTGGGATAAGGAAAATATTTATTATACTTAATACAATTCATAATAATTGTTCTCTTAGATCCCAAATAAATAATTTACTGGTGGGTTTAATCATGCCAGTCAGAATTTGGATGCCTTTCCCAATGCAAACACAGAATACTCTCGAAAAACATAACCCTCCTTCTGGAGCAGTCGGGAAAGGGGCCTATTTGGAATGAAGTTCAATCTTAAGTTTTTTTTACCTGTGGTTTAGAGATTGAGTGGGAGTGAGTGATTTATAAATTATGTTCAGTTCAATCAATCACAATCAAACTTCGACCGTGACCGTGTCATCTAGATTTTGCTTATTTGTATTTAATTTTTAATTTATCGCAATTAAATAAATATAATTTAGCTATACTAGGTTACTGGTCTCATAACTTAAATAATCAGTTATAATTTTTGTCCGAAACTATTGTGAGAGGTTATTTATTTCCACTTATTTTATGAATTAGGATTTTTCAAAAATGTTTATTGTTGGGCTTACTGGAGGTCTAGCGACGGGCAAAAGTACAGTATTATCGATATTCAGAGATCATGGTATAGCCGTCATTGATGCTGACGAAGTGGCAAGAAAAGGTATGACTCAAAACCATATTCAACAGTAGTTAATTAATTAATATTTGGTTCTGTAACTTTAGGGCTTCTGACTATGATCAATTGTCTCTTACGAGTATGTGTGATGCTTCTCTTGATTACAACTCCACTAAAATTGCACTACTTACGTGTCTGGTACATTTCTAGTGGTTTGGTAAATCCAGTTAAATCCTGTTTTTTCTGACATCCTACAAAATTCATAAGCACATATTAGAGGAACATTTTAAAACAAGTTTTTATACAACATGACAATGTTTTTATACTAGTTTGTACAATCCTGGTTTCTATCAATACATTCAAAGCCTGTTTTCTTAAAAAGTCCATCAAATAGGCTGTGGTTTCACTCGCGTAGTTCCCATTCCCGTAGGAATACAGGGATAAAATATAGCCTTTGTCACTCGCTGATAATATAGCTTTCCAGTAGTGAAAGAATTTTTGAAATCGGTTCTGTAGTACCCAAGATTACCCCTTACAATTTAACAAACACACAAACTTTACTTCTTTATAATGTTAAGTATAGATTTATCTCCTTTCATAAAATAACTTACATACTTCTAATGTTTTACAGTATTAGAACCAGGCACGAAAGGCTGGCACGAATTGAGACAATTCTTCGGAGATGAAGTATTACACCCTGACGGGAAAGTCAACCGAGCAAAACTCGGAGAGATAGTATTCGATGATATTGAGAAGAGGAAAAAGCTGAATGCCATCACTCATCCTAGAATACAAAGCGCTATGCTCATGATGGCCATGACATACTTTTTCTCGGGACACAGATATATTGTAATGGAGGTCCCGTTACTATTTGAAACGGGCAAAATGTTAACTTTTATGCATAAAATTATTACAGTAGTTTGGTGAGTGACAACAATGAACTTTATTGAGTTTAATTTCTATTCATATTACTGTAATGAGATGATGTAGTGAATGATTTTGCTATATAGTTTTTGTTTGTATTTGTAAGCAGGCAAATTTTTTACAAAGTTTATCAATAACCCAATGGCTAAGTCATCGGCCTGATAATTCAAAGGTTGCAAGTTCAATTCCCTCCCTTTATTCATGAAAATATGGCCTTCATATTGTAGCATGGTCATCCAGTCTGATACTTCAATACATAGTTTTGATATACAAAATATTAATATGGAAAACATTATCATAAATTCCAGTGAAGACCACCAGCAACTAGAAAGGTTATGCAAGAGGAATGACTTCTCAGAAATAGTCGCTAAGAAAAGAATAGCCTGTCAGATGCCACTGGAGGATAAAGTAGCAAAGTCGCATTTCGTTATCGATAACTCTGGTGACTTGGTCGCTACTAGGAACCAAACTGAAAGTATTATTAGGACATTGAAACGTTCTAAGTTTACATGGTAAGAGAGTAAATAATCCTACTAATATTTTAAATGCGAAAGTTTGTTTATGTTTCTTACTTCATAATGTCTAAACGGCTGGAGCAACTATGTACATTTTAACAAAATTTAATCCTAACTAATATTAAAAATGCGAAAGTAGAACTCTGTCTGTATGTCTGTCTGTTACCTTTTCACGGTTCAACTACTGAACCGATTGACTTGAAATTTGGTACAGGGGTAGCTTATGGTCCGGGAAAGAACATAGGATACTTTCTATCCCGAAATTCCCACGGGAACGGGAACTACGCGGGTGAAACCGCGGGGCGCTGCTAGTTAAATATCAATTTATACTTACATTCTCACTTTAGGACAATATTCCGGGCAAATTATAATTAATATTCTGCCCTTAACTTGCGGAAAGTTTTCCCCAATTACACCAATCCTCTCACTTCCTTTTTCATTACTAATGATGAGTAATGATCATTTTTGGCAATGGCAAAAACATGTTTACGTTTAAAAAACATATTTTTTGTTTTAATCATCTCAATATGTTATAGTATCATATTTCCCTGATAATGTATGATCCATGTATGTATACTAAACTGTATGTAAAATGTTTGTATGTTTGTCACTAATAAACTCAATAACTACTGGACCGATTTAGATTCAATTTGGTAGGGATGTTCCATAAAACCAAGTATAATATATAGCTACTTTTTATCCCAAAATGTTCATCTGATTTTTGCAAGTAAAACTGCGAGAAACTGCTAGTAATACTATAATTGTTATTATTATCTGTTTCAGGTATTTCCGAGTGATATTCTTTATTACATTTTTATCGGTAGCGTTTGGTGCGGCTCATATTATTAGCAATCTAATAGAAAATAAGAAGTGAATGTTATCACTAGCATTATTTATTCAATTGTATTTAATATTATACTGGACAAAGGCCTCTCACTCACTGAGAATTAATATTCATTCACTCACTGATTATATTAGTACAGTGAGAATTAATATTCATTCACTCACTGATTATATTAGTACAGTGAGAATTAATATTCATTCACTCGCTGATTATATTAGTACAGTGGGAATTAATATTCATTCACTCACTGATTATATTAGTTCAGTGAGAATTATTACCATTTTATATCTGATAGGTATTTTAATCTACCTTAGTCATATTATTACATATTTATAACAATAGTACCTTAGTTATAAGACTGTTATTATTTGTAACATGTTATTCTATATTTTGTTTGTTATTTTGTTCCAATGACAAACTGACAGCGATAGTTTTTTGTATATTGTTGGAAATTATTTGCAGGTGTCTGGTTTTAAGCAAAACAATATGCTTATATAGTTCAAAGTTTTAGATTATTTCTTGCCAAACTCTAATAACGATATTTATATAGATACAAGCTCTTATTTATGAGACAATTGTCCAAAATAAAAAAAAAAATACTGCAATTGAAATTATGTATTATCATTATTGTTTTGGCATTCCATTGCTTAGTTAGTAAAAATATACTATTTAAAAATACTCGTTAATTTTATAAACGTTAAATACTAGTTTTAAATATTTATATCTTTTGTATACTTATGGAGTAAATTGATATATTATGATACATAACTTCTCTAAAACATCACATATGGGTAAAAATAGAAAAACAAACAGACAATTATGTTTTGTATCGCATTTATTATATTTATTTTAACAATTAAAAATATATTCGAATTATAATAAATATGTTATGTTACCATCACATTAGAATTTAGTTATTATTTAATGAAAATAATTTTGTAATACAGTCACAAGTATGTAGCTTTATTATGTAGGAATATTTTTAATGTACCAAAGTGCAGTGCGTGTAAATTAACTGGAAATAATAGTAGGGGAGGCTGTTGGGATTTTGAACCCGAAATCAGCTAAAAGGCATACATCTCAAAGTCATCATCACTACATAGTATAAAACTTAAGTCGCTGTCTGTCCCAATGTATGCTTAGATCTTTAAAACTACGCAACGGATTTGATACGGTTTCTTTTAATAGATAAAGTGATTCAAGAGGACGGTTTTTAGCATAATTTATACCCGCATTATTACGTTAGCGATAGAATCATTTTTATATTTTGACATCTAACCTTCACAAATCATAGCCCAATGACGCGTGAGTAAATCCGTATTTAGGCCTTTGGTCTCTTTGACTATAAGTTGCGTTGATACACACAAAATGTTTTACTTCAAAGTTATTATAAAATAAAAAAATATGTATTGAAAATTATTACATGATTTATTTTATTTATTAATTGCGAATAAAGGTAGTACATAGTGTGGTGTTGGATACCGTGTTATGTAACACTCTATTCGGCCTTACACACGAGTCATGCAATATTATTTACTTATTATGGATTATTATAAAATAAATTATGTTTTGAAATTATAACAACAATTGATATCTCATTATATTTCTTTATTTATTTTACTTCTGTACCTAAATATACATGGACGGCTTATTACTATCTTTATAATATTTGTCTTTGTTTGGCCTATTGTTTCTCAACTGTTCAGATTCTAGTTATATAACGCGCACTGTACCTAGTTATATTCAATAAGCGATGCAAGTTAACCATTTACACTATTTCTTTTGTACCTATCAAAACCGGAATTAAAAATACCAAAGGTGATAACAAAATGAGGCATAATTAGTATCGCATTACGGAATATAACTTTAAAATACATATACTTCAGACAAATTTTATAATCGGTCATTTTTATTATACTAGGATAGGTATTTATAAAATGTTTAAATGATAAGTCAATGGTATGGACATGTTATGACAATACTAGTTCTACGGGACGTCTAAACATGAGATCAGAGGAAAGGGACAAATGGAAGGATTAACTTTGAGCCAGATAAAGGATAAGGTCGCTGTCGTGTCGTATAAGGAGGTGAAGAAGGCCGCCTTAGATATGGGCAGGTCGACAACAGCAACAGCTCTTAAGTTGATGATAACTTTTCTGGATGTATTGTGAGTTTCAGCATTTTCTAATATACTATATCTAATCAGTGTACATTTTTTTAATATATCAAACATACCAGGCTACCAGCCATTGATGTACAAAAACACAAGATATACATTCAGAGTCTCAAAATCGTATAAGATGAGCGAAGAGCGAGCGAAAAAGAGCGTACTGTGGTTCTTTTCAGTTTTTTTTTACAGTACGAGTTTTTTTCAACTTTATAACTATGTGTGTAAGGTTGAATTTGCATTGAATTATGTTTACAATGATAATTACAAAACATATTTCATGATAATAATTCCAAGTATGTAGTAGTAATGGTGAGCGTTAGCCCAGTTTCGGGTGTTAGATTTGTTCGGGATTGAAATGAAATATACATACAAAATTAGAACCGTTCGTCCGAATCGTTGTACCGAAGCTCTAACCTTCTCTAACCGATTAAAGTACCGACAGTCTCTCCCCGTCCGGTGACAATCTTGATCATCGCTGACGTTGACTGTAAATTGAAATCTAGTAAAAAGGGTACAATTTGGTTTGCAAGTTTCGAGCAACGCGTTACCGCAATGAAAACCTTTTTCACTTATTAAATTACAATAACCCTTTTGGAATATACTTCAGTGATACTACGTATGAAAAACCATAAATCCCTGATGATTTCTAGATACGCTTAATGCTGGATGGCAATGACAATAATTTTTCAATTATTTTTTGTGACAAAGAGAAAATAGCTTATAGGACAGGTTCGGTAGATCATTTTTCCAATTTACTAGTATCAAGCTAATTTTCCGTGAGTATCTTCATTTTGAAGAGACTGCTTCCTTATGACATTCGATTTTAAAAAGTCCTTATAAGTATTTTGGTAGCTAACTGGGATAGCAGGGATATAAAACTTGAGCGTTGTCCTACAAATTGAGCGGTACTCAATTTGTAGGACAAGATAAATTATGTAAGCAGATATTGGCCGTTTCTCTAAAGCTGGCGCGAGCAACATATAGACATTTTACACACGTATAGTGTCTGTGAATGTCACTCAAAGTGATGTCATCATGAGAAGTCAGTCCGTCCCTCTCGCGCGTGGTCAAGCTTTTGGGTATGAATAGGACAGACTAATATGTTTGGTTTTGGTACTTAACAATAAAGCGCGATTTCAGTTTATTAAATCAACTTCAAAACTGGTTATTCTCTATTCGTATAAAACAAATAATTCATTTTGAAACATACTGTATAAGAAAATTGCATTAGTGTGAGTATTTTGAAGGCGCCAGGTCTGGAAAAATGACCAATACATTGTAACTAAGCAACAGTAAAAAATAAGTTCTCAAATTGAATCCCGAGTACTGATAAAAATAACGTAAAATGATTAACACAAAAAGTATAACAAAACGGTTTTAATTCGAGAACTTATTTTTACTGTTGCATAGTTAATGATAATGAGCTTACATCAGGGTTTTCTGAAATGGCATCCACCTGAGATGGCAGCACTGTAGCGTCAGGTCCAACCTGTCAAAAACCACACACGATTTAACTAATCCGATTATTTTTTCGGTTTATTTATTGAAAAGAATGTTGTTTTCTATAATACCACAATGTGTATATTATGTGCAAATAAAACAGGAGAGCATAGGTTAATTTTAGTACCGGTGACTTTTGAGACTCTTTTTGAGCTCAATCTTCAGTCTAACATCCTTTCTCTCGCCGTAATCCATATTAAAATTAATAACACTTCCAAATATGTAGAATTTCACTAAAAAAATATAATGTTCGGTAAAAATCTCTACTATCTGACAGCTGTTTGGACCTGACGCCTACGAAGCGCCGTCTGGTGGCAGAAAAAGTATAGAAAAACGTCATTTATCTTGTCCTACAAATTGAGCGGTAGGTTATTCCAGTCTTACGCTCAAAAGTTTTATTTCCCAGTTAGCTACCACAATCGTGAATTTTTGAAAATCGAATGTTGGTCGTCTTTTCAAAATGAAGCTACTTACGGAAAATTAGCTTGATAGTAGTGCCATTAGTTTTTGTAAGTAATATAAAGTTATAATAATCACCTACACTGTACTGGACTGATATGTGTTCAGAGTGACATTTACTCAGTTAAATTGAAGTACTTCTTTTTATTAGACGTACGGAAATGACTGGCTTGTTTAGGTTTAGTGTTATGCACGGCACTCGAGTTTAGTTTTATCGTTTTTCTAAAGGTGTCATCGACTTCCATTGTGGTGGTTTTCTCGGCTTCCAAATTCGGACTGACTTCCTCGCTAATTACCCGGGTTGTGTCCTCCGGCGCGGGCGCTGACGTAGTACTGGTCATCGTCTCGTTTTGTATAGTAGTTACGGCGCCAGTGCTGTTCAACGATTCGAACATCTGATTCAGTGGATTGTATTTGTACGAACCGAATATTGGCCTGGAATTTAAATAATTTGATTGTAATAATAAAGAAACGTACTTAATTGTTTTCGTAATAATAAAGTAACATTGGGAGTCTTGAGAGTGCATATTAACTAGTCATAGGCAGCCATCTTTGAGAGGTCTCCATATTAGATTCCGAATGACGTCACTTCATGCATTGTTATCCAAACTAAATATGTTATTGAGTTCTATGGGATGAGTGATATTTAAATATGAAACTCTTACTTTTTATAATCACTGAATATGGGGGCCGTTGTCTCGTTTTCCTGCATTCCCGATGATATGATTAAACTGAAATACAAATATTGTGGTACATAAATACAGTAATTAACTGACTGCCAGGATTCTTAGATACTAATAATATTCTTTTCATCCCACTAGCTCGGAAAGTATGTTTTTAATCCTCGATATCTCCCCAGATATCGATATCTCCCCAGATATCGAGGATTAAAAACATACTTTCCGAGCTAGTTTCATGAAAAGATCGACTTTTACCCCTGTAAAAGTCGATTTTAATCTCAAGAGTGGAAAGTATCGGGGTCGCTGTCGCCCCTGCAGGACCCAAGGCATTTTCGATAACTGGGAGTAAAAGTCGTTTTTGCGTTCTAGAGGTTAAAGTAAATTTGAATTTAGAACATCGTGTGCACTAAGTGTGATGATGTTTTGAAAGTTTGTTCCCATTTCGGCACCCATGAAATTATGACGTCGATAAATGGAGGTACGGTCACCGACAAAAAAAGAACGAATGCTGTTTGTACACATATTTCATTGTTACACATTGGTAAAAAAAATACCGATAAGTAACACTGTTACTCAATGCCACCTTATAGCTTCCCATTGGTGAAAGAATATTTGAAATCGGTTGAGTAGATCCGGAGATAACCCCTTACAATTTAACAAACACACAAACTTTACTTCTTTATAATATAAGTACTTATTTATAGATATAGATTACCACGCTTCTAAGTATGGGTACAGTGGGTACCTACTTAAGTATTCTAGAATTAAAATAAATCACAAGAATATATGAATTTTGTCACATATACCTACCTAATAATTATAAAAACACCACTAACGTACGAATTAACCATTACAAAGTAATAATATTTACTTAAACTATAGAAACAAATTTACGTATTTACAATTTTTATCTAACGCACGCACTACCCGTGAACTAGGAAAATATATGTTTACATAACTAGGTTTTATTGATACTAAAATATTATTGTTCAAAATATATTTTTATTATAAAAACCATGTGTATGTAATGTACATAGTACTTAATAATAGAAACTGAACAAATATTTCTAATAGGTGATATACTTACCTAATTAACATTTATGGTGCCAAATCACAGACTAATCAAACTGGTACTTATATGAATAGGATGTACTACATTTTATCTAAAGGCATTCAGCTATTTGAGCGTGACAGACCATTCGCCTTTAAACTCGATTTAAAAAAAAATACAAGCTTTCTTTCTTACTGCTAGCACAGTCTTTGAAAGAGTACTATTTAGGGAGGTTTATTTCGATAAACCCTTGAACGTAACCAAGATACGGTGGAACTATACATACTTACTAATAAGTAGTTTTATGCCTGTCAAAGCATTTGAGCAGGATCTCAGCACAGCAGCGATGGTGCAGTGGAGAGTAAGTAAAAAAGTAATAAGTAAGTACAAGTTGTGACCAGCGTTATACAAATTATATATTTAAATGTTTGTCTGTATGTACCGGCTAACTAATCTCTAACACGGCTAGACCGATTTTGATGGGACTCGCAGATGCTTATTTATGTTCAGCTACGTTTTCCCCCCACGTGATCGGGATACGCGAGTCATTCTGCGGGGTACAGCTAGTATATTTAGTCATAAATTGCCTGATAGGTTGATGTATCGCTCGGTCAGACGGGCTACGACCATGAAAGTACAATGTAAGTGAACAGTTGAGCATTATGGAAATAAAATATGAAAATGGTTCAAAGTTGATCATAATTATTCATTTCATGCGAGTTTTTTAAACGCTTTTTACTTCGAGGTCATTGGAAGTCGGTGAGGGCTAGCCACTTCAATATTCCTATTATTTTATTTGAGAAATTATTAAAATACTTATCACAACATATTTCCATGATGCAATAAATATTATATAATTTTCCTTTGTTTATTGTATTCGCGTTTTGTCTCTGCGTGCATTCTGCGTATAACGGAGCGTAACCATGTATCCAATGTTTAGAAAATAGTACGACCTGTCAAAACTCCTGTCATTCGTAATCGTGGTTGGTTTAATTTCGTCATTTTCATTTTTTCGTTTGTGAAGTTTCATTAAAATTTATTAGTTATTACAAAATTCCGAGTATCATTGGACTTATTTAATATTGTGTTTACTGCAGAAAAACAGTGATATTAATTATACATTATCTTATAATTTGACATCTCATAAATTTATCGTGGTATTAAAATCCTTTGTGTTCATCGTAACTTTGATAATGAAAGTTTTAAATTATACTTGTCTCAATAAAGCGTAGTTTAGTGTAGGATATAACAATAGTAGGTATTTAAGATGGCTCACTTCGGTAGACGTGATATTACTACGTATAGTGCACTGAACAACGAATCTATTCCTCCGCTGGCGAGTTTGGCAGAGCACACGAATGCAGCCCCGACGATGCTCACGATGGACCACGAGCAGGAAGACGCGACTAACGTTATCATCCACAAAGTGCCCAAATACCAAGGTAACATATGTCGTCGCAATTATATTGAATCTCTTTGTTGCGTTCGTGTTATTATTGCATGATAATACATCTCGAACGTGAGTATTGGCGTGGTGTTTACATTTTATTCGCGCAAGGTCAACGTATTATTTTGATAAAACGTCGATTCTATTACATTTATAACAACATTACTTAGTTTTGTTTACACAAACAGGAACTATAATACATGTTGATCAATAATTTTATAATTGCTAGAAGAATCTAATGATTTCATGTTCATATTTTCGACTTTCAAACTTTTCGAAAAGTTTTTATATAATATTTCAAAACTTTTTTCTCTCTTCCAAACCATTCAAGATTATTTATATACACTCTTTATTTGTTTAGTTAATACATCTTATAGTTTAGAAACATAAAACTGCTTTATAACTATTAAAAGTTCATATTTTAAAAATAGATGATTCACGAACTTTTTAAAATAAACTTAACATTCATAAAGTAATGTTATTTTGTGGAATACTGGCAACTTACAAGTACACTAATGTTTCTTTTTTCTCTGTCATTGCAGAAGGATGGACCCACATCAAAGATTTAGATTCCTTTTTCACAAGGATGTACAGATATTACATCTGTGGAGGATTCTACCCAATGATCTTATCTGATTTGTTTTGTTTATTTCAATTTATATTCATAATATGGTTCTCGACATTTTTAATACACTGTGTCGACTACCAGAAGTTGTTCAGAAATGATCCAAATGCAAACAGAAGTGAGAAACTTAGTTTAGACGATGTAATATATTCATCATCGGTATGCATAGAGAGTATATCCTGGAAATGGTGAGTTTATTCTATATAATTTCCACATGTATGTCTTATTTATACTAAAACTAGCTGTGCCCCGCGGTTTTACCCGCGTAGTTCCCGATTCCGTGGGAGTGTGGGGACAAAATTATGCCATAAACCTTTGTCTTGAATTACTCGATCTATTACTGAAAATCGCATCAAAATCCGTTGCGTAGATTTAAAGATTTAAGCATACATAGGGACCTAAGGAAACCTTATTAATGACACATCTGACTAGTATCTGTATCTATTTACTCTCTGACGGATTTGAAGGTAAAACTGTAGGTTCTGGGTTGAATCTTTGTATGAGGGTAAAGTTGTAGGTCTGATCCTGAAACAATTGGTACTTGTTTGTTATTATCTAAATATGACTCAGGTTTTAAACACATGTCACTTATTAGTGATAATACGTAGCATGTGTGGTGATAACACTGATACAGGCCTTTGCCCGGCTGTTGACTCTTACAGTTATTACCTGTATCATATCGAGAAGAGCTACGAATAAAATTGCATTGTAAATTCTACCCTACGATTATTGAACTAAAACTTATTTTCCTTTAACTTTCAGGTGGTGCCTCATCATCCTGTCATCGATAATATGGTTCATGAAATTGTTCCTATCCTTCTATCATTTAAGATACGCGTATGACACCAAATTATTTTATAATAATGCATTAAGGATAAAGGAGGTAAGAAATGCTTTGTACAGCGTGTACATTAGTATTAGTAGATGCAGTGAATTTATAAATTTACAATGCCTGCACTCGTATATCGAGGTCAACACATTATAATTTCAAATATTCTCAAACCTATTGAGTAATGCAATCAGATCCATATGTAATTACAATTTTGTATGACAAAACGCTTTATCTTTGTCTATCTATGGTCTTTGCTTATTATTCAAATTCTAAGTAATTTATACAGTTTTGAAAGTAAGATAAAATATTACAATACATATTTTTTGTTAGTTGATTTGGTGTATTATATTTGTTTTTAACTGGCGACGCGTGCAGGCTTCACAAGATTTCTTTTGTGAAGTAATTCCCTTGTATCATTGTAGTTGATCCTTTTGTAATGCTTCAATGGCCTTCTTATACTATTGAGCAGCCAGAAGTCCCGAGTTCAACAACAATGCACGTTTTTTATTTGCCAAACATGCGCGGCCTTTTATGCCTATTCGGCCTATTCCTTTAGTAATTGTATCTCATCATCAGCTCATATAATGTCCCCACCGAGGGGCACGAGCCTACCCTGAATTAGGGTGATTAGGCCTTAGTCAACCACGCTGGCCAAGTGCGGGTTGGTCGACTTCACACACAACCTTAGAATTTCTTCCCAGGTGTGTGCAGGTTTCCTCACGATGTTTTCCTTCACCGTAAGAGCGTCGAAATTAACGTACATATGAATTCGTAAATTGAAAACACATTGGTGCGTGGCGGGACTGGTGGGGTTCGAACCAGGCACCTTCCGATCGGAAGTCAACAGCCTTATCCCCTGCGCCACCGACGCTCTTAGTAATTGTATGTCACTTCTTTTTACAAAGAAAGTTATTGTACAACCTGACACCATGAATGAACTATCAATATATTTGTCTATCTTTACCCCGTGGTTTAACTTTCATTAGCTCCTATTGGTTATTGTGTGATGTTTTATAGCTTACGACTTTCCTCAACAAATAGTATCACATAGAGATATTTAAATTAAACCAGTCTTTCCTGAGATTAGCCCATTCCACCAAACTCTTGACCATTATAAAATGAGTATAGATGAAACTTACTTTTTATAGTTATGGCGCTTGCGTCGAAATATCGGAAACTTGAAATAAATAATATACATGGTAAATATCCCGTTAATCATAATAAGTTGAGATGAAATTATTAAATGTTTCAGAGCGACTTAGCCTGGGTGAACTGGTCGACAGTACAGGAGAGGGTCCGCGAGGCACAGACAGAGCACCACATGTGTGTACACAAACAAGAAATCAACGAATTAGATATATACCACAGAATACTCAGGTAACCCCTATTTACATACACATAAAGTCTACTTTTGTATAGATTTCAATGATAGTTTAATTAATACATTAAAATAAATAATCTAGTTTTTTAATGTAAATACTTACATTTAGAATTAAATTTTAGTCTTTAAATTCTTTTAACTTTTATCCGCTATGAGATATTTAGTACTACTAGATAATTTACCTTCACTATTATTTTGTGTATTTTCTATTGATAGTTTCAACTTTTACTACTCTTTTGCACTACTGAATGTTAGTAGTGTCCCACACGGAAATCCCCTGGTTTTCTATATCTATGCACTTTCATCTTTTGCACTATTCCACAATAAAACATCTGTTTTATTTCAAAGTTAAATTATAGGCTATAAAAATTACCAATCAGCTTTCGCGATTCTTATTTTTTCTATACAAATGTGTTGCGAATATTTGGTTTTATGAAATATACTTATTTGAGCGTTTAAAACACGCTTTCCGGATGAAGAGGAATACTGAAGGTTCCTATATCCATTAGGATACCTCCAGTTGAATGTAAGTGAATTGCAAGAATGTTGTAATGATTGTGCAATATCAATATTGTTTTATTTGTATTTTGTTTTAATTTATTTGTTTTATATGTTCATGTGTTTAGATGAAGCATGTTTTTGAGTACATATATATTTTATTTTTATTTATTTAATATGTTACACCAAAGGCTTCCTTGGACATTGCAAGTGGTGTTTGAGATATATTGTATGGAGTGTAGAAGTATAAAAGTGTCTGGATCGCGTACTAACATCATCGAAAGTCCGAGAAAAGAGTTAGAGCCCTTAATAGTAAAAAAAATATCTCAGCAAAGAATAAACTGCTGGAAAACTGCTTATTTTAACCTCCATGCAATATTGATTGAATGACTGTCGTTATCAAAATGTAGCGTATGTTAAATGGACTGTTATATGTTGTGATTAGTTAAAAAATATGTTCCGAATACGATTTCAACCACTCAAAAGGAAAATACCCTTGCTTGAGACAAAGATACCCAAAAATCCATTATTTAATTGCATGCCAAGTTTAAGTCATGTGGACATCTATAATCGATGTGTATATCAGAACTTTCTGTTACATATCCTCTGTAACTGTCAATCTATACTAATATTATAAAGAGGAAAGATTTTTTTGTTTGTAATGAATAGGCTCCGAAACTAATGGACCGATTTCAAAAATTCTTTCACTAATGGAAAGCTAATTTATCAGTGCGTGACATAGGCTATATTTTATCCCCGTAATCCCACGGGAACGGGAACTACGCGGGTGAAACCGCGGGGAGCTACTAGTGTTTAATATATAGAGTCACCAAGTTTTCTGTGCCGGTGACAGCGTCGCTGTAATCGCATCTTTTGGTTGTCAGTTTAGTGAAAATGTATCCAAATGACATTATAGTCAACATGACAATAGGAGCTTCCAATTTTTGCCGCTGGCACAGAAAACTTGGTGACTCTATACATGTTGTTGATGTTCCTAAAATAAATAAATAAATGTCAAGAATGTTACAGGGCTTCATGTGTGAGCGATTTAGGCTGCTCGCCCACATCCTATGATCGGTGACCGACTTTTTGTACCGAGTTTTTTATGTAGACGTGTGCAATGCACTATTGCTATCAGTAAGTTCTATTTTTCTCAAACAAAAAGTCGGTACAAAAAAGGTTGACGTGGGCGAGCAGCCTTAAAGTAAAAGCGTATTGCGTTGCAATGAATTGAATGCGAGGCGATGCGATGTGGCTATGTCCTACTTGCGTGCGAAAATGCGAAGTACATTTCTATATTAAGTAAATTGCTCGCGCCGCGTCGATTCGCTCACGCAAGACGTCCCGCAAAAAAGTTCTATTCAACATTAAATTTCCGTTAATTTTTGGTTTGACTAAAGAACAAGCTTTAACTTGAAAATAACGGAAATTTGAAACAAGTGCATCTCGCGATTTGTAGTGTATGTAATGATATCGATGTTGAATGCATAGTTATTATTTATAAGGAAAAGATAGTTTAAAGAACTCTTTGATATTTTGATGTTAGAAGCGGTTTTCCGGGAATAACGCCCAAAATAATGGGATAAAACTTAGACCGAAATAGAAAAAAAAGTAATGTCATGTAAAAGTGAAATATTTATCGAAATCGCCTCAGTAATTCAATATCATTATATGTATATACAAATACAAAATGATAAATCTTTATTATATGCAAATGTATGATGTTTGTTTGTAAATGTTTTGTCTATGAATGATGTACACCTCTTTGCAAAAAAAAAAAATAAGTAAATTGCTTTCTTTCTGTAATTCCCATTTTTGTCGATATCAATCATACTGTTTTTTTACAAGATAAAAACTTAAAATATCTGTTTGCAATTTCAAAATAACAGATTATTATTCATCGATTCAGAAAGTATACACGGGAATAAAAAAAAATATCTTTATGCCTGTTTGTTATTCTCTCTTATCTCGAACGGTAAATTTCAAAGCGACTCTCATTAGCTAATTAAATGTTCATATTAATGAGTAACTTACTTTCCCCTTTAGCTGAAACTTCTACCTTACTTGACACATGTAATAAAGTTAAGAGGTCCTTATTATATCTACAGAACCCTAAAGGTGCTCCTTCACCGGGAGCATTCGCGTGTAATGTAATGTTACAGATTCGTCTTTGAGCATTACATTACAATAATACCTCTCTGACTAACGAGCATTCGCGTGAAATAATTACAAATAACAATAAAATACAAGTAATCTTCGTTTCTCCTCCTTCACTGATGTATTGCTCAAATCTATAACGTTACATTACACGCGAATGCTCCCGGTGAAGGAGCACCTTAAAATCAGTAAGGTTCTGTATATTTAACACAAGTTTTTTTGCAAAGAGGTTTACTTAATGGAATTTTACTATTGTGACTACTTAACTCAATTTTCTATACCTAACTATTAAGTGATTATTCTAGGATAAACAATTACATGGTAGCGATGGTGAACAAGAACCTGCTACCCCTTCAGATACACGTCCCCTGTGTGGGGGACTTCCACTATCTGTCCAGGGGACTCAAGTGGAATCTCGAGTTTCTATTATTTTGTAAGTATACTAAGTGATTTTCGATCTTTTGATCCTTTTTTCTTGCTTGCGTACATCTTATTCAAAGGTATTTAATACATATAGTACACATCGGTAATTGGTTTAGATGTAAAACTACCCGGTAGAGGATGCTTGTAATTTAAACATCAAATAATATTTAATATTCATAGTTATTTATTGTCATTTTCATAATTTGTAGTTTTTAAATTTTTATATATTTACCTAAGTCAATAATCAAAAGGTAAGATTTAAACCATATTTTTACTAAACCATTAGTTATTTACCTAAATAATGAAACAAATGGTAAGACTACAAATAACGTTTAAATCGCAGAAGCAAACTTAAATATTTTAACCTTCAAATTTGTATGGTATGTTTTTATGAAATTTTGAGGTTTTTTCTCAGTTGGAATGAGGTCAACGCTGGTGTGTTGACTTATGGTATTTAGATAAAGTAGTATATATACCGAATTATATGAATAAAACAAATGATTTGGGAATTATGAAGAATTTCGGAAGTATTATATTATTTTGTGGCCAGACACGATAGAAGAACAAGGAAGTATTCATTATGTAATTGAAAACATAAATTACATATAAATGAAACAACACTGCTGATGAAAATTCTAGACTAAAACAATGAAATATGAGCAACTCTAAAGAATCAACAGAACATACAGCTGACCCTACTTAAGTGGGAAAAGGGCAGGGAGATGATGATACAGTATAACAAGAAATTACTAAAACAAGGAGATTCTAGATTATCCCGTAATTTAAACGCAAGACTTCAAAGATACTTAAATCCAGATACTACTTCAAGCTATTATTTATGAAGAACAATAAGATCTGCAATCTCCTACTTTACGCAGAAAAGATGAAGAGTTAAAGCAAATACAAAAGGACTTCTCCTTCAAAGAAACTCTTAGAAGAACATACAACACATTCTTACAAGTAAAATTATTAGTATTTAAAATTATTTGAAGGAAAATTGAAATATAAATTTCAATAAAACACATTTCAGGTTTAGTATTTTCAGGCAATTGTGAGTGTTTTGATCTAAATCGGTACCTGCATTCGTATACGTACAATATTTAATAAAAATCGCCCCAAATTCTATACATACATTCCGGTTAATTGATTTAGAAATCGATACCGCATTAACCTGGATTCTTCCCAGGCGTTTGACAGAGTGTGGAACGAAGACTTGTATCCTTATATTAAAGTTCTCTATATATTATACACATTAATTGAACATACGCAAGATATTGAAATTATTATTAGAAAACATTTGTTAATTGCTCAGAATCGAGATACTTTTTCTTTCAGCATAAACCAGGAGTACCACAGGGAGGTGCCATTAGCACATTATTGTATTTAATGTTATAGAATGAACCAATGTTAGGTTTTATCGCTACTCAAATCGTTGAGAATACCGCAATACCGTCTCCTGAAGAGCTTTCAACAAAGGCAATGAAGACCCTTTCATTAAAATACATTGAACAAATATTGTTATTGTGAAAAAACGAAGAATCATTGGAAAACCTGTACGCTAAGGAGAAGCATCTTCCCTATAAAACTCAACAACCAAGAAGTTTCAAGAGCCTTCACTTGGCTGAGCGGTTCACTTGGCAAACACAGATTTTCACCAAATAGACAATTTGGTTTTACCAATGCAAACGTTATTCCGGACAGCAAGTCGCAACTATTACTTTGTGCTATTATGATGTAAACAACCTGGATTTTTCGGCACTTGCAACTCTAGGCCGTAGCCTTGCACTCTTTTTTCCAGGTTATACAATCCAAATTTTATAATGACGTTCCCCCAAACCTGCCTTAACAGAAAACCGAATCCAATCAGACGTGGAATGAAGGTCCAGATTAAGAAGAATTCAAAACGTCCAAAATGAAACACGTAATCCGGAAATTTTACGTCGTACTCAATAAAACAAAACACGAATTATAGGCCATCCAAATAAAGCAAGTGTTGGTGGACGGTATACTTGAGAAATTGAAAATAGTTGAAGACATTTAGACTCGGTTTTTATGGTATAGGAGGTAATGGAGGGGGCGGATTACCAACGGTAAGTGACTAACATAGGCCATGCGAATTCCACAATTTTGAAGAGTCCCAAGTACATTTAAGAGGTAACAAGATACACGAGATGAACCTTGAACAGTATCAGCACTTTATAACATTTAACTCGTTCGTCGTTAAGGACAATTATCTATAAACTATACATTGCACAGTCATTAGTCGCTTGCTAACATCATTATCTAAGGGTACAGACATATAGTTAATTATCGCATTGAATATAGCTGTTGAAATATAGCATTGAATATAGCTGTTCAAAATACAACCACGACAAAAATCCGTTTAAGTGTTTTATTTCAATGTGTAGTGTTCGTGTAAATTAAAGATATCAATAAGTTGTTTATGTTGCAGCTAGTCCGTGGAGTCCTTGGGAGAACTGCTGGCAGCTCCGGGAAGCGTATAAAGACCATTCGAAACGAATGATACTCGCCCGACAGTTGGAAAAGCAAATACTGTCACTCGCCCTATTCAATTTACTATTCGCACCATTCATACAGGCCTGGCAGATTCTATATTTTTTCTTCAATTATGCTGAGGTAAGTCATTTAAACAAGTTTGACGTGATTGGCGAGGTGGCGGGACTAACAAAACGTCTGAAAAATATAAATCAAGAACTACGAGGAGTCAATTGAAATGCTGACTGGCAACAGATACGTCAATAATTTTGAAGAGGCCTATGTAACTGGACTGAGGTAGACTTATGATTATGATCATCACTACATACTGTAAAACAAAGTCGCTGTCGCTGTCTGTCTGTCTGTCTATGTATACTTAAATTTTTGAAACTATGAAAATGGATTTTGAAGCGATTTTCTTCAATAAATAGAGTGATTCAAGAGGAAGGTTTTTGGTATAATATAAGGTTTATCCCCGTAGTCTTACGGTAACTACGTGGGTAAAACAGCGGGGCGCTGCAAGTGATAATAAGCGGGGGCCGTCTGAAAACCAGCCCTGTACTGAGATTTCTACTTCAGTACAGCTAAAGCTGAAGACGGCTCCTATTGCTGCATTTATTTTATATTTATAGTTTTAAGTTTAATTTCTCTTATGTTATGTGGCATATGTCAATAAATGTTTTTTTATTTATAACTGACATTATTAATTTGCCATATTACAGCTGATAAAACGATCGCCGGCGTCGCTAGGGCTTCGCACGTGGTCCCTGTACGCGCGTATCACTCTGAGACACTTCAACGAGTTGGAACATGAGCTGAGGGACCGCCTGAACAGGGCTCACAAGCCAGCCACTAAGTACCTCGCCAGCTTCACGTCGCCTATTACTAGTGTTATTGCTAAGTAAGTTTTGAATCCATATTAATAAATATTAATAAGTAGCTAAAAGCGATTTTGTTTGACTCACAAGATTATAAACTGATATAAACACTAATTTTCGCCCGTGGCATATAAAACTCCTGTTTTTATTTCAATTACAAAATAATATTGAAGACATGAATTGAAATAAGTATGTTAAATATCAAATCTGTTTAAATTGTTGCATTAATTTATCGAGGAAGGTTATCTATACTAATATTATAAAGAAGTAAAGTTTGTGTGTTTGTATATTTGTTAAATTGTAACGAGTAATCTCGGGATCTACTGAATCGATTACAAAAATTCTTTTACTCATGGAAAGCTAATTTATCAGTGCGTGACATAGGCTATTTTATCCCTGTATTCACAAGGGAACGGGAACTACGCGGTGAAACCGCGGGGCGCTGCTAGTAGTCTATATTCATCATGCTGAGAACAATACGGAATGCGGGGCGATGCTAATTCGATAATATGAATGGGATGGGATATGTGAATAATGTATTATCTCGGTCAAGCCATGTCTATGATAAGTGTGCTTAGTTTCTGATACCCTAGATAAAGGTAATGATCCTTGGTAATTAGCTAATTTTCGTCCCCAAAATGCGTAGAAAAAGGATGAAACTTTCACTGGTAATTTATATACAATTTCGATGTAAATTTGTTAATTAATTAAGATAATATTTTTTAAATTAAAAAGTCATTGGTCTGATTGAGAACATGGTTGAAACCGCGCACTTAGTACAATGATAAAAGTGATTGATTATGACAAATGCAATCAGTCACTGCCTGCATATTTATTGCCGACATAACAAATAAAATAACGTTCTTCAAGGAATTTCAAATGACCTTTTTCTATATTATTATAGTGACACACAGACATACAATGTATTACGTTGCGTGATTTGGGACTAATGCCAAATACCTCACTAAATTTCACTTTTAAAAATAAACGTTATAACATGTTTGTCATTGAAAAAGTACAGAAGACGACTAATGGCCTATTTTTAGTGATTTTATAATGTGTTTTTATTTTAATATGGTCGCGGGTTCAATTTCTGCATGTGATCATTTTCGTGTTATCTATAGAATTTGGCACTTTTTTTTCTTAAATGATTTTAGGTATTGCAGTTTATTTTATAGTCTGTCCAATGACCATATTGATTCAGAGTAAAATGGGGACAAGAGGGCACTAAAATGCTTAAAAATCAAATAATAGATTGGATTTACTAATTGATTAATTAAAAATCGTCTTTTTAAGAACATTAGAATAATAGTTTAATTGAACATTCTGAAATACTTTTACTTTACATAAAGACATAATTTAAAATCAACAAATACAATATCATCCATCTAAGTAATTTTTATTGATGTCCTTACTAATCCATCCATATCCTTACTAATCCTTACTTAATATTATAAATGCGAAAGTAACTCTGTCTGTCTGTCTGTCTGTTACCTTTTCACGGCTAAACTACTGAACCGATTGACTTAAAATTTGGTACAGGGGTAGCTTATGGTCCGTGAAAGGACATAGGTTACGTTTTATCCCAAAATTCCCACCGTGAAACCGCGGGGCACAGCTAGTTTTCATATAAATACATTTATTTTTTGTAACTTATATTTATAAATATTATTGATACTAGCTTCTGCCCCGCGACTTCGTACGCGAAGAATAGTTATTTTGGGCTAACGCTAAATATCGATGTAATAAAATAACTTTAGTCAGTATGTGGGTCTGGCAGTCGAGATTAAAATTAAACAATAAACAGGCCTATATTATTCGTTATCACTACGTATGTAGTATAAAACAAAGTCGCTTTCTCTGTCCCTATGTATGCTTAGATCTTTAAATCTACGCAACGGATTTTGATGCGGTTTCTAGATAGAGTGATTCAGTAGGAAGGTTTTTAGCATAATTTTATCCCCATATTCCTATGGGAACGGGAACTACGCGGGTGAAACCGCGAGGCACCGCTAGTGACATATAAATTAGGTAAACTTTCATATTTTATGTGCACTACATAATTAAAATACCCCTATTAGATGTGATTCAGGACAGGCCCTAGCCCCTCCTTAGGTAGCTGATACTGACCCCCTAATATCAATTCCACGCCACTACCTCTTCCACCCCACTCCCCTTCCATACTAATACGTGTTCCACACCGCTCCCACTTCCACATCTCTCATAATTACTTATTTCTGGTCTTGTACCCTCGAGATCAATGAACTGGTAATGATGATTTAAAACACATTGGTACGTGGTGGGGTTCCAACCAGGCACCTTCCGATCGAAAGTCAAATGTCTTAAACCCCTACGCCACCGACGCTCTACATCACACCGTCCTACATCCACACTAATCCCATTTCCACATCTCTACCACTTCAACGCCTATCCCGCATACACACCACTCCACTCCACTTCCATGCCACTACCCCTTCTACCCCACTACCCCTTCTACCCCACTACCACTTCCATCCCATTTTTCATCTTTTCTTCGGAAGAGTCGGCGTTTCATTACACAATACATATTCAGTAGAACGCCGATTATCTGAATTAATTGGGACCGGGGTCGATTCGGATAATCGAAAATTCGGATTATCGCACATAGACTACACATAGCTGGACTCGCGCACGAAGGGTTCCGTACCAAAAAGGACAAAAAACACGTTTGTTGTATTGAATAGCCCCGCTTAAATATTTATTTTATTTTATGTATATTTTCCTATAGCGGCAATAGAATAGAAATACATCATCTGTGAAAATTTCAAGTGTAGCTTTAGCTATCACCGTTCTTGACTTTGAATATGCATCATTCTCTCATAGCATACGTCCAATGTCCATGGTTCTTGAGATAGTCTGGTGACAGACGGACGGTCGGACAGCGAAGTCTCAGTAATATGGTTCCGTTTTTACCCTTTGGGAACGGAACTCTAAAAACGATGTCGCACGTAGAATAAACTATAATAAGTTAAACAAACACAGTTCTACAATATCTATAGCTCATAAACATCTCGATCCAGAGTAAGTTATTTTATTTTATTTATTTATAATATATATAAGTTGCAATCCCAGCGGGCCTTAACGAAAATCCCTACTAATATAATAAATGCGAAAGTAACTCTGTCTGTTTGTCTGTCTGTTACCTTTTCAAGGCTAAACTACTGAAATAATTGACTTGAAATTTGGTACTGGGGTAGATTATGGTCCGGGAAAGAACATAGGCTACGTTTTATCCCAAAATTCCCACGGGATCGGGAACTACGCGGGTGAAACCGCGGGGCACAGCTAGTACAAAATATAATAAATCACAACAATTAATAGAGGAACATTAATTACATAGTAACTTAGGACCGATTCAGATAATTAGCGATTCGGTTAATCGGCGTTCTACTATATTAGAAAGTGTTTTAGATTCTGCGAAAAATTCTGGAAAGATTCTGGATTGTAATTAAGCGAATGTATGTATCTAAAATAAGTGGGTGATTTAGTTATAAAAAACCCTGCTCGATGATGTAGTGAATGATTATGTTATGTTATGTTATGACTTAACTCATTTCATATCATAAAGCTAAAATAGATAAATCGCACATGAATAATAATTTTCGTATAGTAATATTTTAGATCGAAAATATCTGAAGATATGATAAGCAGAAATCAAATTATGAGTAAAATATCTAACTAGGGCGAGCAAAGCGAAGCCCTTATAACGCAACAATTTGGTGGTACATTTTATGAAAAAACTACTTCACCTACAGATTTGATATTTGAAATAGTTATTTAAAATTAATGTCTAGATTTATAATGCCGGGTGCAGAATATTGATAAATATCTATTAATAAGTAAAAATGCGGTATTTTTTTATTTAAGTACCTATAGTTTTGATACGCTGCCTCATTTTCCGTCAATTTATTTTAGTCCGCCATTTTGTCATTCAGTTGTCAAATTACAAATTGAAACACCATGTCAAAGGAGTATTGATATCAATTTCGACGCAAATCAACCCCAAAATAACTTATTACCCCTTTTTAATCATGTTAGGTGATGATTTTAAGAAAAATGAGTATCACATATTTAATTAATCTTTTTGAAGAACATTTATGCCAAGTTTGAATTTAATCAGACCGAGGAATCACGTTGTCCCATACAAACTTTGCAACCCCTTTTCACCCCTTTAGAGGAAGAATTTTCAAAAATCCCTTCTTATCGGACGCCTACGTAATACAAATAACACGCCCTCCAAGTTTCAGGTCTCTACGATCAGCGGTTTAGGCTGTGCGTTGATCCATCAGTCATTCAGGACAAAGCCTTTTATATAATGATGATATAGATTATCAGTAACACATCATTCCAAATGTTTCCAGAAACGTGGTATTCCTGAGTGGGAGCGTGCTGGGCGTGCTGATCGTGCTCTCCGTGTACGACGAGGACGTGCTCACCGTGGAACACGTGCTCAGCATCATCACCATACTCGGGTGTATACTGGCTGGGGCTAGGTCTGTTAACGGTTTCCTACTTTATGATACATACAATACTATATGATATAATATTTTTTTTTTGTATTTGTATTTGATACATACTAGCTTTTGCCCGCGACTTCGTCCACGTGAAATAATGACTTCCGGCAGAATTTGGGGTTTTCCCCCTTTTCTCCACCTAGGAAGGGAATTTCCAAAAATCCTCTCTTAGTGGTAGCCTACACCCCCCCAATAAACACACGTGCCAAACAGCTCTCTACGACCAGCAGTTTCGGATGTGCGTTGTCTGTCAGTCAGACAGTCAGTACATCACTCAGTAATATTTTATATATATAAATGTGGAATTAGAAGTCCATTTTTAAAGTGTATAAACACTTTGGTATCTTGTTTCCAATGCAATTCAATTTTATTTATGGCGGATAGGCACGCGTTCGTTTCTTTGTTTATTAACATGGGTTAAGTAGTTATAAATATGGTAACAAGTCCTTGATTCACCATATTGGTTTATGAACAAACATAAAATCAATCACCACTATATTTTCTTATACCCACAACATGGGTATAGCGTAAACATTTAGAAGAATAAATGAATTATGAAAGTTAATACATTCCATTTTTCCGCCTGAGACCATAAATTGGGATGTTTTTTTCAAAATAGACACAAGTGTGTGTAAGGATGTGTCGATGTCTGTTACTTTATTCATTTAGATGGAATTTACAGATGATCCTTATAATTGTGGGAAATTGCGAGATACTGCTAATCATTCATACTGCATTGTTAGTAAGTTATTGGTGCAGATTCAATGTTACAAAGATGTTCCTTATAGTCGCGTGAAAAGTGCGTAGATAAAGAGAGTCCTAGCCAGTAATGAAATCAGTTGGTTTTGAAAAAAGAAGACCCTGTATTATCATATCTTGTCATAAAAACACACCCTGTATCATCATACCAACTGTCAAGGTCGCTAACAAGAACCAAATTCTGGGAAGTAATAAGTACTTGTTACTAGTACACTGTCTCTTTTCCGCAATTAGACGACTCGGTTGCGTCCATTTTGCGTGAGTAAAAAGTAATGAGTAATTACATTATCATAAACTAAAGAAAAAAATTCCAACACACATTCCAGAGTACTGATAGGCGAAGAAGACCGTCTCGGCGCAGGTTGTACAGGGCCGGCTCGAGGCGAAGAGTTGTTCGTGCAAGTTCTCGGACACGTGCATTACTTACCCGCCGCGTGGAGAGGAAGGGCGCATACCAAGGACGTCGCCGCGCACTTCCAACAACTGTTCCAGTTTAGAGCGGTATTTACAAGTTTTATAAGTACAAATTACGGGTCTGATGTGTAAGTTTTTGTTGCATGAATCGCTTCTGGAGATCTAAGAGCAAGTTAGGTTGTAAAAATATTCGTGTGTTCTGTGATATGTGTCTTGAAAGTGTATTTTACGATATTATGTGTGTTTATGGTCGGTAGTGTGTGTGTATGATCGGTGATCTGTGGTTCATTTCCGGTGGGGCGTGGTGGTGCGATCTGATCCGTGATGGGTGGACCATGTTCGGTGGTGCTTCTGGGTGTGATCCGTGATCTGTGGACCATATTCGGTGGTGCTCCTGGGTGTGATCCGTGATCTGTGGACCATATTCGGTGGTGCTCCTGGGTGTGATCCGTGTTGTGTGGACCATGTTTAGTGGTGTTTCTGGGTGTGATCCGAGTTGTGTGGACCATATTCAGTTGGGTGTGTGTGTATGATCCGTGATGTATGGACCATGTTTGGTGGTGCTCCTGGGTGTGATCCGTGATGGGTGGACTATAGTCAGCGGTGCTCCTGGGTGTGATCCGTGATGAGTGGAACATGTTCATTGGTGTTCCTGGTTGTAATCCGTGATGTGTGGACCATATTCGGTGGTGCTTCTGGGTGTTATCCGTGATGTATGGCCCATGTTCGGTGGTGCTCCTGGGTGTGATCCTTGATCTGTGGACCATATTCGGTGGTGCTCCTGGGTGTGATCCGTGATGAGTGGACCATATTCGGTGGTGCTTCTGGGTGATATCCGTGATGTGTGGACCATGTTCGGTGGTGCTCCTGGGTGTGATCCTTGATCTGTGGATCATATTCGGTGGTGCTCCTGGGTGTGATCCGTGATGTATGGACCATATTCGCTGGTGCTCCTGGGTGTGATACGTGATGTGTGTATGATCCGTGATGTATGGACCATGTTTAGTGGTGTTTTTGGTTGTGATCCGAGATGTGTGGTTCATGTTCAGTGGTTCGTGTATGTGTGATCCTTGATCGGTGAACCATATTCGGTGGTGCTCCTGGGTGTGATCCGTGATGTGTGGACCATAATCAGCGGTGCTCCTGGGTGTGATCCGTGATGTGTGGACCATATTCGGTGGTGCTTCTGGGTGTTATCCGTGATGTATGGACCATGTTCGGTGGTGCTCCTGGGTGTGATCCTTGATCTGTGGACCATATTCGGTGGTGCTCCTGGGTGTGATCCTTGATCTGCGGACCATGTTCGGTGGTTCTCCTGGGTGTGATCCTTGATCTGTGGACCATATTCGGTGGTGCTCCTGGGTGTGATCCGTGATGTATGGACCATATTCGGTGGTGCTCCTGGGTGTGATACGTGATGTGTGGACCATGTTCGGTGGTGCTCCTGGGTGTGATCCTTGAACTGTGGATCATATTCGGTGGTGCTCCTGGGTGTGATCCGTGATGTATGGACCATATTCGGTGGTGCTCCTGGGTGTGATACGTGATGTGTGGACCATATTCGGTGATGCTTCTGGGTGTTATCCGTGATGTGTGGACCATGTTCGGTGGTGCTCCTGGGTGTGATCCTTGATCTGTGGACCATGTTCGGTGGTGCTCCTGGGTGTGATCCTTGATCTGTGGACCATATTCGTAGGTGCTCCTGGGTGTGATCCGTAATGTATGGACCATATTCGGTGGTGCTCCTGGGTGTGATACGTGATGTGTGGACCACATTCGGTTGGGCGTGTGTGTATGATCCGTGATGTATGGACCATGTTCAGTGGTGCGTGTGGGTGTGATCCGAGAAGTGTGGACCATATTCAGTGGTGCTCCTGGGTGTGATACGTGATGTGTGTATGATCCGTGATGTATGGACCATGTTTAGTGGTGTTTTTGGTTGTGATCCGAGATGTGTGGTTCATGTTTGGTGGTGCGGGTATGTATGATCCGTGATGTGTGGTTCATGTTTGGTGGTGCGTGTATTTATGATCCGTGATGTGTGGTTCATGTTCGGTGGTGCGGGTATGTATGATCCGTGATGTGTGGTTTATGTTTTGGTGGTGCGTGTGGGTGTGATCCGTGATGTGCGGACCATGTTTGGTGGTGCTCCTGGGTGTGATCCGTGATGTGTGGACCATAATCTGTGGTGTTCCTGGATGTGATATGTGATGTGTGGACCATAATCTGTGGTGCTCCTGGGTGTGATACGTGATGTGTGGACCATGTTCAGTGGTGCTTCTGGGTGTGATCCGAGATGTGTGGTTCATGTTCGGTGGTGCGTGTATTTATGATCCGTGATGTGTGGTTCATGTTCGGTGGTGCGGGTATGTATGATCCGTGATGTGTGGTTTATGTTTGGTGGTGCGTGTGGGTGTGATCCGTGATGTGCGGACCATATTCGGTGGTGCTTCTGGGTGTTATCCGTGATGTGTTGACCATGTTCAGTGGTGCTCCTGGGTGTGATCCGTGATGTGTGGACCATATTCGGTGGTGCTTCTGGGTGTTGTCCGTGATGTGTGGACCATGTTCGGTGGTGCTCCTGGGTGTGATCCTTGATCTGTGGACCATATTTGGTGGTGCTCCTGGGTGTGATACGTGATGTGTGGACCATGTTCAGTGGTGCTTCTGGGTGTGATCCGAGATGTGTGGTTCATGTTTGGTGGTGCGGGTATGTATGATCCGTGATGTGTGGTTCATGTTCCGTGGTGCGTGTTTGTATGATCCGTGATGTGTGGTTCATGTTCGGTGGTGCTCCTGGGTGTGATGCGTGATCTGTGGACCATATTCGGTGGTGCTCCTGGGTGTGATACGTGATGTGTGGACCATATTCGGTGGTGCTCCTGGGTGTAGTTCGTGATGTGTGGACTATGTTCGGTGGGACGTGTTTGTATGATTGTTTAACAATCTAACAAGCAAATCATACTATCATGTCAATGGTCGCAAAAAAATATAAGTATAGAAAATAAAATAATACTATATAACAAATATTATTGCAGGTTTACATACTATTCGAGCTCCTGAGTCCGCTGCTGTGTCCGCTAGTGTTGTTCTCGCTGAGGTGTCGGGCGTTGGACATCGTCGACTTCTATAGAAACTTCACTGTCAATGTGTTGGGCATTGGTGACGTGTGCTCTTTTGCGCAGGTACGAATATTATTAACAAGATAAAAGAGAGTTGTACCTATACAGGGTGGCCCAAATAGAACGGTCAATTGGGAAAGTCAAATAAGAGATGCAAAGATTTGTTCTTAGAAACTATATCATCGATTTTTATTTAAAACTGTATTCATAGTTTTAGAAAATAGTTATTTTCAACACACTTGCTCATAAAGGGGCTCTTATTTGTGCTTAAACAGTTGAATAATGACACGTTTTATTAACCATGAATGCAGTTTTTATTTTTATTAAAATCGATGACATGGTTTCTTAGATAAAATTTTTGTATCTCTTATAGTTTCAGATTTTCCGTCACTAATCGTTCTGTTAGGAGCACCTTGTATATTAATATCTTCTGTAATTAGTAAAGAAGAATTTATTGTTTTTTAATTGAGTTTAAATGCAATTGTAATATTTATTGTAGAAAAGTGTGATGTACAGGGTGGCGCAATAGAACGTGCATATTGCATCATCTTTTTTTGCGTGGTAGAAGGGGCGTGGGCGGGGGGAGACCGATATCGTTGGGTAGCGCGGTTCATAAAGTTTTAGTCACTATGAGTCACTTCGACGGGAAGCGTCGCGCATTTTGCGTGCGCGCATTTTACGAAAACTCTCGTTCGTACGTAGTTGTCAGGCGACTATTTTGTTCTGAGTATGGCGTACGGCAAATTAGGGAGGCTCCGAGTGCTAATTTAATTAAAATCTGGATAAAGCGTTTTGAAGAGACTGGATCGAGGTTTAAACCACACGCGAAAGGTCGTCCACGCACATCTAGGACCGAAGACAATATTGAGAGTGTTAAGCAGTCGGTACGAGAAGATCCACAAATGTCTACTCGCAAGAGATCGTCTGTCCTAAACATATCGCGACGAAGTTTGCAACGAATTTTAAACTTGGATCTTAAATTGCATCCATACAAGCTGCAATTAACTCAAGAATTGAAAGACTCTGACTTCATAGCACGGCTCACATTTGCTAATGAAATGCTCAATCGGTTTTCAAATTTTGAAAACATCCTTTTCTCTGATGAGGCACATTTTCATATGAATGGGTTCGTAAACCGCCAAAATTGTCGTTATTGGAATAGTGAAAATCCCAGACTCAAACATCAAAAACCGTTACATAGCCCTAAAGTGACAGTTTGGGCCGCAATATCTGCCAAAGGAATAATTGGTCCTTATTTTTTTGAAAACGCACGGGGGCAAAACATCACTGTTAATACCGAACGCTATGTTGCGATGTTGGAAGGTTTTTTGGCCCCAGAACTTGAAAATTCAAGAATAAAGAACTCTAGGACTTGGTTCCAACAAGACGGAGCTACCAGTCACACATCAAATGACTCCATGGCGGTTGTGAAGCAGATGTTCCCTGGCAAACTGATTTCGAAAAGAGGTGATATCCCATGGCCTCCGCGCAGTCCAGACTTGACGCCTCCTGACTTTTTTTTGTGGGGATACCTCAAACACAAAGTCTACACCAATAATCCGAGAAACATCAGTCAGCTCAAGGAGAATATTCGTGGTGAAATGGCAGCAATCACACCAGCACTACTTAAGAAAGTTTTCGGTAATTTCCGTTTGCGGTTAGAGGAGTGCCAACGTAGAGAGGGTCATCATTTAGATGATGTTATTTTTAAAAAATAAACTTCAGTTATCACTTAATAATTGCTTAGTTTTATTTTAACTATACCTTTTGTATTTATTTTTTAATAATTATTTTAAAAATGCACGTTCTATTGCGTATTTGATGGTAAATTGAAAAAAAGTATATATTTTTTAATTTATAAATTAATTTTTCAACACACTTGCTCATAAAGGGGCTCTTATTTGTGCAAAAACAGTTGAATAATGACACGCTTGATTCACTAGTGAGTTATAGTTTTTTTTTTAAATTGTTCAGTTTTAAAAAAGTTTCGATTCCAAAAAAAATCGTGTCCATACATTTTAAAAACAAACTTCAACTATATTGCCTTACTTTTGGTAGGTCTATGATCGATTCCAGTAATTCATTCATTCGATTTTTTTTAATAAGTATATTCTTTTAATCTATGGCCGATCACCATTGATGTGTTGGATGCGCGCGAATAAAAAAACTGTTTATTTATTAGCGAAAAATGATATGTTATTATTATTTTCTTCGCAAATGTGTTGAAAAACGTTGTATGGTACACGCGAGTATTGATGATTACTATCCTCGGCTATCTTCAGACCCTCGCCTGACGGCTCGGGTCTCAATAGCGCCTCGGAAGTAATCACCAACTTACCTCGCTTGTACCATAAATAACTATTTATTGTTTAAGGTTAAAGAGTAATTAAAATGTGAACTTGACATTCAGTATAGTTTTGTATTGTCAAACTGTATTTAAATTGTCAACTATCTTTGGGAGATGAAGTCTTTATTTCATTCGTAATTGGTATTACATACTTTCATTTGTTTTATTTTGAAAGAACACATGAATAGAGTGTCTTCGCTTTAATAAAAACAATAAGAAAAGTGTTGATGGGCACTTTCTTAACATAAACATTTTAATCGTTTAAGTTAAATTGCTTATTAGCTTTAATATGGTTAGATTGCAATATTTTGAAGTACACAAAATGGTGTATCAAGGACAAAAAAAATATTACGATTTATTTATTTAATCGATTGCGCCCGAATGTGGGGGGCCGCGCGCGCCAACGGGACGATCCAGAGTCCCGGGACCCCGGGTCGTCCGGCGGACGCGCGCAGTCAGGGGCAGCGACCCCCCTCGGCTGATTCGCCAATGGGGGCCGCCGCCTCCCTTCAGGTCCCCACCGGCGGGTTAGGGACGGTTATCACCGCCCATTTTATTTTTTATTTTTATTAAACCAATTACCAATCAAAATAAAAAGACATATTTGTCAACATGTTAAAAAAAATATTAGGGGGAGACCTTTGCCCAGCAGTGGAATACTATAAGTTGACGAAAAAAAATGTCAACTACTTCGAGAACCGAACTTCTCATGACTATAGAAAATCAACACGACATGGACATTCGACATAATTTTCCTCTGATCCACGTTCATTATAAAGCCAATCTGTTACCTTCGTATATTGGCCCTGGCTGATGTTCAAAAGAAAACCGCTCGGTTCCTCATCTAAATACCACCAAAACAGTTGTGTGTGTGATCACACAACTAGGCAAAACATCATTCGCAAATATATCATAACTAACAACGCCCGCGGTTTTACCCCTTAATTCCCGTTCCCGTGGGAATACGAAAATAAAATATAACCTATAACCTTCCTCAATTTTGCTATCTAACACCAAAATATTTTTTCAAATCAAACTAGTAGATCCTGAAATTAGCGCAAACATACAAACTCTTCAGCTTTATTATCTATAACGCAAACATACAAACAGCATTAGTATAGATTTAAAACTAAAAAATGTTCTAAAAAATATAACCAACTCCTAAATCCACAAAACTTGCATTAATTTATTTTGGTTTTTTTTATAAAAATAATTAAGTAGAAAAAATATTATATACTTAAAGTTAATCTCTAATATTATTGTAACAAACAGTGAACTAATACAGGCTGTTGATGATGATTGAGACAAAATTCTATGTACAAAACCATATTATTTAGTACATATAAAAATATATATAATGTAAAATTATTTCATTGCAAATATTACTAAATTAAATCGAAATATTACATTTATTTTTTTATCAAATTAAAATATAACAAATCAACTGCATATACGCCACAAAAAAACATAAGAAAATCGGTTGCCAAACAAACTAGAAAATGTACTGGAGGGCGATTCACTAACGCAAAACATCTTTACATCCAAGAAATCATCGTTGAAACATCGGATGTAACCAAATCGGTATTCTGTAGTTACAACTGTGCAATCGTAGCGCTTCAACGATGTCAACGGCGCGACATAGAACTAAAATATAGTGCCAAATGTATGAAAAACGGTATTCTGTAACACAAAACATCCTCGCCTTCGACGACAACGGCGACTTCGCCTTCGATTTTAACTGTCAAACCGTAAAGCTTTAAAATTGTGGATGTTTCCTTGGATGTAGACGATTAAAATGTAAATTATCGTGTAATTTTACTAACAAAGTTGATCAAAATCTATTAAATAATCTTTTATGTTTTATTATTTCATCAGAAATCAAATATAAGGATAACAAAACAGATATTTTAACCATGTGGTAAAAGCATTTATTTTTATCTCATACAGTTAACTAGTTATAGGAGAGAATGTCTTTTATTTACGTGTATAGGTAGGTACTAGCAGCGTCCCGCAGTTTTGCCCACGTAGTTCCCGCTCCCGTGAGACTACGGGGAATTTATACAAAAAACCTTCCTCTTCAATCACTTTATCTATTTAAGAAACCTCTTTAAAATCCGTTGCGTAGTTTTAAACATCTAAGCCTACATACGGACAGATAGTGGGAAGCAACTTTATGTAATGAAGAAGATATTATATCCTCTCAGTACATACAAAATTAATGTAAAAAATAAAAACACAAATAATATGTTTATTAAATTTATTAAAGTTGGTGACCGTGTCGTATAAGAAGGTGAAGGAAGCCGCTTTTACACAAGCTGTATTATTTCAGTCCAGACTGCACTTTATTTAAGTATTTCCATGTCACAATAATCGAATACCCAGTTTCCAGGTCTCTGTTTGCACCTCTGCCTGTAAAAAAAACAATCTTTGAATTATACCTGAAAGAAACATAACATCAAGTTCGAAACTTGTATCTAGCTAGGGTATCAGAAAGAACACACACCCAGACAGAGATAAACATTTGTGATTGATACAAATATTCATCCAGCAATGGGAATCGAACCCGCAACCTTACGGAAAAAGAAAAGAAGTTATGTTTATTTTTAAAAAATAAATTTAATGTAAAAACACTAACCTGTGACGGTCAACATCCTGTGTATATTTTAATTTTAAGGAAATACAGTGGCCTCCTGCTTAGTTTCTTCTATAAATCCATTAGTCATCCTTTAGAATAATATGTGGGGCATAACTTTTACAAGCTTTTGTATATATAATAATGTTTTCATTTAGAAATAAATATTTAAAACACGGACGGAGCACTTGTATTATTATATGACATTGTGACCATTGATTGTCACCATTGTCTGTTTTGAAATTTGAAATCAGTGTTGTCATTAAATACGGTACAAAATTAAGTGTCAAATAATTATTTTTCAAGTCTAAAATGATATATTTAATTAAATATTAATTTATAATAAATAAAACATGTTTCATGCATACGTATTGTGTATTTATATTAACTTAAAATGACGAAATAAATTTAAAATCGGTTAGTCGAGATTTTTCTCGATTTTACTCTTGATTAAACATAGCAACACTGCAAACATCCTAGACATCGTCGTTGTTCGGCAGATCGTCGACGAGCATAGGTAGCTTAGCGAATACGGTTTTTATCACGGTTGTTTTTAAAAGCGATGTCTCCGATGCAACATCTGTGAACTCGTCGTTGTTAACATCCGTGATGAGTTTGTTAGTGAATCGCATTGCTGAAGTGTTTATTAACTTATTTACATAAAGACATGTTATTTGACTAACAAATCTTTACTTAATAAGTAAGAATATGTCTCATAGTTATCACAGGTCAAACCACCATATAGGAAGATGACCAGTTTTAAAAATTTAAGCTATTAAATATCCTCTTCTGTTCTTCCTGTCTTCTTCATAACCATTAGTCGTCGGATCCCGAGTCATTCAATCCCGGCATAAAACGTAAGCGCGATTCAGGACTACAGTAACGCCATCTGATAACAGGTTTAGGAAATAGACAATTTAATAGGGGTTGTTCGTCACTTCGTTTAATGAACTTATGTATGATGCTCTGACCAATGTAATACGGATATTTTTGTTATTGTTTCATGATGTACTTTACATCCTAGGCTAAGTAAGTTTGAAAAAATTTAAGTATTTAATCAAATATAAATGCTTTTTGGTCCGTCGAGTAGGGATGATTACCCTGCTTTGTAACCAATACTGAGTCGCAGACTGATTTATTTTTGATAAAATTTACGTAAATACAGGGAAATGATAAATAATTTTGACTTATTATAATAATTATAATAAGTCTATAAATGTACATATATTTGACTTTTATCAATTTTTTTTGTTAATAGTGTAAAAATGAGTTGCATTTCTGTATTAAGTACATTTATTTATACAGTTTTATTTAATTAAATATATTTTCAGTTGGATATTCGTCGTCATGGCCACCCCGATTGGCAGACACCGGGCAAATGTGGTGATAAAATGAAAGGTTAGCATTACAATTTTAAATTTTACTGTCAATCTGTGCTCATTTTAAAAGTGAACTCGCATCTACACTTTCTTTCTTCGTACAATTTTGTGCTCTTTTGATGTTAACAAATTATACTAGTTTTTCTATAAGAAATTAATATTTTAGTCCATTCTTTCTTTCCTATAATGTACCAATATATTGTATGTATGTATTGTTTCAGTTCCTATATATGTGTTTCTTGTTTCTGAATAATCTGTTGTTTTGTGTGACTTTTATATGTGTTAAAATAAATACTTTTTCTAATAAGTAATTAAATTCCAATCACACGAGCAGGTCGCAACACGCAGTACGACCAAGGCGAGAGTGGTAAGACTGAGCTGTCGCTAGTTGCGTTCTCGTGTCGACACCCCGGGTGGCAGCCCGCTGAGCCCTCACAGAGGCACTTCCTTCGGTCGCTGAGGCAGAGCATGAACCACGCTCTACCTACCAATAATCATCTTGTAAGTATATTCTATGTCACTTATTTATCTATGAAGGCATCAACAGCAACATTAGAAGCTTTCTGTTTAATTTTTTTTTATTATGGCTAAGCATCGCCAACAGAACACACAAATAATTGCAAAAGAAAATTGCCTTAAGTAAGTTCTGGTGTGTAATAATTAATTATTTACAAGCTGTGCGCCGTGGTTAAAACCTGCGATGAACAAATTTTTGTGCGGAAACTTTTAACTTTACCCCAGAACTCTTTGATAAGACATGAATAGTGTGGACTTTGCATAGTTAGATTTTGCGTAAGACGCATTCTACGCAAGTGGCTTTTTGCGACAGAGACATTCTTGCACAAGTGACATAAGTGACATTTTGCGTGAGTAATTATGTGTTGGGAAATGTCAGCTTTTTGCGTAAGGGTCATTCTGCGTTGTGGCTTTTTGCGAAAAACACATCCTACACATGTGACTTTTTGCGAAAGGGACGACTATTTTGTTGTTTTTTTTTATTCGATCCGATCTAAAGCCCGATTAATAACGTTTAAATTATGAATACTTTCAGAACAAGACGATGCTCGGCTCGTACATCCAGCAGAGCCTGTTCGGCGCCATCACCCCGATGCCCGCAGTGCTCTCCTACTACCCTCAACAGAGGCAGAATCAGTACAGGCTGCCGGTGAGTTGAAGATAATTTGGGTTAATAATTGATTTGATTTTTATGAGAGTGGTAGAAGACGAGATTTAAATGAAGCGCAGTAAATGTATACTAGTGCGCCTGTGGGTAGTATGATTTTCCTCAAAAGCACTTTTTTACAGCAATTTTTAATGGCCGTCCTCTTTACATAAAAATGTTAAATGGACCTAAGTTCAAAAATAAGTTAAAAAATTGGCTGATTGATAAATCTTTTTATAACATTAAGGAATTTTTCAATTTTATAAAATGTATCTGATATACATATCTGTAATAATAATGTACTTACATATAATGATAATGTATAATAATAAATAATCCGCCACTTCGTACATGTTTATAGCATTGTATCGGCGGATGTCATATTTTTTGATTAGGGAACTATGGGGACATAGTTCCCCAATATCCAGTCCATTAAACATCCCATTCCCATAACCCAGTCGTAGTTTTCCATATATTTGCAATATTCCCAGCAGAACCGGGGACTGTCCTTGGATGCATTTTATAGTGTTATACAGGGATAGTCGCCGGATTGTGCATCCTTTACACAAGATTAAATATGTCAAAGGGCTTCCGTGTGTTGGCTTTGGCCCCATACTAGCCTTCCAAAAGACCGGGACTCCTTAATAGTCCCGTGAATGGAAAATAAAAATGTATAATAATGTATCTGTAATGAATTTTATTACACTTTTTTTGTAACTATTTTTAAAGATTGATTTAATTTTTTTGTTGTATTTAAATTTAATTGAATTATAATTTATTTTGTAATGAACTTGTATAGTAGAATTGTATGCCCAGTGCGGTTATTGTTGAACTATAATACCCGCCTCTGTACACAGTTTTTGAACAATAAACTATTCGTAGTTCCCGTTCCCGGGGACTAAAACGGGACTAAATACGGGGATAAAATAAAACTTATCACTCGCTAATGCACTTTTCCATTAGTGAAAGAATTGTTTAAAATGGTTTAGTAGCTTTTGAGTTAAATTGTTACAAAAAATCAAATCTTTCCTTTCATAATATTAGTAAATATTATCCAGGAAATGGACGAGACCAGCGATGAAGAAGAAGGTTCCACCTCCGGCCTCGCGGGTATCAGTTCATCGCTAACCACTAGCGCGTTAGGGACCACGTCAGGCGCGGCGGGCGACGGCGGGCAGGACACGCACGATATGTCAGTCAGCACCCTGCATCTCTATGATCTGCATTTGTCACAGGTATTTACGCATTTCACTTATGTTTGCTATTGTTACTACTTTCCACAATTTGATCTTTACAAGCAACACGATATAACATAACATAATCATTCACTACATCATCTCATTGTAGTAACTGACCCCTAACTAAGCTCGAAGCTTGTATCTAGGGTATCAGAAACTACGCACACACTCATTCACACACACACCCAGACCGAGACAAACATTTGTGGTTCACACAAATATTCACCCCGCACGGGAATCGAACCCGCAACCTTACGGATGGCAGTCCGGCATGGTGACCACTCTGCCATCGAGGTCGTCAGGGTATAAGGTAGAATAAGATTCATTTATTGTTATACAGGGTAAGATTTTTATCAAAACCACTGAATCTATTTCTGGTTAATATTATTGCATTGTTGAAAATCGAATGATGTACATACTTTAAGTTTTTATCAAAATCGGCTTCCAGACTCCTTGGAGCACTTTCGCTATTGGTTCTTAGTTTCGGATTTGGTCTTAAAGTCCGCTGACGAACTAAAACCACTGACTTACTTAATTAACTTGTATGGAATTGATTCCGATGAAGGCCTTTTAATTCACTTGTAAGGAAATGATTCCGATGGAGGCCTTTTAATGCACTTGTATGGAACTGATTCCGATGGAGGCCTTTTAATTCACTTATGTGGAACTAATGAATCTTCAGTGGTTGATGAAAATCGCAGACAACTGGTAGATGTATTAATCAATGACCCTTTTATTGTTGTGGGTCGTTTTTATTAATTACCAAATAACATTTTATAAATTAAATTATTAATATTATTACCAATTGTTACATTCCAGGCTCACCAGAATGTGTCCGCTTGCTGCACTAACAATTGCAGCGAGCGGAACCGGGGCGAGACCCGATGGGGTGAGGACACGCCCCTCCTGCACAGGACATAACATTGGACTGTAGTGGAGTCCTACCCCCCCGCCCCCGTATGGGTTTGAAATGGGACTCCCTACCGCCCTCAACGGCATAGATAAGATTTCAATAAACACACACACATTTCACCTATACACAGCTTTTTATCCACACAAATCTTTATTCAAATCTTGTCTATACTTCTAAGTGGCTTGACGTCGTATCCAACTTTTATCAGTCATCAAGCTTACAACAGTCATCAGTAACTTCCCATTTCCAAAATTAAAATTCAACATCAAGTGATACGCGTCCGCCATGAGGGTAGAAAAATGAAGGACATTATTAAATGAACAAGCAATAATTAGTAGCACGAAGTAATATCACCACTTGTGTTTAACGCGTAGCTTTATGACGTATGACATCATGACGTGCGATATTATACAATCGGCTGCAATGGCGTCGCGATCTCTTTGTGATATTTTATATACAACAATTGTATTAAGTAACGTAGAAATATCAAGTGATGCGTAATTTAAAAATTCAAATATTATTATTAAAGTAACTATTGTATCAACTAAATATTTTTTATAAAACATTTTGTGGTTAGATATTATATTCCTGGTCAAATGTTGATGTTAAGTATTGTAACGCTGTATACAGACTTGGCTCGGGTTGAGAGTGATATGATATCTGTTTATCAGAATGGGATTAGACCATTTGAAACTGACGCTTATGGTCTGCCCGCTAGCGGTAGCGTCAGCAAATACGCTTAAATTATCCATCAATGGGTCTCTCTTTTCGATTGTGCCTAAAAATTCACATATGTGGCTGTAATAATATCACAGCACACCTTGATCAAATGCGACTATACTAGTTCTAGTCGAGCAATTTACAGCTTTATTACAAAATAAACTCGTGATAAAAAGTTATTTACATGTGATAGTAAAAGGCGCCAATGTTGTGATACACCTGTGAATTACTATAACTTAAAACCCATTTGTGATATCGGATAATTATTTTTAGAAACGTTTTTGCTAACGCTACTTGTCTCGAGAACCGTTTCTATTGACTGTGATAAAAAAATAAACTTCATTCCCGTTCTGATTACAAGTGTACTTTCCAATAATGAAGTACAATTGAAGGTTTTTTTTACAAATACCCTCATTAGCTCTAGTCTTCAGTCGACCCGCGACCATGGATGTTGAAACACGTTTAAAACATCATCAACATCAGTCTACTATTTTCAGTAGATTTAGGTAGGCTGATGATGATGTTTATTACAAAACAAGGGTGTATTACGCGATTGATACCCGTCTAAAATTTAAATAATAATGTGTTCGAATCGCCTATAAAGACTTAAGTAAAATGACTTACAGCAATATGAGGTAACAGTACATTATTAGTATTTTAAATTTAATATATGTATTAATGATATAATATTATAAATAGATCGTGACGTAGACTGCTTCTATGATGCAGTGTGCTTAGAGTAACTCGGAAGCTTAGCCGGCTTTCGTGTCAGTCGTGAAGATTCGATTCTATTTTTAATCATAGCGACAATTTATTTACAAATTATTATTTAATTGCGAATTTAAATTTTCTTTATAATTTTCAATAAACATTTTTCATCATCCTGTATTCGAAAAAAAATGTACATAGAAACGAGTGTGGCAGAATATTTGGAAATTGGGCTTATAATGTTCATTAAAATTTAGGAAAAAGTAATTTTTTAATGAGTGCTTTCTGAGTCTTGAGGAATTTAACTAATAATATAAAAAAAACATTGTTTAATTGTATAGTTATTTTTAATACATTGTATATTTTATTTTATATTCATTGTAATTATTATGTAATATAAGGGATGTAACGAAAATGGGTTGTTCGAGTAAATGTGAGTGCTGTGTTTATATTCAGAGTATCTAATAACGTAGTATTAATTTGCTATGAATCTATTCCGTCTAAAAAGAAAAAAATATAAAAAAAAATATTTAAAATTTAAAAAAAAAAGAAAATTTAATATCACTGTCACCCATTTTCATATCATACAAATTACTACGAAAAATGATTTATGATTTGAATATTTTAAATACTGTATCGATATTATTTTAAATTGTTTATTTTTCTTCGGAAGTCAAGTACATTTTAATTGTTTTGTATAGAGCTCCTTGTTTTAGTTGACATTTAATTCATTATTGTTGACATGATTAAAAAAAAACATTATTTTTAAACATAAATTCGCCGTTACTAATAAATAGAGTTTCATAACTGCATTGGCAACACACACTTATTAACAACCGAGGTATAACATCGGCTTAGTTATTCCACGTTTAATCTCTTTTATACAGTAATTTAAAGAATGAAGTGTGGATTAGCTATACCGTTGTTATTTCTCGTTTAATAATTAGGACAAGCGGAGCGGAAATAAGGCGTAAGAGTGTATATACGCTCTACCTATTCGGGTCTTCCAAACTGATTTGAACAATGTAATAAATATAGCTTTCGCTCCGCTTTTGTTGTGTGCAGGGTACTTTATAAGTACCCACGTTTTTTCGTTATCTTAATAAAAAAGATAATATAACTAAAAAACCAAGAGATAATGTATAACGAAGATTAATAAAACTTTATTTATTACTAATGGCTATTTAAAACGTTAATATCGCATACCGAACAAATAAAAACAATAACAAAAAAAAGTAGAATGTTTGTCTTTGTATGATCGTGTTAATTTTAAACTTTGACTTAATATATTGCAATTTTTGATGTTAGTCTTAAGTATTAAAAAAAATGCGCCAACACAAAAAAAATGTATTGTCGTCTCCCTCTGTTTTAGTGTTTAAGAAAGAGATGTTGGCGCTAGCGATAAAATATTTTTTGAAAATTTGAAATTTTAGTGTCACTAATATATACTTATTTTAGATGATATGAACAATAATACTACTTAGGTTGGCCTTTGTATGTGATTTCGTTCATGATACGCTAGTCGCTTATGGAATTAAGGTTTAAATAGTCGTAGTGTATATACACACAGTTTTAAGAGTTTATTGAATATATTTCGATTCACGTAATATATAATCTTTAAAAACTATTTGAAAAGCAATATTTTGAAAATAATGTGTCTTAGCTTTGAATTGGACGCTTTGATCTGATTATAAGATGAATCGGTAATTTCCGATATACACTGCTTACACAGCAAAATCGTATATTAAAGCAAACGTATGCAGAATTAGAATATAACATTGGTTTTTTGAAAAATTTACAACATTTATATATTTTTATGCACGTTTATTCATTGTATTGTTAAGAGTATGTACAAGATAACTTTGAATGAGGCCGAGGACCCACCGCGACTTAAAAATATACACGCGGTGTAAATGACGTCATCTGCCACACAAATGTGTGACACAGAATACGTCGCGGCTTGATCGTACACTTTGACTACACTAAGTTTGCATCTATGCGATTATATTGCACACAGTCAGTTTTAAATTATCAACACATATCTTTTTTGGCAAATTATTAATCGAACGTAGACTCTATGCATGTAGATCTCTATGTATGCTGTAGCAATAAAGCATAGTTTTGCTAGAATGCGCGTTTAATTATTGCATCATGTTATTTAATCGATGTATGGAATTGACGTATTTGAAACATATATTTGTGCCTTTAAATGTAACCAGTATCCAAAGATTATTAAGGTCTGAGAAAGCTAATAAGTCGACAGATTCGTGCGTAGTTTCATTTGAGATACGCACGTAGCACGTAGTACGTAAGTTTTGGCGTATTCGGTCTTGTGGAAGTGCGTGCAGCAACGACGATCCTCGCTTATTATAGAGGCATGCAGACAAATGCAATTCATTTTGATCAACTTACCGAATGAACAAAACAATAACAATAACTCGAGTTGATCGTATATCTTGATTAATCGTTTACTCCGATATAAGACACATTTAACTCCTTATACTTTGAATATCACAAATATTAGTAGAGTATCTTAATAACAGTTTTTTCTTACTTTTTTCATATTAACCACATAATTATCTCTGTAAATAATGCATGCACTTATCACATTAGTTGCCTTTTTATATCGACGTAGTACTGTACAGATTTTAATATTTATAAATGTAGTATTTTTGTGTGTTTCTTGAACAATAATAATATATAAATCATTAGATATTTCTAATATACGAGAAAAAGCAATAATTTGAAAGAAAGCGTAGCCTTTTTAATGTTAAAAGTATAATACACCCCTATTTTGAAAATATGGGACTTATTAAAATCAGAATATCTGTAGCAGTAACTGAATCCATATATCCAATAAAAATATCAAAAATGATAGTCGATTACTTATCTTTAAAAAATACCAAATAAATGTCGTATTACCAGACGGCACACTAGCTATCAAGTATTCTGTGACGGCTCGGGTCGATGACCGCGCTCAGCTGTGTATCGCAGCGTTCGGTGTAGAATAACAATAAAATTCGGCGGGATTTTGAAAATCTTTGACTTATCATAACTTTTTAAATAAAAGCAAAAGAAAAAAACTAACTTCACTGTTATATTGTCACCCGTCGTTTACATTAGCTGTGAGATAAGGTATCGCAATTTCAAAATAAGGGTGTATAATGTCTTAATGTATAATGCTTACATAAGTAGTGCCTGATTTAATGATAACTTTTATACAATCGTCACATATTATGTAACTACGGGATTGTGTGGGACAGTCCTCCATTAGGTACACAGTACATGTTATACAAATGTGATCACTATTATTATGTACAATAGGGGTTAAAATTGATCTGTAATAACAATTTTATTAAACGTAACTTTGCAAGCAAAATTAAAGTACAAATATATTTATATAATTACACAAAATTAAATAATGTTAAAAAACCAGATATCCTGGTGTCATGCAAATGTATCGTTTATGTAATAACATTTAAAAATCAAAATTGTTTACCGCCTTATCGCCCTTTGCAATAATAATTATAGACTAGTGCCTAAAGCTAGAGATGTACAACGGTTCACCGAGAGTGGTTTAGAATATGATAGAATATAAATTTGGCTTATATTTATTATATTCTTTTATTTGGTGCTAATTAACTCGAGAAACTTAAATTCTGTAGGACTTTATGAAGCTGAATGTTGGAGTAACAAAGTCCAAAGATTTGCCAAATCTCGTTAACAAAAAACTATTAAAAATTTCAGTAACATTCGTTTTTGAATGAGTTTCAACTAATTGAACGATAATGGATATGCATCAATTTGGACTTATCAATCTATAATCCCCTGGGAACGAAGGATAGTTACAAAGCATCTTGTGATATTACATTCAGTGCCCTGGATCCCCCAGATAATACCCTGTGGGTACCTAAAATACGTTTATCAAGAAAATTTCAAGTTTCATATACACTCCTAACCTATTTTTGTCTTTCTATTATAAGCCTAATTAGACGCTGTTTTAACCAGGGGACTGATCTATTTTCAGCCGTTTGATGACACAACAAGACAAATGTTATATCGATTAACGACTTGTCTAAATCTAAAATTGTACGGACCTAATTCGTAAAAAGTTTAATGAGCGGCTAGGCAGGACCTAAGCCGCGAAAAAAATAAATAATAACTTTACAATTGGTAGTTATTAACAAAATGTTGTGATAGATAGCTGAATATCAGTCCCTTGGCTAAATAGTGTCTTCGTGAAAAGTTAGGCCGTGAAAGGACAAGTTTCACTAGTTCGCTGCAACATGACGTTGTGACTTTCACGGATATTTTCTACCAAAATTATGAAACGTGACATTGAAATTAAAGGAACGCCGTTATTGTATGGTGAATAATAATAATCGGTTATCGCGTGTCAGTGATATATTTTACCATATCATAATAGGTCAAACAGTAATCGAGTATTAAGGCTATAAAATGTTAGTCGTGTGTCGTAATAGCGACTTTCGTGATATGTCCAATTATGATGCTTAGGGTACAGTTGGCACACTTTCGTTTGTCTGAACTTTTTGATTGTACGTTAAAGGTTTATTGTTTTATCGTTTCTTGAAGATACCGTTTGTCGTTTATTACTACGAGACAACGATACTTTTCGATAACATGACCTATGATATAATGATCTTTAAAATTTTGACGGAAAAAGTCGGTTCAAATTTAGACCATGTTACCATGATATTATGATTGACTATTGCACAAACAAAATACCTGTATTGTAAATTTGATAGTGATAGACTGCCTCAGCTAGCTATTTTGATAATCATCTTTATTCACATAGTGTTAAGCTACTTTTGATATTCCAAATTTTTTTATTATTCGATCTTTATATTAGTCGTAATGTGTCTTAATGATAACAATTTGGGAATAGCTGTTCGGGAGATGTGATTAAAAGGAAATATAAAAATGTTGGTCATCAAAATTTCATTTTTACTATTATTTTTTTTCATTACGAGTCTTGTTCTGAAAAAAAAAGTTTTTACGATGACTTTGCTAACCAGAATTTATTAAAGATTTCAAAATAATTCTGTTACATTTTTTACTTCGAAAAAAAGTTGTAATTATTGTTTTTTTAATCGAAGAAACTATTTTTAATCACATCTTCATACCCTTTTATATTATGAATAAAAGTGAGATGTAGTTACGCGACTAAGAGCCTATTTCACGACCTTCAAGTAAAGTTACTCACCAAGTACAGTTAGTTCTGTCTCTTTCTAACTTTATATCAAGTGACAAAGACAAAACATGTGGTACTCGGAACGGTACTTGAAGATGGTGAAATAGGCCCTTAGTTATATCGTTTGAAAATATAGGTCATAACCAAATTTGTAAATATAATAGTTGAATTTTTTGTAATAAGTACTTGATAAGTGTATTGTGATATAATGTTTTGTTCGCATAATATAATTCATTAGTCATTTGGACTGAGAGAAAAAAACGTTTTGAATTTAGAATTTATGTTCTTAGTACCGAGTTTTATATTTATACCTTTCATAACAAAACAATGTTTTGAATACAATTATGTATTTTTTTCTTTTTTTTATTATCTGATTACTATTATTATCTCTAATTATTATTTTATTATTATTCTATAATTTCTCATAATATTTATAAGTTTAATCAATCGAACACTAAACTCGCACTAAGGACATAACTTTTAAATAATTATTATAATTTTTCCCATTCGTTTATTTTTAATCAATTTGTCTTTTTTATAATTTTGTCATTAAAAATATGTATATGTTAATATTTCTGTACGTACATACTATTCGCTATCGTGTAACATGTAACGCATGCAATAAAATGGGTAAATTACAAATTTTAAATGTTTTATTTTATAATATACCTGCACTGAAATTAAACATTTAATTAAAAATATTTGTCACTAGCAGCGCCCCGCGTTTACAACCGTGATGTACCCGCTCCCGTGGGAACGTGGGGATACAATTAACTAAAAACATTCCTCTTGAATCACTCTCTCTATTTAAGAAAACCGCATCAAAATCCGTTGGGTAGTTTTAAAGATTTAAGTATACAATACATAGAGACAGGCAGACCCAGTAACTTTGATTTATACTATGTAGTGACTAAGTTAATTTAAGTTAGAGAAAACATAAAATATAGAATAAAATTTCCTCTAAAACTAATCCCAATCCCGTGGGAATTTCGGGATAAAAAGGATCCTGTGTGTTTTTCTTGTTAATAAGGAACATCTGCACCGAATTTCATCTCAATTAGTCAAGTAGTTTTCACGTGAAAGAGTTACAAACAGACCATCCACACAAACTTTTCTGATACCCTAGCCTATATACAAGTTTGGAACTTAGTTAGGAGTCAGTTACTATTAAGCCGCGAATCCCGCGACGCACGCTACGCCCACGGTCCACGGCCACGCAGCTCAGCTACACGAGCTATAGCCGAGTCAGCCACGAATGTATCAATGACGTCATTTTCGTGCGTAGCGTGTGCGTGTGTACTTCGGTGGGTTTGAGCCTTATGAGATGATGTAGTGAATAATTGTTATGTTATACTATACATATAAACTTTCGCATTTATAATATTAGTAGGATTTAATCAGTCAAGCTATCTTATCCAACCAAAAGTCCTACAGATGTTTATTTAAAGTCAATACAAAAGAATTATAAGAAACTTTCACATTTCAGTATTAAAATCACGTTTTGTCATGAAATACCCATCTCCACTATTATTTAATACGAAAGTGAATTTGTTCTCTGCTTCGATCAGAATTAAATTTAGAAAACTTGGGATATATTTAATCCCGCAATTCCCAGGGGATTCGCTGTAATTGGGATAACGCTGGTAAAATCGCGGGACACAGCTAACATACAACTAGTACCATACTTCATATAAACATTCACTACATAATCTCATTATAGTAACTGACCCCTATCTAGGGTATCAGAAAATACGCACACACTCATTCACACACACACCCAGTCCGAGACAAACATAATTGTAGTTCACACAAATATTCACCCCGCACGGGAATCGACCCCGAAACCTTACGGAAGGCAATCCAGCATGGTGACCTGTCTGCCATCGAGGTGGTCAAACAAACAAGATTATGAGATATTGAGAAGGAATCGAAGTTTCAGTTTCTTCGAGCAAGTGTTCATAGAACTTTAATAAACACAAAGGAAACAAAGTTGTATAAGTAAGTATTTTTTAACACACTTGCTCATAAAAGGGCTCTTATTTGTGCAAAAACAGTTGAATAATGACACGTTTTATTCACTAGTGAGTTATAGATTGTTTTTTTAAATTGCTTTCATTTTAAAAAAGTTTCGATACCAAAAAAATTGTGTCCATACATTTTAAAAACAAACTTCAACTATGTTTCCTTACTTTGGGTAGGTCTATGGTCGATTCCGTTCATTCATTCATTCGATATTTTTTTTAATAAGTATGATCTTTTAGTCTTTGGCCGATCACCATTGTTGTGTTGGATGCGCGCGAAAAGAAAAATTGTTTATTTATTAGTGAAAAATGATAATTTCTTCGCAAATGTGTTGAAAAACGTTGTATGGTACACGCGAGTATTGATGATTACTATCCTCGGCTATCTTCAGACCCTCGCCTGACGGCTCGGGCCTCAATAGCGCCTCGGAAGTAATCACCAACTTACCTCGCTTGTACCATAAATAACTATTAACAAACTTTTTATTGATGAATGTGGTATGTTGTGTTGTGTGTCAGCACATGGTACAAACCACGTATCCTTGCACAACCCTCCTCCACACGTATGCTGTGCCCACATGCACCTATTGTTTCACATCTCGTACATAATAGCTGTTCGGGTGATGGATCTACTCATCTTTTGTAATTATTTATTGCCAAAGTTATTAGCTGTTACAAAGTTTAATTACTTTGATGTTTATTTCACACCGTTCGAAGTTCCTATCATACTAGAATTTCATTGTCCACTAATCAGTCTATCTATAAAAAAAAACCGCTTCAAAATCCGTTTCATAGTTTTAAAGATTTAAGCATACATAGGGACAGAAAGACAGCAAGAAGTATTTTACACGGGGCTTCACGTGAAAAACATTTGTTTACCTCTACGTTTCGATCGTTGCGAGAATACATGAAAACTGGAATCTTTATCCGAGCGAAGTCAGTAGGACCCGTTGTCCTTACTAATATTATAAATGCGAAAGTAACTCTGCCTGTCTGTTGAAATTTGGTACAGGGGTAGCTTATGGTCGGGGAAGGACATAAGCAGTTTGTTTTGTCCCGAAAATCCAATGGGATCGAGAACTATACAGGTAAAACAGCGGGGCACAACCAGTATTTAATATTTAATTTATTCACATAGTTTATCAGCCGTGGCCCGTGACATACGGCGTTCAATACGGTATTTAGCACTTCGCAAATGTCAATACATAATAGTTATGTTATACGAGTATACATTTGTCGTAATCATGCAAATGTAAAAATGAAGAGGATATTTAGAAAACTAGTTTGAGCCGCGATTCGTCCTTGACTTTTTGATGCACTGGACATTATTCACGACCTTACGTTTGTAATAAAACTTTATAATTCGATTAAGTTATTTAAAACTTAATAATTTTATTAAAGTAGGATTAGATTGTAGTAATAATTGTTATTTGTATCGGAAATACAGTTAGACACCTATTAGTCAGTTATTTGGTATTTGTAGGAGTGGACGTCCTGGATTCGACTTTAATTAAGTAGGTAAGTACTTCCTTTTTAGTCTAGTCTAATTACCGAGGGAAAGACCTATACGGGTAGTCTCGGTAGAGCCAAAAGTTTAACTAAAAATATAGCAGTTCGTACAAAGGACCCAAATTAGAACAGTTCAGTTGCGGAGAACTTCCTACTACAATTACGTATATTATCATTAACTACATCATCTCATTACAGTAACTGACCCCTAACTAAGCACGTAACTTGTATCTAGAGTATCAGAAACTACGCACACACACATTCACACACATTTAATTAAATATAGGTACTTAATTGACCTTCTTTTTTAGGATTTTACAGCCATTAAAATAATATTATTGCCAATATCAGTCATCGATTTTCTTGGGAATTAGCTTTCAGTTGATACTATGTATAAATTTACTACGAAGCGTACAGTCATGGTAATTTGCAAGTTAATGTAAGGTCGTCGCGGAGTCACCGAGGCGGGGTGCGCCGGAGTAATGTCGCTACTGGTACTGGGAGAGGCGTCGTACATACTAAGTACACGAAATTATATAAGGTTGGTAAAATTAAGGTAATCTTCTTAATCGTTTTTCAATAATTAAGGGCTGATTTTATTCTGTATCGCCAAAATTGACGTTTGACAGTTTTGTATGAAATAAGTAATAACCGTCAATTACTAATTAAAAAAAAATATATTCTTCGAATAAAGTTATTTGGCGAAGGAAAATCAGCCCTAAGTATAGTAAACACGTACGACAGAACTATCTCTCTCGGAAATCCTAAGGCGACTCCCCGATCTGTGGTAGTAAACATGTAATTAAAATATTTTGTCAAGAACAAGAAAAAAATCACTCGTATTTGTTTGTTATTTTATAGTTTGCATTAGGACAACAATGCTATGGGACGACAAATATACACTAAATATTGGCTTGATTTTTAAATAAATTTATTAGAAAATGCTTTTTCCGGACAACTGGCTATCATCTTCATCGTTCCCCAATTACTGAGGATCGTGGTCACTAGAACCTCTAAACAGTCAATCTGCCTCTATCGATTCCGATCCGAAGTAGCTCTCACCGCCTGCTAGAATTTAGAAGAGGATGTGGCTTCTTCAATTGGCCAGAAAATCGTGTTCATTCGTATTAACTTATTACTTCTTGCAAAAAAAGCTTAATGGCTATAAATTCAGATTAAGTTGACCAGTAAATTATTGTCATCCGCGATAATATATAGCAAAGTATCAAGATGCAACTTGTATGGTTTAGGTTTAAATCCTGTTATAGTCAACACCAACAAGTAGTGGGGACAATGTGTCAAAAAATTATATATAAATCAATATATTTAGTTAGGTATATTGCAATAATATAAGTACTTTTGTTTTATGTGAGTTTCTAGCATACAATTTCTAAAATTACTAACAAAATTACATTCTACTTATCAGCACAGAATTTAACAAAATAACTGTTGCTACAAGGGTTCGTATCGATTTATGTTCATATGACTGTTCAAAAATTTCGTTATATTTGAACATTTTAATGGTCACGAAAGTCCGTTAACCTTGGTGACTTGCAACTGAAATATTATCCTCGTTTTGTACGTGGAGTGGATATTTTAAATAACCATTTAGAATTTCTCTGAACTCTGTTATGTTTATTGTGATTTCTGCCATAACTTCCTTGTACATCATTTCTTGAACTTTAGTAAATAACTCACGATTAATCTCAAAGTACTACTTTAAATTTTTTTTTCATAAATGCTTTGTATCGACTCATATAATGTTAATAAAATCAAAATAAAATGAACATTGACACCCGCGCGCGCGTTGATGTCTTTCATAGGCACGCTGCACCAGAACATTGATTGACCTTTGTGCCGTACATTGTTGTATTTCAAATAATTATATTATGAAAATATCATTATCTGTTTAAGGTTAACTTAATTTAACTATCTTTTGTTATGCACTGAAATAGAAATCACGTCGAATGTATCGGAAAGCGTATGAGGTCATTATATCGATTGGAAATCCAATAAGGTATTCCTAACAAGTATTATATATATTGTAGTAGGTTTTTTTCATATTAAGGAGAGAAGAGAAGATGTGGAGTGTTAGGAGTGTGAGTGTGAGTGGTGTGAGGTGGGCGGTGGTGGGCGCGCGGCTATAAGTAAGAGGTGCGGCGTCCGCGGCGAGGTTAGTCGCCGTACGGCAGCGCGTCGGTGTCACCACAACCCCCACGGTGGGTCCCGTCCCGTCCCCACACGCACCGCCTTTCTCACACGATCGCCGGCGATCCTCGCTTGCGCAACCCACGCCAAAGGTCGCCGCTATTGGCATTTGGCCGCTCTCTGGCATTAGCGCTGCATTTCATGTGCGGTGCAGCTTCCTCGTTCAGCTTCACTGTCGCAACTGTGCTCGTTTGGGAAAGGCGCGTGTTCACCAGCGCTCTCTGTTGCAGTCTGCAGCCCGAGCGAGCCGGGCAGGCGAACCCGAGTGCACACACTACCCCGAACACACACTGACGTCATCATGATTGCCAGGATCGCACTGTGAGTACCCACATACCCCTTCATATACGACGTTACAATATAGAACATTGAAAGCGGCAGTTATTAAATATTGCATTTTAACTAGTATTTTATACAATCACTTTCTAATAGGTGTTGCCGATAATTGTAATGTGCGGAGTGTAATTGTGTCTGTCTGTGTTTTACTTTCGATGGTTGTTTGCATACGTCGAGATGTAATGTTTACGCAACGAGTCGCCGAGATGAACCGACATCTATACTCGTAGTATTACTATGTATAGTAGGTACCTGGTACATGTATTTGTAGTATAATTGTGACAAAATTTTGATCTGATTCCGCTGGTGGAAATCAAGTTTTCATAATTGCCCAAGACAGTACCTGCCATCACGAACGAGGGCGCAGTTTCTCAATGAAACCGACGAAACTTTAAGAATGTGCACGAACTGTCATACAACCAAACTACCTTTATATTAGTTAGGAAAATATATCAGAAAAAAATATTACATTAATTTGAATTAAGTACTTACTCGTAATTCATATTAAAAAGTACAAAAATGTAATTCGTAAAAATTTGTAACACTATGGTATTTACTAGCATTTTATTGTTTTAAAGTATCATTATATGTATAAATAACTAGTATAGGAAAATAAATAATACGAGTATAATAGTTTACCGCAAATTAAAGTAAACAACAGCTTTAGAAAAGCGTTTGCGAAGAAAGTTAATTCCATTCAATATAACTTTGTATTAAATTATCAATATTATGATTATTTACATTAAACATTAATTATATTGTTTAAATATTAAAAATCTCAATTAAACAGTTTGGCGGCCATTGGAGCTTTCGTAAGCTCATACGACGCTGTATATCATGTCATTGAAAATTATAAAGTGTTCACACGGCGCTTACTTTCAGATAGTTTATTACTATTGTTAAACAACGTTTCATTTGAATTAAAAATGTTAATGTATTTGTACTAATTTATTTATAAACTAGCTGCGCCCCGCGGTTTCACACGCGTAGTTCCCGTTCCCGTGGGAATTTCGGGATGAAAAATAGATGTGGGTCGTTTCTCAGACCTACTGAATATGCTCACAAAATTTCATGAGAATTGGTCAAGCCGTTTCGGAGGAGTATGGCAACGAAAACTGTGACACGAGAATTTTATATATAAGAGAAAAAATGATTTTGAAATTATAAGTTTGTCAATTACGCATATATATTCAGTAGAATAAAGTTTAAAGTGATACGATTTATTAGTTCCATGTTATGCCAAGGTGGCGTACAATAGCCTTCATCCATGTTCGTAACTGAAATCCCGTAACAGGAGAAGATTTTTTTTTCGCTATTTGGTAACTAGTTGTGAGAGAAAGAATTATGTTACTTATTAGAAACAAATTACGAAAACAATATAAAACTAAAAGATGGAAGATTTCAATGAAAGAAAAAAGGATAAAAAATATTCGATGAAACTGTTTATCACATAGAAAACCGGCTAGAATAAACTGTTTATCACCTTATTTTAACGAGGATGTTATCGGCACATAGGTGTACTATACATATAAAGAGGTTTTCCCTCTACCTGGGGGAGATTGCAAATACCGGACTCGATATATTGATAACACTCTTTTAGCCTATAGCTTCTCTCCACATAATTTTTAACTTAAAGCTCTCATGTCATATGAAACGAGTATTAATCTTTTTTTATCTGAGCCACGTTTATACAAACAAATATATCTGATTGTAAATATCTAAGTACCTACTTGTTTCGTAAAGACCACGTGGTATCGTATTTTTATTACAATTTATAGCATTATAGCAAGATATAACTTTTAAAGTACAAGAAAATTCAACATCAAATCAATCAAGTAACAATAGAGATGTTGTGTGTGTGTGCATGTTTTCGCATTAAACCAAAACTGCATCAAAAACGTAACAGCAATAAAAAAGAAAACAAAAAAACAAAAAAAAAGTTGTCAAAAAGGATGCGCCTACGCATATTATGTCATATACCCAATAAAAATGATCTAACATATCGTAAGCTCTCTCTATTACGACACACCGTGTTAAGTGCGAAGCCGGACATCTCAACTTTGACTTTTTATAATAAATTGTTTGTTCGTGCATGTTACATCAATACCTTTATCTTATATACAAATAGATGGTTTCGCAGCTTCTGTTTTTGGGTCTACGCGTGTTTAATTTTCTTTTTTCTTTGTCGAGAAATATTTTATTTTATGAATTTTAAGAAAACTTACACCTAGCTATAGATATACTTAGTCAGAGAAATTATAATATATGATGACACATATTGATCTGAAGGCCAATAACAAGTTTCCAGGCTATTTAAAAAAAAAATATAAGTATATAAGAAAAAAATTACCAGTTAAAAAATATGTTGATGATTTTCTTTTGATAGAGTTTATGTTTTAATGTGAGATGATGTATGTGGGAGAGTGGCTTTTGCATGTAGTGTAATTCTCATAGGTTTTTTTACTTTACGCTTCAAACTTCAAAGGACTTCAGTGAAAATTACATTAATCTTAAAACTATTGAAATTATATTATTATTATGAAAATTATAAAAGAAAGTTCTTAAGTAGACTGTAGTTATTACTTAATTAAGTAGGTCTCGTTAAGAATCGTCTTCATTATTGAATATCCAAGAGTTCATCGGGTATTTAAGATAAACAACTTACCTAATGACTGAGTGCGCAATTTTTATAATAAGTTTAATAAGCTAATAACTTTAATTGGTATTGTAAATATGATGATAGATTGATTTAGTTGGGTATTAAATAAATGTTAAAGTGACTCCTTTTGTCATCATTTTTTTTTTAATATTTTTTAGGATGCTTACTTGTCTATATTTTCGCTTTTCATTCCGATATTTAAAGAGATTTTTGAGGATATACAGGGTGTAACTTGAGGAGTGGATCAACCGAAGCAGGGGGGTAGGGCTAGTTAATACCTATCGTTTTAACCCCCATCTATGTTCTGTGATTTTTCGTAGTTTAACATGTAAAGAAATTAATACTTAAGGGTGTTATAGATACTGGTATTTAAACTTGGAATGGAATTGAAAAACGATAAAAAGGTCTTCTTCTTTTAAACCCATAATAAGTGTAAAAATACAACGATAATCAATTGGGCACAGACAAACAAATAACCCACTTTTGCATTAATAATTTGGAATTCGAACCAAAACATTTTTCGTGTGTTTTATAATTAATTTGTTTACTCGAAGTTGTCGTCCTTTTTTGGTGGCATTTTATTTTAAAACTTGGAATCCCGGGGTTATACTTATTTGGAAATATTGCAAAATATCCCATATTTACATATATCAATGATTAATTTTGCTTTAGTAAACTGAATAACAATATTATTAACGTATTTCCTATAGACTTCCAACGGTTTGCGATGTTTCATAGCTATCACTATAGGGCTCAAAAAGAATTATTTTGAACAGAATTTCATCAATTTTTATTCAGTTATTGCTCTTAATTGCTTACTTTTGACATAGAAAGGGATGTAGAACAGTGTATTTGTCTTTTAACCAAAAATCACATCTTCCTGTTATGTTTCTGATAAAATAAAACAGGTCGATGAAATGCTTATTAGTTTTTAGTTAAAATTAAGCTTAAAATTATTATCACATAAACACTAACATACACCATGAACATATTTTTAAACATGTAGGTTTGCTTTTAAGTTTCCATAACAAGTAACAACCTATAAGGCATTCTTAACTTCCGTTTCATTTTACGAGTATTCCCGGAATAACAGTGCGTTATATTATGCATATCTCTTGGTATTGTCTTCATCAATGTTGGCGTATTGTTACCGTCGACAATAACGGTCTGTCCAAATAAAACATAACTATTAATTACTCTTTATGTACATACATTATGGTACGTGTGGTTTAAATGGTTTACATTGAACCGAATTACTCGTCTACAGCCAATTGTAGTTTTATGATATTGTCAATTACTTCCTTGCTTTAATTATCGGTTAAACTGTCTAGAATACTAAAAGTAAAATACTTTCGCTATCAAAATATATAACGTAATGTCGGTATTACGACACCTTCGAAATTCACAGCAGACAAACGTTTTTGAATACAAATCACTTCGGGAATTTCTCCGTACTACAGATTTTCGAAACATGTGTTAAAAGAAAGTGATTTGGACGTGACCATCAATGTTTACGTCTGCATTGAACCAATAAAATATACTGCGGATGTAATACATAGTCGAGCATACGTATTGCATTGAATTACTTTCATAAGTAAGTACTTTCTGTTTGGACTCGCGTCTCAATCCGACTATCTATCTATTATAAATCTGTGGTATAAATCACTCTTCAGATAGATTCTATACTAATATTATAAAGCTGAAAAGCTTGCTTATTTGACCGTAGTTATCTCAGGAACTAGGGGTCCAATTTGGAAAATTCTTTCAGTGTTCGATAGCCCATTTATCAAGGTATGCTATAAACTGTATACAATCACGCTAAGTTTAATAGGTGCGAAGCTATCGTGGGTTAAGTCGCAGGGCATAGCATGTATGTATATTATAATTGCTGATAAACTAGAGATTGTGAACATGTCCGGTGACATTGACTGACGCTGGTCACTTACAAGGTTAAAGCTCTGACGAAGAATATATTTATTGTAAAAATAATATTACAACATTGGGCCAAACAAACTTGAGACTTATTGACCTATTAATAAGGTTCCTTTGTGCATTTTTTTCGTATTGGAATAGTTAATGAATTGTCAGAATTTAGTGTGGAAATCCCGAGTAATGTCGGCTGGCCGTAATAGTTTCTCCGGAAACATATTAGTAGGCATTGTGCAACCTCCGCTTATATATTGTAACATTAATTAATCACCGAAATTACTTTATTTGTTCGCTTAAATTTAGGATTTTAAGTTATTTTGGAGTTATTTATTATTAATTTGTATTAATATGCAGAAAACAGTTTGATTGAACGCGGTAGTTTTATGAATTATTCCGATACTATTTCACTTTCCACTTCTTTTTCCGGATATTCCATTTTATGTTTTTATTATACTCGTATCGTATCCTTTTTCACTCCCACACATCCAATTGACTCGAACCAATACCAGACAGTTGCCACCCGAGCCGACCACCACTAGGCACAGAGCGCGCGCCGAGGTCACAAGAAAGCCGACCCACGTGGGGCAAGCTTTACCTCTCACCCGTTAACAAGACAAGACACGTCATAAAATACCAAAAGTTTGTTATTTCAAGGATATTTTAAAAATAGGCGCCCGGTGACCGGTAAGCGTGACCTTCACTTTCGCTTTTTACTGTGAATCTTCGTCCACACCACACCGCCGCCCGCGACGCTATTTAACTTCGTAATAGGTACGATTTGCCTAATGCGCTGACATTTAATGTATGTAACTACTGAGCCGGTTTGTCGGGATGTGCATATAGGTTATAGACTTGCTCTTGTAGTACTTAATCTCTCTTTAGGTCGTCTTAGGTTGGTCTAGTGCTGTGATTTCATATGTACTAGATATGTGGATGGATGTAGATAGCTTTATAAACCTGATATAAGTCTTTATCACGTGAAGATGAGACAAAATGTTACCTACCCTGTGATATTAACGTGACTATAATTTTCCTTTTTTTTTCTTTGTTATTGAAAGCCTACGTTGCAATAACTACTGTGTGTCTTTCAGCGCAATCTATTTAGTGATTTCAGCTACTTGATAGATCAGTCAGTCAGCCTTTTATACACAACAAAAGCATCAAAAACATCTCTAACAACCTCTGCCTCTACAGATTAGTGTACAGATAAAGCTTTACTCATCAAGAACATTTCCTTGATCATTTCGTTCGAGATAAGTAGCAACCGAGTGCTAGGTTCATCATAACATTGTTACAACATACTCGTTATAACTGCTCCTACATAATAAGTTGTGTACACGAATATTTCGATGTTTTCGTGTATTTATAACATAACATAACCATTCTCTACATCATCTCATTATAGTATCTCACTCCTAACTAAATTCGTAACTTGTATCAGAAACTACGCACACATTCATTCACACACACACAGACCGAGATAAACATTCGTGGTTCACAGAAATATTCACCCCGCACGGGAATCGAACACGCAACCGAACCCAGTCCGGCATTTTGATTACTCTGCCATCAAGGTATACACGACTATTTCGATGTTTTCGTGTATTTTCACGTAATATTGGAGATGTGACACCCGTGGTAGCTTTCGCTCGAAAACAGACTCGAAACCGCGACCTACGGAGTCTCGTTATGTAATACGCGGCGCGCGGCACAGTGGACTCGATACGGTGTAATCTGAAGTTAAGATTACCTGTTATATCTTTCAATAATGTTATTATTTAGTAAATATCATGAGAATAATAATGTCAAGAAGAAGTGATTTGAATTACTTATACTTACTTTGAAAAAGTATTTGCTCGTCTTTTATAAAATAAGGTAGGCGTGTTTAATATGCCTGAGGTCAAAACTTCTTTATTTTTTAGCCTTGTTATTAGTAGATAAAAACATCAGTTTACGTTTTCTTAGTAAATATTACCTAAATAACAATATTTAGGCTAGTAAAAAATGTTCTACGCAATTTATAAAGTACTTAGCAATAAAAATCGTTATATCCGAGAATCCATATTTAACCATTTTGAACCAAAATCTCCAATCAGCAACAATTCAATTACCGATAAACACAATTTACTTCAACCGTAAACACAAACAATTGTAATACATGATTAAAGTTACATAAATATCTTAAAAACTTATCAAAATACGCTCTTTTGAGCAGGGAAGTAAACCTCAGATGGCAGATAAACATTATGTAATGAAGTAGTGAGTTGTAATGAAAAGCTTTAAATATTTTCATTGTTTTTATTTCCTTCCGCCGTCGAGATAAACAGACAGACAAAGGCAAATGTTATACGTGAGAAATGACATTGATTCACAAAGAATTCACATAATAAATAGCTTTTCCTATGTATCTATGAACGTGTTAATACGTAATATGTATTTAAGTAAATATGTTTTTAGCATTTTTGTGGACGTCAACATTTCAACATGTCTTGTTTTTCTTATTCAAATGTAGCAAAGACATAGATTTGTTTCTTTGGTTAGAAATCAGTAGAATGGTTAATACATCGAGCTAGAGTTGCGGATTCAATTCTTTTGCGGGATAAATATTGTTAGGGGTCAGTTAAACCTACAATTAGAACATTTAGAACAGTCTTCTTTTTTTAAGTCGGTTAAAGAAGTTAGAACTAGGTACTAAAGTTATTTACTAACAATCCTATCCAAAATACTTAAAACAAAAAGCATAATTCAATAAAAATATTATTTGTAAAATATGAATGAACCGCTTATGATTGTTGATAGACTTTCTATCGGTCGATATGTCAAGGGCGGCCGGTGGCGCGCGCTAGTCACGAACGAGTGCTCTAACAATGTTTCACAATCACAATACTTGTTCTTATCTAATCTGTGACAGTAATGTCTAACGCCCAATATTTATATTCAATCTTAGTCCATAAGATTGAGACTGAAGATTGATTTCATTCATATTTTTCGACGGTAGGTTGCCAAAAATAGCTAAGTAAACGTCAAAAAATATGGATGAAATAAATTTTCAACCTCAATCATATGAATTTGATAGCCTATTAATATTGGGTACTTGATAACTATGTATATTATGTATGTAATACGTGCCTTTAAGGTTCTGTTTTTGAAAGTAATTTTGATTCGTCGTAGCGTCTTCTTGCCTTCGTTGATACATATCTAACATTGAAAGAATTATTCAAATCGGACCAGTAGTTCCCTAGATTAGCGCGTTCAAGCAAACATAGTCTTCAGCTTTATACATAATACACGTATACCACTTTCCATGTCAACGGAGAGCTATAAAACTCATATTACTGTTGGATAAATAGTTAATTTGTTATCATGGATGAAGAGTTTAATGCTTAGTTCAGACGCAGATGCTAATTAATTATTGTAAAAATATTTTCTGAAAAATAAACTATTTATTTATATTAAGTCTTTACAGAAAGTTAGCTATTCAATCAATAATATTTTCCAAATATAATATTCAACCTGGTAACACAAAATGACTCCTGTAACTTGGTTGGCAACACTCTGTTGCAAATGAGTCTGTTGTAATACATTAAATGTTACTACGAGTAGTTTCAGCGGCACGGTGTATGGTCAACAGGCGGAACTATCTATTTTTCTTTATTCATTTGCCTAAAGTCAGAAAATACTTGCAGTTTATGAGCATTTTTGTAATAATACATCAAGAGAATAATGGTTTTAATAAGTTAATTAAATTTAATTTTAATGAACTGATTGTGGGTACTAGGGACACTATTCAATATAAAACAACACTATAATAGAGCAATTGCCCCGCAGTAAACCTCTCTTGGACTAAACAAAAAATAAATGTTAGAATCAGTTAAGCTATTTTAGGGTTTGCCAAGAATAAGGACCAGCTATTGTTTTTTTAATGAAACCTAACTCACGAGTAAAGTCCACATTATTCTACGTTTGCAAATGGTCTATCGATAATCTACGTCCCTCTTATATGTCATTTCATCAGTACATAGTCAAAGTCACTTTCTCTGTCCCCATGTCCCTATGTATGCTTAGATCTTTAAAACTACGCAACGGATTTTGATGCGGTTTAAAACAAACCGCATCAAAATCCGTTAGTTTTATACTCATAGAAATAGTCATCTATTTCTATACGTAGCGGATTGTGATGCGGTTCTCATGATTTTGAGTGATTCAGTGGGAAGGTTTTTAGCATAATTTTATTCATATTCCTACGGGAACTACGCAAGTGAAACCGCGGAGCGCCGCTAATAGTAGTAAAATAATAATAATAATGACCCAAAATACAAAATAATGGTTGCAAATTGACCGCATTCTTGTACTTGACGAAACTGTTAATGATAACATCGAGCTATCTTGGCCTGTTATCAACGTCCATGGACTACGTAAATTAACGTTGTATACTTTTAATTGGTTTGTAATTGTTTAGTTACACTTTCTATGTTATATTCTGTCAATAATGTACTGTTTGGGTTAGGTTTTGGTTGACAATAAATAGCTGTATTAGCCCCTCTAACTACCCGTTACGGGTAGTTAGAGCCCTCAAAAGTCTAACATTCAGTTTAACCAAGAATGTCGTATAGCCCTCTGGGTTGTGAAGGTCTGATGGCAGTCGCTTCACGTAAAATACTGACATTCCGCCAAATCTGGTTAAACTGAAAACCGACCCCAAATAGACATGGGATAAAGGTTCGGAAAAGAAAAGAAAAATTAGCCCCTCCAACTTCGTCGATAACTTGCATAATAAGGACTCGTTGTAATTGATTTTAATAATGATAGTTTTTTTAAGCCTTCACGCCTAAAGTGGGCTGGTGTAATTATAAAACAACATGTCACGTTTTAAACTTGCTTAGTGTTAAAGGTCAAAAAATAAGATGATATAAAACTATAAAATTGAATTACAATGAATTGATTGTCAATCTAAATGTAAAGTTAATATATCTAAGTAGTATTATTGGTAGCGAACAAAACGTAATATAAAACTTAAATCCTTGTGACTTTGTGACATTTCAATGTGTTTTTTCTTGTTATTCATATCAGTTAATATTATAATTATAACATTAAAATACTGAACGGATCCGTGTGACGAGAATTCTAATAGAATCGTGGTATTTGTGAATAATAAAACTTAAATTATGCAAAACTTTGTTGAGCAACCCTGTTTTCGCGACAATTTATTTATAACATACCTACTAATAAATACAAGTAATGTGTCTGTGTTAATGCCGAAATTGGCTTTAAAGTGAAAACTGCATTTTATAGTCTAATCAGTCATTTGAGATAAGGCTATAAAATGAACATTTAAGTGAACGTTTTTGGAATTTGTTAGTAAGTTTCTCTTGGTACTTAAATCCTATAAAAAACCTTAACTGATTTTAATAAAACTGTTTAGGGTTTCATATTTATGACATATGATAAATAGGGTCAGTTTTTAGTGATTAGGTTGAACGTCACGTCAGTAGGATTTTACTTAGCGATTACTTTAAAACCTGATGCTACATTTCCGCATTCAAATTAGAATAGTCTTTTGAAGTCCACATTTAATTATATTGTCGTGATTTTAGTTTAATTTATTCATTTTTTAATATCTTTATAGGGAAATTTGTTTTTAATTTTCTTCTTGTTGCAACTTGTAGGACACTATGCCTTTTAATTTTTTGTTTAAATCTATAAAAAACACTACCAAATCCCTCCACCGTTTTTGAAGTCGGTTAATAAGATTTAGCGTTCTTTATAATAAATTGTTATTGGAATTATGTTCGGATTGCGTCAGAGTGGGTCCGGGTTCGAGACCCGTTACAAGAATATTTATGTGCGTTTTACGTTACTTTCGTCTTCGTTTTACTTCGCTTTCATAGCGACCTCTCGTGGAATGTTTTGAGTTAATGAAAATTTTACAGTCTGCGTCTAAAAAAGGTATATTTCCTAAAAGAAAAATAAGTTTTTCTACTATATTTCTGTACTCGTAGCTTGATTTTTGATAAATCTTTTTAATTATTCTCCAATAATCTTTTCTGTACTCATATGCAAAAGAAACTGTTGACTGACTGACTGACCTGTCAAAACACATTAACGAATTGCGCTGAAATTAGTCAGATAACTAGATATTAGGTTGACATGGGCAAAAATGTCGACCAAACCTTTAGGTTACAAGAAGGGTTTGGTCACAAATCGTGATAATAAGCTTTTATTGCTATTTTAGTTTCGAACTTAGGGGTCAGTTACTATAATGAGATGATGTAAGTAAATGATTATGATTATGATTGCTGACTGTGTTTGGCTTTTGGTAGTAACTACTTAGGTATATCTGTCGTAGTTTTTGGTCCATTGTGGTTCTAGTAACATTTATTTTTAGATTCTTGTTTGTCACCTCCGAACTTGTTACGTTACTTTCACTTGTATTGACAATTTGCATTACAAGTATCGCGTCACAGACAGATTGTACTTGGAGTTACTTCATATTTAAAGGATATTTTATTGCTATCCGGGTGGCTGGAGATTTTTCTTATTCTATCTTAGCGGATGCCTAAGTACATCATTATAATTTCTGCGTGACTAATTTCAGTGGTTTTTTAGATCTGTCAGTCCGTAAAATAATGTTATGTTAAAGTCGTAAATATAGTACTCAAGCTATTGCATACATTTCCCAATAGACAATGTGCACGCCAATCATTTCCCTAACCAGAGATTGTGCCGATACATTCGATGTGCGCAAACGCGTAAATGCGTTCAACCTTGCCTCGTTAAAATGCGTTGTGAAACAAAATGATATATACAAAATATTGTTTTGTCATGACATTGTAATATTTCAGATCTCTAGATTATTGACTTTCCAATTCTTTTTTATTGTAAGCCAACACGCAATGGTTCACAATGAGTTTGAAATAACTGCTTTGATTATACACAGATTAGGTAGAGTCGAGATCCGAGCGATCTTCGTGATGCTTATGAAGAGTTATTGGTGATTTTTTTTGTTTTCCTTTTTAAGTTTTTAAACAGTCGGTAGTTGATCGAGGTGTTGAGGAAAAGGGCCGCGCCCGTCGGCCGGTACCTGCGCATGAGTGGTTCCTGTTTACGAAACATGTTTTATGTGCTTGCATTGTGGTAAAAGTTGTATTTCAGCTTGGGAAGCGTAAGTATTTGGCAAGTATGTGAGCGATATTGGACCTTGACACGAGGCATATGAAAACAATCAGGTTTACTGACAATTCGGATAAAGTTATCGTAAAAACATTACGAAAATTAATAATGTGTGAAACGATCGGCGCCACCGCTAAGTATTCAAGTGATTGCGAATGTGGGTAGGTGCTGCATGCCGCGGATTCCACGTATTGTGATTCAACGCATGCGCATCGAATAAACCAATCTCCACAGGCCGAGCTCAGGGGCTCCAACAGTCTCTCACAAACATGTTTCAATAAAAATTCCCTGCTTTGTTCTTCAAGTGATTACTAATAGTTTGAGGTCAGCCGATGCAGATTGATGCAATAATTCTTGACATTTCGTGAGATAATCATCTAAATATTGTTTTGAACTGAACAGTTTATCTATTAATGAGTTTTTGTAGGCCAAAGGTATCCGTCGTCTGTACGAGCCGCCTTCCAAAAGTTCATGACGAACTTCTATCATTAGCCTACATCCGACTGCATTCTTTTCTAATTACTCGTAATTAATGTCAATTTGTTACGTTATATTCATCTTTTATTGCAAAAATACGTCACATTTGTTTGTTAATGTGTACTTAGAATTATCCAAATGTGATTTTTAATCGGCAATATTGTACCGCGATTTGACGCCAATTTTAATGGTCGTAACCATTACGTTACGTAACCATAATGTACAATCGAGTAAGTATGTCAAACAAGTAATGTTTTACCAAATTAACCATTATCCGGTAGTAATGGTAGATTTTGAATTTAACGGCTTATAATCGTCTGTCTTTAATAATAATGATTGTAGCAGACTGGTCGCCGTATGCTACGTGAAGACATTGACTTGCTGCTCACGAAGTAAGTGTTAATTTTTACGTGATCAAGTAGGGTTAACGAACCACTGTACCGTTCCGAGCAGTGGATTCATAAACCGATGCCTATTTTCATCATGATAAAGGGCATTGACTGGTTCCGATCCATTGGCATTCCTTCCGTGCAGCCGAATGTATGTGGATACCCTTGACAAACATAAACGACACTTCAATTTATTATATTTACTTCCCATTAACCAAATTTGGTACGGTAACGTTTTTGCTACAAGTTTAACTAGTTAATTAACCATTACAATTGAGACTGTACTTCGAGCGCGTTGGTCAATGAATCGTTAGACATTTTTAATCGCAATCGCGTTGTACGTTAATGGCGGTTTCTCAGTTGCAAATGTGTCAATAGTTCTCACGACATGAAATTTAACAATCGGTTGTGTGTACCGACAATTTGAGCCACAAATTGCTATTATTTTCTCTCCGTCGCGGTGCTATTAAGCTGTCAAATGTTAGGGTAAACGAAACAAGTGAGCATATTCGATTAAAGATTTGAAAGTAAGCGATATGTTATGTACCTTTTCGATTTCATTTCACGATTATCTGAGTGGTGATCCGGTCCAAACGAGATTGTTACTCGCTCGTATCAAGGTATCTAGAGGTCGCGATGATTCAGCGGTTGTTAATTATAAATTCGTAATATTAAATGTCAAAGTTGTATTAGAAGAATGTGTTGTCGATAGGTCGCGGGTGTTATGTGATCGCGGGCTGTCTCCGCCAGGGTGGGCTTTAGGACTAGTTTGTGGGGGTAATTTTAAGCAAAAATATTTACTCGTTGTACTTTATTATTGCTATTGTCATTCAGAGCATAGTCACTAATTTTGTACTTATTTATTATAAACTAGCCCCAACTCGATAACTCTAGGAACGGTATGAGGATACTTAATAATATTTAGCAAGTAAAATAGAGACCATAAGTTCAAGTTAAGTTCCTAATCGTATTTTTTTTTCAAGACTCCATTTTAGACAATGCCTTACTTTTAACCCCACCACCTTCCTGCCTAACCATTTATTGTCTGAAACTACTTGCAATCTCCCCCTCGTATTTACCCCTGAGTACGCCTCTGACGCAACATTCACTGGCGACCTCGGGCGCTCGGACCTTGCAGCAGGACAACTCGATACACCTCATTGTCCACTACTCTTTGGTAAATACCCGGTATATCTGTTAACTAGTGTCTGTACTCGGTACCGGAATCGGAGCCTATAATTAGATTGATTGCCCAGTGCCTGGGTGAATGAGCTTCGTTTTTATTACAAATAGCGTTTTGTTTGTAAAGAACTATAGAGGTCTCTAAAGATAACACATTTGTTCGTTGGAACTACAAGATGATGTTTAGCAATATAAAATTACCAACATTGCCCATATTGTATCATGACAATTTCTGGATGAAAAGTATCCTTTATCCTCTTCCATTTTCCAAATTCACGAAAGCATTATTAACAAACTCACTTTAAAAAAAGTTTACAAAAAACATTTTCTTTCTCTCTTCTTCTTCTTTCGCTTTCTTACGAGTATTACCAGTTGGTTAAAGGTTATAAGTAAATTTTTTAGATGTTTTTACTAAAATATTAACAAGAAACTTTTTCTCGTATTTCGTTTACACATAAACCATGATTACAAGTCCTTTACAATAACAAGCCTGCTGTTACGCGTCAGGGCGCATGTCTATCAAACATTGATCAATCTTTGCGAAATTAATACAGACCAATCATTTGTCAACTATTCATTTTTTACCGATCAATTTATAATTTGCCAAATCTATTTCCCTATATTTATTAACATGTAAATGTGCCTACTTTCTAATTAATGAAGTTTTTTAAGTTAATGAATATCTAATACTATATTATACTAGTGGTTCTGAATATTTTGACTATTAAGTGTATTATTTTGTATAGTCAAAATAAAGAGAACTTTTGAAAATGTTTTTTTAGTTTGATTAAATTCGGACTCCTGAAAAGGCTCGATATTTTTATCATTTAAAATCTCAGACATTTTCGTTATTTAGAAATATAAAATCTTATTTTAAAAGCCACCACCTGCTAATGGTCTTTGCTAATTCAATATAATACAACAAATATAATTTGCTCTGATAAAAAATAAATTTTCCCTTAAAAAACCCTTATAATCTCTACAATTACAAGCTTCATCAAAATCTATAGAGCTGTTTTCAAAAACTTTACAAGATTAACATAAAGACAAGTCAAGAAGCCAACCAAACTAATAAAACGTTCGAATAAAAACATATTTAGCATAATTTAAATAAACATTTTAATTAAATGTTTCTCATTAAAATGTTTCGATTTATTCTTATTGAACGTTATACATATATACATACAATATAAGTATACTAGTAATCATTATGTTAATATAAACCGGTCGGTTATATAACTGTATATCCGCATTAAGAGATTATTGTATTTAAATCCGGGTTTCACTGAATAATTATAACATAAATAATGGATATTTGTCAATTGTCATGTGCTAAGGGCACCACGTGTTATGTCATCTTCGTTTTTAAGCATTATACTCTTTAAATCCAATACATAAAGTTCAAAATGCTTTTAAGCGATAAAGGAAAGCGTTTTTATATCCTTCTATTGCGTAGTTAAGGAGCTACGTGTTTTTTCCATAGAGGTATTATACATAGAGTAGGGAAGGCATACGGCTGCCTGTAAGCGGAAATGTCCGATGGTTAGAAAGAGAGAGAAGATCGCGGTACCCTATTATTGTACAAACATTTAAGTCGTTACACGAATAACCGCGATCGCCTCTCTCTTTCTAACCGAGGGACAACTGGAGACCTGGTTCCCCTGCTCTATCTATAGGTTTTTTCTAGTAAGAGTTTTCTCTAGTAAAATCACAGTGCAAGGATTTTCGCGAAAGGTTTCCTCTCTCGCATTGGGTCTGTGGCTGAAGTGTTGTATTCTGTATGAAGCGAAGAAGAATTGAGTTACTATGTGTAAGTGTGCTACATATTGTACAATTTTAAATATTTGTAAGAACTAGAAGTTTGTCATGAACAATCATGTTTTTAATATGGTCTATGTTTTTCGTTAAAAGTACTCGTAAAATCTATCTGCGTTCTAAATGTCTGGTGTTATACGGTTCTGTAGTTTGTAATGTATGTCATATCAGTCAATCAGTAACACTAACTAAAACAAGAATTAAAACATCTTTAATTCGCCCTCAAAGAAATTTTCTATTTTCGTTTACTTGAAAACTAAGTGAAGACACGAAGATGAAAGTTCAATACGTAATATAACTAGATGTAGGTACACGACGAAACAAGCACAGCAACATTTTCTCTTACATTCTTAGAAAATGATAATTATTAAGAAAATAATGATATTGTAGGCGAGCACGATGCGTTGGTTTATAGAGATAACTATTTAATTATATGGAATACTTAACATAAATGTATTAAATGTAATATTTAATTAAATATAAGTAATATATTAACTAAGTATTTATCCTATTAATGTAATAAACAAAAGTTTGTATGGATGGATGTTTGTGACTATTTTACGTAAAAACTACTGAATCGATTTACATTAAATTTGGTACAGACGTTCCTTATAAGTAGGTAAAATACATATAATACGTTTTATCCCGAAATTCCCACTGGATTGAGATTTACGACGCCACAACCAAATTTTAATCCTACTAATATTATAAAGACGAATGTTTGTGATAGTGTGGATGTTTATATGTATGAATGATTGTTTCTTTTTCACGCAAAAACTACTGAATGAATTTTAATGAAATTAGGTACCGATGCTCCTCATGCCTAGGAATAACACATAGGATACTTTTTATCCCGAAATTCACACGGGATAAGATTCCACGTGGGTAAAACCGCGGGGCACAGCTAGTATTTTATAAAATGTAATGCTATTCGTTAGTCTCGCTATACCTCGAAAATGACTGAATTGATTTCAATTAAGTATCATCTAATATACCTAATGTATATTTGGAGTATGAATACTTTATATATTATGTATAATAATATAATTATTATCGTATTAATTACCATACCAATACGTTAATTTAGGTGAACAACTTGTTTTTTAACATTTATTAAAACTTTATAAAAAACAAAAAGACATGTTTTCGTATACTATAATAATTCATATATTCATCTTTAAGAGTACTAAGTAGGTATATTTGCATATTCTAAAATATATATTATTGAGTAGTTTAAAAGCTCTAATGGCCGGTACGAATATTCAATCTGCCAATGATATTGCTTATCGACGGATATAAAACATGGAAACTGAATAATTCTTTAATTTTTTATCCGTTGACAAACAAAATCATAGATAGATAGAAAATTAGGAACGGCCGTAAGCATTCATATGCACATAAAGATACAGATAGCGTGAAGCAACTTTATTTTATACCACAAGTGTTTCAAAAGCTTACTATTGTTATTTTTCTATACTAATATTATAAAGAGGAAAGATTTGTTTGTTTGTTTGTAATGAATAGGCTCCGAAACTACTGGACCGATTTCAAAAATTCTTTCACTAATGGAAAGCTAATTTATCAGTGCGTGACATAGGCTATATTTTATCCCCGTAATCCCATGGGAACGGGAACTACGCGGGTGAAACCGCGGGGAGCTACTAGTCTGTAATATGTAAGAGAAAACAAACATTACTATGAAATCAATAACGCAAATACGCCTAGTTAGCAACAGCATATTGTGTACAAATTGCATAACGGAATTGCACACCATTGGTAAAGATCACTCAAACACACAAGACTAAATGTCAGCGATGTCTATCACATAATAGGTTTTATTTTATGTATACAAGCATATGTGATCATACTATGACTATTTTACCGACCTCTGCCCGTGGTATTGTTCGGTTATAGAAAACTAGCAGCGCCCCGCGGTTTCACCCGCATAGTTCCCGTTCCTATGGGAATTTCGAGATAAAAAGTATCCTATATGTTATTCCTAGGTATGAGGAACATCTGTACCAAATTTCATTAAAATTCATTCAGTAGTTTTTGCGTGAAAGAGGAACAAACACTCACAAACATTCGGCTTTATAATATTAGTAGGACTTATAAAAGTAGTTTTTTTATTCTAAAAACCAGCGCTATTCACGCACCAATTTCATTGAGAATATATCCCTTTGCCATTTTATGTACCAATCAGTTAATGTATTTTTATGTGTAGTATTATTCTTCTTTTGAGGTATAAATGATTATTATTCTTCAGCCGGGCGTGCATTTTGTTTACGGTTACAACTTTTTTTCGTTGATTCACGCGTTTTAAGAAATACATACATTAGGTACATACTTTCATGCTGAATTGACAAACAAATCCCGATGCTACTAAGTATATATAACATAATTTTAATTCGGATTCTGTTTTATTTAAAAGCTTCTAAAATATTTAAATTACATTTGAGTTACCAGTTTGGCACCAACATGACATCAGATTAACTCATATTTGACCGGTTTTATTTAAAAATACATTTCTTGGTATTACTTTATTCTTTGAATTTTAAAACATACAAAATAAAATATTTAGCCCAACAAGTTCCCAAAGCAGTTTAGGACCTCATTTCAACAATATTACTTAATAAAATACCCAAATAATTCAAATAAACGTGATTATTGCGTACAAAACTTTTGTTTTAACCAAGATGTATGGGCCTACTTGAACATGAGAAGTGAACCTAGGACCTTGACCTACTCTGCGCTCTCCCACACCTAACAATGCCGCTACGCCGAAGGCAGCTTCCTAAACCTCAAGAAACACTTACAAACGTCTATCATGGATAATTAACACTCCACAAAATACGTATTTTATCGAAGTTTATAAAGTTAGAATTAAAATGTACTTATACCCATACTAGCTGCGCCCCGCGGTTTCACACGCTCAGTTCCCGTTCCCGTAGGAATTTCGGGATGAAAAATAGATGTTGGCCGATTCTCAGACCTACTGAATATGCTCACAAAATTTCATGAGAAACGGTCAAGCCGTTTCGGAGGAGTATGGCAACGAAAACTGTGACACGAGAATTTTATATACCTATTAGATATTAAATGATTTATGCGACATAGGTGGTGCCGAAACTAGAAGTTTCCGAAACGAGGTTTACCCACATAACACGGTGCTGGGTTCAAATCTAGTTTCAAGTAAATATTTTCATTTGTAGAGTTACCCAGCCGGATCACGGATAGCTTGTTTGAATCTCATGCAAAGTAAAATATCCAATCAATTACTATTTATCTAATGTTTATACATACGAGTATAAATGAGAACCAATATCCGTAATAAATAAATAAATATTTTTTTGAGACGAAGGGCCTATGTCACGATCTTCAAGTAATATTACTTACCAAGTAAAGTGAGTCTTTTCTGTTTCTTACTTTATGTCAAGTGACAAAGACAAAACTTGTGAGTACATACTCGGAACTTTACTTGAACGTGAAATAGGCCCGAAGTCTAACCAAAAAGACCCATAAATCTCATAATTAAACAAACAGAAAAACAATAAAGTTAATCTCAAGATAACATTTTTATTACTTAGTTTAAGACGTAACATACTTTAAAATATAAACACTAATTTAAATTTTAAAATATAATTTTACTAATGTTTATTTATAAATTATAATATTAAAAGTATTATATCGTAACATGTTAACTTCACATAAACAGTTAGAGATTTACAAGAAACATATAAAAAACCTCTTTATTACCATTTGTTTATTTACTAACAATGATATAATAACAATTATTATTTATGATGTAAAATGTGTGTGTAACCAGTTATTTTATAAAAGATTTGACCTTCTGACTTCAAAACGCATTCAATAATAGTTATTTCAATTACTTACTTACTTATATTTAATATTCGATATAAAGTTCTATATTAATTGGCTGCCGTAATACCAATCTAGCATTCAAGAATTTCAATACCTGAAATATAGGTAGAATAGTTTGAGTGCCATAATCAGGTACTTTTCTGGTTTGGAAAAATCTGTCTGCATTAGATGTAGTATTCCAAAATTTCTATCGGTTCATCAGAAAATGAAATTAGACTGAGTTATATAAATAGCTCTCACGCAATTGTTATTTTCGACTTATCTTATTATCAACTAGGAACCAGATACCAAATATTTTTTGTTTAAATCTTAATAATAATAAAGTTTCTTCAAATAAACTTAACTCAGCACTAACCAATCGCGATAATAATTGGTTAAACGAAACCAAAAGTGATACATAGAATGCCGCTATAACTTCATTGACTACGTTTTTACGAGATGTTTACTAACTACAAAAAAACTGTAATTGTTTTTGTAACGGTTGTGAAACACGCGATACTTGTTCTATTCTTATCACCGCTATTTTTCATATATAAAAGATTTCAATTGTTGCGTAAACTTGAGTATTAAAAATATTTTTGTTTTTCATTTACGTTAAAATAAATACAGATTAAAAATATTTTTGTTTTTTTTATTTTGACGACTCAAGTTTTTATCATAGACTTGGATGGTGATATTAAATCCGTATAGGTAAGTACATATTTTGCTAACCACCCGCTTGGTCTGTAATGAGTGCAAAATTTTCGTGTATAATTTTCATAACTACTTTTATTATTAGTACAATTGTGTTTTATATAGATTCATAAATGATTGTATCAATGTCTTTGTTACTACACTTATTTTTCCGGAAGAAAATTGAAATCCTACCTATCGATAAAAGAATGAAAGGAACTTAATACATACAAATTTTTTATCCTCACATCCTTGGTCACACACAATAAGTACATAAGAAATACAGGAAAAAAACAAGATTACTTTTACTGATTCGATCTTATAATGACAGGGAAACCAATTTATACGAGATTTATTGATAAAGGAAGTTAATAGAGGTTAGTTTCCCATTACAGGTCTCGTTATATTGGTCGTGTCCAGCCTTGTGCTGGCCGACCTAGTACAGTGAAATTGAACCGGTCCTACATAGTTGTCCAAGTAACTTATTTACCATAGATATTAACGGAAACATGCAGTTTGTATGTACCTACGTTTGTTTCTACTTGTACTTTTTATTGCACTTTTTATTTTTATTTACTTATTTCTTGATGACTTCCTGCCTTTTGCTGGGATAATGATTCAGAATGCTACATGGCATAATTATGTGTGACATTTAAGGATTGTCTGTATTTTTTACCTGTAACTTCCCACGGTTGGGCAATGGTCTCATGTTCTTGTATTTTTAATAATAAGGAATCTTAATAATTTTTAAAAATATGGCTTCGACATAAAATTATCGAATATTTATTAGTTATTTAGAAACAAATACATGAACAGATAGTTTTAAAGATTTTTATCAGATAACATAATCATTCACTACATCATCTCATTATAGAAACTGACCCCTAACTAAGTTCGAGACTTGTATCTAGGGTATCAGATAAGGATACCTGATGAATATTTGTTTAAAAAAGAGATTGTCAATCAACACATCATTAATGATGAATCCTTAAGATTAATTTACGGTATATTGTAAACATCGACAGTCGAATTATCTCGTTACATAATATAATATGGCCGACTGAGCCGTCACATAATCAAAGTGAAATTCGATCTTTTATTATACATACTTAGAATGAGTTAAATATATGAATAAACCTTTTTAAAACAAGTTTGTATTTGAAATTTAAATTATCCGGAAATATTTATTAAAACAAATATCTATTTATTATGTTTATGATGTTTTAATGATTATGTTTTTTTATTTAGGTGAATATGGTGTACTAGTTTTTTATTTTTTTTTAAATATACTAGCTTTACTTAGTACTATAACAGAAATGGTACATAATTTTATTATTTTGTTATTATTTACGTAAATTAAATTTAAATAATGTTATTCCGCTGTTGCATGAAACAAGGATTTACTTACGTACTTGCGTATTTTTTTTACCTATGAAAATTTATTGTTGTATGTTACGCTAGAACTTTATATGAATTGAATTGAATGTTATTTTTCTTTTTAATTACTCAATACAGGAATGAACAGGAAATGCACATGAAAATACGGGCTACGCCTAGATATTCATATATTTTCATGTAGCATTCTATATGTACTTAGGTAGAGCTGTATTTAATCAATATTTATTTCCAGTACTTTTCAGTGATATTTTTTATCTATCTGGGTACATATTTTTTTGTCATAATCGGGAATCAAACCCGTAACCATACAGATCACGACATCACTACCAACCAACTAGAAAGAAAGAAAGAAAAATCGTTTATTCGACACAAACACAAAACAATACACAATTTAATTTTGATAACTAAAAATAACACTTAGGGCTGATTTTTCCATCGCTAGATAACTTTATTCGACGAATAATTTGAAATTTTGACAGTTATTCCATACAAAATCTGTCAAACGTCAATTTTATTCGTCGAATAAAAGTTATCTGGCGATGGAAAAATCGGCCCTTAGTCTTTGTTTTATACTGCTTTGTGTCGAAAAGGTACAACACTTACTCATCATTTTCTTTCAATGTTACAGTGTCATATGTAAAATACTTACATTAGATAGTGTCCATAACCATTTCCTAAGTGACCATTGCCATCCCCTTATATCCGTAAATTGTCCGATACTATAGAAACTAAGGAAGTTGTACTTCCGACCGACCGTAATTAGTTTAACTCGGAGTTATGAATCAATGCACATGACATAATACGCGAACCATATACAATTAATATATGTATAATTTTATGTATGTTCATAAAAACATTCATTCACTATATCTCATAATTGTAACTGATCCCTAAGTTCGGAACTTGTATCTAGGGTATCAGAAACTACACACACACACCCATACCGAGACAAACATTTGTGGTTCACACAAATATTCACGCGAATCGAACCCGGAATCTTACGGATGACATTCCGGCATGGTGACCACTCTGCCATCGATGTGTACTGTATTGTACTCGTAGTATAGATAGTTATATAGTTTTTTTTAGACGGATTTAGTTCCAGTGTTCTGCGATATTCTTTTGTTTTGACCAACAGTTAACTTTTCACTTTGAACTACCCCTTAACACCGTTAATTATGTTAGTACAACTATTGGAACTGACTGCTTAAAGACGTCAAATTATAGTTCGATACAATATAAATAAATAAGTAAGTAGAGTACCAGAAATATACTACGTATCACACGTCGCTTACTAGTTCCAAATAAATGCCCAGAAATAATTTGGGTTGAGGCAATGTAACTACACCATTAGGTCGTCAAAAATAATAAAATTTCATAGTAAACGTGTATACTTAATAGTTTAACATATGTTACTACTACCACTTTCTTTGGTAGGTCAAAGTTCTTACAAACAATTGTAAACACTTTCACGGACACAAAGTTACAAGATATTATGAAATGTTCGCGCTGTTTTTGAAATTCTCATACCTATACAAAATACGGAAAGTGGTTTAGACTTATGCGTGTCGCAATAAAATATTAGATATCTACAACAACATTGGTTTATTGCAGTCGTTTATTTAACGAAATAAGTGTTATTTAATATATTTTATGAATTTGGCAACAAAATAAGGAAATTGTATTAGCGCATAACAACATAATTATGCCTATTTTATTGAAATTGTATTAAAAACATTCATGATAGATTAATAAGTATAGCCGTAAAACAACTCTATAATTAACCACGTCTTAATCACCACAATCGCGTGCGTTAACAATCGTAAGTATGTCGTGCGGTGTGGTCAATACTCTTGTTTATTATTTCATAGCGCTCCGTGAGAGTGAACTCATAGATGAAAGTGATTGAGCTAGAGAGGTTGCCTCATCGGCCGCTGTACGCACGCCCGATCACATGACATCTATACTCGTAAGACACCCACGTTCCGATTTTTGCGAACAATTTCTCACGACCACATCTATTGCAACGTTCGACAATGCTTGTTTTGCAGTCATCTGAGCCCATATTCACACAACCTCTTTAACTCTCGCAACATAAAAGTATCGATTGCTATGCAAATCGATATAAGTTACGAAAGGATGCAAGAAACATATTGAAGGCGTACGCGGGAACGCATAAAAAGTTTATTGAAGCCGTGAACTTTTGTAATATTTATGCTCATGTAATCGCGACCTGCGAGTAGGTATTGCAGACAATGACTGTGGAATGCAGTTATGAAATTCACGGATGAGTCACGGTTCCGTATGGCGCTGCGTTAGGCTCGGCCTGCGCCCGCACCGCCGCCCGTAGGCGCCCCGACAGATGTCGTCTTGCTGACTCACGGAGCAGTGACTCCTGACGCAGCCACTTTCGTAATGCATTATTCAGATAGTGATCTTACACGAATCATTTTCTTTGTTACAGATGTTTATTAGTCTGCACATTCTACAGAGCTAGTGCCGAAGTAGACCTCATTACTGAACCGAGACCCGGCGAGGAGTATGTACTCGTCAGCTCAGGTCAACAGACTCCAATAAGAAATTTCGAAACTTCACACAAGATACCTGAAAAGCATCCTCATCATCGCGTGATCAACGATGGAATTATCAAAAAGGTTCACAGCGGAAAGACAAAACACCCATCCGAAGGGATAGTTGCGATCGAAGAGGACAAGAAAGCTCTATACAAAAAGACACAGAAAAATAAGTCAGAGTCTATCGAGGTAGACGTTCCTGTTTCTAAACTAGAAGACATTAAAATAGTTGAAAATGAAAAAGACGTGGAAACCAACCCCAAAATGGCCGTAGCTTTAGAAGCTATGTCTGAATCTGGCAAACTTAACGATGCCCCCGGTACCACTACACAGAAACCTATTCTCACAACTGCTGCTCCTGCCACTAACAAGCCTGGATTTGATTACATTCCTATCAACTTTGACACCATTGATGATATCAACAGCGGCCTTCTATCCTCAAATGTAAACTTGGAAACCGCTGGATCGGAACAAAAACAGCACTCTCGTATTCAGATCAAAAAAGGTCCTAACGGCCAGGACTATGAGTATGAATACATCTACTATTACTACGATGAAGATGAAGAAAACAAAAAGGGTGGTAAAGACAAAGCGTCCACCACAGCTGCACCCATCCACAACGCACACGATGGCCCTCAAAGAGGCGAGGCCGACAACCACATTGGTACTGAGAGCAAAACTAAGAGCAAATACAGCACCATTGACAGAACCGCGTCTTCCACAACTGCTGCACCAGATGTACAAAACGAAATACAGTCTACATCTAACCCCAGAGGACGCCAGAGAGGCCGCACCATCACCCCAGCTCCAGTTAACGATGATCTCGAAGATATTAGGTAAGGAATTTAACACAGTTATTATTACTATTGCTTTATATTATATTATTTGATAAAGAAATGCTGAATATCTATTTATATGTGTGTAGCGTAAGATTACCGTCGAGCACCAGATTCCCGCCCCGTGGCCGCAGTTTGGCTTCAGCCAGTTCCACCACCTACGTACCGGAAGTATCCTCAGAGTTCGTCAGACAGCGCGGTCGGCCACAATCTGACAGCGTCGCGGATGAGTCCATCGGACAAACACGAAGCAGAGCTCGCGCTCATATCAGGTATATACTCATCGATTGATAGAATTGTCTTATGGAAGTACTCATGTCTTAGTAGCGACTAAAAACTTTGTTTTAAATATATTTTCAGACGCCCCAGTTCCGAACTTGTAGATCTTGACAGTTTCAAAACTAATTCCGGAGACATCCCATCTCAATACAAAGAGCCACCAACCAGATACTCATCAGAGAGCAGGACCACAACGGAAGAGGCCCTTGAAGCTGAAACTACTGCCAAAGATCTGTCCAAAGACTACCGGGAAGGTCACAGTCTGCCGAGCGGTATCCAGTTCCAGGAGATCTTAGACGACTCGAAACTGCCCGCCGACTACAAACAGACAACGACTTACGAGCAAGATACCACCGAATACACCACCATGACCGCGATGGAGAAGGTGGCCCTCGACCTGTACGCCTACTTGGCCGGAGAGAACTTGAACAACGAGATTAACCCAACGAACGATGCTATTAACTTTGACGGGACGACTACCGTTGAAGATGACCAGTGGACGACGGAAGGATACTCGACAACAGAGGAGGCGACCACCCCGACCACCACCACGACGACCACTACTACCACCACCACCACGCCAGCCCCCACCACCACCACCTCGACCACCACCGCGGCCCCCACGCGCCCCTCCCGGTTCAAGGGCCGCCCCGGTGCCCGGGCCCGCCTCTCCACCACCTCGCAGGCCACCGAAGCCCCACAAGAGACCTCCACCAGAACCAGAGGTAACTAACTCATTTCATAATCATCGTTCGCCGTGAACTACATATCGAATCCTGTTCGAGATTCTTTGTCACGATCGGTTATAGACTCTCTTTGTTCTATGTATTTCACTTACGCATACGTAACGTATAATTCAAGCATAAAGTTATTGCAAATATTGAGATGAATATTCAAGTTGCAATATTTAGATCCGTAAGTGATCATTGTGAGAGAGAGCCGGTCCTTACATAGAATTATATAAATATGTCCGTTAGTGCCGGTTGCAGTCCGATGTAGATCTGTATGCAACACCATTGCACCCATTACGGCGCAGCGAAAGTGTTGTTTCATTCATAACTTTTTGCATTTGCGATTGTGTTTGTTTGCGAAATGATAAATGCGATTTTTTACTGTCAATTGTGTGTTATAACTAACTTGGTCGGTTGAAGGTTCGGCAGCTCGGTAACAACTTTTACTTGAGGTTAAGCAAATGTTTGTGATTTGTACATAGTGTAATGTATAGTTGACTTAGTGTCGCTAGTTATTCGCGATAACGTTAACGTAAGGCGAGGCGGTCGGCCCTGAAACCAACCAATCGTTTTATTGCTGGCTATGAATAAATTGCCGGGGTGGACAAGTCAATGTGTTATGTACTATTCTATGGGAAAGCCATAACTTTATTTTACGACTTCTTATTAATTTACTGGTCTTATACCAGTTGTAAAACTACTAAGTCCGAGTTAGAATAATCCATACTCTAAAGAACAAAACTCATCACTAACAGAAGTACCATACTCTAAACTTATTGTCTATCTAGGGTTGTTATAAGACAGAATTATCTTTTGCAGGTCGTTTCGGTAAGCCTGGTGTTGGAGGCAGGAAGACCACAGCTGCCGCCGTAGAAGTGTCAACACAGGCGTCTTCGAACGCAGAAAAGCCCACTCAGCCCAAGGTAACATAAATAACAAGTTTACTACTTACGTTAACTGCTTAGCGACTGCGACATACAAATGCGATTGTTCTAAGGTGCGGTTAGATTTAAAGTAAGATTATGGGGAAATTGATTTACGAGTAATTTAGAAATACACTTATTGTTGTCAGGCTAATAAAGTTTAAACTAATAAAATTGTCATAAAGTTTATGTGAAACGTATTTTTCTATGAACAGAAACTGTCTACTTTAGTTATGATCATATCTAATATTTTAAAATGTGAAAGTTTGTCTTTTGTGAAGTCGAACTGGATCAACAGTTTTGTGTATTTATGTATAAAAGATGTAGGAGAATAACTACGTTAAAGTCTTTCTAATATTCCCATGGGATAACTCGAGTCACAGTTATGTATAAAAGAATAAACAAAACATTATGCTCTTATAAAAATACTAGCGGCACCCCGCGGTTTCACCCGCGTGGTTCCCGTTCCCGTAAAAATATGGGGATAAAATTATGCTAAAAACCTTCCCACTGAATCACTCTATCTATTAAAACAAACCGCTTCAAAATCGTAGTTTTAAAGATCTAAGCATACATAGGGACATAGGGACAGAGAAAGCGACTTTGTTTTATACTATGTAGTGATAGTGAGATCATAAAGTACTTATCTATTATTACTTTTGTAATGTCTCCTGCAAAATAGTAAATCTCCTAGGAATTTCTAAATAAAAAGAATTCAATGTGATAATTTATTATTAGCTAGTATCTGTATGTCACGTTTCCTCCAAGCGTCCCTTTAATATTTTTTGTATGATTGAGTAACAATCATTTGCATAAAAACTTTCACATTTTAACATATTAGTTAAAAAGGCGTAGAAAAATAGTTTTATATAATATTTGGAATAACTCGAAATATTTTTTAAATGGACAACGTGACTAACTAAAAATATAAACTTTACAAAAGATTACCAAAATAAAATTATTCTTAGGCGGTTCCAGACATGTATCATTTGCCCGATCCGATCACCGTATCCGTATCGCCGACGCGTATCATCATCACATATTTGGACGGGTGATACGCGTATCATTCCAACATGATACGGGGCTTGATACGTAATACGAATACGGTGATCGGATAGGGCAAACGATACATATCACGACCCGCCATTATGGAACATATATTTCAAAACATTCATTGAAGCAAAGCGAAATTAATTCGTTCGCGAGAAGAAGAAGAAAAGAGTATATACTCTTCATGTCTATATTATTAATATAAATATATGATTTATTCTATATTGTATGTTATTCTCTATTGTCAGCAGGCATTCGGACGTCGCGGTCTGTTCGCGGGGCGCGGTCGCCCCAGTTCCACTGCAGCTCCGTCCACACAGGAAGATGCCAGTTCCGCAGCCACCAGTGAAACTCCCTCTGTACCTTTGTCAAGGTAAATCTATACATATAAAACTCTTCCGTTGATGTACTGACTGACTGACTGACAGACGCACAACCAAAACTACTGGTCGTAGAGAGCTGAAATTTGGCAAGTATTTTTGTCGGGGGGAGTAGGCTACCACTAAGAAAGGATTTTTGGAAATTCCCGCCTAAGGGGAGAAAAGGGGGAAAACCCCAAATTCTGCTGGAAGTCATTATTCTACGCGGACGAAGTTGCGGGCAAAAGCTAGTAACTACTAAAATCACACTTATTTAACAAAATAAAAGTCAAAGGCTCTACCACTACAATTACCATTATTCAGGGTAGGCTCGAGCCCTTCGGTGGGGACTTGTAAGAGCTGATGATGATGACCAACAAATGATACAGTATATCAATACGCGACTTAACATACCAGTATGTCATATACTGTTAGTGTTAACTGATATTTATTTATTTATTTATTTATTACATTTTAGGAAAACTTACAGCTAGAATTAATTAAACTTAGAAAATAATTATATACATGTAACAATTAGTTACATACATGCGATGGCCAATTACAAGTTTCCGCAGAATACAAAACAAATAGTGTACTTACTTACTAATATTTTACTGATACAAATAATATAAAATAGTAATAACAGTTTATGGACGATAGTCCAGCTTTAAGTAAAGAAGTTATCGCTTAGTAATTTTTTAAGCTTATTTGACGTGGTGTTAAACAGGTCGATATCCGAATTTTCCTTAGCTAGGGAATTAAATGAACTAGAAGTTCTCAAAATAAAAGAATTTTGCCTATATTTGGTTTTAGCCAGTGACACCGAAAGAGTAGTAGGTTTTCTCAATGCAGCAGTGTTAGTGCGCAGGCCCAGCTGTTCAAGAAGCTCAGGACAGTCGACACTGCCGTTTGCGATGTTAAGTAGGTAACACAGGTCGGCTATCATTCTACGCTTGTACAGAGGAAGGAAATGAAATTTACGACATCTCGTGTCGTAGTCGGGTAAAAAAATTCTTGCTCGATATTGTAGATATCGTAAAAATCGTTTTTGAATTAATTCTATTCTTAATGAGTATACATCATATTGTGGATTCCATACCTGAGAAGCGTATTCCAGGTGACTACGAACAAATGCACAGTAGAGGATTTTAAACGTTTTTATATTTTTAAATTCCGACGACATTCTTAGAACAAACCCAAGTGCCCGTGATGCCCTTTTTACGATAGAATCTATGTGTTCATCAAACAATAATTTATGGTCAAATGTTACTCCGAGATCTTTCATTACCTCGACTCTATTTAGAGAACAATTGTTTAATTTATAATTGTAAATAATTTTAGTAGGTTTACGAGAAAAAGAACATACAAAACATTTGGATACATTAAGGTCTAATTTATTACGAACACAATAATTTTGAAATCGGATAAGGTCATCCTGCATACGAAAGGTATCATTAATGCTATCTATTTTATGTAAAATTTTCATGTCATCGGCGTATAGAAGTATTTTACAACTGGTGAAACAAGAGGAAATGTCAGTAATAAATATTGTAAACAAAAGAGGTCCCAGTAATGATCCCTGAGGAACCCCGGAGGGGATGTACATAGGCATTGAAGAGTAGCCACCTAAAACAACTGTTTGACACCGATTGTGCACATATGATGTAAACCACCTGAAAAGATTACCCCTGACACCAATACGCTGAAGCTTTTGCAATAAGACTACGTGATCGATCCGATCAAAACACTTAGAATAATCGGTATATATAATATCGATTTGCGACGGTTCCGACATGTGTTTAGACAAAAAATCCGCACATAATAGAAGATTAGACGTAGTAGACCTACCTCTCAAAAACCCGTGCTGATCTGGTGATAAGCTATGTTTAAGAGACTCGTACAGTTGAGAGTGTATTATTTTTTCTAGTATCTTTGCAAATAAGCACAATTTGGAAATAGGTCTATAATTCTCTACTATGTTTTTAGCACCTTTCTTGTGAAGTGGGGTAATAAAAGCAGACTTCCAAATATTAGGGACAGTGCCCTCAGTAACGGAACGACGGTAAAGCATGGACAAGGGAACAACTAGGCTATTTGCACATTTTAATATAAGAATCGCAGGAACATTATCGGGGCCAGCAGATTTATTTAAATCAACAGATTTGAGTAATTTAAGGACGTTACTTTCTGTAACTTCTACCGAACATATATCGGCGATGGATTCCCCATCGAATGAATAAGAATTGTCCGTTGTGGTACGTGATGGTTGACTGACAAGGAACGTTGAGTGAAAGTATTCGCTGAAAAAATTACATATCTGATCACCCTGGTCCGATGAGCGGTTGCCGTAGTTAAGCACAGAGGGGTACGAGTTGGATTGTTTTTTACTTTTAACAAATGACCAAAACGCGCGCGGGTTCTGTTTGATACAGCTCTCTATATTCGTCATGTAGGAGTCATACATTGACTTCTCCATAGAGTGCGCTCTATCCCGCAGTACGATGAATGAGTCACAGTCGTATAAATTGCCATACATTTTGTACTTTTTGTGAAACTTCCACTTTTCACGTAAAAGTTTAATGAGGGGTGGTTTGTACCACAGGGGATATTTAAGTGTCGGAGTAACTAATTTTTTAGAGACATATTTGTCCCGTAATGTATAAATAACATTGTAAAAGAAAGATACTGCCTCTTCGATATCTCTACTTTCAAACTCACGGTGCCAGTCAATGGTGTCTAATTGAGCACACATAGAATCAAAATCGCCTTTATAATACAGGTATTTCGTATATGAACGTGGTTTGAGGGCATGAAATTGGACAAATTGAGCTGTAGTTATAATAGACCGGTGGTGGGGGTCTTCCGGAACAAGAGGACTATCACACGAGTCAACAAGTACATCGTTGTTTGATAATATTAAGTCCAAAAGCCTACCGTGACCATCATTTATAAATGAATTATATTGCAATAAATTAGATATATTTAAATTATCAATGAATTGTGACTGATGCGGACCCTGTATATTAGAGGGGACCAGTGAAATGCCATCATTATTGTCTAATGTCCATGTTACTAGTGGCATATTGAAGTCACCAAATACAATTATTTTATCTAAAAGATTATCTAATGCTATCTTTGTCAAATTTAATGAAAAATTAGTTAATTGCTCCGACATTGAATTACCCAAATTCTGATCACATATGTAAACAACACCAATGTGCATTTTGTAGGTAGATCTAGGATTTCGAGTTTTCAATGTTAGAGTAACCCACAAATCCTCAGCGCTAGAAGCCCACTCGTGCCTAACCTCCGCCGCAAGCTCCCGCCGCACGGCTATAAGCACTCCTCCGCCCTTGTCCTGACCGGTCATCGCGTAATTACGATCGCGCCGCCAAACTATGTATCGATCATCGAATAATTCACTGTCATAAAAACTATTGTTAAGCCATGTTTCAGTTATACAAATAATATCATATGAACACAGTGAAATATTTTTGTAAAACGTAGCGGTCTTAAATATACACGCTCTATTATATGGGAAATTCACACATAACGAACATAAGTATTTCTATATTTTATTTTATTTATTTATTTATTGAGGTGACACAACAAGTTACAATCTAATTATTACACACAGAAGATAAGTACTTAATTTAGGTTTACAGTCTGGATCATAACTCTAAAACGTGTTCACACAGCATGTTCACACATCTATAAGAACTATCACTTTAGTGAAGTACTGGGTTGGATTCCGTAACTTGTGTTTTTTCCAAAATGTTAATCTCAGCTAATCTATCTTTGCACAAGAGTTAAATTATATTTTGCTGGTAATCAAAAAGTTTTTATATTGTCCATTCTAAGGTACACTTCTTTACGAAACAGTATTTTAGGTACCAAAAGCATTTTTCCGTAACTAAATCCTTCCATTTTGTAAGCTACATTATTACACTTTTAAGAACTGCTCCTCATAAATACTGCTGAACCGTGTCCTCTATATCACTTCTATAATTAAATATATCTGTTTATATTTTGTTATCTATTATAACATTATACGTATAGAAACTTTCCATTGTTATCTTATCAACTTATCATTTACTATTAAGATATTTCATTCAGAGATATATTATCATATTTCGTAATAAGTCAATTGTGTTTATTTTGTTTTTTTGCTATTTTTTTAAATGCTGGCTACTTAGACTTACATATAATTATTCTAAATTAGCTGACAGACGACTCTCATACAAATTCCAAACTACTATGCCTCGCGAAAATGTGTACCCACCGAAGCACGAAAACGAAACTACACTAACAGCCACCCATCAACATTATATCAATACCTATCGTAACTTAACCTGATCCAAAGCCATAAGAACTGAATCAAATCATAATTAGTATAATAACCATAGAAATCCGTGGGATGTTTGATACGGTTGTAATTACTTGCTGTTACATTGTTCATGTACAATAGTTACGCAATTACTGCTCAGTAGGTCATTGGTTCACCAAGGTGTGTATTATAATACGTATCGATGTGAAGCAAACTATGGTGACGCCCAAACCGGCTGTTCTTTATAACGAGTTCCCGAGCTTTTACTTTGCATTTTTTATCGGAAGGTAATGTCTCAATAGCGAAGAATGAAGTGTTGTTGGTAGTCTGTGCCCCGCGGTTTTACCCGCATAGTACTTGATCCCGTTTGAATTTCCAGATAAAACATAGCATATGTCCTTCCCCTGATCATAAGCTACTCCCGTACCAAAGAAGTCAATCGGTTAACTCCTCTTCTATTAATCTGTGATGATATATAGCCTATAACCTTCCTTCGATAAATGGGCTGTCTGACACTAAAAGATATTTTTCAAATAGAACCAGTAGTTTCTGAGATTAGCGCTTTGAAACGAACTCTTCAGCCTTATAATATTAGTAAAGATTTAGGTAATTATCATGAGCAAGATTAATAACCACAACCATCAACATTTAATCGGTGTACGGGAAATAATAATAAGACGGAAATGTAATAACATAACATAATCATTCAATCCATCATCTCATTATAGTATCTGACCCCTAACTAAGCTCGAAGCTTGTATCTAGGTTATCAGAAACTACGCACACACAGCTTAATAAGTATTGTTACACAGCTAAACACTATAATAATTGGAATCTAATGACGATCCAATTTTTAGCGAAGATTTGTCTCTTACTACCTCGCAATAGGGTGGAAACAGAAATTCCTTGATCGAGGCTTACCTCTCTAGCCCGGGTCCATTGTGCAGTTGCAGCATTATTTTTACTGAAAGATTTATTATTTGCACTGCTCATATCAATTGCCATCAAAATTAACAATAAGGGTTACTCAAAGTTACTCACCAAGTAAATTTAATTTTGTGTCTTACTTACTTTATGTCAAGTGACAAAGACAAAACATGTGAGTAATTCGGAACGTTACTTGAAGATGGTGAAATAGGCCTTTAAAATTACATACTACATAACGACTATCGATAAACTTAGCATGACCTAAAACTAATCCTTAATTTTCCCATCCCCAGGACCCGTCTGCGTCCAGGATTAAGAAGAGGTACGACTACCACTACCACGGCGAGCTCGGCGTCCGAAGATGTGACGTCACCCAGTGCTGGGTCTGGCGAGGCAGTCGAAACCACCCCCACGCCCTCCAGGAGTCTCGGGTGAGTTTAGTTACGGGTTACTTTGAATTTAAAATAGAAAGTAAAAAAAATATATACATATTTATTTATTTATTTAGTTAGACACTTCAACAATATCTTCACTTATAATACTAATAATAAAACTTATTCTATGTAACATTCCCATATACAAAAGCTAGCTAGCCGCTTGATCTTGATCTCTGCATGACAAACAACGAGTCACCAAATTTTCTGTGCCGGCGGCCAAAAGTGGAAGCTCCCATTGTCATTTTGATTCTAATGTCATTTGGATACAAATGACATTAGAATCACTATACTGACAACCAAAAGATGCGATTACAGCGACGCTGTCACCGGCACAGAAAACTTGGTGACTATACACAGATGATGTCAGTACCGACAATTTGTCTTTTCTTTTGTGTTTTTCCACGTTAAATATTGCATGTAAAACTGGAAATTAGCAAAATAGTATAAATACTACACTCATCAAATGATTATCATATCAAATGTTGTTACCGCTAGTATTTGTATATAAAAATTAGGTAGTATTTATGTACTTACTTCAATTCTGATAAACAATTTAGAAATGTAAGTGGCTTAGAGCATATGTAAGTAACTTTGTGGTCAAAGTTATATAAATAGTTTCCTAAGTACCACTTAATTTACAACTTAACTAAGTATATAATTAGTGAATAATTAAACTAATCTAATTGTTTCATGATTAAACTTTAAGGTCATTATTAATTTAGTAATCATATTAATTTACTATAATTATTATGTATGTCGAAACAGAAATCTAAATTATAATCTTGACAGGAATTGAAAGGTTGGTTTATTATTTATTTTAATAATTACCATTAAGACACAATTATACACATTTAAATATCACTAGGTACATTGAATAGATTAAATTAGTACAAATGGCCAATTTATTTCTTGAAATAAATGAATCTAGGCGAGCACGCTCCATCTTAGGATGTATCTTCGCTTTCCATCAGGCGAGTTACAGGCAAGCCTATTCCGGGTAAAAAAAATATTTGCTTGTAACTGAAGTGCTTCGAAGAAAATCGACCACCCATTCAAAGCCGCAACATTTCCATCCCACTTTAATATAAATGGCGGTGAGTAAATCGACCATCGTTAAATGGCAAAAGTTTCCCGTCCCCTTTTGGATAAATGGCACATTACCACTGTGCTTTTCCGAAAAACGTTGCGAATTATCTCCTGCGATATTTCTGGACCGATACGACCTCCAAACCTTCGGAAATAGCGTATTAACACCTATTGTTTTATGTAAATAGCATATAACCACCTGAAGTTTGTCACCATTATCAGAAAAATAGTGTCTATTAATATTCCTACCATAGTAAACATGTTATTCCATTGAAACATCACTTACATTCGAGTAGGTACCAGCTATTCGACCAACAAAGGCCGTGCCTGTTATCGCCGGTACCAATGTCAAATCACGGTTATATCAATCACTCAATTACTCGCAATGGACGTATCTACAATCATGTGTCCAGATGTTTTCGTACATAAATCTGTGTACTCGTATATAATGGGCAAATGTTGCTGACTGACTGATATATCGGCGCATAGCTTAAACCGCTGAACGGATTGCGCTGATTTTTTTTTTTTTTTTTTTTTTTAATTTATTTAATTAATTCTAAAAAAATCTTAATCGTATTACATATTCTGCCAAACTGAATACCAGTTTATCGGCAGTCAGTTCTCAATTACATTAATTTGATTTCGATTTGCTTAGACTTGCTTACTATAATAATTTTCATTATAAGTAAGTATATTACGTCGTATTCATTTATTCATTATAAAATACAATATGAAATTAATAATAGACTATATTGACTTTTAAAAAAGAAAAAAATAAATAAATGGAAGCCAAAATAAATCATGATTGAAATAATAAACAGGTACAGTGTTTATGCATGTTTCAATCTTACAAAATACAATATACAAGTACTTACTAACCAGTTTACAATACAACGCATGGCGGCTACGGACACAACGACAGATAGTGTTTGGTTAATATTTTTTTTAACTGTTTTCTTGTCGTTGTGTTCGCGACCAGGCCCCGCGGTAGCTCATTTAATAGTGTAGGTATTATATATTTTCTGGTTCTGAAGCCATAATAGTTACGCACTTTAGGGACATATAATTTATTCTTCTTGCTCATACGTGTTGGATAATTAAACTTACGTCCTATTTTATAATCTGATTTATTAAATTGCTCTGTGATTAATTGAATATTTATCTTTTTTTCTATGGGTAATATGCTAAACATTTTAAACATTTTCTCATAATTTTTATTTAGACCTTTTTTTGTTTTTTTATTGAGTAACAATTTTAACAAACTTATTTGTAATGATCTAATTTTATTTAAATGAGTCTTGAAGGTTAAACCATATGCCCCGAGCCCGTACTCAATAATAGAATCCGCAAGCCCATAATACAACATATACATAATATTTTTACTAACAATATTTTTAAGATGATAAAATTTTCCAATAATAGATCTTAGTTTATTACACACTGTATCAATATGAATGTTCCATGTGAAAGTTTTATCTATTGTTATTCCCAGATATTTATAGGTTTCTACAAACTCTAATGTATTACAATTACATTCATTCGGGATGTTTCTATGAAGGCAGTCATAGGAGTGTCCTTTTATATTTAAAACGACATTTTTGTGTATACTATAAGGGGAATGGATTAACATACATTTTGTTTTAGTGATATTTATAATTATACCGTTATCATGCGACCATTTTAAAATACTATTGAAATCAGTTTGCATTGCTTTTTGTAATTCGTAATAATTTTTATGAGTATATAACAAACAGGTGTCATCTGCATACATGTATGCTTTGCAGTGTGAGAGTACATTGGTCATACTATTTACATGCATTAAATATCCAACAGGACCATAAACCGAGCCAGTTGGGACACCATATTTAATTTTTCTCTCACAACTATGTTGACCACATATTTTAACCTTTATTAATCTATCATTTAGGTAAGTTCTGAACCATGCATTTATGGGTCCTCTGATGCCACATTCGCTCATAGCTAGTAATAAGTCATCGTGATCTAAGGTTTCAAAAGCTTTTTTAAAATCAATAAATAACAACATTACTATATTTTGTTCGTCTAGAGCATTGTTGACGTCATCAGTGAATTTTTGTAATACCGTTGCCGTGCTTCGGTTTGTTCTAAATCCATGTTGTACATCATTAATTATATTATACCTCTCTAAGAAAACTGTTATTTGCCCAACTATGGCTTTCTCAACAATTTTATTGATTGTATTTAATATTGCAATGGGTCTGTAATTATTATAATCGAGATGTGAGCCCTGTTTATATATTGGTCTTATTAAAGCTGTTTTAAGCTCGTCAGGGTATATCCCCATCTCGACACTTTTATTAATAAAATTAGCAAGAACCGGGCTTAATTTTTCTTTTATAGTTTTTAAATCAATGACTCTAATCTGGTCTGATCCCGAAGACTTATTACTGCTGAGGTTATTTATAATTTTAATAACATCAAAGGCTGACACTCTTTTGAATCTAAAGCTAAGGTCTGTTTGCTGTACATATGCTTGTCTGTCTAATAGTTTTACATTGCACTTATGTTTAATACACTCAATCTCTCTAGTAAATGTATCACAGAATGTATCGCAGATATGTGGTATTGGATATCGTTTACACAAGTATTTTTCTATTATTTGGTCCGTGGAGTGTGTCGTTTTACCTAACCAAGAGTTAATATTATACCATATTTTTCTAAAATCACCTTTACAATTAGCTATTAATTTTTGCTTATGTCTATTTTTAGCCAAATATATAAGTTTTTGTGTTTTGTTTCTATATCTCGTATAGTCCAGCCTTTTCTTTACATTTTTAGGATCATTTTTCCACTGTCTAAACAATCTATCATTTTCTAAGATCCTTTTTTGTAACGACTCCGAGACCCATACCTGCGAAACTCTATTTTTATTGTTACAAGTTTTAATACTATATCTAGAACTATTATAAATCTCATTAAAAATGTCATATAGTTTATTGTATAATGTTGTCGGATTATTTATGTACATTAATTGTGACCAGTTTATACTATTTAATTTATTTCTTAACATTAAATTATTATATACGCTCAATTGCAAACTACACGCTGTCGATGCTATTTCAATATCAACAAAAAGTCCCGTTAGGTAGTGGTCAGCAATCCTACTCGTCAAAATATAAGCACACATATCAGTTGGGTTGACTTGTACGGCGCTGCCTGCGCCCGGGCCGCTCCCGCTAGGTCCGCCGCCGCCGCCGCCGCCAGTCCGCACGAACACATGGTCGATGCACGACATCACCAGCCGCTCGTCACGTATGGCTTCCCGCGTCACGTCCCGTATCCCACACTGCAATCCCAATTCAGCCATAGTGCCTAGGTATTGGGAAGCACATGTATCTTTATGTTGTGGTAAGATATTAATATTGCAGTCTCCCAGCACAATAATGTTTTTAAATGCAGATATATTACGTAGGACTTGACGTAAGTTTGATATGAACTGTTGTTTATTAGTATGTGGTGGTCTGTATATACATATTATATCCGTGTAGTAGTTATCTTTTATTAAGCTCCCGTGTATCAACTCACATTCTGCAATGTAAGTATTATTTTGATTGAAATGTAATCCATTTTTTATAAATAGAAGAATTCCACCTCCTCTTTTGTTCTCTCTAGTAATTGAAAACATTTCAAAACCTTTTATTTCGTATCTGTATAGTTCTTGTTGTTTTACATTTATTTCTGTTAGACATATTACATCAATATTTAGTATGCAATCGCCTAATAAAACGAGTAATTCATTAAAATGTTTTCTTAGTGAGCAAACGTTAATGTGTATTATATGGAAACCTTTGTTATTGTTTGTAATATGTGTTCTCCACTTAGATGAGTCCGTAAATTTTAGAAATTGTATATCTTCTAATAAATTATCTAAATCTTGTGCCATGGAAATTAATTGAGTATTTATTGTTGAGTAAGATATATATGTACAATAAATTAATACACATATTTATTTCATTATTTATTTTTCATATTGTTCAATATCACTTTCAAATCTAATTTGGTGTATTTTTTTGTTTTGATCGTCTTTTCTTACTAATATTCTTGCATTTTGGATCCAAATATATTTGTATTTATTTTTCAGCCGTGTTTTAACTGACCAGAACAGTTGACGGAGAGGTTGTGTCAGGTGTTCATTAATAAATATTCTACTCTCGTCTTCATCATCACACACATGTTTGTTTGTTATGATTGATTTGCGTTTTTTCAACCATTCGGACCTCGCCTCCTGTGTACGCAATCTTATTACTATTGGAGCGGTTGGATTTTTTTCACCGCCTACCCTCCAACAATTTTCAATATCTTTATTATTTAAAGTTAGTTTATTTGCGATGTTTTCGACTAATTTATACACATTCTCACCTTCCTTCCTTTTTACGTTCCTCAATTCAATATTCTTAGCCAGTTCTTTCTGTTCTAACATATTTATTCTCTCTTCCAATACTTTGTTAGTTTTTTCGAGGTAGATGTTTTTCTGTATGATATCTTTGTATCTGTTTTCCTGCTTTTTCATGCACTCTAAGGTGTCACTCTTAAATATTTTCAAGTCTTCGTATTTTTCACTCAGGTAGTCGAGTGATTTTTCCATATCGCAATTAGTTTTTTTAATTTCATTCATTTGCACCTTAATATCGCTCAAATCGTGTTGGAAGTTTTTGAATCGGGTCTCCTGCTCTTCTCGAATGGTACACAACATATCATTCATGGCTTTTATTTCATCTTTCATTGTTTTTAAAGCATCTTGTATATTGTCCCTAGAGCAACAAGACATTTTATACCGACGGTCAGGTGGGAGCGACGACGAGTCGCTATCTGTTTCCTCTGGGCTCCGTTTTTTCTTACTCTGTCTCGGCGCCAACCAGGTTTTGATCCCCGGCTCCGAGGGCTGACCTTTCTCATCTCTCTTTGGTGGAGATCCTTGCATCCTCGGCATATTGCACACGAAACACACAAAGTTAACAATAATACGCTACACGTAGCACCCAAAAGCACACCCGCACGCCGCGAAAGCTAGCGAGAACTTCAAAATTTAGGATGCAGGTTGCAATTATGACGTACTAGCTGCGCCCTGCGGTTTTACCCGCGTAAATCCCAATCCCATGGGAATTTCGGGATAAAAAGTATCATATGTGTTATTCCTAGTTATAAGAAATATCTGTACGAAATTTAATCTAAATCCATTCAGTAGTTTTTGCGTGAAAGAGGAACAAACATCCAAACATCCACACTCACAAACATTCGGCTTTATGATATTAGTAGGAAGCTCGAGCTAAAAAGAAAAATAAAGAAAAAGCGCAGCTAAAAACATGGGGCACAACCAGTATATATTATAATGCCTATTTTTCGTGAGCTTAATGAATGTAAACCTGTATATAGGTCTTGATTCGATTCCTAAATTGAGCGATGTTTGTAGGCAGTTTTCCATAGTCAGTTCGCGTTTGATATTACCAACACTAAGTAGCTATAGCTGTAAATAACATGAAAATTCTCTCTTAGTGTCTAATTCGAATCCTTTGCGCAAAATCCTTTTGATTACACTTTTGTAGGCTCTACCTACCCAGCACGAATGTCTATAACTTACTCCAACAACCGAGACCCTCGGCTTGGCATGTCGTCATTACAATATATTAGATAATTTATGTCTGTCTTAATGTCAGCCGCAGCCGACCCGGGTTGAGGCCAGCCTCGCTGCGCCCCGGACCCAGGCTGAACCTGAGGCCGAGCCCCCGTTTGAGGCCAGGCCTGTCCACCGCCGCACCAGAGGCCGCCTCCGAGGCCCCCGCTGAGACCTCCGCGCCCGACGCCCTCTCCACTGACTCCGATGCTGAGGTAATTAGATATTCATTTATTGTTTGTGTTTTCTTCAGTATTTGTGTAACTATGTGTGATTGTGGAACCAAATTAAGTTTTTATTGTTTCTTCTTAATGAATTGAAATAATAATTATTGGCATAAACAGTTTATTTCGTATTTGATACTTCGAAATCGGAAGACATTTGAAATTATCAACCGAAAGGAAATGTGGAGAGTATAATTTATTACGATGCTTATTTATAGAAATAATTTTTATGTTGGAATGTACGTGTATGTGTGCATAGTTTCCTCGTGTATCCTAGATGCAGGTAATAAACCTACTTAGGCAGTAAGGTCAGGTGCTGAAAATGATGAGAGGTTGATTAAATATATGTATAATATTATGTTATGTTACATTAGTTAATAAACCATTTTTCATAAAACTTGCAGGGTTCCTCCCCGACCCCCGCGCCCGAGGCCCCAACCCGAGGCCTGAAGCTGAGGCCCGGCAGACTGCAGGTGGCCCCCTCGCCCAAACCACGCGTGCAGGTCACGTCACCACCACGCCGCCCCAACCCTCTGCTCAGGAGGAAACCTTCCACTGAGGTAATATAGAAACTTTCTATGAATTAGTATTAACTAATAAATATATTAATTAATGCTGAGTAATGCTATTAAGTACCCAGCAGTTTTAGCTGTGGTTTTACCCTATTACGGATTCCGTTAGTGACCCTCCTCGCGTTCACGCAGGTGTTGTTTCTCATGGATTTTCCAAATACACAAACATGTGACTTGTAATTATGAATGTGTCAAAATACGAGTAGTATCATCAAATAGGTTTAACACTTCTGATCCATTGAAATGTTACATTTTTTAGGCCTTACCTTGCGTTTCTTAGAGGACGCAATTTTATTTTTTTGACGTGTAGGGGGGGTAAGTGTAAAGCTAAAATCAAGTTTGTGGGGTCGCCACCCTTGTCCCACGGCCGCCATCTTGAAAATAGGGGTTGAAACGGTTTTTACGATATATCTCTTAAACTATTTATCTGATAAAAAAAAAATTAACGTTTTTTGTTGCAAATTAAATTCTCTATAACTTTTGTCCAGTAATTTTTTGTCGTAAAACTATAAATAAAAAAGTTATAAGTGAAAATGTACAGAAATTCGAGAAAAAAATTACCGAGAATGCTGTCCAGGTAGAAAATACCCAAGCGACCATTAGGGAACAAAAGAAAAGCTGCTATTATTATTATCATTATTTCTAACCTCTCTTACTGTACTATTCTTTTTTTGAAGTGAAAACTTCTTTAGCGGCGCTGAGCACTTTTTTTTGTATGGGTAAAAACTTTGAAACTCGCGTCAGGGTCACGTGATGCTGATCGAAAAAGCGTAAGATCGAGGGGAAGGGAGAGGAACTAGTATCTCCCACTCTTTCTACCGTGCCTGAGTGTGCTGCAGCGGTATCCGCGTAACAAATGTCATTGTGACATTGCGTAAAACTAATCGTGACCCGCGGTTTTGCTCGCGATATTCTTGATACCATAAGAATTTCTGGATGAAAATTTTTGGCTGTATACTTTCGTACTTAATTCTGTTAACAATTTATGGATTTTAGATGTAAAAAGGTCCAGTTTTAAAATTAATCAAGACACAGAAATAAACCCGAACCAATAAAAAAATTAAAAATACTTTTTTATACTTATTATTATTAAACTTATTGTACATATTATACTTATTATTCTGACGACCTCGATGGCAGAGTGGTCACCATGCCGGACTGCCATCCGTAAGGTTGCTGGTTCCATTCCCGTGCGGGGTGAATTTGTGTGAACCATAAATGTTTGTCTCGATCTGGGTGTGTGTGTGAATGAGTGTGTACGTAGTTTCTGATACCCTAGATACAAGCTTCGAGCTTAGTTAGGGGTCAGTTACTATAATGAGATGATGTAGTGAATGATTATGATGTAATGAATGATTATATCTTCAGTGCGATTTCGTCAAAAGAGTCAATAATTAATTATTAATAACATTGCAAAATTACTAATTAAAAGAATTATAATAACAAAAAAAAATAAAAAATAACTGATGACACATTATTAGTACCCACGTATAAAATATGTATATAGTTCATTCATTTGGCCGTGAGACAAAATGTAAACAAAGAAATACTGGTTGTCAAACTTTTAGCTCTTTTAGGCGAAAAATATATTGTTTTTTTAGAGTTATAAATATGAAAATAAAATAAGACTAAGTAGGCATCTTTGATAAATCGTCTATAAGTAATTTAGTTTAGTGTAAAAATCAATAAAAGGTAATAAACAGGATGAGTTGAGTACAAGTAAAAACAATTCATGTAAGTACTTACCTGAATTGTTTTACTACAAAATAAATAAACAACTATTTATTGGTGATCCTCAGAAGAAGAAGAGCTCCAACATGGATTTTCCTTTTTTTCTATTACAAATCGGTAAACGGAGGCTCGTGAAGTCGTTATATACAATATTTTTTTTGTAGGGATACGAATCTTTGGCCAAGTCTCTTCTACGTATTTAAATATATTAATAACACCTTGGTGTATGTTTGCAAGCGCTGTTTGTACCAGGTACACTTATTTTCATCAAATCAACGTTCAGATAACAGAAATTTAACGATAACTGAATATAAAACATAATACAATAATTACTTTAAACAAAGAATTATCAAAAATTTACAATATACTTTACTATATAATCGGGAAGAAAACACTCACGTCAACAAGTTGATCAAGAGTAAAAATGACGGGTACAATCCGGCTAAATACGAAAACTATTAATTTTACTTTCATTACTTACAATGACTGTTCAACTTCATTTAGTAGTGTTAAAATGTATACATAGTTTGAGATTCACAGCATTTTTAGGTTTTAGTAATGTCAATTATCATCGTCATTACTATTACTACCTTAGATGATGAATTGGTTTCGCTGTGTTTGGTAGGTATCGCCGACGTAGTCAAATGCGGCAACAAATACTACACACCCGGCGTATCCAAGCCAGTCACACTGCAAGCTGTCTGTGAGGCGTATGTTCCTAATGTTTTATTAAATTTTGAACATAATACGTAGTAAAATGTCAGTTTGCGTGGTGAAACTGTGTAAAAATAATTCAAGAAACAAATTTCGTGTAATCATCAAAAACAGTATACAACAAAGTAGCTTTCTATGTCCCTATGTCCTGATGTCCCTATGTATGCTTAGATCTTTATAACTACGCAACGGATTTTGATGCGGTTTATTTTAATAGATAGAGTGATTCAGTGGGAAGGTTTTTAGCATATTTTATCCCCATATTCTTACGGGAACGAGAACTACGCGGGTGAAACCGTAGGGCGCCGCTAGTCTATATATATAAAAATGAAAACCGTTTGCCGTTATCACGTCATAACTTGCGAAAGGCTAGACCGATTTGGCTTTTTCTTTTGTAGTTTTCTAAGACTCTGTAGAATGTTCTTCCGCAAAAAAATTAAGAAAATATCTCAGTTAGATTATAAAAAATACATTTAATTTTGCATATTTTAAAAAACGCGCGTAACGTATGTCAATCATTTGATTCGGGCTGTTGTATATACTTCGACAAAAAATCTCCGAGACGCATTATCAGTATTTCATTAAATTTCCAGGTATTTTATGGCCAAAGTGTCTTATTCCCTACCAATTGCTCAAAGGTAGTGATTTCCAGTTTCCAATATTTCTACGCTGTTGCAAGCGCCATGATCACGGATGAACTGAACTGTTCATCCGTGATCATAATAGTTACTCGCTGGCAGTGTGAACATGCGAGTAACTATTAATAATATATGTATCTCATCAGGTATCGCGGTATCTAACCAATCTTTCATCTATGGTTACTAAATAGTACTTATAAAACAAAGTCGCTGTCGCTGTCTGTCCGTCCCTATGTATGCTTAAATCTTTAAAACTACGCAACGGATTTTGAAGCGATTTTTTTAATAGAGTGATACCAGAGGAAAGTTTATATGTATAATACATGCATGATATTGTAGAGAAACACCGATAAATCTAGGGGTTTCTAATGTGATGTCGTAAAAAACACATTTTTTGCGCTTACATTGCAAAAGTATTTAATCTAAAAGACATTTGCCTTTTACATGATTTGATTTCAATAAGTATCTTAGAAGATATCTTAGTTTTAAAATAACATTACAGCAAAATTATGATCAAGGCCACAGATTACTAAATAGTTACTACGACAAGGCGACCCGGCTAGTGCACGGCGGCACAGAATAACTATTTTTTCACCTTCTACATAAATGAAGTCGCGTGTTAAAATAATTATTACACGCGAACGAAGTTGAGGGCTAAAGCTAGTATGTTATATATTCTATATTTCAAAGATTAATTAAATATCAAGTAGTCAGTAGGGAGTAGTCTATGTATTATTGATAAAATATGACATACAAAATAACCTTTTTCATGGTTTGTTTACATTTTGTCTCACCGCCAAATGAATAGATTATAGTTAAGAGTACTGAAAAATAGTACTCACTTCGGAGCGCTGTAAAACCTTAGCTATTACTTACTGACTTAATGAAAAAATGTTGCATATAAAAGTTGTCGCAAAAACGATCTGCAAAAATGGTCTGATATCGTTTTTTCGTAAAATGATAAAAAAAAGTTATATCGAAAAATATTTTTTTTTTCTCAAATTTCTGAACATTTTCACTTATAACTTTTTTATTTATAAATTACTGGACCAAAGTTATAGAGAATTTAATTTGCAACAAAAAACGTTAAATTTTTTTTTTTATCAGATCAATAGTTTAAGAGATATATCGTAAAAACCGTTTCAACCCCTATTTTCAAGATGGCGGCCGTGGGACAAGGGTGGCGACCCCACAAACTTGATTTTAGCTTTACACTTACCCCCCCTACACATCAAAAAAATAAAATTGCGTCCTCTAAGAAACGCAACCCCAAATGTAACTTTTCAATGGATCATTCACTTTAAACAGAATAGGCGCTGTCACTTAAAGTTTTGACATTCTAATACAGCCATTTAATACTAAACGACTGCACCTATATGACTAATAGTTTTATTTACGTTCCTATTAATTAAAATCAATTGCCAAATTTAGACTCAATTGATGTGCGAATATACATTAGAACAACAAATTAATTCAGTTCTATTTATGTTTTCAATAATACATTATATACGTTATCAGGCAACAACAGAAGCAGCAAAGAAAACATCAAGTGAATCCGTAGAAGATACCACTAGTGCTGAAAAGAGCGAGACGGAGACCGAACCCGCGCCCGTGGAGACGACGCCAGCGCCCCCTCTGAGAGGACTGGACGCTTTGATCGCGAGGAGACGCGCGGCCGGCGGCATCGGGGGCCGCCCCGCCAGGCCCGCCAGGAGGGCCTAACCAGTCTCACAGAGACAACCTCCCACGAAAACCAACAATGACACGCTGACACCAACCGATAATGTTAACATTATCACATTATTAATTTATTTTCGATATTTGGAAATTAACAGCCTCTGTGCAAAGACTCTGTTGTGAAAATTAAATTGCATTTCCGCGGCATCAGTGAATCAGCGTACGACATGTCATTAAGTTAGTCAATTTACTACTCCCCAAACTACTTAGTATAAGTTTGAATATCATTTTTTTGTCTTTATTAGTTAGAATATCATTAGATAAGAAGTTAATGTGTTTCCACTTGTATTCGATAGTCGTCAATTTATAATTACCGTTCTACTTTATGTACATATTAGATGTAGATTTAATTTAAGCCCGAGTTTCGAAGGAGACCAAAATGTTCACATTTCAATAAATCGTTTTGCTAAATTCAAAATTTTTCACAAAAAACGTAGGGTTTAACATTGTAATGATTGGAAATTATATGAATTATTTATGTATAATGAAGAATATACTCATAGGCATAGTATTTATAGGCACGCTTGCCCCTTGCGCCCCGTGGAGGGCCCTATGTCCTAACATACCGATTTGTCTTGTTCAAGCACTGACATAAGTGCCATCGTGATATGTTTTGTATCTATTGTAAGTGTGATAATTAAATTAATATAAAACTTTGAAAAAATATACATTAGTTTTATTACTTACTTCTTACCCACATAATTTCAAATGAAAACATCTTAATTTATTCATCGACTAGCGGCGCTCCGCGGCTTTACCCGCGTAGTTCCCGTTCCCGCAGGAATAGGGGAATAAAATTAATGCTAAAAACCTTCCCACTGAATCGCTCTATCTATTTAAATAAACTGCATCAAAATCCGTTGCGTAGTTTTAAAGATCTAAGCATACATAGGGACATAGGGACAGAGAAAGCGACTTTATTTTATACTATGTAGTGATTAACAACTGGTTTCAAATAACACCTTTGATATTATACGAACCCGTACATTAATCGATTCTTTCTTTACAGAATCAGTAATCTGTAATGAACATCAAAATATGAAAATTAATAATATACGTTTCATCTAAATCAAAGGACTTCAATTTCTTTCTCCCTTTAATTTCTGTAGGGTAAAAGCCTTTTACCTTTTACCCTTTTTTTTCCTTTTACCCTTTATTTCTACCTTTTAGCCTTTACCTTTTACCTTTAAATTTTACCTTTAACCTTTTAATATCTGATCCCTGATCCTCAATCGTTGATATTTGTTCTGTTTATATTATACCTATAACCTTTTATCCTTTATCTTTTACCGTTTATCTTTTACCTTTTACCTTTTACCTTTAATTATTTACCTTTTACTTTAATTTTTTTAATTTTTACCCTCTATTTTTATCTTTTCCCTTTTTTACCTTTTACATTTTACCCTTTGTCTTTTACCTTTTACCCTTTATCTTTCACCATAAATTTTTACCTTTTACCAATTTATTTTTTACCTTTTACCCTTAAATTTTTTACCTTTTACCATTTACCTTTAAATTTTTACCTTTTACCTTTACCGTTTATCTTTTACCTTTTACCTTTTACCTTTTACCTTTTACCTTTTACCTTTTACCTTTTACCTTTTACCTTTTACCTTTTACCTTTTACCTTTTACCTTTTACCTTTTACCTTTTACCTTTTACCTTTTACCTTTTACCTTTTACCTTTTACCTTTTACCTTTTACCTTTTACCTTTTACCTTTTACCTTTTATCTTGTACCCCGATCATCAAGATATGGATAGAGCGTTAAATAAAACAGACCAGTTAAACACTTAAATCATGAGCTAAAGGTCGTCCAAGAAAATTTAGTCATTACTAGAAAATCCACATATGTCTACTCGAGGCGAGTGCCGGCTGAAACTAAGCTGGCGAAACTAAAACTGGCGAATGAAACCAAGAATAATGAATTCATTGACTTTTTTTACCAAGACCATTCTCACATCAAGTGAATACATGTTTATTTTTTGACTATTTTTCCGTACCCAAAGGGTAAAAACGAGACCCTATTATATTGAGACTTCGCCTTCCGTCCGTCCGTCTGTCACTAGGCTGTGTCTCAAGAACGGTGATAGCTAGACAGTTGAAATTTTAACAGATGATGTATTTCTATTGCCGCTATAACAACAAATACTACAACATAAAAAATTACAATGTAGCAATTTTTAACAAATTTTATTTTACATTAATTTATACATGGGCACAATTTTTTTGCATAAAAATTTACCCTTTTAATTCTATGTTTAATTCAATTTTAATTGTTTCAATTTTTTTTAATGTAATAAGTATTCTTTATGTTTGATTTTGCATTATATACCAAATGAATTTTTATACGTAATGTTTGTACTCAGACTTTGCATGCAGTCTTCACCTATAATTACGGTGACACTTACCTTGTGACCTTTTTACTTTATTTTTATACCATTGTTAAAGTGTACATCGTGTTGGTGATCAATAAATAAATAAATAAATAAATAAATAACACTAACTCAATCCGGTAATACAGGGTCTTAATCTAGATCTTTAGCTGTTATATTACTAACATAAAACTTTGTAAAGGATTTTGATCTTTGTGATCTTTATGAATAAATTAAATTAAATAATTAAAAAAAAAATATATCCCATAAAACAAACGCGATTTTTGTCTATTTTTTAAATTTTACTTTTGACTTTTCTTGTAGGGATACCTCTAACCTTTAACACAAAGTGTACCTCGACAATCTAAGAACATTAAATAATAATAAAAGAAATTAAAGCTGAGGGATAATATCCATAGGGAAATGACTGCAGTAATTACAACAATATTACTGAAGAGTTTTCACTATTCTCAGTTTATTTATTTATTTATTTTTCTCCGTTTGCAATTAAAGGAATCTAGTTTTGGATAAGACCGTTATTTAGTTATTTACATTCACACACACACACAACCACACCGAGATAACCATTTGTGGTTCACACAAATATTTACCCTGCACGGAAATTGAACCCGAAACCTTACTGTACTGGTTGGCAGTCCGGCATGGTGACCGCTCTGCTATCGTCATAAAAAATAATAATTGAAAATACTCGTATGATATATTAAAAAAATATAGAAGTGCTGAAAATTGATATCGGTGAACACAAACATGGTATAATAGTTATTTGTAATGCAATGTTATCCCTAAGAAGAGCGGAACCTCTAACACAAGTAATAGTTATTTATGGTACAAGCGAGGTAAGTTGGTGATTACTTCCGAGGCGCTATTGAGGCCCGAGCCGTCAGGCGAGGGTCTGAAGATAGCCGAGGATAGTAATCATCAATACACGCGTGTACCATACAACGTTTTTCCACACATTTGCGAAGAAATTATCATTTTTCGCTAATAAATAAACAGTTTTTCTATTCGCGCGCATCCAACACAACAATGGTGATCGGCCATAGATCAAAAGAATAAACTTATTAAAAAAAAATAGAATGAATGAATGAATGGAATCGACCATATACCTACCAAAAGTAAGGCAACATAGTTGACGTTTGTTTTTAAAATGTTTGGACACCATTTTTTTTGGTATCGAATCTTTTTTAAAACTAAACAATTTAAAAAAATAATCTATAACTCACTAGTGACTCAAGCGTGTCATTATTCAACTGTTTTTGCACAAATAAGAGCCCCTTTATGAGCAAATGTGTTGAAAAATTGTTTTACTTAAAAGAGGCTCCAATATGTACTTAACTGATTTTATAAGCTAATAAAGGTTCTTTTTTTTAATTTGTTATACAAGAGTGCTTTACTTAACCGCGGACTCAAATTTAATGACCGAGCCAACGAAGTATTCTAAAATTGAATCGCGAGCACAGCGAGGGTTTAAAAAGGAGCAAGTCCAAGAGCACAAAAATTTGCACTCAAGTGCAACACATTATTTTGTATCCCCCCTCAGCGAGGAAATGACTAAGTAAATGGACAAAGATAAGATGAAGATTCACGATAGTGAACCTAGAGACAAAGTACGACCGGGATAGGGGGCGGAGCCCCCCGTTAAAAAAGAAAAGAAGAAAAGAAGAAGACTCATTCACGAAAGTGAACCCAGAGACAAAATCCGACAGGGGGTTGGGGGGGGGGGGGGGGGTGGCGGAGCCCCCCATTAAAAAAGAAAGATGAAGACTCATGCTCTAGAGACAAAGACTAACGGGGGTTTTTTAGCCCGTAAAAAGAAAATACAACACAATTATGATTCTTGTGAATAGAGCTTACAACTCGCGCTACGATTGTTTAATTTGAATTCCTTTTATTAATTTGCCGGCTAGATTTTATAAAAAATCTTTAACTCACTAGTGAATAAAACGTGTCATTATTCAACTTTTTTGCACAAATAAGAGCCCCTTTATGAGCGTGTGTTGAAAAAAAAATTATATACTTATCGAAAAAAAATATGGCACTGCCATGGCATGACCAAACTATATAAAAAAAAAAGAACACGGGAATACGTTTGTATGGAAATTGCCTCTCAACTAATTAGGATCAAAGGGTTTAATATGTTTGGAGAATTCAAAACTTTAACATAATGGTTAAACTTTCCATAACAACTATCGATATAACATTATTTTCAACAAAGGCCCAAACTAACAAGGTTACACGTGCCGAAATCCACGAAAACACTTTTGATATATTCGATTATATAAGTACCTATCGAGCAGTATCGGGATAAAAGTGGCTCAATTTAAGACGCAAAAGGAAATGATTGAGATTCAAGATGGAAATCTCCAAGTGTCACGTTGTTTGTCAGACTAGATACATAAATCTATTGTATATTCTTTATATACAGATAAAGAAAGTTGGAGTGTCTGTCTGTATTATTAAAAAAACTACTTTTTAAGAATATATACAGTGTACTCACTCGCTATACACGGTACATATAACAAAAAAAAAACATTTGATACCTATATTTTTTGTTTGTCTGTCTGTTTGGTCCGGCTAATCTTCGAGACGATTGGACTGATTTGTACTGGAATTTACTGAGAAACAAATATCAAGCTACTATTCATCCCAAAATTCCCACGGGATCGGGATTAATGTGGTTAAAATCTCAGGTCTCAGCGAGTATTGACTAAAACATTTTAAAAATTTAGAATTAGGTGTATATTCAATCAATTTAATCAATTCAATCAATTTAATTATATCTTGTAGTTCAATGTAGTTACAAATTATTTGACGTGGTCATCGAGACATTACTTCCCGTGGTAGTTAACTATTAATTCCTATATTCGCACAAAATCGGGATTATCGCAGGCATAACCACAGGCACAGCGATAGAGGGAGATATTTGAATATTTTAACATGACATGCGTACATGGTGACCTCTTATACCTCAGATAAGTGTATGGTAAGTAAAACGGGCACGTGTATCGCTCCCGTCATCCATCCGTCCATCTTCGAACGCCCCAAATAAATACGTATAAATTAACACACATTACAATACAATTTGAGTGTTTCCAGAAGATTTTATAGCTTTAGGAAAAATACTGGATTGAATGTTTTATCACGATAGTTTTCATCACGAATGATTACTATACTATGTAACAAAAAGTTAATAATTTGCGGTTTTACGCGCGTAGTTACCGTTCCCGTTCCCGTGGGAATTTCGGGATGAAAAATAGATGTTGGCCGATTCTCAGACCTACTGAATATGCTCACTTTCATGAGAATCGGTCAAGCGGACGAGTACGGGAACGAACATTGTGACACGAGAATTTTATATATAAGATTATATTATTAAAGGTTTTGTTTTATGACGACAACTATAATCACGAATCATTACTAAGAATTTAAAAAATAAATAATTAGAAATTAACATTGGTGATCATCGTTGACGTTATGACGACCTCGATGGCAGAGTGGTCACCATGCTGGACTGTCATCCTTAAGGTTGCGGTTTCGATTCCCGTGCGGGGTGAATATTTATGTGAACCACAAATATTTGTCTCGGTCTGGGTTTGTGTGAATGAGTGTTTGCGTAGTTTCTGATACCTAGATACAAGTTTCGAACTTAGTTAAGGGTCTGTAACTATATGAGATGATGTAGTGAATGATTATGTTATGTTATCGTGATGGAAACCTGAGAGTTAAAATTTTAAATGGCATTGAGGAATTAATCATAAGATACTTATATCCTAAACCTTCCATGGGATTGGAAATTAACGAGGATAAACCCAGCGGGCGCTCATATAACATTATGTTACGAAATGTCTAGTCGTCCAGTAATTCGGACGAATAAAGTTATTTCAGTCGTCCGAATTACCATTCTTGCGGACGGCTAGCAACAGCCATTATGTTATCCCCAAACACCCATCGTCTATAGAATATTCTTTTCACCCCCACCTACACAAAAATTTTTAGGGTAAACCCTAGCGGGTAGCCCCGAGAAAACCGACAGGGTAAATACCTCGTGAACTCTGATAACATTTAAATTTCCTCGTTATAATATAAACAAGATAACTAATTAATCTTACAATTATATAAAAATAAAATACGAACAGATACAGTCCAGGTGATAGTGGTTGTAAATAGTTCTTGTATAATAAATGTGTTATCTTGTCGTTATATGATGATAATACATAATCAAATCCAATTAAAACTATAATTGAATTCCTAATTGTTTTGCTAACCGCAAGAATCGTGAACCGATTTATTTTAAAACATCTGTAAAGGTAGAAATAATGAAAATTCACCTCTTTTTTCCTCAGTTTTCTTTTAGATAATAAATAGTAAAGTACTGCCAGCGTCAGAAAAATGGTACCCATGATAAGCTCACTTTGGTATGCCAAACTTTACTCTTTATTGTGACCCTGATTGTACAAAACAAACACACAAACTTCCACATCCACATCTTCTTTTCCGAACCTTTATCCCATGTCTATTTTGGGGTCGGTTTTCAGTTTGACCAGATTTGGCGGAATGACAGTATTTTACGTGAAGCGACTGCCATCAGACCTTCACAAACCAGAGGCTATACGACATTTCTTGGTTAAAGCAAATGTTAGTCTTGAGGGCTCTAACTACCCGTAATGATTGTCGATGATGTTAGTACGACAACCGAGGCTTTACGTGCCCTCCGAAGCACGAAAACGCTCATGAAATTAAAAGTCATTTATAGTAATGACCCATCACAGTCATGACGGTGCTAGACGTTGCTTAACCGCACAGATCATAAGTGATCCGCGGGTAGCACTGGGCCATGAGCGCTTCAAAAAAACTTCAAACTTCCACATTCTATATTATATTATTTATTTATAGTATATTTGGTCTATAATTAGGATATGTGATATACAAATATACATGCATATAATAATGTAATAACTATTGTGAGTTACATTGAAGTATTACACATACGACACACAAACACATGTTATTGTTTTAATCAGAAAGGTCAGTCAATGGGTTACATCAGTAAATTAGGTAAACAGTGACATTCACGTACGCAGCTAATTAATAACAATTGTTGGGTGTATTGTCTTATCGTCTGCGCGTGTACTACAGTTCGTCCCGTAGGAGAGGAATAAATAAAAGACTGTATTTATCCCGTAGAAGAGTCGGGATAAATAATAACGGAAAGGTAAGTGATACCATGTTTCTTTTTACATATTTTTTAAATTTAATTCCTGTCTTTTTATTCTTGCGCTCAGAACCAAACTGCCTCCATTTATTTTTTATCCTGGGTTGACTGATAGAGAAAGCTATGAAAGAATGTATTAAGTACCTAAGCTCTCCTTATGCAATTTAATACTTATGTGTAAATAAATAAATACCTTAATTTGTATTAAAGTACAGCGAATATTGATTATCATTTTTGTAAAATAGGGATCCATGTTTTTTTATTTTCCATAGTATTATTGGATAGGTGTTCCGAAACATCGGGTTGTTTATTTTTTTAATTTAGTGATCCGTTTACATTTTCAAGTACATTATACGTGGTCCTTTACTTGGCCTCTTGCATTGCATCACACTCAAAACACCCAAATTGAAATGTTATAATTGATTCATTTTCAAAATATTATTATTTATCTTTACCTCAATCAACATAACAATACCAACAAAATATTAATACTCCTATTGTTAAAGTACGTTGTTATCTTCAAGGAAAATGCGTCTTTCATTCCCCTTTTGTGTGTTTAGAAGATTTACAGATTGTGTATCACCAAAATCTTTTTCAGAGGAATAAATTGAATAATTTCTTATTATTGTCGCGCAATTCGGGAGTGCCTCCTAACCTTCGAGAGGTCAAGGATAATTTATACGAAAACATCTTTGACAGGATGCAAAGCTGATTTTTATACAATTGAATATTTAGGGATGGCAAATACAACGTGTTGTTTTGAAGGTGATTTAATTTTTGTATAACATTACTCTGTGTTTTGGTTATATAAACGTTTGACTGACTTCGAAAAAGGAGGTTCTTTTTCTATGTAGTTGTTATAGATGTTTTTATGGCCAGCGCGTTTGTCAGGCTTAACCAACCTAATTTAGGATGGGTTCGAGCCCCTCGGAGGGGACATGGTTTTGTCAAATATTTGGACATTATTTCTTTGGATATCAATACATTTTGATGGTTCTTTATGCGTTGGGAAGAGTGGACAGTGTGTAGATAAAACAAATTCATTTTTTTTTACTTATGTTGTAATAGTAACTAATTTATAGGTAACGGCTCTTATTGGTTACTAGTGGCACCCCCCAGTTTTTATTTAAATTAAATTATACCAAAAACCTTCTTCTTCACTCTAGAAAACCGCATCAAAATCCGTTGCGTAGTTTTAAAGATCTAGGCATACATAGAGACAGATGTAGTAATTAGATATTATTTAGCCTTTTGATTATGGGTATTGTTAAAAACATAATTAATTCGTCGCTGAGGCCGAAATCGGCTAAGAAAGCATCATCATCATCATCATCATCATCAATTAATTCCTATTCTTCAATTTTATTTGTAAGTAATGACAGGAAGAAAGAAATTAAAAAATAATATCGCGACGAATTGAGAACCTCCTCCATTTTTTTTGAGTCGGTAAAAACAGAACTTAACACCTGTTTAAATAAAATTTTGTTATGTTTTTAATAATAAACATTTTTTAGTGAAACAAAATTACTTTGATGCATTTTTATAGTATATTTTTTATTTCCTGTCGCTTAAGCGCCAAATGTCACAAAATAACATAACATAATCATTCACTACATCATCTCATTATAGTAACTGACCCCTAACTAAGCTCGAAGCTTGTATCTAGGGTATTAGAAACTACGCACACACTCATTCCCACACACTCAGACCGAGACAAACATTTGTGGTTTACACAAATATTCACCCCGCACGGGAATCGAACCCGCAACCTTACAGATGGCAGTGTGCCATCGAGGTTGTCAAATATTTCATATAAATCGAATGTTATCAGACCTTAACAACCCAGAAGTCTACAACAACATTATATGATCAAACCAAATATTAAACTTTTGAGGGCTCTAACTACCCTTAACTACTACTGAATTATTAAAACTACCCCAAACCCTTCTAAATTTAATATCGTAGCCTTATCAAAATATTACACAGGGTGATCGGTGTGTAGACAAAAACAAAAATATTATTCTATTCCCATATTATTCCAAACTTTTATCAAATAAACAAAATCTGATGAAAGATGACGCCACATATGTATTGGATTATCATATTTATATTGAATGTGTATAGGTACATGGATCGGTCACAATCGTACATTGGCTGTCTCACTACTACGAAGATAAGTGACCTAACAACTGACACAGTGTAAGTTTGTACGGCAGTATGGCAACTTGGACTATGTATTAATCACGGAGTATATCTGGAGAATAGATAGATAGATTTTATTGCTGTTAAAATAAAGAAAATGATTTTACAGGCTTCTTTCACAGAGCCACATATTAAAACAGTGTTTAAAACTGTAAGGTTTTTTTTATCAACACATCGTCCCTGCTGGGCTAAGTATAAATAAGATTAATATTAATAAAATTGTTTTGTATAGAAATAGATAATCTTTCTACCGATATATTACAAATTGTGTAACTTATAAAATTAGTTTTTAAAGAGTATTATAAATACATCATCCTAAAGAATATAATATCCTATTTATTGGTGATACTGAAATGTAAATATAGACAATGAAAGAGTAGAATAAATAACACCTTGAATAAATGACGAAAAAGCGCCAAGGTAGCAAATTTGAATGGTACATACTCGTACAATATTCTCGGAAACAAATATCACGCAAGTAAAACCGCGGAGTACAGTTTATTTAATATATTTAATGACATAGTTGACGGTATCTGATTACACTGTGGTTATAATAATAATCAGTAGTCGCCGGGTACGAGGTGCCTGAGTTGCTTCTCAGTTAGTAATCAGTTGCTTTTGAAGCGTCGAATCGAAAGGTCTCCTCGCTTAATCGAAGGTAAATTCAATTTATATCTTCCCATCTTACCCTCCAAAAATTAATCTCGAATATTCCATGGTTAATAAATGTTTAGTTAGCTTATCTCGTGTTGTTCAGGTTGGTTATCGGTATAGTTTTTTCTGAATACCCCCGTAGTAAAATAATAATTAGTAAAGCGTTGTTTTACCAGGAATATTGTCTTAGGTTTTTAAATATGAATCTTAATCCAGGTAACATTGTTTGTTTGTTTTTGAAGTTTTTTTTGTAGTTTAACGTAACTTTGAGTGTTATTAAAATAATAATGTTACGTACCGGTGCTAAGTAAAATCTTAAAGTGTAATTTTGCAAGTCCGATTTTGTGTTTATAAATTAATCTCACGTTTTATATTAGTAAGTTCTCATAATATTAAACATGCGGTATTTCAAATATTATTGCAAATCCTTACTGATTTTACATTTGGTGCTCTAAACAATTTAAAAAGAACTTCAATGGCGTACTTGGCATTTTTTAAGAGTAATCTTAGTGGAAATAAATCTTTGTATTTCTTATCAGAATTTTCGAAATTATTATTGTTTTAATCCTGCAATGAATACCTGTACCTCCTACGGTACACCGGGAACCGGTTTAAGATATTTAATTTGCGAAAGAAATGAATGAGATGGTCTCGCGACCGGGAGAACTTCGTAATTTGTAAATACCTTTTCGTGAACAAATGCTTTGTTTTTATAATCAAGTGCTCGTCCGGATATTTTCTAATGATTTTAACAATATAAGTTTACTAAGACGTTTGATATCAAATCGAATTGTAAACATCTTTCACTTTACGTTATTACCTATTTTTTTTTTTTTTTCCCAATTTTCTTAACCTTTCAACTTTGTTCTAGTACTACAATTGAAACTTTTTATCATCAAGATGACTTACGACATCAAGTCTGTTCTGATCGTGGATGGAGTGGGTGCCAACTGCGGGGAGATCCTCATGAAGCACGGCATCCAGGTCACCATCATCCCGAAGATCACGGAGGAGCAACTCCTTAGGGAGATACCGGTAAGTACATTATATAGGCTATCATAGATGATGGCAGCGCCCCGCGTAGTTCCCGCTCCCGTAAGAATGCGGGGATAAAATTATACTAAAAACCTTTGTATTGAACCACTCTATCTATTAGAAAAACCGCATCAAAATCCATTGCGTAGTTTTAAAGATTTAAGCATACATAAGGACAGACAGACAGCGACTATGTTTTATTTCTACATTTCCTCTCTTTTTTTCTTTGTTTTGTCGTCTTTTTAAGAATGTTTTATGTAAGTACTTACTGTTGGTGTGCCTGTTTTAAAATAAATAAATATTGTAGTAAAACTAGTTTTAAAGTCAAGAAGATCTTCGGGGTATCAGCATCAGGTAAGTTACCTAAGGTAAGTAAAACTTTTGGTTATATTGAAAATGAACAAGACATTAAGAATTATTTTAGTCAACTACAATTACTGTTAGGCTTTGATTTTTAAAATATTTTGGCTTAAAGTATTATAAAAGAATACCTAAAAAAATATATATATAAAGTTTTCTGTGGAGTTGACTGGAATAAAATTAAATTATGTGTCCTTTTTAACCGACTTAGAAAAAACAGGAGGAGGTTCTCTATTCGACTTGAATATGTCAGTTTATTTAATTTTTAATCTGAAAACGCTTCGTCAACATACGTTTATTTTTATCCCACCTTTACTTATACTATCCCATAGCGACTGAACCGATTTTACCAGTACCTTCATTGACTATTAGATTATTATCCGGTACGTTATCAAGAGTGACACGAGATAATCGCCGGCCTGGGTAAGACCGGATGATACAGCTTGTATGTAATAAAGATTGTTATGCAGTAAATAAATATTGTTTTTGCGCTGTTGAATACATTTATTCTGAAGCAAAGTTGAATTTATTTTGACTAGCTGTGCGTTGCAGTTTTACCCACGTTGGCTTCGCGCCTATTGGCGAAATTTTATATAGGTATAGCCTTCTTCGATAAATGGCTAACAACGAAAAATTTTTCAATTGGAGTGGTTCCTGAAAGAGGAGGAGCTGAGATCAACCAAACAACTTTTTTTCTTTAGCTAACACGTTATAATTATATTAGTATAAGAATTTAGATTAATTAAGTTGTTAATTAAATGTTTTATTACGACTGCCTTTTATTTTATTTTTAAAGCCCTTATTTGAATGAGTGTGTGCGAGTTTCTGATCGGATACAAGTTTCGAACTTAGGGGTCAGTTACTATAATGAGATGATATAGTAAATGATTATGTTATATTTAAATTTTAGTACCAACATTTACGTGTTGTTATTCAAGTATGACGTCGCAATATCTACCTATTGTTTGTTTGTGTTTCATATAATATTTGTAACGTTATCGTATTTCTCAATGACATCTAGGTTGTTGTACTTATATCTGCAAAATGAGGCGAATAGTTATTTTTAGATAGAGATATTTATAATACTCGTAATAAGTATTATAAATTTTTGCTAAAATATGTTTATTACTAATTGTAAGTGTCAATAAATTGTTTATCTATATATGTCCAAAAAATTTGATGACCTTTAATCTCAGTCTGGGTAAATAAATTCGTCATAATTAAATATTTTTCAAGATGATAGTATCTGAAATAGATATGTGTTTTGTTAATATTTTGGTAACAACAAAATAGTTCGAGTAAAGAAATTATCTTTTTAAAACGTTTTCGCTATTAACGTTTAGTTAAATTTTATTATTTCAATTAAATTTGTAGTTTTGTTGATTAGACTTTTTGGTATCTTGGAGTTAATATAAAGATGAAACCAGGAGTGGACAGTAGAACTTCTGTTTGTTTTTTTACGAATCTTTTTGACGAAGTTTGATAATCAAGAATCATAAGCGGGTTTTCAAGTATTATAGTTACAAAATTATATTTTAACGGTTTTCAGCACATCTAGACATGCACTGAAATAGCTATTTTAAATATCAAATCTGTAGTTGTTGTAGTTTTTTCGTAAAATGTATCACAAAACTGTATATGTTGTCGCGTTAGGTAGAAGAGTTTCGTTTCGCTCGCCCTAATTAAACAACATTAAAGAGGAGTTTTAATGGTTTTAATCTAATATATATAAGATACATAATATATAAGATACATAATATGGTTTATTTCAATCAGACATGATGTACCTATGTCTATGTAAGTTTGACGACCGCGATGGCAGAGTGCTCACCATGCCGGACTGCCATCCGTAATGTTGCGGGTTCGTTTCCCGTGCGGGGTGATTACTTGTGTGAACCACAAATGTTAGTCTCGGTCTGGGTGTATGTGTGAATGAGTGTGTGTGTAGTTTCTGATACCCTAGATACAAGCTCCAAGCTTAGTTAAGGGTCAGTTACTATAATGAGATGATGTAGTGAATGATTATGTTATGTTATGTTTCATACCAAAACAACTATAGTTATTTACCATATTATTAAACGAGTATCATAACGTGTTCCAGAAGCATCAAGTGCTGGTGGTCCGCTCGGCGACCCAGGTGACCTCGAGGGTGCTTGACGCGGGATTCGATCTGATGGTAGTGGCCCGCGCCGGGGCCGGCGTCGACAACATCGATGTGGAGGCCGCCTGCGAGAGGGGCATTGCTGTTATCAAGTAAGAACTACTTCTTAATGTAGCTAGTATATGTGACCTTTAAAGCCATGACAGCCCTTGGCTTTGCTGCTACGATTTATGTATGTTAAAATGAGAGATACATGGCGGATGACGTCATTATGGAAAGAGCTCTATTAGAACTATGTGGCAAAGGTCTACCCTCTATGAACAGAAGGTGTAACTTTCAACACCGTAGCGACTACTACTGAAACTTATTTTCGTTACTTAGCTTGGTTCACATGAGTATTCGGTTAAGTACCTTAGATTTAAGTTATGTCTAATTAGTAATTTGAAGAGATTATGATGTATATTTATCACAATTTATTCCCAATGTTCCAGCGCTCCAGGAGCGAACGCTTTAAGCGCTTGCGAGCTGACTTGCACCCTGGCCCTGGCTCTGGCTCGCCACGTTGTGCCTGCTGCGTCCTCTCTGCGTAACTCGAAGTGGGAACGTGCCAACTTCACCGGCACTGAGCTCCATGGCAAGACCCTGGCTATTCTGGGCCTGGGCAGGGTTGGACGCGAGGTCGCTAAGAGGATGCATTCCTTTGGGATGAAGGTGATTTTCTTGTTAATATAGACTTGTTGTTGATGATGACGATGATGAAAGAGATAGATGACCAAAAAAAGAGGTTCTCAATTCCTTTACAAAAACGACTTTGTTAAATGCCAGTAATGAATTGGTTTTATTGTTCAGAAGGGTAAAGAGAAGATACTTTGATAAAAAAACCAAACAAAAATATTCATTCCGATTTGCCTTATCAAGTTACTCTTTAACCCAGAAAATAACCTGTTAATATTTCCACAGATCATCGGCTACGACCCGTTGGTAGACGAGTACCAGTGCAGCCAGTTCCACACCAAGAAGATGGAGTTGCACGAGATCTGGCCGTTGGCCGATTACATCACTCTGCACACTCCGCTGATCCCAGCCACTCAGAGTAAGTACGAATCTTCGCTTCTAAAGCCAATGTCAAATTACTGGGCACACCTCCTCACCAGCCTCACCAACTGATGTCTCGGGGTTATAAGCGCAGAATTGGTATACACTGTTGATACTGCTTCTACGAGTCTAATGGGCAGACGTGTTGCAGTCCATCAAGTAAACACGAATCTCGTCAAAAAAACATAACGAATGAAACAGTATGTTTGCTTGTTTATCATGAAATTGCACACGCGCCTAATTGGTTTGTAATTCTAATGTATCTTTAATATTCAGATCTCATTAATGCGAGGAGCCTTGGTCAGTGCAAGACAGGAGTGAAAATCATTAACGTGGCTCGCGGAGGTCTCATCAACGGGAGGGAGCTCCTGCAGGCTCTCAACTTTGGACAGGTATTTAATAAAAATATCAGGTTTTTTTATAAAATTAATAAAAAATGTGTTGATTTTTATTTAAACCCAATATATGATTGCGCATAACAGAAATACTGCATCCATTTGGCCATTTTTATGTCAACTATTTTGTGTGAAGACGATTTCATACAAAAGTAAACGTAAGCTCCCTTGTACCGTGGATTCGATGACATTATGTAAACATACACAACTACATTCCCTTTACACATTCGTAAACTGCAAACAACATTATTGCATATTTAGCAATTCAAATCATATCTCACATTGAAACATTCGAAAAGCGTTCAAGGGCTTCAAGTCTAAAATTACCTACTAAGGTATCTCATAACATACGTTTTCTCGTACTATCAGGTTCAGGCTGAGTGACGATCATTTTGGATGGACGCCAGTTCAATTGATCAGTTAAACTGACTCATCAACAGCTGCTCCATGAAATGGCATCCAAAAATGGTCGTCAATCACCGGAGCGATCCAAACAGTGGGGAAATCTAGTTGGGCTAAAACTTTTGGAGTGACGGCACAGTTTTATGTCTGGACTGATCAGTTCAACTGTTTCGTCAATGGCGTTAAAGGATCACGTGTGTGTTCTATTTCTATCAGGTTGGAGGTGCCGCATTGGATGTGTTCGAGCAGGAGCCGCCTTCAGACCCTGTGACCCTGCAGATCATCCAGCACCCGGCTGTGATTGCTACTCCGCACTTGGGTAAGTTATGATGGCGTCTTTACACATAATCTTTTTATTGAAACAACTATTCTTAAGAGCAGAGCTTTGATTCACCATGCCGACATAACATGCTTTGGATCTCACAATTTTAGAATTATGAATTTTAGAATTACGCCAGATATCATAGATGTTTACAAAATTACATCCAGACACATATCACTCATCACTATCGTGACCCGCACACAATTTGGTCTTTAAAGTTTTTGATAAATTTTGCAAATTGTTAAAATTCAAGACCTAAGTTTGTCCAAGTAACATATACTTAATAGCAAATACAAGCAAGTACCTAATAATTATTATGTACACTGTACAGTTATATTCCACTTTCAAGGTATGCTAATGTAAAACTCGTATAATAGTAATCCATTTGTGACGGATCTGATTAGAATTTGTAATTGTATTTAAACTGAATACCAATAAACTAATGCGCTTATTATAGTAATTGCTTTCTTGGAAATCAGTTAAATTACACATAATACTGACTTCAAAAGTTACCAGTGATAAGAGTCCTCAAAAGTCAGATCAAAATATATTGCAGCACGCACTATGGACCCAAATTAGGGTGGTTTTCTTTTGTTTTTGTATATGTAGGCACTATCACAATCATTTTTGAAAAGTGCATTCAAAATTTTCGCCTCAGCCATAATTTGAACGAGGAACCATGCTGAACCGTAGCTCTGCGCTTCCAATTGTTATATTTTACAGTTAATTACGCCCAATAAAGATTTGTTATTTTTTTTTATTAACTAAAATAATGTTATTTTCCCAGGTGCTTCTACCAGGGAGGCCCAAATGCGTGTCGGACAGGAGATAGCTGAGCAGCTGGTGAACTTGGCTCAGCCGGGGTCCTACCCTACAGATCTGGCCACTGTCCTCCCCCCTCTCACCCCGAAGTGAATAATTCACTCCCCTTTTTTTATTACACACTTGTGTATTTTTTTCTTTAATTTTTATAAAGTATTTTTTCATATTATTTACTAGGTTAAGAAGACATTTTGCATTTTTATTCTTATCAAAGATTTATTAAAAGCTTTTTTTGTAGATTGTGTGTTTTATTTCGTTTTCTTTATATCCCTTAGTTATATTATAAAATGTAGTTAGATAGAAGTTAGTACCACTTACTTAGTTCCCTAATTTAACCAAATTACTTACTGGATTAATTTTATTAGCCATGTTAAAATTATTGGTGATTTTGTGGCTGACGGTCAACAATACCCAGTAAAGCTTTAATATTATAAATTAAGTATTTGTGGCCTCGTATTTGTGGTTACACCCGCGTAGTTCCCGTTCCCGTAGGAATATGGGGATAAAATTATGCTAAAAACCATTCCACTGAATCACTATCTATTAAAACAAACCGCATCAAAATCCGTTGCGTAGTTTTGAAGATTTAAGCATACATAGGGACATAGGGACAGAGAAAACGACTTTGTTTTATACTATGTAGTGATAAACATGATTTAGTCAAGGTATGACCGATTCGCAAAATGACTACATAGTCTGTAATTGACCAATTCTTGAAATGTACAATTTTATAAATTATCGATTGTACATACAATAGACTTAACAAAATTTGACTCTAAAAAGGAAAGAAAATTAGGAAATATTTTTTTTATAAAAGCCGCTCACAAGGACCTGTTCTATTATTCTATTTATTCCGTAATTCGCAGTTATATAGTACAACCAGGTGAACTAAGGTGGACTACGGGAAAACATTATTTCCCATGGTACACCCAGTTAGACTGTGGTGGACCACGGGAAAAAAAATACCCGTGGTACAACCAGGTGAACTATGTAAGTGGACCACGGGCAAGAAGCGTAAAAAATGCTATTTATTGTAAGCCAACAAAAACTTATCAATATATGTAAGTACATTTAATAGGTAATAAAGAAAGTCAGTAATTCTTGTTTGCAATTAATTAATGATAATATAATAAGTAATTAATGAATAGTAGGTGTCGTGTCGTCGTTTATCATTTTTATTCTTTTGTAAATATACATATACTCGTAATAAGTATTTATTTTTTCTTTAAATTTGCATTACAAAAAGTGTTACATTTATATCTCTTTAGATCATAATACTATACTAATATCATAACATTGATGATGTATGTATGTTTGTTACTCCTTCACACAAAAACTACTGAACCGATATAGATGATTTGACGACCTCGATGGCAGAGTGGTCACCATGCCGGACTGCCATCCGTAAGGTTGCGGGTTCGATTCCCGTGCGGGGTGAATATTTGTGTGAACCACAAATATTTATCTCGGTCTGGGTGTGTGTGTGAATGAGTGTGTGCGTAGTTTCTGATACCCTAGATACAAGCTTCGAGCTTAGTTAGGGATCAGTTACTATAATGAGATGATGTAGTGAATGATTATAGTGAATGATTATTAGATTAAATTTTATACAAACGTTCTTTATAACTAGAAATAACACATAGGATACTTTTTATCCCGAAATTTCCAAAGGATTGAGATTTACACGGGAAAAACTTTGTGGGTAAAGATTTGTTTGTTTGAAACGACTAGGCTCCGAAACTACTGAACCGATTTCAAAAAATCTTACACCATTAGAAAGCTACATTCACCTTGAATAACATAGTCTATATTTTATTCGAAATTCCCACGGGAACGGGAACTACGCGGGTAAAACCCTGGGCCACAGCTAGTACTCTAATAAATTAATAAACTAGTACCGGAACAAACGCCCCGCGATCAAACATGATGTAACAAGATGTTACGTGCAAATTTTAATATAATTAATTCACGGTTAACACACAACGACTATGTTTACGAATAGTTTACCCACATCTAATGGCCGTTCAAATATTTTCATGCGCCGACGCATTTAGGTCAGTTCATCTTATTCAATTACTTACTCACTAAACTAAGCATAGCAACACATTATGATTTTGTATGCTAATAAGGCGTTTACACAAAACTCATTATATGTTTGACCATTCGAAAGTGAATCGGTGTCATTGAATAAATAAAAAATTAAATCTATACTAATATATAAAATTGGAGTGTCTATTCTGTTTGTTCCGGCTAATCTCTGAAACGGCTGGACCGATTTTGACGGGACTTTTATTGGCAGGTAGATGTAGTAAGGAGTAACGTACGAGTAGGATACTTTTTATCCCATAGGATAAAGTAGGATTTTTATCCCTAAATTCCTATAGGATAAGGTTCCGCACGGGTAAAACTGCAGGGCACAGCTAGTTAGAATTAATTAAAATATCAATAAATTAACTATGTTGTATGTCATTAAAATTGAAAAAATGGTAAAATTAAAATTATTTTATTTAAAAAATACTTATAAAAATATAATTTACAAAGTAGGCAGTAATTTTTGTTTTACTTTTGGGTGTGTTGGCACCGATTGTGGTTCAAACTAGGGGATGTTTTGGGGGTGGGGGGTTGAGGAGGGGTAGGAGGGTGAGGGGGTTAGTTGCCTCGTCTCGAGAATGTTCTGCCGGTCCTCGCGGGGGGAGGGGGGACGTCGTTCTGTTCCTCAGCCTCGGGTTGTACTGAGCGAGTGGCGGCTGAAACATACGTAGATAATTTGTTAATATTGTGACACAATAATTATTTTGTAGTCGTAATGTAGAAAAAAACAGATATTTTTTATATAACAAATGTATTATTAATTTAATGCAATTTACTTTTTTTATACCCGAGAACAATAAAAAATTACTATTAAACGTTTCTATATAGATAGGGGGGGTCGAATTTTAAGTTTCTGCTACCAAATTATTGATAAAGCATCTCCTTAATTTAATAAACAGTTACTGTAATTCTTGGACACAAAAAGCTACATCATTTGTAACCCCCGACGCAAAAAGAGGGGTGTTATAAGTTTGACGTGTCTGTGTGTGTGTGTGTGTATCTGTCTGTGGCATCATAGCTCCCGAACGGATGAACCGATTTCAATTTAGTTTTTTTTTATTAAAGGGGATTTACGTGCAAGTTTTCTTAGACATGTTTGATGAAAATCGGTTAACCCGTTTAAAAGTTATGGGGGTTTGAAAGTAATTGTGTCGGGGTTTTTATTTTATTTTAATTTAATCTTATTACAGGATAAAATATAACAATCAGAGTTAAACCTCGGAAGTAAGTTACTAATGAATACCAATCTACTTTAGGTACCTTTGCTTTTTTTAATAAATTAATTCACGAACATTTCCGTGAACAATAAATTATGCCATTGGTAACAGTAAGGTCATGCGACACTAAGGTAACAAGTTTAATTAATAAAATAAGTACATAGATCTTTTTATTTATATTGTCGAGTGTAAACGACTCGACTAAGGGAAGGTTCATATCTGACGGAACATGCGTCGCGTATTATCGGTCGCGTAACGCCAGAACAGACAAATGTACAGAAAAAAAATTGACCGTTCACACTCAACCGATTATACGTTAATGCGTTGAGTGTGAACGGTCAATTGTTTTGCTATACATTTGTCTGTTCTGGCGTTACGCGACCGAAATACGCGACGCATGTTCCGTCAGATATGAACCTTCCCTAAGGCTTGACAAAGGTTGTTCTCGGCTGACAGTGGTATGCAACTTCATGCATTTTCACAGCGGGAAAAAGGGATTAACAAAGGTATCTTTCCCTTAGGTCCTATTTTACGACCTTCAAGTAACATTACTCTCCAATAAAATACAGTTTTGTCTCTTTCATACTTTATATCAAGTGACAAAGACAAAACATGTGAGTAACTTCCTTTCCTTTCAATTTATTTAATAGATATTACACATGCCGAGCAAAAAGTATCAGGCAATCAATAAAATGTGAGTAAAGCAATGCAGAAAGGAAGAATAAATTACACAACAGTATAGAATATTATGAATCAGGCGAAATAGTATAATAATGTATGTTTTGTACCTAATTTTGAATGATATGATAAGAGATATGAATTTGTTGCTGATATGTCGGAAAATGGTTTTAATATTACCTTGCTTGGTTGCCAATTTATTCAAATTTATTGATAAGTGTTTCTTTTCTGTTACAATATTACTTCGCCTTTAAAGTTTTGCTTAGCACTAACTACAGAAAAGTTAGTATTACAAGTAAATTTAAACATAATGATCAACATATTATAAAATTAAGTTAAGTATATTTAAAGTATTGTTATATCTATCTACATAAAATTATATTAGCACATACTTGAGGCGAGTTATACGAAGAGGCAGGCAACAGCTACTAATAAAAAAACGTTTGTATGTACCTATGTGTGTATGTAGTTTGTTACTTACGCCTACCAAAGCGACCCCGGCTTGGCTTGGCAGCGGGCGCGTCTTCTGAAACATCCTTGGTTGGGGTATTGTTGAAGCGTTTCTTATCTAAAATACAATGAATGATATGACGGAAGCGCATGGTGAAAGAAAGAGAAAGCGATTATGGGTTTATGGTCATTGTGATTCATTTTAGGGAGAAAGAGAAGTATTAAAAATAGACATTGAATGATTAAGTGTATTTAAAGAATCATAGTTTTTGAAAATAGAAATTAATTAATTATTAAAGAAACAGAAAAGTATTGGAAAGATAAAAACTGAAATTAATGAATAAGTATTTTGCTTTCAATGTTATGTTTAAAGTAAGAAGTAAGTAAGAATAAAGACATAAAGCAACAAAAAAGGTACCTACAAGAAAAATAATTAAATAACATAAGTTTTAAGAGGTTTTCCCTATGTATTGATGGTATACTTACTGAAGCTGGACTTGGCTGGTTCAGCGGGGGATTCCGCAGCCTGAGCGGGCTCGGGGGCGGCGTTGTTACCGCGGAGCTTGGCTGGAATCAATATGGATATGATGGTTTATTTTATTGTAAAGTCAGGCTTCAGTTAGGTTAACTTTAACTGTAGCAATTAGGCTTCTTCGATAGTCTTCTTCTTAGCGTGTCGACTGTATTCTTCTACGAGTATCTTTAGACCTATTTATTCAAGTGGTCAATTTCTTTAGTTTGACAAGCCTGATTAAAACCATAATTTATATCTAGAAAGGATCAGAAGTGTCTAAAAGTTATATGCGCTAAAAAAATAATCTTAAGCACGGCTTTACCAAGCTTTATGCAAAAAGTTCGATTCCTATGGCTTAGCCTGGTAATTTCCATACATGACTCCAGTTTGCAGATCACCAACACGTATTAGATACGAATTAGGTTCAGAAAGGAGGTTGAGGTTATGTATAATCCTTCTTACTACACTTCTATTACCTCCTGAGAAAGAAGACTTTACCCTGCAGCAGGCTCGATTATACTCTTTTATAAATTATACACAATTTCTAAATTACCCTCAACAGCCTGCGCCCGTCTCCTCTTCAGAGCCTCTAGCAGGTCGGTGTTGCTCCTGAATGGCCTCACTCCGTTGCCAACCAGCTTCTTGCCCTCGGTGGAGGAGGGGGGCGCCTCTGTCGACGGCTCCTGGGGCTCTTCAGCTGGATACTCACTCTCATCTTCATATTCTACGTCTTCCTGTAAAGGAGATGATGGTATTTTGAGAAGTGTTGTATGAATTTTAATACTGCTAGTGTGATATTTATAGGCATTTTATGTAAACACTTGGTGTCGTGTAGTAATTTAAATAGGTCTATAAGTATAGGTATTATCCCACCCCCTAATTATAGTATTTATACGTATCATCCCATGATTCACTTTGTTAAAGGGGTGGTTAAAAAGGAATAAGACCAAGGTGGTAAAACCGAAAGACACGTTTAGTGTATATAGTTAAAACAAGTAGGTTGTTTATTGTATAGTATCACTTTTCAGGTACTTAATTAAATTTATGTAAACATACACTGTCATCTAAAATAACTAAATGTTAAATAAAACAAAAATGCTACGTCTTTCTAAAAGAATGACAAAGTTAAAAATTCGAAAGGATTTTATTAAATGTCATCAACAGGTCACTGACGTCACCAGGTCAAGTGATATTTAAATTTACAAATAATAAATTATGAAATGTCAATATCTATAATTTGCAAACATTAACAACTCAGTTAAAATTGCTATAAATCATATATATGAAAGTGAAAGTGTGTTTGTTTATTAGTTCTTCATTCATGTCGAATCTGAATGACGGATTGATTTTTTCGCAAGTCAAATTTAGAGAGTTACATAATTAATTTCTCCTACAACTTATAAAAAGTAAGTTAGGGAGAGTAAGCTCTCATCAGAACGATAGAGTAGATACTTTATCTCAACCCAAAACAAATTCATACGTTAGATAATTTATACAACCATTAGCTAAAATCGCCTCTAAATTCAGACCGCGTTTCACTAATGGTTCTCGGAAACCAGTTCTGTTATGGATCCATTGGATATTCATGATCTCACAAAAAGTAGTAGATATTGAGAGGTGTTCAATAGGTCACGCTGAGGTGACTGGAGCGTTGGCACTCGCCTTGAACTAGATCCTCGTCAGCATACTGTTACCGTAACCTGTGATGTCACATAACTGTGAATTCGACAAACAAAGATGCTATTGAGGTGCCTTAAGCAGTTGCATATTCATGGTTAGAAAGATACACTGTTAAAGGTGCCTTGGGTACTTGTACATTCTATACGGCTAAGGTGTTCTCTGATAAGGTACTGATGTGATTAAAACCTTCTTGGTTTTAAGATATTGTACCAAAACAGTTTCCAATCAGTCTAATATACTTACTTTAAAAGAGTAAAAAACTGTGTGTCCTTCTTTGAAGGTTTTATAGAACTGTCATATTTTTGGACAAAAATATAGTATGAATCCGAAGATGACATTAATAAAGTGACGATGGAATACTTAATGAGGTAATAACTTTTCGGTACCTACTGAAAGGGCTAGACTCGAACCAAGAAACATTCTATGTATCTAAGTACTATGATCTTTTATCGACAAATCTCAATAATTTTCTAAAATTAGTATTCGTTGACAAAAACTTATCGAATACCAAATAACAATAATTACAAGTTGTTTAAGAGATGACGAAACTTTGCTAACCTATTTGCGAATGCACTGACACGACGAAAGGTCAAGGAAAATCCAATAATCGCATACAAGTAACATGTTATCGAATGTAGGTGGCCATTGACGAGTCAGTTAAACTGGCGTCCATCCAAAAATGGTCGACAATCACCGGAGCGATTCCAGATTCCGGTGGGGAAATAGTTGGTCCAAAACTTCTAGACTGACGCCACAGTTATGTCAGGACTGATCAGTTCAGCTGACCCGTCAATGGCCACCTTTAAGAAACGAAAGTTGATGTACAATAAAATGATGGAAAACATTGTAAAACGTTTTCTTTTGATTTGGGTGTAATTTTAACAATTTAAGAATATTTTAATTGAATTTTAATGGCATTTCAACGCTTTCGAATAAATTTTCTTTAAGTTGCATATATGTGATGCGTAAGCTAACAATGTTTGTTACGTACTGTTGTCTATTGCCACCGTGAGAAGTGTTAGGTATGTGGAAAAGTTACGATGTGTATAATCTAGGACATTAGTGTAATTGTGTCGGTCTTAATTCTGTTTAGTAATATAATGCGGCCTCTTCAATGACAAAATGCATGAGTATTAATAATCTGAATACTTTAAAGAATTTAATAATAAAACAGTTATGTAGTTATGTTCACAGTCGCCTCTCGAAGGGCAAAGCAATAACATTAAATAAATTAGCATCGTAAAATAATAATAAGCTTTTGATTTAAATATGGAGGACAACCTTTAAATCAAACCATTTTGTTTTATTTTCTACCTTTAATGTTTAAACTTTTATAAACTTTATTCGACGCTCAATCATTACGAATCCTTCAAAGTGTTGTCATGTCTCATTGCACATTGGGAGGAAAACCAAAACTTTAATAACTTTGAGAATTTTACTTACAATTGTAAAAAATATAGGTACATTAAGACTGAGAGAGAGCTTTTTATTAGTATCATATTCTTAATTGGTTCCCTTTTTCTAACATTTTTGAGAAATATGAATGAAAGCACTACCTATATACATACACCCCTATTTAGAATAACAATAAAATTCGGCGGGATTTTGAAAAACTTTGACTTATCATAACTTTTTAAATAAAAGCAAAAGATAAAAACTAACTTCACTATTACGTATATTGTCACCCGTCGTTTACATTAGCTGTGTGATTAAGTATCTCGAATTCAACATAGGGGTGTACGTATGAATGAGTGTGTGCGTAGTTTCTGATGCCCTAGATACAAGTTACGAACTTAGGGATCGTTAGTTAAACGTAGATGGTGTAGTGAATGATTATGTTATGTATTTGTTGCCGAAGTACGGTCAGCGTCATATAAAACCTCCTTTGGTTGGCATACCTAAGTTAGCAATACGAGTACCATTTATCTGACGCAGTCATGTAAGGCTCGTTTGTTACCTGTGGGGGTGGCGTTGTGGTAGTGGTTGTGGGTTTCCCCCTGGTCTGGTGTCCTCTCTTCAGCAGGCCCCTGGCCACCACCGGTCTGGGCTCATCGTCCTGTGCGAATGAGTGGCTCGCCACACACGCTAACACCACTAATCTGGAATTGGTAATAATATTTTTATATGTATTGTCTAGTCTAATACCATATGGCACAAGTTTCACATGTTCAAACTGTGGTCAAGTTTGTCTGTCCCGCATTAGACTAACCAGTCACTGCCGTAGGTGCGTTTCAAACCCCACAATTCCAACGGACACTACATACCTATATCATCTCACGTAGATGTAAATGGCATATGATGATGATGTCTTTGTAAGGCCTATGAAACAAATGTAGGTATAAAAAATGACAGGAATAATTATTATTATGTGAATTTGTTTTACCTATGCAATGTCAAAAGATCCGAGACAAATAAAGATCTAAAATAGTTTATTGCAATTTGCATGTATTTTTCAAAAGCTTCTTACTCTTTCTGGCTGCTGGTTTGGCAAATCTGGCTTTACTTTAAAGCTTACCCCAATTAGATACTAAACAATCCTTTGGAATAATCCTTTGAAAAAAAAAGTAATAATTTAATATTGAAAAATTCGTCATCATTATTATTGGCATTTACAATTATCTACCCAACATTTTTAAGGTTGCTTCGGGTTACTAAACAATTCTAAGTGGATTTTAAAATAACAAACAACAAGTAGTTAAATGCATTATATTGCTAAATTTTACATCACCGTTTATTGCAATCTACTCGTAAAATACTCGTAATCAATGTCAAAATAGATTGTTATTTTAAGCAATTACTGGCTAGTAAGTAGAAAAAACTAAATGTCTTTTTGAAATTAGAAATTCGACTTTCAAACTTTTGACAACGCCTTATGTGATATAATGTTGAAATCAGAAGTTTTACATTAGAACTTTTTAAGCCGCGATGCGGTGAAAAAAGGAAATTCAATAGTTTTGAATTTAGAACTTTGGTATACGACTTCAAACTTGCAGGACGTCTATCAATTTTATATTCGCTACTGACTTTAGTTTAAGTGTAGGTACATAGGTAGCTAACTAAAGTTGCAATTACATAGGCATTATTTAATCAGACATAATAGTGACGACCTAAATAAAACGTAACCTATGTACCTGTTCATGTAATAACGCAAAAACTTCAATAAGACCTCATAGTTGTTAGATCTCAATGTTATTATTAATTTTGACATAGTTTGCGTAAGTATCGGTATGTTGATAATTAGGAACATTGATTAAGCACTCATTCGAGTAAATGATTGAATGAAATTATCTTATGTCTAAATTATTATTATTATACCTAAAATAAACCGTGCTTCGGAGGGCACGGTCCCGGCTGTCGTACTAACATCATCGTTAGAGCCCTCAAAAGTCTAACATTTGTTTTAACCAAAAAATGTCGTATAGCCCTCTGGGTTGTGAAGGTCTGATGGCAGTCGCTTCACGTAAAATACTGACATTCCGCCAAATCTGGTTAAACTGAAAACCGACCCCAAATAGACATGGGATAAAGGTTCGGAAAAGACTACCTAAAATAAACATCAGGGTTCCTATTTGTACATCCTTATTTTATACAATTGATTATTAGTCAAATACACTACTGAACAAAGTTGAATTAAAAAATATTGTAAAATGCCCCTGTTTCTTAGATTTTATTGAGTAGTTTATTTTTTCTGATTATCAATTGAACCCATTACATATTGCAATAATTAAAGCAGCGTTTTACCGCTTGACCACAAAAGCTTAATCGACTATAGGTACTTACATTATAATAAAAACATAAGTAAGTACGTATTAAAAACCTCTCAAACTAGTATATTTATCTTTAGACTTACTTTACTTGATTTAAAGTATTTTATTGCTATAAAATTAATCATTAAATACCATTTTAACATAAATTTTATAATCTGGTTTGTATATTGACGTATTTAAATAATTGGTAGTTTAATTTTAGATACAGGTAGAGTAGATACTTACTAATATTATAAATGCGAAAGCAACTCTGCCTGTTTCACGGCTAAACTACTGAACCGATTGACTTGAAATTTGGTACAGGGATAGCTTATAGTCCGGGTAAGGACATAGGCTACGTTTAATTTCGAAAATCCCACGGGATAGGGAGCTATGTGGGTAAAACTTGGGCACAGCTAGTATATTTAATATTTAAGTACATAGTTTTCGTTTTCGTGTTCCAGGGGGCAAGCCATAGGTTCCGGTTGTTGTACTAACATCATCGACACTCGTTACGGGTAGTTAGATAGCTAGGTAACTCTCTAAACTGTAGTTTAGTTAACCAAAATTATAGCAGTACAAAGGACACACTAGAAAGGTCTACTTAATTGCGAAAACTGACCGATAGCAACTAGGTACAATATAAGTATTTAATAATGAACAAATACCTACGTTGATAACCGGTCATAATAAAACAATAATAAAATATTAGGTATCTTTGTATTACATAATGTGTTGCAATATGTAAAACTAGGATTTGTCAACAAATACCTAAAACAAGAATCATCTTTAAACTCACGTAAAATGTAAAACGTATAGAAATAGAAATACCCAGGTACCTATGATATATGAAACAATGTTCTAAATATTCATATCACGTACCTACGTTGTGTTTTTAGCTTTCTGTTATCCTAGATCCGGGTAATAAACAGTTAGGTAGTTTAAGTCTATACTATCCATACTAATATTATAAAGAGGAAAGATTTGTTTGTTTGTTTGTAATGAATAGGCTCCGAAACTACTGGACCGATTTCAAAAATTCTTTCACTAATGGAAAGCTAATTTATCAGTGCGTGACATAGGCTATATTTTATCCCCGTAATCCCACGGGAACGGGAATTACGCGGGTGAAACCGCGGGGAGCTACTAGTAATCCTACTAATATTATAAAGGCGAAAGTTTGTATGTTTGTTACTCTTTCACGCAAAAACTACTGAATGGATTTTAATGAAACTTTACAATAATCTTGCTTATACATCAGAATAACACATAGGATACTTTTTATCCCAAAATTCCCACGGGAACGGGAACTACGCGGGTGAAGCCGCGGGGCGCTGCTAGTAATATTATAAAGAGGAAAGAATTGTTTGTTTGTAACGAATAGGCTCGGAAACTACTGAACCTATTTTTGTAATTCTTTTACTAATGGAAAGCTAATTTATGAGCGAGTGACATAGGCTATATTTTATCCCTTTATTCCGATGGGAACGGGAACTACGCGGGTGAAACCACGAGGCGCTGCTATAAGTAAATAAAATCTGATTTAAGGAGCTCTATTCGTGAGAAAATACTTGGAAAATCTGGAAATTTCCATATACGAACCCTACCTAGCGATGTACTGTACAACATACATCGACTTTTCACCTGCGTACAGTGACGGATTAAGACTTCATGATGCCCTAAGCAATCCAAGCCTTTGGGTCCCCAGGGATAGAATTTGACGACGAAATAAAAAAGGGCAACTACGGCTACCGCCGCCCATTCCTTATGTCAACTGAGAAGTTTTCTGGTGTGCCCTTTCTGGGGTTTTCTGGTGCCCTTTCCGGTGTTTTCTGGTGCCCCCCAGACGTGGTGCCCTAGGCAATTGCTTAATTTGATTAAGGATTAATCCGGGACTGCCTGCGTAAGCTCCGAAACTGCAATTTGTATCGTCTTCGACAATTGTTACGGGTGGTTGACGTCCTAACAAGTGTAACCAAAAAGATATCGCAATATGCACAAAACACCCAAATTAGAGAGTCTTATTGCGGAAAATTGCCCGCTTAGTAATACATACAGAATTGAAATAAAAATACTTTACATAAGTATTTAAAGACCAGCTTTAATCACGGACGACAGAACTATCTCTCTCTTGGCTTTAATAGAAAAGAAAAGACAAGAGTCAAAACAAATTAAGAAATATTTTTTACAATAAATCGTCGAACCAATAAGTAATAATCGATCGATACATTACATGGTATCTATTAAACTCAAACACATTTATTTTCAAGGCGTTTCAATCTCATGCAACAAGTAAAGTGTCAGATATTGCAACAAGAATTTGTAACTCGAAATAAACTATTTATATCAATGACATAACGAATAGTGAACATGCAACTTAATAACAAGGTCCATGTGAATAATATCGAACGCTAAGAATGCGGTACTCATTAAGTTTTTATTCATTTTGTGTTGACAATGTGAACCCATATTAGGGGTTTTATAAATCTGCATAATTGTATACCTTTCGTAAAATATTCCACTCTCATCTATATGATATCTTCCTGAATACAGGTTGCTTTAGATCAATAAATAACCAGCTCTAAGCGACCCAATAAGGAACACATTGTACCAGGTCTCGACTCGGTAAAACGGCCTACTAAGCCACCAAAACTTATATAACATTAATCAAATATGCAAAAACTAGAAACTGGTTTTATCCACATACCGATAACGCAATATTCTTTAATAGCGTCCATTACAAATATTGTTATCAACCGGTGTGTACTATTATTGGCCGCTTTTGAAAGTACGAACAATTTACTAGATAATAATGTTGCAAGCTTTACCGATACATTTGAGAATGTCGTGCACCTGCTGTGACCTGTTCCTGGTACCGTTCAATATTAAAATCTGCGAAATGTCACATATTTAACGCGTCAAGGTCCTGAACAGGTTCCGAAAATATCAAGTCATCTTTGTTCTTCAGAATTGGAGTGTTCCGAGAGTATTGTAGCGGTGTTTGTAGTGAGAAAAGGTCAACCTGTCGCTCTGCTATAGATTGTAGAATAACTAGTCTGCACAGGGTCGGGTCACCCGACGCGGCCGCTCGGGGGACACCGCGATACATCCGCTTCCGACATCACTACACCACGCCACACTACACCGACACCTTCCCCTGGCTTTCTCTGATTTATGTAATATCACACGCATCTCCGATACGATACGCGTATCGAATCATCTCTCGCCCGTCGATGCTCTATCACGATCATCGGATTTAACGATTCATTCACTGTTATTATTCTGTGCCTACTATTGTTTATTTTGAATGGAACGATGATATTTTATTGCATGTAACCGTGCTATTGCATTTGTGAAATCTATTGTGAAAGGAATTTCAAACGGTAAACGCCGCCGCCCTCTCATTTGCCATAAGTATTGCCGATTGATTTTTTAATTTACCTTTCGAGTCACGTAGGGTAAAAGTTAAACTTTCTATGATCGCTTATTTGTGGCGAGCGTGCGTACTGCGGACGCTCTGAATGTGTAATTGTAACCTCAAATTCACGTCAAGGTTAGGGGCAGAACCAGAAGTGGTAAAAAGTGGGCTGACCTCGCGGTGCAATGCCGCCACACGACACCTCGGTGCAGCATGCCCACGCGCCCTTCTACGCACCGACACATGCCATCGATCAACTTTACATCATTCTCGTGTAACTTTACTACATTAAAACCCAAATTGCACGGTTCAATTCGGTGACCTTTCCCCCTGATCTCGACCCAAACAGCACCAAAACCATTCGACTGGTTTCACCACAGTCATCGCAAAACCATCCGTCGCTGATAAGTTGAGTAATCCATGAGAAGCTTTCGCGTATGAATCTTCTCACAATTCTGTCTAGCCAAGTTGGGTAACAGCGATTGTTGTGAAAATATCAGTGTGACATCCTGAGCTAAGATGGCTCCGGGAGATATGGTTCTGAATTAGTTATGTAACACACAAAATAAGTGCTAAACAACTGCGGTGAATGTTCGTCTTACAGTTTATAGGTAAATGTCAATCGTGATTGTGCAACCACTTATTACCAAATGTCTACATGTTCGGTGTAATAGTCAGCTCGGCCGGGTACAGTTGCATCTACCTATGAATGGAATAATTAACTGTGCGCTTCCACGGAGCTTTGTATTCCGACTCTCATTTAGTAACTACATACTTGAAGCTCCATTGTGCGCCAAGCGCGCACGATACGACGCACATTTCGTAACCACCAAATACCGATACGTTGTCTTAAATGTTATTATAATAAACTATGTAAATGTATCTGTTTTATTTATTTAATTAAGGCCAGTATAACTGGAAGTGACTGTTACTCGAGTAAATAATGTTAAATACCTAGAAACCTGTTACAACATGTCGAAATCCAAATTCTAAGACGGTGTTACAATATTTTAATACTCGTTGTCCGGTATTTATTCATTAAAACTAATAATTTAATGACTAATAACATTCTTCTTCACTTCCCACTATAAAATATATAGGAACGACTCTTTGCATCACGAAGCCTAGCTGTAGGAAAGGCTAAATCAATATAATTAGTGTGAGGAAGTTAGTGTTTCAAATAAACTAAAACACGAACGAAGATATCGTACGATTTGTTAAATACTTGTGTAATCGGATCACGTTCTTGACATAAACGCATATATCACAGGGACCGTGTGCAGTTTTAAAATTCTGCACAATTCCGAGACACCGCGTGTGAAGCTCGAGTATTTCAAATTGCAGTCGGACGACAAACGAATGGTAAATATGATAATAAATCTTGAGATTTGTGGCCCGATAACACAAACGACATAGTAGGAGGATTACGGGTTATATTAAGTGTTAGGTAAGTAAAAGGCGTGTACCTTCGAGTCGAGTACTTGTAACCGCTAGGCTCGCCCAGATCGGCTTATATTCATCCTACATAACATTATATTGGCTAATCGTAGGTCGCGAGCCTAACTTTCAACACGAGACCGATTCATACAAACAACCGGTTACGGTCATACAATTAATTTGAAAATTAATTGGTTTATATGTGTTGGCTGCTAACTGGGTTTGTAAGTCAACAATCATGAAATTAGTTTTATTTATATTGATTTGCCATTGTTATAATACAACCGACATATGTTTAAATATTGTTACGTATTACGAGTAAAACTAAGTCTGATTTAAATAAAGATAACTTCGGCATATAAATAGAAAGACCAATAAAAAGAAAATTTTGAATAAAACTATTTCTAAAATAATAAACAAAATGTGCGTGATACTGTAACTACACGAAAGCTTTTCAGTACAAATAAAATTTAAGTAAATAAAATAATTTAAAAAAAATTGAAATTAAAATAAATTAAACAAATTCAATTAAATACTAACTGAAATAAGAAAACTATGAAAACAAAAAAGCTTTCTCCAAAAATATTCTCAACAAAAATCGCAATTGATTTCGCACTGCAAATAAATATTAAAAATCGACTTACATGGCTAAGATTTTCATGTTGATCGTCTGGTGATGTATGAGCGTGCACTGCTGTTGTGAGACGCGGTTGTTCTGACGGAGTGTGCACTGGGCACATAGAATAGTCCCTCCTCGGCTCCTCGCCACGACTCGAAGCCTGATTTAAATGTACACTGCACACTCACTAAATGCCTAACATTGTCCAAATTTAATTTGTTATAAACTAAATCCTGTTGTGACGTCAGGTGCTTGTTTTGTTTTACAAGTTTTACCCGACTACAGTGAAGTAAAAGATGGTATTTTTAATGTACATCAATATTGATAATTAGGCACCTACTTACGTGGGTGTGATACGGTTATCCCTGAACTTTACTATGAAAATTTTATTGTTTTAAGATTTTTTATTCTTCTATGAGATTTAGTTTTCGAGCTTATTTTTTCGATGTTTGTTAGTGTCGATGGTTGATCTTTGATCACATTTAGGGAGTACTTTATTTAGCTCAATTCAGCTTTTGAAAATTGAAAACACTAAATAGTTTTGTATGAGAGCTGAACAGTAGTGGAAAGCAGAAAGGATGCGTTCGTACCTATCTCCATACAAAATCGTTGTTTTTTTATGGACAAAAGCTGAATAGAGTTAATTAAGGGTGCGCCAAAGTTTACCTAAAATTTCAACTCCGATAATTGGAAATCCGAAAATTTTCTTCCTAACATTTTTTATCCTAACAATCGCAACTCCTAAAATCTTTGTCACTAATGTTTTAATTCCGAAACATTCAACTGCATAAAGTCAGTAGCAATAAACATCTTTTACACTTTTATTTGTTTTCCTATATTTTCTCAACATAACCATCGTTTATACTATTATTCAAGGCATATCTTTTTTGTTTAGATTTATTTTTATTTATTATAATCAATATTATATACATAAATTTTTCGTAACTTTGTTTTTACATAATATGTAGGTATAACATATAACGCACGAGCCGAGCGAGCAAAACCAGAGTCCTGCTCCAATCATTCAGTCAAGTTCCAGTAACGAATCGGTCCTATTCCTAATTATTGGTTTAGGTTATGTTAGAACTGTGACCCCAACGCACGAGCCGAGCGAGCGTAGCGAGCGTGCCGCGGCAGCGGCCGGCGAAGTGCCAGAACCGAATTGGTCCTTTAGTTATGGTTATGGTAAACTCCCAGGCCATAAGCATAACCGTAAACGAGTCGTATATTAATCATTAAAACTATAAATATCATCTTCTACCCACATATATTTTTTATTACACTTGGTAAATGTTTCTTTCTGAGCATGAGTGAAAATATTATGGTAAGTATGTTTAGGGATAAAAGCGTTATGATAAAAAACAGTAGGAGTTTAAATATGTTTACATTAATGATGTTAGTAATTAAAATTTTCGGACACATCAGTGTTATGAGCATCGTCGGTAGCACTACAAATACACACATCAAAAGTGTCTAGGGATCAAGCATTTTTATGCGGATTTCTTGAGATTGAGATGTGGCTTTGTAATAAATTTATGATTTTATAAATTTATATGGATCCTTTTTGGTGCATTTCATAATTTGAATCAGGAACTGTGAATCAAATTCGAGTAAAAGATGAAAATCAGCTGTCAATATTTTCCCTATAAAAACATACAACGCATTGAAGACATTATTAGTGCTACTGTTTCCCTACTACTGATTAAAACCAACGTTATTATGGAGCGGCGACGTCATTTAAGCAGGGAAGAAATGCTTAGAGCCGTGGGAATGATAGAAGCTGGTTCCCGGCAACGTACTGTGGCTTTAGCTCTGAATACAAGTCAGAGTGTTATCAGTCGACTTTGGACACGTTACCGAAGCACTGGTACCGTGGCTGAGCGCCATGGAGGACGGTATCGCTGCACCACACGGAGACAAGACCGATACATTCAAATCTTAACTCGAAGAGCTCCAACAATAACCGCCATGATGTTAGCCGTGCGGCTTCATCACTCTTCAGGGAACTTAATTAGCGACCAAACAGTCAGAAACCGCTTGCATGAAGTGAACCTTCATTCCCGAAGACCGCTACGGGTACCACCTATAGCAATGCACAATCGTAGGATTCGATATCAATGGGCTCTTGAACACAGAAATTGGGCAGAAGAACAATGGCGTTTCGTGTGCTTTTCTGATGAGTCTCGTTTTGGTATGAGACCGGATACAAGACGTATACGACACTGGAGAACCCCTGGACGCCAACAGCGATTAAAATCCTGCCAGGAAGTCCATCCTTATAGTGGTGGAACCATCATGGTATGGGCGGGTATTTGGATCGGCGGAAGAACTGAGTTGATTTGGATCAGAGGCAACCTCAACGCTCAAATTTATGCTGAGACGATTGTATCAGACGTCATCGTTCCTCTACAAGTGCAAATCGGTCCCTTATTTCAGTTAATGCATGATAATGCACGACCGCACACCGCAAGAGTTGTAAGACAGACTCTCGCCGCAGCTAACATCAATGTCCTGCCCTGGCCTGCTCAGTCGCCAGACTTGAACCCGATTGAGCATGCATGGGATATGCTACAGAGAAGAGCTCTGCCGAATATGGAGGGTATCCAGTCGCAAGAAGACCTTTTTTTGTTGTTGCAACGAACATGGGCGGCCATTTGTGCCACAGCGTGATTTGGATGAACTCATTTTGAGTATGCCAAACCGATGTTCTTGTGTTGTTAGTGTTCGCGGTAGAAACACGGATTATTAATTGTTTAAGTTACCCAATAAAATTTTAAAGAAAACTGTTATTTCAGTCTTTTTTTCGAACTTTAATGTTAGTGGTTCAAATGTCAAAAATCCCTTTATTAGGAAAATGGCAAATTTCTTTATTAATGCAAAGGTGACTTGGTTTATCGTTACTGTGACAAACGAAAACACTTTATTTGATGAATCCTTAAAGAAAATTTTAATTAATATCAATCAGGAGAAAAGTTATTGCAAAAATATATGTTGATCCCTAGACACTTTTGATGTGTGTAGTATGAATTAAAACTTTAGGATTATGGGGATGAGGGAATCCCCATTGAAAAGGGAGGATCCTCCGACCAGACGGGTGTTATGTCTGGTGGGCCGCTGCCCATTCACGGCAGTCTTTTCGCACGTTGGGCCACACATACCTTTGTGCAACAAGTGTAGCGGTTGCTTTAGCACCAGGGTGACTAAGGTTGTGTAGGCTATCGAATACTTGCCGACGGTATGGTTTGGTCACGAAAGGTCTTGGTGACGCAAGAACGTCAACGTCAGCGCAGTCTTCACAACGCTACGCATCGTGACGTCATCACTTCCTCAAGCTCTCGAGCAGCGAGTCATACAGCCAGCCGCCAGCATCCACGGCTACTACGGGTTTCCTGACCACAAGCATGCAGCGAACGCGCATACCTGGTCAGCACCTACAGCCTTCTCAGCGGCTATGGCACAGCATACTGCACTTCGGCCGGTCAGCAAGCAGAGACGCACTTCCCTCATCCCCATAACTGGTGACCCCGACGTGATAGACGGATCGCAAGTTCTTGTGTCCATTGTTGCTCACGGTTTTATTTAATATAATTTAATTATTAATTTTAATGTTTTTATTATATGATTTATTTTTATACTTATGTAGTGATTTAGATAAATAATATATATGTGTATATGTGGTTGTGTAGATGTCGCCACAGGATGAAAATTTTTAGGAAGAATGATCATTCGGACTACAAATAGTTAGGAAAAACATTTTCGGGTAAAGAACTTTAGGTGAGCCAATATGGACCCGTTAATTAAGTGTGAGCAGTGCCTTAATCGTAAACTATTAATATAATATTAAGACGATAATACTAAGGGCCTATTTCACGATCTTCAAGTAACGTTTACTCACCAAGTAAAGTTAGTTTTGTCTCTCTATTACTTTATGTCAAGTGACAAAGACAAAACTTGTGAGTAGCTATTCAAAAATTTACTTGAAGATCGTGAAATAGGCCCTTAGTTTCGCATAGGTCAAATTTTCCAGTGGATTTCAAAAAAATGCTTTTTCACAATGGCTGCATATCTTTGTCTAACTTCTACATTAGATTAATATCTTATACGCAAGTATCAAGATTAAGATGAATACCTAGTTCAACCAGTTTTATAACTATTTCTGGGAATAGAATATGATTTCATATTCAAAGGACGATGTTTATTTGTTTTGTTTACACTATATTTAAAGTGGAAAGATTTGTCTATTTTTTCTGTTTTGTTTGTTTGTAATGAACAGACTCCGAAACTGTCCGACTGATTTAGATGTTTAGAACAGATTTAATTTAAAGTTTGAAAAGTAAATACGTTTCTCATGATAAGTAACTACAATTTGTAGTTATGATTGACAAAACAATTTAGGAACTTTATCGTAAGTACATGTAGTATAGATTTTGTAAGTAGTCTAAAACCTAAAACCCAGTTCTGTTATGATTTTCTCTGACAGTAGTGAAGGTTTTTCAGAAGTGTATGTTACTATAGATAGGGCATGGTATTCTACCTATATCGTAAAATAAGTACTTAATTGAAAAACCGTTAAAAATCGGTCTGGGTGTGTGTAAATGAGTGTGTGCGTAGTTTCTGATAGATACAAGTTTCGAACTTAGTTAGGGGTCAGTTACTATAATGAGATAATGTAGTGAATGATTATGTTATTTCATGTTATTATGTTTATAATAAATACCTACTTACTTAAAACGAACTTTTTAAACTATCCCAGCCACAGCTGAAATACACAAACATAATACATTTCGAGCAGCCATAGTTTTCAGCCACTCCTCCTCGTACTCTTTGATGTAATATGGAAACTGTGTAATAAGAGCTACGTAGGTATAAGTACTTAAACTATCATCCTAACTAATCCTAATCCTAAGTATACATATAATATAGGTAGGTAGGTATATACTTAATATTATAAATGCGAAAGTAACTCTGTCTGTCTGTTACCTTTTCACGGCTAAACTACTGAACCGATTGACTTGAAATTTGGTACAGGGGTAGCTTATGGTCCGGGAAAGGACATAGGCTATGTTTTATCCCAAAATTCCCACGGAATCGGGAACTACGCGGGTGAAACCGCGGGGCACAGCTAGTATTAAATAAAATCAAATAAAAAACAAACTTTCTTACCTAAATCTAATTTTGGTTGGCAAAAAGGTGTAAAAAAATTACCTATACCTGTTTAAAACATAATACATACTATACTTACTAGGTAGATACCCATTTAGGTATATTGCGTAATACGTGGTAATACCTATTATAATACAAATAAACACATAATTATCCATATCTTTAGGTATTTTTGGGTACTTCATTTCGCGAATGTAAAAGCACAGTAGGGGCAAAGGCAAATAACTAATATACCGGTATTTAATGATTTGTTAATGTCATATAGAATTAAACAGGGCTGTATTACCGCATTTTTAACTTATTAATAACTAATCTTATAAACTAGTACTTACTAATTATTTGTTGTCGTAATTAGCCTATGTATTTGTATAAGTTCTTTGATGATTCCGATATGATCTTCGATGGATCTTCGGTACAAAGTAATGAACATCTGAAAAAATACAAATAAGAAAACATAAAAGCTTTTTAGATCCAAATGGTATAAAACAGCTTCCCGCTGTCTGTCCCTATGTAAGCAAACAGTTGTCTTAACAAAATAAGTAGGAAAAAATGAGTAACGAGTATAAACCAATTAGGTACATGCTTTCACATATAGATACAGAATTCACACGAACAAACACAAAGTTTTAACAAAAAAAAGGAGATTTACAGAAAATGGGATATTTAGATTAGATCTAACGCAACGCATTTTCATAGATAAAGTGATTCAAGGGGAAGGTTTTTTGCATAACACTTAATAAAATAAATAAATAAAAAATCTCTATTCCCGAACATTCATGGGAGCCGGACAGGCGCAGGTGAATCCGCGAGGCGCTTAGTTAGCATATAGGTATGAACAAATACTTTAAGTTATTTATTAAGTAAGATAAGTTAGATAATCCGGACACAAACCAATAATCTTTTTGTGTACAAATTAACCAATATATCATATCATAACCGTTGTTTTTATAACAACTTCCATCTGTAATTGTTATTATAAGTTACCTAAATGCGCGTCTGCGTAACCACTTTCATTAGAGGTCAGAGGTTGGATTGGATCTCCGGTTTTATTAGGTAACTTGTAGACAGACGAGGTCACTGCAGACAGTACAATATTTGCATGACTTAGGTAGGTATGAAACAAAAAACAAAATGCTTTTTTTATATTCATCAAAAACAGCGAAGATAGCCTTTTCTTGTATTGCCTGACTTTTTAAGTGACTATGTTTTCAATAAGTACCTAGTAACTAATTAGAGTTTTAATTATAGCTAAGTAAGTACTTACTTCGAAACTGAATTAAGTACTTACCTACCACAAACTGTTACCAGGACACCATATTATGAACGTTGATATTTCCGTAAGCACCTAATTTTATTAACAACGTCGCGTGTCGCTAGCATTATATCCAAAATCCACAGTTTCCACACAAAAATGTCGTTCGTGCCTAGTGCCTACACTTCGAAACAAACGTTTGTTTGCGTCATTAAACCGTCGTTAAAGGTAACTATAATGTCATTATTAATTAAAGTTGTCATTTAATATTTAGTCAATAGGCTGAGACGTCGTCACGGGAGCACCGCACAAGCTTAAAATTTCTAATAGTAAATAGGTACCTACTCGTAGGTGATGTTGGATATAAATATAATAACAATTAGGTAGGTACCCCTTTAGTATCCCACTCCTGGGCAAAGGTCTCCCTTCAATATCCCTTCCACTCAGTCAAATAAATGACGCATCTACAAGTCGACGATTCAAATTTACCCGCGTCAAATTTTATCCGACCTTGAGCGACCATTACCGAAAAACCACAGATTAGTAAGATAAAGAAATGAACCCATTTTTAATATTACGCGCTATAATATCTCAAGTTAATACCTAAAATGCAAAAGCTTTTTTTTAAGCAACGAAATTGTAAGAAAATAGCACCAAAATATTTTCAAATCAAGCAAATCGATAACAAAAACCTTCAAAAACTACAAAATATGATTATCATGTCCATCTTCAAGCTATCTGCCAAACGTCTTAACGTCATGCTTACGTCAAAACTCGAAAGATAAGAAAAATCAATAAACAGTAGTATTCAGCAAACCTCTTCCCTCTTTCGTTGTGTGAGGTTAATTTGCTTCCCAGTGGCCAAAGATTAGAAATTAAATTCCTATTAAGTATTAATTTATTAACCTGATGTGGCGAAAATGTTCGACTATGATCTCCTTAGGTTTAATATTTGTAACTAGTCTATCCCTGTGCGCAAGTGATGAGCGGGTGAAGTTCGCAGCTGTTATTTTTAGACATGGGGACCGGACCCCCGTGGACCTCTACCCGACTGACCCTTGGCGCAATGAGTCTTTGTGGCCAGTTCGGTTCGGCCAACTCACGAATATCGGCAAAATGCAACATTATAAATTCGGGCAATGGCTGAGAAATCGATATTCGGTAACTATATCACTGATTAGCTTTATTGCGTCTTTTATGTATGAAGGGTTGGGTCAAAGCAAGGTCCTTGATAACCTTGAATATCAGAGCACATTTCGTGCTGCTATGTCAATGAAAAGTTCAATTGAACTCTAAACTACTAAACTTCTACAAATAAAACCCTTTTTGACCTCAATAATCCTTAAATTTATTTGTTACAAAATGGCAGTTGCCATTTTTTTATTGATCCTATCCCAAACATTTTTCTTGTCATGTCTACAATTTCAATGTCTTATTAAACCATTGTTTTATGTTATGTTTTCAGCATCTGCTGTCTGAAGAGTATGATCCTACAGAGATTTATGTCCGGTCTACTGATGTTGACAGGACACTTATGTCTGCTCAAGCCAATTTAGCCGGTAAATGACAAACTTACTTCAATAGTATAACAATTATAATGAAAATGTTTTCAGGAATCAACATTCATAATCATTTATCACATTTCTTACTTCAAAACCAAGCTACACATGCAAGAGATATAAGTAAATATTCTTTCACAGAAAAATGTGCTTACTGAAGAAAGCATTTCCAACCTTATGAAATCAATAAAATACACATTTGACTTTTATTTAAAACCCATTAATTATCGTAATAAGATGATGTAGTGAGTGATTATGCTTATCACTACTTAACAGCAGTTAACTAGTAAAGATGATAAGATATCATTTTATTGTCCAGGTATGTATCCACCCAAAGGTCGTTCCACATGGAACTCTGAGCTGATGTGGCAGCCGATCCCCATTCACACAGTCCCCGAGCATGAAGATGAACTGCTGGCCATGAAGAAACCATGCCCCGCTTACACACAACTACATAAGGAACTAACCTCTTCCTCAGCATACAAAGAAAGACTGAATAAATACCAAGTACTGATGGAGTAAGTATTATAATGTCAATTTGTAATTATACCAGACTATATTATCCAGGCCGCACACCGAAGCAGCAAATTGTTTCCTTGCAAAACAAATGTGGTGGGAAACAATTATTGCCCCCATACATTTACCTACATGTGCCACACCCAAGACACATTTGCTTCTTGACAATTATATGGGGATAATTGTGGCTTGGAAAACATTTGCTACCTGCAAACATTTGTTGCTTCGGGGCGCGGCCCGACTTACAATACTTAATGCAACTCTCTATCTTTTTCAGCTATTTGTCGGTGTATACAGGATTTTTAGTGAAGACCTATTTTGATATAGATAGTATTTACAGTGTATTGAACATTGAACAGTTATACAACTTTACTCTTCCCGATTGGACTAAGGATGTGTTCCCCGATAAAATGGAGGAACCAGCCTGTTACAGGTTAGACATATGACTAGATTTAATTACACTGCATCAGTACAGTGTAATAATCAATGATTAGTACAAAAAACTAATTCCATCATGTATGTTTCAGTTTTAAGGTTGACACATTTAACACACAATTATCACGATTAAAGATAGGACCAATGCTTAAGGAAATTACAACGAAAATGATGGATGTAGTATCCGTTAAAGATGATGAAGAGGAACATAAGAAGAATTTGAAGGTGATGGTGTTGAGTGGACACGATTACACAGTCGGCAGCCTGCTCAACGCCCTGGGAGTGTTCGACAACAAATGCCCCGTTTACACCTCAACTGTCTTCATGGAGCTTCTTTTTGGTATAGTACTCTATTGTCTACTTATCCAAATTAATGAAATACCGACTATATTGTTTTATTGATATTTCAACACCATGACTTGCAATTCCTTTTCATAACCTTAAAAATTTTGAAAATTTCAGATAATAAAACCGATACTCACTTCGTTATGATCTCATACAAGAACTCGACTGAAATAATAGAGCCGTATGTTTTGAGGATCCCGTACTGTGGACAGCTGTGCCCGATCCAAAAGTTCATTAGCCTTTATGAAAACTTAATATCTGTAGACTGGGAAACTGACTGCGAAGTTAAGGTACTTATTCTTTTGATAAGTTCTTATATAAGATGAGTGAACTGTAGGTAACTTCTATTAACAATGGCAACTCATGAGTCATGCATGTTAAAGTTCCACAAGACGTTAAAAGGAGGAGAAGGAAATTCAGCTTTGGAATTCAACAATAACGCTTACTACTATGTGAAGCCGATATTCTGTGAAAGTGTACTTTCTCGATCAAGTCAACCCGTGTTTGAACTATTATAATATCACTTTGGTTTTACTACTATAAAAGTTCGTGTATTTTCATATCTATTTATTTATTACTAGTAGCGCCCGCGGTTTCTAGTGTAGTTCTCATTCCTGTGGGAATACAGGGATAAAATATAGCCTATGTCCCGCACTGATAAATTAGGTATTTAGCTTTCCATTAGGGAAATATTTTTTAAATCAGTTCAGTAGTTTCGGAGCCTCGTTACAAACAAACAATCAAATCTTTCCTCTTTATAATATTAGTATAGATTGAAATAATATATAAGTAAGTATGTACTTCAAAGGCCCAATACCTAAATTATTATCATTATTTTATGTTTCAGGTATCGGCCATGTTGCTTTATTTGACTGTGAGCGTCAGCTTTGTGATCTTCATAATATATGTCGGACAAAAAGTGGCGTTTATTCACATTTACAATCGAAGCTTGTAAGTATTACTTATTATAAAGTAAAAAGGTTAAGTATAAGGTTAAGATATGTTAATAAGATATTTATATGTATCTATTTATTTGCAGAAACGAGGTAACTTATTCAAATTTAAAGGCTTAATTTAATATCATTGGAAGTAACCGGAGTATTCAACTATAACTATAGAGTCAAATTATGTTTTACACAAATGACATGTGAATTAGATATGTATTATGATATTTCTTTGCAATTATTTTGTATATTTTTAAGTTAATAATTAGCTTGATGTTTTATGTTTAGTATTTTTTTAATGCTATATTAATATTAATTATTTTTATATGTTGCTCAAGTACGGAAACTATACATACTCTATTCTTCAATACAATATTGTAAGTACTAATAAGTAGGTATGTATAAATGTGATCAATGTTTAAATAAATGTATTTAAAATTCTGCATGTGATGTATTGTTTAGACTCTTTGTATTTAGACATGTTTGAAGGAATGAAACATTTTGCGAAGAGTTCATTAATCAAAGAGATGTATTTACTTGTAATAAGTATTTGGTATTCCTCTTGCAATGTTGCAAGATACAAAGTACAAGCTGTTCCCTTCCTTCTATAAATGTATTGTAGTTGCTATTTTGTGCATTTTTTATATTATGTATAATTGTTTATACAGTGGCACTGTTTGTTACCTAATTGTTGAATAATACATGTTTTCTTTTATAGTCCTTAAATACGTGAACACTTTGATCACGAAGAACGGACAGTCAGCAAGGAAACCTGGTCTCGGAACGAATTACAACTGTAAACATATTTACAGATGGACGACTTCTCGTCATATATTCTGTGAATGTTTATTGCGCGTACCATAGTGAAATGATATTGTTTAAGTATGAACTAATTATATAAAAATCATTATATTTACTCAAATATTAATAGTTCCTTGATGGAACATAATTTTAATCCAATTCCATTCGGGATTTATATGTACTTAAATTTATTATAAAATCAAAATATATTCATGTTTTGGTACTAGGTGCCAGTAGTTACTTATTCTAAGTGGATAGTTAATTAAGAATGAAAAAATACAAAAAAAATACGATATTCAATATATTTACAAGAAGATATTTCTGAGACTCCGTAGGTTGTTGAGTTATACTCGCTGTTAATTGAAACTTGAGAGAGAATATAGCACAAAATACGTCCTGAATACAAAACTGTTTACGTAATATTTTATTGTTATATTTCTTACATTAATAAAGATTATATTGAATGAATAATTTGTTTTTTATTTACCTTTTCCTAAAAATGTAGTAACTTACGTAAGAGCGGTTTCAGCCTAGCTTTTTATACGCGCGTATAAGCTAGTTTTTAGAAGCGCATTTAGGCGCGTATAGGACTTGAAACGCGTAATGTCGCATCATATGCTGAAACGACCGTATACCTATAGAATACGCTAGTCTGAAACCGCTGTGATACTTTACATAGACACCCTGTATAATTTGTGTAATGAAGGGCCACGAGCATAATTTATGGACAAATTAGTCTTGAAGTAAAGAGTTAATTCATAATATAGTTAGTGAACGATTTTATACGTAGTCCACTGTCCATAAGTTTTCTATATCAGGGATCCAGCTCGAAGGGGGAAAAGGGAATTTTGTATTTTTGCGCAGAGATAAATGGGTCATAAAATAGAAAATTACTTAATTTATTTTCGAAATAAATTATGCAAAGTTTCTGTTCAAAAAAGCTGCTTTATGCCATAATATTATATTACTTATTGTTTAACGACTAGAAAGTTTCAATGCTTGGTATCTTGTATATTCTGGGAGAGAAAAGGAAAGGGGTAAATATACATTAGCCATATACATGTTTGTGTAAATGAGTTTTTGAGTTACGAGGGTGTGAAAAGTAGCTCCAAATGGTTCGTGTTATACCACGCAAGGTGCAGCTCGCCACTTTTGCTGAACTTGGCTTGATACTATACTGTTAACGCCTATGTTTTTTGTTATAGCAAATATTAGTTTGAGGAACTAGAAATTCCAGTGGTTGCATTTGCTGTTTTAATGACGTCATCGCGCGGTATATGGTAAATTAATTAATAAATTGTGATCCAGGTTTTACGGAACATCTGTACCAAATTTCACCCAAATCGGTCCAATAGTTATAGTGTGACGAAGCAACTAACAATCCACCTACATACATACAATATGTACGTATGTTATGTCTGTCTTTATTCAAAATATTAGTGGGGTTAATAATAATGTGATACAATGAAAAGTAATATTTTATTACACAACATTTATAATCTTATAGATCTAAGTAAGTACAACATTTATTACACATATAACATTAATCTTATAAGATACCTATAACTATAAGACCCCACTACAATGGGGTTTTAAGATTATTAATTTTAATAGTTCAAGAGTTCAGGATTATCCAAGATTTCAACTCACAATCTTAAAATTATCTTAGAACTATTTTATATGTAAAACATGTCAGAGCAGTACACGGGAAAATTACATGAAATATTTTTTTATGACATTATTTTGTGATCTATGTAGCCAGTTCTACGATATGGTCACGACATTTTTATTCGAGTCTAATAAAAGGATAGAAAGAACATTACTTCGCGATAGGACGAATTCTTTGGCCCGACGTGTCGCGACAACGTAAATGTTCGCGTTATCGCGACAAGTCTGGCCAAGAATTCGTCCGAATCAGTTTCGCGAACTCGAATGCCCTTAAGCCGAGGAAGTTCCGCAAAATTCAGAATCGACCTCGCTTAGATTCAATAGTAAATAATCAAATATTATTAATTTTGTATAAATAAAAATATATGTTATAGTTTAATAATCCAGCTTTTTGATAAAACGGCTGGAAACACGAATTAAACAACTTCGCTCGATCATAAAATATTTTGAAATAGTCCAATTTTTCAAATTTTGCGATCGTAATTTCCATTTCATCTGGATAATATTAAACTTATATTCGTAAAAATTGCGTCAAATTATAGACAATGACATTTAGAATATAAAAAAACCGAAAAAATATCTAAAATTAATAATATAATCTAACAATAACACAATTTTCAATTTATATAACCACGCGGCGAGTGAGTTCCTCCGCAGTCCGCCGTTTGGCGTCAAGAAGGTAGGACCTGTGTGATTTTTGCCGGCTCGCTGCGTAAAAATACGCGTGTTTCGTGTTTATTAGTTAGGTTTGTACTTTCAGTGTAAATATTTTTGTTACGATTGGATTTAATTAGTGGATTGTGTTGTAAAATAATTATTGGACATGGCAAATAAAACAAATAGAGTGAAAAGGAAATCAAAATTAAAAATTCGACGTAGAATAAGGTAAGTTTTTTTTCTTTCTTTCTTTCTTTCTTTCTATACCAAGTTGTAGTATATTAAGTTACAAAGATCAAATTTTGTGACAAGATAACTGATTTATCACTTTTATCGGTAAATATATTTTTAACACTGATTAAAAATAATTAGGTAATGATATTTTAGAAATAATCTAAAAACACCCATTTGTACCAGTATCCGTCAGATTTGTCCCAGCTATCGTCAAAATGTCCTAGAGCTCGTCAATTTTCGGTGCTAATTTGAACTCTACGCCAATGGATTTAACGTAGTAATTTTCAATCATATTTCTTGTGATGCAGTAGCTCAACTAAGGTAATGCCTGTTGAATGAAAATTAAAATTCAAAACTGCAGGCAAATCTCAACTAATTTTGTTAAAACTATATTTTGGTACATAAATTTACATACAGAGTCAAAACTGGACATTCATCGTATCATATCATCCGGCAATATGTTGTTCTTTTCAAGGTAAGCTGTTAACTGGCACACCGCTTTTTCAACAATTTTTGACATGCATGATAATAAACTAATAGGTCTCAGATCTTTTAACTCCGTCGGGTTTGAGTTTTTAGGCAAAGGGCGCACGATTGCCGTTTTCCAGTTATCAGGAAACGTACAAGTGTCAATAGATTTATTAACCAAAGCATTTATCAATTCTACAGTGTAAGGAAAAGTCATTAAAATCATATCGAGATAATAGAGTCATAACCTTCTGCGTTTGATTTAATACTCTATATTATTTTCAAAGTTGTATCTAAATTTATTTGCTCAATGTGAAAAACACTGTCACTGAAACTACTACCTATTCAAAAAACGTTAATTGTGAAATTGTGACTTGATCCACATTTGATCCATGATCCACATTTGATCCATGATCCACATTTGATCCATGATCCACATTTGATCCATGATCCACATTTGATCCGTGATCCACATTTGATCCGTGATCCACATTTGATCGTAGATCCATCTTTGATACATGATCCACATTTGATCCATGATCCACATTTGATCCATGATCCACATTTGATCCGTGATCCACATTTGATCCGTGATCCACATTTGATCGTAGATCCATCTTTGATACATGATCCACATTTGATACATGATCCACATTTGATCCATGATTAACGTGACCATACGTCCCGCTTTGGGCGGGACAGTCCCGCTTTCAGGCAGTCTGTCCCGGTGTCCCCCGCGAGGCTGAAATCGTCCCGCTTTTGCAAACACACGAAACAATAATTTAAAATGTATTTTTCTCGCTCGATATTATATTTTAAAACAAATTTGTTCAGCCAATAAATATAAAAATACAAACTAGAATTCACGTCACTACTTATTTGCTTTGATTATTTTGAGTTATTCTATGTTCTATATTAAAAAAACTTGTACAACACTAATACCTAACACTAATACTTTTTTTATTACTTAATTCCGCAGATGTCCCGCTCTGACAATAAAATAAATGGTCACGTTATCCATGATCCATATTTGATCCGTGATCCACATTTGATCCATATACAACATTTGATCCATGATTCACATTTGATCCATGATCCACATTTGATCCATGATCTACATTTGATCCATGATCCACATTTGATCCGTGATCCACATTTGATCCATATACAACATTTGATCCACAATTGATCCATGATCCACATTTGAGCCATGATGCACATTTGATCCATGATCCAGATTTGATCTTTGATCCACATCTGATCTTTGATCCACAATTGATCCATGACCCACATTTGATCCATGATCCACATTTGATCCATGATCCACATTTGATCCATGATTTAAATTTGATCCATGATCCACATTTGATCCATGATCCACATTTGATCAATGATCCACATTTTATCCATTTGATCCAATCCAATCTGTCCAGATTTGATCTTTGATCCACATCTGATCTTTGATCCACAATTGATCCATGATCCACATTTGATCCATGATCCACATTTGAGCCATGATGCACATTTGATCCATGATCCAGATTTGATCTTTGATCCACATCTGATCTTTGATCCACAATTGATCCATGATCCACATTTGATCCATGATCCACATTTGATCAATTATCCACATTTGATCCATGATTTAAATTTGATCCACATTTGATCCATGATTCACATTTGATCAATGATCCACATTTGATCCATGATCCACATTTGATCCATGATCCACATTTGATCCATAATCCTCATTTGATCCATGATCCAGAATTGATCTTTGATCCACATCTGATCTTTGATATACAATTGATCCATGATCCATTTTGATCCATGATCCACATTTGATCCATGATTTACATATGAACCGTGATGCACATTTGATCCATGATTTACATTTGATCCATGATCCACATTTGGTCCATGATCCACATTTGATCCATGATCCTCATTTGATCCTAGAACCATCTGTGATACATGAATCAATTTTGATACATGATCCACATTTGATCCATGATCCACATTTAATCCATGATCCACATTTGATCCATGATCCAGATTTGATCTTTGATCCACATCTGATCTTTGATCCACAATTGATCCATGATCGACAATTGATCCATGATCTACATTTGATCCATGATCCACATTTGATCCATGATCCTCATTTGATCCATGATCCAGATTTGATCTTTGATCCACATCTGATCTTTGATCCACAATTGATCCATGATCGACAATTGATCCATGATCCACATTTGATCCATTATTCACAACTTATCCATGATCCTCATTTGATCCTAGATCCATCTTTGATACATGATCCACATTTAATCCATATACAACATTTGATCCATGATCCACATTTGATCCGTGATCCACATTTGATCCATATACAACATTTGATCCATGATCCACATTTCATCCATGATCTACATTTGATCCATGATCCACATTTGATCCATGATTTACATCTGATCCATGATCCTCATTTGGTCCATGATCCAGATTTGATCTTTGATCCACATCTGATCTTTGATCCACAATTGATCCATGATCGACAATTGATCCATGATCCACATTTGATCCATTATTCACAACTTATCCATGATCCTCATTCGATCCTAGATCCATATTTGATACATGATCCACATTTGATCCATATACAACATTTTATCCATGATCCACATTTGATCCATGATCCACATTTGATCCATGATCCACATTTGATCCATGATCCACATTTGATCCATGATCCACATTTGATCCGTGATCCACATTTGATCCATATACAACATTTGATCCATGATCCACATTTGATCCATGATTTAAATTTGATCCGTGATCCACATTTGATCCATATACAACATTTGATCCATGATCCACATTTGATCCATGATTTACATTTGATCCATGATCCACATTTTATTCATGATCCACATTTGATCCATGATCCACATTTGATCCATGAACCACATTTGATCCATGATCCACATTTGATCCATGATGCACATTTGATCCGTGATCCACATTTGATCCATGATCCACATTTGATCCATGATCCACATTTGATCCATGATCCACATTTGATCCGTGATCCACATTTGACCCTAGATCCATCTGTGATACATGATCCAATTTTGATACATGATCCACATTTGATCCTAGATCCACCTTTGATACATGATCCACATTTGATCCATGATCCACATTTGGTCCATTATTCACAACTTATCCATGACACATTTGATCCATGATCAACATTTGATCCGTGATCCACATTTGATCCTAGATCCATCTTTGATACATGATCCACATTTGATCCATGATCCACATTTGATCCTCCACAATTGATCCATGATCCACATTTGATCCGTAATCCACATTTGATCCATGATCCACATTTGATCCATGAACCACATTTGATCCATGATCCACATTTGATCCATGATGCACATTTGATCCATGATCCACATTTGATCCATGATCCACATTTGATCCATGATCCACATTTATTCCGTGATCCACATTTGATCCTAGATCCATCTGTGATACATGATCCAATTTTGATACATGATCCACATTTGATCCATGATCCACATTTGATCCTAGATCCATCTTTGATACATGATCCACATTTGATCCATGATCCACATTTGGTATATGATCCACATTTGATCCATGATCTTCATTTGATCTATGATCCAGATTTGATCTTTGATCCACATCTGATCTTTGATCCACAATTGATCCATGATCCACAATTGATCCACGATCCACATTTGATCCATGATCCACATTTGATCCATGATCCACGTTTGATCCGTGATCCAGAATTGATCTTTGATCCACATCTGATCTATGATATACAATTGATCCATGATCCACATTTGATCCATGATCCAAATTTGATCCAGGATCCACATTTGATCCATGATCCACATTTGATCCATGATCCACATTTGATCCATGATCCACATTTGATCCATGATCCACATTTGATCCATGATCAACATTTGATCCGTGATCCACATTTGATCCATGATCCACATTTGATCCATGATCCGCATTTGATCCATGATCCACATTTGATCCATGGTCCACATTTGATACATGATCCACATTTGATCCATGATCCACATTTGATCCGTGATCCAAATTTGATCCTAGATTTTTTTTTATGAGTGTAGTAGGTAAAAAACGACCTAATATCATCCAGTAGCGTAAAGGTCGCTATGCCGGACTGCACATGAGAGGGTCCCGGGTTCATTCCCGGTACAGTCAACATTTGTGAGATGAGCATATTGGTTGGCTGTAGTCGTTGTATTACAACATGTAAGTATATAAATAAAATATGTTATGTATGTCAATGTCTATATATATTGATATATATAATTATGTCAATATTTCAATATCTGTATGTGTTAGTACCCATAAGCTTTTTGGGGATAACTAATGGTGGTTAAATATGTCCTGATATTTATTTTTTATTATCACTAACTATGCTAGAAAGGTATACAAAGATACGATACCTAATAAATATTTTTTTATAGTTCTTCAATACCAAGATCTGAAAATGGTCGTTATAAGAAAACATACGCAAATGGAAGGTATGTATGTGATTTCTATTATACAACAGTGCCTTGTGGTTTCACACAAATAGTTCCCGTAGGAATTCCGGGATAATATGTAGCCTATGTCAAGTTAAGTCTATAATGGAAAACGAAATTGTTCCATTAGTTTCGAAGCCTATTCATTACCATCAAACAAAAAATCCTTCCTCTTTGACAAAAAAGTTGCACCAGTTAGATCATCTGTGTATATATTTTTTTATTTGATCGAGCGGTGTAGTTGGTAGTGGCCCTGGCTGCTATGCCGAAGGTTACGGGTTCGATTCCCGCTCAAGACAAACAGATGTGCCCCAATATTATTTATTTAATTTAATTGTGTAAAATAGTGCAAATCTCCGTTGCTGAGTGCAGTTGTATGTCGTAGATAACGGACCTACCTGGAAGCCATAACGAAAGTAAAAAAAGACGAAACTGTACAAATAAACACAAAATTAATTCAATTGACAATCACCTAACTAAAACTATCTCTTTTTACAGCGAAGCTGTACAAACTGTCGAGGAACCACAGGCTAAAATAAACACAAGTGAAGACCGTATTGTAACTCCTGCGAATTTAAATAATACTAAGTAAGTAATAATAACTTTGAGGGTATTTCATTTAAAATCCCGTAAAAATCAGTCACGCCATTTCAGAAATTAGCCGAAACAAACAAACAGACAGACAGACAAAAAATATTTTGGTGTGTCTACCGTATCCTACTAATATTATAAAGCCGAATGTTTGTATGTGTGGATGTATGGATGTTTGTTCCTCTTTCACGCTAAAACTACTGAACGGATTTTAATGAAATTTGGTACAGATGTTCCTCATACATAGGAATAACACATAGGATACTTTTTATCCCAAAATTCCCACGGGATAAGGTTCCACGCGGGTAAAACCGCGGGGCACAGCTAGTAATATTATAAATGTGAAAGTTTGTGAGTTTGGATGTTTGTTACTCTTTCATGCAAAAACTACTGTATCGATTTTGATTAAATTTGGTACAAATATTCCTTACAACTAGAAATAACACATGGGATACTTCCCATGGGATTGTGTATATGTAATCGTATGTTTTATTGTAACTTTTTGTACTCGCAAATTGTACCAATAGATGGCGCTGTTACTTAATTTTTAACACACGATGGTGAATTGTGCCGAGATTGTATGATATTGATACTACGAGCTACGCATCCTCGCGGGAGCGGGTACTACGCGGGTAAAACCGCGGGGCGCTGCTACCTGCTAGTATACTATATTCCTAAGCATGTAGTAAGCAGCGGTTATTTCAATATTACAAACTGACACTCCAATTTTATTTATATATATAGTTTTTTTTTTGTATTATTAAGAAAACAAACAGACTTTTATTTGAACCACATTTTGCCTGAAATTGTGGATTCAAGGCAAATTCGTGGTATGTATGCCTCTAAGGGACATTACATTATCGCAAAATAAATAAATAGCTAATTGGCATTATTGGTTTTATTTTATTCCTTTATTAAATATTTTCAGAATGTTATTGTTGTATGTTATTATCGTATATGGGAATGGGAACTACGTGAGTGAGGCGCAGGTAATAATATTTATTATTTAGATCTAAAGATTTACTTATAAGAATAAGATATTGAATTTCCGACTGAATGGGCCCAGCCTTAGCAGTAACTAAAGTAGGTAGGAGTTTCACTATATAACATAAACAGAGTAATAAATAACAACATTATTATTCTCTCCATCATCTCATAACATTAACTGACCCCTAACTAAGTTTGTGACTTGTATCTAGGGTATCAGAAACTACCCATACATACACTCATTCACACACACAGCCACACGTTCACACAAATATTCACCCCGCGCGGGAATCGAACCCGCAACCTTACGGATGGCAGTCCGGCACGGTGACCATTCTGCCATCGAGGTCGTCAATAGAAGTAGCGAAAAATAAATTAAATAAATAAATAAAATATAGTACCTACTAATAATATAGGTAGATAATATATTTGTACATATTTTATGTTTTTACTATATAAGTAGGTAGATACTAATGTGCACGTAAGGTTTTAATAAGGTAGTATTGTTTTTTTATTTAGGTCACGAAAAAGTCGATTCTAATACATATTGATATCTTTCAATATTAATAATCCTACTGCGTGATCGGCTCTACTGTGGCTTTACTGAGTCGCGAGGTCGTCGACCGGACCGCGCGAGTTACGTATTTGCGCGCGCTATCTGTGTCGTAAATGAATACGCTACACGCAGCTAGCGCGGGGTCTGAGGTAGCTTAAAATACCTAAAGTTGTGGAAGCTCGTCGCCTTAAGAGGGTTGATCTGGCGCGCGACAACTCAAATTTTCACTCACACAGACGCGCACGCGTGTCCGCATGCACACTGTCTATGTAGTGACGGCGCGCTCGCTCTTAATACTCCGGCCGAATGGTTTTGATCCATTGGAAATTATAAATTGTGTAAAAGTTATTGACAAAAGTAAAAATACGAGTATTTTTTTTTTTACGATTCGTAGTAGGTAGTATATGATTAGATATAATTAACGTAATAACTTTCGATTCGATATTCCATTATTCACAACAAGGAATAATGAATAAAACAAATAAATGCCTACATTAGTAATGTGGGTAAATGCCTACATTACTAATGTGGGTAAATGCCTACATTAGTAATGTGGGTAAATGCCTACATTACTAATGTGGGTAAATGCCTACATTACTAATGTGGGTAAATGCCTACATTACTAATGTGGGTAAATGCCTACATTAGTAATGTGGGTAAATGCCTACATTACTAATGTGGGTAAATGCCTACATTACTAATGTGGGTAAATGCCTACATTACTAATGTGGGTAAATGCCTACATTACTAATGTGGGTAAATGCCTACATTACTAATGTGGGTAAATGCCTGCATTCTAAAACATTATTTGTTATCATAAATGTTAATATTTTTTTTTTAATAAATAATTCAAATTATGAAACAAAAATTATTATCGAGTATCAAAACATGTTGATGAGTTATCGTATAAAATTCGTACGCGCCGCAAAGGTCAAACGCTCGGTAGGAGCGATACGTCCTCTCTCTAAAAAGCCTCGCGGCAGACTGATTTGAATTGTTTCGTGCGTCCGATTTTATAGTAGTTTTATGATGATTTTAAAATATTTGTAGAAAAAAAGACAATTTGTTTTAGAGATTTTTTTTTAGTATTATTGTTGTAGAAAATATTCTTTTATTATTTGAGGTAATTTTAATAACGTTTTGAGCATCATTTATCAACGTAAATTACGATTTTCTTGAGTGTGATTTTTACAAATTCTTACTTTATATGTTTTTCGATTTCAATAATAATTATAATAACAATTAAATTTTCCTATGAGTATTTCCTTAATAAGGATCTGGACTTTAAGTTTGTTTAATTTTTAGTGCTAATTTGGTCGAATTACTAGAATCCGAAGGCATGGAAGTTAATGCTAAAAGTGAAATTCAGAAAACATATGTTCAGTTTTCTTGATATATTTTTTAAGTTTTCTGTATAATATTGTTTTTCTCTGAGTATTTTTTAGATGACAATATTTCCTTTAATTATTACCTAAAAGCATGTTTATAAAATACGCTTTTCATATAATATGACTAGATCAAAAAGTACAAAAACCGTCAATTATCGAGTTTAGGGTCTTACTCGCTGTCGGTAAATTGGCGCACAATCAAAGGATTTTGTCGCGACACTGTCGTGTGAAATTTTCGCGACAAAATCCATCCTATCCTAAAATTTTTCATGATGGTATATATATATAAGTACATAAAAATAACTATTACATAATATCAGTAAAAATTTCAGTGTTTCACACACATTAAATACTCAATTAAGTTTATACACAAGTTTCTCTGATAGAAACGTCGAGGTAAACATTATGTACCTTGCTTATATACATTAAAAAGACAGTTCATTTAAAACTATGTATATTATAATAATTTATTTAAGTAAGTATTAAAAAAATGCGAAATTCTACTACACACATCAACATTGTCTAGGGATATTTTGGATATACTCAATTTACTCAAAATTTATTAAAAATAACATACACCATGTAAATATTTTTATAAAGCCCATTTTACAGACTTCACTCTAGAATAAAAGAAAACTATTTTTTTACCTACGTAAATAAATTATTATTCATATAAAGAAAAACACGTGAGATAATGGTAAAACTAAGAATGTCTCACATTTTAAATGGCCGCGGCATATCGTTTGATATGACCGCGCAATATCATAAGGTTCCACCACTTCATCTTGATTCGACGTTTGATATGGCCACGGCATATCATTTGGTTCCACCACCTCATCTGGGCTTGACATTTTATAAGGCCGCGCTTTTCATTTTGTTTCGCCACTTCATCTGGACTCGACGTTTGATATGACAGCGGTATTTTATTTGGTTCCGCCACTTCATCTGGACTCGTCATTTTATATGGCCACGGCATATCATTTGGTTCCACCACCTCATCTGGACTTGACATTTTTATGGCCGCGGCATATCGTTTGATATGACCGCGCAATACCATAAGGTTCCGCCACTTCATCTTGACTCGACGTTTGATATGACCGCGGTATTTCATTTTGTTCCGCCACTTCATCTGGACTCATCATTGTTTATGGCCGCGGCATATCATTTGATATGACCGCGGCATTACATTTGGTTCCGCCACTTCATCTGGACTCGACGTTTGATATGACCGCGGTATTTTATTGGGTTCCGCCACTTCATCTGGACTCGACGTTTTATATGACCGCGGTATTTCATTTTGTTCAGCCATTTTATCTGCACTCGTAATTTTTTATGGCCGCGGCATATCATTTGATATGACCGCGGTATTTCATTTGGTTCCGCCACTTCATCTGGACTCGACGTTTGATATGACCGCGGTATTTTATTTGGTTCCACCACCTCATTTGGACTTGACATTTTTATGGCCGCGGCATATCGTTTGATATGACCGCGCAATACCATAAGGTTCCGCCACTTCATCTTGACTCGACGTTTGATATAACCGCGGTATTTTATTTGGTTCCGCCACATCATCTGGACTCGTGATTTTATATGGCCGCGGCATATCATTTGGTTCCACCACGTCATCTGGACTTGACATTTTTATGGCCGCGGCATATTGTTTGATATGACCGCGCAATATCATAAGGTTCCGCCACTTCATCTGGACTCGACGTTTGATATGACCGCGGTATTTCATTTTGTTCCGCCACTTCATCTGGACTCGTCATTTTTTATGGCCGCGGCATATCATTTGATATGGCCACGGCATATCATTTGGTTCCACCACCTCATCTGGACTTGACATTTTTTATGGCCGCGGCATATTGTTTGATATGACCGCGCAATACCATAAGGTTCCGCCACTTCATCTTGACTCGACGTTTGATATGACCGCGGTATTTTATTTGGTTCCGCCACTTCATCTGGACTCGTGATTTTATATGGCCGCGGCATATCATTTGGTTCCACCACCTCATCTGGACTTGACATTTTTATGGCCGCGGCATATTGTTTGATATGACCGCGCAATATCATAAGGTTCCGCCACTTCATCTGGACTCGACGTTTGATATGATCGTGGTATTTCATTAGGTTCCGCCACTTCATCTGGACTTGACGATTGATATGACCGCGGTATTTCATTTTGTTCAGCCATTTTATCTGCACTCGTCATTTTTTATGGCCGCGGCATATCATTTGATATGACCGCGGTACGGCATATCATTTGATATGACCGCGGTACGGCATATCATTTGATATGACCGCGGTATTTCATTAGGTCCCGCCACTTCATCTGGACTTGACGTTTGATATGACCGCGGCATTTCATTAGGTTCCGCCACTTCATCTGGACTTGACGTTTTATATGACCGCGGTATTTCATTAGGTTCCGCCACTTCATCTGGACTTGACGTTTTATATGACTGCGGTATTTCATTAGGTTCCGCCACTTCATCTGGACTTGACGTTTGATATGACCGCGGCATTTCATTAGGTTCCACCACTTCATCTGGACTCGACGTTTGATATGACCGCGGTATTTTATTTGGTTCCGCCACTTCATCTGGACTCGACGTTTGATATGACCGCGGTATTTCATTTTGTTCCGCCACTTCATCTGGACTCGTCATTTTTTATGGCCGCGGCATATCATTTGATATGGCCACGGCATATCATTTGGTTCCACCACCTCATCTGGACTTGACATTTTTTATGGCCGCGGCATATTGTTTGATATGACCGCGCAATACCATAAGGTTCCGCCACTTCATCTTGACTCGACGTTTGATATGACCGCGGTATTTTATTTGGTTCCGCCACTTCATCTGGACTCGTGATTTTATATGGCCGCGGCATATCATTTGGTTCCACCACCTCATCTGGACTTGACATTTTTATGGCCGCGGCATATTGTTTGATATGACCGCGCAATATCATAAGGTTCCGCCACTTCATCTGGACTCGACGTTTGATATGATCGTGGTATTTCATTAGGTTCCGCCACTTCATCTGGACTTGACGATTGATATGACCGCGGTATTTCATTTTGTTCAGCCATTTTATCTGCACTCGTCATTTTTTATGGCCGCGGCATATCATTTGATATGACCGCGGTACGGCATATCATTTGATATGACCGCGGTACGGCATATCATTTGATATGACCGCGGTATTTCATTAGGTCCCGCCACTTCATCTGGACTTGACGTTTGATATGACCGCGGCATTTCATTAGGTTCCGCCACTTCATCTGGACTTGACGTTTTATATGACCGCGGTATTTCATTAGGTTCCGCCACTTCATCTGGACTTGACGTTTTATATGACTGCGGTATTTCATTAGGTTCCGCCACTTCATCTGGACTTGACGTTTGATATGACCGCGGCATTTCATTAGGTTCCACCACTTCATCTGGACTCGACGTTTGATATGACCGCGGTATTTTATTTGGTTCCGCCACTTCATCTGGACTCGACGTTTGATATGACCGCGGTATTTCATTTTGTTCCGCCACTTCATCTGGACTCGTCATTTTTTATGGCCGCGGCATATCATTTGATATGGCCACGGCATATCATTTGGTTCCACCACCTCATCTGGACTTGACATTTTTTATGGCCGCGGCATATCGTTTGATATGACCGCGCAATACCATAAGGTTCCGCCACTTCATCTTGACTCGACGTTTGATATAACCGCGGTATTTTATTTGGTTCCGCCACATCATCTGGACTCGTGATTTTATATGGCCGCGGCATATCATTTGGTTCCACCACGTCATCTGGACTTGACATTTTTATGGCCGCGGCATATTGTTTGATATGACCGCGCAATATCATAAGGTTCCGCCACTTCATCTGGACTCGACGTTTGATATGATCGTGGTATTTCATTAGGTTCCGCCACTTTATCTGGACTTGACGTTTGATATGACCGCGGTATTTCATTTTGTTCAGCCATTTTATCTGCACTCGTCATTTTTTATGGCCGCGGCATATCATTTGATATGACCGCGGTACGGCATATCATTTGATATGACCGCGGCATTTCATTAGGTTCCGCCACTTCATCTGGACTTGACGTTTTATATGACCGCGGTATTTCATTAGGTTCCGCCACTTCATCTGGACTTGACGTTTTATATGACTGCGGTATTTCATTAGGTTCCGCCACTTCATCTGGACTTGACGTTTGATATGACCGCGGCATTTCATTAGGTTCCGCCACTTCATCTGGACTTGACGTTTGATATGACCGCGGTATTTCATTAGGTTCCGCCACTTCATCTGGATTTGACGTTTGATATGGCCGCGGCTTTTCATTTTGTTCCGCCACTTTATCTGGACTCGACGTTTGATATGACCGCGGTATTTCATTAGGTTCCGCCACTTCATCTGGACTTGACGTTTGATATGACCGCGGTATTTCATTAGGTTTCGCCACTTCATCTGGACTTGACGTTTTATATGACCGCGGTATTTCATTAGGTTCCGCCACTTCATCTGGACTCGACGTTTGATATGACCGCGGTTTTTCATTAGGTTCCGCCACTTCCTCTGGACTTGATGTTTGATATGACCGCGGTATTTCATTAGGTTCCGCCACTTCATCTGGACTTGACGTTTGATATGACCGCGGTATTTCATTAGGTACCGCCACTTCATCTGGACTTGACGTTTTATATGACCGCGGTATTTCATAAGGTTCCGCCACTTCATCTGGACTTGACGTTTTATATGACTGCGGTATTTCATTAGGTTCCGCCACTTCATCTGGACTCGACGTTTGATATGACCGCGGTATTTCATTAGGTTCCGCCACTTCATCTGGACTTGAAGTTTGATATGACCGCGGTATTTCATTAGGTTCCGCCACTTCATCTGGACTTGACGTTTTATATGACCGCGGTATTTCATTAAGTTCCGCCACTTCATCTGGACTCGACGTTTGATATGACCGCGGTTTTTCATTAGGTTCCGCCACTTCATCTGGACTTGACGTTTGATATGACCGCGGCATTTCATTAGGTTCCGCCACTTCATCTGGACTTGACGTTTGATATGACCGCGGTATTTCATTAGGTTCCGCCACTTCATCTGGATTTGAAGTTTGATATGACCGCGGTATTTCATTAGGTTCCGCCACTTCATCTGGACTTGACGTTTTATATGACCGCGGTATTTCATTAGGTTCCGCCACTTCATCTGGACTCGACGTTTGATATGACCGCGGTTTTTCATTAGGTTCCGCCACTTCCTCTGGACTTGATGTTTGATATGACCGCGGTATTTCATTAGGTTCCGCCACTTCATCTGGACTTGACGTTTGATATGACCGCGGTATTTCATTAGGTACCGCCACTTCATCTGGACTTGACGTTTTATATGACCGCGGTATTTCATAAGGTTCCGCCACTTCATCTGGACTTGACGTTTTATATGACTGCGGTATTTCATTAGGTTCCGCCACTTCATCTGGACTCGACGTTTGATATGACCGCGGTATTTCATTAGGTTCCGCCACTTCATCTGGACTTGACGTTTGATATGACCGCGGTATTTCATTAGGTTCCGCCACTTCATCTGGACTTGACGTTTTATATGACCGCGGTATTTCATTAGGTTCCGCCACTTCATCTGGACTCGACGTTTGATATGACCGCGGATTTTCATTAGGTTCCGCCACTTCATCTGGACTTGACGTTTTAAACGACATTTCATCTGGTCACGACATTTCATCTGGTAACGGCATATCATCTGGTCACAACATTTCAAATGGTATCGGCATTTCATCTGGTATATAGACATTTAGTCTGGTCACAGCATTCCATCTGGTCACAACATTTGAAAAGGTATCGGCATTTCATCTGGTATCGTCATTTCATCTGGTCACGGCATTTCATCTGGTCACGACATTTCTTCTGGTCACGGCATTTTATCTGGTCACGGCATTTCATCTGGTATCATCATTTCATCTGGTCACAACATTTTAAATAGTATCGGCATTTCATCTGGTATCAACATTTCATCTGGTCACAGCATTTCATCTGGTAACGGCATATCATCTGGTCACAACATTTCAAATGGTATCGGCATTTCATCTGGTATATAGATATTTAGTCTGGTCACAGCATTTCATCTGGTCACAACATTTGAAATGGTATTGATATGACATCTGGTATCACATTTCATCTGGTAACGGCATTTCATCTGGTCACAACATTTCAAATGGTATCGGCGTTTCATCTGGTACCGACATTTTATATACACATTTCACCTGGTCACCATATTTCGAATGGTATCGGCATTTAATCTGCTCACGGCATTTGATCTGTTCACAACATTTCATCTGGTCACGGCATTTAATCTGGTCACATCATTTCAAATGGAATCGGCATTACATCTGGTATAGACATTTGATCTGGTCACGGCATTTTGTCTGGTCACGGCATTTCATCTGGTATTAACATTTTATCTGGTATCAGCACTTTATCTGGTACCGGCATTTCAAATGTTTGCAGTATCGGCATTTCATCCTTTATCGGCAATTCATCGGGTATCTACATTTCATATGGTATCAACATTTCATCTGGTATCGACATTTCAAATGGTATCGTTATTTATATGGTCGCAGCATTTCAAATGGTTGCGGCATTTCATCTGGTATCGGCATTTTATCTGGGATCGGCATTTCACCTGGTATTGGCATTTAATATAGTCGCAGAATTTCATCTGGTATCTACATTTTATGCGGTATTGGCATTTTATCCTTTATCATCTGGTATCTACATTTTATGCGGTATCGGCATTTTATCCTTTATCATCTGGTATCTACATTTTATGCGGTATCGGCATTTTATTCTTTATCATCTGGTATCTACATTTCATATGGTTGCGGCATTTCATCTGGGATCGGCATTTCACCTGGTATCGGCATTTCATCTGGTCACGGCATTTAATCTGGTATCGGCATTTCGTCTGGTTACAGCATTTTATCTGGTATCGGCCTCTTTTCTAGTATCGACATTTCATCTGGTAACGGCATATCATCTGGTCACAAAATTTCACCTGGTATCGACATTTGATCTGGTCACGGCATTTAATCTGGTCACGGCATTTGATCTGGTCACAACATTTCAAATGGTATCGGCATTTAATCTGGTCACATCATTTCGAATGGAATCAGCATTACATCTGGTATCGACATTTGATCTGGTCACGGCATTTAATCTGGTCACGGCATTTCGAATGGAATCAGCATTACATCTGGTATCGACATTTGATCTGGTCACGGCATTTAATCTGGTCACGGCATTTCATCTGGTCACAACATTTCAAATGGTATCGGCATTTAATCTGGTCACGGCATTTCGAATGGAATCAGCATTACATCTGGTATCGACATTTGATCTGGTCACGGCATTTCATCTGGTCACAACATTTCAAATGGTATCGGCATTTCATCTGGTCACGGCATTTCGAATGGAATCAGCATTACATCTGGTATCGACATTTGATCTGGTCACGGCATTTAATCTGGTCACGGCATTTCATCTGGTCACAACATTTCAAATGGTATCGGCATTTAATCTGGTCACGGCATTTCGAATGGAATCAGCATTACATCTGGTATCGACATTTGATCTGGTCACGGCATTTCATCTGGTCACAACATTTCAAATGGTATCGGCATTTAATCTGGTCACGGCATTTCGAATGGAATCAGCATTACATCTGGTATCGACATTTGATCTGGTCACGGCATTTAATCTGGTCACGGCATTTCATCTGGTCACAACATTTCAAATGGTATCGGCATTTAATCTGGTCACGGCATTTCGAATGGAATCAGCATTACATCTGGTATCGACATTTGATCTGGTCACGGCATTTAATCTGGTCACGGCATTTCATCTGGTCGCAACATTTCAAATGGTATCGGCATTTAATCTGGTCACGGCATTTCGAATGGAATCAGCATTACATCTGGTATCGACATTTGATCTGGTCACGGCATTTAATCTGGTCACGGCATTTCATCTGGTCACAACATTTCGAATGGTATCGGCATTTAATCTGGTCACGGCATTTGATCTGGTTACAACATTTCAAATGGTATCGGCATTTAATCTGGTCACGGCATTTCGAATGGAATCAGCATTACATCTGGTATCGACATTTGATCTGGTCACGGCATTTAATCTGGTCACGGCATTTCATCTGGTCACAACATTTCAAATGGTATCGGCATTTAATCTGGTCACGGCATTTCGAATGGAATCAGCATTACATCTGGTATCGACATTTGATCTGGTCACGGCATTTAATCTGGTCACGGCATTTCATCTGGTCACAACATTTCAAATGGTATCGGCATTTAATCTGGTCACGGCATTTCGAATGGAATCAGCATTACATCTGGTATCGACATTTGATCTGGTCACGGCATTTCATCTGGTCACAACATTTCAAATGGTATCGGCATTTAATCTGGTCACGGCATTTCGAATGGAATCAGCATTACATCTGGTATCGACATTTGATCTGGTCACGGCATTTAATCTGGTCACGGCATTTCATCTGGTCACAACATTTCAAATGGTATCGGCATTTAATCTGGTCACGGCATTTCGAATGGAATCAGCATTACATCTGGTATCGACATTTGATCTGGTCACGGCATTTAATCTGGTCACGGCATTTCATCTGGTCGCAACATTTCAAATGGTATCGGCATTTAATCTGGTCACGGCATTTCGAATGGAATCAGCATTACATCTGGTATCGACATTTGATCTGGTCACGGCATTTAATCTGGTCACGGCATTTCATCTGGTCACAACATTTCGAATGGTATCGGCATTTAATCTGGTCACGGCATTTGATCTGGTTACAACATTTCAAATGGTATCGGCATTTAATCTGGTCACGGCATTTCGAATGGAATCAGCATTACATCTGGTATCGACATTTGATCTGGTCACGGCATTTAATCTGGTCACGGCATTTCATCTGGTCACAACATTTCAAATGGTATCGGCATTTAATCTGGTCACGGCATTTCGAATGGAATCAGCATTACATCTGGTATCGACATTTGATCTGGTCACGGCATTTAATCTGGTCACGGCATTTCATCTGGTCACAACATTTCGAATGGTATCGGCATTTAATCTGGTCACGGCATTTCGAATGGAATCAGCATTACATCTGGTATCGACATTTGATCTGGTCACGGCATTTCATCTGGTCGCAACATTTCAAATGGTATCGGCATTTAATCTGGCCACGGCATTTCGAATGGAATCAGCATTACATCTGGTATCGACATTTGATCTGGTCACGGCATTTAATCTGGTCACGGCATTTCATCTGGTTACAACATTTCAAATGGTATCGGCATTTAATCTGGTCACGGCATTTAATCTGGTCACATCATTTCGAATGGAATCAGCATTTCATCTGGGATCGGCATTTAATCTGGTATCGGCATTTCATCTGGTATCTACATTTCATCTGGTCACGGCATTTCATCTGGTCACGGCATTTCATCTGGTATGGGCATTTTATCTGGTCACGGCATTTCATCTGGTCACAACATTTCAAATGGTATCGGCATTAAATCTGTTCACATCATTTCGAATGGAATCAGCATTACATCTGGTATCGACATTTGATCTGGTCACGGCATTTAATCTGGTCACGGCATTTCATCTGGTCACAACATTTCGAATGGTATCGGCATTTAATCTGGTATCGGCATATTTGCTGGTATCAGCATTTCATGTGGTAACGGCATTTCATCTGGTGTCGGCATTTCATTTGGTATTCTGCTAATATTTATTCATATGGCTATGGTGTCTCAGTGGTCTTTCTTGCTTGACAGAATTAAAATAAAAACTTTGTCCAACAAATGTCAAAATACTTTTTGCATGATAATCATCTAGGTTTTATGGAGCCATTAGTTGTCACTAAGAAAATACCAAAATTAAAACTAATGTAAAAAAAACGGCCATAAGGTTGACATTGTAATACATTTGAGTATGTAGCATTATCACAGCATAATAGTTAAGAGAATCGAGCCCCTGGTATCGGCATTTCTACTGGTCGCGTTATATTTTTATGTCTTAAAATTTGTGTTTGTAGTTAATCAATATTATTATTGAAATCCTGAAACAAAAGTGATAACGGATAAGTCAAAGGGATAAGCTAAAGATAACGTTATGTTTAAGTTTTGAAGATTATTATCGATTGCATAAATCCTGAATAATTAAGATATTTTTGACTTAAAATATGTATTAGAGTGACTGCTAACCAAGTGCCAGCTACGTCATTATGGCCCAAATAGATCGGTCAGTGGGGGGAAGTCTGAAAATATAAGACATACCTTAGTACAAGGATTTGTTGTCAGGAACCATGTCATCGATTTTAGTAACAACAAAAACTGAATTCATCGTCTTTGAATAAACTATTATTCATTGCGGAAATCAAACCTGGAAGTTAAGAAAAATAAAACATACAATATATCTATCAATAAATCGATTGTGTATGTCTTAAGCAGTAAATGTGCAGGTAAATAGTATAAAAAATTAACGTTATGAACATAAAACCTTTATTAGCCCGTTAAAAATCGAGTATTCTAAGTATTTTTAGTAACTTACTTGAATAAAATGTTTCAGAATAAACTTATTTTCTTGTTATTAATTATATTAAAAGAGACCATCTTTTAAAAAAATACAGCATGTAGTCGTTGACTTGGTTGGCACGCGATCGATTATTCTTCCTTGCATCTTTCCACTCTTTACTTCATTGAGGCACCTGAAAATATTTTAAATTGTAGAAAAATCGCATGGATCGACAAACTAACAATGAAATAATACGAGTACATTGTACGAAAATAATATTGGGAGGAACTGAAAACTGATATAGACGTTCTTTTAAATTATTTTATTAGTAAACCCGTGATTTAACCCAATAGTCAATTTTAGCCTTTAGCCTTTCCTCAATAAGCAGACTAATAACAAAATTCATTTTAAAATCGGTTTAGTATTATTGTTATTGTCACAAGCGTGTTCAAATAAACAGTCAGCTATACATACTGTATATTGGTATTATGTAAAATTATAAACTAAAATGTTATAGTGCCTCACAAACAGAACTTAGACTAGAGGCTCTAGTTATTTAGCTTTATGCTTTTCTATTTCGTCTTCTTGACCAGTATACGATCCGCCCTCGCTCTGTGTGTGAAGTACTAAACCGCTCCATATTCGCAAAAAGGCCACAAAGCAATAATATATTCGCAATTCCGCGCTAAGTTCGCACTTCTGCTTATAAAAGTAGTGTAACGGAAATATAATATTGCCACACAGAGCAAATTAGGGACGACAAAATATTAGGTTTTGTTTTACATCGCATTCGATAGAAGCAACACAGTAAATATTTTTAAAGGCGCGAGCTAAAATATGGACCAAAAGTGGAGCGAATGTGGAGCTTAAATTTTATTTACGAGCTTATCTGCACTTACTTTAAAATGCTGCTTGATTTTTCAGTTTCGGCAAGAACTATAAGTTACTTCAACGAAATGAAAAAATAATCTGCCTTTTATTAGAATAAACTTTTACCCCTTGACCCTTTTTATTTCTATTAAGGAACATCTTACTCCTATACACCTTTACGTCTCCCTCTACATTTTTATTAACGGTCCAGGTCATTTCGGGACCAGGAGAGATGTTCGAGGGACTCGAGGGTTGATCTGAAGTAGAAGGTTCATTTGCAATGGACTGAGCCATTTCACACGGCTGAGGTAATTCACCAGGTCGCGGTATTTCAAATGATCGTGACATTTCTAATGGTCGCCACAGATGAAATGGTTGTGACATTTCATACGGTTGTGGCATTACATACAGCGGTGGCATTTCATATGACTGCGGCAGATTATTTGGTCCCAACATTTCATCTAGTTCTGACATATTATCATCTGGTTCCAACATTATATCTGAACCTGACATTTCATCTGGGCCCAATATTTGATCTCGGTACAGGATCAGGTGGTGGGTATCCGACATTTCACTTGAATCCGTTACTTCATCTGGGCTCGTTATATGATATGGCCGTGACATATCAACTGGTTCCGATATTTCATCTGAACCTGACATTTCATCTGGGCCCACTATTTGATCCTGTTCGGAAATGTCGGAAACATTTTGGAACAGGATCATATAGTGGGCTTCCGACATTTCATTTTGTTCGGCCACTTCATCTGGGCTCGAAATGAAATATGGCCGTGACATATTATCTGCTTCCGCCACTTCATCAGGGCTCGAAGTTTGATACGGATGTGACATATCATCTGGTTCCGTCACTTCATCAGGGCTCGAAGTTTGATACGGATGTGACATATCATCTGGTTCCGTCACTTCGCCTGGGATCGTCATTTGAAATGGCGATGACATATCATCTGGATCCACCACTTCTACTGGGCTCGACATTTCGTTTGACCGTGACATATCAACTGGTTCCGCCACTTCATCTGGGATAGCCATTTGATATGGCGATGACATATCATCTGGATCCACCACTTCTACTGGGCCCGACGTTTCATCTGGCCATGACATATCAACTGGTTCCGCCACTTCATCTGGCCGTGACAAATCAACTGGTTCCGCCACTTCATCTGGGATAGCCATTTGATATGGCGATGACATATCATCTGGATCCACCACTTCTACTGGGCTCGACGTTTCATCTGGCTATGACATATCAACTGGTTCCGCCACTTCATCTGGCCGTGACAAATCAACTGGTTCCGCCACTTCATCTGGGATAGCCATTTGATATGGCGATGACATATCATCTGGATCCACCACTTCTACTGGGCTCGACGTTTCATCTGGCCATGACATATCAACTGGTTCCGCCACTTCATCTGGCCGTGACAAATCAACTGGTTCCGCCACTTCATCTGGCCGTGACAAATCAACTGGTTCCGCCACTTCATCTGGCCGTGACAAATCAACTGGTTCCACCACTTCATCTGGGATCGACATTTCATCTGGCCGTAACATATCATCTGGATCCGCCACTTCATCTGGCACCGTTATTAGATAATATGGCTGCGGCATTTCATCAAGTAGCGGTATTTGAATTCGAATCGGTCGTTGAAATTCTTCTGGTTCTACAATATCATTATTTTCGATAGTTCCTAAATTAAAATTTTCCATCGTCGAAATGATAGCACGTTTCAAATACCTTTGATGCATTTGTAGGAGGTACTTGATACTATCGTATTTCTGAAAATAAAGTAATAATGGATTAGATAAGGTTAATACTTATTACAGTGTCTAGATGACCACTGGTGGTAGTGCCACTGCCTACCCACTATGTATCTGGGTTTAACTTTTATAACTGTAGTAGATTACTACTAGTATATTATATTAATATTAAGGCGAATATTAATATTAATTGGTAGATAACCCCCAAACTTTGGTGTTTCTCGACTCTGATAATATTGGACTTGGGATTTGATGTATATATAAATAAGTAGGCTTACCCGATCTTCTTCTAGAGGCGTTGTAGCGCTATTGTTATTTACATTGATGGTTATTTTAATGGTCATTGTCGCATTATATAGGTGTGCTAATTCATTTAAGTGGTGTACCAGATAAACTCGATCATCGAATTCCTGAAAAGAAAGTGATGATGGATACATATAGTAAATATTACAGTGACTAGGTGAAAGTGACGGATTGAGGCTTCATGGAGTCTTAAGCAAGAGTTTGGGCCCCCAGGGCTGGAAATTGAGGACGCAAAAAAAGTCAGCAAACACTTTGCATTGGCATTTGTCATTTCAAGTATAGCTACGGCCCCTATCCTTATTTATTTATTAGGGGTATCAACAGCTTGGTAAAACTAAGAAATTAGAAACATTATAAAGCAAACAAAAGCCAATAACAGATACCCGCGCTTAAGTAACATTTTATGAAGAATAAAAAATGAACAGTTAAAACTGACAATATTATGAAGATCACTCTTGGTAACTAACGAATAGTATAAAAATAAAAAAAAATAACAAATTAAACTAATTGTAGCAACAAATTTAGTTAAAAACAAACTCTGCTTAGCAGTCTCCTTGCCATTGGTACGCTGGTGTTGAATAAATCTAGATCAATAGATTTGCTGATTGAATTGAAACTATTGCTAGCTCTCAATAAGAAAGAGTTTCGGCAGTAATTTGAACTAACGGAGTTGATAGCCCAGTATCTTCTATTAGATTTCGAGGGAACTTTTATAATATGTCAACACTTATGTCAACTAAGTAGTTTTCTGGTGCCCTTTCTGGTGTTTTCTGCCCCCAAATGACGTGGTGCCCTAGGTAATTGCTTAATTTGAGTAAGGGTTAAACCGGATTAACCCTTATTCAAATTAAGCAATTGCCTAGGGCAGTCCCGGGACTGCTAGGTGACCATTAGTGTATAGAGTCACCAAGTTTTCTGTGCCGGCGGCCAAAAGCGGAAGCTACTATTATCATTTTGATTCTAATGTCATTTTGACACATTTTCAATAAACTGCAGGCAACCAAAAGATGCGATTACAGCGACGCTGTCACCGGTACAGAAAACTTGGTGACTCTAATATTTGGTACGAGTAATAGTGCCAATCGGCCTACTATGTTATTGTTTAATATTTATAACTGTAAGTAGTAATATTAATATTGGCCTTTGGTAGATAGCCCCCAAACTTTGGTGATTCTCACCACTGCCTCTGATAAAATTGGACTCGCGATTTGAACAAAGTAGTCTTACCCTATTTTCATCTGGTTGCGCTGTATCATTATTACTGTTATCGTTATTTCTTACTGCATTGAAGTTACTTCTCGTCATATTATTTATACGTCTAAAAATAGCTAAGTGATGTTCCATACAATACCAAATCAACTTTTTTTTATTGATTACCTGAAAAGAAAGTCAAGATGGATTACATAAAGTAATATTACAGTGTCTAGATGACCACTGGTGTATTTGGTGGTAGTGCCACTCTGCCTACCACTATGTATCTGGGTTTAACATTTATAACTGTAAGTAGTAATATTAATATTGGCCTTTGGTAGATAACCCCCAAACTTTGGTGATTCTCACCATTACCTGCCTCTGATAAAATTAGACTTGCGATTTTATGTATACAATAGTCTTACCATATATTCTTCTTGTTGCGCTGTGCGTTCTACAAAGTCGAAGCGCAGTGTCGTCTCATTATATAAACTGACTATCGACAATATGTGATGTCTCAGACAATCCAAAAAATCCATTTTCTTATTTAATTCCTGAAAAGAAAGTAATAATAGATTTATCTATCTATATACAGGGTGTCCCGTAAGTAGTGGACCAACGGGATGTGGGGGATAGGGGAAACCGTTATCTACCAGAATCACCAAAATTTATTGTCCTAGGCCTCATAGTTTTGAAGTTATAACGTTTTTTAGTAAGTAGGTGAAATTATCGTACTATGTGCACATTTTTCTTAATTCTACAAAATCTATTACTAATTTGGATGTTATTTTTATTCAAGGGCGTTAAGAATACATAGGTTTTTCTAATTTAAATCATATTTTAGTGTAATTATCATTAACATTAAAATTAATCAACAAAACAAGTGCAATTGTTAAATTTCAAAAAACTCTAAGTGGTATTCGAGCTGAGCTGGTGTAAAAAAAAAGTATTGTAGCCTTGTGGCACTTTATTTTAAAAACATCTACATATCATAAGGATTACAAAAAAGTATAACACTGTGGTTACAAATGAGTAGTTTTTTATTTTAACTACAATCAAAGTAAAAGGAAAATTTTGAGAGAAAACAAAAATTCATTGCTAATTATGGAAATTCGTTTATTGCTCAATTTATTTTTACATTAAGGGCTCAAAATGCTTTTCTTTAGCTTTTGTGCATAACAACATCTTCGTATAAAGATTTTTTTATAAACATTTTTGGGCTCTTTGATGATTTTTTATCAATTCAGCAACATGATTGAATTTTTGTCATAACTCTCTTTTATCATGAATATTTGTCTCATTACCTGCTTCTTTGAGGTAACCCCATAGAAAATAATCCAAAGGGTTCAAGTCGGGAGATCGTGCTGGCCATGAAATAGTACCTTCGCGTCCAATCCATCGATTTGGAAACATCTCGTTCAAAAATTCAGTCACTTACCGTGAATAGTGGGCAGGTGTGAATGTGGTTGCAGCACGACGGTGCACCGTCGTGCTACAACCACATTCGTTCGTTCGTACTTCTTAACTTTAACTTAACGAAAATGTAGGTTATGCATAAGGCCTGGAACTGCGCGGAACCATATTCTCTCGCGTACTTCTTAACTTTATTCGAAGATGTTGGTTATGCATAAGGCCTGAAACTGAGCGGGAGAGAATGTGGTTGTAGTACGACGGTGCACCTGCCCACTATTCTCGGTAAGTGACTGGATTTTGGAATGAGAATTTCCCAAATCAATGGATTGGACGCGAAGGTACTATTTCATGGCCAGCACGATCTCCCGACTTGAACCCTTTGGATTATTTTCTATGGGGTTACCTCAAAGAAGCAGGTAATGAGACAAATATTCATGATAAAAGAGAGTTATGACAAAAATTCAATCATGTTGCTGAATTGATAAAAAATCATCAAAGAGCCCAAAAATGTTTATAAAAAAATCTTTATACGAAGATGTTGTTATGCACAAAAGCTAAAGAAAAGCATTTTGAGCCCTTAATGTAAAAATAAATTGAGCAATAAACGAATTTCCATAATTAGCAATGAATTTTTGTTTTCTCTCAAAATTTTCCTTTTACTTTGATTGTAGTTAAAATAAAAAACTACTCATTTGTAACCACAGTGTTATACTTTTTTGTAATCCTTATGATATGTAGATGTTTTTAAAATAAAGTGCCACAAGGCTACAATACATTTTTTTTACACCAGCTCAGCTCGAATACCACTTAGAGTTTTTTGAAATTTAACAATTGCACTTGTTTTGTTGATTAATTTTAATGTTAATGATAATTACACTAAAATATGATTTAAATTAGAAAAACCTATGTATTCTTAACGCCCTTGAATAAAAATAACATCCAAATTAGTAATAGATTTTGTAGAATTAAGAAAAATGTGCACATAGTACGATAATTTCACCTACTTACTAAAAAACGTTATAACTTCAAAACTATGAGGCCTTTTTTTTTTTTTTTTGGAAAATGCGTTGAATCGCATACCACCGGAGCTGAGAACGGGAGGTGACTCCGGATGGTTATGTGGGGCTCTCCCCGCCTGAAGGGCGAGGCCTACCCACTAAAAACCCAACGACTGCCGTCCGCGTCTTAAGTGGAGTGCCGCAGGATCCCTAGGGATTTCTACTACAGGCACCCCGACGCAGGACCCGCACCGAGGCGCGGGCCCCAGACCGTACCGCTAACGAACGAGGGTCCCCCCAGACCCCCGCCCACGGTATTGGGGCATAGCCCCCCACCAAGGCCCCCCTCGCAAGAGGGAGGGCCGCGCGTGGCGCACGCGCAATCGGGCGATCCCCGAGGAGGGCGCCGTTCGCCGTCATATCCTGTCTTCCCCGTCTATCCCTGTCTTCCCCGTCTTTCCGGCCGTTCCCTGCGTCACCCGCTGCCCGGGAGGAAGGCTGCGGGGAGCGAGTACTTGGCTGTACTAAACGGGTACTAGGAGGAATAGACAGGTACTAGGAGGAACGACGGGTACTGGTGGCTCCACTCCCGTGCAGTGGGGATCGTCGGCCGCAGCCGCAACCCTTGGGCTTTCGCCCCATCCTTACGGACCAACGCCCGCCCGTCACTGCCGTCATCCCGAATACGTCGGGGACGCCAGCCGGGCCCGCCCCGCCTAGCAGTGACCCAGGTTCAATACCCGGGACCCCTAGCCGAGGCCTCTCCTCCGCTGACTTTTAGCCGTCGGCGAGCTAGTCTCAATGACATAGCCCACCGACGTTGCCCAGGACGCACCACGAGGAGGTAGTCAGCATAGCGCCCCAAAACTATGAGGCCTAGGACAATAAATTTTGGTGATTCTGGTAGATAACGGTTTCCCCTATCCCCCACATCCCGTTGGTCCACTACTTACGGGACACCCTGTATATTATATACAGGGTTATTGGTTAAGTCGACCTATTCCCGCCAAGGGCGTGTAGTTTACATTGTTTCCGACTGATTTCACCATGAAACACTCTACCCTAAACCTAACCGTTTAAGAGATATTTCAATTTATTTGTTTTTATAAAAATCACCGGATCTTCGGCTATAAGCTTGGATATTTTCAAATGCGCATGTCTTATTATTACTATTACTTGATTTTTACGTTTATAATAAGGTGCTTTGTGACCCCAATAACCAATATTGTACCTAAAATAAATAAATAAGTAGTTGTAGACGATTAAAACTTTTAAAAAATAATAACAATCAGAAAGTTTATTTTTCGTTCAAGGATATCTAGAAAAAAAAATATGGCACCTGTTTGGCAGATGTGCATAAAAATATTTACATTTCATCGGCTATCCAACGAGGTATAACAACCTAGGGCTTTATCGAAATTTTGTACAAAACATGTAGTTTTATAGGCTACCGGGGAGGTTAAATAAAACAATAGGTCAGCATACAGAACAAGATACAAACTTATTAAACTTTTAAGTACAACACATACCATTTTTGAGTCTAAATTTCATGTTCGACATGTCGGCCCCTGCCTTGCACACATCTTCGCATTATTATGCGAAGACCAGTTGTCACTACACCAGTAATTAATTTTGTTCTTATTTCATTGGCCGCATTAATGATTCTGTCTCTCAGTACTTCAATTGATGAAATTGAGTTGGGTTCACTGTACATGAGACTCTTTATGTACCCCCACGCATAAAAATCCATGAGGGTTAAGTCCAGACTTCTGGCTAACCAGGATATGGGCCCACTTCGACCAATCGATTTGCCTGAATGTGTGGAGGGGCATTATTTCCAATCATTTAATTGGGCCTTACTTTCTCCCCGACAATTTAAATGGGAAAAACTATGAAAATTTCCTGCGAGAAGACTTAAATGACCTATTTGATGATTTGCCACCTTATCTTATTCAAGACATGTGGTTTCAGTATGATCGCTGTCCTGCCCATTTCAGGAGAAGTTTTATCCAAACAAATGGATTGGACGAAGTGGGCCTATACCCTGGCCAGCCAGAAGTCCGGACTTAACCCCCATGGATTTTTATGCGTGGGGGTACATAAAGAGTCTCATGTACAGTGAGCCCAACCCAATTTCATCAATTGAAGTACTGAGAGACAGAATCATTAATGCGGCCAATGAAATAAGAACAAAATTAACTACCGGTGTAGTGAAAACTGGTCTTCGCAAAATAATGCGAAGATGTGTGCAAGGCAGGGGCCGACATGCCGAACATGAAATTTAGACTCAAAAATGGTGTGTGTAGTACTTAAAAGTTTAATAAGTTTAGTATCTTGTTCTGTATGCTGACCTATTGTTTTATTTAACCTCCCCGGTAGCCTATAAAACTACATGTTTTGTACAAAATTTCGATAAAACCCTAGGTTGTTATAGCTCGTTGGATAGCCGATGAAACGTAGATATTTTTAGGCACATCTGCCAAACAGGTGCCATATATTTTTTTCTAGATATCCTTGAACGAAAAATAAACTTTCTGATTGTTATTATTTTTTAAAAGTTTTAATCGTCTACAACTACTTATTTATTTATTCTAGGTACAATATTGGTTATTGGGGTCACAAAGCACCTTATTATAAACGTAAAAATCAAGTAATAGTAATAATAAGACATGCGCATTTGAAAATATCCAAGCTTATAGCCGAAGATCCGGTGATTTTTATAAAAACAAATAAATTGAAATATCTCTTAAACGGCTAGGTTTAGGGTAGGGTGTTTCATGGTGAAATCAGTCGGAAACGATGTAAACTACACGCCCTTGGCGGGAATAGGTCGACTTAACCAATAACCCTGTATATATATTATACTATCACCATCTGAACTCATAACATCACTATCACCATCTAAACTCATAACATCACTATCACCATCTGAACTCATAACATCACTATCACCATCTGAACTCATAACATCACTATCACCATCTGAACTCATAACATCACTATCACCATCTGAACTCATAACATCACTATCACCATCTGAACTCATAACATCACTATCACCATCTGAACTCATAACATCACTATCACCATCTGAACTCATAACATCACTATCACCATCTGAACTCATAACAGCACTATCACCATCTGAACTCATAACATCACTATCACCATCTGAACTCATAACATCACTATCACCATCTGACTCATAACATCATTATCATCATCTGAACTCGTAAAATCATTATCATCTTGATGTCTTTGATTGACACGAACACTACACATTGAAATAAAACACTTTAACGGATTTTTGTCGTGGTTGTATTTTGATTTACATTTTCTGACGTTTCGGATTCTTTACAGAACCCGTGTAATAGTGTTACTAATAAGGAGTAAAATTAAATATGGCGGATATTTTCATCATATTTTGACAGTTGGATGTTGATAAATTGCTATATCTATCACGTTTTCGAAGTCATGCTAGCCTGGCAGGTGGACCTTTGAGTTGGGGTATAATAGGAGAGTTATGGGACAAAGTTTCAGCTTGCCTCAAACATATTTTCAAAATTACCAGCCATCTCTCGGTTTATTATCATCTGCCCGTAAACAATTGGCAATTACGTTAGACGTTAGAACAGAATGTTCCTTTATTTGAATGAAATTGATATTTGCTTACGACTTGTAATTTTGCCGCGTTAATACACGTGACATCTAGAGGGCGTTGTACCTATTCGATTTCAAATGACGTCAATACTGTCACTAGCCTTTATCCAGCGGTCGACGCCCCATATTTTGTCAAACTATGATAATTTAAAACTTAGGAGGGAACAAATAAACATCCATAAATACATACCGATTTACAGATTATTCTTAGTAGGTACCGGAATTTGATGCCGTTTTTATAGATTCCAGAAGAAAGTTTTAGTTCCTACCTATAAATTGTTTTAAGTTTTTGTAGGTAGACACTGGCTTAATATACGGACAGGTAGTAGGGGTTTCACCCGCGTAGTTCCCGCTCCCGTAAGAATGAGGGGATAAACTTACTTAAGGGTGTTACCAGAACAATCGATCGATCATCGACCGACGGCATCGATCGATGGTAGAATGGAATAGTCGACGTCGATCGATAGTTTCTACCAGACCAATCGATCGATGGTAGAATGGAATAGTCGACGTCGATCGAAAGTTTCTACCAGACCAATCGATCGATGGTAGAATGGAATAGTCGACGTCGATCGATAGTTTCTACCAGACCAATCGATCGATGGTAGAATGGAATAGTCGACGTCGATCGATAGTTTCTACCAGACCAATCGATCGATGGTAGAATGGAATAGTCGACGTCGATCGATAGTTTCTACAAGACCAATCGATCGATGGTAGAATGGAATAGTCGACGTCGATCGATAGTTTCTACCAGACCAATCGATCGATGGTAGAATGGAATAGTCGACGTCGATCGAAAGTTTCTACCAGACCAATCGATCGATGGTAGAATGGAATAGTCGACGTCGATCGATAGTTTCTACCAGACCAATCGATCGATGGTAGAATGGAATAGTCGACGTCGATCGATAGTTTCTACCAGACCAATCGATCGATGGTAGAATGGAATAGTCGACGTCGATCGATAGTTTCTACCAGACCGGTCGATCGATGGTAGAATGGAATAGTCGACGTCGATCGATAGTTTCTACCAGACCAATCGATCGATGGTAGAATGGAATAGTCGACGTCGATCGATAGTTTCTACCAGACCGGTCGATCGATGCAGTCGATCGATGATCGATCGATTGGTCTGGTAACACCCTAATGCGCAGTTTCGTGTCGCCGTCATTTGCCTTGACTTACAATTTTAGATAGGTATGTAGGTAAAAATAAGTAGGTACCTACGTATAATAAGTAAAATGGATAAATTATCTTTTCAACACACTTGCTCATAAAGGGGCTTTTATTTGTGCAAAAACAGTTGAATAATGACACGTTTTATTCACTAGTGAGTTATAGATTTTTTTTTTTTTAAATTGCTTTCATTTTGAAAAAGTTTCGATACCAAAAAAATTGTGTCCATACATTTTAAAAACAAACTTCAACTAATAGTTGAAGTTTGTTTTTAAAATGTATGGACACAATTTTTTTGGTATCGACCGTAGACCTACCAAAAGTAAGGAAACATCCTTACTTTTGGTAGGTCTACGGTCGATTCCATTCATTCATTCATTCGTTTTTTTTTAATGAGTAAGTACCTATAAGAACCCCACCAGTCCCGCCACGTACCAATGTGTTTTCAATTTACGAATTCATATGTACGTTAATTTCGACGCTCTTACGGTGAAGGAAAACATCGTGAGGAAACCTGCACACACCTAGGAAAAAATTCTAAAGTTGTGTGTGAAGTCGACCAACCCGCACTTGGCCAGCGTGGTTGACTAAGGCCTAATCACCCTAATTCAGGGTAGGCTCGTGCCCCTCGGTGGGGACATATATGAGCTGATGATGATGATGAAGTACCTATATTCTTTTAGTCTTTGGCCGATCACCATTGTTGTGTTGGATGCGCGCGAATAGAAAAACTGTTTATTAATTAGCGAAAAATGATAATTTCTTCGCAAATGTGTTGAAAAACGTTGTATGGTACACGCTATCTTCAGACCCTCACCTGACGGCTCGGGCCTCAATAGCGCCTCGGAAGTATTCACCAACTTACCTCGCTTGTACCATAAATAACTATTATTTATCCCAAAATGTTTGAAAACCTTGTTTTATATTTAAAAAAAAGTCCACCCGTGCGAAACTGGGATGGGCCGCCATTGTACTTAAGTAAGTAGGTAAGTACCTAGGTATATGAAGGTGGATTAACACTGCGGCGCATTAACTTGTTAGGTATTAACTTGGTAAATTGTCTTTGCTTCGTCTTTATTTTATTATTTATATAAGTACAATGTATTCACCTACCTAGACTAGGTAATATACACCCCTATTTTGAAAATATGGGACTTATTAAAATCAGAATATCTGTAGCAGTAACTGAATCCATATATCCAATAAAAATATCAAAAATTATAGTCAAAAACTTATCTTTAAAAAATACCAAATAAATGTCGTATTACCAGACGGCACACTAGCTATCAAGTATTCTGTGACGGCTCGGGTCGATGACCGCGCTCAGCTGTGTATCGCAGCGTTCGGTGTAGAATAACAATAAAATTCCGCGGGATTTTGAAAATCTTTGACTTATCATAACTTTTTAAATAAAAGCAAAAGAAAAAAACTAACTTCACTATTATATTGTCACCTGTCGTTTACATTAGCTGTGAGATAAGGTATCGCAATTTCAAAATAAGGGTGTATAACACTGGAGATTCACCTATTTCTTACTTACTTTAAAACTTAACTGGGGCTTATAATATAGGTCACTTCTTACTTAGATTGAAAAAGCAAAATGGATGCCGCCAACTACCTACCTAATAAGTATTTTATATTTTTTGTGTGTTGGTTTCGTTTTTTGTTTTTCCTATTGTTTCATGAACTTTAAGTTCTTTTTGATTATACCTAGCTGATTTTGTGTGGTAAGAATAGGTCAGGTGCATCTATAATATTCCTTCCACAAAATTAGTTAGGTATGTGCGTCATAAATAAAATGGTGTTAGTACTTACCTGAGAAAAATTTGCCGGGAGAAAAATGTGCTTAAACACTAAATTACGAATAAAATATAGAAATTACTTAAACTAGCAACGCTAATAGTCAAACTAATACTAAATTCAAAGAGTACAAGTCTCAAATTATTATTAAAAATATTTTTTCTTCACAAGACAAATCACAATCGTATCCCGTTCACCAAGAGGTTCGAGGCAACAATCGGTCGATATCGCGACGCGACGGTATCGGAGGTCGCGCCCATCCAGAGAGGAACGTTCGGAAATTAGGAACAAATCTACCAATTGGTTCAAAATAAAAAGTAATTTTAACTTCTACTTTTAGATTGCGTTCAAAAACAATGAGAATACTGTGATAATAACGTAATTAATTAAAAACTTAAAGGCATTTTAATATCAAAATTAACCCTCAATTTAATGGAATACTTACTTAATGTTCTGGAGTTGTATTTTTGGGGCATAGAAGTAATCTAAGTGTATCGAGGGGAGGTACCTATACCATCTTTAGCCTCCATACTTCTGTGTTAATAAGCTAATAGTCAATAAACTCTACATTATAGGTAGGTACTTAAATGTGTTCCAATTCCAAGTTTCATGGCGACGATGGAAAACAAATAAACAGACGGTATAAAAGTCTTGTGTTATTATCAAGATGAATTTAGAGAATTCTATAAAGCCTCGCATAATTTTTCATTACAAGCCAGCGCTGGCTGCCAGCTCTGACGGCACCCTCCTGTCTATTTTACAAGTCAGTGACCTCCGCTCGCTAGCTTTAGCAACCCCCGTGCCCGTCGCGACGGTATCGGAGGTCAGGGTAGCTAGACACATTAAAGCAGACCGGGCGGCGCGGACCGGCATTAGTCGGCCCGCTTTAAGCCATGTATCCACTAGGGAACATTTTGTCTCGCAACACGACGCGCAACACAAAATTTACGTGAGTCTGCAACGTTGCATATTGACCCGCAACATTGTACGTGACGCGGGCCGTGTTGCTTGCTCCCGCCTCGAGAGCGAAAACATGTGTCCCGCGTCAATGTTGCGCCGTTTGTCAACAAGTGTAGTCGCGTTTATTAACTCTTATTTCTCTTTGTAGTAAGAAATTCCGCATACACCACCTTCTCTATCTCTTAAGTTTCAACACAGTCGATATACATAATTACTATGTATGGAGCACTAATAGCCATAACCTCCTCGGTCGACATTTCTATAAACACTGACTAGTGTGGCCAACACAGTGTTCCCCGACATGTTCGGGGGCATGTTCTACGTAGTTGTTGAGGAACATGTTCCGCAACATGTTGCTCCATTTGTCCCCTAGTGGATACATGGCTTTATGTGCGCCCGGTCCCGCTGTTTTTCGTGTCAGATCGAACTGAGAGAGAACGAGATAGAACAAGGCAAACCAAACACCGCACACATCTCCGCTGCAGTCTAGTAAAAGCCGACCCGGTTTTTCTCTAACATTCATCTACTTACCTACATATAATCGATTTTACCGCCCGGCTGTGCCCGGTGCTGACTGTCGAGTAATGCCAGCCGGCTGGGAGAGATGTGTGTGTGTGTAGCAACCCCAAAGAGCTACCCTCACTAGCTTGACACGGCTGATTGGCTAGTCAACAGGTTAATAACCACTCAAATTTATTATGGCGAGCGAAACGAAGCCCTCCTTAGGCAGCAATTTATACTATACAGTTTTGTTGAACATTTTACAGAAAAACAACAACTCCTAAGTGTAGATTTCATTTATGTATATTTGACTAATGTCAGTTATTTGAATAAAATTCATGTACATAAGTACTTACTTCTAAAAAAACCGGCCAAGTGCGAGTCGGACTCGCGCACCGAGGGTTCCGTAACTTGATAGCTCTACGCGTTCATGAGGAAAAAAGTAATAAGTTTATATTTATTAAAAAATATATATTTTGTAATGTAACTAAAAATTTAAGGTTTTCGGAATTTTTCCTTTATGTGTGCTATAAAACGTTGCTTCATGCCAAATTTCAAGATTCTAGGTCGACTGGAAGTACCCTTTAGGTTTTGATTCCCTTGCGAGTACTTGCGAGTTTCAAAATATGCAGTTTAAATTGCTGTTTCTTTTGATTGCGTTGACATAGAAGTTTGATTTTGTTACAGCTTAAAGGTATTATAGACCTGAGTATTTGGTATGAATTTCAATTTAATACCTCTACGCGTTTATGAGGAAATGGGTAGTAAGGTTAAAATTATTAAAAAAAAATATATGTGATGTAACTAAAAATTTATAGTTTTCGTAATTTTTCCTTTATCTATGCTATAAGACGTTGCTTCGTACCAAATTTCAAGATTCTGAGTTCACGGGAAGCACCCTGTAGGTTTTGATTCCCTTGCAAGTGTCGAAAATTTGCGGCATAAACGGCTGTATCTTTTGATTGCGTTGGCTTAGAAGTTTGATTTTTTCACAGGTTCAAGGGACAGTAGACCTGAGTAATTGATATAAATTTCAGCTTCATACCTCCACGCGTTCCTGAGAAAAAGGGTCTTGACAGACGGACGGACGGACGGACAGACGGACAACAAAGTGATCCTATAAGGGTTCCGTTTTTTCCTTTTGAGGTACGGAACCCTAAAAACAATAATATAGGTACTTATAAAAAAATGTATTTTGTGAGCTGCGGGCACAAGTCAGAGTTAAAATGCTTGCGAGTCCCCACAATTCCCACAAAGCCTATATCTAGCCAAACTTTTGCTATTGATAGTCAACCAGTCCAAGTTAGAATGTATGTGACATGTGAATGTGGAGGGTACGTTTTAGTAGCGAGTTTCACATTATAAAAATTCACATTATATTCAGTTAATCTGAAGCCGCTTATGCTTATATCAGCCAAAAATACTTAATAAAAATTTATTGTGAATAAACCGCGTTCATAATAAATTTTATTCCATTTAAGTATGTATCCGAACTTACATTTTAATGTCAAAGTAAAACAACTGTCCAAATGTCAAATGTCATTTGTCAAACGTCATTTATGTCACTTTCCTTCCATGACAGTTGAAGCGTTTGTTTCGTGCAAAGCGAGTGGGATTTTGCCAAAAGAAATTAAAATTTCGTAATAAAAATCATAGTACTTTTTATTATTTTTGTAATGGAACATTAAATATTTGTGAACTAATTTAGTGTAATATTGATGTGTTTGAGGTTTGTATCACAGTTTTTTGATCAAGTATTTTTTACATAGCGAGTCGACTCATACGCAGTCTCATAAGTAAACTATTAAACAGCTTTTTTTACCTCAGTACTTAAAATATATTTTCCATGTTGAATTCATGTAGTCACGATTGCGTATTGTTAAAAATTGAAAGTAAATAATATAATAGTTTAAATTAAATTAAGTTATGAATAAAATGTTATCATACTGTACAGTACAACTATAATTATGTGCCTTTGGCCTAAGTTTCTTAAACAATTTTTTATCAGGAGCGTTTGATATCCGGGTTAATTCAATTAATTTACAAAACTCACCCAGTAAGTACTTCTTAATTATCATAATATAACCCAGATGTTTGTCTATCTGCCCTAAATTAATGACAAAGACATGACATATTACATTTTTAAATAATCACCACAAAAAAGTTAATAATTTAATAAAATAAATACTTACTTAATTGTTTTATTCAGGTGGTCATGTTAAATAAAATGCCTACTTAATGTTATTTTTTTAACTAATCTAATATAGACAAATCTTGTATTTTTGTTTATAGAAAATTAACCTAAAATCTTTCACAAAACATTTTTACTAATAAAAACGTTACATATTATCACTGAGTGACAGTTATTTTAAGGAAAATAGGTAAAATGATAAAAAGGTTCAATATAATAGCAATTTATATGTACCAGTTGTGCCCTAGGTTTTACCCGCATAGCTCCCGATCCCGAGGGAATTTTGGGATAAAACATAGCCTATGACCTTTCCTGGACTATAAGCTACCGCTGTACCAAATTTCAAGTCAATCGGTTCAGTAGTTTAGCCGTGAAAAGGTAATAGACAGACAGTTACATTTAGTAAGTATTTGTGACAGATTTCAGTTTGATAAGTGAACATTTTAATTGATACTTAGTTATTATCTCCTCTGTTTCAAAGTTTACCAACATTTTATAGTTGTATGACAGAATCGGCAAACAAATAAAAAATGGAGGTTCCAATGAGTAAAACATCATTTTTTGAAGTTTATAAAAAATAAATGTACAGAAAAGACAAAAACAGTCAGGTACTGTATGTATAAAATGATGTCTCAAAACATGGATTATGGAAAGATGGCAGAAACTAGAAATATAATTTTAAACAAACTATTTATCATTATCACATTCTTGTCCTTGAAATGTAATTAATTAATATTATGTGCAGATTTATAAAACTTTAGTTTTTATCATACATGTTGAAAAAATAATAATAATTTATTATTCAAGGGATTCAATACAAAAAAGATTTTAATTAAAGGTATCTTATTGTTGGGAATTAACGGAGGTTGATTAAAGTCCGGCAAAAAATGCAAAATCATTATATCATCATATGATAGACCCATATTTTGATCAATAAAAGTTTTACCATAAGTAATCCTAATTTTATAATAAGAAGTTAAAAAAAGTATATTAAAATACAGTTAACTTATTTTACATATTATACAATTAAGACCTTATAATTTTACTAGCTGTGCCCCGCGGTTTCACCCGCGTAGTTCCCGATCCTGTGGGAATTTCGGGATAAAACTATGTTCTTTCCCGGACCATAAGCTACCCCTGTACCAAATTTCAAATCAATCGGTTCTGTAGTTTAGCCGTAAAAAGGTAACAGAGAGAGACAGACAGAGTTACTTTCGCATTTATATTATGTATTAGTTAGGATACCAAACTACGAATTTTATTTGCAAATAATTAAAAAGTTATTTGATAATTATGTTCTTTAAATCTTTTTTTTTATATATTACAGTTTGCTTGAAGTGTACCACTGCTGGACAAAGGCCTACCTTTGATCTTTTCACTTGTATATAAATTTATAATTTAAATTGTGTATTTTGAAATTAAACTCATTACACTTCAGTACAATATGCTTTTATCTTTGCTATTATACACTCATTTAGTTAAAAAATCGAATATTAAAATACATTAGACTGGCGTAGTGATTACGCGTATTCATCCTGACCATAACAACAGAATCATTCACTACATAATCTCATTATATTAACTGACCCCTAACTTAGTTCGAAACTTGTATCTAATATCACAGTATTAATAAAACTACTACCATAATATTAAAACTGTGCTAATATCGTCAGTGTGATATACCTTGGCCCCGCAGTAGGTTCTTATAAGCCGATACTGACGTACATAATGCTAATTAATACCTAGGATAATAGTAAAAACGTTTATACATCCTCTGTGTCGACGTACGAGGGGCACGTTAATCAGTCCCAGCTGTCGTACTAACATCATCTACTGTCATTACGTGTGAATTAGTGCCCTCAAAAAAATGTCACTGTTCCCAACACAGGATCCTTTATTTTGGGCAAAATAGAGAGGTCTATTTGCGTAATAATGCCCATGTAAGAGAACACCTCAAGATCGTACACTAATCTTAATCTGTACAATATTAATCAAAGAGATATTACGAGTATTACGAACACAGATTAAGATACCAATAAAACTGGATATCTCCTACAATATAAACTTACGACCTGTAGCAGATTAATGAAGATTAATCCATCAATAGAATAGCGTATTACCAGTTAATTCATAGTACTGTGGCTAAGGCCATGCGACATATGAGTCATTCGATAACCGGACTTATGCCGACTGTATTAAAGTTGGCATTAAAATTGCTCTTTCATCTGACTAAGTAGCGAGTTGTGTTTAGCACCAATTGTGAATCCTTGTGGTTGTGACGTCATCGTGCCACTATGGGAGATGATTACTCATAGTCATAGAAGTTGATACTTTATTAAGGTACCTGTCAAACATTATATTTATGAGCAATGTACCCGCGAAATCGAATATCTTACTAACGTTAATTAATTCTTGAATGATGTGCGATGAAAAGATATTGAAAGCATACTTTGTGACAAGAATCTTTCTCTTCAATAACTCTTGAAAATCGCTTTGCAAGGCCTAACACTGGCAGAGTTATCGCATTTAACCCAGCTAACTTAATATAACATTTAGGCCTACTATTTGCATCAACACACTGCCCAACCCATTTAGTCAGCATTTCGAAATTAATAGGCGTTAAAATTTATTGCCTTACATTAATCGATAGTCTACTAAATACCTAGAATACTTAATTTAAGAGTTGATTACACTATATAAAACTTTTCAGTGCGATTTGTTTAATTATGTAGGTTTACGATTGTAATCGTAGTAGTTATTCGTCCTCGCTGTACTAACATGAGGCCGTTGCCTACACTGTAGTGGTATCTATTCGATACTTGGAACATGTAATAGGCTCTGACTCGGATAGTTTTTGAAACTCAAACAAAAATAATACAATTCAAATACCGGGAGATGTCTAATTCAGATAAACTATAAAACCACGACTACATAGTTACGCCTGGTTTAATTTTTGTTGTTGCGTCTAAACCGGGATTCATATTGTGTTTAAATTATTATGCAACCACTTATGTATACACACATGTAAACAAAAAGCGGTTATCGAGAAAAAATAAAGAGGAAAATATACTTAATTGTATTGTTGTTCGAGCTTATTAAATTATGTTTTCTTTCGCCTAAAACAATGCCCTAATGTTATTATTTTTACGCATAGAAACAAGTACTTTACAGTTCACTATGACCTTGAGGTGTTTTACGATGGCTATTAGTTTAGTCATGTTGTATGACACACGTAGACCATTACTGGTGTTGTGTAGTTAAATAATCAATTTCACTGATAATACCTTGATCTAACTCTGTTTGCGATTTCAAATACAACTTTTCAACTACTAGTTCTATGTTTGTAAGCAAGAGAAAGAGATGCCTAGTTTTCCATTAGTGAATTTGTAACTTCTGGTACACGTTTCTTCTGAAACTCTAGACCCATGTCTAATTAAGATCGAATTCGGTTTGACAAGATTTGGCAGGATGTTAATATTTTACGTGAAGCGATTGCCATCAGACGCAAAGGCAATAGATTCTTTTTGGCTATACCAATCATTACTTTGAGGGCTCTAATCTAACTACCGTAACGACCGGTCATCGATGTTAGGGACCGAAGCAACTTCAGAAAACCTTGGTCAAGGTTAGCTACCATAAATTAATATCATAACGAAAGCAACCTGTAACTAATCGGGATTAGTTTTTACTTGTGTAGTCTTCCTTAGTATCCTTTTTTTTCGATGAGAAAATGCATAATCTCTATTTCCCCGGATTCAAAATAGGAGAGGACTCCGTGTGATCCAAATTTCAAACACAATTAAAACTATTAAAATTAAGTGATTTTAAGTGTAACCAATTCGTTAAATTGGAACTAGGTTAACCATTTTGACATGTTATCAATGAATAACTATTCACTCCGAGAACATGAGACTATAATTAATCTTTAATATTAATCAGAGCGGATCTAGGCCAGCAGTGTAACAAATTGATAATGTTATTCTCGTTTACTTGTTTACATTAAATCTAAGTATTATCTAAGTTGCTAGCTGCTTCTTTGTATAAGTTTACAAATCTTTACATTAATTTCATAGATAACTAATTCTTCCAAACCTTAGAAACATTTAGATTAGATTCGTCTTTGTATACGTAAAAAAAACTTTTCGTGCAATAATTTTATAGAATCTACTTAATTCGCGATTGAGTGATACATAGATAGCCAAGTTCTAGTCCTCAAAAATAGGAATCGACACACAAAGAAGAAGATTGCAAGACTTATATGTACTTCGAACATTTAACATAACATAATCATTCACATCATCTCATTACAGTAACTGACCCCTAACTAAGTTCGAGACTTGAATCTAGGGTATCAGAAACTACGCACGCACACACTCATTCACACACACACCCACACCGAGACAAACCCGCATGATTCAATTTATCCCTTAACTACAAGAGGTTATAAAATCTCCAGAACCCGGAGGGTGATAATATATTTTTTGAGAATTTTAACTACCTCTAACGTTGTCGATATTAGTACGACTAAGATCGATGGATTGTGTCCACCGAATAATGTATACGTTAATTTAAAAACAATAATGATTCCGATAACAGCTGTTCATTATTTTTGTAGGACTTTATTTTAAGTGATGTGTATATATGATGTGTTTGGATGTGTTTGGCGTGCAGGGAATAAGCGTATACAGGATTGATACATTTACTTTGACGACCTCGATGGCAAAGTGGTCACCATGCCAGACTGCCATCCGTAAGGTTGCGGTTTTATTATTTGATTTTATTAGAACTTATGTTTGAAATTGTTTCCGTGCAGGGTGAATATTTGTATGAACCACAAATGTTTGTCTCGGTCTGGGTTTGTGTGTGTGTGAATGAGTGTGTGCGTAGTTTCTGATAACCTAGATACAAGTTTCGATACAACTTAGTTAGGGGTCAGTTACTATAATGAGATGATGTAGTGAATGATTATGTTATGTTATGTTATTTCATTCATTATATGTATTTAAGCTTGACTTCTACAATACAATAAATTATGTTGGTAATTGATGATAACTACATTACAATTTCAAATCATTTTATCATATCAGTAGTTTTTGTGCTTACCTGAAGAGTCTGCAAGAAAAGTTATGAATTTAATAAAAACGTTCCGCGACCACGCGTACTAAGTCGCGAGTACTAGTGACCAATTCGAATGAAAAACCAAAGCCACAATGAAATCAATCTTAAATGTTAATACACACATCAAAAGTGTCTAGGGATCAAGCATTTTTATGCGGATTTCTTGAGATTGAGATGTGGCTTTGTAATAAATTTATGATTTTATAAATTTATATGGATCCTTTTTGGTGCATTTCATAATTTGAATCAGGAACTGTGAATCAAATTCGAGTAAAAGATGAAAATCAGCTGTCAATATTTTCCCTATAAAAACATACAACGCATTGAAGACATTATTAGTGCTACTGTTTCCCTACTACTGATTAAAACCAACGTTATTATGGAGCGGCGACGTCATTTAAGCAGGGAAGAAATGCTCAGAGCCGTGGGAATGATAGAAGCTGGTTCCCGGCAACGTACTGTGGCTTTAGCTCTGAATACAAGTCAGAGTGTTATCAGTCGACTTTGGACACGTTACCGAAGCACTGGTACCGTGGCTGAGCGCCATGGAGGACGGTATCGCTGCACCACACGGAGACAAGACCGATACATTCAAATCTTAACTCGAAGAGCTCCAACAATAACCGCCATGATGTTAGCCGTGCGGCTTCATCACTCTTCAGGGAACTTAATTAGCGACCAAACAGTCAGAAACCGCTTGCATGAAGTGAACCTTCATTCCCGAAGACCGCTACGGGTACCACCTATAGCAATGCACAATCGTAGGATTCGATATCAATGGGCTCTTGAACACAGAAATTGGGCAGAAGAACAATGGCGTTTCGTGTGCTTTTCTGATGAGTCTCGTTTTGGTATGAGACCGGATACAAGACGTATACGACACTGGAGAACCCCTGGACGCCAACAGCGATTAAAATCCTGCCAGGAAGTCCATCCTTATAGTGGTGGAACCATCATGGTATGGGCGGGTATTTGGATCGGCGGAAGAACTGAGTTGATTTGGATCAGAGGCAACCTCAACGCTCAAATTTATGCTGAGACGATTGTATCAGACGTCATCGTTCCTCTACAAGTGCAAATCGGTCCCTTATTTCAGTTAATGCATGATAATGCACGACCGCACACCGCAAGAGTTGTAAGACAGACTCTCGCCGCAGCTAACATCAATGTCCTGCCCTGGCCTGCTCAGTCGCCAGACTTGAACCCGATTGAGCATGCATGGGATATGCTACAGAGAAGAGCTCTGCCGAATATGGAGGGTATCCAGTCGCAAGAAGACCTTTTTTTGTTGTTGCAACGAACATGGGCGGCCATTCCACAGCGTGATTTGGATGAACTCATTTTGAGTATGCCAAACCGATGTTCTTGTGTTGTTAGTGTTCGCGGTAGAAACACGGATTATTAATTGTTTAAGTTACCCAATAAAATTTTAAAGAAAACTGTTATTTCAGTCTTTTTTTCGAACTTTAATGTTAGTGGTTCAAATGTCAAAAATCCCTTTATTAGGAAAATGGCAAATTTCTTTATTAATGCAAAGGTGACTTGGTTTATCGTTACTGTGACAAACGAAAACACTTTATTTGATGAATCCTTAAAGAAAATTTTAATTAATATCAATCAGGAGAAAAGTTATTGCAAAAATATATGTTGATCCCTAGACACTTTTGATGTGTGTAGTTAAGGTTGTTATCTATTGTTATTATTCGGTCAGTGGTATTTACAATTCTTATATGTATTACCTGTTATATTTAGAGCGTGAGGTCATCTCTTATGTTTTGACAAAACAATTCGCGGTGAGATTTGTTTTTTTTTGTGTTAAACGATTCATGTGATAATTTGTTTAAAGTTTAATTGGGTATGTAATTTTTTTGTTGTTTTAAATTTAGATCACCTACACGCATTGGGCAAGTCCGGTTGTGCCTATTCGTACTCACTGTACTAATATTATTATCAGTTAGTCCTTTGCCTAATTCAATGCGATTCTGGCATCTTACAAGCAACTTTGCTGAGAACTATGGTCATGGGTTCAAGTTCCAAATATAGTAAAAAAATTGATGTAAAAATGTTTAAAATCAAATTGAAAATCTGTGTTACGGTTCACACTTATTTTGATTAAAAAAAAATGTGATTGGTTGTATATTTTTACCCGGCTGCAATTAAAGGGTTATGTATTCCGCGTCCATCTTTGTAATAATAATTTTCCCTATTAATTGTGGACCTTCGTCGCCAATCTCAGTCACGGGCAACAAATCAACAGGCGTCCACAGCATGTCACAATTAATAACATTGAACTTTAATGTCAGATACATATTATACATGATTTCCTCATCTTTAGTACTTGTTCATAGTTTTATAAGGCAGCGCCACGCGGTTTCACTCGCTTAATTTTCGTTTCTGCTAGAATACGCGAATTAAATATAACCTATGTAACTCAGTGATAATATAGCTTTCCATTAGTGAAAGAATTTCGGAAATCGGTTCAGTAGTTTTTGAGTTAAATCGTATCAAGCAAAAAGATTACATACGGAAAGTGTGCAAAATGTTACAGAAAAACAATCCAATCTGTATACATCTTTGCAGATATTTAGTCTCGCTTAAACTTGAAAACAGCTGATCCAACATTATAGCTGAAAAATATTAAAATCTAAATATACTTAACAGAAATTCGCGGGCGTAACCTCTAGTACTTAACTGCTATATGACTAATTTTATTACTTGTATCTAGATCATCAGCAACTACTTACGTTCATTCATACACGTAGTCCGAGATAAACATTTGTAGATCACACAAATATTTACCTCGCACCGGAATGCAACCTGCTATCATTTGCTTGGCAGTTCGGCTTGGTGACCACTCTGCCACTTAGGCCGTCAGATTGTATTTTTTTTTATAAAATAATTTGTTTGTTTTCAACGATACCAAAATAAGATGTTTTGCTGCAATAACGTAATGAAGTAGATCCGCTGACGATCTGTTATCATGATGTCGATTTGCCGGCCTTGTGTCCTACATTTGCATTAGTTAAGTACTAACTGTCAGTTTACTTAGCGACATACAATTTGCGTTCAAACGGCTACTAGTTTTTAAGTGTCCACCTGTATAACTCGCGTTATATTTTTATTTATTGTATGAATGAAAGAATTAATGCGTATGCATAGTTTCTGATACCCTAGATACAAGTGACAAACTTAGTTAAGGGCCAGTTACTGTAATGAGATGATGGAGTGAATGAATGAATTGTTAACTTATTTAGTCCTAGTGTTGGAGAAAAATCTTCCCCAAACATTATGTAATATAATAACAATTACGAGTACCCTCATGCTTACCAGTCTGCCGTCGACTTACAAGACAGAAGATTCAGTGGAAATAAAAAACACTTCCGAATCTTTCTTCCGTGTTTGATTCTGGACGGCTTTAGTTTACTGGCGGAATGTCAGTATTTTACGTGAGACGACTGCCATCAGACCTTCACGCCCAGAGGGGAATTTTTGGATAACTAAATGAACACATTGGTTGCTAATTAGGTGCCATTTAAGTACGTTTATGTAGTTCTACAAATAACCACAGAAAAATGTGTGTAATATAGACCTCAAACCAGAAGGAGTTACTACATCTACAGACATGATAATCTTAACGTTACATTCCGTTTTTTCTGTCCAGTAGCATTTCCTGTAACATTATTTAACTAGTGGTTTAACTTGTACAATTTCTCATACACTTACTATTCTTTCGGATTTACGAGTACTTACGAAATACAAGATGTATAAGCTCCAGTCAAGGATAAAATATGTTATTTTGCTATCCCTGGTTCTATAGTTTTTGCGTTATAGGACTCGTAAAACACCCATTATTTTCCCACTTCTTCTATCCATTTTCTACAAAAAATAATCCTGTTAATTCATTCATTAAAATTTCTGGATGTCGAGAGTTTGCCGAACAAATAAACGAACGAATATACATATACAGGTGATCTTTATCACCTGTATATATTTATGCAAATAAAATATTTCATTTATCTTTTCGTCATTTTACGTTCATGAGCACTCCTAGTTACGTCTCTGTGATAGTAAACAAATTGATTAAAGTATTTATATATGTAGTAAGTGGCCTGGTATTCTCGCGATCTGCCCCATGATCTCTCGTATAACGTTCGCGACCTTCCTCAGTGTTTCTATTGAGAGAACATCAACCGTCATATTATTGTTATGTGTTTTAAACCTAGTTTAACAAAATCGGTTTTAAGGTAGACTTGGTTTTAGAAATTAGCTTTTTAGAACTAAAATTAACAACATAACATAATCTTTCACTACATCATTTCATTATAGTAACTAACCCCTAACTAAGCTCGAAGCTTGTATCTAGGGTATCAGAAACTACTCACACACACACACCCAGACCGAGACAAACATTTGTGGTTCACACAAATATTCACCCCGCACGGGAATCGAACCCGCAACCTTACGGATGACAGTTCGGCTTGGTGACCACTCTGCCATTCGAGGGCGTCAATTAGACCAAGATATACAAAAAACTTATATTAGTCTATTGTTTTGTTCATTCAATGAACCATGTAATCTGTGCTAACACTGCTAACATTCCAAATCATTCAGATTTATATGTAGGCTGTATTAAAAAGAAAATTAAACCTCTTTGTATAAAGGTAGGCAACTGGGTTTTAAGTTAGTAAGCATTTGACACCTTGTTAGTCAAATCTATCACTAGTTTTTGACAGTATTCAAAATTTCACTTATGCTATGGCCACACTGTCGTGCGAATGTTCGTGTTCGCTTTGTCGCAATAAAAGTTCGTGTTCAATTTACGAATAAGTACTTGGCCACAGGATTCGCGATAGGACGAATTCTTTAGCCAGACGTGTCGCGACAACGCAAATGTTCGCGAATTCGCGATAGTGTGCCCGTAGAGTTAGACCTAGATTGTAAAACCTGGTTTAGTGCTAAACCAGACTAAAAAATGCAACGCTAATTAGAGGGCAAGTGATTCACAATCATCTATCATGTACTGTCAGTGTGCGTGCGTTCTTTTGTCGTTATTTTCTTGGAATCAACGCTGTATTGTTACGTGAAAACATGCATTTATTGATCATTTTAATACCTCGTGTTGTACATACTCTCTATATTGTAAAAGTATTGTTTGATGTACTTTTAAAATTGTGGTCCAATTGTCATTAGATAGCTATTAATTAAGTAATTAATAAGTAAATTAATAGTTCGTCCAAATCGTAGCTCCTTATACTAGTAGAATCAAACAAATAAATTCGTTTCTTTACCTATAACATTAGATAGATGAAAGTATTTAAGATAGGGAGAATCTTAGAATTTTATTCATGTTTCTAGTTTCTCTGTCTCTTCTTATTGTTCTTATTCCGTATGATATACAAACCGAATGTGGCTTCATTTTAAAATCGATCGAATAGTTTCCGTTGATACGTTACGTCCCCTACGTCAGAGCGTTCAAATGTATTATTAATTTATTATTATTTATCTATCATCAACCGTTACCGATGTACGGACATTAGTTGATGTATAACAAGTATGCGGCACTTGACGGACGCCTCGTCGCTATCAGCTTTTTATAATTGTCGCGTATGATAACGTTCGTCTAAAACTGTTTCATTATCTAACACATTGGTTTGTCAACAAACTGATGTAAATGTGATGTGTATGATGTGTAGTGTATGGCGAATGCAAACGTGATCACGTAACACTTTGTTGTTTCAGATTCATGAAATGTTCACTGGAAACACTTTACGAGCCAACGGTGGCACCGCGGCATGCGACCGGTGACCCCACCAACCCGCCCTACTGCGATATTACTTAACTTATGACACAAATACAAAATAAGCTATCATGTGACTTTATGTGATTCAACTGTGACAAGTACTTACTTAATGCCTTATAGTTAATAACGCTTTATTAGTATCGTAATTTTGTATTAAGCACATGCTGCTCAATGGATACCGAAATAAATACAACCTCGAATGTAAAAGTTAAGAAGAACAAAAATAAACATGAGGAGAAGAAAAAAATGGAGCCGGAGGACACGGACAGGATGCTGGACGAGGTGTGCCGGCAGATGAGCAAGCTGGCGGACGAGGAGACCAGCTCGGACAGCTCGACGGACAGCGAGGACCTGGTGAACGCCATCAACTACAACACCATCACATCACTCGCCGCCCTCAAGGATATAATCCAGGGGGACGGCACCGACACCCCAGAGACTGACAGCTTTTTTCAGCACTATTTTATGAATCATTGTAATAATTTATCTAGTCGTAATTCGAACCCGAGCGTCCCGTTTTCGTTCCCGGAACGCCGGCGACTTTCACAATGCAGGGAAGAGGACGAGGACGACGAGAGAAAGGAGAGCGATCCCCCGCCCTCCATCGAGTCCTCGGGGCCGTGCTCGGAGGTTACATCACAAGGCAGTATGCCGACCCTAGGTAAAGAGACGAGTGACGCAGTAATGGATAAAAATGATAATTTTAGTAACGAAGTTATGTCGACCGGAGACGACGGTGACATCATAAAGACGAACGACCTATCGAAGCGGACTGTGATGGGCGCGAAGCACAAGTTTCTGGTGACTACGACGGAGTCTCCCCCGCGGGAGAAGGACGAGTGCCCCGTGACGTCAGCGCCGATAGAGCGGGCACTGCGCACTCAGGTGCACAACGCTCACACCGTGCACTTCGGGACCCAGGGTGCTGAGGAACAGAGGCCGAATGTCAGATCTATATTCTTGGCCCAGAATCTCCATCGTGATAAAAAATATTTTGATAGTAATTTAATAGAGATTAGATCGACAGTTGACGGCCTCCCCACTAGTTCGGAGGATATTTGGGTCAAGAGGACGGACGATAAATCAGTAAGTGATATTTAGTATTAATGAGCCTTGTATATTAGGAGCAATAACCACCAGTTGATATTTATCCTATTTGTCATAGGTCGATGCAGAATAAGTCGGTTGGTTATTGAACTGTTCAATTTGTATTTTATGAACAACGTAGTTTTCCAGCTGTAGTATTGATTGCGTCTGTCGTAAATATTACAATAATGTGTTGTTGACAATGTCAGCCATGGTTACAAATTGACCGTCAATCAATGCTTATTGAACCTTGAATGAAAGAGTACTTTTGCTATTTTTAGGCTGACTGGGGTATGTTTTGATCGAGTCACAATTGACGTTTCTATTTCTAAGATCGATCGATTGTATGATAGTCATGAAAATATGTTTGGTATTATTCTATATCCTTACTGTATATTCATGCTTTTTTGTTACCAATATCCAACATGAAATAATGATATTGCCGTCCAATTAATCCGAGCAAATCTCCGAAACTACTCTGCCGATTTCAATACAACTTTTACAAGCCATTAAACCAGTTCTGAACCCTAACTAAATCTGCATATCTTCACCTAAAAGCCTTATAATTCCAGGTAGTACCCAAAGAAGTGTCAGTAACTATAGACGAGAAGGAGAAACCTACTTCGAAGAAACAGGAGCCTGTACGAGTCAGGTCTGGCACTTGGGGATCACAGAGCGCTAGCAGCGAGAGGAACTCGCTTCGGAAACCACACAAGGAGAAAGAAGTACGCAGGAGCAGTGACGATAGGAGGCAGAAACGAGGTGAGGACGATAGATTTTATATTCTTCTGTACGGTCAGCGTCAGATAAAAGCTACCTCCCTTGGTTGGCAATACCAAAGTGAGCATTACCAAGGAAGGTACCTTTTGTCTGACGTTGACTGTAGATATTTCTACTAGCTAGCTGGTCATCTAGGTTTTACCCGCGTATATCTCAATCAAGTGGGTAGTTTATGACACTCACAAAATATGTGGCTTTCTATTGGTAAAATAAATTGTAATAAATGAATGGATCAAGAGACCTACAACCCCACAAACTTTGAGTTTAGATAAGATAGTTCGTTACTGACTGACTGACTGATTTTTAAACATACAACCCAAACCGCTGACTGGCTTGTGTTGTTTGGATATCAGATGGTTATTCTATTATGACGTAAGCATCAGCTGAGAAATAAAAAAACGTGTGTAAAAGCATGGGGCGCAGCTTGTTAAGAATAAGTATAAACGGAATTATGATCAGAGAGGTGAGAGTGTTTTATCTTTGTTCAACGTAAATTCGCTCTTAACTAATGGTAATAAGGTGTAGATTTTAATATTAGAGATCTACCCTAAGATATCGATGAACAAAACACAAAGGATCATACCTTTGTATCTTGTGATCATTGAAATATGTATCTTATTACTGCTGGATAGGTATTAATTTATATTGAGCAAAGGTAAAATATGCAGCTGCCTCCAGTGTCAGTGGTTATAATTTACTTAGGGCTGATATTTCCATCACCAGATAACATTCGAAAAATAAAATTGACGTTTGACAGTTTTTCAATAAAATAACTGTCAAAATTTCAAAATTATCCCTCGTATAAAGTTATAGTTAATTAAAATGTTTAATGGAAAAATCAGCCCTTAGAAACATAACAACGATTTCTTACCTAAATTGTACAAATAAAATTGGGTTAATCATACCTTTTGTACCAAAACGGCTGAATCGACTTAGATAATCCCTGAAAAGGTTATTAAAACCGTTGCCTAGTTATTATTTACTTAAAATATTAATATAGTAAAAACTGTGTCGTTAGTTTATATGTATGGACGTATTGTGAATGTTTAGTGAAAGGTATGTAAGTGATATAAGTAATATTGATTTGAACTATACAATGTTGACTAACATTAAAGATTTATTTTGTAAACATACACATTAATTTAATTAGGACAAGAAATATTGTTATCTTGAGGGTATATCTATACTAATATTATAAAGAGGAAAGATTTGTTTGTTTGTTTGTTTGTTTGTTTGTATGTAACGAATAGGCTCCGAAACTACTGAACCGATTTCAATAATTCTTTCACCATTAGAAAGCTACATTCACCCTGAATAACATAGGCTATATTTTATCCCCGTATTCCCACGGGAACGGGAACCACGCGGGTGAAACCGCGGGGCGCTGCTAGTTTACAATAAATGTTATGTTTTGGTTTAAAGTAAGTATAGAGTCACAATATTTTCTGTGTCGCTGTAAACGCATCTTTTAGTTTTCAGTTTATTGAAAATGTATCCAAATGGCATTAGACTAAAAATTACAATAGTAGGTTCTAATTTTGGCCGCCAGCACAGAACAGATTGTGACTCAATACCTAAACAGACAACTAATATAACATAACATAGTCATTCACTACATCATCTCATTATAGTAAATAACCCCTAACTAAGCTTGTAGCTGTATCTAGGGTACCAGAAACTACACACTCATTCACACACACACCCAGACCGAGACAAACATTTGTGGTTCACACAAATATATTAGTAACTACATATAATATCAATATAAAAAATAATAAAACAATATTTGTATTACATTGTACTTGTAGCGAGGTATTTTCCGCAATCGAACCTCTCTAAACAATATTAGCTGTAATTATTATTATGAGCAATACCCGTCAATCGACCGTGAGAGAAGTACATGTGGTTTATCGATACTTATCCTGATAAAACCACGTTTACACAGGAAGAGATTTGGAAAAACTTCCACTACTAAATTATACTACTTGTAGCATAGTGCGAGGAATTAGAAATTTTCGTCTCTTTCGTAGTGATTTGATCTATTTCGTAATTATCGTATATCAGATAGACTAGTTTTATTAATATGGCTAAGTTTATGAGATTTGAATAAAATCTCATAAACTTAGCCATATTAATAAAACTTCGCTTATTTTAAAAAATTTAGTACAACACATTGTATTTTTATTCAAATTCAAACATCACGTATAGGTAGCGGCACGTAAGTTTAGCGCTGAGCGAAACGTAGAGGGGATAGCTGCGCATGTGTACAGTAGCGAACAAAATACAATTACTTACAACTCAATTACAATTACTATAACTACTTAAACAAATATTTTTAACAACATATTTTATTTAAATAAATAGTAAGTCTATCATGCACGAAATGTGGATAATATTAGGTACTGTTGCACGCGCTAACATTAATAATTACGTACTTAATATTAAAGTTAACTCTGTTAACTTAAACTTTAATATTAAGTTGTATAGTATTGACCATCTACTAAAAATACACTAATAAAAAACCAAAAATATCAAACAAACCTAAACTTAAAAAAAACTATCCATGAACGGCAATAATAATATACTTTAGAACGCGACTGTTCATTCAGATGTCCGCAGAGTGTGTTATCGTGGCGGGGGACGGAATACGGCAGACTAGCCAACCGGCGCTACGCACACACTCCCCTCGTCCCTCGAGCCCCCCTGTGATACCTTATTTTTGACTTCTGCGCAATAACGGTCAGCGCTAGAGTTTCGTGCCGCTACTTATAAATGATAACGTATTGTAAATAGCGTAGAAGGATAGCACACACAGTTATCGCAAAAGAATCGCCATTTTCGCCGCTAAGGTGTGTTCTCTCTTTTGGTGTAAATGCAGTATAAATGAAGTTCTAGTGATGTAGTCTGCTGCGGCCATGACATCACTGTTTAGCCAACTAGTGGGCGGCACTAACACTAAACCGCTTACCTTATTGACAAATCGAAAGTATCGCGGCGTTGCTAGCAGTTTGTAAATATAGATTTATTTATAGGTGAAGTGTTATAGACCCTCCAATGTTTGCCAGAAGTTGTGGCTGGCGAGTCGCCAGGCCGATAGCTGTAAGGGCCGGCTCAGACAATTCAACACTTTTATATAATGTGTCAATGTAATTAAAAATCTCGTTATCTAAACTCCGTGCTTAGATAACGTCTCTCGTACGTATGTTTGATGTTTTCCTCGTTATTTTGGTTTTATTATACAGTTTATTTTAACCTTCCCGTTTCTTCAATACCTAATACATAGTAAGTATGTATTAATTCTTGTAACTGTTTGTCTGTTTTCCATTCGAATATGATGAATGGTGTCCAAGTATGTTATGAAACTATGCCAGATATTTCATGGGATAAACTGATGTGTGAAAACAGCGAAATTTATGTAATCTGTACCTACTAATATTATAAAGAGGAAAGATTTGATTGTTTGTTTGCATTGAATAGGCTCCGATCAACTAGACTGACTTGAAAAAGTCTTTCTCTATTAGATACATATTTTACTTTTCAAGGAGTAACGCTGAGAACTGCTAGTATGAGATAAACATATGTGTGAGAACAGCGTGTTTTATCTAGTTTTAAATAAAACAAACACTGTCTAAGAATTATTTAAATCTGCAGCTGTTGCCCTCGGTACTCACCCCAGTAGCCCATAATAATGAATTTGTTTGCATATCTATTGACGTATTATAATATTTCATACGCAGGGCTTGCTATACTGTAGTCACACGACAATATTTATTATTGAATTATACACGGGTTTGGTTGTACGCTGATAAATAATACATTCAATGCTACCAGTGAGATATTATGTATTTAATACCGATTTATATCCATACTATGATATTGTAAGTGTTTGTTTACTTGAACGGTGCTTTGTTTGTTTAGTCTTTACTATTAAATCACGAGTTTTAGATCGCATTGGCATAATTATGCAATGATGATAGCCCGTTAAACATAAACACTCTTTCACGAAAAAACTACTGAGCCGCACAAACGATCTACGAACACGCTACCGCGTGAGATTCTTTCATGGGTACTAATGATTTTAATTGTCAATTTTATCCATAATTCTCTATAAAATATTATACAGATTACTAATATTGTAAAATTAAGCACAATTATTGTTAAGGATACGTATAAGAGATGAAGGAAAACATCGTGAGGAAACCTGCACACACCTACGAAGAAATTCTAAGGTTGTGTGTGAAGTCGACCAACCCGCACTTGGTCAGCGTGGTCGACTAAGGCCTGATCACCCTAATTCAGGGTAGGCTCGAGCCCCTCGGTGGGGACATATATGAGCTTATAATGATGATACGAGTACGTATGAAAGATAGGAATAGGTAATTCATTGTGTACGGTAAGTTATAGTCGATTAAAGTGACTTATCGGCGCGTTACATTGTATTTATATTAAAAACTAGCGGTGTGACACAGTTTCACCCGCGTGTTTCCCGTTCCCGTCGGAAAACGGGGATAAAATATAGCTTATGTTACTCAGGGTAAATGTAGCTTTCTAATGGTGAAAGAATTTTTGAAATCGGTTCAGTAGTTTTGGAGCCAAACAAACAAACAAATCTTTCTTCTTTATAATGTTAAGTTAAGTATACATACATAGATATAATGTTCTAAAGTATTAGCATTTAATATTAGTACGTTATAAGTTTTAGCTAGTTAAGTTACGATGTTTAAAGTTATCGTCGCTATTAGCACAGTTTACGAGGTATTTACCGTGTATATTATGAACTGTTCATTCGTGATCATGCCTGTAAAAACACCGTTGAAATATCGAAAACTCAATATACGATTGTAGTAAATGAAAAATATTTCAATATCATATACTAGCAGCGCCCTGCGGTTTACCCCGCGTAGTTTCTGCTCCCGTGGGAATACGGGGTTTAAGCTATAAACCATCACCTTAGATCACTTTTTTATTAAAAAACAACACTTCAAAATCCGTTGCACAGTTTTGAAGATATAAGCATACATAGAGACGGACAGACGCAGAAGCGACGTTGTTTTAATTTCAATTTCTTTCTCAAGACCACCAGTGAAGCGAAATATATTGAATGAAAGAATCTTATGGCGTTATCAATCTATCAATGACCGTGAAACACCAATATGCGATTTGTAGTACTACAGAGATATCGCGGACATATCTTATTATGCGTTATCGTAATCATTACATTACTTATTGATTTATAATTGTAACATTACTTTATCGCTGATGACCTAAAAATAACGAACACATCTGATAATAACATATCTTTGAAGGTGTGCGAATTGAATTTTAATTTTGGAATAGAATCCAAAGAAATTAATGATTATTTTAATGGTAATAATCGGTGGCAAACAATAACTTAACTACATAGTATAAAACAAAGTCGCTTTCTCTGTCCCTATGACCCTATGTATGCTTAGATCTTTAAAACTACGCAACGGATTATGATGCGGTTTGTTTTAATAGATAGAGTGATTCAGTGGGAAGGTTTTTAGCATTATTTTATCCCCATATTCCTACGGGAACGGGAACTACGCGAGTAAAACCGCGGGGTTTTTACAGTCAGTGTTTTTACAGTCATAAAAAAAATGCTTGCCGGAAACTTCTGTTGTCTTAACGAATTATTTAAAATTTTGTATTGATTAAATGATAGTAGACATATTTAGAAGATTGACACTAGCGAGCGTCTAAAACTACGAAAAACTAATCGCACTATTTCTGTTCTACAAATTGTCATTAAAGTGTCTTCTGTATAAATAAGACATTAAAAATCTTCCATTGAACATTTACATCCCACCATTTAAATAGTCCTTGGATGCATTTTATAGTGTTATACACTTATAAAGGGATAGTCGCCGGATTGTGCATCCTTAACAAAAGATTAAAAATGTCAAAGGGCTAGTATGGAGCCAAAGCCAACACACAGGAAGCTGTGTGTTGGCTTTGGCCCCATACTAGCCTTCCAAAAGACCGGGACTCTTATATTCACTTCTTATAACACACAATTTAAATATTACAAACAGTTTTCTAACTACAAAACGTCATAGAATTAAATAAAAAATAACATTTATAAGTACCATAAAATGCAAACGAAACAAATTGATTACTGTACCGTAAATGCAGAACCGCGTAGAAAACTTCATGCATTATGCATCTATAGATGCGTATGCGCATTGCACACCATAGAATGGAAGAAAAAAGAGAAAACTGTACAAGTTAATTAATATGGTACATGATCTTTAGTTGGAAGAGTATCTTATATTTACATATGTCTGTAGTTTAAAAAAGTATAATCTTGAATGTATAGTTATAAAAAGTATATTTTTACTTTTCGTAATATGAGTTTTCATAAACCGTGATAAGTCCTATCATGTAAAGAACCGATATTTGTTTCTCGAGAATGCAAAAAGGATTGTAAAGATTTAAAAAAAAATGGTACATGGTTACACACGGCACATCAGTTCAGTGTAGATATAGGGTGTGCCAATAAGTACTAAATAATTTAATAGCTTTATATATTATTCGATGTGATATTAAACATTGTTTAATTTAGTGTTTATTTCGTAAAGCTAGGCACTTTTGAAGATATTGAAGTTAAGTAACCGACCGCTCTTTGCGGTTCAGTATAACATAATCATTCACTATATCATCTTATTATAGTATAGTTGACTGGCTATAAGTTGGGGCATAAAATGTAAGTATGTAAGGCTTTATAATTAACTCACTAATAATTTTAGCGAGCAAGATTAGGCGTAATGACCACGCTTAAAAAATAGAAACAATTGTAAAATTTTAACGTTGATTTTTAAATCGTAAAAGATCATTCTTTTGTGTTTTGGCAACTACGTGGAAGAATAAATGTTTTACAATGTCTAGATTTCGTAAACAAGCTTAGAATTCGGTTTGAATAAATCTACTTAAGTATGCGGGTCTAGGCGTCCCAAATATATCATTGGGCAGCTGTGATTGACAGACGTCCCGAGAAATAATTGTTAAAAATAGTGTTATCAGGATATCACACTTATTGATAGATATTTTATAATTATATTTTAAGATATTTTAAATACTGTGAAATGTGTAGCTGCATGCCAAAGAAGTCCCGGGCGCGATCAGTAGATCTAAATGGTTGGTATTTATTTGTTATTTTACAAAACTGCAAAACGAATTGTCAACAAGTATTGGGCAGTCGTGGAAATTTCCTCTTATTTTTCTTTTTCAATGTACTAATCAAATAAATAATACTATAACGTGAATACTGGGCAGATCTTTTTCCCACTTGAATGTACCGTAAAATTAATTGTCGGACTATTTGGAATATTTTTGTCCAAGTAGTTAGATGATCGAACTAATTGTTGGACAGATTGGAATAAGCCATATTATATCAATGAGAGAGGTACATTACTTTATAATAATTTTATACATATATGTTTTAAATTTGGAATTGTCAAATAAATACCATAAAATGGTAGCCAATTAAATTTTTTTTAGTAATGGATATAATATCCCAAAATCCCTATTTTTCGAACATTTGCTGGGAATTATTAAAATAGATTTAATTATAGTTATTGATTGATTATATTTTGTATTGTTATAAAAGAAATATTTAAACAAAATGTTTTTTTTTGTATTATGGTATTGTAATGGGGTTTTTAATGCAGTACACTTCTTTCACTTTAGGTATTAATATTAACCTAATAATGACGTAACAACCAGGAGTCCTTCCGTTATCGGCTCACGGTGGTATGCTGTTCTATGCATTAGAGCGTTAAAAAGGTTAATATCGTAACTTATCCATCAAGTAATAGTCACACGATTTAAATACACATTTTCAAAAGTCAGCCAAGCTTTTAGGAGCAATCATCTTTCCTATCGAAAACATTCAGCCCCCACCACATAACATAATTTGTAAAAAATCTATAAACGTTATAAACGTACTAATAAATCACGTGGTAGTAAAGTAGCATGATGTCAAGCAATTTTTAGTAATAGATATATCCTAGATCAAGCTATATTAATTTAGCGAACAAATAAGTACTAAAAAGCATTGATAGATATTAACTTCTTTGATTTAAACAAACACTACACATATAAATTTAACTACTTTCTGAAAATGTAAAAGAAAAATAACCACGACAAAAAAATGTTATAGTTTTAATTCAATGCGTCGGTATTAAGTTTGTATATTTTTCTGATAGTATAACAAAGAACTAACTAGTTTGATCTTCACTTCTCCCATCATTATGTACCTGGTATGTAACAGTGTAACTCAATCGCCTGACCACCTCGATGCGGCTTGGTCAAGTGTGAAACGGACACAGGCGTTAAACGGTTCACACCTACGGAGGTCTTTGCCCATGAGAGCTCAAGTAGAAAAGGGTGGTTACTTGGTTGTATGTTAAGTTCATATAACATAGTATAATAATCATTCACTACATCATAGCATTATAGTAGTAACTGATCCCTAAGTTCGAAATTTCTAGGGTATCAGAAACGCACACATACATATAGGTCCAGTGTTGACGATTTGGTTATGTTGATACAGACACAGATAATTGGGTACTTCTTAAGGTGGCCATTGACGAGTCAATTGAACTGATCAGCCCACACATAAAACTGTGCCGTCACTCCAAAAGTTTTAGGCCAACTAGATTTCCCCATTGAAATCTGAAATCGTCCGTCCAAAAATGATCGTCAATCACCGGAGCGATTCTAGTGGGAAAATCTAGTTGGCCTAAAACTTTTGGAGTCTCAGTACTATGTCTGGCTGAACTGATCAGTTCAACTGACTCGTCAATGGCCACCTTTACAGCTATCTGATTGATAACTATTCATGCCTTTTCAAAACACATTCTACCTAACTTACACGTGTCTTCTACGCATAATATAAGATGGACGATGGCCATAAATACTGAATTCATTTTAGATGTTTCTCGTCTTCAAGGGTTCGTGACACTCTGTGTCATTGTTTTATACTTTATAATTTTGATGGTATATTATACTTTGTAAAATATTCAGACCTATTTCGTGAAAGAATACAGCGTGTTCAAAATCTATAGGTATATAAAGCAATACTATTGTTGACCTTTGTTAATGGTTATTAAATCATCTTTTGTAGATGTTGTTAATATACTCGTACCAGTGATGATGACGATGGTTTGTCAAAGGAAAATGTAGTGTAGTATTTTGTGTGGTTGTATGTGTAGTAATTTCATTCACAGCTATTTTCGATAATAATTCTGGCTCAGTTTTAAATTGTTCGAGGGACTCGATCCCAGTCCTTAATTTATTACCAAATATATAGATACAGCTGACGGGAACAATCGGAACGCAAAAAGTACAGTCTCTCTATTTTCGTGGCTGTTACTAGGTAAACGTTGAACATACCGTATACCACTGTTGAGGTGTCGACGTATTTTATAATATGAGTATGGATTTATACTAAAAATCGGTCTATACTCCCGGAAACAACACGTGTGTTAGATACCGAACACAATTAGATCGTGGATTCATGCCCCGTCCAATGAATGCTCTACTTTTTCGTTAAATACAAAATAATATATTATCGGATATCAGATTTGCTATCGTTGCGCAATTCTAACGAAATTTATTATTAGATATTGTAGCATTGATGAGATCATACGTTTGTTCGAATAGTTTTTAGTTTTGAAGGAAGTTATCTCTCATGTTACGTTTTTCAATTGCATCTTTGTTGGTTATTTTTTTTGTTAGGGTGACAAAAAAAAACAGTTAAGTACAAAAAAAAGTAATTTATACTTTTTAAATATAATTAAACGAAATATACTTATCAGCCCTTTAACAGTGATTTATTAACGAGTGTTTGATTGCGTTATAAACTGATTAAAACGTATTTTGAAACGTTAGACATTTTTTTTGAGGAAACATATTGTAGGTATTTCTTTTCGAATGAAACCTTAAGGGCCTATTTCACGACCTTCAAGTAAAGTGACTCACCAAGTAAAGTTAGTTTTGTCTCTTTCTTACTTTATATCAAGTGACAAAGACAAAACTTGTAAGTAGCTACTCGTAACTTAACTTGAAGATGGTGAAATAGGCCCTTAGTGTCTAGTATACCCATATGATAAATTATAAACAGTCCAGTGACCATAACAACCAAAACTTAGGGAATAATCCCCAAAATCCACCATCAAAAATTGTACACCACATTACTCTCAACTACCTAATTGTGCTTCATAAAACTTGTAACTCTATTAAAGGTCATTGTATACGCTTCTACAACAACTAAGCGATATAGTTAATTTGTCAATTAGTAGCAATTTATGTGACAAAGCTTATTATACCGATGATTATTTGAATGTACAGTCTCGGAACGAAAAGGTTCGTCAATTTTCAAATTGATTCGTATAATGTGTCGCGAAAACATATTACCTTTTTAAACTATGGTACAGAATAGACTCGGGTTAGGGAAAATAATGTTCTACTGCACGATAATAAAGTTCAAAATTATTCAGATCAGTGTTGTTTGACAGGATAAATATCTTGTCAAAGATTTTTGATAAACTAAAACCTTCTTGTTGGTTCAACCTGCCATTATTATTTCTGTTAAAACTATTGTCAATCGGTCAATGTCATCATTGCAAAATATCAAAGAGGTTTTCATATGCCGCGCGCACAAGGCAATGTTTAAAAAAGGATAGAAAAATCAAGCAAAACCTTATTCGATAGCAAACGTCATTCTATTTATTTAAATGTTAGCATCACTGTTTGTTACACTTGTATGTTGGCATAATTGTTTCTTGGAGTACTAGTGCAAGTGAAAACCGACTCTAAGGTGACGAACCTTTTCATTCCGTGACTGTACATACGTACGTAGGTACAAACTACTAGTTATTATGTTTGTGGTCTTTTTTTGTGCGCTATGTTTTATGTGTACTAGCTATGCCCCGCGGTTTCACCCGCGTAGTTCCCTATCCCGTGGGAATTTCGGGATAAAACATAGCCTATGTCCTTCCCCGGAGCATAAGCTACCCCTGTACCAAATTTCAAGTCAATCGGTTCAGTAGTTTAGCCGTGAAAAGGTATCAGATAGACAGACAGTTACTTTCGCATTTATAATATTAGTAAGGATGGACTATGGAGTTTGATCGAATCATTAGAGCTGTTTCTTAGATAAGTACTCGACTTACGACTCACCGTTTTCAATATTCTCTACCTATGACTATAGTTGAGTTTTTATTGTTATTATAAATAAATAATAATAAAATAGTAACATCATCGACGGTCGTTACCGGGTATCGGGTAGTTAGAGCTCGCACATACTCGTAGGATCCTTTTAGATCCTTTATGAGGTCTTTTTGTAGAAAACTGCTTACTTAGGTCCTACTACATAAGTACAGTACTACTGTAGACAAAATATAGCTGTGCCCAGCGGTTTAACCCGCGTGGAACCTTATCCCGTGGGAATTTTGGGATAAAAAGTATCCTTTGTGTTATTCCTAGGTATTTTGTTTTATTTTATTAATCGTAGTAGTTAGTAGTAGTTTTTGCGTGAAAGAGGAACAAACATCCACGCATCCATACATCTAAACATCCACACTCACAAACATTCGGATTATAATATTAGTAGGATCAGTAGGATAGGACGAAAAGTGTATAAAAAATCTTGCCTCCTTTTAATATTGTCCAAAATATAATTAAATATTAAAAGTATCGTAGTCAAAATCCACGAACACCTATGTATAGAAGTAAAATCACTAAAATTAACGACCCCTCTAAGTATTTATAGAACACGCATTCTTGACTGGGTTTAGTGTTATTTTAGCGAACGGTGCATTAATCTTAGTAATGGGGAATAGTTCTGGTTATTTTGAGTGTCGTAAAACATTTTCCTAGCCATGGTAAAGATATTTTTAAATTTAATTTTAGTTCGAAACGCACAAAGATAAGCGAATAAGTCCAAAACGCGCAGAGGTGATAAGCAGTTCGTTAGCAAAACTGTGGGAAGCGTACGTTTAGTAACACGTTCGGTTCCGATAATTGCATTATCATGTACACATATGCATACATAGACACTAGATCATTACATAAATTCTCTACAACACAGCACAAATACATATACTGAGCTAATTTTTCCGGTGTGTGTACTTCAAATAGGGTTCCATCTTCCATCAAGTATATCGCTTTCCAAAAGGGTTCCGTTACCAAAAAACATTGAGAACCGCTGTACTTAAGGTATCATTCTGAGCTTCTTAAGTAAATGCGATGTTTTACTTGAATTACTCTTGTTTAGTCTTGATAAATGCATGATACTTAATCATTACAAAATATCCCTTTAATACTGCTTTGCCGGTACTACCTCAGTGTAATCTACACTTTAAAAGTAAAATAGACGACAGTTTACACTACACTTTAGGAGTAAATACTAAATACTCATAACTCAAATCCCTTACCCGCATAAGAACTTACGAACGATCAAAGAAAGCAATTGAATGAATGAAAGAAAGCTATGCCGCCACCAACTGTGCTGTCCTATCACTACGGTCACACCCACTAAAGTTCATTGTACTCATCAATATAATTAACGATATGTTTAATTTGTATTTGATATATAAATTGATTAGCTTAGTGGTTGTTTTGTAAGTATTGATTCCTTAGTTTAGTGGTTGTACGTTATTGAAGACGAAGTTTTGGGTTTGGATTAATGGTAGACGAAGTTTTTAGGATATTAACAACCTAGATGGCAGAGTGGTCACCATGCCGGACTGCTATCCGTAAGGTTGCGGATTCGATTCCCGTGCAGGGCATATATTTGTATGAAGCACACACAAATGTTTGTCTCGGTCTGGTGTGTGTGTGTGTGTGTGTGTGTGAAGTGTGTGCGTAGTTTCTGTTACCCTAGATACAACTCACGAACTTAGTTAGGGGTCAGTTAATAATGAAATGATGTAGTGAATGATTATGTTATGTTATTTATTATGTATGTAATAAAGTACAGTATACGTCATACGTCCATTCTGACGTGATTATTTGTGAGAGTATCATGATTGATTTGATGAATGTTGGATATGTGAGGGTGCGAATGTAACTGTTAATAAAATCTTTTTTTAAACATGCTGCTGGAATTCTAAAGGTTGGTTATACAGTAATGTTACTTTAGGCTATGTGTTCTGACTTAATCAGAATACAGAAAGGCTTATAGAATGTAAACATACTTTATTGCTTGCTTATGTTCTAGGTTCGATTTGTAGACCGAGCGATTCATATCTATATCCGAAACATGAACCATTTCATTTGGCAAGCGTGGTCATTACGCCCGTTCCTTTTTATTAATAATAATATCATCAGTAAGGGCGCGAACCCACCGCCATGCACTCTACGCACGCTACGTTGCACACGGCTACGCAGCGCTGCCATACAGTTGATATTTAAATTATATTGATATCTTTGATTTACACGAACACTACACATTAAAATAAAACACTTAAACGGATTTTTGTCGTCAGAAAATGTAAAACAAAATACAACCACGACAAAAATCCGTTTAAATGTTTTATTTCGATATTTAAATTGTATGGCAGCTTGCGTAGCGGTGGGTTCGCGCCCTAAAAGAAATGCCCCTGACTACTCGATTCTCAATGAAAGAAACACATACCCAACTATACTTACATACCAATACTACTAATCTATCCAATACACATTAATACAATATCTATTCGTCTCAATTTCAGAGCAACGTCTCGATGCGGCGGTCACGCGGAGCACCCAGTCCGTCTCGGAGAGGAAGAGGAAGAGCTCCAACGAGGACAACCCTCATCCTATGTACCAGCAAACTATACATGGTAAACTATCTATCTATAATATAAAAATCTTCCATTACTGACTGACTGACAGACAACTCACAGCCGAAACTACTGGTCGTTGAGAGCTGAAATTTGGCACGTATGTTTATTGGGTGGAGTAGGCTACCACTAAGAGAAGATTTTTGGAAATTCCCCCAATAGGCGGAGAAAAGGGGGGTAAATTGAAAACTGTGCGGGTGAAACCGCAAGGCGCTTCTAATATTATACTAAAGTCCGATCGTAATTTACATGAAATATCGTACGTTGACCTGTAGCTATCTATCTCTGTCGCACCTGCAAAAAATATAATGCGTCTCGCTCGCACGGATGCAATGGCGAGCAGGACGCATTATAATTTACGTATTTAAGTTACAAGTATTTAATTCAAAACAATTTTACATAATTTGATTTCAATAAGTATCTTAGAATACGAGTATACCCCAGTTTGCAAAAATAACCAACAAAATTATGATCAAGGCCATAGATTACTAAATAGTTTCTGCGACAAGGCGCCCCGGCCGGCACAGAATAGTACATTTTTCACCTTTTACGTAAATTAAGGGGTAAAATTTTGTGATATCTCAAAGTAATTATTCCACACGAACGAAGTCGCGGGCAAAAGCTAGTTATACTAATAAATATTGAAGAAAGAAAATATTTATTGAATAACACAATTAAGGACGTTTTCTTGTGTGCATATTGTGCTACAGCGCCATCTATTAGATAACTGCTAAACTAGGTAACAAAAATATCTTTTCTCTAACACCCTTGGTACACAAGCTACGAGTATCTTCGTACTTGACCATTTTTATCTCTAACGGCCGGTATTTGTAACTACAAGGATTATAATATTTAATAATACTCGTAAAAGTAAATTTGTGAGAACGTTTTCTTGTATGAAATTGTAACTATAGCGTCAATTATTATACATCGAAATAATAGCCCTCATCCAAAGTATCAGCACTTTATACATGATCTAACAATATTCATCAATATCAAATCAAATCAAATATCATTTATTCAGTTATGGCGGCTCCACATTTGTGCCGTGAAGCTCCGTGAACAAGCGCGAACGTGCCGTCACTCTAAAAGTTTTAGGTCAACTAGATTTCGTCACTGGAATCTGGAATCGCTCCGGTGATTGACAACTATTTTTGGATGGACGTCAGTTCTGATCAGTTAAACTGACGGCCATCTTAACCCGTGTAAAATAATTTAAAAATAGTTATAAATTCTTATTTCAACAATACATGTTGAATCCATGATAACATCTAAAGCTAAAATAAAATGTTCTGTTGTAGTACTTATTGAGACCGAAAAATCATCACATTTCTACCTTGACTTAGTTTTAATAATGTGTAAATAATGTAAAAGTCATAATAAATGTTCAATAATTAAATTACATTCATATTAATAGTTAAGACATGTCCATAGTGTATAAATAGTTGAGAAAATTAAAATTTTCGTGCTTTCCTCACATTTGTTTCCCAAGACCAATAGATGGCGGTGTATAAAGTTAGAACACGCAAACGTTTTATGCCGCGCACCCCTTATATAGCCGGGCGAACACTGAATCGGTATCATTCTTTTCTATTGCACTGCGCTGGTTTCATCTATAGCGTTTGATTTTTTAGGACCGTAAACGGTTGTTTACGGTCCAGGAAAAACCTTAGAGACAGATTAAACTTCGGAGTACTTGGGTACTTTGCCATGAAGTTTAATCAAATAAAAAATAGTTGGTTACAATACACCTATTGTGCAATTTGACTTTCGAACATAAATTACTTTTAATGTTGAATTAAAAACGGATTTATATCTGGAACGAAGTTTGGGACGGAGCTAGGCGAAAAAATATTTAAGATTAAACCGTCACAATATTTCCTGATTACAATAATTGAAAGATTGTTGAATTTCTCTTTTGAACTGTATGTTCGTCGTGTAGGTACTAAATTATAATTGATCCCTATCTTCCTCCCTTAAAGCGTCTAACAGCCGCACTCAGAGACGTTTAACGAATACTTAAACTAATGTGACATAATATTTCTGTGCCGGTGACAGCGTCGCGTCGCTGTAATAAACGCTGTAAGCACATCTTTTGGTTGTAAGTTTATTGAAAATGTATTCAAATGACATTAAGGGTTAAATGACAATAGTAACTTCAAATTTTGGCCACCGGCACAGAAATATTGTGGCACATTAATTTAAGTATTCGTTTAACGTCTCTGAGTGCGGTTGTTAGTTGCCTTGTTAGCTTATTTTTCCGCTCAGTATTGGTACAGTCAGTAAAACAATCGATTAACATAAATTTTTTTGTGACTTCTCAATAGCGAAATATAATACTTTGTTTTTATTAATCTCTATCATTATTTTGATTCCCAATTGCGATTGTTGGTTTATTCTTTCTAATATTATAAATTAAGTAAAAAACTTAAGCGAAAAAACAATAACTGAAAGCAAAGTGAAATTTCATTAAAATTGAACGATGCATTGCAAATTGATTTATCATACAAAATTGCTTTTTGAAGCTTAAGATTTAATATTAATATTTTAATGTATTTAATCGACTGGCGTTACTGACTGTACCAATATCAAATAACAATCTACTTTTATTATAACCTAGCAGCGCCCCGCGGTTTCACTCGCGTAGGTCCCGCTCCCGTGAGAATGCAGAGATAAAATAATGCTAAAAACCTTCCTCTTGATTCACTCTATGTATCAAAGAAAAACGCATCAAAATCCGTAGCGTAGTTTAAAAAAATTGAGCATAATAATGTTCAGTTTAAAAACTTATATATACATCGATATAAAGAAGAAATTTCAATAACTTTATCCCTTATTAATAATACATATTTAGGGATTATAAAGACGCCCTTGAAGCTTTAATAAAGCTTTCAATGTCAAGGGCAACCTTTTAAACATTGTATATAACATCTGCCTTATTATGTTCATACAATTGGTGAAATTCATTCACTAAATTATATTAGAAACACGCTTTTGTTTGTTTTTGACCTGCATCTGTCCATACACAGGGTGACCCAAATAGATCGAGCAGTGAGGGGAAGTTTGAAATAGTTATTTGTTATACAAGAGTGCAAAGTTGCTTTTTAACCGGGGCTCCAGTTGAGGACCGAGCCAGCGAAGGACTCAAAGGAGCACAAGGTTAAAAATGTTTTGCACTCGAGTGCAACACATTATTTTTCATCCCCCCTCAGCGAGGAAATTACTAAATGAAAACATAAAACAGTCTCAATATTAAGTGAAAAGCAAAAATATCACGCGCAAAGCAAATAAAAAAATAAGTAAGTAGGAGGTTCTGAGTTTGAATTTGAAATATAAAAAAGTTGTATGACAGTTTGTGAATCCAAAACATCATCACATTTAGTGCACACGATGTTCTAAATTCAAATTTACTTTAACCTCTAGAGCGCAAAAACGACTTTTACTCCCAGTTATCGAAAATGCCTTGGGCCCTGCAGGGGCCGCCTACAGCGACCCCGATACTTTCCACTCTTGAGATTAAAATCGACTTTTACCCCCAGATATCGAGGATTAAAAACATACTTTCCAAGCTAGTGGGATGAAAACATATTTTTCTAATCAATCATTATCAAATCAAATCATTTATTAAAATTCATTTGCTTAAAATAATATACTTGATGCAATTGCAAACAATGCAAACATATTTTTTAAAACTTTCGGGTTCGCTTCGAGTAATTGTTTTTTTTTCTAAGTCAATAGATGCAGGTTTACTAAAATATTTTACTAAATAAATGATAATTTTGTTTTTACTAAAATATATGACAATCCTAAGAACAAATCTTTTTATGTCTTATAGTTTCAGACTTCTCCTTACTGACCGATCTATTTGGGCCACCCTGTGTATTGAATAACAAGTCCTGAATGAGTGATGCATCAAATAATAATTTGATGTGTCAAGGTTAGCTAAATGGGGCTAGGGCCGTTTTGCATGATGATACCTTTTGTAAAGTAGGTATTGTTCATGTAAATGTTATTTTTAAGATTTAAATCGGTGTAGTGCATGTCAAGCCACGCGCCGCTATACTCGTATTATACACCTTTATTTTGAAATTACGGGACTTATTAAAATCAGAATATCTGTAGCAGTAACTGAATCCATATATCCAATAAAAATATCAAAAATGATAGTCGATTTCGTATCTTTAAAAAATACTAAATAAATGTCGTATTACCAGAGAGGGCAGACTAGCTATCAAGTATTCTGTGACAATCACTATGACGGTCGATGACCTCGCTCAGCTGTTCATCGCAACGTTCGCCTGCTGTTCGGTGTAGCAATAAAATTCGGCGGGATGTTGAAAAATTTTGACTATTCAAATATTTTAAAAAAAAGATAAAAACCAACTTCACTATTATATTGTCACCCATCGTTTACATTAGCTGTGTGATTAAGTATCTCGAATTCAAAATAGGGGTGTATACAATTTCGTTAGAACTTCATCTAAGTACATATTTTAATTATTACGCTTTCCAGTTTTAGTAGTCGCTAAGCTACAGACAGACATACGTACATGGTAAAATTATAATGGTTCCTTGTTTCACACATCTAGAACTACTTACATTCCGATTTTTGACCTATATCTATCTATGTTAAAACTATCTGTGCCCCGCGGTTTCACCCGCGTAGTTCCCGATCCCGTGAGAATTCGGGATAAAACAAGCCTATGTTCTTTCCCGGACCAAATTTGGTACAGGGGTAGCTTAGCTACCCCTGTACCAAATTTCAAGTCAATCGGTTCAGTAGTTTGGCCGTGAAAAGGTAACAGACAGACAGACAGAGTTACTTTCACATTTATAATATTAGTAAGGATTAATACTTAATCATTAATAACTAACATTATCGATAGTCGTTACGGGTAGAGAGCCCTCAAAAGTTTAACATTTGGTTTAACCAAAAAATGTTGTATAGCCCTCTGGGTTGTGAAGGTCTGATGGCAGTCGCTTCACGTAAAATACTGACATTCCGCCAAATCTGGTTAAACTGAAAACCGACCCCAAACAGACATGGGATAAATAAAGGTTCAGAAAAGAGAGATTAATAACATGAAAATCAGTTGAAAACTTCACTAGTTAGATTTATCAAAATATCATAATTTTATTCCATGTATAGTATTAAAATATAAAACGCCGCATGCAAACCCGTAGTACGTAGCCAGTAATCATAGGTGACCCAAGTAGCATCGCACTGACAGGAGATTGGAGCAATCATGACGCCGAGTTCTTGTCAACATTGTTATTAATTTCATTGATAAATTGCCGTATCTATCCCCCTTCTAATAATACAAACCGTGCCAATGTTTGTCTGTTTATATTCTGTTATTTTTTTTTGTCAGAAAATGTTTTAATGGCCAGAAATAGAGATAAAATTATCGTGATTAAATTTTGCGGGCACATATCTAAGTCGAAGGGTGATTTGCCTAAATAACCCAGGCGCGTTAAATGTTTCTGGTCCTGTATTTCTATTGTACTGGCTTAATAAATGCTCTTAAGTATGTTATGGTAAAATAATGTTACAACTAAGTGTATTTTAAATGAGGTAAATAAATAGTCTACAATGTTTCCTAGAACGTTTTCTATTTACAAAAAAGTCCCGTAAAAATAGTTTCAGAGATTAGCACCAAGGATAGACATAACAGTATTATAAATACGTGTTTACGTTTACACTAAGACAAAAAAATAATAATTTCTTAACAAATGCACACTTTTATTAAGATTATAAAACTTTGCTACATACAATAATTACTGCTTTTATCCACCCATAGCAAAGACATTATTACTAAGGCAGTGGTCCCATCGCAAGCGAGTGAACGATGAACTATCGGTGATTTTCTCGCTTTACTGGTTTTGTCGTTGAGCTACTAAATTTTACTCGCCGAATCGCTGGCTAAGCGTGTTAACGAGTGATTTGTACTCGCTCAGCAAGTTGGCTAGTTAATTTTACTCGCTCAGCTAGTTGGCGAGTTAATTTTAGTCGCTCGGCGAGTTGGCGAGTACTCGCTCACTCGCACACTCGCCCGGCGAGTACTCGCTACTCGCTCCAGTGGGACCACTGCCTATGGGTACTTGTATAGAACAACATTACATACTTGCAACGTTAAAAACAAGTCAAATAATAAATAATCTCCCAGCACTGTAAACGCTTATTGAGCCATTCATCTCTACTACCCTCATTGTGTTCAAATGTTGCGAACATTTCGACCACTTATCGTACTGAATCGGCTACTGCATGTCACCTTTAGACCGACAGACGTAGTTAGGTTTTGAAGATAGTATTATTTAAAGTACTTTGTTTACACTTTGATCTGTGTAGTGATTTTTTTCATAAGCAGAGTTTAGACGAACTAAAAACTCGTGTATAGATCTCTGAGATTTTTTACGTGTGTAGTGTTTTTTTATTAGTAGTTTTGTCAGACGAACTATTTGTTTTTAGTGTTTGTACAGTTTTTTATAAGAATTTGTTTTTAGTTCTCGTATTTTTCGTTCGTTTACGAAATGTATAACAAAGATCTCGTGTTGGCCCAAGGTATAGTTTTGAAGTGTTTTGTTTTTACTTTACCATTATGTGTGGTAGGACTAAATTATGAAGCATGTGTTTATTTAAAGTTAAATGAAGGAACCTTACGAAATAATGCTGATGTTTTAAATGATTTCTACACACAAAATAGATGATAATGGTTTTTCTGATTCGTATCTCTCTAGTTCTACAAGTTAAATTATTAATAAACTATTTTTACTTAAGATTACTGCAGTGTAAACAATACTTCGCCGTGATAAGTTTTGTTAAAAGTTCTATCAAATTATGCAGTCTAAAATGTTGATGACGTACTTATCTACGTAGCGTTGAAAGAAAATTAATAAAATCAAATGCCCATAAATAAATTTAAAGTTTTTTGCATAAAATAAATACCTTCTTCTTGTTAGCGTGTCGACCCATATTTTTGAGGACCAGAACTCGGCCGCCGATATGGCACTATCAGTAAAAAATAAATAAATACCCTATATTGTATCTGTTACTAGCTTAATTACAAAAACTGCTTTTGATAAATATATACTTACCAGTATATTCTTAAATAACATTCCAATTTCGCGTTTTCCAGGAACCTCTGGAGTCAGTCGCAGACCAGCCCTCTTCGACTTGTTCAAATCGAGACCGCGGAACAGCGATGCTAAGAAACCATCATACATCACTCAAGTGCGCACTGCTCTTCAGGTGATTATACCAACAAGAAGTAACTCATATGTGTATCTCATATAATGTATCTCCTCACTGAGGGGCGAAGGGGTAGGAAACCATTTCATCATCATCACCAGCTCATATAATGTCCTCGTTTAGGAGATGGAACCTACTCTCAATCAGGGCGATTAAGCTTTAGTCAACCTCGTTGGCCAAGTGTTACTTGGTTGATTTTACACAAAAGAAAGAATTAGTATATCCAACAATCCCGGTTTGTTTCCGAGGTAGTATTCGTTTCATGTACCTCGCTCCCAGCTTGTATCCAGGGTAGAATCCGATTCATGTACCACCCAGCGTGTATCTGGGGAAGAATCCGTTTCATGTACCACCCAGCGTGTATCCGGGGTAGAATCCGTTTCATGTACGACGCTCCCAGCGTGTATCCGGGGTAGAATCCGATTTATGTACCACGCTCCCAGCATGTATTCGGGGTAAAATCCGTTTCATGTACGACGCTCCCAGCGTGTATCCGGGGTAGAATCCGATTTATGTACCACGCTCCCAGCATGTATTCGGGGTAAAATCCGTTTCATGTACCACGCTCCCAGCTTGTATCCGGGGTAGAATTCGTTTCACGTACCACGCTCCCAGCTTGTATCCGAGGTAGAATTCGTTACATGTACCACGCTCCCAGCTTGTATCCGAGGTAGAATTCGTTACATGTACCACGCTCCCAGCTTGTATCCGAGGTAGAATTCGTTACATGTACCACGCTCCCAGCTTGAATCCGGGGTAGAATTCGTTACATGTACCACGCTCCCAGCTTGAATCCGGGGTAGAATTCGTTACATGTACCACGCTCCCAGCTTGAATCCGGGGTAGAATTCGTTACATGTACCACGCTCCCAGCTTGTATCCGGGGTAAAATTCGTTTCATGTACCACGCTCCTAGCTTGAATCCGGGGTAGAATTCGTTACATGTACCACGCTCCCAGCTTGTATCCGGGGTAGAATTCGTTACATGTACCACGCTCCCAGTTTGAATCCGGGGTAGAATTCGTTACATGTACCACGCTCCCAGTTTGTATCCGGGGTAGAATTCGTTACATGTACCACGCTCCCAGCTTGTATCCGGGGTAGAATTCGTTACATGTACCACGCTCCTAGCTTGTATCCGGGGTAGAATTCGTTTTATGTACCACGCTCCCAGCTTGTATCCGGGGTAGAATTCGTTTCATGTACCACGCTCCCAGCTTGTATCCGGGGTAGAATTCGTTCCATGTACCACGCTCCCAACTTGTATCCGGGGTAGAATTCATTTTATGTACCACGCTCCCAGCTTGTATCCGGGGTAGAATTCGTTTCATGTACCACGCTCCCAGCTTGTATCCGGGGTAGAATTAGTTTCATGCACCACGCTACTAGCTTGTATCCGAGGTAGAATTCGTTTCATATACCATACTCCCAGCTTGTATCCGGGATGGAATTAGTTTCATGTACCACGCTCCCAGCGTGTGTCCGGGGTAGAATCCGTTTCATGCACCACGCTCCCAGCTTGTATCCGGGGTAGAATTCGTTTTATATACCACGCTCCCAGCTTGTATCCGGGGTAGAATCCGTTTCACGTACCACGCTCCCAGCTTGTATCCGGGGTAGAATTCGTTTTATGTACCACGCTCCCAGCTTGTATCCGGGGTAGAATCCGTTTCACGTACCACGCTCCCAGCTTGTATCCAGGGTAGAATTAGTTTCATGTACCACGCTCCCAGCTTGTATCCGGGGTAGAATCCGATTTATGTACCACGCTCCCAGCATGTATTCGGGGTAAAATCCGTTTCATGTACCACGCTCCCAGCTTGTATCCGGGGTAGAATTCGTTTCACGTACCACGCTCCCAGCTTGTATCCGAGGTAGAATTCGTTACATGTATCACGCTCCCAGCTTGTATCCGGGGTAGAATTCGTTACATGTACCACGCTCCCAGCTTGAATCCGGGGTAGAATTCGTTACATGTACCACGCTCCCAGCTTGTATCCGGGGTAGAATTCGTTACATGTACCACGCTCCCAGCTTGAATCCGGGGTAGAATTCGTTACATGTACCACGCTCCCAGCTTGTATCCGGGGTAGAATTCGTTACATGTACCACGCTCCCAGCTTGAATCCGGGGTAGAATTCGTTACATGTACCACGCTCCCAGCTTGAATCCGGGGTAGAATTCGTTACATGTACCACGCTCCCAGCTTGTATCCGGGGTAAAATTCGTTTCATGTACCACGCTCCTAGCTTGAATCCGGGGTAGAATTCGTTACATGTACCACGCTCCCAGCTTGTATCCGGGGTAGAATTCGTTACATGTACCACGCTCCCAGTTTGAATCCGGGGTAGAATTCGTTACATGTACCACGCTCCCAGTTTGTATCCGGGGTAGAATTCGTTACATGTACCACGCTCCCAGCTTGTATCCGGGGTAGAATTCGTTACATGTACCACGCTCCTAGCTTGTATCCGGGGTAGAATTCGTTTTATGTACCACGCTCCCAGCTTGTATCCGGGGTAGAATTCGTTTCATGTACCACGCTCCCAGCTTGTATCCAGGGTAGAATTCGTTCCATGTACCACGCTTCCAACTTGTATCCGGGGTAGAATTCATTTTATGTACCACGCTCCCAGCTTGTATCCGGGGTAGAATTCGTTTCATGTACCACGCTCCCAGCTTGTATCCGGGGTAGAATTAGTTTCATGCACCACGCTACTAGCTTGTATCCGAGGTAGAATTCGTTTCATATACCATACTCCCAGCTTGTATCCGGGATGGAATTAGTTTCATGTACCACGCTCCCAGCGTGTGTCCGGGGTAGAATCCGTTTCATGCACCACGCTCCCAGCTTGTATCCGGGGTAGAATTCGTTTTATATACCACGCTCCCAGCTTGTATCCGGGGTAGAATCCGTTTCACGTACCACGCTCCCAGCTTGTATCCGGGGTAGAATTCGTTTTATGTACCACGCTCCCAGCTTGTATCCGGGGTAGAATCCGTTTCACGTACCACGCTCCCAGCTTGTATCCAGGGTAGAATTAGTTTCATGTACCACGCTCCCAGCTTGTATCCGGGGTAGAATCCGTTTCACGTACCACGCTCCCAGCTTGTATCCAGGGTAGAATTAGTTTCATGTACCACGCTCCCAGCTTGTATCCGGGGTAGAATCCGTTTCACGTACCACGCTCCCAGCTTGTATCCGGGGTAGAATTCGTTTTATGTACCACGCTCCCAGCTTGTATCCGGGGTAGAATCCGTTTCACGTACCACGCTCCCAGCTTGTATCCGGGGTAGAATTCGTTTTATGTACCACGCTTCCAGCTTGTATCCGGGGTAGAATCCGTTTCACGTACCACGCTCCCAGCTTGTATCCAGGGTAGAATTAGTTTCATGTACCACCCAGTGTGTATCCGGGGTAGAATCCGTTTCACGTACCACCCAGTGTGTATCCGGGGTAGAATCCGTTTCACGTACCACGCTCCCAGCTTGTATCCGGGGTAGAATTCGTTTCATGTACCACGCTCCCAGCTTGTATCTGGGGTAGAATTCGCTTCATGTACCACCCTGGTGACAAATTGCAAGTTGGCACATACACATGGCTAACGACGAGGTCAATAACATAAAAAAAATAACCTTATATTCGTGTCAACTCAACGATTTGTTTTATATAAGTATTTTTCTTAATAACTACAATTACCAATTTTTTTACATATTTATATGTATATTGTATTTACATTTTTAATTAAACCTAATTGTGATTGGGTACTAAGTATCTGTAAGACATAAATTGTTCAATAAGGAAGGAGATCCCCAACAATATACAGGTTGACTGTCTTGTACACGTACTGTCTTTATAGATCAAATTAACATTAAAAAAAAAATATTCAAAAAATCCTATTAAACCAAATGACCATTCTTTCTATAAATAAAGAATATATACTAATATAGCAACCAAACATTCCAGAACATGACCAAATCTACACCGGTGAGAGAACAACCAAAGGCTGAACCGAAGATTGAACCCTCAGCGAGCACTTCGAGGACTTCCGTCGTGAAAGCGAGGGATGGATCAGCTCATCCGCACTCTGGGAGCGATACTAAAGTTAGTATACAATGTTTTTTATTATATTAACATATTAGGACTTTCACACCATAGGATAATATGAACTGCCCAGTTGAGTGCTATCTTCGTATTGTGCAGTCTCATTCTCTAGCTTTGCCAAAGATCGGATCAAGTTTCGTAAACTGACCGATCTTCCCTAGTTGGATAGGCAATTGAAGAAAAAGAATTATCTATCTTGCCTTTTATTTTATACTATTTGTGCCCCGCGGTTTCACCCGCGTAGTTACCGATCCCGTGGGAATTTCGGGATAAACGTACGCCTATGTTCTTTCCCGGACCATTAGCTACCCCTGTACCAAATTTCAAGTAAATCTGTTCAGTAGTTAAGCCGTGAAAAGGTAACAGACGGACAGACAGAGTTACTTTCGCATTTATAATATTAGTTAGGATGCGTTATATAAGGGTGCTATTTGGTCGATCAGTTTATGAGATATCGGCTGTGCTAAGTTTTTTTGCGTCTTTTACGATAGGGTTGTCGCCTGAGTAAAGAATATGAAATTCTATTTTGTCCGTCAAACACTTATTTTTCTGTTTTATCAAAATAACAAACTTATTTTTCAAAATGCATTAAAGTTGGAGATTGGGAGGTTATTACGACACAACTTGCTATAAAATGTTGGCATGAAAATATATGGGTCTAATATTTTGAATTTTAGCCCGGTGGTTTTCGTTTTAATGGAACGCTGAATATTAGACCCACGGTGGCCCTATGTTTGCTATTCACAAATCTAGTCAATAACATAGTATGTGTAGCAGGGTATCTCTGTATATTGAGGGAAAAATATTTGTATCTCGTCATGAACTTTTTTTTCTTTGGACAATATGTATCGATATCGCTGATGCTAACGATATTAGATCTTGGGAGACAACGCGATCCGGATGCTTCCCAATATAATATTTAAAAAATTCGTATCTTGACCATATTGTAACAATATTTACCTACTTAAAAAACACTAAATGTTATATTCGTAACCGATAGAATGTGATCTCACTCACAACCTCACTTTTTATAACAAATAAAAGCTAATATTGAAGGATATACATATGTATGTAATCAGTACATAATATTTTCTTCTACTCCAAAGAAAAAGAAAATCCCTTAAATTAATATTTTTAACACACAAATCTAAGATAACACCGAAAACTGAAATAAGCATATTTTTTCTGTTGTATTGCTTACTGAGACCGAAAAATCATGACATTTCTACCTAAATTATTGTTATAAATAGCAAAATTATGTCAAAATAAATGTTCAATAATTAAATTACATTCATATTCATAGTTAAGACATGTCTATAATGTATAAATAGTTATGGAAATTAAAATGTTCGTGCTTTCCTCACATTTGTTTCCCAAGACCAATAGATGGCGTTGACTGTAAACGGTTGTTTACGGTCCAGGAAAAACCTCATAGACAGATTAAACTTTGGAGTACTTGGGTACTTTGCCATGAAGTTTATCAAATAACAATAAAGATGTGACCAACACTTTAATTTGATTAAACTTCATTGTAGTGCAATTTGACTTTCGAAAATAAGTAAAATACATTTAATGTTGAATTAAAAACGGATTTATATTTAGAACGAAGTTCCGTTTCGGCCTAATAAGAATTAAAATTTGATTTTTGGATTTCTCTTTTGAACTGTGCGTTCGTTGTGTAGCTACCAAATGTTCTAAGGAGTAAAAGCCTGCTGCTGTGAATATCTTGCGTAAATTGTCTGTGAATATAAGTAGTTCATCTTCAGTGCGAAGTCTCGTCTCACTACTTGACTTATAATCTTCATATATTATTTTCTTACAAAAATGTATTGATTTTGGGTGTTGTCACTGGGTTGTCATCGGCATTGGGTGCGTGGCAGATTACACGTCGAGATTTTTTTCGTGTAATGCATTTTTACAATTTACACCATTTATTGGTCCATAGCGTCATCGTGTTTGTTGCGTTTTTTTTCTTGTTGCGGTGATGTACAGCGGGCTAAAAAGGTATAATGAAAAATCATATAAGAGATAATTAAGGTACAGGTTTGTAGCCGACTGCATGCAGCAGAAGCAGATCACATGTCGCAGCAACACTACTAGTTTCTATGTATTTCTACGAAATTCCCTCCGTGGCCGTGGTTAGCGACATAAGACTAGCGATGCGTCGTCGAGCGGTTTTTCTCACATGTTCCCTTTGATGTAGATCTCCAGTTGTTTTTCGTCTGGTGTTGCTACTTGGTCTTTTCGACCTATAAGCCTTCTACTAGTGATAATGAAGATCCTTGAAAAGCCTTTCAACAACAGGCTTCTCAGGCAACTAAAGTCGCGGGAACATCCTAACAATATGCCGTCTGCCGTGTCCACCCCGCCCCAACGCCTACACGAGTCTCAAGTTGGGCGGATTATCTTAAGTGTTGCACTTTATACTGACTCTTCAAATAGAGGACTACAGAGCATTCCTCATTTGGTTTCCCGGACCATTGCCTTGTCTAGAAAACAACGACTTAATTACATTTTCGCTAGCGTTTTGGTATGATATACGTTTTATGAGATTTCTTCCAGGTGCTTCAGAAGACGTTGGCTTCGGTCTTTTGCCAAGTTGTTGAGGATATTTTTTCTGTCTAGTTCTTCGGGACAATGTCTTTGTATAGAGCCGTCCTTCCAAACATATGGAAGTCGCGAACTGGTGTGATGATTGTATCCTTAGAGCCTTAAACATCTACGAACTTTGCGAGCGGTGTCAGCGTAACTTTCATCATTGTGGTATTGGGTTATTACAATAAAACATACTCTTCTTTTGTGATGCACCCCATTTTTAAAACCGGTACAATCACAGGTGACAGCTGTTATATTTCAAAGCCGCCACATGAGCTTAAAATGAATATGGAAAAGGTTGAAGTTCTGTCACAAACCACTTGCTCAGATAAAAAAACAAAAGTGTACCCTTATCTGGGACACTCAGTACAATTGGTTTTCATTATTTAAGTAACCTTTTGGATGTGATGATCGTATCCTTAGAGATCCTTAACCTTCATGTTCTACGTTTTGTATACGTTAAACTAAGCAATTTTTCTGAGTGAAAAATTGCGTATAACGTCTTCTTATGAAATTTATTTTAAAGTATAAGCACATAATTTTTTTTCAATAAAAACTTTGGTATCTTTTCATTAAAAACTTATCTTATGTAAAATCCTAACTGTCAAGAAAAATATTATATGAAATCTATACTTCTATACTAATATTATAAAGAAGTAAAGTTTGTGTGTTTGTATATTTGTTAAATTGTAAGGGGTAATCTCGGGATCTACTGAACCGATTTAAAAAAATCTTTCACTCATGGAAAGCTAATTTATCAGTGCGTGACATAGGCGTGGCATATTTTATCCTTGTATTCACACGGGAACGGGAACTACGGGGGTGAAACCGCGGGGCGCTGCTAGTACATAATAAAAAGATAAAGTCCTGATAAATACTACAGGGTATTTAAGTAAATAGGCGAAATCGCAACAGTAACATTGATTGCTTAAGATGATGATAATAATAATAGTGTATTTTCATTGTTCCAACAGTACTATCACACGGTGACAGCGTCGACGACTCGCCGTCCGAGCGCCATGGCCAAAGTGATGGACATCTTCCGCGGCCGAGCTTCCGTTCCGACCCAGACCCTGCCCATGGAAACTGCAGAGAAACGCAAAGCGGTAAGTACTGCCGATACTTAGAAAGATTTACATTTTATTTCAAGAAATACTTTCTGGAATAAATGCGAATATGAATAAATGAAATAATCTCACATGTACAGGGTGTCCAGGCATCGATGTTGGATACTTTAGGAGGGTAAAATATACTGTTTTTTTTGTCGGTCAGACGGCGAAAATGGTCAGACGGGGAAGTTGGTCAGTTGGGGAAGTTGGTCAGTTGGGGAAGTTGGTCAGTTGAGGATGTTGGTCAGACTGGGAATGTGGTCAGTTGGGGAAATTGGTCAGTTGAGGAAGTTGGTCAGACGGGGAATGTGTTCAGTCGGGTCAGTCGGGTCAGTCGGGTCAGTCACGTCAGTCTGGTCAGTTGGGTCAGTCAGTCAAGTCAGTCGGGTCAGTCGGGTCAGTCGGGTCAGTCGGGTCAGTCGGGTCAGTCGGGTCAGTCGGGTCAGTCGGGTCAGTCAGGTCAGTCGGGTTAGTTGTGTTAGTCGGGTCAGTCCGGTCAGTCGGGTCAGTCGGGTCAGTCAGTCTGGTCAGTTGGGTCAGTCACGTCAGTCACGTCAGTCACGTCAGTCACGTCAGTCACGTCAGTCACGTCAGTCACGTCAGTCACGTCAGTCACGTCAGTCACGTCAGTCACGTCAGTCACGTCAGTCACGTCAGTCACGTCAGTCACGTCAGTCACGTCAGTCACGTCAGTCACGTCAGTCACGTCAGTCACGTCAGTCACGTCAGTCACGTCAGTCACGTCAGTCACGTCAGTCACGTCAGTCACGTCAGTCACGTCAGTCACGTCAGTCACGTCAGTCACGTCAGTCACGTCAGTCACGTCAGTCACGTCAGTCACGTCAGTCACGTCAGTCACGTCAGTCACGTCAGTCACGTCAGTCACGTCAGTCACGTCAGTCACGTCAGTCACGTCAGTCACGTCAGTCACGTCAGTCACGTCAGTCACGTCAGTCACGTCAGTCACGTCAGTCACGTCAGTCACGTCAGTCACGTCAGTCACGTCAGTCACGTCAGTCACGTCAGTCACGTCAGTCACGTCAGTCACGTCAGTCACGTCAGTCACGTCAGTCACGTCAGTCACGTCAGTCACGTCAGTCACGTCAGTCACGTCAGTCACGTCAGTCACGTCAGTCACGTCAGTCACGTCAGTCACGTCAGTCACGTCAGTCACGTCAGTCACGTCAGTCAGTCAGGTCAGTCAGTCAGGTCAGTCAGTCAGGTCAGTCAGTCAGGTCAGTCAGTCAGGTCAGTCAGTCAGGTCAGTCAGTCAGGTCAGTCAGTCAGGTCAGTCAGTCAGGTCAGTCAGTCAGGTCAGTCAGTCAGGTCAGTCAGTCAGGTCAGTCAGTCAGGTCAGTCAGTCAGGTCAGTCAGTCAGGTCAGTCAGTCAGGTCAGTCAGTCAGGTCAGTCAGTCAGGTCAGTCAGTCAGGTCAGTCAGTCAGGTCAGTCAGTCAGGTCAGTCAGTCAGGTCAGTCAGTCAGGTCAGTCAGTCAGGTCAGTCAGTCAGGTCAGTCAGTCAGGTCAGTCAGTCAGGTCAGTCAGTCAGGTCAGTCAGTCAGGTCAGTCAGTCAGGTCAGTCAGTCAGGTCAGTCAGTCAGGTCAGTCAGTCAGGTCAGTCAGTCAGGTCAGTCAGTCAGGTCAGTCAGTCAGGTCAGTCAGTCAGGTCAGTCAGTCAGGTCAGTCAGTCAGGTCAGTCAGTCAGGTCAGTCAGTCAGGTCAGTCAGTCAGGTCAGTCAGTCAGGTCAGTCAGTCAGGTCAGTCAGTCAGGTCAGTCAGTCAGGTCAGTCAGTCAGGTCAGTCAGTCAGGTCAGTCAGTCAGGTCAGTCAGTCAGGTCAGTCAGTCAGGTCAGTCAGTCAGGTCAGTCAGTCAGGTCAGTCAGTCAGGTCAGTCAGTCAGGTCAGTCAGTCAGGTCAGTCAGTCAGGTCAGTCAGTCAGGTCAGTCAGTCAGGTCAGTCAGTCAGGTCAGTCAGTCAGGTCAGTCAGTCAGGTCAGTCAGTCAGGTCAGTCAGTCAGGTCAGTCAGTCAGGTCAGTCAGTCAGGTCAGTCAGTCAGGTCAGTCAGTCAGGTCAGTCAGTCAGGTCAGTCAGTCAGGTCAGTCAGTCAGGTCAGTCAGTCAGGTCAGTCAGTCAGGTCAGTCAGTCAGGTCAGTCAGTCAGGTCAGTCAGTCAGGTCAGTCAGTCAGGTCAGTCAGTCAGGTCAGTCAGTCAGGTCAGTCAGTCAGGTCAGTCAGTCAGGTCAGTCAGTCAGGTCAGTCAGTCAGGTCAGTCAGTCAGGTCAGTCAGTCAGGTCAGTCAGTCAGGTCAGTCAGTCAGGTCAGTCAGTCAGGTCAGTCAGTCAGGTCAGTCAGTCAGTCAGGTCAGTCAGTCAGGTCAGTCAGTCAGGTCAGTCAGTCAGGTCAGTCAGTCAGGTCAGTCAGTCAGGTCAGTCAGTCAGGTCAGTCAGTCAGGTCAGTCAGTCAGGTCAGTCAGTCAGGTCAGTCAGGTAGGTCAGTCAGTCAGGTCAGTCTAAGGTCAGAGCCAGAGGTCAGTTAAGGTTAGAGTCAGAGGTCAGCCTAAGGTCAGAGCTAGAGGTCAGACTAAGGTCAGAGCCAGAGGTCAGACTGAGGTCAGAGCCAGAGGTCAGACTAAGGTCAGAGCCAGAGCTCAGACTAAGGTCAGAGCCAGAGGTCAGACTAAGGTCAGAGCCAGAGGTCAGACTAAGGTCAGAGCCAGAGGTCAAACTTAGGTCAGAGCCAGAGGTCAGACTAAGGTCAGAGCCAGAGGTCAGACTAAGGTCAGAGCCAGAGCTCAGACTAAGGTCAGAGCCAGAGGTCAGACTAAGGTCAGAGCCAGAGGTCAGACTCAGGTCAGAGCCAGAGGTCAGACTAAGGTCAGAGGCTCGTGGTCAGGTCACATTTGTCACACTCGTGGTCGGATTACATTTGTCACTCATGTGATCATATGTCACACTCTTGGTCATACTTGTCCCATTCGAGGTCAAATCACATTTGCCACACTCGAGGTCATACTTGTCCCATTCGAGGTCTGATCACATTTGCCACCCTCGAGGTCATACTTGTCCCATTTGAGGTCAGATCACATTTGCCACACTCGAGGTCATACTTGTCCCATTCGAGTTCAGATCACATTTGCCACACTCGAGGTCATACTTGTCCCATTTGAGGTTAGATCACATTTGCCAGACTCGAGGTCATACTTGTCCCATTTGAGGTCAGATCACATTTGCCACACTCGAGGTCATACTTGTCCCAATCGAGGTCAGATCACATTTGCCACACTCGAGGTCATACTTGTCCCATTCGAGGTCAAATCACATTTGCCACACTCGAGGTCATACTTGTCCCATTCGAGGTCAAATCACATTTGCCACACTCGAGGTCATACTTGTCCCATTCGAGGTCAAATCACATTTGCCACACTCGAGGTCATACTTGTCCCATTCGAGGTCAAATCACATTTGCCACACTCGAGGTCATACTTGTCCCATTCGAGGTCTGATCACATTTGCCACCCTCGAGGTCATACTTGTCCCATTTGAGGTCAGATCACATTTGCCATACTCGAGGTCATACTTGTCCCATTCGAGTTCAGATCACATTTGCCACACTCGAGGTCATAATTGTACCATTCGAGGTCAGATCACATTTGCCACACTCGAGGTCATACTTGTCCCAATCGAGGTCAGATCACATTTGCCACACTCGAGGTCATACTTGTCCCATTTGAGGTCAGATCACATTTGCCACACTCGTGGTCATACTTGTCCCAATCGAGGTCAGATCACATTTGCCACACTCGAGGTCATACTTGTACCATTCGAGGTCAGATCACATTTGTCACACTCATGGTAAGATCACATTTGTCACAATTGAAGTCACCCTTTTCATACTCAAAGTCTTGATGCAGATGCCCGGAGAAGCAAATAAGATATCCCTCGGATATCCTTTTATCCTGTTTTTCTCACTGGAGCAGATACGGGAATTACAAATGTAAAATTAATCTAATAAGTTATCATTCAAAATCTATTTGTATTTAATATCAATAAGAAAATATTAGGTTATGTTTATGAACGGGTGCAATGGTTGTAGGTATTATTAAAAGTAAACATTTGTGGACAATGTGTTGATACATTGATGTGCGCGACGTTATATCAAACAGAAATCCCTCCGAGGCTAAATTAATGTACGGAAAACACCACAATCTCACTTGATACTCTGATATCTAGGCTTAAAATAGAAGGAGTCAATTGGCTAAACACGATTCCATCCTATTAGAGTTCTCTAGTTGTCACATTCGCTAGAGTGTGACCATACGACAGATAAACAAACATAAAACAAAGTTTACTATGATTGTTTACACGTAAACGTCGTGTGTACTGCGACCTTTATTTGTATGTGACGTCCAATTGAAATTTTCATTTTTAAAATGTTGAGTTAAAAAAATTAAAAACTTATTTTCTTAACCTTCATTTTTATTGTTATTAGTGTAATTTTTACTTTAATGTGTCATTGTTCTATTTTATTACTCATTAAAAAAAATGATTAATTATCTACGTCACTGTTGAAGAGATAATTTGGTGTCGCGACCGATAATACGCGCGGGCGCAGCGATCGCGCGCTTCCCCGTTCCGCGATGGAAACGCCAGTGATCAGTTATCGCCCGCTTGCTTAACAATCTGTAGTCTCGTGATGGTTGCCTTATCACTCAGTCTTTGCTGAGATGCCTCCGCGGCTAGCGGGTTGCGTTAAAACGTACCAACATGCAATGTGCGGTTAACATCACATACGATGTCCAATTATTTTCGATGGAAAAAGGGGAAGAGGGATGAGGATGTGTTCTTTTCGGAGAAGCCTCGCAGCAGGTCGCTGGACCCTCGGTCCTTGGAGCTCAGCGGCATCAAAGTCGTCGCCCAGCACTATCAACAACAACAAGTGCAAAAGGTATTCCTCAGGTTCAATATAAGACGATTGTTCGGCTTCACATTTGATTGTTTATAAATCTAATACTATACAGTTGAATTGATTACAGTTGCATAAACCGATCATAAATATATATTAGTAAACAGTTTAACGATTTATTGAACAATGTAACCGCCCACATTACTATAAGGTTACATTTTACTATTAACAGACGCATAAAATATCCATATTTATACAGTTTTATTATACATTTGAAAATTGTGTGTCAGAATCACGACAAATAGTTAAAGAATGTAGTATGTAATGAAATGTAATATTATAATGATTTCGCTATGCGTTTATAATTGGTATTATTTACGTTTGTTTTTAATAATGTGGCTAAATACCGTTTCAATTGGATTTGTACCGGACTTTCTTCGTGTTAGGAAAGGAATGAAATATCATTATTTTCTGCAGTGAATACTTTATATATTTGGGATATACGTGGCTTTCTAAGCTATTTATAAAAAGTAATTAGGGGATCAATTATTATGATAAGTACCCATTTGAATAATAAACAGATCTGTTCTTCTTTTACTTTGACCGACATAAGGAATTATATAAATAAGACTACGTATGTATGTTGATATCTTGGCCGGCTGTAAATGAATTTCAATAATTATAATTATTTTCAGTTTGGTAGTTTATTTGTAAGGAAGATTAATTTTAGTTTACACATGACATTTTTCTTTCTAAAGATTTGACTGCCATTTAAAAAGTCTGCTGTAATTAATTTTTTACACTACTTAATTATTATTTACACAATATTACGATTGATTGAATAATTGCAGTTAAACTCCTTTGTTATAAGTGTAAGACAATGTTTTAAGTGTCACTTAAACATTGTTGTTATTGTCTATTGTTATGTTTCGGTCATCGCACCACCTTCGCGGTCGGCTCGGCACGATTACTATAAGTAATATTATAAACTAGCGCTCCACGGTTTTACCCCCGTAGTTCCTATTCCCGTGGGAATACGGGGATAAAAGCCTATACCCTTCCTCGATAAATGGGCTATCTAGTACCGAAAGATTTTTTCAAAACAGACCAGTATTTCCTGAGATTGCGTTCAACCAAACAAACAAACTCTTCAGCTTTATATATTAGTATAGATGAGTTAAAATGAATCACCTGTAAGATGCATTGCTTATTGATAAAGGCCATTCTCCTAGGATGGTACAGTGAGCAGGAATGGACGTAATCCAATAATACTCGTAGTAAAATCGGAAAGAATATGAATATGTAATCAATCGTGCGTCGTGCGTGTTAAGGATAAAATACCTGTTTCAATGTTTGAATATTAGCATAAGTGCATCGCTTATTTCAGGAATCAAAGGTTTCCCTTCAGCTTAGCAGTACACGTCCAAATTCTATAACCTTCGACTCGCCATCTTGCGTGTTAGTAATCTTAAATACGGACCATATCTGGAAAATAGCTTACAATAATATGCATCGGGAGACTGAAACCTACGGCTTAGCAGACACACCTCACGAATCCGCCGTCCACTAATACCCAAGTAAATAACGCATGCATTACACGAGCCGATTGATATAAATTGTCGAGAATAACTGTCGTACGACTAGTTATTGTTAGAAGGTATTTTTTCTATGAAATAAACAATCAAGGCTACTGATAATGTTGTTGATATTGTTTAGATAAAACGTTGTGCGTCGCGCGGTTCAAGTTTTCTGAGGATGAGAAATGTTTACTTTGCGTTATTATTTCATATCTAAGCGGTATCGTCATGCTAATGATGTTTGATTGTTCGTTTTATGCCGGAATGAAAGTTTTATGGTTTTTATGTGGATAGTGTGATAGTTGGTGGGCTAGATAGAAATTTGTGGCTACCTTTTATTAGTTCCGAAGATTTCAGTTTTAATTATCTCTCTCTTTCCGAACCTGTATCCCATAGTATCTATTTGCGGTCGGTTTTCAGTTTAACCAGATTTGGCGGAATGATTCAGTTTTAATTATCAAATGTTTAAAATATAATAGTTGAGTACCAGAGAGGTTTTTATGTAGGGCAAATATTTTTTTACTGATATTAGTACGTTAAGGAGGAAAAGCCACTTGCCCAAGTCGGTGATCTCAAACTCGAGCCGTGTTTAGAAAATAGTGTATCGCACGACCCAAAATTGAAGTTCAAACCATTGCCCTGAGGACTTAAATGCTCATCTTGTTTGTATTAAAAAAACATCCTACTCTTTTCAAAATGAGTTACTTCCCAATTATGTTATACAAATAATACCACCACTTTACTTTGCACTTAGATTAATTGCAGCACTAATTTATATTGCTAACTCACTTCTGTACCCTCGTTACCCCCTAGGTAAGGTAGGTTAAGTTAGCTAAGTCCTTAATCCTTTCCGGATACATACATACATACATCATACTAATATTGTTGTATATTGTGTGTTCTCGGAGTATTTGATTGATGTCGTTTTTATGAAGATAATCAGTGGCTTGGAAATTCACAGGGTACTTTCCATCCAAAAATTGTAAAGAGTTTATTCGTGATATTAATAATGGTGATATATTTGCGCCTTCGGTAGTATGATGTATTTATGATGTGATGATAGGTTATAGTATTTCTCAATATCTAATCTATGGAATATATAATTCAATAAAGAATATTTTTACAGCAGATTAGTAGTTGTCAAGGTTAGGGCGTTCAAAGAAACAAACTCCCTCTTTATATAATATAAACCTCAGTCTAGATTTCCTGATAGATAATGTTAAGATTGCGTTGGAAAGATGTCTCATTACTTCATAATCATATTAAACTTATTTTGGGTCTATTTTTTCTTATCAAGCAATTACTCGAAAACAGTACTGTAGAGATCGTGTTCTTTCAGGGGGTTTCGAGAATAAATAGAATAAATAATAACAAATAAATTATGATTAATATATTTATATTTTTAAATAATAAAATTCACTTTCTTTTATAAGATATAAATTAATTCTTCTGACATTAGAAACATTCTGTCAATATTATCTTTTTATAACGAAATATTCTAATTACTTTTTAAAATGTTTATATTAGCGATATAAGTAGGTGCATATTGCTACAGTGCCATGTTACAACTTTCCCTGTCTTTATTATGTAATGAAAAGCCCTCCCATTATCCTTAGTGACAGTACATATACCATGACCATGACGTGTCTATGAAAGTAACATAGCGTTACCCACTAAACTTGATACTCTTGCCAAACAAAAGAATCATACAATAAAACGAGAAATGTGTATGTTAAGGTGGCCATTGACGAGTCAGTTTAACTGATCAGTTGAACTGGCGCCCATCCAAAAATGGTCGTTAATCACCGGAGCGATTCCAGATTCCAGTGGAGAAATTTATTTGACCTAAAACTGAGGCGCCATAGTTTTATGTCTGGACTGATCAGTTCGACTGACTCGTCAATGGTAACCTTTATTTACTTATCTTTAGTTCGGAAATAGCCTACAACTAAATTAATGTAAATATATTTTGAACGTGTTTACTCGGATAAAATGTCTAAAAGATCATTGATAAGATTAGATTTCGCATAGGTACAAAAGAAAAACGTAATAGAATGATTCTGTTCGTTCGATTTCTTAGTCTAAATTTCGGGCCTCATAATATGTTGATCTTTGACTGTGTAAGCCTTTGTTACTCCCAAACAAATACAATGTTTCCTCATTCAAGTCTTACAATTTAGTACTTCAGAATGCAAATTAACCGCCAAAATATATCAGTTCGATCTGTTCTTAACCTCTGCCATCTGAATTTTTTAAAAGATATTATCGGAGTTTACCGTCACCGAAACTTGGAGATAAAATTAGACATGATGGCACCAATTCCAATACTTTAAACTAAACTTAGTCTATCGTTATTCCTGTCATATGTTGTTGAAAGATAAAGGAGTTAAAGTTTTGTTTCTTAATAAAAACTAAAATTGCTACGCGCGTTTTAAGTTGATTCTAGCCTGAGCGCCTTTTTTCAGGGTATTGCCGAGTCCCTCAGTGAGGACTAATATTCGTTGATGTCAATGATGATGATGATGACTACGTATAATTTTTCTATGCACTTTTGGTATGGAATGTATATTTTTTACTCATTTTTACTTTTTTTTTATATTGTTCATTAAACCAAAAACATTTTTTTTAATTAATTCAATCAATTGTAGCCAGGAACGGAATATTTTTTTAAATTTTGTTTTAAATTAATTCAACCATAGGAATACAGGAACGGAATATTTTGGTGTCATTAGAATTGCGACTACAAGACATACGAGTACGTCTTTTATGTACAGTCACGGAATGAAAAGGTTCGTCACCTTAGAGTCGGCTTTCACTTGCACTGAAAGAAACAATTATGCCAACATACCAGTGTAAGAATTTAAATAAAATAATACGACGTTTTCGGTCATTTTGCTTGATTTTTATATCCTTTGTTTTTAACACTGCCTTGTGCGCGCGGCATATAAAAACCTCTTCGATATTTTGCGATGATGACAAAATAAATTGTCAAACAACAGTGTCTGAATAATTTTGAACTTTATTAACGAGCAGCTGAACATTATTTTCCCTAACTCGAGTCTATTCTGTAACATAATTTCAAAGGGTAATATGTGCTCGCGCCACATTGAACGAATCTATTTGAAAATTGACGAACCTTTTCAATCCGTGACTGTACGTATGCCACACTGACATTATCTTGATGTGTTGACGATAATTTTTTGGTTAATATGTAAGCATGTGACGTAGTGATTGTCACCGATGATTTACGTAACAATAAGGAATGATAATATGTATAAAAATAGCTGTTTGAAATTCTATTTTAAAAGCATTAGTATAAGAGGAACAATAACTTTAATTAAAAATTTAAAGAACCCCAGCACAATAACTTTCAAACCCCCATAACCATTAAACGGGTCAACCGATTTTCATCAAACAAGTCTATAAACACTCGCACGTAAGTCCCCTGTAATACAAAAAGAAACTAAATTGAAATCGGTTCATCCGTTCGGGAGCTATGATGCCACAGACAGACAGATACACACACACAGACACGTCAAACTTATAACACTCCTCTTTTTGCGTCGGGGGTTAAAAATAATAAATATCAAAGATCTTAAATCTAGTTTGTCTTATATTCGAACTTGCCTCATGGTAAACGTCGAAATATAGCCATATCGAAATAAATACATCATCATATCGGCCTTTTCGGGAACCATTCTTAGATATAGGCCTTTTTCTGTCTCTCCCATTCCTAAATAATAATTAAGACAATAAATAATCCATAAATCCTAATCATAACAGCCATCTAAACTGATTTAAACCTGTAACTAACTACATAATGACCTATTCCGGCTAGAGGGTGTGGTAAACAGTTGGTCCCCTCTTGTTACTGCGATATTTCGTCAATTGGAGTCAGAGGTCGAATAGTTTACAATCTCTGATCTTGGACTTTCTATACAAACTATTCAAAGTAGCAAGGATTCCTGTGAAAAGGAATTCATATCTAGCAATTTGATTTTCCAGGATTACCTCCAAAATTTCCGATTTGTACCGAAATTTTACTACTCGTATTACGAGTAGGTAGATAGAAAATACTTTATTGCTCATAATACACACACAAAGATACAGAAAATAGGAAAATATAACAACAAACGGTACATGGGCAAAGGCGGCCTTATCGCTAGGAGCGATCTCTTCCAGACAACCTTTGACAATGGGTATGGATAGAAGAATAGCGGGAGTGTGCCTAAGAATAGACTACATATATATTAATAAACCTAAATATATATACATCCAAGAATATATAAATAAATATATATATATATATATAATACATACAGATATATATATTATATATATATAAATAACATACAATACTAATGCTTATGCTACTAAAGGAAGTTGCAAGAGATGTTGATGAAGCTTCGACTTGAAGATGGCAAGCGACTGGGAATGGCGTATTTCCGGCGGCAGTTTGTTCCATAAATGAACAGATTTGAGTGTGAAGGAGTCCTTATAATAGCCAGAACGAGTCAGCGGCATTCTGAGTAAGTTGTCAGACTTGGAACGCAGAGGGCGATTGTGATCACAACCGAGGGACTGGAAACGTTCTTTTAGGTAAGAAGGAGTACGAGGGTCGTAGAGCACTTTGAAGAGGAGCAAGAGAGCATGTTCATCACGACGCAGTCTGATAGGGAGCCAACCCAACTTCCTCCTGAATTCAGACACATGATCGTACTTACGCAGGCCAAAGATGAATCGAATGCAGAGATTCTGCAGACGCTGGAGCTTATTGAGTAGGTCTTCATTGAGATCAATGAGACAGACGTCAGCGTAGTCGATGATAGACAGGAGGAGAGATTGCGCAAGTTCGATCTTTGTCTTCACAGGAAGTAGGTTTTTCCACCTCCTTAATGCACCGGCAGCAGCAAACACCTTCCGACTGGTTTCAGTAATATGTGGTCTCCAGGAGAGGTTGGAGTCAAAGAGAACTCCAAGGTTTTTGACCACATTACTGAAAGGAAGGGGAATGCCAGCGAAAGATATCGGTGGAAAAATTACGTCCGCCAATTTCGCTGTTTGCTTAGAACCACCTATAACGATGACCTGTGATTTACTAGGATTGACGGCTAAGCCGTGAGAAAGACTCCAAGAATGGACAGTAGCAAGGTCACCGTTAATGTCGGTAATAAGCTTACCGATATCAGCTATAGGAGCCTGAGCGTAGATTTGCAGGTCATCAGCGTAAAGATGGTATTGGCAAGACAATAAGGGAGTGAGGAAATTAATAAAGATGGAAAAAAGGAGAGGAGAGAGCACCCCACCCTGGGGCACGCCGGAGGAAACGTCACAAAAGGTGGAAACCCTTTGGTCAGCACGAATACACTGCCTACGCCCAAAGAGGTATTCACGAAACCAATTCACCACCGGATCAGAGACAAAGATGGACTTTAACATGGCTAGTAAAATGTCATAATCAACTGTATTGAAGGCATTCGAAAAATCGAGTAGTACTAACACAGTTAAATGTTGATTTGACATGCCATGCCTTATGTCATCCGATATCTTTGTAAGGGCTAGGTAGTGTAATGACTGGATATAGGTTACATGTTGTCCAGGATTGCCATTTTTAATGTACTAAATGTTCCTCCGGAATTTCACTAGTAGATGGTCTAGGTATAGGTTACGTACCTATTGTCCTGAGATCCTGAGATTCTGCTCTTTTCAATTTATTATGTTTCTCGTAGTCTTTAGCCTTCCCAATTATCGAGCTATCAAAATATTATTTGTACTCGTCAAGTACAAGTATCCAAACTAATATTATAAATGCGAAAGCAACTCTGTCTGTCTGTCCGTTACCTTTTCACGGCTAAACTACTGAACCGATTGACTTGAAATTTGGTACAGGGGTAGCTTATGGTCCGGGAAAGAACATAGGATTTTATCCCGAAATTCCCACGGGAACGAGAACTACGCGGGTGAAACCCCGGGGCGCTGCTAGTAAATAATAAGCGAGCAGTTTTCCTTCGAAGATCGAGTTTTCTTTCAACTAGATCTCTTCAGTTTGGCTCCAATTATAATTTGCAATTCACCCAATTTAATATTCAGTCAATCGTGTTCACCATATAACTCTGTATAAATATCAAACTGTGCCAATTTGTTGATATAACGTAATTTCCCATGTGTACCCACGGTACACTGAACTAATACTGTCAAAGGGTCTCCCTCCCATCACCAATTACAAGCCTTTTGATACAATATTGCCGCTGTAATTCAGTAATTGCAATATTGAATCATAAGGCTTTCATTGCATCAGGACTGATGAAGGTAGTAATACTATTATTGTGTTATGGATGACATATTAAACTGTATCAGTGATAGGTAATAGACTATTAAAGTTACTAAAAGAATTATAGTAAAATTTTGTGCTAGTTTACAAATAAAATGGGACTAAATCTACATTTTTTTCGTATTTATTCAGTGGTCCGCTTATATGCTTAAATCACAATCCCCTGGGAATTTGGACGTAAAAGGCGTCCTGTTTTACACCCGTTTGTAAAAGATACCTTCACCTTAATAGATCCAGAAGTTTCGGAGCCTATACAATACAAATGGAAATCAAATCTTATTTCTAAATAATATTAGTATATCTAGACTTATCTCCGTAAGTAATTATAATTAAAATTATGTGTCATCAATTTATTTATATAAATGAAGTACTTGAGTACTTAGCACATTTGATTATGTATTTAAGTATATGTAAATGTATCTCGGTATTTATCACTTATGCGTTGTCCACAGCAGGTATTTACTCGTTGACATATTTACACTACATGACTATTGTTTATGTAAAATGCGATCTTGGTACAAGGACGAAATGTTGCGTCGATACTCAAATATTTATCGGTAAAAGTTGCGTGTATTTAACGCCTTTAAAACTGTTAAGGTTTGTTTACATTGAGCCAGTTGCTGAAGCTGACCCCAAATTTTAGGCAAGTATCGACCCGATTCTGACGAAATTTAAATTTATTTAAATTGGTTCAGTAGAGGCGCGCTGTCGCGTCTGTTCTTACTTCAAATTTCCGCTTTAATATTTTGACGTCAGTCCATTTCCTCCGCGTCCAGTGCTAATGGTCTGACTGACATTGTATAAATAACTAAGTTAACTTGGTCAAGTTCTGACTCTGCGTTGTATTTGAAATAATTTGAATTTCTCAACATATAATTTAATAACTGTTACTTATCTTAAATTCAATTTCCCCTTGACTTCAAAATGTTTCTACGACCCGAATCACCATGACTTCTTCAGAACCTTTCTCTCGTTTCTGATTAGGGTCGGTTTTAATTTGATTTGGCGAAATGTCGACAGCTATCGGAGCTACACAATCCAAGAGATGATATTGCATTTTAGCTAAAATAATTGACTCATACTTTTGTGACTTTAATCAAACTGTATTTATGCAGTATCATTGAAGTCTCAGCACTAGCAGTAACGGCTGTAACTGCCCTAATGTAAACCAACCCACAGTCCGATTAGGTAACTTATTTGCTGCTTGCTTCGGCTAGTAGACTCTAAATTAAATAAAAACTCAAGCTCAGTGACATATGTCTCAAGTCATTGAATCAGGCAGCTAATGCGGGTTCGTAGTGGTCGCACTGACTGGACTATTGTGGATCTACTGGGCTGTATAAATCGCTAAGCGAATGTGCAAGCTGCGGAAAAATAGCCTTAGAGGAATTACTTTGATAGGAAAATAAAAAGAGAGATAGTTTCATCGATTCTTTTTATAGTAAAGTTTTGTTCTTATGTGACTGAGTTTTTATCTGCTACACTGACTTTGCAGGCATTAATAGTTAGTTAGTCACATAATATTGTGGTTTTGGAAACATGTCGATATATGTAAAAATGAACCATGTATGTCATCTTGGTATTGCTAACATTTGGGTTTCATAAAGGCTGTATCATCGCTTTTTCATCGTTTTGGTCTAGTGCAAATCTATCACAAGACAAAAAGTCTTTTCTGGTGTCACATCTTCTCTTCTGCCTTCGTCGAAATGAATAGACTAGATCGGCTTCTGGCTTCTTGCCCTCACAATAACCATCTTAACCATAGCTCACAACCTAAATTTGACCATAACCAATCATAATTACCATCATAAGTTAAAACTAATCACGTTCGGCCTTACATTAGATGTCATTTAACGTGTACACCGACTATAAAAACTAATTGTATAATTAATGACCTAGGTATGGATCCCATCTGCGATGCACTTAACGTAACGTAATCATGTATCATTTCAGTTCACACAAAGAGAACACATCTGGCATATGTTTACTGAGATTATAGCAGTATCTGTTTATTATTGTGCTCGATTTTGTTACGGATTAGTTGTGTATTGTGGTTTTTCTCGTTAGTACAAATTTACTTCGGCAATTGAACTCTGCTTGCGCGATGCGCGGTGGAAATAGGGTGACTGCTTCCAAAAATTTCTTTCCCAATTTCTTTCGCCTATGTACGAATATTACAATTTAATATATTTTTTATTCAAAATATTGAATTTATAATAGCATTATTTGATAATAACTATGTTAATATAATTTTATCCTATACTTGTACTTGTATATATACTTGAAGGAAGGTTATAAGACTGCTGGGGCGACTTCTGAAAACTAACACAAAACAGTTAAATCAAGTAACCTCTTCATTGTTCAATGGTGTGATAATAATCCACAAAAAGTTTTTAAATATACCTAACTAGCTGTGTCCCTTGTAGATGTACCTATACAGCCTATAGCCTCTCTCAATGAACGCAATTGCTTAAATCGGATAAGTATCTGTAATAAAGTCATTCAAACAAACTCTATATCTTTATAACATTATGAATTTCCAAACATACATACATATGTTCTCATACATATTATAAACAGATGATATTTGATAGAATCGATTTACAGCCAGCAATGATATTAACTTTATTAACAGACGCAAAAATGCAGCTTAATTAAAATATATTTTGATGCAAACAGATTTATTAATCAGCTCAGCGGTTTTAAAAATCCTCTTACTGTTCGCTTTTTGAAGTGTAATTTAATTTAAAAAAGAGGATTTCATGTTACATAAAATTAATGGCAATACAAACTAAAAGAGACAGATCAATAAATTATTATGTTTTTTTACTTGATACTTAGACTTATTTAGTTACAACTTCAGCTCTTCTTCTTTGGTCATAGCCTAATGTAACATAGCCTAAACAGCTTTCCAATAATCAGACTTTATCTACTGCAAAATTTGTTTTCAATTCGAACCACTAATTCACGAGACTATCGCGTTCAACCAAACTGCATCTTTATTATATTTAGCAAAAGGTAACAAAACAGATTTGCTCTCACATTTACTACAGGAGTATAATATCACGGACGTTGTAATGAATACTTTAAGAGGTGTCCTCAACGAGGAACCTTAGCTTTTAGCACACCTTTCAACCTGTCTACGTCACTAAGACACGTGAAAGGCTGGTCAAGGTGGTTTAACAAAGAGATGAGACATGAATGGGTGAAAACAATGAGGGTATCGCATTAATTGGCCGCGAAAATAGGACTATTTTCGTATTAGATTTCGTATAATATGGAAGCTGAAACACAATATACTTACTTCTATACACCTTTACTTATTTTGATGTTCATAGTAGTATATTGATAATAGTAAGTCATTTTTTATTTATTTACCTACACACTCATTACAAAACGAGAATCTGGAATCTCAGAAAGTTCATTTAAAATTAACGTAAAGATTAATTAACCTGCGAATGTATTCCGTTTCATGATTATAATCTAAGTTTTTTTTTGTTTTTTTTTATTTCATTGGAATCGAATAAAATAGTGTTGGAATAAAAAATACGGACATAACATGAAATAATAAAATAAGATAATCTAATTGCCCACATGCAAGTACAATACGCAATATCATATGTTAATATAAAAATGCCTTATGATTTTCGAAGAATTTCCACGAATTTTCCCTACCTTTGAATAAAGAATAGAATTTAGCGCCTGAATTTCGTAATCGGCTTATTGGCGACGCGTCGTCGAATTACTGCGATGATTCCGTTTCCGATACTCAGATCGAATCGATCTTATTTCAGTACATAAAAGTATAGATTAGTGGATAGATTTATTGAAATATTGAAGATAAGCGCTTACTGCGGATTACTTGCGTTCTATTCAGTTTTTTTATGTCATTAAGGCCGGTGTCTTGAATTTAGCGGGCAGCGGGGCGCTAGCGGGGCGCTAGCGCGAGCGGAGCGCTTAGCGCAGACCCATTCTTGAATTTAGCGGGCAAGCAGCGGGCAGATCGAGCGGCTGGGTTATTCCTGTCTGATCCCCCGTATCTGATACCCCGTAACGGATACCGTTTAATTATAATTATATTTTTTTCTAGTCCGGTCTGATCCCAGTCCAGAAATAAATTTAAATATTTTATTCCGGTCAGATACCCTATTATATAATACCTTAAGTATTACCACATTATTTAGGACAGTCGGCAACAAAATATAATGTAGAGGTTTTTATTCAACCAACATTATGTATTAAAAAAAAATACAATAATTGTTTTTGAATACCAGGAGAACAGAAATGTAAAAGTGGACTTTTCAAACTTGAGTTAAATTGATTCACAAATTACGTATTAATTGGTCTTTCTTTGGAGAGTGATTAGAAGTACCAGGAGAGCATAACCTTTATGCGTAAATTACTAAATCACTACTTAATATAAAACAAAGTCGCTTTCTCTGTCGCTATGTCCCTTTGTATGTTTAGATCTTTAAAACTACGCAACAGATTTTGATGCGGTTTTTTTAATAGATAGAGTGATTCAGTGGGATGGTTTTTAGCATAATTTTATCCCCATATTCCTGCGGGAACGGGAACTACGCGGGTGAAACTGCGGGGCGCCGCTAGTATAAAATATAATATTAAATATTCTAAAAATAAATTTTAGGATAAGAAATTCTAAGTATATCTCCTTTAGCTTGATGGTACCGTGGTACTTCATTTCCAATAGGTAAGACTATAGATCTTCGGTACCTGAATTTAATGATGCTGTTTATTTGGGGGTGTTTTAAAGGCTCATTATAACCCATATAAACTGTTTTAGAGTAAAGAAACGCATTATAAATTAATTACAACATTAATAAAATCCTATGGAAATACGTGAAAAATCAAGCAATTTTGACAGATATTGCATTAGATCACAGATTATGTCGTTAAATCATAGAGACCACAGAATATAGAGCCTTTCGATTATCACCGTTCAGTCATTCAATTCGTTCACTTATTCACTAATTTTCTAAAAAAAAATTGAAGTTTCATACAGAATTCTCCGCAAATATATTTTAACGCTTCGCCGGTCGCTGCCGCGGCACGGTCGCTTCGCTCGCTCGGTTCGCGCGTTGTGTGGTCGCAGTTCTAACATAACCTAACCAAAATGTTGACCTATTTGAATAAAAACTAATCAATTTTTTAGAATTTTTTGTCTATGTATGATTTGACAACTCAATAATGCGTTTCTTTACTCTAAAAACAGTTTAAATGTGTTATAGTGAGCCCCTAGAACACCCCCAAACAAACAGCATCATCAAATTCAGGTACCGGAGATCTATAGCCAAACCCCAAAATCTTTATAGCTTACTTCATTATTGTACGAAGTAAAAAATTATATATAAAAAATGTATGTCTGTTTGTTCCGACCAATATCTAAAACGACTGAATCAATTTCAATCAACTTTCACAGGCAGAAAATATAGAAATCTTTTATCTTTGACATGGTCGATGTCGAACCTATAGGAAAAAAGTAACAAACAACACAGTAGATTCAGTATTTCTTCGAAATATTTATTTACTAAATCAAAACTGCATATTGAAATTCCTGTGATGATTGAATAAAACACTTCAATCGAATTAAACTACATAATAATATTTACCTGTCAAAGAGGGCAGGGGATCAGACCAGAATGGCAAAATATTAGGTGGATCAGACAGGAATAACCCCCGCGGCGCTATAGCGCTGTAGTGTTGGGACATTCAGATATTTGTCTTTATTTTCGACTCGACTTGACAAGAAGTAGAAAATTTGTTTTTATTGATGAACGAAATGTCTGAACAACAGCGGCAACATCTTTTTGATTCAAACTTATTTGATTTCTTGTGAGCGAAAGAAGAAGTGAATCTCTATTATAGGGCAAGGAAATTAAAGTTGAATTTTATAGAAATTATGAAGAACAAAGACAATGTCCTGACAATTTCTAGGACTATACAAGAATGAGTGCTTAACGTTAATAGATTTAAACTTTATTTTTAGCTCCTAGACTAATCCGGTATGATAGGTTCACTCGGTTTGGTCTATGAGAAAAATAAAATATGACAGTTCGCTTATAATCTATCAGTATTTTTAAAGAGCGAAATGAATGAAGCTGTTCTTTCTTACATTTTTAATGTGAAACAAAGGCAATTAAGCCCAACAACGTATAAAACTGGGTACGTACTCCTTGTTTCATTTAATGGAAACTAGTTGTGCCCCGCGGTTTCTCTCGCGTAGTTCCCGTTCCCATGGGAATTTCATATTCAATTTCAATAAAAAGTATCCTATGTCCTTCTCCTAGTTCTTAGCTACCTCCCCACCAATTTTCAGGCAAATCAGCTCAGCCGTTCTTGAGTTATAAATAGTGTAACTAACACGACTTTCTTTTATACCTATACATAGTTTATAGGTTCGTAAAAAATTAATGATAAACAAAAAAAAAAAATATAAAAAATCACGTCGGAGGACATGTCGACACGTCACAAAATTAAATTTCACAACACTAAATGAGCGCAAAGCGAGCTCTTTGCGCAAAGCGCTCATTGCCCGCTCCCGCCCCGCTGCCGCTCCGCTGTGTTCAAAAACCGGTCCATTGAAATACACGGAAAGTATCTCCCCGCTCCCGCTCCGCTCGCGCTCCCGCTCCGCTAGCGCCCCGCTGCCCGCTAAATTCAAGACACCGGCCTAAGAGATGAGACTAGTGAGACGGTCACCTGATGGTAAGCAGCCTGCCGATAACAGACGCAGTGTACAACACTGTACTGCGCTCATCACCCCGAGACATCAGTCTCTTTGCTCTCGAATAGAATCTCGTGTGCTCAGTCACTTCACTACATTGCCCTTCACACTGGAATACAGTACAGTTTCCACTCAGACGGAATAAAAATCAAAATAAAAAGTCATCGAAGAAGCACTTCTGAAAGTCAAATAACATCTCACACCGTCATAATGGGGGCGTCATAGCCGGTACTGAAGTGGCATTTAATTTCAAGAGTGTTTCTATACTTCGCACGTTAAACCCTCGGTCCAGGTTGTTATATTATCATTAATCAAGGGCAATCATTCCATGTAGTTTTCCCTTAATAAGTAGTCTAATTAAAATTACGCAGCACCCACAAAAGACCCAAATTACAAAGTTCTAATTCCAGAAATAAGCCACGTACGATATTCATTATCCAAACTTTTGTCACATATCATACGTATGAATTGGGGCGGCTTTAGTTTTTGTTTTGTTAATATTTTACGTGGAGCGACTGCCATCAGGCATCCACATTACGATACGACATTTGATGACGTTTGTATGAAAACCAATTTATCCTATTATGCATTTAATCAAAAATATCATTGTAATATGACAAAAAGGAAAAAAATTGTGACTATCTACAAATCAATTGTGATTTTTCATGCAATGGAAACTTTTACTTAGCACCGATGTAATCATGGAAGAAAAAAAGAAAATAGAAAATCTCTGGGATGTAATTGATATTGCTAAATAAATAAGTTGATCGTTACTATGATTAACCTTTTAGAAGCTACGTGAACTCATTTGTTATGGTTAATTTATATTAATTAAGCGCGCTCAAGCTTAATCAAGGGGATAAAGTAGTAATATTTTTCTTCTTCGCCTTCTTTTAATTAGAAATGGTAAAAGTTTGGGGAATGCGTGCCTATTTTACGAGAAGCGACTGTCATAAGACAGACTGCAATAACCCAAAAGGTGATACATTTTTATAGATCAAATTAATATTTTAATAATACTTAATTTCTTTATTTAATAAAAAAAATAACTAAGATTTAGTAAGAACCTCCTCGTTTTCCAAAGTCTGTTAAAAAGTACATAAATAACAAAACAATTTAACAATGTGTGTAAACTTTGAACTGGAAATGCTACCGACTATTTCCCTCTCGGCAATGCACAAGATTATTTCCTGTGACCCGCTTTTGAAGGAGATATTGTTCTCACTGTCTCAAAGGGGAACTAAAGTACGTATTCAAGCTCCCCGTACATATTTGAACAGTTTTTGAATACCATTTCTTTCAGTTGCTCATTGAAATATGTAAAGCTACTAAGCTGATTGCATTAGTTGTTGATATTGAAAATGTTAAAGGAGATTATTGTTTGTTATGTTTGTGAGAAAAAATATCTTTTCGATATTAGTTATTCTTTTTAATCATATGTATATATCTATTGTACGTTTAACAATAATATGTATGTTAATTTGTAAAAACTGTTGCTCCTGTTAAAATGTTTATCGCCTTTATCAACACTGATATTTGCTATGATAATAGTTGTAGGCGTTTTTAGAGTTTGCGGCATCAATGCAAAATCTAATCTAACTAATATTATAAAGGCGAAAGTTTGTATGTATGGATGTTTGTTACTCTTTCACGCAAAAACTACTGAATGGATTTTAATGAAACTTTACAATAATCTTGCTTATACATCAGAATAACACATAGGATACTTTTTATCCCAAAATTCCCACGGGAACGGGAACTACGCGGGTACCGTTTGACGAATATTAATTTTCAACCGACCACTTTGAGTATAAAAATATAATTTAAAAGAATACTTTTAATATAAAAGGTTTTGACGACTTTTTTATGGTCGGAACACAATTACGCATTTAAGTATGATGGTTGAAAGGATTTTCCGCTGAGACGTGACATGTCTTTGATTCAAAATGTATTTCATTACTGCGTATTGCGGATTTAACTTCGTTCCTGCAGTTTTCTTTAAGAAATATCTATGAAATACGGAAACTCAATTGTATCTTGTATCTTTCTTTAACAACAAAAGTTCATCGCTCCGTTTTGACGTGAAACTGAAAACTACTAGTTTATATTAATTGCCAAAGAAAAACACAGGTTTTTGAGAGCTTTTACTCATAAATGGATCTATTTTGATGTCAATATTAAAGCTTCTCAGTAAACAAGAATGAAATACGATAATTGACAGTAACAAGATATTTTCCTACAAACTTTTCACCTGTTTAAATTGGAATATTGGAGATGAAAATTTTACCAAAAGTAATCTGGCTTCTTTGGAAATTAATACTTGCTTTAAATATCGTATTTCTTGTAATGTTTTGCTGGATAAAGGAAACCAAATTGTTGTAGCAAGATGGCTGCCTACATCGAAAACCTGCCTACGGAAACTCTATACTACATTTAGGTTTTTTTTTTTTTAAATTATATTTGTTTTATGAAATACTTTTTTATTGTTAGTGTTTTTTTATTTGAAGCTCATTTGTAATTTATTCCTTAGTTAATAAGGAATAAATTACAAATGAGACAACCCCGCTGAGATTCTCCTTAGTACATCTCAGTAGAAATTCATTTACGTTGTAAGAAATCGTCCTATTTTTTTTGTTGAATTTAATGCCTGCTTCGCTGTTTCGCCGGCGGAATATCGGAAGTCCATAAGCTTACACCTGCAGTTCTAAGGTGGATTCATAACCTGGACATTCAAATCTGATCCTTGCAGGATTAATGCCATACGCAATGATGATGATTAAGAATTATTTGACCGACTGCACATTTTCTTATTGCATAGCCGAGAGCAATTTTGTTATTATTTTTTATGATTAATTTAAACGGCTTGTACTGTTCAAGTATATTTTTCTTACACAAAGCATTATTTTCTTTATAGGAATATTGATTTCCTTATTTTACTTTGCTTTTTAAGTTTTTAATTTGCTATTTTTCTGTTTCTTTGCAGAGGACGATCGCTCAGCAACAACAATATGCTGCCGGTAAGTTTATTTTGATTTAATTTTGGCTATTTTACTTTGTATCGCTTTATTTTAAGTTACTAAATATAGGTTATACCTAACCATATGATATGTACTTCTAAGTTCGATTCGAGGAATTCGAAGCGTACCCAGCTAGCTTTTTATAAGTCTTACATATAGGTCTGTAAGTTTAATAAAGCTTACCGTATGTGTGTAGTCCAGGGCGTAAAGGTAAGTCTTCACTAAAATCAACACAAACAAATCTGTTTATATTTATAAAATCTGTTTTTAGTACTTATTCGACTATTTTTCAGTGTAGAAGAACATGGTTGTAATAAGGCTTTCACTATTTTTGAATAGGTTAGGTTCAACAACTGTTACTACATATTTCAACTTATCGATACCACAAGTATGCTCGTGGTATCGGGTACACATTTCTATCATCAACTATTTCGATTACAGAGCAAAGAATCAACGGAATTGGATTCTTTCGCGGAGATTGTGTTTGCTGGCGGGAATTCGTTTAAAACCCGTATTTGCCCGATAGGTCTTGTAAATAACTTGGAAAATATCAAGAGTATTTGACACACGGTTAGCTGTGGCACGTGGTTTTATCTGCATTTTCTTTTTTTCTTAATGGATGCTAATTAACTATTTGCGTATCAATGTTCAGCGCAATCTATCTGAGCTATGTGTGTTCATAGATCAGAGGTCATCACTCACTCTCAGTCAGTAACGGTTACCTTTTGTTTACAAATAATAAAAAATATTTTATAGTAATTATTCCTGCATAGTTACACTGGAATGAAGATCTTAGAAATACTGTTTTTTCAAATAGGTATCTGATATGACTGCGCGAGCGATGGTCTAACCCTAAGTCGTCCGAAATATTACTCAATACATCAAACTGTATCAATAATATGTTAAATTAGACTCCCCTTGACCTTTTATACCGAAAACCCCTTTTTGTTTTCAATGGCCGGTCTAATTAGTAAATATTTATTTATTTAAATTTCCTTTGACTACACCTGACCTTGTGAAAGAGGCGTTTGTAACTGTTGTGACCTTGAAATCATTTGTTACTGTCACTTTAATAACATTTTTATTAGTTTAGCAAAAATATTTTTGAATATTTTATTATAACCAGTTCTCAGACACGCGCTCGCAGCTAATAATTAATTATAAATCGTGTTATTAACATTGAGTTTCATAAAATTTAAATTCTTTAAAACATCTAAAAATATTATAGTGTAATATTAGAATTCGTGATTTAGGAATCGTATTTTTGCACCTGTGCGTATGCTGGCTTGTTTTCTTTTCAGAATTGACGTAGGTTGTTCAGAGTTCTGAGTGATATGATTAAAACATATGGTGTTAGGATATGTATTGGTTTATATCAAACTAGCGGTTTCACCCGCGTAGTTCCCGTTCCCATGTGAATACAGTTAATATAGAAGGATAAAATATAGTATAAATAAAATAAAAAAGTATAAATTAGCTTTCCATGAGTGAAAGAATTTTTGAAATCGGTTCAGTAGATCTCGAGATTTCCCTTACAATTTAACAAACACATAAATTTTACTTGTTTATAATATTAGTATAGATTAGAATCAGTTCAGTTTAAATCATAAAAGATCAAATACATATTGAACTACTATTGGTAGCTACTGTTAGGGCTGATTTTTCCATCGCCAGATAACTTTTATTCGACGAATAAATTTGACGTTTGACAGATTTTGTATAGAATAACTGTCAAAATTTCAAAATTATTCCTCGAATAAAGTTATCTGGCGATTGAAAAATCGGCCCTTAGTGAAATAATAAATTAAAACAGCAAATTTCTATTATCTTTATAGTTACTTAAAACCGACACTTAAGTAAGAATCATGCAAGATTCCTGCAGATCACATATGTACATTTCTGTCACTGAATATTTGTATATTAGTAGGGTAGCTAGAAATAGGCGTAATCACCACTTACCAAATTGGCGTTTTCTCTCCCTAAACTTAAGTGATTATTGTTAAACATTAGTAATTTAAATCAACTAATTTTCAATGTCACTAAACTTATAGGTCCAATCCTACTAATATTATAAAGCCGAATGTTTGTGAGTTTGGATGTTTGTTCCTCTTTCACGCAAAAATTACTGTATGGATTTCAATATTTGGTACAGATGTTCCCCATACCTAGGAATAACACATAGGATACTTTGTATCCCAAAATTCCCACGGGATAAGGTTCCACGCGGGTAAAACCGCGGGGTACATCTAGTTTTTAAATAACAAAAAAAAAATAGATCGGTAAAGGGTAAACCAACAAGTGCTAACCAAACGGTATCTAACTACTTATATTAACTTTTACATAATACGTCTAGTAAGTTACACGGTTACATGAGTCACAGTACACACAATTATCACAAATTAAATATATTTATTATAATGAATTGTTTATTCCTTGGTGATGTTTAAGGAAAACTGTACGATCTGGGGGCACGGCAGTGCCCCCCGCCAAGTCGAGCGCGAAGCAAACACTGCCGTACCATCCTTTACAGGAACCATTTCGCCGCATTTTCAGGCCCCTATTTGAGAACCTCTGGATAAGACTAGAACGCTGAAATTTTCGTCGTCCAGTAAGCTATACAATCACATACTTAAAATAAAATTTCAAGTCTGTAGGTCATTTAGTTCCCAAGTTAAGCGAAAGCAAAGTTTCGCATTTTAGACACTCACTCACTCACTCACTCACTCACTCACTCATGATCATCAAAATAGAACTACTACTTCCCATAAACCTAGAGAGCTGAAATTTGGTACAGAGTTAGGGTTTAATGGCCACATAAAGGGAAAACTATAAAAACTAGGATAATCGAACGGGAACGGGAATTATACGGGAATGGGAACGGGAATTGTAACTCAAGAACGGCTGAACTGATTTGGCTGAAAATTGGTGGGGAGGTAGCTTAGAACCAGGGAAAGGACATAGGATACTTTTAATCCCGAAATTCCCACGGGATTGGGAACGGGAATTTAAAAATCAAGAACGGCTGAATTGATTTGGCTGAAAATTGGTGGGGAGGTAGCTTAGAACCAGGAAAAGGACATAGGATACCTTTAATCCCGAAATTCCCACGGGATTGGGAACGGGAATTTAAAAATTAAGAACGGCTGAACTGATTTGGCTGAAAATTGGTGGGGAGGTAGCTTAGAACCAGGAAAAGGACATAGGATACTTTTAATCCCGAAATTCCCACGGGATTGGGAACGGGAATTTAAAAATCAAGAACGGCTGAATTGATTTGGCTGAAAATTGGTGGGGAGGTAGCTTAGAACCAGGAAAAGGACATAGGATACTTTTAATCCCGAAATTCCCACGGGATTGGGAACGGGAATTTAAAAATCAAGAACGGCTGAATTGATTTGGCTGAAAATTGGTGGGGAGGTAGCTTAGAACCAGGACAAGAACATAGAACACTTTAATCCCGAAAATCCCACGGGAATGGGAACGGGAATTTATTACTCAAGAACGGCTGAACTGATTTGGCTGAAAATTGGTGGGGAGGTAGCTTAGAACCAGGAGAAGCACATAGAATACTTTTAATCCCGAAATTCCCACGGGATTGGGAACGGGAATTTATTACTCAAGAACGGCTGAATTGATTTGGCTGAAAATTGGTGGGGAGGTAGCTTAGAACCAGGAGAAGCACATAGAATACTTTTAATCCCGAAATTCCCACGGGAATGGGAACGGGAATTATAATTCTAGAACAGCTGAACTGATTTGGCTGACAATTTGTGGGGAGGTAGCTTAAAAACTATTTATGTATAGATACTTTTTATCCCGAAATTCCCACGGAAACGCGAACGGGAACTACGCGGGTGAAACCGCGGGGCGCTTAATAATATAATACTACTCCTAAAAAATAAGTGTGTCAAATAAGAAAATCTAATAAAATAAATCAATATAAACAAGTTTTAACAAAAAGAAATGAAATCCCACCAAAAACATTCTGTAAAAAACTAGCCAAGTCTCGATGGAGCTGCTTGTTTAACTCTAAAAAGTAATGAAATCTAGACAGACTCGTGCCAAGTCTAAGGTTCCTTACTGCGATTTCTTTATTATTATAGTAAATGTTGTGTGACTTGGCCGTTGAAGTGTACACATGTATGTACACAAGGGTACAAAACTAGGTGCTCCATGACGCTATTGCACCAATCTTAAAAATTCCAGAACCTATCCATTGACGATAGAAAATTTGCTTAATTATAGCCACTTGAAAAATGTTGATTCAATATCCAGTCAATTGTAGGCTTGATAAAGCTGCGTATTTTAATAATGTTATAACATTACGTGTAAACAAAATTGACATGTACCCACTACTAACCTTTTAAACAATGTTCAACGGCCAAGTCACACAACATTAACTATAATAATAAAGAAATCGCAGTAAGGAACCTTAGACTTGGCACGAGTCTGTCTAGATTTCATTACTTTTTAGAGTTAAACAAGCAGCTCCATCGAGACTTGGCTAGTTTTTTACAGAATGTTTTTGGTGGGATATGGTTTACAATTCATTGTTTTAATACCTTTATATGAAACCGGAATGATTATATTTTTCCTACTAGTATTCCGCTAAGCGATGTCTTTAATTTCCGTATGATACAGTCAGCTGTCGCTTAGACCTTCATTTTTTCATCATCATCTCAGCCTATTTTCTGGTGGACAGTCCAATGCAGAACATGGACCTTTGTTACCCTAACTGCTAAAGCGACTGGTCAAAAGCCACCTGCATCCAACGAGGCTCAGCTATTTTTATCAGGTCATCAGTCGATAGTAGTTGGCTGCGCATGCCAGTTCGTGGTCTCTAGGATTTTTCTGCCTCATCGGCCATACAATATTTCGCTATGTGGCCCGCGTATTGCCACTTCTTCTTAGCGTGTCGTCTCATATTTTTAAGGACCAAAGCTCGGCCACCGATATGGCACTATCAGTGGCCTTGTAAAGGTCCGTGGTCGCGTGTGCAGGTGTAGGGACACACACGGCAAGTAAGTATTGCCACTTTAGCTTGTTTATTTCCGGGACTCTATCGGCTACTTCGATTCTTCTACAGATCTCTTCATTTAATAAAGAAAACATGTTTTATATTCTAGAAGGTTCTACGATTGTTAATGCCTATTTAGCCGCATTATCAGTCGTAATACATTAGCAACATGCCGCTAAAAAGAGTTGCTAGTTCAAATCCTAATATTTACCTCGGTCTGGGTATATGTATGAATGAGTTTGTTTCTGATACGGGTAATTAACCCAAATAGGGGTCATTTGCTATATTAAGATGATAGTGAAATCATCGTGTTGTTATTTGATTTCGTTGATATTTTTTCCTGGATTTTTAGTCTCAAAACAGATCGGTTTGGCGATTACTCACACGCAAGCATGGTAATTGCGACTATCCCTCCTCTATATACTAATATCATCAGTAAGAAGTTGGCCTGCAGTAGGATTAATAAGCTGATATTTAACTTTCTGAAAACCATGGAAACTATGATGTTCATTTTCATTATACATTCGTAACTTACACTCTTTGGTACATAATACAAATTGTGAGCATGACATTTTTGTCATACTCCGAGAGCCACAGATTTTTTTTCAGAAGTCAGTCGTATAGTATTGAATTTTATCAAGATATTTTCCTTCAGTGTTTAGATGCCGCTCATACACAGCATTATAATAATAGTTGCATTAAAATAAATTTTATATTTGAATCGTAGCCAACGGCCAACTGTTTGTTACGTATCAATAATATTATAGTTAACTAGCTGTGCCCGCGGTATTACCCGCTTAATACCTAATCCCTTGGGAATTTCAGAACAAAAAGTATCCTAAGTGTTATTCCTAGTTATAAGGAACATTTGTACCAATTTTCATCTAAATCGGTTCAGTAGATTTTACGTGAAAGAGTAACATACATACACACTCACAAACTTTTGTGTTTATAATATTAGTGTGTTAATCTCTACCACATTTCTTATTTAAAGTTAAATCATATTTTGTTTGTCACTGAACTAGATACACCAAACACTTGATAACATATCTCTTTAGGAAGTGTTTCTTTATTTTTAACGTCTTGTCTGTCTTTTTCGTGATAATAGTTATTTATGGTACAAGCGAGGTAAGTTGGTGATTACTTCCGAGGCGCTATTGAGGCCCGAGACGTCAGGCGAGGGTCTGAAGATAGCCGAAGATAGTAATCATCAATACTCGCGTGTACCATACAATGTTTTTCAACACACTTGCGAATAAATTAATAATAAAATATCATTTTTCGCTAATAAATAAACAGTTTTTCTATTCGCGCGCATCCAACACAACAATGGTGATCGGCCAAAGACTATAAAAATATACTTATTAAAAAAAAATCGAATGAATGAATGAATGGAATCGACCATAGACCTACCAAAAGTAAGGCAACATAGTTGAAGTTTGTTTTTAAAATGTACGGACACAATTTTTTGGTATCAAAACTTTTTTAAAAACAAAGCAATTTAAAAAAACAATCTATAACTCACTAGTGAATAAAACGTGTCATTATTCAACTGTTTTTGCACAAATAAGAGCCCCTTTATGAGCGAGTGTGTTGAAAAATACTTTTACTTTGTTTATATCACCAATTGTTTTTACTAGTCTTATTCAATTCTTTCGACGAAGACCATCTGGTACAGGTAGTGGCTATTGCCTGCTATGCCAAAAGTAACGCGTTCGATTCCCGCTCAAAGCAAACATTTGTGGGCATGGATAGTGTCATGTCTATTGGTCTTAGCGTGGGGTTTCTCTAATTAAAAATAATACTTATATGTATGTTTTTCCGTTGTACATAGTACATGCTTTTAACAAGATAAAAAAGCAAGATACCAAACAATTTCAAAAGCTATTAAAATTATAATTGGAGACAGCGTAACTATATTGTTAAATTGCGAAATCGGATAAGGGCGACCTGAGGACCCTTAATATAACGAGATGTCGTAATAACTAACGTTGATGTTTTGTTTGTCCAAACCCCTGTGACATTTTACTCGTTATGCCACCCTACTTTTACCACTGATTGAAGATTAGATTGTCATGATGGAAGCTGTATCCAATTTGTAAGGGTGTTGGAGTTGTTTTTGTTATGAATTCATCAAAGTTCTTGTATATAATGCGCAAAGGTAGTGACGAAGCTTTAGGCCTTGGGGCCTATTTCAAGATATTCAAGTCACTTACCAAGTAAAGTTAGTTTTGTCTCTTTCTTACATTATATCAAGTGACAAAGACAAAACTTGCTACTCAACGTTACTTGAATATGGTGAATAAGGCCATTAAGATTATAAAACTTTATGTGCCCTGTAGTTATTGCTGTAATCTGTATCATCCTCGTATGTGGTAAATTTAGTTTTTTTATAGATTAACTATTTGGGATGCCTGCGTCATAAAAACTACCTGCGTGCCAAAAGTCAGAGCGATCCGTTTAGTGGTTTGAGCTGTACCTATACCTTCATAGATCATTCAGTCAGTCAGTCAGTCAGTCAATATTCGTTTATTTATACAGATTGGAAGTAAACCGTACGAAATCAAAGTGAAATTCAATAAAAATTAATTGAAAATTGAGTTCGCTATCTCATTTATTGGAAAACCAACACCGTTCAGAAAATCCATACCAGATTCAGTGAAGATAATTATAACTCTACAGTCTTTTACATGGATTCATGTTTTCTAGGAATAATTAACACTGGTGAATATGAATATGGAATAATTAACAATGAAATTGCTTGTCTATATTCTTCGTTCACATACTAATATTATAAAGCTGAAGAGTTTGTATGGTTGTACGCACTAATCTCAGAACTGTACTGATCACAATTGAAAGAGTCTTTTAGTGTTGGATATAGCTCTCAGAAACTGCTGGTCTGAATTGAAAACTGGTTTTGCTGTGTTAGATAGCCCATTTATCGAGTAAGACTATAACATAACATAATTATTCACTACATCATCTCATTATAGTAACTGACCCCTAACTAAGTTCGAAGTTTGTATCTAGGGTATCAGAAACTACGCACACATTCATTCACACACACACCCAGACCGAGACAAACATTTGTGGTTCACACAAATATTCACCCCGCACGGAAATAGGGTATATAACATCATGCTACGTCCAATATAAGCAGAGATAACACGAGCCAAACCGCGAGGCACAGCTAGTAGCCCATAAAATTCAGATAGGTAGACGTCGTTCCTTATTTGTAATTGTTGTGATTTCCTATTAGCAGAGGCCTCTATAACATTTAACAACTTGCTTTTACGTCTATACAGTTGTCATTCGTTAGTCATTCTATTGTAAAGGTATACATATTATATCGATGTATTCGCATTAAATAGAATTATTTTAACGTAACTTACATTTAGTGTGGTCTGATGGAAGCATTGAGTGCCACAAACTTTTCTGTTCCGGTACCCAAAATTAGAAGCTAATACTGCATTTCTTTATTTTTACTAAACTGTCAAGCATCTGACAACCCAGATGCGATTTGAGTGACGCTGTCACCGGAACAGATATGTTTGTGGCACTATAAGTTAGATCTTTAACTTTCTAAGCGCCGTCAGTTCATAGAGTCAGTTTCGAGACAAGCTGTCTAACTTTTACTGACATAACCAATTGTTTATATGTCATACAAAATTGACAACACTAAGTTAAAATGGCGACTACCTAACTCAGAAAGTTTAAGAACATCTAACATACATATCTATGTTTGTAGGCACATCAACATCTTTTGATACTCATTTTTTTTACACAATAAAGACATCTTTGAAATCGAATAAATTATAGCCAATATAACAATTTATTGAATAGAGCAATAACTGTAATGACGGTTCGTGCTAATCTTTGTACCCGGATAAGATTTAACCGTCACGTTATTGGGAAGAACTATTGGGGCAGAAAAGGTCTTTAACCAAATACCAACAATCATACACTAGGTTGATTTTGATGACAGCTAACCACAGATCAGGGAGTCATCTAAGACTTCCGTCCAGCTTACTCACCAGCTAACAATATGCCAGTTATACTCGTATGTTTATTTATGTAACGAAAAGCTTTTGGTGCAATGTGAGTTGATCTAATATTATTTCATTTTTCACCTAGTTTAAAACTTTTAGAGATTCTTATTTTCTTAAAAACACCCATTAAAAAATACAAAGATTGAATTTAATATTTTTGGCAAATGCTATACAGTTTAGCTTAAGCTATATTGCAGTACCAGAGTACTAAACAGCGCTGGTTTGCAGCTGCCAAATTCTCACTGAGTAACAAGATGGGAGAAAATACAGATTTGCCACTCCATAGAGTAAACCTTTATACTCATTAGCGTCTACCTTCATGTTTTTTACATAAATAATATGAGAAATGTACATTACTAACGTTGTATAGGTAGGTTTTGTTAAACAAGAGTTATGTAAAGTCATAGTTTGTCTTGCAATCAGGTGCTAATACTATTTGGATTATACCTAATGGTTTTATCGTACTGATAAAGAATCCGGCGGTTGATGACCTTTATGAATGTGTTGTAATAATGATTGTATTTGTAAAACTGTTTCTCAATGTTAAATATTGTAGGAGACGCCTTTCTATTATAATCTAATCGATATCGATACAATTTATATCTACCTATATTTTCCTGATAAATAACTAAATCGTACCTATTACTTAAACCAGTTCTTAGGACAATACCTTCCTATTATTAGGATAAAGTATATAAAACCCAAAACTATATACCTACCTATAAGCCCCTAAGTATGTTACTAATGATGATAACCCTTGGTTTTTATAGAGCAGGAAAGGCTTTTCTTATAATTTATATCTCAAAGTTGAAGAAAGATAAGGGTCACAAGTAACAAGTAGCACTAGATATTTATGTTTTTAATATTGTAATACCTACCACCAGTCGTGTTTTCAAGGACGCGAAACTGTGTAACCAGGTGCGGGCCGATAGTTTAAATAAGGATACTTTTCTTTTGTTATTCAATAACCGTTTGACCTTGAACTGATGCAAACATTATTGGTACTTCAGTGCGCAGTTAGGTATTAAATTAGCACAATTTTACCCTGTAAAGTTTAGAGGAGACTAAACTTTTATCAAAATTTAATGCTTCTATTTCATCTAATACCGTTCCAAATATGAGAGTTGCACGCTCCACGTGAATTAGGTATGTAAGGTGTTGCCGAAATCGGTTGAAGGTCTCAGAACTCGTTTGTCGATGTGTATCAGATCAGCGGGCGAATCGTACAACGTTTGGTGGTGTATGAGGGTGTGCTGGTGGTCGACCCTCGCGTGGATAGGCCCTCTCGTTCCCGCGGTGCCGCTACCGCTGCTCCGCCTCAGCCGACCCGACCAAACCAACTTAGTGCACCGAGGACACTCGCCACCGAGTGACGTGTCGCACGAGTCGCGCCCGCACCACAATAACAACGATACAATGTGTGAACGAGCTCCACGATAAACATTCAACGCTACTCCGCTCGGATTTTGAGTGAACTCGGGTCTAGTGGTCAGTGACAATAAAGTTTATGTGATCGAATCTCGATTCTCGCCGGTGTGTCTTTGTTTATGTTATGGCACATGGCCCGAATGCACGTACACCGATTGGCCTTCTGACGCAATGCGCCACATGTAGTAAACAAAATTGTTTATAACAACACACACACAATGCCCTAACAACACTTTGACAACTCCTATAATGGCCGCTTTATAGTGCGACCAAGATTTATTAAGTTAATAAAGATAACAATATTTAATATCGCGCGGAACCGGTTTCGGTGTAATCATATTATATTAACATTGTATACGGTACCAAAACAGTAAGTTACGAAGTGGGCGCAAAAAGTTTAGACACGACAAAAAACGTTACCTGCGCTGTTCAAAGTTTTAGGAAAGCGATCCTTTCTGTGCCAAAATGTGCCTCCGAGGCAGATCGCCGGCACAACTGGATTGTGTCACTTAACTACTCCAAAACTAGTTTTAAATTTCCACTTAATTATTGTACTATGTATAACACTAACTTCACAAAATATTATGTTTTAAATTCACTCGCTGACACATTAAACAGTTGCCTATTATGTTTAGATTTATTTATTTTAAACATGAAAACTCTAATTATTCGTCTATTGTTTCGGTCAAATAGTATCCCACCAAAAACATTCTGTAAAAAACTAGCCAAGTCTCGATGGAGCTGCTTGTTTAACTCTAAAAAGTAATGAAATCTAGACAGACTCGTGCCAAGTCTAAGGTTCCTTACTGCGATTTCTTTATTATTATAGTTAATGTTGTGTGACTTGGCCGTTGAACATTGTTTAAAAGGTTAGTAGTGGGTACATGTCAATTTTGTTTACACGTAATGTTATAACATTATTAAAATACGCAGCTTTATCAAGCCTACAAATGACTGGATATTGAATCAACATTTTTCAAGTGGCTATAATTAAGCAAATTTTCTATCGTCAATGGATAGGTTCTGGAATTTTTAAGATTGGTGCAATAGCGTCATGGAGCACCTAGTTTTGTACCCTTGTGTACATACATGTGTACCCTTCAACGGCCAAGTCACACAACATTAACTATAATAATAAAGAAATCGCAGTAAGGAACCTTAGACTTGGCACGAGTCTGTCTAGATTTCATTACTTTTTAGAGTTAAACAAGCAGCTCCATCGAGACTTGGCTAGTTTTTTACAGAATGTTTTTGGTGGGATTTCATTTCTTTTTGTTAAAACTTGTTTATATTGATTTATTTTATTAGATTTTCATATTTGACACACTTAGGAGTAGTATTATATTATTAAGCGCCCCGCGGTTTCACCCGCGTAGTTCCCGTTCGCGTTTCCGTGGGAATTTCGGGATAAAAAGTATCTATACATAAATAGTTTTTAAGCTACCTCCCCACAAATTGTCAGCCAAATCAGTTCAGCTGTTCTAGAATTATAATTCCCGTTCCCATTCCCGTGGGAATTTCGGGATTAAAAGTTTTCTATGTGCTACTCCTGGTTCTAAGCTACCTCCCCACCAATTTTCAGCCAAATCAATTCAGCCGTTCTTGAGTAATAAATTCCCGTTCCCAATCCCGTGGGATTTTCGGGATTAAAGTGTTCTATGTTCTTGTCCTGGTTCTAAGCTACCTCCCCACCAATTTTCAGCCAAATCAATTCAGCCGTTCTTGATTTTTAAATTCCCGTTCCCAATCCCGTGGGAATTTCGGGATTAAAAGTATCGTATGTCCTTTTCCTGGTTCTAAGCTACCTCCCCACCAATTTTCAGCCAAATCAATTCAGCCGTTCTTGATTTTCAAATTCCCGTTCCCAATCCCGTGGGAATTTCGGGATTAAAAGTATCCTATGTCCTTTTCCTGGTTCTAAGCTACCTCCCCACCAATTTTCAGCCAAATCAATTCAGCCGTTCTTGATTTTTAAATTCCCGTTCCCAATCCCGTGGGAATTTCGGGATTAAAAGTATCCTATGTCCTTTTCCTGGTTTTAAGCTACCTCCCCACCAATTTTCAGCCAAATCAATTCAGCCGTTCTTGATTTTTAAATTCCCGTTCCCAATCCCGTGGGAATTTCGGGATTAAAAGTATCCTATGTCCTTTTCCTGGTTCTAAGCTACCTCCCCACCAATTTTCAGCCAAATCAATTCAGCCGTTCTTGATTTTTAAATTCCCGTTCCCAATCCCGTGGGAATTTCGGGATTAAAAGTATCCCATGTCCTTTTCCTGGTTCTAAGCTACCTCCCCACCAATTTTCAGCCAAATCAGTTCAGCCGTTCTTGAGTTACAATTCCCGTTCCCATTCCCGTATAATTCCCGTTCCCGTTCGATTATCCTAGTTTTTATAGTTTTCCCTTTATGTGGCCATTGAACCCTAACTCTGTACCAAATTTCAGCTCTCTAGGTTTATGGGAAGTACTAGTTCTATTTTGATGATCATGAGTGAGTGAGTGAGTGAGTGAGTGAGTGAGTGAGTGAGTGAGTGAGTGTCTAAAATGCGAAACTTTGCTTTCGCTTAACTTGGGAACTAAATGACCTACAGACTTGAAATTTTATTTTAAGTATGTGATTGTATAGCTTACTGGATGACGAAAATTTCAGCGTTCTAGTCTTATCCAGAGGTAGTCAAATAGGGGCCTGAAAATGCGGCGAAATGGTTCCTGTAAAGGATGGTACGGCAGTGTTTGCTTCGCGCTCGACTTGGCGGGGGGCACTGCCGTGCCCCCAGATTCTGTTGGTTGGTAACAAAGTTCACGAGTAGTTGTATTAATTTGTATTCAACTAGTTGCGCCCCGCGGTTTTACCCGCGTGAATTCGTAGCTCGTCGTATCATACAATCTCGGCACAATTCACCATCGTGTGTTAAATAAAATATTAAGTAAAATCGCCGTCTATTGGTACGATTTGCGATAAAAAGTAAACAATAAAACATATACACTATCCCATGGGAATTTCAGGATAAAAAGTATCCTATGTGTTATTCCTAGTTGTAAGGCACCTCTGTACCAAATTTAATCCAAATCGATACAGTAGTTTTTGCATGGGAGTAATAAACATCTAAACTTACAAACATACAAAATTTCGCATTTTTTATATTTCTAGGATGTATTGAATAATTGATGATTGAATCAACATTTAATTCGCTTAGCTATTACTTACTACATTTCGTCAATACTCGTATGTTACCCAAGAAAATAATATTTTTTACAATTATTGAGTAATTCCAATTTAGCACGGTCAGCGAAATTGGTAAAACACAGCAATATAATATAGGTAATTGGCAAACATCTTTTAGATATGTTATCGCGTATATACTTAGTTATCATATTAAAATCATTTCCATTTTTATGTTTCCGTTTGTATGTTTGTGACAAATTTATGTAGGTTTACAATGTGAAGGTCGTTATCAATATAATGTATATCTACACTAATATTATAAAGAGGAAAGATTTGTTTGTTTGTAACGAATAGGCTCCGAAACTACTGAACCGATTTCAAAAATTCTTGCACTAACGGAAAGCTAATTTATCAGTGCGTGACATAGGCTATATTTTATACCCGTATTCCTACGGGAAAGGGAATTACGCGGGTGAAACCGCGGGGTGCTACTAGTATATAATATTGTTAATATGTGTATTAGTCAACCAGTCACTGTCGTGATATCACATCCTACCATAAATCTTAAAATATTCTTGTTATTCGATTTATTTTTGATTTTTGAAACGCTAAATCTGTTTACTTTTACACGATTCTGCACTTTATTGATACGACTAGTAGTGCCACGTGGTTTTACCCGCGTAGATCCCGCTCCTATGAAAATGCGGGGATGAAATTATACTAAAAACCTTCCCATTGAATCACTCTGTATAATAAAGAAAACTTCATCAAAATCCATTGCGTAGTTTAAAAGATCTAAGCGTACATAGGGACAGACAGCGACAGCGACTTTGTTTTGTACTATGTAGTGATAACGCAAGGCTAATTCATGTTCTAGTCTAGACCACAAACGTGACGAAACAATTCTATTGTTTTACGAAGCAAAACTCTAAAAGGATTTTTTTGTTTGGGAAGCTTACAGCTGTTCTTACTAAGTATAGTATACTAGCAGCGCCCCGCGGTTTCACCCGCGTAGTTCCCGTTCCCGTGGGAATTTCGGGATAAAATGCCTATCATTATATTTAAAAGCCTACCCTTAGGGCCTATTTTATGACCTTCAAGTAAACTTACTCACCAAGTAAATCTAGTCTTGTCTCTTTCTTACTTTCTTTATCAAGTGACACAGACAAAACATTACTTGAAGATGGTGAAATAGGCCCTTAGTACAACAAAGTAAAAATAAGAATTAATAAAAATCAAAAGAAAGTTTGAGAAAATCCTACTAATATTATTTATGACCGCGAGAGTATGTATGAACGTTTGTTACGTACAAACTTTTAGCCCCAAAATTCGCACAGGGTTGGGTTAGGTTAGGTTAGATTTTGATTTATGCGGGTAAAACCGCGGGGCGAAGCTAGTTATTGATATTTCGCATTCGAATTAATATCGTATTAAAATTCAACCCCAAGGAGATGAAAGTTTGATGTTGTTTGGTCCACTCCTGTGGGATACATAGTAATCATCTAAGTAATTATATTAGTACTCTCGGAAGACCAGCGCTTCTTTGACATGTCATTTCTAAGCTCATTCGGCTAGGAGATAGGACAAAATATGTATTTGTTTACTATCTTGTGTGTAGGAATGTGCGTGTGTAATTTCTGATATCATATATACAGGTGATAAACCTAGTTAGGTGTCAGTTGCTATATGAAAATGATAGAGTGACTGACTGACTGACTATTGTTAAAGAAACAAATATTAATTAGTATTTAGTTATTCCTTTTAAATCATAAAAATACGAACAAATCTTAATTAATATTTCTTACCTTATTTCTATAGCAAAGTCGTATTCATTACTTAATCATTCGATTTTTGTTTATTTTCCCTTATCATTATTTGCCTAATTAAACTTCAACAAAAATAATCGTCTTATAAAGTTATCTACATCCTATTAATAATTGTTTAAAATTAGGTTTGTCATTCAAGCTATCCCGGACCACTGACCTTTGTCGAGTAAAAGTATAGTTCAAATTATAAATAACAACTGCACGTGTAAATTTACTTCGCTTGGTATTTATAACATTTTGTAAAAAGAAAGTAAAGTATTGATTTTAAAAGTCTACTAAAAGTTTCTATTTCTATAATGCCACTGCTAGGAAACAGTCTTTCTCATTGATGGTATAAGTGCAATGAGAAGGAATAGTCGTAAACACCACGCTTACCCCAGCATGTTGGTGATCTAAAACAAAAAACAATCGGAGACAATAAAAGTACCATTATATTACTCAGTACCTGAATTTTGTTGAGCTTGTACTTCAATCGTAAGTACGAAAACACAATACGATCAATTTAAGAAGTAAAATTAAACAGAAGAAATATATTACGGCCATCTAAATGTCCATACCGACCCCACTGGAAGACGGGAGAGGCCTATGTCCAGCAGAGGACAAGCATAGGCTGACGATGATGAAGACCCAAAAGTACTTATTTCACATCTCATAATCATTCTCAATATATTTTAAAACATACGACTGTAATATTTACTTTTAACTAGAAATATATTCGCCATTCAAACAATAACAACTCCCAAATAAAATATGAAATATTAATCATCACCATCCCACGTTCGAAAAACTTAGAACATTAACATCAAAAAATGGGAAATACAAATATAGAAATGTCAGAAATAAACTCGAGATGAAAGCGACTAATAACCCCGATTCGAATGCAGAGATAATCTCTTCTCATCTTACATAGAGAGAAGCCGGTGACGACTAGATTAGTCTAAGAGTCGGATGATTGGAGAAGCCCGCAACTGGCGACTGAACTTGTCTAAACTATGTATGCCTTTAGCGACTAAACTTATCTAACTATGAGACTTGTCTGAGTTTCTCCCTCACGGAATTTGCTTGGTAGGTTACTCTGATGAAAGTTTCTTGATGGAATTTTACATTATCCAGGTTTCAAACTACCTGTAATGAAATAATAACTCGGTTACCTATTTCGCGATAAAAGGGAAAAATATAAAAATACAATGCAAGTTTTGTCTGGTAATTTCGTTATTTCTAATATGTAATGATAATTTCGAGAAAATATACCGGTGACAAAAGAAATAATGGGAAAAGCCAATTTTTTTTGGACGAAAGAAATCAATCAATCTCTATCATCTTAGGTATACTTAGCAACTGATCCTTGTTTATGTTCCATTATTTTACAAGCTTTAAATCTAAATATCAAATTCCTGATAAAGTGAACCTTTCAATCACTGTTAAACCTCGTTAATTTAAGATGCTGTCACCCAATCCTGTCTCGGCTGTCATCTCTCTCCTCGACTACGCACTTGACGAATTCCCCCTTTATTACATTTTGAAATTGCGCGTCGACTTAATGATTTATTTTACCTTTAAATATTTACTTTTAATTATAATCACCTTAAATAATAGATTACAAAACGTATTAATTATAATTTATTTAGCTCATTCTGGCAGTGGTCCCACCGCGGGCAAGTGAGCGATGAACTATCAGCGTGTTCTCGCCCGAGAAAAGGACAATGAACATACATTCTGTGTAAACGAAAGAGATGCACATTTTATTTATAGTTACTCGCCTGTTCACACCGCCGGCTAGTACTCGCTTTACTAGTTTTGTCGCTGAGCTACAAACATTTACTTGTCGACTCGCTGAGCGAGTTGGCGAGTGATTTTTACTCGGCTCGCTAGTCTTCGCTACTCGCTGATATCCCGCGGTGGGACCAATGCCTCTAAAAGCGTATTGACAATTGATGGAATACTGCTAGGTAAATGCGCACTATTATTCAACGATTCTAACACTGTTTTTTTAAACTGATTGATTATAAATCTTGGATGTTTTTGCGGATATAATCTTGTTATCGTTTCATTCCGGGCTTTTATTGGTATAAAAATAGGATCTCCAGCTTTACTTATATACTATATTTATCACTAAATTTACGTTCAGTCTCTCGCTCCATTGGGAGTTGAGAAAGGATAAAATAACAAACATGTTTACGTTTATATTACGTATTATTCCTCTTGTATTCACCTGCGCTGAAGTTTAGCCTTCCGAAATAAACAAATATCATCGAAAACATGGATTAATAGTTTTATAGATTAGCGTGTTCAAACTGTTTGTAATATTAGTATCTGGTCTATTAATAAATAGTTTAAAAAATAGTTGATTGTCAGCCTTTAAAATAGCACTTTAGAGCTAACTCTCTTTTACTTCCTAAGTACAGATATATTTCAGCCCAACGTACTTCACCACATAGTATAAAAACAAAGTCGCTTTCTCTGTCCCTATGTATGTTTAGATCTTTAAAACTACGCAACGGATTTTGATGCGGTTTATTTTAAAAGATAGAGTGATTCAGTGGGAAGGTTTATATAGCATAATTTTATCGCCATATTCCTACGGGAACTGGAACTACACGGGTGAAACCGCGGGGCGCCGCTAGTACTAGATAACTACGCAAACAAAATCAGAAAATATCATTTTTATAGCAGTAACATGCTTTCATTCAATAAGCATTTTTATGAGATTTCCATTGACATGCAACGGGCTGATCTATCTTGTAAATGGCACCATAATCTGAATTGAAAACACTTTGTTAGCATTCAGATAACATGACGAAGGATTAATCTTATAAGATTACCGTGATTTTGTTAACTTTAATAGTATCTACTTTATATGATACGAAACAACTGAAATATTTTATAACTATCTTTGCCCCGCGGTTTTACCCACATAGTTTCCGATCCCGTGGGAATTTTGGGATAAAACATAGTCTGTGTTCTTCCTCGGATCATAAGCTACCCCTGTACCAAATTACAAGTCAATCGGTTCAGTAGTTTAGCCGTGAAAAGGTAACAAACAGACAGTTACTTTCGCATTTATAATTGATTGTTAAAAATGTTCAGAAAATAGTAATTGCATCTTATTTATCTTTTATTATGCCTGTTAATGGTCAGGAGGAAAATTCACAGAGAAAATTGCATCCGCGTAAAATGGCGCCTCTCATTTCGCGGGTAATAGATTATTTAAATCTCATATTAAAAGTCGTCAGGTTCATAAACTGTTAAGACTCGAGAGTAAGCTAGAATAATAATAACTATATTGCATAATTCTATTCTGCTATTTACATTCGTAGAAGTGTTAAAATAAGACCAATCCAACTTTACGTTGAAAAGCAATTATGTACAAACAATTCCATCGTCAGCTGCTGACGTAAATTGCTACGTAATCTAATTATTATAAAGTTAATTATTATTTAACAAGTTGTCTTTAAGGTTTGTCGTTACACACGCAGGTCATTGGTCGCTTGTAGTCTTGTCAATATTATAAAAAGGAAACATTTGATTGTTTGTTGTATTGAAGCTACGAAACTACTAGACGGATTTGAAAAATTATTTTACTGTTAGATAGATTACTTTTCAGGTAGTAACATTATTAATATTATAAATTCGAAAGTAACTCTGTCCGTCTGTCTGTTACCTTTTCACGGCTAAACTACTGAACCGATTGACTTGACATTTGGCAGGGGTAGCTTATAGTCCGGGGAAGGACGTAGGCGTGTTTTATCCCGAAATTCTCACGGGATCGGGAAATATGCGGTTGAAATCGCGCTATTAGATAAAACAAATGTGAATGTGACGTTATCATGACGATTGGATTTACTTTCGAAACGTTTTATCTTTTTCAATATCTTTTTTGTATAATATGATAAATATGAGATTGTGTCTCTGATATTTTGACTTCGTTTGTGCGTTCAATTCAATGTTCTTAGTTACGTAATTACCAATGAACTGAGATTGGTCCAAAGAAAACAATACAATCAGTTTCCTATGGCAATTGTTTGAGAATTATAATAGTTCAGGAACAGCTATAGTAGAATAAAATGTTTATTTATTTATTTTTATTTATAGTAACTTTTTTCTCTTCGAATTTCGGGAGACTGTCTCTGTGACTGTCTGTAGGAGAAAAGTCTCCTACAACTGTAACAGACAGTAAAACTGTAGGAGACTTTGGGTATAAGGCTATATGGCTACAAGGATACTTCCTTATAGTTATTTATGTACCCTTGGGAAAATATATCCAAAATTTCATAATAATCGGTCGAGTAGTTATGATTAGCGGAACAAATATACATCCAAATTCACTTTCGCTTTTTATATTAGTTTACGACAAACGTTAATAACACTTGATTCCAATTGTATTACCATTATTTACTGCTCACTTTATATCGAGGTTCAATCTGATTGATAGAATCGCTTTTAATGGTCATTACATTATGCAATGGACGGATGTATTGAATTTAATGGCGGGCTCGAAGGTGTCAATAAATAAAGCAATCGTGCACTAACTACGTCCGACTACAATTAAACACATAGTAACTATGCCCGCGGATTTATCCATGTAAATCTCAATTCATTAGAAGTTTTGGGATAACATTGATTTAATTATACATTATTGTTCTTGGTCGTAAAAAATAACTTTAATCGATACAGTAGTTTTCGCGAAAGAGTAACAAACACACATTCATTCATACAGCCACGCATACTTTCGTTCTCTTTGTGATGATGATAATTCGAAGCCCTTTTTCGACATCACAGTTTCGTTTCAAGTGAGATTGAAATCTCCCCAAAATGTCGAATGGAGTTCCCCCTTGCAGTTACGCATGCGTTCTGTTAAGGCACTTTTGTGAGCGCGGTGGACCCCAAAGCCGAGGGGCTTGATTCATCCCTAATGTAGGGCATGGTGACCTTGAATCTCGCACACCCGTTACATCCGCCTTATGTAATACGTGACGCTACACACGGACCTTTAGAAATACTCGTTTTTGACACAGAACCAGCTACTTCTACACATTTTAGTTCTATGACGCAAAATAATATTGATGATACCTATTAACACCTTTTATGATAGGTTCGAATATGACCAATATTAAAGTTTCCGAGACTTCGCTACCTACGTAAACGTATTTCATAAAACACACATTATCTTGTAAACTTTACGACGCACCGAGACGAGATTCGATCATGTTTATTGATGTTTAGGTGAAAAATGTAGTGATATGTGAATCGTGCTATATTTATTTGTGTGAAGCATTGAGTGAACTGAACAAAAGATGCACGGAATAACACATTTCTTGAATAGAAACCAATCCCGGGAAAGCACTCCGCCGAACGATGATAGCTCCGATGGGTGGCACTCGTCGCTCAGCTCGACCGACTCCCGGGGGAACAATGAAGCGTCTGGGAGAGCCATCCAGATCAACCAAAGAAGCTCGTACGCTCAGAGAAGTTTCCGAGGAAGCCCCTTGGAATTTGCATCTAGTCCACGTGATAGATATCCCAACTTTGCCAGCTACTTCCGAGAAGTGATGGAAGGAAGAGGATCATCATCACAACATCATCACCAAAGTCATCATAGTGATCACAGGCGGCGAACCGAAGGTGAACGCTACCAAATAGGAGTCAACACATACCAAGTTAATTCGAGACATGACTATCGCCAGTTCGTGTCGCCGCTTTTCAACGACGCCATGGATGATATACAGGAGAATGAGTACAGCAAATGTGAACGCTACGGAGAAATCACAAATCCTAAAGTGATTAAAAGTAGGTTTGACAATAAAAGCTTTGCTCAAAAGTTAGCTGAATGTGCCAAAGAACAACATCCGAATGAGAGAGGAGAGCGTGTAGAGAGGGAAAGACGGGGATCAGGGTCGAGCGGGAGCAGTGGACATCGACACAAGCATCACTCTATACAGGAGTTGATAAGGACGTTCAGTAAGAAGATGGGTCACTGGAGGCACGACAGCGGGGGTGGCGGTGCTTCGAGTAGTGGAGCCGAGGGTCGTCGAGGATCGTGTGCCATTCCAGTCACCACCAACGATCGCGCATCAGACGAAGAGTTTCGATCTCGCTCCAAGTCACTCGACGGTGACCACTTGCACAAAATCAACCACAGATCCATCTTAGACGACTGCGGCGCAACATACCAAATATTCGACGAGATATTGAGAGAAGGTATTTAACTGTTTTTATTATCATATTTTTTATCAGATATCATTATGCGGTATCTTTACCTATCCAATTAGTTTATATAGTTTATTTTTATCATGATTTTGTTTGGATAGCTCCAATGAAATTTCTCAAGGTTTCCTGATTGTAATAAAAATAATAAATTAGCCAGCACGTAGTCTTTGCACCCATCTTTAAGTAACAATACATATATTGGTGAAATGTAGGTGTATTATATGGTGAAGCGGCCGCGCAAGTCATATATTTTACTTATAAGGATGTGTCTGGGTGATTTCCTCTTGCTCTAAGGTCATACTCGTTTACATACGTCATTCGACAAGTGCCACAATAGGCGTCGCAAGTCTGACTGACTCTATGAGGATGTGTATTCATTCTGACTGCCCAGCATTTGATTTATCCTTCGCAGCAACTATCATATATATTTCAATTTACTAACTTACAAGTATATACATTGAAAATATATTATCTCGATGTTAGTTAGTTAAGTATTCACTTAGCGGTTTGTATAAATTTTATCGGAAAATTACAATGAAATTGTATATTTTCCTAATGTTTTCTTTATTTGGTTACTAGCAACATTAAAGATTTTTATAAAAATAAACGTGACCACTCGATTTTCTTTTGTTAAGAGACAAATTAACTGTTCTTAAAAAATAAATAAAATTTCTTTACAAGCGCAATAAGGTAAACAAAAGAAAAAATGGTAAACAATAAGGTTTCCTTCTTTTGTTTCGTGAACAATGAGAAAACGTGGTTAATATTCCTAAGGATTGTTCGTAAGCTACTGTTCTTATTCTAAAGTTGTTCGGTTACAGGGTACAAGATATTCAATAAGCTTAGTTGGTGAAGTTAGGTAGGAGAAAATAATTTATTTTGCAACAAAGTTTTGTTTTAATATGCTTTTAATATCATTACTGAACTATGTTTTAAGAAACCTTTATTATGTAGATAACTAGATTAATAAGTACTTTATAAAGTATATCGTAAGTTATGTGGCCATATAATTATGTCGATAAGTACTTAGTGTTATTAATAAACAAAACATTTAATTTTTTGCTCTAACTCGTTTATTTATGTTCTATTTCCTATTTGTGGGTTAAAAATCACGTGTTTATTTTTTAAAACATGGGTCGGATTTGAAAACTCTAACACAAAAAAAAAAGTGTTCGCCACACTTTATTTTTTCACTTTATTTTTAAGTCTATTTAAGCTCTCATCACCAATTTTATCAGTAACAGTTGCCATCGCACGGCCGATACGTTAAAATGACTTGTAGAAACAGTATTCCTTTCATTGGCTTATCCAATTAATCACGCGATCAAAGCGGATTTGATCGTACCGAAAGTTCTCAAGTATTCGCAGAATCGGAAACAAAAATAATCACCAATTTCTTGCCATATCGGTGGCCGAGTACTGGTCCACAAAAATATGAGTCGACACGCAAAGAAGAAGAACAATTTCTTAGTTGTATTTGATCTGTGTTCGATTGGGGATAAGAACTATGCTTGTCGGGATAATAAACTTTCTCGGAGTGTGAATATTTTACGTAACAATTAAAACAAATTAATAAAATCACTCCCGAGTGAAGTGTTTTTATTACTCTCTTTAGAAACTCGGGATTTTGTGTCACCCTGCATATTTGTGGACTATATTAAATCGCCATCTAGTCTCAAACTAAGCATAGTTTGTACTATTGTTACTAGACAACGGACATACGTAGCTATATACATACTTTTTTGAACTTCTTCTTCTTTGCGTGTCGACTCATATTTTAGAGGACCAGAACTCGGCCACCGATATGGCACTATCAGTGGCCTTGTAAAGTTCCTCGCGTGTGCAGGTGTAGGGACACGCACGGCAAGTTAGAAGATGGGCCATTGTTTGGGGAGAAATGCCACAAAGACATGCACTATCAGAGCTGTAGCCCCACCTGTGCATGTTCTCCTTGCTTCGGCCTACTTGAGTCCGCAGTCTATTTAAGGACTTATAAAAACTATCCAGACCAAGAAAAAACAAACGTCCATGCAATGTTTTTCTTGAGCTAGAATTGACCTGTAATTGTTGGCATAGCAGGTATTCACTACGAATTTAATTACTAATACAATATTTAAATATATTTCCTATCATTAATAACGCTTTGTTTATTATCTTTCGCATATCGTTTCACAATTCGTATGTGAAAAATTAGTTATCGGCCCATTTAATTTGTGTGTGCGATTCGTATAAGTATTTGGATTTGTTGATATTCTATTTATTAATCGATTATAACAAATTATACTATATTAGTCAGAAGTTTTATCTTAACTTAGTAATATTTAATCTTTTCACTCGTTATTCTGTTGATTATCGCGCGGTTTGAATTTGAAACTATTTTGAAATTTCTTAATCGCAAAACCGAAATCGTAGATCTATTTATACATAACATAATATGTCAGTCTCTTACGTATCGCTCCCATCCCCTTGTTTTATTTACCTATATATTAACCACTAGAATGTCCCAAGATTACTTACTAGGAAGTCTCGGCTATAATTAGTTAATGTGATTTTTAAAAATAAACTGTTTTTGTTTTTTAATATATGTACTTTTGTACTCGTAAAATTATAAACTTTTTATTTATCAATCTATCTAAAATCGTTTGCAAACTTTCAAGACCTAATCTCATTTTATGACTTTGCATCCTTACCTATTTTCAAAATCAAGCTTTCCAATTTCATATCTAACAAAATCAAACCAAAGTTAACCAATTGCTTTTCGAATAGCTAAAAGTTAAAAAGCTTTTGATAAAATAAAATCTTGTTATATTCTTTTGAAAGTAGAAACTGGCGTTCTTATTGCTCTCTCTTTCAATCAAATCTCACTTTTATTCGTATATATAGTACTAGCGGCGCCCCGCGGTTTCACCCGCGTAGTTCCCGTTCCCGTAGGAATATGGGAACAAAATTAAGCTAAAAACCTTCCCACTGAATCACTATCTATTAAAACAAACCGCATCAAAACCGTTGCGTAGTTTTAAAGATCTAAGCATACATAAGGACATAATGACATAGGGACAGAGAAAGCGACTTAGTTTTATACTATGTAGTGATTTTCCAATTTACTTTCCCTTCTGAAATAAATATTGAAGTTCTATTGGATTTATTTGACCACCTACTAAGTTACAAATTACTTTGTATTTCACAGAGCTCAATTTTATTGACTTAATGAATGACAAAGTTTTTGATATAAATGTTTTTCCTTCAGAGGGAATAATATTTTCGATGTTTCTCGAATACTGTGGTTGTATAGAATGTCAATGATAATTGTTTGTTTACGTACGATAGGAAAGAGGGGTGATTGAATAAATCGTTTCCTTGTATAAGAATCTGCTAGTTGATATCCCGCCATGAGCGCCCCGTGGTTTTCTCCGCGAGAATCTCAATAGGAATCCCGTGGAAACTACATACTACAATTTATTGAACTATTGCTTCTTATTCTTTTCTTGACAGTGATTTTGCTCGGTCATAAATCAAAAAAATGTCTGCCCATTGGAGTAGGTGGTGCATGGACTGTATCGGAGCTCCACATTCATAATTCTCCTCTGAGACCGATATGTAACCTCATCGGTCTATACTCTACTGTGTGCAACAATACTGCATTTAAAGCCGTTTTAAATATTAACAAGTTAAGGACTTTTTTTTAAATTTCCATGTAGTAACGCATAATAGGTACTTGTTACTGTTCTGTTATCATCGCAGACAAGAGAAATGTCACAGATTCATACTATATTTTAACATTCTTACTCATACATATATTGATCACTAACTGTGCCCCGCGATTTACCAGCATAGTTCCCGATCCCGTGGGAATTTCGGGATAAAACATAACCTATGTTCTTCCCTAGACCATAAGCTACCCCTGAACCAAATTCCAAGTCAATCGATTCAGTAGTTTGGCATGTTAAAAGTTAAACAAGACAGACAGAGTTACTTTCGCATTTATAATATTCGTACGCTAGTACTCATTTTTTATTCCAACCCACATCGTCCCTCTGCTTTGCAAAGGTCTCCCCCAGACATCTTCAACTCTCCCGATCCTTCGCAGCTTCCCACCAGCTACTGTCGAAGGCGACGATTATTATAATGTGATATTAGTAAGGATTCATTATGTATTAAAATCACTCTGACCACTGCCAATTAGGTCTTTAAGCTTTCAACCTATTTCAAACTAATGATACTACAAGTTGAAACGTTTAGACAAAGTTCAGTTCTAAACAAATATATAATGGGAAACATACGAGGGGACTTCAATGAAAGTTTACGATTTGGTTAATTGTATCAACGTTTGTGGACTAAATTGTCCACATATTTGCATGAATACAATCTATTTTAGTTGGTGTTGTTTGGTAAATGCGTGGGACTATTTAGGTAAATTGATTCATGTGTTTAGCTTGTACTGACTAATGTTGTTATTGAATAAAATTATTAAAATATTCGATATGAATTTTGAAATCGGCTTTAAAGATTTGCAATAAATGATGTAGCTACAATAATTTTACAATTAGGTCACAATTAGACCTCTTCATTGGTCATTTGTGCGTGATGCGATTATTTTAGTCAGACTTTTGCCCTACATGTGCGTTGCATTTTGGTCTGGTTTAGCACTAAACCAGGTTTTACAACCTGTTAATCTGGATGATTTGGAACGATTATTGATAGCATGATAGCAGATGATGATGGCACAGATATTTATGGTTCATTGAATGAACAAAACCATAAACTTATTTAAGATTTTTGGATTTCTTGTTTTCACTTTAGTTCTGGAACGCTAATTTCTAAAACCAAATATAACCTAAAACTTGTTAAACTATGTTTAAACCTAGTTTAACAAAACCAGTTTTTAGTAAGAAAAGTAAAGCAAATAAGACTGCCGAAGTTTCCAATTAACTAACGATGTTGTATGTACGTCAACCGGGACCGATGGGTCAACCAACATGGTTTCCTATGCTTGGCTAATAATAATAAGATACCCAACTAAAAAGGACTATTTAATCCGTAATAAAAGTTCTATAAAAGTTTCTTTGATACTGCGAAAAACCGACTCAAGCAGAAAGTTAGTGAAAAATATTACTTATCAATGAAACACGATTTCAACCTTCTAGTTGGTCAGTTGATGCACGATATTCCACTTACATCCCCAGAGTATCCCGAAAGTTAGGAAAGACTCTATTTCTCTTGAAGGAAATTTACAAGTAGGTTTACCTACATTGTATAGAATGATTTTTTTATAGTATTTTACACACTAAAGTATTTTTTAAAATACATTCAGTTTTCGTCAGCTGACTTTGTATCTATAACATATTATAACATAATCGTTCACTACATCATCTCATTTTAGTAACTGACCCCTAACTAAGTTCGAAACTTGTATCTATGATCATGCTAAACCAGTAAAGCAGGGCTACGTTTCAGCACAGTCTTTGTCAAGTTCAAGTCGTAGCTGAGGAAAAATATGAATGTCTTTTCATAGTACGGTCAGTGTGAGATAATAAAGTTATTTTAAAAAAATAAGAAACCGACTTCAGCACTGAAAAGTAAGAAAATAATTTAAATTAAACGATATTATTAATACATATTTACAATTTATAATTAGTAACTTTTGGAGTCAGTGCCAGCCCTAGATAGATTTTTTCCTTATAAGATAGCACGAGACGCGCCTATAATATTAATGAAGGCTTTGGCTGTCACCGACTTCATAAGTAACTAATTATAAATTGTAAATATGTATTAATAATATCGTTTAATTTAAATTATTTTCTTACTTTTCAGTGCTGAAGTCGGTTTCTTATTTTTTTAAAATAACTTTATTTTAAATTTTTTAGTGGGATGCAAGTCTCCTTCTACATAACATTAAATTAAAAATTTAAAAAACCCCCAACACAATTACTTTCAAACCTCCATTACTTTTAAACGGGTCAACCGATTTTCATCAAACATGTCTAAGAACACTCGCACGTAAGTCCCCTTTAATACAAAACAAACTAAATTGAAATCGGTTCATCCGTTCGGGAGCTATGATGCCACAGACAGACAGATACACACACACACACATGCACACAGACACGTCAAACTTATAACACCCCTCTTTTTGCGTCGGGGGTTAAAAAGACGCTTAAATTTTCCTCCAGAAGAGCTTTTGAATCGTGGATCACTTGAATCCTTTTTTTGAGGGAGGAAGACTTTACGTCTTTCCTCTGTCCAGGGGAACGACGGGATATGTCGGACTCCGCGCCGCAAAGATAGAGCGGCGACGCGCTTACCGACTAAAACCCCTTGGTGTGCCACCTCTGCGCTTATGGCCGAAACCGGAAGAAACGCGGCTGCACGCTACTACGATCCCGGACAGCGCTTCTACCCTGTTAAGGGTTTCTCCTCCGAGCTAGAATTTAGCTCTAGGCGACAGATGTTGAGTTATCCCCTTCCGAAAGTACCGCGCGCCACCTCGAGGCCTATATGGCGGCAGTGGATCTCCCCCCGGGGATCACTGCCGCAGGTCGGGCGTATGGCGGTTGAAGGACAAAGTGGTAGTCCCGCTTCCGTCTGCCCAACCTTCTGCTACGGATAGTATTAGTGGAGAGGGCTTCGCGCTCTCTCTCGGCAGCTTTTTTTTGCGAGAGTACGACCTCACAAAAGGTGGACACTCCAATCCAAGACCTCTCCTCGCTCATCATAGCAGAGACTACATTTGGCAAGGAGAGGTCGTTTCCCACGATTGCCGCGAGAGTTGCGAGGGCAATAGCTTCTTGCAGGGTTTTTTTCGCTGCTCTATAAGTGTCGAGCAGTTCAACCTCAACGGGTACCGCTTGAATCCTATCCCATGAGCTGATGTTACTCATGATTCATAATCTAACACAACCCTGCATTTTATTACTTCTTTTTAACTTCATCATCCCAATTAAACCATCATTTTATTACAAAACTTCTTTATAACCACAAAGGTATAAGAACTTTTTAGAAAATTAACTAAAGTCAAAATAAAAACGAAAATAGAGGATGACGTTTATACTGTCTATTTATTAATTTAAATAATATATACAATCTAATCTGGTGCAGTGTTTGTTTGTAATATCTAAATAATTTTTTTTACGAAAAGTTTTATAAAAACGCTCTGAACATATATGTGTAATAGGTACCTATAATAGTATAAAAAAACATTTTCAAAAAATGTTGTAGGTTCGGGTTTATTTCAGTGTGTGTTAACGAATTAAAAAACAGGACATTTTTATATCTAAAACCCATGAATTGTGAACAGCATTTGATTTAAATACGAAAGAATACAGCCAAAAAATTTTCATCCAGAAATTCTTATGGTATCAAGAATATCGCGAGCAAAACCACGGGTCACAGGTAGTTTTACTTTTAATAATGTCAATCGACACCCCAGCCTACATTGTTGCGGGTTTTTCCTCGATTATTCCTGGATCCCATCATCAGATCCTGATTTCCTTGACATGGGACCACTTCGCGAATATCCGCTTTCTAATGAAACAAGAATTTTAAAATGCTCCATTCATGATTACAAAGAAATCGCGTAACAAACACACAAAAAAAAAAAAAAAAAAATACACGTCGAATAGAGAACCTCCTCCTGTTTTTTTGGAAGTCGGTTAAAAAGGTACCTGCCTTGGTTGTCAATACCAAGTAAGCATTACAAGGGGGCTATCTTTTAACTGACGCTGACTGTACATTGTTGTTTGTCTCGTCTTAACAAGCCTAATGTCAGTTTAGATGACTGCAATAACACCACATTAACTGCTTCACTTACCGAATCACGGAAACGCTTACCATACCACAAGCTGCCAAATTGCCATGCCAATTTCTGACCACAGCAAGAAATCTTACATACTTGCTTTACGATCTCAGTAACGACATACAGGTCCTTATTTTTATTACAATAAGAGCGATATTTAAATGACCCACTGTTTTCTAGTTAGTACTTTGTTGTGTGGTCTCTGAGGTTAACCACTTAACACTTTGTCATTAAATCAATAGCAGACAATATTAATGTCAGTAGCAACATTGTGACGTCAATATATTATTATAATATTAACATTGTTGACGTAACAGATGCAATGTTGGCTTTATTATTTAATAGAGATATTAGTGTCGTGTAATAATTATTTAATATCCAAATTACATACACTGTCTTACGTACGAGCGTTAAATTGTATTATAGACACATTAGGAACAATTATTCTCGGGTAACATTCAGATGTTTATCATTATCATTGTTACTGGCAGTGTAAAGTTCAGGATAAGCTCTCAAGCTTGTAATATTAACTAATTGTAATATTAACCATCCCTATACAATAAGTATGCTCCTAAAATTCAACTTTTGATTGTAAAATTGTTATTTTTGACAGTCAAAAGTCGACTTGTCGTCGCGTTTTCTTACCAAAGCAATCGTGACCGACGAAGCTACATTTTACAATAAAATATTCTCTTTACTAAAATATTCTACCCCACTTACCAGTAAAACACTAAATCCATAAAATATTAGTTTTGCCATGAAAAGGAATAACTAAAATATAATATTTATTGCTGGTCTTCAGAGCTTTCAATAAATACTTATCAAACGTTTGATGTTAGTGCGTGGGACGTGTTGCCGTCTTGTTTGTGCTTAATAATGCAAATTTTTGAATTAATCCCCTTCGTCTCTTCTTCTCATTTCCATAAACTTAGTCTCGAACGATATTCAGTTGATAACGGGTAGTTTTGTAGCGATAACGCGAGTGAAAGGTCGCCTCCTGAATTTCTCCAGACCATATTTTATACTTGTATATGATAGAGTAAATTTCCCGGCTATCTACGTGAAGAAAGGCGCGCAACTTTTCTCGCGCAGTGGGCAATGCGCACTCACTTGACGTAGATCAGAAGTTAAGAGCCGCTACCCAAGTCGCGTGCCTTTTCGCCGTTCCTCATTTCGACTTTCGACTTCCAGAGTTTTTCCGAGTGTCAATATGGGCATTAATATGGGTAGGTACAACAAAACTATGGTAACTACGTCATTGATTTACTATATTATACCAATATTTCAAACTTGATAGTATTGTTTTATGAAAAAGTTTGATTAAATTTATTTAACTTTTTGGCTGAAATCGAATTTAATGGATTTTGAAGTCCAAAAAAATAGTTTAAACTATAAAATCTCAATATTTATTAATTATAAAGACCACTTCATTAAGTAATTACAGCAAATTAATTATAATATTTGGTAAATTCATAACAAATGACCTGACAAGTTTGGGAAGATGCCTTATTGCGATTTGATTTCGCAATCTTAATAATATCAGTGTTTAATTTAAACTGTAAGTATCTTTAAACTTTCACCAAGTCAAAGTATTTTAAAGGAAACGTTTGTTTGATTTTCAAATAAAATTATTACTGTTACTGTGTGTAGTTAAACTTACATGAAAACTTTAAATTGTTTACGTTGTTTCCCCCGGAAGTGGTACCAGACACAGCCTTAGAAGTGAAGTTCACGTATTACCGTAAGTGTTACAATTATTGTTTCACATGTAGTGGACATACATACATACATCACTACTTATTTTTAAATCTCTTTTATAATTTACAAAGCTTATTTACCTTGTTGATCTTCCTTAACAAAATAAGTGATTTTGATAACTGATTCACATAAAGACATTTGGTATTAGCAGTAAAGTCCCGTAAGATCCAATTGCAGGGCTCTCAAAGGGCAAAGGTTTTTCCTAGTGATGATATTAGTACAGTGAGAAAGAATAGCCGTTAAATTACCACGAATTTTTGCGTGGCGGTCTAAAAAACCGAGCCGTTTTTCAAAATCAGTTTATTTAAATTAAATTACCGCCCATTGAATGCTTTCATATGTTTTTTCTCTGTAGTAGTGTGGACATAACCTGATATAATGTTGGTGATCCCAAGCCCATACCATGTTTGTAAAATCTGTGACGTAATTATCACCTATAATTTTTTATGTGTTTTACTTGGAATAGTTATATTAGTTATATTAGTTTACGCAATAAGAAATTACTTACCCAATTGTTTTATACATCTCAAACTGTAATTTTTCAAACAAAATGTTTGTAAAATCAGTGTATTTAAATTGAATTACCTCCCTTGAATGCTTTCATATGTTTTTGCTTTGTAAGTAGTAGTGTGGAAATAATTAAGCATGTTTAGAAAATCTGTGACATAATTATCTCCTTTAAATTTTCGTGAGTTTTTCTCTGAGTGTCGTAGTTATGTAACAGAGAATTTATTTCAAATTGTATTGGTCATCTCAAATCTGAGCTATGTTTGTATAATTGGTTGAATTCATTTCATTCATTCTGGGTGTGTGTGAATGAGTGTGTACCCTAGAAAAAGTATTCGTTAAACGTCTCTGAGTGCGGTTGTTAATCAGTGAAATATAATTTAGTTACCTGAAGTCAACTTCCGCGTATGATTTTTCTCTCTGTACCTAGCATTGGTAATACCAAACCTGTCCTATGTCTGAAAAATCTATTAATTAAAGATAATATTATCTACTTCATCATCATCAACTTAAAAGCTGTTGTTCTTGTCGGTTAATTAACTACTTACCTCCCATGAAATCACTCATATAAACAATTTTCAAATAGGTAACCTGTAAGCTCACTATCTCTCTTAACCGAACCATTATCCCATGTATATTTGTGGTCGGTTTTCAGTTTAACCAGATTTGGCGGAATGTCAGTATTTTACGTGAAGCGACTGCCATCAGACCTTCACAACCCAGAGGGTTAAACGACATTTTCTGTAAGCTCACTATTATAAACTAATAAATAAATATGTTTATCTCCAAATAATAACAATTACATAATCGTGAAGCCCTAAATCACCCACTTAACCGTAACCGCGTGAACTTTAACCGCACTTTAGGAAGTATTCAACAGATGGGTATTCTTTGTTGGACCGGTGCCAACAACGAATTCAATGTTTTACTACACTTATTACGATTTTATGAACGAAAATTATGTTAGTTAGGTTTTCATTTTGTATTTAGTGGTTAAGTAGTTTAAGTAATAACCGTATACTAAGATTTATTTTATGTTAAATGTAATTTGTTTTGTTTTGAATCGTTATTGGCGATCGGCATGGTTTTTTTTTCCAAGTGTCAATTCGGTAGTTATAAGTTTTCTTTTTAATATTTAATATTTACCAACCGTATAATAAGGTTAATTATATATTTATCTTATGTTTGGTGGTCCAAAAAGTCCCGCAACCCTTTTGTAACACCAAAAGGTCGAGGAATAAAAAAAATGTTTCTGTTTAGTTTAATTTTAAAAAAGGAACAATTTCATAATTGACATTTTTTTAATTAACGGAACGTTGTCTGTCATCAACCGCAAAATTCTTATTCAATGTTTTTGTGATTCTTTTTTTCTCTTCTCTTTTTCTTCTTCTAAAATAGAGTAACAATACAGAGACACGTAGGCCTATATATATAATCACCTTATTACACCATGTTATGGATACTGACATTACCATACAACAGTTTAATTTTACCAACATCAACACAAAATCGTTTGATGTAAATTAATTCAATTAAGTATCTCAGTACTGAGCTCCGTCTGCTACCAATTGAGGTTATTAACACCCATAACTACTGTTCCTTATGGGTCATGATTGTGATTATGATTTTCCTTTGCTTTGTTATCTTTGTTTAGAATTATAAGGGTAGACAAAAGATTGGGGTTGAAGTTGAAGCTTATATATCTTGTTAGGCGTAAAAAGTTAAGTATTATGCTGTGATATTTATATGACTTTTCTACTTACGTAATATAATATGCCCCGCGTATTCACCCGCGATAACTCCACCTCTGAAAAACAAATGTCTGTCTCGGTCTGGGTGTGTGTGTGAATGAGTGTGTGCGTAGTTTCTGATACCCTAGATACAAACTTCGAGCTTAGTTAGGGATCAGTTACTAAAATGAGATGATGTAGTGAATGATTATGTTATGTTATTGTTCAAAGCTCGATGTGACATCTCTTGCCTATAAGCTTTCTTCATTAAATAGACTATCCATCGATCACTACAATATTTTTCAATTTGAATTCGAGTCTTCTTTTGATATTATTAAACTATATAAATACCTATATTATATCAATTAAGTAGTTAGTATATTTGAGTACAAATGTGTTTAGGTTAGGTTTGGTTTTCCAAACCATTGATTAGATTGTGGTGAAACTTCGGGAGGGTCGTCCGCAACAGTATCTGTTTATAAATAAACACTAACAAAATACTTTGCTTACGGTATTGCGACGCATTTCAGTGCAGGGAGTAATACATTATAATGGACGATTTTATTGGAATTAATATTAACTTAAATAAGACAACTCAGTGCAACCGTCATTTACACATAACAATGTTAAAAAAAAGAAATTACAAATAATGTTTTCTATAATGTGCAATACAATATATATTCATGTCGTTGTCTTGACCACTTTTACTCTACAGCAACCAAAAGACCGTCCGTGGTAGGGACGGTCTATATATTCGGTATCTTCTCTATTCACCAAAACATCCCTAATATAAACCATTGTCAACAGGGGCCCACCTCCGCCGGGCCGCGTCCCAAGAAGCCGAGAAGCGCAGGTCCTCACTGGGCAATGTGCACGCAGGCCGTCACCGCGCTTCGGACGCCTTCCTCGACCCTCAACATGCTGCTATGCTGTTCAGAGATTCTAGAGGGGTGAGTGCTTTTTAACTACATATAAGCGAAGGCGTATGGTGACACGCAGGCAACGCAGGCCGCGCAAGTCAGGGCAGGTACGACGCAGACATGTGTCTGTCCTGCTCTCTCTCGCGACGTTCCATGCTTTACAAAATCTGCTCTGCTCTGCCCTGTGCGGCCTGCGTCACCTGCGTTTCAATATACGCTCGCACTTACAGTTGGCCGCAGATGGCCTTTACTGCTTCACCAGACAATTGGGGGGAGAGCGGAAGGCACTCCTCCACCAGGTTTTATTGCTAAGTGACTAACTCAAGGGCACATCGAGGTACGGACCTCTGCTTGATCAGTCACTGGGAGAGGAATGTAACCGTACTTCATCATCATCAGCTCATTATATGTCCACACCGAAGGGCTATAGCATACCCTGAATTAGAGAGATAAGGCTTTTAGTCAACTACGCTGAGCAAATGCAGGCTGGTCAACTTTACGCACAACCTTAGAATTTCCTTGGTCTCGACTTTTTCTGTTGGTAATTTATTACCAAGACAAAATCGAAATAAAAAATAGTTTACTCGTATTCAGTTTGGCCCCAAAGAAGCTCTTATGAATGTCAAATGTGAATCTGAAAATTTTCTTGGCATTAGGAACATAACTGTAGCCAAGTGTTTCTACCCTTCTATAAACCTATCTTCCATAAAATTATCGCTCAGGAAGGGATACCCTATGAAATGGCGCGCGATGACCCGAAAAATATATGCAAATTAATATACGTCAAACAAAACGTTATTCCAAAGATGTTACAGTTCATTTTGGCCTGTCAAAAAGGGCACGATGAATTTAATGACGTATTTTTATTGGTAATGGTCCTTTTTAATGTGGATGTTGTTTTTTGCGCAGTCCACTTGAACTTGAAATTATAATAGAGCTTGTTATTGGCCCAAAAGGTCAGATATAGACTGTTATGTACCAACAATTTGGATAGTAGGTTAGACTTTACTATTGACTCTTTTTGTTATTGTTATTATTTTTAGATGAAAGTGAAGAAGACAATATGAATCAATAAGTATTATTTATTTGTATAAAAAGTCCCTCATTTTTTAGATTCAATAATTTTGGATGCTTTAAGTAAAATAACCTTACCTAAACCATCTTACGTAGATGTATGATTTAACTAAGTATAAGACATTTGAGAGATATCTATCTGCCTGTAATACCCGTATGTTAGGATTCCAACCGATTAACATGTTCTCAGAAGCACGAATGTGTATGTATTTACTTTTTCAAACAAATAATTATTTCCATTGTTCCAGTTGCCGGTTGCAGATCCTTTCCTGGAGAAAGTCAATCTTGCTGATTTAGGTAAGTGTTGTGAAGTTAATTTTATTTCTAGCTCTTTTAACAGCTTCTATAAAGATTTACTGAAGATATAAGAACCAGATTCTACTGATCAGCATCGTATTAAATCCGATATAATAACTGTTTTGTAATTAGACAAGTAAGAGGACAAATCTACTCCCATCATGTACACATTTTTTGACGACTTTCCTTAAATATACTTAATCGAATTTCCGTACAGATAACCATTACTAAAGTTATGATTAAGAGTGCAAATGTAGTCTTTGAAACATTCCTAATCACGTTAACTCAAAACAAGAAACAAATTTGAAAGTGTATTTGAAACTTCTATATCTCTTTCCTCTTTTCAAAGACAGATTTCCCGATGCGTATTTATTTCAAATTACTTTCTGAAGTTGTCAAACCAACGCGGTTACTGAACATAAACATTTTGAAATCGAATCATCCGATCCCCGATTCTGCGACCCTCGTACAAACCGGGTCAATTCACTGGAAACGAATGATTTGTCAACTCGATTAGTTTTCACGTCTTTACCCTTGGTTATTATAAATATTCATCGACATTTTGTCGGCACCCGCAGCCTTTCACAAACATTTGTTCCACTTCACCTGTTTGATATAGACGTCAGAAGTGGCGCCGCATAAACGGCTCGATTAATGAATTGTTTGTTTACTTCATTATATTATTAGTGAACTAGTAGCAACCTGCAGTTTCACCCGCGTAGTTCCTGCTTCCGTGAGAATACGAGGATAAATGATCTTGGTCTTGGTTCAGAAGTTTCGAAACATATTTGTTCTTAATTAAACAATCAAATCTTTCCCCTGTATTATATTAGCATATTATATAGATAATATAATAAAACTGAGCACTATCTCTAGGATCCGAAACTGGCTGTAAATCACCGCTGTCCGAAACATATGTTTCTACAGCACCAGTTGAACCATTATTTTCCTTTGCCTTATTAATTTGATTCATTGTTTCTGTTCACATAAAGGTGCTCCTTCACCGGGAGCATTCACGTGTAATGTAACGTTACAGATTTGAGCATTACATCAGTCAAGGAGGTGAACCGAGCATTACAATGCGCACCTTGTAATTTATTACTTGTAATTTGTAATTATTACACGCGAATGTTCATTAGTCAGTGAGGTATTATTGTAATGTAATACTCAAAGACGAATCTGTAACGTTACATTACACGCAAATGCTCCCGGTGAAGGAGCAGCTTTTGTTTAGTTTTGTGAATGCTTATTTAAGCCTATAATATAGGCACTCTATTATTTTAATGTTAAGTACATTTTATGAAACTTAATTTTAGGTACAATGTCTTTGTTCTAAACTTTATTTAACTTCCTTCCTTCGTATACCTTTCTATTGTAGTAAATGGAATTTCTTGTTTGAATTGAGTTGTTTTAACTTATAAACCCTTTTGCTAACTAATTATTTAAAGTACATATAATGTAGGTATGTGTGGTCATAAGTAGGTTGTTTTCCGAAATTAAACCTTTCTAATTTGGGTTCTTTGTGAGGGCTTTAATAAAAAGTTTAAATAATATAACATAATCATTCACTACATCATCTCATTATAGTAACTGACCCCTAACTAAGTTCGAGGCTTCTATCTAGGGTATCAGAAACTACGCTCATACTCATTCACACACACAACCAGACCGAGACAAACGTTTGTGGTTCACACAAATATTCACACGGCACGGGAATCGAACCCGCAACCTTACGGATGGCAGTCTCTGCCATCGAGGTCGTCGAAATAGAATCGATCTCGAATATCTGTATCTAGTATTTTTCAAAAATAGTTCTATTAAGTAATATAGAAGTAAGATAAGAACTGTTCAAAATTACCGCTTAGCGGATAATTTCAGACTTATCGTTTTAATTTAGATTCACTACGATTAAAAGATCTTAGTATTGAGATAGTACAGAGAACTTAATTCAAACTTTTACAGAGAACTTAGTTTACGTAGTTAGAACTTTTACAATTTATACAAGGTTTTCCCGTTCAAGAAACGTAACGATGTTTTATTTACTGTGACATTAAAAAATGTATAAAAAAATGCCTATTTTAGAAGCATTTTCCGTCTTTGTAGATTAAAGTGAATAATATAAGAAAATAAATGGGATAGAAAAGCAAAAATACTGAAATCGGTAGCGGTTTTTAACCCCCGACGCAAAAAGAGGGGTGTTATAAGTTTGACGTGTGTGTGTATCTGTCTGTCTGTGGCTTCATAGCTCCCGAACGGATGAACCTGATGATAGTGATTTCAATTTAATTTTCTTTGTATTAAAGGGGACTTACGTGCGAGTGTTCTTAGACATGTTTGATGAAAATAGGTTGACCCGTTTAAAAGTTATGGGGGTTTGAAAGTAATTGTGTTGGGGTTTCTTTAAATTATTATTTTTTACGATAACCATCTACATACAAACATAATATAAAACCTCTTATCCACGTACCTTTAAATAAACATGGTTTCATGTAATATACAGTCGATGATGAAAATAGTCTAAACTGGGATCACTGTTCGTCTAGCCTGTCGGTACAGACGCGGCGCACCATTTATTCTAAACATAGAGCCCGCGAGACAGGAAGTACGGACTAGATAGCTCAAATACGCGTCTCTCATTATAGGTTATGATAAAAACGCTGTTGACATAATGGTTATAGATTTTTTGCCGTGACTGTACTTATAGTGGATTTTGAAGCTTTCTTATCTTTTAACAAAAAAGGTTTACTGATTTTTTCAATAAAAAAACAATTGCTATTTGCGTTTACACATTAAAAGAAAACAACTTGAAATGAATATACATTCGCAATACATTTGCGGTTTTAATTATTGTTTTACGTTATTTTCTTTGGACGACTACTAGAAGGAAAAAGCTCTTAAGTCGCATTTTTATAGGTCTATGATTCTTTTACGACTTTAGAAAAAAAAGAAGAATTTTTTGCTAATCGTATTCATAGTTCCTCAATTCAGAAGTTAAAATTTTCTTTTGATATTTATTTAGTACAATAAAATTTGCGATAACAATAATGACTGAAGTAACGTTTTATCAAAGCTATAGCGGTGTTCCCATAGAGATATCATCTATTATCACCATTAAAACCATCATGGATAGATTACTTATCAACGATACGATTGAAGCATTTAATACATCAATTGTTTGTTGTTATTTCCATCATTTTGTTTTCCATTCTCTTGATTTATTGCAAGTTCGAACATGATTTAGTATAATTGAGTGTACACAATACTTAGAAATTATTAATTATTCAGTGTTATTTTGATACGTTCGTGATCCAGCATCTGTTTACGTCCCAGATCGGTACCAATATTATGTAATACTTCATCGTCACGCATTAATTATTCACCCTTGTTTGTTATTGTAAGTTCCCCCAAACTTCAGTACTATATTATGGAAAATATTCAAATTATGTTTACGCGTAACACGTTCACCTATTTAAAATATCAGTGTTTATGTTTAGCGGCAATACAGAAACATGAATAAAACTAAAAAGGTCAAGTCTTTAACTAATCCTAAAATAATTTTCCTGTTTGTATTAGAGGGAAATGCGTGTTTATTTTGGGTCGCAGAAAAAATATATAGCGCTTGTGTGTGTGGGTGAGTGTTGGTGTACTCGTGTTGTGTTGTGGGCGGGTCCGGGGCGCAGACGCGGTGTCGTGCGCGCACGGGACGGTGTGTGTCGGGGCGCGGGCGCACGCGCACAGTGTACGCCTGCAGTATAATTAGCAGTGAGCCGTGGTGCGCGGTGCGGGCCGCCGGCGGGCAATGCGCCCCCCGTGCCGAGCGCATGCTGCGCCTACACTACTACTCCGACAACCCCGCGCTCTCCCCACCGGACGAGGAGGACTCCGTATACTCCATAGATCTCATCAAGGAGTTCGAGGCGGTCGGCCGCGCATGGAAGGCGTTCCTCGCCGATTGGCTGCTCAAAGGTCCGCATGTTTATATCACCCACGCGACCACCGTGTTGTTGTTTTGTTGACTTGTGATATACACCTGTCGAATTGGAGTTAGTGGATAAATAAGCGATTGTGTCGCATCGCACCGGATGTGTCTACGCAGCGGTTACGGCACCGGCGGGTTGGGTTTCATTTGCTACATCGCACCGTGTTTTGCTTGGTGACATTTAATTGACTTGCGTCCGGTCTGTGTAACCCTGAACAACAGACGTCGTCTAAACGTTATCAGATCTCATGTTAAGGTACTGCTAGTTGCAAAAAAATTGACATTTTGTTTATTGATTAACCGTTTAGATAAGTTTCGAATTTTCTGTAAAATCTCATGCAAAATTATTTTTTTAGTAAATGCAATGATAAAATAAAATCCTTGTAGAAACGTCAATTTAAAATGGTTTTTGTTACATTAAACAGTTATGTTGGTTGATTACTTTGATAAGACTTAAGGAAAACCAGGGCTGATTTATTTTAGCGTCGTAGCACGTATAAGTACAACCATTTATACAACTAATACGAACCACATTAAAACGCTTCGGTATCATATGCAAAATACAAAATGATCGGTAACAGGCGTCGAACGGTGAGCCGAGGTTCGTTTTGACGTCACGACCTTAGCGCCGCTTGCGCAACTCACCGCGCGGGCGTCCATTGTAAACAAACAAACAACCAAATGCCATATGTTTAATTATTATTAATTAGTTTATGATGCGTCGTATGCACCTGTAGGGAACAATAGTCTTGAACCAAAATAATAATTATATTTGATACTGAAACGGTTTTTCATTCATCTTCTTTACATAGTACAAAACAAAGTCGCTCCAGTTTCTACGCTAATATCTTTGAAAATATGCAACTGATTTCAATGCAATAGATAGAGCAGCAATAAGTAGATACCTATAGTAATTCAGGAGGAAGGTTTTTATGTATTTGGCTCCGTCCCGCGGTTTTACCCGCATAGTGTTTTTTCCTGTTGCCGTGGGAATTTCGTTATAAAACTATAATAAGTCCGGAGAAGGACATAGCCTCTACCAAATTACAAGTCCAATCGATTCAGTAGTATAGACGTGAAAAGGTAACAGACAGACCGAGTTACTTTCGCATTTATAATATTATTAGTAAGGATTTAATGCGTGTAAAACCACGAGGCACAGCTAGTAATTTATAATTTATACATTTACAACGTCACGTTTCTCTCACTTCTGCAATTACACTGTTCAAAAACAATAACAAGTACGGCTTGAGCGGACACAATCTATGATATACAATTCTTTTGCATGAGAATGCTCTCGTATTTAATATCAAATATTATTAAACTTTACACTTCATACATTTCTTAAAGGGCAGTCATGGGGAAATATAGAAATGACAATAAAAGATAGAAATAAATAATCGTTTTGCGCTTCGGAGGCCACGATGTGCTTTCAGCCCCAGTTGTCTTACTTAGAACATCGGTAAATAGTATTAACGGTTGGTTAGAGTCCTGAAAAATTGGTTTGACTCATATAAAATACTAGCTTATACCCGCGACTTCGTCCGCGTGGAATAATTACTTCCGACAGAATTTGGGTTTTCTCCCTTTTATCCCCTTTAGGGGGTAGAATTAATCAAAAATCCTCTCTTAGTGGTAGCCTACTCCCCCAACAAACATACGGCCATATTTCAGCTCTCTACGACCAGTAGTTTCGGTTGTGCGTTGTCTGTCAGTCAGTACGTCACTCAGTAACGGAAGAGTTTTATATAAATAAATATATAGATAAAAAACCTAGCGAAAAACGGGAAAAATGTAATGAATACCTAGCAATTGGCAGGTGCACTTTGCACATGCACCTAAGCGTGGTAGACAGTTACCAATCTTACAACATTCTTTTTACTACAGATTTTCATACAAAATCACTACATATAGTATAAAACAAAGTCGTTTTCTCTGTCCCTATGTATGCTTAGATCTTTAAAACAACGCAACGGATTTTGATGCGGTTTTAATAGATCATCCCCAGATTTTCACGGTAGCGGGAACTACGCGGGTGAAACTGCGGGACGCCGCTAGTATTTATATAAAAGAAACAAGACTAGTCATTAGGTATTCCCGAAGGTTTCATAGAAAAAGTAGGAAGAATAATACGTCTTTTTTCACTTGAGCTGGCTTGAAAAGCTTTTATCATTTTTTTTAGAAAGGACTCGGTGAAAGATACAATGAGAATTTGCAAGTGATGACTTTGTAGGACAAATGAGTATTATAATAGGGTAATTTGTATGGATAGTTTCTTTCTGGTTGTGGTTTATAGTTTTAGTTTGATCGTTCAATTTAAAGAAATGGGTTTTCTTACTTATTAATATGTATTTTATGTCTAAAATAAGGCTGTTTTTGAGTATATTTTCCACAATTATTGTAGAAATTGCATAATAAAATTGATCTGTTTTCTACAATTTATTGTGCAAAACATTGTTAACGTAACAAAAGAAATTCAATTTAGTCTTGTTTCATATTTTTCAAGGAAACTTTACTCGTTAACTTAGAAAATATATTGTTTTGAAACAAAAAAGGTTCGTTGATTTTTGTAGGATTTCTTTACTAACAAGCCAGTGTATTATGTAAGTACAGTAAATAACATTCATTTTGGTTTCCCAACTAGCTTAATTAGTGTTTCAATTAACAGACCAAAATGAGTAGTATCCAGTCAGCGTGAATAACATACAAAGAGCCGAGAGAAAATACCACTCCACTGGTCAAAATACCAGGGGATCGAGTCTGCTATTCGACATTATTTGATCAGATAATGTGTTGATATTGAGACATCATAACGAGAGTGTCAGCTTGGTATTCTGCTAAGTTAATACGGCTATGGTGTTGTGGTCTTTGTTGCTTGCCAAAATTCAAAACGCTGTCAGATAAACGTCAGAATACTGTTTCCATGACATCTAAGTTCTATAAGCCATTGAGTCAGTGGTGCAAAAAAAGTGGGCATGTTGATATTAAAATACATTTGACTAGCATTATCACAGCATTATAGTTATCAGACTTAGGCCCCAGGTGGTCATACACATATTTTTTTTTTTAATTAACCTGTATTGTCCCATTCCACTCAATCTCTCCATTCTGTCTCTAGCCAGCTCCTTCTAATCTCTGTCGAACCTCTTTAGATCTTGCCTCCATCGTGTCGGGGGGCAACCCGGGGGCCGTTGAGTTCCCAGTCCGTGGACAATTTATACCAATATGGAACCCACATATTACGGCTAACATGGAAACAACAAATGTTAGCAAATGTTTGCTACGAGAACATTAATATTAGGGCACTCAAAGGGATTATGTGAACTAGCTGTTTGATGGCAAGCGTTTTAACGGTATTGGGTAGTGGTCTTGGGAAGTGTTTCGCTTTTATAATATTTGTAGGGTTAACTGTTTACTTAACCTATTTTTTATATTAAAAGCCGTGCTTTAGTGGCAGTTGTAAAAGTTCTTAGATTTTATGTGTTTTGTTAGGCTCAACATTATATGTACGTACTTTAGTCGTAGTTGGAAAAACTCGTGGGTTTAAAGTGTGTATGTTTTGTTAGTCTCAACATTAGGGTATTATACTTGTAGTCGTAATGCCAGCCTGTTGAGTAGGTGTAATAAGAACTTAACAACTCTTGTAATTCGTATATTTGTGACCTGCCTGAGTCATGTTTGTATAGTACATATGCGTTGCCAAACCCAGATATGGGTTTAGGAAAAAAGAAATAAAATAAAGTACAGCCGGGCTAGCATGACTTTGAAAACGCGATATGATATAGCGAAGTATTTATCGACATCCAACTGTCAAAATATAATAAATATAGCCGCCATATTTCATTTTATTATTCGTAGCACGCCATAATTAATTTGGTCATGCTCGCAATCGATATTTTAACGTGGTGTCGATATATTTTATCACGCACAGTCATTCTAGGGGGGCTGGCGAACTTTCACTACTTTCATCACTATATTTGACATTTATAAAAAACCTATCTAAATATAGTAACATATTCCAAAGATCACACTCTTTTTTCTACTAAAACATCTTCACCTAAAGTAATATATTATCGAACACTACAGTCGCAAGTAAGAAACGTTGTAGTGTCACAGCGCAATTCCCGAGGCGCGAGCCGGTTGATTAATGCTTGAAACGATATAAAAACTTCAGTGGAACTAGGTGATTGATCGTGGGACCATCTGGGCACACTGCAATCGATCTATACAATTAGATGGTTCGTGGATTGGGTCGGTTTATACTTAATTGTATTCTAATATTATAAATGTGGACGGATTTTAGTTGTCATTTTATAATTTATACTTCGAGAAACATATTCGGGTCCGTGGGATAAGTAAGCCCCCGGTGTGTGACATCCGAGACGAGATAAAACTGATTTTACTTGGTGAGTAATTTTACTTGAAGGTCGTGACATAGGACCTAAGTGAAACAACAAATTTAATTTACTTTTAACAAAAGGCTATAAAAGGAAAGCCCAAGTTTTATGCGTTAAATATTTATAGCCAATCAAAACAAAGCGGATTGTAAAATAAACGCTTAGTTCATTCCATCATCTTTAGTATTAACTAGATATTACACAATATTTCTTGAAGAAAATCTTAAAGGCGTTTCTTGAGTGCGCTCTAAGGCTATTAGAGGAAGGTTCTAGACTAGAATATTGTATAGATAAAAGCCTTTTGTCGAAATAGGGTGAGTTTATAGAGCGTGCATAATTTACTGCGGCAATTTGATTTAGGATAGGACATTAGTTTAATGGTGAAAGTCTAAAGTAAGACTTGCCAGGTGTAGTGTAATGTACTTATGTAGGTAAAATAATTATTTTATTTCACTCTCTCTTTTCCGAACCTTTATCCCATGTCTATTTGGGGTCGGTTTTCAGTTTTACCAGATTTGGCGGAATGTCAGTATTCTTTTACTTCACTACATAGTATAAAACAAAGTCACTTCCCGTTGTCTGTCTAGTAACTATACTTAATTGTATCCCTGCATTCTCACCGGAGCGGGTACTACGCGGGTGACACCGCGGGGCGCTGCTAGTAATACTATATATATGTGAAAGTTTGTACGAATGTATGGATGACGAATGTATGGATGTTTGTTACTCTTTAACTTTACTTTCTTTGATACGCGTTTTCCTTATAAGCAGAGTTAACATAAGAATAAAATCAATCAGTCAACAGCTTTTGTGCGTGGAAAAACAACGTTTATCCGTACATTCTCACATACTTTTACGAGTATTACATAGGTAGTGACTTCAATATGACGGATGAAGTTGCTTTGTGTCAAATTAATTTAACATAAAACCAGATCAACATTTTTACCTACATTCGTTGTTGTTTATTACTTTACATATATTTTATTACGGAAGTATCGCCAACCTTGGTAACCAGAATTAATAAACAAAAATAATTAATCGGCTATAAAGTAAATCACAAATAAAAACACTTGAATTGATTTCCGTTATTGTCTCTGATTAGTTGCGTCCGGCGGCGTTGCTCGTTGTTTATCTCGTGAAAAAATTTACATAAAGGAGATTTTGATTCTCGGATTTCATTTCGTTAAAGTGCGATGAATGGGCTCTCGATGCGGGCATAGAATAATAAACAAACGCTCTTTTGTACACACAACAAAGGATTCAGTTATATTATAATATATTTATTTGTTTTTTGTTAGTAATGTTAACTCACTCTGCGGGATATTTGCGAGGGGTCCATATTGGCTCACCTAAAGTTCTTTACCCGAAAATGTTTTTCCTAACTATTTGTAGTCCGAATGATCATTCTTCCTAAAATTTTTCATCCTAAAGTTTTAATTCATACTATTTGTAGTGCTACCGACGATGCTCATAACACTCATTTTTCCGAAAATTTTAATTCATAACATCTTTAATGTAAATATATTTAAACTCCTACTGTTTTTTATCATAACGCTTTTATCCCTAAACATACTTACCATAATATTTTCACTCATGCTCAGAAAGAAACATTTACCAAGTGTAATAAAAATATATATGTGGGTAGAAGATGATATTTATAGTTTTAATGATTATTATACGACTCGTTTACGGTTATGCTTATGGCCTGGGAGTTTACCATAACCATAACTAAAGGACCAATTCGGTTCTGGCACTTCGCCGGCCGCTGCCGCGGCACGCTCGCTACGCTCGCTCGGCTCGTGCGTTGGGGTCACAGTTCTAACATAACCTAAACCAATAATTAGGAATAGGACGGATTCGTTACTGGAACTTGACTGAATGATTGGAGCAGGACTCTGGTTTTGCTCGCTCGGCTCGTGCGTTATATGTTATACCTACATGTTATGTAAAAACAAAGTTACGAAAAATTTATGTATATAATATTGATTATAATAAATAAAAATAAATCTAAACAAAAAAGATATGACTTTGAATAATAGTATGAACGATGGTTATGTTGAGAAAATATAGGAAAACAAATGTTTCGGAATTAAAACATTAGTGACAAAGATTTTAGGAGTTGCGATTGTTAGGATAAAAAATGTTAGGAAGAAAATTTTCGGATTTCCAATTATCGGAGTTGAAATTTTAGGTGAACTTTGGCGCACCCATTTGCGAGATTTTCAAATTGATTGAAGACCCTATTAAATTAAGTACTCGTACTTAATAAAATAATGTTTTATTAACAGTTTCGTTCAATTGATTTTGTGCCAAAAATATGTTATTGAAAATCCATTTGACTTAAACCCATAAATAGTAAATCCTTTCAAGTTATACACATAAAAGGCAAACATCATCATCATTATCAGCTTATACATGTCCCCACTGAGAACCTCAAGCCTATCCTGAATTAGGGTGATTAGGCCTTAGGCAACCACGCTATAAAATAGTATATGGGACAAACATACAAACATTTAATAATTATTCTTCTTCTTTACGTGTCGCCTTATATCTTTGAGGACCATAACTCGGCCACCGATATAGCACTATCAGTGGCTTTGTTAAGATCTTCGCGAGCGCAGACGCTGAAACACGTACGGCATGTTAACATTTATTTAATCATCATTGCGTATGGCATTCTGCGAGGATCAGAATTCAGTGTTCAGGTTATATGACCAGCTTAGAGCTGCAGGTGTGATCTTATGGACTTCCAATATTCCGCCGGGGAAACAGCGAAGCGGGCATTCGTTTGCATCATGGGACAGGGTCTGGAAGTGCTCCGCAATCGTAATGTGATGACTCAATTGAACCCCATTTATGGTTTTTCATTTAATTAGAAATATGTCTTTACAGAGGAAGATGAGTCGCAGATATTAGTGAAGTTCTTCAAGTTCCACAAGTGCTACGATCTGATACCTACGTCTGCGAAGCTGGTGGTGTTCGACACGCAACTGCTGGTCAAGAAGGCGTTCTTCGCTCTCGTTTACAATGGTCAGTATGGATATTATTTATTTTGTGTTTATTTTAAGGGATGTTTGCAACCAAATTTTCGGGTAACATCGTTTGATTGGCGTTGTTTCTTTTGGCTGTTAGTGTGCCAGCTGTGTCTCATGGTTTTACTGTGTGATCCCCGTTTTACGATCCCTTAGGAATTTAAGGATGAAAGTTCTGTTGCTATTCCAAATTTTAATCTTCGATTTAATATTTCCAAATTTTAAAAATCGATTCAATAATTCTATATGCTATTTATAGTTATAGAAACATTACAAATTTCACTTTTATCAATTCAATCGGTACAGCCGTCAGATAATAATACGACATTTTTATATGTTTATGTACAGTTTAAACATTTGAAACTAAAGCGGTAGTTAAAAAAATGCTCCCATGCTTTTTATCTATGCATAATGAAGAATAAGATCCATTAAATTACTGTCGAACGTGATACCACAACTAAATCGTGCGAATGCATGTAGTTTATATACAACACTTCAATGAGTTAACGTCGACTCCCGTATTACATTTCACGAAAGTACTTACAACAGCACTGTGACATCCGTGCGTTATCTTACTCCGAAGCCCTTTGGCATTAATTTAAACGATTTCACTTCAGAAGTTGTTCGTTTAAAGTTATTAATACTTTATGAATACGTGAGGGTATTGGGGTATGAAATGGCGTTTTTAATTTTGGAAAATTCTGGAGTGAAATCTCGTTTTAGTTGAATAGAAGTTGGAAAATTCAGTTTAGTTCTTTTGGCTACAATACAATATGATATTTTTTTGTAAAGGGCTCAGTTATTATTTAAGTTTTTAAAAGGTAGTATTTTCGAATAATCTTTAAGTAAAAACAAGGGTTTGTAAAATGAAATTCACGCAAGTAAAACTGTGAGACACATTGGGGCTTGTAATATTACTAAGTAATATTTACTGATTTTTACCTTAATGACAGGTTTATAGAGTCGAGATTTGGTTGTAACATTTTTATTTATTAGTTTTATTTTACAGACGTTTGCATAGTATAAGTTTCAATATAGTTTAAGCGAAAAACTGTATACTGATGGCTTGCGATGCAAAGCGCTGTGAACGTAATCATTCAATCATTTTAACGTTGCGAACGGACATTATTATTTTGTATACAAATGATACAAAAATTGGATTTTTTATATTAATTATATGAAAATTAAATCATTTATTGATGGCGTACAATGTCACAAATTTATCTGGCTCGGCGGCCAAATTTGGAACTCCGACTGTCATTATTTCAAATGTCAAACACAATGACAGTATTAGTACCAATTTTGGCCGCTAGGTGGAAATATTCTTTGAACAAAAATTAAACAAATGAGTTAATCGAAATTACTATGTCCGTATTGCGAAATGTATGAAAATAGATTTTTTTTGTTTTATTATTTCATTACTTTATGTTGACACAGCCGTTGGTTTCGACAGAACTGCGGAACGCTCAATAGGGAACAATATGGCCGAATACGCGTGATTTAAGGTGTATATCGTTCCACAAGTATTAATGATAATATAAGTATTACAACGTTCTTTATATATTTATGGTTTAACTGATCAAGTTATATTTTAGTTAATATAAAATATAAACTAAAAACGTTTTCAAAATGGCGCCCATCAGTTGTCAAACTGTCATTTTGACATTTTGTTTTAACTTTAGTTTCATTTAACAGTTGTTACCATAAATTATGTAAGCAAATACGTTTTAATTTTTATGTCGAAGCAACAGTAAAAATAAGTTCCCAAATGAAAATATTTTGTATTAACTGTATAATTTACCAATATTAATGCTATTGTTACGTTGAATGTTCAACCTTTCAGGGTGACGCGGTAAATTTGAATAATAATAGATAAACAAAGATTACGTGGAAAGATTGAAGAAAAACCATTTGCTATTGTCTGTTGACGTCAAACATTGATTTGAGTATTTATAACTAAGTATTTGCTTTGTTTTCGTATTACTAAAATGTACAGATAGCTTAACAAAACAAAAAGGGTTAGATGTTCCTGATGCCCTCGATATAAAGCCAAATGTTTGGCACACACAAAAGAAATCTTATGAAACCATAACGAAAAACATAAAAGGTTTTGATCAGTTGCTCACTTGACAAATATATAAATGCGCCATAACCACCTACATCTTGAAAAAATATAAGTGCGAAGAAAGTAAAACCACGTAATCATTTTAATTAAGTTTACTTATTCCAAAAGGAAAAGATACAAAAATACATTTAAGTACCTTAACATCAACCTATTATGCATTTACAAACACGTTGTACCTTAGTATATATAGATATACTATATTGATTTTAAACCTCAAAAAATTACACCTAACACTAAAACATTGGAAATAGCGTGCGTGTCTGCTTGCCCACAGGTGTGCGCGCCGCGCCGCTATGGGACACCCAGCTGCAGAAGTTTGTGGGCATGCTGACCATCACGGACTTCATAAAGATACTCCAGATGTACTACACCAGCCCCAATGTGGCTATGGAGGAACTGGAAGAGCACCGGCTCGAGACTTGGCGACGTGAGTACATATAGCTTTCATTCAGTCATCTTGTTCAGTTCATTCCCATCTCATATCTTATTTTCCCAAAAAATAGCTACAACTTTTGACTTGAATTCAAAGAAATACTTACAAAAAATACTTTTACAATGCCTTTTGCTAATTTATGTTAATCATTTAATGTTTAAGGATAGCTGTAAGCCACCCAAATAAAATAAAAAAATAAAATAAAACAAGTAAAATGTTGTTCTGTAAGATCTCTATTTTCTACTGGGAAAGGGTCTCTATTTTACCTATTACTCTCTTGATAATAGTCCAGGGACGAGGAAAAAAGCATAAATACCACGCTTTTATAAAATTTCTTGGCCTATCTTTTTCCAATAATACTTTATGATAATCCTGAGTGCCAAGTTTAACCAGATAGGTTAATAAAAGGGGATCGTATCTTAACAGGATGGGTTGAGTGTTGAGTATATGTTGTGCGTATAAATCATTTTTTCATTATTCTTGTTAGCATAGTTTTCTGCAAGTAGATTTTCTATATATACGTTATGCGTCACCAAATTCAAGTGTCAGCTCAATCATAACCTTTACACATTAAAGACTGGACCATTTTGTCTACACAATTGCTTTAATTGGTCGTATTGTACCGGAGACCAATTGCACAAAGGTGACTCGGCACCGCAAGGTCATAAAGACGTGTCGTATGATCACATTAGATGTGTTACTTGTTAACAGGTTAACACTTGCTACTAGACACGTCACTCGATTATACGCGATGACGTGGTGTTCGAAGTTTAAACAGTTTTAGGATGAAAAATATATCATTAAATTGCTTTTGAAGATTCATTTTAAACCTCTTGTGAAGACCTATAATAAAAAAATACATAATAAGATCATATTTTAAAGAAATTGAATATTAAAGAGTTTATAAAAGAAAATCATGTGGGGCTAAAAAAAGGGGATTTTGAAAAGTCATCGACTATGAAATGGGAATAGAAGGGGACTTACAAGCCTTACCAAATCAGATTAATAAACGACGCCCACAGTATAGAAATAAATTCAGATTAAATCCAGTATCTCCTCAATCTTTCGGGAGAACTAAGTGCAGAAAACTTATTTGTTCAAGTACCTATTTCTCCATCTTCATATTTCTTCATCTAATATCCTCTTGCATTCCAACCTCTTCTCTCTTCCCGACTATGTATCCCACATGGTGGTGGGGTCAGCCTTCCGGATCTTATTCCTCCACTTCGCTCGATCCACATCTTCCTCGGAAACCTTGCACTGCCTCCTGTCCTTGTCCTCTCCTCCTCTTGCATTCCAACCCACTCTAACCAATAAATATTCTTGCATCCGACACACTCATAACCACGAAGATATCATCTCTAACAATAAAGTATCATCAATTGCAGGCGTCCTCAGAGACACAGTAGTACCGTTAGTGTCAATCGGGCCCGACAGCTCCTTGTACGATGCGATCCACATGCTGATCACCAACCGCATCCATCGGCTGCCCGTCATCGACCCCGCCACTGGCAACGTGCTCTACATACTGACACACAAGAGGATCCTGCGCTTCTTGTTTTTATACGTGAGTTTCTGTTACCTTAATGTTTAAACATTGTTACATCGTTACTCTATCATCTTTGTAATTAGATTTATATTCTGGATGAACTGGAGTAACCTAATGTATTGTGGTGTTAGAAACTACATATTTAGGGATCATACAAATATTTACCCCGATGCGACCCTTTGCCACTGTCACTCTCTAATTTTCTCTGTTACTCGTCAACTTTTGACGGGACTTTTGTTTATCTTCGCTATCTGTCTAAGTCATTACTTCTCGTTTTAATAGTAATCTTCTACGCTTTCCAGATAAACGACCTACCAAAACCGTCGTACCTCCAACACAAGTTGCGCGACCTGCAAATCGGCACCCTGACCGACATCGAGACGGCCACCGAGGACACCTCCATCATGGAGGCGCTCGGCAAGTTCGTCAACCGGCGCGTCTCCGCGCTCCCGCTCGTCGACAGCGAGGGTCGCCTCAAGGACATCTACGCCAAGTTCGACGTCATTGTAAGACAATATATCGGACCCATGATATATGCTGTCCACCATTCAAGTATTCCCAATTACTATTTTTCCGATTCCAGAACTTGGCTGCCGAGAAAACGTACAACAATCTGGACGTGACGCTGAAGGCGGCGAACGAGCACCGCAATGAGTGGTTCGAAGGGGTCCAGAAGTGTACTCTGGATGAGACGCTGTTCGAGGTTATGGAGAGGATTGTCCGCGCTGAGGTAACTTCTACATTCATTCCTGATGTGTTCCATAGAAAACCATCGTATCTTGCATTATAATCCTCTCACCACTTATAGGTTAGGCAAATGTCCCATGTTCTTTTCGAAGGTCTTTGCAGAATGTTCTTGTGAACAGCCTAACACCACATCTAAAATACTAAACACCACAAATTTATCACACCAGGTTCACCGTCTGGTAGTAGTAGATGAGCAAGACAAGGTGATCGGCATCATATCGCTATCAGACTTGCTGATGTACATGGTCTTGCGTCCGACTGGGGAGGCGAGTGGATCCAGCCTGCGTCCCGAGCACGGAGCCATTGAGGAGAAGGAGGAACCCACTAGCGAGAGCACTGGGACGCCTGAGGAACAGGAAGTGGAGCCGAGCACCTCTATGGCCCAATTATCTCTAGACCCACCCAACACTGGGGATTCGCTCGCTCTAGACCCACCCACCACTGAGGACACCCTCCCTCTAGACCCACCCAACTGAGCGCACTCACTCTGTATCTCCTCTTTGATCACCCTTCTCTGATTACCCTTCTCTGATTACTGGCTCACGTGTGCGCCCCGCTCTAGCTATAGGTTGATGTCTATTCGTAATCAAAAGATATATGCATACGTGTAATGTGTCTCGTGATCAAAATGGAACTACAAAGAACTCGCAATCACAATTGCTATTATTAATTTTTAATTCCACTTTTCCTTTTTACGGTATTTATTTTTTTTATATTACAATGTTTTTATTGTATTTTATTATCTCCCTAGAGGTCGACCTTTACAAATATTTAAGTTTTACGCGACGGACGATTGCATGATTCGTTTGTCTATTAAGAAACTTAATCGTATGTATGTTATCAATCGGTGTTAGATGTATCAGTAATATGTAACTTTATTATAAATTTATAAGCTCTATATTCTATATCACTTTCGTTGTCTCGCTGTGAAGTTGATTCCTAATATCGGTGTAATTTCATCGTTCAATTTTGTTGTTTATTGTTTGGAGCCGATGTAAACAGTTTGTTTTATGTACCTACACTCAAAATGCTTAGTTGGAAGTTAAGTTTGATTGTTATTTTATATTGAATAGGTCAGGTGTATACACAACAGAATCATCGGTCGATTTAATATTATTTTTGTTTATTTATACTTACTAAGTATCTTTACGTAGAATTGTACATTTAGTAGGATGTTACGATTATAATGGTGTCCATGATCTTTGTTATTATATTTTAATATTCTGTTTGTTTTAACGGGTGCGTGGACTTGGCCTTTTTTACCGTATAAAATGTATAATACATAATTAAAATATTCCTGTGTTTGCTCTTGTAACGTCACAACTAACTAACTTGACGTCATACTTTAGTATCGTTTTGAAATATATGTTAAAGTATAGTTTTAATATATTTTCAAGTTCGGCTTATATTTAAATTCAGTTGTTAAAATTTAGATGAATAAATGAAAAAACATGTATGTCTAAATAAGTAACAACTTCATTTTGTGCTCTTTATTGATCATTATTTTACGAATTCATCACTAAACATAAAAATAAAATCTCGAATACTCATATTAAACTTGTTACAAACTGATTGGCCCAGACATGTTGTTTTTATTCTGATTCACATTTCAATTAATATAAAATTTATTTGCTGACCGTGGGTTACAGATACCAATGAACTTTAAACACTTATTCAGCAAATTATGTAACAAACCTAGTTTCATTTATTTATTACATGTCTTACAATAATTCGTTTCTTAATAAAATACACATATTCGTTGCAAATACATTAAAATTAAATAAGTATTGCATGGTAACTTTAGTACAAATTTTTTAATGTTTTTGGTAACTGGGTACTAACTTAAATATTTATTTTTCACTGACTTCACAACTGAGGTTAATGTTTGACCGACTCCAATAAAGAAGGTTATATACAATTTTACATACATTTAGACGCAATGAAAGCATGTCGAATGCAATGTCACCAAGTCCGCGTCACCCTTAAAGTATTATTAAAAGTGTTATATAATTTATGAGTAGAATAACTTATAAAGTAATTAACTGTTTCATTACATTTTGTATAGACTGTTTAGTAGATGGTAACACGTTGATGTGATTTTGAATAAACTTATACAGTGTCACAAACATTTCTGTTCTGGTGGCCAAATTTAGAACTAATAATGTCATGTTAGTCATAGTGGTCGTCCTAAATAAATAAATATAATATTTTGGCATAGTTGACTTAGGCCTGATAGCCCTAATTCAGGGTAGGGTCGAGCCCCTAGTGGGGACATAATATGAGCTGAAAATGACTATAATTTTGATAATATGTCATGCATACATGTTCGATAAACTGACAATCATCTGACAATCAAAAGATGCGATTACAGCGACGCTGTCAAAACAGAAATGTTAGTTTCACTATAATATTCGGTAGAGTTTTTGGGATACATTTTAAAATATTTGATGTGTACTATAATAATTGTTAGATTATGAATGTGATCATGTTTTTAAAGACGGACGGACGTTCAATGATTTAATAGTACCTAATAAAACATGATTCCGTTTTTGAGTGTTTTATTTCTTTGAATATACTTAGTTAAGTTCGAGTCCTGTGTAAGGTAATTTTTTTGTGAACTGTCAATTTTTCTGTGTGTATGATAATGTGTGTGTGTGTGTGCGTACTTTCTACCCTACATTACTTATAAAAACCTATATAGTTAGGAGTAAGTTACTTATCTGAAAATGGTAGAGGGATAGATAATACCTTAGGAATAAAATATAAATAAAACTAAATTTAAATTCCGAGTAAATTTATTTATTTATTTATTCATTCATATCGTGCGTTCGCGTAGTCACTGTCTAATTAATGTGATACATAAACCATTAAATTATGTTTAACAATATGTAGTTGACAAAATATAATAATTATTTAATATACGAACGACTGAATTAAATTATACATAACAATAATTATATTTATAACTTATACATATTCCTTTCCTTAAAAATACAACAAATTAAAAATGCTGTGACATTTTCTATTGAACTTTTTAAAGGTAGATTTTAGATTTCAGTATATATTTTTCAAAATAGTATGATGTATAGTATAGGATTTATAACTAAATAATATTAATAAAACAATAGTACATTAATATAAACTGTGATTAAGCTTAGCATCGTCGAGTACATTCAGATACACAGTGAGAACAATCAGTAAACATCAAGGTACACGATTGGTTATATAAGACATAATAACTTTTGTATTATTAAATATATGTAATTTATTGTATGTTTATATGAATGAACAGCTGAAATTTATGGACTTACGTAACTTCAGACCTACTGCACCAAATTAGATGTTTTTTTTTATCCAAGACAAGGTTTGAATGAGATTTAAAAAAAAAGCCACATATGTCGTATTCATTTGATTTTAAATTGTTTTAAAAGAGCATCTCAGTATAGTTAAGCAGTGTATTTATACTGACTACTCTCGACGCGGACGAAGTCTTTTTCAGCTCAAATCTTTTTAACCCCCGACGCAAAAAGAGGGGTGTTATATGTTTGACGTGTCTGTATGTGTGTGTGTGTGTGTGTGTGTGTGTATCTGTCTGTCTGTGGCATCATAGCTCCCGAACGGATGAACCGATTTCAATTTAGTTTTTTTTTATATTAAAGGGGACTTACGTGCGAGTGTTCTTAGACATGTTTGATGAAAATCGGTTGACCCGTTTAAAAGTTATGGGGGTTTGAAAGTAATTGTGTTGGGGCTATTTAAATTTTTAATTTAATGTTATTCAGATAAGTTGTTGCATTAATGTATTGTATGAATGTAAAAAGTTTGTTACGCTCTGAGGGAATGAAGCAAAGACTAATACCCTTATTAAAAGTAGTTATTATGTCTTACCTAACCTAAATAGACATTATATTTTAGTATCGGTTACACGTTTACATACAAATACTATAACAATAGTGAATTACATCTACAACAGAACTTATTTTAATAAAACTTTGAGGGAGATAACATAAATATACTTTTAACAAATATAACTTATTATTTATTTATTTAAATATAAATAAATAACTTTGATGATGTGACGAAAAGTAATTTAAATTTTTTAGGATATAACACGTTAACACTAAGCTTTATTAAAGTAAATTTGAGCAGAACTATTCAGCAATAAATGCGAAAATAATTTCTACTGATCACGGATTTAAGGTTGAGAATCCCATCAAAGGTTATCTCACTGATGATATTAGTACAGTGAGGCGGATAACCATACTGAGTTATATTAAATATTCCTCTGTGTAAAGAGGTTTATGTCCAGCTAAAGGGACATTTCTTTATAGTATAACTAAAAGAAAAAAAATTAGGATCGAAAATCACACCCTCCCCTCCAGACAAAGGTATACTTAGCTGGAGGGGTTAACAAGACTGTTAGTAATAGGCAATTACACATTGCTACTACGCTTTAAAATTGAATTGTGCTTACAACTAAAAAGTACTAAAACAAAAACATGGTCAATTGTGCTTATAACTAAAAAATACTAAAAACAAAAACATGGTCAATTGTGCTTATAACTAAAAAGAACTAAAAACTAAAAATGGTCAGTGTGAATTTGTTGTTGTTTGTAAAGTATCACTGACGTTATTCTGATCCAGATATTTTTATTGTGTTTAAAGATCTTTTTTTTTTCGAGATTAGTTGTATTTTATCAAGAGAAGTTGTTAATCGTACGCCATTTTTTTTTTTCATTTTAATATTGGCTGTAATTTTTAGGGCGTTGTAAAATTTAAATACTTTGAATTTTTACTAAGTATTTCTTGAGTTCTTGTGTTATTAAATGTTCTTTTATATGATGTCTTGTACAAATTATAAAAGAAAAAGCGAATTTATAATTGGATAACATTATGTTATATCAGTCCCAGTCGAACAGACCACGCGATACAGAGAAGCCAACAATTTTATTATTAATTTACCAACAATAACATTTTTACAAATAAGGCCTATCCAATAATTTTATATTTTTAACTACTCAATGTCATTTTGCCACTGGTCTGGTTACCCTGACAAAATGTACTTAATTATAATTTCATTTTTATAATTCAATCGCTTTTTATCAATATTAAACTGAAATGCGGATATGTATTTAGTTGATTGTTTTACGAATTTCGTTTTAAAGTTTATGTGAATTATAGTATTGTAGTGTTCATAAGCGAACATAGAAAGGATGTGTGGAAATTAACGGGGTCTTATATTAATGTCGGTCTCGATGAGCCATACACTCACTGCGAGGGTCGTCAAAGTTACATCATTGGCAATATTAAATTGTCCGTTAGATAAAATAATTTTTTTGTAGATATCTGCTTATGTTTTTGAGACGTTTTACCAAAACTAACTTCGGAACTATTTATTCAAGTGTTTTAGATATTGTTTTCAAGTAGGTACGTAAGTGTTGTTGACTTGCCAAGATATATTTACCTACGCTGAATAAGATAAATAAATATATAATAGGTTTGTAAAGCAGAAAGAATATGGCCCAATAAAACGTTTATTTCAATCTAATAATATAAAATTACATTATCTAACAAGTTGGTACCTAACTATGGGTAACAATAATGAAGCTTTTAATACTCATAACGTTATTATAAGGATTAATTATATATTATTATAACATATATGTTTTTGAAGAGAGCTACAGTTTGGGTTTTACACAGATTATGCAATATTAATTACTTGCACGGACAGAAGAAATCATATGTTTTCTTTTTGAAAATTGTTCCAATTAAATCTGATAACAGTACAATATCATATAATACATATATAGAGTAGTATTACTTAAAATATCACATTATTAAATACAAATTTATGACTAAGGGATAATATTAAAACAAACTTGGCTTCATAATAAAACATTGGTATAAGATAAATGAATATATTGTTGTAATGTTGTAACAGTTGAATAAAATTTTAACAATACATAAAAAACTTTTAACTTTAAGTTTTATTTTCTAACTTATTGGGAAAACAACGGAAGACCTCACCTAGTGATTTTTGTTGTTTTTAGACTATTTTAGACAAGATTATAATAGTCATATACTTAAGTATATATATTTATTTAAACTCAATACAAGAATAAGTACTCAACTCATATAAACCTTCTTATATAATAGAAATCGCACATTAAAAGACGATTCAGTTTACATACAGAATTATTGATAACTAACACAATATATAATAGATAATCTATTTTCAATAATGTTTACTTAATAGTTAAAATTTTATATGTTGCAATCAGCTACACATTTAATATAAAATATATTATGAATATGTTTAGAAAAGTCAGTGTTAACTGGTATGTATATTCAAAATCTAATATAAGTAAACACGATAGAGAGGGAATTTTTGTATAAGTATAATATATATAATCGTTTGTTATAAGTGGTTAAATCAGGTATTATTTTTTGTGACTTTGATAACTAAAATTTATCCTGCCTGCCTAGCATGACTGTGCGTGATAAAAGATGAAAGACACGAAATAATATCGATTTCACGAGCATGACCAAATGAATATGGCGTAGTACGATTTGATAAAATTAAATATGGCGGCTATATTTATTATAATATATTGACAGTTGGATGTCAATATATAGCTATATGGATTTCGCGAGCATGACCAAATGTCATAAAATTAATCATGTGGTAAAATTAAATATGGCGGGCATTTTTGTCAAATTTTGACAGTTGTGTCAATAAATCGCTGTATCTATCGCGTTTTCGAAGTCATGCTAGCCTAGCTGGTTCTTTTAGCGAAGAGCGAGAACTAGACTATCGGATTTAGACTGAATTGCGACATTATTATAAAAAACTAAAGACAACTTAATCATAACATAACATAATCATTCACTACATCATCTCCTTATATTTATCATGGAGTATTGATAGGTACTTTCGGTAGAAACACGTTAAAATTATACAAAATCAAATAAAAACTACATAGCGGAATACAATAATTCCTTATATCATCTAACTATATTATCATGGAGTATTTTATATTTTACTTTTGGTAGAAATATGCTAAAATTATAATATACTTAAAATAAAATTAAAATAAGATAAAGGCCGAGAATGGAAACTTATGAACTGTCTTATTCGAGTTGATTTAGACAAGTCCTATTATGAGCAGATAGGTCACCTGATGTTATGTGACTTCCACAACTCATAGACACTTGCAACTATGAAGAGTCACAAGCGTTAGTACATAACATAACATAATCATTCACTACATCATCTCATTATGGGAAGAAATTAACACAACACTAAGAATATAGGAAATTTAACATTGCAAATATAAAAAAAAAAATCTACGTTACTCTAACAAAATAATAGGAATATAGGATAAGAAGAAATTAACATCTACTTTAGTATAACAGAACATTAGGAATATAGGATAGGAAAAGAAAACTACGTTATTCTAACAAAATAATAAGAATATAGGATTAGAAGAAATTAATATCTACGGTATTATAACTTAACATTAGGAATATAGGATAGGAAAAAAATAATATCTACGGTATTGTAAAAAAACATTAGGAATATAGGATAGGAAAAAAATAATATCTTTGTTATTCTAACAGAAAATTAGGAATATAGGATAGGAAAAAAATAATATCTTTGTTATTCTAACAGAACATTAGGACTATAGGATAGGAAAAAAAAATAATATCTACGGTATTGTAACTTAATATTAGAAATATAGGATAGGAAAAAATAATATCTAAGTACGTTATTCTAACAGAACATTAGGAATATAGGATAAGAAATTAATATCTATGTTATTCTAACAAAATAATAAGAATATAGGATAGGAAGAAATTAATATCTACGTTAGTATAACAGAAAATAAGGAATATAGGATAGGAAAAAAATAATATCTACGTTATTCTAACAAAATAATAGGAATATAGGATAAGAAGAAATTAATATCTACGTTAGTATAACAGAACATTAGGAATATAGGATAGGAAAAAAATATCTACGTTATTCTAACAAAATAATTCAAATATAGGATAAGAAATTAATATCTACGGTATTATAACTTAACATTAGGAATATAGGATAAGAAGAAATTTAAATCTACGTTATTCTAACAGAATATTAGGAATATAGGATAGGAAAAAAATAATATCTACGTTATTCTAACAAAATAATTGGAATATAGGATAAGAAATTAATACCTACGTTAGTATAAAAGAACAATAGGAAGAAGAGGAAGGGAAAGGGATTGGGCTCCGGACCTCTCACTCACCGTACGAAACACAGCAGCTTATTAATAATAAATCTACTATTTCACGCCGATATTCTGTGAGAGGCTAGCTAGCCCATGTTCGAACTGTGAAACAGTTATGCTCTACCACTATGGAAATTTTGGGGGGGGGGGGGGGGTGGATGTTATAAGGGTTAAGTATATATAATACATTTAATTTTTTTATAATTTTTTGGTATATTGGGTAGGGGTTATGGGATGTAATTTAGGTACAAATTTGGTACATTTTCCTCGTAATTTAGTGGGGTAATGGTGGATGGATGGGTGTAACTGATTTAACCAATTATAAACTTTTGTATCTTAGAGATTATCTGATATGTATATAGGCTATAGAATTTTAAACGTGTAAACACAACAATAGATAAAATGTTATACAGAAGAATAATCACAGACATTTTTGAAAAACATTTGTTCGAAGAATAGCGCTACGTTCTTGATGTTATAACAATAATATAATATTACAAATTTTAAAACAATGTATAAGTAATATATTGAGAAAATATTTGTTTTTGAGTACATATTTTTAACGGAAACTATTTGTAGTATGGGGGGTGAAAGAGTGTGTGTGTGGGGGGTTATGTTGGAAGTATATGGGGGCTGTTCGGGGGATGTTTAGTTGTCCCATGTATCGTACCGGGCGTCGGGGTAGGCCCACGGGGGGCGGATGGACGCGTGCGAACTGGTGCTGTTGGTCCGCGCGTCGTAGCTATGGGAAATATAGAGATTAGTTACACAGTAATGGTTATTATTGTACTTACGGATCTAAATCTAACATCACGAAGTAAGTATAAGAACGCCACGGCGCTATGTTAGCGAAGAAACGTTAAAAATATATATTTTATATAAAATAGAACAAATTATGACTTAGACAGATGTAAAGGAACTGAATCCTTTTCGTAAAATAAGTAAAAAAAAAAAACAAAGTATTTTTTTCTCAAAGTTCTTCAAGACAACTGAACTGTCGTATTACTAGCATATCTTGAATTTCTTCCAAAATTTCAAAGCTTCTGAATTTTTACTAAAATCTAATTTAAATGGATAGAGTTAGTAACGTACCGTGACTCGACCTGCCTGTAGTTGGAAGTGGTGGAGGGCGCGTTGCGGCTCGTCGACTGTGACGGCTCCAGCTCAGCCACCTGCCACGCGTTCAGTGGGTCGTGGTACCTACATCACAAAAAATATTAATAAATAAACAAATACATATTCCACTGGTCTATCGTTCAAATTCAAATAGGTAAGACATTGCAAACATCAGATTATTATTATTATTTATCATTATCAGCTCATAATCTCCCCACCTAAGATCTGGAGCCTACTCTGAAGTAGGGTGATGAACCGCCCTGGCCAAGTACGGGTTGGTCGACATCACAAAATGCATTTATTGGATCAATCATGCAACACAATGAAATACTCTACCCTTACTTACACCCTTATAATAGTTGTTAATTCTGTGCTTGCATTAGGGTCAAATTTTGTAGTGATTGATGGCACAGACAAGGGCCACGTTTCGGGTTTAAATTCTGAATGGTAATTTTGAAAACATATATTTTCACTCACATTCCATTGGCAAAAGGCCCCTGGTTGCCGTCTCCCTCGAATATATTCCTGTCTCCAGTGCGCCCCACGTGGGGGGAGCCGGGGGGGATGGTGGTGCGGTCCAGGGGGTTGGGCGGGGGAGGGGTCACGGCGCGCGGGAGCGGCGGGTTCGTCTCCAGGGTCGAGTTCTTGATGCCGTACTTGAAGTACACGAATAGACCTGGAAAGTTAGGATGCTTGTTTAAAGTAACTATGCTTAATACAGCTGGAAAGTGCGTGCTTCTCTAAATTTGGAACTGCTTGTTTGAATTAAAAAAGTTGTATTATACTTTCTGCTGCAACCAAAAAAAGCAGATCTGACCTCGAGGTACAGCTAGTATTCATTTTACCATTGATAGTTTCTTTAAGTCTCGGTACTAAAGTTAAACGGCATGGAACAACGGGTATAAAACTTATTCCGCCGAATTGAGAACCTCTTCCTTTTTTTAAGTCAGTTAATGACAAAACTATTCATTCCTTTAGGTTCTGGCAACAGTTAAAGCAGCCACATCACCTAAAGATATCATTCTTGAACTTACCGATAGCCATCCAGACGCTGAACCGTAGCAGCGTAAGGATTGAGAGGTTCAGGATCAGGTAGATGTTGACCATGATGGCAATGGCCGGGATGAACGGCAGGTACGGGGTCGCGTACATTAGGCCGGCCCTGGAAATATTAGAATGGATATACAGGAGGAGAATTTTCGAAAGTAATGGCGGAATAAAGTTTAGCTTAACTTTACTTAAAAACCATATACCAAGGCCTTCATTAGGAGTTGAAATACTGACAAAAAGATAAACTGAATAATACTTATATTTGCATATCCCCTGGGACGATACAGGGCTTTCAACGCCTGAAGGACTATGCGAGGATTACCCACTTAATATAGCCTAACAGTATGCTCTAGGAAATTTAAATTTTACATGCTAAAAAATACAATTTAATTAAATTCCCTCAGCAACTCAAAAATAAACGTCCTTTCAAGTCTAGCTATACAAATTTGAAAGCCCATACCTATTCTGCGGTCTCCTTGAGATGAGTATCAGGGTTACAAATATGCCGAAGACCAGTGAGATCATTATCACGAGAGTGAAAGATGAGGAACCAGGGCTCCCGTACGCAGCGAACAGGTCGAACGTGATCATAAACACGTACATCACTCCAGAAAGCTTGATCACGTATAAACCTGGAGAAAAACAATAAAAAACACTCGTAGATGAAATCAAATACTGCAGGAATATAGGAATTAAAAACACACACAGACACGTCAGACTTATAACACCCTCTTTTTGCGTCGGGGATCAAAAATAGGGGCAACCAAAATATTATTTTTACGTAAACTCCTTTCAAAAATGTAATAGCAAAGTGCATTGATGCTGTATTAGTTTAACTACAGGAGCCTTGTAAATATTATTAGACTACAAAAATCTTAGTAGCTTTGGAAACTTTACTTTTATTTACGTATAAATTGGTATAACATTAATATTTGTCTTCCTCAATAAACAAAATAAATAGCAGATCTTCCTGAACCAACAAAGGCCCATAATTTTGTTTGTAATAAGGATAAATCCTGTTTAACTTTGTGTTTGCTATAAGTTAAAGTTACGCCAAAGTTTAATCCGTAGTTAGCTTTATATTGTCTCGGATATGTAACTATTAAGTTGTAATTCTAGCGGTAAATTATTGTTTTAGTGTGAAATTAAAGTGGTATTCTCTAAAGAAGTTTAGTAAGTAGGTACGACACTATTACCCACACTTTCAAAGTATTATCTCATTCATTTTTATAATATGTGTACTACGAGTAAGTATTAATGCATTTAATTTAATTTGTATACAAATGTATTTCGTATTCAAAAATAAGTATAAGTAAGTAAGAATTGTGTCTTTTTAAAGAATATTGTTCTGTGTGGATCCAGACAAAAACAATGCAACACAGGTTTTTAAACTACCCGCATAATTTATTTATAAATAGTCATTGCATAATAAATGCTATTTATTTAATTTATAAGGATGACTTAAAACTTTGTTTGATTTATACTCATACTTAAATGTCATACTTATTACCAAGAATTCAAAACGATTTTACAATATTGCTAAATTTTCCACACGAACTTGAGTTAGGCAAAACATATATACATATTTGATTATTTCAAAATTATAAAAAAATACTATCAAAACAATAATTTCTTACCAGTTTCATCAGTAGGCGGTCCGCAGTCCACCCATGGGAACAGGCCAGGGCACAAGTAAGACATCTCGTGGACCTTACGGCTGATGGAGTCCACGAAGCGACCCACGCGGGATGGGTTGCACGAGCCACCAGTCACAGCTCCTGGTATAATAGGACTAGTAGTCGTACTAAGATTATAACATTACATACTTAATCATTCACTACATCATCTCATTATAGTAACTGACTCCTATGTTCCTAACTTGTATTCATTCACAACTACGCATTCATTCACACACACACCCAGACCGAGATAAACATTTGTGGTCCACACAAATATTCACCCCGCACGGGAATTGAACCCGCAACTTTACGGATGGCAGTCCAGTATGGTGACCACTCGGCCATCGAGGTCGTCATATGGTGGTAAGGTTATACAAACTCTGCTTCAATCAAACGCTCTACGCAAACTCTATTTGTTGCGCTAATCTCAGTTACTATTGGTTCGAATAGATTTTTTTCATTATTGGATAGTTCACATAACATCATAAACCTATATCATTATCAGCTCATATATGTCCCCACCTAGGGGCTAAAGCTTACCCTAAATTAGGGTGATTAAGTCTTAGTCGACCACGGTGGCTAAGTACGGGTTGGTCAACTTCGCACATAACCTTAGACTTTCCCAGGTGTATGCAGGTTTCCCCACGATGTTTTCCTTCACCGTAAGTGCGCCGAATAAACGTACATATGAATTTGAAAATTGAAAACACATTGGTACGTGGCTGAGTTCTAGACGCACCTTAGTTGACGAACATCATAACGTGCAATAATTTGAAGTAGAGACAAATAAGCACTCACGGTAAAGTACCAAAATAAAATCCACTTCGGCCGTTTTCGAAATCAAAGTTCAAAGAAAATAAGAAAAATCAAATATTAACTTTACAAAAAAGTAGGTAAATAATAAAATAAATAAAACTATATAAACTTGCTTTTTTCTAAGGCAAACTAAAATAACAAATATAAAAGTAAATAATGTTAGAAATACCCTCATATCATATTAATACTCTAAGTGATAAAATGTGTTGGTTTGTTATACTATCACGCCAAAGCTTTTTAAGTTATTTTTTTCAAGAAAATAGAGATCCATTTATAGAAAACTACTGGTAATATAATAAATGGAATAAATAAAAAAAATATTTCTTCCTTAAACTTTCGCTTCACTTATAAAATAATTCTGTCTTGTGATTTTACTCGTATTTATTTATTTAGTTGGACACTTCAACAATATCTTCACTTATAATACTAATAATAAAACTTATTACACAAGATTAAATATGTCAAAGGGCTTCCGTGTGTTGGCTTTGGCCCCATACTAGCCTTCCAAAAGACCGGGACTCCTTAATAGTCCCGTGAATGGAAAAGAAAAAAAAACGTATTATACATATTATGTAACATAACGTATTAGCTAAGTCAGTGTAACTTAGCAATAGTCTTTAAATGGATTGATTATTGCAAAACCATTGTTTTTAAGTGGTTCCTGAGATAAGCTTTTTCGAACAAACAAACAATATGTGTCTTTATTACAAACTTTTATTTAGTTCCACCCGTCTCGTTGTCGGTAATCAAATCTTGCTAGCCATTTTTCGACCACTTCTGGTTATCCGATTGAGCTGGCATACGTATGTAAGTCACAGACAATGCAATAAAACCTTAAAATAAAGTTTGTTTTTAAAAAGGTATTTTTAAAATTTATTCTTGTAATAGTAAAGACAGAGCTTTTTCTTTGCTGTACCAATATTTCTTTTTATTTACTTTTTTACTAAAGCTCCCAGATACGTAATCGACTAAGAATTTTTGAAGCTTAATTGGCGACCTCCAGTAGTCAAGCGATCACCACGTCGTCTTGAGTGCAGGGGGTTTCGGGTTCGAATCCCGATCGGAGCAAACTTTTGTGCCAAGACAAAAGTTTGTTTACGAGTCTTGGATGTTTGTGACGTGAGTGTGACTACATGTTTTCTAGCAGACGTGGGGTTGTGTGTTCGTCTTTTTTAAATAAATCAAAATATAATTTTATCCACTTTTGATTAACTTTAATTTATCTAGCTTTTAATTTACATACCTACTTCAATTAAATAGACAAAGAAATTATTACATACGAAAAAAAAAAGTAGATTAGTCTACCGTCATTTTTTATAATATCTAGTAATGTTAACGTAGTTTTATTTCAATAGTTTCAATTTTATTAATTTCTGTTCTAACTAATTCAGGCGAGGGTCTGAAGATAGCCGAGGATAGTAATCATCAATACACGCGTGTACCATACAACGTTTTTCAACACACGGGATACACTTTAAAATATTTATTCTGGACTTGTGACCCTATACATATAATGGCTTATGTATATCGCAGAATATTAATACACACAGCCACAAACTATTCAATAATTAATACTATTTCAATTATCTGAGTACATACATTATATTAATTGCTTTTTAATAGTTAATTAACTATCTGACCACCAAATATGTACTTAAAATTAATTATATATCCTTTAATTACTTGTATAATTAAACCGTGAATTCTTTGTATCAAATTAAGAAGATATTATTATAAGTAAGTCTTTAGTCTCTCATCTTCTTATAACAATTGACCCCTCACTAGGTTCCTTACTATCTACTTATTCAGGGTATCAAAAACTACGCTCACACTTATTCATACACACACCCCGACCAAGAAAAACGTTTGTATATGTCGCACAGACTACTAAAAACAATTATGATAAAAAACCTAAATATTGCAGTAACGTTTGCTTTTTTAAGGTGCTCCTTCACCGGGAGCATTCGCGTGTAATGTAACGTAATAGATTCGTCTTTGAGCATTACATTACAATAATACCTCCCTGACTAACGTGTTTCTGTTTTTTGAATAAATTGTTGTTATTTTTAAGAACGTAGCTCTTGTGTAATACGCTTCCTTATATAACAGCGACTCTTCCTTTTATTTGACTCAAGTAACTAAAATTCACTTACCATAAAACTTGTTCTCGTTAGTGCTGACGAGGAACGCGTCGTCGCGGCCATCATCATCATCTTCACCGAGAGTATCATCAGAGTCGGGGGAACTGGATACAAAGTACGATGTTATTGATGGCCAAACTATCAATATGTTATGATTAATCTACATAATATGTTTATATAAAAAGAAACCCGTTTCCAGTTGTCACGCGATAACTTGAGAACGGCTAGACCGATTTAGCTAATTCTTTTTTGCTGTGTTTGTTATTGTCAGGAGAAGGTTCTTATGTAAAAAATCTGGAAAAGCAAACGGGAATCTTGGACTCGTGCGAAGCTGGGGCGGACCACTAGTCCTTATAATTATAACAGCCATCCAAAATTAAAATCAAAACCAAAGTTTTGTATACTACCTTGTTAGTGGATTCAAAATGTTTTATACCCCAGTAATTTAAGGATTTTTCAGATCAGTTTAAGAACTTAATTTCGCTAACGAGTCATAAAAAAATTGTGCATGTTAACATTTTTTTAAACATTTTGTAATAATTGAGAATGCTAAAAGAATGCACCAATCCTGCTGTAAATTTGTTTATTTTTATTTCATATTTTTGAACAAATGTTGAATAGAAAACAAAGAAATTTGAGTGTACGGGAATAAAATCCTAACTATTGGCATACAAATGTAGCTAGTGATGTTCGCACAGCTATCTGTTACACAAAAAAGGTAATAATAATATGCCAAAGACCCCATAGTTTCCCTATATCCAGTCCATTGAACATCCCAATCCCATCACCCATGCGTAGTTTTCCATATATTTGCAATAGTCCCAGCAGAAACCGGAGACTGTCCTTGGATGCATTTTATAGTGTTATACAGGGATAGTCGCCGGATTGTGCATCCTTAACAAAAGATTAAAAATGTCAAAGGGCTTCCTGTGTGTTGGCTTTGGCCCCATAAGTACTAGCCTTCCGAAAGACCGGGTCTCTTATATCGTACTATAGTCCCGTGAGTTGGAAACTGATATACAATAATATGCCACAAACATTATCTGACCCGGTGGCAGCGTCGCTGTAATCACAGTTTTGGCTGTCAATGTATTATTAAAATGAGTACAAATTACATTTGAAACAAAGTTCCATTTTTATCCCGCTATATCAGATACATTTGCCGTACTATAACTTGATATATTTAAGTAAAAATGATCAAATCATGTAAAAAAACGTTTTAAATTTTACATAAATTCGCTACAACTGGGAATAAAACTCGTTACCTGCGTGTGACGCGACGGATCATAACGCGGTTAGCGGCCGACGACTGAAACAAAAACATAACTTTATTATGTAGGAAAGAGTAGATAGTTCATAAAGAATACTTCGTTTAAAATAACCAATTTTATGTACAATGCGACATTGAAATGGCTGATGTTTCCATCGCCAGATAACTTTTATTCGAGGAATAAAATTGACGTTTGACAGTTTTCGTATCAAATAACTGTCAACATTTCAAATTTCCTCGAAAAAAGTTATTTGGCGATGTAAAATTTCGTTTAAAACTAGCTGTGCCCCGCGGTTTCACCCGCGTAGTTCCTGATCCCGTGGGAATTTCGGAATAAAACATAGCCTATGTTCTTTCCCGAATCATAAGCTACCCCTGTACCAAATTTCAAGTCAATCGATTTAGTAGTTTAGCCGTGAAAAGGACAGACAGACAGACAGACAGAGTTACTTTCGCATTTATAATATTAGCAGGGATTATCCCTACAAATATTATAAATGTGAAAGTAAGTAACTCTGTATGTCTGTGACGTTACTGCTTCACGTTTAATAACAACCACTAATATACCGATTTTGATGAAATCAGTTACAGAGATAACTAGATTAACTAGAGCTTGAAAAAGTATATTTTATCCTAATTTTACTACAGGATAAGTTTCCGCGCGGGAAAAATCGCGGGTACTTGGTACTCGAGGTTAAATATGAAACAAAATTGGGTTAGTTAAAAAAAAAACACGTAAAATATATATATATACGTTTAGCTTGGCAATAAATAGCTAAACGTTAAAAAATATGAATGAAATCAATCTCCAATTTCAATCGTATAGATTAGCCCAATATTAATATTATATATTAGGATATAATATTAATATTGGGCGCTAGCCGGCTAAATCGATTGAGGAGAAATTAGTACTGTACATTATTTCACAGTAAGTAACAGTACATTAAGCAACAATACTATTAATTCCAAAGATCCCGCAGGATTTAAACAAAATATTTGTGACACAGCAAGTTTTCATCTCATTATAGTAACTGACCCCTAAGTTCGAAACTTGTATCTAGGGTATCAGAAACTACGCACACACTCATAAACATTAATATTCTTAGATTGTTAAATAGAATGATTTTAAATTTAATAGGTACTACGTTATAATAGGATGTTCCTTTTTCATCCCATGACGTCACACTCCACTCGTTATTTTTCCCTATTCGACCTATTTATGTTTCTTACAACACAGCCCTTCTTTTCCTTAGCATAAATCATATACCTACACTAGCGGCGCCACGCGGTTTCACCCGCGTATTTCCCGTTCCCGTAGGAATATCGGGATAAAATTGTGCTAAAAACTTTCCCACTGAATCACTTTATCTATTAAAACAAACCGCATCAAAATCCGTTGCGTAGTTTTGAAGACCTAAGCATACATAGGGACATAGGGACAGAGAAAGCGACTTAGTTTTATACTATGTAGTGATGATACGTGATGTACATAATATACTATTGTGCTAAGTCTTCCTTCAAAGCTCTATAATTACTTCTAAAGATTCCATTTGAATAAATTGAGTAACAAACGCCTGTAAATTACTATTGTACAATTTGATAATAACCATTTTCAAATGTCAGTTTCCATAACGGTTTAGATTTAGATTTTCTTAGAGTTTGGTGTTGACGGCGATATAATAGCTAAATTGTCTTTGTATAAAGTCTAGTTACATTATATTATATCTTTATAACTTGTAGGTAAACGGTATATATTAAATACACTAAGGGCCGATTTTTCCAGCGCCGGATAACTTTATTCGAGGAATAACTTTGAAATTTTGACAGTATTCCATACAAAATCTGTCAAACGTCAATTTTATTCGTCGAATAAAAGGGTTAGTCCCATTTTACTCCACCAAAAAGTCCCAAGTTACTCCAAACAAAAATATTCTTTTTTTAAAATTTCAAAATAAGTTTCATTTTACTCCAAACTGTCAAACACTATTGTTTATCAATATTTGGAACTGCCATACATTCAGTTTCACTTTACTCCACGCGTAATGTCACTTATGGATGAGATACAGTCAGACGCAAAAATCAAAAAGAAAAATAAAACAAAGTTATAGATTTCCCAGTGTTATTATTAAATGTAAACACATATTTATCTAATATAGAAATATTAAATCAGAGGATATATTTTCTGTGTTTATTTTAAAATCAAGATGACTATTCAAGATGTCATTTCTTTCCTTTTGAGTGACACTGTAACTCAATAACATGCTATGTTCAAGTTAAATAACACCTTGCGGTAAGAATCATTGTTCATAAAACAGTACTATGTGGACAAAAGTACCAGGCAAACATGGGTTATTAGGAGTTTTACCTACAAATAGTCCTACTGCTGGTGAGGGTGGTACAGCCAAACAAAAAAGAAACGAAATTGCTCTGTTCAAATAAACATTATGTACAAGAAATTTTATAATAACCAATTTTAATTACCAGGAGACCAGAAATGTAGAAGAGGTCTTTACAATAAACTTTATTAAATTGATTCACAAAAGTAAATATTGGAGAATTTATTATTAGAAGTACCAGGAGAGCATATTCGCGCAAATTCTTACGAAAACCAAACACCCCAAACAGGTAATATGTTTCATGGGTGGGACTGTACTTTAGAAGTAAGAAATTCTTATTAAATTATATCTGGGTGCCGAAATGGGAACTAATCGCACTTAAATTTCCCATTTCGGCATCTTCCTGGAATTTGGAATAAACCGCATAAAATGTTTTGTTAAATTTTCTATCCGACTGTACTTCTCTTTTTGGAGTATCTTGGGACATAAAAATAAAAATCAATAAAATTATTCAAGTATCGATTGGAGTAAAGTGGGATATGAAAAATAATATATTATTTATAATATTATTCTCTGGAGCAAACTGGGACTGCATGTATGCATTTTTTCATTTTCGATTTCAAAGGAATGGAGTAAAATGGGACTAACCCGAATAAAAGTTATCTGGCGATGGAAAAATCAGCCCTAACTAAAGTAAGAAGGAAATATAGATTTTTTATTTGGGTACCAATATAAAATAATACACGTCTGAGTAAATGTAACCAATTTTCGCGGAGATTTTCCAAAAATTTTTGTCCAGTCAATAACTAATTCAGAACATTATCCATTTTAATTTAGTTGTTTTTTAAGATTGTTACCAAAGATATAAAGTTTTACATAATAATCTATGGATTAATTAAGAAACGCTCTCCTTTTATTTAATTATCATCAGCTCACATGCGTCTTAACAAAGGCTCCAGTTTATTCTGAATTAGGGCGATAAGGCCTAAGTCAACCACGCTGACCAAGTGCGGTTTAGTCGACTTCACACACAACTTTACGAGAATAAAGTTGTTATAGAGATACTTATACTGGAGAAACCATTATTGCAAAAGAAAACTTCTTAAATAAACACTACTCTTTCAACTTCAATTCTACATTATAACAAACGCGATTGCCACAAACACCTACGAGCTGCATACAAATCAGATCCAGTGAGTAATCCCACACAATACGATCTGTGGTATTGTATCGTTGTTTCACACTCGACTAGAGATCAATGCCGTCGTTTAATAGACAATTAGCCAAGGCGTAGACACGACAAGCTCAAATAATGGCAGACACCTCATGAAGCTAGAGACACGTCGTACACCGCCATGCAAGTGAGGGTTTTCAAACTAGGTCAGGGGTGGGAGGACCTATTTCAATGCGTGGGGTGAATTTAAAATGATAATAATTTATCCAATGGCTACCTCCTGTCAATCGAATGTCCACTCGAAAAATGGTTATTTATAAAGGGATGTTTTTTCAATAGCCGCAGAGTAAATTTGAATAAAAATTGAATGTAATGCGTTGGAGTATTTGTTTGGGACTAGTTTTGTGGCGCGGTTTTGTCTGTTAATATTTAGATATTATTCTGTGTTAATTAATGATCGTGTCTTATGTTTATTCAATACAAACAAAATACTAAACTTTTCTCTGTATGATAATAGTTAAATGTTTAGTTCAGCTGCTTTCCAGTTTTAGGTTCGAAAAAGGTTTAGGAACAAGATAATTCATAAACAATCGGTTAAGAATCCTATTCTCATATCTAGAATTGAAGTTAGCAATTCTCTTCACATCCTACATTTGTAAGTCAACTACAACATCTTACATGAGCACAGGTGCACAAGTACAAGTGATATTGAAATCTCAATGAAATTAGCTCAAGCACTAGAATTCCAACTTTTATCGAAACCTATTCACTCGTATTACTAACGACCGTAGAGCGATATCGTCTCAGAATAAGCCCCGGTTTAGACCGGATAATAAGCTATTATTATAGTGTATATAATGTACTATATGTAGGCCTAGGTGTCAGGATATTATATTCACGTGTTTTGTAATTAAAAACCTAGATAAGTTACTAGCAGCGCCCCGCGGTTTCACCCAAGTAGATCCCGTTCCCGTGGGAATTTCGGGATAAAAAATATCCTATGTGTTATTCTGATGTATAAGTACTAAATTATTATAAAGTGTCATTAAAATCCATTCAGTAGTTTTTGCGTGAAAGAGGAACAAACAAAAGTCGCTTTCTCTGTCCCTAAGTCCTTATTTCCCTATGTATGCTTAGATCTTTAAAACTACGCAATGGATTTTGATGCCGTTTGTTTTAATAGATAGAGTGATTCAGTGGGAAGGTTTTAAGCATAATTTTATCCCCATATTCCTACGGGAACGGGAACTACGCAGGTGAAACCGCGGGGCGCCACTAGTATTGTATAAAAAAAATCCGCCCTAGCTGCACTTCGCAATACCACCCGCTAAATCCCCATCCCATGGGGATGTTGGGATTAAAAGTCCAATGTGTTAATCCTCCAGTAACAAATTATGCGTGTACCATATTTCATTCCGCATTTCAGCTGATTGAGCGTGATGGAGTAACAAACACACACACATACATATTTTTCGAGTGTGATTTTGTTTTACAGATTAATAAAATTAAGTGTATCCACGTAGTTATTATAATCTAGCAGACCCCGCGGCTTTACCCGCGTGAATCCCAGTTCCATGAGAATTTTGGGATAAAAAGTATCCTATGTGTTATTCCTAGTTATAAGGAACATCTGTACCAAATTTAATCTAAATCGATACAGTTTTTCGCGTGAAATAGTCACAAACATACAAACTTTCGCATTTATAATATTAGTAGGATGCATAATGCAAAAGTTGGTACTTATCTATGTGCGAACGGATTTTGTTAACGAGACATTATGTTAATTATTCACAAAATAAAACAGGATCAACTTCATTGAAATATGGTAAGTTGTCCGGTATAATACAAGATACATTTAAGTATATAAAAAAATCCATTAAATTGAAATTAACACGTAAACAACCACTATATACTCGTTTATATTATGACAGCTTCTATAATCTCGTAACAATGATTCTACAAGCGTAAGCTCTAAGAGGATCAAGTGTTTGTTGACAAGACTTGAAAAAAGGGCTTAGACTGGACTAAAACGTCCGATGTTAGGTCACCCTGGTTCCTCTCAACGAGTGGGCTTGTGTCAACCTTTTATTTTTATCTTTATCTCTTTTGTAACTTAAACCGGGGAAAGTAAGTCGTCGACGCGGAGACAGATCCTTTTCAACCAGACGACATAATTTAATGTTCTTATTTTTATTTCATTACTCGCTTTGCTGTAGGTATGGCTGTTAAAATGGCGGGTTTTGGGATTTTATATGAATTTTTATACCTTTTTTCTTTAATTTAGGTGTTGGATTTTCGACCATTCTTCTTTTTATAAATCTAATTCCTTTTTCACCTTAAAGAATTTATTTTCCAAAACTCGTCTTTAAATCTCACTTATAGTGTTAGGTAATACTTTTAATAGACTACCTTACCGCTCAACCCCTTTAGCATAAACGTTTCACCTTCGTTCACCTTGCCTTAACAATTACGATTTATTCGCAATTTCCACCATTACAATTACTAACAGATTTAAAAATAATCCAATTTGACATTATATTCTATAGTTATGAGCATTTTGAGATAAGTTCGGATCTAAGTATCCAAATGTTAAATCTAATTGCCAGGCAAACCTTTTTCACACTTGTTATAGTTTAATAATTACCTTTCTACTTAGTTTATTCGCATTATTTATTCATTCTCTTTCTAGTCAATTTATTTCTTTAATCATGTGTCTGCATAATGATTCCTTCCCGTCACATAAAAGAAATGAATTTAAAACAAATTATATTCGCGTTTGAAACGTTCCGATCGTTTGCGTAAATAAATAAAAGAAAACTTCACTTCGAACGGTTATACACGACACGGCGCCATTTTGCGTCATTGGTCCAATTATTATTCCGTCACTGTGCGCCGTTAAAACAATATTTTAATCCACGCCAGAATAATTATTCAACCTCGCATCACTGAATATATTTATCACGTATCTAATATCACAAAGAGATTACTGTTTGTGTACACACACAACTACACTCTATCTTCGCAATTACTGGAGCGAATTTAAACATTCCTTCACTATCAGAATGCTTATATAGCCTGTAAACTGGAACAAAAAGTGGATTAAACAGGAATTTTTAATCTATTCCTTAGCCGTTATGCTTCAGATCAGACAGCGGTGGGGTTAGAAAATTAACATTTTCATTATAACGTGTATGTATTTACTAAGTTTATTTCATTTACGCGTTCAACCCCTCGAACGTAGTTGACATTAGACAGATTAAGGTCGGTTAAGTGCGGAGTCTCGTGCAGAATTCGTCTCGACGTCGGGTATTACAAACCTTTTATGTATCTTAGAACTTGCTTAATTAATAAACATTGAAAGATATTCTCTTAGTTTAGCTTCGATCAATATATTTACTCAGTTTCCAATTTAAATCTAAGATCGTCTATCGTGATTCGATTATGAGTTAAAAGTTAGTCAGTCAAGATAATTGTATTTTCTAAGACTAAATTGACTTTCTATATTACAGTTTTATCTGCGATATCCCCGCTGTTATTATTGCGTATTGTCTAGGTATATGTTCCTGACCATAGGCCTAAGCATTTTTGGCTTTGAAATCAAAATGTCTACTTATGTCGCCAAAAAAAGTCTTATATCATAACATAAGCATTCACTACATCATCTTATTATAGTAACTGACCCCTAACTAAGTTCGAAACTTGTATCTTCGGTATCAGAAACTACGTACACACTCATTCACATACACATAATTATATATTTTTTTCAATTGACACAAAGGTTTTGTACGAGATACGTTTTAATGTTAACCCAGTTGGTCAAATGCAAAACAACGCCCACGACAATGAAGTGCCCTTATTTATATTCAGTTTATGTAATTAGGTTAAATACAATTTAATCACGTCACAGTAATTTTCATATCTTTTATACCAGTATTTTGTGTGAGAATGTTAAGATTTAATCTATAATATAAAAATGAATCGCAAAATGTGTTGGTAAGCGCATAACTCAACAACGCCTGGACCAATTTCGCTAATTCTTTTTTTGTTGTATTTGTTATGGTCAGGAGAAGGTTCTTATGTAAAAAAAAATGGGAAATCAATGGGAAAATTGGACCCGTGCGAAGCCGGGGCGGACCGCTAGTGTATTTATATAATCAAAGGTTATTTTTTGAGTTAACGGAATTCTGAGATGAAAATGAATATAAAGACTAGCGGCGCCCCGCGGTTTCACTCGAGTAGTTTCCGTTCCCGTAGGAATATGGGGATAAAATGCTAAAAACCTTTCCACTGAATCACTTTATCTATTAAAACAAACCGCATCAAAATCCGTTGCGTAGTTTTAAAGATCTAAGCATATGTACATAGGGACAGAGAAAGCGACTTTGTTTTATACTATGTAGTGATAGTGATAATAATATTAGGTTAATTCATAATTTTGTGAAATTGAGAAAATCTAGTTTTGATCAAAAATGTTGCAACAATGCTATAGCTACGTTTTTCGGTTCTAATCACAATCCCTTCTAAATTCCAGAATAAAATTCCACGTGTTAATCCGGGCAATACTTAAACTATACCAAATTTCTTCAATCTGTTCACGCGTTTGGGCGTGAAGGAGTAATAAATATACTCACACACATTCCGATTTTTAGCTGTATAACACTGCTGTGCCCCACAGTTTTACCCGCATAAGTACCAATCTTATGAGAATTTTGGGATAACATGTAGCCTATATCCTTTTTCAAGTGTTTATCTCGGTACCAAGTTTAATAGTCAAGCCAGACAGAGTTTCTTTCGTATTTATATTTTTACTAGCTGCTCCCCGCGGTTTCACCCGCGTAGTTCCCGTTCCCTTAGGAATATGGGGATAAAATTATGCTAAAAACCTTCCCACTGAATCACTTTATCTATTAAAACAAACCGCATCAAAATCTGTTGCGTAGTTTTAAAGATCTAAGCATACATACAGCGACTTTGTTTTATACTTTGAAGTGATTAACGATTGATATAACAAAAATAGTGTAAAATAACTTGCAAGATTACTAACATTGGGACAGGTGAAACTAAATAAAAGCTTATAAAAATAATACAAAGAGCATTAAAGTGACATTTCCAATGTTTATCGTTCGCAGACGGCGTTAGTCATAGTATCACAGTCCTAAACTCTTCTAGGTTAAACAAACATTCGCTACCTTACTGGGAACTTCTATTTAGCTTCGATCGCTCTGTTTGGAGTGGGATTAACAAAGACCTGTTCTATATAAACTTAACTATGACCTGCCGGGCTACCATGACTTCGAAAACGTGATAGTTACCTATAGCGATTTATCGACATCCAACTGTCAAAATATAGTAAATATAGCCGCCATATTTAATTTTATCATATCGTCGCAAAATCGATATTATTTCGTGGTGTCGATATATTTTATCACGCAGTAATGCTAGGGACACTGAGTACCTATGCCTATTTTAATAATGTATATCTATACTATTATTTTATACAGAAGAAAGATTTTATTGTTTGTATGGAAAAGGCTATACTTGGTCTTTTAGAAGAAAACGTCACTATTAAATAGTATAATATAATTATCCATGCCAGACTGCCATCCCTAAGGTTGCGGGTTCGATTCCCGTGCAGGGTGAATATTTGTATAAACCACAAATGTTTATCACGGTCTGGGTGTGTGTGAATGATTGTGTGCGTAATTGCTGATACCTTAGATACAAGTTTCGAACTTAGGGGTCAGTTACTATAAAGCAGCGGTTCTCAATCTTTTTGAGTAACGGAACCCTTTTGGAAAGCGATATACTTGATGGAACCCTATTTGAAGTTCACACATCTCAGCAAAATTAAAGGAATGTTTTTTCATTTGTGAATATTTCGGATTTTTTGTTATTATGATCAATTAAATATTTGATAATTTTTTTTAATAATAAACTTGTTTAATGGAAAAATTAAGAGATCCTTATATTTGAAATTTTACTTTTTAAGTGAATTTTGCGAAATGAACGATTTTTTAAGGTCAAAAGCGTGTATTGCCTCCTCGTGCTCAAATGAGTGTCTGTATACGCTTACTAAAGCTTCAAATGATGTCATGCATGGTCCCATGGGGTATATTCTGCCACTCTTCAATCAAAGTCAATTTCAGTTTGGAATCATTACTGGGATATCGTATCCTTCTTCTAATAAGGTCACAGTTACCGACAGACGTGTTTTTTTACATGCGGAGGCGAGGACAAGGCAGAAATCGGGAAAATTACGCCATAGATGACCGTTTTACAAGGATACAAACACTGAAAAAAATCGTCTTTAAATTGCTGTTCAGACCCGAAATCGCCTGGAAGAAGTGCGCAACAGCCGGGTGAACGAACAGTGAGAAGGAGATTAAATGAAGTTGATTTGAGGTCGTACATACCAGCCAAAGCCCCAAAACTCGACTAGATGAACTTCTCCGAAACTGGTGTAGGGTGGCATATGTTCAGGAGCACGCACGGAGCTGGTCGTCATCGAAAATGATTCCCGACCGCACAGCGATACATAACCGATATCTTGGAACTCTATGAAATGACTTTTTGGCGACTGTTTTGTTTTATGCATGATAAGGATAACGCGAATACAGAAGAAAGAGAGAGAGAATACAGCTAGAATCATTTCTAGAATTTATTTTATATGTATTTTGGTGTAGAAATGGTTTAAATGGAAAGCTACGTAAGTCCCTTAACGAACTGGAAATTACCTAAATCGACTATCCAGCGAGATCACCAGAAATGATACCACGCATCGAAAATCCTTAAAAAAATCAAAAGACCTTAAAAAAATCTTTAGTTTTGTAAAGTTCCCTTAAGAAGTATATACATCAAAAATAAGGATTTCATTTTTTTTTTTCAATAAACAAGCTTATTAATTACAATTTTCATTCATATCATACCTAACTCTTAAATTTTGTTTTATTATTATGGATAAATTCTATAAGATTATTCCCCGCTTACCTTAAATATTTAAATACTTAATCATAAAAATAAAACAACATTATAACAAAAAAATAGTTTTTTTTTCAAATGAACTAACGTTCCTCTAATTTTTCCGGTGTGTGTGGTTTACGTATTATCTTAGTACGTTACAAATTACGGGTAATAAGTAGGTAGTTAAGTATAATCGAAATGATAGAATGTCCACGCTAGGAACTAAGACGCTGCTACCCGCTCCTTGTCATTACGGTCGACCAGAAAGAGGTGTTTTTTTTTTTTTTTTTTTCTAAATTCTTGCGGAACCCTTACCGGAGTCTTGCGGAACCCTAGGGTTCCGCGGAGCACACTTTGAGAAACGCTGCTATAAAGAGATGATGTAGTGAATGAATGTGTTATGTACATATGTACTCGTATAACTATACTAATATAATAAAGAGGAAAGCTTTAATTATTTGTATGGAATAGGCTACGAAACTACTTGACCGAATAGTAGAAAAATAACTATCAAATAGATTACTTTATCGCGGTATGACTACGGGAAAGAGAAACTACGAAGCATTGCTTGTTACATAGTGTACAGTATATGCTTGCTACATATATACAGATTGTGAGCGTAATCTCTGGATCTAATGAACCGATCATCAAAATAATTTTACCAATAGAAGGACAAATTATTTGTGAGTGTCATTGGCTATGGTCTATCGGCCAGGGCCTGATATTTATAATGATTACTAACGATCTGAATATTTGTGAATAGCTTCATTTTGATGACACACCCAACTTTTTCTCTATGAAAATACTCGATAGTGAGGGCTAATGCAGTATGGAGGCGTCAAAATTGTTGAATGGGCAAATTTTAAAATTTTATTACTAACAACTACCTTATTAATTGAATATTCTATCTCCGTATTCTCACGGAAACGGGTACTACACGGGTCTTCTTCTTAGCGTATCGACTCACATTTTGAGGACCAGAACTCGGCCACCGATATGGCACTATCAGTGGCCTTGTAAAGGTCCTCGCGTGTGCAGGTGTAGGGACACGCACGGCAAGTTATTTGCCGCTGAGTCGCGGTGGAAGGATCGGCTAGTCTGCGTTACCGACTTGCCGTCCGCAGACCATTGCCCAGGGTGCGCCGGGCGCATGCTTGTTATATGCGCCACTCGGGGAGGCTCCGTCCGGTCACAACCACTACTCGGGTGAAAACGCGGGGCACAACTAGTAGTCTATATTACGACGAGTATATAACAATGTACTATCCACTTCTATTTATAAATAGCTGCCATATACACACATTAGATAGCTAGTAGCTACATTCTGCTTCCAACGTAATTTTCTTTTAAAGTAAAGCTCTGTAATTAAGTTATGCTTCAAGAAGCGAACGTAAAACTAAAAAGAAATACAGAGTGCCGCGGCGCAGAACCGAGTTCGTATCGCATTGTGTATGGAACGAAATATGTTAAAATAGTTATTTTTTAACAGCGATTTTATCTTCTTTTATTTTTATTTATTTATAGGACATTCAACAGCTAATATAAAACATACAATTATAAGATAAAAAACAGACAGCAAATTAAAGAATCTCACGGGTAACAATCTTTTTTCTTTGTTAATGGGTGTCTATTTTATAATAACTAATATGTGTCGGGGGGGGTGACGTTGGAGGCAGGATCTTGAGAGATTCGACATAGATTGGAAGGAGCAGGCTAGGCACAGGGACAGATGGAGGAATTTGGGGAAGACCTTTGCCCAGCAGTGGAATAATACAGGTTGATAAAAAAAATGTGTATGCCAAATTTCAGTGCAATACTGGCAGTGGACAAAAAATGTTAAACCGCCTGTTTTAAAATGCATTTTTTCCTTTTTTTCTTAACCAATGCCTTTGTTGTAATAATCTGATTTCTTTCTAATGGGTGTCTATCTTATATTAACTATTTTAATGCTAAATATCAACACAATGTGGTCAGTGATTTGAGCTATATGTTGATAGATCCTATTTACTTTCAATCGTTGTGACTCAATTGAAATGGAAAGATAAGTGGTCACCATGCCGGACTGCCATCCTTAAGGATGCGGGTTCGATTCCCGTGCGAGGTGAATACTTGTTTGAAACACAAATGTTTATCTCGATCTGGGTGTGTGTGTAAATGAGTGTGTTCGTATTTTCTGATACCCTAGATACAAGCTTCGAGCTTAGTTAGGGGTCAGTCACTATAATGAGATGATGTAGTGGATGATTAAAAAAATTATTGCTTCACGATAAATCCCGAGTATTTATGAGAAAATTGTTAAATCAGTCAGTCAGTCAGTAACGTTTGGATTTTATTTATGTACAGATCAACTTAAAGTATTGTTAGTAACTCTATTACTTCATAATATAATGTTGTTCTTTAGTGACTTGTGTAAACTTATGTCGTTGTTTGAACCCGTAGGCATTTACTCACATTTGTTTATTTACAAACTTTACAGAGTATGGTTCAGTATAGAATTATTCATGATTCGTTTCTATTAAGAAGTACTTTTATTAATAACACACAAGTTGGAATAAAAATTATTATGCAAACATTGATGTATAAAAAATCCAAGATCTTGAACGAATCTTACACTTGAAACTGTATGCAAAACATTTCACCAATATAACTTAAAAAAGTATCGTTACCTATGTATACCTACAGTTACAGTAAAAATATGTTTTAGCAAAATCATCTTTACGAGGAAAGTTAATTGTTGAAAAAGACTACTTAAAATGAGTGAATTGTGTGCTCATTTTGTGGGGACGATTTCGAGATCCTAAAACACGCTTTGAAAAACGCTGTTTGAAAGTGCTTGTGTGCTGATATTATGCGTTCGATTTTGGGACGCTGAATGTACATCCCACTTATACACTTACTAACGGCGCCCCGCGGTTTCGCCCGCGTAGTTCCCGTTCCCGTAGGAATATAGGGATAAAATTATACTAAAAACCTTCCCACTCAATCACTCTATATAAAACAAACCGCAACAAAATCCGTTGTGTAGTTTTAAAGATCTAAGCATACATTGTGACATAGGGACAGAGAAAGCGACTTTGTTTTATACCATCACACTTATACATCTTGGGTTTTTATACATCAATGTATGTAGAGGGTACTTGGTATGCCAAAGTGTCGGGGCCATGTTCCGCGGATATTTCCTTTGTCTGCGCCGCGTCTAAGGATGGGAAATATTGATTGCGTACATCCAGAGTGGTGTCTGACACTTGAAGTGTATTTAAATGTTTTTTAGCCGCAATGACATGAAGAAGGTATGTGTTTGGAAAGAGGATGATTCATATGGTTGTATATGTATTTTACTATTTAAGTTTGTTTTTGATTATTCAAGATTGTTTTAGTATATACTAGACTTACATTTAATTGTTTTCGTATCTCATTAAAAACCTTATTCCTTTGGTCACGTAAGAATAAGTCTCTCTAATGTTAGAGAGAGAGAGAAAACCACTAAACAAAATTGAAGTAGAAATAAAACACTTAAACGGATTTTTGTCGTGATTATATTTTGTTTTAAATTTTCTGACGTTTCGGATTCTTTACCCGCTTTTCGGACGTTTCGGATTTTTTTCGTAAAGAATCCGAAACGACAGAAAATTTAAAACAAAATATAATCACGACAAAAATCCACTTAAGTGTTTTGTTTCAATGTGTAGTGTTCATGTAAATCGAAGAAATCAAAATTGAAGTTATTATTTTTCTGTGTTCGTTATTGACAATATAGGTATAACGAGTAGTATTACTATCGTATCGAATAACAAACAGGTCTTGTACCTAATATAAATTGAATATTACATTAACTTCCACATTTCGTAATCAAAACATTCACTATTAAGTTCTGAAGCGTAGACAGAAAAGTTGAATAAGTCATAACAACGAAAGTTAATCAAACACCGAATGTTCCATCAAGCGCAGACATACTTGTTGATACAAGTTTTCTTGGCAGACAATTATTGAAATAATAGTTTGGAAAACACCCGAGTACAACAGCTGGCTTCGTTTTTCAACACAAATACGTTTAAAAAGTTATTATTTTTGAGAATATTTTGTAAGGAAACGATATTAATTTAAAATACTGTCTGTTTTGTTCACGTTTGGCTATGTATACATTTTTGTGTTGATCTTATCGGTGCAGAGGTATCGTACAAGTTTATGTCGTCTCAGATACATAAAATTCTCACTTCTGTAACATCAGGCACTAGTTTTATAAATATTTTTTACCCACGTGGAACCTTATCGTGTGGGACTTTTGGCATAAAAGTGTTATTCCTAGGTATGAGGAACATCTGTACCAAATTTCATTAAAATACATTCAGTAGTTTTTGCGTCAAAGAGGAACAAACTCACTCACAAACACTCACAACATTCTTTATAATATTAGTAGGATTACAAAATACGTAGGCCGTCATATCCAATATCAAAACATACCGTCTTGTTCTAAATCACCAATGTCGGTATATAATGTCGGTATACGATATAACGGCCACAGTACATCATTTATTTGCCTCGAGAGCATCCATACAACTTTAATAAGGTTCCCTGATAAAGGTTTTAGTGAGGTGTGTTGGGATAAGTAGGATTTCAAACACTGTGTCTGTTAAACTATAGCTTTATGTAAGATCAAATATAAACTAAGTTAAGTTAGAGTATCTATATTAATATTATAAAGGGGATAGATTTAATTGTTTTTATAGGCTTCAAACGTTCCAAGGCATTGAATATAGGCTCCGAAACTACTATGTAATGATGGTTGAAGGGTTCGAGGTAAAGAAACTACGACTGTTGAATATTCACTTTTTATAAGAGAAATGCATCCAGCTTATATACCAATCTTCTAGGTCAATGGGCGTTGCCCTATATTGTTTACATTCCTTAGTCAAGGTTGATTCACATAGTTTACAACAATGTTGCACCGTACCTACCTAAGGGGAGATGCGTGAGTCATTACTTAACTATTACACTACAACTAAAAAAAATTGAAAAAATCTTTCACTATAAGTTAGTTTACTTAACAAAGAGCAACATAGCTATGTTTTATCCGGATGTGCCTCCGAGAAAGAGAACTACAAGGGTGAATCCGCGGTGTTAGTTATTAACATAATTCAAATATAGGGAAGCATATCAAATTTCTTCTGTCTTGTATACTTTCTTAACTAACTGAATTAACCGTCTTTCATATATAGTAGTTCTAAATAGCCCATTTTACAAATAAATCTACAGGTTTTATAAAATAGCTTTACAACCAATAGTAGCTAACCAATAATAATTCACAATCACTACATAGTATAAAACAAAGTCGCTTTCTCTGTCCTTATTTCCCTATGTCCCTATGTATGCTTAGATCTTTGAAACTACGCAACGGATTTTGATGCGGTTTATTTTAATAGATAGAGTGATTCAGTGGGAAGGTTTTTAGCATATTTTTATCCCCATATTCCTACGGGAACGGGAACTACGCCGGTGAAACCGCGGGGTACCGCTAATTAGTGATATTATAAAGAGATAAACATCATGTCAAAATATTTCAATCCATCGTTGATGTTACATGAAAGGAAATATCAAACACTTTCGAAACTTGGCGTCAAACTGTAATAACTTAATTCCACTTCACATATGAAGTACTCGTACTGTAGTGGTGTCACCCGACGCCACTCTACCTCAACTATCAGAATATCGAATTCGATCTCCTTTACGGTAGCTAACTAATAAATAAAAATGAAAGATCGTCCGTCGGTAAGGGTACTTGAAATCGACCGGACCGCTGAGATTAATTAATTTTTACAAGCTTATAGTTGTATGTCGGACATCTTGTAATTGAATTTTATAGCACTTGTGGGCTACTCCCCACATTCAATAAAAATATTTATATATATACAACATAAATATTTATATACTATATACATTTTTATATACAACAAAAATATTTACATACAACATATATTTACATACGATGTAAATCACACAATTATTATTTTATATTTATTATCATTATTTTATAATAATAACATTCATAATAATCATCCCAACACATTTATTTAATTTATTTAATATTATTTGAACACACGACATTTTAGTTACGGCATTCTACGACTTACCGTATGGTCAGTTAGTATTATGCAAACGTACGTGCGCAGTGACGTTGTACAGCGTCACTAGCCGATCGGGTCGCCTCGGGTTAGCTCGGGCCGACTCGGTCGGCATGACAGCCGTTCGTTCGCTCATTCAGTCGTTCGGGCGACAAACTAATCTATGGACTCGGTCAGAATCTGTTCTCTCGACTCGTACGCATATCTCGCTTGCATTAATTCATCTGCTTTTATTTATGTCGTGTATTGTTCATTTTCATATCTATCACTGTCCTATCTTTCATCTTACTCCTTCGCTATAAACTGTGTGCTGTGCTGTGTATCTATAAACTAGTGTGCTTGTGAAATAAACTGTTATTGTGCTATCGATCTGGACTGCCACTTCATTTATATCACCCGCTAATAACAAGGTACGAGTACCATATAATACCTAAAAGGAGTCATACACCACACTCACATCTAACCCCAAACTGGTGACCCCGCATTGTTCACATATCTAAGATGAGCGATAGTGATGAATCGACAAAAACGGCGGCATCGCATGATGGCGGTGTTACAACACGACAACCAAAAAAAATGCGCAGGTCCATTGACCATAATGGCGGAACGTCCGGCAACGGCAACGGCAAAAATTTGAAAGTTCCGGCATTTTCGCCGGATGATCCCGAAATATGGTTCGCTTTATTAGAGGGCCAATTCGACCAATACGGCATAACAGACGACAAAATCAAGTTCAATAATGTAATCACCAATCTTGACATTATTCATGCTAAAGCCGTAAAGGATATCATCATAAACCCTCCTCAAAGATTTCGATACGAAAAAATAAAATGCGAGCTGGTTAGGCGACTGACCGCCTCCCACGAAAATAAGGTCAAGCAATTACTGACACACGAGGAGCTTGGAGACCGAAAACCATCACAATTTCTCCGTCACCTGCAGGATCTGGCTGGACCGAACGTGCCTGAAGAGTTCCTCCGTACGATTTGGTGCAATCGCCTCCCCCAACACATTCAAACTGTGTTGGCTTCTCAACCGACCCAGTCCCTGGAACAATTGGCGGACCTCGCAGACCGGATCCAAGATATTACCGCACCGGTTCACGTAGCAGCAACATCTTACTACGGCCCGGGACCCAGCGGCACACCTACCAGCGAGATTGCCGAACTTCGCAAGATGGTGGAGCGCCTATCAACGAAACTTGATGAGCACACCAGGACATCGCGCCGACCGGACCGTAGGCAACCCCGGCAGCAGCAAAGGTCACCGGCTCGCAGTAGATCCCGATCAGCGGCGACCTATGAACGCTACCCAATATGCTGGTACCACTCCAATTTTGGATCCAGGGCACACAAGTGTCGGAAGCCGTGCGACTACAAGGCGGGAAACGCGACAGGCAGTCAGTAATGGCGACGGACGACTGCCCTACTTCTCCAGGTCGCCTTTTTGTTACAGACCGTTCTACGAAGACTCAGTTTTTGGTCGACACTGGTAGCGACCTCTGCGTTTTCCCCCGGTCTCAACTGCGTGAGCGACGAGCGCCGACAACGTACCAACTCGCGGCTGCCAACGGATCCACAATAGCGACGTACGGTTACGTGCACCTTAACCTCGACCTGGGACTTCGACGTAGCTATCCATGGCAATTTGTAGTTGCTGATGTCACAAAATGTATCATAGGTGTAGATTTTCTTTGCTTTTACAACTTAATAGTAGACTGTAAACATAGAAAACTAATAGACGATACTACTACTCTGTCAACTCCAGCTTCCCTGGCTATTAGTTGTGATAATGTACTTTCTGTGAAGGTTCTGACCGGTAGCTCGCGTTATCATTTATTATTATCGCGTGAATTTAGTGAAATAACTCGACCATCCGGTACACAACGCACTACACCTCACAATACACAACACCACATACGCACAACACCAGGCCCACCCATATCATGCGCCCCTAGGCGTCTTGCCCCCGATAAATTACAGGTGGCGAAGCGGGAGTTTGAAGCCATGTTGTCTAATGGCACAGCCAGGCCTTCGGAGAGCGCGTGGTCATCACCGTTACACCTCGCGCCGAAAAAGGACAACGGTTGGCGACCCTGCGGGGATTACAGGCAACTAAATGCGCGCACTATCCCTGACAGGTATCCGATACGACATATCCATGATTTTTCACACAACATCTCTGGCTGTAAAATTTTCAGTACCCTCGATCTTGTCAAAGCGTACAACCAAATACCAGTCTGCGCTGAGGATATACCGAAGACCGCCATAACAACGCCATTCGGTATGTTCGAATTCCCTTTTATGACGTTCGGTTTGAGGAATGCTGGTCAAACGTTTCAACGTTTTGTCGATGAGATGATGCGTGGACTGGACTTCGTATACCCTTATCTCGACGATTTCCTGATCTTCAGCAGAAGTGAGGCTCAGCACGAGGATCACCTTCGTCAGGTTTTCACCAGACTCCGGGACTATGGCATGGTCATTAACGTAGCGAAGTGCGTTTTTGGTGCTCCTGAGGTAACCTTTTTAGGTTATCAGATTTCAGAGAGCGGAACCAAACCACTTCATGACAAAGTACAAGCCATACGCGACTTCCCCCCACCCAAGGACGTAAGATCGTTGAGAAGGTTCCTAGGCATGGCAAATTTTTATAGAAGATTTTTGCCTAACGCTGCCAGGATCCAAGCACCTCTCAACTCATTGCTCATGGGCTCGGTAAAAGGCTCCACACCAGTTACTCTATCCGACGACGCTCTAAAAGCTTTCAATGAAACAAAGGAAAGTTTATCCAACGCGACTCTCCTGGCACATCCAAATTGCCAAACTAAGCTCGCGTTGGTGACAGATGCGTCAGACACGGCTATTGGAGCAGTCCTACAACAATGGCAGGATGATGTGTGGCAGCCTTTAGGGTTCTTTTCCCGGAAATTAAGTCCTTCCCAAACGAAGTACTCACCATATGACCGTGAACTTCTCGCGATCTATGAGGCCATCAAATATTTTCGTCACATGGTTGAAGCCAGACATTTCATTATTTACACTGACCATAAGCCGATCACGTTTGCCTTCCAACAAAGGAAGCAAAATTGTTCGCCTAGGCAGTTTAGGCATTTGGATTACATATCCCAGTTCACAACCGATATAAGGCATATTTCCGGCAAAAATAATCTAGTTGCCGACACCTTATCTCGAGTTGAGGAACTGGGACCTTCAATCTGTTTGGATGACCTCGCGCAAGCCCAAGCTAATGACACAGAATTGTTACAATACCTAGCTAGTACCGACACAGCTCTTCGTATCAAAAAAGTAGAATACCCTGGTAGCCGTACCCCCTTGTACTGCGACGTCAGTACAACGGCTATCAGGCCATTCGTCACGAAGCAATACAGGAAGCAGGTATTCGACAACCTACACAATCTGAGCCATCCTGGTGCTGCAGCATCCGCCAGATTAGTAGCTGAGCGATTCGTGTGGCCTGGCGTCAGGAAAGACTGCCGGGAATGGGCCCAAAATTGCCTATCTTGTCAACGTGCAAAGGTAAGTCGACACGTGTCCGCACCACTAGGCACTTTCGACTTACCACGCTCCCGGTTCAAGTTTATTCATATCGACTTGATCGGACCCCTACCGGTGTCCCAAGGTAATAGATATTGCCTTACTGCTATCGACCGGTTTACGAGATGGCCAGAGGTCATCCCAATTCCCGACATTACGGCTGAGACGGTGGCAAAGGCGTTAATCTCCGGCTGGATAGCAAGGTTCGGCTGTCCAACCGATATTGTCACAGACCAAGGCCGACAATTTGAGTCTGCCTTGTTTCAATATTTGGCAAAAACTATCGGCTTCCGTCATAGGAGAACAACCGCCTACCATCCAGCGTGTAATGGAATAATAGAACGCTTCCATAGGCATCTCAAGGCTTCCATAACATGTCACGCTGACCCAAATTGGACAGAAGTTTTGCCATTCGTTTTATTAGGTATCCGCAGCGCTTTCAAAGAAGACCTACAAACCTCTTCGGCGGAGCTCGTTTATGGTGAAGCTTTAAGACTTCCCGGGGAATTTTTTGATCCCAGCACACCCTGTACCACCGATGTTTCAGATTTTACGGCGCGCTTGCGATCCATATCCGAGAAGGTAAAACCAGTTCCAACCTCGCGACATTGTAAGCCTAAAATATTTATTTATAAAAATCTCACCACGGCCGAGTATGTTTTCTTGCGTGAAGATGCTTCTCGTTCGCCATTTCAACCTGCTTACACGGGCCCACACAAGGTACTGGAGAGAGGTACCAAGAACTTCAAGTTACAGGTCAAAGGAAAACCCGTGACTGTATCAGTCGATCGGTTAAAACCAGCCTACATTCTCAAAGATGAGAGCGACTCTAACGAAGTTCCACCTACACCTTACCTTAACACACAAAACACACACCATAACACAGAACAGTCACAACATAACACAACTCAAGACACGGCATTACCCAAAATTACACGATCCGGACGTCGCGTCCGTTTCCCTGATTATTATCGCCCCTAACCAGGTCTCTGGGAGGGGAGTGATGTGGGCTACTCCCCACATTCAATAAAAATATTTATATATATACAACATAAATATTTATATACTATATACATTTTTATATACAACAAAAATATTTACATACAACATATATTTACATACGATGTAAATCACACAATTATTATTTTATATTTATTATCATTATTTTATAATAATAACATTCATAATAATCATCCCAACACATTTATTTAATTTATTTAATATTATTTGAACACACGACATTTTAGTTACGGCATTCTACGACTTACCGTATGGTCAGTTAGTATTATGCAAACGTACGTGCGCAGTGACGTTGTACAGCGTCACTAGCCGATCGGGTCGCCTCGGGTTAGCTCGGGCCGACTCGGTCGGCATGACAGCCGTTCGTTCGCTCATTCAGTCGTTCGGGCGACAAACTAATCTATGGACTCGGTCAGAATCTGTTCTCTCGACTCGTACGCATATCTCGCTTGCATTAATTCATCTGCTTTTATTTATGTCGTGTATTGTTCATTTTCATATCTATCACTGTCCTATCTTTCATCTTACTCCTTCGCTATAAACTGTGTGCTGTGCTGTGTATCTATAAACTAGTGTGCTTGTGAAATAAACTGTTATTGTGCTATCGATCTGGACTGCCACTTCATTTATATCACCCGCTAATAACAAGGTACGAGTACCATATAATACCTAAAAGGAGTCATACACCACACTCACATCTAACCCCAAACACTTATCTTCCGATTGAGATGAAGTTTTGATTACGTTATTAGTTTGGATGGTATCGTTGGTTGTGTTACGTCATTCGAAATCTAATATGGAGGGTTCTTCAAGATGGCGGACTAGATTTTTAATGCACGTACCCTCATGAGTTGGGATTCTATTTGAATTTGGATTAGCTGAGAAGAATGTAAAGAAAAGTTGTTTTAAAAGCTTGTAATTCTGTAAAGTCTTTTTATGTTTTTTTTATTATCTGCAAATAGTTATAACGGAAGATGAAAATTAAAGTTAGAAGGATAGTTACGCACTTCCTAGTACAATACAATTCAATTATAAAAACAGATTTTATTCAAGTATTATAACTTTACTAAACATTTTCACTACAAACCGTGAAATATAAAATAACTTTAAACGAGCTAGCTTTAGTTATAGTTGATTTTTACATGTCGTAACATTTGTATCAAAAATTAATTTTTTTTCGCAAAAAAAATTACCAACTACAGACCTATGTTCGGAGTCGTATATACAGTCGTATAAAAAGTAATAATCTATAAAAATACTAGCGGCGCCCCGCGGTTTCACCCACGCAGTTCCGGTTCCCGTAGGAATATGGAATTATTTTTTGCTTAAAACCTTCCCACTGAATTATTCTATCTATTAAAACAAACCGCATCAAAATCCGTTGCGCAGTTTTAAAGTTATAAGCATACATAGGGACAGAGAAAGCGACTTTGTTTTATACTATGTAGTGATAATAACGGAAAATATTCGTACTCCATGCTCTCAAAAACATGTCTTTCCAACTTTTCGTGGTATGGGCAATAATGGGCATATAGCTGTTTAATCCGCGTTAGCTCCGCTACTTTTAGCCAAAGAAAATTGCTATTATAACACTTCCTTCTATTTAACACTGAAAGGAATTTTCTTCTCAAGTTGTTCCTGAGATTATTGCGTTCAATCAAAGAAACAGACTCTTATGCTTCAGCTTTATAAAGGAAACAATACAGTATCAATTTAATGGTGCTTTGATTTATTTTTTCCAGGTCTTCTTTGCCATTTTTGTTATAATAACTATTCTCGGATTATTTAAAATATGCAAAAAAGCCGAATCAGTGGTAGATTCAGTGACCTTCATAAGTGCCTCATTGAGGCCTTAATTGAATAAATGATTTTTGATTTTGATTTTGAATTGTTTTATTTGTTTGCAAGTTATTCGCGTATTAAAAATCAAGGCATATTTATATATATTTGTCTTTTAATAAAACAAAGAAATAAAATCAGTTATCAAAAAACGCGATTCTACGAGTATGTAAGCTAAATTGGTTTACATTAAAAAGTAAACATTTATTTTAATAAATGTTTTCATGTTCATGTTTCTTTGACCAGTTTTATATTTTATATATTTACTCAGTATTTGTAATGGATATATTCATTCACACATTGCCATCAACAAAACATTCTCTTTTTAAAAGACAGAATGCTGATTTTTTTTAATTGGAAACTTCATATATTTAATATATAATTTTTGTATTATATATTTTAGATTTATTGACAACTGTTTGTTTCCGAAATAAATAAATAAAACAAATATAAAATAAACAGAAATGTAAGTAGAAATGAAAATAGAATTTAAGCCTTAAAATATCCTTAAACCCACCGAGTTGTCTCGGATCATACAACTCATACATCCCAAAAGCTTTTTGATTAGAAATTTTTTACGAAGCACTTCTCTCGTAAAACGCTTTTCATTTTGAATCAAAGACAAGCACTATAATTTAATTTATTTGATACACTTAGTATTTATTATTCAGGCAGTAGAACATCATTTTTACAAAATATTACTTAATAAATCTTATCCTTACTAATATTATAAATGCGAAAGTAACTTTGTCTGTCTGTTACCTTTTCAAGGCTAAACTAAACCGATTGATATAAAATTAGGTATAGGGGTAGCTTTTGGTCCAGGGAAGGACATAGCCCTGTTTTATCCCGAAATTCCCCCGGAATCTGAACTATGGGAGTACAACCGCGGGTAACAGCTAGTTCTAAGTAAAATTTCCGCGTGAGTCATCTTTACAGAAAACAACATATTGAATAGGGTAGTTGACTAAAAAAAAAATATTGGTCCGTCTTATAGATTTCCAAAAAGTATTGGACACGTATTTTTTATTTTCCATGTAAACAAATAATTAAGACGATATAGTGCATCGAAAACTCGAGAAACGTCACAGGTTGCTGCAAGCGGGGGCAACATTAAAGTTTAAGAATGGGGACTCCAAAACTTTAATGTATTATAACTGTCAGTTTTATTAATTTGATAAAAAATACGTGTCTAATATTTTTCGAAATCTATCTGTCGGACTAATTAGAATTTCATTTTGTTTACCCAAGAAACTACCCTATTATAAAAACTAATAAAAAAGTATTCTAATAAACATATTAGTGTACATATAAAACGTTATAAGCCACCGGCATAACTTTGCGGGCCTCATAAAGTGTTTTCAGTCCGATTTGTGTTACCTACGTATAGACTAAGTTCAGAGTTAGTGCCTGGTTTAAGCAAACGAGTAGCGCTATGTATTTACGAGTTTCTGTCGTCTAAAACAAACAAAACTGTGTTTGTTCTGGGTTTAATTAGTCGCCTGCTAAATGTGCCGATGGTCAGGGAAAGCGCAATGTTCACAGACTATAGAGCAGCACAATTAAAACCACATTAGATGCTACTACCACTCAGGTAATGTATCAGAACCTACAATAGTTTATTTTAAAAGAAAAAAATACTTAATTTATATGGTCATGTACATATGTTGATGTTAATGTGAAAATTAATACATTTTTACGCACCAGGCAAAAGCTTGTGTACGTACATACGATACGATACCAAATTATTTATTGAATACCAGAATGCCTTATAAATAAAAATAAATGGATACATGATAAAATACTTATGAGGTATACAAAGGGCGGTCTTATTGCTTAGAGCAATCTCTTCCAGAGAACCTTTGAATGGACAGTAAAGTAGGAACGAATAGGCGAAGGCTGGTGTATCATTTATTTAATAATTTTATAAAGAATGTAAATAATATAATCTATACTAATAAAATATACAACTACACACTTAAAATATAACATATAAATATATATAAGTACATAATATATATATACATATAATACCATATTGGTATTATAGTAATATTATATGTAATATAGTAGTAAATAAATACATGAACGTGTCTGTATATCTTGTTCTGGATGATTTCTATCTATAAGTACTAACTGTGTATATCAGTATTTGTTAAATAATCACAAAATAATGAAATTGAATTGAAAATCTGATACCCGTAAAAAAATAATCCATCTTGAAATTCCTAATTAAATACTCAACATCGCATTCTTTAATCAAAATTGTCAATTTATGAAAGCATCTCTAATATTTTTATTATAAAAAAACATTCTTAAGCTACGTTACATTCTTTAATTCAACAATTATCCAATATTATAGAGAATTTTAAAATTTCTTATGAAATGAAAATTTAAATATTTTAGAAAAAAAAACCTATAATATAGGTCAATTAGTTTTGAATAACGTTAAAGGACAACGCTTAATCAAGCTCTAAATTCTCGCTATTAAATAAAAAACAAACTACCTCAACTAAAACTACGAGTATTTAAACAAACTTCAGAAATAAACTATAATATTCAAGTCAAAGCCGTCTATTTGTAAAGGTACTCTGTACATAAATTCCTCCGAACATTCATCATGAGAACATTCCGGGCTCGAGGTAACTGTATCAATTAGACGCAAATCGGATTAGGTACATAGCACTGACGAACATCTTCCGAGAAGTAAATAAACTTCTGAGCGAATATCGAGCGGAAATAGGTCTCACTTTGATATTCTATTACTTACTAGCAACACGAACGAAACTAAAGCCGCGAACCCACCGCCACGCACGCTACGCCCACGGTCCACGGCCACGCAGCTCAGCTACGTTGAGCTGTAGCCGAGCCAGCCACGAATGTATCAATGACGTCATTTTCGTGCGTAGCGTGTGCGTGTACTTCGGTGGGTTTGAGCCTTTAATATTGAGTTACGGGAGGAATATTACGAAGGTGTCACCTTTTAAGATTTAGAAGAGAAGCTTCGATATTGAAAACGTGATGCATCGTATTTGTTTTGTCTAAGAATGTGTGTCTCATGGGAGTGTAGTCTCATGTTGCGAGGAAACTGTGTTTCTCTTTATGTTTGGTAAAATATTGTAAAGTGAAAAGATTTATATTTGAGTTTGTGTTATTTTCAATAACATTTGTTTTATACGGGTTTCTAGTTGAGCCCACCGTATGTGACTGAAACTGGTCGAGTGATTCGACAAAAATCAGTACGTACGCATAAAATACATACATAATTAAAATGTCTCCAGTAAGTTTCGTTTAAAGGGTACATACTATTTATATTTTTCCAATAGACATGTGTAAAATTGACCTGTAAGAGCTCTTAATTTTAATTTTTAAGCTGTTATTTTGATATCGTAATATCTTTTCCAATTTCCATCAGGTTTGGTCTACAGAAATTCCTTCATTAACGTTAACGAATGTGGAAGTTTAATTAATAAATTGCAGTCGACGTACGATATACCTGACCTTAACCTGCTATGTGAGGTCTGTCTGTTATGACTCGAGAGGAATGGAAGGCCTGATAAGTTATAAGAGGAATTGAAGAGTTTATCCTTCTTTATCAGCTTTTGTTTGTATTTTTATTTACGACTAACTGCACCCAGCGGTTTTACTCGCGTAGTTCCCATTCTCATGGGAATATAGGGATAAAATATAGCTTCAGGGTGAATGTAGCTTTTTAATGGTGAAAGAATTTTTTAAATCGTTCCTGTAGTTTCGGAGCCTATTCGTAACAAACAAACAAGTCTATCCTCTTTATAATATTACTAGCAGCGCCCCGCGGTTTCACCCACGTAGTTCCCGTTCCCGTGTTAATACAGGGATAAAATATAGCCTTTCTCACGCACTGATATATTAGCTTTCCATGAGTGAAAGAATTTTTGAAATCGGTTCAGTAGATCCCGAGATTACCCCTTACAATTTAGCAAACACACAAACTTTACTTCTTTTTAATATTAGTATAGATTAGTATACTTAGACAATGTTAACCATCTCCATAAACCTATCTTATTATTTACGGCAATTGTAAGAACCTATATCAAAATCAAAAATCCTTTATTCGGTTATGGCCTCAATGAGGCACTTTATGAACGTCAAATGTGAATCTACCACCGATTCGGAAATGACATCAGCCGAGAATATATTGGTTAACTACGTCTTTACATCAAAAAAACAATTGTTATTGGCGACTTATCTATCAACACACAGCACAAAGGCTAAGCATATTCTCTTGGCGGTTTTTCCTATGTTTTTATTTGTTTTTCCTTTTGAACATATGCTCTCGTCACAATATAACCCTATCTGCCAAACATCGCAACTCATACATTGATTTGTTCATACTGTATGTTGAGACGCAGGCGACGCCTGGCCGCGTAGAGCAGAGCCGGCACGCGACGTTCCCTGCTTTACAAAATCTGCTCTGCTCTGCCCTGTGCGGCCTACGTCGCCTGCGTCTCAACATACACTTAACCAAATCAATGTAAGAGTTCCGATATTAGATAGAGTTATATTGTGACGTAAGCATATGTTCAAAAGGAAAAACAAATTAAAACATAGCAAAAACCGCCAAGAGAACAGCTAAGATGGATATCGTAGTAATACGGGTCGACGTAAGACGTATAATAAAGGTCAGTTACTAAAAAAATGTTAGATATAATATTGCTACGTTTTATCTCCTAGTTGGTTAAGCCGATCTTGTTTGAAATGCACTAAAAAGGGCCTTAATACGTTATCTATATACTATATACTACTTCAAAGAATTTTTGTCGCAAATTTAATTTTTGCTTTACTATTTGAACGTTAAAGTACTTTTGTTGTGTGATGTATTAAGATTTCATAGATTTAAGTACCTACATACTTCAAAAAAGAAATATTCATTTTATATCTTTGCTATTACTATAAAATTCAATTTCAAGGGGGATGCAAATGCACTTCCTTGCACCCCGCCCTCACACCTCCCGGGCGCCCAAGAATGGACATTAAATATAACTTTAAATAACAACGCGACAAACTCCGAGAAGTAATAACTATTTGTATAAAATGCGATGGAAGTTGACGACCTTTTATTATACTTTCCATCTTTTATATCTCTTAAAGAAGCAATTTCTTTTTAATCCGCGACTCACAATTTCTCATTCAATCTTTCACAATGGACAAACACAATCCTATGAATTACAAAGTAACCGAAGTATTCTTGAAAATATACAAAAACGCTTTAATTAATTTAATATTAATAACTTTTGTTATTGAAAATAATTTATCTGAAAGTTAATTTCTTCAAAGTTTTTAACACAAATATTTTTTTAGTGAACTTCAATGAAGATAAATTAATTTGCTGAAATGTTCTGAGAAATTGAATGTTGAGACAATGTTGTAAAAAGTAAACGAGAGGTTCATTTAATATTGATGTTGGAAAGGATTTTAGTTAGCGCAACCACTTTATCCGCGGTTAAACGTAGGTACGGGTAAATAAACTTGTGCTCCCATTTAATATTTATTGAACGAATAACATTGCTGTAAAAACAGAGATAATGTAGTTTTATATATAAATTGCATCTGTATGCAGATAGTTTTATGATGTGTTCTGACTTTATTTGAATAAAATTGTTACATGAAATTGATGTGCGTTGATTATTTTGTTCTGTTTAATATAACTAGATATCTCATCAACCAAATTTTACTTATTATTTGACTCTTTTATTAAGTAAAGATATTTTAAGTATTTCATTAGTTTTCTAAAACTGTTATTACATTATGACGACCTCGATGGCAGAGTGGTCACCATGCCGGACTGCCATCTGTAAGGTTGCAGGTTTGATTCCCGTGCGGGGTGAATATTTGTGTGAACCACAAATGCTTGTCTCGGTCTGGGTGTGTCTGTGAATGAGTGTGTGCGTAGTTTCTGATACCCTAGATACAAGTTTCGAACTTATTTAGGGGTCAGTTACTATAACGAGATGATGTAGTGAATGATTATGTTATGTTATGTTCTGTTTTTCTTTCAATATAAATAGTAGTATCTAGAATACCTCGGTGGAAACTGTAAATGGAAAACCTTATTATAAAAAGTAATGAACTAAAAACCTATCAACAAACTACGTACAATTACATTCCAAAACAAAAGACTATAGGTGTGTTCTTGTGACCTTGAATACTTTACAATGCACCGGTCTGTGTAGGTGGAGATAGTGAAATATTCCTGATATATCGCATCGGGGCCCTGAGTAGCCAACGTCACTGGTTCGCGGTCTCTTTGGAACTAAGTATGTGTTTCAAAGGTTAAACTTGGGTTTACTTGATGCACAGATGAAGTAAACGCGTTTTAAGTAAATAATTAACTTCACTACATAGTATAAAACAAAGTCGCTTTCTCTGTCCCTATTTATGCTTAAATCTTCAAAACTACGCAAAGGATTTTGATGCGGCTTTCAGTAATAGATAGAGTAATTCAAGAGGAAGGTTTTTAGCATAATATTATCTCCACATTTCCACGGGATCGGGAACTATGCGGGTAAAACCGCGGGGCACAGCTAGTAATTTTATAAAGGAAAGATTTGATTCTTGAACGTTTGTACTGTATTGGCTCCGAACTATTGGTTGATATAGATAAATTCTGGAATTTTGGTGATGTCTCTTATAAGCAGGATTAAAACAAGGTTAGTTCTTACACTTTTTAAACTTTCGTGATCGGAATTCATCGTTGCTTACTTTACTGGTCTTAATCGGGTAAAACATAATTATTATTTACCTCGACGTTTCGACCGGGTTATTACGAGTATTATCGGTTACACCGATCGTGGTATAAAATGACAGGAGATTGGAGGACAGTGTATGTACGCACATAATTCCTGAACGGCTACACCTACTTGACATCATTATTTTCTCTTTAAATTGCACCTAATTAAAACGTTTTTGTGAAAGAAAATTTTGGAATCCACGAAAAAATTGTACCGCCAGACTCTCCATCATATCTATTGATCCATTCGGTGACTGTAGTTGTTGATCCTATATTCCTTTAAAATTTGCACAATAATGGTACAAGAAAGACTTTTTAATAATGCTAAGGACCTATTTCACGACCTTCAAGTAAAGTTAATTTTGTCTTTCTTACTTTAGGTCGAGTGACAGAGACAAAACATGTGAGTAATCGGAACGTTACTTGAAGATGATGAAATAGGCCCTAAGTATAATTTTCTGCGTAAACCTGTTTAACTAGCGTCCTGTAGACTACTGCTTCCGCACATTACCTCAGGGAGCAGGGGGCATCTGAAAATCAGCGCTTTTCGAGACTCCGGTCTCGGATAAGCATCAACTGAGATGTCACCCTATTGCTACGACTTATCTACATACTCGTATTATTAATTATATCTATTTGTAAGTTTTATCCATGTGTTTTAGTAGCAATAATAGTTATTTATGGTACAAGCGAGGTAAGTTGGTGATTACTTCCGAGGCGCTATTGAGGCCCGAGCCGTCAGGTGAGGGTCAGAAGATAGCCGAGGATAGTAATCATCAATACACGCGTGTACCATACAACGTTTTTCACCACATTTGCGAAGAAATTATCATTTTTTGCTAATAAATAAACAGTTTTTCTATTCGCGCGCATCCAACACAACAATGGTGATCGGCCATAGATTAACAGAATATACTTATTAAAAAAAAATCGAATGAATGAATGTATGGAATCGACCATAAACCTACCAAAAGTAAGGCAACATAGTTGAAGTTTGGTTTTAAAATGTATAGACACGATTTTTTTTGGTATTGAAACTTTTTTAATACTAAACAATTTAAAAAAAAATCTATAACTCACTAGTGAATCAAGTATGTCATTATTCAACTGTTTTTGCACAAATAAGAGACCCTTTATGAGCAAGTGTGTTGAAAAGATTTTTTTTTTGAACTAGCACAAAATATGAAACACCCAACAATGAAAACCACTTACCGCAAAAGCAGTCTCGCTGGCACTGGTCCCTGGCAGAGGTTCGGGAGTGCGTATGCTCTGGGGCAGCAGTTCAATCAGATTGGTCGACTGAGGCTGGTAGCGGAGGATCAGCACGCAGGTGGAAACCAGCGTGTAGGCCAGGAGAGTACCTAGAGGGGAGAAATGGATGGTTAGATAGTTATTAAGAGGTTCATAAATAAAGATTGAGTCGTCCAAATGCGTACGTGACAGTTTAGTTAGATAATAGTGAACAGGTATATTTCAAAAGTATGAAATACTGAATCATCATCAGCTCATATAAGGAAATTACATTTTGAATTATATAATATTACTAGCTGTGCCCCGCGGTTTCACACGCGTAGTTCCCGTTCCCGTTCCCGTGGGAATTTCGGGATGAAAAATAGATGTTGGCCGATTCTCAGACCTACTGAATATGCTCACAAAATTTCATGAGAATCGGTCAAGCCGTTTCGGAGGAGTATGGCAACGAAAACTGTGACACGAGAATTTTATATACTTATTAGATTACCATGTATATTATTTATTATTTATACCATGTAAATATCCCGTTAATCATAATAATTTGAGTGGTAATAACCATGATAACTATAAAAAACTATATTACATTTAAGTTTCGTAAGAGTAAAAGTGTTTATAGCATAAATTCAGAAGGAATCAAATTATTTTTGCTGTGGCATTAATGTGAAGATTGTCAAAACAATAAAATAATGCTATAAAACATTGGAAAGTCCGAGAGGAAATCGAGTTTACTAGGCATTTTATATTTTAAACTAGCTGTGACCCGCGGTTTCACACGCGTAGTTCCCGTTCCCATTGGAAAAGCGGGATGAAAAATAGATGTTGGCCGATTCTCAGACCTACTGAATATGCTCACAAAATTTCATGAGAATCGGTCAAGCCGTTTCGGAGGAGTATGGCAACGAAAACTGTGACACGAGAATTTTATATATTAGAGATTAATTTATATTTATGTGTTTCTCGGAAGACATAGTTGTGTGTCTCGATAGATATACCTTTATTTCTGATATTTGGCCTAAACATAAATATTTGCACAAAACTTGTCAGTGACATAGTAAAGGTTTCTAATTCCCACGGGACAGAGAATCGAGAATAACCTAACTCCTGAACTAACCCGCGACGCGCAAATACTTTGATAAATTGAAACCTGTCAATAATAAAGTTGTTTATCGGCGATATTTGGGTTTTGTCAAAGTCAAAGTCAAAGTCAAAGTCAAAAATCCTTTATTCAGTTAAGGCCTCAATGAGGCACTTATGAACGTCAAAATTGATTCTACCACCGATTCGGAAATTACATCAGCCGAGAAGAATCGGCAAGAAACTCGTGCTGGTATTTTTTTTTAAATAAAATAAAATACAATCAGTACCTTAAAACTAGCACAATGTCACAGATAAAAAAAAAACAAATAATAAAATCTATAAATATAGACAAAATACTTATATGTACCTATATAATCAAAAAGTAGCATGTTGAGGTTACGGGTGCAGAAATTTAATTCCAGACATCCCGGTCATTGATGTAGTCCGTAACCTTATAATATGCTTTGCTTATCAAAATGTTTTTAACGTGTGATCTAAACCTTCCATCAGAGAGCCCAGTCACTTCCCGGGGGATTTTATTATAAAATTTAATACATCTATGAATGAAGGACTTTTTAGTCCTAGCTAACCTACATCCTGAGATGGCGATTTTATGCCTATTCCTAGTATTAAAATTATGAAGATCGCCATTAACTTTAAAATTAAAACGATGTTTCCGAGCATACAATATATTTTCAAAAATGTACAAAGAGGGAACAGTAAGAATCTGATATGTTTTAAAACGTTCCCTTAATGACTCTTTCGACCCCAAATTATAAATAGCCCGAATTGCTCGTTTTTGTAATATAAATACTGAATCTAAATCCGCGGCACACCCCCATAGTAAAATGCCATAAGACAAAATACTGTGAAAGTACGCATAATAAACAATTCTTGCCGTTCCCACATCTGTTAGTTCCCTAATTTTACGAACAGCATACGCAGCAGAACTCAGCCTCCCTGAAAGACCGACAATGTGGGATCCCCATTGTAACTTAGAATCTAAAACTATACCTAGAAACTTAGTACTACTTTCTATTTTAAGTTTCGTTCCTTCCAAAAAGACATTCGATTCAATGGCTCGGACATTGGGTAGTGAAAATTTAATACACTTAGTTTTAGACGCATTGAGGAGCAAATTATTAGCAGAAAACCAGTCCGAAACTAAAGCCAAACACCTATTTACTTCTACCAAATCCTTATCCTTCCTATTCAGTTTAAATAGCAAAGAAGTGTCATCTGCGAATAAAACCATACTACATAGATCTTCCATCATGTAAGGGAGGTCGTTAATATACGACAAGAACAGGAATGGACCTAAAATAGAGCCCTGTGGCACGCCCATTTCTAGCAATGATCCCTTTGATAGGACGTCGTTGATCTTCACCTTCTGTTGCCGTCCTCCTAGATACGATTTAACAAGACCTAGAGCAGGACCACGAATACCGTAACATTGAAGTTTAGAAAGCAGCGTCGAATGATCAACGCAGTCAAAAGCTTTGGAAAGGTCGCAGAATACACCTATAGCATCATGTGAATCTTCCCAGGCCTCAAAGATGTGAGTTAAAAGTTTAGCCCCAGCGTCCGTAGTCGACTTGCCCTTTGTAAAACCAAACTGATTACTATGTAATATATTGTGGTCACTAAAGTGAGAAAGCAACTGATCTAATATTATTTTTTCGAAAATCTTACTAAGAGCAGGAAGAACAGAAACCGGCCTATAATTATTGGGATCCTCCTTACAACCTGACTTAAAAATAGGAGTGATTCTGCTGTGCTTCATCACATCAGGGAAAATACTATTATCTAAACACAGGTTAAATAGCGCAGTGAGGTGAGGAGCTATGGTCTCAATAACAGAATTCAATAACTTGACTGACATACCCCATAAATCTTCTGTGGTTTTCATGTTAAGTGATCGAAAGGTTTTTATAACCTGAACTATGGAAACAGGCTTAAAAGCAAAACTCGGAACACTTTGTTTAAAGTTTTTCCTAAGAAGTATCTCGGCTCTAGCTGTAGAAGACGTGAGGTTCTTAGTAGTTTCCTTAGGAATATTACTGAAGAAATCTTCAAAATGATTTGCTACAGAGATTGGGTCCGTAATGGAAAAATGCTTAGTTCTCAATGTGAATGTGGTATCCCTTGGAGTAGTCCTACCTGTCTCTTTGTTGACGGTTTTCCAAACAGCTTTGATTTTATCATTAGATTGACGAATAAACCTACTAGTATGTTTCGACTTAGCCAATAGACAAACCCTTTTAAAAATCTTGGAATAGCTCCTAACATACTCATGGAACGTTTCGTCGCTGGTACACGACTTTCTAAAATATAATTCAAACAAAACGTCCCTGCTTTTCCTAATACCTTTAGTAGCCCAGTCACTAAAACAAGACTTACCGTTTACCATAATATTTTTCCTAGGACAACATTCGGTTACCATTCGATTTGAGGGTAAGTAGGTTCAATTCTGGACCGGATCAAGTGTAACGTTAATATTTATGTAACACTTGAATGTTTGCTTTACTATATAATCAATACTAATATTATTTATTAGCAGCGCCCCGCGGGTTCTCTAGCGTAGTTCCCATTCCCGTGGGAATACAGGGATCAAATATAGCCTATGTTAGGTGAATGTAGCTTTCTAAGTGTGAAAGAATTTTTGAAATCGGTTCAGTAGTTTCGGAGCCTGTTCGTTATACCTCGTTTTATATTGTATCTTTTATTACTTTAATTTTATTTATATTTAAGAATATAATTGTAATTAAGGACATGTGAGCCCTCTGTAGACAATACCTCCGCCCAACATCTTAGGGGTACAGGAGTGACTGAAAAACAGCGCTGGCCGAAACGTATGTGATTCGGTCAGCATCAAGCAGAGGCATTTCTATTTGTTTTTTTATTGATTTTCTCTGTATTTTTTTTCTTGTAGTTTTAAGCGAAAAAAGCAATAATGATTATTTTATTTTTATTTTATAATATTGAGAGGATTAGTTTGTGTGTTTGGACGCGCTAACCTCAGGATGTACTGACATGTGTTATTGCATAAATAAAGCAATGATAATTAAATGTATTTCACTAACAAAATACACATGCTTTTCCAATATCTTCTATAAATAAAACCAATATTTTCTCTATTAAAACCTTCACTTAAAAGCGCCTACGAAAGTTACGCACAACATAACAAATGCGCTCCCTGTAGTCCTTATACCGTTACGATAGAGCATAAAATCGCGTGTGTTATTACTTGAGGTGAATATTCCATTAATTGAGTACCATTGATCGTTTCATAACACGGCATTAACTTTTTAATCGCATCAGTTCATCCGTCGAGTGTTATTTTAACAGAATGTGTATTTTTATTCCATTAATTAATGCTCTTACACCAAAATATTCTGTTCATTACTGCAAAAAGCTTTTAAACTTTAAAACCTTGTTTAAATAAACGGGTTATTAATACAAAAATGTTAAAACTTTAAATAATCAGGCACCTACCCAATGCTGTTAATTAATACTCTTACACCATAATATTATTCATTACTGCCAAAGCCTTTTAAACTTTAATTATGAACAATGTTTTGGTATATCACATTGTAATAGGTTAATAACCCCATCAGTTCCGCCACGTACCAATGTGTTTTCAATTTACGAATTCATAAATACGTTAATTTCGACGCTCTTATGGTGAAGGACAACATCGTGAGGAAACCTGCACACACCTGGGAAGAAATTCTAAGGTTGTGTGTGAAGTCGACCAACCCGCACACAAGAAGTAATCACCCTAATTCAGGGTAGGCTCGAGCCCCGTGGGGACATTATATGAACTAATCACAGAATTCCGAATACACTATGGTAAGTATAGAAATGTTATCTACTCTCTGGTTATATCGGAACGCGTGTCGCCAGTTGACAGTGACCAACACATTGGCATTCTATAGCGCAAAATTGAACAATACTGGTGAATGGTGTCCTATGGGACACACCTTTGCGGCGACAATATCACGCGTCTGTCAGACTTCTTTACTTACCATAGAGTATTCTCAATTCTGTGAAGCTGATGATGATGATGAATATCTACAAAATTGCATGTTCGATGCCCGTGCGAAGTAACATTCGTTGAGATTAAAAATGTTTATCTTTCTCGGTCCATAGTGTTCGACTACGTCATCATCATCATTCCGTATGGCATTCTGCGAGGATAAGATTTCAATGTCCAGGTTATTAAGACAGCTTATAGCGGTGTGATACTCCATATACGTTTAATTTTTAAGCCTTATTCGGTTCTAAGCGTTTCTATAAGATAACAAAATTAACTTATCGAATTAAAAAAATATTGACTTTGCATGCTGTTAAGTAAAACATAGCTTGTACTTATTTTAATTATAACTACCACATAACAATGTAAACCTATGTTTAAGCAAATAGATGATTTGATTTGAATTTATAAACTTGAAATTAGTATTTTATTGTGTAGGTATCAATATATATTTTTCTACAGTTTCCACTTATAAAAAATACCACAAATGTATAAAAATGTAAACAACTTTCTGAACTACTTAACATTAATAGAAAATACCACTAACCGGTAAACACTAGCTCTATTCATAAAATTAAAATAATAAAGAAAACTAATCCTTCATTCCCTTATCCCTAGTTTATTAATAAAGTGCTATTTTAAAAATTAATAGCACATTTCATAGTGAAATTGCCGATAAAATCTAGATTAAAAAGGACGATAAAATCGAAAGGTATTTAAGAAAAGTCGGTTAAGCATCCTCCGGGAATTTCCCCCCTCCCCTTAAGGCGGCGATCAAAGAAATTTAAAACATTTTTAATTCTTCTAGAACTTTATGGAAATAATTTGGGAGGTATCTAGAAACCTTTATAGAAACATTTCTAGAGGTTCCTAAAATCATTTTTGTAAGTCCGTTTAAGCTGTAGCAAGTATTCGATCACTACACTTTGAGTTACTTTAACAATTTTCTAAATTACACTTTCTTTGAACCGTTTCCGCTGGTGATGTTCAAGAATTCATGTTGCTTACATTCAAGAGTGCATACAATCGCCCAGTCGATTTAAAATGTAGTTAATAAAATGTTAGAGATTTTAAATAAAATACGGAGAAGAGGCTGGTTAAAAAGTATTGTGTAAGTTGGATTTTAAAATAATATTCCCACTACATCATCAGTGAGACAGAAGCTTTTGGTCTTTAGTGGAATATTATATACTAGCAGCGCCCCGCGGTTTTACACGCGTAGTACCCGCTCTCGTGAGAATGCGTAGCTCGTAGTATCATACAATGTCGGCACAATTCACCATCGTGGGTTAAAACATTAAGTAACAGCGCCATCTATTGGTAGGATTTGTGACTACAAAAAGTTACAATAAAACATACGATTGCTTATACACAATCCCATGGGAATTTCGGGATAAAAAGTATCCTATGTGTTATTCCTAGTTATAAGGAACATCTGTACCAAATTTAATCAAAATCGATACAGTAGTTTTTGCGTGAAAGTGGAACAAACATCCAAACTCACAAACATACAAACTTTCGCATTTATAATATTAGTAGGATTTTCTATTAACAAAGAAACAATTTGTATTTTTGTTTATAGAATAAACATAAAAAATACTCGACTAATTAAACAAGTCACTTACTTATGGACAGTTACATTAACCAAGCTGTGTGCCCTTGACTCAAAGACTAAAATAAAATTAACCTTGATTTTTCAACGAAAACATCACATTTAGACCATTAATATAGATTTATTTGTATTGAAAACATTCCACTGCCCGCCAAACAATTTCGTGAGTCACAAATGCATTTCATTCTCATCTATTATGAATGATAAGTTTAATATTTAAGTTAGAAGCGGTGTAAAACGAGCCCGGAGTAACATTTATTGAAAGATTGAACAAGTTGGCCTCACTTAAAGAAACAATAAAGATTTTATTGGTGAAAGAGATATTTCTTGTTAATATTTTCCATAAATAATGGCCACAGAGTGTTGACTTACAGTTGGTCTTCGATGCATTCGTTATCATCGTTTCTTTGAGATATCTCTAGTTTCTGAGTATCTTGCTTAGGAATTGCATTGCTTCCTATCCTACTAATATTATAAAGCCGAATGTTTGTGAGTGTGGATGTATGGATGTCTGTTCCTCTTTCACGCAAAAATTACAGAATGGATTTTAATGAAATTTGATACAGATGTTCCTCATACCTAGGAATAACACATAGAATATTATACTACAATGGTTTTATCCCAAAATTCCCACGGGATAACGTTCCACGCGGGTAAAACCTCGGGCACAGCTAGCTACTTATATGCCGTATTTACGGTTGATTATTTTCCATAAACTAATTGCGATTTATTTTGTAACGCAACATCTAGAAACTTCGAAATAGTGATGGGTGTTGCTTCATAGTGAACCAAAGTAGCTTTTAATATCATATTTTATGGAACACACTCTCTTGTTAATTTCAAAGTCGAGCATTTGCTTAAACAACCGACATGCTACCCTTGGACCGGTAATAGAATCTGGCACCTCCTAAACAAGTGCCAGATATACCATACCACTAGACTACTAAAGCTTTTGACATTGTAATATCATACACCCATAGTCGATACAAAGACTTCTCAAGGATACATCACGGGTGTCAGTCTGAGTCACCTTCTATAATACGGCCACATATCACGTTACATACTCCGCAAAACAGTGTTGTCCTTTCTACTTGAAGGGCAAGTGATATAGCCATTATTGATTAGTAGCCTTGTGATTTTAACCGCGTTGTAAACATAACATAATCATTCACTACATCATCCCATTATATATATATATATATAATGGGATGATGTAGTGAATGATTATGTTATATTATGTATATATATATATAGTAACTGACCCCTAACTAAGCTCGAAGCTTGTATCTAGGGTATCAGAAACAACGCACACACTCATTCACACACACCCAGACCGAGACAAACATTTGTGGTTCGTACAAATATTCACCCCGCACAGGAATCGAATCAGCAACCTTACGGATAGCAGTCCGACATGGTGACCACTCTGCCATCGAGGTCGTCTAATGCAGTGACCATGAAAGTGCATTATGAAGTACTAGCTGCGTCCTATGAAAAAAATAAAACATATCCTATGTCTTTCCCCGGACCATAAGCTATCCCTGTACCAAATTTCAAGTCAATCGATAGTTTAGCCGTGAAAATGTTTACAGATAGACAGAGTTCAATGTGAAAGTCAACTTTGACTTTGTCTTTGAAAAAAATACACCCAGGAGAAACAGACGTTCATGCACACAAGTGTTTGTCTTGAGGGGAAATCGACGTCGTAACTATTAGCAGAGTAAGGACTCTACAAATACACCAAGCATTTGAATGAATGGGGTGAATAATTGTGTGAGCTACAAATTTTTTGTCTCGGTCTGGGTGTGTGTGTGAATGAGTGTGTGCGTAGTTTTTGATATCCTAGATACTAGCTTCGAACTTAGGGGCCAGTTACTTTAATGAGATGATGTAGTGAATGATTATACTCATGCTTATTTGGTCGTCCAATAATGAATCCTACATTTTATTCAATACACATTTAATATATTTTGTTGTGGTCCTATTTAATCTCGACTATGCCCCGCAGCTAACCTTGTAATCGGTCCCGTGAGATTTTCCGATAAAAATATATTATGTTATGTTATTCTACGTAATAAAACTATGTTTTTGACAAATGATATCCCAATCTGTTACTAATATACATACATACAAAATTTCTAAATTACTTATATAAAATATTGGTGTGGTTTATAAAGTAATTATTTTTAGGGTTCACTAAAATATCAGAAACTACGTACATACACTTTAAAACACACCCATACATTTATAAATTTAAAAAATAATCAAACGAATTGAACCCTAGAACCCTATTTTACTGATACCCTAGATACAAGTTTCGAACTTAGTTAGGGGTCAGTTACTATAATGAGATGATGTAGTCAATGATTATGTTATGTTATTAAAGTTATCGTAATATAAGTTGTATTTTAATACAAAATTGAAAACCACAACGCAACGAAAACCGCGTATAAAAGCTAGTTAATAATTATATAAGTGGCGCGCGAGTGTTGACGCAGTTGTAGGGCTTTTTGCTCCGCGAGAGCTTTCAAAGCTCAAATCACAAAGGTGGCACTTTATTGCGCGCGTTGAGCTTAATAGACTAACTTCGTGAAGTTTACACTTTTTGCGATTCGTGTTTATTGTTTTTGCTTCAATATTTTTTTGATATGCGGATGTCTGTTCGTGTTGTCTGTCTGTCACTATTTTATTTAACTACGATATTGAACTTTAAATATCTCTTTGTATTAGAATATTTTAGATTTATATTATAAATACGAAAGTTTGTTTGTCTTTGTGACTATTTCGCGGTTAACAGACTTGGGTACAGAGACATATAACACATCAAAAGTGTCTAGGGATCAAGCATTTTTATGCGGATTTCTTGAGATTGAGATGTGGCTTTGTAATAAATTTATGATTTTATAAATTTATATGGATCCTTTTTGGTGCATTTCATAATTTGAATCAGGAACTGTGAATCAAATTCGAGTAAAAGATGAAAATCAGCTGTCAATATTTTCCCTATAAAAACATACAACGCATTGAAGACATTATTAGTGCTACTGTTTCCCTACTACTGATTAAAACCAACGTTATTATGGAGCGGCGACGTCATTTAAGCAGGGAAGAAATGCTCAGAGCCGTGGGAATGATAGAAGCTGGTTCCCGGCAACGTACTGTGGCTTTAGCTCTGAATACAAGTCAGAGTGTTATCAGTCGACTTTGGACACGTTACCGAAGCACTGGTACCGTGGCTGAGCGCCATGGAGGACGGTATCGCTGCACCACACGGAGACAAGACCGATACATTCAAATCTTAACTCGAAGAGCTCCAACAATAACCGCCATGATGTTAGCCGTGCGGCTTCATCACTCTTCAGGGAACTTAATTAGCGACCAAACAGTCAGAAACCGCTTGCATGAAGTGAACCTTCATTCCCGAAGACCGCTACGGGTACCACCTATAGCAATGCACAATCGTAGGATTCGATATCAATGGGCTCTTGAACACAGAAATTGGGCAGAAGAACAATGGCGTTTCGTGTGCTTTTCTGATGAGTCTCGTTTTGGTATGAGACCGGATACAAGACGTATACGACACTGGAGAACCCCTGGACGCCAACAGCGATTAAAATCCTGCCAGGAAGTCCATCCTTATAGTGGTGGAACCATCATGGTATGGGCGGGTATTTGGATCGGCGGAAGAACTGAGTTGATTTGGATCAGAGGCAACCTCAACGCTCAAATTTATGCTGAGACGATTGTATCAGACGTCATCGTTCCTCTACAAGTGCAAATCGGTCCCTTATTTCAGTTAATGCATGATAATGCACGACCGCACACCGCAAGAGTTGTAAGACAGACTCTCGCCGCAGCTAACATCAATGTCCTGCCCTGGCCTGCTCAGTCGCCAGACTTGAACCCGATTGAGCATGCATGGGATATGCTACAGAGAAGAGCTCTGCCGAATATGGAGGGTATCCAGTCGCAAGAAGACCTTTTTTTGTTGTTGCAACGAACATGGGCGGCCATTCCACAGCGTGATTTGGATGAACTCATTTTGAGTATGCCAAACCGATGTTCTTGTGTTGTTAGTGTTCGCGGTAGAAACACGGATTATTAATTGTTTAAGTTACCCAATAAAATTTTAAAGAAAACTGTTATTTCAGTCTTTTTTTCGAACTTTAATGTTAGTGGTTCAAATGTCAAAAATCCCTTTATTAGGAAAATGGCAAATTTCTTTATTAATGCAAAGGTGACTTGGTTTATCGTTACTGTGACAAACGAAAACACTTTATTTGATGAATCCTTAAAGAAAATTTTAATTAATATCAATCAGGAGAAAAGTTATTGCAAAAATATATGTTGATCCCTAGACACTTTTGATGTGTGTAGTTTTAACACGCCTTATGGAAGGTGTTTTGAATAGAATAATGTCTATTTTCTCCTCATTATATTTATAATGCAGCGCCCCGCAGTTTCACCCACGTAGTTCCCGTTCCCGTAGGAATGGGATTAAATTATGCTAAAAACCTTCCCACTGAATCACTCTATCTATTAAAACAAACTGCATCAAAATCCGTTGCGTAGTTTTAAAGATCTAAGCATACATAGGGACAGAGAAAGCGACTTTGTTTTATACTATGTAGTGATTACATTAATATATTTATTCTTTAATAGGATTAGAATTAGCAAGAAAATACTTCGAAAACGTTTTAAAACTATATTCTATTACGAAGCCGGTTAAAAGGTAGCTTACCTTATAAGCAAGGTAAATTACAAATTAGATAAACTTAGGGAACACACTGCAACTATGTTCGCAAAGTTGAATCTGTTACGATAAAATTAATTTAAATCCCGGAGGCACTGTAAAGTGGACTCAATGCGTTTATCTCTAAGAAACACAATTTTATTTACTTTGACGTAAAAATTTAACATTATCTTCTTTGTGATAAAAATATATTCGCCTTTTCCGCTGCACAAAGTAATTTCTATCAACTTGACGCTACTTGTTATAAAATAAGTAAGCCTTTGAATCCTTTATTATAAACAGACGCCTTAATTAACTCAAATCATTATGATATTTATCATGTCTCTTTTCCGAACCTTTAAAACAAACGCATCTCAAAACCATTACGAGTATTAAAACTTGCGAACAGACGTCAAGGGTTATTTAAATTGTACAACAAAACGGAGACTAGACTTACGCGAGGTATTTCGCAGTCTGTGAGAGATCACTATGAAAAGTTTAATACTTGTACAAAAGGCGGAACACAAAGGAATCTAAGCTTGTCAGATTGTTGGCTAGTCGACACGGAGATATTCAAAGGTGTAGGGTACCGGGAGATTGACATTATTTTATTTATTTATGCAAATAAATAGGATATTCTTTCTTTTATTTCTAAGAAAAATATTTTACGGTGTTATTTAGTCTTTCTTTTATATAATCTTGTCTTAAGTACATGAAGACTGCTGTGATAAAATTACACCAAATGCCTTCCTCTTAACTCACTCTATCTATTAAGACAAACCGCACCAAAATCTACTGCGTAATTTTAAAAATTAAGCATGCATAGTGACAAACAGCGGGAATCAACTTTGTTTTATACTAAATATGTAGTGAAGAATAAATTTTAGGATGATACCTTAGTTGATTATGTTACTTTTTTATTTATTTTTATTTCTACACAATGGGGATGTCGACTAAAAAAAATCTAATTAGTCCGTCAGATAGATTTCGCAAAAATATTGGTCACGTATTTTCTCTTTTTTGATACAAACAAATAATTAAGACGATATAGTGCATGGAAAACTCGTGTGACGTCACAGCTACATACATTTTTTACCAAGAATTATCGTCACAAGCCCCCATTCCTGAACTTAAATGCGTTATAACTAAGTCAGTTTTATTACCTTGATAAAACAAAAAAATACGTGTCTTATATGTTTGCGAAATCTATCTGATGGACCAATTAGAATTTCATTTTGTTTACCCAGTCGACATCCCTATTGTGCATCTATGGCTATTTGTTTGAAAATTCCATAAGTTTATGTTAAATGAAGCAATCTCCTGTACTGTATACAATTTTCCCTTCGTTAATATGTAAAACGTAAGATATGAGGGATGTATCATACGCGGTAAGAATAACCAGTTTTATTTTATATTACCCACTTAAGTTTTTTATTTAGATCCTTATTTATGTAATTAATTAGCTCGTAGTTCCGATTGTTAACTTGCCTTTGCTACACTAAGGGAGTGGTATTATTCAAAATCAAAAATCATTTATTCAATTAAGTCCTCAATGAAGCACTTATGAATGTCACTGAATCTACCACCGATTTGGAATTACATCAGCCGAGGAGAATCGACTTTTAAACAAATTAAATATTCGGCAAAAATGTTCGTCGCATTAGATTTTTGTTCCCGTAGTAATATTAAGGGGAACATAGAAGTATTTGTATTGTAAAGTGTTATTTAATAAGTAAAAAAAAGAGTTTTTGGATTTACGAAATACAAGATTGGCCTCGATGGCAGAGTGGTCATCATGCTGGACTGCCATCCGTAAGGTAGCGGGTTTGATTCCCGCGCGGGGAGAATATTTGTGTGAACCACAAATGTTTGTCTCGGTCTGAGTGTGTGTGAATGAGTGTGTGCATAGTTTCTGATACTCTAGATACAAGTTACGAACTTAGTTAGGGATCAGTGAGGTGATGTAGTGAATGATCTTCGTTGGCACAGTTGTTATATGAGATTTTCACAAGAACTTTATATTAATTACTTATATTTAAATTAATTACAACAAGAACACAATTCTTTTCTATTTATAGTCTGAAAGATATCAAAACAAATTTCAACGCGTAATATTTTTTTATTAAGTAAAGACGTTAATGAATGGAGGTTCATTAAAATAAAAACGCGGTTTCTTTGTCTGTTAATTATAATAATGATTACTCCGTAAATATTGAACGTCGGCAGAACGAAACAAAGCGATCCGAACGGAAGAACTGACATTCTATTTATATTTTTATATAGAACTAGCTGTGCTCCTCGGTTTCACCCACTTAGTTCCCATATCCGTGGTAATACAGGTATTTAATATAGCATAAGCTCTGTCCCGCGGTTTTACCCGCATATAAAACAAAGCCTATGTACGTCTCCAGACCATAATCCCCTGTACCTTTCAAGTCAAACAATTCAGTAGTATAGCCGTGAAAAGTTAACAGACAGAGTTACTTTCGCATTTATAATATTACTGGCTGTGCCCCGCGGTTTCACCCACGTTGTTCCCGTTCCCGTGAGAATTTTGAGATAAAAAGTATCCTATGTGTTATTTCTAGGTATGATGTACATCTGTACAAAATTTCATTAAAATCCATTCAGTAGTTTTTGCGTGAAAGAGGAACAAACATCCATACATCTAAGCATCCACACTCACAAACATTCGGCTTTATAATACACTTGAGAGCAAAGAAATCGCACACCTGCTCATTTTTCGATTCAAGGTTGATTTTTTTAAAACTTGCTTGTATTTTAATTCCCGTTTATATACCAAATTTAAGTGCACACTGTCAGCTTTCAGATAACACCTTAAGCTAATCCATAACCCTTAAATTCATTACAGTAAAGCCAAAAGAACAATTGGATAGGAAATCACTCGTTTCAGGTAGTGCTAATTGAGCTACTAAGAGCGGGTATAAAAGGTGAAGGGTTGGGTGAAACTGCATCATCTGCATATCAAATTGTAGCTTGGAAAGTCAGCTATAGAACACGTCTACATTCGAAACAAGAAAATGGATACCTCACCAGAAATATCAGGTCTCGTGGTTGCGCTAATTGAACCTGGCCATAACCAGATTCAAATAGCCAGACAGTTGAATTTAAGCCAATACGCTGTTCGGCGAGTATATCAGCGTTATCGAAAGAGTCGTAGCTTTAGTCGTCGATGGGGTTCTGGCCAAAAACGTACAGCATCGGAGTTTGATGACCCATTTCTTATGACCTCATCATTAAGAAATCGCCGGTTGAATGCTGTTAAGCTCTGTCAGCAACTCCAGGAAGTGAGAGAAGTTGAAATTATCCGGTGGAAAGTTAGAAGAAGATTAGCCGAAGAAGGTCTGATAGCGCACAGATCAGCTATCGCTCCAGAATTGACCATAGGTCACCGACAAGTACGACTACAGTTCGCTCGAGAACATTTGGATTGGACGATGGACCAATGGACAGCGGTATTGTTCTCTGACTAGTGCAGGATGTCTCCATGGCAACGACGGACGTGAAGGAGGCAACCAAAGACCAAATGAGCGATTCACCCCGTGTTGCTTCTCAAAAGGCGTCTCGTATGGCGCATTGCTCAAATCAAATGTTCTCGAGTAAACTGTAGTCGTGCTTGCCGGTGACCTATGGTCAATTCTGGAGCGATAGCTGATCTGTGCGCTGTCAGATCTCCTTTGGCTAGTCTTCTTCTAACTGTCCACCGGATAATTTCAACTTCTCTTACTTCCTGGAGTTGCTGACAGAGCTTAACAGCATTCAACCGGCGATTTCTTAATGATGAGGTCAGAAGAAAATGGTCATCACGCTCTGATGCTGTACATTTTTGGCCAGAACCCAGTCGGCGACTAAAGCTACGACTTTCTCAATAACGCTGATATACTCACCGAACAGCGTAATGGCATAAATTCAACTGTCTGGCTATTTGAATCTGGTTATGGCCAGGTTCAATTAGCGAAACTAATTGACCTGATATTTCTGGTGGGGTATCCATTTTCTTGTTTCGAATGTAGACGTGTTCTATAGCTGACTTTCCAAGCTACAATTTGATATGCAGATGATGCAGTTTCACCCAACCCTTCACCTTTTATACCCGCTCTTAGTAGCTCAATTAGCACTACCTGAAACGAGTGATTTCCTATCCAATTGTTCTTTTGGCTTTACTGTAATGAATTTAAGGGTTGTGGATTAGCTTAAGGTGTTATCTGAAAGCTGACAGTGTGCACTTAAATTTGGTATATAAACGGGAATTAAAATACAAGCATGTTTTAAAAAAATCAACCTTGAAACGAAATATGAGCAGGTGTGCGATTTCTTTGCTCTCAAGTGTATTAGTAGGATAGAATGTAATAAATCTTTCTCTTGAACTTTCTTACTAAAACCTGCATCAAAATCCTTTGCGTAGTTTACAACTAAGCGTACCAACACCGGGTGAAACTTTGTTTTCAACTCTGTATACTATGTAAAGGTTTAAACTAAAGTTCAAACTGCATAGCCCAAATATATTACTCACTACGCCATATATTAGCTATGCGCCGCGGGTTTGACGACGTAAGTACCGACCGTGAAAATATGTAATGTATTCTACGTTGCCATAAAGTATTTGTACTCTCAATTCGGTTTAAAACTAAAGGATATAAACTTTCATCTAAACTTATATTATAAAGAGGAAAGATTTGATTGTTTGTTTGTAACGAATAGGCTCCGAAACTACTGATACGATTTAAAAAAATCTTTCACTATTGGAATGCCACATTATCCCGGAGTGTCAAAGGCTATATTATATTTACGCGGGTGAAACCGCGGGGCGCTGCTATATAATATAAAATAGTAAATAGTAATTACAGGTCGTAAAGTCTATAAATATTCTTTTTAATGTATTATATAATAAAGCTATATTTATTATTTATACATATACCGGGTGTTTGGTAGAGGGTTGACCAAACGGGATGGGCGTGTTCCTGGGCCTATTTGGGAGATACAATTTGGCTAAAAATTTCCTAGTTGTTAAAATAAAAAAAATATCGACAAATTTGTATTTATTAATTTTTTTCCGAAATTGCGACTATTTATCCCTATAACTTTTTTTTGAGCTGGTTTCCCGTCAAATTTTTTGATTGATTATGGTCTCGGATATCACCTGGTCTGCTCACAGCATTTTCAGACCCCTACAAGGTCTAAATAATTTGTTATGACCACTTAACGCTAGGGAAATGAAAAATAGAAATCTTATAGGGGATCTTTCAACTCAAATAAAAAGAGAACTAATTGTAACCGAGAATTTAAAACACGTTTAAAAACTTCTCTGTTTATCCCTTATTTTAACGGTATACTACAAGTTTTATAAAAGCCAAAAAACATACCACTAGACGTATTTTAATTCCTTTAATCGGTTGCCAGAGACGGGAAATCTTGATTTGGAAGCAATATCTTCCTGTAATTGAGATAGTCCATTTTACTTGTTTTAAGACTAATTATTTTCTAAGAAAGTCACTACAGCATCTCAGTATCTTCAGAAATCCTCAGATAAATCCAAATTTATTCATACTGTGACGTATTTAAGCGAAACTTGGAATTTGTTTTTAAAAATATCTGATTATTTTTTCTTCCATTTCCACTTTGCACCTAAATTTTTAACAAGTTTTTTGGCTTTTATAAAACTTGTAGTATACCGTTAAAATAAGGGATAAACAGAGAAGTTTTTAAACGTGTTTTAAATTCTCGGTTACAATTAGTTCTCTTTTTATTTGAGTTGAAAGATCCCCTATAAGATTTCTATTTTTCATTTCCCTAGCGTTAAGTGGTCATAACAAATTATTAAGAACTTGTAGGGGTCTGAAAATGCTGTGAGCAGACCAAGTGATATCCGAGACCATAATCAATCAAAAAATTTGACTGGAAACCAGCTCAAAAAAAAGTTATAGGGATAAATAGTCGCAATTTCGGAAAAGAATAAAAAAATACAATTTTGGCGATATTTTTATTATTTTAACAACTAGGAAATTTTTGTCAAAACTGTATCTCCCAAATAGGCCCAGGAACACGCCCATCACGTTTGGTCAACCCTCTACCAAACACCCGGTATATTTTGGATGTTTTAAGGGGTAATTAATATCTAGATTTACGGAACTGATTAAGAAAATTAATTTAGCTTTAGAAAACATAATAACATAATCATTCACTACATCATCTCATTATAGTAACTGATCCCTAACTAAGTTCGAAGCTTGTATCTAGGGCATCAGAAACTACGCACACACACACATTCACACACACACCTAGACCGAGATAAACATTATTAAGTGTCATGGGTCACATTTTATTCCTGTATTCTTACGAGAAATATGCGGGTGAAACCGTAAGGCGTATCAAAGTTATTTATTTCGTTTACATTGTTATAAACAATACTACAAAATATACTTTGAAGGGCTTTATTGAATTATTTGACTACCGTATCCCGAAAAACAATGATATTCAAAAATGATACTTATTTGTAACATTTTTGGAATCAAATTAACATAACACAAAAAACTTCAAAGAATTGAACATCTAATAGAATAACAGTACAAATTAATTTAATAAATTTCTACTCAGAAAATTAAACTTTTATAAATTCTTTTGTTATTTGATGTCTCTTAGAAACACTTTGTTTCTTTATGAATTTACTTGAGGCGTTTAACAATATACACACATCAAAAGTGTCTAGGGATCAACATATATTTTTGCAATAACTTTTCTCCTGATTGATATTAATTAAAATTTTCTTTAAGGATTCATCAAATAAAGTGTTTTCGTTTGTCACAGTAACGATAAACCAAGTCACCTTTGCATTAATAAAGAAATTTGCCATTTTCCTAATAAAGGGATTTTTGACATTTGAACCACTAACATTAAAGTTCGAAAAAAAGACTGAAATAACAGTTTTCTTTAAAATTTTATTGGGTAACTTAAACAATTAATAATCCGTGTTTCTACCGCGAACACTAACAACACAAGAACATCGGTTTGGCATACTCAAAATGAGTTCATCCAAATCACGCTGTGGAATGGCCGCCCATGTTCGTTGCAACAACAAAAAAAGGTCTTCTTGCGACTGGATACCCTCCATATTCGGCAGAGCTCTTCTCTGTAGCATATCCCATGCATGCTCAATCGGGTTCAAGTCTGGCAACTGAGCAGGCCAGGGCAGGACATTGATGTTAGCTGCGGCGAGAGTCTGTCTTACAACTCTTGCGGTGTGCGGTCGTGCATTATCATGCATTAACTGAAATAAGGGACCGATTTGCACTTGTAGAGGAACGATGACGTCTGATACAATCGTCTCAGCATAAATTTGAGCGTTGAGGTTGCCTCTGATCCAAATCAACTCAGTTCTTCCGCCGATCCAAATACCCGCCCATACCATGATGGTTCCACCACTATAAGGATGGACTTCCTGGCAGGATTTTAATCGCTGTTGGCGTCCAGGGGTTCTCCAGTGTCGTATACGTCTTGTATCCGGTCTCATACCAAAACGAGACTCATCAGAAAAGCACACGAAACGCCATTGTTCTTCTGCCCAATTTCTGTGTTCAAGAGCCCATTGATATCGAATCCTACGATTGTGCATTGCTATAGGTGGTACCCGTAGCGGTCTTCGGGAATGAAGGTTCACTTCATGCAAGCGGTTTCTGACTGTTTGGTCGCTAATTAAGTTCCCTGAAGAGTGATGAAGCCGCACGGCTAACATCATGGCGGTTATTGTTGGAGCTCTTCGAGTTAAGATTTGAATGTATCGGTCTTGTCTCCGTGTGGTGCAGCGATACCGTCCTCCATGGCGCTCAGCCACGGTACCAGTGCTTCGGTAACGTGTCCAAAGTCGACTGATAACACTCTGACTTGTATTCAGAGCTAAAGCCACAGTACGTTGCCGGGAACCAGCTTCTATCATTCCCACGGCTCTGAGCATTTCTTCCCTGCTTAAATGACGTCGCCGCTCCATAATAACGTTGGTTTTAATCAGTAGTAGGGAAACAGTAGCACTAATAATGTCTTCAATGCGTTGTATGTTTTTATAGGGAAAATATTGACAGCTGATTTTCATCTTTTACTCGAATTTGATTCACAGTTCCTGATTCAAATTATGAAATGCACCAAAAAGGATCCATATAAATTTATAAAATCATAAATTTATTACAAAGCCACATCTCAATCTCAAGAAATCCGCATAAAAATGCTTGATCCCTAGACACTTTTGATGTGTGTATTATTTGTTTTAAGGTAGCGAGTTAGTTGAACTGATCAGTCCAGACAAAACTGTGAGTTTTAGGCCAACTAGATTTCCCCACTGAAATTTGGAATTGCTCTAGAGATTTACGACTATTTTTGGATGGACGCCAGTTTAATTGATCAGTTAAACTGACCCGTCGATAGCCGCCTTTAAAGGACAAATAAGGTTTACTCATTACCTCGCGCCTCGAACAAAAGATTTGTTTCCAAGAAATTTTACTTTACTACTCAGCATTGGTAGTAAGTTACTATTTACTTACGATTTTACACAGTTTAGTAAATGTTTATTTATTTATACATCTGTATATTATATTCTTAAATACAGTATGGCTTAATACTATCACAGTATTTTCTACCAGCCAACCAAGCGAGAAAAATGGTTACATACAAGCGGTTTGAAATCGAATTATAAATGAAATTCAATTTAAAAATTCAATGGTAATGAGGGTAAAAGAGCGAAAAGATTAATCGAATGCCAATCGCAGTAACTTTGAGGTAAATTCCTTTTGGTGCAAGCAAATAACAACTTTTAGAAATTGACAGTCTCGAAATATCTGTAGCTACCAGCTACGAAAACTCGTAGCGTGCTCTACGTTCCACAGCGAGCTACGAGACGTGACGTCACCTCGTAGCGGTCGTAGTACATGCCATGTCATGGCTATGAATAACTGATGTAGACTAAGAGCTAGTGGAATATGGGTCTGAACTGATCTGATGATTAGATGAAAATTAGTTTCTATATTGTTTAAATAATAGATAAATACGACCTTAATAGCCTGCCTATCAAAATCTGGTCCAGATTATTTCTTTTCTGTTAACTTTTCGTCCAGACCTTTTTTTTTGTTAACCTACCGAATCTTATACTTCTTCATCATCATCATAACGATACAAAAAACGTGAAAAAACTACCTTTAATTCAATATCCGTCTTATACCAGTAGAAAATAATCGACTAAAATATAACCCTGAACTTTTTGCCCTGAAAAAGTTTTCATAGGACTGAAAAAACCTATAAAAAGGATTTAATTCGCGTCTGCATTTTTAATGTTTCCGAATCCAATCCGTTTAAAGTATTTATTTCAATGAGTAGTGTTCGCTAAACAAAGAAATCGATAGCTTCAACATTTATTTGTAAACCTTACTTTTCTTTGAATTACATTTCTAGAGTTTCTTGAAATCGGAGTTGATATCTAATACTGGAAATAACTAGAAAGAACATGGAAATGTTCGACTGGTTTTTTATTACAGAAGTTTTATGAACTAGCATTTCTAAGGGTTTTATTTATTGTTTTGTTTATCCTACTAATATTATTAACGCAAAAGGTTGTAAGAATGTTCGTTTGTTTGTGTGAATGATTGTTTGTATCTCTTTCACGCAAAAACTAGTGAATTTTTAGTACAGATGTGATTTGCGCGGGTTAAACGAACCGCGAGCACTGCCAGTTAAATCACTGCAAATTACTTTTTACTTAAGAAGCTAAGAACTCCTCAATTCTCTTTTAATTCCATTATAATTTTATCAAACATTATCAAAATAATAAAAATACTTATATTTAAAACATGCATTATACCATATAACATAACAATCATTCACTACATCATCTCATTATAGTCACTGACCCCTAAGTTCGTAACTTGTATCTAGGGTATCAGAAACTACGCACACACTCACCCACATACACCCAGACCAAGATGTGTATGTAATGTAAACAAACAAACAAAATGCTCTACTAAATTGTATGTTGATCTAATGTTGTGATACACGCATCAAATTGGTTTGAACTTCAATGTAAGTCAAGAGACATTGTCACCTTAATTATTTTGTGTTGTGTTTGAATTTAACACTTATTTACTTATCATTAGAATATAAAGTCGTGTTTACTGTTAGTGTTGTAAGTAAAGCTTTGATATTTAATCACACTTTTTGTGGTATCTTGATATGCTTAGATCTTTAAAACTACGCAACGGATGTTTTACGGGGTTTTTTAGAAATCCTCTCTTAGTGTTAGCCAAATTTCAGCTCTCTACGACCAGTAGTTTCGGCTGTGCGTTGTCTGTCACTCAATACATCACTTAGTAACGGAAGAGTTTTATATATATAGATATATAGTCGTTTCTACAAAGGTAAGGTATTTGTTGACCACAACAAACAAATAAGTACTTAAATATCTATTTAAATATATAGAATACCGTATTTAATCCGCGACCAGTAGACGCAATAAGACTTGTTTAATATTCGCTCAGGGATTAGACAATGGGGTCAATCGAATCGGTTGAGGAATTAATAGGAATTAGTACGGAGCAACGGGATATTAATGTCCTTTTATATTATAGTAGTTATGCAGATTTACCAAGATAATCTGTTCTATAATTATCTGGTAGGAATAATTATCAGGTAGGAGTATCTAGAATTTACACAACGACATTGATCCTTAAAAACCTTCTGCTATTATTTCTATAATTATAATTATATAAAAATGAATTCATATTTCCCTTGGTCATCACGGTTAAACTACTGAACCGATTGACTTGAAATTTGGTTCAGGGGTAGCTTATAGTCCGGGAAAGGACATAGGCTATGTTTTATCCTGAAACTCCCACGGGGTCGAGAACTACGCGAGTAAAACCATGGGGCACAGCTAGTTGTATATAAATAAAAAGATCGGTGCTATTTTTGTGAAAAGGTGCAACTCCCTTGACCAGCTACTTCCAAAGAAGCCTATTTCACTTCCTTATGCGAAACGATAGCGAATTTATCTTATAAAACATATCTACATATACCAAAATACTTTATCGTACAAGCTTTTCTTGACTTATCACTTTAGCTAACACAACAGTTTTAGGTGTATTTACCACATAATTTATAATAAAATATAATACCTCTTTTTAGCGATCTCATAAGATACTTAGTTCGTGCTATACATTGTAGGAGTACTCACGTTATCAAGTGAGTTGTCGGGCCATAAATGTCAGTAACAATTGGAATGTGCAAATGTGTATCGCATCCTACAAGAAAATAGAATAGAACAAGAAAACCTCCTTCTCTCTTATAATTTGCTGCGCCCTATTCACTGGGACTGTATTATAAGGTAAATATTATGCACTAGAATCATGTGTTTTTTAATCATAATGCACTACTGTTACTTCAAACAATTACAATCTAGCCATATCTAGGCTAATGAATAATTTCACTTTGACTTAAACTAATAAAATGTTAATAATAATAATGTGGATGCATATCCAGTCCATTAAACATCCCATTACCATAACCCAGTCGTAGTTTTCCATATATTTGTAATAGTCCCAGCAGAACCGGGGACTGTCCTTGGATGCATTTTATAGTGTTATACAGGGATTGTCGCCGGATTGTGCATCCTTTACACAAGATTAAATATGTCAAAGGGCTTCCGTGTGTTGGCTTTGGCCCCATACTAGCCTTCCAAAACACCGGGACTCCTTAATAGTACGTGAATGGAAGAGACAAAATAATGTGGATGCAATAAAAATATTGAGTAGGTATTGAAATAAAAAGAAAAGTCTCTACCAAACCTCCTCTAGTCTTCCCGTTTACGAGTTCTAAAGATGGTGAAACTAACTAAACAATGTCAGGCGTATTTAGTCACATAATACACTCTTTATCCCGTCGCAATTAATTATTAAAAGTTTATGTGACATTATTAAGAGACAACGTGTATACTTGATTCAATAATGATTATCTAATAATAAGCGTAAGAAGTACGAGTATACACATTTTCGCATTTCCTAAAACAAATTATTCCGTATTTAGTTATACTTTGTCTGATACACGAGAAAGGGCACATTACAACATTTAATTTGAGCTTCCGAGTTTCTTAGGAAGCTTACATTAATTTAATTACGTTCAACGTCACAAGTGAGTTAAACGTATTTATAAAAAGAATTTATTAACAAAATAGCGCTGAGCAACTAATCTGCTTTGGCTTATTTGGGAACGAGAAAAATACTGGCCACTATTTATAAATCTTAATCGAAATATGATAAAAAGTAAATCGTTCGAATTTCAAAATAAGAACCTGGCCATATAGGATAAAATGTCTGTGCATAAATAATCTCTAAATTATTTTAATTGCCCAGACTTTGTTGAATAACTAATATTTAACGAGATTAAAGTTATACTTAACAATAAAAGTACTCCATCCGACCAACTTGTTAGTACGATTACAGTTACATTTCACGTTACTACATTTTACAAACAGAAATATTGTTGAGTGTTGCCCCTTTGAACTCAGACACTATTAATTTGAAACTGCATTTGCATTCACATCTCCCACAGTTATTAATAGTGAAATTTAATGCAACCAAAGGCCAAAAGTTAGTCGGTTTTAAACATCAAGCTCTCTGTAATCTAAACTGTCGGACACCGAATTAGTTAATGTACTCAACTATAAGTAGTTGACAAACAGACAGACACTACAGTTTAATGTACACTTTCATACTTCACCAACACCTCTTGGTTTTATGAAAATCTATACTAATATTATAAAGCTAAAGAGTTTGTTTGAACGCTCTAATCTCAGGAATTATTGGTCCGATTTGAAAAAATCTTTCGGTGTTAGATAGCCCATTTATGGGGAAGTCTAACTACGAGTATATAAGCTATATTATTGTCACGCTGCGATCAATAGGAGAAGAGTTACAGCGGGCTAAACCGCGGGCGCTGCTAATACATTATATCACCTAAGTACTGAAACTTTGTAGAAACGTGTCTACGACTTCATACATTGCATTAAGGGTTTTATAGATTTGTTTACAGGGTAGTACGATGAAACGTTATAAAGAGAAGACAATTGTCAGATAAAATAGATTGTTTTAAATTAATAAATTTGAACTACTTTAATATCGTTTTAACACAGCATTTTAAAGTCCAGTGCGAAGTTTATATTTTATATATCCACAAATTTTTGTCTGGCTGCATAAGACTTTGAGTGAGTGCATAGTTTTTTAATATTTATATACAGTAATTAACTTAGCTACGGATTAGTTGCAAAGATAGTTATTTACTTAAAAGAAACTTCATAGTTTTAATTACAATTAACTTCGTTAATTAACTAAGTTAAAAGATAGAAGAAGAATTAACTTAAGTTCAATTGTAGTTAGATTAAAGAATATGCGATTAATTTATTTTTTATTGAACGATTCTTGTAACAAAACAATTTCACTGTTACTTCAAATACTCGTTGAATTTAGTACAAATGTTCTCGTTTGTTACTACAATCGATCCATTGCCGTTGGTGTGTTAGAATGAGCTTAGATACGATTAAAAGTCTAGTTACGGTACAGTAGCTATAACAAGATCAAAGTGATTGATGATGTATCGGAAAGTTTTTCTTTTTATCCTGCTGTTTTTATATTTATATAGGGTATATGTCGCAGGGAACTATTTTAATTAGCCGTCCAATCAAAAAAAGTTCTTAAAAGGCCTGTCCAAACTCTGTCTTTTATCTATAAAACATCATCATCACGAATTATTAAAATACGTATCATTATCGTAGCAAAAAGGTCGTTACTTCGATCACCGTGATCGATATTCTAATTCGAACGTCAAACTGTTCAGAAACTAACATTTCCAGTCTAATAAATCCACTAACTCTTGTCCCATCTAATGTATTTTAAAGTGCAGATACCTTGTTTAATTTACTTGACTGTGAGAGACGTACAATGCACTCGAATAAAACAACTTTAAAATAATATTTTACATTGAAAACGTAACATTTTTAATGCCTTTAACGTTTCTTATTTGCTAAAAGACTAAGCACCTGATAGTCGGACTGGTAATAATGAAATATTTTCACTATTTCATGTTGCTAAGCTATTACGGACGAGAGAAAATTGAAACTGTTTATCTCTTTGAAATATAACGTTATGAGATGGTTACATTCTATGGCGCGTTTGAACGCTTCCGAGGAATGTTCTCAACTGATAACTTTTACGAGTTTTTGAGCACAGGTTTTATTAAATATAATACAAATTTTGTAAATAATTGAAATAAAACACTTAAACGGATTTTTGTCGTGGTTGTATTTTGTTTTACATTTTCTGACCTTTCGGATTCTTTACAGAACCCGTTATCACAGAAGACTAAGATGGAACACGTCTATACAAAGTAATGTAAAAAGTTTACTACCTTCAATATTTTGAATATAATTTTAAATACATTGTGAATTTACCACAGATTCAGAAATACATCAGCCGAGAAGAATCTGCAAGAAACTCGGTAGAATTTGGAACAATTTTGTTGGATGCAGAACGCGTGTGATCGGTCGTTTTGGATGGCAATATGGTCAGGAATAATTATAGCGAGGACGATTAGTTCAGAAAACGATTTTGACGATCAAATATTTCAGTTAGACAAGGTGTGAATCCTTAAAGTATCATATTGTAATTTCACAGATTGAAACTGTAAATAAATTTTAATCAATTAGGTGTAATTATTATAGTTAATTGTAGGTGGTGGGAATAGAAGAGCAAACATTTAAGTGCCAATTAATTAGTAATGAGACTCCGATCGTGTTCGTATACACCAATTAGGGTATTCTGATACGAGCTATTTTGGAATATTGATCAGAGTCAAATTAGTAAGAGATGGAAAAGTAGTAGTTAAGTAGTCAGTGCCTTTATTTTAATTTACTTTCACGCAAAAAGTACTAGATCATTTGAGATGAATTTTGGTACAAATATTCTCTGTGATCAAAGCAGTACGATAACATTTTAAACTTAATTGTCCCGTTCTCACCAAATATAGGGGTATACGGTAAAAGCTACGATATATTTAGACGCAATAAAATACTTTAAACCGAAAATAATAATAATATTTCCATTCTCTACTTCTCCGCTCCCCCTCCTCCTAATATTATGTCAAATGCTTTAAAGGCTATCAACAAAATTATGACTCAAACAAGTACAGTTGAATGTTGGGTATAGCGTTGGTACTTACCGTCAGATGACGTACCTGCTTCCACCTCCTAAATCATAAAAAATATGCTGAAACTTACCAATGCTCATCATTTCAACGAGAACTTCAAGTTGTATCAGTAGTGACACGATGGCGGCGGCGAATCCTCCACTCACTGTTGCCAGCGTGGGTGTGCCTGTTTTCTCTGACACCGTCGATAATACCCTGGTAAAGAAAGTTTAGTTTAGACTGGATGATATTTTAGTAGGTAGGTGAGTAGGTTAAGCCGATAGGTGAGTAGGTAGGTAGGTAGGTGAGTAGGTGAGTAGGTGGATAGGTGGGTAGGTGAGTAGGTAGGTGGGTGAGAACATGACACAGGTTTGAGGTCCTCAATGCTCATTAGTTATCGTATAAAAAATAACCTATTGTAAATAACCTAAAACATATTAAAATAATCTAACAAAGATAAGATATGAAAAATGATGAGAAATAAATATATAAGAATTACACAATAGTGTTGAGACATGTTTCTTTTCGTCTATGTATATAGAAACCATTATTTTAATATATTTTCCAAAAGAAAATAATAGTAAGTTTTCTTTTTTCAAACTGAATATTGTTTCTCCAGTTATAATAGAATAATACTCGTAGTAGCGAAGCAACAAAGTTAAATTACTACCGTAGTCGTATCACATGTTAGTTAGAGGGTTTCCATGTTTTACAACTACTAATTGTGAACGTTACACTACACTCGCGGCAAGGGGCGCATGTTGCTATATCTCAATATTTCTAGTGTTGGAGACGAAAAAAACATGTGTTTCGTTATTTATCACGAAATACTACTAATGTATAATATGTCTGGCACAGTTCAAACTATTAAGATCCTATTTCACCATCTTCAAGTAACGTTCCGAGTGGCTACTCACATGTTTTGTCTTTGTCACTGGATATAAAAATGAAAGAGACAAAACTAACTTTACTTGGTGAGTAACTTTACTTGAAGATCGTGAAATAGGCTCTAAGACTAATCTTAAATATTTGCCTGCATGGCTTCCTTTTACACTGACGATGACACACCGAGATGAACACAAATGAAGGATTTTTTGGAGATAAACTTTTTAAAGTGTTTTCCAATACAGTATATTCGTTTATAAGTCTACCAAGTACATAATAGGTATATTAAACTTTTAATCCTTTCCGTACATCTTGAAAGACAGAGCCAAACACATGACCAAGATTTTATTTTCTTGAATTCTTTTCCATTTAACTTATTGAGTAAATATTTGTCGTACAAACAAACAAATAGGTTTACGGCTAAGTAAACGTTACGCTGTTGATACTAACCCGTGTGCCGAGTGTTCGATATGTAACAAATTAACGACGATTAGCTGAGGATTTATTGCTTATGTAAAACAAAGTGTTTGTTTGTCTGTTTGTTTCATTTTTAGGGTTCCGTAGTTGGAAAAAAATCCTTGTAGTTTCACAGTCTGTCTTTCTGTCCGTCCGTTTAGGTATATACATCAGCGTCCAACAAGAAATTATAAGTTTTGTTGCCGTCTTTCTGTCTGTCTGCTCATCCGCGGTTTAACTTAGAAGTTGTTAGTTTAAGAAGACTGTCTCTGGATGTCTATTAATTAAGCTGATAAACTGCTAATAAATAGAATATACACCCCAAGATTTTGGTTTGTCTGAAGTAATATTTTTTTCTTATCATTTTTATAGTTTAGTGTTTATGTATGTGCTTGATACTTGATTGTAAAGCAACAGTTGAGACACTATCGGCATATATTAAATAATAAAGTTTTAGTTTTTAAAGTCTTTGTTTGATTTAAATATTAAAGTTTTTTTTAATTAAATTAGAGATTTCAGAATAAGTAGCAATAATTATTATTTTTATAATACTTGTGCCGAGTCAAAGCGATTCGTAAGCCTAAAATAAAATATCGTTCGTTAGTAATTACTTAAGTTGAGAACAACCAGACCGATTGGGTTAATTAATTTTTAAAACGTTTGTAATAATCCGAGACTTATCCTTACAGAGAAAAATTTGAAAAGTTTTCTGGAATATTAGAAAATTTAGGATAAACGGAACGTACTTCTTTTATGAAAATTTTGTGTGGGCTTTTGAGAGAAAAACAATGATGGATGGGTCAATTACCAAACAAATTGACGTTTAAAATAGAAATTGATTTTTTTACGCACTTATCTTCAGTGTATAAGAAATCCAAGCATGCAGATTTTTACGAAATCAGCTCGTTAGCTAGTTAGTTATTCTTCTAGTTTCTAGTTTTAAAGTATTAAAGTAAGGTAAGATAAAAGCTGTATGCTATTAAACTTTGAATTCAATCCGCAAAAAATTTAAAAACAATTATTCTTTTAGACCTTAAAATAATTAAAAATACACAAAAAACTTACTTGAAAATCAGTCCATCAAGAGCCATAGCATAAACAATCCGTGGCATCGGGAACATCGATCCGAACATGGACACAGTCAGGCCGGCGAGGGCTCCAAGCGCGACGATGTACTTGCACGTGGGTGCGTGCACGTAGGCGAACATTTGCACGAGAGCGGAGTCCGTGCTCACCTCGTCGAATGGCACTGCACGGGATTGAATACCGATTAGTTTGACTTATCTATACTAGGTAGCTTAAATTATGGGTTTTAAACCTCTTTTTTATTCAAATTACATACTCTTTTTTATTTAAATAACAAGATATTTTAGTCTGCACATCTAGACATCATTTAAAATTATTATGTTAAATAAGGCTGACGAGAGCTCCGAAAGCGACAATGTACTTGCAAGTCGGTGCGTGCACGTATGCAAACATTTGCACGAGAGCGGAGTCCGTGCTCACTTCGTCGAAGAGACTGCACGGGATTGAATACCGATTAATTTGTTAACTTTTTTATATAACTAACACTCAAAAAATAACTTTCTAGAACAACCAAAACTCATCAATTAACCAAATCTTTACGTGTTGTATAAATAAAAAATAACGCGACTGTTGAGATGATATTAGTTCAATGAGGAGGTATAGGCACCACGTCTGCTCAATGTGTGTAGATTATCGTATCAATACTTCGTCGTAATTCAGGACAATTTAAATGCAATAACAAAAGTGAAGATAATAAGTTGAAAATATTTGTAAAAAATTAAAGTATTTGTGAGTGATTAATAACGGCCATAATCAGAATTTGCAAAAGCATCAATATATGTTTAACTCAAAAAAAAACTTGCAGATAGCTTCTATACTTTAAGCCCCCGTCAAGGTCCCTAAGTAGGTCCCTGTTTTTCTTAGCTGATTAACTCTTTACGCAAACTACTTAAAAGCCAAATTATAAACTTCAAAGTAATTTCCAAAGTTTGTTTTTGATTTGTTTGTGGTTTTACTCTTTTTAAGAACGGAATAGTCTTTTACAGTACCTTTGAAATGCTATTGCAAGTAGTGGCGCAACTACCGATTTTTTTGTCTAGTATAATCTGCCCCACTAAAGCGAAATAGTGGGGCCAAATACACGGCAAAATTTTAGCCATACCACTTTGCCCCCACCAGTGGGGCGCCTTGGTGGGGCAAAGTGGAATGATTCAGTATTTCCCTACTTCAGGGTAAAGGTTTCTCACTCACTGATGATATCAATACAGTCAATGTAATCACCACATCGTCACGCCTAATGCATAAGAAACAGATTAAGATAATTATTTATTAAGATATATAAGCCCAAAAATGTATCTTAATAATGTCTAAAAGCATCCTACAAGCCTTTCATCGATATCAACACATTTTATGTAACAAGTATTACCTAACAAAGAAATCAAGAGGAATGATAAATTACAATAATTTAGAATAGAACATACGCCCCAACTGGCGTGGGTTGAATTCAATTCCAGTGTTGTGTCGTAACCATACCGAGCCACAATCAATCTACTAGGTATGATCTTTCCATTTTGTCACCACTGAAATTGTTATGGTTCATTGAACTCGTTGTTGTAATTACTAAGACCTTGTATTTTTGTTGAGGTCAAAGACGAAAATGTAAAAAAAAATGTAGTTTTATACCGATAGCTTCTTATCATCAGCTCATAAATGTCCCTACTAAGCGGCTCGAGTCTACCCTGAATTAGGGTGATTAGGCCTTAACCACGCTGGCCAAGTGCAGGTTGGTCGACTTCGTACACAACCTTAGAATGTCTTCTAAGGTTGTGTAGAAGTGTGTGCACTTGTGCAAATCTCATGATGTTTTTCTTTTATGTAAGAGCTTCGAACAATAAAGATAATTTGCTATCTACCTTTCTTATTATTCTCCTTAAAGTCAAAAATCCTTTGCAGTCAGTCAGTGTCGCTAAAGTCGGCCTTCCACTGCGAGTAAAAACCAATTACAGTGCCTCCTTTTATCTCGCAACGATAAACTGCATACAAGATACTTTTTTAGTTGAAGTAAGCGCGTTCCTCTAGCAGTGAAAGGTTGGCATAAAATTGTATAACGGCTTGATTACTTTGTTAAATTATTTTTAAAGTTCCTTGTAATATAGGGGATTCATATACAAAATGTTTTTAAGTTAAATGGGGAAAATCGTGACTAGTAAATCCAGTATTACATTAAAAATAAATTGCTGCAAATCTCGTTAAAAACTAATTTAGCCCGACCAATTCGAATGCTTTTTGTCGCCTCAAAGGTGAATGAAAAAAAGAAAATTAAAACGCAATGGAAAAGCAAATAACTTTTAAAAACGCGAAAGCAATATTTTGCGCAAACTAAATTCGATCACGCTTTCCTGTGATTCATAGCCAAAAGGAAATAATAAAAGTGTTTCAGATGACATCGCACTTTTTTACATTTTTGTGTAACTCAAATACATGTGTCAAAGTCGAGCTAATTGAATTACTTTTTGAGCTTTGCACTCCAAACAGAGCTCAATTTTCGTTTTAATTAAAATTATTGTGTCCGTTGCAGAATTGTCAATAGCAGTACTTTGACTAGGGGTTCTTTGAACTTCAACCGTAGGCGCGTGGGGTGACTACAGAAACGATAATTGAACGAAATATTACTAATACTGCAGTCTATTGGTAGTTATTAATAATTTTTTCCAATGCTCTGTGTGGGCGTACAGTTGGTAATTTGTTCCACACAAAGAGCGTAGGCGAAACGAAAGCAAGGCGATCGCTTGCGATGCGCACATATAGCAAACTATGGCTATACTTCGACCTCACCAACGCGAGAGAAATATATGTGTGTATACCTTTATAGAGAAACCACCAACATCTACTAAGACAAAACACTCCAAAATAGACTCTATAATCCAAGCATTAAGATGCAAAGTACGAAAAATATGTCCGAACATTGATAAGTCAGTGAAATTCTGAGCAAAATCAGAAGGTACAGGGAGTACATACATATGTAATGCGGCTCACGTGTATGCCTCGTTATGACGTGGCGAATTTGGTTCTAAATTTATTCATACATAACAAAATTTGTGTCGTCCGCTCTTCTCAGTCCGAGTGGACTATTAGACTATCCGTTACCGAAGGTATGGGTTGTGTGTAAATGTGTTTAAGAGGTTGAGTATACTACATCATGTGTATAAATCTTTACAAATTTTCCTGTAGTAACTATTGAACAGTACTGAGCTGTATTTAGTGTAGTTTTTACTTTAGAATTGTTTTTTTTATAATTTTGAAAACCGCAATAATAATTTTGATTAAATTGTGTATGAATCTCATGAATATGGAAATAATTATAGGTACGTGGTTGGCATACAACCACGGATATCACATGAACTTGAATGCGTTACTTAGATAACATTTTTCTCTAAAACGTTATTTTTATCATTTGTAATTTATCAATGAGCTTTTGTTAACTGGTAAAAAAAAGTTAGTTAAAGAACTTATTGATATCAATAAGTTTTATTCAACAACGAGATAGTTAACTATTGGCCTACTACTGATAAAAATAAATCAACGGCTAGCTAATATTGGTCGCGTAATTAGGTTTGACAACAAACTCTATTTGACTACAAATGTTTTGGTATTTCGAGTACAAATGCGTGTGTAAATTGATACACAATCGAGACCAACGAGTTCGCACCGCGGGGGTCTCAATCACAGTCACTTGTTTCGAAAACAACCCACTATGAATACCACCAATGAAATATTAAAATATACACCAAAATATTCCAGGTATTTGTTCTCAACAAATTGAATTTTACGTATGCGTGAGCAAAATGAATCGTATTTTTTTTCAATTGTAAAAATAGCTTCGTTCGTCCTATTGTTTTAACAGAACAATCTGGTCCAAATATTTTTGTGATAAGTTTCCCAGCAGCCCGATTGGGCTATTTGCTAAAATTAATCTCTAATTCGACCCGTCTCAGGTTAAACCACATATTAATTAACAGTTACTACGGTTGTGCTATCTAAACGGGGATTGGGGACTGGTGTGATTACTCGGTTGATGTGAGCGGGGGACTCGAATCTGCTAACAATAAAGCTGTGATAATGCTAGTCGAATGTATTTTTATATTACCGTTATAGCTGTTTTTTTGACCACTGACTCAACAGCTCTTTAAACGTAGCTCGATGGTTGTTGCAAAAGTTTATTCTGACGCTTATTTGACAGCTCTTTTATTTGAATTTTCACTAGCAACAAAAATCACAGAGAAACTATAACCATTTAATAAATTTTTGAAGAATGCCCAATTTATTACAATCTCAATTTCTCATTATGATGTCTCTATATCAAGACATTGTCAGATCAAATAGTGTCGAATAGCAGACTTGACACCCTGAAATACATCTACTTACAACCGGAATCCGATACTCTATTGAACTAATACTAGTAATTTAGTTTAGAGCGCCAATTTATTGAATGAACTGTCGATTGATTTGAACAAAGTGAATACAATTTGAAAAGAGAATCCTTGTTTAAACTTATTTATGTATATGGTGAGTGGGGAGTTTTCTGCAATTAGGCATTTCTAATTTGGGTTCTTTCTGCGTGATTTGCTATTTATTAGTAAGACTTTTGAGTGGTCTAACTACCCGTAATGACTGTCGATGATAATGTAAACTTATACCCTATTATTAGCGTTGCATTTTTAGTCTAGTTTAGCACTAAACCAGGTTTTACAATCTGATCTAAGTACAATTTTGAATACTGTCAAAGGACTAGTGACAGATTTGATTGACAAGTGTCAAAGCTTAAACCAGGTTTTGTTAAACTAGGTTTAAAATGTAACGCAAATAAGACCGTAGGTAATGAAACTGAACATAATGATGTAGTAGTTTAAAGCGCAGTTAACTCCTGATGACGGCCACCGTAAGTGACCGAAACTAGTCGTGTGATTCGACTAAAATGTACGTACGTAACCCATTTTTAATACTAGCAGCGCCGCGTACTCGCGTAGTTCCCATTCCCGTTGGAATACAAGGATAAAATATGTCACTCGCTGATAATATAGCTTTCCATTTGGGAGAGAATTTTTGAATTCGGTTCAGTAGTTTCAGAGCCTATTCGTTACAAACATATACAAATCTTTCCTCTTTATAATATGACTAGCAGCGCCCGCGGTTTCACCCGTGTAGTTGCCATCACCGTGAGAATACAGGGATAAAATATAGCCTATGTCACGCAATGATAAATTAGCTTTCCATGAGTAAAAGAATTTTTAAAATCGGTTCAGTAGATCCCGAGATTACCCCTTACAATTTAACAAACACACAAACTTTACTTCTTTATTATATTAGTATAGATCAGTATATATAAAACTGAAAGTTAATTAGTTTGACATTTTGACGATTAAAATTAAGATTGTATAAATCCTAAGTCACCTTCTCTTAAACCTTTCATTTCTAATTAGGCTCGGTTTTTAAGTAAACAAACGTAAGTAATATAGATTAATTTGATTTTAGAAATGAACTGTATTCAAAGGAGTAGCAAGAAAATTAAGCGCTACTAATTTAATTACGTTTAAAGTTTTGACTCTAAAATTATTGTCATAGAATAATTTACAGTTATTTCTTAATCACTTTTACTAACTTTCTGATTGTAAAGTGCTTCTTTGACGCCCAAATTATATTGAAATTGAACTCTTTTATTACTACATAGTAAAAAACAAAGTCACTGTCGCTGTCTGTCTGTCCCTCTGTATGCTTAAATATTGAAAACTACGCAACAGATTTTGATACAGTTTTTTTAATATATAGAGTGATTCAAGGGGAACGTTTTTAGCATAATTTTGATTAAATTCTTAAGGATAGCTGTAAGGCACCCAAATAATATAAAAATAATTTTATCTTTAACTACGCGGGTGAAACCGCGAGGCGCCGCTAGTAATATTAATATCAAAAGACAACTCTAAGTTGAGGTGAGCGGGTTACAGGATGAGATTAATAAAATAGGAGTACTTAAACAATTCCGTGTTTCGTTTCAAGACGAGGTTTAGGCACGAGAGAGTTTTAAAGTTGCTTGAATTTGTAACAAGTTAAGAGAGGTGTCGAACAGCTTTCCATACAAACGGTTTCCCGTGTTTCATCCCTGGATAATAAATCCCTAATAAATACCTTTAGAGCCAATTTTTGGCTTTCCATGCAAACGTATTCCCGTGTTTTATCTCTGGATAAACCTGATAAATACCTTTAGAGTCAATTTTTGATCGTCGATGGCATATGGCCTTTGACTTCCGATCGGAAAGTGCCTGGTTCAAACCCTACCACGTACCGAGTGTTTTCAATTTTCGATTTCATATATACCTACATCTATCCGGCACTCTAACCGTGAAGGAAAACATTGTAATGAAACCTGCACACACCTGTGAAGAAATTCTAAGGTTGTGTGTGAAGTCGAACCCGCACTTGGCCAGCGTGGTCGACTAAGGCCTGATCACCATAATTCATGGTAGGCTCGAGCGGTGGGGACATATATGAGCTAATGATGATGAAATTTTAATGATGATCATGGCAGGTAATGAAAAACGATTTGCTCTAGAGGCATTATCTCGGGAAGAAACACGAAAATACGTTTGTATGGATAGCTGCTAGACACCCCTCTTAAGTAGATTTTGAGTTAAAAGCAATTGTGGGGAACCATTTGCGGACGTAACTTGGTGTTCAACACATCTAGAACAAGTTGGTGTTATACATATACTATATACTTACTCACATCTATGTACTTGTTGAAAGCTTTGGGGTACAAATGTTGTTACATATTCGGCGTTGTTGGTTATAATTTACTAGCTCTTCCAGTGATTCACGTGCACGGATATCCCTTGGGAATTTCGGGGTGAAAAAGATTGTTATATTATTTTTTGTATTACTGACAAAGTATGCAGAGTTTAATAATTTGTAAATTAATGAATGGTTAAGTTGTTAAGAAGTGAAAGTATAAAATATTCACTTTTGTATTTATTATGTGACTTGCTGCAATTGTCATGTTTAGTCTTAGAGAATATAGTAGATATATTTCATCTATTGAAAGAAACATTCTACCAATATTTTAGCACAATTTGATAAAATTTAATTGTTTAAAGGATAGGCACTAATTTCATTATTAACTCAGCTGCCCTTCGCGGTTACAGCAATGTTGATATAATAATAGTCTATAGTCATACTCAATAAATAGGCTAACTGAAACAAAAATAGTTTTGGAATCGGATTAGTTGTCCCTAAAATTTGTGCGTTTGAATTCTGTTATTACATTAGTGAAGATATAGTTCAGATTATGATAACTCGTAGGTTTATTTTACCGTTTACTTTGATAAATGAGTTTAAACTACGTTTATAACAATGACTCTATTATTATAGAGGCGAAAGTTTGTTAGTTTATGTTTATTATACTTCACTTCACGACATTTCTACTCCACGTCTAAACGCCTAGAACGATTTAAATAAAATTTGGTACTGATGTTTGTTATAATCAAGAATAACATATTCGATACTTTTTATCCCAAAACTCCCACGGTATTCGTATTTATGCGGGGCACAGCTTAAATATTCCTTAATTACAAAAACTTACCAATCAAAGTCAACAAGAACGAAGTAGAGACGTAAGCCAGCAGAATGATAGCCAAACTAGAGACGATAGCGAGGGGAATTGACCGCTTCGGATTGTTCGCCTCTTCGCCGGTCGTCGCGATGATGTCGAATCCGATGAACGCGTAGAAACACGTCGCTGCTCCCGTGAATACCTGCAGATGATATGGGAGATATAATGTGTGAAGTTTGAGAGAAATGAAAGAATTATGGGTTAAAGTATAATTCCAAGACGGGCCGCAGACCGAAAACTGCAACTGCAAACGACAACACTTGTTTCTATCAACATCTATGAAAGAACGCGTCGCGACTGCAGGCAGCAATGTAGCCGCCTTCGGAATAAATTTCATAGATGTTGATAGAAACCAGTGTTGTCGCTTGCAGTTTGCGGTCTGAGGCCCGTCTTGGAATTGTACCTTTAATGGGTATCACATTTGTCTAGTTTTGAAAAAGATATATTTATTTTAGTTGTTAAATATCAATTTCGTTAAATGATGTTTCAATGAATTAATTACGAGTACATTTTATGGATAGTCACCTCAACAAAGTTATCGTTGTGTTTCAAAATTGACATGTATAATTTAGAATAAATATGAAGAAAGAAGGTTAGTACTTTATATCCGCATGCACACTTCTTACAAATCGCCACCTAAGTCCTAAACTGAGCAAAACTTGTACTTTCAATACAAACTCATAAATATTCCAATATACTTTATTTATATAAATAACTGTAGATATTAAACACCCAGACCAAGATAAAAAGACATTCACGCACACAAAGCACCCCGTAGTCATTAGCGTAGCAAGGTTATTACTACGGCGTAGTTACTACGATATTCGGTGTACAAAAACTAAAAATATTATCGGAAAAAAACTACCAATATTTTTAAAAAATACATTATTTTAACCCGATAAATAATACCTTAGATACCTAATACTTATTCAATATGTTTCCCTAGATAAACTAGCAAACTTTTAGATTAGCCAACTTAAGAGTATGAAAGTAGGTTACTGAAGATAATATCTGAAACATCGGCCTAGTTTCAGGACAGAAACTATTATATCACTATATAGTATAAAACAAAGTAGCTGTCGCTGTCTGTCTGTCCCTATGTATGATTAAATCTTTAAAATGATGCAACGGATTTTGAAGCGGTTTTTTAATAGATAGAGTGATTCAAGAGGAACGTTTTTAGCATAATTTTATCCCTGCATTCTCACGGGAGTGGGAACTACGGGAGAAACCACGAGTCGCCGCTCTTTATAAATACTGTGATAGTGGGCGGAGTAGAACAAAGTATGAAAACTGAAAAACAGTTTCTAATCTTTACTTGATTTTATAATAAGTTTAGCAGACTTTTGTGGCATTAAAGAAAGTTAGTTAAGAGTTAGAAGGTTAATTAAATTATATAAATCATAAAGCGGTCTTCTATTTTAATTAAATTATATTTACTTTATTTAATACTTAAGTTTAAACGTTATTTTTGTAACACTATCGTAATAATTAGTATACTCTATACTTGATGACCAAGCGATGAATATTTGTATAGTGTTCTTATCTGCTATGCCAAAGGTTATGGGTTCTATTCTCACTCAAGGCAATATGGCACACCTTGAACGGAAATAAAATCCGTTAAAACACAAATATAACAAATACTAGCTGTGCCGTAGTGTGTAGTTCTCAATCCCGTAGGAATTTCGGGATAAAACATAGCCTATGTTCTTTCCCGGAACATAAGCTACCCCTGTACCAAATTTCAAGTCAATCGGTTCAGTAGTTTAGCCGTGAAAAGGTCAGTCATACAGACAGACCGACAGACAGAGTTACTTTCGCATTTATAATATTAATATAGTCCTAACTAAATAATAATATTAATTTGTGTGCATGAATGAACATGTTTGTGTCTTGGTCAGGGTATTCTCTAATTGTTCTAAGTACTTATATACGATTGTACAAATATCTACAAAGCAAGATATGTATAATATAATATGTACATACATAAGTGATATGTTTGTTTATCCGTTATCTAATATCCATTGTACAAGTTTGCTTTGTTCCGGCCCAGAGGGTTTAGTGTGATATTTGTCAAGATAAATTTATTGATCAGTCAATCAAACCATATATCCTTAGTTGTTTAAATAAGTCCTTTAACTTTCGGGTATAATATGGTGTTATCATCTATCTAGGAAACATAAAGTTTTATCTTAAAAGTTTATTTATTTAGAAACTACAACAACATTTTCCCAAAAAAATATTACACAAAATCTAAATAACATTTACGTGTGAAACATCTTTATAGAAATGTATTTATATCTTTTCCATTCACGGGACTATTAAGGAGTCCCGGTCTTTGGAAGGCTAGTATGGGGCCAAAGCCAACACACGGAAGCCCTTTGACATATTTAATCTTGTGTAAAGGATGCCCAATCCGGCGACTATCCCTGTATAACACTATAAAATGCATCCAAGGACAGTCCCCGGTTCTGCTGGGACTATTACACTTATATATAGAAAACTACGACTGGGTTATGGGAATGGGATGTTTAACGGACTGGATATTGGGGAACTATGGGGACTATGGCACCCGCCGATACAATGCTATAAACACGTACAAAGTGGCGGATGGAGACTTGCCAGCTCTATAACTGGGCCCCCCAAACAAGTCGCTCGAGTCGCAACAAGGGGGCAACATGAAACGAGCGGCTTTGAGAGTGGAGTAGACGCCATGGCTTTTAAACAGTCCAGCTTCATGCTAAGCCAACTCACCACTTACGCAACGCCCCTCACTCTCCGAGCACCAATGTGCTCTCGCGGGCTCCACTCCGGCTTATTATAGTTTTCCTATACTTATGTATCATTTATTAAAAATATAATATCACCTAATTTGTAGAGTGTAACAGCCTAAACCTATAGATAGGAACGTATGTGTTCTCTTGAAGAATAATGTTACCAAAATATTTGTCGAGTGACACTCAGTCGCCCTTGTCCTAAGACGAAACATACTTTTATTAATTAATACCCGGCCTTTATTTGTCTGACCTTTACCGTGTAATGACACTAACTAAACATCGCAAAAACACTATGTTTAATTGAGATAACACTACCTATACTGAGGTATTTGTATGTCGATGTGTTTTGGCACTTATGTTACTGTATAAATATTACATTAAGTGTATTAAAAGAATAAGTGGTACGCGAATTCATCCACCAAAATATGTATCACATATGTTTCAAACAATTAACTATAATATGTATGTCAAAGAAGAACATTCATAATTGATCTTCTCTCTCTCTCTCTCAAAGTGAAGGCAAAGTTGCTTAAAATGGCGAGCTTTGTAAAAGGGCCCAAAAAAGTGTAATGAATGATCTTTTAGCAAATACGTTCAGCTGTTTTTTAATGTAATCACCATCAAAGAAAAAAACATCAACATCAAAGAATGATACAATATTTTTTACATTACTTAAACGAAGTGTCTAGTCGTCCAGTAATTCGGACGAATAAAAATATTTTAGTCGTCCGACCTTATTTAAACTATTATTTTCTTAGTATAGTCACATTGTTGTAATAACTTTACGCAGGGCTTATACATAGTTTCGACGTCTTTTCTCGGAAATGTACTTGTACACGCATAACTTTAGAACGATTCACATTTTTTGTTATGTTTGTTACTATCAAGACAGTGTTTGAAAAGATTTTTTCCGAAAATAAGCGTCGAAATTGGACGCATGCGAACCCGCGTTCGTCTAACTAACTAGTGAACATATCGAGTAGACACTAAAATAGCACTATATTAAATTTTTATATGAAAATTTGAACGCTGATAAAAAGACGCCCATTGCACTATTAAGGTGCTCCTTCACCGGGAGCATTCGCGTGTGATGTAACGTTACAGATTTGAGCATTACATCAGTGAAGGAGGAGAACTGACCATTACAATGCGCACCTTGTAATTTATGAATTGTAATTTATAATTATTACACGCGAATGCTAGTTAGTCAGGGAGGTATTATTGTAATGTTATGCTCAAAGACGAATTTTACATTACATTACAAATAATCTGTAACGGTACATTACACGCGAATGCTCCCGGTGAAGGAGCACCTTTAGGTACTTTAATAGTAGATAGATATTATGGAGGCAGTCTGGACGGTTTAACTTTTAGAGCTTCCCCTTCAGACGATCTCAAAGATCCTTCTAGAACTTTCGAGACACTTAATTTGGAATCGCATATTTTAAATGACACGACAAAAGATAGTTTTTCAAAAGTTTTAATTGTATTTGAAACTATTAAGCTTTAACTATAGTATTGTTTAAATTCAGTTAACACTTTCACAGCGGAGCGTTTAGAGCGCCGCTTGATACGGTACGCGGGCGTATTTCTGCATAATTGTGAACATCATAGAAAAATAACGGATAGGGGTATATGGATAATTCTTTTTGTGTTTAAAAGATATACTTTTATATTTTATGGATAATAAATAAAAAAAAATTATAGTATATAAAATAATTTAATACGAGTAAAGTAAACATGGTCATTTTTTATAAAAAAAAAAAAGTCATACAGACAAAAACAGTCACACTCGCTCCGTACTCTCGCCGGCGGTCGACTGAGTGGGCGCGGGCGATCGCGAACTGTAGCTATCGCGTTCTTACTACATACAAACATTGTATATGTGTGTGTAGCTTATGAACTAAGCTACAAACGTGTACAAGGCGGATCACGACAAGACGTCGTGATTTTCTAATAAACATTTGAAAGGCGGTCACGAGTGCTACTCGTGATTCGCGCGTTAGAGAAAAATATGAATGCCGAGCTGAGGTCGTGATCCGCTGTGAAAGTGTTAAAACTTAGGCATTTTGACAAAACTTTATTTTTATTTCGATCGGTCTACTTAATATGAAAAATAAGAAAAAATTCAAATCATTTATAACCGCCTTTCGAAAAAAAAGAAGAGGTTCTCTGTTCGACTCGTATTTTTGTTTATTTAGATCGGTAAGCTCAATAATAAAACTTTAAATAAAATAAACTCTGTTTGTGTGTCATCAAAAGCATATTAAATACTCATAAACTATATTAGAAAAAATAAAATTCGTAAGTCAATTAGAAGTTTAGTGTCCATTCTGCCAACCATTCTCACTGAATTACCGGTTTAAACTCTTCTCTTTGTGAGAGAGACACATATAAAGTAAACTAGCAGCGCCCCGCGGTTTCATCCCCGTAGTTCCCGTACCCGTGGGAATTTCATGGTAACAAGTATCCTATGTATTATTCTGATGTATAAGCTAAATTATTGTAAAGTTTCATTAAAATCCATTTAGTAGTTTTTGCGTGAAAGGAACAAACATCTACACTCACAAACAATCGGCTTTATAATGCTGCTAGTGTATACATAAATGTTACACAAATGTAGATAAATCTTTGAGACGTACTTCTTGATTATTTCAACGGGTAAAACAGCGGTGTGTAGCAAGTATTGTCCAAAAATGTAAAGGATATTTCTATCCTTAACTATCTTTCGACGCTCATTAATAATTTATATTTAGTGTTTTCCAAAGATAGGTGGTAAATATTTAATTTCGATTTACTTACGACCTTGATGGGTTAAACTAGTCGGCATTAAACTTTGTATCAATCAACCGACACAGAAATCACTAAATAATTGATCACCTACATTCACTACACTTCATTGATAATGACTATTCTAATGGTTTTTGCTAGCCGCTAGAATGGACGTTTAATATCATGTTATTCGTTCGCTAGTCGGATGAATAAGATTTTTTTGTAACCCGTAGTAGAGTAGACAGTAGCTGGTGGGAGGCTGCGAAGGATAGGGAGAATTGGAGATGTCTGGGGGAGACCTTTGCCCAGCTGTGGGACAATGTGGGTTAAATTAATAAGATTATATAAAATAATTTTATTCGTCCGAATTACTGGACGACTAGAGACTTCGTATTCTAAAAGCAACGATCGTGATATATTTATTTATATTGTACGTGTTAAAATCAATATGGAAGTTTGTGTGTTAAGATGTTTCATTTAGCTATTTTTTTCATATCGATTTTTTAGAGAAGTGATATTTTTTAAAGAAGATATTATTCATTACCAATATTTTAGTCAGTGCAAAGTTATAAAGAAAAGTTAGTAGTAAAGAATGGATGATACTGATAAGTTAGCGAATGTTAGTAAAATTTCCCATCACCAATAAAAACCAAAATAAAAAATAATAACATACTATTAATTGTCAAAATTGTTGTATTCCAATAGACTTCTGAAAATAAAAAACAAAATCAAAATAAATAAATAAAAATGTCGTTTTAGTCGTTGCGTTCAACGTAATTATACTCGGGAATCGAACCCTGATAATTTTAAATACTTCAAAATCACTTCGATAGGGTCCTCATTGAGTTCCTTGACGAGGACTTTTTTGTCCTTGATACACCACTATGTGTACCTCAAAAAATTACAATCAAGCCGTATTTATGCTAATGAGTAATTTTACTTTGACTTAGGGCCTATTTCACGACCTTCAAGTACGTAAGTTACTCACCAAGTAAAGTTAGCTTTGTCTCTTTCTTACTTTATATCAAGTGACAAAGACAAAATATGTGAGTTGTTACTCGGAACGTTACTTGAAGATGATGAAATAGGCCCTTAAACTAATAACATAAGAATAATAATCATTCACTACATCATCTCATTATAGTAACTGACCCCTAACTAAGTTCGAAACTTGCATCTAGGGTATCAGAAACTACGCACACACTCATTCACACACACACCCAGACCGAGACAAACATTTGTGGTTCACACAAAAATTCACCCCGCACGGGAATCGAACTCGCCACCTTAGGGATGGCAGTCCGGCATGATGACCACTCTGCGTTCGAGGTTGTCATAATAAAATGGAGACATTACGATGATGATGAAGTATACTTACACCACTCCACCCGTAAGGCAAGAATCCCTTATGCTCAGTCCAGTTGTGGAAGTCGATATAGAAGAGCCCGGCGGCCATGATGAACACCCACACGCTCAGGTTGATGATATTCAGTACATTGTTGAAGAATAGCGACTTCTTCACGCCCGCTACTAGCACCATCGTCATCGCGATTGTGATCACAAACGCCACCAAGTCCGGCGGTTTACCTGTTGAGCAAAGTAACATATTTAAAATAAATAAATAAAATAATCTTTATTTGCTTTTTTCGCTTAAAACTACAAGAAAAATCAGAGGAAATCAATAGACATGATGGAAACAAAAGGAAATGACTCAGCTTGATGCTGACTGAACCACATACGATTTGACCAGCGCTGTTTTTCAGTCACTCCTGTACCCCTAACATGTTGGTATTGTAATAAGCTATTTTAAGTGTTTTTTTACTGGAAAGATAGCCTATCTTTCTTTTCTATGTTTGGGGAAACTTTTGCTCAGCAATAATTTAGCCAAAAGGTATTTATTTTTACGTTTATTTAAATAAAAATTAAGAAGAATGTGTGCGAAGGTTAAATCCGCATTTGCACTGCGTGGTTGATTAAAGCCTAATCTCCTAGGGTAGACTCGGGCCCTCTGGTCCCCAAGGGCTCTCTTATATGAACTGATGATCAATCATCAATTTTATTTGCCTTAACACTTACTGTGGTACTAACAAAAACTATTCCGAGTTTTAAGTTGTTATGATGATAATTTATAAAAACTATATCTTGAATAGTTGGAACACGAACTGTTTCGACCGGGAATGTACTGCACTATCAAATGAAGCAATTTACACTGTGATAAACATACAAACAGACTCCTAACAAAACTAAATTAAAGCCCCAAATTCTCAATTTAAAAACGTTGATGAATATAGTTTGAAATATTGTAAAAATAAAACTAGTTTGATAGGATTTCATTTCAATTATTATGTGAATTGAAGCGATTTATATGAATCTGTGTTCCTAGAATTACATTAGTTTATTTAAATATTTATTAATTGTTTCAAATAGGAAAATCATTTTCATATTTGAGTTTGTATTTGCAATAGTTTAAAACTTATTTACTTACTGTATCAAAATTTACATAACATGTTTTTAGTAAATGTTTATTTTTTAATTTAGGAATACATGTATTGAAAATTGAACTATTATTATTAGCGGTCTAACTAAATTGTAACGAAACTCTGAACCCGGGCAGAATTCGTAAGATCGGGCGATGCATGTTAATTTTTTTTTCAAAATGACATGGTTTAATACTCCCAACCTTAGACAATTTATCTAGCAACACAAGTAAAAGACATAATACTCGTATTAACACTTATTGTTAATGCTACTAATCTACTATATTAAAAATAAGTCGGGTTTTCCTTCCTGACGCTATAACTTGAGAACGGCTAGACCGATTTGGCTATTTTTTTCTTTTGTAGTTTTCTAATACTCTGTAGAAGGTTCTTATGTAAAAAAATCTGGAAAATCAACGGGAAAATTGGACCCGTGCCAATCCGGGGCGGGCCGCTAGTTATTAATAAAATAAGTTAAGTTTATCATAAGTGTGCAAAGATAATAAAATAACAATAATTACTGCAATCAAAAACTAACAGGCTCAAGTCAACAGAAAGAATTACTTCATCCATAAAGCGTTTATTATTATATAAACCGTTACAACTATAGACATTAAAGATAATCTAATTTTACCCGTCAACCCTGGCATTGCGGCTAGAAAATGTTACACAGAAATAGTTGTACCGTTATAATCGGATTCATTTATATAAATAAAGCCCGGTTAACGTAATATAATAATCAATCTATCATATTATTATAGAGACTGACCCTTAACTATGTTTATAAGGTGGCCAGATGAGTCAGTCGAACTGATCAGTTGAGCGGGCGTCCATCCAAAAATAGCGAATCCAGATACAGGAAATTTAGTTGGCCTAAAGGTGGCTATTGACGAGTCAGTGGAACTGTTAAGTTGAACAGTTGAAAGAAAAATGATCACCAGTTAACGGAGCGATTCCAAATTCCAGTGGGAAAATCTAGCTGGCCTAAAACTTTTGGTGACTCCACAGTTTTATGTCTGGACTGATCAGTTCAACTAACTCGTCAATGACCACCTTAATAGAGGCTATTGACGAGTCAATTTAACTGATCAGTTGAACTAGCGTCCATCCAAAAGTGATCGTCAGTCACCGGAGCGAATTCAGATTCCATTGGAGAAATCTAGTTGACCTAAAACTTTTGGTGACTCCACATTTTTATGTTTGGACTGATCAGTTCAACTGACTTGTCAATGACCACCTTAATAAATCAATCTATCATATTATTACAGCGACTGACCCTTGACTGTCTATTACATGTTACTATCGATCAGACAGTTTAGTTGTTATAAGCGGTCGATTGAGGCAGAAACTACTTAATTTAATGGAATTTTGGTGTCTTTGAGTGACAGTTAAAGTGACAAAATATATGTGAATTATGTTATTGTATAATAATTGATGTATTCTTGGATTTCACCTACTAGATATTTATACACCCTTATTTTGAAATTGCGATACCTTATCTCACAGCTAATGTAAACGACGGGTGACAATGTAATAGTGAAGTTAGTTTTTTTCTTTTGCTTTTATTTAAAAAGTTATGATAAGTCAAAGATTTTCAAAATCCCGCCGAATTTTATTGTTATTCTACACCGAACGCTGCGATACACAGCTGAGCGCGGTCATCGACCCGAGCCGTCACAGAATACTTGATAGCTAGTGTGCCGTCTGGTAATACGACATTTATTTGGTATTTTTTAAAGATAAGTAATCGACTATCATTTTTGATATTTTTATTGTATATATGGATTCAGTTACTGCTACAGATATTCTGATTTTAATAAGTCCCATATTTTCAAAATAGGGGTGTATAATAGTGTAATAGCTGACCTGACAGACGTTGCCCTGTCAACTGACATTGTGACTTATGTCATCCTAATCCTAATATCCTAATCCTAATAATATTATAAATGCGAATGTAACTCTGTCTGTCTGTCTGTCTGTTACCTTTTCACGGCTAAACTACTAAACCGATTGACTTGAAATTTGGTACAGGGGTAGCTTATGGTCCGGGAAAGAACATAGAATACTTTTTATCCCAAAATTCCCACGGGAACGGGAACTACGCGGGTGAAATCGCGGGGCGCTGCTAGTACGCTATAAAGGGAAAAAAATCTTAAATTTTCCATTTTTTGCTCATTTTTCCTAATATTTTCTTACATAAGAACCTTTTCATAGCAACAAAAAATACTCCGAAAATAGAATTAGCGAAATCAGTCCAGTCGTTCACGCGTGATGCCGATGCCGTAACCAAGGGAAATAGGCAGTCATTTTTATACATATAGGTATTATTATAGAGTTAATCTTTCTCAATAAACGGGAAATATGAAGCGAGAATAATGAAAATCTTGTATAAATATCAAAATCCATTGCCGTAGTTTTATGTTAATTAGAATCGTTTTATTATAAAGCACGTTCAAACAAACAAAATCTGCCTCCAAAGTAAAGAGTCTAATGGAAATGTTTTGATTGATTTGAATATTCATGTTTTCATGATCGCTTTAAAATGGATGTTCTAAAAATAACTAAAAATGAACGTACATAAAGAGTAGTAGAGTCTAGGGTAGAGTTCGAAAATGAATATAATTAACCGTTTTTAGAAAACTTGGGCTTCGAAAGACGTCAACAAAAGAAAATAAATATATTAAATAAGTATTTATTCCAATTATTCGTAATCAGAAATGTACTGTTTCAACCGCGGGTATAAGTTAATAAAACTGATAAAACCGCATGCACCGAGTTCATTAATAAATGAAGAAAAACATTCATTTCAAATGCATATATTTCCATTGAAATATTTCCAATATTGCCGTGAGAGCTAATATTGAAACAACATAGGGAACCGATACTTTTAATTACATGTGACATTACTTCAAAGGGTTCATGATGGGTTCATGGGCAGAGAGAAACATGGGAGGCAATATACAATTAGCAAAGATAAATTAATTTAATTCGTTTGTTCTGAAATGAAGTACTAGACTCACGAGTGTTAGTATATTGTATACCCGCGTAGTTCCCGCTCCCGTTAAAATGCAGTAATGTATAAAATTGCTAAAAACCTTCCTTTTGAATCATTTATTAAAAAAAACGCTACAAAATCCGTCGCGTTGTTTTAAATATACTTAGGGACAGACAGATAGCGATAGTAGACTTTGTTTTATACTATTAATTATAAGTTACAATGAGTTTAATTTATTAAAATGTTATAATATCTAACTTAATCCCATACCCACGTTTACATTATCACGCGTCTTAGAGATAGCTCAAGTCTATGAAGGCAGAGGACATCGATTACTTCATTGGACAAAAAGTCGTTTATTCTACGTTGTTTTTATTTATATCATGTATCCAATGGTTGTATATGAGATAAATCAAAAACAAGATGGATAAATTATCGAATTCAATAATTAATAATGACAGACAGCTATTAATAATGTTCAATTAATCATTCTCACCGTTACATATAAATTATTGAACATACATTTCAGTAAAACGATACTTGTGAAGTGAAGTGCAATCGTTATAAATGGAATGTGTTAAATCGAGCATAATTATGCAATCATTGCGCAATCAAGATATATTTTCATTCGTTCATTGCTTCTATAATGGTACGAGAAAATTTAACATAACAATCATTCACTACATCATCTCATTATAGTAAGTGACGCCAAACTAAGATCGAAGCTTGTATCTAGGGTATCAGAAACTACGCACACACTCATTCACACACACACACGCAGACCGAGACAAACATTTGTGGTTCACATAAATATTCACTCCGCGCGGGAATCGAGCCCGCAACCTTACGGATGCTGATGATGTCCAGCATGGTGACTACTCTGCCATCGAGGTCCTCATTTATTTGATTCATTTCAAAAGATCTATTTGCGATACAAATTATTTCTTGTATAATTTTAAAATCAATCAGTTCTTATACCATCGTAGACGATCATTTGATCTGCCCACCACCCAATTTCTGCACCAGACAGACTTCTTTAATCATATCAGTTACAAAAATATTAAATTCAAATTAAATGGAAAGTACCGTTCTGTAAAATTCCACTGAAAATTTATTCATACTTAATATTTAATTATTCCATATTATGCGAAGTCTAAAACATGTTATTATAGTCAGAATTTGATGAATACTAGATCGGAATTATTCACATTTATATTATTATATCTTACTACCATCGGTCCGTGAATTTACCCATATTATTTTATATAACAAAACAAACAAAAACTGTGAAACACACATGTTTCATTAATTTTGCTGAAGAACAAGTTTGAGGTTGATCAGACCAAAGATACACGTTGTAAAATTCAAATTTTCCAATCCCTTTTTTACTTGAGATATTTAAAAAATCCTTTCTTAACGGATGCCTTCATATACTTTAAGCGGCTTAGACTGTGCGTTGACCCTTCAGTCAGCAAGATAGATAAGATAAGATAATAATTTATTACCATAAAAACATTACAAATATTTGAAAAATACACAGACCCCCACACTAGGCTTTGCCTGTCCTGTCTGGACAAAGCCTTTTATACTAAATATCACAATATTTAAAGCGGCCTTGTACTATGTCGCCGTCTAGAATCGGTTCATTCGTATGGAAATAATGTCTTGTAACACGTTACACTCATTTCTGCTTGATGATTATTATTTTCTGAAATTTGATGTGCTCATGGCCCAGTGCTACCCGCGGATCACATGTCTGTGCGGTTAAGCAACGTCTAGCACCGTCATGACTGTGATGGGTCATTATTTGGTTACTTATTTACTTAATTAATAAAATAGCTAGGTTGTTGACACGATAGAAGCAAATTATTTACGATTTTTTCATTTATAAAAAGTAGATTTTACTAGAATATAAAATGAACTACTAATAATTCTTCAATAAAAAACTAAAAATATAACTATGCCAGTAATTAAATCATTACACGGTTATTATTCACTCGAGAACGGGTTCACGTTGAACCGATTAAAATTAAATTACAAACTAAATCGTTTGCACTCTCAAATTACACTCGACATTTGTATTCGGAATATAGTATTACACCGCGTCATGAGAGGGTGAATGCAACCGACGGGTTGTGGTAAGTTTAATTACATAACATAACATAATCATTCACTACATCATCTCATTACAGTAACTGTCACCTAACTAAGTTCGAAACTTGTATCTAGGGTATCAGAAACTACGCACACACTCATTCACACACACACCCAGACCGACAAACATTTTGTGGTTCACACAAATATTCATCCCACACGGGAATCGAACTCGCAACCTTACGGAATTATCACAACTGATGGCTTATTAGCCAATATAATATTAGGCCGTAATTCTGTAATCAAAGTAATGTGTTGCAGTCACATATCAATTATTTCATATATACATTTAATTATTTTAAAAGAATCATTTAAAATCTACGGGTTTTTTTATCCATAAGAAAGCTCGACTCTATTTTATTAAATAACATTTTCTAGTAAAATATATCAAAGGAATCTGTTACTGACTGACTGATCAACATAGCTCAAACCATTGAACAGACTAAAACAGAATTTCGCATATTACCTATTTAGTGTTACAAGTTGCATCGATATTAATTATGGATCCCACAAAGCGGTGAGTGGTCGAGCCAGTTTGTCGATTTGCGGGTTTGATTTCCGGGTAAATGAATTTTGTCAGTCAATGTTTGTGTAGTTAGTTATTAGTTGGATGTTTGAATATTGACTAGTCATTACTGTTAAGTGTATGTCTACAGTAACGTTATAATGTTTTGGGTAACGATCGCGTGATTTATTATGATGATAATGTATTTAGTATTAGTATTATGTTCAGAATTGAAATATGGAGTTTTTCTTCAATATTTTTTTTTTGATAAATTTTTTTTTCAACACACTTGCTCATAAAGGGGCTCTTATTTGAGCAAAAGCAGTTGAATAATGACACGCTTGATTCACTAGTGAGTCATAGTTTTTTTTTAAATTGTTTCGTTTTAAAAAAGTTTCGATACCAAAAAAAATCGTGTCCATACATTTTAAAAACAAACTTCAACTATGTTGCCTTACTTTTGGTAGGTCTATGGTCGATTCCATTCATTCATTCATTCCATTTTTTTTTTAATAAGTATATTCTTTTAGTCTTTGGCTAATCACCATTGTTGTGTTGGATGCGCGCGAATAGAAAAACTGTTTATTATTAGCGAAAAATGATAATTTCTTCGCAAATGTGTTGAAAAACGTTGTATGGTACACGCGTGTATTGATGATTACTATCCTCGGCTATCTTCTGACCCTCGCCTGACGGCTCGGGCCTCAATAGCGCCTCGGAAGTAATCACCAACTTACCTCGCTTGTACCATAAATAACTATTTATTAATCACTAACTGTGCTCCACGGTTTCACACGCGTAGTTCCCTTTCCCGTTCCTGTAGGAATTTCGGGATGAAAAATAGATGTTGGCCGATTCTCAGACCTACTGAATATGCTCACAAAATTTCATGAGAATCGGTCAAGCCGTTTCGGAGGAGTATGGCAACGAAAACTGTGACACGAGAATTTTATATATAAGACAAGAATTTTATATATAAAATTAAAGTGAGTACAATATTTAGACATTACAGGTTTTACATTTGGTGTGGTACATTGTTCTCTGAAGGTGGGTAAAGCGCTGTTTTCCTAGATAGGTTAAAATAACCTGTGTTAAGGATAAACTGTTCCGATCCCTCTACAGTTGGGCATATTTTGTACAGTACTAGCTGTGCCCCGCGGTTTTACCCGCGTAGTTCCCGATCCCGTGGGAATCTGGGGATAAAATGCTAAAAACCTTCTTCTTGAATTATTCTATCTATTACTGAAAACCGCATCAAAATCCGTTGCGTAGTTTTATAGATTTAAGCATACATAGGGACATAAGGACATAGGGACAGAGAAAGCGACTTTGTTTTAAACTATGTAGTGATTTACGTATTACAGTATATGATCAATGTAACGTTAACATGTAATTAATATCTATTTGTTAACTTATGAATTTATTTGATTTTCTGTTTGTCATAAGAATCCAAGCGTTAGATATGTAAAACAATATAATTATTGAATTAGGTAAAATTACCTGTAATAATAGAATTTATATGTTTAAATAAATAAATAAATCATAACATCGAGAAACGTCTGTGAAAATAGGAGTTGAATTTTAAAATAAAAATTATGGATCCACCAAAATACTTCAAGAAACATGAAATTCTATAAATAAGTACTATATTTTTATAAATAATCCATTTTTTAAATTAATTTACGAGTAAAACAGAATACCAACCCTAGTAAAGTATAATATTAAAACACAAGTAGATTTATGAATACTGAAGATTATTGAATCAGCACCCCATTGTATTAGTACGCCCGTTAAACACTTGTGAATTATTAAATTGATAAAGTGTCGCCCGCGAAAAGGATCGTGTTTTCAGTATTTTCAGTGTAAACGTCGACAAATGTGAATAATACATAGCACAATTCATATTTTTAAACGTTGTTTTTACAGTTTAATTTATGCTCTCTTGGTCATTTATTTATGTAATTTAGTTACTGTGTTTTGTGTCTATGTTTGTGTTGTTCTTTCAAATGTTGTATACGATTGCGGACTGTATAAAAATGAGAATGAAAACCAATCAATTCGCACTCAAATTAACTTTGTTTTTGTTGGAGAAGTAGGTGAAGTTTTTACAAAAAAAAAACAATGTAGAAGTATTAAAAAATATATAAAAAGTATATATATATTAAGTACATAAAATTTATCAATAAGTTTGCAATATCACGAGTAATATTTTTTTATAGTTTCAAAATCATTTTAGGCAGTTATGAACGTCTAAAGTGACGACCGTTCACAAATTTTTAAGCTAAGTATATATCGATATATAATCGATAAGTTAATCCATTTACCTATAAAGAAAACTATCTTACATAGAGTATGGCAAAGGCCTTCTGAAGTACTGAATACGGCGTGTTGATATTTAGTACACTGGAGACGAATGACTACATGGTATAAAACAAAGTCGCTTTCTCTGTCCCTATGTATGCTTAGATCTTTAAAACTACGCAACGGATTTTTATGCGGTTTGTTTTAATAAATAGAGTGATTCAGTGGAAAGGTTTTTAGCATATTTTATCCCCATATTCCTACGGAAACGGGAACTACGCGGGGGAAACCGCGGGGCGCCGCTAGTAATCATAATAATGATAAATAATATTTTACGAATTGTAATGTTTCTTTGAAATTTTATTTTGTCTAAGACTCCGCCAATCGCAGACGTAACAATAACAACTTAAAAACAGAAATAACAACGTTTACTCAATGTTCGTTTTATTTATAAAATGAAGTTTATTTAACTTTTAATATTATGTAAATGCAATAAATAAATAAACTAACTTTCGTTAGTCTTTTAATGTGATTTTAGTACTTTAGAGATTCATAAATGTTTTATTATATCTAGTCAAATGAGAAATAATAATTATACTTATTTTAATTCAACGAAATGTTAACTTTTCTTATTTGACTATTATAGAAGTCTGAACTGTCGCTTCACGTAAAATATTGTCATTCCGTTAAACCGTCCCTAATTAGATATAGCACAATGATTTGGAACATGTAATATCAAATTGAATTTCTCACGCTTTCAAGTCTTAACTAATCAATGGTGTTCGATATTATAGCATTACACGAAACGTGTTGACAAATTAATTACTTTTCTAATTAAAAAATAATTACGACCAATTAGAAAAAACAGTTATTACGCATAACCCTTTTATTAATAACTAGCAGTGCCCCGCAGTTTTACCCCCGTAGTTCCCGTTCCCGTAGGAATTCGGAGATAAAATATAGCCTGTAGCCTTCCTCGATTAATGGGCAAACATTGAAATAATTTTTCAAATCGGACCAGTAGTTCCTGAGATTAGCGCGTTCAACCAAACAAACTTTTCAGCTTTATATACTAGTATAGATATCTAAAAATATTAACTAAAGTATTAAAGCCATATAAAATACCTAATATTAACTGTAAAATAATAAACAGAGCCACTTTCACCAATGCAACTAACATCAAAGTAGCGTACGTTACTTTGACTCGGTTTCTGCGGTAATTAGTTCCTATAATAAGCTTCGCGCTCTGGCCGTCATGAGGCACGTACTGTTCAATTACATCAACCGTGATTGGATATGTCAACACCCCCGTGCCAACCTCCTACGTATCAAATGCACTAAACTAACTAACACTCACATGGTTAGTACATTAAACACCCAGATTATACTATACACCCCTATTTTGAATTCACAGGACTTAATCACACAGCTAATGGACAGGGTTAACAATATAGTGAAGTAATTATTTATTTTTTCTCTAAAAGTCTTTCTATGACTACCAAATTGATCTTCCTCTATTATTTAATCATTCGATATATGGGTTCAGTTAATGCTTCTGATATCCTCAAATTAATAAGTCTTGCAATTCCAATATAGGTGTGTATAACGCCCCGTTAATGCCACGGTGGCAGTGGTCACTGTAACCAAGCTGATTGGATATGTTAGGTCTCTGTTGTAAATTGTATTGGACAGGCTAATGTTTGTTTTGAAAGAATGGATGTTTGTTAGTAGTTTGTGATATCCTAGGCTATTTCTTCCCTGACTATTTATCTATATAATATAAAAATCAATTGCTGTTCGTTAGTCTCGCTAAAACTCGAGAACGGCTGAACGGATTTATCTTATCTTCGTCTTGAAATGTTCGTGGAGGTCTAGGGAAGGTTTAAAAGGTGAGAAAAAATCGAATAATTGCCGGGAACACGGGAACGGGCAAAGCTAGTGCAAAAAAAAATGTTGACAGTATCTATGTTCATTGTTGCATAATTTACAGGTCTTAATCGCGTACAACAAAATTATTATTTATTATTTACGTTACGACCGGGTTACACCGATCGTGGTCACGAGAAGACTGGTCTTTAAAAAGTGTAGTACCTATGTTCTTTATGATTTCATACAAGCTGTCGGTATCTATGTCTTTTACAATTACTTTCTAATCTGTTGTAAACTGTAAATGACAAGTTAATGTTTGTTTTGAATCTGTAGGAATGAGTATTTCTGTAGTTACTGATATCCTAGGCTAGTTTTCCGCTTAAGCAGTTCTGAATTAGAAAAGACGATGAGATGCTATTTTGTTAAGTATTAGTTACAATATAATACGCAAAAACATTTATTTATTTATTTTAGGAACAATAACAACATGTATATTGAGCATTGATAGGTTACAGAGGATATAGTAGAGAATGTTCTGATACACATGTCCACATCATTTGATATTTATTGATATTTTAAAATAATCTTAATTTTAATAAAGACAATGATTACTCGTAGAAGCTGCCACTTGCTTCATCACCATCAACAAGACCTCAAGATACTGTGAGGTAAGGTCAAAGAAAGTATCAAAATAGCAATAAAAAGATATAGTATGTAGATGACATTTTTCCTCAGTAGTCTGTGACTAGGTTAGAAATGTAAAACAAAGATTTAAAACTTGACAAAAAAATGTATTGCTTTAAATATGACGATATTCTTTCATACTACCGCCCTTTGAACATTATCTTATACTATTAATCCAAAAATTATTTGTTAATGCTCATCTACAGTATAAAAGGGACCCGCATACAAATTATCTAGACCCTACTCTCTGAGTTTGACGTCAGTCAGCCAGTGAATACAAGTGCATCCATTGTAAATCCCGATTATGATCTATCTAGGGTCCAGATTGCATACAAATCTATTATCTGAATTTGTAAAGCATTGATTTTATCTACCTATTTAAGTTATCCTGTACGCATGCTTGGTCCGATTCAAATACAAAATAATAATGACATATTCAGAATAGAGGTATTATACGTTGCTGTCTGGTATTTAATTATGGAAGGGGCGCTGAAAAGCGTGGCGAGTCGGGGTATCCCTTTGATGCATTTTGGGCGCCCCTGCCTCCTTTATTACCTATCACAGGGGTTGATTATATTGGGATAGGGGGGCGGCACCGACTGTACGAAACGTACGCAATGCAAAATCGATATCGCCTGTCTGTGTTTATCAAATTCAACTCGGTTTAATGTAGGTACAACTACAATGTAATGTTTGGTAACCGGATTGCGAATAGGAATCGGGTTGATGGACTGTTTTGTTTTGTTTGTTTATTTGTTACATTGAGAAAATGTAGTTTAAGTTTTTACACAAGCTTATATCTAAAACAGAGCCCCGCGGTTTCACCCGCACAGTTCTCGCTCTCAAAGACGCGAATTACACTGTCTATTACGAGTAAAAAACCGCTTCAAAATCCGTTGCGTAGTTTTAAAGATTTAAGCATACATAGGGCAGACGGCGACAGCGACTTTGTTTTATACTATGTAGTGATAAAACACGTGTAGCGTAAGTCACGTATAAGTAAGGTGGGAATATTTTTCCCTCTTCTCACTATAGTGTGTCGTTCGATAGGTCTTTCAAAAATATTGAAGGGTTGTAAAGACTATTATCCGATTCAGTGAACCGTTTGGGAAATATTAAACTTTAAAGAGCTAATCTTAGTTAGGGTTGAGCTTCCCCTGCCGACAGGCAAATCTATTGATTTGAGGGTTCCGATAAAAATGTGTGGTTAGTTTATTGATGTAACTATAACCAGTAACTTGTTTATTAGTTACAAAGCTCAACGTGTAAAATGAACTTAGAAAAACGTCTTTTTCGGAAAAAATATGCAAAAAAGTTGGCTTTCTTAATACTTATATCAATCTTTATTAGTAACTATCTTCCTTACTCTAAAGATAAAAATTAAAACATTGGTTCTGCATGGACAAAAACAATAAAATATGCGATGGAAAGTTTGAATTAAAATCCAGATCAAAAGAATCATTTTGTATAAACATTCGAGAACACAATTCAAAATATATCTGGTTCATAAATCTCTCGACCACTACACCTATTCTCTACATACAAGTACATATGTATCAGGTTGGCCAGTAATTCAATATATAAGCAAATACACAAAGCATTGCACGGTGGTCAAACATTGCGCTCGGTCTGTGTGTGAGGAAAACCGTACACATACGTTGACCATTAACGAGTCAGTTTAACTGATCAGTTGAACTGGCATCCATCCAAAAATGGTCGTCAATCACCGGAGCGATTTAAGATTCCAGTAGGGAAATCTAGTTGGCCTAAAACTTTTGAAGTGACGGCAAAGTTTTATGTCTGGACTGATCAGTTCCACTGTCTCGTCAATGGCTGCCAATGTAAATATGTTTTTCTATGATTACAATATCGTAGTGGGAGATTTAATTTGATATTGAATTCGACCCCCGGGCGAAGGGGAATACAGGAGAATCTGTCTGTCGGTAATCCTACCTGTGCAGATATTGAGTGGCATTGTTAGTTAGTTGTGAGCCGATGTGATTGGGGTGCAAATTGTTTACTAGTAATAATTTAGAGGGAAGATTTTAGTATTGGGGTGATTCTGCTTTGAGTATACTCGTATATTGAAAAAGGTTTTGATTATTTGTTTAAATTTTATATAGATTTTTCTCAATACATTATTAAATTCATTGGGGTTGAAAATCGCTTAACAAATTAAAAGAAAGTTGTTTTTGAAGCTTGGTTGATGCCAATATTTTGATACGGGCGAAAAACAACGCTTGGCGAGAAAAAACGGCTTACGTTATGAATGTTTGATCATGAATGTTATCCTATTATTACTTATTTTTTGGCGACTCCATCGGGTTTTGTTGCTGAGCATCAGATTAACAGATTGAAAGTATGTAAGTAATACGTATGTATTTATTGAAATAATTTGATGTTTTCTATTAAAAGGTTGCCTTTCAGACTTTTCGTAATTTTCTTCTCAATTCGATCTATGTATTTGGTACTCTGTGTACATAAACATCAATTGCAATAGAATATCGCTAGAGAACGATTTGATAGACGTTTCTTTTTTGTTTCGTTCTTATTTGTCTGAACGAACAAGGCTTGCGTGAAATGAAAATTTTGGGCAAAATACACGAGAAATATCGGAAATTTTCACTCGTATGGAACCAGTTAGCTGGTTAGTTAACTTTGAAAACTGTGTCCATGAAAATTTTATAGACGATGACTGATTGAATGTCTTAGTGGTCAACATGCCGTTCTGCCAAATTAAGGGTCGCAGGTTCAGTGTGAGGAAATTATTTTGTATGAGAAGATTATTTTTAAATTAACACTTTAAAAGAATGTTCTGTCTCATTCTATCTATTTGCAAAGTGAATAAGAACAACATTTTTATTTACATTCTTGAGTTTATAATACTGACATTTCGCCAAATCTGGTTAAAGTGAAAACCGACCCCAAAATAGACATGAGATAAAGGTTCGGAAAAGAAGATAATCACCAAAGCGCATAAGAAAACTCTGAGTATCACCTTCAGTAGAGATAATCTTAGTACTAAAGGAGAATTTTCAATGGAATTCCACAGACCGACACTTATTCAAAACCTTCCATTAACACATAATTATAATCACATTCATAATTTTGATTAACATAATACACACATATATGTAAAGCATTTGTTTACATTACTATATTGAGCAGAATAAACACTGTTTTACTGGTTTGTAATTACTTGTTGATTTGGAATAAATTTAAATAGACTGTTTGAATGTTAAAATACAGAAAGTAAAGTGTTGTCTAGAAAGATACAACTGCAGAGCAAGGGCCTCTCGTTCACTGATGATATTACGAGTAGTGCAGAGGAATAATATGCGTAATTACCCATTACGAGCTGGTGATCTCAAACTTGAGTCATGTTTGTAAAATAGCAAACACGTACCTACAACTCGACACAGGATTTTCACCTGGAACCTTAGGCTTGGCATACAAGTGCACATATATGCCACTAGATTGCCGAGGCGTAAACATTTACAGAATAGAAGTTACTCAGTGTCAGTTAGTGGGCAATGTTCTGCAATTAAACCTCTCTATCTCTAAATTTGACCCTTTGTACTTGCTACGATAAATTTGGTTGACCAACTGCTAGACGTTTTGAAAACTCTAATTACCCATAACTTATTTGATGAAGTTAGTGTAACAATCGAGACCGACAACTTAACGCGACATCCGAAACACGAAAACGCATCAGTTTTATTCTTCAAAATCAAAATAACTTTATTGTAATATCACAAAACATAGAGCTCTTATAGTAAATAATATGTGGATCATGTGATGCCCCGTAGGGGCGCAGCAACTTGAGAGGGGAGATTCTCTCTGTTAAAAGCACTTTTTTCAAATAACGTTCAAGCTGACTGACATAAAATAATTAATAACATCATCATAATTTAAGCAGTGTATGGTGATATACATATAATTTTCTTCTTTCTTTCTTTCATATATTGAATACAAAAATGCAGGAATATTATAGTAGACTGAATATCATACAAAACAAAAACAAACATAGACAGATCCTTAATAAATCCCGCGTGTGTTAGCATTGTTTGTTTGTTTTGAATGTTCGCCGGTATGGAACTGATCAGGTTGGAAAACATTTATTTTTAGTTTATTTTTTATGAATGGTACTTTTTAATCTACACACATCAAAAGTGTCTAGGGATCAACATATATTTTTGCAATAACTTTTCTATGTACTATGTATATATCGGTCTTGTCTCCGTGTGGTGCAGCGATACCGTCCTCCATGGCGCTCAGCCACGGTACCAGTGCTTCGGTAACGTGTCCAAAGTCGACTGATAACACTCTGACTTGTATTCAGAGCTAAAGCCACAGTACGTTGCCGGGAACCAGCTTCTATCATTCCCACGGCTCTGAGCATTTCTTCCCTGCTTAAATGACGTCGCCGCTCCATAATAACGTTGGTTTTAATCAGTAGTAGGGAAACAGTAGCACTAATAATGTCTTCAATGCGTTGTATGTTTTTATAGGGAAAATATTGACAGCTGATTTTCATCTTTTACTCGAATTTGATTCACAGTTCCTGATTCAAATTATGAAATGCACCAAAAAGGATCCATATAAATTTATAAAATCATAAATTTATTACAAAGCCACATCTCAATCTCAAGAAATCCGCATAAAAATGCTTGATCCCTAGACACTTTTGATGTGTGTATATCGAATAGAGAATCCGTTTTATTCAAAGCTTGTTTGATTGAGATTAATCCGATACCTGGACTTATTAGAACATGGGGTGGATGGAAAAATAAGAATAGAGCATGTTTTTAATCCTCAGTGCAAAAGAGGGTTGTTAGTTATAAAAGATTTTTTGTGAGCATGTCCATGGCAACGCCCTCAGTGGAAAGGATTTAGTTTCATTTAGAATTTTATCAAGGGGATATATTTGGAGGGTTATTAGCTGTGACGTATGATGGGGATTGTTAAAATTTGGTATTTATGAAAATTTTACTTCAGCTATATTAAAGTCGAATTACGGCATTAATGTTAGTGATTGAGAGAGATACCTTTTTATTTGGGAGCATTGGTTCAGCTAATAAATACTAATCCCTTATTTTGTTCTCGTGGCTTTAATTCTGTTTTACATTTAACATTGGACGTTGTGGATTCTTTACAGTGTGCCTAGTGCGAGTTTTATTTTCGTAAAGTTAACTTTACGATAACGCAGATTTGTATGGGATCGAAACAGCGCCATCTTCTGGCGGAGTGTTCGATCCCATACAAATCTGCGTTATCGTAAAGTTAACTTTACGATAATAAAACTCACACTAGGCTCACTGAATCTGTAATCATAATCACAGTGGATTCAGGTAGGTACAAGTATTAATTTACTTAAACACGAAATATAAAAGAAAACAATCTTGCACCACATATTTTGCACGAAAATTCACCAATAAAAGACAGTTTTTTATCCGTGCAATAGATTTTAACTGCCCCCCTTTCAATATTTATAAACTTGAACTTTCCAACTAAACTTAAAGGTTTTATAAGTGGTTAACGTTCTGGAACTACTTAAAGAACTTTCTAGATTGGTTCTGTAGATATTTTTAACAGTAAGGCTGTGTTCAGAACAAACTGAAATTGATGTCAGCCGCTGAAAGTGAGCTAGCGTGACGCAGTTTAGGGATCTTTCAATATATGCATATATTGCGAACGTATGTATGTCCGTTTGTTTTCCTTGTTTTGAAAAGAGCCATAATGTATTTCCATACATAATTCCATATTAATTAAAATTGAAATTCTGTGTTTACACCTAACCGACAATATGTCATTAGGCTATGTCTATAAGTAGACACTGACAAAAAATACCTTATATTTTCACGCATATTTTTCTTTTTTAATTAATTTCACGTATACTCACAGTGAGCCGCCTCACAGACGGCGGCTGACAGTCACCTCTGTGAGTCGATAAGTAAATACTCGCGGTCGCGGTCACTCGAAGAGCTTATTGAACAAAGAACTGTCCTCCTGCACCGTAACTTGGATACTTCAAAAGATTCAATTACAAATAAATGTTTGAAACTATATGCCTTTTTGTCTGTATTATTTGAAGTACTATCTACTGTACAGGATCCGTAATTTTTTTTTTTTAAATTTACTATCAAGTAAATTTTCCGTGGGTAGCTTCATTTTAATGATACGCCCAACATTTGACTTAAAAAAAAATCCTGGATTTCAAATTTAAAGTTTGGAGTGCCGAGTTTCGAGGGTAAAGTATTATGGTTTGAGTGTCGAGTGTCGAATGTCGGGAGTAGAGTTTCGAGTTTTGAGTTTTGGGTTAGTAGTTTCGAGTATCGAGTGTCGTGGTCGAAGAGTAAAGTGTCGGATGTCGAGTTTCGGGTGTCAAGTGTCGGGTGTCGAATGTCGAGTGTCGAGTGTCGAGTTTCGAGTTAGAATTAGGTTTGAATTTCATGTTTTGAGTGCCGAGTGTCAATTGTCAAGTTTGATGGTTTGAGTGTCAAGTATCATGTGTCGAGTGTCGAGTGACGAAAGTCGAGTGTCGTGATCGAAGTGTAGAGTGTCGAATGTCGAGTGTAGAGTGTCGGGATACTGGTTTTGAGGTTTGAATTTCATGTTTTGAGTGCCGAGTGTCGATTGTCAAGTTTGATGGATTGAGTGTCAAGTATTATGTGTAGTCGAGTCGAGTGTCGAGTGTCGTGATCGAAAAGTAAAGTTCGAATAAATGTCGAGTGTCGGTTGTCGAATGTCGAGTGTCGAGTGTCGAGTGTCGAGTGTCATGTGTCGATTGTCGTCTGTCAAGTTTCATGGTTTGAGTGTCAAGTGTCGGGTGTCGAGTGTCGTGATCGAAAAGTAAAGTGTCGAATAAATGTCGAGTGTCGGTTGTCGGTTGTCGAATGTCGAGTGTCGAGTGTCGAGTGTCGAGTGTCGAGTGGCGAGTGTCGAGTGTCGAATGTCGAGTGTCGTGATCGACGAGAAAAACGTCGGTTGGCGAGTGTCGAGTGTCGGGTGTCGCGTGTCGGTTGTCGAATGTCGAGTGTCGAGTGTCGAGTGTCGGGTGTCGAATGTCGAGTGTCGAGTGTCGTGATCGACGAGAAAAACGTCGGTTGGCGAGTGTCGAGTGTCGGGTGTCGCGTGTCGCGTGTCGGTTGTCGAATGTCGAGTGTCGAGTGTCGAGTGTCGAGTGTCGAGTGTCGAGTGTCATGTGTCGATTGTCGTCTGTCAAGTGTCATGGTTTGAGTGTCAAGTGTCGGGTGTCGAGTGTCGTGATCGAAAAGTAAAGTGTCGAATAAATGTCGAGTGTCGGTTGTCGAATGTCGAGTGTCGAGTGTCGAGTGTCGAGTGTCGAGTGTCGAGTGTCGAGTGTCGAGTGTCGAGTGTCGAGTGTCGAGTGTCGAGTGTCGAGTGTCGAGTGTCGCGTGTCGAGTGTCGAGTGTCGAGTGTCAAGTGTCGAGTGTCGAGTGTCGAGTGTCGAGTGTCGAGTGTCGAGTGTTGAATGTCGAGTGTCGTGATCGACGAGAAAAACGTCGTTTGGCGAGTGTCGAGTGTCGGGTGTCGAGTGTCGAATGTCGAGTGTCGAGTGACGAGTGTCGAGTGACGAATGTCGAGTGTCGAGTGTCGTGATCGACGAGAAAAACGTCGGTTGGCGAGTGTCGAGTGTCGGGTGTCGTGTGTCGAGTGTCAAGTGTCGAGTGTCGAGTGTCGTCTGTCAAGTTTTAATGCCGAGTGTCGTGATTGAATTGTAAAGTGTCGATTGGCGAGTGTCGAGTGTCGGGTGTCGTGTGTCAAGTTTCTTGGTTTGAGTGTCAAGTGTCGGGTGTCGAGTGTCGAGTGTCGTGATCGAAAAGTAAAGTGTCGAATAAATGTCGAGTGTCGAGTGTCGTGATCGAAAAGTAAAGTGTCGAATAAATGTCGAGTGTCGGTTGTCGAATGTCGTGTGTCGAGTGTCAAGTGTCGAGTGTCGAGTGTCGAGTGTCGAGTGTCGAGTGTCGAGTGTCGAGTGTCGAGTGTCGAGTGTCGAGTGTCGAGTGTCGAGTGTCGAGTGTCGAGTGTCGAGTGTCGAGTGTCTGACCTCTGACTCTGACCTCTGACTCTGACTTCTGACTCTGACCTCTGACTCTGACCTCCGACTCTGACCTCCGACTCTGACCTCCGACTCTGACCTCCGACTCTGACCTCCGACTCTGACCTCCGACTCTGACCTCCGACTCTGACCTCCGACTCTGACCTCCGACTCTGACCTCCGACTTTGACCTCCGACTCTGACCTCCTACTCTGACCTCTGACTCTGACCTCTGACACTGACCTCTTACTCAGACCTCCGACTCTGACCTCTGACTCTGACCTCTGACTCTGACCTCGGACTCTTACCTCTGACGCTGCCCTCTGACTGACCTCTGACTCTGACCTCTGACTCTGACCTCTGACCCTGACCTCTGACTCTGACCTCTGACTCTGACCTCTGACTCTGACCTGTGACTCTGACCTCTGACTCTGACCTCTGACTCTGACCTCTGACTCTGACCTCTGACTCTGACCTCTGACTCTGACCTCTGACTCTGACCTCTGACTCTGACCTCTGACTCTGACCTCTGACTCTGACCTCTGACTCTGACCTCTGTCTCTGACCTCTGACTCTGACCTCTGACTCTGACCTCTGACTCTGACTCTGACCTCTGACCTCTGACTCTGAACTCTGACGGACTCTGACTTCTGATTTTAACCCCTGACTCTGACTTCTGATTTTGACCTCTTATTTTAACCTCTGACCTCTGACATCTACCTCTGACTCTGACCTCTGACTCTGACTCTGACCTCTGACTCTGCCCTCTGACTCTGACCTCTGACTCTGATCTCTGATTCTGAACTCTGACTCTGACCTCTGACTCTGACTCCCGACACTGACGTCTGACTCTGATTTTGACCTCTGTCTCTGAAATTTGATTTTAATCTCTGACTCTGACTGACCTCTGACTTTACCTCTGACACTGACCCCTGACTTTGACCTCTGACCCTGACCTCTGACTGACCTCTGACGCTAACCTCTGACTCTGACCTCTGAATTTAACCTCTGACCTCTAACTCTGACCTCTGATTCTGACCTCTGACTCTGACCTCTGACACTTACCTCTGACTCTGACCTCTGACTCTGACCTCTGACTCTAACCTCTGACTCTGACCTCTGATTTTAACCTCTGACCTCTGACTCTGACCCCTGATTCTGACCTCTGACTCTGACATCGGACTCTGACCTCTGACTCTGACCTCTGACTCTGACCTCTGACTCTGACCTCTGACTCTGACCTCTGACTCTGACCTCTGACTCTGACCTCTGACTCTGACCTCTGACTCTGACCTCTGACTATGACCTCTGACTCTGACCTCTGACTCTGACCTCTGACTCTGACCTCTGACTCTGACCTCTGACTCTGACCTCTGACTCTGACCTCTGACTCTGACCTCTGACCTCTGACTCTGACCTCTGACTCTGACCTCTGACTCTGACCTCTGACTCTGACCTCTGACTCTGACCTCTGACTCTGACCTCTGACTCTGACCTCTGACTCTGACCTCTGACTCTGACCTCTGACTCTGACCTCTGACTCTGACCTCTGACTCTGACCTCTGACTCTGACCTCTGACTCTGACCTCTGACTCTGACCTCTGACTCTGACCTCTGACTCTGACCTCTGACTCTGACCTCTGACTCTGACCTCTGACTCTGACCTCTGACTCTGATCTCTAATTTTGACCTCAGACTCTGACATCTGGCTGACCTCTGACTCTAACCTCTGACTCTGACCTGATTCTGACTTCACTCTAACTGCACCGGATTTATGACAGCAGTATTTTTTCTGTAATTTAGCCAATCAAGCAAAACCTTACCTAAATGCGATATTAATTTGACCCTAAGTCTGAAAACTTCTCAAAGTCATTATAATTATATTTACAAAAAAAAAAATGATAATTTTCAATCTGTCTGCCGGTTACAGACCAAGAGTTAAGATAAACTAACTTTTAGGTAGAAAGAGTAGTTAGAGTAGAGAATAGATTAACTTAATTTCTTTAATATGTAACCGCAAGAAACACCAAGCACAAAACTTGTGAATAACAAAACAATAACACAATAACTGTAACATTTTAGTCCAAGAGCCGTGATCTCGATGTAATCCGTAGTGCGAGCGGAATCGGCCCTCAGAAGTATTTAGAGACCTAGCATCGCCCCCGACCTAAAGATAATAATACCGAAAGCAATCACGATCGAGTCGGATTGCGATACAATATACAAACAGACTGTTATCAAAATGTTTGCAAGTGGAAACAAGAAAATAGTTTTCAAACTATTATATATTTTAATTACCGTGAAACAAATTTTGAAACCATTCGATATATTAATTGCAGTAAAATATATTTTTAGTGGAAAGTTCCAGATATTTTGGATGAGTATGTAGAAACATATTTGTCAATCCGTCATTCAGTTTTGACGTGTGAAACAAATACACTTTCACATTTTATAATATTGGTATGATAGAAAAATATGTTTTAGAACACCACAGCAAATAATACTAAGATAATTGCACCCACTATAAACTTGTTAAAAATATTACGTAATGTAGGTTTATATCAACGAAATAACGTTTTTACAATACATACAAACCTTTACTGCTACCCGGTATTGAACCAGCATCCTCTATTACAATATAAGCTACAATACCTAACCATGCTATTAACTATTATGCTCAATTAAATTTTCAATAATATGAAAACGTTTTACAATTATTCGAACATAAAAAAGCTTTGTTTGTTGACGTCATAAAACCCGCACTACGTCATTTTGAGTCGGTGATGCGTGTCGGTCGTAACGAGGTACCGCGACGGGACTTACGGGACCGAACCAATCAAATATTATCACAGTTTTATTTGGTGCCAGGCATATGGTCACACCCACAAATACTGCTCCAAAGAACCCAGGTGTGTTAAATGCACTGGAAAACACTTAACGAAAGACTGCAAGAAACCCGCAGAAGCCAAACCAAAATGTGTTCACTGTGGTGAACAGCATCCAGCTAGCTACAGAGGTTGCACTGTAGCTAAAGAACTCCAAAAGTTGAAAAATAAAATAAGCCACAAAAATCAAATTTCGACCACCCAGGCACAAAAGCCCGATATTACAAAAAAAGCTATACCCAGTCAGCAAGTGACGAAGAATGTGTCTTTTGCACAAATTACAAAGGGTTTCAAACCGCAAACCCAACCAAAAAAACAGCCTACATTAAACATGGAGGACAAACTTAACACCATTTTAAATTTCATTTCATCTTATGATGAAAGATTCAAAAATATTGAGAAACGTTTGGGTATCAAAAATGATGTCTAAGTCAGTAAAGATATTTGCATGGAATGCCAATGGACTTCTCCGGCACCAAAATGAACTACAAGCTGTCCTAAACATAGAAAATATTGACTTATGTCTCATATCAGAAACACATTTCACCAGAGAAACATACCTAGATATTAAAGGATACAAAATCTATCACGCACTGCATCCAACTAATAAAGCTAGAGGAGGCAGTGCCGTCATAATAAAAGAAAATATCCAACATTGCGAGGTCTTTAAATGTGAAGAACCTGAAATACAAGCAGTTGGGATATCCATTAAAACCAAACGTTACCCGGTTACTATTTCAGCAATATACTGTCCACCGAGGTATACGTTAAAGACCGATCAATATGTAAATTTCCTTAAACAACTTGGCAATAGGTTTATCCTTGGCGGCGACTTCAATTCCAAAAATACCTACTGGGGATCTAGACTCACAACAACTAAAGGTAAAGAGTTGTTAAATGCAATTAAAGAAACTAAATGTGATGTGTTATCTACAGGTAAACCAACATACTGGCCCACAGATCCTCACAAAATACCTGATTTGATAGACTTTTTTATATATAAAAATCTCTCTCCTAACTTTCTTCACATTGAGGAAGGTTTTGATATGAGTTCAGACCACTCCCCAATAATTTTGATTCTCAGTGATGAAATCTTAAATAAAAAAGAAATCCCTTCGCTTGTTAATAAAAAAACGGACTGGGATAGCTTTAAACATGACTTAGACTCTAAAATAAATCTAAAAGTACCACTGAAGACTCCAGCAGATCTAAATTTGGAACTTGAAACGTTTATAGCGGATATCCAACAATGTGCTTGGAATAATACTCCGGATATAAAAAGGAAAAATATAACAACCATGTACCCAATAGAAATTCCACAGCTTATAGCAAAAAAAAGAAAACAAAGAAAAATATGGCAGGAAACTAGATTCCCACTCGACAAAACTTTATTAAATAACCTTTCAAAGAGACTTAGTAGAGAGATTAAAAAATTCAAAGAGGATACAATGTCTTCATCGCTAAGTCAACTTACTAGTGACCGTACAACCGACTATTCTCTATGGAAAGCCACTAAAAGTATTAAACACCCAACCAGACAAATACCTCCTATTAAAGAAATTGATGGTACATGGGCCATCAACAATGAGCAAAAAGCTGTACGATTTGCGCACCACCTAGAAAAAATATTTCAGCCAAACGAAAATAACACTGAACTTATAGAACATGTATCGCCACAGGATGAGTCAGAAATAAAACTTGTAACTCCAAGAGAGGTTTATTATGAAATTAAATTTATAAATAAAAATAAAGCTCCGGGCTATGACCTCATTACCGGAGAAGTCCTTAAACATTTACCTAAAAAAGCAGTGGTCAAACTTACCAACCTTATCAATGCTACATTCAGACTAAAACATGTACCGGATGTGTGGAAAGTGGCTGAAGTTATTATGATACCGAAACCAGGTAAACCACCTCATGAAGTAACATCTTACAGGCCAATCTCTCTTCTTCCAGTTATGTCAAAATTGTTTGAAAAACTATTTTTGAAACGGTTAAAAACTATTATAGAAGAAAATAGACTTATCCCTGAGCATCAGTTTGGTTTTAGAGAAAAGCACTCTACAATAGAACAGGTCCATCGAATAACCAATATTATTGAATCAACTCTAGAAGAAAAAAAAGTTTGCTCTACAATTTTCCTGGATGTAGCACAGGCATTTGATAAAGTGTGGCATCAAGGCCTTATGTACAAACTGAAAAAAATGCTACCAAAGCAATTTACTGACATATTGGAGTCATACATAACAAACAGGATGTTCAGAATAAAACAAGAAGACACCTACTCTGAACTAAAAGAAATAAAAGCAGGAGTGCCGCAAGGAAGTGTATTAGGCCCGGTCCTGTACCTATTATACACTAGTGACATTCCACAGATAGAAAACTGCACCATTGCAACTTTTGCAGACGACACAGCCATACTGGCTACTGGTGTCACTCATGAAGTCGCTGTGGAAAACGTACAAAGAGCCGTAACCAAAATATATGATTGGACTGAACAGTGGCGCATTAAACTTAATGAATCAAAATCGGTTCACATTGATTTTACAAATAAAATGACGAATTATCATCCGGTATACATTAACACCCATGCAATACCCTATGAAAACACGGCCAAATACTTAGGCATGACACTAGACACCAAGCTGCGCTGGAAAGCACATGTCAAAAAGAAACGCGATGAGCTAGAAATTCGCTATAAGAAGATGTACTGGCTGCTTGGTAAGCACTCACCGTTATCAGTACACAATAAATTACTATTATACAAACAAGTCCTAATGCCTGTATGGACTTATGGTATACAGCTGTGGGGCTGTACCAAATCAAGTAACGTACAGATGATCCAACGTTTCCAGAATAAAGTACTTAGAGGTATCGTAAATGCTCCCTGGTACGTTAGAAATGACGACCTCCACCGGGACCTCAGTGTGGAACCTGTTGCCATTATTGTTAAAAAACATGCCGAAGCTCATGAGAAAAGACTTCATCATCACGTGAACGTTGAGGCTATCCAGCTCCTCGACAACACGGACATTATAAGACGTTTAAAAAGGACAAAACCTTTTGAATTATTGTAGTGATAGTAAATAGTGTTAAAGTGCAGTGTATGTACTATGGTAAAGAACACATGAACAAAGTGTCTTCGCCTTAACAAAAACAATAAGAAAAGTGCCGATGGGCACATTCTTAACAGAAACATTTTATTAGTTTAAGTTAAAGTTAAATTGCTTATTAGCCTTAATATGGCTAGATTGCAATATTTTGAAGTACACAAAGTGGTGCATCAAGGACAAAAAAAAAAAAAAAAACAGTTTTATTTAAAATCTATTTTTTTATTCTCAATTCGTTAAATACATATTTACTTTTAAAATATTTTTACTCGTGATGTTGATATTGAATACTAATTTAATATAGGAATTAATTGAGAAAGTGTTACCGCTTATATTATTAACTAGCTGAACAAAGTCCGCTTCGCGGACTTTGTGCCAGCTAGGCCTGCGGCGCTTGCTCCGGGCTTCGCCCGGAGCGTGGCTCGGGCTGCGCCCTCGCACCAGAGCTCGGCCTTCGGCCTCGCAGTCCAACTCACTTCTGCTCCCACATGTAGGTAGTTGAAAATAGACATGGTATAGCAGTGGCGATGGCGGAGTCAGCAAGTATTTAAAAAACATTAGCGTAACGCTTCTGCATAAACGATATTATCCGTTGTGCCCTCCGGTACATGGACATACAGATTCCTGGAGCTGCTTACGCGGGAAAGTGCTACGTATAACTGTCCATGCGAAAAGCAACTGTTACTTAGATCCACTCCCGCGACGCGTAATGTCTGACCCTGTGCTTTGTTAATGGTCATAGCGTAACACACTGCTACAGGGAATTGTGTTCTTTTAAATTGGAAAGGAAAGTTATTTGGTATTATTGGAATTCTAGGTATCAATACATTTTCTCCTGCGCCGCAACCTGTTAAAATTTGTGCCTCAATTATATTTTGTAGTAAATTTATTATTTTTAGCCGGGTACCGTTGCAGAGTTGCGGTGGCCTTAAATTTCGCAGTAAAATAATGGGGACTCCAACCTTTAAATCAATTTTGTGTGAAGGAAGTCCGGGAATATTAAGAGAGTTTAAAAATTCTATGGGATAATTAGTCACTTCCTGCTGATCAATCATTCTATCTATTGAATAGTAGATTTTGCTGGATCCTGGAATGTGTGATAATATTTTATTATTGATCTCAGATGCTTTGTCATTGCGTGGGGTTAAAATGGATCTTTCGCATAACCAGGAGTTGTGTTTATCAAGTAAACTTACAGGGTCACCGTAAACTGAGGATATAAGGTCTTGTTGTGATTCTACTGTACGACATATGGAAGACGATAAAATAACTTTACCTCCTATTTGCTGTGGATAGATGCCATCACCAATTTTTAAAATAGAAACTGGAAAATCCTGATCGTCAGGATTATCTCCAGTTCTCACCCGCATGTTAACCGTTAAAGACATGGATTGTATAGTAGACCATAAATAAGAACTTTTCAAGCATTCTCTTATTTCATCAGCTCTTGTTCCACGCGGTATTACAGGCAAAATTTGTCTGAAATCTCCGCAAAATAGCACTGTAATACCACCCATTGGTTGATCATTTTGTCTGATATCCTTCAATGTTCTATCTACGGCTTCTACGCCTTTTCTATGAGCCATGGTACACTCATCCCATATAATCAGCTGACACTCGCGCAAAACAGCCGCTTTGTCGCTATTTCTAGACACATTGCATACTGGACTCTCTGTCCGATCCAAATCTATGGGTATCTTGAACATTGTATGGGCAGTTTTACCCCCTGGTAGCAATGTGGCTGCTATTCCCGATGAAGCCACGGCAAGAGCTATTTTGTTTTGACTTCGTACTTTAGCTAGTATCAATTTGGTAATGAAAGTTTTCCCAGTACCGCCGGGAGCATCTAAAAAAAATGTTTTTCCTAAAGTATTATTAACACTGGCACAGACATCATCAAATACATTTCTTTGCTCTGCAGTCATTGTTGGGATACCATTTTGTAAAATTTCCAGCATCTCTGTTGTATTATAATTAATTTCGGCAAAGTATTCTCTATTTAAACGCTCTCCAGCTGAAGTTGGAGTTGGCAAACCATATTCACAGAGACTTTTGCCGCCTAATTCTGTTAGCTCGTTTTGGATTGCTAATAAACACTGATTTAAAGCTAGTTCGTGGTAATTATTACTTACGCCTATATTATTATGAGATAAATTGCATATAAAGTCTTCAGATAATTTTTCTTTATATTTTTCCCATAATTGCGCTGCATCAGATAGATTACAAAATATAAGTAAAGTAACAAAAAGATGGCGTAAACGACATGGATTATCGCTGATGCAAGATTCTGCTAAAGCATCATCCCAATGCTGGTCATTTTCCAACAAATGACGCGCTTGACATGCGGCATGATACGTAGGGTATTCAACACCATCTACTTTTCTTAAATCTATAAATGATGACGCGCCTCGCACTGTATGTAATAGTAGTCGTAGGTAAAAACATTCAGCATTATTAGGATGAACTGTGTACACTCTCCCAATTACATGTTCTTTGAATATCCCTGAATGGGTATCTACAGGTTTACCACGGCGTCTACGATTAAATACACCTCTTTGCTTGTCGTAAGTATAATATGATGGTACCTCCTCATACAATAGAGTTCTAGCGAATTCATCACTTTCACAAAGCCGAAAGTATGCAAGCAAAGTTGTTTGTCTAGGGTTTTCTAAACGTTCTGTAACATTTTCGGTGTTAAAATAAATTCTTTGACCACCTTCAAGGTGAACATCGAGATGTGTCACCGGTGGATACCTTTCGTGAATACTGAAACTCAAAATGCGCCAAACAGCCTCTGAGGAGCTAATATATCTACCAGATTGGAATCTTGTAATTTCGTCTAAATTATTTCTTATCGCGAATGTAGCTTGATCACTCCCCTTGTTAATATATTTGCAGATATATTTGATAGACTCTACGCTGTTGCACATTTCAACGTTTATGTGCGTCTGAAATGTTTTAGATAAGATTGGCGAATATGGAACGACCCAACCATTGTCTAATGTAACCTGCTGACCGAAGACTCTTTTTTCGGCAGTAAAACCACCATTGTCCCTTGAACGGCGACGATATAACGGGTAACCTGCATGGCCTGTTACAGTTTGATCGATTAAGGCTTTTGGAAATCTTTTACTGCAGCGGCCGTTGTGCATGCACGGGGAGTTATTATTCAATGTACCACATGGGCCGTGGACCATATGGGTTTTGATAATGTTGTATAGAGAAGGATCAGCATTGGGATCGGGAAATTCTGCACTGATTACGCTATCGACATCATCAGGCCGAATCTTATCTTTCAACCAAAGCAGAATGTGTGCGTGGGGTAATCCGCGTTTTTGCCATTCAACGCTATACATAAAACACAAAACTTCACCAAAAATTTTGTCTTTGGTCAATAAATGTATCAATAACTTCAATTTTAAATGGAATACTCTGGCTATAATATCATGGCGGTCATATGAAGCTTGGCCCATAACAATTGCGTTAGTAATTTCATCCCACTTGGGGTTAGTAGTAATGGTTATGAATAGATCTGGCCGTCCGTATTTTCTCACATAGCAAAAAGCATCCTGCGAGCGTTCATGCATATACCGAGGACCACCGGTAAAAGATGATGGTAAAATTACTAAACGCCCCATATTTTCTGTATTATTATCTTGTTGCATTGCGTCGCGCAGATGTACATATTCTTCAGCCCGCAATCTCCTCTGATTAGTCCGTATGTATACTAACCTTTCAGTTTCAATTTTTGCATACATGTCAACGATAAATTGATTGAACAGGCTACGAAATCGATGCAAATATAAAAATTGATCACGTCTCACTTGTAAAAGATAGCAATAAAATTGCAGAGCTGAAACTGTTTTATTATAATTAGGCGTACCTGTACGCGGGTCGGTTTGATACACTGCAAAATTGTATCCATTTTCCCCACGGCAATATATTAATGGATATTGCAAACCGTCGTAAGATCTGTGAGTTTCAGATATACGTTGCAAGCGATTGTCTCTCGTACGTATTACGATATCACGCCTGTCGCATTCCTGATCGACTAAAACTATAGCAACCTCATTAGTTGATGGTGCATTATGCCGCCCGGGGTGTTCTTGAGCTGGACGTCTGTCAGCGTTTATGACAACTTTATAATCGTTATTATCGTGGCCTTGAGTAAGAGAGTCTATTGCCGACTTAAAACTACAAATATAAGAATTTATTCGATGTAACATTTGTTGAAGTTCTGAGATCAGATTAGTATTTAAATTTGGGAAGTTTCGATTTCGTATTGTTAACTGTTCATTATAGTCGGACACAAAATAGATTTGAAGAAACTTCGGTTGGTCTTCGGGTAACAGCGATCCAATAAGATGATATACTTGGCCTTGTATTTTAAAAGTAGGCATAAATGGACCTTCCGTTATTTGGTGGGCACCAAATGACGTCATTTGAAATGCACTGTTGAAAGTACGAACATTATCTAAGAAATGTTTTGATTGTGCGTGCTCCCCTAATAACAATGATTTTAAAGGCTCTGGTGGGTCTTCAAACGTGGGTATCTTAACTTTACCTCCAGAACAACAAAATCCGGCCGACTCCTTATTCCACATTAACGCTTTACAAAAGGAACAGACTACAGTCATTTCTCCGATATTGGAATAAGATCCATAGTCAATCATGACATTATAAACAAATCCACTTTTTAATTTGTTGTTCCACGGCAATAGAGTTGTAGATACACTTGACACTTGTGTATGTACATCTAATCGCTCCAGACTATGTCGGAACCTGTCTGCAGTGAGGCGGTATTCTCTCTGCTCGTCTGATTCCAGTAACCTAATATTTTCAATTCTTTGCCTTTCATTAGACAAAGTTATCGTACTCTCTACCATAATAGAATTGTAATATTCACGCCCTGATTGCAAGCGTTGTTCAAGATCGTATTCATCTTCAAGAGATCGAGTTACAGCGTGATTTTCTCTATCAATTGTTAAACGGTCTTGATACTGCGTAAACGTCTCGGACTCTCGCGATAAAATATGTCGCTCCCGGTCAGCCGTAAGACGTAATTCCCGTTGAGTTTCCGTTTCAGACTCTCGAGATAAAACATGACGTTCGCGGTCAGCCGTAAGGCGTATGTCCCGTTGAGTGTCGGTTTCGGACTCTCGAGATAAAGTGTGTCTTTCGCGGTCAGCCGTTAGACGTATCTCCCGTTGAGTGTACGTTTCAGACTCCCGGGATAAAGCGTGACTTTCACGGTCAGCCGTAAGACGGATGTCCCGTTGAGTGTCGGTTTCGGACTCTCGAGATAAAGTGTGTCTTTCGCGGTCAGCCGTTAGACGTATCTCCCGTTGAGTGTACGTTTCAGACTCCCGGGATAAAGCGTGACTTTCACGGTCAGCCATAAGACGGATGTCCCGTTGAGTGTACGTTTCAGACTCTCGGGATAAAGCGTGGCGTTCGCGGTCACCCGTTAGCCGTAAATCCCGTTGAGTGTACGTTTCAGACTCCCGAGACAAAAATGTTCTTTCACGATTTTGTGATAATCGCATTTCTCTATGGGAACTACTTTCTTGCGCGCGTGAAGTAGCATTATTAACCCGCATAGAGTTAATACGAATTGCTCGCTCGTCAGCTGACTCTTGAGAACGCGCGTCTCTCATTCTCTTAGAGTCTCTCAAGTTTCGAGACAACGAAGATCTTTTTTTAGACGGTATCGTGTAGGAAAGCTTAATTATGAGTTACTTTATAACGAAGAAAATTAAAATAAAAACAACTTAACTAACTATTAAAATAAAAATACTTAAACCTACTTTCAATCGAAAATAAACTTATAGGTACCTACCTACTAAACTAATTAAGTAAGTAAAAAAAATTAAAACCTACTTTCTATAAAACAAATAAATAATTAAGTAAGTACTTAAATGTAAGTTACTTTAATGTTAAGTATTAACCTAATAAAATGCAAAAACTAAACAACTAACTACCTACCAACTCAAGCAAATACCAAATTACAAAAAAGGATAATAATAACTACCTAACTAAACAACTAACTACCAACTCAAGAAAATACTAAATTACAAAAAAGGATAATAAAAACTACCTAACTAAACAACTAACTACCAACTCAAGAAAATACTAAATTACAAAAAAGGAACTAACTATGGTGCGCTGAAAAGCACAGTTTAAATTTCAACGATAAATCTAACAGTCAATAAGAACCAACGCGCATAACGTGTGTTCTCTTCGACAGTCAGAAAATGTATGAAATTAGTGGTCCTTCGCGCCGTCTTTATATATGATTCTCCGTTGGCGGTTTGACGTGTCAAGCAAAAATAGACCGTAATGGTTAGAGCGCGAACAGTGATGGCTGAGTTACCGCGCGACGCGCCGGCCGCCGCGGGCCGCGCGCGCCACGAACGCCGTGCGCGAGCCGACCACGTGACCTCGCTCGCCCCGCGCTGTTCTCCGACCGCCCGGCGCCCGCGCGCGAATTACGATTTATTTACATCTTCTTAAAAATCTCAGGTGTTTATTAACCGATTTCAATTTTTATGCTGTCGGTGTTAAAGCCTACCTTCCTTCATATGAATTAATAAAATAATCCATTATTATTTTAAAAAAATAATACATTTATGAAAAATAAAAAATAAAAAAAAACAATTTAAAAAAAAAAGTATCCTATAACCTTCCCAGGAGTATCAACTATCATTATACCAAGTTTGATAGAAATCGGCTAAGTAGTTTTTGAGTGATGCCCGAACATACACACAGACAGACAGACAGACAGACAGACAGACAGACAAAAATGTTTTTATTTGCTTTTATGGCATTGGTATCGATAACTCATCACCCCCCAACAGTTATTTTTTTAATACGTCCCATGTACAGAACTGACCCCTCTAGAATTTTATTATAAGTATAGATTAGCAGCGTGAAATCCTGATCTTGAAAGAACATACAACATATAAAACTTTTACTTAAATCACTGTATTGATTAAGGAAATCTGCATTAAAATCCTTTGTGTAGTTTAAAAATCCTGAACGAACGGACATCGAAATGGACATTATACTATGCCAAAAATCGCAAGCGATTTATTTCTATACTGTGAAGTAGTCGTAAAGACCCGCCCGCCCTCTATGCGCGACGCAGGGGGCGGAGAATCCGAAATCCTTGCGGTTTCTCTCTCTGTCTGACAGCATAACCGCGCTTATCTTGAGAATACCACAACAGATTTGTATGCGGTTTAATGTTCTCTGAATTTCTATGTCACGATTTTTGTGTTATAAAAACATTTAAGGTGATTTGGACTTATGAATGAATCTTTGACTAATTTATTTTTTGGAATTATTCCGATCTGTCCCACTGCTCTGTCCCACCCGGTGGGACAGATCGGACAAAAAAGTTTGATCTATCCCACCGTTTCCGATGGTGGGACAGATCGAACTCGATTCAATTCCATAGTGTTTGATCTGTCCCACCGTCGGTATTAGTGGGACAGATCGAACTTTTTAATTCCTATTTGTCCCCCCCATGGAATAAAAAATAATTATTATGTATATTTTATTAAATTTATTTACGTTCTTAAAAGTAATGCAATAATAATAATATTCACTCCGCACAGGAATCCAACGAATCAAACCCACAACCTTACAGATAACAGCCCAGCATGGAGACCACTCACTCTGCTTTCTAGGTCGTCATAAAAATAAAATAACATAAAACCTTGCTATAAATGTAAATCTCAGTAGATATTGTACATATTACAATCATTTTTCTGATTTGGCAATACAACCATTTATCAGGATCGGGGTGGACTAATAAACTAAAAGTATATAATCTCAACTTGTGCACATGCTTCATTATTGCACTGTATTTTGCGAATCATCCTTTATTAGATAAAGTTCATAATTACTTGCATTGTATTGTTGTTTACAGAAAAAGATCACTTATTTCCGGGAAATCCATTAGTTCAATTAGAAATAGATAGCAATAGATTTTAAACTAAATAAATATAAGTATTTACCATAGCGTATGTCCGCCGCGCCCGGGTAGTGATAAAGAGCACAAACTCTTTGTTGAAAAGAGTCAACCTTTGGGGATGGGATGTCATTGTCAAAATATTTTTAATAAGGGTGAAGTGTGTGTAAGGGTAGATACACATAAATGGGCCGGCATTCAAAAAACAGCCAGCCGGGCGTTAAAATCGGAATAAAGATGAACATTTCCGTGAAGCACAAGCAGCGTGGCGCAGGAGTTAAGGCTGTTGACTTCCAATCGGAAGGTGCCTGGTTTAAACCCCTTCACGTACCAATGTGTTTTCGTTTTCAATTTGTTTACGTTTACAAGGCGCTCTTACGGTGAAGGAAAACATTGTGAAGAAACCTACACACACCTGGGAAGAAATTATAAGGTTGTGAAGTCGACCAACCCGCACTTGGCCAGCGTGGTTGACTAAGGCCTGATCACTCTAATTCAGGGTAAGGTATTTTGATGTTTTAAATGTGGGACGAGTAAGAATACTCGAATAAACTACCCGATCTGCACAAGCCGATAAAGTGCAGTTATTACTTCGGGTCGGTTTTATTGTTCGTTAAATAATTCCGAACCGACTATGCCGCTGTGTGTGTAGCTACACTTACTAAATGGATACGTAATTTGCAAACGAATTGTTGGATATTCACAATAAACTGAAAAGAAAATACAGCCAGGTGAGTCCAAATATTTTTTTACACATCACGCGACTTTGGAATATTGCAGAAAGTGGGGAATACAAAACTGGCGAACTTATAATCATGAAACAAAACAAAAATTATTCAGTAGTACGACTTTGTATTTACTTTTAGTTTATTAGTCCACCCCGATCCTGATAAATGGTTGTATTGCCAAATCAGAAAAATGATTGTAATATGTACAATATCTACTGAGATTTACATTTATAGCAAGGTTTTATGTTATTTTATTTTTATGACGACCTAGAAAGCAGAGTGAGTGGTCTCCATGCTGGGCTGTTATCTGTAAGGTTGTGGGTTTGATTCGTTGGATTCCTGTGCGGAGTGAATATTATTATTATTGCATTACTTTTAAGAACGTAAATAAATTTAATAAAATATACATAATAATTATTTTTTATTCCATGGGGGGGACAAATAGGAATTAAAAAGTTCGATCTGTCCCACTAATACCGACGGTGGGACAGATCAAACACTATGGAATTGAATCGAGTTCGATCTGTCCCACCATCGGAAACGGTGGGACAGATCAAACTTTTTTGTCCGATCTGTCCCACCGGTGGGACAGAGCAGTGGGACAGATCGGAATAATTCATTTTTTGCTAATAATAGAGTTATGTAATTCAACGTAATCGTTACAAATATTACATTCTCATGAAAAATGTTTGAAATTTTATATATTTGACCGAAATCAAACATATTTTGGTGATAATATAGAGATTAAGGTGTTGTGCCATATTGGTGGCTGAGTTCTGGTCCTCAAATATATAGTTTGAACCTATTAATCATTATTTCCTTTATTTTTATCTGTTGAAGACGACACGGTAAGAAGAAGAAGAAGGTGTTGAAGAATTAAAAATGTGCTAATGTGTTTGAAAGTTTGTTTTCCGAATGTATTTTTAGAATTTGTCAAACTATAGGCCAATTGTAACAATAACTGTAGATTTTTCTTTTTAATCAAATGAATTTTGTAAAGGGCTTAAATGAATTTAAAGTCGCATAGCGAGGATAACACGTAGCAGTTTTTGTAGAGACAATTCACGGGTAGCTTTAAACAGAAACTAAAAACTTCTTCGCAAACGCTTCGCAAATTTGGTATTCGCTAAACGGTTAAATAGCAACTGACTCCTAACTAGGTCTATTACCTGTATCTAGGATATCAGAAGCTAACACACTCATTCATACAAACACACACACACACATACACACAAAATAAACATTTAAAAACACACAAATATCCTTGCATGGGATTCGAACCCGGCACGGGAGTCGAACCCATTATATTTCATTCTTTTTCAATTCTTTCTTTAATTAGATAAATATTTGAGTACTATTCAAAAAATTACTACGAGCGGGAAACGAACCTGCTAATCTTTGTTTTTCGGGAGCTGAAGGATGGCTGAAAATCAGCGCTATTCAATTAGATTAAAGTTTAGTATTTTAAATATTATTTTGTGTATTTAATATTTGTCATTCCATGTCATTAACTTTTGTCTAGTAGTTTAAAGTTTTAGTATATATTGTGTGCATAATGTATATGTGCATTCAAGACAGTAAATGTGTTTTTAAGAATACACTCTAAATATTCGTACTTCCCCAATTAAGTGCTCGAGCCTACCCTGAATTAGGGTAATTTAAGAACCTAAGGTAATATGTTTTTAAATAATACTTCTTTATACTTGTGTGCAACTTAAAAAAAAATCAACACAATGTCAAAAAATGTTTCTAGGATCTATTATAATTTATAACACACTAGCAACATCCCGCGGTTTCATCCACGTAGTTCCCGTTCCCGTAGGTATATGGGGATGAACATAGCTTTCCATTAGTGAAAGGAGTTTAAGTATCGGTTCAATTTCGGAACCTATTCGTTACAAACACGTCTTAACCTCAATAGGTATAGAAATAGAAACAGTAAAAATATAAATAAATCTGCACACTTTTTACCCCTACAGGAAACAACAATAATAAAACCAGTAGTTTTCCATATATTTGCAATAGTCCCAGCAGAACCAGGGACTGTCCTTGGATGCATTTTATAGTATTATACAGGGATAGTCGCCGGATTGTGCATCCTTTACAAAAGATTAAATATGTCAAAGGGCTTCCGTGTGTTGGCTTTGGCCCCATACTAGCCTTCCAAAAGACCGGGACTCCTTAATAGTCCCGTGAAAGGAAAAGACATAACAAGAAAAAAGTAGAAAAAAACAATTATAATTATATAATTCTATGTACTCACCATAAATAGTTCCAAAGTTATTAGCTAACGCGTGGCTGATGCCTCCGTCGAGAATCGAATCTAAGCTGGCACTTAACGCCCGTGCGCACGCGCTGGTCCCGATCTGTAATTTTTTGTCGTATTAATCTTATGGCTAAACTATGATACTAAAGGCCTATTTCACGATCTTCAAGTAAAGTTTCGAGTTGCTACTATCAAGTTTTGTCTTTGTCACTTGATATAAAGTAAGAATGAGACAACACTCAGTTTACTTGGTGAGTAACTTTACTTGAAGATCGTGAAATAGGCCCTTTAACTAAGTTAATATTGTTAGGTAATTAGACTGATACGTTATGATTGTGATGTAGTAAAAGTTATTTTAATTTAATACCTCTAAAGGCCGATTTTTCTATCGCCAGATAACTTTTATTCGATGAATAAAATTGACGTTTGACAGATTTTGTATGGAATAACTGTCAAAAATTCAAAGTTATTCGTCGAATAAAGATATCTGGCGATGGAAAAATCGGCCCTTAATCAATTAAAATGTTTTATGCCTTTCGGAACGAAATGGATTATTTAGGAAAAGGTGGTGATGAGAATGGTCATTTCGGGATTAGATATTTTTGTGAAACGGATATCAAGAAAAACTTTTGGGTGAAACACATTTTGGGAAACGGACAGAACGTTCCGAAAGGTTAGACCGGGTCTTAAGAGTATGCACTTAAATATAACTTAAACTTACAACACTATCAAGAAATATACGTTCCTATTCTAATCAAATAACAAATTTAAAATAAACCAATACCTGCCTTGCATACACTAATTCTAATCATAATAGTCTAAAGACAACTCGCATATATACAAAATTAAACCACCAATCACACATAAATTCAATAATATAATGACCTTACAGTTACATATATACATTTGTATTTGTCCCCGTCGCCCACGTTGATGTGTTTTATGAGGTATCATTTGATTTTAACAAGCCTTATTGGGCCTCGTTTAACTGTCCGTGGAGTAAATGATTACAGAGGTAACGGGTATAATGATAGATGGTTTAAAAGATATAAGTGTTTTAAAAATGATATCAATCAATCAATCAATTTATTTATATCTTCAAATGTAGTTACAAATTTATTTGACGTGGTTATCGAGACAAATAAACTGTGTTACGGTGAAGTAAGGCCTCTCAAACCACGTTAACAAAAATATAATAACTAACACAACAATTTAAATAGATACCTTATAATCTAACATATATATTTATATACTTCAATCTACAAGTTTAGGGAGTTCTCTTCGGTCTCGCCTCCCTAAAGCGTATATTAAGATTGAATCTTCGAGTACAATCAATAGATAGATATATCAAGTATTTTACATGAAATAAAGAATACAATATTATATTTGTTTTAAAAATCGTATATTTTACTATCTAAGTACATATATCTTGAAAGAGAAAGCTGGAAACAAATGGGGGAGACCTTTGCTCAGCAATGAGACAACATAGGTTATTTATAAGTATATTTTAACATATCTATGGTAGATATCTTAACAAACTTAAAAATATGTTTTTCTATTATATTAGGTATACCAGTTTCCACATTAGTTGGGTCCTCTGTGTGTGACATTCAAGAAACAAACTGTTAGATTTTTCAAGGCCCTTATTATCCGTACGACTTTCGGTGATATAAATACGACAACCAGATAATAATACACAATTTTGTAACAATAATAAGGTCTATTTTAGATGGTGCTTTATCTAAGAATACATGCTACCGAGACGAATAAACTTACAAACTAACGTACACAGTAGAGCTTATAATACACAAAATATACGTTACCGAACTTACTAACATAAATAGTTGAGTAGGCTAGTACTAGCAAGTGGTCTAAAATTGGTTTGCAAATTTTGAAATGTAGTTACTCTTAGGGCCTATTTCAAGTAAAGTTACTCACCAAGTAAAGGTAGTTTTGTCTCGGTGAAATAGGCCCATACTGACGAATACATCTATTCCGAACCTTTATCCCATGTCTATTTGGGGTCGGTTTTCAGTTTAACCAGATTTGGCGGAATGTCAGTATTTTACGTGAAGCGAATGCCATCAGACCTTCACAACCCAGAGGGCTATACGACATTTTTTGGTTAAACCAAATGTTAGACTTTTGAGGACTCTAACTACCCGTAACGACTGTCGATGATGTTAGTACGACAGCCGGGACCGACGGCTTTAAAATTAAAATATTTGAAATGAAAATTTGTAAGAAAATCATTTGTATTTAGCTATTGTTATTTGTATTTCTCATAATGGTTTGTAACTCAACTAAAAAATTACCGAATCCACAACCAAAAACACATTTTTTACACACAAATAAATGGTCATAAATCCAAGTAATAATACCCGCAGTTTCCGCATTCGGGCTGTCAACTGTTGAAACAATTCCCGGTCACTGGTTTCAATAAAGCCGTCTTTGTTGCTAATGAAAGTATTGGGAGGGTCCGCCCGCTATTTCTCATCTCTGTTCTGCTATTTCACAGATATTGGGAAACTAAATATCGGAGTTTAATAAAAATTGATGTAAAAATAGTTTGGACGAAGTAAATTCGACTTTACATCGTAGTATTATAGATTTAACTTTCAGTAAAGAATCTTTGAAAGAAAAGAAAAATTAAAATGAAAATACAGAAGAAATTTAAAAATATTTGTTAACAAAAATTAAAACCTAAAGAATAATCTATTTATAACCGTTTACAGTAGTTTAATTTCAATAGGACAACGACAAGTATTGGATTTAGACGTACAATCAGAATATATATTACATAGTAGTAAATTCAATCTGTACGATGATATACGAGTAGACTTACCTACAGAATACAGTCATATTGATCATGTTACAATCTGAGGTATAATACAATCAATGATTCGAGTATGACTATTAAGGTATAAGTTGGTAGCCGACTGCAAACAGCAGCAGCAGACCACACGTCGCCGCGCCACTACTGGTTTGTATTTATTTGTATGAAATTACATTCGTAGTGAGCGACATGAAGGTAGCTTCGCGTCGCCGAGCAACAGACGGCGAAGTGTCATGATAACATTAGGCGGCGACGTGTGGTTTGCTACTGCTGTCTGCAGTCGGCTACCAACTTATACCTTTAGGTACAATTTAGATATGTTACTTTATAACAGACATGCACATTCACAAACAAAACAATAGTTTAGTTTAAGTTATCTCTTAATAATAAGCGAATGTTTAACGGTATAATAAATCCACATTTCCTCTCTTTTATAAATCTATATATTTATAATCTATATAATATGTGTAAAAATTATGACGACAGGACAGTACCTATATTCTCGTGCGGGGTGAATATTTGAACCAATGTTTATCTCGGTCTGGGTGTGTGTGAATGAGTGTGTGCGTAGTTTCTGATACACTAGATACAAGTTTCAATCTTAGTTAGGGGTCAGTTACTATAATGATGTAGTGAATACTTATGTTAATTCAAAAAATTGGAAGAGAGAAAACGCGGATTTACTATTCTTCATTTCGGTTATTAATAGGAGATTTACATTTTTATTTTTAAACATACTTAAATATAATAAAAAATATTAAAATTGGTCTTACCTTATAAGTGGACAGTTACGCAAAAACCTATCAAACTGGGATCCTATGTACGTGCTGTGATATGTTTGATCAAACTTTGTATTAGACTTTTGAGGACTATAACTATCCTTCGTCTTAATTATTCATAAATATAAATCTACTTACAATATTAAAATAAAAAACAAGCTATTTCTAACATATAAACATTATAACGTTGTTATTATTAACTTTTACATTTTAACATTTTACCTACTCACTATAATACTTATAAACTAAATTTACTTACTAACTAAATAAAAACTCAAAATCAAAACAATACTCAAAAATATTAATAACTAGCAGCGCCCCGCGGCTTCACCCGCGTAGTTCCCGTTCCCGTGGGAATTTTGGGATAAAAAGTATCCTATGTGTTATTCTGATGTATAAGCAAGATTATTGTAAAGTTTCATTAAAATCCATTCAGTAGTTTTTGCGTGAAAGAGTAACAAACATCCATACATACAAACTTTCGCCTTTATAATATTAGTAGGATTTATATAAAAATGTATAATTAATAAATTAAAATTCTTTCTAATTTTTTATCTAGATTAACTACGTCTAATATCTAGTATATAAAATTAACAAGAGATTAGTACAGAAATAGGTGTCACTAATCAGAAATGTATCGATATTATAATTTCTGCCTATAGTTACAAAACATGGTGGGTACTAGCACTTATAATCAACGTTGTAATAATGTGTTATTATATTTCCAAATACAACATTACAAAATGAAATTACGACAAAACTATAAATACACACATCAAAAGTGTCTAGGGATCAAGCATTTTTATGCGGATTTCTTGAGATTGAGATGTGGCTTTGTAATAAATTTATGATTTTATAAATTTATATGGATCCTTTTTGGTGCATTTCATAATTTGAATCAGGAACTGTGAATCAAATTCGAGTAAAAGATGAAAATCAGCTGTCAATATTTTCCCTATAAAAACATACAACGCATTGAAGACATTATTAGTGCTACTGTTTCCCTACTACTGATTAAAACCAACGTTATTATGGAGCGGCGACGTCATTTAAGCAGGGAAGAAATGATCAGAGCCGTGGGAATGATAGAAGCTGGTTCCCGGCAACGTACTGTGGCTTTAGCTCTGAATACAAGTCAGAGTGTTATCAGTCGACTTTGGACACGTTACCGAAGCACTGGTACCGTGGCTGAGCGCCATGGAGGACGGTATCGCTGCACCACACGGAGACAAGACCGATACATTCAAATCTTAACTCGAAGAGCTCCAACAATAACCGCCATGATGTTAGCCGTGCGGCTTCATCACTCTTCAGGGAACTTAATTAGCGACCAAACAGTCAGAAACCGCTTGCATGAAGTGAACCTTCATTCCCGAAGACCGCTACGGGTACCACCTATAGCAATGCACAATCGTAGGATTCGATATCAATGGGCTCTTGAACACAGAAATTGGGCAGAAGAACAATGGCGTTTCGTGTGCTTTTCTGATGAGTCTCGTTTTGGTATGAGACCGGATACAAGACGTATACGACACTGGAGAACCCCTGGACGCCAACAGCGATTAAAATCCTGCCAGGAAGTCCATCCTTATAGTGGTGGAACCATCATGGTATGGGCGGGTATTTGGATCGGCGGAAGAACTGAGTTGATTTGGATCAGAGGCAACCTCAACGCTCAAATTTATGCTGAGACGATTGTATCAGACGTCATCGTTCCTCTACAAGTGCAAATCGGTCCCTTATTTCAGTTAATGCATGATAATGCACGACCGCACACCGCAAGAGTTGTAAGACAGACTCTCGCCGCAGCTAACATCAATGTCCTGCCCTGGCCTGCTCAGTCGCCAGACTTGAACCCGATTGAGCATGCATGGGATATGCTACAGAGAAGAGCTCTGCCGAATATGGAGGGTATCCAGTCGCAAGAAGACCTTTTTTTGTTGTTGCAACGAACATGGGCGGCCATTCCACAGCGTGATTTGGATGAACTCATTTTGAGTATGCCAAACCGATGTTCTTGTGTTGTTAGTGTTCGCGGTAGAAACACGGATTATTAATTGTTTAAGTTACCCAATAAAATTTTAAAGAAAACTGTTATTTCAGTCTTTTTTCGAACTTTAATGTTAGTGGTTCAAATGTCAAAAATCCCTTTATTAGGAAAATGGCAAATTTATTTATTAATGCAAAGGTGACTTGGTTTATCGTTACTGTGACAAACGAAAACACTTTATTTGATGAATCCTTAAAGAACATTTTAATTAATATCAATCAGGAGAAAAGTTATTGCAAAAATATATGTTGATCCCTAGACACTTTTGATGTGTGTAGTACAAGGTGTTAGAATGTGCCTTGTGTTTATGTAGATAAGGTACAAAATGGGCTGACAAAAATTATCCGCAATAAAATCACAATATTTTTCGGTTAATGCACAAGACTAAATGGAAATAGGTATTTGGTTTAGAATTTACTAAAAACCTAGGCTTTTGCAAAGACCTAAATATGACGGTACAATCATAACAAAATGACACCAAAATATCCCAAAAAAAAAAAATAATGTGTACAGAAGTGATTTAGATGTTATCGTACTGATTTACACAGTATATAATATACATAATACATAACTACATAGTATAAAACAAAAACAAAGTCACCATCTGTCCCTATGTATGCTCAAATCTATAAAACTAGTAGCTCCCCGCGGTTTCACCCGCGTAGTTCCCGTTCCCGTGGGATTACGGGGATAAAATATAGCCTATGTCACGCACTGATAAATTAGCTTTCCATTAGTGAAAGAATTTTTGAAATCGGTCCAGTAGTTTCGGAGCCTATTCATTACAAACAAACAAACAAACAAATCTTTCCTCTTTATAATATTAGTATAGACAACGCAATGGATTTTAAAGCGGATTTTTAATAGATAGTGTGGTTTTAGCGTAATTTTATCTCTGCATTCTTACGGGAGCGGGAACTACGCGGGTAAAACCGCGGGGTAAAAAAGTAATAGAAAACCGCCGCTTGAGAACTCCAGTAGACATATTGTCTTGAAGAGTAATTCGTTTAGAGGTCTATTGAGAGAGCTGAACATCCGGCATAATGATGAGCTTATCGTTAATGGCGTTGCTATACACTGCATACTAAATATCTGGTATTAACGTGATCGATCGTGTTGAATCGAATCAATCTATAATACATTTATAAGTTTAAAAAAAAATATATGGTGACATTTTGTTATCCCAAAAAATAAGCTTACACCTGCCGCTATCTGGATTTATAACCTGGACGTTCAAATCTGATCCTCACAGGATTAATGCCATACGCAATGATGATGATGAGCCCAAAAAATATTGCAAGAACAAAAAAACAATAATACATATTCATAAATAAATTGGCTAATAGTAAAACAAATATAACCGAAGAAAAAATTTATCAAAATGTTAACACCTAAAACTGAAATAATTTAGGATATTGAACATATAAGTATATACATACATAGCAGGTATATATAAGTATTTTTCTATATTTATAGATTTTATTATTTGTTTTCTTTTTTTTATCTATGACATTGTACTAGTCTTAAGGTACTGTTTGTATTTTATTTTATTAAAAAAAAATACCAGCACGAGTTTCTTGCCGATTCTTCTCGGCTGATGTAATTTCCGAATCGGTGGTAGAATCAATTTTGACGTTCATAATAAGTGCCTCATTGAGGCCTTAACTGATTAAATGATTTTTGACTTTGAACAAAATTATTTCAGTGATAGCCATTGCACTTCACGACATTGTGTCGAAGCTTTATCATTTTGTTCTTTCTCTTTCTTGTTCTTCTTTTGTTATACTTCTTTTTTTCTTGAGCTCGTAGTAGTTGTAGTATCACAGTATATGGGCTCGATATACGAGCCAAAGTTCAATGACATTTGATGTTTGGGTCGCTATCCAGCCCCTACCCAGTGCTATACACGCTGTTAGTCACAATTCTACATTTGAATTTAAAAAAAAAAAATACAATTCTTTTTTTTTTTCGGAGAAAAGTTAGTTTTTTTTTTTTTTTTTATTTAAAAATTTAAAATAACTTAAATAACAGAATACAGGCCATAAATCCCAAGGATTTGTCTGGCGTGTTTGATGAACGTTTGGTTCTAACATTCACATCACTAAAAAATAAATGTAAACAATAAATAGGTATTACGAAACAGATTTCCAAGGTAATCATTAATAAAACTGATATCTACCCCCCCACTAAATTACCGACGAACATAATATACTTTGTTATCGAGCACTAATTCAATTTTTCTAAAAACTGTCTATCTATACATAGGTTTACAATAGGTAGGTAAATTAAATTATTAATAATAAAAATATACAATACATAGGTAAATTACCATTCAAAGGAAACCAACATCTCACAACAAGTGCGAGTGAGACAACCAGTTTGTAAAATGCGCACGAGTGAAAGTGAGCGAGTATATTAGTAGAACGGATCGACAGCGCCCTGACACCTAGCGTTATCTATATCTGTAAACAAACAAGTTTTGCATCAACCTACTTCAGGGTGTTCAGAAAATGTGCTCAGAGATTAATTGACAAATGTTTTTCAATCTGGGTGTCAGTGATTGAGTGTCCTAGCTACACGTAGACCTTGGAGATGTTTGCTTTAAGAGTGTATAGAAGTAAAGATTGTTACGATGATATAATACTACATAACAATCAATTCCTCTACACGCTTCTTACTTTGCAAAAAGCAAATAGTAGCGGCGACCATTAAGCACAAGTTGGATCGTAACTATTAACACTCTATGAAGCGCTTTACAATACAGTTAGCTATTTCCATGGTATGTGTGATTTGTACCTAATGCCCTAGTAACAAGTAAAACTCGGAGTTGTTTGCTGTAAGAAGATGATAAAGATATGAATTGTTACGATGATATAATACTACATAACAATCGATATCATTACACACTTCTTACTTTTCAAAAGGCGTATAGTAAGCGCTTTATAGTACAGTTACTTCCAATTATTTTCACATAAAAAGCTCGATTCCCGTAACATCTTCTGGCTTCTGAAAATGCTGATGATGAGCCCAGTGTAGGGGCTCGAAAATCGAGCCCAAGATCTGACGAGCTTATAAGTTGGGATCGTTTTCAAGCCCCCACCCAGTGCCCCACACGATTTTATCTTCTGTTCTGTTCTTCATAGTTCATTTTTCACTTAATATTAAGTATAAATAAACATCATCGACAGACGTTATTGGATAGTTATAGCCCTAAAATTTGGTACAATAAAAGAATAACACAGCACGCACAAGAGGCCTAATTCGAAAAAGATTAATGGCAGGTCTGTCCACTTAGAATTACTACTCTATGATATCATACAACACAGTATCAGGCCTTGTTAAAGATCTAAAGATTAACGAGCTAAGAATGTTTGGATCGTTATCAAGACCCAATACAGCGCTATACATGTTGAGCAGTTCCTTGATCTTCAGGTCTGGACATACGTATTCTTCTTTCTTCTGTAGACTGAGCCCAGTGTAGGGGCTCGAAAATCGAGCCCAAGATTGAGGAGCTTATAAGTTGGGATCGTTTTCAAGCCCCCACCCAGTGCTACATAAGCTGCTGTTTCTTCTATTCTTCAGGTTCAGGCTTATTTACTTCATGTTTCGGACACGTACGGCTCAAACAATTACTTTTGCATCTTCTATCTGGTGCCGGAAGAGCAAAGTGTGTGGGCTCAAGAAGCGAGCCCAAGATCTAGCGAGCTTATAAGTTTGGATCGTTTTTAAGCCCCCACCCAGTACCAAATACGTTGCGTACTTGTTTAGATTAGACTAACATCATCTATAGACGTCACGGATAGTTAGTTTTTACCTTGTAACAGTTTAACCGTTTAATAAAGTTGCACACAGCACACACAAAGGACCCAAATCAAAAAGATTTAAAATTAAAAAACTGCTCACTTACACTTACAATACAACATTTGATTATGTATGTGTATGACTTAAATAACTTTTTACAATAAAGTGCAGTAGGTTTGGTATATAATAATAGAAAGGTCTTACCATAGTAATAACGTGCACAGTGTAGGGCCTCGAAAAGCGAGCCCAAAGGCTTCCGAGCTTATGTGTTGGGATCGCTTCAAGCCCCCATCAGTGCTATACAACATTCTTTCTTTTCTAATATTAAAGTTTGGGAATATTTATATGATGAGAACATGCCACATTCTCATTACACTTGGAAACGCTATAGTCTTCTAATTCTGCAGGATAAACACAGTGTAGGGGCTCGAAAATCGAGCCCAAGATCTGACGAGTTTATAAGTTGGGATCGTTTTCAAGCCCCCACCCAGTGTACGATCGTGGGGCTGCTCACTATTCTTCAGACACATGTGTAGCATAATTATTTACTCCAACATCTTCTTACTGATGCAGAAAGAGCAAAGTGTAGGGGCTCGAAAATCGAGCCCAAGATTGACGAGCTTATAAGTTGGGATCGTTTTCAAGCCCCCACCCAGTGCTACGATCGTGGGGCTGCTCACTATTCTTCAGACACATTTGTAGCATAATTATTTACTCCAACATCTTCTTACTGATGCAGAAAGAGCAAAGTGTAGGGGCTCGAAAATCGAGCCCAAGATTGACGAGCTTATAAGTTGGGATCGTTTTCAAGCCCCCACCCAGTGCTACGATCGTGGGGCTGCTCACTTTTCTTCAGACACATATGTAGCATAATTATTTACTCCAACATCTTCTTACTGATGCAGAAAGAGCAAAGTGTAGGGGCTCGAAAATCGAGCCCAAGATTGACGAGCTTATAAGTTGGGATCGTTTTCAAGCCCCCACCCAGTGCTACGATCGTGGGGCTGCTCACCTTTCTTCAGACACATATGTAGCATAATTATTTACTCCAACATCTTCTTACTGATGCAGAAAGAGCAAAGTGTAGGGGCTCGAAAATCGAGCCCAAGATTGACGAGCTTATAAGTTGGGATCGTTTTCAAGCCCCCACCCAGTGCTACGATCGTGGGGCTGCTCACTTTTCTTCAGACACATTTGTACCAAAATTATTTACTCCAACATCTTCTTACTGATGCAGAAAGAGCAAAGTGTAGGGGCTCGAAAATCGAGCCCAAGATTGACGAGCTTATAAGTTGGGATCGTTTTCAAGCCCCCACCCAGTGCTACGATCGTGGGGCTGCTCACTTTTCTTCAGACACATATGTAGCATAATTATTTACTCCAACATCTTCTTACTGATGCAGAAAGAGCAAAGTGTAGGGGCTCGAAAATCGAGCCCAAGATTGACGAGCTTATAAGTTGGGATCGTTTTCAAGCCCCCACCCAGTGCTACGATCGTGGGGCTGCTCACTTTTCTTCAGACACATATGTAGCATAATTATTTACTCCAACATCTTCTTACTGATGCAGAAAGAGCAAAGTGTCGGGGCTCGAAAATCGAGCCCAAGATTGACGAGCTTATAAGTTGGGATCGTTTTCAAGCCCCCACCCAGTGCTACGATCGTGGGGCTGCTCACTATTCTTCAGACACATTTGTAGCATAATTATTTACTCCAACATCTTCTTACTGATGCAGAAAGAGCAAAGTGTAGGGGCTCGAAAATCGAGCCCAAGATTGACGAGCTTATAAGTTGGGATCGTTTTCAAGCCCCCACCCAGTGCTACGATCGTGGGGCTGCTCACTATTCTTCAGACACATATGTAGCATAATTATTTACTCCAACATCTTCTTACTGATGCAGAAAGAGCAAAGTGTAGGGGCTCGAAAATCGAGCCCAAGATTAACGAGCTTATAAGTTGGGATCGTTTTCAAGCCCCCACCCAGTGCTACGATCGTGGGGCTGCTCACTTTTCTTCAGACACATATGTAGCATAATTATTCATTCCAACATCTTCTTACTGATGCAGAAAGAGCAAAGTGTCGGGGCTCGAAAATCGAGCCCAAGATTGACGAGCTTATAAGTTGGGATCGTTTTCAAGCCCCCACCCAGTGCTACACACGTTGCGTTGTTTTCTACTCTTCAGGATTGAACTTTTCCAATTCACATTAACTAAATAAACACTCTATCATTTCCTGACGGCCGTGATAATAGCACAATGTCGGGGCTCGAAAACGAAACCCAAGATTTGGCAAACTTATAAATTGGGATCATTTTCAAGCCTCAACCAAGTACCAAATACGTTACGTTCTCGTTTGGATTAGACTAACATCATTTGTTGACGTCACGGATAGATAGTATTTATATTTTAAAGGTTTAACAGGTGCTTCAATAAAGTTTCACACAGCACGCACAAAAGATCCGAATAAAAAATATTTAAATTAATAACTGCTCGCTTACACTCACAATACAACACAATCAATGACTTAAATAACTTTTATATTATAATAAACTGCAGTAGGTTTGGTAATATAAAAAAAATATATATCTAATTATAAAAAAAGGACTGACCGTAGTTATAACAAACACAGTGAAGGGCCTCGAAAAGCGAGCCCAAGGGCGTCCGAGCTTATATTGTATTGGGATCGTTTTCTAGCCCCCACCGAGTGCTACACAATTTGCAGCCCCCTTTTATTTCAGACGTAATTATAAAAGGGCGCAAAAATAAGAGTAATCGATTTTGTTAAGCATGCACGCGGCACGAACACGCGGTGGCGTAGCCATACGCGTGCGCAGCGCGCGTGGCGTGCGCCGCGGTGGGCCTGCGCCTTTGACTACATGCTTAACAAAATCGATTACTCTTATTTTTTTATTATATACAAAAACAATAAAATCAGCAAAAAAGTTCATGTGAGATACAATTTGCGTTACAAAGCTGAATTGTTTCAGTGACATTGTGTACTTACTCATAAAAACGAAAATTTCTGAACAAGTGACAATCAATATTTTTGCATTAAAATAATACATAATATTATAATGTAATTAAATTAATAAGACCTATATCTATATCTTGAAGTTTTTTCTTCACAAAAATCATATAAAAAGTTTTTTGTTATCAGACGTAATGTGATGATCCACTTTGGGATAGGCCGGTGGAGGATATCTCTTGGGGTGCACCTCTTGACTGTGCTAACTGCCGTAGGATGACCGTGAGCACCGTGTAGGGGCTCGAAAATCGAGCCCAAGATCTGGCGAGCTTAGTGGTTGGGTCCGTTTTCAAGCCCCCACCCAGTGTCACACATTACGCTATTCTGTTTTCTATTCTTCAAGTTTCAACTTCTGTACTTCATGACATCATATAAAACTTACGCAAATATCTTCCTGTATGATGTCACTAACTTCTTTGCTGTGTTTGTGAACAGAGACTACTAGTTTTTGATTTCTTCATAGACAGAACAAAACAAAAAAGAGTAGGACTCGCTCTATCTATATACTCGTACATATATAAAACTCTTCCGTTACCGAGTGATGTACTGGCTGACTGACTGAATAACAGATTGACAGACAACGCACACCCGGAACTACTGGTTGTAGAGAGCTGAAATTTGGCACGACATGTGTTTTTGGGGGAGTAGACTCGGTATTATTGAAATGGCAATGTATTAATTACTAAAAAATAATTTGGTAAAAGTGGTGATAATATATGTAGGTAACCCGCCATTTTGTGGCGGCGGCCATCTTGGATTTACAATAATTTTAAATGTGTTAATTTGTATTGTCACCGGAACTAAACGTTTGTACCAAATATCATATATGTATCATTAAGTTATTTATGTATTTAAATATCAAACCTCTTATTTATGTGAACTGAAAACAGTGGAGCTCTTTTTGAAACCACTAAGAGTATTGCGTGTACGTACGTGAGAATATATACCTACTTATTTTATTATTAGAATTGAATGTTTATCACAGTATTAACACACATTTAAGTATTTTGGAAAATGCATTCTAAATTTTCGCCTCAGCCGGGACTTGAACCGGGGCTCATGCTGAACCGTAGCACGGCTCTATTCAATTGAGCTACGGGGGCTTCAAAGAGGCTGGTCGAAAATCGAAGTCCCGAATGAGGCGAACATTTTGAATGTATTTTTCAAAGCATCATTATTGACTTTAGGTATTTTACACAATCTTAATCATCTATACTAATAATAAAACAGTAGAACCACCGTGTCTGTACAATAAATAAATTTACCTGAAACTGATAGGGGGGGATTAAAGAAGGTCAAAGGAACACAAAAAATCAATTTTCGACTTTCTTTCCTGTCTGTTCGCGATAATCTCAGAAAGTACTGAACGGATTTTCATGGCGTTTCCACATATGGATTAAGCTTCATTTGGCGCAATATATAGGCTTTGTTTCATCTCATTTGGATAACGAAAAGAAAAGTTATCAATAAAAATCTATTTTGTTGTTTTGAATTTAATAAACAATACTCCGCCCACGACATCGCTTGGGTAATATCCGTTTATATCGCGCAACTTACCACCTTAGTTAGTTCTAAGTTATTGAGATATTCTTTAAAATTTAGGAGGAATCGTAGTTATTGTTGTTCTTCGGTCCTCTGATTTCAATCAAACAAATATATTTATCAACACTTCGCTTCCTTTTGACGAGAAAACATTGCTGATAAAAATATGTACTACATTTTGGATTTTGTATAATAATATTTCATAGATATCAAATTTGACAGAATGTAGAATACTTCAATATCGAATGCTTAAAGGGCATATGCACATAGCGGATTTTCAGACGTAAAAAAAATAGTAAAAACGTAATATTAAAGTGCAGTCTACGTACGTACTACCGGGTGTTTGGTAGAGGGTTGACCAAACAGGATGGGCGTGTTTCTGGGCCTATTTGGGAGATACAATTTGGCTGAAAATTTCCTAGTTGTTAAAATAAAAAAAATATCGACAAAATTGTATTTTTTTATTTTTTTCCGAAATTGCGACTATTTATCCCTATAACTTTTTTTTGAGCTGGTTTCCAGTCAAATTTTTTGATTGATTATGGTCTCGGATATCACCTGGTCTGCTCACAGCATTTTCAGACCCCTACAAGGTCTAAATAATTTGTTATGACCGCTTAACGCTAGGGAAAAGAAAAATAGAAATCTTATAGGGGATCTTTCAACTCAAATAAAAAGAAAACTAATTGTAACCGAGAATTTAAAACTCGTTTAAAAACTTCTCTGTTTATCCCTTATTTTAACGGTATACTACAAGTTTTACAAAAGCCAAAAAACTTGTTAAAAATTTAGGTGAAAAATGGAAATGGAAGAAAAATAATAAGATATTTTTAAAAACAAATTCCAAGTTTCGCTTAAATACGTCACAGTATGAATAAATTTGGATTTATCTGAGGTCTTCTGAAGATACTGAGATGCTGTAGTGACTTTCTTAGAAAATAATTAGTCTTAAAACAAGTAAAATGGACTATCTCAATTACAGGAAGATATTGCTTCCAAATCAAGATTTCCCGTCTCTGGCAACCGATTAAAGGGATTAAAATACAAATTTGAAAAAAAAATTGACTGGAAACCAGCTTAAAAAAAAGTTATAGGGATAAATAGTCGCAATTTGGGAAAAAAATAAAAAAATACAATTTTGGCGATATTTTTTTTATTTTAACCACTAGGAAATTTTAAGCCAAATTGTATCTCCCAAATAGGCCCAGAAACACGCCCATCCCGTTTGGTCAACCCTCTACCAAACACCCGGTATATTAAAGAAACATCAACTGAGTGTCTTTCCCTTAATAAAAAACAATAAGAAAACTGCTGATGGATACATTATTAACATAAATATTTTATTAAATAGTTTAAGTTTAATTAAAATAACTTATTAGCCTTTTAGAAAAATGCATTCAAAATTTTCGCCTCAGCCTGAACTTGAACCCGGAACCATGCTGAACCGTAGCACTGCTCTATCCAATTGAGCTACCGAGGAGATTAGATTGTAATATACTGAAGTTCTCAAAATGGTGCATCAGACATAAAAAAAATATCTACAGCACCGTCAAGGTATCAATTCAATAAACAAAATAGTTTTTGGCTACTACTGCCATAACTAGGCAATTCTGCTAATGTCAAAGTAGGTAAAAGTAAAACAACACGATGGAGATTGGTCATTAAATTTTTTTATCGAGTATAATCCGTCACAGTATCTACGTGAGAGTGAAAAATAGGCAGTGTGCAAAGGTCCTAAAATGTATGATATTCTTTACACAAAGGTTCGCAGTATTGAGTTTTAAATATATAGGTGCATTCAACCTTCTTTTTGTTAAATCAAGCAAAAATTGTGATATCCATCTATAAATACTTTAGGACAAAAAAAATGCTTTTAAATTATTGTTCACTGTCTTTGTGTGCTTGCATCATGTACAAAACTTTTTTATATGATAGTTCATATTCAAAGAATTTCTCTATAAACTACATTGATGGTTTTGCCTTCTGGGGCTAACATAAATAAATAAATTACTGACCCGTGAGCAGGCCACATATAGTTGGCCATGCTAAAAACAATTAGACCTCAGGTCGACACCAGCGGCCTTTAGTGTCTGACCCTGGGATTTATTTTTCGTCATAGCAAAGCACGCCACGACTGGGAATTGGGTGCGCTTGAATTGGAATGGAAAATTGTTAGGGATGAGTGGTATTCTTGGTATCAAGACGGTTTCTTCGACACCACAGCCGGTTAAAATTTCTGCTTCAATTATGTTACGTTGTAGATTTCTGACCTTTAATCGAGAACCATTGCGCAGTTAAGGACTTAAATTACGAATAAGAATTATAGAAACACCGATTTTTAAATTTATTGTAAGTGAGGGGTATCCAGGAACATTTAATGAATTCAGAAATTCTATCGGATAATTTGTGGATTCTTCTTGATCCATCATTATATTGATAGAGTTATACTCTCGACTTCCTCCTTGAATACGCGACAGTATTTCATTATTTATTGCACATGCTTGATCATTTCGAGGAGTTAAAACAGACATTTTACATAACCAAGTATTGTTCTGATATTTTTTATTATAGAAAAATATTTGTTTTCTTCGTAATGAATAATTGACGACCTCGATGGTAGAGTGGTCACCATGCCGGACTGCCATCCTTAAGGTTGCGGGTTCGATTCCCGTGCGGGGTGAATATTTGTGTGAACCACAAATGTTTGTCTCGGTCTGGGTGTGTGTGTGAATGAGTGTGTGCGTAGTTTCTGATACCCTAGATACAAGCTTCGAGCTTAGTTAGGGGTCAGTTACTATAATGAGATGATGTAGTGAATGATTATGTTATGTTATGTTATGTTAATGATTACATATGATTAAAATAATTTCAACATCCGGTATAGAATTTGTTTGATAACTTTGAAAAAGTCAATTAGGTACGTAAAATAAATAAACCAATTTCCACGCGGACGAAGTCGCTGGCATCAGCTAGTATTAAATATACCTATATTCGTGCACTGATACATTTTTTATAATATACTTATTACACAAAATACATTTTATTTGACAAACATTTTTAATTTACATTTTGGATAAAATAATACGTCATGATTTTTAAAGTGATGGATAACATAGTTAAATAATACTTTGTGTTACAAAATACTCTAAAATTAATCTCAATTACTTACTATGGTATAAACAAATTCATTTAGAAATTATAAGATATAAAATCAAATACATAGCAAAAATAGTAATGGGACGCGTGCAATTGTAAAGACACACGTTTTATGACATAGGAAGCAAATGAGCAGATGTTACCTGATGGTCACTGACTTTTATTACTCATTGACATCTTCACCACAAAAGTGTGCCTGTTACGCTCTAAACAGTGCAGTTTGAATGCAGTTGACATTACTGCACTCCAACTGCATTCAAACTGCAATTTACGGATGGATTGCAGTCCGTCTGTCTAGAGTCCTAAGGATAACAAGACATTTGGAAGAGAAGTACGGAGCAAAGAAGAAAATGAAAGGAACCTTGATTGCTGATTGCACGCGAATAAAAAATACATGCAAATTCTATAGTCTAAATACAATACTGTAATTTCTGTGATTGGAATATTACATGCATGACTTGAATCTACGTCCAGGTTTGGCAAGTTATGTTAGGTTTTATGACAGGAGGCAAACGAACAGACGGGTCAACTGTGTGACTACCGCTGTGGACACCTTTAACTCAGAAGACAGAAGAGTCTCAAGTGCGATGCCACCCTTACAGGATCGATAGGACATTGGGAAGGAAGAGATACATATACTTACTGACATAAAAAGGAATGGAAGACTGTGTGAAAGAAGGCATGAATGTGAAAGGAGTAAATGTTAAGCAATTAAAGGAAGAAAACAGGTTCTGCCAATCACACATATGTAGGAAAATGGCAGGAAAAAGAAGAGAGGATATTAAGGAGAGGAGAGGGGAGGGGATTGGGCTCCGGCCCTCTCACTAACCATGCGAACCGCAGTCACGCCGGTATTCAGTGAGAGTGTGGTGCTGCCCCGGTTCGAGCTAGCCCATATTCAACTATGATAGTCATAGTTTACGCTCTACCACTGGAAGGTGCCAACCCTGGCCGGTAGAATTAAGTCATGTGCAGATTATATAAAACAATACATAAATGACCGTCATCACCGTGTAGGGGCTCGAAAACCGAGCCCAAGATCTGGCGAGCTTAGTGGTTGGGGTCGTTTTCAAGCCCCCACCCAGTGTCACACATTACGCTGTTTTCTATTCTTCAAGTTTTAACTTCTGAACTTCATTGTTGTGTATCTGAACGGAGACTACTGCTTTGTAATGGATTTGTTGATACAAATCCATTACAAAGCAGTAGTAACTCACACTCTATCATCTTAATTAAAATAAAATCTCTCTCTATTACGATTGGACATACAAGTTGAGTTTTTTAAAGTTTAACAGTTTTATTGATATGACAATGTACTACTAATAGCTAAAAAATAATTCGCAAATTATTACTCATATTGAAAAACCCGCCAATTTGTGGCGAGGGCCATCTTGTATTTGCAATGATATCAAATGTGTTAAATTGTAATGTCATCGGAACTAAAAGTTCGTACCAAATATCAGATCCATCCGAAAACAGGAAGAGGGTCTAAAGTTAAATTACAGGGATTGACCTTAATAAATGAACAGGTCAAGATAAATAAAATGAAATAAAATAAAAATATATATATATATTTTTTTTTTATTTAGATCAGCCACTTTCAGACACTTTCTCGTATAGAAACTGTGAACTAACCTCTTTAAAATCTGTCATTTTCTCTAACCACGGTACAAGTACTTCAAAGCGTATTCGTAGGTAGCAACAATTTAACGAAATACGACCGTCTTTTGGGTGAGGGCGGCACAATGCTCATAGCGCGCCCACTCTAGGGTTAAGTGACAAAATGTGACTCATTTAAAATGTCAACATTATTTTCCCACGGACGACAGAACTATCTCACTCTCTCTCTTAAAGTTTTCACTTTACAAACACACTACTTATATCAAAATAAAAAAAACATCTTTAAGTTTCAGAAAACTTAAATAAGCAATAGGAACTGACAAAAATCAACATACAAAAAAATTCTCTACTTTGAAAATCAAATCGACTAAAAATACGGCTTAAATATAATAAATGATATATAAGTTTTAATTAAAAGTTTCAGACGTAATGTGATGATCCACTTTGAGATAGGCCGGTGGAGGATATCTCTTGGGGTGCACCTCTTGACTGTGCTAACTGCCGTAGGATGACCGTGAGCACCGTGTAGGGGCTCGAAAATCGAGCCCAAGATCTGGCGAGCTTAGTGGTTGGGTCCGTTTTCAAGCCCCCACCCAGTGTCACACATTACGCTGTTTTCTATTCTTCAAGTTTCAACTTCTGTACTTCATGACATCATATAAAACTTACGCAAATATCTTCCCTTATGATGTCACTAACTTCTTTGCTGTGTTTGTGAACAGAGACTACTAGTTTTTGATTTATTCATAGAATGAACAAAACAAAAAAGAGTAGGACTCGCTCTATCTATATACTCGTACATATATAAAACTCTTCCGTTACCGAGTGATGTACTGGCTGACTGACTGAATAACAGATTGACAGACAACGCACACCCGGAACTACTGGTTGTAGAGAGCTGAAATTTGGCACGACATGTGTTTTGGGGGGAGTAGACTCGGTATTATTGAAATGGCAATGTATTAATTGCTAAAAAATGATTAGGTAATTGTTACACATATTGAAAAAGTGGTTATAATATATGTAGGTAACCCGCCTTTTTGTGGCGGCGGCCATCTTGGATTTACAATAATTTTAAATGTGTTAATTTGTATTGTCACCGGAACTAAACGTTCGTACCAAATATCATATATGTATCATTAAGTTATTTATGTATTTAAATATAAAACCTCTTATTTATGTGAACTGAAAACAGTGGAGCTCTTTTTGAAACCACTAAGAGTATTGCGTGTACGTACGTCAGAATATATACCTACTTATTTTATTTGCCAAACCTACTTAATTTTAAAGTCAATTTAATTATATGGGAAAGAATTTCTAAATCCTGCACAATATTGTATATCTCTAACTTTGAAAACCATACAAATTTCACCTCAGCTGCTAAACCCGTGCTATTCCTAAGACTGTAGTGAAAAATTATAACGTATATATTTTCAGATGCATTACATAATATGATATACTTAACGCATCATGAAGTTGACCTAATAGAAAATCTTTCTAAATGCTGTAATACCAAATTAAGTAAGAACAAACTTTGATAGATTGCTTTGAGTTTAGAGTAGGTCCCATAGGTGGGGACATAATACATATAAACTGACGATGATATAAGTTATCAATTCACATTAAGCCACGTGTCTACTGTAAGAACTTTGTCTTGTCTGATTCAGATAAGATCAAATTTTCATGTACTTAAATGAGAAGAATTTCGTCGAGTCTACGTAAAAAAAAACTTGTCTGTTTCAAACAAGAAAACATCTAATATTTACATGAAATTTTTATCTGAACCAAAAAAGACAAATTTCTTGTATACGCGGCCTTAAAACGATAAATTATACTAATTATTTATGGTACACATAAATATGTAAGTATGTACAATGTACGTTTGACAAAGTTAACAGTCTCAGAGTTTTTAATGTACAAACCAATTACATACATACATTTACAGCATAATTACTATAAGAATTGAATGTTTATCACATGTATTAACACACATTTAAGTATTTTGAAAAATACATTCTAAATTTTCGCCTCAGCCGGGACTTGAACCGGGGCTCATGCTGAACCGTAGCACGGCTCTATTCAATTGAGCTACGGGGGCTTCAAAGAGGCTGGTCGAAAATCGAAGTCCCGACTGAGGCGAACATTTTGAATGTATTTTTCAAAGCATCATTATGGACACTTTGAATGCAGTTGGAGTGCAGTAATGTCAACTGCATTCAAACTGCACTGTTTAGAGCGTAACAGGCACTCTTTTGTGGTGAAGATTTCAATGAGTAATAAAAGTCAGTGACCATCAGGTAACATCTGCTCATTTGCTTCCTATGTCATAAAAGTGTGTCTTTAAATTGCACGCGTCCCATTACTATTTTTGCTTTGTATTTGATTTTATATCTTCTAATTTCTTTTTTTTATGTAAGTAATTGAGATTGTTTTTAGAGTATGATATTTTTCAACACACTTGCTCATAAAGGGGCTCTTATTTGTGAAAAAAACAGTTGAATAATGACACGCTTGATTCACTAGTGAGTTATAGATTTTTTTTATTGTTTAGTTTTTAAAAAGTTTCGATACCAAAAAAAATCGTGTCCATACATTTTAAAAACAAACTTCAACTATGTTGCTTTACTTTTGGTAGGTCTATGGTCAATTTCATTCATTCGTTTTTTTTTTTATAAATATATTATTTTAGACTTTGGCCGATCACCATTGTTGTGTTGGATGCGCACGAATAGAAAAACTGTTTATTTATTAGCGAAAAATGATAATTTCTTCGCAAATGTGTTGAAAAACGTTGTATGGTACACGCGTGTATTGATGATTACTATCCTCGGCTATCTTCAGACCCTCGCCTGACGGCTCGGGCCTCAATAAAATCTGTCATTTTCTCTAACAACGGTACAAGTACTTCAAAGCGTATTCGTGGGTAGCAACAATTTAACGAAATATGACCGTCTTTTGGGTGAGGGCGGCACAATGCTCATAGCGCGCCCACTCTAGGGTTAAGTGACAAAATGTGACTCATTTAAAATGTCAACATTATTTTCCCACGGACGACAGAACTAACTCAAAAAAAATACGGCTTAAATATAATAAATGATATATAAGTTTTAATTAAAAGTTTCAGACGTAATGTGATGATCCACTTTGAGATAGGCCGGTGGAGGATATCTCTTGGGGTGCACCTCTTGACTGTGCTAACTGCCGTAGGATGACCGTGAGCACCGTGTAGGGGCTCGAAAATCGAGCCCAAGATCTGGCGAGCTTAGTGGTTGGGTCCGTTTTCAAGCCCCCACCCAGTGTCACACATTACGCTGTTTTCTATTCTTCAAGTTTCAACTTCTGTACTTCATGACATCATATAAAACTTACGCAAATATCTTCCCTTATGATGTCACTAACTTCTTTGCTGTGTTTGTGAACAGAGACTACTAGTTTTTGATTTATTCATAGAATGAACAAACCAAAAAAGAGTAGGACTCGCTCTATCTATATACTCGTACATATATAAAACTCTTCCGTTACCGAGTGATGTACTGGCTGACTGACTGAATAACAGATTGACAGACAACACACACCCGGAACTACTGGTTGTAGAGAGCTGAAATTTGGCACGACATGTGTTTTGGGGGGAGTAGACTCGGTATTATTGAAATGGCAATGTATTAATTGCTAAAAAATGATTAGGTAATTGTTACACATATTGAAAAAGTGGTTATAATATATGTAGGTAACCCGCCTTTTTGTGGCGGCGGCCATCTTGGATTTACAATAATTTTAAATGTGTTAATTTGTATTGTCACCGGAACTAAACGTTCGTACCAAATATCATATATGTATCATTAAGTTATTTATGTATTTAAATATAAAACCTCTTATTTATGTGAACTGAAAACAGTGGAGCTCTTTTTGAAACCACTAAGAGTATTGCGTGTACGTACGTCAGAATATATACCTACTTATTTTATTTGCCAAACCTACTTAATTTTAAAGTCAATTTAATTATATGGGAAAGAATTTCTAAATCCTGCACAATATTGTATATCTCTAACTTTGAAAACCATACAAATTTCACCTCAGCTGATAAACCCGTGCTATTTCTAAGACTGTAGTGAAAAATTATAACGTATATATTTTCAGATGCATTACATAATATGATATACTTAACGCATCATGAAGTTGACCTAATAGAAAATCTTTCTAAATGCTGTAATACCAAATTAAGTAAGAACAAACTTTGATAGATTGCTTTGAGTTTAGAGTAGGTCCCATAGGTGGGGACATAATACATATAAACTGACGATGATATAAGTTATCAATTCACATAAGCCACGTGTCTACTGTAAGAACTTTGTCTTGTCTAATTCAGATAAGATCAAATTTTCATGTACTTAAATGAGAAGAATTTCGTCGAGTCTACGTAAAAAAAAACTTGTCTGTTTCAAACAAGAAAACATCTAATATTTACATGAAATTTTTATCTGAACAAAAAAAGACAAATTTCTTGTATACGCGGCCTTAAAACGAAAAATATAATTATACTAATTATTTATGGTACACATAAATATGTAAGTATGTACAATGTACGTTTGACAAAGTTAACAGTCTCAGAGTTTTTAATGTACAAACCAATTACATACATACATTTACAGCATAATTACTATAAGAATTGAATGTTTATCACATGTATTAACACACATTTAAGTATTTTGGATAATGCATTCTAAATTTTCGCCTCAGCCGGGACTTGAACCGGGGCTCCGGGGAACCGTAGCACGGCTCTATTCAATTGAGCTACGGGGGCTTCAAAGAGGCTGGTCGAAAATCGAAGTCCCGACTGAGGCGAACATTTTGAATGTATTTTTCAAAGCATCATTATTGACTATAGGTATTTTACACAATCTTAATTATATTAAATATACCTATATTCGTGCACTGATATTTTTTTTATAATATACTTATTTCACAAAATACATTTTATTGGACAAACATTTTTAATTTACATTTTGGATAAAATTAAACGTCATGATTTTTTAAAGTGATGAATAACATATTTAAGTAATACTAAGTGCTACAAAATATTATACTCTAAAATTAATCTCAATAACTTACTATTGAATAAACAAATTCATTTAGAAATTATAAGATATAAAATCAAATACAAAGCAAAAATAGTAATGGGACGCGTGCAATTGCAAAGACACACGTTTTATGACATAGGAAGCAAATGAGCAGATGTTACCTGATGGTCACTGACTTTTATTACTCATTGACATCTTCACCACAAAAGTGTGCCTCTTACGCTCTAAACAGTGCAGTTTGAATGCAGTTGACATTACTGTACTCCAACTGCATTCAAACTGCAATTTACGGTTGGATTGCAGTCCGTCTGTCTAGAGTCCTAGGGATACCAAGACATTTGGAAGAGAAGTACGGAGAAAAGAAGAAAATGAAAGGAACCTTGATTGCTGATTGCACGCGAATAAAAAAATACATGCAAATTCTATAGTCTAAATACAATACTGTAATTTCTGTGATTGGAATATTACATGCATGACTTGAATCTACGTCCAGGTTTGGCAAGTTATGTTAGGTTTTATGACAGGAGGCAAACGAACAGACGGGTCAACTGCGTGACTACCGCTGTGGACACCTTTAACTCAGAAGAGTCTCAAGTGCGATGCCACCCTTACAGGATCGATAGGACATTGGGAAGGAAGAGATACATATACTTACTGACATAAAAAGGAATGGAAGACTGTGTGAAAGAAGGCATGAATGTGAAAGGAGTAAATGTTAAGCAATTAAAGGAAGAAAACAGGTTCTGCCAATCACACATATGTAGGAAAATGGCAGGAAAAAGAAGAGAGGATATTAAGGAGAGGAGAGGGGAGGGGATTGGGCTCCGGCCCTCTCACTAACCATGCGAACCGCAGTCACGCCGGTATTCAGTGAGAGTGTGGTGCTGCCCCGGTTCGAGCTAGCCCATATTCAACTATGATAGTCATAGTTTACGCTCTACCACCGGAAGGTGCCAACCCTGGCCGGTAGAATTAAGTCATGTGCAGATTATATAAAACAATACATAAATCTACTTAGGTAATTAAACTACATATATCTATTGATTATTGGATACCAAGCAGACGGTGGCTTCCAAACCTCTTTCCTATTACTAATGCAAGTGAAATATTCTATAACTACTTAATAAACAACTGCAAACTTCTATAGTTCATGCACGAAGAGAAGTTCAAGAGCATGACAAGGAACTCAAATATGTCAATTTAGTGATTTCGAATGCACACTAAATAGATATATTTGTGACCTTGCTCTGATCATAATGTGCTGTGTGGAGTGCCGCTTATTTCAATGATTGTGGGTCGGCTTTAATTTCAAATTGGGTCTCCTTTTTTCTATTTTGAGTAGTGATTCAATCGCTATAAGGTCCATTATGTTACTTAAGAAGTTATAATTACTTAGATAACTGATAATTTATGAACATATTACAGTATTTACGAAGTCTAGGAGAGAGACCTTTAATACATATGCACTACCTAGTTGAAACTATACTTGTTTGTTTGTTTTGTATGATTATGGTGGAGGTCGTCATTTCGTATGTACTAGGGAGCATTTACGATACATCTAACTACTTATTAGTAAATAAAAAATGCTAAATGTTCTACTCGTATAAGGATCTCAGCTCAAATTCTCTCTATAATCAAAGGTTCTACTTTAAAAATACAAAACTCTAAAACAAGTTTCAAACCACACGCAGGATTATAAAACAAACTTCAACCGAAAAATAAAATCTGAACTACGATTATGCTGTTTTAAAAGTACCTAAGTATTTAACATACTTAATTAGACTAGCAGCGTTCCGCGATTTTGTCCGCATCCAGTCAGAATATGGGGATACAATATGTTACTCGTTAATGTAGTTTGCCATTAGTGAAAGAATTATTGAAATCGATTGAGTAGTTTTAAAGTTAACCCGTTACAGAGAATCAATCAATTTTCTCTTTACGGAAAAGTTGGGCGGATGTTTGTTACTATTTCACGCAAAAAATACAAAACCGATTTAAATGAAACTTGGTACGGATGTTTTTTATAACTTGGAATAACTAATAGGATACATTTTATCTCAAAAATCCCAAGGGATTAGTGTTTACGCGGGGAAATCTGCGGGGCACAGCTAGTACTACATTTTTTTTATTAAATATACTTTTATTAAAATTATCTATATCTATAACCACGTTTGGCGTCTGGCTAGCGAACGCGGAACGCGATCGCAGAACGCGAACACAGAACGCAAACGCAGAACTCTTACCCGAATGACCATTCCCTGATCACATTATCTTCATCATCATCAAGATAATAGAGATAATGATGATCAGAGTGTGGATAATGGTGATGTCAAGCTGAAGTGGTGTTTTCTGTTCTTCTAGTTGTTCAAAGAACTAAGGTGAGCCTGTACGCCAAGGAGGTCGGATAGAAACAGGACCGCCCTGAGGCACAGGGATACCCTAACTCCTTAATTATCTTCACATTTCGATTCTGATGAGCTGTCTCTCTGTATATCTTATTGAACTACGCTACTGATTTTAATATTTATAGTTCGTTAGATGAAACTTTACATTACAATAAGTACTTAATTTTAAACTTGATATTAATAAAGCCCGGTCGTAATGCACATATAATTTTGTACGTTTGCCATTGCATCCGTGCGAGTAGGACGCATTATAATTTACCCAGGTGCGACTGAGATAGATAGCTACAGGTCAACGTACTAAATTCTCTGTGAATTACGACCGGACTTTAGTACGTAGGTATTTGATGGTTACCTGTATATCGTCTTGGAGTATACAACTGATTTTAAAATTTATATTTCTTTACATAAAACTTTACATTACATATACTTTGTGTAAACTTTGATATTGTTACTTAACTTAAAAATAAATAAATAAATCATCATCAGCTCATATACATATGTATGTCCCCCCAAAAAGGCTCGAGCCTACCCTGAATGAGAGCAATCAGGACAAATAAATAAGTAATTTCAATAATTATATATATGTAAGTAGGTATTAGTAATAACTAGTGGTTGTCATAGTGGCCATGGCCAAAAATTGTTTTAATTTTATTTTGTTCTTGTCAGCTATATTATGTTTGTTTAAGGTTGTACTTCTTCCCCATATAACATATTTGATATCTATCGTACAATGGTCACTAAACTCCATACAAAATATGTCAAATTTCACAGTCATACGTTCACGCAATATTTGTAAATAACTAATGCGAAATGCGAGTGCACGAATGAACTTTAAATGCTACCCTCGCCCATGGATATCAGCTAATCGAAGGGTCATAAGTGAAAAAGAGAGGGAGGGAATGATTTGGGCTCCGTACCACACTCACCATGCCAAACAAAGCACTGCCACATGAGTAGATAAATTTATTTAATGTGATCAAGTGACGTGACGAGCGAGGCGGTCACCCGATGGTAAGCAACACGCCTGCCGATAACAGACACAGTGTACAACTCTGAGGGCCCAACTGAAAATCAGTGTTGTGATGCTTCAGCGTTATGCTGAGTTGGTTCCTTTTATTCATCACCCACTATTTATAGTATGTGTGTGTTTCTATTGTATTTGTTTATTAAGTCTTTTTATGTATTTGCTTAGTTTTTTTTTGTATTTTTTTTTACTGTATTTTTTGTCTAAATAGTGTGTGATGTTTAAATAAACTGTTTCTTTCTTTCTTTCTTTACAACACTATACTGCGCTCATCACCCCGAGACATCAGTTGGTGAGTCTTGTGTGCCTTGTTAACACAGAATAGGCTATACTATTGACTATAACTTGGAATGCGATGATACAGCCTAAGATAAAACGTGCTTGCCTAGAAGAAACCGATTCAGTAACGACTTAAAACTTCACTGACTACATTGCCCTTCAAACTGGAACACAGTAATGTTAATACACTACTGTTTGGCAGCAGAATATCTGACAATGCGGTAGTACCCACTCAGACGGAATCGTGCAAGATTCCTACTACCTGGTAAAACAGCTGTTAACTACCCTGCCAAAATAGGTACAGTCTCGGAATGAAAAGGTTCGACAATTTTCAAATTGATTCGTATAATGTGTCGCGAAAACATATTACCTTTTGAAACTATGGTACAGAATAGACTCGGATTAGGGAAAATAATGTTCTACTGCTCGATAATAATGTTCAAAATTATTCAGATAAGTGTTGTTTGACAGGATAAATATCTTGTCAACAAGATTGTTGATAAACTAAAACCTTCTTGTTGGTTCAACCTGCCATTATTATTTCTGTTAAAACTATTGTCAATCGGTCAATGTCACCATTGCAAAATATCAAAGAGGTTTTTATATGCCGCGCGCACAAGGCAATGTTTAAAAAAGGATAGAAAAATCAAGCAAAACCTTATTCAATGGCAAACATCATTGTATTTATTTAAATGTTAGCATCACTGTTTCTTACACTTGTATGTTGGCATAATTGTTTCTTGCAATACTAGTGCAAGTGAAAACCAACTATAAGGTGACGAACCTTTTCATTCCGTGACTGTACTTAACAATTTTGCACGTTCATATCTATCGCTGTACGGGTTACCTACTCATGTGCCACTTTACGTCGATATTTTGTGAGAGTGTGGTACTTCCATCGAGCCAATTTCGAACTGTGAGGTTAGGCTCTAGCGCTACAAAATAAATAGGCTGTTAAACGTATTACCCTAATTTGCGTCGAGCCGGGCAAGTTTCCGAAGTGGAAGTCGAAGGAGGCAATATTAATATTTATCGTTCAATTTAAGTAAATATTAATGTATACAGTATTAGAAGTATAATTTTCAATATAAATATACAGTTTTAAAGCTACAAGATATGTTTAACTTAAAACCTTACATACTATTTGTAAATGAGCAGTTTTTCCTCAATTAGACCGCTCTAATTGAGGTTCTTTGTGAGCGCTGTAACATTTTTTGATTAAACCTTTCAATACTTTTTTTTAGCTTTAAGCATTAAAAAAAGAATTTTCTTAAATGCTCATTGATAGTTCTATAAACCGTGACATGTTTTGTCATTATAACGACCGATTATTTTTTATTATGACGGGAGAGTTAGCCCGGTTTATAACACACGCACTAGAACCGCACTAGTTACTATAAGAAGCACTATCTTGATCAGCTTTTCCACTCAAAGCACTGCACTGAATCACTTCACTTTCACTGTTACATCATCATCATCAGCTCATATAATGTCCCCACCGAGGGACTCGAGACTACCCTTCTTCTTCTTTGCGTGTCGACTCATATTTTTGAGGACCAGAACTTGGCCACCGATATGCGAGGACCTTTACAAGACCACTGATAGAGTGGTCTTGTAAAGGTCCTCGCATGTGCAGGTGTAAGGAAACGCACGGCAAGAGAGAGAGAGCACAAGACTTCCCTGAATTAGGGTGATAACTGTTAAACACAACTTTAGATATTTTTATTACTTCTTTGTAAGACATTCAGACCGTCCTCACCTTATATTCTAACAACGGAAAATATAATTTATATCTATAGTGATATGGTTTAATTTTGTATAACGATGAGAGTCCTAAGAGACAAAATATAAAACTAAAATTTAAATATATTAATGTAATACATACAGTATTAGAATTATGATTTCCAATATAAATATACAGTTTAAAAGGTACAAGATATGTATAATTTAATCTAATCTTACGTAAGTAAGTAAGCGAGCAGTTTTTACGAAAATATACCTCTCTTAATGTGTGCTGTAATATTTTTAGATTATTTTTATTTATTGTATTGGGTTCACCAACAATTGATACAATCAACTTAAAAATATAACCATACATACTCCTTTGAGATTTAAGCACTAAGGTAAAGGTTTTATGGATGAAATTTGTCCACAGATTGCAATTACGAGTTAAATTTTGATGGTCCTGAATACCCGATAATTTTAACAACCAAAGCATTCATATCCTTACAGACTAATACACAGAAAAATATAACTTAAATGTATAGTGATGTGGTTCAATTTTGTGTAACGATGCGAAACCCATTGAAGATTAAATATAAAAACCCTATCCCTGTGAAAAGAAGATACTAAAAACACGGACAAAACTTTAAATAAAATATATAGTTTTAAAACAGTTAAAATCTAGAAATATGTAACTTAATTTAAACTTACCTTAAATACTAATTGTAAGTGAGCAGTAATTGATGTATTTTTATTTTTTATTTTAATAAGACATGTTCAATTTGATTTCTTTGTGTGTGCTGTAATATTTTGGTTAAACCAAGTATTTAACGGTTTCCTAGCTTTAAGCACTAAGAAAAGAATTTTCTTAAATGCATTTAAATTTTGATAGTCCTAAATATCCGTGAAAAATATTGATGATGTTAGTAAACAACCGAAACCGACGCTTACAGACTAACACAGAAAAAAATAACCTAAATCTATAGTGATGTGGTTTAAATATTAAAATATATAAGCTCAAAATATTTGAGCTTTAAGCACCAAGAAAAGCTTTCTTGAATGCATTTACCCTTGCGAGCTTAATTTTGATTGTCCTAAATATCCGTGACATATAAGTTTGTATTGATGATTTTACTTTTCATCCCAGTGCGATAACTGTAACCGTCTAAACTTACATACTAACACAGTAAAACGTTACTTAAATCTATAGTGATGTGGTTTAATTTTGTATAACGATGCAACACCTATGAAAGTTAAAATACCTGTATAAATGCCTATCAAGTTTAAACATAAGACACAGTAAAAATATACGAGTTAACTTTAAATAATATATAAAATTACTTACCAAATATTCAAGCACCATATTCCATCCGATGATGAATGCAATAAATTCGCCGACAGTCACGTAAGAGTACGTGTAGGCCGAGCCTGTTGTGTTCGGCACCCTCACACCGAATTCAGCGTAGCACGCACCTGCGCAAACATATTACGGAGTCAACACATTATCGTGGAGTGTACGGTGTCGCGTGGAGTGTCGCGAGACTTTGGCGATTGGATTGTAGCGAGTTTTATGTTAGGTGGTAGGGGAAAGCAAAAGAGAGCAACGGTTTGTGGTGCGATGTAGGTTTTTGAGATTTGGATTTCTGTAGTGCGAATCCGAAAAGTTATAAGTACTTAATAAAATAAAAAAATGTCTAACAAGTAAAGTATGTCCAGCCGAAGAGCGGGGACAAAGATACAACGTACAATACGTTCATATTATTCCAGAACAGAGCTTTGCAGTGATAAAACGCTCGACAAAAATGTGAACACTTTCAAGAATTTCTTCAGTCACTAGCAATTTCCAGCGTTTTTTTCAATTTTAAATAAATGTTGTGGTTTTTGAGTTATAAATAATGATGTAAACATGAAATGGTGTAAACATATAAATAGACAAAGATTATAAAAAATATTTACCAGAAAACACACTAGCGATGGCCGCAATAATGAAACTGAAGATGACTCCCGGACCGGCGTACTTGCGGGCGACCATGCCGGCCACTAGGTACATCCCAGTGCCGACACAGGACCCCACGCCCAGTGACGTCAAATCCAACGTTGTTAGACATCGCTACACAAAAGAAATATAACTGTTAGAATTATATTTTATAGACTATCAAACAGGTATTTTGAAAAATTCATTCAACATTTTGGCCTCGCCTCAAGCCCAGGACTATAAAACATATAAAACTCTGACAAGCAAACTGGATAAAGCTCTGCTACGGTGCAACATGATCCTGAGTTCAAGTTCCGGCAGAGGCAAAAATGTTGAATGCATTTTTCAAGAAATATACAAACTTAACATTTTAATAACATATTATTGTGAACTTTATTGCTAACATTACAAGGTTGATCGATACAATCTAAAGTGTCGCGTCCGAGGTCACACTTAGACTCAGTGTTTACACTGTGTCTAGTGTCTGGTGTCACAAACTTTGCTTATGAATGCCGCGGCCGGACACGCGTCGACACTTGGTGTTTACTCTATGAAGTGTCCGGTGTCATATTCTAATACAATACGGCTGATAATCTAAGCTTTGTTCATCGACGAAAGCTGAGATAAAGACAGATGTATACAAGTTAAGTTTGAGTAAAGTCCAAGAACGATTTATAGATCTCAGCCTAAGTGTCACGGCTTATTTTGGTGTATACACTGAGTATTTGGCGTCGTTATCATAATATATTTGGGCTGATAAACTGATAAATCTTTGATCACAACTTAGTGTGTGTTATTTTAAAACTACATACATACATGTGATTTACACTTTTTAAACTTTTGATGATTATAAGTCCTTGATAATAAAGATATTTTGAGTTTGAGTTTAAACTTTCGCGATCGGAATTCACTGTTTATTGAAATGAAAACAATTATTTATACACGATTAAGACCTGTAAATTATGTAAACAATAGATGTGATTTAGTCTAAATATTTATTTAACAGTATGATATTAAATTATATTTCGTTAAACAAGTTATCGTTATTTCATTAAGTTTGATCGGAATCATGATATTAAACAAATATTTAGTCATTAACTATATTCGGACATAATTACGTTTTACAAGTACTGTGATTATGCACGTGTTTAATGATAAATTCCAATAAACATTAATTTGTTTGGTAAAACTAATATTATCATGATTGGATTTAACTAGGATTCATGTTATTGGTTTTGTAGTTAACGCTGTTCATAATATTGTTTTGTAGTAAACAACAGATTTCCAATACTATTGTTGTTCTATTTCAATTCCAAATTACTTACATAGCATTATTAGATTCGGAAAATTATTTGAAATTCTGTATAGCAGCGCCCACAACATCTCTAATACGACGATTATTAACCTTACATTATTGTAATTTCAATTTAAACTAAGAACAATTGTAAAATCACTCTTGTATTTGTGAGTTTTATTAACGTTTTATTTATTTATTGGTCATATTATAATTTTAAAGACATCCGTAATACAACTTGTGTTGTTTGCAGACGATACTGACGTAGTATAAGTGAAAGAATATGTAAAACCAGCAGTTGTGTATATCTTAACTAAGTATTACAAACACATAGTACAAAACTTTAGGCGTAGGGTATCTAGGTATAATATAACACGAAGCTTTAACCCAAGCTAACGTGATTTTATAAATTATTTCACTTGTAGAAAATCTAAGTTAGGCTTCGCCCGTGCAGCGAAAAATACGTGAACGGGCCGAGAGCCGTACTTTTTAGTAACAGAAAAAATTATGAACTTAACATTTTCAAAGTGTGTTTCAAAATTACTGTAAATTGTATTAAATAAGTGTGCAGTTTTCCACAGTTAAGCGTCTCAAGAAAATCAAGACTTTACCATTTTAATATTAGTATTTAATTTGGCTACATTATTGTACTTTTACAAACAAAAATCAATTTGATGATCTCGATGGCAAGTGGTCACCATGCCGGACTGCCATCCGTAAGGTTGCGGGTTCGATTCCCGTGCGGGGTGAATATTTGTGTGAACCACAAATGTTTGTCTCGGTCTGGATGTGTGTGAGTGAGTGTGTGCGTAGTTTCTGATATACAAGCTTCGAGCTTAGTTAGAGGTCAGTTACTATAATGAGATGATGTAGTGAATGATTATGTTATGTTATTTGCGTACATTATACAGAGCTTTTTCAACAAAAAACATTTCCCTAAAATAACTTGGTTACAAAAACATGTTTATTAATCCTTCTTTCACATCAAAAAGTAACATCAGATTTACGTATGTAGCAGGTGAGTGACGGCAGCTACCTTTCATCCTGAGTAAAAGGGTGCCCTAGGGAGTACAGCGGGGTCTAGTTTCGTATATAAAGGGAACCTGACTAACAGTTGTCGTTGTTTGTATGGCCGAGTTATTATTGAGCTACTGAATGATTTTGATGTATTTTTGTTTGAGCATGTCAAAGTCAAAGTCAAAATCAAAAATCCTTCATTCAGTTAAGGCTTCAATGAGGCACTTATGAACGTCATGGGTCGGGTTTGAGATCACCAACATGTGTTGGAAATGGTAACATTTCATATTTAAAATTTTTGTACTATATATTGTTTTATTATCAACTAGCAGCGCCCCGCGGTTTCACCCGCGTAGTTCCCGTTCCCGTAGGAATATGGGGATAAAGTTATGCTAAAAACCTTCCCACTGAATCACTCTATTTATTAAAACAAACCGCATCAAAATTCGTTACAAAGTTTTAAAGATCTAAGCATACATAGGGACATAAGGACATAGGGACAGAGACAGCGACTTTGTTTTATACTATGTAGTGATGAGAGAGAGAGAGAGAGAGAGAGAGAGACCTTAGGTTTGTAGTCGGATCGCACAGATCGATACATTTCTATTTTGCAGGCTTTTTGATGTCTATAGGATATGGGGTTTATAAAAAATAACTTATCCACCATCTTTGATTCTCCGCCATATTGAATTTCGAATGACGTCACATATTTAATTATTATCGGATTTCAAATCAAATAGATAACTGTTTAAAATCCAGTTTCCTGATTTTATCAAAGCAAATGGACAATAAAATACTTATATGAATGTTTGAAGTAACATTTAAGAAAGCGTCTCGGCTGATGTAATTTCCGAACCGGTGGTAGATTCACAATGTGTTAGCGGAAACAAGGGACCTATTGTAAGGTATGTTCTTTTAGTTTGTTTTCTTTGTATTTTATAGTTATTTTATTGTATAATTTTAAATATTCTGTTGTAAGACTTTTATGTTCATAATTGTTTTTTGGAGTAAATAACTAACAATAAACTTAAATATATTTTGTTTAATAATTAAAATATTAACAAGACTACTGCTAGGCAAAAGCCCTTTTTTCTCTTTCTCTCTCCGGCGATATTTGTGCAGAATATGAATAGGTGTAATCAACACTTTTTGTGCGCGTGTTGGTGATCTCAAATCCAAGCAATGTTACATTAAACCTTCTGCCTTATTTGCGTTGCATTTTTAGTCTGGTTTAGCACTAAACCAGGTTTTAAAATCAATTTTGAATATTGTCAAAGTGACAGATTTGACTGACAAGGTGTCAAATGCTTACCGGGTTTTGTTAAACCGGACTAAAAATGCAACGCAAATAAGGCAGTTTATGTTAAGAATAGCAAACATTTATCACAATAATTGATAAAGCTTTCAATAAATAATCAGTCGACTTTTAAAACGAGACATTTTCCGATATAACAAGACAAATTGTATTGGCGTTGTAAGCCTTGATTTGCTTCAAGTATCAAAGTGAATAGGACTCTAAGAATATGCGTAATAATTGTTAATTTTGTTTGTAGACATACATTTTTAGACGGGTTTTCTGGGTACAAAGGTTATTCAGGTTCGGGATAAAGTAGGAAATCATAATACAATGTAAGTACTTCACTTTCACCGCCCCATGACGAATTGAAAAGTATTGTGCGAATCAATGACCTAAGTTACGAGTGTTCTGTATGAATATTTGTTTTTGTCCGTGGTTTGGGGGTTTTCAATACATAATCATTCACTATACCATCTCATTATAGTAACTGACCCCTAACTAAGTTCGAAACTTGTATCTAGGGTATCAGATACTATGCACACACTCATTCACACACACACCCAGACCGAGACAAACATTTGTGATTCACACAAATATTCTGCCCGCACGGGAATCGAACCCGCAAGTTTTAGGGGCAGTCCGGCATGGTGACCACTCTGCCATCGAGGTTATCTTGTCTATCTATATAATAATATATCATGACATACGAGTTATTAATAATTATATCATCTTGTTGTAACTGGGTATAATTATGTTTCATTATTAGCTGTATCTAAAGGATAAGAAACACAACAGTTGACGACGTGTAGATATATTTATACATGTGTTTGCATCAAAAGTATAAACACATTGAAAGTATTCAAAACATTATTTATGAATTAGTTAAACCACAGATTAAGTTAGGATTACTAATTTAGGATGATTAAAGAATTAGGATGAAACGTTCTATGATGAATAAGGAACAACCTTATTTAAAATTAAAAATATTTATACTACTGATATAAATATAAGTATAGCCCAAGAATATATATATGTACCATTCATGATGTCATAAAAAGGTTTGAATATATAAATGTGTTTGCATTTTTGATGTCTTTCCTTACAATAGATACTCACAGATAGTCTCTGCCTTCCAACGGGAACAACGAGCTCCTCGTTCCCCTGGGCATCCCTGGGGTCCTTGGTCCGGATAAGTTTAGCGAATACGGCGTGACCGCTTCGACGCATAGACCCCCAATCCACTTGTCGAAGCCTGCCATAGGCCCTGCGACAAACAGAAAAGAAAATATTAGTTATTGTAAGAACAAAAACTTCAAAATTGTAGTTAATTTTGTTACAGAATTATTTATTTCTCAAAAAATTTACAAAATCCCTTGGAGAGAAAATATTTTACACATGTTTAAATTAGCCTGTTAAATAATTAAAAAAATATTTATTCTAAACTATATTAGTTACATATAGTTTAGAACTTTTTATGTCGATATAATTAAGACATAGTTTCTATAACTGAAATGGGGGGATGCGGGAGACTTCCAAAGTATAGTTTGTCATGTCTATCCCGCTTTGATCGATGACTTGTCGCGCCAGAAAAGAACGACATCTTGTTAGACTCTTATTGGATTTGGCTATAATACTATCGTTACGAGTAGTAACTGTGGGTTTGAAAGGAACCAAATTAGAGAGGTCCATAATATTGAAATACCTGACTGTCGAAGTACTAGCTCATAATGAATGAATGAGAATGAATGCGTGTGTGCGTAGTTTCTGATACCCTAGATACAAGTTTCAAACTTAGTTAGGGGTCAGTTACTATATAATAAGATGATGTTGTGAATGATTATGTTATGTTAATACGTTTGATATCATCATATTACATTTTTACAATTCATCAAATCTAATCACCAAAATTCCTACAACAGTCTATCTATCTATAAAAAGGTTTCAAAGAAAAAGCAACCTATAACTTGCATAGCCATTCAATAAATAAGAATTTAAAGTAGCATCGCCACTAAAAGTCCTATTACGGAATAAAGCGACTAATGTTGATATGTACTTTGGATAAAGTTACAGCGCTCGAAGCTTAAATCGAAATATTTTCTAGCCAAGTGCGCTCTCAACGTTTTGTAAAGTTTCCGCCGGCAGGGAACTTCGCTCGGTGAATTGTAAACATACAAACACTTTGTAGGAATATTTAAAATTTTAAAATATACCAATATCCGACACTTATGAAAGTGGTTTTAAAGTTTTGCCATTTGATTTTTAAAGCGTTGGTGTTAAAGTGAATAATAATAGTGTTTGTGAAAGTACTATTTGTAAGTAAGAAGTTTTCTGCATTTAGACTTTGGCTGATTCGGGTCTTTTGTGTGAATACCTACTGAATACAATTTCTTATTGGAGACCATTTTCTAAATTTGACTTGTATTTCTGAATGCTTGGTGAGTACGTACCTATAAGTAAACTTATTTAATTATAACATAACATAACATAATCATTCACTACATCATCTCATTATAGTAACTGACCCCTAACTAAGTTCGTAACTTGTATCTAGGGTATCAGAAACTACGCACACACTCATTCACACACACACCCAGACCGAGATCAACATTTGTGGTTCACACAAATATTCACCCCGCACGGGAATCGAACCCGCAACCTTACGGATGGCAGTCCGGCATGGTGACCACTCTGCCATCGAGGTCGTCATCGAATTGTAACGATACTTTAAAACACGCCAACAATATACTTTTTACCAACAAACTAACAAATTGAATAAAATAATCGATAAAGTTAACCGGTCTATTGAACGTTAAAGGTTGAACTTTCAGTTAAAATAATAACTTTGTTAGGCGAAACGTTTTACCAACTATCTGCGCCTCACTAATATAACCTCTAACCTATAACTAAGTGGTTGTTCAAAATTGTAATAGGAAACAATTTCAAGGAATATTTAGATGAAACAGCTCTTAGATAAATGGAATATGTAATACTAGCTGTGCCCCGCGGTTTTACCCGTGTGGAACCTTATCCCGTGGGATTTTTGGCAAAAGAAGTATCCTATGTGTTATTCCTAAGTATGAAGAACATCTGTACCAAATTTCATTAAAATACATTTAGTAGTTTTTGCGCGAAAGAGGAACAAACATCCACATCCATACATTTAAACATCCACACTCACAAACATTCGGCTTTATAATATTAGTAGGATTGTGATATTGTATTGGTAATATAATTGTCAAAGCTGGTGTAGTAGTATCTCAAATCCTACTAAGTTACCTAAACAAAAAATATTTTTTTCAAACCTAGCATTTTTCATGTTTGATTTTGAATGTGGGTACATAAAAAAACTAGTCAGCCATCTTTAATCGTCCACCATGTTTGATTTATAGCGACCCTAATTACGTTTACGATCATTATCATTCAAACTAATCATGATAGCATTTCTACTCAATCGGTTGAAGATAGCTACTGTGACATTCTATTGCAAAAATTTGACCTACACATACATAGAAGAAAAATGCAAAATATTGTAGAAAAATCTCTTGAATATAAAAAATAAAATAAAAATATTATTTATTCATTGATTGCGCACATGTTATTATGTATAGGCAGATCTTATAAATACCAGGGAAGTATTAAAAACATGAACCCTGCAATACAATTTAAAAGTTCATATAAAAAGCTTCTTAAAAATGGCTTCTATATTTTAACCAACTAAAATTCAATTCATATCCAGTTTAAGCCCTAAAGAAGCACTTAGAAACGTCACGCTCACAAAGACTTAATAACTATACATAGTGGAAATAATAAAAAGAATAAGCTTTACGTCGGTATTGTGACTTCTATCCGTAAACACATTACGAGATGTAGTCTCTCCTATTGAATATAAAATTACTAGCTGTGCCCCGCAGTTTCACACGCGTAGTCCCCGTTCTCGTGGGAATTTCGGGATGAAAAATAGATGTTGGCCGATTCTCAGACCTACTGAATATGCTCACAAAATTTCATGAGAATCGGTCAAGCCGTTTCGGAGGAGTACGGGAACGAACATTGTGACACGAGAATTTAATATATAAGAAGATTATAAAATGAATATACATACGAACTTTACAAATGGTATAACTATTTATGTATGTATGGTATTTTTGTATGTACGGATTTTGTTCTATTGATAGAATTTGTTGAACTTTTTTGCTTGTTTTTTTTATTTTTATAGAGCAACTAGCTGTGTCCTGCGATTTTACCTGCGTGGAACCTTATACCGTGGGAATTTTGGGATAAAAATCTATACTATGTTATTCCTAGGTATGAGGAACAGCTGTACCATATTTCATTAAAATCCGTTAAGTAGTTTTTGCGTGAAAGAGGATCAAACATCCATACATCCACACTCACAAACATTCGGCTTTATAATATTAGTAGGATATTTGCTGGTTGGCTGTACAAAACCGTCCCCACTGGAAACAATAGGAGCAGTCAAATACAGACTGATGATGATGATGAAACAGGAAATTAATTTTATAATTGTTACCACCATCTTTATCGTGATAACCTAATATTATCACTCCTCTTGATGAAGGCCACCGGACGTGGCTGAAACTAGTCGAGGATTTCGACTTAAATAAGTAAGTACTAACATCCCGTTTTGTTAAATAATTATATAATAATAATAATAATCTATTTAATCTTGTGCACCCTTTACACAAGATTAAATATGTCAAAGGGCTTCCGTGTGTTGGCTTTGGCCCCATACTAGCCTTCCAAAAGACCGGGACTACTTAATAGTCCCGTGAATGGAAAAGACATAACAAATAATTATATAACCTAATATTGTTTGTAACATCGATATCTTAATGTCTTATTAGTACAATCTCAGAATCAAAATCATCAATCGTCATCAATCATCTATCAATAGAAAATTTGGGATTTATATTCTCCAGAGACCAGAGATAATCTCGTGATCCATATTCAAAGATTTTCTTCCTTGTTCTACAGATTTACGTTAAAGAAAATACAGTTTTTTATTTTGCTACCTAATTTATTTATGTGTCACTATAATAAAAAAGTTTAGGTATCTATAGAGCTGTATAAATTAAAAACGGTTCAACAACGCAATAACCAAAATTCCACACACCGCAGCACTCAATTTAGACCGAACAAAGAGTATTATTATTCAGCTAATGAACGTTATATTTAAATGATTCTCATAGAGATAATCTTTTAAAATGTTTACTAACGTATATGTAGTAATCCGTCTTATATCCGTTACATTTCGGGGGTACACTCTTGCGGAATTAATGAGGACGCTCGATTCACGTGGAATGTATAAAACTCTCTTTAATGTGTCCACAGAGTTTTAGGTACGGTCTTTTAGTTTATATTTTATTTAAAACGTTTGTGAATATACTTTTTTTTGGTATAGAAAGCCTTTATTCAAAGGTGTCCAAAACTGGATATCTTTTGTATTTTAAATCATTCACTACATCATCTTATTATAGTAACTGACCCCTAACTAAGCTCGAAGCTTATATCTAGGTATCAGAAACTACGCACACACTCATACACACACACACACAGCCAGACCGAGACTAACATTTGTGGTTCACACAAATATTCAATTTGATGCTTAATTTATCTATTAAGGTAGGTACTTATATTATTAATAACGTCTTCGCTATGAATAAAAAAGCAAGGCCTCGGCGGTATTGTAATGTCAAGAGATTTTCTACGCAAAAAACTATTTCATTTTATTCAACTTTTGACAAACCTTGATTTAATAAAGATAATGATAATGCAAGACGGGCAATACTTGTTGACATCACTGTTCCACATGACGAGAATCTCGTGAAAGCTGAAAAGGATAAGCTAAGTAAATACTTAGACTTATCTCACGAGATTACCGCCATGTGGGACGTTGATTCAACAATTATTGTACCGATAGTCGTGAGTGCGAATGGTCTGATAGCAAAAAGCCTCGACCAACATCTTAAGAGGCTTTCGCTTGATGGTTGGATCAAGGGGCAGATACAGATGGCAGTGATTTTGGACACGGCACGTATCGTGAGGAGGTTCCTGTCTCTGCAGCCCTAACCACCGGTAGTTTGGGTCCTGCCCCGCTACTGGCGGCCTTCTATTTTTTAAGGGGTTAGTCCCATTTTACTCCATTCCTTTGAAATCGAAAATGAAAAAATGCATACATGCAGTCCCAGTTTGCTCCAGAGAATAATATTAAAAATAATATATTATTTTTCATATCCCACTTTACTCCAATCGATACTTGAATAATTTTATTGATTTTTATTTTTATGTCCCAAGATACTCCAAAAAGAAAAGTACAGTCGGATAGAAAAGTTAACAAAACATTTTATGCGGTTTATTCCAAATTCCAGGAAGATGCCGAAATGGGAAATTTAAGTGCGATTAGTTCCCATTTCGGCACCCAGATATAATTTAATAAGAATTTCTTACTTCTAAAGTACAGTCCCGCCCATGAAACATATTACCTGTTTGGAGTGTTTGGTTTTCGTAAGAATTTGCGCGAATATGCTCTTCTGGTACTTCTAATAATAAATTCTCCAATATTTATTTTTGTGAATCAATTTAATAAAGTTTATTGTAAAGACCTCTTCTACATTTCTGTTCTCCTGGTAATTATAATTGGTTATTATAAAATTTCTTGTACATAATGTTTATTTGAACAGAGCAATTTCGTTTCTTTTTTGTTTGGCTGTACCACCCTCACCAGCAGTAGGACTATTTGTAGGTAAAACTCCTAATAACCCATGTTTGCCTGGTACTTTTGTCCACATAGTACTGTTTTATGAACAATGATTCTACCGCAAGGTGTTATTTAACTTGAACATAGCATGTTATTGAGTTACTCAAAAGGAAAGAAATGACATCTTGAATAGTCATCTTGATTTTAAAATAAACACAGAAAATATATCCTCTGATTTAATATTTCTATATTAGATAAATATGTGTTTACATTTAATAATAACACGGCCTATGGGAAATCTATAACTTTGTATTATTTTTCTTTTTGATTTTTGCGTCTGACTGTATCTCATCCATAAGTGACATTACGCGTGGAGTAAAGTGAAACTGAAAGTATGGCAGTTCCAAATATTGATAAACAAAAGTGTTTGACAGTTTGGAGTAAAATGAAACTTATTTTGAAATTTTTAAAAAAGAATATTTTTGTTTGGAGTAACTTGGGACTTTTTGGTGGAGTAAAATGGGACTAACCCGTTTTTATTGTATATTTTGTTTTTATTTTTTATAAATGTATATTGTAAAAACTTAAAAAATAAGACAATAAATGTATATATGAATGATAATGCTCTGTAAGTGAGAACGGTAAGAATATACATGTTTCTCTTCCAAAGCTCTTTCATAGTTCGTAGTTTTTCCTTTATTCCGATCCGATAAATCGATCTTAGAAAAAATACTTGTTTAGAAAAGAAACTAACATGTATGGACATGTTAGTTTCTTTTCTAAACAAGTATTTTATTTTGTGTATGGACACATAAGTATAATCATTGACATAGCGTTACATTTTCCCCTTCTTGGTCTTTAGTTGTTAGCAAAACACGTCGTTATTTGGGCCTTTCTGAGTTGTTATTGTCAGTTCGCCCTAATTGCAATATTTAGGTCTTGTAACGTAGTTCGGGGATCGAAAACAACAAGGGTGAACGGAAAGATTACGTAAACTGTATTATATTTATAGAGTATACAAACAGATTGAAATCATTATAGAAACAACAAATAACTGATCTTATCAAAATCTAGAACTTACAAAGAACAAAGAAAATGTTATTACACTCAAAATGAAAACAAATATATGAATTTCGTTTCATTTCTGTAACTCAGATAGAAAGATCCTTTCCCTTATCTGTTAAAGTAAAAGTCTCTTATGTTTGTTGTCAAAATATGCACGAAAATTGTTCTTAGGGTTGTAGCTCTCGACGGTGGAATGAAAACGCGGCGGGCAACAAGTGTAAGTAAGTACGTAATAATAAATAGTAAGTACGGAAGTCTAGTACTTTTAACGTACTACTACGAGTACATGAATAATTGATATAGCAATTATTTACTCCGCCATTTTTGTATAGGAACTAAAGTCTTACTCCTACTACAAATCTCAGATGAAGACTACGTTTAGGACGCCCATTGGTGAAGAAGTAAAATAGCATCCGAGAAGCGGCTGGCAATTATTGGAAGAAGATATGAAGATAGAGCTTAATGGCAAAGCCTGGGAAAGGTCTATGTAAAGAAGTGGACCAAAACACTGTTTATGATGATGATACTACAAATGTTTCTTAAAACCAGGAATTGCTTATCGACTATGTAAAAATAAGTCGGGTTTTCCTTCCTGACGCTATAACTCCAGAACGCACGAACCGATTTCCACGGTTTTGCATTCGTTAAGGTCTCGGGCTCCTTGAGGTTTATAGCACTATAGTTTATCCCTGTATTCCCACGGGTATGGGAACTACGCGAATGAAACCGCGGGGCGCTGCTATTAAGTTATAAGATACTTTCGATACCAAAATTCACACGAGAGAAAAAGCGTGAATAACGCTTGTAAAATCGTGGAACAATGAATATAATATGATACGAGTACATATCTGAATCCGATATTACCTGTCTCCATTCGAGACTGTTTGTTTCGAGAGTCCTCTCTAAGTCCTCAAGGTAATACTAAAAATATTGTTGTAATACTAGAAACCTTTGAGTGGTTCTATTCGAGTGTATTGAGAAATGTTCAGTTCATTGGCGTTGTAAAGTTGTCTGTTTTGATTTAAACGTTTTATTGTGATATTGTAAGCGTTTTATTTTATTTTTGTATGGAATATGGTTTGTGTCTCAGGGTGGTTATTTTAGTTTATAGATTCGGTTTCTTTTGAATTTTACTTGACGAAAAAGTAAGATATTTGTCAAACCATTTTCCTATTTTTGGTGTGACTAATAGAACATCAAAAGAATTTTATTTAAAAAACTGTTTGTGCCATGTAAACCGCACGAAGCAGATACAATTCGTACGAAAAACTTATGAATTTTTTGTCTCCTTTAGACTTTTTCAATATAATAATACCAATTCTTACTTAAACAGAGAAAAGGGTTACCAGAACAAAACAAAAGAATCTTACGAAATTAACCACGGTAAACTGAACTATCTCCCTTGAAATTAACGACCACCAATTGCTTTTACGTATAGGTATATTTAGTAAGTTTATTTACTGAATGTTAACATCGGCCGACACCGATATCTCATTATCGCCATTCTCATTAACACTATCCTGTCTATCCCGGAATAATGAGGGTTCAACAAGAAGTATTTGATGAACACTAGCTACTATTTCTAGGAAGAATTTGTTACTTTGGTGGTATATTTACTTTCGTAAGTGGTTCTTCCGCTTGTAGCTTCTTTGATATCTGAATAATCGATTAATTAATTTTATATTTTTCTATTTTTTATATTAACATCGCCCCGCGTATTTACTCGCGTAGTTCCCGCTCTGGTGTGAATGCAGGGATGAAAGTGTGCTAAAAACCTTCCTCTTTAATCACTCTATCTATTAAAAGAAACCGCTTCAAAACCTGTTGCGTAGTTTTGCATACATAGGAACAGACAGCGACAGCGACTATGTTTTATACTATTTAGTGATGATATTGAAGTTACTATTTTTTTTCCGATCGTACCAAGAAATTTGTGCAAGAATATTTTATTTAAAGAATCCCATTTTCAGGCTGTCCGAGTGTCCGCCTACGTCTCACTTTTTGTGTGACAGACAATCAACTCGATTTTTCTCTCGATTAATTTTATGATGGACTTTTGTTTGTGTCGTGTCCGTTGAACTATTGCAAAACGTTCTATTTTTGTCTTACAAGTAATCTTTTAACGATTATCGGGAATAGGGAAGTCTTGTCAGTCGTGACGGATAATGGAGCGGTTTTTTCTCCAATTCTTATGAATTATTTTGTGGTGTATTTTTTACCAACTACCAAAAAAAGAAGGTTTTATCCTAAACTTTATATTATACTAGCTGCGCCCCGCGGTTTCACACGCGTAGTTCCCGTTCCCGTTCCCGTAGGAATTTCGGGATGAAATATAGATGTTGGCCGATTCTCAGACCTACTGAATATGCTCACAAAATTTCATGAGAATCGGTCAAGCCGTTTCGGAGGAGTATAGCAACGAAAACTGTGACACGAGAATTTTATATATTAGATTTTATGTATGTTCATTTGAACTTGTATTATTGCAATAATTTAATTTCAATTCATTTATTAACTAAAGGTAAGTAAGTAAGTACATAGTGTGGTGAAGGATACAGTGATAGTGACACTCTATTCGGCCTTACACACGAGGCATCAAATATTTTGTTCTGTTTTCTCCTACAAAAATCTTAAAGGTTATAATTATCGAGCGTGGGCGGAAGCCTAAAACATAATTTTCGAAAGTGAAATAAAACTACCGATAAGCGGATTAAGTTCGCGGTTTTAATTTCCATTTTACTCACGTTTCGGATAAATAATGAAGGCCAATAAATATTTTATTATGTTATATGTTTATTTTTATTAAAATCCTTTGAATGTTCGTTGAATTTAAATATTTATTTTACTGTCAAACGATTTTTTGGAGGTACACATATTTGTTGTGAGTGGCCAGTTTCCCGCAAATAGACCTCTTCAATTGAGTTTTTGCGTGCTGCCATTTTTTATTAAACCAACTAGATTTTTAAATGGTATAAGCAGTGTATGTGCGTAGTCACACATGAAACCATTTGACTATTTGAGTTTGACTACTAAAATATTATACCGGTATTTACTGATAAGGAATTAATGATTTCCAGTATTTCTATTTTTAGTTAGGGGTTAGTTGTATCAAGGCAAAAAAGTAAGATATAGAGGCTTGGGAGGTGTGTTATGTGTATTTAACATAACATAATCATTCACTCCATCATCTCATTATAGTCTAAGTTCGTAACTTGTATCTAGGGTATCAGAAACTACGCACACACTCAAACCGGATAAACATCTGTGGTTCACACAAATGTTCACCCCGCGCGGGAATCGAACCCGCAACCTTACGGATGGCAGTCCGGCATGGTGACACCACTCTGCCATCAAGGTCGTCATTCGTAATTTTACAGTACTGATCTTTAAGTTTCTCTGTTAGACTCTGTAAGAAGGTCTAACTCTCATTGACGGGATTCACAGTAAAAAAATAAAGTATAAGCTTTTATCACGTAACAAAAAAAACCCACCACTAATAATATTAGTACATTACACACAAATAAATGTAATAATCATAAAATAAACTTTTACCAGGAAAATTAAGTCAGCCAGTTTAAAACATGCAGTGACATGCACAGCAAACTAGCTTTCCCAGTAACCATTGGGGCCAGTGAGTCAATCAATGCCATAACGTCGAACGTAGTATGTGTATTGACAAAGAAATACTAGCGCTAACCAGTGTTAGTGTCAACCCAGCTCTATCCAAACTGACAGGTATTTAATCACCGTTCCGAATTTGAAACCATTTCATAGTAATAAGGGTAGCAACAGACTTGTTGTACCGATTAATCGGTTCGATATTTTCTGATACTATTTCACTGGTTTTGTAACCGACTTTTTGCAGGACCAATAATCGATCCGCTGATTTTTATTCCGAGCTTATTTGACTGTTTTTTTTAGACTTTTTGTAGATCGTGTGCGCTGCACTATTGCATTAGTTCGTTTTATTTTTCTACCACAAAAAATCGGTCACCGATAATCGGATGTGAGCGGTCAGCCTAATCCTTTTGGTACCAGTGACTAACGAACGCATACGTATCTATTTCTGGAATAATTCAATGTCTTCATTCATTTAGTTCCGCTAATAGCGATTGGAATTGCTTTACTTTTCAATGCCACCTATTGACGAGTCGAACTGGCGTCCAAAAATGGTATTCAAACACCGGAGCGATTCCAGATTCCAGTGGGGAAATCTAGTTGGCCTAAAACTTTTGGAGTGACGGCTCAGTTTTATGTCCGGGCTGTTCAGTTCAATTGACTCGAAAATGGCCAGTTTAAGTGAGTTTAGAGGTACGGGAAAGAGCAAGCTCAGTTTGACTCGGTTACGGTATGAAAATCAATGCAATTCTCCCGCGAAGCTAACGTAGAAAATGAACAAAGGAACTGAAATTATCACTAATGTTATATAGGTGAAAGCTTGCACGTTTGTGTGAGAATGTTCATGTGTGTGTATGTATATGTATCAGGGTGTATGTGTAAGCGTTTGTTACTCTTACGCTCAAGAGTATATTTTGTTGATGAAATTCAGACACTTTTTCAATGGTTGTGATGTAAAATAATGGATAATTTTATTTCAAAAGTAGACCAAAAAAGCTCTGAATTGATATGGCTTAAACCGGACACAGCTATCTTACAATTATTTGGCTTCTTCCCACTTGGTACACTCATTGTTATGTAAATTTTCACCCTTTTTTAAGGTACAAAAATGGACTTTTAAGCCAAACATATAACAAACATCTGCAATACACACATACATCAACATTCTTGTTCTCACACAGTACTTATATTTTCATGCAGAAAACTTATTTGCTGTTGATCAAAAAATGACACGAACCAATATCTCGTAGTACTTTGAAGTGTTTGGTTCGGTTCACGAGACAGATTAATTTTATGTCAGTATGTGAGCGTACGAACGTAGAAAAATGGAAATATTAATAAAGTCGATCGTACGAGAGTCCTTGCGCGATGATTGTTATTATATTTAGATTGTGTGTTAATTTTTTTCGGTTAAATGAAGTTTTGTCATTGGTGTGAGTTGTTGTTGATAACAAACTTTGCAGTAGTTGTGGTCTTGTATTTCTTTTATCGCTTTAAATGTGTTTGTTTATGTTGACACTACTTCTTTCTCATGGGGTGTAAGTGGATAAAAATATTACAATCTTAAATCCTTCCCAAAAACGTCTTGGGGTAGTAGTGGAAATATTTTTGGGGTTGAGTGGCATAAGCCCTTTAAACATTGTTTTAATAAAGTACTTATATTGAAACTGTACGTCTAAATGTAGAGTGAACACCTATCTCACTGATGATATTGATACAGTGAGGGGTGATAGCCAAAATATTGACGAAAGAATACAAAATACAAACAAAAAAATACAAAAACATTTTATTAAGGTTTAACAAGAAAGAAAGAATAAAGAGTAACATTGATATTCTTTGTTTAATAATTAGACAAATAAACTAACGAAAATTTTGTTAAGATTATTCCTAGGACTAAAATAATAAGATACTTCATACGGATTTATATTTGTAACAGTTCATTTATCTAAAGTTTATAAGAAAAATGTTTTTTATCGCAAAATCCTCAAGATCAGCCAAATTGGGTCACGCAGATGAAAGGGAAACAAACATCCATTCATCCTCAATATTCGCAAGTACATTTACCGGTTGTCCGGCCGCAACTTGAGGTTGGATTCGATAACCTGACCCCCTAACTAGCTTTATTGCCTGTATCTAGGGTATCGCCATACACGCCCTTCCACACGCCCTAGACAGACTGGTGTATTTGATTATACAAATAATTTGTTGGCTTTGGATAGAAATCGAACCTGTGAAGCAGTCAGTTAAGAATAAAGAATCGGGTCGACAAACTAGTAAAGTTCATTTGCTATCTGTTAGTACAATATTTCCGATCGATTTCTAGTTAGAAATAATGAACATTACTATTTTCAAAACTTCCGGGTTCGATTCTCGGAGTGAGTAATAGTTTTTTCTAAATCTATGAATGCAGTTTTTATTTTTATTACAATCGATGACATGGTTCGTAAGAACAGATTTCTGTATATCTTATAGTTTCAGATTTCCCCCCACTGACCGTTCTATTTGGGCCACCCTGTATAAGTATTCAATATTAGTACAAATATAAGCCACTCATTTTTATTCCCCATAAGTACCTACTATTGAGACCAAGAACACTAACTCCCGAAGGAGTCTCAAGTGGAAGTGAATATCTAAGAAACTTCAAGAGTCCGCAACTTGCAACACTTGACAATACCGATATGGGAATATGGACTACTTAGTATGTAGTATATAGGGAATAGCAAGTTGTATATGTCTGAGAAGTTACACTTAATATTGTAGAGTTTATGAGTTTGTTCGGTTGGATGCGTAATTGTTAGGTTTTAGTGGTTAGAATTAAAAAGTATTTTAGTGTAGTGTAGGATAGCCTATTTAGTGTACAACACTGTACTGCACTCATCACCCTGAGACATCAGTTGGTGAGTCTCTTGTGCCCGGTAATTGCCGAAGTGTATGCTATAGTCAATGAATAGTACTCATGTTTAGTCTACGCCGTAGTCCCGTAGTCTATGTAATATGACTACGTAGCATCATGCTACGCCCAAATGGGGCAGTGTGGTAGTATAATACTACCAGTATTTGAATGTACCAATATGTTTGTCCTTCTTTTATGCTAAAACGGAGAAATTGTAACGTAATTTTATGAAGATATATGGAGAGTGATATCATGATAATAAAGATGGAAAATAAATTTCAAGCTGAACCTGCTACTCAATTTTAAAAAGTTTATGAATGTACCCAATATATTCGAATCCTAAGGCCTGATCGTCCTAATTCAGCCCCTAGGTATATATGAGCTGATGATGATGATTTTCCACAGGTAATGATTGTGACAGAAGTAAAATATTGTTCATAATTAATTTTTTGAACAAGTAACAGAGTTTCACTAAACAATTCCCTAGGAATCCAACCCGAAACATACCAAGTGCAAATACTAGAACGCGGCATAGTGTTAATGAGTGGAAAATATTTAAATTCCAAGAAGCTTTGACTTGGGCTTGACCAGGGGTTCGATTCTAATAACTATAATGCTGTGATAATGCTACTGAAATGTATTTTAATATCAACATTATGGCCGCTTTTTTAACACTGACTCAATGGCTCATAAAACTTAGATGTTTGTTATGGAAACAGTATTATTTTGAAAACATTTTTATTTTAATTGTATAAAGCAACAAAGACCACTGAGATACCGTAGCCATATTAATACATTTTGTCTATCTCTCTCTCTCTCATTATGTTGTTTCAATATCAACACATCAACATCACCAGCCTGTATTAGTCGACTGTTGGACATAGGCTTCTCACAACTCGCGCCAATGTGCCCTGTCGGCGGCAAGTCACATTCATTAAATATCAACACATTTTGATCTAATAATGTTAAATAGGGGACTCAACCCCCGGTAATTTTCCGTAATACTGTTTTTAATGTAAACAACATATTGTTTCCAAGTATTTGTGCGGGTTCCATTGTGGAAGTTTATACGAATGCCCATTGAATTGTCGAAGCCTAGTAAAGTCGAGTTTCGCTTTAAAGTTTCACCTCAAACGGTAACACAATGTTTGTTTGTTAAAGATGAATCAATGAGCTGTGATTTGTACTTAAGTGACGCATTTTACCGCCATGATAAGTATTATAAGGTATTTATATATTCATTAAATTTCTTATTTTTTAAGTTTTTACAATATAAATACTTATATAAAAAAAACAATATATACAATAAAAACTTAAAAAATAGAAGGCCGCCAGTAGCGGGGCAGGGCCCAAACTATAAGGTATTTTATTATTAAACGAAACGTACGTCATTGTTTACAATTAATATTTTTACGGGATATTTACACGTAGCTATAATTCTAGGACGTGGCTGAAACTAGTCGAAGGATTCGACTTATAGGTACGTGTAAATATCCCGTAAAAATATTAATTGTATTTTAAGGTAGCCATTATCGAAGTGGCATTTGTTTTTTAATTTCATGAGCGTACTTCGATGAGTCTATTCTTGGTTGTCGTACTAACATCATCGACAGTCGTCACAAGTAGTCAGAACCCTCAAAAGTGTAATTTTTAGTTTAACCTAATATTTCTACTTTCATTCATCAAATTACCATTTTAATTTACGAATTACTAAAAACTACTTTAAGGGCCTATTTCACGACCTTCAAGTAAAGTTACTCACCAAGTAAATGTAGTTTTGTCTTTTTCTTACTTTATATCAAGTAACAAAGACAAAACTTGTGAATATTTACTCGGAACTTTACTTGAAGATCGTGTAATAGGCGCTAAGATAAATGCGTAAAATAGTTATCTACGGTGTATAATATACTGAACTCTTTAATTGTCTAATCATCATGACTGTTATTTATTTCTGAATCGGAGAAGAAACAACTTGTTACAAGCCTGTTTTCTATTAAGATATTGGCAGCAGTTAATCGTAACTTTTACTTGTTGATTAACGATGTCTGGTAAAGTGCTTTTTACTGGGATATTGTAACACCTGGTTGATCTTATAATTATTGTATAATGTATTTTCCATTCACGGGACAATTAAGGAGTTCTGTCTTTTAGAAGGCTAGTATGGGGCCAAAGGCAACACACGGAAGCCCTTTGACATTTTAATCTTGTGTAAAGGATGGGTTCCTACTTGAGATCTAAAACCGTTTGCTCTAACATTAAATGCTCGAAAACGTATACTCCACTATTCAGGACACCTATGAATCGTGAGCTTTATAGTTTGCTACCTCGATGCATCGAAATCCCTAAAACACATGTACTCTAACGATCTATAGCGATAAGCACATCGATCACAATGTATTATTATGCGGTAAACAATAATATATGAAGGTGAAGGAGTAACAAATATAAGAGAGCACTGGTCATGTAGGAAAAATCTAAGTGGACGAAAGATGTCATGGAAACTTTATATTTCCTACTTTATATTGACGACCTCGATGACAGAGTGGTCACCATGCCATCCGTAAGGTTGCGGGTTCGATTCCCGCGCGGGTTGAATATTGTGTGAACCACAAATGTTCATCTCGGTCTGGGTGTGTGTGAATGAGTGTGTGCGTAGTTTCTGATATGCTATACAAGTTTCGAACTTAGAGGTCAGTTATATACTATAATGAGAGATGACATAGTAAATGATTTTGTTATTATGTCATGATAAATAGTTATAGACCAAAGAGGAGAACTCATGTTATGAAGAGTTTACAATGGCGTAAAAGTACTTGATTCACTTCTTAACTTCTCAAAAATAATTGAACAAGTGAAGATAGACACCGGCGAAAGAAGAACATAAAGCTGTCAAAACAGCACCGATACGTTACGTCTATCTAAAGTTCGGTTTGTTTGACCAAACGTATTTGATGTCAAATATTATTTGTTGGGTTCGCCGCGGCATAGCGCTGCCCTGTGGCAAAATAGTGGCGGCTGAACACAGCAAACTCCACTGTTAGTTTACCCTCAATACTCGTTCAAAATATCCATCAGTTTATTTTTACGCTCTTTGATCTGTTTTTGCACTCTTACGGAGCCTCTGTGACGGGTATAGTACAAGCGCTGATAAAAAATAGATTGTTTTGTGAATGCAAACTTTTCGTTGTCGACTTTGGTCGATTAGATTACTTTTTCTAGTTGTCGTTTGCGCGGCTCAGTATGTTTTTGGATAATCGTTTTGTTGACGCAAAATGGACGCAACTGAGTCGTCTAATTGCGGAGAAGAGCCTGTCAACAAGTAACAAGTAATCGTTTTGTTGGGTACACTTTAAAAATGTGCATGCATTTTTGTAGTTATTTTTTCCAATAACTTTAATAATAGTATTGTTTGATTTTGTATTATATATGAAAGCAGCTTTTTACTCGTAAAAACAATTATAATTATCTTCATATACGGTTTTTCCAAAAACTTCAATAACAATATAATAATTTTGACTTTGTGTTACAACTTAAAGCAGCTTTTAAAAAAACAATTAATTATTGTAATACTTAAACGCTCATTTTTCAAATTTGTTGTCCAAGTTAATCTACAAACGGATGAACTAATTTTAAAACATTCAGAAGCAGGTCGGGGCTGTACCGCAGCTTAACGGGATAAATCTCTGCGGTTGTAACCACGAAGCAAATTTAGATACTTAGTATTTATACTCCTTAAAGTACTAGTACCTAATACCTATTATAATCAGTCGCGCGCGCGTGCTCCTACCGTGCGATAGTGTTTTAAAAAATATTATTAAATTTGAATGTGTACTTGTAGTTTGTTGTACATACAGTGAGTGCAGTTGTTATCAGCAAAGACAATGGTCCAGTGCAAATTGTGTAAACTATCTCTAGCCCGTGTAAAAGGAGAAGGTACAGTGAAATGCACGGGCTCATGTGAGAGTGTGTTCCATAAAAAGTGTGCACTGAAAATCAAGCTGTTTAACGACACTGGATTATGCGATGATTGTCAAAGTATACCAACAGGACGACCATTAATATCAGTGGATATTGCAAATACCACGGCGGAGAAACTATTAGCTGAAGTTAATGAAAAACTGGCTATAGTATTCAACATGAAAAAAACACTTGAGTCAATGTCTAATGATATCAGTTTCTATGCAGAAAAGTATCAGGAATTAGTCGAAGATAAAGAGAAAACCGACAAAAAAATTAAGGCATTAGAATACAGAAATATCCATTTGGAAACAACCAACAAAGCATTGGAGGAAAGAATAGCTTATTTGGAAGTTAAAGAGAAGGAAAAAAACATCGAGATTATAGGCCTAGAGGAAGGAGAAACGGAAAATTTAAAAAATAATATAGAATTGTTAGCAAATCAACTGAAATTAAATACTAGTGAAATATGTGAGTTTAAGAGGGTAGGAGAAATAAAAAAGATCGTTGGGCCGGCTGATAAGCAGCGTGAGAAAAAATCGAGACCGGTTGTTATTACCTTTGCCACCAATTATGTACGTAATAAATGGTTAGCAACTAGAAAGACACACCAGTTAACTAACAATGAGTTATTTGAAAATGGAAATACAAAACGGATTTTTATAAATGAAGATTTAACTAAATACATGCGGAACGTACTTTGGACAGCTAAGAATGAGCTCAAACATATTTATAAATTTATATGGGCACAAGGTGGAAAAGTGCTTATTAGAAAAGATGATCCAAAAGACCCCAAAATTAGGGTTATTCGTACATTATCAGATATTAATATGTATGCCACCAATTAGGGAACCTCTTCTCATATTTGATATAACAAAACCAGATTACTTATATTTTAAAATTCAACAACAATATATTAGAAGTACAGTCGGATATAAAATATAATAAATACACAAACATTAATAATTGGCAGCAGTATATAAATAAAAATGAAACAAGTTGCAACATTATTCACCTAAATATACGATCTCTTAGAAAAAACTTTAACGAATTCCAAGTAGCAATTAAGGATTGTATACATAGTTTGGATATCATATTGCTCACGGAGATTAATATTAAAAAAGAGGAGGTGGGTTTGTACAACTTAGAAGGATTTGAGAAATATGCAAGCACGAGAGAAACCAACAGAGGTGGCGGGATGTTATTATACGTGAAAAATACCATTAACTTCACAGCAAAAACTTTAAATTTAAACTATTCTGAAATAATCCAGGCTGAAGTGTCTCAAAACGGAAGGAGTGTTACCCATTTAGTGTGTGTATATAGACCGCCTAAAACAAATAAACAAGGTTTTGTCAACGAGCTACATCATATACTGTCTAGGATCCCTAGTAATTGTGAGTTGATCACTATAGGTGATACAAATATAGACCTATTGGCGGGAACGAGTGGCGCTGTCCATTTGTATAAGAACAACATGTGTGAAACGGGTTTGGATTGCGCAATCAATGACGTCACGCGAGAGGAGATATACGGATGCGCAGTGACAAGGACGTGCATCGATCATGCATGGGTTCGAACCTTGAGAAGAAGTTCAGCGTTTGTTTTGACTACAAAAATTTCGGACCATTACCTAATAGGTGTGTGTTTAGAAGACAGTGTAAACATAAATCAGTCTCCAATCTGCTGTGAAAGTGAGTTAATTAGAATTTGTGATAAAAAAGTGTCAGAAAACCTACAAAATGTATCATGGACTGAGCTATTGGACTGTAAGTGCCCATTAATTTTGTATGATAAAATATGTAATATATTTTCTAACGCATATAGTCAATCACAAATATCAGTAACTGTTTCTAAAACCAGAAAAACTAAGCCGTGGATAACTAAAATTCTAAAACGTATGATTAGTACTAGGGATAGGTTATTTAAGTGTTGTAAAAATAAACCCACTGATATGAATCTACGTTTACAGTATAATAGGTATAGAAATAAAGTTAATAAACACATAAGGAAAGCTAAAAATAAATATAGACAACAAGAAATATATAATTGTAATAAAAATTTAAAAAAGATTTGGTCTAAAATAAACTCATGGATAGGTCGAAGTAAAGCAAATATCGACAAAATTATTTTTAAGTACTTGTGTAAATCGGATTCGTTGATAAATGTATGCAATAAGTTTTCGCATACGTTTACCAAAGAAATTACAGATATCAAACATACATGTAATTTTAAATTTCTGGACAGATCAAGCTATGTGAAAGATAGACTGGGCTCGCTGAGATTTCAAAAAGCGACGCCTATTGACATTGAAAAGATTATAAATAATTTAAAATGTGATAAAGCGCCCGGAATAGATAAAATAAGAATAAAGGAAATTAAATTATTAAAATCAAAATTAAGTCCAATAATTGCTTTGTTTATAAATTTGTGTGTAGAACAGGGGCTATATCCAGAAAAATTAAAGACTGCTTTGATTAGACCTATTTTTAAGCAAGGTTCACATACAGATTACTCAAATTATAGACCAATAGCCATACTTTCGGTAATCAATAAAATTGTCGAAAAATTTATAATACCTCAGATTAGTAGTTTTCTAGAAAAACATAGAATGATAACAGACTGTCAGCATGGTTTTCGACGGGGCCGTAGCACGGAAACGATTTTGGCACGCTTTACTGATGATGTGAATGACGCCTTAGACCAACGAAAGCAGGTGGTGGTGGTCTTTATAGACTTTAAAAAAGCGTTCGACACTTTGGAGCACCACCAGCTGTTGCAGGCTATGGAGGAGTGCGGGGTCGTGGGGCCCGTTAACAGGTGGCTCCAGGCCTATCTCAGTAACAGAAAGCTAATAACAGCAGTTGGTGGGGCAGTCGGTGAGCCGGCGAGCGTTGCATGTGGCGTGCCAACCGGTTCTGTATTCGGGCCCGTCGGGTACATCATGCATGTAAATAGCATGTGCAATGTGGTGGAAAAATGTAACATTTACATGTATGCTGACGACACTTGTATAATGTGTGCAGATAAAGATATAAGCATAATGGAAAACAGTATACAACATGATGTCAATAACATAATAAAATGGGCCCACGATAATGGTATCATAATAAACATAAAAAAGACAAAGTGTATGTATTTGAGTTCACCATATTGTAAATTAAGAGGGGTTACCCCGGCTATAGTAGGACACAGTTTTGAGTGTTTACATAGCGCTGGTATGACATGCAAATGTGAACTGATTGAGGTGGTGGATAATTACAAGTACTTAGGCCTGATAATTGATAATAACTTTTCATGGAAAACTCAAAGTAACAAATTATGTGAGAAACTAAGGCATGTGCTTGTGACATTTCATCACCTCAGTTATGTATTGGATAGGGCTACTTTGTTTACAGTTTATTATGCATTGGTAGACTCGTTAATTTCTTACGGGCTGGTTAGCTATGGCCGTACATTTAAAAGTTATCTGGACAAAATAAAATTAATACAAATTCGATTCATGAAATTATTAGTTGATAAAAAAAACAAAATTAAATGCAAAAATAGTGATTATGAAGAACTATTCGTGGAATGTAGAATGCTGCCTGTCCATGAGAGGGTAACAATGCTAATAGCAATAGATCAATTCTGTAGTGATGAGTTCAAAAAGTATAAAATATCAAAACAAAACAGTAGATTAAAAAAGAAATCAACTTTAGAAGTACCCTATTATAATAATTATTTTGGCCAAAGAAGGCGAAAATACTTAGTACCTAAGATATTTAATGATTTGCCGCACGAAATAAAAGATAATAATAGTTTGTCTAAAAAATCGATATCGCTTAAACTAAAAAATCACTTACTGGAGGTCCTTAAACGGAAATTGTCATAGTGTAACAAATTCTGTGTAAACTATCTAGTTATTATTTATATATTTTGTTTTTAAAAAGTTTTAATTCCAACCCTACTAGGTAATTATAATTAAGTACTAAGATAAACATGTAAAAAAAAAGGAGCTACATCTGCCAACAAACTGTCTTGCAGTTTGGTAGAAGTATATGTTGTAATATGTAATTTATGTTCTTTTGGAAATAAAACATTATTTTTTATTTATTTAATTATTTGTATTTAGGTACTTACATAACTCTCTATCATTTTTACTAAGTATTAAACGAAACGTACGATATAGTTTTTATAGTTATCATGGTTATTAGCACTCAAATTAATATGATTAACGGGACAAGAAAGAGGGTAGACAGATTTGTCTGCTCATAAACAATTATCAAATCCCAGTACAGTCCAACAGTTCATCCGTGATTGCCATGATATTGATGCTTGCAACAGCGTCGAAATATCGGAAACTCGAAAAAAATATATACATGGTAAATATCCCGTTAATTATAATAATTTGAGAAACGTAGGATGTAGACGTTTTAATTATTTTCGTTTCGTCAACAAAGGACTAATTTCGTAATTGACTAACAGTTTAACTCTAAGTACCTTCTAACTAGTCGAGGGATTCGACTTAAATCGGTACGTAAATAATTAAGATATCATTTCCACGCCAAAATTATATCATTCCACATAGAAAATACTTTAGCGAAATACCGCGAAAAGTCCAATATCATTCGTATTATTTACGATACAACTATTTTATCTGTAACCTATTCTTCCTCCTTCCTTTTTATTTATAGAAAAAAATAATGTTTTCTATTTTTTGCAGAAACGTATTTGAATTTGTTTGCGGGACCCGGCCAGGCAAACAACCTCGATAGGACGTCTTAAGTAAATATATTTATGTACTAGTAATGGATATTTCCATCCACTTATTTCTGAAAGTTTGGGTAAACTTCGTCCCACTGATTTCATCACGTGTGGATTATTGATTCTTTTCAATTTCAAACCCGTTAAGGTTTAGATGGAAACCTAGAAGGTCAAGTAGAAAAATAAACAGGTACAGTTAATGTATACAAATATCGTAAAGCTGAAGTGTTTGTGTGTTTGGTTCAACGCGCAAATCTTAGGAACTAGTTCGAATTGAAAAGTTATTTGAGTGTGGGCTGTTTACTGAGGCTATAAATAAAAATATAAACATATCCTTTACAAACAATTTCACCCGCGTTAGCTCCGGTTCTATTGGCGAAGCGTGATATACCCTAGATAAATAGGCGATCGAACATAAATATACTTTCAAAATTTGAGATTAGTACGTTCAACCAAAGAAACTCTTTTTGTAACATACTAGCAGTTTGACACAATGATTATACACACTCGGATTTTGAAATTTTATCTTGAATAACGCTAACTTGTAAAATTGAATTAAAATTCGTAGCGTAGTTTAAAAGATCTAAACTTACAAACACCAAAAACAATTTCGTTTTATACTCTGTAAAATAAATAGATTCAATTCATCAAACAAAATCGTATATAGAACGATTAAAAAGTCAAATGAACCTTACGGTTGCGCATTTTTTCTGTTAAAAAGTGCTAAAATTTGTCATTTACCGTCGGGCCGGTCTGCCAAAGGTATTCCGAGGGATGAGTGTGCTCTCTAACCGCCCTTTGTCTCTCTTCAAAATCTACCTTTAGAAATTAGATTTGTTGAAATGTTGAAATTTAACCTTTTCTTTTAATTGTTTCTGTATGAATTTATTAAAGGGAATGTATTTGTTGTAGTTAGGTATAGTAAAATATGTTTTATATTTTGTTGGGAAAATCCAGGTAAAATCTGGTACGTTAGTAACTTTTTGAAAAGCAAGTGGTATAATCAAAATACTAAACTTTGAATTTTCTTTCAGTTATGTAAATTGCAAATGGACATAGACTTTGTACGTAACCTCTGTCTACCAAATGACAAAGGTTCCAATACCATAAGATATCAAACAATATAAGAACGAAGTTATCTTCACCTGACAAATAGCACAAAAGGTTCAACACCATAAGATGATAACCTGACATACATACGGTTGATTGGATTTAGTACGTAGTAATCTTTGAATCAAACACTAAGACACCCGTATACAATGGAGCGGTCACTTCAATTGATATGGATGGCCATCAATATCCATCAAAGAGTGAAACGTTCAAATCTTGGTAGTAACTTGCGAATAGAACAAAGACTTGAGGGTGTTCAAGCCTTATGCTTGATGCCTTTCATAAGACAGTGAAACACAAGTCTGTACGTAGTAATCTTTGTAGTAAGACTACTATTTGGTTATAAAGGCTTACAACATAAAGGTCAAAAGGCATTCTCACCATGGAGTGGTCACTTCCATTCAACACCAATACTCGTATTGATCAAATGGGGAAACGTCCCTAGGTAGAAATCTGGCAAACAACATAAAGACCGCAACACCATAACATGATAGCCTAACATACATTTTGATTGGATTTAGTACATGCTCCTTACAATGGAGTGGCCACTTCCATTCAGTACCAATATATCGGTGAATCCCATTAAAAGGGGAAACGTCTAAAGTCGTCTAGCTTTATTATACAAAGTAACATGGGCAGCACAAAGGCCTGAACACCATAAGCTGATAGGCCAACATTTTAAGCTAATTGGATTTAGTGATAACACCATAAGACCACCCAATACAACGAAACATTTTAAGCTAATTGGAAGACCTAAGGCCCCTACATCTCACAGTGGAGCGGTCACTTACATTTTGTACCAATATATGGATGGATCTCAAAATTCGACAAATGGGGAAACGCCATAACATCCTAAAGTAACCAGCTAAATAGCATAAAGGCCTCAACACCATAAGATGATGGCTTAACATACTAAGCTTGTCTATACATTTTAAGCTGATTGGATATAGTACGTAGTTCTTTGACAAAGTTCAAGACAAAGTCAAAGACCACCTGCACCTCACAAAGGACCTGACTGGTCCTTCCATTTTGTGCCAGTCAAGTCCTCTATGGATGTATGTCAATATCCATTATATGGGGAAATGTCTAAAGTAATATAGGTAGGAATCTGGCAAATATCTCAAAGGCCCAAAACCATAGCGTGGTGGCCTAACATACGTCTATGCATTTAAAGCTGATTGGATGCAGTAAGATTACAAAGGCCACACCATACGGCAAACACCATAGGACAGCACGCTGAAACATTTAAGGCTGAATTGTTGGCTGCATGTGACCAGTCACACACAAAGGACCTCACTATTCATCAAATAGAGAAAAGACTAAAGTAGTAACCTGCCAAACGGCACAAAGGCCTCAACACCATAAGGTAGGTAGCCTATGCATTTTAATCAGATTGGATTTATAGTAGTCTATCTACGTAAGTAGTATCTTTGTCGAAGTCAAAGACTAGAAGATCTAAAGCACCAGCACCTCACAAAGGAAAAGCTACTTCCATTCAATACTCATGTGGACGAACCTCAATACTCATCAATGAGGAAATGTTTAAAGGAGTATGTGTAGGTAGTAATCAGGCAAATAGGACAAAGGCCTCAATACCATAAGGTATCCTAACGTCTATGCATTTCAAGCTGCTGTTTTAAGCTAATTGCAAGACCTAAGGCACTGCATCTCACAATAGTGTGGTCAATTCCATTTTGTACCAATTAACCAATTCCCCTAAGGAAAAAAATAGGGGAATAGTACAAAGAGGAACCAACCAACACCATAAGAGAGTCTTAAAACTACATTTTAAGCTGATTGGTTTAATACGTAGTAATATTTGTAGTAAAGTAGTGAATAGTCAATTGAGAAACAAAGGCTTTCACTAAAACACCGCCCAATACATCGAAATATTTTAAGCTAATTGATAGACTAAGGGCCTATTTCACGACATTCAAGTAAAGTTAGTTTTGTCTCTTTCTTACTATACATATATCAAGTGACATAGACAAAACATGTGAGTACTTGGAACGTTACTTGAAGATGGTAAAATAGGCTAAACGAAAATGACCGCTTCAACTGAGGAGTTGAAGCGGTCATTTTCGTTTAGGATCAATATTGGGATTGATCTCCAAATTCAATAGATAGAGAAACATCTTGTCATTCAGTAACCTAGTAATGACAACAAAGGCAAAGCCTAACATCTTTGTATTTTAAGATAATTGGATTTAGTAAGAAAAAAAAAGTTTCAAAGGCTTATACCATAAGGTAGCCCAATATCTCCAAACGTTTTAAGCTAATTGCAAGACCTTTACAATACACCGGTCACTTTGGTATTGGTAGAAAATGTTCTAAGACCTTTTTTCTGACGCTGACTGTACCAATATATAGATAGACATCAGCACTCATCAAATCCTTACTAATATTATAAATGCGAAAGTAACTCTGTCTGTCTAATTGTCTGTCTGTCTGTTACCTTTTCACGGCTAAACTACTGAACCGATTGACTTGAAATTTGGTACAGCAGTAGCTTATGGTCCGGACAAGAACATAGGATACTTTTTATCCCGAAATTCCCACGGGAACGGGAACTACGCGGGTGAAACCACGGGGCGCTAGGGAATAAACGATGAAATTCTGAGCAAAAGTCGAAGCTGGTTATACGAAATATCTCGTGCGAACGTAACATAGTTTATTTATCAATATAATATCAGATTTCTTGTTTTTATCCGCGTTAATGGACTTTGGGACAATGTGTTGACGTCCCAGGTAGGGAAACAAAAGATGCTTCAAAGATAATAGCGTTATTAGTGATGATATATCTGTGGAAAATTCTAGAGCTTTTCTTGTCTTTTCTTTAACGTATTAGGGGCATTTTATTAATACTTGCTATTAGAGTTGGATCGAATTACAGATCAGTCTATATGCATTAGGCAAGGGTGGTGTTTTTGTGTCTTCTTTTGCACTGTGCTATTCTATTTAACTAGTCACCGGAGAAGATATCGCTCAATATCACCATACACTGCTTAAATCATCTGTTACAGATGTAGAGGCCTTTGTTGATTCTGAGGACGGATGTATGACTAATCACGCAAAATCTACTAAGCTGATTTGAATAAAATTTGGTACACTTAAATATACATCATTATATGGAACTAGCTGCGCCCCGCGGTTTCACCCGCGTAGTTCCCGTTCCCGTAGGAATATGGGGATAAATTCCCTTAATGCTTCCTAAACCTTCCCACAGAATCACTCTATCTATTAAAACAAACCGCATCAAAATCCGTTGCATAGTTTTAATGATCTAAACATACATAGGGACATAGGGACAGAGAAAGCGACTTTGTTTTATACTATGTAGTGATACCAAACGTGATTGCTATTTAACACTAAAATGCACTTGAAACTTTAAGGCATTACTAGGTATCAATAAACTGTATACATTACTTTCAATCTTTCACTTAATATACTCGTATTCCTCTAAATTCACTTTTGACGACCTAAATGATAGAGTGGTCGCCATGTCGGACTGCCATCCGTAAGGTTGCGGGTTCGATTCCCGTGCGGGATAAATATTTGTATGAATCACAAATGTTTGTCTCGGTCTGGGTGTGTGTGTAAATGAGTGTGCGTAGTTTCTGATACCCTAGATACAAGTCTCGAACTTAGGGGTCAATTACTATAATGAGATGATGTAGTGAATTATTATGTTATGTTATGTTAAATATCAATACAGAACATACCGTAATCAATCACAGTATCATATTCAGATAGTAATTGATCCTCCTAACTAGATTCATTATTGATAACTTAATTACATACGATAATGATCTCTATTATCTTCGTATACCAACTAGCCCCTAAGGTAATGTAAAAATTACTAGTCATTAAGGTAATCGAGGGTCCAGTGTTAAAACCCAATAAGAGACCAAAAATTCAAAATTGACTTTTTTGGTCCATCTTAATCGATTTTTTACGCTCTTTCTTTTGGTCTTATCCAATAAGTGAAATTCGCAGTAAAACTCAAGTTACTTGAGGGAGTAACCCAATAAGTGACGGTATTTTTAAAAAAACTGAAAAACTAAAACACCCTAAAGAGATTTATCTGAAGAAATGATATTTTTAGCTCACGCTTAAACCACATAAATTTATTTATTTGTATTTAGTATTGAACAGATCTACCAAAATCACTCCATAGAATTTATAGTAATAACCATAATTTCTATTTAACGGGTTTTAGCTTTACCCACATAATGAGGAATTAAATAAAAACAAAAGGCAAAAACCATTATTTCCGTTTATCGGTGTTTCATTGTTCGATAATTTTTAAAACAAAAACGGATATGTTTGTCGAAAAAGGGAAGTAAAATAGGTTTTGCTTTATAGGTAGGTAATAATTGGTGTAATAAAACATACAATACCACTGATTTTTATGTACTTAAATGCATTTACCAAAGTATCTTTCGAAAGTGACGAAGAGTGACTCTAATCTTGTTTTTTCTATACTTTATTGTTAATAAAACGAATTAATAAAAAACAATAAATGTTTAATTTGATCTCTCTCTTGGGGTAAAACCCAATAAGTCATTACCTCACCTGTCTAATTTTCTATTAATGTAAAAATTATGTAAACTAGACACTTTAAAATTGTTTTAGTAATTAGTCTAATATATATTCTTCCACTTCAAATACTTATTGTGACGATATTATATAAATAGCATGGGTATATTTGTCATTAAACCTTAAATGTTGAATAACTCGAAAGTTGAAATTGCACACTTATTGGGTTTGAGCACTATACCCTCGTAATGTAAATATATATACAGGGTGTCCCGTAAGTAGTGGACCAACGGGATGTGGGGGATAGGGGAGACCGTTACCTACCAGAATCACCAAAATTTATTGTCCTAGGCCTCATAGTTTTGAAGTTATGACGTTTTTTAGTAAGTAGGTGAAATTATCGTACTATGTGCACATTTTTCTTAATTCTACAAATTCTATTACTTATTTTGATGTTATTTTTATTCAAGGGCGTTAAGAATACATAGGTTTTTCTAATTTAAATCATTTTTTAGTGTAGTTATCATTAACATTAAAATTAATCAACAAAACAAGTGCAATTGTTAAATTTCAAAATACTCTAAGTGGTATTTGAGCTGAGCTGGTGTAAAAAAAATGTATTGTAGCCTTGTGGCACATTATTTTAAAAACATCTACATATCATAAGGATTACAAAAACGTATAACACTGTGGTTTCAAATGAGTAGTTTTTTATTTTAACTAATATCAACGTAAAAGGGAACTTTTGAGAGAAAACAAAAATTCGTTGCTAATTATGGAAATTCGTTTATTACTTAATTTATTTTTACATTAAGGGTTCAAAATGCTTTTCTTTAGCTCTTGTGCATTAAAACATCTTCGTATAAAGTCTTTTTGTAAACTTTTTTGGGCTCTTTGATGTTTTTTTATCAATTCATCAACATGATTGAAATTTTGTGATAACTCTCTTTTTATCAGAAATATTTGTCTCATAAACTGCTTCTTTGAGGAAACCCCATAGAAAATAATCCAAAGGATTCAAGTCGGGAGATCGTGGCCTATTTCATGGCCGATCGCTGGCCAGGAAATAGTACCTTCGCGTCCAAACCATCGATTTGGGAACGTCTCATTCAAAAATTCAGTCACTTACCGTGAATAGTGGGCAGGTTCACAAACGCAACATTCGTACGTGCTTCTTAACTTAACGAAGATGTTGGTTATGCACAAGGCCTGAAACTGCGCGGAACCACATACTCTCGCGTACTTCTTAACTTTATTCGAAGATGTTGATTATGCATAAGGCCTGAAACTGCGCGGGAGAGAATGTGGTTGCAGTACGAAGGTGAACCTGCCCACTATTCACGGTAAGTGACTGAATTTTTGAATGAGACGTTCCCATATCGATGGTTTGGACGCGAAGGTACTATTTCCTGGCCAGCGATCGGCCATGAAATAGGCCACGATCTCCCGACTTGAATCCTTTGGATTATTTTTTATGGGGTTTCCTCAAAGAAGCAGTTTATGAGACAAATATTTCTGATAAAAAGAGAGTTATCACAAAATTTCAATCATGTTGATGAATTGATAAAAAAACATCAAAGAGCCCAAAAAAGTTTACAAAAAGACTTTATACGAAGATGTTTTAATGCACAAGAGCTAAAGAAAAGCATTTTGAACCCTTAATGTAAAAATAAATTAAGTAATAAACGAATTTCCATAATTAGCAACGAATTTTTGTTTTCTCTCAAAAGTTCCCTTTTACGTTGATATTAGTTAAAATAAAAAACTACTCATTTGAAACCACAGTGTTATACGTTTTTGTAATCCTTATGATATGTAGATGTTTTTAAAATAATGTGCCACAAGGCTACAATACATTTTTTTTACACCAGCTCAGCTCAAATACCACTTAGAGTATTTTGAAATTTAACAATTGCACTTGTTTTGTTGATTAATTTTAATGTTAATGATAACTACACTAAAAAATGATTTAAATTAGAAAAACCTATGTATTCTTAACGCCCTTGAATAAAAATAACATCAAAATAAGTAATAGAATTTGTAGAATTAAGAAAAATGTGCACATAGTACGATAATTTCACCTACTTACTAAAAAACGTCATAACTTCAAAACTATGAGGCCTAGGACAATAAATTTTGGTGATTCTGGTAGGTAACGGTCTCCCCTATCCCCCACATCCCGTTGGTCCACTACTTACGGGACACCCTGTATACTTAACTCAAATGTGACTGACTGACTGACTGACTGACATAGTGATCTATCAACGCACAGCCCAAACCACCTGGACGGATCGGGCTGAAATTAGATGTTATGACGTAGGCATCCGATAAGAAAGGATTTTGATTAATTCTACCCCTAAGGAGATATGGGGAGGAGGGAATGAAATGTTGTATGACGGAAGTCATTATTCCACGCGGACGAAGTCGTAGGCAAAAGCTAGTGTAATATATGGATAAATCAAACGCGAACGCGTTTTTGGCTGTCTGATCAATACTCTACTTATGTTCCTATAATGGACTTAAATAAAAGAAATTTAATTTTTTGAACGTGGTTTCGGTAACAAAAAATGAATTTGAAAAATAAAGCTAGATACTGTCAAATAAAAGTTATGACATGATGAATAAGCGTTGGTTTTTTTAAATCTTAGGGCCTATTCACGATCGTCAAGTAAAGCTTTGAGTACTACAAGTTTTGTCTTTGTCACTTGATATAAAGTAAGAAAGAGACAACACTCACTTTACTTGGTGAGTAACTTACGTACTTGAAGGTCGTGAAATGGCCCTTAATCTTATAATATTATCAATCTAAATTAACCGTTTATAAGTTGTATGTAAAACAAATTAAAAATCAACTAACGATAGAAAACTAAGTTTAGAACAATTAAATCGTAATTCAAATTGTTGAACTGAAAGTTTAATAGATATGAATGCTCTGAATAACATAACTGCAGTGAGCTAGCAAGTTTTGAATAATATTATCAAAGTTTTGAATAGTGAATCCATCATCAACACGTTGCAAAGTTTGAGACTAACAACGTACGTATGAGGTTCGATAAATTAATAACCAAAAATTAACTAAATCGCCAACGGATAAGTAATGTTTGAACAAAATTTATCGCTTCAAAGGATTTTCCGAATATTGGTTTACTTATTCCACGGGTAAAACGAAGTTTAACATTTTATAATCCTTGTTATTGATATTAACATTCATACCGATTTGTTAACCGTCTGTTTGTAGAACCAAATTAATATTGTTTTAATTATTAACCTCAGTTTAAATGTTATCTGTACAAACATGATTTAGAATCGGTCTTTTTTAGGTTTCGATTTGTAATAAGGATTTTATTAAACAGTATCTAACTTAAGTTTTTAGAGATTTAAAATTTTAACCCACTACCTTCCTAAACCTAGCAGTATCTAACATTTCGTGAGAGAAGTCCTTTCTTTGCAGCGGAACCTTACAAGCTAATATGACCTTATACAGTACCATTATAAGAGGTGGGTGACCGCTTGCTATGTCAAGGTTTGCCAGATCGATACCCGCTTAAAGCAAATATTTGTCTCAACAAGTCTGAATTAGGGCCTATTTTACGATCTTCAAGTAACGTTACTCACCAAGTAAACTTAGTTTTGTCTCTTTCTTACTTTATATCAAGTGACAAAGACAAAACTTGTGAGTTGGTACGCGGAACTTTACTTGAAGATGGTAAAATAAACCCTTAGTCTGGGGTTTGCTTTAAGTACTACTTAGCGAAAAGGGTATGATATCTATATCTGTCCATCTGTATCTTGGCGCTTATAATAGAGTCTTAATATCGGAAGCTCGAAATCTACACTAATATTATACAGTGGTAAAACGGTGTATTTTTGTACGTAACGAATAAACAACTGAATAGATTTAAAGAAATATTTTGCCGTTAATAAACTGCATCATCAGATCGCTGACTCTGAGTGACATAAGCATTACATCCATATTAAGCTTCGAACTTAGGAATCAGTTACTATAATGAGATGATGTAGTGAATGATTATGTTATGTTATGAATATTCACTGGAACGTAGGAACATAATAATTCTAGTTTTAATATCATCATAGCTATTAAAACTATATAAGATATCTATAGACTGATATTGATAGTACAAGCTTTGCTTAGTTAAGATATTCTTTGTATCAGTATTTACTATTTATTTTCGTCTGCAGTTTCAAAGAGACACCCACGGTCTGTCTTTGCGTCTATAACGTTATGTGTTCACGCCAACGCGCTGCGCTTTTGAACGGGAATTGTACTATTAAAAGACTGCCTTTATAAAGGATTCTAAATTACTGTTCGGTTAAATGCACGGTAGTATGGGTTTGTGTTTAAAAGACTATTGAAAGATATTGATAATTACTGAGCTTATTTTTTTGAGATGTTTTATTTGTCAGTCAAATTATTATGATTAACGGGATATTGAGAGCTAATAACCATGATAACTATAAAAACTATATTTATTTGACAAATTCGAAAACGATTTACTGATAATTGCGTAAAGAATTTTCGTAAATGATTTAATATAAGTATTTTGTTTAATTAATTAGACTATTATAAATAAAAAAATCTCTTCACTAACAATCTCAATCTTAAAAACTACACCAACCACAAATGTTCATAAAGGTCCGTTTTAAATTCTACAGTTTCTGTCAAATTATATAACAGTCGATAAAAAAACTGCAGTTTCTGTCAAATTGTTCAACAATCAATTGAAAAATCTACAGTTTTTGTGAAATTGCTCAAACCGGGACGAACACCAAACCGTTGATTCACAAATCACTTGACAGCGGCCACGCTTGACCAATCGTACTACGTGTACGTGTATATTGGAATTCTTTAGTAGTTTGACAACGCGAAGAGTTTAAAAGGTGTCCCTTTTAACTTTAAAATTGGTCAATACAACTGAATCGAGTTTATTGTTTTGTACTTTTTAAAGGACTTTAGTAGTATTTAATCTTTTTGTTATTAAATGGAAAATAAATGTTATTATTAATTATTCTTGATTTTAATGTTAGCTTTCATATTTTATGGGATTTTTGCCTGCAAATAAAGATGATTTTTATTTATTTTATTCTTTTATTTAAACTAAAACTTGACTGATTAGATTCATTTTTCATGTATAAGTTTTCAACCAAAACTGCTGACAGCAAATAAATTTGATTTTAACTAAATTAAGCCAAACTTCACATCGTTAACCTCTAATCAAATCGTGTGGTTTATCAATCAATTACTAACATATTACTAATTAGGTGTCTTCTACGATTGTATTATGTGTGATAGAAAATAGAGATTTTGTTACCAATTCTCAATTTCAACTTGAAATGTAACTATAACAATAGCACAAGGCTTTATTTAAACTAAAGAAACTACAAGTTACGAACTTAGTTGGGGGTCAGTTACAATGAGATGATGTAGTGAATGATTATGTTATTAAAATACGTAGTAAAAAATAAGTGTCCAATAAAAAAGTTAGGAAATATACTAAAAATCGACTTCAAATATACTTAACATAATATTTAATCGTGAGATCCTATAAAAGGCTTCCTGTCATAATAAAAATACTTATAACTGCATTGAAAAGTTTTCAGATCTCCCAGTCAATATTATAATTCCCGTGGAGTACACAAATGGCAAAATCGTAAAGATATCTCACATGGGAATGTTACATAGAATAAGTTTTATTATTAGTATTATAAGTGAAGATAATGTTGATGTGTCTAACTAAATAAATAAATCGACTTAACAAACAACTTTTCCATAGAAACATTTAAAAAACAATAACACTATCGAACAAACTAAAACCTCACTAAAAATATTATATAATTCCGATGATTTCGCCCCTCGAACGCGAGCCTACGTGGCGCATGACATTTTTTGCCACCCAGCGAAATCCCGACGTGAATTCTTATGGTCCATTATCCATTATGCAAATGAACCTTGGGACATAGAATGTAAAATTGTATTTGTATCTTCCACCGACCGACTCCAATAGGTGAGCGTCAAATATTATATTTCTTTTGTTTTTGTGAAAGCATAATCTGGTGACAATGAATCATATCCAATATTCTAGTTAGTGCATCTCTTTAGTAGGCTACACCTATTTGACTTTAGTGCCAGAATTTGGTGGTAGGATCCTCACTATAATCAAAATTTTATTGACAGTCTATTAAAAATTAATCACTCCGACACTCTGGGATAATGTGGCTTTCCAATAGTGAAAGAAATTTTTAAATCGGACCATTAGTTTCGGAGCCTATTCGTTACAAACAAACAATCAAATCTTTCCATATTAGTTTAAATTAATAAAAGTTTTAGCAAGTCGTGATAAGACTGTTTATTAAATAACTTTTATATTTCGGCGTAAAAAATAATAATTCTCGACTCACAAACAGAACTAAATAAAAACCAATACCCAACTTAACTTCCAGTAAACAACTTAAGTATGAAAATCATTTTTCGCCGGAAAATTATCAAAGAAATGAAAGGAAATACGAAAACAGATGACTTACAAAGCCTCTAATATTAATATCGGATACAACTATTGATAACACCGTCGTTAAATATAAATAAATAGAGAAAATGTGAAAATAATTTAATGTCAAAATATGTTTGTCTATTCAACCATGAAAAGAAATGCGTGGGTAGAGATGAGACCTTTCATTTTGTCAGTATTGTCAGTAAAAGAGACACAGAAATACAACATTTTACTAAGAAAATGTTGAATATAAAAGCCACTGATCTGTTGTGACCAGTGATTATATAAAGTTGGCCATTGACGAGTCAGTCGAACTGATCAGTTGTACTGGCGTCTATCCAAAAATGGTCGTCAATCACCGGTGTGACTCCAGGTTCCAGCGGGGAAATCTAGTAGGCATAAAACTTTTGGAGTCACAGTTTTATGTCTGGACTGGTCAGTTCAACTGACTCGTCAATGGCCACCTATAACCTTATTATTATTCCTTTATATTTTACTAGCGGTGCCCCGTGGTTTCACCCGCGTAGTTCCCGCTCCCGTAGGAATTTCGGGATAAAACATAGCCTATATCCTGCCTGGACCACAAGCTACCCCTTTACCTTATATCAAGTCAATCGGTTCAGTAGTTTAGTCGTGAAAAGGTAACAGACAGACTTTCGCATTTACTTATAATATTATATATGAGTAATAAGTAACTAGCAGCGCCCCGCGGTTTCACCCGCATAGTTCCCGTTGAATACAGGGATATAAAATAGTCTTTGTTACGCACTGATAAATTAGCTTTCCATGAGTGAAAGAATTTTTGAAATCGGTTCAGTAGATCCCGAGATTACCCCTTACAATTTATCAAACACACAAACTTTCTTTATAATATTAGTATAGATAAGTAAGGATAGTAAGGATATGTAAAACGCTTCGATATTTTCATCTATTGAAGTTTATTTGAAGCGCAAATCTGCGACATATGTTGTCGACTTTAAAGTATGTAAAGTATTATATTCTAGATTGTGTGTGACCTACAGTTATCTGCGTGAGATATTCGCTTCCTATGAATCCGTTGAAGACGATTTTGCGATAAACATGTCGCATTTTCAAGATGTCTATTTTTAATATGAATGAGTATATGCGTAGTTTCTGATACCCTAGATACAAGCTTCGAGCTTAGTTAGGGGTCAGTTACTATAATGAGATGATGTAGTGAATGATTATGTTATGTTATGTTAATACTTGACTTGGCTTCAAATATAACTTTAAGGTCGAACGTGTTAATTGGGTTTTATAATAAAAATATTTATCTATTATGATGATGTTGATTTATCTATACTAATATTTTAAAGAGAAGACATTTGATTGTTTAATTGTTACGATTTAACTACAAAACTACAGAACCGATTTCCAAAATTATTTTGCTAATGGAAAGCTATAACATAACATAATCAATCATTACGTCATCTCATTATAGTAACTGACCCCTAAGTTCGAATCGAAACTTATATCTAGGATATCAGAAACTACACACACACTCATTCACACACACACCCAGACCGAGACAAACATTTGTGGTTCACACAAATATTCACTCCGCACGGGAATCGAACCCGCAACCTTATTATCAACGAGTGACAAAGGCTATATTTTATTGGGTGTTTTTATACAAAATACTGCGGAAAAAAGATTTATTTAAATGTAAGTTCTTATATTATAAAGATGCGGGATTCCTACCTGACGGCGAGAGCTGTTTCAGAAATTTGTGGCATAGTTAGTTTCATTGTTTGAACGCAATAATCTCAGGAACTTCAGTCCAATTTCAAAATTGTTTTACATTAGATATTACTTATATTGCAAAAAGTAAATAGAAAGAAGAAAGACAAAGTTACATAACATTTATCCCTAACTAATATTATAAATGCGAAAGTAACTCTGTCTGTCCGTCTGTTACCTTTTCACGGCTAAACTACTGAACCGATTGACTTGAAATTTTGTACAGGGGTAGCTTATGATACGGGAAAGAACATAGGCTATGTTTTATCCCGAAATTCTCACGGGATCGGGAACTACGTGTGTGAAACCGCGGAGCAAAGCTAGTAAGTATATATAAAATTTCTTCAATAAGTAGATTTAACCACAAATACACTCTTACTTAAGATATCCGGTTTTTTGAAAAAGATATCACGCTGTAAATCATAATCATAACACAGGAAAAGCCACGGGGCTTTGCCATTAGTTTCTTCATGAACTAATGATACCATTTTTGCGACATTTTATACTACTCGTATTGCTATCAATTATTTATAGGTTATCGTTAAATTCAGATTATTGTAATTACCATTTTAAGTCACGGGGCATTGTTCATAAGCTATATATTTTTTTGATTATTTTGCTTTTTATACTATTTAGGGCCTATTTCACCATCTTCAAGTAACTTTCCGAGTTTTGTCTTTGTCACTTGACATAATTATAACTTTACTTGGTGAGTAACTTTACTTGAAGGTCGTGAAATAGGCCCTAAGTCAAATGAATAAGACTTACTCATAAGTAATATTTGAAATATCGTTCAACTCAGGTTATTGTAATTATTAATTACCGTGTAAGACCGGGGCAAGTCGTTCATAAGTTACACCATTTTTTGGGATATATTGCATTTGTATTACCAAAGTATTTACAGTTTTGGGACACTGCATTTTATTCCATTATAACCACATGAATAAGAGAGGTTATAATTAAACCCAGGTAATTGCTTAACAAACTTCTAAACGCGGTGCTTAAATAAGAAAACCCGATCGTTACGTTGACCTAACCCCATTGCACCTATTTGTAGGTCAAACCCGCAAGTGACAATAGGCGAATGTACCTATTTTAACATTCAAGAAGGTACCGTATATAAAACCAAGTTTAAATTATTCAGATATAAGCATTCGAAGGCGGCAGGTTTTAAATTCGGAATAGGAATAAGTTTTTCGATTTGTACACAGAGGTTTGGTTTCGAGGAGTTCTTATTTAACGAGGTTTCGTAAATATATTGGTACTAGCTTCTGCCCCGCGACTTCGTACGCGAAGAATAGTTATTTTGGGCTAACGCTAAATATCGATGTAATAAAATAACTTTAATTAATATGTGGGTCTGGCAGTCGAGATTAAAATTAAACAATAAACACGCCTATATTATTCGTTATCACTACATATGTAGTATAAAACGAAGTCGCTTTCTCTGTCCCTATGTATGCTTAGATCTTTAAATCTACGCCACGGATTTTGATGCGGTTTGTTTTAATAGATAGAGTGATTCAGTGGGAAGGTTTTTAGCATAACTTTATCCCGATATTCCTACGGGAACGGGAACTACGCGGGTGAAACCGCGAGGCGCCGCTAGTGACATATAAATTAGGTAAACTTTCATATTTTATGTGCACTACATAATTAAAATACCCCTATTAGATATGATTCAGGACAGGCCCTAGCCCCTCCTTAGGTAGCTGATACTGACCCCCTAATATCAATTCCACGCCACTACCTCTTCCACTCCACTCCCCTCCACACTAATACATCTTCCACACCGCTCCCACTTCCACATCACTCATCATTACTTATTTCTGGTCTTGTACCCTCGGTAGGGAAATCAATGAACTGGTTATGATGATTTAAAACACATTGGTACGTGGTGGGGATCCAACCAGGCACCTTCCGATCGAAGGTCAAAGGCCTTAAACCCCTACGACACCGACGCTCTACATTACACCGTCCTACATCCACACTAATCCCATTTCCACATCTCTACCACTTCAACGCCTATCCCGCATCCACACCACTCCACTCCAATTCCACGCCACTACTTACCCCTTTCACCCCACTACCACTTCCATCCCATTTTTTCATCAGTTCTTCGGAAGAGTTGGCGTTTCATTACACAATACATATTCAGTAGAACGCCGATTATCTGAATTAATTGGGACCGGGGTCCATTCGGATAATCGAAAATTCGGATTATCGCACATAGACTGTACATAGCTGGACTCGCGCCCGAAGGGTTCCACCAAAAATGACAAAAAACACGTTTGTTGTATTGTGAAGCCCCGCTTAAATATTTATTATATTTTATGTATTTTTTTCCTATAGCGGCAATAGAATAGAAATACATCATCTGTGAAAATTTCAAGTGTAGATTTAGCTTTCACCGTTCTTGACCTTGAATATGCATCATTCTCTCATATCATACGTCCAATGTCCATGGTTCTTGAGATAGTCTGGTGACAGACGGACGGTCGGACAGCGAAGTCTCAGTAATATGGTTCCGTTTTTACCCTTTGGGAACGGAACTCTAAAAACGATGTCACACGTAGAATAAACTATAATAAGTTAAACAAACACAGTTCTACAATATCTATAGCTCACTTAAACATCTCGATCCAGAGTAAGTTATATTATTTATTTATATTTAAGTTGCAATCCCAGCGGGCCTTAACGAAAATCCCTACTAATATAATAAATGCGAAAGTAACTCTGTTAGTCTGTATGTTACCTTTTCACGGCTAAACTACTGAAATTATTGACTTGAAATTTGGTACAGGGGTAGATTATGGTCCAGGAAAGAACATAGGCTACGTTTTATCCCAAAATTCCCACGGGATCGGGAACTACGCGGGTGAAACCGCGGGGCACAGCTAGTACAAAATATAATAAATCACAACAATTAATAGAGGTACATTAGATAGTAACATAGGAACGAATCGGATAATTGGCGATTCGGTTAATCGGCGTTCTACTATATTGGAAAGTGTTTTAGATTCTGCGAAAAATTCTGGAAAGATTCTGGATTGTAATTAAGCGAATCTATGTATCTATAATAAGTGGGTGATTTAGTTATAAAAAAACCCTGCTCGACTTAACTAATTTCATATCATAAAGCTAAAATCAATAAATCGCACATGAATAATAATTTTCGTATAGTAATATTTTAGATCAAAAATGTGTGAAGATATGATAAGCAGAAATCAAATTATGAGTAAAATATTTAATTAGGGCGAGCAAACCGAAGTTGTAACGCAACAATGTGGTGGTACATTTTATGAAAAAACTACTTCACCTACAGATTTGATGTTTGAAATAGTTATTTAAATTAATGTCTAGATTTATAATGCGGGGTGAATAATATTGATAAATATCTATTAATAAGTAAAAATGCGGTATTGTTTTATTTAAGCACTTATAGTTTTGATACGCTGCCTCATTTTCCGTCAATTTATTTTAGTCCGCCATTTTGTCATTCAGCTGTCAAATTAAAAATTGAAACACATGTCAAAGGAGTATTGATATCAATTTCGTCGCAAATCAACCCCAAAATAACTTTTTACCCCTTTTTAATCATGTAAGGTGATGATTTTAAGAAAAATGAGTATCACATATTTAATTAATCTTTTTGAAGAACATTTATGCCAAGTTTGAACTTAATCAGACCACGGAATCACGTTGTCCCATACAAACTTTGCAACCCCTTTTCACCCCTTTAGAGGAGGAATTTTCAAAAATCCCTTCTTATCGGACGCCTACGTAATACAAATAACACACCCTCCAAGTTTCAGGTCTCTACGATCTGCGATTTAGGCTGTGCGTTGATCCATCAGTCATTCAGGACAAAGCCTTTTATATAATGATATAGATTATCCATTATATGTACTTCTTACTGTACTAATATCATCAGTGAAAGAGAGTTCTTTGGACTGCAGTGGGATCTTATAAGATGATACTTTAGTTTGTAACGAAAAATAATACTCAAGAAAATATTAAAAGACTTTGAAAATAATTTCACGAACTTCAAGCAATGTTACTCACCAAGTAAAGTGAGTTTTGTCTCTTTCTTACTTTATGTCAAGTGACAAAGACAAAACATGTGAGTAGCTACTCGGAATGCTACTTGAAGATGGTGAAATAGGCCTTAAGTCTTTTATAAATAAAATTCAATTGACGAGTACGTATACAATGTTAATAATGTTATGTTCGTAATTATGTGAATTGTGTGAAAGAAAATTTGAAAGTCCAATACGGTTTTTTTACCGTGAAGCAGAAAAAAAAAATTCTCTTAAATAAAACATTTATTTAAAATTCTCTTGATTAAAAAAAATTGAATGAAATATTTGAATAAATTGTACCGTGGAGGTGAATAAATAAATATATTATTTTCTCCATGAAAACGGAAATTAAATTCATTTACTTATACATTTATACGAAATATTTAGTTTTATAAAGTGTTTAATAATTCCGTTAATATTTTAACAAGAGAATAAGTTAATCCTTATATTCCATTTATGTATTTAATAACTTATCACTATATAAAACAAAGTCGCTTTCTCTGTCCCTATGTCCCTTTGTATGCATAGATCTTTAAAACTACGCAACGGATTTTGATGTGGTTTGTTTTAATATATAGAGTAATTCAGTGGGAAGGTTTTCAGCATAATTTTATCCCCATATTCCTACGGGAACGGGAACTACGCGGGTGAAACCGCGGGGCGCCGCTAGTACTATATAATAATAAGATTAAATATCCCGTTAAAGATGAACTTAATATAAGAAACATTGAGAGGTGAACTTCAATCTTCAGAAGTGGCACTTCAATTTAATATAAGTAAAATATTTATAAGTATATATTTGGAAATTGGACAAAGCAATATGGTAGTGAAAAGAAAGAAGCGTTTTCACCACAAAGTAATTATTGTAAGTGACCTCAAACCCAAGACATTTATGGAAAAAATAAATTGTATGTTTCCTAATAAAATACCCACAAACATATTCGGAGAAAAAGTGATTTTTCTTATAAAAAACCTTTTTTGTCGTATAAAATACCAACAAATTTCTATGAAACTTGTTAATATGTCATGTTCTATAAACGTCAAGCCCCAAATAAAATAAAAATCAAGGAAAAACGTCGCTAATAGTAGCCATTTTTTTTCCGACAATTTCTCTGTCATCAAATTCAAGTGGATTATATTTTCCACGTGGTTGTTTTATTTACTTAATTTGTGAGGAAAAAGAAATATATTTTCATATAAGAAATATATATTACTTAACATAATATGTCTCCAGGGACTTAGTTTTTCTTTCATGTCTCAATTCAAAGGAGTACTTTTCTATTCTCAGCTTGATCGATTTAAATATAATTATATGGATACTTTGAATTGCCAATTTACTGAGAAATAAATTAATATTTAAAGACAGTTACTGGAAAAGAAAATAATTATAAACTATTATTACCGTATTGTATTGGCTTTCTGTACTTTGCCAATCTTACGAAAGGAATGAAATAAACCTAATATTTAATTAAAAAAATAAATATAGGTATATGAAAATAAAATTAATATAAATAAGAAAGAAATAAGAATAATATTTTGTTGTACAATCTCGAGTTAACGAAAGTATTTTAATGAAAAGTTTAGAAACGAAAAACTTTGCAAGGCCGGTAAAAAAACTAATCGGTAATAAGTACTAAACAGCTATGTTTGTGATATTGAACCCGATTTTAAGAGAAAACACGAAAAATATTTATCTTACGTTTTTGTTTCATTATGATTTGTAGGAAATACAATTAAAAATGACGAGCGAAAAGCAAAGATAGGAAAATAAAACATATTTATTTTTTATTAATAACTATATAAGTATAAATATATATTTCTTTTAGTATTTATTCGATAAAAATATAGTACTTTATTTAATTCCGTGTAAAAAATAATTTAAATCGTAGAGCGTAAAACTATAAGAGGAAATAATTAAGAAAACTTAAAACATATACTTTCTGTTAATAGATACCTATATCTATATAATATAAAAAATAAGGTAAGTAAACCGGTAACGGATAATAAAAACCGGGTCCATAGTATTAGCCCGGTATTACGACGGGATAAAATACAAAGTGTATAAAACTCTTAATGGGAAATAAAAAATAGCCGTGAGATGAAACCGATTTAACAATGGGTTAAAAAGGTAAGAAAAGTGGAAAAACATGACTAAAAACCAAGTCGGATTAAAAATTTAAATTGTGCTTTATATATTACTATTTTTTTATTTTTTTCCGAAATTTTATATTTATTTTTTTTATTTATATTTTTGGATACATCATTTGTTTAAAGTTATTAAGATTTAATGTACCAATTGGGAAGGCTACTTCAATTGATAGGGCTTTATCGAAACTTTGGCTTGTAATTGTAATAATAAAGGATCTTTTTATTTATTTATTTATTTCCCCATTTTACGATGGGATAAATATAAGTATAAACAGTAGTATGGTCTTTTAAGAAAAGTGTTTGTATCCCATATAATTAGAACAAAAAATAAGCTAACAATGGGATAAATATTACGACGTAATTCTACTATTTTTGCAATATTTTTGTAAATTTATTAAATACCGTTAACAAAAATATTTATTTTATTATTGTAAAAAACAAAATGTTTACCCAACAAGGTATTTTTTTACAAATGTTTTTTCCAAAGTGTTGAAAGATCAACATGTTAACTTTTAAAATAAATAAATATTTCGCGGGTTTTCAATTCCACGTATTCAAAAATTAAAAATTTTGAATTAAAGTTCTTCAAATAGTTTTTATATTGTAAATTGACAAATAAAATGTTGTTACAATAAGACTTTTCTGATAATAAATTATTGATTTATTTATAAGTAAATTATTTACTACTAAATTACAATAATATTTAATAAGCTTTTTTAATAATCTTTACAATATTTTCGATTTTTTTTTGGTAAAATATACCGAGTGTTTTGTATTATTTTTATTATATTATAAGAAGACAAAAAGTATTGTCCTTACAATTTTTTTATTTTTTTTTTGTAGCAATGCCAATATTGTTTTTTTTATTATTTTTGTAATGTTTTTTTGTGGTAAGAAAGTACCAAAATACCGCCTATCAAAATAATTTGTATTTTTATTGTAAAAAGACAAAAAATATTGTCCTTACAATAAACGTGATTCTTTGTTCAGTAAATCAAATATCGTAGTCTCACGACAGACGCGACCAATTTTAAAATTCAACTCTAAGACAATATCAAAATTATAACGATCGCTTATTGCGAAATAATTAATAATTCCAACAGTAATTACTGTACAATGAACAATAAAATACAATAAAAAAATTATCATGAAGTCGCAAAGCACAAATGCTTTCATAATATTTTTAACGTAAAACTTCACAAAAGCTATTCGAAAGACAGTAAATATTGATTAAAGATTTCGGCAATAAGCTCACGTAAATCTGTCCTGCGATAACGATATTTCATTCACCGATATTATTTTATTACGCTAGCATTTTAACGGTTTGACACGGTATATAATTTTTGTAAAACACGTATATTTTTTTTAAATAAAAAAATCCACAACAATATGGTGAAAGCCTCGTAACGCAAGCCGCAACCCGCTGCCTCTGTCACTGAAAACGTCGGTTTCAAAGTATTTGGGGTCGGTAAGACGATCCCTCGGCGCGGCGACTTGTGACCCACAGGTTGCTAAAATTAAATAAAAGTTTCCTGAAATTTTATTTCTATAGTACTTACTTGGACAATTTGGACGCCACGGTGATTGCTGCTCTGCCTGGTTGTGGTGAAGTGTTAGTTAGCGCGCGCGGGACACACCAGCGTCCGACCGACCGACCGAGTGAGTGATGCGTGAGCGTCAGTTCGCGACCGCGAGAAGTGTGGCTCGAGCGAGACGTCTGTCCCCTGCGACGAGCTGTGCCACACTGCGTATCGACCCCGCGCGCCCGATCCTCTTGTATTCTCGCCTCTCCTTCCGCCCGCCCGACCTCACCTCCACCCCTACCATTGCCAAAATGTAAGGAACCTTTAACTATTCATCTTTCATTATTCTCTATGAATAAAAGAATCGATGCACATACTGATGAGTTCCCGTATAATATTGTATGTTTTGTTGAAAACTTTTTGTTAATATATTTTTTTAATTTTTCGTGTAAAATCGACCGAAGGTGTTCGATGCCGTAGCCGCAAATAGGCTACGACCCGCAATGAGTTAGTTAATTACAAACAAATGCTACGGCGTAGACCTGACGTAGCATGCTACGATTACAATTATATCGTAGTAATATTCATGTTTGCTCATTACTCAAAAAATATAATTGTAATTAAAACATAATGTTCGTTTAAATATAATTTATAAAGTTGTAAATAATAAATGAAAATTGCGTATAAATAATGTTCGTTACAATATTTACTCAAACATTATTTCATTATTGAATATTTTTATTAACGTTTCCGCTTATTAAGTATTAATGAATTAACGTTTTCAACTCTGCCAATCTACAGTATTTCACAACTTTTTTTGTAATATCAAAAGTGCCAATAGTAATTTGTTTGATTGCAACTTTCATACGACCCTAAATCCTGATGTCTATCCTACTAATATTTTAAAGCCGAATGTTTGTGAGTGTGGATGTTTACATGTGTGGATGTTTGTTCCTCTTTCACGCAAAAACTACTGAATATATTTTAATGAAATTTTACAATAATTTAGCTTATACATCAAAATAACACATGGGATACTTTTTATCCCGAAATTCTTACAGGAACGGGAACTACGCGGGTGAAACCGCAGGGCGCTTCTAGTACTAATATAATTGAAACTAAAAAATACTCGTTTGTGTGGTTGAACGTGTTAATCTCAGAAACATCAAAGAAATGGAAAAAATAATTAATTTAGCGATAGATAGCTCATTTATTGAACTAGGTAAACCACGTATAAGATTATCCAAGGAACAATACAAATAAAACTGCGTTTCATACAAAAGTATATAGATTTAATTCATATCTTCAATTTGGTATACATTATGTCACAACCTCATTTATATTATACTAGCTGTACCCCGAAGTTTCTCTCGCGTAGTTCCCGTTCCCGTGGGAATTTCGGGATAAAAATCTTATACCCTTCTCCTGGTTCTTAGCTACCTCCCCACCAGTTTTCAGCCAAATCAGTTCTGCCGTTCTTGAGTTATAAATAGTGTAACTAATACCACTTTCTTTTAGATTGGTTTATAAAAGTACTAGCAGCGCCCCGCGTTTACACTTGCGTAGTTCCCGCTACCATGAGAGTGCGGGAATGAAATTATCCTAAAAACCTTCCCCTTGAATCACTCTATCTATTAAAATAAACCGCATCAAAATCCGTTGCGTAGTTTTAAAGATCTAAGCATACATAGAGAGGCAAGCGACTTTGTTTTATACTACGTAGTGAAGTATCAATTATGGTAAACTACAAGCTGATCTCCAAGGTCCAACGCAAAGATCATGCCAATCTAGAACCTAATCTAATTAAAAATTTATTAAACTAAAATCTATGTTAAAAAAGCTTAATCCTAACACAAAATATCACACAAATCCATTTAACGATTTAATCGCAAAATAACAAACACACATTCAGTTTCCTTTATTATTAGAGCCTATTTCACGACCTTAAAGTATAGTTACTCACCAAGTAAAGTGAGTTCAGTCTCTTTCTAACTTTATATCAAGTGACAAAGACAAAACATGTGAGTACTCGGAACGTTACTTGAAGATGATGAAATAGCATTCAAATAAAGTTACTGACCAAGTAAAGTGAGATTATTCTCTTACTCACTTTATATCCAGTGACAAAGACAAAACATGTGAGTATTCGGAAAGTTACTTGAAGATGGTGAAATAGCATTCAAGTAAAGTTACTCACCAAGTAAAGGTAGTTTTGTCTCTTTCTTACTTTATATCAAATGACAAAGACGAAACATGTGAGTACTCGGAACGTTACTTGAAGATGGTGAAATAGCATTCAAGTAAAGGTACTCACCAAGTACAGTAAGTTTAGTCTCTTTCTTACTTTATATCAAGTGACAAAGACAAAACATGTGAGTACTCGGAAAGTTACTTGAAGATGGTGAAATAGGCCCTTAGAGTAACAAAGCATTCAATATTAAATTGTTTGATGGAGGTTCTATTACCGATAATTGAATTCTGTTCGTCCAATTCTAAATAAAAAGGTCAAACAATAATTTCTATTATTTAAATTGATATCTAACAGGAATAAAGTCGGGGAAAACTTAAGTCCTACTAATATTATAAAGCCGAATGTGAGTGTGGATGTTTAGATGTGTGGATGTTTGTTCCTCTTTCACGCAAAAACTACTTTTCAATGAAATTTGGTACAGATGTTCCTCATACCTAGGAATAACGCAGGATACTTTTTGTCCCGAAATTCTCACGAAATAAGGTTACACGCGAGTAAAACCGCGGGGCACAGATAGTATAAAATATAACTTAGACGAATAAGTGTATTGAATTTTCTTTTTGAGTGCTTTATTATAAATACATTAACTTTACTTAAACTATAAAGAGACATGATTTATTTGTTTATAAAGAGTAAATGTTTGTTTATTTGTTTGTAACGAATAGGCTCCGACTACTGAACCGATTTAAAAAAATCTTTCACTAATGTAAAACTAATTTACCAGCGAGTTACATAGGCTATATTTTATCCCTGTATTTTCACGGAAGCGGGATCAGCAGGAACTACGCGAGTGAAACCGCGGATCGCTGCTATAATAAATAATATCATACCGGTGAAACAATATTTCATTCTAAAAATAAAATTCGTTTTGCAATTGATAGCATAAGCCCTATTTTATTGCAGTAAAAGATAGACTTCTTAAGTAGGTGGGTATTATTAATTTATTACTAAAAATAAAATTCAATTTGCCTTTGATACTCTATAAGTATGTTGAAGAGCAATAATCACTTACGTGGGAGAAAACTCGAGACACGACTAATGAAATTATTATGTAGCAATTCAGAAAATACGAGTATATTTTGGTTTTAAGCTGTCTGAGAATTCAATGGGTAAGTTACGAAACGGTTTTGCTGATTAGACGAATCTTTTTATGGTGTTTTCAAATGCAGATATAATATTAGAAGACGTTATAACTATTACGTAACCCAAAGCTACTAACCAACAATTTAACATTAAATTATAACAGTAAAAATCAGTATCATCATCATTATCAGCACATATATGTCCCCACGGAGGGGCACGAGCATATTCTGAATTAGGGTGATTAGGCCTTAGTCGACCACGCTGGCCAAGTGCGGGTTGGTCGACTTCACACACACATTAGAATAAATAAAATAGTTATATAATTAGCAGTGAAAACGTGTCTAACACTCAGAAATACATACATATGATATTTTGGCATGTCCCTTACTTAAATATTTGTGATTCTTTTTTTTTTCCCCTGTCTCGTATATCTTGCTTGACCAACTGTAAAATTTGTCTGGTTTAGTTAGTCGACACAAAATTTGAGTTCCAATCCAGTTTTAATCCTCTCCATTTGCTTGTACTTAGCTAAGTTTGATTGTAACTTGTATTGTGTTTAAATAAATAACAGAAAGTAAAATATGAGTGCCACTGTCCCAAAACTTGCTCTAGATCAAAAAAAGAAAATGTACTTATATAAAATTACACAAAACAATTTATTATATTTAGTTCAAGTAATGTTCCGAGTAGCTACTCACATGTTTTGTCTATGTCACTTGATATAAAGTAACAAAGAGAAAAACTACCTTTACTTGGTGAGTAACTTTACTTGAAGGTCGTGAAATAGGCCCTAAAATAATTACCAGTGAAAATACAGACAAATCCACATAACATACCTAGTTACCGAGACCTGTTCATTACATTACATCCAGTGATTCAGTCACATGCTCCATACAAACACACAGTACAATAACCATTGTTATAATTAATTAATTTACCCGCACAATGTTGGATTCGACAATTCCTTAGAAACTGGTTTAAGTCTTTGATTATGCGTAGAAACACCTCAGTTGTGACGTAATAGGAGTTGTATGAATTATACCTTAATAATTAAATTAACAAATATAATATGTATATAGTGGTAGAGTGAAATCAAAAGAACAATGCAGGCGATATTGATTTATTTTAAGCGAAATATGAACACGTAATTTTAAAGTAAAGCTATTTTACTCGGTATGTGTACTAAATATATTTCTTCTTTATTTTCTTACTAGCGGTTTCACCCGCGTAGTTCCCGTTCCCGTAAGAATATAGGGATAAAATTATGCTGAAAACCTTCCCACTGAATCACTCCATCTATTAAAACAAACCGCATAAAAATCCGTTGCGTAGTTTTAAAGATCTAAGCATACATAGGGACAGAGAAAGCGACTTTGTTTTATACTATGTAGTGATAGTGATGTTCTTGAAGAAATTTTATTTGTACTGATTCTATTTTGTTATTGTGTCACATAAATTATCTGTTTATGTCTAAGGGCCTATTTCACGACCTTCAAGTAAGTTACTCACCAAGTAGAGTTTTGTCTCTTTCTTACTTTATGATAAAAACAAAACATGTGAGTTAGTACTCGGAACGTTACTTGAAGATCGTGAAATAGGACCTAAGTATACCTACATATTTGTTTTTTAAGAGAAAGGTGTAAGACATCTACACTACACTTCTTACATCTCAGTTTTTTTCTAAAATATCTAATCGATTTTTGCCGAAATTTTAAATATATGATTCACGTCATAAATTGCACCGCGACAAGAATTAAAAATCCCGTTCTTTTGAAGTAAAATCGCGTTCCAGTTGAGAACAAAGGCAAATATTATTTAGAGATAACATTTATCTGATTGGGTTTCATTGGAAATATAATTTGCAAACCAATCCTCTTGATATTGAGCTTGTTAATTACAAACCAAAATACAGATATTTTATTATACGAATGTAGAATTCACGGGTATCCAAACTTCGGTATGGTTTTGAATTCGAATTACATATTTGTCGGAAAAACTTCATGATATTTTAAAAAACAAACCAAAAATTGGATGCAATTTTTTTGAGTTCTTGTGAATTTGTATCTGAATATTTTGTGTATTTTAAATTATACACGAAATCACTATATAGTATAAAACAAAGTCGCTTCTCGCTGTCCGTCCCTATGTATGCTTAGATCTTTAAAACTACGCCACGGATTTTGGTGCGGTTTTCTTTAATAGATAGAGTGATTCAAGGGTAAGGTTTTTAGCATATTTTATCACCGAATTTTGACGGGAGCGAGAACTACGCGAGTAAAACTGCGGCACGCAGCTAGTAGTGTATAAAAAAGAATAAAATATAGTTACAAAATATTGTTGGCCTTGTTTCTTATTTATTAACTAAGCCAATTATACATTTCGAATCGAGTCTTATAAAGTTAGTCTTTAGATCTTAGTCACAACACTTTAATTGGACCTTTTGGTAAATCGTCAAAATAATAAGAAATCCAATAGATTTGTTATGAAACAAGAAATCTTAACTAACAAGATCGGGGTACCTTTTCGCCAACTGTGTCCCGTGGTGTTACCCGCATAAATCTGAAACCCGTGGGAATTTTGGGATAAAAAGTATCCTATATGTTATTCCTAGTTATAGCAAACATCTATACCAAATTTCATTTAAATCGGTCCAGTAGTTTTTGCGTGACAGACTAACAAACATCCAGCCATCCATCCAACTTCGCGATTATAATATTGGTAGGATATTTATGAGTAAATTAACTGTTTACTTGCACAGATGCTAATTTAAAAGGAAGATGTATAATTCTTACAAACTCGTACATGTTTTAAATTCCTTGATCTGTTGCTATGACTTTAAATAAATAAATGAATGTTTCTCTTTGGGCTTGTCAAATATCGTCTTAAGAAGCCACTCAGTATGTCCAAATATATGCGTCTTAAATACTCGTACTTATGTTTGACAAACATTGTATAAAATAAGTTATTTGGTATGTTAAAGTAAGATTCAAATAATGTTCTAGCTTAGGACTTCAATCTCAAATCGCTATCACTACATAGTATAAAACAAAGTCGCTTTCTCTGTCCCTATGTCCCTTGGTATGCTTAGATCTTTAAAACTACGCAACGGATTTTAATGCCGTTTGTTTTAAAAGATAGAGTGATTCAGTGAGAAGGTTTTTAGCATAATTTTATCCCCATATTCCTACGGGAACGGGAAATTCGCGGGTGAAACCGCGGGGCGCCGCTAGTAGATTCTATAATCGAAGTGACTGTCAGTCGTGCATTCTAGAACGTATAGGTAAAAAAAGATTTCTCTTTTGGAAAATCTCATTTTCCCCGTAAACACCTTTATATAAGTACATCATATTCATCAATTGGTAGTCATCTACTACCATTTATCTGCACATTATGACGTAAATGAATGTATAATATTTCTCATAATAAACAACCAACATCTTCCGAAATACACGAAAAATAAATTGCTCGTTTAAAGACGTAACTCAAAATGTTTAATGACTAGATAAACGGGTAAACAGAATCACTCGTCGGCCTTAATTAGTGAGATGTTAACAAGTTCATTACCTATCTCTAGCACGACGTTGAAATCTTAGGCCCTTAATGTTAACAACTAATTTACATAATATTTTTGTACCATTTAAAAAAACTTTGGTTTTCAATTTATTTATTTCTCCATTATATAAATAATTACTAGCAGTGCTTCGTGGTTTCACTCGCGTAGTTCCCATTCCCGTGGGAATATAGGGATAAATTATAGCGTATGTTACTCAGGATGAATGTAGCTTTCTAATGATGAAAAATTTTTGAGATCGGTTCAGTTTCGTAGCCTGTTCGTTCTCTTTATAATATTAGTATTTGACGTGGTCATCGAGAAACTCGAAACATATAATATACATGGTAAATATCCCGTTTTTTGTGAATCTTGAGTGCTAAAACCATGATAACTATAAAAACTATGTGGTCATCGAACCATTACTTCCCATGATAGTTACAAATAAACTGGGCCCCGATTCTCTAAACTATTAAGCTGTGATAATGCTACTCAAATGTGTTTTAATATCAACATTATGGCCGTTTATTGGTCACTAGCTGTGCCCCGCGGTTTCTCTCGCGTAGTTCCCGTTCCCGTTCCCGTGGGAATTTCGGGATAAAAGTATCCTATGTCCTTCTCCTGGTTCTTAGCTACCTCTCCACCAATTTTTAGCCAAATCGGTCCAGCCGTTCTTGAGTTATAAGTGGCGTAACTAACACGACTTTCTTTTATATACATATATAGATTTGTTGTCATTTTGTTATTCTCTTAGTAAAAACTACTCAGCTGACTCAATAGCTCCATAAAACTTAGATGGTTGTCATGGAAACAGTATTCTGACGTTTATTTGACAAAAAATGTATATGCAACAAAGACCACTGAGACACCATAGCCATAGTAATAAATTTTAGCAGAATACCAATTTCTGTCAGTCTCGTTATGGTGCCTCAATATCAACTAATGTCAAATTGCAGACTTAGGCCCCTGTTTTGCGGTGAATTGATAAGGCCTCTCAATCCGCGATCACTTCAAAGTTTGCCCTTTTAATAACAACTAATATTCATAATATTTTTGCACCATATTAAAAACTAAATTCTTACGTTCCAGACTGTCTAGGAATTAGAAGGACTCAGACATTTTTGAACATTATGATTAAATTTTTCTAGTGTTTCGCTCACTAAGTAATTTTTTCCCATAAGTGAATGCTTTGAATGTTTAGATTTTCATTTTATAACATAGGAATTTACAAAGTTAAAGTCCGCTTTACCTTAAGTAAAGTCGATGTCTGTTGTTGGTATTAGAACTAAGAATATATTTAAATTAAGAGCTGTTTCCTTTAGTAAAAACATTACTTTATGACTAACTAGCAGCGCCCCACGGTTTCACCCGCGTAGTTCCCGTTCCCGTGGGAATTTCGGGATAAAAAGTATCCTATGTATTATTCTGATGTATAAGCTAAATTGTTGTAAAGTTTAATTAAAATCCATTCAGTAGTTTTTGCGTGAAAGAGGAACAAACATCCACACAACCAAACATCCACAGTCACAAACATTTGGCTTTATAATATTAGTAGGTATATATAATGTAGTATAATGACTATTATGACTAATGAGTAATTACTATATATATATATATATATATATATATATAAAACAACGGGATGACTATCTTGTTAAGATGAAAGTCGTATACCTCGATGATTATTTCTAAATGATAGTTAGATGGTAGGTACATCTCCAAGAACCTTTCTACGGCCAACGTAAGATTTATTCCCTCCAAATTACGAATCCCTGAGCTACGAATCATGCCCAATAACATCAAACAAATTCTACAAAAAAACATCAAACAATTCTTATCAAAACTCAACAATAAGCCATCATTCCCGTTCAAAATTATCAAACGGTAATAGTTCCCCTCCCACAGTGGACCAACTAATTCCTTTATCTCGTACTCTGGTACGATTCTAAATCTTTTTGCTATGTCTGAGCGGGACACGTGCTGTGTTCTGTACCTTGTTTTACAATAGGGATGAAGCACATGAAATTCCATTTTGCCTGTCTGTGAACTAAAATGTTTGATGTGTTTTTAAGTTTAAAAATACTTAGTTGTAATTGTAACGCATTATTGAGGAGTGGGGGCGTGTGACATCAATTTCTTAGTGTACCAAATGGTGACGTCAATTATCGGTAAAAGTTTACCTGTGACGTCACATAAGCTTTAATGTACTGTATCGTCTTATTTATTTATTTTTTGAAAAATAAATATAACACGCGTCCATATTTTTTTGGAAATCTATTTGATGGGGCTTATTAGATTTTTTTTTCAAATCATGTATTGTTTAGGGATGTGTAGGTCACACGAGTTTCGTATCTGTATCATCCTAATTATTTGTTCAAGTGAAAAGGGAAACGACACGTGTCCAATATTTTTCGGAAATCCATCTGAGCGGCTTATTAGATTTTTTCTTTATTATAGATTTCTTTTCAATTCAACTACCCTATTGTGAGGGGTGCAGAGGGGTTGAAACAAGCGCACTCAGAAGCGGTCGATTCGTTTAATCGCTATCAGCACGTAAAGCCATTCATGTTGGAATTAATGTTTAATAAAGTTCGCTCGTAATGACTTTCTATTATAAAATATTAACACACACTTTTTAATTAGGTTTGTGATTTTGTTTAGAGTTTTAATGGGAGAAGGTTGACATTGTTTTGTTAAGCGTTTCAAGTTCGAAACATTTACTTAGTGTGCATTTAGTTGAAACGTATAGTAATAAGCTTACCAAAGACTACAAAATATATATAAAAACCCTAATGAAATAGTTGTTTACTAGTTTTTTCAACAATTCTTTTAATTTCGTATCATGAGGGTACAAAAATACAAGTCGCCATTTTAAGGAGGTCACCATTCTAAAATATTATCATATTCTAAAATTCTCTTTTGTCACTATTGAATAGAACTATTAGAACCCAAAATTAGACAGATATCTTCAGGGGTCCGCCATATAACATTTAAAACAACGTCACTTATCTACTCGTACCAAGCATTGTCATATAAACAAATCGTGTATAAAAATCTCCCAATCGATCGAGTCTAACTGCGCAAAATTCACTTCCAAAACGTCCCCTCATTCATACCCACCGGACAAGTTAAATAAAACCATATCGAAAGGACAAACATAGCAAGGACGCACATTCACTGCGATAACGGTTTTTGAATCTACCATCGAAACGGAAATTACTTATTATTGGCAAAAATGTGATTTACTTTTTTAAATACTTTCTAAAAATAACGCTCCATTTTTGCGCGGAATGAAACGAATACAATTTTAATTACAAATGTTACATCATACCGATATTTGCTGACATTTCAAATACGATATTTTTTGCAAAATAAAAGTAAAAGTGCGAAAGCAACAATTATTATTGCGAATCTAATATATGGAGACCAAATCGACCGAGTCGTAATTCCTGTCATGTTCATAGATACAAGACAAGGTATAAATGAAAGATTTCAGGGAAACGTACAGGAAAAGACGATTATTTCAGCCACTTGAAACCTCGGTAAATAACTAGTAACAAAATCTAAATAACAAGAATTTAACAAAATAACCTTGCCCTCAAGTTTAGTGTTACTCAATTAAGGCACTTAAGCTTGTTTACATTAACTATTACTTTAATTTGTAACTTAATACTTGAAATCATTCTGATATTCGCTTGTTAGTAGACACGTGCAAATCAGGTACGCGTTTACAATATTATACAGACGGGAGATTTATAATCGATGTAGGTATTATTTAGGGTGAGGGTGACTGCGGAACATATACTAACAGACGTATCTACTATCTACCTATATGATATTATGTTTGCCAACCCCTCGGCTGTCTAGACGGATCACACAACTCACAGACCTATAGAACATATCAAAGAGATTTGATATTATTATACCTGCATATTCAATTTAAAAATGCACGCTTTCATCTCTGATTTCACTTTGTATTGTCGATATAATTTGATGTTATCCAGTTACTTTGTTGCTTTTAATAACTCGTAGGGGAAGTTTGTTTACACTGTTGTGCAGAAAATGTTATAAGTATGTACTAAACATTGTTCTACAAATAATTGATGTGAAATACTCTTAGGAGAAATCAAATTATCTGCCTCCTAAATTCGATTTCACTGAACCTATCTCAGAAGGTAGTTAGGTTACCTAAGTATGTTTGACATTAACTTAATTTTGAATATAAAATTACGACGTAGAAGGATATACTTGTACTTATACCAATTACAAGTCTTGAGAAAACTCAGCGAATAATACAAGCAATTTGTCATAGTGATTTTCTTACACATACCTAAGTATGCGGTTCCGCGGCACATAGGCTGTGTCACATAAAAGTGATTTGTAGCTTTAGTAGATTCCATCAGATTCTAAACCACACCTACATACAGACAGTCGTTGAAATGATGTTATATGTGATACAATGTGTGAAGATTCGCTTTGTGTAGAGTGGTCACCATGCCAGGCTGTTAAAAGAAGGGTTGCGAGTTTGATTCCCGTGTGAGGTATTTTTTTTGTGATTCAGAATAGTTTCTGATATTAATAACAAAATACTGGTAAATACACACATCAAAAGTGTCTAGGGATCAACATATATTTTTGCAATAACTTTTCTCCTGATTGATATTAATTAAAATTTTCTTTAAGGATTCATCAAATAAAGTGTTTTCGTTTGTCACAGTAACGATAAACCAAGTCACCTTTGCATTAATAAAGAAATTTGCCATTTTCCTAATAAAGGGATTTTTGACATTTGAACCACTAACATTAAAGTTCGAAAAAAAGACTGAAATAACAGTTTTCTTTAAAATTTTATTGGGTAACTTAAACAATTAATAATCCATGTTTCTACCGCGAACACTAACAACACAAGAACATCGGTTTGGCATACTCAAAATGAGTTCATCCAAATCACGCTGTGGAATGGCCGCCCATGTTCGTTGCAACAACAAAAAAAGGTCTTCTTGCGACTGGATACCCTCCATATTCGGCAGAGCTCTTCTCTGTAGCATATCCCATGCATGCTCAATCGGGTTCAAGTCTGGCGACTGAGCAGGCCAGGGCAGGACATTGATGTTAGCTGCGGCGAGAGTCTGTCTTACAACTCTTGCGGTGTGCGGTCGTGCATTATCATGCATTAACTGAAATAAGGGACCGATTTGCACTTGTAGAGGAACGATGACGTCTGATACAATCGTCTCAGCATAAATTTGAGCGTTGAGGTTGCCTCTGATCCAAATCAACTCAGTTCTTCCGCCGATCCAAATACCCGCCCATACCATGATGGTTCCACCACTATAAGGATGGACTTCCTGGCAGGATTTTAATCGCTGTTGGCGTCCAGGGGTTCTCCAGTGTCGTATACGTCTTGTATCCGGTCTCATACCAAAACGAGACTCATCAGAAAAGCACACGAAACGCCATTGTTCTTCTGCCCAATTTCTGTGTTCAAGAGCCCATTGATATCGAATCCTACGATTGTGCATTGCTATAGGTGGTACCCGTAGCGGTCTTCGGGAATGAAGGTTCACTTCATGCAAGCGGTTTCTGACTGTTTGGTCGCTAATTAAGTTCCCTGAAGAGTGATGAAGCCGCACGGCTAACATCATGGCGGTTATTGTTGGAGCTCTTCGAGTTAAGATTTGAATGTATCGGTCTTGTCTCCGTGTGGTGCAGCGATACCGTCCTCCATGGCGCTCAGCCACGGTACCAGTGCTTCGGTAACGTGTCCAAAGTCGACTGATAACACTCTGACTTTTATTCAGAGCTAAAGCCACAGTACGTTGCCGGGAACCAGCTTCTATCATTCCCACGGCTCTGAGCATTTCTTCCCTGCTTAAATGACGTCGCCGCTCCATAATAACGTTGGTTTTAATCAGTAGTAGGGAAACAGTAGCACTAATAATGTCTTCAATGCGTTGTATGTTTTTATAGGGAAAATATTGACAGCTGATTTTCATCTTTTACTCGAATTTGATTCACAGTTCCTGATTCAAATTATGAAATGCACCAAAAAGGATCCATATAAATTTATAAAATCATAAATTTATTACAAAGCCACATCTCAATCTCAAGAAATCCGCATAAAAATGCTTGATCCCTAGACACTTTTGATGTGTGTAGTTGAATTACAAGTAGTTATGGGGTAGTAGCTGTATGAAGATGAGTGTTTACTTCTAAAATATTTGTACAAGTAATTAAATTGTAGTCTAGATTATTCCGTCAAGATGATATTAAATTCTTAGTCAAACATCTGGAACTTTCCACGCTATAATAGAAAACTGATACAACAACAATCTCTTGGACAGATTGACAATTTATTTATTAAATCTCCGATCTGAATAACAGATTTTCTTGTTTTCAAAAACGTGCAGATGTTTATGGAAACTTTTGGTTATCAAAAACACTGAATTATGTAACATTGTTCTGAAACTGTCAATGAAAATGTTCTAGTTGATTCTTTATACGAACTAGGTGTGATCCGAGATTTGCTCGATTCTTTTTTTGTTATAATTTAGCTGTAAGTTAGCATTGAATGTTGATTTCACCTGTAAGATTGGTATTGCACATTGTCCGAGACTAAAATTGTATTTTTTCCCCCGCGAAGTTCCCATTCCCGTGGGAATATGGGGGATAAAAAATAGCCTATGTCACGCGCTGATAAATTAGCTTTCCATTAGTGAATTTTTGAAATCGGACCAGTAGCTTTCGGGGACAATTCGTAACAAACAAACAAATCTTTCCTCTTTATAATAATAGTTTAAATAAGAATGTTTTGTGTAAATGCTGTTGGTGTAACTATTAAATAAATAAGTAAATAGTTGGAGTGAAAGGTGGACGGTAACTGAAATTGTTGAACGTTTAATATACTTGAGCAAAATGTCTAAGTAATTTCTATAATGTTGAAGTTAAGCAAGAATATTAACTGTAAGACAAGCTGTAACTTTTAGCCTGCATTTAACGTTCGCGCTACAAGTGGAGTTAGTAAATGGCTCATTATTTTAGTTAATTTTTAGTTTTTAAAGTTCGCTACCAATGAAAATCACCCTAATTCAGGGTAGGCTCGAGCCCCTCGGTGGGGACATATATGAGCTGATAATGATAAAATATTCATTCCTTACTATTACTTAAGTACATATTTATATATGCGAAAGTAACTCAGTCTATCTGTTATCTTTTCACATCTAAACTACTGAACCGATTGACTTGAAATTTGGTGCTGGGCTAGCTTACAGTCCGAGGGAGGAAATAGGCTATGATTTATCCCAAAATTCCCATGGGATCAGAAACTATACGGGTAAAACCACAAGACGGAGCTATTACTTATATACATAGTTATATTGAATTAGAATAAAGACATGGTTTGAATAACAAGAAATTTCATATTTATTTTAGTTTTAAGACAGACACTTCAATAACATTTATCAATAGATGTAGATTTTGTGACTTTAGCGATATTTAGGTCGTTCCTGTTTTTGACACGTGTAAGCGATTTCTTTGTTTTTTCGCATGACTCATAAATCATTGCGTAATACAATAATTAAACTCTCATTGTTGATATTTTTCTATTAAATGAGCTTCCCCTTTTCTCGTAAAGAATACCTACAAATACTGTACAAAAAGTTTTCTTTTGTTACGCGATTTTCTTTGAAATATTACAGTTTTATTATGACCAGGTGTAACTGGTAGTGACCTTATTGCAAAGGTTATAGGTTTGATTCCCGTTCAAGATAAACATTTGTGTGTCACATGTGTCTGTCTTGATCTGAGTGACTTATCTATTGCTTAGTTTGGGACTAGATTACGGTGTATAGGGACGCCCCGCAGTTTCACCCGCGTAGTTCCCGTTCCCGTGAGAATGCAGGGATAAAATTATGCTAAAACCTTCCTCGTGAACCACTCTATCTATTAACACGAACCGCATCAAAATCCGTTGCGTAATTTCAAAGATTTAAGCATACATAGGGACAGATAGACGCGGACTTTATACAATGTGGTGAATAGTAACAAATAAAATAGAAAATAATAGCAGTTACAAGTTCCCGGAGATGTACTGACTCTAACAATAAACTGTACATCGCAACGCATAGAATGTGGAAAATTTAATTGGTATAGTATTACAATACCGGGGGATGCAAATTCCGTAGAAAGTTCGCAAGTTTTGAATCAAAATGTTTTATGTTTATGCAAGTTTTTATTTACTTTACTTATTTCCTTACGACTCTTGTCTGACTCATGTTTTTGTTAAACTTGTATCTAAGAGAAATATTTGTAAGGTACCAATATAATTTGCATTTCTTAAAAACTGTTCTATGGACTAAGTATTTTTAAATACTTACACTCGACAAACCATTTCTTTGTCATAATTATGTTGGTTTTGTTTAGTGTATCTAAACTTTTGAGAAAACTCGCGTCGTATAAGGAGGTGAAGGAGGCCGCCTTAGATAGGGGTAGGTGAGGTGCATCTGTTACACCGACAAGAGCAACAGCTTGCAACTTGATGATGATGAGAACCTCAACTTTTCAAAAAATAACCTAATACTTATGTATTTATATCTTTGATTGACACGAACACTACACATTGAAATATAACACTTAAACGGATTTTTGTCGTGGTTGTATTTTGTTTTACATTTTCTGACGTTTCGGATTCTTTACAGAACCCGTGATCACAGAAGACTAAGATGGAAGACGTCTGTTTCAAAGTAATGTAAAAAGTTTAACGAAACTTCAGAAAATGTAAAACAAAATACAACCACGACAAAAATCCGTTTAAGTTTTTATTTCAATGTGTAGTGTTCGTGTAAATCAAAGATATCAATATACATTTACATTATTAAAATTTATTTAAATACATACAATGTATTTAAAATTATATTCAAAATATTGAAGGTAGTATACTTTTTACATTACGTTACTTATGTTTTAATTCTTAGACTAGAGTGCGGTGAGGATATTACACTAAGGGCCTATTTCACGACCTACAAGTAAAGTACCACCAAGTAAAGTTAGTTTTGTCTCTTTCTTACTTTATATCAAGTGAAAACATGTGAGTAGGTACTCGGAACGTTACTTGAAATGGTGAAATAGGCCCTAAGCATAATTATCAATCTCTCGAAGGGCTAATTTTTCCATCGCCAGATAACTTTTATTCGAGGTATAAAATTGACCTTCGACAGTTTTTGTATGAAATTAACTGACAAAATTTCAAAATCATTCCGCGATTAAAGTTATTACACCGGTCAATATAATTCAAAGGTGTATTAAAACCAGGCTGAAAACCATCATAACATCAGATTTTCAGCCTGATTTTAATTAATGCACCTTCATTGTCATTTTTGGTCTATCTTGACCGGATTATATCTGGCGATGGTAAAATGAGCCAATGAACCACTTGAGATACAAATATTAAGTTAGTATAAATTATACAACACCGAGGCGTTTCATTTATAGATTATTCCTTTCGATTCATAAGTCCAACGAGACGCATGTTTTACATTCTAAAACGTGCCTCATGTCATTAAACCTAAAAGAATGTATCCCATTAACGACCTATTTTATCTTTCTCCGATATTTTATTTTATGACGACTTCGATGGCAGAGTGGTCGCCATGCCGGACTGCCATCCGTTGCGGGTTCGATTCCCGTGCGGGGTGAATATTTGTGTGAACCACAAATGTTTGTCTCGGTCTGGGTGTGTGTGTGAATGAGTGTGTGTATAGTTTCTGATACACCCTAGATACAAGTTTCGAACTTAGTTAGGGGTCAGTTACTATTACAATAATGAGATGATGTAGTGAATGTAGTAGTGTAGTGAATGTTATCGGAATATAACCAAAATCTATCAAACTATTCATTGGGATGACGAATGGGTAAATAAAATGTATTCTAATTAGTCCGTCAGGTAGATTTCGAAAAGATATTATATACACATATTTTTTTGTTTTATCACTATCACTACATACTTAATATAAAACAAAGTCGCTTTCTCTGTCCCTATGTATGCTTAAATCTTTAAAACTACGCAACGGATTTTGATGCGGTTTTCAATAATAGATAAGAGTAATTCAAGACGAAGGTTTTTTCAAGACGAAGGTTTTCCAATTAATGTTATCCCCACATTACCACGGCATCGGGAACTACGCGGGTAAAACCACGGAGCACAGATAGTCAAATTAATAAAACTGTCTATAACTAAGTACCTATTATATTTTTCGAAATCTATCTGACGGATTAATTAGTTTTTTTTTAGTCGACAATTAAATTATTGTACGCTCTTACGGAACAGGAAACATACACACACCTGGGAAGAAATTCTAAGGTTGTGTGTGAAGTCGACCAACCCACACTTAGCCAGCGTTGTAGACTAAGGCCAACATCACCCTAATTCAGGGTAGGCTCGAGCCCCTCGTTGGGGACATTATATGAGCTGATGATGATGATGATGATATATTATTGTGATATTTGACACAAGTTGGCACAATATGGTAAATATAGCCGCCATATTTAATTTTATCATATCGTAGCACGCGATTATAATATTATATCGTCTTGCTCATTAGGTCATGCTCGCAAAACGATATTATATCGTGGTGTAGATACATTTTATCACAGTCATGCTAGGGGGGCTGAATTTTCTTATTCATCTAGAACGGAGACTCAGCAAAAGTGGTTTTAACTACAACAACATCCATAGCATTTAAAAAAGAGTAACTAAACATACATTTGAAACTAACAATAATAGGATACGGTAAATAAAAATCATAATAATTTTGATAATAAATATATTTCATAGAAACATACCCACTGTTACTCTTAGACCATAGGGAATGGAATAACGACCGCCGTCACCCGCTCTGAAACAATACAACAACATTATTAGCAAATAATTAAAAAACATGTTATAAATAAAAATGATTCTCATAAGTTACTTAACATAAAATTTCAAGCCCGGTCGTAATTCACAGAAAATTTCGTACGTTGACCTGTAGCTATCTATCTCTGTCGCACCTGTATATTATAATGCGTCCCGCTCACACGGAAGAATTTGGGTTTTCCCCCTTTTCTCCCCCAACGGGGGAGAGGACCAAAAATCCTTTCATAGTGGTAGCCCCCAACAAACACACGTGCCAAATTTCAGCTCTCTACGATCAGTAGTTTCGGTTGTGTGTTGTCTGTCACTTAGGAACGGAAGAGTTTTATATTATAAATGAAGAATGCGTACCTGTAGTTGCAGCATCTAGTCAAAGAGCCCGAAGCCCATGTCTTCATCCTCTGACTCAGACTCCTCCTTCTTAGCCTCTTTCTCCTCTGAACACACAAACAATACATTTATTAGTAATATATTAATTAAATATTAGTATGATGATGTGTTTGTGCGGTAAATCAGTTAATGTTGTAACAGCACTGTTCTGTCAGTCGAAAGATGGTGTTGATTTAAAATCATCATTTAAAAGTTGAGTATTGGCTTGTGACCCCACTGCTGGACTGACTCACTCATTGATGATAGAAAATATGTAAGTAGGTATAACAAGGGCCTATTTCACCATTTTCAAGTAACGTCCGAGTAGTGACTCAAATGTTTTGTCTTTGTCACTTGATATACAGTAAGAAAGAGACAAAACTAACTTTACTTGGTGAGAACCTTTACTTGAAGGTCGTGAAATAGGCCCAAAGTGTAATATCCTCACCACACTCTAGTCTAAGAATTAAAACTAGAATCTAAGTTTGACAGGTGTATGTTTTTATAACAAATAGAATATCTATAACAAACCTCACATGAACCATAATACAGTCCTTTTACAAGCAGGAGTGAAACTGTATTATAGTTCAAGCTCTTTCTAATATCATAAGTCTTAGGTTTTTGTGAAAATGTTTTAATACCAATCTGGAATTGAACCGGACACATCTTCAAATCACAACGCCAGAGGTTTACCCTTCCAACTAACTCAACTCAATGTTCAACATTCGGGAGCAAGCCGGGCTAGCATGACTTCAATAGATAAAGCGATTTATAGACATCCAACTGTCAAAATATGATAAAAATAACCGCCATATTTAATTTTACCACGTGATAAAATTTTATCACATTCGGTCATGCTCGCGAAATCGATATTACTTCGTGATATCGATATATTTTATCACGCACAGTCATGCTAGGGTGGCTGGTATTACAATACACTATTACAATTACCTTTCTTTTCTTCAGCGGCGTCGGCAGCAGGTGCAGCTCCCGCGGCGGCAACCGGGGCGGCGCCTCCGATGATAGCTTCTCACGACCTGCAAGGACATTGGAATGTTTACGTGTGTCTGTGATGCGGACATTGGTGGGTGGGTGGTTGGTGCCGACACAATGTATTTGTACAGCAGGGGTTGTCACATGTAACATCATCATCATTTATATTTTTTTTTTATAACAATCATTCACTACATCATCTCATTATAGTAACTGACCCCTAAGTTCGTAACTTGTATGTAGGCTATCAGAAACTATGCACACACTCATTCACACACACACCCAAACCGAGACAAACATTTGTGGCTAACACAAATATTCATCCGGCGCGGGAATCGAACCCGCAAGGTTGCGTATAGCAGTCCGGCATGGTGACCACTCTGCCATCTAGGTAGAATTTAATTTAATTTCCATTCATCCAACACATAACACCTACAAAATGTACCAAACAAGATCTAACCAGCAGCGATGAGTTCCTCGACGTCCTTGCCGCTGAGTTCAGCCATGACCTTCTTCAGTCTCTCTCCGTCTGACTCAATGCCCACCGAGCTGAGGATCTTCTCAACATCGGCTGCTGCTGGGGCCGCCTTCCCTCCCAGCACGGCGAGCAAGTATGCGGCCACGTAACGCATTCTGCCAATTGTTCATTGAATGATAGTTATTTAAATAAAGTAATGTTTAGTTATTTTAGTATTTACTTCTAAGATCTAACGTAATTTTCACTGGTCGTCCTAAATAAATAAAATAAATGATGTAAAGAGTGACAGGATAACATAACAGCTTGGGAATCCATACAAAGTACAAAGTATGAATGCTAGAGAACTCATTAAAATACTCTCCACTAGATGAAGTCTGGATATAGTTACAAACCAAGGCACTGGTATCCACTCTGAAGACCTCAACATAAACATAACAACTACACTTGGAGACAACTCCATATTTCAAGCTGAATGCATTGGCATCATATAAGTAGCATGGGCAGTGAAAACCAGAGCAGTCACGGACATAAATACTAGAATTATCTCTGATAGTGAAGCTGTATTGACGGCCCTATACAGTAGTCAGCATACATCTGGACTTATGAGATGCTTACAAGTATAACGCACTCTGGAATGTACATAGGTTTAATAAGTAAAGGAGATAGTAAGATGTACCAATGCACTAGCTAAATTGAAACGTTTTATTAGTACCACGAATTTTACAATAATACCACAATATGTTGATACCCTAGATACAAGTTTGGAACTTAGGTAAGGTCAGTTACTTTAATGAGATGATGTAGTCAATGATTATATTATGAAGTTATGTTGAGTTTGTAGAAATGTTTTTTTAAGAATGTGATAGTGTTAGTTCCTACTTAAAGTTAGTGTGTCTGTTTTATAATAACAACATAACATTAATCATTTACTACATCATCTTTTTATAGTAAATGCATTCTGTTTATAAAATCTGTTTGTACTGTCTACAGTACAAACAGAAATTTTATAAACAGAATGCATTGGGATATTGAACTTGGATTAACATTAGATTCAGAATACAATTGAGTAACTTAAAACCTTATTTACGCGTTATTATACCATTAGAATAAGTGTAATACCGGGGAGGTTAATTGAATAAGAGGTTATATTGACATGTAAACAATGCAATGAAGATTGCAAACCTTCAAGATTTACACATTTATAACTAAATATGTGGTGAAATAGTCGTAAATGAACACGATAGTGTTCGATTTACAATAGTAAGTTGGTTAGTAACAATTTCTATCAAAGAATCAACAATGTTGACGAACACTCGTTGGCGCGCAATTTCGATCCAAGTCAATCTCACTAGATATTACCGGAATTTCACAATAAATCATTTTCACAACCTTCACGATGATTTCACAATAAACATACACAGATATTTTTGTAAAACACTTACTTTTAAGTCGTATCGACACGAAACGTGTAATGCCGAAAAATATGAAAATATTCGTCTTGCTTGAACAAAATGTCAAGAGGAAAGAAAGAGAGAGAAAGAACGAACGATGAACGAATCAAGGACAAAATGAGGACAAAGGACAAGGACACGATTATTATGACAGTGACAGAAGAAGAAAAATAGACATTTGATTTCTACGTCAAAATTCTTTTTTTATTCATAAGAGTGCACTTAGCGCAGTGCCAGGAAAATAAAAGAGTGCACTTGCCTTTTGGTTCCATGCGGCATGCCAAGGAAACCAAGATCTGATGATGGCATCCTAGAGAAATCGAGAGGAACTATCAAAAATCGTAAGGATGAATAATGCGTTTGCTAATTTTTTCGTTAAGTAACTTAAAGCAGTGGTTCTCAATCTTTTTTGGTAACGGAACCCTTTTGGAAAGCGATATACTTGATGTAACCCTATTTGAAGTACACACCGGAAAAATTAAAGGAACGTTAGTTCATTTGAGAAAATTTTCGGATTTTTGTTATAATGTTGTTTTATTTCTATGATTGAGTATTTGAATATTCTATGTATGAATTTATTTAATAATAAACTTGTTTAATGGAATAAAATAAGATTGATATATTACGGCGTGTCGTCGTCGGAAGCAAACGCCTGACAAATTGACACAAAACAGCACATGTACTCCAAGGAATGCTCCAAAATCTGAACACTGCAAGTATTGAGGTTGGCCTTCGAATAAATCGGTCAAAGACACAAAGTCGGTCAGATAAGGAAGTCGATCAGATGAGGAAAATAGTCAGATGGGGAAGTTGGTCAGTTGGAGAAGTTGGTCAGACGGGGAAGTTAGTCAGATGGGGAAGATGTTCAATCGGGGAAGTTGGTCAGACGGAGAAGTTAGTCAGTTGGCGAAGTTGGTCGAATGGGTAAATATCGTCAGTCAGATCAGTCGGTTCAGTGAGGGCAGTCAGGTCAGTCGGGTCAGTCGGGTCAGTCGGGTACCAGTCGGGTCAGTCGGGTCAGTCGGGTCAGTCGGGTCAGTCGGGTCAGTCGGGTCAGTCGGGTCAGTCGGGTCAGTCGGGTCAGTCGGGTCAGTCGGGTCAGTCGGGTCAGTCGGGTCAGTCGGGTCAGTCGGGTCAGTCGGGTCAGTCGGGTCAGTCGGGTCAGTCGGGTCAGTCGGGTCAGTCGGGTCAGTCGGGTCAGTCAGTCGGGTCAGTCAGTCGGGTCAGTCAGTCGGGTCAGTCAGTCGGGTCAGTCAGTCAGGTCAGTCAGTCAGGTCAGTCAGTCAGGTCAGTCAGTCAGGTCAGTCAGTCAGGTCAGTCAGTCAGGTCAGTCAGTCAGGTCAGTCAGTCAGGTCAGTCAGTCAGGTCAGTCAGTCAGGTCAGTCAGTCAGGTCAGTCAGTCAGGTCAGTCAGTCAGGTCAGTCAGTCAGGTCAGTCAGTCAGGTCAGTCAGTCAGGTCAGTCAGTCAGGTCAGTCAGTCAGGTCAGGTCAGTCAGTCAGGTCAGTCAGTCAGGTCAGTCAGTCAGGTCAGTCAGTCAGGTCAGTCAGTCAGGTCAGTCAGTCAGGTCAGTCAGTCAGGTCAGTCAGTCAGGTCAGTCAGTCAGGTCAGTCAGTCAGGTCAGTCAGTCAGGTCAGTCAGTCAGGTCAGTCAGTCAGGTCAGTCAGTCAGGTCAGTCAGTCAGGTCAGTCAGTCAGGTCAGTCAGTCAGGTCAGTCAGTCAGGTCAGTCAGTCAGGTCAGTCAGTCAGGTCAGTCAGTCAGGTCAGTCAGTCAGGTCAGTCAGTCAGGTCAGTCAGTCAGGTCAGTCAGTCAGGTCAGTCAGTCAGGTCAGTCAGTCAGGTCAGTCAGTCAGGTCAGTCAGTCAGGTCAGTCAGTCAGGTCAGTCAGTCAGGTCAGTCAGTCAGGTCAGTCAGTCAGGTCAGTCAGTCAGGTCAGTCAGTCAGGTCAGTCAGTCAGGTCAGTCAGTCAGGTCAGTCAGTCAGGTCAGTCAGTCAGGTCAGTCAGTCAGGTCAGTCAGTCAGGTCAGTCAGTCAGGTCAGTCAGTCAGGTCAGTCAGTCAGGTCAGTCAGTCAGGTCAGTCAGTCAGGTCAGTCAGTCAGGTCAGTCAGTCAGGTCAGTCAGTCAGGTCAGTCAGTCAGGTCAGTCAGTCAGGTCAGTCAGTCAGGTCAGTCAGTCAGGTCAGTCAGTCAGGTCAGTCAGTCAGGTCAGTCAGTCAGGTCAGTCAGTCAGGTCAGTCAGTCAGGTCAGTCAGTCAGGTCAGTCAGTCAGGTCAGTCAGTCAGGTCAGTCAGTCAGGTCAGTCAGTCAGGTCAGTCAGTCAGGTCAGTCGGTCAGGTCAGTCGGTCAGGTCAGTCGGTCAGGTCAGTCGGTCAGGTCAGTCGGTCAGGTCAGTCGGTCAGGTCAGTCGGTCAGGTCAGTCGGTCAGGTCAGTCGGTCAGGTCAGTCGGTCAGGTCAGTCGGTCAGGTCAGTCGGTCAGGTCAGTCGGTCAGGTCAGTCGGTCAGGTCAGTCGGTCAGGTCAGTCGGTCAGGTCAGTCGGTCAGGTCAGTCAGGTCAGTCGGTCAGGTCAGTCGGTCAGGTCAGTCGGTCAGGTCAGTCGGTCAGGTCAGTCGGTCAGGTCAGTCGGTCAGGGTAGTCGGTCAGGTCAGTCGGTCAGGTCAGTCGGTCAGGTCAGTCGGTCAGGTCAGTCGGTCAGGTCAGTCGGTCAGGTCAGTCGGTCAGGTCAGTCGGTCAGGTCAGTCGGTCAGGTCAGTCGGTCAGGTCAGTCGGTCAGGTCAGTCGGTCAGGTCAGTCGGTCAGGTCAGTCGGTCAGGTCAGTCGGTCAGGTCAGTCGGTCAGGTCAGTCGGTCAGGTCAGTCGGTCTGGTCAGTCGGTCAGGTCAGTCGGTCAGGTCAGTCGGTCAGGTCAGTCGGTCAGGTCAGTCGGTCAGGTCAGTCGGTCAGGACAGTCGGTCAGGACAGTCGGTCAGGTCAGTCGGTCAGGTCAGTCGGTCAGGTCAGTCGGTCAGGACAGTCGGTCAGGTCAGTCGGTCAGGTCAGTCGGTCAGGTCAGTCGGTCAGGTCAGTCGGTCAGGTCAGTCGGTCAGGTCAGTCAGTCAGGTCAGTCAGTCAGGTCAGTCAGTCAGGTCAGTCGGTCAGGTCAGTCAGTCAGGTCAGTCAGTCAGGTCAGTCAGTCAGGTCAGTCAGTCAGGTCAGTCAGTCAGATCAGTCAGTCAGATCAGTCAGTCAGGGGGCAGTCTAAGGTCAGAGCCAGAGGTCAGTTTTAGGTCAGAGCCAGAGGTCAGACTAAGGTCAGAGCCAGAGGTCAGTCTAAGGTCAGAGCCAGAGGTCAGTCTAAGGTCAGAGCCAGAGGTCAGACTAAGGTCAGAGCCAGAGGTCGGACTAAGATCAGAGCCAGAGGTCAGTCTAAGGTCAGAGCCAGAGGTCGGACTAAGGTCAGTGCCAGAGGTCGGACTAAGGTCAGAGCCAGAGGTCAGACTAAGGTCAGAGCCAGAGGTCAGTTTAAGGTCAGAGCCAGAGTTCAGACTAAGGTCAGAGCCAGAGGTCGGACTAAGGTCAGAGCCAGAGGTCAGACTAAGGTCAGAGCCAGAGGTCAGTTTAAGGTCAGAGCCAGAAGTCAGTCTAAGGTCAGAGCCAAGGTCAGACTAAGGTCAGAGCCAGAGGTCAGTCTAAGGTCAGAGCCAGAGGTCGGACTAAGGTCAGAGCCAGAGGTCGGACTAAGGTCAGAGCCAGAGGTCAGACTAAGGTCAGAGCCAGAGGTCAGTTTAAGGTCAGAGCCAGAGGTCAGACTAAGTTCAGAGCCAGAGGTCGGACTAAGGTCAGAGCCAGAGGTCAGACTAAGGTCAGAGCCAGAGGTCAGACTAAGGTCAGAGCCAGAGGTCAGTTTAAGGTCAGAGCCAGAGTTCAGACTAAGGTCAGAGCCAGAGGTCGGACTAAGGTCAGAGCCAGAGGTCAGACTAAGGTCAGAGCCAGAGGTCAGTTTAAGGTCAGAGCCAGAAGTCAGTCTAAGGTCAGAGCCAGAGGTCAGACTAAGGTCAGAGCCAGAGGTCAGTCTAAGGTCAGAGCCAGAGGTCGGACTAAGGTCAGAGCCAGAGGTCAGACTAGCGTCAGAGCCAGAGGTCAGACTAGCGTCAGAGCCAGAGGTCAGTTTAGGTCAGAGCCAGAGGTCAGACTAAGGTCAGAGCCAGAGGTCAATTAAGGTCAGAATTTAATAAAGGTTTTGAGTCGATCTGATGATGGATCTGGAAAACAGTCGATGTAACTCCTCGACTGCTTACAGCAATTGCCTCGTGTTTGGGCTTGATTAATTTGTATTGATAAGACCTTTACAACTAAGTAGGTAGATAGGCTGTGTGTGACACAAAGAACACTACTTAAGTACATAAGTACCTACTTATACGCAAATAGCGCGGTGCCAAGAAAAAAAAAGTACCTACTTATAGGTACATTTAAAAAAAAACAACTTCAAATTGAAAAGTATAAAATAAAAGGTTTAATTTAATACTTAGACCTCTTATGCGAAGCTAATACCTTTCTAAAATATCCTACTTCCTTCTAATATTATAAATACGAAAGTTTGGATGTTTGTTATTCTTTCACGCAAAAACTACTGTATCAATTTAGTTTAAATTTGGTGCAGATGTTCCTTAGAACTAGTAATAACACATAGGATACTTTTTATTCCCATATTCCCATGGGATTGGGATTCACGTGCGTAAAACCACGGGGCGTAGCTGGTTAGTAATAAAATAGGTCCGCCACTTCGTACGTGTTTATAGCATTGTATCGGCGGGTGCCATAGTCCCCATAGTTCCCCTATATCCAGTCCATTGAACATCCCATTCCCATAGCCCAGTCGTAGTTTTCCCATATATTTGCAATAGATCCAGCAGAACCGGGGACTGTCCTAGCCTGCGTACTAGCCTTCCAAAAGACCGGGACTCCTTAATAGTCCCGTGAATAATAATAAAAAATAGGTAATATAAAATAATTATTATAATGTTATGTGCTACCTTTTGAACTGCAGAGCCGCGACAGTTAGCAGTAAATAATATAAGTGATGTGTGGCGTCATCGTCGCTTGCACCAACTGCAGGCGGACCTACACCACGCGCCACTGAGCGGCAGATTATTCGTCCCCAGTGGAGACAAAGCTGGTGGGGACGAATGGGACAACTTACCCGATTTGATGGGTTGGTCAACTTTGACGCGCAGTGTCGCATCGCGTAGTTACGCTGCAGCGTAGTGCGGTCAGACCTTAGTGCGATGTCGGTGCCGCGCTCTTACCATGCCCAGCCCATGGAGAGGTATTTAAAAGTCCTAAGTATTTTCATTTTATGTATTTTATTAATAATTATGTTTAATTATACAATAAAATGTAAGTAAGTACATAAAACATGTGCCGGAAGAAACTTCAAGTGTTTTAGATAAATACACAACCCCCTTTATTATATAAAAAAATATATTACAAATCACATAAAATTAAGAAAGAAATATGTTACAAAAAAAGCTCCAATCTTTGTAATAAGTTAAAAACGTATATATTAAGTGTATAAAAAGTGAACTCGTGTTTAAAAAATATGTGTAATGAACTCACTTGAATTAAATAATAATATCGCATAAAATATACTTATATTATTTATGCACTTTCTTAAAATAATAAATAAACAACAACTTTTCTGAATACGAATATAATATTACATAAACCAATCCAAAACAAAAATTACATAGAGAGCAAATCATTTTAATAACAGCATTATAAGACCTAGGTCTTATGAGTAAATAAATATAGTAAGTAAAACGGTAAAAAATCAAAATACTTATTTACTAAATACACACAGTTCACAGTTGAACAAAGGAACAGATGCCATACTGCGGCTCTCAAACTTTTGACACGCATGGCAAAATAAGCAAATAAAATATAAAATTTATCAATAACAAATAGTTTAGACGATCTTTGCCAAATCTTTTTCTGATTTTATTAAAAACATTGGAGAGTCGTCAGACTTTCTTGCCATAATCTTCGTGTGTTTAACCCAAATATACTTAAAATTTTTCTCTTTTGCTTGGAACTTCGCTTTACTGAGAAGAGTTTTGTTAAACTGAGTAAGATGGTCATTTACGTAGAAGCGTCCTGTGTTGTCCTTAAATCCGAGACGAGATACGTAGTTCTCTTTTAGCTTCCTCGCAGAAGTGACAATCTCCTCCTTCGTGTACCGATTGATAAAGGCTATAATTATCGGCTTCTCCGTATTGGGTATGCGTGTTGGAATTCGAGCAATGTAATTAATATCCTCCTTCCGAAAAGACGTATTAGTTAGCTTCCCAATTTGTTCAGCAATCGCATATAGATTTTCGTTATTTTTAGACGGAACACCTTTGATCTCGATGTTATTAGACCTAGCGAATTGATCACGCTTATGCAACTCTAAAGTCAATCTTGCTACCTCATTACGTAATATTGGAACCTCATTAATGATTTGTTCAGTCGCAGCCAACCAGTTCTCTAGGCATTTAACGGTCCCAGAGAAATCGCTGATTAACTGATGCGCCATTTCCACTGATGCATTGAGAACACTTATCTCACCTTTGATGGTCTTGACGTCATTAGCAAGCGGTGAAAGAGGTGCCAGTTGGCCCAGAATGTTGTTAAATTGCTCTTGGATCCTGTCAAATTGATTAGGCTGGAGCGAGGTTAGCGTGGATGGTGATGAGCGAGATTTACACTTAAGGCAACGCCAAGTGTTCTTACGGTCCCCCAACTTACGAAAATCGGATTCAGTGATCCCGGAACACTGGAAGTCGTCATGCTTCTTGCAGAGTGAGCACACTGGACCACCAGTATGTTGCTGACCACAACTCGCACAGTTAAACATTTTGGTGAAGATAAAAAAATAATATTAATAAAAATAAATAAAACTTTGGCAAACTTTGGAAAAATAATCGAAGCGTATCGACGTGTTTACACTTAGAGAGCCAAACGGTGAATATCCGGCCGGTATTGCATACGAGTATATCCGGCCTTGGCCGATGATTGCACAATGAAATACCTATAAAGGCTCAAACCCACCGAAGAACACGCACTCGCTGCGCACGGGTACTCAGCTTCGCTTGCTATGAAAATGTATGAGGTAAAACCCACCGAAGTACACGTAACGGCTACTGATTGTCATAGAATACTTTTTTATAATATAATAGAACAATTTTGCACGTTCTTAGGAAGCTGTCTATCTGTTTCTTTCTCTCTGATCTGTGGTGACACACGCGTGTACTTCGGTGGAAACGCAAGACACACGTGGATAACACACGCAGCTGAGCTACGTGGCCGTGGACCGTGGATGCGGAGGTCCTGGCGTCTGTCTATCATTGGCGCGCGGACCTCCGCCTTCGGGGTGAACATCCCCCACAGAGGGAAGTCGATGCGGCCCTGAATCGGGGGTGACAAATACCTTCACCCCCAGGGTACACCAGGTACCCGAGATGAGACCCATTTACTGGGTTTGCACAATCGCGGCGCGGAAGACGCGGATGCATTTCCTGTCGCCGCGGTGGCGGGTGAGTCACACATACCCCACCGCTTGCGGCGGGGATGCCTAAATGCATGGGAATGCATTCCTCGTCAAAAAAAAAAAACATGGCCGTGGACCGTAGGCGCAGCGTGCATCGAGTGGGTTCGCGGCTTGAATACTTGTTTTTCAGGGAAAACTACGCCATATTTTAACTTTGTTTTGTATAATTTTGAATTTTAAAGTATTGTTTCACCTTCAAATCATTATGTACATAGTTTTCAAATGTGACAAGATTTATTTGTTATTCTAGACTGCTTTTATGCCTATTTGAACCTTGTCATCGATTTTAGTAAAAAATAAAAACTTCTAGATTTAGATAAAAAAAGTATTACTTGCTTGCTACGGGAATCGAACCCGGAAGTTTTGAAAAATATAATGTTCATTATTTCTAACTAGAAATTGATTGTGTATGTCTAAAGCAGTATAAGTGTTACAGAAGCATGATATCTAAAATGAATAAAATGCATTGTTTTTCACGTCATTACTTAGGTATGTACCTACCTACATTAAGAATGTGTTCAAATGACAACCATTTTTTTCTAGTACTTAGATCTATAGTCCATTCATTTGGCCGTGAGACAAAATGTAAACAAAGAAATACTGGTTGTCAAACTTTTAGCTCTTTTAGGCGAAAAATATATTGTTTTTTTAGAGTTATAAATATGAAAGTAAAATAAGACTAAGTAGGCATCTTTGATAAGTCGTCTATAAGTAATTTAGTTTAGTGTAAAAATCAATAAAAAGGTAATAAACAGGATCAGTTGAGTACAAGTAAAAACAATTCATGTAAGCACCTAAATTGTTTTACTACAAAATAAATAAACAACTATTTATTGGTGATCCTCAGAAGAAGAAGAGCTCCAACATGGATTTTCCTTTTTTTTCTTTTACAAATCGGTAAACGGAGGCTCGTGAAGTCGTTATATACAATATATTTTTTGTAGGGATACGAATCTTTGGCCAAGTCTCTTCTACGTATTTAAATATATTAATAACACCTTGGTGTCTGTTTGGATCTTCGGTGAAGTAAAAGTGCAAGCGCTGTTTGAACCAGGTTCACTTATTTTCATCAAAATCAACGTTCAGATAACAGAAATTTAACGATAACTGAATATAAAACATAATACAATAATTACTTTAAACAAAAAAATATCAAAAATTTACAATATACTTTACTATACACCCTTATTTTGAAATTGCGATACCTTATCTCACAGCTAATGTAAACCACGGGTGACAATATCATAGTGAAGTTAGTTTTTTTCTTTTGCTTTTATTTAAAAAGTTATGATAAGTTAAAGATTTTCAAAATTCCGCCGAATTTTATTGTTATTCTACAACGAACAGCAGGCGAACGCTGCGATACACAGCTGAGCGCGGTCATCGACCCGAGCCGTCACAGAATACTTGATAGCTAGTGTGCCGTCTGGTAATACGACATTTATTTTGTATGTTTTAAAGATAAGTAATCGACTATCATTTTTGATATTTTTATTGGATATATGGATTCAGTTACTGCTAAAGATATTCTGATTTTAATAAGTCCCATATTTTCAAAATAGGGTGTATAATCGGGAAGAAAACACTCACGTCAACAAGTTGATCAAGAGTAAAAATGACGGGTACAATCCGGCTAAATACGAAAACTATTAATTTTACATTCATTACTTAAAATGACTGTTCACCTTCATTTAGTAGTATTAAAATGTATCCATAGTTTGAGATTCACAGCATTTTTAGGTTTTAGTAATGTCAATTATCATCGTCATTACTATTACTACCTTAGATGAAGAATTGGTTTCGCTGTGTTTGGTAGGTATCGCCGACGTAGTCAAATGCGGCAACAAATACTACACTCGGCGTACCCAAGCCAGTCACACTGCAAGCTGTCTGTGAGGCGTATGTTCCAAATGTTTTATTAAAATTTGAACATAATACGTAGTAAAATGTCAGTTTGCGTGGTGAAACTGTGTAAAAATAATACTTCAAGAAACAAATTTCGTGTAATCATCAAAAACAATATACAAAAAAGTAGCTTTCTATGTCCCTATGTCCTGATGTCCCTATGTATGCTTAAATCTTTATAACTACGCAACGGATTTTGATGCGGTTTATTTTAATAGATAGAGTGATTCAGTGGGAAGGTCTTTAGCATATTTTATCACCATATTCTTACGGGAACGAGAACTACGCGGGTGAAACCGCAGGGCACCGCTAGTCTATATTATATAAAAATGAAACCCGTTTGCCGTTATCACGTCATAACTTGCGAACGGCTAGACCGATTTGGCTTTTTCTTTTGTAGTTTTCTAAGACTCTGTAGAATGTTCTTACGCAAAAAAATTAAGAAAATATCTCAGTTAGATTATAAAAAAATACATTTAATTCTGCATATTTAAAAAAAACGCGCGTAACGTATGTCAATCATTTGATTCGGGCTGTTGTATATGCTTCGACAAAAAATCTCCGAGACGCATTATCGGTATTTCATTAAATTTCCAGGTATTTTATGGCCAAAGTGTCTTATTCCCTACCAATTGCTCAAAGGTAGTGATTTCGAGTTTCCAATATTGCTACGCTGTTGCAAGCGCCATGATCACGGATGAACTGAACTGTTCATCCGTGATTATAATAGTTACTCGCTGGCAGTGTGAACATGCGAGTAACTATTAATAATATATGTATCTCATCAGGTATCGCGTCTAACCAATCTTTCATCTATGGTTACTAAATAGTAATTATAAAACAAAGTCGCTGTCGCTGTCTGTCCGTCCCTATGTATGCTTAAATCTTTAAAACTACGCAACAGATTTTGAAGCGGTTTTTTTTAATAGAGTGATACCAGAGGAGAGTTTATATGTATAATACATGCATGATATTGTAGAGAAACACCGATAAATCTAGGGATTTCTAATGTGATGTCGTAAAAAACACATTTTTTGCGCTTACATTCCAAAAGTATTTAATCTAAAAGACATTTGCCTTTTACATGATTTGATTTCAATAAGTATCTTAGAAGATATCTTAGTTTTAAAATAACATTACAGCAAAATTATGATTAAGGCCACATATTACTAAATAGTTACTACGACAAAGCGACCCGGCTAGTGCACGGCGGCACAGAATAACTATTTTTTCACCTTCTACATAAATGAAGTCGCGTGTTAAAATAATTATTACACGCGAACGAAGTTGAGGGCTAAAGCTAGTATGTTATATATTCTATATTTCAAAGATTAATTAAATATCAAGTAGTCAGTAGGGAGTACTCTATGTATTATTGATAAAACATGACATACAAAATAACCTTTTTCATGGTTTGTTTACATTTTGTCTCACGGCCAAATGAATACATTATAGTAGGTTACTTTCATAGAAATACGAATCGTCGATATTTTTCGCCTTGTATTGCCACGTTGAATACCCATCATTAAAACAACTAATTTATCTTAAAAGTATATCTTCTAATATATAAAATTTTCGTGTCACAATTTTCGTTGCCGTAATCCTCCGAAACGGCTTGACCGATTCTCATGAAATTTTGTGAGCATATTCAGTAAGTCTGAGAATCGGCCAACATCTATTTTTCATCCCGAAATTCCCACGGGAACGGGAACGGGAACTACGCGTGTGAAACCGCGGGGCGCAGCTAGTAAGAACATATAAAAGTCTCGCGTCACAATGTTCGTTCCCGTACTCCTCCCAAACGGCTTGACCGATTCTCATGAAATTTTGTGAGCATATTCAGTAGGTCTGAGAACCGGCCAACATCTATTTTTCATCCCGAAATTCCCACGGGAACGGGAACTACGCGTGTGAAACCGCGGGGCACAGCTAGTTATTTATATAATTCTTGTTTTTCAGGAAAAATCTACGCAGATGAATGTGGTTGAATTCTGAATTTTAAAGGCGATGATGTTATTTCCCTTTTTATGTACTAAATGACATGTGTAAGATTTCATTCATACACATTAGGTATATACTACCCCTTAGTGGCAGTTTGTTATATATAATAAACCCGTCGATGGAGCGTTTTCGATGCAGCGACCGTCAATGTAGTGTCTGGCGACATTATGAACTAGACCCTGTCTTGTTTCTTATTGTACCTTTATAAGTATTTTCTTGTATAATCATTCACTACATCATCTCATTATAGTAACTAACCCCTAACTAAGCTCAGAGCTTGTAGGTATACCGGGGTATCAGAAACTACGCATACACATATTCACACAAATACCCAGACCGAGACAAAAATTTGTAGTTCACACAAATATTCACCCCTCACGGTAATCGAACCCGCAACCTTACGGATGGCAGACCGGTATGGTGACCGCTCTGCCATCGAGGTCGTCAATTCATTTTATGTACTTACCTACATTTGAGATAAGTATTCCTTTTTCATCCCATGACGTGTTATCCTACTAATTATTTTTTCAACTCAACTTATATAATGTTCCTTGGTCAATCCACAAAAACTATCTCTAATAGGGTAAGTTCGCCGGTTCGCGTCCATGTACCGGTTCGCGTCCACTTTAAGGATCTCCCTTTAAAAATAAGTAAACTAACACACCAATTAAACGAATAGACATTACCGCTAATACCTCAATGTATAAGGAGCACACACGCATAGATAAAAGGTCCGTGCGACAAACCAATCCCGTAAAAAAAAATATTTAATCTGACTGGTCATCAAGGGAGAGCGTTTGCGCGGGATTTTTAAGAAACAAGTAGTGTGCAGCGACGCGTTCGATGGTAAGTTTTTAATAGTTTTATGTGAATTTTAGGATACATAGCTGTTTCTAGACTTTAGTAATGAAAAAAGGAATAATATTAATTATGAATTTGCTAATGTTTTTCATATTTAACGAATAAAATAAGGTGGACGCGAATTGCTACATCGAATTTACAAAATTTCCACTTTGCGTCCGCAACGGACGCAAACTATACCTACAGGTGATAATAGTAAACCAAATTGCGTCCACTATTTTCGTTAAATAAATACGATTGTTGTTGTATAATTATAATTTAAAATGTATTAATTATTCATATATTCATTTATTTTGTTATATTTTAAGTTTTTACAATATAAAATTAATTATTATTACTGTATTTTTTTTATTAAGACATTGTGTTTAAAATTCAGTTTTTAAATGAAATGCGTAATATCTTTCGGTTTTTTTTCTAAATAGAAAAATATCTCTTTCTTTCTTCTTGTCTCCAAAGAACTCATCTTATTTAAGATGAATTCTTCGGAGACAAGATAGAAGAAGTACATACACCGAAGACAAGTTAAAGAAAGCGTTAAATTAATTTCGAGAGAAGATTAAATCGATATGACACATATGTATACTATTCCCAAGACCACAATATTGAACAAAATCAGTGGGCGCAGACCAGAGTTAAGAAACTGGGACTATTTGGACAGTATTGGAAGATGCCATCGAGCTCCTGGAATAGAAATAACTTGGCATCAACATCGCCTTCACCTTCCATTTGCCAACGACATCGAAGTCAACATTCTCGCTGAGTTTCTCATCAGATCGGCCATAAAAAAAACATGCAAAAGACGAAAATCATGTCGAATGTTCCTGTTGCGCCGAATTCTAATCTGAAGTTGATGGCAAATATATCTACCTAGCACAAACGGTCCAATTAGGTAAGTCGAGAAAATGGTCAATCGTCGAATCTAACTCGGCTGGGCAGTGTTCGGGAAATTACGAAGCGTCTTCTCGTTCAAAACCCCTCAGTTCTTAAGGACGAAAGTCTTCAACCAGTGTGTGTTACCAGCGATGATCTACAGAACTGAGACGTGGTCTCTTACTATGGCCTAATCATAAATCCCAGAGTTACACAGCGTGCTATGAAATGGAGAGGGCTATGCTTGGCGTTACCCTGCGTGATCCTATCCGCAACGAGGTGATACGCAGGAGAACGAAGATGCGACCACCTTTGTTCTCCGTTCCCACTGGAAATCATTGGGAGAGGCCTATGTTCAGAAGTGGACAAACATAGGCTGATGATGATGATTCCAATCATCATCATCAGTATGGAAACACGATATAAGGTGGAAAAAGGAAGAGTTTTAGTGAATAGTATGCCTCAAGAACGTTACTTAGACCGATAGACGGATAAGATCTTATTTTTTTAAGTGGTGATTGTAGTGATAATAATGTTTTTAATAATAATAATGTTTATTCAATATTTATATTCGTAAAGAAATTGTTAAAATACAATCTTTCTTTACAAATTCATATAAATATCAGCCCTTTATTCCTTTACTAAGCTAGTGGACGCAAACCGGTTCATAGGTGGAAGCGATTTGGATTTTTTGGACGCAAACCGGCTAAAACGGCTATTTCTGATATTTCTCTATTTAACAAAAAAACCAAAGATATATTTAACAAAACTAAAAGTTAATCTTAAAATAGACTATATAACAAACATATTAAATATTTTTCTACATAGAAATGCGTGCTGGGATATTTTTATAATCGCCGTCAAACTCGCCAACTCCACTAAATGGACGCGAACCGGCGAACTTACCCTATATAAAATTCTCGTGTCACAGTTTTCGTTGCCATACATACTCCTCCGAAACGGCTTGACCGATTCTCATAAAATTTTGTGAGCATATTCGGTAGGTTTGAGAATCGGCCAACATCTATTTTTCATCCCGAAATTCCTACGGAAACGAGAATGGGAATTACGCGTATGAAACCGCGGGTCGCAGCTAGTATACTTATATAAAAAAATGATAAGAACATCAGTTGATAATCTGTTTGTCTGTGTAGCTTATAAGATCAAAGCGTAAGTAGGTACCAACAGCGGCAGCGACGTTGTTTTACACTATGTACAGATTACACTAGCTTTAGCCCCACTTAGTTCCCGTTTTTGTTGATCCTGCCAGTATTTTAGATGTAAAACATAGACCACGAGATTTCCATTAGTGAATGTTTAAACAGCTCCCATAGTTTGAGGTTTAGATAGAGCAAGCAAACTAATAAGTACTAAAATTCTAATGGAATCTGATGCACTTTCCTCCTTTTACAATGTTCTTTATCTACTTCATGTTGGTTAAACTATCTAAGTACCTACTATAAATCAAATGACCTAAGTTGCTTTATCTTCTATATAATATCTTTTATGTATAGTTATATAAAAGTCTTCCGATACTTACTGAGTAAGTACAAACTGACTGACTGACAGACAACGCACAGCCGAAACTACCGGTCGTAGAGAGCTGAAATTTGGCACGTGTATTTGTTGGGGGGAGTAGGCTACCACTAAGAGAGGATTTTTGGAAATTCGAAGAAGAAATTCTGGATTCCTTAGGCGGAGAAAAGGGGGAAATCCCTAAATTCTGCCAATAGTCATTATTCCACGCGCACGAAGTCTAGCAAAAGCCAGTTTCATTATAAAGATGAATTCGTATTATGTTTGAAAGGAATAATGTCAAAAACGTATGAAAATTACTACAGATCCTCTGGAATAAAACATAAAAAAAGAAGAAATTTCCACTGGATTGGGACTTTTTCTCCCACATATTTACGCGGATGAAACCAGGGGGCGCTTCTAGTTAAAAGATAAACAAAGCCTCTCTAATTACATTTACCGAGCGCCACTCCACTTAAAGTGAAGTTTTAAACAATATCATTTACATCATTTGCCCGATGCGAGGGCGCCGCGCCTCCGGGCACTGCATAACGAAAATAAACCAAAATCTATAGGCATCGTCATCATGTTTCATTAATTAAAACCATAGTGCATAGTCCGAATCATAGGGACAAGAATATTATGTATTTTAAACCCTTTCATCATGTTAACAAAGTAGCAAATCGCACTTCGTTGACCGGAGGTAAATACTAACATGTCGATTGTATAGGAAACATGCACTCTAGGCATTGATGTACAAAAAACCTAGATATACGTTCAGCGTAAAATCGTTTCAGTAAAATGAGCCCTTATTACAATCATTGCAAAAGTATTTTTCAACTATAAACTATCCGCTTACGGTTGAATTTGCAATAAAAATATATACTCAGAGTTTTATGATAATCACTACATAGTATAAAACAAAGTCGCTTTCTCTGTCTCTGTCTCTATGTATGCTTAGATTTTTAAAACTACGCAACGGATTTTGATGCGGTTTGTTTTAATAGATAAAGTGATGCAGTGGAAAGGTTTTTAGCATCATTTTATCCCCATAGTCCTACGGGAACGGAATCTACGCGGGTGAAACCGCGGGGCGTCGCTAGTTTCATTTATAAATTGGTGAAAGTTTTATGTGTATGATTTGTCCGAGATTCCCCTACAGTGATAGACGTACATCTCGTGATTTTTATACATCGATGACTATAGGGATTAATTAATAACCCCCGTTTATTTTCCAATGGCACCCCTTTGAGTGCACTTTGAGTTACCATCGACAAGCTTGCTATTGTTACAACAGTATTAAGGTACATTACGCTGAATATGTTTGTATATTTTCGGCCTTCCGAATCACAACATAATCTATACTAATACTAATAATATAATATTATAAAGAGGAAAGATTTGTTTGTTTGTTTGTTTGTTTGTTTGTAACGAATAGGCTCCGAAACTACTGAACCGATTTCAATAATTCTTTCACCATTAGAAAGCTACATTCACCCTGAATAACATAGGCTATATTTTATCCCCGTATTCCCACGGGAATGGGAACCACGCGGGTGAAACCGCGGGGCACAGCTAGTATAAAATAAAGTCGCTGTCGCTGTCTGTCTGTCCCTATGTATGCTTATATCTTTACAACTACGCAACGGATTTTGATGCGGTTTGTTTTACCTAATAGATACCTAGAGTGATTTAAGAGGAAGGTTTTTTTTTATTTTATTCCCGAAATCTCACGAGAACGGAAACCTACGTGGGTGAAATCGCGGGGCGCTGCTAGTATATAATATGAAAACGTATTAATTAAATTCACTTCATATTTGCACTGATAAATACTTAAATACATATTAATTTATGATGTCCGGAAGAATGGGAATAATTTTAAAGTTCGATGCGATTTTCATGATTAAGTTCCATGTTAATATTTCAATTTTCAGTTTAATCTGAAATGTTTGTGTGGTTTTACCCGTATAGTTCCCAGTCCCGTGGGAATTTCGGGATAAACCATTGCCTATGTCCATCCCCAGACCATAAGCTATCCCTGTGCCAAATTTCAAGTCAATTGGTTTGGTAGTTTAGCCATGAAAAGGTTACAGACAGAGTTACTTTCTCTTTTATAATATTAGTAGGTAGGATAAAATGTATGAATCATGAATAAAAAAGCGTGTAAAAAACAAACGTTTCGCAACCTTTTTAGATGTAACTTTAAAGGAAACATAAAGTCCAACTTCCCAAAGACTTTACACGGCTTCATCAATTCAAAGGACGTTTACTTGTTTAAATTTCAACAATGGGCCCGGCAAACAAACACTTGAAAAAATGAATAATAAATAAAAATTATTAATGTAAAAAAAATATTGTTATGGAAAAATACCGGCTATAAAATGAGTCCACCCCACCTTATATAGGACTAGCAGCGCCCCGCGGTTTCACCCGCGTAGTTCCCGTTTCCTTGGGAATTTCGGGATAAAAAAAGTATCCTATGTTCTTTCCCGGAACATAAGCTACCCCTGTACCAAATTTCAAGTCAATCGGTTCAGTACTTTAGCCGTGAAAAGGTAACAGACAGACAGAAAGACAGACAGACAGAGTTACTTTCGCATTTATAATATTAGTTAGGATTGTAATAATTGTGAGTCACGGTAGTAAAGAATGATTATTCTTCTTCAGTAGGTAGCTATATAACACAATCATTCACTCCATCATCTCATTATAAAAACTGACTTTTTTACCTACTAGCTGTGCCCCGCGGTTTGACACGCGTAGTTACTGTTCCCGTTAGAATTTCGGGATAAAAACTATCCTATGTTCTTTCCCGGACCATAAGCTACCCCTGTACCAAATTTCAAGTCAATCGGTTCAGCAGTTTGGCCGTAAAAGGGTAACAGACAGACAGCGTTACTTTCGCAATTATAATATTAGTTAGGATATCAGAAACTACTCAAAAAAGGCAACTTTTTGTGACTGACTGACTGATAAATCAAATCAACAAACAGCTCACACCACAGATTGAATTGCGCTGAAATATTTCACGCAGATACCTAGTTATCATGACGAAAAACGTGGGTAAGACTGTTGTACACAACAAGTCTCGGAATATTACGTAAATTCTCCAATAACTTTTCGTTTTTCCGACAGACTTTAGGTTTATCTTTTTGTATTATCACGTGTAAGCCGATATTACTTGTTAAATGTTTTTGTCACAATAGTCTTGAATTGATATTAAGTTACAGTCACAATCTTATCTGTGCCGGTGACAGCGACGCTGTAATAGCATCTTTTGGTTGTCAGCTTATTGAAAATGTATTCAAATAACATTAGAATCAAAATGACAATAACAGCTACTAATTTTGGCCGCCGGCACAGAAAAGATAGTGACTCTATACCTATGTAGGTCTAGGTACTCGAAGAATCTGGCTAGGAGAGCCCTACATGCCCCGGGGGCCCTCCCAATCTCGGCTCACGGTGGTATGCAGTTCTATGCATTTTCACAGCGATAAAAAAAAAGGTACTCGTAGAATGACAGATTGAGATTCTAATTTGATATACAATTTATAAAGAGATGTACATTCTAGCCTGATTTGTAAAAAAATCTTGCAACTTTAGTACAATTAAGTACTTATTTTCTTTTTTATAAATAGGCTTAAATTATTTTAAGGAAAAAATAACTTGAAATGACTATTTCTTGTAAATAAACAGGTTGGTATGATCAAATTTTACAATGAAGACAAGATATTGCGACATTTATCTATAAAGGTGGTATCTCTTCTAAATGAGAAAATTCTTTTCTATTAATAGCCCCTGAACGAAGATAGGTTCTCCAGTAACTATTAATTGAAATTAATAGTTATTTGTTATACAAGAGTGCAAAGTTGCTTTTTAACCGGGGGGCTCCAGTTGAGGACCGAGCCAGCGAAGGATTCAAAGGAGCACAAGGTTAAAAATTGTTTGCACTCGAATGCAACACATTATTTTTCATCCCCCCTCAGCGAGGAAATTACTAAATGAAAACATAAAACAATCACAATATTAAGTGAAAAGCAAAAATATCAATCGCAAAGCAAAAAAATAAAAAAAATAAGTAAGTACACCAAGGAGGTTCCGAGTTTGAATTTGAAATAAAAAAAAAGTTGTATGACAGTTTGTGAATCCAAAACATCATCACACTTAGTGCACACGATGTTCTAAATTCAAATTTACTTTAATCTCTAGAGCGCAAAAACGACTTTTACTTCCAGTTAGCGAAATTGCCTTGGGTCCTGCAGGGGCTGCCTACAGCGACCCCAATACTTTCCACTCTTGAGATTAAAATCGACTTTTACCCCCAGATTTCGAGGATTAAAAACATACTTTCCGAGCTAGTGGGATGAAAATATAGTTTTTTCTCAATTAAAAGAGCATGCTCGGTAAAGGTTAATCCGTAGGCAAGTTTATATTGTGCTAATTGATTGATTGAAGATAGAGTTTGTCAGATAATAGAAGACTACTATAAGTTCATTTGACATCTACATACTTGCAAAGAGTCTCTTATAGTTTGAAGTAGAAATAAATATCGGAAGGGACTTGAAGTATTCTTGTATTTATTACTTGTAATTTGCATAACGTGGCTTTGTTTGCTAGGAAGCTTTCCTTACATACTTACAAACTTTATTGTTACATACAGTAAACTAAACTAATTTGCTTATGTTAATGTATTAAAAAGGTTTTTTTATAGGGTTTTGTCAATCAATTTAATATGTCACCACGTTGTCACTGCATAGTCTATAGCTATACTAATATTATAAAGAGGAAATATTTGTTTGTTTGTTTGTTTGTAATGAATAGGCTCCGAAACTACTGGACCGCTTTCTTAAGTCGCTTTCTCTGTCCCTATGTATGCTTAGATCTTTAGAACTACGCAACGGATTTTGATGTGGTTTGTTTTAATAGATATGGTGATTCAGTAGGAAGGTTTTTAGCATAATTTAGCCCTATACTCCTACGGGAACGGAAACTGCGCGAAAACTGCGGGGCGCCTATAATAGGGACTATGAAAATCCTGGAATCATTTAAACGAGCACAGCTAGTAACATATACTCTGAACTCTAAAGTAATTCAGTTAACTGTTATTCGGTCTAAATGTGTCGCTCAATAACCATAATGTTGGTCACACCTGATTTAAATAACAAAAAAACTAAATAAAATCAATGACCAACAAATTATTTTTATGTAAAAATCTTGAATAGTATGCTGATTGCTGATATAACGGTAATAATCTGAAATCAGTATACTTAGTTAATTTTTGCCTCGGTCAACTAGTGACATATGCCCTCACCTGCCAAGCCTGACTACCCAGTTCCATTATTTTGATAAAACAAAAAAAACGTGTAGGTACCTAAGTATGTACTTATATTATTTTTTCGAAATCTATCCGACTAATTAGATATTCCTTTCGCTGACCCATTCGACATTCCTATTTTATATTCACACACACGAATGTTTGTTTAAAGCGGGAATTGAACCCAGGGAGCGGGAATCGATCTAACCATTGGCGTAGCAAGCAGTGGGAACCTGCTGAACTATAACTACGTCACTTAAAGGTGCTCCTTCACCGGCAGCATTTGCGTGTAATGTAACGGTACATATTTAAACATTACATTACAATAATACCTCCTTGACTTACGAGTATTCGCGTGTAATAATTACAAATTATAATTTATAAATTACAAGGTGCGCATTGTAATGCTTGGTTCTCCTCCTTCACTGATGTAATGCTCAAATCTGAACGTTACATTGCACGCGAATGCTCCCGGTGAAGGAGCACCTTAAAAGTCAATATTGAAATCTGTAATAATGAAATGACAAGCGCCCCTGGGTGTCAAGGCCTTCCCAGTATTCCTTTGTCAGTTCACAATGTTTTTTTTTCTGACCAAGTTCAACATTTCCGTACTTTAATTACAGGATGTTACTGAGTTAGTTTAAAAGTCATTCTTGTTCGATATCGGCTTTATACGTACCTTGCCCTCCGAGGTCTTATTTATTTAGTACCTGGGGGAGCTTTTGTTCTGGGGCTATTTTTAGAACATGGAAAATGTTTTATAGATTTTTTCTTAAAAAGCAAATCATTGTTCTCTATCTGTTTGAACAGTTTCCGTGATATTGGTTTGCAATAGATTGGTAGCTTTACTTCTATATTTATTGGAAGTGTCTAGTCGTCCAGTAATTCGGACGAATAAAAATATTTTATTCAAAGAAATGAAAATGTTTGCCGACGACTAATAAAATCTTATTCATCCGACTGGCGATCGAATAACATTATTTTAATCATCCATTTTAGCGGACGCCTAGCAACAACCATATTTATTCTTTAAATAAAGTAAATACATTTGTTTTTATAATACCTAATAATATGCAATGTCTCTACCAAGCCAGTGGACACGAGATTTTAATCTTTTTTTTTTACTATTACAGCAAAGTACAGGTAGGGTTACTAGGCAGGTAGATTATTACAAAAGTACATATTTACTTTGCTAACTCAGCTATTATGAAATGGGGTTACAAAACTTAATTTATCGAAATCCAATATCCCTCAGAGATATCGAAATTAAATTACGAGGAAGATGAATTTAAATATCCATAGCATATTCTGTTAGTAACTATGATATTTTAGCACCTATCGATTTCTGAGATGTATTTAAGGGAAAGACTAAAGTGGGAAATTCATAGTTTAGTTAGTGATAGTTTTGAATAAAATGTCTTTTCTACTTTTCATATTTGGAACGTGGTAACTTAATAAATGAATCATTCAAATACGGTATCATCTCTTGATGGGGGGACCGACTTGCATGAAACCCGGTAATTAAAGGCCTGAGAAATCTTATAGAGGAAACTATGCTTTGTAAAAAAATATCGTATTATCTGTTATTCTGCATTGTAGAGAGACATTTCGTCAAATCTAGCTAAATTAACTAAATAACAAGAAGAAAACCAACAAAATGTAATTAATATAATTTCATTTTCTAATAAAAATGTTGATAGAAACAAGTGTTGTCGCTTGCAGTTTGCAGTCTGCGGCTCTTCTTGGAATTGTACCTTTATGGTATGTAACTAATCAAATATCTATAATACATACAGGGTGGCGCAATAGAACGTGCATATTGCATCATCTTTTTTTGCGTGGTAGAAGGGGCGTGGGCGGGGGGAGACCGATATCGTTGGGTAGCGCGGTTCATAAAGTTTTAGTCACTATGAGTCACTTCGACGGGAAGCGTCGCGCATTTTGCGTGCGCGCATTTTACGAAAACTCTCGTTCGTACGTAGTTGTCAGGCGACTATTTTGTTCTGAGTATGGTGTACGGCAAATTAGGGAGGCTCCGAGTGCTAATTTAATTAAAATCTGGATAAAGCGTTTTGAAGAGACTGGATCGACGTTTAAACCTCACGCGAAAGGTCGTCCACGCACATCTAGGACCGAAGACAATATTGAGAGTGTTAAGCAGTCGGTACGAGAAGATCCACAAATGTCTACTCGCAGGAGATCGTCTGTCCTAAACATATCGCGACGAAGTTTGCAACGAATTTTAAACTTGGATCTTAAATTGCATCCATACAAGCTGCAATTAAATCAAGAATTGAAAGACTCTGACTTCATAGCACGGCTCACATTTGCTAATGAAATGCTCAATCGGTTTTCAAATTTTGAAAACATCCTTTTCTCTGATGAGGCACATTTTCATATGAATGGGTTCGTAAACCGCCAAAATTGTCGTTATTGGAATAGTGAAAATCCCAGACTCAAACATCAAAAACCGTTACATAGCCCTAAAGTGACAGTTTGGGCCGCAATATCTGCCAAAGGAATAATTGGTCCTTATTTTTTTGAAAACGCACGGGGGCAAAACATCACTGTTAATACCGAACGCTATGTTGCGATGTTGTAAGGTTTTTTGGCCCCAGAACTTGAAAATTCAAGAATAAAGAACTCTAGGACTTGGTTCCAACAAGACGGAGCTACCAGTCACACATCAAATGACTCCATGGCGGTTGTGAAGCAGATGTTCCCTGGCAAACTGATTTCGAAAAGAGGTGATATCCCATGGCCTCCGCGCAGTCCAGACTTGACGCCTTCTGACTTTTTTTTGTGGGGATACCTCAAACACAAAGTCTACACCAATAATCCGAGAAACATCAGTCAGCTCAAGGAGAATATTCGTGGTGAAATGGCAGCAATCACACCAGCACTACTTAAGAAAGTTTTCGGTAATTTCCGTTTGCGGTTAGAGGAGTGCCAACGTAGAGAGGGTCATCATTTAGATGATGTTATTTTAAAAAAATAAACTTCAGTTATCACTTAATTATTGCTTAGTTTTATTTTAACTATACCTTTTGTATTTATTTTTTAATAATTATTTTAAAAATGCACGTTCTATTGCGCCACCCTGTATTTCAAATCAATTGAAAGGATTAATAAAAGGTCTTCTATGGTAGTGAGAATGTAAAGGGAATATGGAACGAAGGGATATAGGTACCTAAAGAATGAGTCATAATTAGCTGAGCTCCACGGTTTTACCCGTGCAATACACAATTTTCCCTTAGAAATTAATGTAACAAAGAATGTCTGTGCAAAATTTCACCTAAATCAGTTCAGTTACTTTGTATCAACATGTAACATACATACTCTGACCGCCACAAACTTTATAATTAGCTAGGCTATATGTATTTCAAATGTCTTAAGTTAAACATTATTAAAGAATTTGAAATGCATACTTATTTTATTGGGTGTGTGTGAATGAGTGTGTGCGTAGTTTCTGATACCCTAGATACAAGTTTCGAACTTAGGGGTCAGTTACTATAATAAGATGATGTCACTACATCATAAGCATAATGCTTATTGTTTTTGTTGCGTAAAACCAATTAGGTATATTTCATAAATTAATTTAAAAATTACGTAATAAAATAAGTTGTGGTACGTGGGAAGCAAGATATCGACAAAAAATAAATGTATTTCTCTTTTCAGAAATACATTATCCTTGAGACGTATGTTTAGAAACACGTGTAACATAATTTGTTTCAATAGCTCTATGATGAATGATTTAATCTTATTTCCTTTAAGTATTCTTTAGTACTTTTACATAAACATATTTATTGTTTAGGCCTAAACTCAAAAAATATTTTTTAATTATAAACTGGGAAATATAAGTGTATTATAAGTGAAGATATTGTTGAAGTGTCTATCTAAATAAATAAATAAATATGAATTGTTATACATAGTACGTTAATTTCCTTGTATCATTGTTATTCAAATGCCAAATTCTCAGGACATTTACCTTTTGGTTCGCACGTGATCCCACGTGTCCAAATTATTTCAGAATTCCAAGTCAAAGAACTCAATCAATTTACATCTAGTCATAATACTTTATATTTATAGAAAACATTGATTAAGAAAATTATTCCTCTATTATGTAAAAACATACGATCAATTTAAATTGTCTAGAAAAACATGTTCAAAATGCGTCAAGAGATCCACGAGGCGGATATCGGAAAATGTGTCAAATAAATTACCTAAATATATTTCAAAGAATAGCTATTGTATTTGTAGTTATCATGGTTATTAGCACTCAAATTATTTTGATCAACGGGATTTCATCTGTGATCATGGCGCTTGTAACAGCGTCGAAATATCGGAAACTCGAAATAAATAATCACTATAAGTATAAAACAAAGTCGCTTTCTCTGTCCCTATGTATGCTTACATCTTTAAAACTACGCATCGGATTTTGATGTGGTTTGTTTTAATAGATAGTGATTGAATAGGAAGGTTTTTAGCGTATTTTTATCCCCATATTCTTACGGGAACGGGAACTACGCGGGTGAAACCGTGAGGCGCCGCTAGTATACTTATATGGTAAATATCCCGTTGATCAAAATAATTTGAGTACAATAGCTATTTTCACGGCGGAATTTCGAATCTAAAACCCACAAATTGGCGCGGGCAGGCGAGCTGGTTAAATAGCTCGGACGTAGTGTAGTGTAACCAGGCAGGATTAATGCCGTACGCAATGATGATTAGGGCTTCATCATGATTGGGGCTTTTAGACTCTGCAAATTAGACCTTAATGGATTTATTATGGCGGTACTTTGATATGTTTCTTCAAAATAGGAACCCTTTTATTTTTTACATTTAAGTATTGGAAACGTGATGACTTGACGAACGGGAAATAATATTCATATTGTAGGAGTACGACCAATTATTAAATCATCATCATTGCGTATGGCATTAATCCTGCGAGGATCAGATTTGAATGTCCAGGTTATGAATCCAGCTTATAGCGGCAGGTGTAAGGTTATGGACCTCCGATATTCCGCCAGGGAAACAGCGAAGCGGGCATTCGTTTACCACATGGGACAGGGTCTGGTCAAGTGCTCCGCAATCGCACTGTGGTGACTCCCTTAAACCCCATTTATGGAGGTGATGGTTGGTTTTTCCGTGGTTGGAACGAAATCTGTTCAGTCGGGTCCAACATTTACGGTCTAAATCGAAACCAGGCAACTTTTTAGTGGGGTCTGAAACGAGATTCTTGTTGACGTGGTCAAAATTGCCCCATTCCGCACGCCATGCTTCGTTAAGATCGAACTGGTTTTTAATTCGCTCGTCTGCCCAGATTGGAGACCTTGAGCTTAGGCGAGAATATGGAAGGTTATCCAGTGTCGTCCTGATGGGCATAGGTTTGGAGTAGTTTTGTTGGGAACCTTTTTTCCACTCGTTGGCAGCCAATCTACATCTACGGAGCTCTGGTGGTGGGATGTGTGTTAGTACTGGAAGCCATGGAAGTGGAGTTGATTTTATTACTCCTGATATTAGGCGCATGACTTCGTTCAACTGGGTATCGACCTTATGTCTGTGGATACTGCGATACCATGCAGGTGCACAGTACTCCGCGGTTGAGTATACTAGCGCCAGAGTGGATGTACGAAGGACGGTTGCAGAAGCTCCCCAGCTTGTACCTGCTAGTCTGCGGATGATGTTAATCCTCGTTTTTACCTTCTGTTTGACGTTTTCTAGGTGAGGCCTAAAAGTCAGAGAACGATCGAATATTACGCCTAAGTATTTTGGTGTTAAATTGTGTTTTACTGTTTCATCGCACAAGGTCACTTTGAGTTTTCTATTGGCTAAGTGGTTGGTGAGATGGAATGATGAGACTTCAGTTTTCGATGGATTAGGACATAGACGCCATTTTGTGTAATATTCTCCCATAGTACTCAGATCCTCAGTTAGAGCCCGTTCACCCTGTTCAAAACTTTTTGACTGGTAAGCCAAAGCTAGGTCATCAGCATAGGCGAATTTGCTTGATCTTGTGTTTGGCATATCACGAGTGTATATGTTGAACAGTAGTGGTGCCAGGACGGAACCCTGTGGGAGGCCATTTTTTAAGAGACGATAGCGGCAGCTTTTTTCGCCTAGATGTACCTTGATGTAGCGAGGACTGAGTAAAGTTTTAATAAGGCCGAGCATTCTCTGGCAGGGGATGACGTCACTGATTTTACTTAGCAGTCCATCTATCCACACAGTGTCGTAGGCTGCGCTTAAGTCAACAAAGGCCACGGAAGTTTTAAGGCCTCGTTGAAAACCCGCTTCAATGTAGGACGATAGAGCTAGTACTTGGTCAGCGCAACTTCTATTTCCCCTAAAACCAGCCTGCTCCGGTGGGATAGCTTCATCAACTGTAGGATATATTCTGCTGTATACTAATCGTTCCAACAATTTGTATGTAACTGATAAAAGTGAGATGGGTCGATAGCTAGATGCTTCATTGGGTGATTTACCTGGTTTTAGTAGGGCTATAACTTTTGATAGCTTAAAAGAGCTAGGGGTGATTTGAGTTTCTAAAATACTATTGTAGAATTGAAGCAGCCACTGTTTGGCGACTTTTCCAAGATGGAGAAGGAATTCAGGGTAAATTCCATCTGGTCCTGCTGCTTTATTAATTTTGATACATTTAAGTGAAATGTCTAGCTCGTTACCAATTATTAAAGAAGTTTACTTTCTTCAACATACATGAATAGATTTTTAATTTTATTATTTATTATTAGCCATAGTTTTCCCACAGTTGGGCAAAGGCCTCTCCCTGGTCTAGTGCGTGTTGGCGGGTGTGTCGCCAGAGCCTCGTCGCACCACGTACAGGTGAGGTTGGCTTGTGTTCCGGGCGATGGAAGATGGAACCGCTTACACCCATTTTTCTCGAACTTCATTTCATAACTACAAACCATGTTTCATAGCTATTATTAAGTATACACCCTTATTTTGAAATGATGGGACTTATTAAAATCAGAATATCTGTAGCAGTAACTGAATCCATATATCCAATAAAAATATCAAAAATAATAGTCAATTACTTATCTTTAAAAAATACTAAATAAATGTCGTATTACCAGACGGCACACTAGCTATCAAGTATTCTGTGACGGCTCGGGTCGATGACCGCGCTCAGCTGTGTATCGCAGCGTTCGCCGGTCGTTTGGTGTAGAATAACAATAAAATTCGGCGGGATTTTGAAAAACTTTGACTTATCATAACTTTTTAAATAAAAGCAAAAGAAAAAAACTAACTTCACTATTATATTGTTAACCCTAATTAACATTAGCTGTGAGATAAGGTATCGCAATTTCAAAATAAGGGTGTATAATATATTATGTAGTTATTAGTAATAGTAACTGAATATGTACCGCAAGTTAGCTCCAAACTAACTCAGGCTATTCTTTCTTTGGAACAATAAACTTATTTCTATTTGAATTGTGTTTAGTCGATCCCTATTGTCGAACTAATATCATAAGACCCTCAAAAGCCCAATATTTGGTTTAACCATACCTTTGATGGTAATACTAATAACTGACAGTGTAACTTACACTCAACCGGTTAATCACTACTTACATAGTATAAAACAAAGTCTCTTTCTCTGTCCCTATGTATGCTTTAAATCTGTAAAACTACGCAACGGATTTTGATGCGGTTTTCAGTAATAGATAGAGTAATTTAAGAGGAAGGTTTTTAGCAATTTTATCCCCACATTCCCACGGGATCGGGAACTACGCGGGTAAAACCGAGGGGCACAGGTAGTTAGATATAAGACAAAGGTTTGGAAGAGGAAATTTCATTTTTATAAAACTAAAGAACGAAATGAAACAAAATTACTTAGTCTCCTTTCAGAAAGGACCAAATTTAAAATTTTGTAAAAAATGGTATAAAAAGCAAGATTTAATTTCAAACTCTCTCAAAAGCAGAACGAATTGTTTGTTAGACGTAAAAAGTAAATAGAAATGAGCTAAGGGAGTTCTTTTTAGGGTTTCGTACCAAAATGGTAAAAACGGGACCCTATTACTGAGACTTCGCTGTCCGTCGTCCATCTGTTTCAGGCTGTATCTCAAGAACGGTGATAGCTAGACGGTTGAAATTTTCACAAATGATGTAAGTAAGTAAATATTTATATAACACTTTTTAAACTTTCGCGATCGGTATTCATTGTTCCATAATTTACAGGTCTTAATCGCGTAAAACATAATTATTATTTACCTCGACGTTTCGAGACTTCTCGTGACCACGATCGGTGTAACCCGGTCAAAACGTCGAGGTAAATAATAATCATATTTTACGCGATTAAGACCTGTAAATTATGCAACGATGGATGTATTTATATTGCCGCATTAACAACAAAAACTAAAAACCAAATAATAAGGGGTCTCCCATACAACAAACGTGTTTTATTGTCGTTTTTCGTACGGAACCCAGGTGCGCGAGTCCGACTCGAAATTGGCCGGTTTTTTATTATATATTTTTTAATATTCCATGTTACTAATTAACTTTTAAAATTTATTATAGTTTCAGAACTAACGTTTCATGTTTCGGGTGTGTTTTTTAGTTTTATATTGACATGTTTCATATTCTCTGTCTAAAAGAGTTTTATGAAATATTATTAAATGTAGATTATAATTGTGTGTGCGTAGTTTCTGATACCCTAGAAACAAGTTACGAACTTAGTTAGGGGTCAGTTATTATAATGAGATGATGGAGTGAATGGTTATGTTATGTTATGTTATAATTAAAACTAAACGCCTAAAACTAAGTAAGTATAAAGTAAATGTAAAAAAAATCATTTAAATACTTTTTTTAATTAGGTACATAAGTAACTTGGAAATATATTTGAAAATACCATAACTTAGGATACGGTATGTACCTACTGTATTTTTCACGGTGTTTACGTTATGAGTAAGTACTTACGAGTATATAGGACTAGTAGTGCCCCGCGGTTTTACCCGCTTAGTTCCCGTTCCCGTGGGAATACGAGGATAAAATATAGCGTATATCACGCACTGATAAATTAGGTTTCCATTAGTGAAAGAATTTATGAAGTCGGTTCAGCAGTTTCGGAGCCTATTCGTTACCAACAATCAAATCTTTCCTCTTTATAATATTATTAAAGTGTAGATGTAAATAGTATTCGAATTATTTTTTTTTGAGAAACTATAAATTAATTCAATTCAATTTATTTGTTCATAAACATGGGTTTACATAAGTAGGTGATACAATATGGTTACAAGTCCTCCATGATTCGCCATATTAATAATTTCGTAAAAACTTCTTGAGATCTTCGACTAATTCGAGGAATAGGTACGTAATAAGTACGAGTATTCCTACTTAAATTACTCCTTTGTGTAGGAACGAAGTGATTCTGTGAATTACCTATAGAGAAGCCAGAAAGTTAGTTGCCAAGCAAACTAACACTTTCTAAGTATTATAAGTAACTAGCGGCACCCCGCGGTTTACCCGCGTAGTTTCTGTTCCCGTAGGAATATGGGGATAAAATTATGCTAAAAACCTTCCCACTGAATCACTCTATCTATTAAAACAAAACTCATCAAAATCCGTTGCGTAGTTTTAAAGATCTAAGCATACATATGGACATAGGGACAGAGAAAGCGACTTTGTTTTATACTATGTAGTGACGCTCAGGTTCCAGGTAAATCTGAACATTCGGTTTTTTTAGTATTACTCTTGTATTACTGTACAATACAGACATTAGATATAGAAGTAGAAGACGTAGCGAAGAAGTATAAAGGGTGGCCCAAATAGAACGGTCAGTGGGGGGTGTATAAAACTATAAAAGTATAAAACTATAAGAGATACAAAGATCTATATGAACCAGTCATCGATTTTGGTAAAAATAATAATTGCAATGAATGAGTGAGAAAAATAAACTATTACTCACTACAGGAATCGAACCCGGAAGTTTTGAAATATGTACTTAATGTAATGTTCATTATATCTAACTAACTACATAGCGATAGTACTTAGTGTTTGTCAAGTGTCTGTCAATCTTACTAAGAAACATGATATCTAAAATGAATATATATGGTTTACTGTATTAATTTTGACTATTTTTTTAAACTTTTTACATTCTATGGTAAAACTAAATTAAAATGTTCTCTGTACTTGAGATTACCAGTAGCGACATCTAAGGAAAAACAAAGGTATCATTTAGTATTGAACTTTTATAACATTCATTGCCACTCTCTCCCGCGAAGCGTTCGTGTTTCAAAACCGTTTTAGTTCCTCACTGCGTTCACAGATGGCAGTAGTTGTTACATTTGTAGAAATACACGAAAAAGTTTTTTGGCCTGTCGGAATAAATATTTGTTTAGTAACCCTTCATTTCTTTTTATTTATTTACTTTTTTACGTTATTGACTTGATTTTCTGGTGAAGTGTATGAATATTTATGAATGAGTGGGTGCGCGTCGACTTATGAATATTACCTATAGAGATGGTTGTTTGATTGCAAGTAATACAATTTCAGGAAGTACCTATTGAACTATTCACGGAACTAAGTACATACTTATAGACAATTTAATTATTTTCAGTTGTATAAACTAAGTATTATTTATCATGGCGTGGTCATATTCATAGTCTAAAATAGTGTTGCCGAACTATCGATAGTATCGATAGTTTGTTTGCCTATCTAATTGTCTACAACTACCGATAGACTATCGATATCGAACTATCGAGCAACACTAGTCTAAAAGTTAGTTCAGCCAATTATGCACCATGCACAAAAGATCTAATTTTGGTAAGGTCTGCAAGAAACTACCCTCTTAAAAATACAATACATTGAGTTTGCAATGCCGCTGGCTACGAGTTCGATTCCTGTTCAAGACAAACAATTGTGTGTTAACATGTTTAATTCTTTTGGTTTGTGTGTTTTCTAGTTAAGTACACTGAATTGCGATTAATTTAAACTAATAAGATCATTTAATTTAAACATTTATTATACTATTATAAGTAACTAGTTTTTACCCGCGACTTCGTCTGCGTGGAGTAATGACTTCCGGCAGAATTTGGGAATTTCCAAAAATCCTCGCTTAGTGGTATCCTACTCCCCACAGCAAACACGTGCCAAATTTCAGCTTTCTACGACCAGTAGTTTTGGCTGTACGTTGACTGTCAGTCAGTCAGTACGTCACTCAGTAACGGAAGAGTTTTATATACCTACTAGCTGTGCCCCGCGGTTTCACCCGCGTAGTTCCCGATCTCGTAGGAATTTCGGGATAAAACATAGCCTATGTCCTTTCCCGGACCATAAGCTACCCTTGTACCAAATTTCAAGTCAATCTGTTCAGTAGTTAAGCCGTGAAAAGGTAACACACAGACAGAGTTACTTTCGCATTTATAATATTAGTTAGGATATAGATGTAAAAATAAACAAATATTAGAGAAAAGAAGATATACATAGAAATCGCGCAGCACGCGCGCGCCATTATTGTTTTGAAGTGTACATTTGGACACAACATGAAACCCGGTGTGGGCACTACAACAATCTATTCTTAAAACTAGACTACTATCATTTAACAGGAACAAATTATTTATAATTTCGTGTACAGAGATACTAATGTTGAGATGGGTATCAGTGACGGATTAAGACTTGAGGATGCCCTAAGCAATCCAAGCCTTTGGCCCCCCCTGTAGAATTTGAGGATAAAAAAAGCTCAGCTAACGGCTTATGCCACTCAACCCCAAAAATATTTCCACTACTACCCCAAGGCGTTTTTAGGAAGGATTTAAAATCGTAATATTTTTTATCCACTTACTTTACTTATTTTTAGTAGTGTCAACAAAAGCAAACACATTTAAAGCGATAAAAGAATTACTAGACCACGACACGACTACCACAATGCAATCGCGCTGTAAAGACAAGCATATTTTCAAGAGTGATTGAAAATTTTAAGCTAAGGAGTTTTCCACCATAATTATGTCAGATGTTGTGATTTTATATTCTAATCTGAAGCTGTGATTTTATTTTTTTCAGATATGAGTTCACTATAAAAAAATCTAATCTGAAGCTGTGATTTTATATATTTGTAAGTTAAGTTTACTGTAGATAAATCCTGAGATATTCAAGTATTGTAATATTTGCAAAAACTATCATCATTCTAGTTTGAAGTTGTAATTTGATCCACTTTATTTATCCGACTTCCAATAAACAGGAGGAGTGCACAACACCTTGTATATTTTTTATTTTCTTGTGTGTTTGATACGCGATTTCTTTGTAATCATAAATGGAACATTTTAAAATTTTTGTTTTCTGGTGTCGATTGACTTTATTAAAAGTAAAACTAGCTGCAACCCGCGGTTTTGCTTGCGATATTCTTGGTAAAATTTAGTGTTATCCCAAAGTTCTTAATTATTCCACGCAAACGAAGTCGCAGGCAAAAGTTAGTTATAATTAAATACGTGTTTTATTTAATTTTTCTGTTGACTCTACCAGATTTTTTTTGGGGTGTAAGTGGAATTGAAGTATGGAAATATATGTTTATTCAATTTTGGTTCTTATGATCACTTTGGGGTAATAGTGGAATGAATGTATGGATAGAAATAATGCGAAAGCAATTGTTTTGGGGTTGAGTGGAATAAGCCCAGCTAACACTGACCTCGTTATATTCAAGGTAGGGTATTTGTCATTTCAAGCATACGGCCCTGGGCTCCCCCTATCCTTATGTCAACTAAGAAGTCTGATGGCTTTAGAGTTGGAAATGAGTAAGTACACGAACATGTCCGGCAGCGCCAGTGACTGACGAAATGAGCAGTAATAGGATGCGCTGGTGCAGTAACGGGCATGTGATGACTGACGATGTACATCATCACAATCAGAGTTTTGAATATGCATCTCTCCCTTTTCGAACCTTTATTCCATGTGTATTTGGGGTTGGTTTTCAGTTTAACCAGATTTGGCATAATGTCAATATTTTACGTGAAGCGACTGCCATCAGACCTTCACAACCCAGAGGGCTATACAATATTTTTTGGTTAAACCAAATGTTAGACTTTTGAGGGCTCTAACTACCCGTAACGACTGTCGATGATGTTAGTACGACATCCGGGACCGACGACGGCTTTACGTGCCCTCCGAAGCAGGGATATGCATCTATGGTCACCTGTATGAGTGGAGAGAGACCTAAGAAAATATATTGAAATACTATCAACAGCCCGAAGTTTTACCCCCGTTCCCGTAGGAATAAGGGGATACAATATAGTCTATAGCCTTCCTCAATAATATAACACTGAGGGCCTATTTCACCATCTTCAAGTAACGTTCCGAGTAGGTTCGCACATGTTTTGTCTTTGTTACTTGATATAAAGTAAGAAAGAGACCTAACTAACTTTACTTGGTGAGTAACTTTACTTGAAGGTCGTGAAATAGGCCCTAAAGATTTTTTTAAATCGGACCAATTGTTCCTGAGATTAGCGCGTTCAACCAAACAAACTCTTTACAGCCCCAATTAAATACCACAGTACCTATCACTACATAGTATAAAACAAAGTCGCTTTCTCTGTCCCTATTTCCCTATGTCCCTATGTATGCTTAGATCTTTAAAACTACGCAATTTTGATGCGGTTTGTTTTAATAGATAGAGTAATTCAGTGGGAAGGTTTTTAGCATAATTTATATCATATTTTTAATTATCCCCATATTCCTACGGGAACGGGAACTACGCGGGAGAAACCGCGAGGCGCCGCTAGTATACAATAAAGAGTACGAGTGCCTACTAGCCATATTTAATATAGACGATATGCAATAACAACATCGTCGAATATCGAAAACTCAAAATAAATATTACATGATAAATATTCCGTTAATCATAATTTTAATAAAGGTATTTGCCTATCAATCTACCCACTCATTGACCCAATCAAATGGAAACGTGCAAAACCTGGAAAATTCCCAACTGTCATGATTTTAATTTATTTTTTAATACATGATACAAAGCTTGGGAAGACTCACAAGTTGATAATAATTGTAATTATTTTATTCATTTCAATCATATTTCATGAATTCAATAATTTGTTCTCTTACTTAAGCTCTTTAGGATCAGTAGGTTAGGTACTATTAACTTATAATTTAATAGCGGTGCCCGCGGTTTCACCCGCGTAGTTCCCGTTCCCGTACGAATATGGGGATAAAATTATGCTAAAAACCTTTCCACTGAATCACTATATCTATTAAAATAAACCGCATCAAAATCCGTTGCGTAGTTTTAAAGATCTAAGCATACATAGGGACATAAGGACAGAGAAAGCGACTTTGTTTTATACTATGTAGTGATAGTGAAAAGGTAACTTACTTTCTATAAAGAAGCAGATACATCTTTAAATTATTAATATTAGTAAGCATGAATTACTTTATACTACACTATAACATAGATACTTAATACTTATTTAGTTCTGCAATTTTACACTGATAATTATTTTCATTATCTTTAATGTTTATGTGAAAAAATATCTTTAAAATAAAGTTAAAAGAAAGCAGGAAGAATAAAGAAAAAAGATGCATCGCACGAAATCGCAACACAGTCATTTGATTCACAGTTTTCTGCGTTGCGACTTTGCATTGCGTCGAATTGTAGTTTTCTGTTAGTATTAACAAATAAACAAAAACTGCATTATAATAGTTTTCAAACTAGTACATACTACGAGTACTATTAGACTTAGGCCCTATTTCACGACCTTCAAGTAAAGTTACTCACGAAGTATTTTTGTCTCTTTCTTACTTTATGACAAAGTGACAAAGACAATACTTGGGAGTACTTACTCGGAACTTTACTTGAAGATGGTGAAATAGGCCCTTACCTAATACGGCGAAAATAATATACGTACTTGTACATAGGTGTATTTGTATGTTCGTTTGTTACTCTTTTATGCTACCCCTTTAAAAGTTTACATTCTCTTGTTCCTTACATTATAAGTGAACAATTTTCAATAAATAGGTTAAAATAATTTCTTCGAAATCAAAATTATTTACATACAACTTTTAAATTACTTTTACCTAACAAATATTAATTATTTTGTGACTGTACTCGAAGATTAATAGGTGAAAAAATATTAAACTTATTTGACACTGAAATGAAAAATATTTAGCATACTGAAATAGTACAGTGGTCGCGATTTCGGACTGCTTAGCAAAGGGTTGCGGTACTTGCGGGTTCGATGCCCGTCTGAAGATATTAATGTTACAAATTTTGATTCAGTCTGAATGTGTTATCTATGAATTCACTTCTGATACCTTAGATATAGGTTAAACCTAAGAAACTTTCGAACTTTTCCTATGCATATCGCACTAATCTATATAAAGGCGAAAGTTTGTGTGTGTGTGTGTGTGTGTGTGTGTGTATATTTGTTACTCTTTCACGCAAAAACTACTGTACCGATTTAGATGAAATTTGGTACATATGTTTCTTATAACTAGGAATAACACAAAGGATACTTTTCATTCTGAAATTCTCATTAGGGTTTACTCGGGTAAAACCTGGGGCACAGCTACTGTTGATTATATTCTTAGAAAAAGTTCATGCTACCGTTTAAAATACAAAAAATCTTTTTAAAAAAGTGTTTAAGTACCTCCTTCGACAGATAGCGACCGTGAATATAAAATCATCTTGAAAGATGTTTAATTAGTACCTACAGAGATATAAATGCCGTATAACTATACTATACTAAATATAAGTCTACTCTTCAAGCTTGGACTTTCGGCGAGAACATACAAAAATATGGAGTCGAATGGTTGTGTGAATATTTTTCATTATTTTTGGTGGAATAAATTGATGTGAGAATAAAGCTGTGTCTACGCTAGGAGAGCCGAGCACGAGCGGAGCACAAATTTGTGTAGTGTGGACGAACTTACAAGCATCAAACGGACGCGCTTTTGAATGAATTTGTGCTCGGCTCGAGCTCGACTCATGTTCGGCTTGCGTAGTCGTACCTTTAGAATTTGAAATTAAAACAGAGGAAAGCGTAATTTAATACAAATTTAATGATGAAATCTTATGAAATTGTATTACAACTTTAAACTTAATTCTTAAAGAGGATTTTTTATATCCTATGGGTCACTGTAATGCAATAGTGTTGCAGGGAAGAATGAACGAAAAAAGGCAATAATCTACGTTACAATGTTATTTGGATATGAAAAAAACAAAATTGATCAAGACCTTTTAATTAACAAAAAAATATTAAATTTGTGTAATTAAACAATGTTCATTTCATTATGCCGTTGGTCCTTATTATTGGTCTAAGTCTAGAAATAAAAGCACTTCGTTCCAAAACACTTATGTATAACATGAACAGAAAAACCAAATGTCACAAAACAACTAGAGCCCCACAGAGAAAAAAATTTAAAATAATATTTAAAAACTTTTAACATGACTAAGCGTCTCCTTGCGTTCCCTGTTCGCAATACTAAAATATAAATGATAGAAGATGCGCCAAACATCTATATTGAAAAATTCCTCCTTGTCCGATCATTGGGTAAGTTCGATGTAAGCCCCCGCCAGCGCCACCCGTTTAAAACAGGACTTTGCTTTTCTTGTACAATTCCTCTTTTAGAATACTTAATGTAGACATACCCCTTTTCATCTTTTCCGAGAAGTTTTCGGGCTCTTTTAAGATTCGTCCAGTGGAAATCATGCCCTGTTGGGACTTGCCCGAATGAGAATCACTTACGCGTGATGCCAGTTACAGGTAAATTGAACGAGCACAATGAAAAAGGTAGATATTTATTTCTTTCATAGAAGAAAACTTAAGAAAATGTTTATAAAATTTAAGCTACCTTTTCTTTTACTTTTTCTTTGAATCTTACCTATAAGAAAGCAAAGTAAACGTTGTTTGAAAGCAAAAAGGGAGGTATTAAGTGTAATGAATGTAACGGATACCTCCCAGTTAGCGATGTTTATGAAACATTCACTGCAACAATTAGATTGAAGGGCCGCCGGTTAGCGGCGCGCTCTTATCGTAAATCAAGCTCTGCGTAGCGAAACTTAATCGGTTCTCACAGGACAGGACATTCTCAAATTAAGTTTAATCGCACCAAGTGAGGGGGTCAGTTAAAAAAGAGGGGCCCTAATCAGGTCCGCGCGAGCACGCGTTAGGTACGCACTTACATAATGAAAGGGGGAAGCGAGGCGGTTAAGGGGGCGCTGGGGGCCATCATCTGCGTACTCCCTGTCCGGCGGCCCTCGATCGATACCTATACGTGTGGACTTTATGTAAAAAGCCTCCTGCACACCCGGAGGACGCCGACCATAAGTGTCGAGAAACGAGTCGCCCCCAGGGAGAGGCACGAAATATCTTCAATTTTCGAGAGAAAATTTTCCAATGCGGGGGCGAGTGCCCGCGGCGGAAGGGCTGCCTGCCCCGGACGACTGTGTCCGAAAAATGCTCGAACCTTAATTGAATTTACAGATTTGCCTTTCGGAACGCACGCTCGCCCCTGACACTGTTTATTGCAGCCCTTGTTACTACTCTTTATGAGCTTGATAACTTTTTGTATTTACACGAGCGCATGCAAGCGAAGTGAGGATCATGTTTGGAGATTACGTCTTGAATACATCATGCCTAAAGAAAAATCTTTTTGGTTACAATTATTGTCGAAAGCAAAGCGTCTTACAAATCCAGAGAAATTGAAGGGAGCTGACCCAGATGTGGGAGAAATAAAACCAAAAAAAACATCTGCATTTCCTTTACTTAGAACTCTTAAGTAACAATAGGCATTTAAATATACTGATAAGTATTTTAAAATCCATTATAGACTTTCTAAACAACTTTTTCTTCAATTCTAGTAAGTCTTAAATGTAATTGAAAGTAAATTTTATTTGACTACAAAAAATGTAATTTAAGGACTTATATTTAAAAGAGATACTTAATGGTTTTTCTTAGACAATCTATGGTCTAGTTGTTCTTGTATTCGTTATATATACTTTGTTAATTAAACATTCTTTCAGGAAGTAAAAACCGTAAAAAATCTATAGTGTTGACAAAAACTTAGCAAAGAAACGAACAGAAAACATCGACTTTAAACTATGTACTTAGACAAATTACCATAAATACCCAGCTACAAAAAGAACAACACATAACAAATAAATGTAAATAATTATCCCACAAACCTAAATAAAATCTTCGCAATATTTGTATAAAAGTTTCGCATACATATAAATACTTTCATCCAATCAAAATAGACGAATGTCGTAGCCGAGAAAAGGTCCGACTATACAAGAATGCGTATAGATAGATATAGGACATAGTGTTCCTAATTTGTTAGTGGCGAGAGAGGCGTGATTTGACGGTGGTCATGTAATTACATTCAATACTTTTCTCTCTAAATAGTAGAGTATTTATTTACTTGATTGGTTACGTACAAATCTGTTTGCTTTAAATCAAAGTCGTACTTAATTTTGTAGGGATAAATACGTGGGTGTTTGGATTGTTTATAACTCTTTTACTCTTAAATGGCTGAACGGATTTGGATGAAATTTGGTACACGTATAGTTTGTTACCTGGATTGAGATATAGGATACTTTTTATCCCAAAATTCTTAATGGATGATGATATATACGGGTAAAACCGCAGCACATCTAGTGTTAATATGTGAAATTTCTTTGATACTTAGCACACAAGATATCCACATAGGATACTCTTTAAAGTAAAAAATAGTGTTCCTAATTATCAGAAATCACACATAAAATACCTATTACCGCAAAACTTCCCACAGGATTCGGGAACCGCGGAGCGCTTATAATGTTATGAATGTGAAAGTTTGACATTCTCTAAAGCAGCATGGCACTATTTAATTATATTTTGTTAAGAGATTTTAAATGAACTGGAGACATAAAATTGCTCATATTATGACTATTGTAGGCTATTTTCCAACCCAAAAAAGAAATAGATAAGTACTTTGGGATTGAACTATGATACGTTTTTAAACGTTTCTTTCTTAGCGGATGTTTCATGTCTGTATGACATCTTCAACTATCTACGGATCAATTTTCATCGCAATCCCTTCAGCGGTTTGACGAGAGATCAGTCAATCAGTATCACGCCCCTTTCAGATATAACTTTCAAAGTAAGACTAGGTTATGAGTGCAGTAAGAATTTGAAGGGCTAGCGCGTTCGCATATCAAATATCACCATAGTCTACAACATGCTGTTTTCAACCGTAAGTACCAAAATATAGAGTTTAATATGAGTTGTAAAAGAAATATCCTGTCAGGTACGTTCGACTTTCCTACATTTAATAATGATCGTAAACGAAAAGTTTTCTGAAAAGGTTCTTTAATGTATGTTAAAATGTTGACCCACTTATTATTTTGTTAATTTTTGTTGGCCTCACGAAGTTTTCTTTCTGTTCTTTCTATCGGTATCATTTCGACATGTTTTTGGAAAATACTAGTTGTTTCCCGCGGTTTTGTCTGTATTATTACTGATTTTATGTAGAGGTAATTTTGGGATTAAAAAAGTTGTGTGATTTTCTAAGCATCTGGTGCTTCATCTGTGTAAGAAACTTAAGACCAAATTTTTAAAATTCAATTGACAATAAAAATTGTAATGACTGTTCTGACTTATTTTCTTCAATAAAAATGCATGATTATGATGATTGTTTTGACTTTTTCTCCAATAAAAACCCACCATATTATTTTCCTTTAATATCTAAACTAAATGTACAGACAACAGCCTGTCACAATTTTATTATTATGTACTGATATTACCCGCACTTGGTCACTTGAACAAAACTTATTCGGTCTTACCACAAAACGAAGTCTAAATTTGAAACATAGTTTAAAATGATTTTTACAAAAAATTGTACCACAAATCGATGTCTACCTCTAAAATTGGTTTAGGCAGTGTTTGAAATGACAGTCTACCTAAAAACTCTGATGCCCTTGTTTAAAGCTATTTCTAAAATGGCCGCCTGAATTTGTATCAGCTGATTTGAAACGTCAACGTGATTTTATATCGATTATGATATTATGACCTCTTTAGTTTGTTATTCAACCTCTTTGCTATATTGTTACTACAAGGTGCCGCTTGATGGCGCTAGTGCACAAACTCCAAAACGGCGAGAATATGAAAAGATGTAAAAAAAACTATTCGAAACGTATTAATGTAATTATATTCTAATGAAAGAACTGCATTGTGTCATTGAATTCAATTTATTTAATTAGACAATAAGTACATTATATTCTAAGAGAGACCCCTCTCGAGACGCCTCTCAAACCACGCGCACATATAAAATCATTCAAATATATGAGGAACATGTCCGTGTACTTCGTAGGTACTTGAAGTAAACGATACGGTGCAGGTAGGCTCCACAACACGTAAGGTGACCTCTGTTGCTGTAGCAGGAGCGATACCACGTCGATTACGGGACGGATACGGTCGACGTTTCCTCTCCACCAGGGTGAAGCCATCCACGTCGCCTTTCTCTGCTGCACTGACTGCTGTTCGCTGTTTCTTCGGTGCAGCTACGCTCTTAACCTCAATAGTACGCACCAGATGAGGCTTGTTGGGTAGCTCACGTAACTTGCCTTTGTTGATAGTAGTGACAAAATGATTATTCTGCCGAACATTGAGGCAGTTGTTGCGGCACGACACGACTGCTCATGTTTTCGGTACAAACGCAACGCAACGGTACAAATCCATTAATTGCTACTCTGCATATTTTAACTATTTAAAATTGTACGACAATATAAAATTAAACACAACGTCGATTGAATAGTCACACATGACATAAGTCAGTCAGACAACGTCGATCAACAGTCAATTCAAAAAACGTTCCTTTACGGATTAAACGATCTTTGAGAATGAAAAGATCAAGTAATTAGTTCACTGTTTCTTCAATCAACAATTATATTTATAGACAATAATACTTTTAAAAATAAATTATATCAATTAATAACTTAATTCAATAATTATTATCAACTTTTGAGATACATTTGTTTATGTTGTACTCAACTTGTCCTGCATATAACGTAACGCGTTTATGTATTGCCATACGTATTTTATTAAAACCAGAGAGAAACAGTGTCGTGATCCTTATTCTATGAGTAAAACCATTTTTCTCAAGACAAGAGCAAGACAACGATTTGTGGTAAGAAAAATTCAAACACGGTCTAACATGTCAAAATCGTGTTTGACTGAAGAGTGGTCTAGAGAGTGTTTAAACATCGATTTATGGTAAGACGGATTGGTTCTCAGAATTAGGCTATGGTATCCCTGAAGCGATAAAATATTTACGGTCTTACCACAAAACGAAGTCTAAATTTGAAACATAGTTTAAAATGATTTTTACAAAAAATTGTACCACAAATCGATGTCTACCTCTAAAATTGGTTTAGGCAGTGTTTGAAATGACAGTCTACCTAAAAACTCTGATGCCCTTGTTTAAAGCTATTTCTAAAATGGCCGCCTGAATTTGTATCAGCTGATTTGAAACGTCAACGTGATTTTATATCGATTATGATATTATGACCTCTTTAGTTTGTTATTCAACCTCTTTGCTATATTGTTACTACAAGGTGCCGCTTGATGGCGCTAGTGCACAAACTCCAAAACGGCGAGAATATGAAAAGACGTAAAAAAACTATTCGAAACGTATTAATGTAATTATATTCTAATAAAAGAACTGCATTGTGTCATTGAATTCAATTTATTTAATTAGACAATAAGTACATTATATTCTAAGAGAGACCCCTCTCGAGACCCTACCTCCCGTGCTAGTTATAAACTGTGTTACGGTAAGGTAAGGCCTCTCAAACCACGCGCACATATAAAATCATTCAAATATATGAGGAACATGTCCGTGTACTTCGTAGCTACTTGAAGTAAACGATACGGTGCAGGTAGGCTCCACAACACGTAAGGTGACCTCTGTTGCTGTAGCAGGGGCGATACCACGTCGGTTACGGGACGGATACGGTCGACGTTTCCTCTCCACCAGGATGAAGCCATCCACGTCGCCTTTCTCCGCTGCACTGACTGCTGCTCGCTGTTTCTTCGGTGCAGCTAACTTCGTAACTCGCCTTTGTTGATAGTAGATAGACAAAACGATTATTCTGCCGAACATTGAGGCAGTTGTTGCGGCACGACACTACTGCTCGTGTTTTCGGTACAAACGCAACGCAACGGTACAAATCCATTAATTGCAACTCTTCTACGTATCCGTGTTTTAACTATTTAAAATTGTATGAAAATATAAAATTAAACACAACGTCGATCGAATAAATAATAGTCACACATGACATGAGTCAGTCAGACAACGTCGATCAAAAGTCAATTCAAAAAACGTTTCGTTTACGGATTAAACGATCTTTGAGGATGAAAACATCAAGTAATTAGTTTACTGTTTTTTCAATCAACAATTATATTTATAGACAATAATACTTTTAAAAATAAATTATATCAATTAATAACTTAATTCAATAATTATTATCAACTTTTGAGATACATTTGTTTATGTTGTACTCAACTTGTCCTGCATATAACGTAACGCGTTTATGTATTGCCATACGTATTTTATTAAAACCAGAGAGAAACAGTATCGTGATCCTTATTCTATGAGTAAAACCATTTTTCTCAAGACAAGAGCAAGACAACGATTTGTGGTAAGAAAAATTCAAACACGGTCTAACATGCCAAAATCGTGTTTGACTGAAGAGTGGTCTAGAGAGTGTTTAAACATCGATTTATGGTAAGACGGTTACCGTTTAAATGGAAGTCTAGCTGGGCTCCACGGTTTCACTCGCTATGATAATAATTTATCGTAATTGAAGGTAATTAAATCTGATCCACGCAGCATTGATGATGAACGCAATGATGACGATGATGGATGTTTGTGCTTGTGTCATAATATATGTAGTAAATATGTATGTTGGCCTGTTTGATTCCCCTGCAATATATAAATAATAATAATGATAAGGCATGCCCGCAAGGCACCTTTGAGGCGGGGTGTCGGGGAGTAGCGACCCCGCGGACCTGACGCGCTCCCGGGGGAGGTCACCATTCCTCACCTCCGCTCGCCTTCACTGGCCGGCGGAGTGAACACTGACGAGGAACAGGTCCCCCACCTCCGTGCTTGCCTTCATTGGCCGGCCGGAGTGGAGCCCGCGAGAGCACTTTGGTGCTCGGAGAGTGAGGGGCGTTGCGTAAGTGGTGAGTTGGCTTAGCATGAAGCTGGACCCTCGGGCTTAGTGGATCGCGGTTTAAAACCCAGGGCGTCTTCTCCACTCTCAAAGCCGCTCGTTTCATGTTGCCCCCTTGTTGCGATTCGAGCGACTTGTTTGGGGGGCCCAGTTATAGAGCTGGCAAGTCTCCATCCGCCACTTTGTACATGTTTATAGCATTGTATCGGCGGGTGTCATAGTCCCCATAGTTCCCCAATATCCAGTCCATTAACATCCCATTCCCATAACCCAGTCGTAGTTTTCCATATATTTACAATAGTCCCAGCAGAACCGGGGACTGTCCTTGGATGCATTTTATAGTGTTATACAGGGATAGTCGCCGGATTGTGCATCCTTTACACAAGATTAAACATGTCAAAGGGCTTCCGTGTGTTGGCTTTGGCCCCATACTAGCCTTCCAAAAGACCGGGACTCCTTAATAGTCCCGTGAATGGAAAAGACATGATAAAAGACATAACAAATAATAATAATAATCATTCACTACATCATCTCATTACAGTAACTGACCCCTAACTAAGCTCGAAGCTTGTATCTAGGGTATCAGAAACTACGCACACACTTATTCACACACACACCCAGACCGAGACAAACATTTGTGGTTCACACAAATATTCACCCCGCACGGGAATCGAACCTGCAACCTTAAGGATGGCAGTCCGGCATGGTGACCACTCTGCCATCGAGGTCGTCGTATTAAATAAATAAATAAAATCTTTATTTCCAAAAAGGTTACAGATTACAATGTGGTGATGATTCCCACACTAGGCTCTATGCCTGTATCGTGGGCGTCGCAATACAAAGACCTCTCTCTTTCACGATCACGGATGATAATAGAGAAGAGAATAAAGAGGAAGAGTTGGGAGGAATACTCAGGGTGATTTTATGGTGCCGCGTCTCGGCAGCGCCGTCGGAGCGCGCGCGTTTGTAGATGTCCGGTGGCAGTAGTTGCGTTTTTGTGTCGCGCGCTTGAACAGCATCACGCGGTGGGCTGAAAATCGACTTGAATAGACATAGGGATTTAAATTTTCTATTTAATTTCTATTAAAAGATTTAAATTTTCTATTAAAAGTGCGCTGCCTAGCGGCGCGTTTAGCAGCGTGATAATAAAACCAGCCTTACAAAAGTGATATGTTTTCTTTGAAATCACTACGATATCCCAACGCGTGTTGGTGATTTCAAACCTGAATTTGTTCAGCCCGGTTTACAAGCAATTAGACGACCAAAATAAAATAAATATTTAAAGCCCTCCTTTTTTAAGTCGTTTTTTGTACGGAACCCTTCGTGCGCGAGTCTCGTTCTTGGCCGGTTGTTTCATTTCCTCCTAACTGTAGTACTAAGTAATACTGTCAGTGACAAGGAAACCTTTTGATCTGCAGTGGCATCATCATACACTTTTTTTACTTCATTACTAAATATTACACTTATTGCCTATTTCTGGTGACAGTCGTAATCTTCTTCATACTGACATCCCGCCAAATCTGGTTAAACTGAAAACCGACCCCAAATAGACATGGGATAAAGGTTCGGAAAATAGATACTTACCGTCTTACCATAAATCGATGTTTAAACACTCTCTAGACCACTCTTCAGTCAAACACGATTTTGGCATGTTAGACCGTGTTTGAATTTTTCTTACCACAAATCGTTGTCTTGCTCTTGTCTTGAGAAAAATGGTTTTACTCATAGAATAAGGATCACGATACTGTTTCTCTCTGGTTTTAATAAAATACGTATGGCAATACATAAACGCGTTACGTTATATGCAGGACAAGTTGAGTACAACATAAACAAATGTATCTCAAAAGTTGATAATAATAATTGAATTAAGTTATTAATTGATATAATTTATTTTTAAAAGTATTATTGTCTATAAATATAATTGTTGATTGAAGAAACAGTAAACTAATTACTTGATGTTTTCATCCTCAAAGATCGTTTAATCCGTAAACGAAACGTTTTTTGAATTGACTTTTGATCGACGTTGTCTGACTGACTCATGTCATGTGTGACTATTATTTATTCGATCGACGTTGGGTTTAATTTTATATTTTCATACAATTTTAAATAGTTAAAACACGGATACGTAGAAGAGTTGCAATTAATGGATTTGTACCGTTGCGTTGCGTTTGTACCGAAAACACGAGCAGTAGTGTCGTGCCGCAACAACTGCCTCAATGTTCGGCAGAATAATCGTTTTGTCTATCTACTATCAACAAAGGTGAGTTACGAAGTTAGCTGCACCGAAGAAACAGCGAGCAGCAGTCAGTGCAGCGGAGAAAGGCGACGTGGATGGCTTCATCCTGGTGGAGAGGAAACGTCGACCGTATCCGTCCCGTAACCGACGTGGTATCGCCCCTGCTACAGCAACAGAGGTCACCTTACGTGTTGTGGAGCCTACCTGCACCGTATTGTTTACTTCAAGTAGCTACGAAGTACACGGACATGTTCCTCATATATTTGAATGATTTTATATGTGCGCGTGGTTTGAGAGGCCTTACCTTACCGTAACACAGTTTGTAACTAGCACGGGAGGTAGGGTCTCGAGAGGGGCTCTCTTAGAATATAATGTACTTATTGTCTAATTAAATAAATTGAATTCAATGACACAATACAGTTCTTTCATTAGAATATAATTACATTAATACGTTTCGAATAGTTTTTTTACATCTTTTCATATTCTCGCCGTTTTGGAGTTTGTGCACTAGCGCCATCAAGCGGCACCTTGTAGTAACAATATAGCAAAGAGGTTGAATAACAAACTAAAGAGGTCATAATATCATAATCGATATAAAATCACGTTGACGTTTCAAATCAGCTGATACAAATTCAGGCGGCCATTTTAGAAATAGCTTTAAACAAGGGCATCAGAGTTTTTAGGTAGACTGTCATTCCAAACACTGCCTAAACCAATTTTAGAGGTAGACATCGATTTGTGGTACAATTTTTTGTAAAAATCATTTTAAACTATGTTTCAAATTTAGACTTCGTTTTGTGGTAAGACCGTTAGGGTCTATTTCACCATCTTCAAGTAACGTTTCGAGTAGTTACTCACATGTTTTGTCTTTATCACTTGATATAAAATAAGAAAGAGACAAAACTAATTTTACTTGGTGAGTAATTTTACTTGAAGGTCGTGAAATAGGCCCTTATACTAAGAACTATAAAGTAAATGAAAAATCTTTACAGAACCAATTTGTACAAGGAACATGGTTTATAAGGGAGAGAGCTCAAGAGTTCATTAAACTTGTCTCATAATTTAGCTAAAATACATATTTCTTGCCCTCTGGACTACAATTTATTTTTAAATTAAAAATATGTATTAAAGTACATATATATGTATAAAGTATACTACTACAGGGAAAAGAGAAAGACTTTGTTTTATAATACATATTTTTATTACATTATAAAAAAATGTAGATGTGCGACTACTTAGGTAACTATTAGGTTATGATGTAACTTTCACTGGTTGTCCTTTTATTTATGGTACAGTAACATTCATTAGCCAAACCTGCAAATAATAAGATTTGAAAGTACATACATTGCCAAGATTTATACATGTATGTCATCGTAGTTGCAAGAGTGCATTGCCCAGCCGGACTAGCATGACTTCGAAAAAGCGATATGATATACCGACTTATCGACATCCAACTGCAATTAAATATGATAAAAATACCCGCCATATTTAATTTTACCATATAATAGCACGCGATATATATGTAATAGCACGCGATAATTCATTTAGTCATGCTCGCGAAATCGATATGATATCGTGGTGTCGATATATTTTATCACGCACAGTCACGCTAGGGGCTGACTAGCTGTAACTTTAAAAAATGGCAACAAGATTTAGAAAGCGATATAATTATGTATATCAAAACGTGATGGAAGATACTTCTAAAAGTGATCATCATCATCATCACTTGGCCTATACATCATATATGATGATTTAGGTAACGGCAGTTGATTGAAAAATTAGTGATAGAACATTTCTGTTTATGGCTAAAGAGTACTAAAGTTATGAAACCTTTGAAAGTACTATTTTGAAGGAATACTTTTCCTTCCGAGCCTATATCCTATACCTATATAGGTAATTGGGGTCGGCTTACAGAAACACTAGAAGCTAACAAAAACATAGAAACGCAATAAAACTTTAGATATTTCTATTAAGCCCTAACTGCGTACAGGGTTTCATGGCCATACTAGCTATACCCCATGGGTTTACTCGCGTAAATCTCGATTGTTCTAATCTTAGGATAAAATATTCTTTAGGTTCGGTTTATTAAAATTGTAGTGGTTGTGTAAACTAAATTTAAAATTATATTATATTAATTATATTAATTATATTATATAGAATATATTAGTACTAGCTGTTCCCCACAGTTTTACCCGCATAAATCCCAAACCCGTGAGAATTTCGGGATAAAAAGTAGGCTTTATTCTATTCCTGTTTGATGATATTCCTATGACGACCTCGATGGCAGAGTGGTCACCATGCCGGACTGCCATCCGTAAGGTTGCTGGTTCGATTCCCGTGCGGGTTTGTGTGTACCACAAATGTTTATTTCGGTCTGGGTGTGTGTGAATGAGTGTGTGCGTAGTTTCTGATACCTTAGATACAAGTTTCAAGCTTAGTTAGGGGTCAGTTACTATAATGAGATGATGTAGTGAATGATAGTGAATGATTATTTATAAGGAACATCTTTATCAAATTTCATCTAAATCGGTTCTGTAGTTCTTGTGTGAAAGAGTAATAAACATACGCACTTACACACACAAAGAAATTCTCTTTTATAATATTAGTGTGAAGTGTGATAACTCGGCAATAAATTGTGACAAATTTATTTGAGATCCGTCCAGTCGTTTTAACATGAAAGAGTAACAAATATTGACGCACACACAGACACACACACATAAATACTTTCGCCTTTATAATATTAGTTGTCTGTTTATGATTGTCGGTGCCACCCCATTTATAAGCTCAGAATTTTCTCTTATTTCGCCGAAACATATTCAGAGATACTGACTTTTTGATTGACTCGACTGAAGTTATTTTATTGTTATGTTACCTTTATTATTTCAACGAAATGTCTCATAAATAAAGTGGAATGTAATAAAATAATGTCATTTTTTTATTCATACTTTTAGATGGGTGAAAATTGTAGTGTATCTGTTTATTAGACACATGTTTTGAACTTAGGGTTCAGTGTATAATGAGATGATGTTGTGAAAGATTATGTTATGTTATGTATACATATTATCCTCCAATTAGGTAACAATTAACTGAATACCCTAACTAGGTTTAATTAGGCTTTTAGCGTATCTCGGGTTTCTTAACTTTCATTACACAAGAAAGTGTTTAAACTATTAAGATACTATGTCCTATGCGCTAATAGCTAAGTCCCGCGGTTATACCCGCGTGGAACCTTATCCCGTGAGAATTTTGGGATAAAAAGTATGCTATGTGTTATTATTCCTAGGTATGAGGAACATCTGTACTAAATTTCATTAAAATCCATTTAGTAGTTTTTGCGTGAAAGAGGAACAAACATCCACACATCCACACTCACAAACATTCGGCTTTATAATATTAGTAGGATGAATCAAGACAAACATTTATTGAAATGGATACGTAACCCTTTTTAAAGTAGAAACCAATTTTGGGAGAAGTATGACATAACACCAGTATTAGCAGAGTATTAGGTACAGTTTAAACTTCACACTAATTTAAGATTAAGCTTAGTTTTCTTCATATTTTCAAGTTAAATTATAAACTAGTTTACATTCCATACTTACGAAGTTTAAATTAAACTACAGTACGAGACATTTTTTGACCAAAAATTTTTTAACTCCTTAAAACAAGTTTAAATTGAAGTATGTGACATTGTTTGATCAAAATCGAAGATTTAAACGACATTTAGGCTATATTTTTTAGATTTAAAACAAGTTTAAATTAAAGTAAGTATGTGACATTGTTTGACCAAAAATCGAAGCTGATTTAAAGTAAGAAATGGAAAACGTCCCTATTTCAAGGCGCCTCACGAGTCAGTGAAATGTATTCGGCAGCGCTGAAACCTATTTCGCTGTAGCCGCCCTACCTACCAATACGCAGGGCGGCCAGCCTAAGTCCACACCGCGCACATGTAAAATAGCTACCGACGAAACGGAGTATGCTCTACTTTAACTTTATATTAATTTTTAGTTTTGTTTTATTTTTTAGTGACTTTTATTTTATTTATATTATTATTTTTATTTTAGAGAGAGATTTGGTTGTATGTTTTATTTTATTTATTTTCATCAATATCAGAGTGTTATTAAAATTATTACGGTCTTACCACAAAACGAAGTCTAAATTTGAAACATAGTTTAAAATGATTTTTACAAAAAATTGTACCACAAATCGATGTCTACCTCTAAAATTGGTTTAGGCAGTGTTTGAAATGACAGTCTACCTAAAAACTCTGATGCCCTTGTTTAAAGCTATTTCTAAAATGGCCGCCTGAATTTGTATCAGCTGATTTGAAACGTCAACGTGATTTTATATCGATTATGATATTATGACCTCTTTAGTTTGTTATTCAACCTCTTTGCTATATTGTTACTACAAGGTGCCGCTTGATGGCGCTAGTGCACAAACTCCAAAACGGCGAGAATATGAAAAGATGTAAAAAAAACTATTCGAAACGTATTAATGTAATTATATTCTAATGAAAGAACTGCATTGTGTCATTGAATTCAATTTATTTAATTAGACAATAAGTACATTATATTCTAAGAGAGACCCCTCTCGAGACCCTACCTCCCGTGCTAGTTACAAACTGTGTTACGGTAAGGTAAGGCCTCTCAAACCACGCGCACATATAAAATCATTCAAATATATGAGGAACATGTCCGTGTACTTCGTAGGTACTTGAAGTAAACGATACGGTGCAGGTAGGCTCCACAACACGTAAGGTGACCTCTGTTGCTGTAGCAGGGGCGGTACCACGTCGGTTACGGGACGGATACGGTCGACGTTTCCTCTCCACCAGGGTGAAGCCATCCACGTCGCCTTTCTCTGCTGCACTGACTGCTGTTCGCTGTTTCTTCGGTGCAGCTACGCTCTTAACCTCAATAGTACGCACCAGATGAGGCTTGTTGGGTAGCTCACGTAACTCGCCTTTGTTGATAGTAGTGACAAAATGATTATTCTGCCAAACATTGAGGCAGTTGTTGCGGCACGACACGACTGCTCATGTTTTCGGTACAAACGCAACGCAACGGTACAAATCCATTAATTGCTACTCTGCAAGTTTTAACTATTTAAAATTGTACGAAAATATAAAATTAAACACAACGTCGATTGAATAAATAGTCACACATGACATAAGTCAGTCAGACAACGTCGATCAACAGTCAATTCAAAAAACGTTCCTTTACGGATTAAACGATCTTTGAGAATGAAAATATCAAGTAATTAGTTCACTGTTTCTTCAATCAACAATTATATTTATAGACAATAATACTTTTAAAAATAAATTATATCAATTAATAACTTAATTCAATAATTATTATCAACTTTTGAGATACATTTGTTTATGTTGTACTCAACTTGTCCTGCATATAACGTAACGCGTTTATGTATTGCCATACGTATTTTATTAAAACCAGAGAGAAACAGTATCGTGATCCTTATTCTATGAGTAAAACCATTTTTCTGAAGACAAGAGCAAGACAACGATTTGTGGTAAGAAAAATTCAAACACGGTCTAACATGCCAAAATCGTGTTTGACTGAAGAGTGGTCTAGAGAGTGTTTAAACATCGATTTATGGTAAGACGGTTAAAGTTTAATTGAATTTTGCCATTATTTCACGATCAAGTCTTATACTTAGTGTGATTTGGTAGTGACCCTAATAAGAAATCGAAAGTTGACTAGTTCCATTTCTGTTCTTTATAAAAGTTTTGATATACTTAATTTATAGTTTGCATGAAAATGTCTGTTTAGTATAAAACAATAAAATAGATTTGTAAAAATTTTACTTGAATATGATATGAATTTTACATACTAAAATGGGCATAGTAAGTATCATTTTGATCTGAATTCTAAATCTTATATAATTGTGAATTAAAAATCTTATGAATATTTCACAAGTGAACTATTCTCTGGATTACAAATAAATTACATGTACCTAGTACGTTTTTATCAATGAAACTAAATGAGCAGTCAAGGTCAATACCCAATTCAGATGCTCATTGAACTGAAACCAAAAATATCATATTATTATTGACAATATTTACTTTAAAGAAAGAAAGTACGACAATCATTAATTTCTTTTTACGGGTTGTTTGTACGTACCAATAAGTTAAATTATTAGATAAAGACCGATAAGAAAAGAAATTAATGATAAACAATGACGTACGTTGACAAGATATTATCGTAAGACAAAATAGGCTTAGGCTTCACACTTCCAAACTAACATTTATTCAGCAATTTTGAACATAAATAACTTAATTATAATAATGTTTTAAATAAGTGTGATTCCCAAAAAGACAGCAAAAAACTGTAACTACTTGTATTAGTGTTAAATTGTAACCACATCAGTGCCAGCCACGCGAAAATCTAATTTACATCACATGTCTAAATTTAGCTGGATAGAAACTATTTTTAAGTGATACCTGTAATATATTTTGAAAAAAAAGTCACGTTTTTTTTTAAGAAAACTTTTTTTTTGTAAATTTTCCAAAATGTTTTTATAGTAATGTAGACAAAGCTTTTATTGTATGAAGTCCCAAGTACGACATCAAAATTTCTAAGGTTAGGATTGCAATACAAAAATAAAAAAACAATTAGTTGATAAAATTGCTATGCAATAGCTTTACCGCGGCAGTCCCAGAGTGCCACACGTTTTTTTTTATATCAGAATGAATTCGGTACAGTATTGTGATGTGGTGATGCCCAAAAATTTGGGCTCTAGAGGTCCATATCCAGCTGTTGATTGATGATTTCTTGCAGCTCAATGCATTGTCTATATTTCTAATTTTGTATTTAACATAAACAGAATTAATAAACATATTCAGTGGGCAAAGGGTTAAATATATAGCCTTTATTTTCTTCGCGGACGGCAGAACTATCTCTCTTTCTTGACACGGAAGTCCTAAGCTGACTCCCTGATCTGTGATTTTCTTTATGTTTTTAATGAAATACTTGCACTCAATAACATAATCTTTTAATTCACAAACCATCGCTAAATATTTTTTTTTCGACAAAAATTAGCATATAAAGGGAAATTGATAAAAACAACACCCTTTATAATCTATACTAATATTATAAAGAGGAAAGATTTGTTTTTTTGTTTGTTTGTTTGTTTGTAATGAATAGGCTCCGAAACTACTGGACCGATTTCAAAAATTCTTTCACCTTTGGAAGCTACATTATCCCCGAGTAACATAAAAATTTAATGTAAAAAAAATTAGGGATCCTTACTAAAACTCCAATAATGTAACATAAGGTGTAAAAAAAAGACCTGAAAAATTCCTTACGTCGCGTGCGCTGCGAAACCTATTGATGATAGAACAAAATCATTCACTACGACTTTGCAGAACTCATCATTATCTACAAAAAGTGTCGCGACAGCATATGTCTAAATATTATAGTTGTCACAGTAAGCAGTTTTTTATTCTAAAATATTAATTTATATATGCCGCCTCTTGAAAAGGCTCTTCATTTGTACTTTGGTATTAATCCTTATTAAAATAAATTACTTTATATTCAAGACGGCTTTAATACCTTTTTATAACTTTTTGAATTATTCAATTCGGACATTTAATTCGGAAGATATCACGAGTTTAAAAATGCAAGTATTAGAAAAAAGTCGCGTGGTTGTCGCTCACCGCACTCAGCTAGCCAGCATGCGATGTAGGCTCCATGTAAGCGTCACTTGGGTACGGGGGGGGAACGATCGTATGATTTTATCTTGAAAAAATTTTGAATTCGCTTTAAATTCGTTTCGTAGGTAAATAAGTATCTGATAATAAATATTATATTTTAATGTAACTATTCAAACTGTTTATAGTAGTATTTTATTTCCTGTTCAAAATTTAAGCAAAAATTTAGTAAAAGGTAGTTCTAAACCCATATTTTTAATATTCTTTCAATAAGTACCTCCTACTTACCTGATAATAAATATTATATTTTAATTATTTAAAAAGCTTAGTACTTCATATAGTTCAATAAGCAAAAATTTAGTAAAAAGCCTGTTTAATTATTTATTTCCTTCTATTTTTCATTTTATAATGCCCAAAAATGCCAAAAAGATCAAGATCTCAACTTTCTAAACATAGTTAAAACAAAGTTATAAAAAGGTATTAAAGCCGTCTTGAATATAATAGTTATTTATGGTACAAGCGAGGTAAGTTGGTGATTACTTCCGAGGCGCTATTGAGGCCCGAGCCGTCAGGCGAGGGTCTGAAGATAGCCGAGGATAGTAATCATCAATACACGCGTGTACCATACAACGTTTTTCAACACATTTGCGAAGAAATTATCATTTTTCGCTAATAAATAAACAGTTTTTCTATTCGCGCGCATCCAACACAACAATGGTGATCAGCCAAAGACTAAAAGAATATTCTTATTAAAAAAAATCGAATGAATGAATGAATGGAATCGACCATAGACCTACCAAAAGTAAGGAAACATAGTTGAAGTTTGTTTTTAAAATGTATGGACACAATTTTTTTGGTATCGAAACTTTTTTAAAATGAAAGCAATTTAAAAAAACAATCTATAACTCACTAGTGAATAAAACGTGTCATTATTCAACTGTTTTTGCACAAATAAAAGCCCCTTTATGAGCAAGTGTGTTGAAAAGTAATTTATTTTGATAAGGATTAATACCAAGGTACAAATGAAGAGCCTTTTCAAGAGGCGGCTTATATAAAATAATATTTTAGAATAAAAAACTGCTTACTGTGACAATTTAAAAATAAAAAAAAACATTAATAAAAAATATGAATAAAAAAAATTAAAAAAAAACATTCAAACTTCCTTATAATTTAATATTTTTAATATAATTTTACTATTTTATTGAAACCCGATGCAAAAAAAAGGGTGTATGTGTGTGTGTATGTACCCGTGCGTAGCCGGGGCGGGCCGCTAGTCATACAATAAAAAGGTCACCATACATATTTTCTTCTTGTATCATCTGATCTCTATCTTCAAGGAGTATTATGTATCACTTTAAATAAATTTTAAAATCTCTACTACAGATTATATTCCGGTGGTCTAGTAGCAATGAGATACCAGCGGAATCGAGCACTGGGTCAAGCAATGCATGTTTACTACTTATTTCCCACATGTACGTTGGTCGTGGTGACTTCACGTATTTATTACTCCTCACTCTTCACCTGTGAAAGCCCGACCAACTGCGGCTATCAATTATAACTATATTGAAGGTGAACTCTCATTCCCAGTATGATCCAAGGTCTTCGCCGAGAAGATTGGCTACATAAGTCACACGAGGGCACACGAAAGACAGTCGTAGCCGGAGGTGAAGTCGCCGTGGCCGAAAACGGACGAAATCCTATATATACTCCTCACAGTAATAATGTTTGAGAGAGGCTTCTGCCCTCTGCCATACAGCAGATCGCATAAACCGATACTGTTTTACTTCTTAGTAACACTATAATCATCAGTGAGTGAGAGGCGTTTGCCCTTCAATGAAATCACAAGACGATTACTCCACAACCGTAAACTTGCAAACAACAAACACAAACTTTTCAAAACGTATTTCGATACCATTCAATAACATACAAGTCTAAATATAACTCGAAACAAAAACTATACCGAAATTTCTATAAACAAACCTTAATGAAGTTAAGTGGGTTAACTCGCCGGATGAATGGTTCCTACGCGGAGCGATGAAAGTGAAAGTTTGAGGTAGAGCAACATTCAGTGTGTTTCACTCGTAGCCGGGTACTGGGGCTACTTCTCTGTTATATCTGCTCGTCCAAGATACATGCCTCGCATAGGCACTCGTGTTACCGGACGCGTCCTGGCCGGTGGGCGAGGGGGGTCCTCTCGGCCCCGCACCTCGCCCCCTCCCCTCCACTCCCCGCCTCGCCCCCTCGCCTCGCACCCCTCCCCCCGGGTGGGAGCCCCTCCCGCCCTGCGTCATCTACTACACCGACTAGCCCGCTAGGGTTAATTCAAACTATTCAAGACTGTTTGAATATTTTAAATTCTAATTTTAAATTATTTAATTTTTTTCTTTTTGTCAGTGGAAGTTGCTGGGTGTATGCGTGGGAGTGATGTAATGTACGCACTTGTGAAGAACTTTTTGTTTTATTATAAGAAACACTAGGTGCTGAATTACTTTGAAGGTCTTGTTAGTATTTTGTAATGTAATCAAACTTTTAGGCGGATAAAGAAGACGTTAGATAAGTTTTAAAAGTTTAACAAAAATATTAAATGATAAAACAACTTCTAGCATTTCTATTATTCTTATATAAAGGCAATATGAAAACTTCATAACGAGCTTTTTAAATAGTTTTCCGTCCGAATAAAAACCCAATTATACCATGTCCATACAATTTAAGTTTTTATTGGCGTTCTAGCCCAGTTGGTACACGCCCCGCCATAGCTATATAAAATGAATAATTCTATAATTCCCAATACCATAAACACACAAACCACATACAAACCTAAACAATTACTTTGAATTAAAGAAACACATATGTAAATTACTGCAACATTTAAATATTGCGTTAAATTTTTAAGAAACATGTGTGTAAATTATTGTTAAAAGTTTAGGCGGTGGCATCCCTGACGGTCCGGCTGCGAGTCCGTAGAACAGAGGAGCGTGCGTGCCTGGTAAACAGGCCCTCGTATGTAAGGGTGGACGGACGTCCCATGCCCCCCCGAGCCGAGTAAAAGGGGTGCCCCCGCATCTTCCTTGTTCCTCCTTGTGCAAATTCCCTCGGCGATGGAAATGTGCTCGACCACGTTTTATACAATATCTAGCCGGTGCCGGCCCGTGTTCTGCACAACCGTGCTAATACTACACTCACGACCATAGTACTACTGATTAATACTCAACCATGCTACTAGAGATGAATACTCGCAATCATTTTACTACAGATAAATACTTATTTTATTTATTTATTTTACACATAACAATACTACAAAAAGATGAACGCTTAAATCAATTGTTGGTTTATATGTGAGTTGCAATTCCTCAATACATAAAATAGATCTTAATTACTATCTGATACTATTACATTATAATATTATTCAACAAAAACCACATATAAAAACTTACAATCACAGTTATCATCATTGGCCAATGCATCTACATAGATGATTTATGTGGCGTCAAGTGATTGAACAATTTGTGATAGAACATTTCTGAAGACTAAAGAGTCCTGTGGAAGTGACAGCCGCAATCATTATACTAGAGATAAATACTTACAATCATAGTAAGCTAAATAGTCACAATAATATTCAATTCAATTCTTAGTTTTTTTTTTAACCAACATTGTCCCAATTCTTATTTAATATCATTTAATAATAACTAACAGCGTTCCGCGATTTCATTCGCATAGTACCCGCTCCTATAAGAATGTGGAGATAAAATTATACTAAAAACCTTCCTCTTGAATTACTCTATCTAATAAAGAAAACTGCATCAATATCCGTTGCGTAGTTTTAAAGATCTCACACATAGGGACAGGCAGCGGGAAGTTATTTTATTTTATATTATTGTAGTGATATATCTTTATTTCAGGCAACATGGGAATAGTTATAAGATTGAAATAAAACACTTAAACGGATTTTTGTCGTGGTTGTATTTAGTTTTACATTTTCTGGCGTTTCGGATTCTCTTTGCAGAACCCGTGATCACAGAAGACTGAGATGGAAGACGTCTTTACAAAGTAATGTAAAAAGTTTACTACCTTCAACATTTTGAATATAATTTTAAATACATTGTGAATTTACCACAGATTCGGAAATATATCAGCCGAGAAGAATCTGCAAGAAACTCGGTCTGGTTTTTTTTTTGTTCGTGTAAATCAAAGATATCAATAGTTATAAGATGTAATGATTTGCAGACCATGTTGCCGCAACTCAGCCAAATATTGCCAAGTTAAAAATGTTTATTTACAATTATGTAACTACCGATAAATACTTACTCAAATTATAAATAAATACTCATTGTTTGATAGATTTCACGTCGAGACTCAACTGCAGGTGACGCGACGCGAACGGTCTGAAATGATCATAAAAATGTAATTTTAAATTGTAAAATGTCACGTTTCTTTACATTCTTTTATTTTTTGCTTAAGTTATATAAATAACTTGGGTTTATTTCTAATTTAATTTAGGTTTATATCTACTACTTGACTCATATTTTAATACTCTATACCTTCACTTAAAAATAGTTTAAAACAACTAATAATAAACAATGTAGTAGAGTTAGAATTTAGTATTCTTAATAATTACTAAATTCACTTCACTTCAATTTCAATAGAATTTCAATAAATATCACAATACAAATTAAACAAATTAAAGTTAGCTATTGAAATCAACGAACTTATTAACAAAAATACCATTTTAAAAAATCCAAATAACTAAACAGTTGACAAAGTTTAATAAAAACAAATTCTATAAAATCAATTTTTAAAACTAAGTTTAAATATAAAAAAACAGTTCTATATTTGAAAATTCTATAAACAAAAACATTTATAAAAATCTGTGTCGATTCTGACAGTACTTTGACCAGTAAATAATCCCCAGTATAACGTAGTATTTCATCACAAAAATCCCCAGGGATACGCACTAACTCGGAGAATACCGGAGCCAAAACTTATAACTATTATGAATTAAAATGTGTGTACTACTCAGTAGTAAAAGGGAAACTGACCTATCTAATAACATTTATAAATAACATATTTCATGAGAAAATTATTTGATTATATTTGAAGTAAACACTTTGAAAAGGTCCAATGTCAAAGAGATTATTTGTACTATCAGTGTGCCGCGGTGTGGCCCACGTAGTTTTTATTCCCGTAGGCATACTGGGATTAAGTATAGCCTAAGTTACTCTCTTAAAAGTAAACTTTACAATAGTGAAAGAATTTTTCAAATCGGTCCAGTAGTTTAGGAGCCAATTCAATACAAATAAACAATCAAATTTTTGTAATACAAGTATAGATACGTGATGAATGAAACTGTTTTTGTTAATCGTCCGTCTGTTATTTTCATTAGATTGTCGCCCTAAGATGTAATAAGGTGAATGTTAGAATTATTGAGTAGGCCATTGACGAGCCAGTTGAACTGATCAGTCCAGAAAACTGTGGCGTCACTCCAAGTTTTAGGTCAACTAGATTTCCCCACTGGAATCAATCTGAGGACCATTTTTGGATGGACGCCAGTTCAACTGATCAGTTAAACTGACTCGTCAATGGCCACCTCAAGGGTTGTTGTTTCTCCTCAGTTTTGTGGTCATTGACTTCGTTTCATTCATTCACCCGCGAACTTCGGCTGGCGATACTTCGCGATTCCCCATATACCTAGTTATGATACAACTTAATTGTTTACTTTCATTGCCAACAAACTTTGTTCAACTTTGTTTTATTGCGTATACTGTGCTAATAGATGGCGTTAGTGGATTAATTGTGGATTTGTGATGAGAATATTGTATGAAAATGTTTTTCTTACAAATATGTTTTGCTTATAAGTTATTTTGCTTTTAAAACGCTAACGATTAATAAAGGAAAATGAAAATACTTTTTAATGATTGAGATCTCTGTATTTAGTATGATTTAGCTATTTATACTAACCTACTTAGGTCTAAGTTTTTCCCATGAATCATGATTTAATAGCAAGTACCTACATACTTTTATGTAAAGTCCAAAACGGACGTCCGCAAAATAAAATACTCAGCAATGGAGCATCATTACTAAAGTATTACCATTACCAATTATAATCCTATTACGACTTACCTTAAAAGGTAAAAATTACAAAACATATAACCATTTCTGACTTCCACGAAATAAAATACAAATGTACAAAAATTACTCTTTTACATTAATATTGTGTTACATATAATAAAATGGACATCGAATAACGAAATATCCTTTTCACATATAATTGAAATACATTTTATTTATAGACGCACGTGGCTTTGTCCCGTACAAGTAACTGGACAGAGGCGTTATAATATTCATATATTTAATATATTTCGATGTAATCAGTCGTAGAAAATTGAAGGTTTTTTTCGAAAACCAGTCCAGAAATTCCCAGTGAAAGGAAAGGCTCTTTTGAGCAATTGGACAGTGAGACATTTAAAAATCATTCCTTATAGGTATTTATTAAGAACTCTCTTTTAATCCAGTTTCTTATTTCACAAGTAGATTGTAATAAATAGTGTTTTTTCATAAATAAATATGTAGAAAGAAACTACGTTAAAAGTATTAAACATATTTCGTAAAGGGGTGGTTTCAATACGCTCTACCTCTACCAATTGATTGACCTACTTATCTCAAACGTATACTCGTATCAGTATATTAGAAATACTTCTCTATCAAAAACTATTTAATTAAATTTTAATCAACATTCAAATGTTCCAAAACTAACTTGACATTGCCCAAAAAGCTCTCTCATATCTAAAGCTCTCCTATTTTAAAGCTCACACGGGCTTTTACTAGTAATTTAATAAAACGCTACGCAAACAATTAAAACATAAAAACGTTCATACATTCTTGGATAATGCATTAAAATTTCAAACGTAAGTGTAAACGTTTTCGTAATAACAATAGAGAATTCAGTGTAGGCCGCACTATCGGGCCAGAGGTCCATAGCTCCGCACTTGAAATACTTGTCATGAGCAGAATGCTTGGCTTTTAATTAAGGCGCCAGTAATTTAGAGAGGGCAGGGTGTTTCTGTACGCTCGGCCATGTGTATTAGGTACGATCTTCTGCATACTCGTTTGGAAATGTTTAAACAGCGAGGTAGGTATCGTGGGCGGCGGTGGGGTGGGCGATGGTTAGTTCTCCGCTACAGATAAATTAATAACGTACTATGACTGTAGCTATGCGTAGACACGCGTGCCAGTAACTACCTATTCTCCGGCCAGGGTGTCCCTATTTCAAAAGGACTTATCGATTTCGAATATTCACTGGGGTGTTTAAATGGATATTATTTTTTGGTTGGTAGTTAGAGTTTTTATTTTGTTTGTGGTGTGTATTTTGGAATTTTAGTTGGAAATGTTAATGAAAATAGTGATAGTCTAAAAACTAAAAAAAAACTTACGTAGTGAAAATTTTTACGACTACACTTTTTTTTACTGAACAATATTTATGTCAAGTTAAATATTACTTAAATAAATACATACTTACCACTTTACGACTGTTTTCATCTTCCAAAACCTCAAGTTAATAAATCTTTAATAATTAAAAATATACAACGAATATAACAATCCTCAAATGGTCAAGAAGTAAATTGTCTCAGTACACATAAAACTCAGTTCCAACCACATATCCACATGCCCATACATTTAGTTATATGGTGTATTAAACCGTACAATAAAACATCATCCTATATATTGTGTAAGATGTAAAATTTGAACGGAGTACAACAGGCTCACCTATTATGAAATGAGCGCGCACACAGTGGAAGCCCGCACACATACACCCTCGGACTTAGCCGGCTATTGAGGGTGGGAGGAATACTTGTAATGCTCGGCCCGGCTTAAATTTTCGAATTAATATGTATCTCTTATACGCGTGGATTTACCGTCCGATGCCGTAATTATGTGGCTAGCGCACGGTTTTAAATATTAGGGGGTAAAACACAATATTTACTGAGCGTCACTCGATCTTCAGTTATAATGAATCTTTGGATTTGGATTTATTAAAAAGTTTGTTATTTTGGGGTAAAATAAGTTGTATTTTTGTTTTGTTATTGTACTCGGGTCATTAATACGTCCGCATCGAGTCGTGTTCATCAAACTCGGCCAGTCAGTCACCATTTAAAACGTAGCTACGATTTCTGTACTCATGTCTAAATTAAGAAATTTTCTTGAATAATTAAACATCGCAAAAAGGATTGTCAACTGTGGTCGGACAGCCAAGTAACCCCATTTTCAATGCGTAATTGAAAAGGGTAGGGGCCTGTTAAAAATTCAATAGGTTTATAAACTTTGACTCCATGTGTCTATGTTGAGTTGAATAAGTACTGACTTGAATGGAGAAGCACTCACGAACAGCACTTTAAAAATTATAATAATCCGACAAATAATAATTACAATTGAAATATTTGACGATAATATGAAAAGGTATTGGAAAAATACCAATGGAACTTGGAATACCTCGGAAATACAAGACAAGGATTTTCCCAATTCACTCCTATTTATTTTTATTTAATCTCATAAAGTATTTACACTTTGCCTCAATTTTTCTTGTCACATATTTAAGATATTTTGTTCATATTTCTTGTATTTTTCCGTTAGTTTTCTACGCTTCGAAATGATATTGCTAATTTTGAATTGGATTTTCATGGAAAGGTAGAAAATATTTCAGGTATCTATATTCCCACTGGATTTTACTTATAACGAGAAATGATGTAGTTTTATTCAATTTAAAAAGCATTCTTATATTTTATTTAAGGTAATATTGTACTAACTTTCCTTATAATCAGATGACTGGTACAAAGCCAGTTTAGTACGAGTAATTTAATCATTCACTACATCATCTCATTATAGTAACTGACCCCTAACTAAGCTCGGAACTTGTATCTAGGGTATCAGAAACTACGCACACACGCATTCATACACACACCCAGACCGAGACAAACATTTGTGGTTCACACAAATATTCACCCCGCACGGGAATCAAACCCGCAACCTTACGGATAGCAGTCGGGCATGGTGATCACTCTGCCATCGATGTCGTCAATTTACAACTTTAATATTGTTTTTAACACCAAAAGATTTTCTTTTGAGTAAAAATGTCTTTTAAAGGTAGAAGATGCATCCTCAAAGTTTTAATTAGATTCATAAAGTGTTTACAAAGAGAAGGCACAGACTTGCACTAGAGTTTTATTATTTGTTACTTTTACTTACAGATTTAGTTTAATTCCTTATTCTTCTTCTTTGCGTGTCGACTCATATTTTTGAGGACCAGAACTCGGTCATCGATATGGCACTTATTGTAAAAATCCTTATTACTTAATTGTTTTTCTCTAAGCTTTGTAAACATTAGGAGCTTTTAAACAACATTAAAATGAATTTAAGCAGTGACAAACAAACACTACTTAATCCCCATTAGTTTCAAATATACATCAAACGTATTTCATATCATTTATTCTACTCAATATGAAAAAATAACGATATAAAAATACAAAATAAACGTACCAACATCATATTTTCATAATGTATTTCCTATGAAATCGAACTGACCATCAAAGAGAGATGAAATACATGAAGAAATAGACCTAAATAAATATTTCTTGCAATATTTTATGTAATAAATATACATATTAGGTTAACTTTTATTTACTAACTTATTTATTTTCTAGCTTTGTGTTTCGGTATTTGCTTTAAGTAAATAATAGTAATAGTAAGAGCCTATTTCACCATCTTCGAGTAACGTGCCGAGTAGGTACTCAGTTACTCACATGTTTCGTCTTTGTCACTTGATATAAAGTAAGAAAGAGACAAAACTAACTTTACTTGGTGATAAACTTGAAGGTCGTGAAATAGACTCTAAGTAAAATGTCTCTAAGATTCTACTGCAGACCAGAAGCTCATTCTATGATGATATTAGTACAAGGAGGGATAAGGGTAATCACTGTATCAACATTATAAATTGTAATCTAATATATAAAATTCTCGTGTCACAGTTTTCGTTGCCATACTCCTCCGAAACGGCTTGACCGATTCTCATGAAATTTTGTGAGCATATTCAGTAGGTCTGAGAATCGGCCAACATCTATTTTTCATCCCGAAATTCCCACGGGAACGGGAACGGGAACTACGCGTGAAACCGCGGGGCGCAGCTAGTAAATACATATATTGAATACATTTTTAAACGTGATTTTCCTGCGCATTTAAAGTATTTTGGTTAAAGTATAAACGAATTCGAAGTTAAAAAGAAGCCCGGCAATAGGTTTTAGTTTGTGACAGGGAGTGACGCGAACATAATTAAAGTAGTGTCTTTGTTGGACAAACAAAATGTATTTTTCCTTTAATAGATAAAAATTCATTGAAAATTCCAACATTGTTTCCTTGGAAGGTATTTATTCTAAATTATAAGAATGTTCGGCCCAGAATTTGACAAAAACCTTAGGATTTTTATAAGATATTTTATTAATTCGGAACCAGCGCAAATTATTCGATAAAAATCTAACAAAAAATTGTAAAACCAAACGTTTTTATAAAAAAAAAATACTTATGTGAAAATAAAAAAATACTTATTAATAGGGAAGAAAAAGTTAGGTTGGACACCTAACTTTTTAAGTAGTTTTTTTTAATTCAAGTTACGACCTACCCTAGATTCGGTATTTAAGACTTGAGTCGTACGTGAAATAAGGGTGTCTAACCATGACCTAGTAGTTCAAGACTTGACAGTCTAAGACTGGGAAGATCATCACATGGTAGTTCTAGTCACAGTTGTTCAAAACTAAGATGTTCAAAACTTGGTTGTTCAATACTTGGTTATTCAAGACTTGGTAGACAGTTCACGACTTGGTAGTTTAAGACTGGTAGTGTAAAACTAGAATTGCAAGACTGATAGTGCAAGACCGGTAGTGCAAGACTGGTTGTGCAAGACTGGTAGTGCAAGACTGGTACTTCAAGATTGGAAGACTGGTACTGCAAGACAGGAATACTGGTAGTGCAAGACTCGTAGTGCAAGACTGGTGGTGCAAGACTGGTAGTGCAAGACTGGTTGTACAAGACTGATGGTGCAAGACCGGTAGTGCAAAACCAGTAGTGCAAGACCGGTAGTGCAAGACTGGTAGTGCAAGACCGGTAGTGCAAGACCGGTATTGCAAGACTGGTAATACAAGACCGGTATTGCAAGACTGGTAATACAAGACTGGTAGTGCAAGACTGGTAGTACATGACTGATGGTGCAAGATCGGTAGTGCAAGACTGGTAGTAAAAAACCAGTAGTGCAAGACTGGTAGTGCAAGACTGGCAGTGCAAGATCGGTAGTGCAAGACCTGTAGTGCAAGACTGGTAGCACCAGACAGGTAGTGCAAGACCGGTAGTGCAAGATTGGTAGTGCAAGACCGGTAGTGCAAGACTGGTAATACAAGACTGGTAGTGCAAGACTGGTAGTACAAGACTGATGGTGCAAGATCGGTAGTGCAAGACTGGTAGTGCAAGACCGGTAGTGCAAAACCAGTAGTGCAAGACCGGTAGTGCAAGACTGGTAGTGCAAGACCGGTAGTGCAAGACTGGTAATACAAGACCGGTAGTGCAAGACCGGTATTGCAAGACTGGTAGTGCAAGACCGGTAGTGCAAGACTGGTAGTGCAAGACCTGTAGTGCAAGATTGGTAGCACCAGACAGGTAGTGCAAGACCGGTAGTGCAAGACTGGTAGTGCAAGACCGGTAATGCAAGACTGGTAGTACAAGATTGGTAGTGCAAGACTGTTAGTGCAAGATTGCAAGACTGGTAGTGCAAGACTGGAATACTGGTAGTGCAAGGCTAGTAGTGCTAGACTGGTAGTGCAAACTGGTAGTCGAGACTAATAGTGCAAGACCGTTAGTGCAAGACTGGTAATGCAAGACTGGTAGTGAAAGATTTGGTAGTGCAAGACTTGGCAGTTTAAGATGCAAGACTTGCTGATAGAATACTAGGCTGGCAGTGCAAGACTTTACAAGACTGATAGTAAAGATTTAGTCGTTCAAGACTTTTTACTCAAGATTTGGTCGTTTGAGATTTGGTTAGTCGATACTCAGTTGTTCGAAACTTAGCAGTTCAAGACCATGTCGTTCAAAACTTGGTATGATAATACTACCAGTATTTCAAGCCTTAGTTCAAAGATTTAGTAGTTCTGTATATGTTGTCATTACTTAACCGTTAGAGACAGTTGTCGATGACATAGTAGACCAAAAAACAATTTACTTATACGTAGTATCGTCCGAGTTACAATTTCTACGTATATCGTCAAAAGTAACAAAAATTCCTAATTATTTAGTTAACACAGGTAATATAAAACCAATATGTAGTCGTTACTTTAAAAGCAATGCGTAGTCGTTCATTAGGGGAGTCTAGTACTTGAAATTCCGAGCTGTCTAAAGTCTTTTAACTGAGCGGTTGTCAAATCGCCGGGTCCGACCGCTTCTAATCGAAGCGCTAAAACGGTCATTAGGTATCAAATGCCACTAAGTGTTGACCATTAAGAGAGAGCGTGTCGTATGTTTTGTAGGAAACCTAGCGTTAAAATTGGAAGTGGATTTTTGTGATATTTGAGTGTCTAATTGAAAACTGTATTGATTTCGTTTTATTATACTCGTAATGTACTGTGAATAAACATACTAATATTATAAAGAAGTAGTTTGTGTGTTTGTTAAATTGTAAGGGGTAATCTCGGGATCTACTGAACCGATTTCAAAAATTCTTTCACTCGTGGAAAGCTTATTTATTAGTGCATGATATAGGCATATTTTATCCCTGTATTCACACGGGATGAGAACTAAGCGAGTGAAACCGCGGGGTGCTGCTAGTGTATTATAAAGCTAAATAATAAGTTTGAGGACTCGTCTTAGAATCTACTGGTTCAAATTGTGTGGGGCATTTACAAAAGTTAGATTTTCGTTACGATTTTATTTCCTTATCAGTAGAAGACGCACAGTGTATACGGAAAAAAGGCACAACCTGCTGTTAAGTTTGTTATTTTAATATTTTGATAAATGATATTTTAAAAACTTATAAGCCATTATTATACCTTTTGGCATTCCTAAGTGTTTCTGTAAGTTAATAAAATTGTATTTGAAAAAGATAGTTCATTTTAAAATTCAAATCCAAGGGTCTATACACAAAACTTAGTCGCAACGTCATATCATATAATCTACGAGCAAGCACAATACGTAAAAATGATTGTGAATTGATACGCGTCGCATTGTTGCAGAGGGAAAGAAAATAAGGGAAAACGCGTAGCCACATGAAATCGCATCCCAGTTTAGTAAGTTTTCTGTTGCGTATTCGCTATAGAACCTCTCCGCAGTTATGTGTTTCGTCCCTGCATTATCTATAGTAGCTAGGGGACCGAGGTTCGCTCGAAGGCTATTTTAGAAAACGTATTTATTTAGAAACTACTCTTCATTAACATAAATTGTAAATTATATTTAGTTTCTTAATCATTAAGACCACGAAGAAAATGTATAAGTATTGTATTTATAAAGTGAAAATGTTTGAGGCTGACCTTTGCCCATCAGTAGGACGATATAGGTTGACAAAAATAACATAACATAACATAATCATCCACTACATCATCTCATTATAGTAACTGACCCCTAACTAAGCTCGAAGCTTGTATCTAGGGTATCAGAAACTACGCACACACTCATTTACACACACACCCAGACCGAGACAAACATTTGTGGTTCACACAAATATTCACCCCGCACGGGAATCGAACCCGCAACCTTACGGGTGGCAGTCCGGCATGGTGACCACTCTGCCATCGATTTGAATAAATTTGCTTCGCGGTTCGCACCGTTTCCAAGATACTAGATATTAATATAGGTACTGAATAAATTAGTCGTCAAAGGTAAGATTAATATTTACAAAGTCTGTTTTGGATGTAGGAGGCAATCTTAGGTACCGTTCTAGAAAATTCTATCACGATAATACTAAAGTTACACAAGTCAGATGTCCGCAAGCCTTTGAACTACTTTTAATAACTAACTGACGCCTTTCTGACTATCCAAACAACAGTCGATGAAGTTAGTACGACAACCAAAGTTAATAATTTAACATGCACTAAGAATTAAATTACGAATAAATCAACATTATCATTTTAATCTCGTTAATAGGTCACGAATGTGTGCAGCAGAGATTATGCATAATAGTGCGATCTTAGTCTAGCGTAGCTTATTAGCTAGAGTCGTTAAATTGTTGATTGTCCCAAGGCTATGTCATACAAGTCACTAAGTATGGTGTGAAATGTGACTTATAACATGAATACACAAAAAAATCCTAACCCGTTATTCATGCGAGTAAATACACGGGAAACAGCTACTAAGAAATAAAAACGTAATCGCTTGATATTGAAAAAGTAATTGAGCATTTTGCTCTAAGTAACATTTCTTGATACGTATCGACTTTTATAATATTATTGTAAGTTGTACCCTACTTACTGAAACATTTTGTAAAGATTCCTAATTTTAAAGTGAGTTGTTCAAGCTTTTAAAGTTACCTGCGTAATTAATTTTACAAGAGACGTTTTTATAACCAGTATCATTTAGTTCTAATGTTGACGTAATGAAATGGCATTTTAAAACCATTTTCAAAGTTGCTCATTTCTTTACAATAAAGTCTAAACTAGCTCTGCCCCACAATTCTACTTGCATTATTTCTGTATAATTATTTCCTAACTCCTCTTTTTCGAAACCACAAAAATAGCAAAGAAAACAAAAAGAACAAATTCAAATCGGACGACCCTTCCGAGACTTACGTATGACAATTTAACAATTTATTGTTTCTCTATACAAAATTAATATGAAACAGTCTTAAAATGAACATGAAAGAGTACAATGGCCATTGTATTTAACACCTGTATTTCACGTCTAATAAACCTAATTGTTAACCGGCTAATTAAAGAGGTACTGTTAAATACGTAAAACAAATGCCGTAACACATTATATAAATCGCGTTGGAGACGCGAGTGGTTCGCATTAAACTGGTCCACATTCCAACTAACAAAGCCAATATTCGGGGCGAATCAACACATTAATGCCTGGTATATAGGTACCTATGGTGTATGGAGACTTCGAATCCATTTACTTCTCTAAATTATGCGTAAAACGTCCATTTGACGCTCGCCCCTCTTTCCTCTTATCGCTTGGACAGAAACGGGTGCCTCGGGCGGAGGTTGCCGGACTAGGGCAAATTGGGGGGGTTTACAGTCCCCCCAAGTGAGGGGTCCGAAGTCCTCCTCACCCTTTAGCTACCCTGAAGTTCCATCTCTCACACCTATAAATTCGGCACACACATTTCACCCCATCGCGGGGGTGGGCGACCATGGGGCACCAATCCTTTCGCAGCGTGTCATACTTACCAAGCAGTGGTGACCTCAACTACAAATTAATATTCGGAAACGTTTCCGTTCGGATCGTTAATCATAGCCATTGCTGGTTGTGATGTAGCGCGCTGACGAGGAACCGATGTTCACCGGGACACCGCTTTACTCGGGTTATGGTACAACGATCGACACACGTACTAACGACCACATACATACAAACACATCGACACAATTACTCGAACGACCGTTTAAGACGCTTATTCAATATTGTAGGAAAACTTACACGTAGAATCGGCACTAATAAATTAAAGATATGACTCAACAAATTGGTTAAAATCAATCTAAGAACCATCAAAGATAATTTTAATAAAGAAAATTAAAGGAAAAAACCGAAGTATTGAATCGGCATCGAATTCTAATGAAATATATCTACCGTACATTATTTAGGTTTCCTGAAAGTTTTGTTAAAGGTACTTCGATCTATTGATAACGTCTCAGAGTTTACTTTTGGGGAACTTGTTTGATTGGTAGTTACCGAGCGCCGACAATCCAATTAAAATATTAGTAAATTTCACTGCAAAAAATACTTTTCAAAGAAATTTACTGAGCCGGATGGCTTCAACTCTCGCAGAATAAAACATTTATTGAAACCTTGAGTTTGTTCGCGATCATTGGGTTTTGTGCAATTCAGAACATAATTAACAAAAATTTTGTGTAATTTAAGGAAAGTTATGCACGATAGCTTTGTTCATGTGTTGCTAACCTTTGAGTAATATTAAAATGTATATATTTTTTCAACACACTTGCTCATAAAGGGGCTCTTATTTGTTCAAAAATAGTTGAATAATGACACGTTTTATTCACTAGTGAGTTATAGATTGATTTTTTAAATTGCTTTCATTTTAAAAAAGTTTCGATACCAAAAAAATTGTGTCCATACATTTTAAAAACAAACTTCAACTATGTTTCCTTACTTTTGGTAGGTCTATGGTCGATTCCATTCATTCATTCATTCGATTTTTTTTAAATAATTATATTCTTTTAGTCTTTGGTCGATCACCATTGTTGTGTTGGATGCGCGCGAATAGAAAAACTGTTTATTTATTAGCGAAAAATGATAATTTCTTCGCAAATGTGTTGAAAAACGTTGTATGGTACACGCGTGTATTGATGATTACTATCCTCGGCTATCTTCAGACCCTCGGAAGTAATCACCAACTTACCTCGCTTGTACCATAAATAACTATTATAAAAAAAGGGTTAATTACACTATAACTGCGGGATACAGCTAGGTATAAATCAATATACAAATAGGCATATTATAAACACAGTTGCAATAATCATGGCAAAGTTACCAACTAATAAGTAGTTTTCAAAGGAAATTTGGAAGAGACCCTATATATAACTTTAATTTGAAAATATTAAAAAAAAATAAGTCTAAGTGAAATCTTAAAAAAAAGCTCTTCGATAAAAGTTATAATCAATACATCCGCAATCCACGCGAGTGTCAATAACGAAAAAGGGGTGACACGACAAGACATTGAATATTGGTCGAACATTCAATCAATTTATTTATTTATTTATTTATTTATTTATTTATTTATTTATTTATTTATTTATTTATTTATTTATTTATTTATTTATTTATTTATTTATTTATTTATTTATTTATTTATTTATTTATTTATTTATTTATTTATTTATTTATTTATTTATTTATTTATTTATTTATTTATTTATTTATTTATTTATTTATTTATTAAGGATTTAGTTACAAATATTTTCTGAAAATGTATTTTACTTATTAATAAGATCTGATTTTTCCATCAACAGATAACGATAACTTTTCGAGGACCAAAAATGACGTTTGGTGTATTTGTCTGATATTTGAGAATAAAGTTATTCGAGGAATAATTTTGTAACAATCAAATCATCTGACAACTTTGTCAGATGATTAAAAAACAAGTCCTTAATATTTTTTTTCTTCAACCCACATCGTCCCATTGCTGGGCAAAGGTCTCCCCCAAACGTCTCCAACACTCCTTATCCTTCGCAGCCTCCCATCAAAATAATAATAACGAACTAAAAAATATTCCTAAAGAACAAAAGTTACACTTCAAAACAACCCTCCACTTCCTTGGTACCTACTACGGTTAAATTCCACCAAATGCGAGCCTCATTCACTCATTAATAAACCTAGATTATGGGTTGTTAAATTATTATGGAAATAGTACAAAACTTGTCATAAACTTATAACAATTAAAATAAAGTTAGTCGAGTGATTCGTACCAGTTAAGTGGGACTGGCACGCGAACTTGCCTGTAATTCTAATTAAGTTTGCGTTTTGCATATTTCGTTCATATCTGCTGAAACTACATTTATTTTTTAAAATACACGTAATAATTTCCATAGACCACGGCATGGCATCAATCACTGTGAAGGCAAGTAATTTTTTGTTGTTTTAAAACTTTTATCTGTGCATCGGTTTGTTTATTCATATTTTTTTTCATAATTTGACGTAAAAAAAAACGATTTTAAAGGTGGCCTTGACGAGTCAGTTGAACTGATCAGTCCGGACATAAAACTGTACGTTACTTCAAAATTTAGGCCAACTAGATTTCGCCAGTGGAATGTGGAATCACTCTGGTGATTGACGACCATTTTTGGATGGACGTTAGTTCAACTGATCAGTTAAACTGACTCTTCAATGGCCGCCTAATAATACCAGCATTTTCTATAAATAAGGAACTTTGACAACATGATTCAGTCACCATAAAGAATTCATATAAAATGCCAAGAAAGTAAACTGAAGGTTTGTAAGAAGTTGCGGAAAACTGTCAAGAAAAAAATAAATTAAGTGTATCCTGTACTCCACAAATGTTTAGTTTCTGATAAGTTCCAATATCAAATTGTATGTAACTATGTATTATTTATAATTCGCCTGAAAGAGATACTATTATTATAAAAATCAAAAATAATTTCGCCTATAATGAAATTCTAAACGACACAGTAAAAAAAGAATAGTTTACAAAAAACTTGCAAAAAAAATTAAAGTAGTATTTTGTGTTGGTAACAAATTAAACGATTTTTTTATGTTTGAACGTAAATTGATCGTTTGCATCGTTACGAAATCACAGGGTGGGTAAATAATTTATGGCTCAAATCTTTTCATCTAAAAACATTTACTTGTGGCTCTCAAACTTTGTACAACTTCCTCATAATGTTACAAAACTTGGAAAAGTGTTCAGGTATTACTTACTACTTGACCAATTGATATGTTATAAGTTTTGTTTTATTGTGCTCTTTTTATTTTTAGTATGTATTATCATGAATTGTTAACGACGAGCGTACATGTTCAATAGACAAAACGAATATAACATTTCATGTCTCTATTTCTTATTTCAGAACACAATAATTAAATAAGTACTTCAAATGTGGTAAAGAGGACATATTGTTTTAAGTAATACAGACTACACCTATCAATGCCTTTATCGTTTCTTTGATTTACGCAATTACAACGCATTGATATAAAACTACTTCACAAGAAATAAAACACTTAAACGGAGTCGTGATTGTATTTTGTTTTACATTTTCTGACGTTTCGACGTAGTTTGACGTTCTTTACAAGATTTTGTCGCGGCTACAATCGATCGGTCAGTTATAAATTAAAAATTAGAACGCGACAAAAATCTTTCCAACTTTCGCTTTAAAAATCTTAAAAAAAAACAAAATTATAACCAGGACAAAAATCGTTAATATTTTCTCCAGAATAGTCTGTCTGTACCACTAGTTTGAGAACCGCATGCATGCTGTAAAGGTGGTGTGTCGTTGGCGCCACGTCGACGGCGGGATTCGCAGGTATTCTGTGTCATTTGACCGGCGCGCGGTGTCCTCAACGCATCGTACTTGGAACTAGGATAGTTCACACAATGTTTTGTGTATGAGGACATATAAATTATGTAATTTAAAAATCAAATGAATACTTGAATATGTAACTATCAAATCGTGTTCGATATTTTAATCAAATAATTATAGATAAGTTGCAATGTTTACATTTAGATGCTAAGAGCAGTCCTGCAATGTGGGTGGCAAACTTTCAAAATACATACATCACACATTATAAAATTAATAACTTAAAGCCCAGAAATATATCAACCTTCATTTATTTCTAGTAATAAGATATAATACACAAAATAACTGTTATGCAAGAATAAGTAACTATTTAAAAACTATATTAGGTATCCAGTGGGCAGTTTGACGCAATTAGGTACACTAATTTTAGGTCCTTTTGCAGACGAGGAAATCTTTGTCTTATTCTTTAGACTTCTGAGGATTCACTATCCGTAACGACTGTCTATGATATTACTACGACAACCGGGTTTCAACTGCTCTCTGAAGCAAAAAAATATAATAGCCAAATTGAAAAAAAAATGATAAAATAAATTTTGAAATAACAAGAAACAATATACATTTTAAATCCCATCAAGAATCTAATAATAACGATATAATTGCAAAGATTAATTTTTTGAAATGTATGTTGCCTCGAAACAATACGTCATCCAAGTAATGATTTTATACCAATTATTTTTTTGTTACATCGAAAATCGAACCAAAACCTTTGCATACCGGGAGGGTTGCCCTGGTAACTACTTCACTAAAGGGTCCGGTACCTTTTTCTATACACTAAATTCTTACACGTGTTTTCTTTACCAAAATAGAAAACCTTTTTCGTGAAGAGTGATATTATTAAATGTTGTTGGTCTGATTTACATTAAGCCATTTACAGTCTATTATGTTCACGACGGACGTTTGACGTCTGTGGCAGAGTGGTCACTATGCCGGACTGCCAAGCAAACGGCTGCGTCTTCTATTTTAGCGAGATAAGTATCTTAAAACACAAAAATTATATATCTTTTTTCCATAAATTATGTTAATTAAGATTTGTTAACGAAAAGTTTGTATTTGTCATAACTTGTCACTAGATGGCGCCACCATACACGATTGGATTAAAGTCGCTCGATAGTAATATTAAACGTTTGTCATCAATTTTGGACTTTTGATGCATAAACGAAATGTTACTATATTTTAACTAACTAATACATTAGCCCCATGGATGTCCACTACTCAACGTAAGCTTTTCTAAGTAGTCTGTAGTAAAAAAATAGATAAACATGCAACTTGCAACTATTAGCTTCCGACTGCTTACATCAGATCTTCCTTACAACTAGAGATAAAAAATGTATCATATTAAGGACCTATTTCACCATCTTCAAGTAAAATTCCCAGTAATTACTCACAAGTTTTGTCTTTGTCACTTGATATAAAATATGAAAGAGACAAAACTAACTTTACTTGGTGAGTAACTTTACTTGAAGGTTGTGAAATAGGCCTTTAATCTCAAAATGGCATTTATAGAATTTGTAAAAGTATGATTTATGTTGGGCTAAAATAAATACCTGATGGTAATCAGGCCAAATGATTACTCCTAATAGTCAAAGCTTATGGCGACTTCCATACTGATTATGAACAAATCAATTACCAAAGAATGAGGGATTATTGACATCTCCCATCTTAATAATACACAGTGTTTTCCCTGAATTTCTTTATTAAGCGTTTACCAGATTCAAATTATCCACACTGAACAAGTATGCCTTACGTATTACAAGTATAAAGAGCTTTTTAAGCATAAACCTTAATCCGTAGATATAACTTAAGTCAAAGTACTTTTCGATCTATTGTTAAAAGCTCAACTCAATAACTTAAGATAAAGTTAGCTTTTGAAATTTAATGTTTCTTTTTGTATTTTTCTTTGAACCCTTTGCATTTGATTTAGTTTCAGTATTTATTTTTTGTTTGTTGGCTGTGTTTTTTCTAGATCTTTCTGAGAGGGTGAACGTTTTGCAGAGTAGGGTTACTTTAGATCCTCCTGATAGTTTTTCGTCCAGTGATTTTATTGTGTTTGTTAAGAGGTATTTGTTGGAGAAATGTGGTTTGTTCAAGTCTAGTATATCGAGGCCCAGGTCTTGGTTGATGCGCGGGTTAGGTGATCTGTTCTCGAGGTCAGATGTTGGGGAGTTGCAGCTGTAGTTACAGACCACATCCACTCTTATCACCTGGACAGTCTCAGGACTCTGCGTCCTAGAAATTGTTAGACTTTTTCTCCTCCCCGTCTTGCTGTAAGTGACCTTCGTATCACCAACATCAACTTCATTTTTAATCTCATCTTTATTGTTCTGTTTAACACCACTTTCTAATTTCTTGCCATTAATTTCGACTTTGCGAGATTTTTTATTGTCCTCAGCCGTTGTGTCGTCAAATTGTATTTCATTTTCTTTTTTATTGCTTAACCCTTGTAGGAACAGGCTGGATTTTCCTGATATTGGTCTGGTTTTGTCTACAAATAGGTATTTGACGTAGTCATCGAAGTAGTATGACGTCAGATCTGAGTCTCTGTCATCTTCGTCGCTATATTCCTTGTCTTGTACGACTTGTTTGACGAACATTCTGTGTCTGATTGTGTCTGTTTTGTATTTGAAACTTGTTCTAGAACGTTTAGGTAGTTCTACGTCACCGTTGAACTGTAGAGTCTGTACTGATAGTACTATGTCTTCCTGATCTTGGCAGTTTGTGACACTGTCAATAGTCTCATTTGGGTCTTCTTTTGAGTTGTCTGGTTCTACCGTGTTGCAGTGAAACCTTTAAAAAAAGTGAAAAATTATACTCAGGTCGTCCTAATAGAACGCGACTATGCAATCTTAGCAAGTTTGCGCGGTTTTCACTCGTACGAATCCGCGATCAATTATAATGATGTGGAATAGGTATCCTAATCGCGATGCGTTTGCGCGACTAAATTGTTTATCATTAATTGTACATTCAGTTTCAGATTAAAGAAAGTATTACCAAGAGGGTACCTTTAATCTGCAGCTGACTACGTGGTTCATCTAAATCAGTTATTCGCGGAAATGTATTTATAAGCTGATATCAATAAACAGAACAAGGTTAATGAAATCAATATGTTATTCACTGGTGATTGTGACTCGCGATAATGAATAATGCTCACTCAGTTGAGTAGTGGCACAATATCCTTCAATAAACAGACTATTCAAAAACAAATCATAGTCAGTTCAGTTGTTCCTGAAATGAGTGCGATCAACATTTTCTACATTTCTTTTACATCGATATTTTTTTTGAAGTGACGAGACGAGGAAAGTGGTCACCTGATGGTAAGCAACACGCCTGTCCATAACAGACGCAGTGCACGACACTGTACTGCGCTCATCACCCCGAGACATCAGTTGGTGAGTCTCGTGTATTCAGTATTTTTTATAACAATAACAATATATCAACACCAGTTCTCAATATTTGATCTATCTGTGATCTTACTTGTCAACAAAACTCTAATTATTTGTCATTTTACCGTTTTTATTTCCATATCAATGGTGGACACAGTTATATGAAAAGAGTTATCTTTTATTACAGATATTATCGGAGTTTTGTTGACAAGCAAAATCATAGATCAAGTATTGTGAACAGCCGTTAACAAATTAACCTTAGTCCCAATAACAAAATTAATGGTGGACACATTTATATGAAAAGAGTTATCTTTAGATATCAGAGTTTTGTTGACAAGCAAGGTCACATCAAATATTGTGAACAGCTGTTAACAAATTAAGCATAGTCCCAATAACAAAATTAATGGTGGACACAATTATATGAAAAGAGTTATCTTTAGATATCTGAGTTTTGTTGACAAGCAAAATCATAGATCAAATATTGTGAACAGCCGTTAACAAATTAAGCATAGTCCCAATAACAAAATTAATGGTGGACACAGTTATATGAAAAGAGTTATCTTTAGATATCAAAGTTTTTTATTCGTTGACAACCAATATCATAGATCAAAAATTGTTAACCGCAAACAAATACTTCATACCTCTTCAGCACATCAGTCCATCGAGGATCTTCATCATGTTCAGGGTTGATCATCCGTTTCTGGCAGTACCTGCGGGGCTTGGAGGCGGACCCACATGGCTCCAACTTGACCTTCGGTCGCAGTCGCTCTTGGAGGTGAAGACGGGCGCATTTCATTGTCAACTAGAAGGTAGGTAATTGGTTAGCTGGTATTATTATCTACTAGCTGTGCCCCGCGGTTTTACCTGCGTAGAACCTTATCCCTTGGGAATTTTGGGATATCAAGTATCCTATGTGTTATTCCTAGGTATGAGGAACATCTGTACCAAATTTCATTAAAATCCATTCAGTAGTTTTTGCGTGAAAGAGGAACAAACATCCATACATCCACACTCCCAAACATTCGGCTTTATAATATTAGTAGGATTTATTACATACATTGACGACCTCGATGGCAGAGTGGTCACCATGCCGGACTGCCATCCGTAAGGTTGCGGGTTCGATTCCCGTGGGCGGGGCGAATGTTTGTGTTAACCACAAATGTTTGTCTCGGTCTGGGTGTGTGTGTGAATGTGTGTGTGCGTAGTTTCTGATACCCTAGATACAAGCTTCGAGCTAAGTTAGGGGTCAGTTACTATAATGATGATGTTTATGTTATGTTATTGTGACTCTCGTAGAAGAATTTTGCGAAAAGAGGAATCAATGTAATGAAACTATTTGAAACTAGTAACGCCCCGCGGTTTCACCCGTTTAGTTCCCGTTCCCGTACGGAGATAAATATAGCCCATGTTACGCATTGCAAAAATAGCTTTCCATTAGCGAAATTATTTTTGAAATCGGTTCTGTAGTTTCGGATCCTATTCATTACAAACAACAAACAAGTCTTTCCTCTTTATAATATTAGTGTAGAAATAGTCAGATAATAGCCATGCCCAGCGAATTTATCTCGAAATTATCTTTATTCGTAAATTCCTTTTTTATAATTCCGTTAGAATTAAAGGATTAAGAGTCTTTTCCTCTTTGATATTTTAATAACCATTTTTTTATATCGATCAACAGAAATATTGTCTTTTAATTGTTCATTTTTTTAATAAAGTTACGGGGCTAATAAGTAAATTTGGAATAGGTACTTAGGGAATATTTCACCATCTTCAAATAAGGCTCTGAGTAGTTACTCACAAGTTTTGTCTTTGACACTTGATGTAAAGTAAGAAGGAGACATCACTAACTTTATTTGGTGAGTACATATACTTGAAGGTCGTGAAATAAGCCCTAAATATACAAAATAAAAGTTGATAATAAATAAAAACTATCTAATAACAAAATGGTGCAAGTCGTACAACGATAAAAAAATAACAAAGAACACGGCTGTCATTTGTCATTCTTGTTTTTTTTTTATAAAAAGTTCGGGCTTGAGAATTTCAAAATTAAATTAACATTCTCGCTTTGTCAATATTGGAAATAGCAGGAAATACAAAATTAGATTGAATAGGAACCTATTTTACTACTTTTAAGTAACGTGAAGAATAATTATATAAAAACTCTATAAACTAAGTAAATAAGTAATTAGATCTTTAAGATTGTAAAATCGGCCATAATTGCAAGCATTGCTAAAACATTTTGTTAAAATTTTTGGTTCTTACATCCTTTTATATAGAAATACATGCCTATGAACGACAAGTTAGATTTTAAATAAGTAAATCATTTGATTGAATATTGCTTTTTATAATCTTTTAAATAGAAAATAGGTACAAAATTAATTATAATAATTCAAAAACTCATTATTAGCCCAAAAGGTCACAATTTGTCATCCAAATCTGAAACATACTACACATAAAACTAAGTTCAATATTGTTTGCGCGTCACGAACTTAGTGATTTGCATTTATTGTTAGTCCTAATATTCCTACATTTGTGTACAAATGACAACCAGGCGATGTTGTTAGAATCCTCAACCTTTATTTCACCAAGGTCATATTCGCGAGTCGCATTAACCCGTAACAAAAATTATCGATCTTCATATTTCGGTATTAATGGATTAAAATGAGAGACCTAACAGAATCTTAGTTATAATTTTTCTATTGTTAAAATACTATGTAACTGACGATGTGATCATAGGAAGGAGGTTGATATTGATAGGGGATGCATTGGATAGAGGGGGGAGTTGCACCTGTTACACTGACATGAGTACTGTTATAAAATGGCTATGTAGATTGAGGAATAGGGGTATATTTACAATAATTTTAAGAAACTATCAATTGGAAATAGCAACGGCTGTTTAGTTCCAGCGTCCGTAGTCGACTTGCCCTTCGTAAAACCAAACTGATTCTTATGTAGTATATTGTGGTCACTAAAGTGAGAAAGCAACTGGTCTAATATGATTTTTTCGAAGCTTGCTAAGAGCAGGAAGAACAGAAACCGGAATATAATGATGAGATGCTTGTGCTAAGAGATTTTTAAGTGAATTAATTTAAATTTTCTATGGAAGGGCCGATTTTTCCATCGCCAGATACTTTTTATTCGACGAATAAAATTGACGTTTGACAGATTTTGTATGAAATAACTATCAAAAATTCAAAATTATTCGTCGATAAAAGTTATCTGGCGATGGAAAAATCAGTCCTAGATATTCTATTTGGTAGTTGCACGTTTCAAAAATCGTCATGTTGTCCACCTGTCTCAGTTTCTTCAAAATATTTTTATTAAAGATTTTTTTATTCGAATATAAGTACCTCGTATTGCAAACATACTATATTTAGACCCATAACAAAAATACTGGTACATAATCATTTTAGCTATAGAGAGAATTATTTTCAAAACAAATGCTTCTTTAATTTAAATAGTTTTTAAATAAACCACAAAACATCTCTGTACATACAATAACCTATTGTTTTCCCAGCTAATGTCCAATGAGGCGGTGCTCTGTAAAATTGCCAATTGTAGACCATAACGGACATATTGTCATTCTTTCCAAAAACCTTTGTTTATTATCTATTCATTTGAGAAGCAATTATATTTTAAGATGCTGTGTTATGCCCATCTCACTCTTTCGTTAAGCTAGTTGGGTAGGTAAGAAAGAGAAGGGTGGTTTTAAAAGACTTTTTTTGTGGAAAGTAATGTTAAAAGAACTACAATGGTGCAGGATGGTGTATTTGATCTAGCATCGCATCGTTCACATGTTCTTGGGAATCGCTTCGCTGCAGTACTGATGCAAAAAATATTTTGTGCGTTTTGTGTTGTCGACGTTATTTTGGTACTTGCAGTTTTGGGTGTAGGAATTTTGTTGAGTGTTAATGTGATTTTTTGTATGTATGATTAGATATTTGTTACTTAATCACTCGTATACGGAAAATTAAATAGTTTTGATAATAGATTTTATTTATTTAATAAATAATTAATAAAAAAATATGATATGTGAATTTGATTTTACTAAAACAGAATTCTATAAACCAACTACTTACCGATTTTTAACCGGTAAATTATAAAATACAAAACAAATAGCTTAAAAAGTTATTAAGAACAGCATTTTACTATTCCTATTACAGTAATATTACGTTCAACCAAATCTGGGTCGTTAGCCTCTATAGAAAACTTTTAAGTTCACAAACTTATTGTTCCATAAGTTTGTATTAAAGTCCGCACACAATACCACAGTAATATGTAAAATCAATATATGAGATCATTAGCGGTACCGCGTCGGTGGCGCGGTTTGGTACGTCAAACAATCAACATGACAGGTTAAAAACTCATTTCTTTAAAAAATAGCTCAATCGTGACTTGACATTATTATTATTATCGCTTTGCATAATTACCTTAACAGAATACAAACACATTTTCCCTTGATTTACTCGCAACAGTAAATACGACCCGAAGTCGAGTCAAACGTCTTCTCGTCACGCGATTTTGTACGACACAGTCTACCTAATGAATATTTTGTGACAAATTAAATTACAAGTATCAAAACTACGCAGCGGCTGTATAGATACGCACTCATAGACAAAATAATAGACACAGCTGCCACGCACACTTTGTTAGAACGCACACATGCAACGAGTGCATCGCATACGGACATCTTGGATTACAAAAAATGCATTATTATTATCCTGCTTCAAGGACATAATACATCACTGAAAAATAAACCTTAACAACTTCAAGTTACGGATGAATTCGTGATATCAAAATATAATGTAAGCGATTAACTTAGATTTATTCGTGTGGCTGATTGCGTTCGGTAAAAACGGTCTTATACCGAGGCAATAAGGTTGATAATTGTATTCATGAAATACATAAGGAATTTAGTTAAATAAATGTGTTAAGAAGTTACATGTCTTGGTAGGCGCCAAATGCATGAGTTGAGTTAGAAAACATTATATTAAAATTTGAACATAGTCCAACGAAATATCCACTTTAGCATTAAAATTAACCTTTGAAAATTTTGGTAGATAAAATGGAGTAAGGGAAATAGATAATAACTAAAAACAGGATCAACCAAAGGGATGAATAATTGAGAGGGTATAAAGGAGATTTTACTTTATTTTCGTGTGGTTTAGGTATGCTAATACATACCTAGATAGTTTGGTCGTGCTAAACTAAGGAACTATTGGTTCAAAAAACGTTTCTATTATACTCTCGGATAGATCATTTATAGAGGAAGCTTTACTTGATATTTAGATCTTAAGAACTATTGGTCTGATTTCAAAATATATTTTAGTGTCTGGTAGCCTATTTATCTGGGAAACTTCCTTCTAAATTCGGCTATTTAACACCACATTTGAACCAATAATAGCGTAACTAGATTGTACCAACTTATAACTGTTATTTTGTGTATAATCTGTATTTTCTTTACTCTATCTATTACACACCACACTGCCTTGTTTACGACTTGTCTCTATCACATAAAAGAATAAAAAAGAATAAAAGAATGTTTATTGTCATAATAATAAAAAGAGGATTAGAACAGAAATATTAAAATTATAAAACTACATTATGACAAATGGTATACCGCTCAGCTTGTGCTGCTCCAACAGTGGGCAGCGCTGGTTTTCAGCGGTCACCTACTCCCTGGGGTGTAGGGCACATAAGGTTTTTCTGGTTTAAAACTCTGTTTAGGGTTAAGCTTGCCTATGTACATGACTTCTATTATTTTGTATTTAGCTGTATTTATATTTTGTGTGTACAATAAATAATTAAAGAACTGCGATGTGATATGATGGTGACATGCAGTCAATTATTTTAGTTCATTTGAACTAAATTGGTTAAACTGCAGGCTGCAGTAAGTTAATCTATACTAATATTATAAACAAGAGAGATTTGTTTGTTTGTAATGAATAGGCACCGAAACTACTGGACCGATTTCAAAAATTCTCTCACTAATGGAAAGATAATTTATCAGTGCGTGACATAGGCTATATTTTATCCCCGTAATCCCACGGGAACGGGAAATACGCGGGTGAAACCGCGGGGAGCTACTAGTAATAAATAATACAACAAAACATAAATTATGTAAATGTCATATTATTTCATCTAGGCCATCCAAGTACACATTAAAACAAACTTAGGTTAATTGTCTTTCGAAAAATTAAATTCGTAAAAACTTTATGGAGAGGTCCAGAATGTTAAACAATAGGGAGACTGATTGTTTTGTTATACTTATACGTATCTAAATGTTTGTTTGGAAGAGTTTTATAAAATGTTGGAAAATAAGATTAAAATGTTGAAAATTATTTTGTAATCTTATTTGATGGAACTTATTGAGCCTGCAAACTTGATGATGACGAATTTGAATTTAGTTTAGGCTTAGTTCTATACCGTTTCTCTCTAATGTGATCTTACAGGTTGATCCAATAATGTAATGTAAGTACACCTTTGTCCCTAATTACAATAACTAAACTAATTTGAATTATATTATAGGTACTAGCGGTGCCCCGCGGTTTCATCCCGTGGGAATTTTGGGATAAAAATATAAATATAGGTATGTGTTATTCCTACGTATGAGGAACATCTGTACCAAATTTCATTAAAATCTATTTAGTAGTTTTTGCGTGAATGAGGAACAAACATCCACACTCACAAACATTCGGCTTTATAATAGGGTATTAGTAGGATTTATGTAAAAGTTTGTATGTTTGTCAGGTTTCTAGTAAATATCGGCTTCTGCTAAATCTATGACAGTGCCTATATTTCTCAACACTTATAGGCAAGCATATAATATGCATATTAATTTTATATTGTAATGTGTTACAATTTTACACTGCTTCGTCACCGTAATACAACCCCAAAAATCATCTCTTACCAATCAAGACCCATACAACCCCGATAATAGTCAAATCACCGTTCAAAACCATATCAAATAACATTACAATAGCGCAAAATTCAAATTACAGCACCTGTTTATTACGGAAGGAAAGTTGACCTTTCAACCGAAGTCCAGTATAACCAGTTTTACTTATAATAAGTATAATACAACACTTGCATTGCAACCTGTCTTCGGGTCACAAAGATGGCCATCTATTGATTGCCTCGCTGTAATCCGGAGACCATTCTACATTATCATGACAATACTGTGACCCCAGGGAGCTTGGCAAAGAACGACCACGCCTCGTCCTGGCTTCACGAATTTGACTGATTTATTTTTATTGCTGCTACTTTTTTTGCTAGTTCTGGTAATTAAAAAGTTTGAGAGTGTATTTAGATTTATTATGTTTAGTTCTGTTTCTTTGATCTGGAATTGGCTTATTCATAAAATGTAATTTGCTTCGCCGAAATGTAACTAACAGTAATGCATTAAATGCGTTGCATAGCTTCAAAAACTAAGCGTACTACGGAAGGCCAGACTACGGGAAGCTACGTTGTTTTATATAATCAGAAATCAATCAAATAAAATTCCTTCAGTACTTAAATGATACAACTTTTCATTACAATTATTGCAATTTATAACTAAACGCAGGCAGTCACTGCAAATTAAATAGCATATCTCAGAAACTTACAATTTCCGTATTGAGACAGTGACTTTACTCCATAAGCCTGCTTCTACAATCTTAAAAGATTTCTTAAGTAGACGTGACATTACAAAAATGAAAGCAGTCATACGCAAACATGTAATAATAATGAACAGATCAAATCAATTTATTAACTGCACTAGAAATTCTCAAGTCAATATATATTTCTTTAATAATGAATGCTCCAGTTAATGATATTCGACGTTGCATAAATCGAAGTTATTTTCTAAAGAACTCTGAATGAGACCCCTTTGAGTGCAAGCAAGGCCGGGTGCGCGAATATGTACAGTGTAAATAAAGGGATGATATATTGTGAACGTCTCGTACTGATTGAAAAAATATATCCCTTATGATGCCAAGGTGCATTTGGTAGTGATGGAGTATATGTGATATCGATATGAACTTATTATTATATTTTTATTATCTATTTTTGATAATCGATATAAGGTATAAATAAATAGTAAGCATTAGCATTAGCTTTGAGACTTAGGGCCTATTTCACGATCTTCAAGTAATTCCGAGTAGCTACTCACAAGTTTTGTCTGGCACTTGATATAAATTAAGAAAGAGTCAAAACTAACTTTACTTGGTGAGTAACTTTACATGAAGGTCGTGAAATAGGCCCTTAGACGAAAATATGCCATAAAAGATTTAATTAATAAATACCTAATTAAATTATACAGTCTATAAAAAATATTAAAGATCCTATCTAGTCGATAGATTTAAAAACTGTTAGAACAGAAATAATATTTTTTTTAATTTTGTTATATAATTATAAACATTTCCTTTAGAATAAGGTATGAGAAAATTTAGAGTCATTAATTATAATTAAAATGTATTTATTTGCTACGTAAATTCATAATTTGAGTCACAAAATACATAACCAATCTGTAATCTCAAATCATTTTATCGACACATCTAATCAGCAAGACATTCGATAATTCGATATCGACATTTATCCCATCCTTACCCCTCAGGTGATAGTAATCGTTGTGGGAACTATTATATCTGTCTCATTCAAATACTATATCCGTCTCTATCTTAAATTGTTGCTAGACAATCTCAAGTTGAATGATACATCCGATTGAAAAGATTCTTTCAATTATTTTGGGGTTGATCTTAATGCTACTACTGTTATTTTATTTCGGCAATTCACATACTTGTATACAAGTAGATTTCTTTAGATATTTTTTAGCTTCGTAATAATAGTTAGAATCTAGTGCTAATTGTAGATGTGGCATTGTAATAAATAATAATATAGGATGATTGATGGAAAAGAATAGGTGAAGGAAGCTGCCTTAGTTAGAGACAAATGGAGGACGTTGCACCTGTTACACCGACAAGAACAACAGCTCTTAAGTTAATGATGATGATGACAGAGAATAGAAGTGGAATATCATGAGCGTTTCCGTGCTTTTAGTAGGTCTAGGTTGTCATATTAACTTCATCTAAAATTGTTTTAGCTGGCAACATTTTATTTAAGTATATTTAAATAATGATTTGTATGACAAGTCAAGTGGGGTGGTAGTTAGATCTGACACGCATTATTAAAAGGATCCTGTTTCTGCAACCCTTATCCACTAGATAGAGCGCGCAGCAAGGATTTTTTTCGATCTTTTACCAATATAGATGATACATTAAATATTTAACGAAGAAGATACGTTGAAATAAAAAAATAATACAATGACAAAAGTAATAGTCAAAAAACAGAGTCCTATAGCCGTAAATAATTATACGAAGTGTCTAGTCGTCCAGTAATTCGGACGAATAAAATTATTTTAGTCGTCCGAATTACTGGACGATTAGACTGTGTTTTATATTAAACGTCCATCCTAGCGGACGGCTAGCAACAGCCATAATTATATGATTGATTTTTTTAAATCGGGCTTAGTGTGTGTATGTATGTGAGTATGTGTATCTTCTTATAACTACAGGTAATGAACTTAAGAATCCGTTGCTACATGAGTATAAAGTTATATCATGAAAGTCACGAAAAGATATCATAAATCAGACAACAAAAATAATGAAGATATACGAGTACCTTTATACCGGTATCAGCTGTGACTGAAATACTAGGTTTCAAGAAAATAACACAACTAAATGTATTTTTAGACCAAGGTATATTTCTCTAGGCCAAGGCCTAGAATATGGATAAAGTAAAGTTAAAATAAAATTGGAGAAAACTAGTTATTGAAAGGGAGAGATGGCAGAATTTGGAGGAGGCCTTTGCCCAGCAGTGGTTTATTACAGGTTAGTTTGACGACCTAAATGGCAGAATCCTGGTCACTATGCGGGCCAAATAAAGGGGTTGCAGTTTCGATTCCCGTGCGAGGTTAATATTATATATCTGTAATCCACAAATGTTTATCTCTGGATGTGTGTGTGGGTGTGTGTTTTTGATAGATACCCATGATACAGGTAATGACCCTAGTTAGGGGTCAATTGGTATAATATGTAGAATAGAATGATTCATTATGTAATGTTATGAAATAGGTAAATAATAATACTTTGCGAAATAATTACACTGCGCATAAAATTAAAACTACTTTGATGATTTTTGTCGCAAAATTAAAACTAGTTGTAGTTTAATAAGTTATGTTAGTAAACATATAAAGATGTAGAATGTATGTAGATAAGTAATTTCAGATCAAATAACAAACAAACTTACTACCAAAGCTTCCACATAAAATTTGAAAAAACTAGTAAAATAAAACGCTAAAACTGTTTCATACAATTTCATATCGGTGCCGTAAAGTCAATTGTTACAATAATGGCGCTGACAACTATCTACGTGTCGGCACCTTTGTCGGCTTCTTTGTTTACATCAAAAGGACCGATACGCGTGTTTGCTTTCGTCCCATTAAAAATCGATTCTTAGCGAAAATATATTTGTTAATCGATACTTTAACTGCAGTAGATTTAACTGCAAAGAAGAAGTAAAGAAGTTTGGTTTTATCCAGAAATGGATATTGGATATAATATCGATATTATTTTAGGTAGTTGGGGTATGATATGATAGAATTATTGTTTCGTTATAATTATGTTATTCATATTATTGTTATTTTATTGTGTTAGTTCGTTTTTTTTATATAATTTTATTCACTTCATTCATATTCACAATATAATTCTTTCTTTCTTTCATTCTTTATGGAGTGCTGTGTACACCAGTCATTGGTAAGTATATATATTTAATTATGGCCATTTTGTAATAAAACTTTGTATTTTTAATATATAATACTGTAGGTGCTCCAACTTAAATAAATAAATGATTATAACATTGATTTTATTGGAATTCTGTTTGAATAATTTGGGCCTCAAAGAAGAACCGATGCATGTACGATTATAAAAGAAGAATTAAACTATATTAAGCAAAATTATGAAGAAAAAGCTATTTAAATAATTGCGAAGACCACTACACTATAACTGCAGTGTTTTAGTAGTAATTTAGTTTTAAGGTATCGATATATAGATATAAACGATATAAAAACTTGTAAATTATATAGTACTGAGAAGTAGATATGGGATGAGTTATTGAAATTCTTTAGTTAAAATAGAATAGCTATCACATTAGCTCTATTCAAATTATTTTGGATCTCGAAAAGGCACTTATATATATACGACTATATCAAAACTTATTTTGAAATAAGAACTAAAACACACTGAGAAAAAAGCACGATTAGCAATTTATTTAGCAATTATTAAAATATCTTTACGCCAAGATACAATATTGCTGTAGTATTTAAGTGTTGTATAATGCAATGAAGATAGTTTTCCAAAAAAATACCTCTAATAAAGACAGCATTAGAGATCAGCTCACTTTGTTGAGCAAAAATGTTTCACTCACTAAATGTATATTTAGTACAATAATAGAGGAATACGCGTTTTAGTACGAAAAATTAATGTAATCACCATCCTTGCTCGATACATGTAAGTAACAAGAAATAAGATATATAATTTCTTAAAAATATTTCATTTATATTCTAAAAATATTTCGCATAATCAAACTTCGCTTACAGTATACAAAGTCAGTGCTAGTGCGTGCAATATGTAATACGGCCGACAAACAAAGTGCTTAAATAAACAGTACTGTGTTCGGTGTCTTATAAAGAAAAGTTTTACCGTGTTCTTATGTATCACTCGCCTGCTGGTTCATACAACCGATGCCCGCGAAAGTGTGCCTCCGACTAACACCGACAATACTGTATTATAACAACCCAACCTATCGAAACGAATAAGGCTCGTTCATAATTGGGCCAAACCAATGTAATTACTGTAGTTTCTATAATTATGTAAATCAGTGTTGTAAAATGATTTGACAGTTAGATTTTAGGCCGCCGATCGATTTGAAATAGTTAAGTTATTGCTTGAATGTTTGTTGGTTTATTTGTGTTTTTGTTTACCTGGATTTACTATCTGGGGGCACGGCAGTGCCCCCCGCCAAGTCGAGCGCGAAGCAAACACTGCCGTACCATCCTTTACAGGAACCCTTTCGCCGCATTTTCAGGCCCCTATTTGAGAACCTCTGGATAAGCCCAGAACGCTGAAATTTTCGTCATCCAGTAAGCTATACTATCACATACTTAAAATAAAATTTCAAGTCTGTAGGTCATTTAGTTCCGAAGTTAAGCGAAAGCAAAGTTTCGTATTTATGACAGACACTCACTCACTCACTCACTCACTCACTCACTCACTCATGATCATCAAAATAGAACTAGTACTTCCCATAAACCTAGAGAGCTGAAATTTGGTACAGAGTTAGGGTTTAATGGCCACATAAAGGGAAAACTATAAAAACTAGGATAATCGAACGGGAACGGGAATTATACGGGAACGGGAACGGGAATTGTAACTCAAGAACGGCTGAACTGATTTGGCTGAAAATTGGTGGGGAGGTAGCTTAGAACCAGGAAAAGGACATAGAATACCTTTAATCCCGAAATTCCCACGGGATTGGGAACGGGAATTTAAAAATCAAGAACGGCTGAATTGATTTAGCTGAAAATTGGTGGGGAGGAAGCTTAGAACCAGGACAAGAATATAGAATACATTAATCCCGAAATTCCCACGGGAATGGGAACGGGAATTTATTACTCAAGAACGGCTGAACTGATTTGGCTGAAAATTGGTGGGGAGGTGGCTTAGAACCAGGAAAAGGCCATAGAATACTTTTAATCCCGAAATTCCCACGGGAATGGGAACGGGAATTTATTACTCAAGAACGGCTGAACTAATTTGCCTGAAAATTGGTGGGGAGGTAGCTTAGAACCAGGAAAAGGACATAGAATACCTTTAATCCCGAAATTCCCACGGGATTGGGAACGGAAATTTAAAAATCAAGAACGGCTGAATTGATTTGGCTGAAAATTGGTGGGGAGGTAGCTTAAAACCAGGAAAAGGACATAGAATACCTTTAATCCCGAAATTCCCACGGAAAAGCGAACGAGAACTACGCGGGTGAAACCGCGGGGCGCTTAATAATAAAATACTACTCCTAAAAAGAAAAAAATGTGTCAAATAAGAAAATCTAATAAAATAAATTAATATAAACAAGTTTTAACAAAAAGAAATGAAATCCCACCAAAAACATTCTGTAAAAAACTAGCCAAGTCTCGATGGAGCTGCTTGTTTATCTCTAAAAAGTAATGAAATCTAGACAGACTCGTGCCAAGTCTAAGGTTCCTTACTGAGATTTCTTTATTATTATAGTTAATGTTGTGTGACTTGGCCGTTGAAAGGTACACATATATGTACACAAGGGTACAAAACTAGGTGTTCCATGACGCTATTGCACCAATCTTAAAAAAAACAGAACCTACCCATTGACGATAGAAAATTGCCTCTTGAAAAATGTTAATTCAATATCCAGTCAATTGTAGGCTTAATAAAGCTGCGTATTTTAATAATGTCAAAACATTACGTGTAAACTAAATTGACTTGTACCCACTACTAACGTTTTAAACAATGTTCAACGGCCAAGTCACACAACATTAACTATAATAATAAAGAAATCTCAGTAAGGAACCTTAGACTTGGCACGAGTCTGTCTAGATTTCATTACTTTTTAGAGATAAACAAGCAGCTCCATCGAGACTTGGCTAGTTTTTTACAGAATGTTTTTGGTGGGATAGATATTTACCGTAAATAAATTAAAGTTTGTCTTCATTCCATGATCATATTGATCATTGATGAACTAAATGGACAATACACTTAATTACAGCTATGTTAATTTTAAGTACTATTGGACTAATATACTCAGATTTTCATTCTTATTTTTCTGTTTCAAAAAGTGTAACTCAACCAATCTACGAGTTAAAATGTAATTAAGTTGAATAAACGTACTTCGTACTAACTTCGTATCGCTCGTAGCATTCGTAGCAGTCGTAGGCCTGTGATAGGTGTTTATAATATCAATTGTTTTTTCTAAATTATTGAATTCTTTGTCAAATACTAGATTTTTTAAGAAGTTAAACTTGATAGTTTTATTGTTCTGTTTATTTTGTGTGTGTGCGACAGAAGATGATGGATCTACGAGTAGTAACATTTAATTTTGTAACCTCCGCTATCCTGTCTATAACAGACACTTGAACCATCTAGTTTGACCTAACCTTTTTGGCTACAAACTTCAAAAACAAAATCAAAACATCTAGACTAAGGCAACATACATTCTCATGCACATTGAACGGAAATCGAACCCTTTAGTATAGAGTCACCAAGTTTTGTGTGCTGGTGACGGCGTCGCTGTAACCGCATCTTTTGGGTGTCAGTTTATTGAAAATGTATCCAAATGTCATTAGAATCAAAATGACAATGGAAGCTTCCAATTTTGGCCGCCGGCACAGAAAACTTAGTGACTCTAATAAGCAAGGTCACAAAGAGGTCACTATGTCATTTTGAGTCGTCAAAACATAGTGCGACTAGACATACATTGTGTCTGATTTATCATAAACAATGTACAGTATGGTAGTTGACTTAAAAAAAAATATTAGTCCGTCTTATAGATTTCCAAAAAATATTGGACCCGTTTTTTTTTTTCATGGAAACAAATAATAAATACGATACAGTGCGTTGAAAACTCGTGCAACGTCACAGATTGTTGCAATTTTAAGCAACAGTTGATGTCACAAGCCCTCACTCCTAAACATTAATGCGTTATAATGAAGTCAGTTTTATTAATTCGATGAAAAAATACGTGTCTAATATTTTTTCGAAATCTATCTGACGCACTAATTAGAATTTCATTTTGTTTATCCAGGAAACTACCCTATTGTACATTCCTCGAACTACTGAACTAAAATGCATCGTTCAACATACAATCGTACAAAATTGACTCAAACTGTTATTGTAACTTCATGAAATCACTTTGTATATACATTTTTATTACAAAGACCTGTGCTTTCTTGCGAATTTGTCTGCGTCAATAATTTTTATTTAGATTGGTAGAATTTTGTTTGAAATTGTGTGTGTGAATGTGTATGTGCGTAGTTTCTGATACCCTAGATACAAGCTTCGAGCTTAGTTAGGGGTCAGTTACTGTAATGAGATGATGTAGTGAATGATTAAATAAAAATTTGATGCAGTGCCAGTACTAAAGTTAATAAATATGTCTGTTCTTGAATATCTACATCAGGAATGAACTTGAAATCTGTATGTTTATATTCATCATCATCATCATCAACAGCCTGTATTTGTCCGCTGTTGGACATAGGCCTTTCCCAATGTTTATATTGCGCGTTTAGAGAGCAGGGGGCATCCGAAAACCAGCGCTGTACTGAACCTTCAGTACACCAACAGCTGAGATGCCTCCTTTTGCTACATTTGTTTAGTTTTAAGTTTAATTGTGTGTTTGTTTTTCTATGTAGCAATAAATGATTTTTACTTTACTTTACTTTACTTAATATTATTTAAAACATCTTACAAACATTTTTTGACTGTATTTAAAATAGATGGTAAACTATTGGATACAACAAACATTTAGATTTCGTATTTAGTAGTCTTTAAATAAAATAAAAAATATATTATTTATTTATTTATCCCTACTAATCCCTACTAATATTATAAATGCGAAAGTAACTCTGTCTGTCTGTCTGTTACCTTTTCACGGCTAAACTACTGAACCGATTGACTTGAAATTTGGTACAGGGGTAGCTTGTGGTCCGGGGAAGAACATAGGCTATGTTTTATCCCGAAATTCCCACGGGATCGGGAACTACGCGGGTGAAACCGCGGGGCACAGCTAGTTTATTATAAAACAGAAATTCTATCATTACAGGTAAGCTAATTCAATAGAACTTATTAACTTAATTACTTTAACATTGCAATTAAATCTATATCCCACCAAAAACATTCTGTAAAAAACTAGCCAAGTCTCGATGGAGCTGCTTGTTTATCTCTAAAAAGTAATGAAATCTAGACAAAGTCGTGCCAAGTGTAAGGTTCCTTACTGCGATTTCTTTATTATTATAGTTAATGTTGTGTGACTTGGCCGTTGAAGGATACACTGTACACAAGTACACAACTGTACACAAGGGTACAAAACTAGGTGCTCCATGACACTATTGCACCAATCTGTCGCCAGAACCGCTACCCATTGACGATAGAAAATTGCCACTTGAAAAACGTTGATTCAATATCCAGTCAATTGTAGGCTTGATAAAGCTGCGTATTTTAATAATGTTACAACATTACGTGTAAACAAAATTGACTTGTACCCACTACTAACGTTTTAAACAATGTTCAACGGCCAAGTCACACAACAATAACTATAATAATAAAGAAATCGCGGTAAAGAACCTTACACTTGGCACGACTTTGTCTAGATTTCATTACTTTTTAGAGATAAACAAGCAGCTCCATCGAGACTTGGCTAGTTTTTTACAGAATGTTTTTGGTGGGATTTCATTTATTTTTGTTGAAACGTGTTTATATTGTTTTTTTATTAGATTTTCTTATTTGACACATTTTTTTCTTTCTAGGAGTAGTATTTTATTACTAAGCGCCCCGCAATTTCACCCGCGTAGTTCCCGTTCACGTTCCCGTGGGAATTTCGGGATAAAAAGTATCCTATGTGCTTCTCCTGATTCTAAGCTACCTCCCCACCAATTTTCAGCCAAATCAATTCAGCCGTTCTTGATCTATAAATTCCCGTTCCCAATCCCGTGGGAATTTCGGGATTAAAAGTATTCTATGTTCTTCTCAAGGTTTTAAGCTACCTCCCCACCAATTTTCAGCCAAATCAGTTGAGCCGTTCTTGAGTTATAAATTCCCGTTCCCAATCCCGTGGGAATTTCGGGATTAAAGGTATCCTACGTCCTGTTCCTGGTTCTAAGCTACCATCCCACCAATTTTCAGCCAAATCAATTCAGCCGTTCTTGATTTTTAAATTCCCGTTCCCAATCCCGTGGGAATTTCGGGATTAAAGTTATTCTTTGTCCTTTTCCTGGTTCTAAGCTACCTCCCCACCAATTTCCAGCCAAATCAGTTCAGCCGTTCTTGAGTTACAATTCCCGTTCCCGTTCCTGTATAATTCCCGTTCCCGTTCGAGTATCCTAGTTTTTATAGTTTTCCCTATATGTGGCCATTAAACCCTAACTCTGTACCAAATTTCAGCTCTCTAGGTTTATGGGAAGTACTAGTTCTATTTTGATGATCATGAGTGAGTGAGTGAGTGAGTGAGTGAGTGAGTGAGTGAGGGTCTGAAATACGAAACTTTGCATTCGCTTAACTTCGGATCTAAATGACCTACAGACTTGAAATTTTATTTTAAGTATGTGATTGTATAGCTTACTGGATGACGAAAATTTCAGTGCTCTGGGTTTATCCAGAGGTTCTCAAATAGGGGCCTGAAAATGCGGTGAAAGGGTTCCTGTAAAGGATGGTACGGCAGTGTTTGCTTCGCGCTCGACTTGGCGGGGGGCACTGCCGTGCCCCCAGATTAAGACTTATGTTGATGAAATTTAAATGCGATACGTGTGAGCTCACTCAGTGAACAAGAAAACAAGTCCGCTTGTTTCGACTTATTATTGATAAGACGCAACAAATAATAAATTAATAAATATAAAATAAAAATTTTGAGTATTTTTCAAATAAATAATGGAAACAATGACACCAATACAAAGCCGCCCTTATAGCGTGCGAATACACATAATTCTTTTAAAAGGTGTCCCACTTTTGTATTTTTATGTTTATTATGTAGTCACATGCTAGTTTCATCACAATTTATTAGTGACACTTAACACCAGTCACATAAAAAATATAACTTCTAAATATCTTTTTGTATTAAGTTAAGTTTTTCTAGTCTAGTGTTTTTCTATTCCTATTACGAGTATATTCTCATGTATTCTCTTACTAGCTCCGTCTCTCAGTTTTACCCGCATAGTTCCCCCGATCCCGTGGGAATTTAGGGATAAAACATAGCCTATGTCCTCCCCCGGACTATGAAAAATAGATGTTGGCCGATTCTCAGACCTACTGAATATGCTCAAAAAATTTCATGAGAATCGGTCAAGCCGTTTCGGAGGAGTACGGGAACGAACATTGTGACACGAGAATTGTATCCCTACTAATATTATAAATGCGAAAGTAACTCTGTCTGTCTGTCTGTCTGTCTGTTACCTTTTCACGGCTAAACTACTGAACCGATTGACTTGAAATTTGGTACAGGGGTAGCTTATGGTCCGGGAATGAACATAGGCTACGTTTTATCCCGAAATTCTCACGAGATCGGGAACCAAGCGGGTGAAACCGCGGGGCACAGCTAGTGTACCTATAAGATTAAGTTATAAGTAGGGATTTAATTGAGTTTTGAGGATTTAATTTCACACATCTGAGAAAAAACTAAAATTGAATGTGAAGTAGAACAACCTGCACTTGGCCAGTGTGGTTGACTGAGTCCTGATCGCCCTAATTAAGGTAGGCCCAAACCCTTCAATGGGGCACTTCAACTCATATAATAATTATGAGTTGATGTTGATCATGACTAAAATTAAAAAGTGTTATTTCTAAGTATCAACTCATTAAACAAAAACTTAATCAAAAACGGCCAAATAAAAACGTCTTGTAAACATAAATTGCAAAGAAAAACGTTCGACCACCCATATTCTGATTTACATATTCCGTCTCCCTCACTCTCGTGAAGTGTCACATCACTCCATCTCACTCTGTCACGTTTTGAAATCATTTGTTTGTCTATTATTATTGTTGCTGTTTTGGGGTGGTCTTTTTTTGGAGATCCTTGAGTGAATAGTAAGTTAAAAGTTATAATTTTAGCTTTGTCTTTTAGTTATTTATGAAAATAATGTTGTAATATTGCTAGTTAGAAACTGTGTTACCTTGCCGTAACACAGTTTCTAACTAGCACGGGAGGTAATGTCTCGATAATTGCGTCATATGTATTATTATTGTAACAAAGAGTTATATAAATAAATTTGATTTGATTTGATTTGATTATCAAATCAAATCAAATCATCAACGTAACAAAATATTTATAACAACGTAAGACAATATGAAGGCTTTCATTTATTTTTGGAGAATTCCTTGAATTTTAGTATTTTAACACACGTGTCTGTCTAATGTTGCTCATATTAAAATTCTATTAAAATTGCATGCTGATCTTAATAATAAAATCTATTTAGTGAAAAAGAAAGAATATTATGTAAAAGTTATTTAAGATAACGATTTTAAAGTTGAAAAGTTTAAGTCGATGTCATTTCCCTTCAAAATTATTTTACAATTTTACGGGTTCAGTATTGAAATAAGTAGATCAATAAATAATATTCAAAATTTATTTTTATTATGTACGGAACACTGCGTATCAAATTATAGACATACTTGACTAGTTCTTATTTAGTTTGAAATTACAACCACAAATATTACCTGTACATTTTAAGCTTTAATACAATATTAAATTATTTATTTATTTACTTATATAATAACTAAGTACCTTATAATTTTTCGTATCACGTTTAACCCGTGGTAAATTTACAACTATACTAATAGCATAAGCATTTGTTCATTTGATGCAACCATCTCAAAAACAATCTCTGACCACACTGGCTGCACCGCAGCAGAGCGACGTGACACCTAGCGGTGGGGTATTCTCTCTTAGAAATTGTATGAGGTATACCGCACTACGCTGCAGCGGCGCGACACTGCGCGTCAAAGTTGACCAACTCATCAAATGCCGCTCAGTATCGCGTGGTGCAGTTCCGTTGCAGTTGGTGCAAGAGAAGAGACGATGACGCGCACTTCACTTTAGTAAAACAAAATTTTCTGCTAACTGTCGTGGCAGTGCAGTTCAAGTGCGGTATACCAAATAGTGTCGCTTATTGTCACGTCGCTCCGCTGCAGTGCACTGCAACCAGTGCGGTCAGACCCTAATCTGTTAATTTTATTCCATGAAAAGATAACACGGAAATTTTTGCGAAATATAAACAGCCTCAGTAACGGCCACCCATCACTTTTATGAAGGTGTCAAACGTTGTAGGCATTCAAAGCGATTTTGCAATTCGAGTTGAAAGCTCTCGGGGTTTTGGATGTGAGAAGAGAACGGGCGCGTTCTAACCTAACATTTATTGTTGTTAAAAAAAATATGTTGAAACTTTTGTCAGAAGAAGTAATAACGCTGTTCATACAGATTTTCAAGATATGGTTAAACATCTGAAAAATGGTGCCTTCAAACCCCCTTACACCCTCAGCACAGCCCTGGTGACTAAGGACTTTTAATATATTCTTCTGGATACCGAAAGCTATACCTGTGCCAATTTTCAAAACTACACGAATTACTTCTGTTTCATTTCGTATTTTAAACAGGCTATGTTTTATTCAACTTTCAATAAAATGTAATTAAGTCCACTGCATATAAGCCACAAAAAACATAAGAAAATCGGTTGACAAACAAACGAGGAAATGTACTGAAGTGTTTATTAACTTATTTACATAAAGACATGTTATTTGACTAACAAATCTTTACTTAATAAGTAAGAATATTTCTCATAGTTAAGACAGGTCAGTCCACCATATAGGTAGGAGACCCTGTTTCAAAAATTGATACAGGTTTTTATCCGTGAACCGTTAACGCTCGTCAGAACCGATCCCGAGTCCTTCAATCCCGGCATAAAACGTAAGCGCGATTCAGAACTACAGTCACGCCATCTGTTATGAAGGTTAGGAAATAGACAATTTAATAGGGGTTGTTTGTCACATTTTAATGAATTTATGTATGATGCGGTGACCAATGTGATACGGATTTTTTATATGTGCATCTTGATGTACTTTACATCCTTGGCTAAGTAAGTAAGTTTCCAAAAAACTAAGTATTTAATCAAATAAAAAAGCTTTTGGGTCCGTCGAGTAGGGATGATTACCCTGCATTTTAACTCCAACGTCAAAATATAGAGGTTGTGAGTTTGACATTTTGTGTGTCATTTCTGAATGACATTTCGGTGCAGTTCTGAAACGCAGGCTGAGCTATTTTTGATATTTGTGTACGTAAATACAGGGAAATGATAAATAATTTTGATTTATTATAATTTCGTTAATAGTGTCACTAGATAAACTGTGAAATAGTGGTGGTTGGCACGACATCGCACCCTTTGCCGGCTTAGCAATAAACTTGAGTTAAAATGTAGTTATTCCTAGACTAACCTATTAACTAAGAATTTAATTTCGTCCACTTCGAAAACGTATTACCAACAATAAAACGGTTCTAGTCAAACTTACGTAAATTGTAACAATATATTTATGTTACTAACTGTTAACAACTTCGTTGGCCAAGTGGTAATCGCGCAGCTTTGGATGCTACGACTCAGGTTCAATTTCCGTCCGAATCAAGTGTTTGTAAGCAAAATATAGTATTGAGTCTTGTTTTTCAAAATATGTGAATCGGAAGTATTTATAGGGTAAAGGTGTGAGTGTATGTAGTGTTCATTTAATTATTCTGATACATACAATATCATCGAAACTGTCCGATTGAAACAAATATATGAAACTCCAATTTAATTTTGTTTTGAAACAGAATATAATCAGAAAAAAAATCGTTAAAGCGGTTTTATTTCAATACATATTTGGGTTTTTATTTTATACTAGCTGTGCCCCTCGGTTTTACGCATAGTTCCCGATCTCGTGAGAATTTCGGGATAAAACATAGTCTTTGTCCTCCTTTGGACCATAAGCTATCCCTGTACCAAATTTCAAGTCAATCAGTCCAGTCGGTCACGCGTGATGCCGTGACCAAGGGAAATAGGGATTCATTTTTCTATATAGAGATTGTTACTAAGCTAAGCTTGATGAATATATAAGTTTACTGTATAGTACATAGTGCAATATACAGTTAACCTATGCACCCATTACACATTGCGTGCCAGTCAGTAGTCATTGTTCATTTTGAGCTATTAAAACGCCTAGAACTTTGATAACACTAAATTCGTTGCCATTTTACAAGCTTTTATTTAGTTTCACCCGTCCCGTTGCCTGTAATCAAATGTTGCAAGCCATTTTTCGACCACTTCTGGTTATCCGATTGAGCTGAAATTTGGTATACTTATGTAAGTCCCATGACAATGCAATAAAAGCTAAAAACTTGTTTTAAGAAAGTTTTTTTATATATTCTTGTTTACCACAAGCTTCTGTGGCAATTTGAAGTAATTTTGGCAAAAATTGTAACCATTTCTTTCAGAATTTTTTTTTAATGGTTGAATGAATTGTAAACATTAAAAAACTGTCCCATTGGATTTAAGTTGGTTACTGACCTAGTTAGGCCTTATAATATAAATAAATAAATACAAATAAAAATAAAAAAGCCTTATATTTCTTACTAAAACAAATTAACAAAAAAACATTTCTAATTAATTTTAAAAAAACACACTACAATTTCCACTTTATATGAACTTATGCTTAAACAATACAATTTTAATATTTTTTTTAAAGGTACTAAACTAGCAAGAACCCCTCTCTTCGAAGGTGAAGGCCTCCTCTAAAGATTTCCACGCGTCTCGATCGTTTGCTGTTGTCATCCACTGTTTGCCAGCCACTTGTGTTAAGTCGTCTGCCCACCGGGCAGTTGGTCTTCCTCTCTTACTATTGCCTGATGGTCCGCCCCAAGACGTGAGCCTCCGGGTCCATCTGTTATCTGTCATATAGGCCATATAGGCAATTATAATTATACACGGTGAAGGAAAACATCGTAAGGAAACCTGCACACAACTGCGAAGAAATTCTAAGTTTGTGTGTAAAGTTGACCAACCCGCACTTAGCCAGCGTGGTTGACTGAGGCCTAATTCAGTGTCGGCTCCCTCAGTGTGGGGACATACTTGTATATGAGCTGACAATGATATAGGTTTTATAGTCTAGGAGCCGTAGAACATGGACCTTCACTGATCTGATAACCAGATGAAACTTACTTTCTACACAGTTTTCTACATGTGTGCGTAGTTTCTGATACCCTAGATACAAGCTCCGAGCTTAGTTAGGGGTCAGATACTATAATGAGATGATGTAGTGATGTGTTATGTTATGTTTTAACAATAGATAAATACGACTATAATAGCTTGCCTGTCAAAATCCATGGCAGTCCGGCATGGTGACCACTCTGCCATCGAGGGTCACCATGCCGGACTGCCATCCGTAAGGTTGCGGGTTCGATTCCCGTGCGGGGTGAATATTGTTGTTTGTCTCGGTATGTGAATGAGTGTGTGCGTAGTTTCTAATACCCTAGATACAAGGTCCGAACTTGGTTAGTGGTCAGTTACTATAATGAGATGATGTAGTGAATGATTATGTTATGTTTCCTTTTCATATCTATTGGATATTATACAAAAACGCCTTTTCAATGGTGAAATGATCAACAAGTGCCGGTACTTGGGCGGCCAAACCATATTAAGTTAAATTATCGCGAAATAAAGCTTTCAATCGAATTATTGTAAATGCCCATAAATGTAACGGCATTTATAGTGAGGTGACATGACGACACTTGTAGTCATAGTATTGTAAGAGCACTCACAGTACCTACTCAACCAATTTTGAAAAATATTTTACCAATAAAAATTTACATTATTTGTAAAATTTTATCCCTGTATTCTTACGAAAACGGGAACTGTGCTGTTGAAACCGCGGGGTGCTAATAGTAAGGCGTGGTATTAAAACCCCATTTCAGGGTAGGCTCGAGCCCCTCGGTGGGGACATGTAGGCGCTGATGATGATGATATTTATGATGAAACTTTAGATATACGGATGATTTGTAGTTGTTTTTTTTCTGTAAACTTCACTGCAAATTCATATATAAAACAGAATTTGATATTTCTTGAACCTATCTGGGTGAAACAGAGGGAAACGGCTGATACTCAGTGGATAACATAATCGTACTAACTGCGCCCCGCGGTTTTACCCGCTTAAATCCCAATCCCATGGGATAAAAAGTATCCTATATATTATTTTTAGTTATAAGGAACATTTGTATCAAATTTAATCTAAATCGATACGGTAGTTTTTGCGTGAAAGAGTAATAAACATCCAAACTTACAAACATATTAACTTTCGTATTTATAATATTTAGGATATAAAATGTACGTGTGTGTGTCTATTGTTCAACAAATGTGTGTCTACGGTCTATGTCTAGACTAAATATATAATTGGCTGCGAAGTGTAACAGAATGATTAATAGTTATATATGATGCTGACATTTCGATCAATTTGAATAGTATTATTGGTTATTCTTAGATTTCAAATTGTGAGTTCCTACTCACGTAGATTTAAAAATAAAAACTAATGTTATTATATTTCTTGAAGATTAAAATTGTTACTCTCAGGGTAACTTTTGTGATTAATGATCTCATTATGTTTTATGTTATGTTTTATTGTAAACTGTTAATATGATTGCATGCCCGTGACGGGTAAATACTGTTGTCCAATTGAAAAAAAATTAAGAAGACCTACATGTACCATTTTTTTGAGCAATACAACATAACATAATCATTCACTACATCATCTCATTACAGTAACTGACCCCTAACTAAGCTCGAAGCTTGTATCTAGGGTATCAGAAACTACGCACACACTCATTCACACACACACCCACACCGAGATAAACATTTATTATTTTTATTCTAATTTGAATAGTAAAAAATATGTTTTGTTTTTTCCCATCCTTATTGTTAGCAATCGGTGCCCGGTACTGTTTATTTTAGACTAACCGTTTACGATCTTTGGAACATTGTCGTTCGCATTAAACTATAAATACTTGCACATTAAAACATATGACATTGAATTCTCATATTAACTGTTTCTGATAATATTTTATTGTAATGGTATTTGGACACGCGTTTAAGGTTTAAAAATAGCAGTTGTTTGTACGACTTTCTTTCTAAATAAGCGAATTAGAGCTTGCCAAACGGGGTGTTTTATATTATTTTTTTCCTATTTAGAACAAGGGAACATAATCTGAATATTACTTCTCTATATAAAAAATGAATCACTATTTCCCTTGATCACGGCATCACGCCTAAACTGCTGAACCAATTGACTGCAAATTTGGTACAGGGATAGCTTATGTTTTGGGAAAGGATATAGGATAGGGTTTATCCCGAAATTTCTATGGAATTGGGAACTATTAAGATAAAACCGTGGGGCACAGCTAGTAACTTATAAAATTAAGTACTGTTAAAAAATTTGGTAGCTTGCAACAAAATATTAGATACATAAATAATGCATAAAAAATTACCAAAAACAATTAATATACACACAACAAACTATTGAACTTAAAACCAGACATATAATTAGGAATAACATCTAAAACTGACTAATGTTTAGAATAATGAACCGTGAATTATCGTAAATTTATACTATAATTGTTTTTAGCTTGAATTTCGTGATGTGCAATTTAATGCGAGCGCATAATTAATCAAAGTGACGGGTGGTATAGAGTCTCGGGGCGATTATTGCATCGGTGCAGGCGCTGCCACGCGATATCGCGTTTGTGCGGACTGTGCCAGCCAAGACGTGGTCTGTACAGGCACTTAGTAACAAAACTGGTGTATTCTCATAATCATTATTGCATAGTAACTGTAGATTGTAGAAACGCTGTAGATTTCATAATTATACTGAATGTTTAGTTTTCAGTCCGCTCAGTATTATTGTACTCAATGTACTTACAGATATTTTTGTTTTGTTTATTTTTTTAGAATAATAGGTAAGAAAGGTAAGTCTATCCATCTGTTGTAGGTATCTAATATATAAAATTCTCGTGTCACAGTTTTCGTTGCCATACTCCTCCGAAACGGCTTGACCGATTCTCATGATATTTTGTGAGCATATTCAGTAGGCCTGAGAATCGGTCAACATCTATTTTTCATTCCGAAATTCCCACGGGAACGGGAACGGGAACTACGCGTGTGAAACCGCGGGGCGCAGCTAGTTTAATTATAAAAATAAAGAAGAAAATGAACTATCCCAAGTTTTTTGCATAACAGTTTCTTCTCCGTGTCGTCTGTTACCCACGTTCAATTAACAAGCAAAATCGCAGTGTAAACTAAAATTCAGATAAAGACACATATATTTAGTTACTTATAGTTTAAATTACCAAAGCAAAAAAATCATTAATAATAACAGGGAACTAAGTAAATATGCTAAAAACGGACCGCCAAACCGCATAGAACTTCTATCAATACTTATATATTGTAATCGCCTACGTTGCGGTAGATCAGTCACATTAAACACATTGCTAGTAATAAAAATAAAACGTGAATTTCAAATGTTATTTGAAGGTGATATATCAAATGTACCGCCGATCTGGTCCTGTGTGGTCTGACACGATAATTATTAGTTATTTAGCCTTCATCGATATTATAAGTATTTTAAATATATGTACTAAATATATGTACATATTATGACACATAGGTACAAGCTGGACTTAAAATTGATAAAATTTAATCTTATGTACATTATCTAGAAAATGTTAAGATTAGACACGTGATATGATTACATACATACAGATACAAAAGGAAATATAGATACAAAAGAAATATGTACATATAAGTATTTCTAAAGTTGCGATTAAAAGTACAATAAGGACCTATTTCACAAATTTCAAGTAAATTTACTCACCAAGTAAAGTGAGTTTTGTCTCTTTCTTACTTTATAGTGACAAAGACAAAACATGTAAGTAAAGTTACTTGAAGATGGTGAAAAAATAAGTTCTAAGATTTTACTTTGCATCGTGAGATCACTTACAGGTACTTAATTCAAAAACAAGGATTTTGAGATACATATTAGTGTCCCACTGCTGGGCAAAAGTCTCCCCCAAACATCTCCAACTCTCCCTATCCTTCGCAGTCTCCCACCAGCTACTGTCGAAGGTGGTAAGATCATCCCGCCAACACTTTCTCGGCCGACCCCGACGACGCCCTCCTTCGGGAACCCACTGGGTTGTTATATGGGCCCACCTCTCAGGTGCCATCCGACTCACAAAATAATACTTATAGTTTGTAATTTCTTTTACAATTTACATATTCCTCTTATATTACTCATCAACATTTGCTCATCCGATTAGCATTAAGACTTTAGAATAAATAGAAAGTCACGTTTTAATTTTTGCAACGTGCAAATAAATACTTTAAAAGGATTACATTCATGTATTTGTTTGACTGTTCTAACGTAACTGTTTGCTAAATGCACGTGCAATTTTAGAGTTTTGAATATAAGTAAACTATACAACACTGTAAAGGACATAAAAAAATATTATTTTTATTAACATAGAAGTACCTAGTTAGTACTCGTAGACAAGGCAAATGATTCTTTCTCACTATTGACGGCCTCGATGGCAGAGTGGTCACCATGCCGGACTGCCATCCGTAAGGTTGCGGGTTCGATTCCCGTGCGGGGTGAATATTTGTGTGAACCACAAATGTTTTTCTCGGTCTGGGTGTGTGTGTGAATGAGTGTGTGCGTAGTTTCCTAGATATAAGTTTCGAGCTTAGTTAGGGGTCAGTTACTACAATGAGATGATGTAGTGAATTATTAATGATATTTAGGAATAGGCGTAATCACCACTCCTATACAGGGTGTCCCGTAAGTAGTGGACCAACGGGATGTGGGGGATAGGGGAGACCGTTACCTACCAGAATCACTAAAATTTATTGTCCTAGGCCTCATAGTTTTGAAGTTATAACGTTTTTTAGTAAGTAGGTGAAATTATCGTACTATGTGCACATTTTTCTTAATTCTACAAAATCTATTACTTATTTTGATGTTATTTTTATTCATGGGCGTTAAGAATACATAGGTTTTTCTAATTTAAATCATATTTTAGTGTAGTTATCATTAACATAAAAAATTAATCAACAAAACAAGTGCAATTGTTAAATTTCAAAATACTCTAAGTGGTATTTGAGCTGAGCTTGTGTAAAAAAAATGTATTGTAGCCTTGTGGAACTTTATTTTAAAAACATCTACATATCATAAGGATTACAAATACGTATAACACTGTGGTTTCAAATGAGTAGTTTTTTATTTTAACTAATATCAGGTCGTAATAAAAGGGAACTTTTGAGAGAAAACAAAAATTCATTGCTAATTATGGAAATTCGTTTATTTACTCAATTTATTTTTACATTAAGGGTTCAAAATGCTTTTCTTTAGCTCTTGTGCATTAAAACATCTTCGTGTAAAGTCTTTTTGTAAACTTTTTTGGGCTCCTTGATGTTTTTTTATCAATTCAGCAACATGATTGAAATTTTGTGATAACTCTCTTTTTATCAGAAATATTTGTCTCATTAACTGCTTCTTTGAGGAAACCCCATAGAAAATAATCCAAAGGATTCAAGTCGGGAGATCGTGGCCTATTTCACGGCCGATCGCTGGCCATGAAATAGTACCTTCGCGTCCAAACCATCGATTTGGGAACGTCTCATTCAAAAATTCAGTCACTTACTGTGAATAGTGGGCAGGTTCACCTTCGTACTGCAACAGTTAGTAAAAATTCCGGACTTAATAATAGGGTATATGAGAGTTATATATCACTAGCGGCGCCCCGCGGTTACACCCGCGTAGTTCCTGTTCCCGTATATAGGGATAAAATTATGCTAAAAACCTTTCCACTGAAACTAACAACATTAAAATCCGTTGCGTAGTTTTAGTGGTCTAAGCATACATAGGGACAGAGAAAGCGACTTTGTTTTATACTATGTAGTGATTAAGTATTTTTCCATATTTTTATATGTTTTTACAACAATACTTATAACTTGTATTTATTATGCGCAAGCGCTTCGTTCATTGATACCTTCAGGTGAACGCCCGTTTGTCTTTCACATTATTTACAAATAATTGCCTTAAAAACTACTTAATTTAATAAATGTTTATTGTACTGCTAATTGGGTATTTACATATATTTATGTTTGTGGTTGTTTAAAGTATGTATTTTGTTTTGCCTCCCATCTTATATTAAAAAAACTTTAAGCGGAGAGAATTCCTAATTAACATAACATAATCATTCACTACATCATCTCATTATAGTAACTGACCCCTAACTAAGCTCGAAACTTGTATCTAGTGTATCAGAAACTACGCACACACTCATTCACATACAACCCAGACCGAGACAAACATTTGTGATTCACACAAATATTCACCCCGCACGGGAAACAAACCCGCACCTTACGGATGGCAGTCCGGCACGGTGACCACTCTGCCATCGAGAGGAAGTCATTTGTATGGGATCTACATTATTTATACAATATAAACTGATCATAGTTCTATATAATCTCTCAAAACATTTGTGGGACATTATTCAATCAGGACAATATATTTTTGTCCTACCCAAATAATAAATAAGTAGAATGTAATTGTTTCTGAATCGTAATAATTAATCAAACCCAGTTTCCAAATCGTTAATCGCCAAAACTAAACTGTATGCAGGCACCTGTTTTTGACCGCGTATAACTGACCTACCCCAAATAAGTTGTACACTTTCCCTTTTATAAGTGGAAGCAGGTAATCCGACGTTATTTGGACCAGTTACCGAAATCTTTTGACGATTGGGCTCTTTATAAACAAACTTTGAGTAACTTAGATTATAATCTCGTCACAGTATCTTAACTGATTGCTTTTCCTTCTTTGTAAAAGTTTGAAAATTGTTCTGTATTACGGAGTGACAAATAAAGGGTTGCGGGTTTGATTCCCGTGCGAAGTATAAATAGAAAGATTTAAAAATGCAGTTTTCTGTACTGAGATATACATGTTTGTGGGTTCGATTCCCGTGCGAGGTGAATGTTTGTGTGATTAATATTTTTTTGTTTTGGTTTGGCTGTGTTTATGAATGAGTAAGTACGTAGTTTCTGACACCTTAGATGCAGGTGAGATACCCAGTTAGGAGTTGGTTGCTATATGTATAAAGATATATAGACTGTAAATTTTCCCATGGATTTAAAAAACAATATACAAAAATAGCGACATGATCATAAAATAATTATCAAAATATTCGCAGCCGTTCTAACGTGAAGCGCCAAACATACATTAGTCTTTTTATGGTTTTATTAATTTAAATCGTTTGACCGACAAAGTTACAATGTATTCTAAAAACTGTTTAAAATTCTACTTCTATTTTTTTTATGTATAACTTGACTACTAATGTAATACAAGTATTCTGCTTACGGTTTTACATTACAATTAATAATATAAGCGTTCCGAGTAGAAATCTTAAAAGGAAATAATAAATTAGAATATAAAATGAACCTGTAACTTTCTTCTAAATCCCATGATGCAAAAAAATCATTATAATACTTTCGACACTTAATTTTTTTTTCAACCCACATCGTTCCACTGCTTGGCAAAGGTCTCCCCCAAACGTCTCCAACTCTCCCTATCCTTCGTAGCCTCCCACCAGCTACTGTCGAAGGTGACGAGATTATCCCGCCAACGCTTTCACTTGGACACTTAATTAATACTGAAAAAGTTACAGACGAACAAACAGATTTTCACATTTATACCTAATTACCGTTTGTGATTTAGTAATTTTCCACTTATTAAATAACTCTTTATATAAGTAACTCTTTAAAAGATTGAAATAAGAAGTACATAAATTTAACCATTCCATGGGTTACATTGCAATCTTTATCCTTGCTTGTCTTCCAATCATTTACTCAACAACAACAAACAGACAAACTCTCCAAAAATGGTATAATTTATTAAAAAACATCAATATCATAATTATGTATATAGACGACCAACAAAGGAGTCGAACCGTTGACCTATGAGTAACAGATTCTTGCAAAAAATAATCTAGGGTCAATACTCGTTAGTTCACATTGGGACATTTTTTTATTTTATTTTTAAATCCAATTCTCGGACCAATAAAATTAATAAAACCATTATATTGAAAACGTGTTTTATGGGAACAAAGAATCGTTTTATATGTACTAAAGTCACCAGTCTAATTTATTGTCACACTTAGACTTTTTGTTCGTTTGAATTTCCTAATATTTTATTTGTCATCCTACAACATTAATAGAGAACTACTCCTACTATCCTAAGATAAATAAACGTACGGTTATCGTAACAAAAACTTAATAAATAAATAAATTGATTTGATTTGTTTAAGATCCTACTAATATTAGGTATAAACGCGAATGTTTAGATGGATGTTTTTTACTCTTCACTACATATGTAGTATAAAACAAAGTCGCTTTCTCTGTCCCTATGTCCCTATGTATGCTTAAATCTTTAAAACTACGCAACGGATTTTGATGCGGTTTTCAGTAATAGATAGAGTAATTCAAGAGGAAGGTTTGTTTTAGCATAATTTTATCCCCACATTCCCACGGAATCGGAAACTACGCGGGTAAAACCGTGGGGCACAGCTAGTTCACACATAAACTTTTGAACCGATTTGGATGTTTGGTACTAATATTCCTTATATTATAACTAAGCGAGGATTAAGTCATAGGATACTTGTTATCTCAAAATTTCCTCGGTATTGGTTTACGCGCATAAAATCATGGCGTACAGTTAGTTTATCATTTATTATGTTCATCTAAAACTCTTTAGTAATATTGTGTTCTCATGTAAGTGGCTGTTGTTTAAAACAGCTTTTTTGAGTTAAGTTTATCTATGTATGGCTATTATCACTTTTTTTTTTGTCAACCTATAGTGTCCCACTGCTGGGCAAAGGTCTCCCCCAAACATTTCCAACCATCCCTATCCTTCCTAATCCAGCGCAGCACTTACTTTTTTTAAAATAAAAATATCTTTAAACCAATGTTAAGTTAATCTAAGTATGGCTATTATCACGTGTATAAATCTATACATAACCATTACTAAAATAATGGCCACCCTGGTAGTTAGTGCGAATTCTGCGTGAACGCACTTTGCGGTCTCCCACACGACCGGAAATACTTCAACACCTATTACGATATTCACATTTATCATTCACTAGTTCTGCCCCACGGTTTAACCCGGGTTTTCTAAGCTCCTATTGGTCGTAGCGTGATGGTTTGTAAGTGATAGATTTCCTTGATAATCTGGCTATGAGAGACTAAAATTATTTGCAATTTGGAAAAGTAGTTTATGAGATAAGCGCGTTCAACCAAACTAATCAGCCAGGGATTGGTTACACAGCTTCATTATTGTAATTTGAACCACTAGTTCCTAAGATTAGAGCGTGCAACAAAAAACTCTTCAGCTTTAAAATATTAGCATAGGTTAGTGCAGTCTAATCTGACCATGAAATCAACATACAAATAATAATAAAATTAGAAACAACTGTTTATACAATACATGCTAGTTGGCCCTGACCAGTCTAGACATTAAATTGCTAAAATCTAGACCGCGTGCAAAAAAAGTGTAAAAAGTGAAACTGGCGTGGTCGGTTTAAAGTTTATACAACTATCGAACACTACTGTTATACTCGCGTTCCTCTGGTATCGCGTTCGGAGGCTAGGAAGCGAGTGACGTCACCCGACTGACCCGACCAGTTTTTGTCCGACTGGATTTAGTGTTTGAATCTTTATGCATAACTCCCCGAATCCTAACTGAGGTCGTCTGCGATTCAAGGACACAGTCCTTTGATTGCCAAACTGAGGTATTATAAATAGCGCGAGTATTTGCAACTAGCTGCGCCCCGCGGTTTAACGCGAGATAACTCCGGTCCTATTGGTCGTAGCGTCATGTTTTATAGCCTATAGCCTTCCTTGATAAATGGGCTATCTAGCACTTGAAGATTATTTTCAAATCGGACCAGTAGTTGTTGAGATTTGTGCGTTCAAACAAACAAACTGTTCAGCTTTATAATATTAGTATTGATACTGATACAAGATTTTTCTATTGTACGTGTTCACATACCGAGTAATTGTAGCTATTTATAACGAAATAAGAGAATGATTCAGATGTTTTAATTCGTATAAAAAGTTTAGACTAAGATAAATATTAGGTATTTGTTAAGTTATAAAAACATTTGAGACCTATAATTTAATTAAGTACGTATATAAAAATAAATTGCCGAATGAATCTATAATCTTCAAAAACGACTTAATGCACCTATTAATATGTATATATTATTTGTTCTTTATGCACCTATTAATAAAATATTATACCTATTATAATTTACCTATATAAGTAGGTATATTAAATATATTATATTATGCGTAGTTTCTGATACCCTAGATACAAGTATCAAACTTAGTTAGGGGTCAGTTACTATGTATAATGAGATGATGTAGTGAATGATTATGTTATGTTATAGCTTATGTAAACAAAAATATTGAAATACATGGAAAAATTGCACCAGAACAAAACCGGTTATTTAGTTATTAGGGAAAAGTAAAATGATCATACTAAACTATAAATAATAGAGAATAGGAACTAGTTTTCGGTTATTTCTTGTAACGTGATTAGTTAATTGAATAGTCTTTATTACAAACTACAAAAGAGAACGTTCCATATTCTCCCTTATGTACGTATGTTGTACGTCGTTGACGTCTATGCACTGTGTATTATATATAATCTACCTATATACACAAATATGTCCTACAAATTAGCAATTTAAATCAACTAAATAATGCATCTTATGTTAATTTGTTAAGCTAAGTGCTACGTTCGATTCCTGAAGAAAATAACATAGCATAATCATTCCCTACATCATCTCATTATAGTAACTGACCCCAAACTAAGTTCGAAACTTTTATCTAGGGTACGCGGGAATCGAACCCGCAACCTTACGGATGGTAGTACGGCACGGTGACCGCTCTGCCATCGAGGTCGTCTAAATGTATCTTAATTTCCAAATATGGCACAGGTATAAGATCACATACTTAGTAACTGTGATGATTACGGTTATTCCTTTTTGCACAACATATTTAGGGAGAGGAATTATCCAGCGGGATCTCACTATATTGACATTATATTTTTTCTTATTCTATGCTAATTTATAAAAAAAATCATTAAAAAAAAACTACTGTTTCGATTTAGATTAAAGGTACAGATGTTCTTTATAACTAGGAATAAAACATAGGATACTTTTTATCTCGAAATTCCCATGGGATTGGGAATCACGCGTGTAAAACCGCGGGGCGCAGCTAGTCCTCTATAACTACAACTATGGTGAGGATGAGTGTGTGCGTAGTTTCCGATACCCTAGATACTAGTTTCGAACTTAGTTAGGGGTCAGTTACTGTAATGAGATGATGTAGTGAATGATTATTATTATTATCTTCGTTTCAAATATAGTTGTAAGTATAGTTATTTTTAAATGTGATTGATAACAAAGGCGCACATCGGATGCAGAGTCCATAACCATAATATAGGTCAAGGGCCTGCTCACCTTGCGGCCTCCTTGGTCCGTGGCCAATCACCATTCCAACTGCATCGCTTTTTTATTTCAAATCAAATCATTTTTATTTACGAACGTGGTACTTGACCATGTGGGGTGAACCGACCGTCAAGGACATATTGTTATTTACTTAAATTAATATATAATACAGTGTGTTCGTACGTCTGATATGGGCATTAGTATCTCATCTTGTAAGTATAAATTGGTCAAATATTTTTGGTAAGTATACACATCTGGTATACAGTTTGTAATATGTCAAATATCAATTAACATAACATAACATAATCATTCACTACATCATCTCAATATAGTAACTGACCTCTAACTAAGCTCGGAGCTTGTATCTATCTTATATCTAAGCTTTGTTTAATTTAAAATAGAGAAAAGGAATTCCCAGTATCTCAACACTGGGAACCTAGCTATACCTAAATTCACCGCGCAAACTCAAAATTTATCGAAATCCGTTTTCGAGATCGCACAAATTCAATTACAAACGGCTGAAACTAGTCGAGGAAAACAACTAAATTCGATAGGTACACAATAATGACAAATAGTCAAACTAAACACAATTTTAGAAAATTCTTTGAATTTTAGATCAATTGATTTTTCATAGAAATACCACAAATACTAACGATTAGTTTTTGTGATAGTCTTAGGGCAAAAACCAAGGGTCCGCGTGTTAGCCCCCGGTGTGTGGAAGCACTCGAATTCCTTTTTTAAGTATAAAGTGTATCAGTTGAATATTTTTATCCAAAGTACAATCTGCTAGGCTAGCATGACTTCGAAAACGCGATAGATACAGCGATTTATTGACATCCAACTGTCAAAATTTGATAAAAATACCCGCCATATTGAATTTTACCACATATTTAATTTTATGACATTTGGTCATGCTCGCGAAATCGATATTATTTCGTGGTGTCTATATATTTTATGAGGCCTATGTCCAACAGTGGACTAATACAGGCTGTTGATGATGATGATGATATATTTTATCACGCACAGTCGTGCTAGGGGGGCAGAAGTACTTTTAATAAAAAAAATGGAATGAAGCGACTAAATCCATGCGACACAGATAGTTTAGTATATGTATACTTAAATACTTACTTAAAACCCGTCAGTTTAGTTGATTCGCAGGGTTAGTCCCATTTTACTCCACCAAAAAGTCCCAAGTTACTCCAAACAAAAATATTCTTTTTTAAAAATTTCAAAATAAGTTTCATTTTACTCCAAACTGTCAAACACTTTTGTTTATCAATATTTGGAACTGCCATACATTCAGTTTCACTTTACTCCACGCGTAATGTCACTTATGGATGAGATACAGTCAGACGCAAAAATCAAAAAGAAAAATAATACAAAGTTATAGATTTCCCATAGGCCGTGTTATTATTAAATGTAAACACATATTTATCTAATATAGAAATATTAAATCAGAGGATATATTTTCTGTGTTTATTTTAAAATCAAGATGACTATTCAAGATGTCATTTCTTTCCTTTTGAGTGACACTGTAACTCAATAACATGCTATGTTCAAGTTAAATAACACCTTGCGGTAGAATCATTGTTCATAAAACAGTACTATGTGGACAAAAGTACCAGGCAAACATGGGTTATTAGGAGTTTTACCTACAAATAGTCCGACTGCTGGTGAGGGTGGTACAGCCTAACAAAAAAGAAACGAAATTGCTCTGTTCAAATAAACATTATGTACAAGAAATTTTATAATAACCAATTTTAATTACCAGGAGAACAGAAATGTAGAAGAGGTCTTTACAATAAACTTTATTAAATTGATTCCTAAAAGTAAATATTGGAGAATTTATTATTAGAAGTACCAGGAGAGCATATTCGCGCAAATTCTTACGAAAACCAAGCACTCTAAACAGGTAATATGTTTCATGGGCGGGACTGTACTTTAGAAGTAAGAAATTCTTATTAAATTATATCTGGGTGCCGAAATGGGAACTAATCGCACTTAAATTTACCATTTCGGCATCTTCCTGGAATTTGGAATAAACCGCATAAAATGTTTTGTTAACTTTTCTATCCGACTGTACTTCTCTTTTTGGAGTATCTTGGGACATCAAAATAAAAATCAATAAAATTATTCAAGTATCGATTGGAGTAAAGTGGGATATGAAAAATAATATATTATTTTTAATATTATTCTCTGGAGCAAACTGGGACTGCATGTATGCATTTTTTCATTTTCGATTTCAAAGGAATGGAGTAAAATGGGACTAACCCGATTCGCAGTATTGCGACTTTAAATAATTACAATGTTTATTTTAATTAAATCTTAGTAATTTTCCTATTGTTTAAGGTACAATTCCAAGACGGGCCGCAAACCGCAAACTGCAACCGCAAACTGCAAGCGACAACACTTGTTTCTATCAACATCTATAAAATCGCGTCGTGACTGCAGGCAGTAGTGTAAGCGCTCGGAATATTTTTAGTCATGAAAAAAATACGTGCTTGCCCTTTTTTTTTCCCCTTATATGAAAAATGAAACAAAAAAAACGAAAAAAAACATAGCAATCTATTAAACTATTTTAAACTTTTATCAAGACTAACGAACGACAATTAATTTTTGGGTCATTGTATTTGTATAATACAGAATTTGTAAACATGAACTTTATACCATTGTTCGCAAGCTCAAGGCTAGACAAGTTTAACGTAAACTAAATATGTCTCACGTGTTTGATTTAGTTCAACTGATTAAATGTTCAATAGATTTCTATTGTTTGTCATTCATTCACGCACACCCAGACCACAAATGTTTGTCTCGGTCTGGGTGTGTGTGTGAATGTGTGTGTGCGTAGTTTCCGATACCCTAGATAGTTTCGAACTTAGTTAGGGGTCAGTTACTATAATGAGATGATTATGTTATGTTATGTTTTTGGGAACAATCGTTTATATCAAGGCCTGTCATGTTACTTTAAGTTTTTTCTACGATTTCTAAATAAAGAGAATTGTTTTTTTTTTAATAATAGATAGTTATTTACCTAGTTATACACCCTATCATCCTCATATATAGTATCTGACCCCTAAATAGGTTTATTGTCCGTATTTTGCAATCTACAAAGACATTGGGAAATCGTAATAATTACACCCACAGATTATATAGCTCATTGAAATGCTACATGAGCTTTGCATTTTTTAGAGGAGGCAATTTTATTTTTGGACATGATTAGTTAGTCAAAAAGTCATATAAACGTTTTTGTAGGTGAAATAATTTGCTACTAATTATGATTTAACGTATAGTTTCCGAGATATCGCGATCACCCCATTTTTCAAGATGGCGGCCGGGGGACAAGGGTAGCGACCCCACAAACTTGAGGTTAAACTTCTATTGACCCCCAAACATGTCCCAAAAATTGCGTCTCTAAGAAATGCAATATTCGGCCCTTAAATTGTAACATTTCAATGGATCAATACGTAATTCCTCGTTGTAGCAATATCTTCAAAGAGGGACTTTTGTCCTGCAGTAGGATCTTACAGGCCGATAAGTTAAGCTTAATTTATACCATTCATGTATTCCCCTGCCTTCCCCTCTCCTTTAGGACATCTTCGTAGTTATAATCCAAATGACCTACCTAATATTTATAGGCATTGTTAATATTTTTAGTGTGTTATTTAGTCTACTATCCATTGTCTTTCCAAACGCTTGCATCTGGTTTGGATTACCACGAGATAAACATCCGATGATAAAGTGACCGAACTGAACGTACCGATCATTGACAGTACTATGGTCATTGATGCACAAAAACACAAGATGTACCATCAGCGTCAAATAAAATGTAATGCTCATTTTAGTATATTTGTGTGAGCCACAAATGTTTGTCTCGGTCTGGGTATGTGAGTGAATGAGTGTGTGCGTAGTTTCTGATACCCTAGATACAAGTTTCGAACTTAGTTAGGGGTCAGTTACTATAATGAGATGATGGAGTGAATGATTATGTTATAGTATTGCCAATCAAGGGAGATACCTTTTATCTGGCCGTCCGCACAATCCCGAACAAATATAACACAGGACACTCTCGCAAACACTCAATACTACTATTGAATATGAAATTATTGTTATATAAACATATTTTGTTGCAAATTCAATTAACATTAGATACCTAACATACATAGTTCTCGATGAAATGACCACACTGTGCGCTCACTTTAAGTGAAACATTTTTTAGATTTTTATTTGAACTAATTTTATGGGTGCGTGTCCCTACATCTGCACACGCGAGGACCTTTACAAGGCCACTGATAGTGCCATATCGGTGGCCGAGTTCTGGTCCTCTAAAATATGAGTCGACACGCACAGAAGAAGATTTTATGGGGACGACTTAATATATTTTTGTATATCTGGGGTATTTATACATCAATGCTACTATGGTTCTAAGTTTATAATTGTCGCATGACGTCACACGCGATATTGACCTCTCAAGTGCGAATGGTCATTAGCACTGGTTTCATGCAACGCCGCCTAAATATATTAATATTATATGCATTTTATATAAACATACCATTTAAAAAACATTTTGGTATTTACCAATGAAAACAGGTTGTATAAAAAATATAATGTGCTTATATGTATATCATACACCACCTTCAAAACTGCAGCAAGCTACTATGGATGGTAGATATAGAATAAGTACTAATAAATAGCAAACGGTAAAGGAAAACATCGTGAAGAACCTGCGAAGAAAAAGAAAACACTTAGACCAAAACAAGAATTTTCCTAGACACAAATATTTGTACAACTAAAATCAAACCCATAACCTTTGACATAATAGCCAGTAGGGTCACTACGACTTTCCTAGACGGTAGGGTCACTACCAAGACTTTCCTTAGGTCGCAACAACAACGTTGTTTACCCGCAACAATCTCTAATAACTAATATACAAGTGGAATACTAACTTTGTTACTATTTCATGTCATAATTGCTTGACTGAACTTGCCCAAATTTTCCATGGACTTGGTCAATGGTCAGGTCAGGTTCAAATTCTTCCACTAGGAATAGGAATAACAAAGTAATCGTGGGGTGAAGCTAGCTATCCTACTAATTTAAAATGACTTCACAAGGCACACAATAAATACTCGTACTAATATTATAAATGCGAAAGTTTGTGAGTGTGTATGTTTGTTACTTCTTGACGTCTAAACGGCTGGACCGATTTATAAGAAATTGGGTAGATGTCTCTTATAACTAGAAATAGCACATAACATACTTTTTATCCCAAAATTCCCACGGGAAAGGTTCCGCGCGGGAAATACTATTGGGCAAAGCGAGTTTTAAATGTACCTAAAAATTACTATGCCTTAATAACTTAATACATAACATAACATAATCATTCACTACATCATCTCATTATAGTAACTGACCCCTAACTAACTTCGTGACTTGTATCTAGGGTAACAAAAACTACGCACATACTCATTCACACACACACACAGACCGAGACAAACATTTGTGGTTCACACAAATATTCACCCCGCACGGGAATCGAACCTTACGGATGGCAGTCCGGCATGGTGACCACCCTGCCATCGAGGTCGTCATGTCTAGTAATAAATAAGTACCAAAGTAAATACTTGTACATTCTAAGTAACATGAGGAAAAGAAATGCACAATACTCATACATTGTCACAGTCACAGGTAAAAATGATGTGATAATTTTTATCTCCATACATACTCGTATAACAAAATGAATTTCTCTTTCCCTTAGTCACGGCATCACGCGTGAACGACTGGACCGATTTCCCTAATTCTTTTTTGTGTATTTGTTATTGAAGGTTCTTATGTAGGGGAATATTAGAAAAAAAAAGAAATCTTTGCCACCATAATAACTTTTTGTATTCCATAAAGCGTATGAGTCGAGTTGAAGTCACAACTGTCTGTTGGAAAGGACAACGTCAGTCAGGTCAGCTAGTAAACAATACGAGGACAAAACTGTATTACACAGTACAACGTTACCATTCTATAAATAAGGGCCTATTTCACCATCTTCAAGTAACGTTCCGAGTACCTACCCACATGTTTTGTCTTTGTCACTTGATATAAAGTAAGAAAGCGACAAAACTAACTTTACTTGGTGAGTCACTTTGCTTGAAGGTCGTGAAATTGAAATAGGCCTAGAGGCATACATAGTTTTTTTTTCAACCTATAGTGTCCCACTGCTGGGCAAAGGTCTCCCCCAAACATTTCCAACCATCAGCATACGTAATTAACACTATAAAATTACCTTTCTATGAGTGAAGTCAACAAGCATACGTACTAGTTAAAAGTGAAACTTACAAAAATGTATTCAAAAATAAAAATTCAAAAAATGTATACTTATCGATGTAAAACGTTAATTTATCGCCTTTTTTGTTACAATACCGATTCGACTGGTTTAGAGACTCGGTTTAACTGACGTGATTTAAAATTTTAAGAAACACCACATCTAAAGCTTTGGCCGCTGTAATTTATATGAAACAAGAACCAAAAAAGTTATAAAAACATCGCCTTCCACCGGAAATTAATTGAATACCAAATAAATTACTATCACAGTATCGACTATGTTCCGATTGAATCACTTTTTTACATTTATTAATTGTATCATTGTGTTTTACAAATAAATAATTAGTTTGGATGTTTTATATGTTACTTTTTAGTTAAAATATTTCTTTTTTTCCTGCATTGTGATATATGAAAATATGTATATTAAAAAAAATTGTATTCAAATATTTCTTTAAAAAAATATGTACATTAAAAAAAATAGTTATTTATTAGTCTCAATTAGACAAATAAAGTTAAAAAATTGAAAATACAAAATAAATATATAAGTCTATAATAAAGCTATTTTCAATTAAAAATGTTAAATGATAATAAATCCCTAAATAACTCGTATTATTTTTGCTACGATCCGAATCAAACCTGTCACCTTAGCATTACGAGTTGCAAGTCTTGCAGCGCCCTAGCTATGTGTAACCGCAAAACAATTTACTTTTTGTAACAATAAGTCAGCAACAATCGAAAACATAAAAAATAAAATCGCAAATTCAATCATAATGTAGTTTTATTTCTTTTTTAAGGGTTTATCCTCAATTGTAATGAATGATGAATCTATAAACGCATGTTCAGAAACTTAAATTCATAGATTTACATACTTATAACAAAACTATGCCACTCATATATACAGGTCAAATTGATAACCTCCAATTTTAAAGTCGGGTAATGAGTGATATGCAAAGACCGTTCTAAATCAGTATAGACTCAAATTTCAGTAAAATACATTGTACAATGAGCTAATGATGCTGAAAACGTAAAGAAAACAATTACATCCAACACGTCACTAAAAATACAAACGTAAATAATAAAGAGACAAGTGACCAATAATGTCCAAGTGAAAAAAGTGATGGGTGTCAATAAACAAAATGTAATGGTATCCGACAAATATGCGCCGCGAGTCGCCGACATGTGTTCAATTAAATAAAGTTGTTATTACGGAGAGGAATCACATCGCGACGTTAATACTGGATAGTGATTCGACGTGGTCGCTAGTGATGTACCGAGATCCGTATCCGATATTCGTGGAAGAAAAATGATTTGTGTCCTGCCTACTCGTATCTATATGCGCGGAACGAAAAAGATATTCGTAACATTTTGGTGGATTTTTTACTTTATTATTTTTGTACGTACATTCAATTCTAATGTAGATGAATAGGTAACAATAATATTCTATTCATTTATCAATAAAATTAAATAATTTAGCATCTTTACTGCAATCAATCAAACGTATGTCAACTCTTGTTAGAAAGTTAACTCGCACACTCAAAGTAAAAATCCGTATCAGTATCCGCGGATGTTGACACCAAAGATCCGTATTTTCGGATATTCATTTTCCACGCGTCCCATCCCTAGTGTCGCCTCGGCCCGTCCGACCGACTGCCTCTCGATATGTTTACACGAAACGTTTCTTAGAAATGTTTTCTATATCTCCTTAAATGTATTTCTAACTGACTGACTTCTGTCCGTAACTTTCGCAAAGAAAATATATTTGTTGGGAATAAAATGTGGCTTCTTGTATTTCCTAGTAATGGTTTGTTTGTTATGTTTGTGTGTGTTTCATGTAGTTTATGTGGTTTCAATTACTTTAAAAGGCTTCCTACATTACAATTTATACGATCTATATACGAGCGGTTCAAAATTAGAAGATGTAACATCATCTGACGATGTATGTAGTATGACTATTTCAATCTGCACATCTACTCCAATCACTCACAAAATATGTACTTACTTATCAAATATTGATAAAATCAATAAGTATCTGTTAGCCTATTCCTCTATACTTTCGACTCAGTGATTGTTTCATTATCTCATTATGGCTTGCCACAAAAACATCGTCATTTTGATTGTTCGTCACTTATATTTGGTTAATTTAAGGATGTCCTGTAATTGGCTATGTATAACAAGATTAAGATCATAAAGATTGTTGTTGGATATCTATATTTTCCAAACCTTTATCCCATGTCTATTTGGGATCGGTTTTCAGTTTAACCAGATTTGGCGGAATGTCAGTATTTTGAGGCCAAAGGGGTTAACCGCCATTTTTGGTTAAAAAAAATTTTAGACTTTTGAGGGCTCTAACTACCCGTAACGATTGTCGATGATGTTAGTACGACAACCGGGACCGACGGCTTTACGTGCCCTCACGTTGGATATCTAAGCAAAATAAAATAAAATTTAAAGGTGTTATACCTTTAAATTTCTTAAAAATGTATCGACAAAATCACTCCAAGTCAGTACGCGAGCACATCCCTCACTAGTTTGAGTCATTTGACCTTCGTACGAAAGCGAAACCGGTGTGGGTGACCGCGCGGTGCGCCTCTCGCCGCTCGACAAACAAGCATTCCCTTTCATACAACCTGCACTATCGGTACTACAGATTTATATCTCACCTAGCTGTGAAACGAGGTTTCACTTGCGTAGTTCACTTTCCTGTGGACTTAATGGGATAAAAAATGGACCACGTTTGCGTGTTCACTTTTAAACTAAATAACATATAGCCTAAACCGCGGGGCAAAACTAGTATACCTATATTTTAAATTGATGGCTGGATGACGTCATTTTGCGGTTAAAAACGTGACATATGCAAGTCCATTGACTTTTGTAAATCAGTATTTTTTAGATAACTTACTCATTTTGTTTTATATTTGTACTTCAGAACTTTATAGGTTACTAGCAGCGCCCGCAGTTTTACCCGCATAGATTCCGCTCTCGTAATAATGCGGGGATAAAATTATACCAAAAACCTTCCTCTTGAATCACTCTATCTATTAAAACAAACCGCATCAAAATCCGTTGCGAAGTCTTAAAGATCTAAGCATACATAGGGACATGGGGATATAGGGACAGAGAAAGCGACTTGTTTTATACTTTGTAGTGATGTCGTGATAGATATTTAATTTTAAAAATGATTTATGTATTTACTGTAGGTGTTCCTTTTTTAATAAATTAATACATTTTAAACAACTTATACTCACTGGTTAATGTATTTTTTTTAATAATGTGTAAGTCAGACATGTATGGAATAAATAAACCTTTATTTTACTACGACAAACGTAATGTAAGTGAGAAAAAAAGATTTAACTAAATATAATGACGTACGTTTCATTTAATAATAAAAAAAGAGATTCCCTGTGATATCTACAAATCTTTATTTCTGTCACTAGGTGTTTGTTAATATGTGTATTTAACTACGAGTATGTGTCAGATGATAGAGTAATTTATTATTATTTTACCATATTTTAAGTATTTAATGAAGTATATTACTGAAATTACTGAAGGTACCTTGAACATGTTACCAGTTTATACAAATGTCCTGCACCTGTCTCGCATTCGCAACAACGTTCAGAAATAATACCTATTTGTTACCATAAATGAATTATTTTTAACATATACCATCAAAATTCTGGTCAGAGAATTTAACTATTATGTACAGTCTCGGTATGAAAAGGTTCGTCATTTTTCAAATAAGGTGACCTGTTCATTCCGTGACTGTACTAATTTTATAAGATAACATTTACCATTTAAAAAAATACCCTTGTTTTATATACCATAACATTTTCCATTTTTTTTTACCAAATATTATTGTTTTTACCATACCGTCAAAATTCTGGTCATCGAATTTTAATAATATACCCATAGTATATACCATAACATTTTCCATAATTACCTTTTACCAATTTCACCGTTACCAATATTTTGCATATATTGTATACAATAACATTTACCATAAAAATATTTATACCAATTACCTTTACCAATTTTACCTTATACCAATTACAAAATAAGTTACCATTTATAAACGATGATATAAGTTAGGTTTTTCTAATAATTATGAAGATGGACTTGTAAATAATAAGCCCTACACCAAAGTTTTCATAGTTTCATTATTCATTACTTTTTCATCATAACCTTTTATACAATGCGGGTAGATTGAACAAAAAAATAATATTAAATTTTAAAGTAAATAAGGCCCCATGAAGTATGATAACTTTAGTATAAATAATAACGATAACTAAAAAACTTATATATTTACCATTTTACTTTAATACTGTTTAATAGTTACCATTTCAAAAGATACCTCACAACGTAGTCCTTGAATATTAAAGTAAACATCAAGAAGAACGTTGTTACAATACTTACGAATTGACGATCTCGATGGCAGAGTGGTCACCATGCCGGATTGTATGGTTGCGGGTTCCATTCCCGTGCGGGGTGAATATTTGTGTGAACCATAAATGTTTGTCTCGGTCTGGGTGTGTGTGAATGAGTGTGTGCGTAGTTTCTGATACCCTAGATACAAGTTTTGAACTTAGTTTGGGGTCAGTGAGTGTAATGAGATGGAGTGAGTGATAATGTTATGTTATGTTAGGAGTATAGTTTACCTTACCATCACATCTTAATGTTTACCAAACCAGAGGACCCAGGTTCCATCCCTAGATTGAACAAAGGTTATCTAAAGGTATGCCTTTAGATAACCTTTGTTCAAATAAATTGATTCAGAATCAAGTAAAAAAATTAAAATATTTTGTATTAAAAAATATTGATAACTATTAAAATTATTATTAAGAAATACTAATTTAGTTTTAAATTAATTCAAACTTAATTTTAATATTAATAGAACAATAAATTATTTTCCCATATTTTATTACTATGAAGTTTATCGAGAGCCCGTTGATGTCTTTTGTATGGATTATACGACTACGGAACAATTGTGTACTTGATTCGGCTATTATTTTTAATATATTATAATTTAAGTATGTTATGTAATAAATATTTAATATGACATATGATTCATTTCACGGTAAATTAAGAAAATTTCTGGATAAGTTCGTTACAGTACAACAATCGATACTGTTCTTTTTTATCTGTTAGTATAATAAGAAAAAAAACATTAAAATGAATTAAGTAAAAACAATTCAGAGATATTAAAAATTAAAGAAATATAAAAAATATCGTTTTCAGTACTTTTATTTTTACAGTACATTTTATTACACATACTTACTTTGTTACATATTTTTATATACTCACAATAATTGAAATTCTTCTTCGTAGCCAGCAGTAGTGACTTATAGCTGTCTGTCCCTCCATCACAAGTTCGTTCCCCGTTTTTAGTACTTGATATAGTTAAATATTTTTTTTTTATAATACTATAGAATTTAGATCCAAAGCAGCCAAAACTTGTCTTTTATTATTTGTTTATTTATGTGTTTGTGTACTATATGTATATTAAATCTCAATATATTACTTTATAGTATATAATATAGTATGCACTACTGTAAATGTACCTTTAATAAATAAATATTTCATCTAGTAAAAGTGTAGTGATTGAATACCTTTACTTTTTGAAAAAAAAACGCAAAATGAGAATTTACAAACTAAAAACTAAGTACCTTTAAGTTATTTATATGTTATACCTTTTATTTAAGTAAGCTTAAGTTAACGATAATTACTCTTAAGCAAACTTCAATTAAGTTTCAATTCTATAAAATATTATAGAATAATTCGCAGTCAGCTGAGGGTTAGTTAAATGAAACAACAATTGTATTTTTCACATTAAATTTATATTAACTCAGATCTGATGAATACAGCTACAGCGTACTACATATCAATGTAGTTATTATTCGAAACCACGGTACAATAAAACACAATTTTCAAAAAACTTTTTGTCAAAAAAGATTAAAATAACGAGTCAAATTTGAATAATTGATCATTTGTAACGCGGTTCCGTCTTCTCATTCGTGCCTGTATCTTTACACAAACTCTTTAAGTTAATACGATGTAAACAATATTATTTATTTTAATATTGATAAAGGCATGAATATCAATATAAAGTCGCATGGCTTACAGAAAACAATTTCGCATTCGTCCAATCACATACGATTTTTCCTCGTGTGTCTTGTTTTGCTTTTATTTTATTAAGTTAAAATCAAGTCAAGTATCATTGACAAACACATTTTTGTACCTTCACGATACAAACACGCATTTGGTGACGATATTGGACTCGAAACATTTTCACAATCGGTTTAGTAACAGACAGTGTTCACACAAGAATAAATCGCAATGCAAAGCACAAACAAGTCGCCGTAGCGGTGTACAGATCCGTCGCTTACACTACCGTACCTATTATTATGAATTCTTATGCTAATACAAATTTAGACCGCGCGCAGACGGCGAGGCGGGCTGGCTACTCATATGAGGGTCGTAGGTTCAATACCCGTCCAGCACACCTCGCCGCCCGCGCCCGTTGGCTCATCAAATTCTGCTACCACTAATAAACAAACGTCCGCGATACAACACCGGCGCACGCGCAGAACGCGCCGCGTCCAGGACACTATACCATCGTAAATAAAAAAAACAACATGTTATCATATTTTAACTCTTCCAATTTTACTCAACTCAATGTAACAGAAATGTTCTGGTAACTAATCATTAAATTAATACATTATACACAAATATAAATCATCACAAACATTCTTACATATGTATCGTCCTTACAAACTAATGTTCATTAACGATTGAAATATCTACGTTTTAACTTATTTTGAAATAAGTCTATCGATGAATACGGTAATAGAATAATATGATAAATAACAAATTGTCGTCACTATAATATTTACATAAGATAATAATCTAACTGACGCTACTAGTCTGTGCTTCGAAATTGAGGAGACATTTATCATTTCTAAAATATATATGTATATAATATAATGTTTGTTTATAATAAATATATATGTCGCGAGTCGCGGCCCGCGGCCGGCTCGCTCCTGGCCCCCGAATGTGATCAACAACAGTAATAATAATAAACGTAAATGGAAGGCAAGTCGAGGTATATCGTATGTGTAGCGAGGGCCGGGGCGAGCGGGGCCGCGGGGCGCGGCTAGCTCTAGCTTTACTTGAGGTAGTTTGTTTCACAATTCACTGTTACATTATTGCAGCGCGCTGAGTGCGCGCGCTTATAAACAATTACTTTATTAACAATATATCGAATATAACACACACCTATCTCCGCAAACGTCACTGCACATATCATTACAATATAAATTTATTATGTCTGATTTGTTATTGAGCTTGCGATTTAAAGTTCATTATTATTTAATTACAACAAGACATTGGACGATTCGCGTCACGCGCGACCGTCGACACACCGTGTATAAGTATAATATGTATGTATAGTACAGTATCTATGAGGTAGGCCATTTCGGTCCGATCTGTTCACATTATTATTGCTATACTTTGAGATATAATATTATAATAGACTATTTAGTTATTAAATATATGAAAATATAATTATACATTGAATAAATTTCATTGAGACACTGATGAGGTAGTTAAGTATTTGTAAGTTATTTGTGTTAATCTATGTGTATAAAAATATTTTTGCAATATAATCAACATTCAAAATACAAACATTATCAAATATCGAGCGAGGGGATACAATGTTCATATTGCACACGTGTCATGTATTGGGGAGCGGAGCGGTCGAGCGGAGTCGGGCGCCGCCGCTAGTGTGTGGGCGGCGGGAGCCGGACGGGTGTCACAATACAGATATGGCGGTCAGTGATATGGTTCAAGTGTTGTACGATATGTTCGCGGGATTGTGACACGCCATCGGCGCCCGCGCACCTCTGATATGTGACATCCAAAACATTATACTCTTTCAGATAAATATTTACAAAAACCTATTCCTCGTTAATTTTATTTGTTATACATAAATCAATTGTCATGATTCAATTTTATATCTATACAAAAACATTTACATTATTTATCTTTAAATTATTGCTAGAAAATTTCATTATCATTAGGCTAAGAATTACTAAACATAATTGTTTCGCAACAGACAGTTGGCGGAATAAATTTGGCAACGTTTAGGAAGACTACTTTCCTACCACTAACGAAACAGGAATGTACAACACTAAATTCGTTCGAATAACATAAATGGTAACTTAATTGGACATAAATTATAATGGAATATTCATACGATATTCCCAATTCCCAAACGAAAATTGGCTTACATTAAGTAAATATAATAAACAAATTTCAACAGACAAAATTATAGAAGGAAGCACCGGGAAGTTATCATCGAAAGCAATAGACACGAACTAATACCGAGGAAGGCAAGAGAGGCCGCGAGCCGTCCGGGGACCGGGGGCGCCTTCACGTCAAGTGTAACCAAACAACGCAACAAAAGTACACATCTCGACCCACACAACCAAACTATCACTCTCTAATAATAATAATAATAGTAAATGCTCACTGGACTTAGTCATTATTTGTACCCAAAAGTATTTCACAAATAATATCCAACGCAGAAAGTAGACAAGTCTGCGCTCAGCCCCCACTAATGATAACAACAAAAATAATCATCAAAATACATTATCGTAACTTTAACAATGAAGAACGAACAAATAATTTCAATAAAATAAAGAAGAAACAGTTTCTTTCGATTCCAAAACGTCATAATGAGGATATGTAAATTACGTCACCTAACGATATCGAAGTAACGACACCCTTCAATTACCTATTATTAATTTCTACGAATTTTCCGTATTTTTAATATGTAAAAATGATATGGTTCGACCTAAATGATATCGTAAAATTACTCTAACGTCATGCAATTATATGCTTAACGGGCAGACACCCAGACACCCAGGCGTGTAAAGTCACCTTGCTCCGCGCAAGGTTAGCTTGAACAAACAACAAAAAACAAGCGAACGAGCGCGCGCGCGCTGCTGCGCCCGCGCCACCGCCCTATAAGGACATTCATCGAGTTATTTATAACAAAACCACCTAATTCACACGATTAAGCTGTTTTGGAAGATAGAGAAACTAGGGACCGGGTGGTGTGGGACCGTGCGGCGGCTCAGGTGAGGTTGACGGTGGAGGAGGGCGAGGCGGCGGAGGTGGAGGACACCGACGAGGCGGAGGAGGTGGACGAGGAGGAGGAGCGCGAGTTCTTCTTGAAGTGCGTGTCGAAGTGCTTCACCATGTGGTCCTTGCGAATGAACCCCTTGCCGCAGTGGTCGCACGCGAACGGCTTGCACCCCGAGTGCAGGCACATGTGCCGCCGCAGGTCCGTCTTGTGGTTGAACGACTTGGGGCACTCGGTGCACTTGAATGGCTTATTGTCTGTGTGCTTGTAGTAGTGACCTTCGTAAGATACGTCGTCGGAGAACCGTTTGCCGCAACGGTTGCATTTGAACGGCTTGTCGCCCGAGTGGAAAGTTTTGTTGTGTTGTTTGAGGTAACAACCTTTGTTGAAAAGCTTGTCGCACTCGTAACACTTGTGCACGGTGACTGGGGCCGCCTGCTTCAGCTGGTTCCTCTCGGTGAGCGGCGAGGAGGGCACCGTAGAGGAGACGGCGGAGGGCGAGGACACCGTCGACGAGGAGGATGACGTCGACGAGACCACGTTGCGGCTCTCGCACTCCGCCTTCGCGCTCTCCGGGCTCGCCGGGGACTTCATCTGAGCCCCGTAGTTTTCTTTATTGGCATAATCCATAATATCCTCGATCTCTAAGATCTCGTAAATGTTCGAGTCTGTGCCCGAGTCCTCTCGTTTGATGGTTTTCCCCTCGATCGCGTAACCGTACAACTTGACATGCTCGGGGCTGTAAGTGACGATGTTGTTCTCTCTGATCTTAGAGGTTTCGCTAAGTTCGTATTCGACGCTCTGCCCGTTGATGTCGATGGTGGTGTACTGCAGAGGCGAATGTTCCGGATCGACTATACTGTAGCCGGCGGTAGTGTCGTCGGCAACAACTTGACCCCCCACGTTAGGCTGTGTGATGTAATTGGAAACATAGATGCTGAAGCTCTGCGGCTGGAGTTGCGCAAAAGCGGACAATCGTCCACCGCCAGGCTGGCTCGATGTTTCCTGTTCCATAACGTCGGCTTCTTCTGGTGCGGATTCACCAAAAGTAGCCGGACTGGCTATAGGCAGATTGTTGATAGCCATATCCATAACGTGGGGGGCCATCCCGTTTGGGTAATTCGGTGCTATAGTCTGCTGAAAATTCTGACCCAAATATAATGGGGTGTGCGTGGGGTCCGGCACCGAAGGTCCCAAAGGATCCGTAGACCTCGGACTGTACGGGTTGACACCCAAGTGGCTGAACGGAGGCAGGGTGTGCGGCGTAAGAGCCGGCGTACTCTGCGTTAGGGCTGGAGTTGAAATATTGCTGGTTGACACTGATAGCAGGCCCCTCATATGGTGATTTTGAGAAACAGAGGGACCTGCTTCCCCGTTTGGGTGACTCCCTGCCGAAGAGATTGCTACACCTTTAGAACCATGATGACCACTATCATTCGGTATACCTAACCCCGGCGGTTGACTACCTATATTGAGCGGATGAGAACCGACCTGATGTTGTAAAGGGTGATTAGCTAAAGGATTATTACTGAAATTATTATCTAAGTTACCCTGTTGTAGATGCGTGTACGGCGACTTTGACTGCATGGCGGCGACCCGGTGGGAGGCGTACGGCGACTGGAGTGAAGCTTCGTCGACACTGCGCGCGTCTTCGGACGGAACTGGACTCTGCGTGTTAGAGTCGATGTTCTGCTGCTGGCCTCGTCCCTGGATCGCGTCTCGACTGGGGTGGTGGTGACTGGAGATCGGCATCGTCGCCGGGTCAGGTTGACCCGACGAGCGAACGGCGTTCTTGTGTAAGGTGGTGTTGTAGTGACGCTTCAAGTGGCCCGAGCTGGTGAACCACTTATTACAGGCGGTGCAGTTGTATGTCTTTGGTCTTCTCGCTTCATTTGATTTCCAATTTGCGCCCTTACCCCCGATAGAAGGCAATGTCGACGATGTTGGGTTCGCCGGTTGTGAATTTGTTATCTGCGGCGGCGCAGGTGAGTCATACGGGCGGTAGGGCGGCTTCATGTCGGAGTTGGATGAAGGCACCGGCCCGGCGTAGTCGGTGAGAGGAGCCATTTGTACTCCCGGATATATCTTTTGTTCGACGTGCATGAATGGCTTTTGCTCATGGTGAACGCCGAGAAACTTTTCTTGCGCGTACGGGAACTTTTGATCGGGATGAAACATTTTTGCGTCAGACGGGTAGGGCTTCTGTTCACTAAACATTTTCTGTTCCTTGAAGAGTGGTACGTCGCCGTTGAGTTGCGGCCCACTGTACAACTTTTGCGCCTCCCACGGCATCATCGGCACTGACCGACTGTTGACTTCGCGTACTTGCGTCGGCGTCTCTTCGTATACCGTAGCTTGTGGATCGCCTTCGTTGCCTTGATATACAACTTTTTGAGAATCTAAATCGAGAATGTCAGACGATTCTTCTTGTTCTTCTTTAACTTTAGAATTTTCATTTTGATAACCAGAATTATTGTATTGTTTACCGGCAAACTGTTGGAAGGGCAGCGATGTGGAGGTGGGCGGCGCGTTGCCGGCCGCGTGCGCCGTGTTGCAGTGCTCGTTCAGCTGCACTGCGGAGTCGCACACGAAGCCGCACTTGTCGCACTGGTTGGGGGAGGGCGACGGCGTCGGCTGGTTCAGGGGCTGCCCGTACAGCGGGCTCGAGGACGACACCCGCGAGGTGCGCTCTTGCATGTTGTACGGGTGGAATCTATTCTGTTTGTGGTGGTGGTACTCCTGGTTGTACTGCGACTGATCCCAGTTGATCTGGTCAGTGTGTTGGTTCTGTTGGAACCCGGAATGTGAATAGTTGTTACCGAACTGGTGTCCCGGCGAGAAGTTGGTCTGGTCGGGGTTCTGGTAGGGCGAGGGCGCGCTGTGGTAGCTCTGCGGCGTCGCGGGGTGCGGGAACTGCGCCGAGGTGTCCGGGGTCGCGCGCTGCTGGAACTCCGGGCTCGGCTTGGTGATCATGTTGTCACTCGAGTCGGCCGGCGCCGACACTGTCGTCTCGTTCTTTACTTTCGATCCATTATTATTTTCTGTATCATTTTGTGAATTTTGCGTACCCCATTTGACATATAAATTCTCTTTGTGATATTGCAAATGCACCTCTAGCGAGTCAACAGAATCCAAGTAAAGATCGCAAACCTTACAATGGTAATCCCTCGACGGTAAGGTCGACGATACGGTGCTGTTGTTATCCATTTAAATCATCAATCCAACGGAGAGCCCCGTCTCCTCCAACGAAAAAAAAATAATAAAAAAGCTACAGTTCTCGTGTCGACGTACATGTAGGCTACGCCGAGTCAAGCGCTACAGGTTAAATTCATGATCGCGCCTCCGTCTCCGTCGCGAGTCGCGATACAACCAACTTTACACGAGGTTTGTGTTTCCCGACAAAGTTTTTCGCGGCATTTCCGCGCGCGACCCAGTACGCGGCCACGTGCTGCCGGTAAACAGTGGGCGAGCGCGAGCGCGAACGCGCGCTGCACTGCCGCTCTCGGGCCCGAGCCGGCTCCGGTGCACTCACTTCAACACAACAGTCTCACCTCCGACACTTTGGAAAGTTTGTATAGTTCGCGTAGAATTAATTATGTATAAAGTCTTGTACTATATAAATCACAGAAAGTTTATTAGTGTCGGCAAAAGTTGTCACTTGTTTGTAACCCGGCGTGATAGTTTGCGGCGTACGATGATACGAGTGTGCGAGACGCGAGCGAGGCGACTCGTCCGCGGGTACGGACGCTGCGGGCGTGCACTAGAGAGCGACTGACGGCCTTCCCGAAGTCGCCTTCGGGGGCATGACTTCAATAACAATTCGCAACGTCGTCCCCCACCGAGGCGTGCGTGCGAGCGAGACACTCGCGCCGTGATGAAGTTATCGCTCCTGCGTCCTTTTGTGTGTCCTTTGCGCGAGCGGGACGGCGCGCGGAGGCGAGGGGCGGCCGCGCGGGGGACGGGGTTGGTCCTACTCTTTCTCAAAATTGAAATGCCCGGTCGAAATGTCCGGTGATGCTGCGTCCGAGGGGGACGGCGATAGCACCCGCCCTTACAAGTGCGGCCTGCGGGCGGACCGCCGCCGGCTTCCACAACACAGCCCTCACACACAATTCTCTAAATTTTAAATCTCATTTTATTTTATAGAAGAAAATTGACTTGTAGGGTATCGTAACACACGTAAACAATCGGCGGCGAGCCGGACGCGCGCACACATGTGACAACAATGTTAATAACTGCAGTCCGAGTCGGTGCAAGTCACCTTCAAATCGAAATACTGGAACCTCTTTATCGCCGCGCGAATCTAGAAAACAACTCGACTCGTTTCTCGTGTCCACTGATTAATGCTAACACAAAATACCTACCGCCGCTCGCAAGCCACAACTAATGTCGTTTCCTTATTCGGAGTCAATAACCGAAATAAATATATAATATCTACAAACAAACACACAATGTTGGAACATTTGGAAACTCGAATTTATATTTTAAAATCATTTAAATATTTTAATCACGGAAAAACACTAACCACATCACCCACTGCTATTATTATTACGACTTGCTTTACTATTAATAATATGTTACTGACACTTTAATAAAACGCAGTAATTTTAAAACTTACCAAGTATAGGTATAACTTTATTATCAATTCTTAGATATAAATACGTAAACATCTCGGGTTACGTCATCGACTTTTAATTTTATACTCTCTGTAGTTAAACTAATATAATAGATACTATGTATTTTAAATTAACTTCGAGGAAAATATGAATACAAAACTACCTTACTATTATAAGTCTAAGCTTACTACTTATTTGATAACTATAGTATTATTTAAGACAACATCTAACTAACTTTTAAAGCTAAGCACTAACTTTAAAACCAAACTGACCAATATCACTTGTACATAAAACGGTGTGAAGAACGCCGTTTGATATTAGGGTAATAGTGATCTGTACTGTGTGTAGGTATGTATGAGGCGGTAGGTGGACACAGAGGTCCATGCAAACTATGGGGGGGGACCATCGATTTTCTTGGACTGTGTCGATAGCTTCCTCCGAGGCCCGAGCCCTCTCCCTTCCTGTTTCACACTTCATTTTGAATTTTATTTTAACTCTTATTTTGGCAAGTGTTTGGCTCTGGAATATTGTTGAGTTTTTTGTTAGCAATTTGGAGTATTTATTCGTATGACTTACTTATATGATATTGTTCTGTAAAGTTATTTTATTTTTTAGTTCAATTATAAATAAATTTTTAAAAATCAACTAAAAGATAAAATAACATTAATAATTCAAGGTTTTTCTATAGAAATAATATAAAGATATTAGTAAACCTAAGTAGTAAGCTTTTAATCCTTTTTAAATATAGGCCAAAAAGCTTATAAAAATTCCAAGATTAAGAAACATTTATTTCATGATTTTTTCGTACTACTTATTTAACTATCGACCTATAAGATCCCCCCGCATGGGAAAGGCCTCTCTCTCATGATACAGAGAAAAATAATTAATGAATAATATAGGTACGTAAAATGAGTCAAGCCTTTTGCATTTTTCCTACACTACGTCTTCAACCAAGGCTAAGATACAAATACTAGAAATCGAATCTAGTACCTTTCATGTTCCCAGTTTATAGCCCCATAACAGTAAACCCTTTATATTATGACGTCAGTCCGTTTCTCATACAGTGGCCATTGACGAGTCAGTTGAACTGATCAGTCCCGACATAAAACTGTGCGCCACTCCAAAAGTTTTAGGCCAACTAGATTTCCCCACTGGAATCTGTTCCTGATTGACGACCATTTTTGGATGGACGCCAGTTCAACTGATCAGTTCGATTGACTCGTCAATGGCCTCTTTTGAAGACTATTAGAAACTAAACACCTGAAATTGACAGGTAAGTCTTCTACAAGTTGTTACACAAGCTTATTATATAGCGTAGGGGTGGCGCGAACAAAATCATAATTAAATATTAATGTGAGGAAAATTATTAACATTATTAATGCGGATGTTTGTATGTGTGTGTGTTTGTTACTTCTTAGAAGAAAGACTTAAATGAACAAGTAAATTAATAAATTATTTCTTAAAATAGATATTTTATAGTTGGTTGCAAAGATTACCTAGATAAAATACTAAGGGCCTATTTCACGACTTTCAAGTAAAGTTAACCACCAAGTAAATTTAGTTTTGTCTCTTTTTATCAAGTGACAAAGACAAAACATGGAAATACCTACTTGCAACTTTACTTAAAGATGGTGAAATGGGCCCTTATTATCAGGAAATTTTATTGTGGAGATTACGCAAGTAAAACCCGCAGGACGCAGCTAGTTATAATATTAACATAATTGACAGACGGGTAGTTAAAGCTGTAAAAATTCAAATAAAAAAATATCACCGATACACAAATTAATCAAACTTAGTAGATAAGTCTTATTGCGGAAAACTGTAACTACTTATAACCTACTACAAGTACAAACATAATTACAATGTTCCTTTATATAAATATTAGGAATATTATATTGCTATACTTTTCAGCGCTATACCGGTGGCCGAGATTTGGTCCCCAAAAATTTGAGTTGATACGCAAAGAAGTTACCAAAATACACGTGTTTTATTCTATTATTATCTTTTTACTAAACTGAACACTTTAAACATAACATTAAATTAAAAATTAAAAAATCCCAAACACAATTACTTTCAAACCCTCATAACTTTTAAACGGGTCAATCGATTTTCATCAAACATGTCTAAGAACACTCGCACGTAACTCCCCTTTAATACAAAAAAAACTAAACTAAAATCGGTTCATCCGTTAGGGAGCTATGATGCCACAGACAGACAGATACACACACACACACACACACACACCCATAGGTCAAAATCTTAATCTAGGGTATCAAAAACTACAACACACTCATCCATACGGACTTTCAGACCGACATAAACAAATGTATATCACATAAAAATCGGAATAACATTATGTAAATAAAGTTACTTGTGATGCTAATATAGATTTTAGGTTTTGGATTTTACATAGATTACCAATGAGTAATGTTATAATATATTACGTTGTATTTATTTACAATATTGATTTTTAGATACTAGCTGTGCCCCGCGATTTCACTCGCGCAGATCCCGTTTCCGTGGGAAATTCAGGATAAAAAGTATCCTATGTCCTTCTCCTGGTTCTAAGCTACCTCCCCACCAATTATCAGCCAAATGAGTTCAGCCGTTCTTGAGTTGTAAATAGTGTAAGTAACACGACTTTCTTTTTTATATGTTACTAGCTGTGCCCCGCGGTTTCGGTTTCTCTCGCGTAGTTCGTTCCCGTGGGAATTTCAGGGTAAAAGTATCCTATGTCCTTCTCCTGGTTCTTAGCTACCTCCTCACTAATTTTTAGCCAAATCAGTTCAGCCGTTCTTAAGTTATAAATAGTGTAACTAACACGACTTTCTTTTATAAATATAGATATAGTTATAAATAGTGTAACTACTTTTTTTTATATTATTACGAATACAGATTTGTACGATACAAATCTTCATTGTTATTAAAATAGAATTCCTATTTTGATTTATTAATTGGTACCAATTCAATAAACTGGAAAACAATCTTTGTTTGATTGAATTTTACTCTTCACTGTAACATCAGTGACAGAAAGGTTTGAACCCTGCAGTGGAACTTTTCAGGCCGATACTATACTTTTTACTACGACGAAACAGTGGAGCAAGAGAACGAATATGATTCCAGCCGACATGTTAGGTTAATAGTTTGACCCTATCAAAAAATCTTATATCTTTCTAATATATAAAATTCCCGTGTCACAGTTTTCGTTGCCATACTCCTCCGAAACGGCTTGACCGATTCTCATGAAATTTTGTGAGCATATTCAGTAGGTCTGAGAATCGGCTAACATCTATTTTTCATCCCGAAATTCCCACGGGAATGCGTGTGAAACCGCGGGGCACAGCTAGTATTTATATATAAACCGTAATTTAAATATAGTTATCATGGTTATAAGCACTCAAATTATTATGATTAACGGGATATTTATTTCGAGTTTCCCATATTTCGACGCTGTTGCAAGTGCCATGATCACGGATGTACTGTTGAACTGTACTGCGGGTACATTTGATAATTGTTCGTAATTTAATTGTTGGTTAAACTAACACTATCTCGTTATTTTGATCTCAATGGTATTCAGTGTTAGGTTTACTTCCCTCTGTTATTATCACAGCAGTGCCTATTACATAGAACACATTATTATATATAGTCTATGATCTGAAGATTGAAAACTTTTAAAAAGTGAGTAACCTTGATACCTGCGTTTTACAGTCAAATAAATCCGCATCATAATATACAATTCATCAATTGTAAGTTTAATTAATTTTAACTCTGTAACTGTATCATATGATTTGTAATGTATTCAAAGTCAAAGTCAAAAATCATTTAATCAGTTAAGGCCTCAATGAGGCATTTATAAACGTCAAAAACGTATTGTTTTATGAGTATGTTTTTATCAAATTATTGTAAGTGACAAAAATATAATTAAATTACGTAAAATTGAGATTAACGTAAATATTCATCAATTTATTCACAACTAAATTGACAATCAATTTACAACGCGCCCTCCACTAAAAACAACAAATATTCAATAGTCTTTTCGTCATAGTACGAGTATACACAAAAATAAAGTTCCATTATATATATATTATTATGGTGCTGTCATATCTACACTTCTTCACTACTATTATAATACAAATCTACACTAAGGGCCTATTTCACGACCAAGTAAGGTTACTCACCAAGTAAACTTAGTTTTGTTTCTTACTTACTTTATATCAAGTGACAAAGACAAAACTTGTGAGTAAATACTCGGAACTTTACTTTAAGATCGTGAAATAGGCCTTTAATATTATAAAAATCAAAATTTTGTATTTTTGTGTGTTTGTTAGTAATGAATAAACTCAAAAACTACTGCGCCTATTTCAAAAATTCTTTCACTATTAGAAAGCTAAATTCATCCTGAGCTATATTTTATCTGGTGTGCCCACGGGAAAGAGAGAATGCGGGTGAAACTGCGCGCTACTATTCATCACTATCACTACATAGTATAAAACAAAGTCGCTTTCTCTGTCCCTATGTCCCTATGAATGCATAGATCTTTAAAACTACGCAACAGATTTTGATGCGGTTTGTTTTAATAGATAGAGTGATTCAGTGGAAAGGTTTTTAGCATAATTTTATCCCCATATTCATACGGGAACGGGAACTACGAGGGTGAAACCGCGGGGCGCCGCTAGTATGAGATAAAATAATCACCTGAAATGACTAATAAACAAATATTTCTACTTCATTTGCTATATTTTCCATTAAACTGTTATATAAAACGCCTCGTAGCGGTACGTAACCAGAGACCCAGAACCCTACTGATACTGTGACGCACATTATCTGTAACGGACTTAAATACTTAGATGTTTTTATTATAAAACACCTGATTCATAACTTTATTTGTTTAGATTTTCCTGGTAATAGGTATCATTTAAATCTTAAGGGTAAATGCGATGCTACGGGACGCTTTGTAGTAATTTGAGAGCTTGCACTACGCAAGAGCAGTTACTAGTTGAGTCGTAGAATCATGTCATGTTTTACTGCCTTATTTGCATTGCATTTTTAGTCTGGTTTAGCACTAAACCAGGTTTTTCAATCTGATCTAAGCAACATTTGACTGACAAGGTGTCAAATGCTTATGCTTATGAATGCAGGACGTTTATTCAACACGTTTTAATGGAAAAGCTTATTGGTTATCTCTAAGCCGATCCATGTTTGAAAAATGGTAACATTCTCTACTTAGGAATCAAACCCATTACTTCTGGCTAAGCAGACAGTCACAATAGGCCAAAATAAAATAAAAAAATAATAATAAACGGTACAATATCATATGATAGTCCCTATACAGTGATTAAAAACACGTCTCCTAAATGGAAAATTCATATACTTACTCCACTTTAACAAAAATCTTAAAAGCTACAAAAAATATATCAGCAGTGAAATTCCGGAGAAATAACGCGTCAAAACATTAACACAACATACAAACCTGTCGGCTTCATAATAATATAAGAAGCTTTTAAAAACAATGTAACAAAATTGTATTGTCTCGGGCTTATAAACAATTAGCGAGCGAACATACCGGGAACGTTATCACAATAAACATTACAAGGCTATTTTAAAGTGTAAAAAACAATAGGCTTTGCAGCCCCAAAGATTACTACGCCAGAAAACAATGAACTATATACTTTCGTTTCACTAAGTCAACAAACAATAGATTTTATGTACAATTCGTTTTTTATCTATTTCTTGTAACAAGTTGTAAATGTAAGAATTCTATGTAAGTATAATAAAAGAAAATCTTCAAAGATTAGTTTGAAAGTACATATTTTAAATTATTATACAGGAATTGTGTTAAGTATTAGCCGTACTTTGCGTTATAAGTCGCGTAAGCTCGAAACGTGATGTTTTGTAACCTAATTTCCCTTAATAATTAGAATATCAAGTATTAAAATATTATTTTAAATCGAACCAGGTTAATGGCCTTGTCTTATTCCCGTATTCGAACGGAACGTGCCTATGACACTCACTAAGTGGCTTTTTAGTTCTGTAGCGTAAGTCCGGGGATTAACCCGCTACAAAGTCACAGAACCTCTTTAGAATATTAGCATATATGACCAACTTCGCAGCGTGAACGAAACCTATAACTTAAAATTGTTAATGCAATTTAGTGAATATAATAATTAAACCTAATTCAGTTACGAGTTTTATTTAAAAGCTAGTTATTAGGATAACGGAGAGGTGTTATTATGATAATCTATGTATAGTTAGTTGTGTGTGTACATCCTACTAATATTATAAATGCGAAACTTTGTGAGTTTGGATGTTTGTTACTCTTTCACGCAAAAACTACTGTATCGATTTAGGTTAAATTTGGCACAGATGTTTCTTATAACTAGAAATAACATATAGGATACTTTTTATCCCGAAATTCTATTGGGATTGGGATTCATGCGGGTAAAACCGCGAGGCACAGATAGGACATACATACGTGGGATGCAGCAAACGCGTGTGTTTAAAATGTAAAGCTAATTTTGTAGGTATGTATTGTATAGTCGGTTCTCCTTGAGAGATTACTCTAAGGTCACATTGGTCACATTCTGAGAATGCTCCCGTTTTTTGAATCTAACTCAGACGTGTTATTATAAAGTAATTATTTATAGTCAGTTTTATTGAACATGCAAAGTAAAGGTCAATTAGAAACAATACATGCTGGACTCCTTGCGGTTATAACAGGGGGATTTCAACTTTATGATAAACGGTTAAGGTCTAATTTTGTTATTAATTAAAAATCTTTTAGGTATTAATAAGGTTCTAGGTATATGCCTTAGGTAAATTTTTAATGGCGTTAAATTATAAATTCGGTAGTGAAATTGTAATATGACGGGTTAGACAATATAACTGCGACATATACAATTAATGTATGGATGGAAAGTGAAAACGTCGGAACCCTTTTCAAGAATTTTGTGCGCACATAGAAATGTACGACTTAGTATAAAAGAATTACCGAGGGCTAAAATAATTATGCGTCATAATATTATGGTTAAGCATAATTAATATACATAATGTATTACGTACTAATATTATAATGCCGAAGATTTTATTTGTTTAATCTCAGAAACTACTACGGGTAGGCCGATTCCAGAAAGGCTATACTTGTAGGGGCAGGTTTAACGCGAATGAAACTGAGGGAAGCTGCTAGTCTAAATATGTATTTTTATTTTTCTTAGTAACGAAATTTTTTGACATCGAGTAAACCAATTTTAAATAACATAACATAATCATTCACTACATCATCTCATTATAGTAACTGACCCCTAACTAAGTTCGAAGCTTGTATCTAGGGTATCAGAGACTACGCACACACTCATTCACACACACCCAGACCGTCACAAACATTTGTGGTTCACACAAATATTCACCCCGCACGGGAATCGAACCCGCAACCTTACGGATGGCAGTCCATCATGGTGACCACTCTGCCATCGAGGTCGTCGTTTTGATGTTTTGTTGTGTTCCTTCAGGAAAAGTTTGAAGAAAAAAGCTTGAAAGTAAATTTTGGAAAAGCTGCAGGAAAATTGGAGCTGTAAAAAGTCAGATACATCGCTAGTATTGAAGAAAAAGTCGAAGTTCAAATAACAATTTAAGTAAAAACTCATAAAATGTCAACACATCTCGTAGCTGACGTAATGAAACTTTGAAAAGTTATTTAATAACACAATAGGTATTTGTTTGTAATCATAATTTTAAAATTAAATTTTACACAAGGGCTAATAAGGACTGTAAGGGCCTATTTTACCATCTTCAAGTAAAGTTCCGAGTACGTACTCACATGTTTTGTCTTTATTACTTGATATAAATTAAAGAAAGAGACAAAACTAACTTTACTTGAAGTTCGTGAAATAGGCCCTAAGTGTCTTATATAGTCAAGATTTCAATGTAAAACAAAATGATTGTGTTTGAATTTTGACGACGATTTCTTATAATTATTGGAAGTTTGTTTGCTTAGATTAAACTTCAGTCTACAGACGCTTTATCTCAAATATTTTAAAAAGGCCATTGACGAGCCAGTTGTACTGGCATCCATCGAAAAATGGTCGTCAATCACCGGAGCGATTCCAGATTCCAGTGAGGAAATCTAGTTGGCCTAAAATTTTTGGAGTGATGCCACAGTTTTATGTCTTGGTTGACTAATCAGTTGAACTGACTCGTCAAACCTTTAAACTTTTTACCAACATCTTTTTTTAGTTTTAGAAAAACTAGACGACTTGAAAACAGAAATTGATTTTTATAGGATACATGTAAAATAGAATTATATTAATTACATGTATGTACATGGTTCTCGTTTACCCTCAAATGGCTGAAAGGATTTTGATGAAACTTTTTGTCTTCACTACAACAGCAAACTCAAACTCAAACTCAAATTATCTTTATTATCAAGGATTGATACAATCACTTATAATCGTCAAAACTTAAACTAAATTGATTTGATTGTTAGTTCACTACGCGCCCAATACTGAGAAGAACTAACAAGAAACTCAGTGGGGTTGTCTTTTTTTATTGTGATTGTATTCACAAAATAAAAATATGTGTACATAATGAAAATAATAAGAGATATAAAAAGAGCAATTCATTTCCAGACGATTTTATCATTTAAATAATCTACTATAGTGTAATAAGCTTTTTCGCACAAATTACGTTTCACTACATTTTTAAATTTACCAATAGTCAAATTAACTATTTCGTTTGGAAGTTTATTGTAGAAGCGTATACAGTGACCTTTATAAGAGTTAGAAAGACAGCACCAGAATTTACTCGATATAATCGCATTTCACAGGTACCTACTAAACTTATACATCTATCGATATATGTACCTTATTATCCTACTATCCTACTAATATTAAAAAGCCGAATGTTGTGTGTGTGGATGTATGGATGTTTGTTCCACTTTCACGCAAAAACTACTGAATGGATTTTAATTAAACTTTACAATAATTTAGCTTATACATCGGAATATTTTTAGTACTTTTTATCCCGAAATTCCCACGGGAATGGGAACTACGCGGGTGAAACCATGGGGAGCTGCTAGAAAGAAAGAAAGAAAGAAAAGGCGTTTATTTGCTAGTCATCTGTAATACTCATACGTAAAGGATAATAATTAGTCGTATGTTAAAATATCTTTTATTTTCCACCCACACGAGCGCTCCCAACCCTAAATTTAACGTTATGGTGTATTGAGGGTGCAGATTTTTGACACATAGTTTATACCTGGGATAAACACATAGACTTTCTATATAAAATTATGAAACTTGCAACGAAATTTACTTGAACAAAACCACAGAACACAGCTTCAGACATGTAACTTAATATTATAAAGAGAAAAGATTTGATTGTTTGTTTGTTTGTAACGAATAGGCTTCGAAACTACTGAACTTTCAAAAATTCTTACACTTATCAACAATATCAGTGAGTTACATTTAATAAGCTATATTTTACATAGGAACTATAAGAATAATGAATCCCACCAAAAACATTCTGTAAAAAACTAGCCAAGTCTCGATGGAGCTGCTTGTTTATCTCTAAAAAGTAATGAAATCTAGACAAAGTCGTGCCAAGACTTCCAAGAGTTCCTTACTGCGATTTCTTTATTATTATAGTTAATGTTGTGTGACTTGGCCGTTCAAGGGTACACATGTACACAAGGGTACAAAACTAGGTGCTCCATGACACTATTGCACCAATCTGTCGCCAGAACCGCTACCCATTGACGATAGAAAATTGCCACTTAAATAACGTTGATTCAATATCCAGTCCATTGTAGGCTTGATAAAGCTGCGTATTTCAATAATGTTATAACATTACGTGTAAAAAAAATTTACTTGTACCCACTACTAACGTTTTAAACAATGTTCAACGGCCAAGTCACACAACATTAACTATAATAATAAAGAAATCGCAGTAAGGAACTCTTGGAAGTCTTGGCACGACTTTGTCTAGATTTCATTACTTTTTAGAGATAAACAAGCAGCTCCATCGAGACTTGGCTAGTTTTTTACAGAATGTTTTTGGTGGGATTTCATTTATTTTTGTTGAAACGTGTTTATATTGATTTATTTTATTAGATTTCCTTATTTGACACGTTTTTTCTTTTTAGGAGTAGTATTTTATTATTAAGCGCCCCGCGGTTTCATCCGCGTAGTTCCCGTTCGCGTTTCGGTGGGAATTTCGGGATAAAAAGTATCCTATGTTATTCTCCTGGCTCTAAGCTACCTCCCCACCAATTGTCAGCCAAATCAGTACAGCTTTTCTTGAGTTATAAATTCCTGTTCCTAATCCCGTGGGAATTTCAGGATTAAAAGTATTCTATGTTCTTCTCCTGGTTTTAAGCTACCTCCCCACCAATTTTCAGCCAAATCAGTTCAGCCATTCTTGAGTTATAAATTCCCGTTCCCATTCCCGTGGGAATTTCGGGATTCAAAGTATTCTATGTTCTTCTCCTGGTTCTAAGCTACCTTCCCACCAATTTTCAGACAAATCAATACAGCCGTTCTTGATTTTTAAAGTCCCGTTCCCAATCCCGTGGGAATTTCGGGATTAAAGGTATCTTATGTTCTTTTCCTAGTTCTAAGCTACCTCCCCACCAATTTTCAGCCAAATCAGTTCAGCCGTTCTTGAGTTACAATTCCCGTTCCCGATCCCGTATAACTCCCGTTCCCGTTCGATTATCCTAGTTTTTATAGTTTTCCCTTTATGTTGTCATTAAACCCTAACTCTGTACCAAATTTCAGCTCTCTAAGTTTATGGGAAGTACTAGTTCTATTTTGATGATCATGAGTGAGTGAGTGAGTGAGTGAGTGAGTGAGTGAGTGTCTGTCATAAATACGAAACTTTGCTTTCGCATAACTTCGGAACTAAATGACCTACAGACTTGAAATTTTATTTTAAGTATGTGATTGTATAGCTTACTGGATGACGAAAATTTCAGCGTTCTGGGCTTATCCAGAGGTTCTTAAATAGGGGCCTGAAAATGCGGCGAAAGGGTTCCTGTAAAGGATGGTACGGCAGTGTTTGCTTCGCGCTCGACTTGGCGGGGGGCACTGCCGTGCCCCCAGATTGCTCAAAAACTGGTAAGTACTGGTACATGTAGGTCTTCTTAAAAATATATCAATTGGACAACAGTTTTTACCCGTCACGGGCGTGCAATCATATTAACAGTTTACAATAAAACAATGAGATCGTTAATCACAAAAGTTAACCTGAAAGTAACAATTTTAATCTCCAAGAAATATAATAACATTAGTTTGTTATTTTAACATTTACGTGAGTAGGATATACAATTTGAAATCTAAGAATAACCAATAACATTAACCTGTCATAATATTCACTAATATTATAAAAACATTTTTTCAATAGCCAGGCTTTTAATTTAGTAACACTTTTAATCTTAAAGAAATAATATAAGAAATAATATATTAAACGACGCGAGTGAAACCGCGGGGCGCTGCTAATCTATCTATAATATCATTCATCTATGCATAATTAGTAGTATGTTCAAGATAGGTATCTTTTATCCTTGTATTTGCCACCCCCACGAGCGCTCCAACCCTAAACTTAAAGTTAACGTTATGGTGTATTGAGGGTGCAGATTTTTGCGCAGCTCAGGTCGCCGGGAGCGTTGACCGGTGCTATCTACAACCGCCACGTGTTACACACATAGTTGTTTTGGTGTTATTTTTAGACTTATCACGAGTCTGGCTATTTCTGTTTGAGTATATAAACAAATACTTATCTCTCTGTAGTAACTGAGCCGTAATTAGGTTTGTTATCTATGTCTGGTGTCTAACTATGCTTATATTATTATACGTATATTATTGTAGTCATACTCACACTTAGACTAAGGATTCAAACATTTATAGATCGTGAATGTTTACCTCGCACGAGAATCGAACTCGCAACTTTCTGTGAAATTATACGCTCATATTCTTATATAGGTACACACCTTGACTAAGAATCTAAACAGTAATAGATCGTTAAAATTTACCTCGAACGGGAATCGAACCCGCAACTCTGGTTGACATGATGACCACTATGCCATTTGGTTGGTTGTTATAATTTATTTAAAAATTAAATTGATTTGTATTGAAAAAAAGGTCTCACATGATTTAATTAAAATATGTTTTTAAATTACCTTCCCCCATTTGAATAAAGGATACGGGATTCACCCGAGTGAAACAGTGGGGCACAGTTGGTGTAATGTATAAATAGGTATGGTCATAATTCATTTTAGCGCTATAGATAAATAAAAACCGTTTATTGTCAAAAAACACAAGAGAAATAAAACATTCAATGATTGGCTTAAACTAATATTTTATGACAACAGGTGATCAGCTCAGCTATACCTGTACCAGTACCGGGGTACTGGACAGCGCTGGTTTTCAGCTGCCACCTCCACAGATATGTATCTATCCATATTCCAATACTGAAATTATAAAGAAGAAACATTCAATAGTTTGTTAGTTTTTTGCGACTTAACTTAAAAACTACTGAACCGATTTCAATAATATTTTACTAATGGAAAGTTATATTATCAACAAGTAACATAAGTCCATCTCCTTATCTTTACAGAAACTGAAACTACGCATAAGAAACCGCAGGGCGCTGCTAGTTTTTAATACAAACAAGCCGATAGAAAGTTAAGCTACCTATGGCTTCCAAAATTGATCGATTTGTTTTTAACAACTAGCTGTGCCCCGCGGTTTCTCTCGCGTAGTTCCCGTGGGAATTACGGGATAAAAAGTATATGTCCTTCTCCTGGTTCTTCTCCACCTCTTAGCTAATTTTCAGCCAAATCAGTTCAGCTGTTCTTGAGTTATAAATAGTGTAACTAACACGACTTTCTTTTATATCTTCTTATAGGTACTTCTAATATATAAAATTCTCGTGTCACAGTTTTCGTTGCCATACTCCTCCGAAACGACTTGACCGATTCTCATGAAAGTGAGCATATTCAGTAGGTCTGAGAATCAGCCAACATCTATTTTTCATTCCGGAATTCCCACGGGAACGGGAACGGGAACTACGCGTGTGAAACCGCGGGGCACAGCTAGTAGGTGTATAGATATTTAAGAGCTTTTGTTTAACTTAGATCCAAATCTTTCAGCTGAGCTATGAATACTTAGGTATAACGTTATGACGGTGCAGAAGGTTTTTGTTTATTTCATCTGCCTTAACTGATTTTCCAGTGAAGCTTGAGGTTACAAGTTCGATTCTTAAGTCGAGCGATGCATAATCCTACTTAACATTATAAATGCGAAAGTTTCTATGTTTGTGAGTTTGGATGTTTGTTACTCTTTCACGCAAAAACTACTGTACCGAATTAGATTAAATTTGGTACAGATATTTCTTATAACTAGGAATAACACATAGGATACTTTTTATCCCGAAATTCCCATGAGATTGGGATTCACGCGGGTAAAACCGCGGGGCGCAGCTACTTTTGTAATATTTTGAACATGGTTTGGGTTTAAAATCACCATCACATATGACAATGGAGACAACAAGACGCAAGGACCTTTACAAAGCCACTGATAGTGCCATATCGGTGGCCGAGTTTTGGTCCTCAAAAATATGAGTCGACACGCAAAGAAGAAGAATAGAGAGAATTACCACCAAACATCAGGGACAGTAAGTCTTTAGTCTTAACTGAAATCTTATCAAACCGAAACATAATATAACTTTAAACACCATTTTAATTTGAATATCAGACGTTTGTAGAACGTTCCGTATATTTTTATTGTGATGTCGAACTTGCCAATCAAAACAACCACTCGCCGGGGACCGATTTAATGAAGGACTAAGTACCAATTCATAAGCAACGGACCACACATAAATATAAATACCAACGCGAGACGAAAACGATTACATTTAATACTAGGAGATAGCTTTCAAACACATTTTTTAGAGTCATTTATTTAGTTAAAGATATGGTTTTAGCCCTCAACAAAAGAAAACTTAAAATTAATAAAACTTTATTAGTTGAATGTTCGTAATAACCAAGGCGTGTTGGTAACGTCTAACCCAAGCCATGTTCTAAAACAACAATCAGGCAATGGTCGATCCAGGAAATGAACCTAGAACCTCAGACTTGGCAGGCAGGTGCACATAAAACTAGGGCGCATCTTCAAGTAATTCTGAGTCGCTACTCACAAGTTTTGTCTCTGTCACTTGATATAAAGTAAGAAAGAGACAAAACTTGGTGAGGAACTTTACTTGAAGATCGTGAAATAGGCCGTAAGTAAGTAGCCATAAGAATTAGCTTCACAATAACCAACCCTGTATCTCTCATCCCCTAACATGGCCAACACAACTTTCTAAAAAAAGTTCAAACGTAGAAAAAGCACAGATCAAATTGTGCGACGTTGCCAAATTTACATGACATCGGTGCGGGCGCATAAAATGCATCTAACAACGTGGATTTCACCCCCGCTTCACTCACACTACTAATAACAGGTGCACACATAGAACAGAGTGCGTACAACTTGGAAGTATTTCCGAGAAACACAATAACACACACACTAACATTTTAGAAAAAATCTCGCGTTTACGCTATGGCGGCGACGAAAAAAAACAAATGCGCTAGCACATTTCGTTCCTTGTTTTAGAATGCGTGTGCGTGATGCAAAATTGTAGTGTTGCTTGGCTTGTTATTATTTAAATATTTATTTAACGAGCAATTCGTTGTATTTTCTATACTTATAGTAGACATTTATTTGGGGTACCTTGAAATGGGCTCAAACTGTTTGTAGCATATTGTAGCCAAGTAGAAAACTTAACTAGGTATTTTCAATAAACCTAGGTAGGTTCAGTATTTTCAACATGCATACTTGACAAAACGCTCTTCTCCAATCTTGATAGATATATTTTATGGTACGTTAGGATATTGCAGTAATTAGGTAATTACTTTTTAATTAATCTAATTATAGAAAACTTGAGTTGAAAGCGGAAACACCCAAATCAAGGCAACTACGTAGAAAACCTAGAAAGTCGCAAAACACTGATTTCCTTCAAGTAATTATAATAACATTTCCACTCAATCACCTCATTACTTTACGAAAATTTTAAGTAGATAATTACTTAAGATAAAATTATTTAATGAGATCAAAGATTCTTGAGACGCAGAAAGAAATCTATATAAGTACAAACCCATTGTTATACTGACACAGTTTCGGTGTTGAATATTCCGTAAGTGAACCTTATTGTGATATTAATTAAAAACTGATTCATCCCCAAGCGAGCGTCGATATCTCTAACTACGAGGGGTGGATAGGGGTGCAGTGGAATGCGGGTGCGATAAAAAACTATAAATACAGTTAGATGGAGCCGGGCGAAGAAGCTGCGGAACCGGTTTGGTGGCGCTCGGCGGCACCAACCACTGTTATATCAGAACTCGACTCAAACAATACAACATTGTATACATTTTATAATCACGTGGTATGAAGTTAGTATGTAGTCTATGGAGGTACATAGTGTCTAGTACTTAGCGAATGTAACAAATACGTTACCGATAATTGGGGTCTTATTTTATTGTCAATTGGAACAGGTTACTGTGGAATTTTGTTTTGACTTCCGCAAATATTGCATTTTAAAATGTCTTGGAGTGAATGTTCAATAATAGTTGATAATGTGGTTTATATTTAAAATGTAATAATGATGTGTTTTATAGGTCAATAAAATACACTCGTATATGTATAGGTACTTGTAATTAGTTAGTGAACCTTATCCTTACACCGGCTCATGTAAAATTAAAAAATAAACTCATCCTCGGAAAGAGATATTCTAACAATTTGCAAGGGAATATTAATGAGAGAGGATAAGGTTCCGAAGCATTTTACTTTTAAATACGATATGTGTTTTTGAACAGATCTCCCCGGGGGTGGCCGGTCATCAATTTGGCGAGCGCTGGTGGCGCGGGCGCGCGGGCGCGGGCGGCGAGGTGCGTCTAACCCCTTATTTTACATTTCACACTCCGGGAAAATCGTTAGAGAAATCTGCGTAACGTGCATGTCCGAGACATACGCACACAGAGACGGGCGTGAGTCGGCGGCCACGTCCGAGCGCGAGCCACCCCGCCTCGCCCCACACACGCAGCGGGTGGGGGCCACGCACACCCTTCTATTATATCGACGAAACTTCAAGAAATCCTCTTATACGCACATGTACCTACTCACATATGTAAATCTAAATTATACATTCAATTTCTTACTATCGAATTTATCGGACACCGTCCTATACGAGTGTACATGTAGTGTAGTGACTCGGACCACCACACCGCGCGACTCGCTCGCGCTCCATCTGCGGCTGTGTGCCGCGGCACTAGGTGCGATACACTATCTGCTCTCGATATATCGGTCAAGGCGAACAATTTAGAGAATTTTCAACAAATTATTGGTTAAAATTTTGAGTGTCCATTCATCAAATAGTTTACTTACAACTTTACGGTAGCGTACTACGATACGTTTACGTTACAATATTATGATACTAATTAATTAAATCTGTAAATATCCATCGTAAGAAGCAGCGGTGGCCGATGGCGGTGGCGGCGGTCCACCTGCGCGCGGCGCCGCTTTCCTACGGCGGACACTGTGTGGTCACATACATTATTACCGCACAATGTCACTATGCAAATGTATGTGGGAAGGCTTTTTTGTGAACGCACTTACGCATACGAAGCGGCGGGAGTTGCCTCCTATAATCCTGTCCCTACCGCCCGCCAAAGATGGTTCTACACATGTGTGTACACGCGGCACTTTCTCTTGAAGTTCGCCAGTGGCTTTAAAGGGGGAGTCGGGCGAGGGGCGGCAGGCCTACTCGTTCCGACCGGGTGACCACGGGAGGCACCGCGCCGCGCCGCACCGCGCCGCGCCGCGCTGGACGACACGCTAGCCACGTACAGAGTACACCTTGCACCATCGTCTTCGAGATGCGTTCTCTTATAACTCTTACTTCATAGAACAACACCAGGACCTAACACTTCTAGCTGTCTTACATAATACAAACTTTATCAAACAGAACGATCCCCAACATTTGTTTTGACTTTATTTGTGCCATCCATAAATACATTTATAGGCCGAATTTAAATCTAATGTCAACATCTGAAGACATTTATTGTTCCTTTAATATTATAGAGGTGTTTTATTTGTCAATTGTATAAGTGAGAAGGGTCTCCTTTAGTAATCTACAAATAATTGAACAGATATTTGGAACGATTGAATTTGAAATGATTGTGCGGACGTAGTATATATATAAGTTTGTTGTGTATAGTGAGTGTCGTAGCCGTAGCCGGTGTTAGTGCGGTGTCGGCGTGCCGTGTGCCTGCGCGGTGCGTGCGGTGTAGTGTACAGCGTGCGGCGCCGGCTGGCGGGCAGCAGGCGCGGGGCGCGGGCGGGCGGGGCGGGGGGCCGGCCTCGTTTAATTGAGTGTACTCAGCGCCCTCGCCGAATGATACTCCACTCTTACCGAAATACCTGTAATAGATGTTAATTAGAGCGCCGCTCCGCGCTCTCGCACCAAAGAAAAAATAATAATTTGAACAGGTCGTAATTAGAGATGTTTACACAACTGTAAAACAAATATTTTCTTAATTTTTAATATTTTTTCCTCTTTCCCTGCGTAGGGTCGGGTTTAAGCATATTTATTTTTCTCTGGAGTTTTCTCGAGGAAAATCTGAAATTACATTTAAAAAGCGGCTTCTGTTACGAAACGAGTAGGCGGGTGCGGGGGGGCGGGCGCGCGGGGGGCGGCGGCGAGCGGCGTGAGCGCGCTGCGGGCTGCCCGCGCACAGCACAGCACGCGGGCGAGCGAGCGGAGCGGGCGCGCGGCGAGCGGGCCGGGCGAGCGGCGAGCGGCCGCGCGCAGGGAGGACACGGCTCGTTTGAATCGAGCGCACGTCCGACCCACCCTCAGTGGACTCTCGGTTCATATATATTTTCCGTTCCTCCCGCTGTAGGCTCGGCGGCTGTAGGTTCCGGCCAGCGACCGCATTTACATGTGACCACCCCGCTCCGCGCCCGCGCCCGCGCCCATCACCGCCGGCATCCAACTTAATTAAAATCTACAATATTATCTTGGTGCTCACCCCTTGTTTAAATCCGTTCGGGATATTGATTCGCGATCTCCAACACGTGTACCGTGCGAGTGTGACCCACACCCGCCAGCCGCCGGCCGCCGGCACCGTACCACTACCAACCTATTATATCCTCTCACAATTTGAAACTAAAGAAAATTACAATATTATAAGTACTTACAGAATTTAAATAAAATATTTACACTCAAACAACCCCTTAGCTTTATATTTTATTCCAATCGTTTGATCTTGTTTTTTCTTTTACAAATAATGAAATAGATTATTACAAAAGAAAGAGATATAATTTCAAATAATATTAATGCTTCCCTAATAAGTACTTACCATAATTAGTGACTTTGAATTACTTAGGTATTTGTTCACAATAAAGTTAAAACACAATCGCGATTGAAAGTCTCTAATTCAAACAATTAAAACAAAGTGTTTTAAATCAAAACGAAATTGAAAGGGACAATTCTTTAATGAAAACAAACAAAAATTGTCTTATTTTAGAATGCCTTGAGCGAAGAACTCTTAAAGGCGGTGATGTTCATTCGTCCGTGTTTGGAAATCTCTTAGAAACTATTGTATAAAACTGGTATTTTGGTAGGGGATGGCTTCTACGTATAATGTTGGGGAAATTACGAAAAATATGCCTATTTTCGGAGGTGGTCACTTAACCGTGCTAATGTGCGATGAATATAAATGTTCACATAGGTAGATACATTGTCACTATCGAGGCCCTTTCTCAACTCGGTGAGTAGGGGGTTCTTAAATAGAATCTTCTTTCACCCATTTTATTATGAATATAATGTTTTGATCTACAGCTAGCTTGCCTCACGCAGCTTCACCCGCAATTTCAGAAAGTTATGAAACACGAATTTTTGTAGTATTGTAAGTATTTGCAATTTCCAATACCTAATTGTATTGTATGAAGATGATATAATTTCATATCGTTTTTCATCACAATATATACTTACGTCAATTTCTGAAAATCCTTCAGTACCCGCAAATATTCATTGCCCTAGTCGCAATTGTTTGTGATTGATCAGTCAGTCAGTCAGTGATGATAAGTAATTATGTAGTAGATACTCATATATATAGATTTTCTGTAACACTACCGTGATTCTGCATAATTAATTTCCGCTTCTTTACGTTCACAAGATAATTTTCTTTGCTTTTCTGGGTCGATTTTATACGAATGTAATTTTCACCTAAATCAGTACTAGTGAAGTTTATTTTTTTCCATTCTCCATACTGTATTGAACGTTGGGTTAATATAGTTTTTATAGTTATCACTAGCAGCACCCCGCGGTTTCACCCGAGTAGTTCCCGCTACGGTAGGAATTTCGGGATAAAAAGTATCCTATGTTCTTTCCCGGACCATTAGCTACCCCTGTACCAAATTTCAAGTCGCTTGCAACAGCGTTGAAATATCGGAAATTCGAAATAAATAATATACATGGTAAATATCCCGTTAATCAATTTGTTGCCTTAATAACTTGCACTAAGTGTATTATGAAAACATAACAATGAAAACCCACTTCTTGTAAAAATCTAAAAAAATAGTAATGTTCATTAAGACGAAAACCGTCCCCAACTTAAGATCTGGTAAACAATTACTAAATTTGGTTTATGCCGTAAGAAAGCTTAAGAGGGCTCAAAGTATGTTTTGGTGGTCATAATATTTAATCCCCTAAATATTAAGGGATGATAAATTCTCTAAAACTCATATTCTATGTTGAAATTGTTTTTAAATTTAAGTTAATGTTGGACATGTAATGGACGAATTATATGTGGTTTTAAAAAACTATTACTTCATATACAGGGTGTCCCAAAGAACGGTCAGTGGGGGGAAGATTAAAACTATAAGAGAAAAAAATAACGAACATGAAATTTTTCAAAACTTTCGGGTTCGATTCCCGGAGAGAGTAATAGCTTTTTTCTAAATCTGTAAATGCAGTTTTAGTTTTTACTAAAATCGATGACATGGTTCCTAAGACCAGATCTTTGTATCTCTTATAGTTTTAGACTTCCCCCCACTGACCGTCCTATTTGGGACACCCTGTATACCTACTTACTGATTTCCACAGATTTTAAATATACTTAGGGCCTATTTCACCATCTTCAAGTTACGTTCCGAGTAATTACTTACTTATTTTGTCTTTGTCACTTGATATAAAGTTAGAAAGAGACAAGACTAACTTTACTTGGTGAGTAACGAGGTCGTGAAATAGGTCCTAACAATATTGTATATTTATTTCTTCTATTTACACGAACACTACATTGAAATACATTTTGTTTTACGTTTCTATCGATTATAACAAATTCTGTATTCTACTTCTGTACTATTATTATAAAGAAGTAAAGTTTGTGTTTGTATATTTGTTAAATTGTAGGGGGTATTCTCGGGATCTACTGAACCGATTTCAAAAATTCTTTCACTAATGGGAAGCTATGGATGAGAATTTCATAAAAGTTATTTAATGAGGTAAGTAAAATCATTGTCTAATAAGTAAGTTAGCTTTATTAGCTGAGGATAGTTAAAACTCCGCACCGTGAGTAAACCGAGCTTAGTCCGGGTTTAACTTTAAAGGTCAATACAATGGTTGATAACTTAGATGATGTAACAAGTAAGTATAACATAACATACTACTGATAGTAGTACGTTAGCTTGAAACTTTATCACTACATAGTATTAAACAAAGTCGCTTCCCGCTGTCTGTCCCTATGTACCTTTTGCTTATATCTTTAAAACTACGCAACGGATTTTGATGAATTTCTTTTTGAATAGATAGTGATTAATTTTTTAGGATAATGTTCATCATCATCATCAGCTCATGTAATGCCCCCACCGAGGGACTCGAGCCTACCCTGAATGGAGGATAATGTTATCCTTAAATTTTCAAGGGAGCGGGAACTATGCGGGTGAAACCGCGGGGCGCTGCTTGTTATACATAAAAGAGAAATCGAATAGTTTTTAAAATGAACTTCATTAAATAAAGTACTTTTTCTCTATTTTCGAGCAGAAATTGCCAATGTAAGTACTTAAATATCTCCTATACAGGGTTCGGTCCCTACCGCGAGTATAAGGTTAGGGAAAAAATCCGGTTGTCAAACCCTACGCGACCTTTTGCAATCGTTTAGTCAATTAAAATGACCTATATAGGAACGAGTAAGTATCTGTGTACAAACAAGAGTTGATAAAGTTTGTGGACGATTATATTAAATTGTGTATCTAATTAGCTTGGCTAATTCGTTTGGGTAAGACTGATTAAGTGTTCAGACAACATTTAAAATGTGTAATAGGTATATATTGAGGGGTCTAATTCGTGAAAACCTACCATTTGAACGTATAAGTATGTAACATTTGTTAAAAAAATCTTCTTATTTTAATGTAAACACCGCCTAAAAATGCTCATAGGTACCCCAAAATCCATTACGGAAACAGTAATATCTTGGCCGATATAACAATTTAGGCAGTCACGTCCAATACTCGCAAATTTCCAAGCTTCCCCCAACCTGCTTCCATTTCCTATATCTGCATAATAGATAAACCTATATACGCATGTAAATAAGTACTCGGGGTATAGTACAGAGGGCCGATATATAGTTTAAAGCTATACGTATACATCCGCTTGACAATACTAGCCCCCTCATACCAGGATATTTTACTTTCTCTGGACTGAGCCCCCGGCCGGGAGGGGGGCGGGGGCCACCCCCTACACCCTTCTGACCCACCTCATAGTATACACCATACAGAACTAACTTGATGCTAACATCTATAAACTCACATATATTCCTGTATAGATACTTATTTAAATACGCAATTTAGAGCCCAAACCAGGTAGGTACGTATTATAGGTATACGCTCGTAGTGTTGTGTGTGTACGTATACGTACGAAGGGCTTAAATCAATTTGGCGTGTAATTTTATTTGGTTTAACTGGTTTAATTTATATGGACCTCGCTAATTAATTTAGATATTGTTTTGGTTTCTTCACGCAGTTGGCTGTGACGAGACAATTGACCAGTTTCATTTGAACAGGAACTGAAGGACAGTTGATTTTTAAATTGATGTTTGAGTTTTATATTGTTTAATACTAAAAATGTATTTGAATGTTTGTATAACGTTAGACTTTTTAATGTTACAATTTATTGCCTACTAGCTTTAGTATTTATCCGTAGAAACAAATGGGAAAACAGAAGACAATAAATATGTATAGGTTTTATTTGAGCATTCATTGTATTTGCTCAACAAATTCCGTAAAAATATTCATTCATATTTTGTCCGTGAGACGGTCAATAGCGAATGTACAAATATTTCATCTTTATTATATCAGTTGAACAAGTATTTTCATTACTTGATTCAGGAATAAGTATTAAGTTACACTTATAGGTCAGTCAAGAGTTTGGTTTACGTCCTTATACTAAGGGCGCGTTCGTAGTACGTTACCAGTTTTTTTATCTTTTATGTAATTGATACTAGGAATTATTTTAATCCTATTTCACCATCTTTAAATAACGTTCCGAGTAGCTACTCACATGTTTTGTCTTTGTCACTTGATATAAAGTAAGAAAGCAACAAAACTAACTTTACTTGGTGAGTACCTTTACTTGAAGGTCGTGAAATAGGCCCTTATTATAGTAAATATATTTTCATATATGTAGATTATAAATTATGAACGTGCTTTAATGGCTGATAAAGAGCTAGTTTATGTTTCAAGTTTTTCGTAGCGTTTTCGTAACGTAGCTCGTAGTTCAATGGCGGAGCGGTTCTGTTTAGTGCGGACTGCGGTCCTAGGTTTGATTCTCAATTGCGGTGATTATTTTTATTTACCTAAGTATATTTTTTTTGTTTAATAAATGTTATTGTTTAGTATTATATATTTATTCTGCCTTACCAGTGTGCCGTTTTAATATTTAAGTAATAAGTGGGTTTATACCCAATACTTAGCTTATGCTAAGTATTAGGGTTCAGAACCGGGAAATCCCGGAACCGAAAATCCCGGGATTTCCCGGTTCTTTAATGGTAGTCAAAGAACCGGTTCTCAATGAATAAGAACCGGGATTTTCGATATTTTCGGGAAATAACGAATCATGTTAACTATGTAATAATTTATTTGATTTTAATCTTCTAGTAACAGCATTTATTCTTTTTATACAAAATATTCAAACTAAAACCATATTCTCATTAAAATGTTGTATCTGTAGGTAGTAGATCATTATTTAATTATAAGACAAAATGTGGTACTTAAAAAGCTTACGGACACCTTCTCACAATTCCAACTACTTCGAGCCAGAAAGAATTTTCTCCTCAGCTGGTCTTTTTTGTAACAAAATTAGATCTCGATTAGGTGATGCAACTTTAGATGCAATGCTCTTTCTGAAGTACATTACCAAGAGAAAAAGAAAGTTGGATTATAAGGACCAAAATGGAGATACTATTTAGGAGAATCGGCCTACGATATACGTTGATGTGTTATGTGTACAACTTTATCAAAAGTAAATTTATAACTGTATTTTAATAATCACCAGCCTGTTTGCGTCCACTACTGGACTTAGGCCTATCCCAACTTGCGCCAATGTGCCCTGTCGGTGGCACGTCGCATATTAACCATGACCTTGGTCTTGTCAAAGTTCACGCCGAGGCCGATCCAACAAGAGGCATCTGCTAGGTCATTCAGCATCCAGTATGGCTCTTGCGGCGTTTTCACCATTAATACGATATCGTCTGCAAACCGGAGGTGTGAGATGTACTCGCCATTTAGGTTTATGCCCCATCCAGCCCAAGGCAAAGTCTTAAATACGTCTTCCAGCGCGTTGGTGAAGAGTTTCGGGGATATAACGTCATCCTGTCTTGCACCTCTGCACAGTTGGATAGACTTTAACTGTCGACACTGAACTTGAACGGTCATTTCTGCGGCATCATACAGACATCTCAACACCTCTACATAACGAGTATCGACCTCGCATCGCTGCAATAATTCCAGAATAACCCAGCCCTTCTAATAGTCCACAAATGCAAGACACAGAGGCTGATTATACTCTTAGATCATCTATATAATTTGCCTCAATGTGTGGATGTGGTCTGTGGTGCCATAACCGCTTCGAAACCCGGCCTGTTCGAGGGGCTGAAATTCGTCGAGTCTTCTTGATAGATGAATTGAGACAACCCTCGAGAACAGCTTGTAAACATGGCTCAGAAGCGAGATGGGTCTATAGTTCTTCAGCAGGGTTTTATCCCTTTTTTTGAAGTAGAGCACCATCACGCTTCTGTTCCATGGCTTTTGGAGTTCTCCCGGAGTGGATGACATCGTAAAACAGCTTTTTGCAGTTTCCGCAGCACTGGCCTGCCTCCTGCTTTAAGAGGCTCAGTCGTGATGCTATTTTAATTCGTAAAGCAATCCATGCTTATCTTGTCATGCGTAATATGTGTTATTTAATATAAATAATATTTTTAGACTATATTTACCTCCAAAACTAAAAAAAAGAAAAAAATCCCGAAAGTACCGAAAATCCCGGGAAATCCCGGTTCTGATTAGTACTGGTACCGAAAATCCCGGTTCTGTAATCTATACCGGTTCTCGATACCCTACTAAGTATTTAGTTTTAAAAGAACTTTAAAACTACACAAGCTTTTTAAGAAACACACACACACACACACACACACACACACACACACACACACGCACACACTCATGCACGCATACCCGCCCGGACGCACGAACACACACACCCTCACACACACTTCCAGCCCACAGAACGTACGATTAATACTTAGAGCAATACAAATTGGTGTCGGCATTCTGTTTACACAACCCGAGGTAGGCTGCCAATTTTAAGAATGTAGAGCGATCATGACATGTCAATCTCCGATAAACAGGGAACTAGGGCACTAACTGGAATTAGATTAGAAACTGCGGTTACACTGGCCCCTGCTAAGGGTTTAACTAAGTGCTCTAATTATCGTACGGTGCTATCGCTGTTTAAGTACTAAGTAAATATGTTATTTTAATTAGGTAAGTAAGTATTTAATTAAAAAGAAAATCGATTTACAAACACTTTTTATGTTACCTAAGGTACTTCCAAGTTATCGATCTTTAAAGACGATGCTTACTTAAGTATAAAAATTACGCCTGGATGATTTTAGTGCTAAGTATATTTAAGCAAACGTTTTGTGAACTTGTGAATATATAAATGAACATTACGAGCAGTTTTTAGATTAAACAATGATCGATACAGATACCTTACATTTTCTTACATCTATAAAATGTCTTTGTAATTGTTTACAGATTTCCGCACGATGTTCTACGAATAAATGTACTTACACATGAATTCGAAAACAAACACTTGTATGTGGCGGGAATCGAATCAGGCACCTTCCGAATCGAAGTACACCACTTAGCCACTACGCCATCGACGCTCTGACGCTCTATTGTTAATCGATTTATTTACTACTAGATAACGCTTTAGCAGTCAGGTTTGGGTGGCCCAAATAGATCGGTCAGTGTAAGAGTTTGTATAAAACTATAAGAGATACCCACAAAGATCTGTTCTTAGGAACCATGTCATCGATTTTAGTAAAAATAAAAACTGCATTCAAAGATTTAGAAATAACTATTACTTCGGGAATCGAACCCGGAAATTTTGATACAATAAAGTAGTCAATATATCAATTGAACAGTGTATTGTGTTGTGAGAAACCGCAGAGCACGAAATGCCAGCCGCATTGATCAGCAGGCGAGGAAGCCATCCGCTGGGCGAGGTTTCCTGTTTGTACCCAAATTGACCTGTCAGTGTCTAATTAGGTACTTAACTACGATAGTTTATACAAATTAAATATTGCATAATAATGTGATTATACTCATTAACATAACATAATCGTAATATTAACATAACATAATCATTCACTACATCATCTCATTATAGTAACTGACCCCTAAGTTCGAAACATGTATCTAGGCTAGGGTATCAGAAACTACGCACACACTCATTCACACACACCACCAGACTGAGACAAACATGTGTGGTTCCCACAAATATTCATCCCGCACGGGAATCGAACCCGCAACCTTACGGACGGCAGTCCAGCATGGTGACCACTCTGCCATTGAGGTTGTTAATCATTCACTACATCATCTCATGATAGTAGTAACTGAACCCGAAGTTCGTAACTTGAGTTTTACAATTATTGAAATTTATAGGTACACTAGCTGCGCCCCGCGGTTTCACACGCGTAGTTCCCGTTCCCGTAGGAATTTCGGGATGAAAAATAGATGTTGGCCGATTCTCAGACCTACTAAATATGCTCACAAAATTTCATGAGAATCGGTCAAGCCGTTTCGGAGGAGTATGGCAACGAAAACTGTGACACGAGAATTTTATATATTAGATATTACTTTATGATATCGGATCGGTCTTGTAAATTACTTTTTATATTTCAAAATCACTAAAAACTGATCGATCTTGATGTTTAGAATATGATTTTATAAATCCTGATGTAGATATATTTTATTTTTATTCCCAGTAGTCCCCTTGTAGCACTGCCCCCTGTGGTGAAAACTGGAAATTTTTGTCCCAGTTGTCACCGGAGTGACATACTTTCCCGTCTGCTTCCTTCCGATACGTTTCAGAGAGGACAGCTTGGATATTTTTTGCCCAATTGTTATTATGTTTTATCGTAGACTAGCTACGCCTCCCGGTTTTACCCGCGTTTTGTGATTCCGTGGGAATCTGGATGGAATTTATAACTTGCCTTGATTATTGTGCTATCTAACATTGAAAGAATTTTGGAATACGGATCAGTAGTTCCTGAGATTATACTTGTACTACAATTTTATACGAGTATCTCTTTATTGAAACCTTTACCTGGTGAAATTCTAAAATATTTCATAAAAGACGGATACTTAGTTCATTAAATGAATTAAAATATTCTGTTATTTACTAGATTAGTTTTTCATTGTGTAGTATTTAAGTACTTATTTAGTAAATAATTATAATCTATCTATATCTATACTAATATATAAAGCTGAAGAGTTTGTTTGTTTGTTTGGTTGAACGCGCTAATCTCGGGAACTACTGGTCCGATTTGAAACATTTCAATGTTAGATAGCCCATTTATCGAGGAAGGCTATATTTTTTGTCCGTATTCCCACGGGAACGAGAACTACGGGGGTAAAACCGCGGGGCGCTGCTAGTTAAGGATAAAGGAGATCAGGTTTTTGAAATAAAAGTTCGTTGGAGAGAAGAAAGATTTAATAAATAGGTATAACTTTAAATCTAAAACAGATTATCAGAACTAGAAAGACAAAATTTCAAAGAAACCGATGTTAGGAATCACGTAACTACATACGACGAGTAAGTCGAGATACAGAGACGAATGTATCGATGATATCGCAACGTTAACATTCAACACATTACTCATATAAGTAATAATAAATTGTATAATTTAATTAAAGGACAGGGTGCTATTAAGACGAGATACCAATATAAAGGCGACAATCCAACTTCAGACACAGACCTTCAATGATATGTTTCATAAAAAGTGGTGTACATACTTGTCATGTCACAGACTAAATATATTTAGTATCTTGCTAATTGAATCCTGATTGGTGTTCTTTAGTCTAAGGCTCTGTACTCACATGCTATTTTACTCCAGTGAGCGAAACGCGGTCGAGTAAAAAATCAGTACAAAGACCATTTATGTATCTTGGAGTAATAAGTATTTCAGGCGACTTGCTTCAAGCAGGCTTGATGTAATTAGCATAAATATTAATCCGTCAAGCCAGCTTGATGCGATGCTTGTTGTGTATAGTATAGGGTCTCTTAGCTGATTTCTACTCGTTCGAGTAAAAGTATCAAGTAATACCGCATGTGAGTACTAAGCTTTATTGGCCATTTAGCGCCAGTGTGTATGAGAGACGCCAGTGTGTACGCGGCGTTGTGAAGTGCAAGTCAATAGCACCCTGACTCTTACAATACAGTACATATGTATTACATACCACATGTATATACTTGTCGATCAATACAGCTACAGTCTGTACCTGGTAGACAGCAGACGGTGAGTGGTGGCGGTGCGGTGGCGTGTCGGTGACGCGACCCCAGCGCCACCACGCCCGCTCACATCACATTACTTTGAATCCAACAATCCTTTAATCTCATATGACACTATACGCACCATTACTTTCAAGAAGTGATATTATGAATAACTTAAATTCAAGCCTAAGTGTATAAAAGCGATTATGTAAAACTATTTAATAACTTGTGTATTTACTTTTAAATATAATGCATCAATGCGCCGCAATTGAATTCATAAAAATAATGTGTATTGTATTCAATAAAATTAGCACCAATATAATGCTAGCAATAACTACACAGTACGGTGCTACGAACGTAGGTACATCCGACTTCATTTATGTTCCATTAGTAAGTATTCGGTTACAATAAAGGCCAAAACACTACATATTATTATTACAAGTAGTCCATCTACTGCTTAAAATACTGGAAGACAGTAAAATAATCATTTTGCGATGTCTGAAACTTTTGATAACGACTAGAGAGAAGCGAAGGCGCGGCGCGGCGCGGGCGCGGGGCATTCAGCAATTATATCGGAGACCTATCTATAAAATTACTTCTATCTATCTATACGGCCCGTGATCTGCTTCAACAATCCTATTGCACATAGTTTTGTATTGTAATAACCATTGAATAGTAACAGATGTGTATATTGATTCTCGTTTCTGGAAGCATTAGTTTGCGGTGTTGCCGCCGCGTGTTGCACGTGGGGTGCGTTGCGACGTTGCCACCCCGCAACCCTATATTGTAAAACAAGCGGCCGTCAGCAGATAGCCGACTGATCCTACTATTTGTAACGTGCGACTTGTGTCGTGAGAGATAAAGCAGATCACGAGATAATAACTCTACATTTGATCGTTCGTTCACTGATTACAGAATCAAGTGCACATTCCCATGTGCGTTTGGTCGTTGCATTATGAGTACCGTTGTTGGTCGATCTGATATTACATTTAATATAAAACTATTCGCACCATCACTCGTACTTCGGTGTAATACATCTAAATAAGGTCCACTTCGCACATAACATTATGTTTTAGAACTTGAAAGTGATCATAAATTATTTGTAAAATCTAATTGTTTTTTTGTATTGATTTTTTTATATTAAAAATATTATTTTATTAGTACATTATAATAATTGTGGAAAGTCGCCTACGAGAGAGCGGGGCTGAGAAGCTTTTGAAGCGATATGTAGTGTGTGAGACGATTTGGTAAGATATAGAACGTGTGGTCGCTGTGTGGTCAGCTGTGAACTCGACACTCGCCGGCGACCGACGAGATCGTAGACCTAGTGTACACATACAGATTATCAGAGGAAGTTGCGAGCACATTTATTAAAACTCTTAAAACTATCAATAAAATACACATAATAAATATAACTGGATCTTAACTCATAAGATTCGTTACTTTAGATAGACAATTATAATATAAATTACAATTCAATTCCAAATGTTAGTAACACGAGAATGATTTTTGATGATTGATGAATGATTCGAAACACGACGGACAAAGATATATTTATTGTGCGAGAAATTAAATACTTAATGAAAATTGTGCATTTGATTCAATATTCCGTTTGTTTAATCTAGCAAGCTATACAAGCAATTCAATCAAACATATTACGTATATTATAATTCATTAATTAGCAATTTCGTCAAATGGAATCGAATATCAAATGGCTCACATACGAATGAAAGTTAATAACTTTAAAGATTTTGTCAATTATTAAAAATTACTTTAAATTACCAATGATGTTAAGATTTTAATAAACTTTAAGCCATTTGAGATTAACGCCATATTAATAATTAAACATAATAAAAAATCTAGTTGTAAAACAAACACAGGGGGCAATATTAGTATTGAATGTCACAATTGGTGTTAGTTTAACAAGCTAGAGAGGAACCTTAACTAGGTATATCATTGAGATTATACAGACTTGTAAGTAAGTATATAAAGAGGTGACATATGTAACATTTATATAATGTAAGTGTGTATATAATTAAATCACTCAACTTGACACCGAGAGTGCCGCGTCGTAAACTAGCAAGCATTGAACACATACATTGTAATATAATTAATAATATTATACAAAAAGTTACTGTGATGTATTACCGGCGTATATAACGCATAACTATTAATAAATATATTATTGTATATAAGTAAATATATCCCACAATATAACAGCTAACAATATAGTATTGTACTATGGAGTGGCTGATGCACTTACGGCAGTTATTGTAAATTGAAATCTAATTACATGGTTTTAGAGTTTATTTTCGTAACGCAATTTAATATGTATAAATCGGTTGTTCAAATAAACGTTTAATATAATTTTCATTTTGAAATATTGAGGTTTTATAACACGATTAAAGAACTGAAAATGTAACGCTTTTGTTTCCTAATTTCATGAGTTTCAGGAGCTTTTCAGCTCATTATAACGTACACAATTTTAATTGTTTAAATTACACATTTTAATATAATTTAGTATTGCTCATTACAAGGCTCGTGTATTTATCAGGTACTAAATACTATTGTTTTATAATTAACTATAGTCTTTTCTGTATTGCTGTGATGTATTAATAATCTTACACGATTGGGGTACATAATTGTGATAATTTATTGTTTTTCTTCATTAATTTTCTCACAATTTGTAAAACAAATCATGAATTGAGAAACAAACATGATATGATCAATAGAATCTCGTACAAAGATCTGAACTAATTGTAGATATGTTTTGATTATATCAATAATACGATTATAAGGTTTTCTTGTGAACCACATACATAACACGTTGTGTATTTATGTAGTTCACGTGGTGTGAAGCGCGATCTTGTCCGAATGTCTACATAAAACAACATACGATAATAATACTACGCGACTCGCGACTCGGGACTCTATAAATGTTATGTTAAATTCCATTACAACTAAACCTTAATAATATCGGCTACGAATAAACATCAGCATAAATATTTATATACTTTAATTACATTGTAACATTATTATATAACATATCGTATTTATTTGTATCGTTTGTGGCAAATGTCTTCAATTGTGCTAGTGTTGTGATGTCTCACCAACGCCAGCTAATTGGTGTTATACGGTTTATTTAGAATATTAGATAAGGCAATATTAATGTTTGAATCGTAATTCACTATTACTAACGTATATAGATTATATTAATATCTAAGTCACATAAATTTAACTTTAATTACAACAATGATACTATTGTGCTAGCGTTGATAAGACAGCGAGACCGTAACTTAACGATATCGACCCTTACACGAGACATTTTGTTCGACACGGGTGGCGCCATCTTACGCCAGCTCAGAAAACTACGAACCGCACTGCGCTCACTGTCCTGTGACGTCACAGAGATTCGCACGTAATACGTCCTGCCGTGGAAAGATGGCGACACGTTAGTGCCAAACAAAACGCAATGATAAATTCAAACAATACAGTAACGATTCCATAATATAAATTGTTGTATATACGACGTACTGAGACAATCAGGTGTCGAATATGACTACCTATATAAATGTATATATCTATAATATTATTGTATAGTAGGTAGACACCAGTCGAGTGCACTGTCGTCCAACATCCTCTACTATATACCAACGTAATGTCATTTACAATTCAAATACAAGGAGAGACGTTAAATTTTAGCTTCAATAAAAGCGGGACTGGTGAAAGATTGCGTTCGACTTGGTCGGCGGTCGGTTGTATCTACTGTTATTGTAATCAACGTCAGCGGAGTGGCGATGGGATCGCGTCTGTGTGTCGTATGGTCACCGCCCCTCACATCATTATCACCATTATTTAGAATGCAGTACACAGCCATATATATTACTCATCGAATTAGTCAATTTAATAAAGGACGTTATTAGACGAACGCTACCTTCCGAGAACAATAAAGTGGTCCCGCTCATACGATAAACATTAGGTAAGTTGCAAAACTATAATTTAGGGCTAAAAAGGTGTTTAACCTAACTACTATCATTGAGAAATTCTAACACTATACAAAACATAGTTGCACGTGACCTCTTGGCGGATTACGGTGGCGGGGGCCGCCCGTACGACACACAGAGATGGCACAGAGGTGTGATGAAGGCAATCCGGCAAGAGGCGGTCGGTCGGGTGCGGACCGGCGTGTAACTATCGCTCGACATCGCACTAGCTCGTACAAGCATGGTATAATAAAGTGAATATGTTACAATATATTGTGTGTGTGTGTGTGTAGGGGGGAGGTTGTGGGCGTGCGCTATCACTGCGACTGGGGGTCGCACTGCAGCAGGCGCACGATGGAGGGGTCGCTCTTGGCGCCCTCTATGAACTCCTCGAGGGACAGTTTGCCGTCCTTGTTGCGGTCCATCTGGCGGAATATCTTGTCGGTCCGCTTCTCCGGTGTCGATTCGTCTTCGGGCATCTTCATTACCGAGCCCACCATCTTGTATATTGCCTGCAAATGATAGTTTACGTCTTATTACATTTAATGTTACCAAGTAAATTACTTAGAACATCGTTAAGACTTCCCCGGAGGACGCTGGTTCAACACCCGATGTGTTTTGAATTTGGAATATACCTAGGCTTAGCTAATATGTAATGGCATTTTATTTATGTTTTCTACTAAATCCGCCCTTTCAAATTTGCCGCCCTAGAAACGCCCTTTTGTAACTTCGCGCCCCTAGGCCTAATTGACCTTAGGGATAATACGCCACTGAGTAAAATGCGTATATTCATAAATATACGCGTATATATACTCACAGTGACAATTTCAAGCATCTCCTGACGCGAGATGTACCCGTTCCCGTCGAGGTCGTACATAGAGAAGGCCCACTTGAGTTTCTGTTCGAGCTTCCCGCGCGAGGTGACGCTCAGCGCGCATAGGAACTCCCGGAAATCTATCGTGCCGTCGCCGTTGGCGTCGAACGTTCGGAACACGTGCTCTGCAAACTGTGTGAATAAGGGGGATTTAGATATTGAAATAAAACTACCTAAACGGATTTTTGTCGAACTAAAGGATTTTGACGTTCTTACATTTTGATTTACATTTTCTGACATGGGTTTTAGAGTATTTTCTTGGAGATAGATGGTCTGTTTAAAGGAAATTAAATTTTCACGATATGTCAGCAAAATTTCTTATCATTTTAATAATATAGTATCTTAGAGCATCGATAGCGTAGGTCTTTTCTTCTTTTAACTACATGCTGGTACGGTCTCCGTACGTACCAATGTGTTTTCGAATTCGTACGTATGTGCATTTGACGCATAATGATAATGAAACTTAAAAGGTATGCTTTAATCTTTCTTGAATACATACTTTTAATTTACGGTGAAATTATGTAGTTAGGTTTATTTAACGATATCGTAGTGACAAATTCGGCCTTAAATGTGACCACCAATTCCGCGGGTGAAAGCTATTAGTAAATAAGTGTGTACCAACCTTACTAGCGTCGCCGTACGGAAAGAAGTTTCCGTATATCTTCTTGAACTCCTCGACAGAGAGGTGCCCGCTGGGGCAATCTTTGAGAAACCCTTTGTACCATTCTTGTATTTCGGCGTCTGGAAAATGTGGTAAGTATGTGTTTCGGAAATAAGTATTGTTTTGATGGTAGCTAATAATTTATTTGTGTAACCTTATCATATCCTAATCTTGTCTTGAAATCATTTGTACTTTATTTATACAAAATATTTTTGATAACATGTAAAAGTTAAACAATACTTGAATGAAAATAATTATGATAGAATAATTTGTGTTTTCTTGATGATTTTATAAATAAGGACTTTTATTGTCGACCCTATTACTTATGATCATCATGAATGTCATTTAACAAGTGATGCGGGTTCGATTCCATATGTAGTAATTACTTATTATTTATGTGTACATGTTTGAATGGGTGTTTTATACAGATACGTGCATATTTTTTGTTAAAAAAGCAATAATATAAAATTTTCTCTTCAACCAGGATTTCTGCCCGAGACAGTGGTAATTTTTGGATAAGTACTATGATAATTTCCATTACATAAATTACCTGAAAACTCAGTATTCTGTTTCAGATCTTCCAACACTTCAGGCTTCAGTTTGCTATTCTGTTTACCCATTGTGGTGATATAACAATGTCTCGTTACAGGACGTTATTACTGGCACAACCTTCTCTTTGCTAGTTGGACTGTTGTTCCCTACAACACAACCAGTAGTGTACATGATACTGTGGAATTTGCGGGAATATTTAACGAACGCACTACTATACATCACCTTGTTTTTGGTTGATTGGCGGATGAATTGTGTATGGGTTAGCGCTGGTTTTTAATTATTTTGTATTGTTTTTATAAATATTAAGGTTATTTTTGTTACTTTATGCATGTAAGTACTTATATTTTTTGTTTGATAACTTACATATGAAAAGGAACAATAATGAATATTTTTTTAAATGTCTTATGATTTCGCAGTGACATGGGATCTTAGAGAACGTTTTTTTATTGATTTTCAATATTTATCAATTCTTTTCGTTGTTTACTTAATTTGATTTTGATTTGAATTATGTATCAATTTAAACATCTACTTTTTTATTGAATTTATATAACTACATGTAAAAATAATATATTTTGTGATATATTCGCGTTAATTTTATATCATCATCAACAGCCTGTATTAGTCGACTGTTGGACATAGGCCTCTCCCAACTCGCGCCAATGTGCCCTGTCGGCGGCACGTCGCATCCACTCTCTCCCGCGCAGATCGTCGCTCCACCTAGCCACAGGACTAATTTCATATAAATTGAATAAAAAAACCAGCGCTAAATGTTAGTCAAATGCGATGAAAGTCCGCATCTATCACTATAAACGTTAGTCAAAGTACGCGGTGACACTTGGCAAACAATACTGGAACTATGAGACAATAGGGTGTTTTTATTTTACTTTAGGAGGTAAATAAATGTATACTGGATACCCAATTGCTAAAAATAATGTCTAATATTATATATAAATCTTTAAAATGAGGAAATCTAGTAAATTAGTAATATGGTAACTAAACCGTAATGGTTTTGAAACATCAATGTAAAATGATAACTAAATTGAGACGCCTTAGGAGCATCAATGTTGAAATAACGCGGCGATGAATATTGACAAATTGACTCTAAACGGAAAGCTATAATATGAAATTTTAAAACTATTTTACACGTTAAACTATTTAGTGTCACCGCGTAAACCAAAACCAAAAAATGGCGAAACAAATAAATTAATGGATAGCTTAGTTTTTATAATTTGTATATTATACATGAATAGGCAAAATGTGAATCGTTAAAAATATGTATTCTTAGTTAAATACAAAGGAGACATAATGGGAACAAGGTGGTTCAACTATTACATGTGCCTATTTATAGATAAATATCTAGAAAATGCGTATCGTAAACGCCTTACACCATAAACATTCAGTTTCACCTGTAAATTATTATATTAAGTACTGTAAATGTTTTTAAAAATCCACTCAGACTTGGTAAGGGGGCGAGGTGTGCTTGCAACGCGTATGAACCCAGTCAGGGGTCAACCATCCTCGCCCAATATTGAGATAATACAAATAAACACAGTTTTGTCAAGACATTGTCGAATGACTCGTGATAATATTGTAATAACGTCGACAAGTGATTGGAGTACATGCGATGCGGCACTTCGCGCGACCGAACACAACTTACTGTTTGTTTGTAACTTGTTGTAACAATGTTTGGAGGGAGTTGGAGCCAAGTTATTACCGAGTGTGTACCGCACAGTCAACAGCGGTACATGTACGTTTGTTCGTTTGGGTTCGCTCGCGTTCATTGCCATAGAGAGATTAAAAACGCTACCGAAAACAGATATGAATTACTATAGAATTAAATCTATTCCATTTGTGCGCCTATAGCGGCTAATTACAATAATCTTAAAGTATACGTATAACTAGTACATGAACTATATCGATTAGTAAAACGAATTGTGATCGAAGCGTACTAACACGATCGAGACGCCGCCAACACAACACATACATCTATAATAACACAACAAAAGAAACTTTAACAACTAATTGTAACAAACCGTCGATTGTACGACGTTACATCAAAATGAAAACTTAAACAATAATAAATACACCTCACTTATCAATAACGAATTTAAGTACAAAGTTATACAATAGAGACTCGGTTAAGGTAAACAAATGGTAAACAATCACAAAATGTACGAAACTAATATCATCGAACGTCAGCTTACAGAAACAAATTGATGGCACAAATTAGTAAATTCTAAGCGTTTTATATCTAGTTACACTGAAAATTTATTAAATACGTCAACTACAGTTTTTATTTTATATAAGTATCGAAAATGTAAATCTATTATACATATATTGTGCTTGCTAAGTGACGTGATACGATTGCAGTAGGGGAGGGGATAGCGAGGGGTGGGAGGGCCACACTCGAATACTCGTAGGCCGGGTCGCGAACTAACTTAAACGAATCGCGAAGCCGCTGATACTGCGATGAAACGACACCTATTTAATCGACATTATATTTTATATTATACCATCGTCACGGCCTATAGGACTATTCTAAAGCTGAAAGTTACTCGGTGGCAAAGTTCTCGTTTGTTGCCTTCCCAGTGAGTGAATATGAAATATAACGTCACGATAGAGCCATGTCCTGCGATCCGAGATATGTTTCCGTACTCGTATGGTATTGCATGCTAAGCGCTTTAGTTTCAATACCTACCCGTTTAGTGCAACACAATCATCACTTTAAGACAATTTGCCAATGTTTTTATAAAACAATTATAATTTCTCCAATACCAACGTATGGTCTGTTCGTCTCGTGATATGTCTCAGTAGCACCCTGTTCGCTAAGCTACCGACAGGTCCGAAATGAGTATTAATCCTTGATCCCTTTAATCTACTTGTATTTTGTTTAAAATTCAGTCAATTTAACGTGATTTTGTTCCAATAAAAACGTAGCTTCGTACAATAAATGAAAAGCGGATTTTTTAGTATATTTTTAAATAAATAAATCTATACTTAACTCTAATAGCGTCATACACTATGAAGCGAACTAAATTAACCAAAAATATCGAACTATCAAGTAATGCAATTATATTACGAGGTGGAATGTTTCATTGCTCAGCATCATGGCGCGGTACCGGGGGCTCTTAAACTATACAACATGTGAATTTATAACTTCGTATTACATAATATATTTGTACGTAACGGCGCTTCTATAATACTTGTTGTGCGGGGGACAGTGGTGTGCGTTCTCGCGACACATGCATGTTGTACGACGGACAACTGAAAGTACCAAGCTGCGGGGGGCGCACATAAACAAGATAAGGTCGCGACCCGTCGACACGGGGGCCACACCGGACCCCCGCCTCGTGGCGACACTACCTCACAACACATTACTCTAACTCGGGACTAGGGCACACTAAACAATCCGACGTTCGTTACTGTTTGGCCACTTTGGCATTAAAACAATCACAATTAAGCAAACGGATAAGCCTATCGAGTGAAAGAAAGAAATGACGATCAGTAAACTATGTACAGAGAGAACTAGAAGGCACAGTTAGTGGGAAATTATGAGATTGCACAATTATAGCTAGTAGTAGGGGACGGTGGTGGTCCGGCGAGAGGGCGCGGGGCGCGGGGCGCGGGGCGCGGGGCGCGGGGCGCGGGGCGCGGGGGAAACGAGATCCAGAGAAAGCCAGTGCGCTCAGATACCGATACATCCCGAACGAACATATCATTAAATACCAAATTGACTTCGTCATATACTTCGGAAATGTATACATATAAGAATACAGATAATAAGCTCCTGAAGAACTTGAAGTATTCAGAGTATAGCGAGTACAGTGACGAGAGCGATAGACTCCGACTCTTAACTAACGCGTACAAAGAAGATGACCTATTTATTAAAACACATACACCGTAATGGATAAGATCGATTGTAAGTTGAAGGTGCGGAGGGGGTCGGCGGCGCGCGCGCACTCAGCCCCCGGGGGGCCGCGCCGACCCGCCCCGCGGCACTACCATATAGATACTAATCATAAACCTTATGTAAAACGTTAAGATCGATTGACATTATACCGTGCAGTTAGAGTTACATCGTAAACACTGATCGGAGACGGAGAGAGACCGTGCGGAGAGAGCCGCGCGCGGGCGGGCGCGGGCGAGCGGACGTCATCTATGACGAATGGTTCGGATACGATACTTACATCATACAACAAGTGGACAATCCGACAGCGACTGAGTACAATAATTTATACATTTACTAAAGAGGAATGGACATTTTAAATATTTATTATATGAAGATTTAATTCATTGACATTAATTTCGTTACACAAATATATTCTTAAATTTAAAAATACTTTTTTTTTCTTAATAATCGACAAATATACGACCTTCTAGAGGCGTCGGGCGCGCCGGGTTAGCGAGACACATGCGACACCGACAGACGCGTGAACGAGCCAGCGCGGGTCCCGCGAGCCCGAGGGGGCCGCGGGGGTCACTAGCGGAGACGGCGGGGGGCAGCACTCGGCGGGAGTGGGGTCACACCTACCCGGGACTGACGACTTGATGGCCGCACGTGTACACCGGCACGATTACACTCTCCGTAAAGCTGTTACTTTATCACCTACCTAATTACCACAATCATTAAAAACTCTCTAAAATCTGTCAAAGGTGCATCGAAATTCGAGACCGGTCAAATCGCGGCTGTGAGTATATTGTTGAAAAATAAAGGGTATTCAATAGGTTTGGTGAGGCGCCGTCGGGTGGTGGTCAGAGATGGGGAGGGTGGTCGGGTCGGTGCGGGGGTCCGGAGGGAGTGGGGAGGCGGGGCGGGGGTCCACGGCGCTTAGGGCGCGAGCATCTTGGACAGCTCCTCGTCCTGCAGGCAGCCCTTGAGGAACTCGTCCTGCGTCAGCTGCCCGTCGTTGTTCTCGTCCATCTTGGCGAAGATGTTCTTGGCGCGCTCCTCGGCGGAATCAGCAGGTCTGTTACTTGAACAGGCGCCCAGCATGTCGTAAATAGCCTGGAATTGGAAACGTTGATGTGGTAAGTTACATGTTACCGATTTTGTTATCAAAATAAAACAATAGATGTTGGTACATATTATTAGCGAGCCCTGTAGTTTAGGCAGCGTTAGCTACGCTCCTATTTGTCGTAGCGTAATATTTTATAAACTTTGGCGCCTGAAGATTTTCCCCAAAGATTGCCATTTTTGGTTCTAAGGTTATCCAACACAAAATTATTTCAATTCTAACCAGCTATTTCTGTTCTACATTCAACCGAACAAAAGCTCTTCAGCTTTATACATAGCATAGACTTATAACTAAGTACAACCACGGAAGACATGACACGTCCTGCCCGTATATACACACACAGTTATATGTGGTGTTCTAGTAGTCGGACAATTGGTTCGATCATTGTCTTATGTAATAACGGAGGTGTTCCCGTACAATACACGTCACCAGTCGGACAGGTGTCCGCCTGTCCGCGCCTCACAATGCTATCCTATCCCCGAGTTGCATATCATATAGCTACGTCATATATTGCCCTGGGCGACTACGGAACACGATCGCCCGGGGCGGTTATCCCAGTAACAGTCTCTCATTGTTCCGGAGCAAACCCGTAATTGAACTACTCTATGGATTTAGCTCCCTGACAATCTGTTCACGGAACTGAAATAATTGTGCCGAGCGAGCTCATTATTAGACGTATTGGGCTGTGTATCTTGGAATATATTTAGAATTCATTGTTTAAATTCTGTATATAAGAGTATCTTGTTACATAATTAATATCAAATTTAATCCTTCTATTATGTTCATAGAAAGAGAAACCTTCCTTTATTAACTAACGAACTGTCAGGTTGTCGCCCTCGTCAAATTCGGTCCCCTAATGAACTTTAAAATGGGATGAAATCAATCTTTGGTCTTTCAAATTAGCGTGAAAGTTAATAAACACGAGTTTTCCGTATCGTAACTGACACCTTACTTGATTCATTAGCTAAACAAGTGTACGCGATTATTCATACACACACCCCATCCATCCAGAGACAAACCATCATTATGAATTTTAAAAATATTCACTTCGTACGGAAATCGGACCCGTAACCCTTTACCTATTGGGGATGGTTCTCCATCTCCAGTCATGTTTACTTTTGCACGTATAATATTACAAGTGCTAAGTACTAAAAAGTACTCAAACTTTAAGTTAAAATAAAACGCCATTAAAATATAATTTCGTCAAAAGGCTAATCGATGCCCACAAAGAGCCGAACACCGATCGAATGAACAATTCAATGTAAAGTGGCTCCAATTAATTTTTATTTGTCGTTATTTGTGTGAGCTCTTTCTTTTCATTTCATTTCATTGCCCGGGGCCGAGTTCTTAGTACGTTTTGTTTAAGAAAGTTTTTAGATAGAATGCCATTTCAATGTTCTTTAATGGACAAATAAATTGTGTATTTTAAAAGTATTCAAGTATTTTATTTTAGATCGTTTTTACAATCTGTATTTAAATTCCGATTTTGTGGTGCGGTTTAAAAGTATCCTGTAACTTTCTATAGGATATAAGCTAATTCCGTACAATGGTTTAATGCTTAAACCATGCTTAAACTTTAAGTAGAAAGTAACAGATAGACAGTTTTCTATTTTATAAATGAATAAAAAGGAATAATGGATGGAAAGGGATTATTAAAAAATGCCAGAAATGTAACATAAAATTCAAAACGCCATTTCATTTCATCAGAAATGTTAAAATGTGAATTGTTAAATATTATGCGGCAAATTTAATCCTTTACAAAACACAAATAAGTATAAAATATAAGCCGCGAATTTAAGCTGCTTATAGTTGTTTCAATTTTATGATACAAATATATTTATCACCACATCTATCTGAAAACCATCGAAATATTCAATGCGAAACCGCAGAGAAATGCAAACGAACTGAATAAAATATATTTTGGGTTTTCATTTTGGCGTACGTAACGTAATCGGACGGCATGTTAATGTGGGTCCCGGTTATCGAACTAACATCATAGCAACTCGTTACTGGAGGTTAGAACCCTAACAAGTTTTGTGTAGTATTTTCTAATTTCTTCTGGGTTGTGAAAGTCTAATGGGTGTCACTTCACGTAAAATACTATAATATACAAATGTAATTTTTTGTTTTCCGATAAATGGGACGAAGATACTAACATCATAGCAAGTCGTTACGGGTGGTTGAAGTCCTCATAAGTCTAACATTTGGTTTAACCAAAGAATACTATTGCCTTCCGGGTTGTGAAAATCTGATGGCAGTTGCTTCACAACTTCACGACATTCCGCCAAATCTGATTAAAAATCGACCCCTTTTTTGATTCGAAACGGGACAAAGGTTCTAGAGAAGTTTAAGTAAATAAATAAACACCCGTTTATTAAACACCATTGTTTTATAAATGTCATTAATCGCACTCAGTGTAAAGGTAACATCCGTTGGTCTCTGAAGACCAGGCGGCCATTACGTTAGCTTAAAGTAAGCCTTCGTTAAGTAAGCGGCACGAATTATTGGGCCCAAAGTGTACCCGAAACAAGGAGTTACTGTGGCTACCTGTGTCCTGTGGGACCCCCACAATTTACACGTTAATAAATAATTTAATATACTTATTTGACAACTAATGTATAGAGGGTAAGCGGGACCAGTTATTTTGGTGTCGAATTTTTTTAAGGATGTTTTCTTTTCGCTAGTTTTTTTTTTTAAATAAGAAAATAATAAAGTTTCCTATTTAAAGACGAATGTAATAGTCATACTTGTTAATTTCATTGATAACATAACATAATCGTTGTCTACATCATTTCATTATAGTAACTGACCCCTTAGTTCGAAACTTGTATCTAGGGTATCAGAAACTACGCACACTCATTCTAACAATACAGTCTATAATTTCACATTTCTCTATACAGATGGCAAATAAACGATTTTAGGCATTGCTTTGTGTCTGTGCGAGCGTACAATTTTATTTAGCAATCTGTCCGATCATCACCCGATACTAGATATCCAGATCAAAATTTACACAGCCTTGTGTACCGTGTACGTCCATACTCGTCAGCGACCGCGCACCAACACCGTGCTTTGTGAGAGCACTTCACAAATACAACAATGATTGTACTGATATACGGGAAATAGAGATTTTAATTAGGACACAGTATTAATTGCTTTGATTTTCGCGAACACTACATTTCTACGAAAATCCGTTAAAGTCACAATCCATATCATTTATTTAGTAATGGCCTCAATGAGGCACTTACGAACGAACTCGAAAAAATATACATATATATTATATAAAAATATATGTATATTTTTTTATTACAACACACTAAGATGTCATCTACATATTTATTTGGCTCTAACATCAACATTACTTCACTAAATCATATAATCCCATGTAGCATACAATATTCTCAACGTGTGATGAAAATTCAGTAGCTCAGATTCAAGTCTTAGCAGAAATCCCAATATTCGAGTATATATGTACATATTTCTAGTACAGGTATGTTTGTCTTCGTAATCTTTAAAGGTCTTAAGAGATACTAAGTCTTGTCCGGACTCGGTATCTCGTAAAGAATCTCCTTAAAAAGGACTTGTAAATTCCTCCCGGATCAGAGACAAAAGGTTGAAAGTTTGTAACGTAAAAGTCGATATTTTAAAAGTTTGAAACACGATGTTAAGAGCGTAATTGGAAACGGATATTGAACTAATATTACAAATCTTAAGACATTCTTTGTTAATTTGATTGAAGGCGCAAATCTCAGAAATTTTAGGAATTTATTTATTCGATTTGAAAAGTTAAATTATTCTGTACGTAGAAATTGAATATCATAAGTTATTTTTGCTCAAAAAACAATGATGTCAACGAGCTTACAAAAGAAGACTTAAAATAATACACCCTTATTTTGAAATTGCGATACCTTATCTCACAGCTAATGTAAACGACGGGTGACAATATAATAGTGAAGTTAGTTTTTTTCTTTTGCTTTTATTTAAAAAGTTATGATAAGTCAAAGATTTTCAAAATCCCGCCGAATTTTATTGTTATTCTATACCGAACGCTGCGATACACAGCTGAGCGCGGTCATCGACCCGAGCCGTCACAGAATACTTGATAGCTAGTGTGCCGTCTGGTAATACGACATTTATTTGGTATTTTTTAAAGATAAGTAATCGACTATCATTTTTGATATTTTTATTGGATATATGGATTCAGTTACTGCTACAGATATTCTGATTTTAATAAGTCCCATATTTTCAAAATAGGGGTGTATACAGTAACATAATTAATATGAAATTCAAATAAAATATTCCAAGGATAAAATCTTTACAGTATGGATGCGCCCGCCTCTCGATAAACGAATCTAAGGGAAGGTTATATCTGACGTAACATGCGTCGCGTATTATCGGTCGCGTAACGCCAGAACAGACAAATGTATAGAAAAGCACTTGACCGTTCACACTCAACGCACTCCGATAATACATGACAGATATAAACCTTCCCTAACACCGATTCGGAAATTACCTTAGCCGATAAAAACGGCAAGAAACTCAGTCCAATATTTTAACTAACTTATAACACCCTCTTTTTGCGTCGAGGGTTAAAAAACATCAGCCGATAAAAATAGCAGAAAAAACTCTTCCGATCTTTAAAAAAAATGTTCAAAACATACGATTTTATTTAAAACTCAGTTCGATCTTTAAAAAACTTTCAAAACATACAACGATTTTATTTACAAAGTTAGGCATGAAACGGTCCAACTTTGGGGATTAAACGAGTACCAGGTATAGTTGGTCGAAGTCTTAATGGGCCAAAATCACCAAGGTGGCGAATTCCAAATTCTATTTTTTGATAAATTGACCTAGCAGCTATTACTTTCATGATCAGCCTAAATGATCACTACACTTATCTTTTAACAATATTTACGTTGGCAGAGCATATAATTGATTACTACTCTTGTAATTTTATTTTTAAAGTGAGCTATCACTGAAAAATATCATTCCGGGAACGTTTTTGTAAGGTTTATAATAATATTAAAATATTACACAAAGATTTATTTTTTACCTTGTTTAATAGCGTATATATGTTATTTATTAATAGAAATTAAAGAAATTGTATGAAATTGCCAACAAAGATGTTAAATAGCAAAATATAGTGTAAATGGACCTATTGTGACAATTTCTTTGTCTAAAGTATCTAAATATGAGAAATATCGCTGTCTTATATATGAATTGACATGATATAGATATAAAAAGTTTGCCTTATTTTATTATTACCAGGGCCCTTTTTTAATATCTAGAATAATAAATTTATTATCTATGATTTTAGTGATGTTCCCGGAAATGATGAGGTGTTCTCGGAATGATGCGTGTGTTCCCTAAATGACGATATAGATACAATTTAGGTTTTTGTAATAATAAGCAATGTGTAACGTCTTACTTATTTATTCATTTTGGCATAAGAGTTCTTAATTAACAAAAAAGGAACTTCAATTACTTCACAGTCTTTTCATTTGCTGTACACAGCCGATTAGATATTCTTAGTAATCATATTAAACTATCATTATGATGGTCTATAATCATCATAATCAAACCATCTAAACATACTTATTCTTTTGTAGTTAGATAAACTTTAAAAACAAAACAAGCACTCTAATATTAAATAAACACAAGAATATAATATAATATAAAATCAAAAGAAACAAACATTAGGATTTTTCATAAACATCAATATCAGTATCAAAGTAATAATACTCTCTTTTATATTCTTTTTTCAGAAATGGCGTTGAAATAATACTTATTATTTGCTCAAATGCAACATAGGATACATCTCTCGGATCTAATTTAAATTTTTTAGCATTATTACACACCGAATTCAAGAATGTAACCAGAATTTCTCCATCATCTTCAACACCTGTCTTACAGGTGGCAACATATCTGTAATTTACAGCTTTCTTTTGCGTAGGTACTTTAACTAAAACAAAGGTTCCAGGGGATATTAAATTTGGGTGTACATTTTCCTTGTCTTGATTGTAAGATGTACCAGCTTCAACAGTAATTGATTTTTGCGCAATCTGTTGACGAAGAGAAATTGACATCAAATCTTCCTCATCATCGGAAGCTGATGAGTAAATGGTTTTGTAAATGCTCCTTTTCTTCAATTGCAGCAAATCTTGTACATTAATTGTATCTATTGGCTCTTTTAGTTCTGGAGACTTTATTGACTGTATTCCCTGGTTTTTTGGTTCCGAGTTCGGATATAAACTGCCAGATAATACTGACATTCTTAGTTGCTTTTCAAAACGGTCGTATCGGTATGTTTTAATTGTAACTTCCGGTCCTCTTTGCCATGTAATTTTTGTAATATTCATGATACCTGGTATGGCATCTATGATTTTCGGAACCAAGTCTTTCGCTCTAGAAATGTCATCATGAGGAATCTCTTTTACCAGTATAGTAGACTCCTTAAACAAATTCACTAAGTCTGAGGATGTTTTAATATCTAGTCCCATTAACACATGCCTATCGGCAGTCCTTTTAAGAGTACCACCTACGCCATCCATGGGTCCTTTGCCATGGCCAGGTTCACTGTATGTCCAAGTTGCTTTTGTTATCTGTGAGAATTCCTGTATTAATGTTTGTAGCCAGAGATGTACGTTAGTTCGGTTACGGTATTGTGATGTTGGTCCATCAGAGTAGATATGAATGGTGTTAATATGTTTATTTTCCAATATTATTTGTAGGATCGGTTTCATATGAGCCCATACTGCATGGGCTTGATGATCCAAATTTTCACTCACGGTAGCAAATGATTTGGATTGTAAACCATTGTCAACGTTTCGTGTATAATATACACCTGTATGAATAGACAATTGATTTTTTGCAAAATGTGTCGACTGGATTTCAGTTGCGTATTTAGTTGTATAATTCTCCGAAAAATCTATCTGTATCATTACTTCTTCGTCAGTTAAATTTTCTTTCATCTCCTTTTTCAGTTTGTTATAACTATAAATGCCATACAGATGAGTTTTCATAACTGGAATATCTTCAATAAAAGCAGTTTTTAATTCATTCATTGTACATGAAATTGCAACCTTTTTTGTGATCTTGAACTTCTTATTCTCGCCTTTTACAATTTTTTCTTCAGTAACAGACTTCCATTGAAAATATGTCACAGAATCTGCATTATCAGCTGACTCAAGCTGCGGATTTTTACATGTACCACACAAACCATTCATGCAGTCATAAGATGTTATGTCGCAACTATAATCCTCGATGGTTCTCTCTACACTCGTGTGATTAATACATTGTTGTAAGTTTTTTAATTTGTTCAGTTTAAATTCGAAGTTTTCGTGTTTAACACATAAACAAGTTTCTCTGTCTCTGAATGTTGGAGCTACCACCCAAAACGGTTTTGCTCTTAATAATGTTGCATAAGGTAAATTTATTCCAGTCTCTTCAACGAATTTTGACGTCAGTTCTTTAACTGTGAATAAAAGGAGGCGTTTTTGCTTCTTAATACCGTTTCTCTTCACAAAATCTCTCTTGCCTGGGCACATCCTGCTGACATCATCTCTTTGGAAGAAATATTTTACTTTTTCACGAACTTCCACAGTCAAAACAACCTCACGAACTTTAGTATCAGACTTCAGAATCGATGTACTAGTTCTCTCTTTTGGCAAAAATGATTTTGCCTTATGAAGCAACTTATATTTCCGTAACAAGTCACCGCTAACACATTTTTGGAAGACTTCCCTCTCTTTGGAATTTTTTCTTAAAGTACAGCCCTTTTCTTTTAATTGCGTAGTCAGAACTTCGTTAAATAAGAGATTCTTGCGCACTTCAGGAGGCACGTCGACATTTTTAATCATTTCGTCAACTTTGCTGTTAGGAGTTGTTGGTACCTGAACTTTTTCCTGTTCTCTTTTTTCTTTTCTTCTTAGTCTTTTCTTTAAAGTTTCATATTTACGTTTTATGTCAGCAATTGTCTTCTCTTGTTTTTTTATTTTACGGTATGCTTTGGCTCTATCCTTCCGAACAATTTTTCTTCCCACTGTTCTTCTTACTAAAGGCCGTGCTCCAGCTAACTCATCATCAGAATGGGGCGGAGTATTGTCCACTATAACCGATACTGCCTTCTTCTTTGCTCTGTATTTTTTTGAAGCTTCTTTCCAAATTTTTCTCTGCTTTCGCTTTTCCCTCTCAGTCATCTCATCAATATTTTTAACTTTCTTTTCAGCTTTTTTTTTCTGATAATACGCTCTATCTTTAGCTCTTTTTATTTCTCTCTCTTCCTGCGTCATCTTATTTAAAAATTTCCTTTTCCTGGCATTTGCTTTCTCTCTTTGTCGCAAGTAAGCCGAACTATTTTTTTTTACTTGCTTTTTCGGAATTTTTTTATTTTTTTCAGCCACAGGAGACTCCATATTGCTAAAAAAAGAATAAACATATATTAAAAAATATATTAGCACAACATCCACTGAATTAACAAACTAATAACTAACCAAAAGTTATAATAACAGGGCGTATTTATTTAAAAAGTCATTTCGGGAACGTGATCATCATTTCGAGAACGCTGCATCAAGTCCGGGAACAGTCCCGAAATGACCGTTCCCGAAATGACTTTTTTAAATAAACGCGCATTTTTTAGATGGCAGCCATCTTTGACATCATGTTTAGCTTTGATATTGTAAAATATTTGAGGTTACTAATTGGTTTAAAACACTACAAAACGTATTTATTTAATAATTCAAGTTGAGAAACGCATTCCCGGTATGATGACGTATTGATGTACGCTCTTTATATATTGAACTGAAAGATACTTACCACTTATTTTCAATTGTTTTGGCGAAAACACTCTCGACACTCCGTTTGTTTACATCGTTCACATCACTGTACCATAGACAACTAAAGGTTACGTTCAAAAACAGAAATTTTACCGAAAATCAAAGTTGCGTTCACTGAAATGACGCTTACATTACCGGACACAATATTTTCAATTGATTTTCTTTAATTTATTTTCTTTCTTTAATAATAACAATAAATAATTGATATAAGATACAATTGTAGGCCATTGAGTAAGAAAAACTTTTCACTTTATTTTACTTTATGAATATTTCCAAAGTTAGTTTCTGATGATTGCTATTATGGACGCGTTCCCGAAATGATTTTTTATAGGTAATTATTAAAATAATAATGAATGTGCTTTACTTTTCCTGTATAAAATATTATGTACAGTTAATATGAACAGAGTTAAGTAATATTTACAATAATGATTTGCTTTAATAAACTAAATTTTATCATTTATTTGCTGGCAAAGCTAATTCTCCACCTTGGTGATTTTGACCCTAATAATGAATGGGGTAGAAAAGTTGTCGATTGGCGACTACGGACCGACAGATGTAGCGTTGGTGGAATTGGCGACGACACTGCCTTATTAGCGTCGAAGGTTTAACGCTAAATTAGCCTTTAGAAACGTATTTTAATATAGCACATTAAATTGGAGACTATAAGTATTAACAGATGTAGAAGTAGAATTCGCGACATCGTCCTTATTAGTGTCGAAGGTTCCTGTAGTTTAACTCTAGACCAGACTTTAAAACCACTTTTGACTTTTTAACGGATTTAAAAAAGAAGGACATTCTCAATTATCTTTTTTAATACGAGAGATTGTACAGTTCATAGAAAGAACGAACTCAATAATAGCCTCATTAATTTTTATTAGATAACTTAGTTCAACGCTAGTGTCGATAACTTCTAAATTCAGGAGTATTTATAAACATACTTTGTTACACCAGGTTTAAACTCTTAACGCTAATAAGGCAGCGTAAGTCGGGAGCAACCGGGAAATGGAAATGGGAAAGTACATCTCATTGTGATGTCTGAGGGAAGAGGCTTTGTTCCACAGTGGACGTCTTCCGGGGGATGAACAATGTATAATTTAAACAAAGAAATAAATAAAATGTTTTGGTTATGTCATAATTATCCGCCTTAGATGTATCCGATGAAGCCACCTTAGAGTACTTCGAAATCGAGTATTCAAAATTCAAAAGTTCAAAACATTTTTATTCAGCAAAGGTTAACAATTGACAATATTGTCGAAACAATTTTAACAAGAGCAATAAAATTGTATACAATATAAACACTTCACACAGACATCTTCAAGATGAGCACGCTCCATCTTACGCTGTACCATCGCTTTACATCAGACGAGTAACAGTCAATTGCAAGTCTATCTAAGTAATATTCAATGTTAAACAAAAATAGGCTTGCACTTGCCTGTCACCTGCCTGCGAAACTTGTGTCGGACGTACCTGTAATTTATTACCAAATTAACGTAGAATAGAATATAATTTACATCAGCTAGTTTTAAAGCATATTAACATAACAAACAAAGCTAATTTCATCTACATAAATTACCTGTACCAGATTCCTACCTGTATGTAGGGTATCGAGCACGGCTCATACATTACGCACACGGAGATAACCCTTTGTGGATGGCACAAATATTTAGGGTGCCGTACCTATTCTAGAGTAAGGTAACGTATTACTATACATGTTAGGTATACTAGACATTACTATCGTGTCTTAGGAGGTATTCGTGTACCTATTGTGTAGTCATGGAACTTTAGGATACTATGCTTTGTGTTCAAAGAAAACTATTTGTTAAAATTGTAGTAATACCTAACCTGAATTCCATGTAAGCGATTTTGCGTATTTGAATAACAAATTAATGTCATCATCATTTTAAGAGCGGTGCTCTTGTCGCTGTAACAGGTGCAACTCCGTCCATCTGCCCCTATCCAATGCAGCCTCCTTCACCTCCTTATACGACACGACAGGGACCTTATCCTTTATCTGACTCATTCTTGACCGACCCCTTCCTCTTCTTTCTTCTACATTTCCCTCCAAGATGTTCAATATGAATCTGTCATGTCGTATTAGGTAGCCTATCATTTTTCCTCTTCTACTGTAGACAGATGGTCTTTAATAACGTTCTCTTCTCTCTTGCTCTTTTAACACATCTTCGTTAGTCATTCTTCCAGTCCAGCTTATCTCCATTCTACTTCAGCACCACAATCCGAATACTAATACTTGACAAACTTTAAAAAATATTAGTAAAACGTACACCGTGATGTATTCAGATTGGTTAGGTGTAATTTAAGATTTATCGTGAAATAGATCTAGGCATCATACTAATATGACTGTCAGTCCCAGATCTGTTCACGCACGACGCTCTTCACGTGTGAAATAACCGGGCAAGTGCGTGAAGGACTTCACACTGCGCGGCCGTATAGAGTTCCGTAATAACTTCACCTAAGTATTTTCTATACACATAACTCTTAAATAAAAAACACACTTGTATAATTCTCTAAACCGAAAAATAGTCTTTCCAATCCCTTAATGTTTTAAAGTCCTGTCAATTCAATTCAATGAAAAATTTAAATATACGCACTATGATAAAAAGACATTGCCATTTCAAGTACTTACGTATTACCCTAACAATTGTTTTCGTTACATTCGATTTTATTGGGGAGGTCTACTTGCAGAAAACTGCCCGCTTACAAGTACAAAAACATTAGATTAAAAAAATCTGATACATCAATCTCAAAAGACAAAACTTATTCAAAAATTCATTAAGTACACTCCATAAGTTCTAAGACTATTTCCAAACTTCCAAGTTTGCTAAGTAATACGAACAACATACAAGTACTTACTTACCTATATTACTTTACCTATAAGTACTTACTTATAATATTCTAACTGCAATAATACTCGGGAACGTAAGAGGAACTAGAGCCCGCGAAGTTGGTCAATATTAACTTGATAATTGGTTCGTCAAGACGTGAGCTTTCCGTGCACTCAATAATGAAGTTTGCATCTGAAATCTACTCTATCTGCGCCGCTATCTATTTACATATTTAATGACAATGTTGGTTTAGTTGGATTAGATGAAAATATAGCCAACTAGCAGCGCCCCACGGTTTCACCCGCGTAGTTCCCGTTCCCTTGGGAATTTCGGGATAAAAAGTATACTATGTTCTTTCCCGGACCATAAGCTACCTCTGTACCAAATTTAAGTCAATTGGTTCAGTAGTTTAGCCGTGAAAAAATAACAGACAGACAGACAGACAGACAGACAGCCAGACAGAGTTACTTTCGCATTTATAATATTAGTAAGATAACATTAAACAAATCAGTTAATCCCCTTCCATCCTACATTTATAAATGTAAGTAAGTAGTTGTCTCTATACTTTTTAGGAGTTTTCTCAAATAAGTTGAAGTAGATTACTTGTTCCCTAGTCTTTGTTGAGTGGACTTAGTATAAGTATTTGTAAATATAAAAAGTTTCTGAGGATAGGATAGAATATTATTTATCTTTTACGCGAAAACTAAAAGACGGATGGCAAAATCTAGTACTTATTTATTTTGCTAATCTTTTTGTACTACATTCCAATTCAAAACTGGGAGTACCCAAGTTAAACTTAGGCTTCAGTTGCTTGTACAAGTGATAGAGTGACTGATTATAAAAAAAAGCGGCCAAGTACGAGTCGGACTCACGCACGAAGGGTTCCGTACCAAAAACGACAATAATACACGTTTGTTGTACGGGAGCCCCCTTAAATATTTCTTTTATTTTGTTTTTAGTATTTGTTGTTATAGCGGCAATACATATACATTATCTGTAAAAATTTTAACTGTCTAGCTATCACCATTCTTGAGATACTGCCTGACGACAGATGGACGGCTAAACAGCGAAGTCATAGTAATAGGGTCCTATTTTTACCCTTTGGGTACGGAACCCTAAAAACTGAAGGGAAACGACACGAAAAATAACTTTGTTGTTTTTAACACCCGATGGCATAGAACTGTTTTTAATTTAGCTATATGTATAAGTATACAGCTGTAAAAGTTTACATGTTCTTATATAAATCAAATTAATTTTACAGTCGTAAATAAGACAGCATTGTATTGATTACATATTGTTAACTACCGAAGAAACGTTCTATATTTATCCCCGTATCGTACAGAGATAATACAAATTCAACATCAAAAGGATCTTATGTTTAATAAATTGTGGAAACTTCGATAAACTCACAAACTGTGGTCCCTAGATAGAATAGGTGACCTACTTTAGGTACTGAAGCCGTATTTTTAAGTTATATTCTCTACCTTCTCCTATATTATGTATGTTGGACTAATTAATTTATTTTTATATATGAACTAGCTGTGCCCCGCGGTTTTACCCGCGTGGAACCTTATCTTGAGGGATTTTTGGAATAAAAAGTATCCTATGTGTTATTCCTAGATATGAGGAACATCTGTACCAAATTTCATTAAAATAGTAGTTTTTGTGTGAAAGAGGAACAAACATTCACACATCCAAACATCCACACTCACAAACATTCGGCTTTATAATATTAGTAGGATTTATAAAATAGTACAGGATTATGTACTTCTAGCTATACCTCTGAATTTAATTATAGCTTAATATTAATTATATTATAGAAACGGCTTCAATAAACGGACTATCGGATTCAAAAATATTTTAATCGAATATGTAGTAATAGTTTGAGATTAACGCGTTCAACCAAATAATCAAACTTTCCAGCTTTATAATATTGGTATAAATGTAATTGCAGAATGATTTAAAATGGTACAGTTTTTAATTAATAAGAAATGCAAAAGTTTGATCTCTGAAACGTCTTTGCTTTTCTTCCAAACTATATAGTAGACGAGCATAAAATCTGCTTTCGACAAGCAAAGGCACTAGTTACTCGAGCAATTATTAACTTGGTTCAATCTCGACTTGTTTTCTTTTGGAACTTGTCTGAGGTTGAAGTTTTTATTCGCAGACTGCAGGCTGACGGGGTGCATTACACCAACTTTCAGACGCGCAACTTGCCTCCTGATTAAGACCGCAGCATCGAGACTAACTTTACGGTTCCCATTATACTTGTGGATGCATCGAAGTGTATTTAATAAGTAAAAATACGAGTACAAAACTCATGAAAAGTTTTAAGTAAAATATTCGAATTGAATCATCGTAATGTATATCCTAGGCTCAGTTGCGATGAATGCACCTTGCTACGCATTTTCGATCATTTTAAATGAAAACTTTTGCTGTATACTACTAATATTATAAATTTGAAAATTTGTATCAATATACAGATGGATGTTTGTTACTCTTTTACGTAAAAACTAATACTGAACCAATACTAACTTTGGTACACATATGACTGATAACCAGGATATGTGTTAACATATCACTTTTACCTCAAAAATACCCACTTGAATCTAGACACGCGGTAGCGTGTCAAGCCAAGCTCAAGAAAGAGAACTGGCGAGCCGCACCATGTGTAATGTTACACGAACCATATGGAGCCACTTTTGCCCCTTCATAAATCAAAAACTATTTAACATAATATAATTTACACGAGTAAAATCAACGTTTTACAAAACCTATGTTGTAACAACTCGTTGTTGGCAAGTATTTAACATCTACATATATCGATGTATTAGTTAAGATTGAAACTACTCTCATGGGACCGCACAAATTGATGTTCTAAAGTGCATTATGTTCCTATACCGTAGTTATAATAATATTACCAGCAATTACTTAATTAATTACTGTTATATTACGTTATATAGGTATACGCGACCTTGCATGCACTTGTCAAGGGGTTCTAACAATATTTATTATTTAAATAGGTAGTTGTTTGTAAAAGCTAATGCTTTGTGCAATACGATTTTAGTATAAAATTGTGATTAATTGTACATGTCGGTTGGACATATAAATGGATGGTATTGCATGTCGTTTTATACCGTTATGCTTTTAAAATTATTATGGTTATTTTATTTGTGTTTAATACAGTATTTTAAAAAGAGTAACTCTCAAATATTACATCACAAAAACCATGGAAAAGAGAACTAGGCATCTCTTTCTCGGATTTCCTTAACCGACTCCATTATCTGTAATAAAAACAAACCTGCAGGTTTACTGTAACTCTATTTTGCTCAAAATATTAAATCACAACTAAAGAACCTTCTTATTTTTAAAGTCAGTTAAAAACAAATCTATTTTCAATCTCAGCTATTCGATGCTAAGTTCCGTAGTAGCGCCAACTACTTGTGAGTGACCGTTTCTTGAAACTTAAAGGAGTTGGAATCGTGTACACGGAACTCCAATTTAATCAACCTATTTACATCCGCACTGTATTGCTTTGAAAATCAAATGCCAAGTTTGAGATCGGAATTAACTTCGACAAGATTGGTAAAGCATCCTTTGATTCAGAATGTAAATAACTTAAAATCAAACTACCGCTCTCATTAGCTAGTGACCTTTAACTACGCTAATTACCCCTATCTAGGGTATCAGAAACTACGCACACATACACACAGACCGAGACAAACATTTGTGGATCACAAAAATATTTACTTGGCACGGTGGTAGATTAGGGACCTTCATATGTGCCTCATTGAGGCCTTAATTGAATAAATTATTTTTGATTTTGATTGATTTTGATTTTCGAACCGGCCCAACCCAAGCAAAAACAATATTTACCTCTCACGGGTATTAAACTCGCCAAGCAAAAGCTGGAAGTACGGCATGGTGACAAAGTGACAATATTCACGGGAATCGAATCCATAGTTTGTTTGACAGTCCAGTGATCACTATGCCCCTTGATCGTCTTCATGAATAAATATTCCTTAAGAGTAACTCATCAATTTATCATCATTACTATATTCAGCCTACGAGAGTCATCCGTTAACTAAAGCCTCGGCCATTGATCTTAATAACCGATCGAGCTCAACGTTTAGTCAAATTTATTATCAAGCTTTAAAACAATTTTTCACAATCGTTAACATTATTAGTAGTCATCATGAAACACTGAATACTATAAATCATCACGTAACGTCAAGCTCTAATAGACCAGAGATATCTATGGATTATTTGTGAAGTCATGATCTGTACGGTTAAGCAACGTCTCACGCCGTTATACTAGTGATGGGTGAACGTTATCTAGTAATTTTTTAAGCGTTTTACGCTCTTTAAACCGTCAGTTCCGGGTATAATTATGTACATAAACGACTTTAATTTCGTAGATATATAGCTCTAGCTTTAGCTCTCAAAAGTATGTACTTAGTTGTTTAAACCAAAAATAGCAACACATAAGAACCCAATTTGGAGAAATCTTTATATTTTCATTAAATAGCTCTGCACTTAACTGTAACTCGCTTTATTGAACGCGATGATACGGGTATAATAGCATCAAACCGACAACCTTTTTAGTAAAATACTTCGATAAAATAAATATCACGAAACACTTTTATTAACTTATATTTCATTTCATATATCTCTTTGATTGACGGCTTCTATTCACTTACAATGAAATAATCTGTTCAATTGAACCCTACTCAATATAACGTTTTATTAAAGTAAATAGGTAAATACCTATATTTGTAATATGTAGTTATATTAATATATCTTATTCCATCTAACAAAGACCACTCTGTATTGACATGTACTTATGGACCTCTCTATGTAATATTAACAATATGAAATCGTGTTTGTTTGTCCACGTTTACATACGTTTGTCCAGTCAAAGGGCAGAGCGGAGCTTTGATGGATTTGTGTACATAGATAGTTAAATATCAGATATTAAATATTGGATATTGGATACGTTTTAGTGCTTTATCACAGAATGGTGAAAAGAATCAAAGTTAGAGATCGAAACTAGAAAAGAAAATTTTTCTATAGAAGTTTTATGGTGAAATCAAACTAGAGTCATTATATTTCACGGGGTATTTAGCAAGTCATTTTTATTTATTTCGAATGTTTGTTATTCGATCTTTTATCAAACCTACCCGCACCCGCATGGTACAACAGTTCATCCGTGATCATGGCACTTGCAACAGCGAAATATCGGAAACTCGAAATAAATTATACACATGGTAAATATCCCGTGAACTATGATACAATTGAAACATCTGGTTGGAAACTACCACCTGCTTGGGATCCCATCATGAATAAATAAAAACCCAAAGCATGTTGAACCACTGCAAGCTCTCAAAATATCAGCCCATTATAAAAATAGTCACCTGTATACGTAAAAGTTTCTAATGAACTTAATAAACGTTTAAAATCAAACATTAAAATACTAAATATTGACGGTACACAAACTTTTCATTGCTTAGGATATAGGTTAGGTACGTCTTACTTTTTAGGCCCGAGAATTATGTAAATAACCACAAATGTCAGAAAAGTAAAACATAAATATAAAGCCCTAATTTAATTCGTTTAAAATAAATAAGTATCATGCAAATTCGTTTCAAAAGTAGCTTTGTTTGAAGGGAATTTATTGTTTCCCAGGTAAGGCCATAGGCTACCTCAGCTCAGTCTACATACTCAGCCTATAATTTTAGGGACCATGTTTAACTTATTTAAACTCCTTACGGAATAGTAGGCGGAAAAGTTAGTCGTAAATAAAAAAGATCTCGTTATTGTCACGAAAATGAATATTTAAGTATGTCAAAGTGCAAACGTTTAAAATTCTGTTTTATTTTCAAAGGATTTATCTCGAAATTCTTAGGGTGTGTTTCCATTGAAGCGGAGTTGTGCGGAATCGAGCGGAGCGGAATGTGAATTGAGCAATCAACACTGCATCGGTTGAAACCGTGGTTGAAACAGTGTAAGCAGAGTAGAGCGGAATTTCCAATAAAATATATGAAAACACGGATCAGAACGGTGTCAAGCAAGTTTCGGTACCGAGCGGAGTACACACTACATTTAGTTTACTCCGCTCCGCTCGCTCGGTCGCGCTTCAATACAAGCACTTGTTCTCCGTCTCCGCTCCGCTCTGACTCAATGGATACGCACTCTTATTCCCCGGATTTGGGGGATGACTTCTTCAAGCATATCAATAATGCACCGACCCGGTAAACTTGTAAGATGCTAAGTGTATTTTTATGTACACCAAAATTATTCATGGAAAATTAAATATCCCTTTCAATCCAAAAATAGAAAAGAAAATCAGGCTACTCCTATTTTTTCGATTTGTTTATAGTATTTTTTTATATTTCTATAGCTGAATTTAAAAATTCATAATTCGTTTATGAATATGAACACAACATTAATAGATATATAAGTTTTCATTTTGAATCACAACCACAACATATTTGTTAGGTTTATTGTCCATCGATGCTTGTAACTCAATGTGAAAATACGATTGTTAGTAATTCTGTTTCTCTCTGTCTGTTACATTAACGGATGAACGAATCCTAATGAAATTAGGAGAACAAAGTGTAATCTGAGAAAGGAAATACATAAGTTAATCTACTGTCTGGGTCTCATTAGGATAGTTTGCGATACAAAATGCTGCATGTGATTTATATATTAATGAGTTTATTTATATTTTATTAGAGACCTGGCTTTTCACGGGTGAAAATTTTCCAAAGATTTTCCAATCTATCTATCTACCGTCCTTCCAAAAATGGTAGTCAATCACCGGAGCGATTCCAGATTCCAGTGGGGAAATCGTAGTTGTCTTAGAACTTTTGGAGTGATGCCTCAGTTATGTCTGCACTGATTAGTTTAACTGACTCGTCAATAGCCCATAAGATAATTGATCAAAAATGGAATTGTAAAATGGCGTATTATAATAATTTAAGTGCATTAATTAACGAACAAGACATTAGTTGTGATCGCGATAAAATTATACCTAGTTACAAAGTCGGTGAAGTGCCGTTTAGCGGGCGATTAGCGAACTTGGCGCTATGATTATTACATTATTTTACGACACTTCGACTGATAGTTGGCAACACTTTGTGGTTTTACAAATATAAATTATAAACATACTAATATAAATTTTACACCCATATGTACCAAATAGCTAAACTATTGCCAAATAGTCAATATACTTGTATTAAAAATGCGAAAGACAAATTATTACGGCTTAATCAATGAATGTAGTTTTATGTAATTTAGAATTGTATACTCAAAAAGGAAAGGGTGTGTTAAAGGTGTTTGTGAAACGAATTTGAACCAGATAGACTAGAAAACTAACAATGTATAAAAAGGTAGTTTATAAATAGAGAGTGGGCAGAGTCTCAAAATACTGAATTTACTATCGGATATTCAAAATGGAGAACTACTGATTTCACTTTCATTCAGAAAAAATGTACCCGAGACCAAAGTTTATCAACTTCTTAATTTCATAATGAATAATTATTTAAACTCTTCACTTATGAACCTCGAAAACCGGAGTGCACATTAACCAATCAGGGATCGAATCCCACATACAGCAACGCAGCATGGTTACCGGTTGACCACAAAGTACGCCATGATAATGTAATGATACCACCAAAATGTACAAAAGTTTCCAACTCAACAATAGCTATTTTCATTAGGGTTATCTAAACGATCATTTAAACTTTATCAAAGACGTTAATGTTACGTTATTTTGTAGCAATTTTTCGTAAATATCGAAACGACCCTTTGTGGCGACAGCGAAGGAAACAATAAAGATGAGATATTACACGTCCGCGTCCCGCTGAAGGATTTATGTTTTCAACCCGTCGCGTTTGAAACTATTAGGCCGTGGGCCGAGGGCGGGGAATGAAGGGCCGACGGGTTTTTTATAAAGTTAGTTTGACCAACGGGTCGACACTCGACATCACTTATACTTTGTTTGTTATTCGAGATCCTTCCACGAGGCTCCGATCTCACTCGCACATATTGTGATAGAGTGTTATTTGTCACAATATTAAATCACCAAGTCGACATATATTCTTTAAGCTTATAGGGTTATTTAACACTAGTTTTTTTTTCCTTTCGTTTCGCGTAGATTTTTATGTTTTGTTAACACGTACCACATTTGTATTCTCTTTTAATCGTGGTTCATTTCTTACAATTACTTTCCATTATACCCAATAAATGTATATTTATTTTAGAATATTCTTAGAAAACACGCGGAACACAGCTGACAGATTTAATTTAAATGTAGACTGCAAACCAATGCCGTTTTGGGTTGAACAATTCAGGCTCCATTATTATTAGAAATCGGAACGTCGGCCATTAATAATACAGGATATTTCCATTTATAAAACAGACAGACAGTCCTTTGGAAGTTTCGATGGTTTTGTAGAAAGTTTTGAGCCACAGTACGTATTGAACAGACAGTAGACACATAAAATAGAAGTGTTTGTGTTCGAAATAACTGTATGTGAGCAACTATCCATTTGAGTTTTAAAAAGTTAACTTCATACATTAACATGTTCCGAAAACTAAACATGAATAATTCAAACAAATGTTTGTTTGTTCGGGTTAATCTCCGAATCGATTTCACTCGCAGGTAGAGGGTTTCCGGAGCGTATCATGCGATTCAGCTCGTCGATATAATCCCGCGGGAGGATTGTGGACGGGAGCGAGGCCGTGGGCCACAGTTAGTGGTAAACGAATATTAGAAACTAAGTGTATTTTCTTTAAAAATGAAATTGTTAATTACTGTCTGTCCGTGTGAATAGTGCTACAAATGAACGCGACGCCATCCTATGATGGGTGTATGTAATTAGAGAGTGTCGCGTGCAGCGTAGCACAATGATAGGTTCGGTGTGTCCGTCCCGACATTTGATAACTTCCATAATTACCTGCAACTGTTATTTCCAACGCGACTCTTGTTAACATTTGAATTGTGTATGAAATGCCAGTTTCTGATGCCCGTAATAGACCTAACCAGGGGTTATTGGAATGTAATACGACCGATTATGTTATGCAGTACGTATCTACAACACAAACCTGTTATTTCATTTGGAAACTTTTGTCAATTGTTCGAAAATAGTCATTTTACGTTGGTATTTCGATCGAGTTTGTACTGTAATACGATTATTAATTATGGGGTATTGTTAATGGTGGCCGGGACACCGCAATGGTGTGAGTAATTGGGTGAAGTAGAGAGCGGTGGCCGGTCGATGATAACGCAGCTAATCGTCAGATGACGCCACCAGGGATCCCTGTTGATTGATGCGATACAATCAATGTGTGCCGTACTGCTGATCAAACACCATTATAATCTCCTTTCATGTTCTATTGTTGCAATTCTGTTTATATCTCTGAATATCCTATCTACACTACAGGTAGGTATCGTTGAGCTAGAGCCGCGAGGCATTGCATTCGCAGATAACGTATGTATTCGGAATATTGAAAAGTTTAGTTCCGTGTGTACTTTCCCGATAAACCAACGTACAAATGTACACAAACAAACTGAATTGAAATATGTGTTATCGAAATAAATGTTTTTCAAACGGTTTTGCAAAGAAAACATGTGTGTATGTTAGTTTTGTTTGGTTTACTTTTTGAAACGACTATTACTCGTAGTTATATAGGTAGGTACTTATATTGATTTTCATGTGGATGTTCACTGACATATTTTCATGAAAATTTAAACAAAGTAAATAGGTGATTAATAATGTATTAGTATAGTAGTTTGAACGGAGTAAATACGAACCATAAATGAAAACATAATTAATAATGTAACATGTAAAAATACATTGCCTGACTGTGTTAATCAACTGGAGCAGACGTAAATATCACTGATAAATATTATATGTAACTTTTTCTAAATTACCTATATTGTAATACATAAAGTTATCCAAGTATTAACCTGTTTAAAACCGCAGAACACAGGTAGTACGCTAATAAAATGTTTTGTAATGAAAACATTGTAACAACGAGTGAATGTGTCTCTAAAGTTGAATTAATTGTTTCGCGTACTGTTTGAAACTGTACTTAAACCGATTGTTAACAAACATGTGATACATTTTTAAATGGAAACACTTCCAGAACGAGACCAGACGAGTTTGTTCACAAACTCATCCCGAAAACAAATTTATCTGTGTTTTAACTTTGCGTAATGAGTTCGCGACAAATACTTGTTTCAAATACTTGATAATATGTCCTCAATTTACGACCGAACAAATATATAAGTACTTATTCTTTATTTAAATACGAAATAAAACTCTTATTTTAGTATGTTTAAGTCAATAAAAACTGAAAGTTGTTATTTGTATTCATAATGTATCATTTCCATTTATACTTGTATCTAAATTTGAAATGTTGTTTAACTAATTTGATCGAGTCGGTACTCGAGCGAACTTAAATAAAATAAAAAGCTTTGAACTTATGGAACGACGATCATAAAAATGTGAAATCATTTTTAAAATACGGGCCGTAGATACCGCTTGGTCCCGGACAGGGAATGCAACAACTGTCACGTTATCTCTGGAGATTACCGGTAATGCTGAACAATTCCATTGTCCTCGTAAACTAAATTGGATACGAAGCCAGTGGGCTGTGTAATGTACAGCAGTGCGGCGGCGGGCCAGCGGCGCCCCCGCTCGTTCCTAAACTAGTGTATAGGTAGCTAGGGACTTACCTGGACGATCTTGGTCATCTCCTGGATGTCTATGACCCCGTTGCCGTCGACGTCGTACATGCGGAATGCCCACTTCAACTTCTCCTCGGGGGTGCCGCTCGACGTCACATGGATCGCTTGAAGGAACTCCTACAAACAGACAGACATCTCGATACACACCGAGACTCCGACGCGTCAATCGTTGCCTCCAACCAAACAATAACAGTCGCAATCACGCCGCGATGAAAACCAAATTGTTTTCGCAATGGCATACAATATTGATTCTGGTAATCAACATGCAGTCGCGTCGCCATGTTACAATTGTCGCGAAGCGGTGACGTCACCGGTAGGATAACTAATGATAGAGAAACAGAAGATCAATAGCGTGGCCTTCCTATTGATATCAATATTTAGAATCATTAGGTAGTGAGCGCGTCCCCAGCCGGTTACTTGTGCGCACGTGTCGCGTTCACACGACTCGTACTGTGTCAAGTACCGCCAACTCTAGTTTTGCGCCATTATACGACGCCTTTGTGTTCAAAGTCGGGCCTCTTTTTCCCCATAAGTATGCGCCACCAACTAATTATTCCTACACGCATTCTATAGCGGGAGTTAACGAGTGCGCTTTGTGAGGTGCACTCGGTCACACGCTATACATGTAATGCGGGTTCCTGTCTTGTAGAGGCCTGTTGGAGTGGGTGGTATACCTTGAAGTCGATGTATCCGTTCTTGTCCATGTCGAATGTGCGGAACACGTGGTCACAGAACTCGACGGCGTTCCCGGACGGGAAGAACATCTTGTACATGTCCACGAACTTGGCCGGTGTTAGCCTCCCGTTGGGACAGTCTTGCTGCAAACACACATGTCTATGAGTAACAATGTTACAACCAAGTGCTGTTCATTGTTACTGATAGCGAAATTCCAAAATCATGTTACAAAAGTTTAACTACCACACCAAAACGAGTGAACGGTTACCAACATGTTTCAACGAACATTGTACCCGCGTTATTTAGTAAGTATTGATCACACAACCTGAAGTTTATTACTGAAACATTTTTCGTCGGTCGCGAGTCACCGACAAAACGTAATAAAACGAGTCGTGACACTTATTTGTACGTCTGTCGTGAGGTGGACGTGTAGATATAATATCTCATAAATCTAACGACGCGGCTCCTGGGGGCTTTATGAATTACGGGCGATATTTTTTTACGAGTACAGTCACCAACAAAAGACAATCATTCATTCCATTTCGAAGCAGTCACCGAAATTAGCCCGGCCTGTATTAATAATAATTGTAACTGACCTTACGAGGATACCGCTGCTGTTAAATTCGGGTCTTAATAATCCCAACCTATTTGCGTGGTCTCTTAAAATACTAACTTCACATAGAACGGGATCGACTGCGGCGATTAATTCGGAGCATGATTCGACTGTAATATTCATGCTGCTAACTATCGATGATTTATTATTGAATAATTAAGGTATTTTTCGACACAGTCGGTTATATCCTGGACGGGGGCGAAATAACCGTAATTGGCCAACACAATAGTGCTTTATAACGGGCACGTGTATCCGAATATAATGGGAATACATTTATATTTATATAAAGTCATTATCTTTCCGGTACGCGGGTCCCTTGTTCGCCGAGTACTGCTTCAGGCTCTATATCTTGATTTCGGAGGTACGCTTAAGATCTTGCGACTCAGCGTACTGCGCTAAGCACTCGTTGAGAGGATTTTTTAATAAAAATAACTATATGGAGACCATTAGAGGTAGACTGTCGTAACATCCTTTCTTCCTAAGGGAAAAGTCCCAATTATCGTCAGGTTTTGCACTTGGCCAACTTTGCAGCTATACCACGTTGTAGTATATTAAGTTACAACGATCAAATTTTGTAACAAGATAACTGATTTATAACTTTTATCGGTAAATATATTTTTAACACTGATTAAAAATAATTAAGTAATGATATTTTAGAAATTATCTAAAAACACCCATTTGTACCAGTATCCGTCAGATTTGTCCTAGCTATCGTCAAAATGTCCTAGAGTTCGTCAATTTTCGGTGCTAATTTGAACTCTACGCCAATGGATTTAAAGTAGTCATTTTTAATCATATTTCTTGTGATGCAGTAACTCAACTAAAGGTAATGCCTGTTGAATGAAAATTAAAATTCAAAACTGCAGGCAAATCTCAACTAATTTTGTTAAAACTACATTTTGGTACATAAAGTTACACACGGAGCCAAAACTGGACACCCACAGTGAGGTTAGTTCTCCAATTTAAAGTCGCTCAGCAAGCTATGGAGAGAGCTACGAGTATGCTAGGACTTTATTTGAAAGATCGTATTCGGAATGAAGTAATCCGACAGATAAACAAAGTGCCCGACATAGCTCCAAGAATTAACTCGCTGAAGTGGCAGTGGGCTAGCCACATCTGCAGAAGAACCGACAACCGTTAGGGTAAACGAGTTCTTGAGTGGAGATCGCGTCTAGGCAAGCGTTGTGTAGGGTAGGACGCTCATCAGCGAGGTTGGGTGATGTCATCCGCAAAGTTGCTGGTAGCGGATGGATGACATTAGCTGATCTCAATGGTCAAGCCTGGGCTAACCTATGTTCAGCAGTGGACGAGAGCAGGTTGATGATGACATAAATTTTTTTTGCCCTTTCATCTCAAATATTATTACTCGTAGATCCTAGAGACAGAGTAAGTTTCTGAAATACCAACAGTGTCTTCAAAGTGTTTGCAGACGGGTTAGCTGACGATTCTGAAGAAACTATGAGAAAATACAACGAACGCCAATCCTCAGAGGTACGGAATTACGGAAGTAAGGTCTACTGATATAGTTATGTCTGACTTACGAGTAAAATACTTGAGATGAAAGGCTACACAGAAAGGCTGGTCCACCAACTAAAAGTCGCTCAGAGAGCTACGAGAGGGCTATACTGGGAGTTTCTCTGAAAGATCGCATTCGCAATGAAGTGATCAGACAGAGAACCAAAGTCACCGACATAGCTCAAAAAATTAGCTCTCTGAAGTGGCAGTGGGCTGGCCACATCTGTAGGACAACCGATGGCCGTTGGAGCAGACGAGTTCTCGAGTAGAAACCGCGGTTCGGCAAACGTCGTAGTAGGCCGTCCTGTGGCTAGGTGGAGCGATGATCTGAGCAGGGTAGCCGGGAGAGAGTGTAGGCGACGTGCTGCCGACAGGGCACATTGGCGCGAATTGGAACAGGTTTATGTCCAGCAGTGGACTAATACAGGTTGTTGATGTCGATGATGATATTTGAGATGACCTTTCATCTCAAATATCATCATCAACATCAACAGCCCAAAACGACTTTACGACTTTACTGGTTCTACGCGTTTGACTTATACACAGATTTTTTAATAACTAAATGTGAAATTATATGTAAGTACCTACCAAATTTTGTTTTTTTACAAAATCAGTTGAGATATCCTGCACCTGCAGTTTTTCTTTCTCCTTTAGTTTTCTGTCAGAATATTTATTTTCATTTATCAGGCATTGCCAACTTTGTTGTTTATGCATCACAAGAAATATGATTGAAAATTACTACTTTAAATCTATTGTCATAGAGTTCAAATTAGCACCGAAAATTGACGAGCTCTAGGACACTTTGACGATGACTAGGACAAATCTGACGGATACTGGTACATTTGGGTTTTAGAATGTACTAATAGCTGACACACTCGAAATAAAATATAAATATGAATAAATAGCACGATTTAATGGATAATATAGAAAGATAATAAATTTTACTATTATAAAAATATAATCACATATACAAAGGGCCGCCCAATCTTGCAAAATGTAACATCGAACGTAGTGACCTAGACTACAGATTCAGTGGTTAAATCTCACAAAATTCACGAAATCTCGAATTTTCAATTTCCATCGCTCATTTCTCCAAAACAATTGCAGTTATTAACACATACTGCTATTGTAATGATAGCAAAGATTACCATAAAGATGCTGTAATTCAAATTTTATATAAATATATTGGTAGAATCAAAATATGAATATTTTTCTATAATCTGACGAGTCCTGGGACGCTGTCGACATTACGTGCCTTTCCCTTACACCCTATTAGGAACGTGTGCTCTTAACAAGCGCTGCGTATTTTTATTTAATACGAGTAAATTCTGTGTCTATTCCATTATTACTTGGGGTATAACGTTTTATTGCTTCACCGATTCATTAACTACGTCATTACCGTTCATTGTTAACATTTATTTGTCTGAATTTATTCATGATTGCGTTGATAATTGTAATAATAAGCGGAGCGTCAAGTCGCGGTACTAATGACAGCACACTCATTGTGCGACAGACTCTCTAATTAAATCGATTTTATTTCCAATAAGTGTAGTGGACTCCATTCGCAATAACAATGAGTACTCCGTAAAGCCAGTTTTGCCCTTTTTTAATATTACTCTTTGGAATAAAAAGCTTTTCCACGTTAGATAGAGAAATAGTTATACACGGCGTTTTTCTGTTTTCTATACCTTCCCTTTGTGCGGATATGATAAAAGAATTATAAAACCTGTGTACTTACCACAAAACGTACCCGAAATAAACTTTTGTGTTCGGACTCCAACACGAGTACAATGCGAGCCAACGCCGCTCCCTTGTTTTGATTTAAAATTGAATATTACTAGTCAATATTCGTTCGTGCAAGTTTTTCCTATACATATTTTTTTCGTTCATTTACTTTTCAATATTTACTGGAAAAATACCTGTTCCATTTTAATCTTTTATTTAAGTAAACATAGGAAGCACTTGTTTGTTATTTTCGTTTGTTTTTCGTTTGAAAATATGTTTTTGATTATATTCAATAACATCAATTGAACGTTGGAAGTAGGATTTCTCGAAAGGAGACCATTGAAGTAAATTGCTTTGCTTTTATCATCAAACGATTTTTCCACAACATTTTCAATAGTGAAAATAAAAGCAATATAATAACTTGATGTAATAACTTTGAACGAGGCCAAAATCTCTTTATAAATTTTGCGTCGGTGCACTGCGAGACGTACCTAGAGGCGAAACTCTAACTACTTCCATTTTCCTTTTCAATAGTGGAACGAAATCCATTTAATGTTTCATATAATGTATTGGTGTGCCCGAACGTACATGTCGTGTGCAGTGACACACACATTTAGGTATGGGGCACATCCGCACAGTGATGCAATTAACTGTAAGAAACCTCGTAAAGTATTGTTATAGAACTAGCGCATGTTTAAGCACTAGCATCATCAAAAGCTTTGTGTTGCGTCACAGTACCATAAATTAATGAACTTATCAATTTAGCATTGTGAGTTAATTACTAAACAAAGGCCGCGATACGTTTAGGTAGATAGTTCAAACAATTGTGCAATACGCTGATTTGACAATATCGGTAATGAACCGTTTGGTAATAACATCACATCACAGAATAAATCGTTAACGTTTGTTAATGGAAAGAGCAGATATTTAACACGTGTCTGTTAAGCTAAATACATTAAGACATATCAGGGTAATGGTCCGCAGTGGTGGCACACGATGAGGTCGGCCACAACTGTTCTCGCCGCGTTGACTGATGTCCCCGGATCAAAAGGGCCCCCGGGACCCGCCCGGTCGACGCTAATGGTCTAATTCTAGCGCTTGGAACAGCCATCTCATTTGGAATGGTTTCAGATTAATACCAACTTGATTGGAAACCGTTTTAAACCGATAACGGCGGGCGACAATGATGCAAATTGAAACACTGGATTACCGTTCAGTTGTTTTGGTGAATAATGTGATCACGTGTCACAGATACAGGGAATCACTTACCTTAAAGCCCTTGTACCACTCCTTGATGGTGGTCTCGTCGTAGGAGGTGTGGGTCTTGAGGAAGTCCATGTCCTCCTTGGTGAGTTTGTCTTTACTGACGAAGCAACCCATCTCGGTAACTGTAACAACACACAAGTACATTGTATACGTTGAACTCGGGTAATTATGTGATCGGCGCTCGCGTTAACAGGTCTCACCTAACGTGATTCCCGCTAAACGAATGAGGATAACGATCTCGAACGCAATTTGTTAAAGGCACGACAAAGGCGAGCTAAGATATTTAAGTCTCTCGATAGCGCGTCCTTCCCTATCCTTCCGTAACATAATAACCAACGAGAAAAGTTTAAAATTTAAAGCGAAACATGAAATGCATTTGTAGCGAGTTTCACAAGACTCCATAATAAATTAAATGAGAGAGTTTTAGAACGTTATAAAGTTCAAAGGGAGACAATGATTTTAGTAGCTTAAACGGTGGCTGGTTCACTGAAGGAGCTTTAGGAGACTTAAATGCGCACATTTCTTATTAAACGGGACATTTTTATTTTACAACTGCTTTTCTTTTAGATTTAGTGGTAAAGTGTACCTAATAAATTGTATCGTATCATTTAATTCGAATTTTAAATGAGTCGAGTAAATAAATAGGTGCAGGAATAAATATCTGTACAGAGGAAATTGGACATTCTGGTTAAGAAAGTTGCGCCTCCCGTTCGGCTGCAGTTCTAAGTAGGGAACTAATCTCTGTACAGCGGTCGAGCCAAGTTCAAACTGAAATTAACTCGTTATATGTACGACACGACACGACGAACATTGACAAACAGGAATCATTTCGATGTGTCGATGTTCGAGTTCATATGCAAATCCAAATTGGTATGGAATCATGTGGAATTTCTGTTTGGTTAAACATTTCAATTTGAAAATTAATAATTATATTTCTTAATTGGATTTATTAAAGTTTCATCAAATTCCAACGTGGACTACGTTCATTTATATGGTTCACGGCGGTTGTAAGAGCGAACTTCAGTCCGCTAATTATGTTAAATTAATATAATTTATACGGTTGCTAGTTTAGCGGATTGTATTTTGAGTTTTGGTTACAGAAATGTAAATAATTTTGCATTAATGTATCCGAAAATAAATCCATGAGAGATATTATTATCCAGACTAAGTTTGCCGCCGGCTATTAAAGGGTAATGCTTTTAAAAAGTAACTTCCAGTTTACATCCGAGAAAGCATCACAAAACACGAACTCTATCCATATTTAATTGAGGTCTCCTCTCAATGAGATTAACTAAGGATTTAATAAGGTAAACGGCTGAGCGCGTAGTCCCAAAGTCCAATTCATTAATTATTTTATTCTTGTCAACGAAATAAGCGAAACGTGGACGTGGATCGTGAATTTATTGGACGTTGTATTATATAATTAGGAAGTATCATCTGAGCTTACTACGCGCTAAATATTTTTAATAAATGTTTTTAAGATCTGGTGGAAAATTTGGAAAAAATGTATTCTGCAAATAACAGCAAAAAATATGGAATTATTATTTGTATACCTAAGCTTTCACTCCCCATTCTCCCCTAATCCGCCCTTGTCGGAAAATCTTTTGTTAACTCGCGACCCCCTAAAAAATTCCACCTTTCACAACCCTATCTGCCTTGTTAGCGTCTAAATCTCTCGAGGAAGGTTTAGCAACAAACTAGACTATTATGAAACCTATTTCAATACTATCTGTATTGAACGAAAAAAACTAAGTAGTTATAGTTACTGGCAAGGCCTACTTGCGAAAAAACATTTGCAAGTACATACCTAAAGTTTTATGATTACTTGGCCAACAACATCTACTTATGGAACGATGACTTAACTAACAAAGATTAGCTTTAAAGCTTTAACTGTTAATCCTAAAAGAATAAAGGCTTTATTATAAACTTTTCGATTTGTACAGTCAGTGAAAATCACAAATGTAGTACGAGTACAATAGACTGCTATATAATAAAGAGAAAAACCAATAATAAAAGAAATTGTGTGCGGGACAATCATCATTATTGACAATGCGGTTCGTCGACCGCGGCTAATTACTGATTATGGAATTATTTATTCCACTGGGCAATCATGTTCGCCACCACTAATTGCTATCAGGACGAAGGAATAATAAATGTCCGATAGCGACTTACGAGTTTTACACAATGAATCATATAGCCATAATTACCATATGGAAATTATGTGCGATTTCTTTTACGTAAAAGTAATTATAACATTTTATTTGTTGTTTATTGCAAAAACCTTTAGTGACTAAAATTTTGCATGTAATTTATTCTTTTTTTTCTTTTACGACTGATTTTTTTACTGTAAGTTTCATCTTATGCAAAATCATTTGGATTTTCTAATAAAACAAAAGAAAAGAATTCATGCCGATGTCAATTTTCTCACACTCTTTAAAATCTCATAAAAAATCCGCATAGTAGCCTGTCATTATTTTCCCATTAAATGCATTTTAAACAATTTGAATTGCAAACGTGAAAACGCAATTCAAATATGTGGTTCAATATGACTGTCATTTTCACGTTGTAGTTTCCCTGCGATCATTTTCACATCAATAATAAAGGTGATTAATTGAGCGTTTATTTTTCTATAAATGGTTGTATCTATATTACCTACAGTTTATTTAAAGAATGAACAATAATACCTTGGGCTCTGAAGTGATACATACATAGGTATAAAAATGTAAATGAGACAAAGACACGGGTACAAATGGAAACGAAATGACAAATGAACGAAATTAACCTTTCAAATTAATACATTGTTTAAAAGAATTCATCAATTATGGGCCATAAGATATTATAAAGGGGTGTGGGGGTGGTTCTCACCCTTTCGCACCATTTGCCGGCCCGTTGGCTCCCAGGACACTTCGCCGACGCCTTCCAAATACTCTGTACTTAAAACCCTACGCCACTTCTCTTCGTATTATTTCTTTCTATTACTTCAATTTTTGTCTATTTAATAACGAAATTGTATTCAAGGAAATTTCGTTTTAAACAGAATTTGAGAAGCGAATTAATTGAAAATTAAGGCAAGGTTACTCTTACTTCAAATTGAAACAGCGCAGCCTTAATTTTGTAAATGATTAATTTTGCGCTTAATTATTTAATTAGGAAAAGCATTTTGATACGGAATTTCGGAATCCAAATCGTGATTGGATCTGATGGGTAATTATGTATCTAAGTACACACTCGATCTTCATACTTATACATTGAATTGTACATGTATATAATTTGAAGAAAAAAACACATTATTTTCTCAAATACAATATACAGCCTTTCACCACGGGTTACTCATATTGTATCGATTCGATGCCATGCCTATTTCACCACCAGTGCGTATACTAAATAGTTGTAGTATCCGCGTATCGAAAGTTAGCGAGCTTGCCGGAAAGAGGCCGGTATCGCGTCACTCTTTATCTTTGTTCGTCCGTGACATTTCCACGCCTAGAGCCCCTCCGTTGTCACGCTCACCATTCACAAGACACACAATAAATGAGGAACATATCGGTTAACATAGCCCATAGTTTTACTTAGTTATATCTATGTAGAGTAGTCGGTTCGGTTGTCTTTATGGTTTGAGTAGAATTTGGATAGAAATGTACTCAAATTATGAAAAGTTAACGAGCTCACGCGTCATATGATAACCATCGTCCACCGTCACCAATGTATGTCAGTAACAGCAAAGTCATCAATATATTTCCGATCTAAAGGCATATTATACGTTCGAGTTTAAATTCACGGAACACCGGAATTCGCGCGAAACGCGGCAGTCACTAATTCACGCCGACATTCAGCAAGGGTGTAACTGTGAACAATAAGCCCCCACCGCAAATAAATGTACGGATAAATAATCGATAAAGCTCGAGCGTTTCGAATTAACCAGCTTTAATCCAATCACTCACCAAATAACCAATGGCATCCAGCTGAAAACATTTAAAATCGGACCGTGAGCGGCCGCGTCGTCCTCGCTCGCACGACAAATGCTATTAGAATGTGCTGTCAAACCTAAATTGTTTCGCTGGCGTTGTAAATTTGGATCGTAAAGTGGCGAAGGACTGGGCGTTGGAAGGGTTGGGTCACGAGAGCCGGTCCGACCGGATGCAATCCAAGCGATGGTCAAGGATCGTCACACACCAAGTAACCGTTTCAAGACGCAAGACCCTGAACAAATGGCGTGCTGACCTTGGTACGGCGCGGCCGTGACCTCCTAGGGAATATTTGCCATAGGATACCGAACATACACTAATTTAAAGGCATAATACTAGTTACTGTAAACGAAATCGATACCCCAGCCAGTGTAGGTTTACAGTAAGTATTGGATTCGAACTGGATTTATATGGAAGTAGAGCGTGACCGTAAATAAGCATTGTAATAGTACAATATTAAAGCAATAGGTACCTATTTATGCAAATTGCTACCAGCGAAAATAATATTACAAAAAGTATATTTTTCAATGGGCGGGTTGGTTTTTGTAGCCGAAGGTAAATGTGCATAAAACAAAGAAAACTCATTTTGTGCAAATGATGTTGACACCGATCTGGAAACCAAATCTGGGTCTAGTTTATTTTTGCCATTACTAAATTATTGTCTTAAAACTTTTCATTGAAAGAGTAATTATAATTGTCAATATTATAATGTTCTGAGTGCCGCAGATAAATTTTACAACATAAAACTGCAAAGTTTACGAAAGTTAAGGAAAAGAAAAGTCACCTAATTATTTTTCTGTATTACATCATGTCAAAAGAAACTGCTGAGTAACACACCTTTGATAACTGAAGTATAAAACTATCATCCCAATAGATTTCCCTTTGATGCTCTTTGCGATTTTCTTTCGCCGCAGCCGTCTTACAAACTATTTTCTTTACAACTCGACCGAGTATGGAGGGTAGTGCGGTACTAAGTGCACTTTAAGACTCAAACACTCTCTACGTACTCCCACTAACACAACACTGCTCTATTGATGCACTTCCCCTTTGTACATATACAGAGCTTTATATCACATTTGTACAGTCAACACTACTCTCACGATCGCCATTCAAAAGACCTATGGACCGGAAAACAAATAATTCATCCCAATTTAATGCACTTGAAATAAACCGAAATGTTTTATGTTAATTTGGCGCGAACCAACAGATACAACCGCGCTGGTCATCACAATAATTGAATCAATTTATTGTCACGGGCTCGATTATTTCCAATAGCACTCGGATCGAGTGAAATTCGTCAAATTGCGGTACATTCGGAAGTGGAATAAGTAAAGCAAACATTAATTTAATGAAGCTACCTTTCAGGCCGTGCCGAGGGGAAATTCGATAATAGGAAGCCGGGGGGCGTTCAATAAAAACGCAACATCATTGAGGAAATCCATCATACGCCTTATTTAGATATCGGCAATAGGCTCTTCCATAGTGAGGCGGCGGCGGCGGCGGCGGCGGCGGCCGGGTTATGGCTGGACCGAATTAATCCATTAAAGCGGACGGTTATAATTACACCGATCGATTCCAATATTTCTTAACCCTTTGAGTCATCTAACGTCCGGAACATTACAAACACAATGTTATGCAAAACTGTTTCATTTAAACTTTGACGCGTTTACATGAGCAGTCATGAGCATTATATTAAATCCTAACTTTGATGAGTTGAGCTTACGTGATCTCGGATACCTAGCAGCTCGGAGGAATAGGTCTTAATAACGCGTCATGTGAGATTAGCAAGTTCGATTACGTCTCTATGATCCTACTACCCACCCCCGCATGTGTCACATCGCGTTAACGCTACAGTTTAATGTAAATTATATCAGTGAGGTATTATAATATTAATTATGGATACGTTAACAAGATATAGGTTAGCGTATGAATATCAATGAGTTGCATTTAAATTGTTTTCGAATTAAACTACGGCTGGTAATAAACTAGTTAGCCGAGGTAAACTTTGAAACTGTTCGAAGGTAAAGTTGGTTAATCTAAATTAAAACGCTGGCAACCCTCATCGTGGACGTGGAAGAGATTTCGTGGCGATTACAAGAGCGTTGAATTAAAGATTTATGAAATTACTAGCAGCGCCCCGCGGCTTCACCCGCGTAGTTCCCGTTCCCGTGGGAATTTTGGGATAAATAGTATCCTATGTGTTATTCTGATGTATAAGCAAGATTATTGTAAAGTTTCATTAAAATCCATTCAGTAGTTTTTGCGTGAAAGAGTAACAAACATCCATACATACAAACTTTCGCCTTTATAATATTAGTAGGATGTCAAAGGGATTTTTAATACCAAGTTTAGCGAGCCGATCAATATTGTGTATTTAGATATAACTTGCTCCTAATTGGTTTATGTTATTTGTACATGCCTAGATTTGGCTGGAATTTGCAAAAAATCTGATGATAATACCTCTGAGTACAGAGATTACGGCATTTAAAGCATTACGTCATAAAACGGAATGGTGAATGGTTATTTTGAGAAACACCATGAAAAAATAGAATGATTTACCGTATTGATCGGTTGAAAATAGTTTTACGATAACTTCTGTGTGGATTGTTTCATTCAATGCCTATTCGCCGTGTGGAGTGCGCTTACGCATTGCGTCATATTGACGATAAAAGTATAAATACTGTCTCTTGATTATTTTTTGAAGATTTTATTGTTAAGAAAACATATTTTCTCTAAATGTGATATAAAATGCCACAATATATTCTGTTCCGGTGGCCGTAATTGGAAGCTACTATTGTCATTGACTATTTACGAGTATACATTTTCATTACACTGACAATCATCTGAGAACCAAAAGATGCGAGTACAGCGTTGTCATCCGCACAGAAAATATTGTGGCACTATAAATGGTTGTTATTAGTTGTACCTTTATAGCCTCTCCAATTATACCTATTACGAGTAGTGTTGAGTTAGATATTTCGGTGTTATTATTTGAGCCTCCCAGACTGAACGTGACGAATCTAGAGTACGCCGGTCGCTGAACCATCGATCGATACCAATACTTATATAAAATACTACTAAATATTAAATGCTGCACATCTGCATTATTAAAACAAAATACGAACGTGTGACTGCCCTATTTGTATTCTGTGTTGAATTAAATTAAAATACGGTTTTTGTTTGCTGAAAGCGTGGTTGATTTAAATATTTTAATATAGGCGCATACATATACGAGTATTATTTAAACTTCAACTTTTATTTAATTTCCTCGTGGATTTTCCAATTTCAACAAATTATCAACACAGCAAAAAATAAATATCCAATTCCAATTATAGTTTTTAAATGTGTAGATTTTTATTACGCTAAATTAAACTACGAACTGTTAATAATAAAACAACATCAGAATGAAAATGGATGCGTACTCTTTACATAAAATATTCATTTTAAATAAATTAAAGTAAAACACGTGTATTCACGGTAGCGAAAATAATTTAAATCTGAAAAATGTTTACTGTACATTAAAAATTTGTTTGAACAGGCTGTGCGGAGATTCAGTCAACTTACTTTTATAACTTTATAATTATGAAGCGAGCCCGAAAAGATATTTGCCAACTTGTACAATAACGATGAATCATTTATTTAAAATGGGCAATAAAGCTTATGATTTGTGTTGAAAAATTGACTGAGTTATGATATAATGAATACAAACAAAGTGAGTTAAGTTCCTCTGTTAGTTAATTAGGTGGTGTGAGGGTTCGAGCGCACATTAAGTGGTGTCAAGGCGACAGCCTTGGACACGAGGGCCCTGGACTCACCGGAGTGCCTTTAAGACTTTATAATCGCTTAGTTTTATCTTTGTATTTTTTAAATGTCAAACACGCTTATAGACATAGACAAAACTTTAGATTATGAAGAACAGTTAAAATGTTAATAGATAATGAACGTAATTAAAAATAAAGCAAACAACACAATAAAATGGCATTAAGTGTGCGAGAACAGTTTTTGACGTTGTTAAGTTCGATCTGTCTATGAATCACATGTGTTATATTTCTTTGTGTTTAATCAGTAATTACATAGATTCAGCTTGTTGTTTACCAAGTTGTCTTACTGGTGTGTTGACACAGTTCGTCCGGCGTGGAATCAGCGCTGTTTGCCGGACAGATTAAGACCTGATCCCGCATAAACTACCCGCGCTCTGGTAAATCCTCGTGGGAACACAAATATGGATTGCAGCCGTTTTAATTATTGATCCACTTTATATGGAAGTAATCGATGATGCAAAAGTAGAGTTAAACGTAGCTGGTGTTATTCAATGTACTTATTGTGTATGATAAGTAACGTTAGATCAAGGTGTTTGTTGTAATTGGTGGCGAGCAGTGGCAGTGGGTTGCACGGCTGTCGGGTGTCGGGTGTCGGTCGGGGGCGCGCGTGTCAAGGGAAGGTTGTGCAGAGCGTTGTGCAGTCGGCGGGCGTACTCGCCACATCTCCATGCTAATCACGTCTCTACGACGCGACGCTCCGCAATTTCATAAACGCCTATTACCCGTCCGACATTATTACTGCAATTAAGTGGTCATTAAGCACCCACTACAATATTGCACATACTAAATAGTTCGCGAGTTCGTATGTTTACTTTAAGTGGATTTCCGTGTACATCATATTTTAGAACAGTTTTATAAATGTGACCGAAACACATTTAGCCGCCCGCCATTCGAGTGTAGAGCTTAATGGCTACCTAATTAAGACTGTGTTAGAGCGAGAGCGGTCGACAAAATTGTGTGTGACGTAAACGCACATGATTCATTATTTCACTGAAAAATATGAAACGAACGAACTACTCGTATTGTAAACACTTCACGATTTCAATTTATTTTTCTTTCAATAACCATTGTGCTGTCGAAGCAAATAACGATTGTACTTAACAGATTAAATAGTGTTACCGACCGGAATATAGAAAAAGCGAACTATAGCAATAGTAGGTCACAATGCAGCGAGTTCTCGGCTCACTATTGTTTTCGCGATTGACATCTACCTATTATAAGTATAGCGGGAGCGGACACAACCTACATACACCATCGGAGATCTCGTTAGCACGTTCCATCGTGCCCGCCGCCCGTCCGACACCGGCCAGTCGATACAATAACCGATTAATAGCTCAAGTTGATATATGCGTCTGTGGCGTGCCTATCTCCAGCGCACCCCGCGCCCGCCCTCCTATACTAATTAATGCTGAGTGTTCAATTGCATCAATTTGCTCATATGTTCGCCAATACTCGCCTTTGACTGCTCGTTCACCATCTCGGGGTAATTGGAGTTGTCACTCATTAATCTCATCATCGTCACTCGACCGAAATGTTGCGATTGCTAAGTCTTGCATTTCCCCAATCCAGGCACAAATATCATCAAGTTTGTGTACCGGCAGTACCTACCTATATTGTGAACATTTGATTTTGTTTGTCTTTCATTATAAAGTACATTAACATAACAAATAAGCCCCCAGGCGTCGCGGGTGGGTGTCAAAGCAACTAAGACCTCACACTTAGAAGGGTACAATATCTAACTTTTCCTTGGCTTTGAACCTTCTTTGACTTCTTCGGGTTTCTCAACTTCATGTGGTTTCCTCGTGTTTACCTACAAACTCGCAAACTCGTAGCAAACTTTGCCAACGGCGTCAACTTCAACATTTTTAGTGATTCACTTAGAATATACCTACACGAGACACGGTGCATGACGGTATACAAACCTATTTTTGTTGTGAAAATTCAATTACATATTTTGCATGAGTTATGTTCTAGATTTAGGAAATTGGCAAATGTATTGGGTAATTTCCGAAAAGGTACACAAAAATGTTATTCCATTCTGTGGAGCGTTTCGTTTGAAACGTTAATGCCGTGGCGTATTGAGTCCGGTTGTCACATGAGTCCTAGAGGCGGTCGGTCACAATAAGACATGGGTCGACATCAGAGAGCCGTGGAGCCACAGCCCACCCGCGGCAGGTCGACAGTCCCCACCGCCTAGTTTCACTACAAAAAGCATAAATTAATTTGCATCTCACGTACGGGTGAATGAATTCAAAATTAACGCTTTATTTTAATTGGAGGCGAAACAACGTCATTAACTCTGCAGCTAAAATATTCATTTTAACCGTTGTGTACATAATTCCGATATTTTCAACATCATAACTAGCGAAAAATCTTTTTTGTAAATTTTTACTCGGTTTTAATTTATTTTAATGCCGTTTTAAGCTTGGTGTACCGCCGGGCGCGGTAAACGTAAAATAAATATTATTTAACATTTTCCCAATAATTACGCAAGAATTTAAGAAACAAAAGCTCTCGAACATGGTAGCTTTAATTAGGTTCCTTTTTTCCTTTGATAATATCTAAAGAATGGAATATTTTAGACTAATTTATAAAAACCCAGTAGGTATTATAAAAACTCCGAAATTCATAAATGTTCTAGATAGTCAGAAACAAAGAGATAACCTTCATTAAAAATATCCATTAAAATAATTACAACACCGAGTTCTTACTTCGTATTTTGTCAAAACTTTTCCTTTTATTCGCAACTAAGTACTTGGAAAGGTGGGAGGTAAGGGAAAGGCACGTAATGTCGTCAGTGTCCCAGTACTCGTCAGATTATAGAAAAATATTCATATTTTGATTCAACCAATATATTTATATAAAATTTGAATTACAGCATCTTTGTGGTAATCTTTGCTATCATTACAATAGCAGTATGTGTTAATAACTGCAATTGTTTTGGAGAAATGAGCGATGGAAATTGAAAATTCGAAATTTCGTGAATTTTGTGAGATTTAACCACTGAATCTGTAGTCTAGGTCACTACGTTCGATGTTACATTTTGCAAGATTGGGCGGCCCTTTGTATGTGTGATTATTTTTTTATAATAGTAAAATTAATTATCTTTCTATATTATCCATTAAATCGTGCTATTTATTCATATTTATATTTTATTTCGAGTGTGACAGCTATTAGTACATTCTAAAACCCAAATGTACCAGTATCCGTCAGATTTGTCCTAGTCATCGTCAAAGTGTCCTAGAGCTCGTCAATTTTCGGTGCTAATTTGAACTCTATGACAATAGATTTAAAGTAGTAATTTTCAATCATATTTCTTGTGATGCAGAAACACAACAAAGTTGGCAATGCCTGATAAATGAAAATAAATATTCTGACAGAAAAACTAAAGGAGAAAGACAAACTGCAGGTGCAGGATATCTCAACTGATTTTGTAAAAAATATAAATTTGGTAGGTACTTACATATAATTTCACATTTAGTTCTTAAAAAATCTGTGTATAAGTCAAACGCGTAGAACCAGTAAAGTCATAAAGTCGTTTTTGGCCCTTTCATCTCAAATATCATCATCAACATCAACAGCCTGTATTAGTCGACATAAACCTCTTCCAATTCGCGCCAATGTGCCCTGTCGGCAGCACGTCGCATCCACTGTCTCCCGGCTAGCCTGCGCAGATCATCGCTCCATCTAGCCACAGGACGTCCTACTACGACGTTTGCCGAGCCGCGGTCTTCACTCGAGAACTCGTCTGCTCCAACGGCCATCGGTTCTCCTACAGATGTGGCCAGCCCACTGCCACTTCAGAGAGGTAATTCTTTGAGCTATGTCGGTGACTTTGGTTCTCTGTCTGATCACTTCATTGCGAATGCGATCTTCCAGAGAAACTCCGAGCATATCTCGTAGCTCTCTGAGCGACTTTTAGTTGGTGGACCAGCCTTTCTGTGTATTACCAGCCTTTCATCTCAAGTATATTACTCGTAAGTCAGACATAACTATATCAGTAGACCTTACTTCCGTAATTCCGTACCTCTGAGGATTGGCGTTCGTTGTATTTTCTCATAGTTTCTTCAGAATCGTCAGCTAACCCGCCTGCAAACACTTTGAAGACACTGTAGGTATTTCAGAGACTTACTGTCTGTCTCTAGGATCTACGAGTAATAATATTTGAGATGAAAGGGCAAAAAACGACTATATGGTGTTGAATGTTCTACGCAATGTATATAATTCTTACATTACACAGATTTTTAAAATAAATATAGATAGGTAGGTGTGTGACAATTTTATGTCATCATCAACCTGCTCTCGTCCACTGCTGAACATAGGTTAGCCCAGGCTTGACCATTGAGCTCAGCTAATGTCATCCATCCGCTGCCAGCAACTTTGCGGATGACATCACCCCACCTCGCTGATGGGCGTCCTACCCTACACAACGCTTGCCTAGACGCGATCTCCACTCAAGAACTCGTTTACCCCAACGGTTCTCGGTTCTTCTGCAGATGTGGCTAGCCCACTGCCACTTCAGCGAGCTAATTCTTGGAGCTATGTCGGTCACTTTGTTTATCTGTCGGATTACTTCATTCCGAATACGATATTTCAAATAAAGTCCAAGCATAGCTCTCTCCATAGCTTGCTGAGCGACGTTAAATTGGAGAACTAACCTCACTGTGAGTGTCCAGTTTTGGCTCCGTATGTAACTTTATGTACCAAAATGTAGTTTTAACAAAATTAGTTGAGATTTGCCTGCAGTTTTGAATTTTAATTTTCATTCAACAGGCATGACCTTAGTTGAGTTACTGCATCACAAGAAATATGATTGAAAATGACTACTTTAAATCCATTGGCGTAGAGTTCAAATTAGCACCGAAAATTGACGAACTCTAGGACATTTTGACGATAGCTAGGACAAATCTGACGGATACTGGTACAAATGGGTGTTTTTAGATAATTTCTAAAATATCATTACTTAATTATTTTAATCAGTGTTAAAAATATATTTACCGATAAAAGTGATAAATCAGTTATCTTGTTACAAAATTTGATCGTTGTAACTTAATATACTACAACGTGGTATAGCTGCAAAGTTGGCCAAGTGCAAAACCTGACGATAATTGGGACTTTTCCCTTACCTTTATAATCGACGCGTAAAACAATGTCTTCTATAAATTATACGATGCTCGTATAATACGTTAATAAATATTTACTAGGTGAAATTCTTGTAATAACGCTTCTGATAATACTTTGACCTCAATAAACGATTACATTACATTATCGGTATAAAGTATAAACAATGACTGGCCAATATTCGCACGAGAAATCTTCACAAGTTACATTTAAATTGAATACGTTTTACAAAAATAATTTCACACAAAATTGTGTAGGGTAAAACGTCGTAAGGCATATAACAAGCAACATCGGTGTATGAAAAGCAATTTTCCGGTAGTGTGTGAACGGGAGGCGGCTCGCCTAATTGAGGTTGGCAGCCACGATGATCGTTTCGTGTCGCGATGTCACACTCACCACGTACCGCGCCACCCATGGAAATAAGTCAATATAGCACGCAAAACCCTCTGTGAAAACATTTCCCTTTTCACCGAGATCATTCCAGAACAGCAGACTCTTTTAATTGAAACTACATAAAGATTACGCGCCGAGTTGTGCTTCTCGCTGATGAATACCCGCGAAACATGCGGCTCACACAACTTTCGGGTTATTCACAAAAAAGCTTTTATCTGCAAAGCGTGAGACTTATACGCCTGCCTAGCTTTATAAAGAATAATATATGTGCGGCTGAATATAATGTTTAATAGAAGCTCCTTTTTAGCAATTCACTCGAGAAATAGACAGTTCCTAAAACTGTGTTAGGTGTAGGTATGCGGTCGGGGTGGCAATAATTTGAATTATGGATAGACCTCCCTGAAAAAGCATACATAATGTAAGCGTTCGTAACAGGTAGCCCGTATTTATAGATAGAAGTGTCGATATTGATATTCGACGGCGCTGAAAAAGTGTTCTATATTTATATTAGCGAAGACTGTCAGTCACGTTTCTGCGACATTTTGTAATTTTAATCAGAACGGGTAAAGCGCAGGGAGGAGGATCTTCGGTGGGCAAATATGAATGAAATATAAATACTGTGCGGTACTAACGGTCTTTATATTCATCTCGATAAACATTTTGAAATACGCGAGGGAAGCAAAAATTCGCGAGGGTTTTATGCCTTATCGGAGAGTCTGAACGCAATGTGTGTGAACAAGGTTCGTTTTTATTCCGCTTTAAGGAAAATCCTCTCCCGGTACGAATACATTTAAGATTGCAATGCGCCTAGAAATCTGGGAACTTTGCCAAAAGGTGTCTGAAACGTATTTTCATTTATTTTTTAAAAGAAGGTGTGAGATGCATTATATCGTTGTGGAATAAATCAAACAGCTGGTACACCAGCGGGTGTGGGCGAGACCGTAATTAAAACTAAACCAGCTCTTTGTTTGAGTGTCTGTTCGGCGGTTACTTCGGTGACTTTTATATACCTTTTGACATGTTTTTTATTGTTGACATTAGTTATAAGTGACATTTGTATTTAATTTTATTTAAAAAAAAAATACCAGCCCGAGATTCTTGCCGATTCTTCTCGGCTGATGTAATTCCGAATCGGTTGTAGAATCAATTCTGACGTTCATAAGTGCCTCATTGAGGTCTTAACTGAATAAAGAATTTTTGACTTTGACTTTGACTTTGACTGAACCGAAACAACCAGACTTGTGGCAACACAAACATGTGTTAAATCAAATGTTTGTCCTCACATTATGATGTTCATCATTATTTCATAAGGTTACGTATATACACAACGAAAACATACCAGTAATGAGTAGGTTTATACTCGTAAATATGTCTCAATTATAAATTTATATAACTCCTTACCGATTCAGCAAAAAGTTTTGTATCACATTAACACGAACTTAACTACGATTGACGGCACTTTGGCAAATTGTCAGAAACACTAGCGTTACAAAAAATAGAACTAATTTAAATAATTTGGCTAATTCAGCTAAACAACTAATAGTATCAGATATTGAGTCATCGGCGGTATTGGGGATTGATTATTACTTTGAACAAACAGACTGAAATTCGAATTAATTGTTAGTCAAAATACAGTTGGTTATAATGATGTGGTATTAATTAAAACTGTATGCGAATGTTGTTCGGTGAACAAGCTCCAGAAGTGAGTTGTTGCGAGGCATTGAGTCCGCTGTGATTCGTTCACGTGTACGTTTCTCTAGTATTGTTCGACTAAAACAATAGTCAGATCATAATGTTCTCAGACATTCGGACTGCACAGGACGAGTGAAGCCGCACTGAGTACACGGAATATTTAAACAGTATTTAACTTGATGACTACGGCTCGTCTCGGGATTACCTCGCATTGTCACAACTGAATTCGTTAACTGGATAATGCATTGATAATTTGCCTTTGTTCGGGAAACTGGCTTTTTCATTGTTAACTTGCTTGATTACTTGAAATGCAAACTTTTATTAAGCAAGAGCAGAATGCGAGTAGCGTAGATTATCGTGTAGTTTGACGCCACTGCACACACATAGAAGTGTCTCCCACACTTCTATCTTACTGATGATATTAGTACAGTGTGGGGATTAATCATGCTTGCACAATTATGATTTCAAACACGACCCGTGTTTGGAAAATAATAAAAAATAAACCCACAAATCGTAACCAAGACCTCCGACTTGGCAGGTGCAAAAATAAAAACCGGTAAAGTTTGCTTCGAGCACGCGTCAAAGATTTCGTATTGTGTGGATAAAAACCACTGGTTTGTGAAAATTTCTATTTTGTAAAGCGGTGCGATACTCTTCGTGCACAAATCCAATTTACATGGGTATTTTGAAGCGTAACGTGTATGAAATAAGACGTATATTTGGATCAAACTTAATTAATAATGTAGCGACTGGCCAGCGACGTTTTAATATTGAATTATGTACGTAATGGGCGATGTCCTGTCGTCAAAAGGAACGTTAAATTATAGTAGAGGCATCGTAAACGGTATTTTATTTTACGTCTGCCGCAAAATCAGTTTAGTAACGGTCGCATCCTGTCGCTGTTAGACAAGAGAAGGTGACCAGTGGCCGGGCACCGCGTCCGGTGCGCCCGCCGATCAAAAGATACGTAATAACGTCACGTTATGGGCCCCATACTAAGTCATCTTGTACAGGGTATTATTAAGTTACTCGGGCCCAGACATTATAGGTACGCCATCCTCGTGAAACATCTCTAACGTTTCATTTAATAGGTACCAGCTCTGTGGCTTCACATGGGCGGAAATTCTTATTTTCCAAAACAGTTTTTCTCTGCACGAACCCACAAAAATAGTCAAATTGGAACAGCGCAATTGGTTTTTATTTATAGATTTTGGGATCGAATAAATAAAGATGGCGTGTGATATTGTGATTCACGAACGTGCCGCGCCAAATGCCGTCGATGGTCAGTTTACAAAAACCTCAATAATGATGGTGTCGCGGTAATAGTACGGTGGGTAGATGTTTGTGTTTCGTCCATTAGTCGCCCTTAACAAACATTCGCCCGTACGAGTGGTGCTAACCTGATGACATGTCTCGGACATGACTTACGGAAACTATACCGACATAAGTATGTATGAACTTTGCCTGCGTCTTCACCCGAGCTATTTTTATATCTTTGCCAAAATACAATTTTGATATGGGATTCTTCAACAATTTTTAAAATGTTTACCGTCCTTAATCACTACTTTTTTTGTTGGTTCACTAACCAAAGTTGGTTTGCTAAATATCTAAAACTTTGAATATTTCCACGCTCCTAGCCGGAAAATTACCCGTTAAAATTCAAATAGATTGAAAACGGCATAAACAAATAAAGTAAGTTTATTTATACAACGATCAGATACACAGTTTAAAAAGTGTTTGCGATCCACGTTCGCTAGCGTGTTCTGCGCCCAACAATAGCTAGAAAACAAAGTCCAATCAGAACGAAGCCCGGACGGTGTCCGTTCAATTTATTCTCTATCAGAATTTTCCTTTACATCAGCCAGTGCACACATCCGACGTCTGAACACAGCAAATGTCTACCTACTTGCGTTATAAGGACGGACAGTATAGAGACGTCTGAAAAGGGGTACCTATTACTCGGAGAAAAAGATGCCGTGACGGAGTGACATATAGTTATACCCGAGTAGGTACGGGGGGTTAGTCCCATTTTACTCCACCAAAAAGTCCCAAGTTACTCCAAACAAAAATATTCTTTTTTAAAAATGTCAAAATAAGTTTCATTTTACTCCAAACTGTCAAACACTTTTGTTTATTAATATTTGGAACTGCCATACTTTCAGTTTCACTTTACTCCACGCGTAATGTCACTTATGGATGAGATACAGTCAGACGCAAAAATCAAAAAGAAAAATAATACAAAGTTATAGATTTCCCATAGGCCGTGTTATTATTAAATGTAAACACATATTTATCTAATATAGAAATATTAAATCAGAGGATATATTTTCTGTATTTATTTTAAAATCAAGATGACTATTCAAGATGTCATTTCTTTCCTTTTGAGTGACACTGTAACTCAATAACATGCTATGTTCAAGTTAAATAACACCTTGCGGTAGAATCATTGTTCATAAAACAGTACTATGTGGACAAAAGTACCAGGCAAACATGGGTTATTAGGAGTTTTACCTACAAATCGTCCTACTGCTGGTGAGGGTGGTACAGCCAAACAAAAAAGAAACGAAATTGCTCTGTTCAAATAAACATTATGTACAAGAAATTTTATAATAACCAATTTTAATTACCAGGAGAACAGAAATGTAGAAGAGGTCTTTACAATAAACTTTATTAAATTGATTCACAAAAGTAAATATTGGAGAATTTATTATTAGAAGTACCAGGAGAGCATATTCGCGCAAATTCTTACGAAAACCAAACACTCCAAACAGGTAATATGTTTCATGGGCGGGACTGTACTTTAGAAGTAAGAAATTCTTATTAAATTATATCTGGGTGCCGAAATGGGAACTAATCGCACTTAAATTTCCCATTTCGACATCTTCCTGGAATTTGGAATAAACCGCATAAAATGTTTTGTTAACTTTTCTATCCGACTGTACTTCTCTTTTTGGAGTATCTTGGGACATAAAAATAAAATCAATAAAATTATTCAAGTATCGATTGGAGTAAAGTGGGATATGAAAAATAATATATTATTTTTAATATTATTCTCTGGAGCAAACTGGGACTGCATGTATGCATTTTTTCATTTTCGATTTCAAAGGAATGGAGTAAAATGGGACTAACCCGGTACGGGAATGTGTCGCGTCTGCGTAACTCGACCGCGATTCTCTTCTGCTAATACCTTCTGCTGTTTGACCATTCAAAGTAATCTTCAGAATGGATCCCCTGACCCAAATTTACCAGCAGACTAGATGTATAAAATTAAACGAGTCTCAGATGATACAGTATAAATTGTAGTCTTGGAACTAAACAAATACAAATCAGAAGCTGCATATTTTGATGTATGTATTAACCTGATTGGAAGGAACAAGACGTAACAACAAAGACTAAGTAATCTCCATTGAAATCGGCTCTGTCCCTGTCACGTATAGTGCGGATCAACAAACAGACAAAACCTCTGAAACAATGTTGTTTGATTTCTATTTCATGTCAAACATGGCCCATTTCAGTTTTCACTTATGGAAAAATAAAAAAAAACAGAGTGCGTGTTAGGCGGGGCTTGGTGGGGGTTGGAAGGAGGGGGTGCGGGATCCGCTCTTGACAGTTGACATACAAACATACACACAACAAAGGGATCTAATATTCGTTCATATCTCTACTTTCGTGGGCGGAAGAAAGAAAATTGTTACGGTCAACGACATTTAACCTTCCGCATAGAAAAATCAGTATCACAAACTCGTAAATCACATAATACAGGTAAATCCGACCCGCGACGGTATTACCAAATATGTATTATATTAATGTCCGAAATGTGTTTGATCATTGTATTCTGTATACGCGTAAGCTTGATAAGTACGTGGAAAAAACATATTCAAAAAGTATTAAAGATTTCGAGTAAACATAAAAACGAGATCCGTTAATGGTTTAACCTTTCTGTAGTATCTCTATTAAAAACTGCGACGAGCAGTTTATAATGCCGCGTTTGATCTCATCAAAGCTGTCATTAAGAAATAAAAAGTGTAAAACTTCCCAGTCAAAGTAAGTCAGCTGCAACGTAAACTAACATTTTATAAAATACATTAGTATAGTTGACCTCAGTCGTGAAAGCGTACAACCGATATAGGCTAAAATATAAAGGAAATTTATGGAAATTGGTTTCCATGATTCAGTGAAAGTGGTTCTACCCTGTGAGATCGACGGAAACATTTACAAATCTCCGCAATAAATTCTCCAAGTCTTATCAATTGGAATAACAAAATGTTTTTAATAATTGTATCGGTTCTCTTTATAGAGGCTCGATAGCTTTCAATATGAAAGGAATCTATTTCTTTTACGACGTATTTAGATGAGAGTGACCTTATTAAGTAAGGCGGCGGTGGAAGCGTGCCGGGACCATAATCCGATATAATGAGCAACTACTAATAAACTTGGTTAATTATTTATAATCGATTGTTGGCTTACAACGCAGCTGAGGCACTGATTAAACTAATACAACCGTATTATATAGATCGATACCTCTATTGTAGAAAACCACAATATAGATTGTATTGAATCAATATTAGGAGATATATTTTAGGGATTTTGTTACGTACTTTCTACCCTATCTAAACTATTTGACTTTTACAATTCCTAATTTTTATAATATAATAAATGGTGTTGCATTTCCCTCAGAAGTAAGACAAGGAAAAATCTAGATGTGAGACGCAAGTCGTAACCCTTTTACTTTTGATTAAGCAGACACTCGGGGATTAACAACCATTCGTTGTTGGTACTCTCATCGTATCAAAAGTCCTTTCATCCAGCTTCATTATGCGCCCAGCCAACGAGTGAACACTCTGCCTGTAACTACTACTCCGAGCACAAACTACTCGAATATCTCACGCTTCGAGAAATACACTTATTCTGGGAACTCACCCCCTCGTCAGCTCACCTCACCATAACGCAAGCACCCAGTGTTAATCCATAAAAAACCAACCGAAAAAGTTCTCCATCATAAATTTTATTAGCCCTCCGTTTTTAATTTAAAACAGAGAGAGCACCTCAAAGCATTATCATTCAAGGAATGCAATACCTGCCGAACAACGTTCACTATTCGCTGAATTCTCCGCTCTTGTTAAATGAAGTGGTACAATTTACTACGTGAACGTAAATAAACGAAATTATTTAATATCGAAGAGGGAATTTCTCTGTGATAAGCGCAAAAGGTTTAAAATGAAATATTTCAACGTAACTTTAATTGAACTAGAAAAATAGTAATTCAATTCCCATTGCGGGGAACGAGGTCAGGTCGAGACAATTAGTGGAAGGATCGAACTCAGTCGCTCCGTGGAAAATCAAAAGCTCCAACATTGATTTAGTTTGTCGTGACAATACCTAATACAAGGCAGGTCGTAACGTCACCACGGCCGCAACCTACCAGTCCATGGACGTTTATCGAATTACTTTCACGAGGCAACACGCCGTGAATAACAACCGAATACCGACACACAACTCAACACACACAGTTCTAACACAAAGCAAAAATTTTAAACTGAACAATCGGCCGTCGAATTAATAAATTAAAACTTGATTAAAACGAATCATAGAACGGGTACAGACCTAAAGCAAAATGTTGTTCTAGTTCAAATCATATTGATTTTTGTTGGAGCTCGCAACTAGTTCCAGTAACAAACATGTCTGATGCCATACATCTCGAAACAAACTTAGTGCTTCGTGACACCAGACGCGTACTACCACCAACGCCCACGCTCTCGTAAGAAATACAACTAACGCTTTCAAACAAAAAGCAATTTACCCAAAAACTGCACACTTCCATGTATCATCAAACTGCGTCTCAATTGAAAATCATTACCAATATTTACAATCGACGTCCGCATTGAAATGACCAATCAATATAATAAAGAGATTTTTAATAAAATCTCGTTAAACATTGAAGTTTATTAATTTCACCGATTGGAATTGGTAACGGGTGAATATTAAAAAGTTTGTTTGGTCTGAACTGACAAGCAATTTTACGGTACCTTTCGCGAGTTTAATAGAAAAAAAAAAATGGAAACAAACAGTTATTTCCGATAGTGGCACCGTCCTGACTTTTGTAGGTAACAAATGGAGCGCACATACGGGAGTCCTGGAGTGATCAATATGTGCAACGGGTTTATCTGAAATGGACCGTGCTCTGGACATTTGGTTAGAACAATGTGGGACTTATCAATGTATGTACGATACTAGTACATGTACGAATGTATTCCGCAATTAGCCTGCTCTTGTTTCGGTCCTGTGTGGGTGCTCCGTGTCTTTGGTCAGACTTTAAGTGCTCTAACTACTTACCTGTAAGACTGTAGATGTCAACACGACAACTGAGACTGATGAATTAAAGTGCCGCAGGAAATATTCATAAAAATAAAATTAAGATCAATATCCAATCACTATCACAATGATGCTAGCAGTAGCCTAACCGAAAAGAACGCAAGTAATCCGCTTATAGTATAAACTAAATATTTGAATAGAAATACCAACCAGAAAAGTATTTACTAGAAACAAAGGACGAAGCAAACAAAGCCAAATAACTGGTTTATAAATTGTTGAGATACACAAAATTATAAGACACAACATCGGTATGGAGCGGGAAGTTTTCAGCTCCTTGGTTCGCCGTGAGGAATGTTCCCGGGGCTTACATTTAATTGTCCGGGGGACTCGGTACGGGCCCGCCGGTCCCCCGGGACTGCGGACTTGTTACCCGGCTACTATTTCACAAGGAGCGGTTTACATACGTTTCGTTACAGGTTCGCCGGGTCTTTGTGACCGATCGCTCGGGCCATTCAGGCTTATGAAACAAAAGCCTATCAACTTGAAATAATGGTACATGGAGACTACAAGCTCCTTGACAATTGTTGAAAATATAATAAAATGCGTGTTCAATGCGTCTGTCTGCGGATGTTGTCGGTTTGCGAGTGGTTTAATGTAATTTGGGTTTTAATATTGAAGCTCGTAGCAATTTGGTGACTATTAAATTTTCTATCAAAAAGTTTTTGATATTTAATCAATATACTTACCTTGTATTGTGCTTTAAATATACCTGAGTAGAAATCAAGAATACGTCAATACAAATTACATTTAAAATAAAGTTGTGCATCATGCACGGTAGCAACAACAATACCAGATTAGTAAGTTTCCTCCCTACATCACGACAACAAACAACCATCTATCGGAGGAGCCCTGTACAAGCATTTTAGCGTAAAAATAACATTAACAAACGAGGTTTAAGCCGTTTGAAAGCCACCATCGAACCGTGTTAACTAACTGAAGCACGTTCACTTAAAGACAATAACGAGTTCTTTTTTTATTTATTACGTTGTGGACGATCTCGCCCTGACAGGATTACGGGCGCCACCGGACACTTCGCTCATTCTCTTTTTACTAACGACCATGCACGTAACATTTTAAAGTGGAAAATATACACCAAGTTACAGCAAAGGTTAATACTTTAAAACTCATTTAGAACAATTTAAATCATTTGTACTTTTAACTCTTTGTTTCAAATTACGTGTGTCTTTCTATGTTGATAATAATTTCTATTTTCTGTTTGAAATGAACAGTGAACGTGCTCTCCGAAGCACGGAAAAGTTCATTAAATTAAAAGCAACTTCGGTAACGGCCGTCCATTACTATTGGACCAATTTCAATTATTAGAGTTGTAATACCACTGAGGAATATGGACTATTTTTATCCTGATTTTTCTGAAGAGAAAAACGCGGCGAGCAGCTGTGGAAAGGGATAGAAATTATTTGCAAAACAAAAAAGCGTGTAGAAAATACATAGTTAGAAAGAGTTTGACAAACAAAGCCCCGGTCCCTAACAGATGCAGCTTAACATTTCATATATTGACGTGTTCAACCATTTCTATTGTACTCCGACAGACAAAGGAATTGTATAAACGTTAGAACAAGATTCAGATTTAACTTTTTCATGAACATTTTACAGTATTAAAGCGAGTGTTTGTACAAAAGTGTGTTTAAAATTTAATATAAAATAGGAGCGTATTTCCAACTGTAAACCTCGGTTTTTCACTGTAATATTCGCTGTCAATATTTAAACTCGTTCCACGTAACATTTTGAGGTTAGTTCGCACACTGACGCGTGAACAGAAGCCACTCATTATAAGTTCAATATTTAATGGGGAGGAAGGAAACCAATCTAACAAACTTGCACAAGGTTACACTTGTATGTATGTACCTTGTAATTACGTGGTTGACTTTGCTATTTCATATTGGAATTTTCAATTTCAACCGTTTATTTGATTTTACTTGGGTTTCCGTTGTAAGTTTTAATTTTGACCGTTTTATTTGTTTCTTGGAGTTCTATTGTGAGTAAAACGGGACGTTTAGTTCAGCACAGAGTGGCTTATTGCATTCGTAATACCCAACCTCAATTATAGTTCTTATCAGGGCTGAATGGGAAGCGCATTCGAATGGATTTTAATCTCCGATGCAAAAAGAGAGGCGCTATTAGTATTTAATATCTTTGTGTAAAGTTCGTATTTTTAATATTGATGTTAAAATAAGCTTATACTCTATGTACTACATACTGATTTTGAGTTAAACGTATTTCTGTCTATGACACCACAGTTCCCAAACCTGAATTGGCGGATATTTTTAAGACAGACAATTAATAAAAACTTGCAAGTGTACAAAACCTCAATTAAACCACAGAGACATCATAGAATAACCATCAAACACTAGCCCAGTGTTTGTATCACAAAATAAGTCAATAACTTCGGTTATAATGTCCCAAAATACACCGTCCCACCCGTCATCGTTGCGGCCCTCAGTAATTGTAAATATGGGAGTTCGTTAAAACGTGTCGGTGTATGCGCTATAGGAAATCCCTCAATTGGCAGCCGACTAATTCGCCCCACTGGGGGATGGGTGCCCGGTCCATTCATTGACAGATGGCCTAGTTTAACTTACAAAGAACTACTCGTATTTTGACGGTATACAAAAAACTAGTTCAGTATAACCTGAACTTAAACACGTGTAATATCGTGAACCGATTCTATTAACATCACTACATAGTATAAAACAAAGTCGCTGTCGCTGTCTGTCAGTTTCTATGTATGCTTAAATCTTTAAAACTACGCAACGGATTTTAAAGCGGTTGTTTTTAATAGATAGAGTGATTCAAAAGGAAGGTTTTTAACATAATTTTATCTCTGCATTCTCACGGGAGCGGGAACTACGCGAGTAAAACCGCTGGTAACTAATAAAAGGTATACTACAGACTGGTATACCTATTACATTTTGACTAGCAACAATATTATTTCAACAGCGGTTGGGTGGATGAACGTAATTTTATGTTACCAGTCCATAAAGAAAATTATTGGCGTTTTATTAAGTTTTAAAATTAAACTTTTACGATAGTTATCACGTAGATTATTGTAGTGGAAACATTTTAATGCATACAAGTAATATGGAAAAGTGTAGTTTTGATAGAGATACGTTTCAGTTGTGATTAATTCGTATACACTAAGCTATTTTAGCACTAATAGTGACGTAGTTTTCAGAGAACCATCAAATCGTACTCAAATTGTTTGTATACTTTGTATGAAGACATTATATGGGGCATTTATTATTGGATTCATAATTGGTTCTTTTATTTAAGATACGTAATTAACATTGTTGTTTTATTTATACGTATTATAATAGAATCCTTGGACAATCATCACGTTAATCCGGACCAAATTCAAAAGGTTTTGTTTATCGATAGCGTGCAAATGCCTATAATATAAATCTTAAGTAACGGCAGAATCCCGTCAACCTTATTTATTGGTCAGATTTCACTAACCAATTGAATACCGCAGTATATTACCATTTATGTTCAAGTGTACAAAAAACAACCTTATTCATTGAACCCGTAAGTTTATATTATCAATAAACATTGTGTAACAAGTAATACGAAAGGATCCAATTAGGAATAGAGGCGTGTACAATTACAGTACCTATTCTTAGTAACCTGTCGTTATCTGCCTCATGGACCAATAAAAATAAATGTATCTAAAAGAAGCAAAACGGTCGGCAGAACCTGACATATAAGGTTCGAAAATAAAAGAGTTAGTACGTTTTTAGAGGAACCTACGCGCCGAGGGACCAATACGGCCCAAAACAACAATATTACTTATCTCTGTAATGTTATTCGGCAGCTCGCTGGTCGCTGCAGACGCGCGCTAATCTTTTGTTCTATCTAACGGAGCTGTTTAAATACTCGGTTGGAAAACTATAATTGAAGATACCGTCAGATAAGATGTCTGCCGTTGATACGACAAATTGAAACGAGTCGCAAAAGACCAATGTCAGCAAATAGGTCGTCGAGAGACGGCCCACTCGGTTTTTTAGCAACGAAATTTTGTGAATAGATACCATATTTTGGCTAAACATGTGTTGCGAAGAAAATTTATGTTGAAAATAAATGGCTATGATTCACAAGTTAATAAATCATTGTTGTTACTGATAGTAACTTGATGTAAAGGTACGCATGCTCAACAATTACGATGAACTTTCAAGTGTAATAGTAGTAGTATTCTGAGTAATGACGAGGCCAGCGCGCCGACTGATGGTTACCGTCAAGACTACTTATTACGAGTACTAATGTCGATGGAGATCTACATAATTGATTTATTGTTGTTTACAACCACACACAGTACTGCACTGCAGTCTTCTCTGTAAACTTTTTCTCTTTCCTCCATTACTTTCATGTCCAGAAATTTTTGGCAAGTGTCTATGGTTGTTAGTACTTGAACATGCTCTCACAAAAGAGCTGTGACCCGATATAAATAAAAAGTAGTAAAAAAAGATAAAGTTGAACTGCGTTTTGCACGACCTCGTAAAAACTTTATTGAACGGCCCCATGCCTCCTGATTCGAAAACCATATTTACTTGTATACCTACACTTACCTATACATATAGTACGAGCACCCAATTCAATAGGTAATATATTATGCATAATGTTTGCGAAATTCTTTATTGAAACTTGAACGTGTAAATTATGTTGAAACGAACCGAACGGATCGCAAAATAGAAAGTATAATTTTAGCAATATCCGAAAAACGTTTTCCCTTAATTTCATCGGGTGCTGGCCACTCGGGATAGTGAAGTGTTGTATTTCTGTTTTTAGGAATACGAGTATATTTTTATGAACAAACAATATTTTTTATTTTGATTTGTACGAAACACGAACCTCGTATCGTTTTCAATCGGAAGTACGAGTATGTTATACTTTTTCTTTGTAATTTTTACTGCCTGTAAATTAGCATAGGTTTTTCGAGCTCACGGCTTAATCCCACTTTTATGAATAAATAAGTCTACAGATTTAAAAGGAAAATTCCGGTTTATTCTGTGGTCATAACTCTGAAGCGCTGATGTATTCCTATAAAGGTATAGGGTTAGAAAGGAAAACCATAAACGTATTTCAAACGCGAAGTTTCTTTTTCGCCAAACGGACGTTGAATTAAAGGTTGCATAATAAAAATGTAGGATTGATTGTTAAACCGTCACGCAGTATCAAGAAGAATAGCGAATAGCCAATGAAGCAAGAGTGGTTGATCGCTCGACTTGGAACGCAAACGAACGGAGAGATCGGTTACTTACCGATAACTATGTCTAAGTTTAAATTCGACGGTTAATTTAAACTCATCTTGGGTCGTAACATCTACGCTTCATTTAGCTGCGTAATCGCGCGATTCCGTGCCTGCATTGCGGGTTCGTAACAGTTTTCGAATTATCTAAATCGCGCGTTTTAGCGTTTTGAGTAGTCTAGTTGATCATTTGTTTTCGCGACTTATTTTGATGTTTGGAGTTTGAAAGTATTAGTAATCATTGGAAATCATATTATAATCGAGTTATAAGTTTTCTCAAATGAAATATAAAAACGAAGACCCATGATTAAAGACGTGATTGACTCGCGTATATATGAAGAGAAAAGCTTTCAGGAACTTTGATTAAATTCTAAGTATATTTTTCTTTGATATCTATAGAAAAGCTCCAACCCAATTTCCATTTTACTCCTGCAATTCCATTGGAAACATTCTGAACGATCTCGGATCCAATGATACTGCAATCGCAGTTGCAAACTATTGGGTAGAACAATTTAATGAACCATTGACACGAAAACATTTTGTTTAAATATTAAAGTTGTTTTTATTCTCATTCTATTGGATGCGTCATTCTATAAACGTCAATTACGTTATGTGATATTAATTACTTTTTACGCTCTCATTTACTCATAGAGAGGACAATAAATGTTTTATTAAGCTCGTTTTAAGTGCTCTATAGTGTGGCTTCACATTTACTGCGTTTGCTGCGCATTTCTGCGATCGCTTTTCGGACTTTTTATAGCGATAGCGCGCGAAACCGCAACTGTATCGCATTTTTGTGCGACACAATCACGCGATTAAAAGTTGTAGCTTGAAATACTAGCCTTAAATTTTGTACTTAATCTTTAGAGTATGATTTTGTAATGAGACGAAGTGCGGTGATGTTTAAAACATAAGCCATTCGCTTCGTATCAGACAGGCTAGAATTTTGCGACCTACTTAGAAGACCTTTTTTTATTTTAAGTAAATGAGAAGAAAATCTTTTTAAATTAACATGAATTTTAATGTCGGTAGGTGAACGCCGAATTTTGCACAGTCTTTTTTTTATTTTTAGGTTACGGAGTGAAAATAATGTTAAGTAACCATAGAAAAAATATGAAAATAAAGAAAATCTGAAGTTGGATTTCCAAAATTTTGTCAGTCGTTAGATAAACTTGTGATTGTAAATTAGTTGATGTCCAATTGTCAAATGTAATATAAATGTAAATACTTTACTAAACTATGTTAAGAATATCATGAGGTGTTTATTGGATGTTCACGGCTGGTGATGTTTGTAATTACTTTAGTTATTACCTACCCAGACGTGTCAACTTTTGAATGACGTCACCGAGTTTGCAATTTTCGGAGTCTGATTTTATTTTGGTCAATTTTACTTGCTAATGAATGATAAGTATATGTTTTGTAACATCAATGTTTTTCTTTAAGATCTGATCTCTTTATTACGTGATGTATGTATTCTTATCTTTAAGTCGCTGCTGTGATGGACAGCAAAGACCTACTTATTCCTGTAAAGTTTGAAATAAAGCTGTGGTATAAAGAAAGTTTTATATGCCAACTTTATTTCAAAGGCTTCTTTTAATATTTTAAGGACGGTATATTATTTTATAATATCTTCATATCAATCAAAAAGTTTATATAATCATTTGAATGAAATTATAACTCCAAAAGTACCGATTTAAAAAGTTTTTTAGCAGTAAAATGCTGTATTACCGTCGAGTAACAAAGGCTTTATTTTTTACCTTAATATCTTTACGGGAAAGCGAATAAAACCGCAACACGTTGCTAGTGTATATTGTTTAATCCTTACGACAAACTTTTTGTTATATCGCTTTTCTTTTATCAGTTAAATTAAGAAGGTTTGTAAGTTTATTTATAGGGCTTTTTTAAGTAGTAGATTTTTCTTTTAAGTTAAATTAAGAAGGCTGCAAAGTATTTCCATTAATGCCCCAGTATTTGAATAAGTAGGTATGAATCCTGGTGCTTTACTCGCGTTGAAAATGTAGGTGTAAGGAAAATTCAGGTAACAGGGTAAATTTTCGATCATGATAATATTTTGCATGAATGAGTTAGCAAATCGATCGGTCTGTGCTCGCGTTATGACAACCGTTTTATGTTGAAATCTTTTTATAGCCGAGAAGATAAGCCCCACGGAAATTGAATGCTCGACGGCAGATTGTTTTCTAGTTTTGTACAAAACCATTTATCCACCGGCGTTATTGTTATACTATACCACTCGAATAATACTTGAAAAATTAATTGGTATAATATAACAGACACTTAAACGGGTTTCTTACGTTTCAACGAATAAATTCGGCGTTGAAGCATGCGTACTAAGAAAATACATCAAGTGCTAAGAAATTCAGGTGGCGAGATATTTTACGGGTTGGAAGCAGACACGGAATTTTATTTCTTTCTCTAATGAAATTTATATTGCACTTTCTTCGGTATAAATAAATGTTCCTATTAAGAGGTACCTATAGATTTGAGCGATCTACAAATACCGATGATTCTCTGTGGTTTACGATTTAACAATCTAACTTTAGAATATAAACCAGATGGCCGGCACCAGCTTCAATAGAAATATTTGAACACTCCTCACACATTATATTAAAGAAAAAAGTAGCCGCACCACGAACAACACAATATATCGGCAAACTAATTGTTAAATAGTGCTAAAAATAATACGAAGAATAATTAAATAAATAAAAAAAAACTTTCGCAAAAGTTTAAAAAAAAAAAGATAGTTGAATTAAAATAAGTTGGCAAACATCAAGGTGTCAAAAAGTCTTACCGAAAGTTCGCTGTTGTAGATCGATTAATAAATGCGAGGAGAGCCGGCGGAGCCGTAGAGCGTCTTGTATGCAGGTAGAGCGGCACGCGGTATCGGTATGTCACGTTAACAATTAGGTGCGAAGAGCATGTTCGCGCGGATCAAATAAATATACGCGGCGCGTAAACAGAGCAACAAGGCCGGCGCCGACGGCGACCACTGGGCGAATATCCCGAGAGAACGTCGTGCACGAGCGGGCACACTGAAAGATCGATACCGAGGGCACTGCGCGCTCCCTTCCCAGCACCAGAGATACGGCACGACACGGCACGGGACGAGCGACGAGCGAGCGACGCGACGCGACGGGACGACTGCGGGACGGCGGCGGCGGCGGCGGCTAGAGGAGCGATCGCATCAGCGGTTACTCCGGCTGTGACGACCTACCGACGGAATCTACGCTACTTTGCACCGCATATCATTTTGAATTGTGACGTAGTGGGGACGCATAAGGACCGCACTGGGCATGCGCCGTGCCGAGTAGGCGCGGCGACGCGAATGAGCCGGAAAAATTCGACTAAAGCCAAAAGGCGGTGCCATGAAACAAAGAAAATCCCCGTGATGGAGGTGGATGAGGGCCAAGCGTGTCCCGTGACCGGCGACCCACCAGACGCACGCACCACCATCGATCAGCACGCACGCCGCTCCACCACCGCCGCCGCCGCCACCGCGACCTCCAGCCCAAACGTACCCCAACATCACATTGCTAAACCACTTTGCATATTGATTTCCGGAACTTTATAACTAATACACCCCACAAACATTTACCCAACAACATACTTCAGTTACAAAAATAAAACACCATATTAATTTTAAAATTTGCCATTTATTGTAACTTAATACACACAAAAAATGTTACACAGAAAACAGTAACATGCCCATGTAATATGCGGCAATTTGTATTCCAAATTGACTACACGATAACCTGCCGTAACATAAAGCCTCATTAGTGGGTGGCATTTGAAAAAAGACATTAATACGAGTGTTGATCTACAATAGTTTTAATATTGTTTCAAACTACTTTGAACACGTCCGCGCGAAGAAAATAATGATAGTATTATAAAGGTTTCACGGGCGTCGTTATCAACCCCTCTCAGATAGATTGGCCGGCCGCCCGCGCCGCGGCAGACGATCCCAATTGGTGGATGTCACTTGTTACCTATCTTGAATTATTTATTTTGTTTTCAGATATCAGGTTCCCACCAAACACAAAAATAGTATCACATATAGCAGAAGGTTTACCGCTCGTCAAGGACACAACGACAAACTTATACATTACGCACACATACCTATACTTACAAAGAATATTAAAAATGTAGTCAATGTAAATGTTTGATGGAGTTACATAGAGCGCACCAACTAAGCAATGTTTCAATTAATTTTCAAAATCTTATTACGGGCAAAACAAATACCGTAACTGGGTTGGCACAGATGTCGCTCTCGTTTTGTCACTGGATTTAAATTTTCAAATTATAATTTTGTCAAACTAGGGTGGTGCGGTAAAGTTAGCCGGAATCCCGACCGTTGCTACTTTTCATTGTGTGAAGACAAAACGTTATTTGTGTCAGTGGGAACTATTCTGGTGGAAACTGATAAAATTACATTTGAAAATGGTGTAAAATGTACAAAAATTCATTCACAAATCTTCCGAAAATGCCGTCATTTTTCAACGATGTCAGTGTGTGCGGCACGTCACATCGCCCGACGTCCCTTTACGGCGTCTCAGCAGACATCTTAGCAATTTTGTCGGGAGTCACCGAGCACGAGCAGTCGAGCACCACTCTAATTGATATCTTTGTCGCGCCTCTATTTTACTAATTAATATTTCGACACTGTCTACATCAAAGGGCCCCTACAATACTCACCCTAATGAGAATATATTAACAAATACATAACGAGGTGCACCGAATTGTGACATCAGATTAACAGTTTTAATTGGAATAATACGCGAAATAAATCAAATATGGATGTGATTGTGGTTCTAACTTTCTCGTAAATTCAACTTGTGTTGGTTTCTACTAATGAACCCTCATTGAATGCTTGTTAGCTAAATAAATTACCGCAACATTTTGTTCCAAGAATACATACGCATTCTGTGTTAGGTGGATAAATGGTATGTTATAATAATTTTAGTGATGAAACGTGTACTGAAAATAGTAATAATCTACCATATTTATTATTCTGTATCATGTTTATAAACTGAAATCATACCGAAATACAACCAAAACCCAAATTGAGAAATTAAGCAATTATAACTTACTTAGTACTTATGTAAGTAATTAAATAAACAAGGTCCCGACCATAAATACTTTAAGCTCATCTTTATCTCGAGCCGAGGTTGACACTCGACGTTTAACTATGCCGCAGGTTTGAGATGAAACTAACTTTGTAAGTATCTTAAGTGAAGTATCTCCACGTATCTACTTACGTATAAATACTAGTCAAATTGTGATATAATAAGGAATTAGCGCTTCAAAGGCATTTCGGGAAATTGCCAACATTACCTAAACAATGGAAGTATTTCAACTTCCACACAGTCATGGCGCTAAACTTATCGCACGGAGTTACACGGCAGACAAAAAAGCTCTCAGACTGATTGCTTAAATCCAACCCGATCGTCAACAGTGATCGATTCAAAGAATGTGTAGTAAAACCGGCGATTGGACGCGATATATTTAAAACGACTTTAAACTGGATACAAATTGAGTTGTGAACGCTCGACGCAAATCGTATTTACGGTGAATGTGCCAAATACGCGGATACGTTAGCCGATAAGGAGCGTCGGACAATGTTGGGACAGAACCAGTTTGTCACTGGACCGAACAACTTAGGGATTGATGAATCCACTCGGTCGTACGCTCCACTTCACTGTTACACATACAACTTTGCTATTTTAACTATTGATTACATTGTGTCTAGCTTTAATCGAACTACTGGAAAACTAGGACTTGGAAACAATAATATGCCTTGATACTACGAGTATTTCTAATATAGAAATCTTAAGAACGAGAAAAGACAATGTCTGAAACGTATTTACCTAGTTATCATGAGAACACAACATGACACTAATTAACGTTTTCCCCAGAAATAATAATAAGTGAGCAATGGCACAACATGGTCCATTATTTTCATCAAATAATGTTAGTATCTAATACAATTTATCTGTTTCCGCAAAAGAATTCCAAGAATGCTATAACAACGCGAACACTGTTATTTCCCCTTTTTGAGATTTTCACAACACGCTCGTAAATACCGGAAAATATTTTGTGACGAGAATGCTTCTAGCGTTAATTTATTTAGAAATATTCATCGGTCTTATTACAATTATGCAAATGGAATGGTAATTTGTATTCAATGATACACACCACTTATTTAGCGAGTGGCGTTGTCTGAGATATTAGTATATTGAAGAGGAGGTGATTGGGTTGGAAAAGCTAAACGAAAAGTGTAGTGTTGAGGCGCGCACATGAAATGGGTATCACGCCCACACAATATCCGATTGGAAGGATTGAATGCGAATGTCTAGCCCTGCCGCCTGCCGCTGCCGCCTGCCGCCCGCCGCCTGCCGCCCGCCGGTCTTATCCCCGATGCATATTCAAACAGACGCGAACTGCACCGTGCAGCTGGAAACACTTCATATTTTATTTGTTGCCCGTTGGTTTCCAAAAGAGCTAATGATCGAAATCGATGCAAAATTATTCACCGAAGTGTTGGCATTCGGCTTAAAATATCTTCCAGATGATAAAACAATGGTTGTTCGAAGCTCTGGCTCGATTACAGTATTAGATGACGAGGTTTTTAATCAAACGAATGGAGTTTTAGAAGTACTGTAAAATGTACAAATATTTAAACGAAAAGTTGCAAGGTGTCTTTGTTTAATATGATTTGATAAGATTTACTTAGAACATTTACAAAAATAATGAGTACTAGTAAAAAGTGTCAATAAATTATTATATTAAAGGAACTTTATAGGGTTGTGTACATTTTTTTTCTACAGTGTAATGTTATGGTTCTCGCTAAATATTTATAAATAAAAATGCCTCCATAAAAATACAAACTTTTCTTAAAGCCAAGTATCCGTCCTCCAGTAAAATGTAAAATTTACGACAAAAAATTCAGCAGATAAAATGTAATAAAGATACAAGGAAAAATTTCAGAGGTAAGTAGGCTTTATAAATCAATTTATCTTATAAAATGTACTTGAATAAATCTCGTTTCATTGAAAATGATTTTTTTAATAAAGTTGTTAGTTGAGTGAAACATCTTGTGACAGGCAACTACGGAAGCTTATGCCGAGCGGAGCCTGACTTGCACTTGGCAGCCTCTTTAATAATGGTGATATTTAACCATAACAACAACTCAGCATTAAAGTTAACTACTTACATTATCATCTACCTCAATATTGTTACATGACTACCAATTAATAATAAAACTCTGACCGAATGTTTCACTGCATTTTCCGATCTCAAATCATCAAATATAATCGGATCAAATAGGTTTTGCATGAAATAGTGCACAATAATATTAAAGCAGTCCTGTTGGGGTAGCATACTGAATAATACAGTAACGGAACAGGCAAGTGAAATCCATATTTTATGGATGGAATTACTAATAATAGTTTATTTGATAAGCCCCATCCGTGTGGTACGTATGTATACAGACGGAGTGTACGCGTCCAAGTTTTACCAAATATCGATTTCGGATGTTCACTCCATTTCGTTCTCTGCGAGTACCAGCATTAAGTTTAGAGTAAAGCGTAGGTAAGTTGGCCAACATCCACTTCCTAGATTGTAAGCCCGCACAAACAGAATATCGAATTTTATGCGTTCGCTATATTTCATCGGTAATGAAACGTCAGTCGGATTAAAATTGATTTACTCAATTTGACCCCATAAGACCTAATAACAACTCAGGTAGGTACATAACACAAACTGTTACGTTTACAATGAAATGGCATTTTCAAAATTGAATGTGTAATAACGAGTCTATTTTCCGTTAAGTTGGAGTGAAGAGGTTTCTCGCATTCAATTTGTTAAAAAGAATAGGTTTCCTTTGAAGAGCTCATTTCACTTTAGTTTGCCTTAAAAGCATGGACACAAAGGATGTGTACAAAGCAGTGATACGTTGTATATAGCTGTATCAATGCATTGTTACCCGATTACGGTGTTAGGCGGCCCGCTTTGAACATTAGCAAGGACACAGAGTACGCTAACTATTTTTAACATGTTGTCTAACTTTATTACAAATAATTTGTGTGCCAGGGTTTCACACGGTATTTGAGAGTAAATAACTAAATATTTTTTTAATTTCTAATAGTTAGATTCCTACATCTAAACTTTCAAAGTCAGTAAAACAAGTAAATACTTATGCAATTATTTTTTTCAAAAAGACAAAGTACCCAGAAAATGACGATAAAACTTTTGAAAGAATGTGTGTTTAGTCAATGTTAACATAATCAATTCTCTCTTCGGTTCTTGATACCGTTCGTCTCTTCCAAAAACTTCACCTCCCGTTTCTTAAATCCAGCATTAGAAAACTAGTATTAAATAGAAAAGCGTACAAACGAGGGATCAGTTCAATAAATAGACGCGAGAAACTTCCATAGTAATTGGATAAGGTGCATTTCCTTAGGGCATATTTGAAACGTACAGCCGACGCCGTCGCCGTGATATTCAGATGCTATTTCTATATCAAATCAACGTGTACATTAAGTTTCCTTCCATTGAAATATTTTCCGTGATACGTGCATTTCAAAAATGGAGAGAATTTTATCGACATTCTGCAATACGCAACACCGGGTACCATTTTTAATATACATTTTATTGCTCTGTTACGATCATGCATATTGTCAGACATTCGACATATTTTGCCGCTTTTCATTTTTTAGTACCTCGACGACAGCACTTCGTTTTTTTTGACCGAAGTTTATTTATAAAATCATTTATTTCGTAAGCCCGCGGGAATTTTTAGTTATTTGGGGGTTCGATAAAGTTCGCAAGCTCGGCGAACGTGCAAATCTAAACTGTAAATAAAAATGTACGGCTGCAACAAACTGAATAACTCTTTTTATTCGTTACCTATGTCGGCTTACCCATGTGAATGAAAATATTGAAAAATCTACGAAAAAATGTTCTTACATGGGAAAACTAGGACGTGTTCCTAGTACAAAATATCCAAGAATCAAATTACAGGGATCACATGTACCAATACTTGTGAGCGTAGGCTGACTAATTTGCATATATTTCGAGAAACGTTTCCAAATGTAATACGAGTATCAGGTAGAGCTAATTAATAGGATATCGATTTCGTTGAAAGGCAGACTGGTGTACTGGAATAGCTGGATACGTAATTAATAATAATAACCACAATATCGTATCAGTAAATAGGGAACTGGCATGTATTGTTACGTTTACGTGGAGGTGACTGGAGCAGGCGCGTGGGAGGATTCAATTAAAACGCGTATTACCCATAAACTAGTTTGATCTTATATTAATTAAGTATATAATCTTATCAGTTATACCTCGTAATAGTATATAACTAATCATCCGACTCTGTTTATCCGATATTTTATTTTAATCTAGGCAACTTATATTTTCCAACTATTAATCTAATCTAGGTAAAGATATTTTGATAGTTTTCGTCTGTCGTTTAGTGAACTTATCACGTTTTTTATTATATTCTAAAGTAAATTTAGTGGTTCAATATTCCCAAATGTTTTTTAAATGTTCTTTTTTCAAAGGCTTCCATTCTAACTAGATCGCGGAACGTCTGCGGCGACCAATGCGTGGGTGAAGGAACCGTTCGCAGGGTGATCCCTGCCCCGCAAAAAACTCTAAGTTTACTTAGGTACAAAATATAAATACGTTAATTTTTTTGGACTTTTTGGATAATAAGCGTAGATTGCTTTTCATATATTGTCACTAAAACGAATACATCAAGTGAAAGGTTTGCAGCTCATACCAAATACGACGCCCGTCCATCCTCCTTATCAAGCAAGAAACTTACGATTTCTAGCGATAAAAAAGTTTATGGTAATGAATGATCTATTTTTATCAAAGTATATCCCAAGTAAAGTCGAAGCGTGCCGTTAGTACACACAGTGAAACCTGTGAAACCTGGTTAATTGGGATCTCAAGGGACCAAGACATATGTACCAATTATTGAGGGTTTTCAATAATCCAGTTTTCCAATTAAACAGGTTAAATTTATAGTTGTCTCATTTACAGAGGTCCCCGCTTACAGAGGTGTCGAAATGTGCCGTTATTCCATTTTTAGACATTTTGTACACTTTTATTCCCTTGTGTTTAGGTTAAAACATGAGATAGTACTGACAATCAAAGCATGCGCGAAAGACGACGCGAAATGTATGTAAACAAACACGTCAAAACGTGTTGAAACCAGATTAATTTGTCTCACTTATACAGGTAATTGAGCTACAGAGTCTCAATTATAGAGGTAAACATCGAAAAAGTCTTAGAATTCAAATCTTATTTAACCAGGTTCAAAAAGTCCATTAACAGAGGTAATTTAATGAAAAAGAACCGGGACTTCGTTGCAACTCTCAATAATAGAGGTTTCTCATTTATCCAGGTCCCACTTAACCAGGTTTCACTGTATTATGTATTTTATTTTGAATGCTAACTCGTCTTGATGTTCAATTTATGTCTAAATTTGACCTTTACAAATTAATACTAGTTTGTAACAAGAGCATCACCGAATATTTAGAGGCATTCTAACTATCTAATTAATTATAATATAAATGTCAAAGTGAATTTGTTTGTTACCCTGTCACACGGTATTTACCACGCATCTCAAAGGTAAAGAAAAGGATGTACGATAATCATACAGAAATTCCCGCGGGATCAACAGAAATAGGAATTTATATAAATACACGGGTAAAACAACGAGGCATGTCAAATTCAAGTCGAATAAATCTTTATTACAGAATTCTATATTCGTGATCTAAGTATATATTATAATGACATAGATATAATAAGTTAGCCAAACTTATTATGGGCCAAATAACCTGAACAAAAATTGCTAGCCATTTTACCGAAATGATATAACAATGTAATAAATTGTGGAATACTAAATGTGCGTCACAAACTGTGTGTTCGCCACTTGTTTATCCGGACAAGTTCGCAATGGGCATTATAACGAAATGGTACAATATCTACAAATACAATGCGAGCCGACGTAAAGCCTTTGGAATAATAGGGTGCGTGGCGCGGCCTCCCCAGCGGCGATTGTGTGCCGACCGATGGCTTTCATACGAAACGGGACACCTTCAACATTTGATTTACATTCATACTCCGTACTATGAAAGCGATTGTACTCCGACATTAGTTATTTCGCTACCTCGTAAATTACGTTTGCGAATTAAACATTTTTAAAATGTCTCACATTTTTCATTCAGGTGTTGTCGTTCAGGTTTCCGTCGCTAAGTTCGAGATTCAGTCTCAGTCCGACCTGGGGCGGAAAGTATCTCAATTTCAATCTATTTACTGCCTTAATACCGAATTTACGTGAGCCAGAGACGGTAGTGACGTTTAAATTTTATGCTCCACGTATCGCGGCGGGCGCATCGAGACAGGTTTGTTAACAAAGTAAATTTATACCAATTTTATATGATAATCAGGCTTTACTTACACTAAAATTTATATGTATTGAAATACAAAACAATAACTAGGATATCTGTTGGCAACAAATACCTGTTCGGTAACGTTTTGTAATTATCCATTTTAATTAAAATTCCCCGTATAGTAAATAGTTCTGTCTGTAACACAAACCTTTGTAAGAAATACAATATTCAAGCGCGGTTTGTGTAAATGACATATTAATGGAATACAAAGTGAATTTGCGTTTACGGATATTTTAACTAGACTACTAGTGAGTTAGGTACTAGTGGAACGGTGGTCGACGGGAGTATTCTTAAGGCCTCGTCAGGAGGCGGTCGGAACTGATCAACTACCTCTGTAAAGCTACCACTCACCGCTAATTACGTCCTAGGAGAGCGTAATTACGTTAATTATTCGTTGTGATAATGTTAGAGTACGTCCGTCCGTACATACTATGTAAGAACTAAAGTTTAATTCGTACGCTTTGTCGGAGTACCGCGGCCATTAACAGTCTAATTAACTGTGACGCGATTAAATATGAAAATCATGTTTTGGTAGGGCGAGGTCGCCGACGGATTTCACATACATATACCTAAATTTATACACATTACTTATATGAATATTCACATGAATAACGAGCTCTTATTGTACTTGTGTTCTAGTTTTTGTCTGCTTGTGGGTTGGCGAAGTCATTAACTCTTATCATTTTGCGTAAATTGTTTCTTTATCTAATTAGAGTCGAGTTGCTAAATAACAAGAAATATAAAAACATTTCCATTTATATTATTCTCTTACAATTTTCAATTATGATTTCTGTTTACTTTTTAATGTATTACTTATATCTTACTGAAATATTACACATTGTTTTTTAAATATTTTCAATTATTCTCTTTCTAGTGTATTACTTTATATAGGTATGTACTGAAATAAGTTTTCTTTCAGAGTCCGCGTCAAGGAAAGCGACCGGACTACGCTATCAGTACTTGGTTTAATATGTATCTTGATTACCGTGAACTCCGCTCCGCTTAGAAGCCGTCCATTAAAGTGGAGGAGACACGTGAAATAAAGAAATTAAAAGAACTTTACTTTATTTTCCTTCACACTCTTTTCGCCTTAATGGATCCTTATTGCAGATAAAGCTTCGCTGCACTCAAATGGAGTGGTAAAGGATATTTTTTTACAAAAAAAGAATTCAACGTAGCTGCGGCATGTTCCAAATTGGATTATTCGCAGCGAATTACGCGATGGTTTCGGATGCAGCCACCTATAGATCGCATAAAAAGTTCAACTGACCACGCTAACATCATTATCAGCTCATATATGTCCCCACCGGAGCTCGAACCTGGTCATTTTAATGTTTTTTTATTTCAGATGAACTTAGTTGATTCAATCAATAAAATCGTTAGGAAACCAACATATCTTAATCCAATTTAAAGACATCACATCCGAAAACATAAGTCGAATTTCCTCAATCTGATAAAATAGCTAAAATAAAGTCACTAGCAAAAACTATTATCCCATCAATAGAGCTGAAGCTAATAACGTTAAGATTACTTCAACTTAAAGTAAATCGGGTCTTCCCTTGAAAAATCTTAAGCTACTTATGAAAAGGAAAATGCTTGATTAACTAATCAACTATCGGGTAGGCTAAGGCAAGCGTAATCCTAAAAGCGCACTTAGATACTAATCGGCTTAATTAATAATATTAGTTCGATTTAACGGAACATCGATTCACTGAGTAATCCCTCTTTGTAATTTATTACGGTACGGGGGAATTTTCTAGATACATCTATTTAATGTATTGAGGTGATTTTAATATTGTTAGGCGTATGGTAATCGTTTCGAGAGCCGACCACCGGCCGTGGTATGGATCGTACATAAAACATGATTGAATATTTTAAGTGTTACCGACCGATATCACTTATACATACAATTGCATTACAGGTCCTTGGTTTATTATTCAACATATTATGAAACAAACCGTTGACCCGACAGCTTCATGAATCATGGATTAATCTGTACGTATGTAAGTACGAGCACAAGTTTGAAGTGTCTTTTTGTAATACAAAGTAATATTACTATTTAAAATTGATTTTGTGATTGTCTAAACACTTTTTGTAAAGTTTCACACCAAAATTACTAAAATGATAATTATGATATTTTGCATACAGGTACTAAAAATAATATTCCGATATAGATACCATACGAGAGATAAATAGAAACGTATATAGTGTGAAAATAACAGCTTATTGTATGTATGTATATCAAGGAATACACTCTCATATTATCACCTAACATACTAGATACATATACATTTTTATCGAACTACCAGATAACTGACGTTATAAGCGTTTATCTCCAAACTTCCCCTGGTAACAAACACATAACACTGACGACGAAAACATCCAAATAGTAACGTAGGTAAAGCTGTCGGTAATGACGTCTTAAACATTCAATAAAACTGTTCGCAAAGTAGTACTACTCTACTTCACAGCGTGAGACTAAGTCAATATAACGGGCGTCGAATGGCAGTCAAAGAAATATCAAGTTAGCGCGAAGTGTTCAAGATCGACCCTACGCATCAAAGAAGAATTCTCTCCATTGGAATTTCTATTTTATTACCTTTTACTAGGTATCAATTTAAGATAGATATAGAGCGATCCCCTGGTGTGCGCTGACGCTGACCCTAAGTAACAAATATTTATTCAAGGAAAACCAACAATTAAATTTATAAAAGAAATGGCTTCACTTGGTCAATTAATCAGGTTTTTACGAGAAAATAGTACAATTATTTTCTTATTAATAAATGATGAGCAAGTAACTACTAGATTTGTTAATTCACGTCGTTTCTGTTTCATTTGTAGGATTAGATACTTGTACCTACCCGTGGATTAACTATACCGTGATAATGCCGCAATAGTACGAGTATATGTGGTTACTTATACCTCGTCTATCATCGAGACGGTTAGAATCTAATTATTTTTTTATATTTTTTCTATAACCTACAGTAATCACATAGTCTCACATAAAAAGGTGCGCAATACTATACCCCTTCAAACATAAAAAACACATTATTATAGGCGTACAAATTGACACTTTTTCGAAACACGTTAGTTTAGTTATAGACAAATAATGAACCTTTATAAAAACGTTATCTAGTTTCTGATTGTGTCATTTTGAAATATGGACACATCTTGATAATGTTTTCGCCCTCGGCACATCACCTTCAGACGTCCTTTGAGTAATTTTACACCAAAACTCAACATATAGAAGATATTAGTTACATTCTATTAGAGACTAACGAGCTGAACTATCGAGTATTTATTGAAGACTAGTATTGCCTTACAGTGTTACCCTCGTAAATCCCAATCGCCGCAAATCCACGTAAATACGAGCCGAAATTTTGAGATAAGAGTAAATAGTATATAATTTTTCAACTGATTGCAAGGAACATCATTAACATTTAAAATCAGTCCTATAGTTCCGGAGCCTATTCGATACAAACAATCAAAAAATCATATCTATGCTCCTTTCCATTCATGGGACTATTAAGGAGTCCCGGTCTTTTGGAAGGCTAGTATGGGGCCAAAGCCAACACACGGAAGCCCTTTGACATATTTAATCTTGTGTAAAGGATGAACAATCCGGCGATTATCCCTGTATAACACTATAAAATGCATCCAAGGACAGTCCCCGGTTCTGCTGGGACTATTGCAAAAATATGGAAAACTACGACTGGGCTATGGGAATGGGATGTTTAATGGACTGGATATTGGTTAACTATGGGGACTATGGCGCCACACACTTTGTATTCGTATCATAATCACGCACAAGGGACCCAACTTGAGAGGTCTAGGTGCGGAAAATGCCCGCTTACAAGTACATAATCATTGTCAGCCCGTCATCCACTGCAAGATATAAAACCTTTCCTATTTCGCGTCACCATACTCAGTTCTCTATCATACCAAGTATGATACTCTTATTATACTTAGATATCGATATCTCTTGTTATATTTGTTTAAAACATTGTGTATTACAAAGACTGCGTACAGTTGAGCACAGCCTGGGGCGCTCAACGCTCATTATTTACATGTGACCGTACATACATTTCATATTATATGTATATTATTATCGGCTTCAGAACATGTTCGCTACGAATAAAATCATGTTCAGATATAGGTGTATCAAGTACGTACATACGGCTTTTTAATTTGATATTACTTGTTATTATAGACACGCTTTTTTAGATTGGAGATTTTATTTCTACGTTATATCGAGGATTATTTTCGTCGAAATATTAACTTAAAAGGACGAAAACTATACGAATGAAATAGCCACTTAATAAAATATTACTTCTTATTATGTTCACTTATAATGAAACATGTGCTATATTCAAATTATAATAAATTCCCTTTTTATAAAGCCCGCCCGGTTTCGCGGTCCGATTTTCCTAAGAATTTCTCAAAATTTTCTTTCACACGTAACTCCGTACTGACAATAACGAGTACAACAAAAAACCACTTGTATCGCCTTTATATCCGTTTGCTATTCTTAAGTTATATTCGGAATTTCTTTGTTGTTCCGTCCTTGGATTGAAGGCTCTTACCAACGTTAGGCAACCTTGTTTTCCCTTAGATCATAAAAATAGTACTTAAAATAATAATTATAATTCTACTACTAACACAAAAAATATAAAAAAGTTTATAGAAAGGTGCGAAACATTGTGAAAGTTTTTATTAACAATTCCCACAGACTCGGGAATCACGTTGGAAAAACCGCGTTCGGAAAGGCTTAATTATAGTCACATATAAATTAATATAACTTTATATTCACAGGTCGCGTCTACTATTCGTACCGTATCGATTCTATAAACGCTGCGAAACTATCACCTGGTGACGAATTATTCAACGTTTCATAATACTAATTAAACGAATAATCTCAGTAACTAAAACGTAACGTTTAGTCTGCTACGGTTTTATTCAAAGTTTTAAATTAACAATGGAATTGAAAACGTTTGTTAGAGAATTGAAAAGGCGTGTAAAATTGTTCGGTAAATTGTTTTACCACAACCTACAAACTGTTAACTAAAAGGACTAATCAGAATATAGGAATGATTAAAAGGTATAGATCAAGTTCATTCAACGTTCAACAGTGGCACGAGTGAGAACATTGCAGCGTTCTGCATTGATATATTCCCAAACTTTTGACTAGTTAAAAAAATCGTACTCGTACTGTTAATGTTTTATAACGACCAAAGAGAAGTTAGTATTTTCAAATCGCGGCAATCTTTACTGGTAACCTACATCGTACACGCGAGTATATCGTATCTGTAAAAAAACATTATTACAACTTTTCGCACGTATTCACCTTTTGTCTCTTCTTTCACACGCTTACACTTCAAATCGATCGATATCAGCACTCTATTACTTTAGTTATAATAACTCTATACTGAGCAAGTTTTAATTATATTTTCTTTGAATTGAAAATCGGAAAAATAAGGCTTTAATATCGATACAAAGAGTAAAGACTGTTTATTTAACAACAGCGACCACTAAAGTGGTTCACAAAGCGTTTCGCTCGCCTGTCGACGATCCTGATTTAATATTGCTTTACGAGAAGATAACGGACCAATGTCACATTTTATTGGCCAAATGTATTGTCGATAAAAGAACAATATTCCGGTATAAATAACTCCGGATTCGCGCTCACAGAACAATCTAGAGGCTCGTTTTTAGGGTTGCGTATTCAATAAGAAACCTTTATAGTATCGCCTTGTTCATTCATCTATCTGTCTGTATAATAATGAGTTACATTAGAAACAGTGACTCACTTTGTCGTCTTCTACAATGAAAATGAATGTTCCTGATTGCAAACCTTTTTAATTAAAGTAAACCATACAAATCGAGTTAGAAATAAGAATCCTCCCAAATGCAAAACTCCGGCTGACGACAGTGTACTTGTTCACATTCCCGTAACATAATCAGAGTTCGCTTTTATTCCCGTACTCGAAAGTAAATCAAGCGATACAACTGTAACTTAGTTAATATATTTGCCAATAAGTGAAGGCGGTCTGCAAACTCGCCGGCAGCTTTCCTATCTCGGACGAACAAGTTTCGTCAAGACATTTTCCTTAACCATCGACAAGTGATAATTGCTCTAAAAGTCGTGTGTACTCGTTCGTACACTAATTGGGGCGGCTTTCCGACCTAACAAATTAGATATACGAGATGAACACTGTTTTTGCTGACAAATATATCGAAATGTACTTTATTGGCGAATGTGAAGATAATTCATCAATCTTCCAAGTTTACCTAAAGGCTTTTTGATATTAGGTAGACCCGAATTGGCGGAATGTCGGTATTTTACGTGTCTGCCGTCAGACCCTACATACCAGAGGGTGATACGACATTTTTTGGTTAAACCAACTGTTAGAGTTCTGAGGGCGCTAACTACCCGTGACGACTGCCGATTATGGTAGAGCGACAAGCGAGACCGTCGTCGGCTTGAAATGCTCTCCGAAGCACGGAATCGGAATTAAAAACCGTATAAGAGATTTAATGTAATATTCAAAACCCGCTAAAGTTTATGTTCAGTTTTATAGTTGATGAGTATCCTAATTCAAGATACACGTGTGCCTATAAACGTTACTAGGTATTGTTTATTGGTTCGTTAGATGTCGGCTGAACTACAATGTATGTACAAACTCAATATATTAACGCTAATACATTGCAGTTCCTAAATAATTCTATTAAGAGCTTTCAAGATAATGGAAAAGGGAGAGATAAGCTTTATACTGAGCCTGTGATTATTATTTCCAAGGAAAGAGAGGTCCGTTCCGGTGTTCAATATTAATCAATTCAACTAGAACTACGAGTACTCGAGCCAAGGTAAAGATACAATATTATGAATTATGAAATGAAAAAGGAACGGGAAAAATTACAATTTTCATTAGGCTCTCACACCTACGGCTCTTCTCTTTTCGTGAGAGTAATTTGAACTTTAATACAACACTTGGTGGGTGTTTGTCGCAATGTTTAACAATTTTCGGTAGTAGAATATGTATGTTGAGGAAAATTAAGTGTTTTAGTACTAGCAGCGCCACGCGGTTCTAGGCGTGTGAATCCTAATTCCGTGAGAATTGAGAGGTAAAAAGTATCCCATATTTTATATCTGATTATAAGGAATATCTGAAATATTATTCATCTTAATCAAAAAGAACAATGACTCTATAATTTCCCCTTTACAATATTAACATAGACGAAATGACCTCTCATAAGAACAGGTAAGTTAAGAAAAACAAGGTGTCTAAGATATATAATAAAGAAACATAAGTTACTATTAAACTCATTATTCATATACTTAAACCGTATCGCCTACAAACTAATCTGAAGACTCAATGGATAATCGACTCATTACATCTCATTACCTTCGACATTATAAAAGGCAATAAACATATTACATTAGCCGTGTTCACACGACGGTAGCGAGATTTTTTCCTCATAAAATAAATTTAATTATGGATATTTTCTTGATGGTTCAAGTAATAGGCAATATGCATAATTAAGGCGTTGCGTATAACAGTATCTAAAGAGATCTTTGTCACACGATATTACTCTTTAAGAGCCAGTCCAGACACGGCGGAATCGCGGATCCGCGGTGATCGACCGCGTGTGGCTTAATATTATGGCATCGTACTAGAATGTTCATACAACACCGCGCGGATCACGCATCAAGCTTGTAACCGCGCGGTTTGCGTCCGTGCGGATCGACCGCGCGTGACTTAATAATATGCCATCGTACTAGAATGTTCCTACAACACCGCGCTGATCACGCATCAAGCTCGGAACCGCGCGGTTTGCATCCGCGCGGATTTCGCCGTGTCTGGGCTGGCTCTTAAGGACAATTTTGTTTATCTTGCTTGAGTGATGTGGTTTGCATAGATATTAGGAGTTAAGATATTCTTTTATTGGCACTGATAGTTGTTTACGGTTAATTTTAAAATGACAAATGAATGTTTACATACATAAATAGGTATACTCGTAGTAGCCAAATTAGGTGACTGTTTTAGATGCCAATATCTACAAGTATTTATTGTAGTATTTTTTATTTTAATTAGACTATTAATTCTAACTAATAAGATAAATATAAAATAAGTATTTTGCTCTATTTGATACGCTTAGACGTCTTAACTAGGTACTAACGTTGTCAGGGGTACAATATGCAGAGAACACTTTTAACCCGGGTTTACCCGGGAATTACGTGGGTAAAAGCGGGTGCAGCGAGTATTGTATGATGAAAATAAGTTTTATTGGTTATTTGTTTTCCAATTTTCTTATTACACAAATGCAAATAACGTCTGCAACAGCAAAATGTTGTGTTTATATGAAAAATATGAACAAATAGGTCTCGTTTGTTACGTAAGCGTGGTGATAACTGATAACGCCTATTCCCCCTGACTGTCCTATTATCATCAGTGAGAGTGAAAGCATTTGTTTATTATTTACATTACATGTCAACATACTTAGACGTCCGTACGTAGCAGAGTGCCGGACTGCCATCCGTAAGGTTGCGGGTCTGATTCCCATGCGAGGTGAATATTTGTGTGTACCACAAATGTTTATCCCGGTCTGGGTGTCTGTGTGAATCATGTGTGCGAAGTTTCTAATACCCTAGATACAAGTTTCGAACTTAGTTACGGGTCAGTTACTATAATGAGGTGAGGTAGTGAATGAATGATTATTTATTATACTTGTGACACGAAAACCTATTTCCTTACATATATTACATATCCCTAAAATCCTAACTCCGAACACACATTTTGAAAACTAAACTAACAGTCTTTAATGAACATTAAACTCCCAGTTTCGTCCTCGTACTAGAGAAAGGAAAACAAACATTTACAACAATGGCCCTCGAGAGCTTCTCTATATTCGAGCTGAACTGAACTTTCCTAAATATGCAGATGACTCCTGAATCATGAATAGTTTTTGATAGAGTTGTTAGACGTTATATGTTTTAACATTTTGTTGTAATACGCGTTTATAGTTTGTTAACAATCGCCATTCTTATGCTAGCTGTGCGCCGCGGTTCCACATGAGCTACGTCTCTATTAGTCGTCGCGTCATGTTAATAGCTTTTCTATAAATGAGCTAGCTATCCAACATTAATATATTTTAAACTAGCTGTGCCACACGGTTTTACGCGCGTAGTTCCCGATCCCGTGGGAATATGGGGATAAAAAAATGCTAAAAACCTTCCTCTTGAATTACTGTATCTATTACTGAAAACCGCATCAAAATCCGTTGCGTAGTTTTACAGATTTAAGCATACATAGGGACAGAGAAAGCGACTTTGTTTTATACTATGTACTTAGTGATTAGAACCACAAGTTCCTGTCATTCGAGTTCAGCCCTCTCCAGCTTTTTAACATTGACATACTTAGATAAAAAGAAATATATTTTGAACGCCTTCCGAGCCTAAGGCGTAAACGACACCGAAGCTTTTTTGATCTTCAATGTCTCTAAGTACTGTGAGGTAGTTTTATATAAGTACTATATACTACCTATCCGCCGTAGCATTTATCGATTTAGGTTACGTAGCTTCCCTGAACTATCTTTAAATTCAGGCTAAAATATAGCCTAAGGTCTTCCTTGGGATACAATAATATATCTTCTAGGCGAAGATTATGATCAGAACAACCTTTGGTCGTTATACCTATACCTAACACAAAGATAGGGTTCGAATTTATAATAGTATAAGCTTGTGCCTATTATATGATCCGTGGTATTGGTAAGTATGAACTATCAGTATTTTATAATACGAGTAAGATCTTTGTGTTATTTACAATAACATAACATAGGTACGTAACATTAACACAATCATTCACCAAATCATCTACTTATAGTTACTGACTCCTAACTAAGTTCGAAGCTTGTATGTAGGGTATCAGAAACTACGCACACAACCAGACTGAGACAAACATTTGCCACACACAAATATTCACTCCGGACGGGAATCGAACCCGCACCCTTACGGATGGCAGTCCGGCATGGTGACCACTCTGTCATCAGTATGAACTGTAACTATTTAATATTTTATATTCTGAATAAGATAATTGAGTTTACTCTCGCAAGTATGAAGAGGCTGATTATTTATAGCATTTGTAAATCAAAGATACGTTTGTTTGATAATTACAAATCAATGTAATTCTATACTCGTAATAAGGACTAAACACCAAACTAAGTACAATGTGACGTCATAATCATAACGCAGGAAACTAAGAACTAACACGAAACGTATACCAAGAACTTACAAATTGATTCGCATTGCGCATTCTTGTGATGTTACGTCAATAGCGAAAAAAGGAATCGAACCTACACCTATTTATATTTTCGTGTCAAGACTCTAAAAGGTGATGATATCCTAAATTTAGAACTGGAGATATTCCTTAGAGGGAAGTGACATCTTAAAGGGATATTGATGTCTACTTATCACTAATAGTATGAATCCCAGATGTGCCCCGCGATTTCACTCACGGCTTTATATAAACCTTTCTCTTTATTTTAAAACCTTTCTGTTTCAACCTTTCTGTTACCAATCCGTTGCATGCCTAGTTTATTAATTAAGCTTAGTGTAACAGCGGGAGCAGCTTTGTTTTATACTATGTAAAGAAGAAGATTAAAATTAAATCCGGTAGTTTTATTACAACAAGATTATACAAAATTAAAGTTGTACAAAAAAGGGTTACGCAAGCTAATCCGCTGACGGAAAGCAGTATTAGAATAAATAAATCCTGAGCCATCCCGCAATAAAGTACCAGCTTCAAAGGGAAGTATCGACGATTGTTCTCCAAAATGTTGAGGTCCAAACAAGAATTACTTTCAAGTCTCGTTTAGACACTGATACGAGTACACTCGTGGAATAGAACGCGGTCGGTTCAATACATTTCGAACGCCCCAAGAATTTTAATGACTCGTTACGTGATCCAATTGTTTGATTCATGTTATTTTAGTCACAAATAATGTTGTATTCTAACTTATTCTTTCATTTTTATAATTTAATTTATTCAATTTTATTCAAAATTTATTGATTAAGTATCTCTAAAGTCCCTTGCAACCTGTTTTAAAGTAGTTTACGTATGGGCCTTGTAGCGACATCTAGTGGCGTTTTCCTGAACCGCGCTACATAGTAGTTCAAACCATTTTCAATAGATGGCAGTAAACACATGTCTTTACGAGCGTCGTGTTGTTAAGTTTATGTAACTTTTGGCCTTAAATATTATATTTTAAGTATATTTTGGTAGTAAAACTAAGAGTTAAATACAAATTATTTTTTATTATATGAAAATCATTTAACAATAAAAGTAAAAGTTATACTTTTAAAGACATTTGCTGAAACGTAACTAGCAACGCCATCTATCGACGTTGACTGAAAGCTCTTACTTTAACGGCGGAAAACGACGGAAAACTGCTGAAACTGAAACCCTGAAAGCTACAAAGTTGCGTTACGACGCAATAAAGCTGGCGTTACTGTGTTATATCTTTATCATTGTCGTGTTATCATTTTATGTCTCGTCGAGTTGAAAGTTGGGGGCAAATTGAATTTTTTGCGACATGATAGGTATAATGTTTCAAATATGATCGTATGTCATTTGTTTGTTATTTTTGACCAAACGAAGTGACAGATTTATGTTTCGAATATTTTTCGGAATTCTTTTACAAGTAATTAGGGATCGCGTTTTATTTTGGCGCGTTAAACCGTTAGTCGGAAATCTAGTAACAACTTTATACCGACCATATTTTATGTGTAAGCAGAACCTGTATTGACTTTCAATAACAAGTAGACAGGTGTGCCCCCCAGGCGTACCCACGTTAACACTTATCATGTGGGATATCATAACAGTCGAACCCTTCGAGGGGAGAACTCTGATCTCCCTACTTACTGACACCACAACTATCACCCTCTACGTCACGTTTCACACGAACAAACCCACATGCTACCACATTTTTATATTAGCAAAGTAAAATGTAAAGTTTCAAGAAGCAGTGTACATAACTTAAATACATAATTATAAAAGCTTTCAGCAAACAATGCCGGCGAAGTAACCTCGAAACAAAATATTGTGTTAACCAAGTTCAGTTTACATGAAAATAAACAACAAGCTCAGGTATCAAAGTTTCATGATATCGGGATTAAGATGTAAAGGAAAGTTCTCGGCTAAATACCGAGGTTGATTTCGGTCAGTGTTTTAATAACGAAGTAGGCATAAAGTTTTTAATTGTAACCAGTTGTAGTCAGTTTCTAGTCCCAACTTCGCTCTGTGCGACCTTGGGTTTCTAACAAAATAAAAGTACAACGTATTGATTACTTGGCGCGTAGCCCGTTCCGTTAACATGTATGTACGTATTAAATCAACGCCTACCTGCTCTTCCTATTGTACTTTACCTTTTATTAGACTCATCATCGCACTCTAATAGACAACGTACCATTTTAAATAAATCAATTTTTAACAATGATAAATTATTAGAAAAATACAAGCGATAATGGTCATTAAGCTGTAAGTAATAAGAACTAATGAGTTGTCATGTCGAGATGTTAGGAGAACGTGAAAAGACGCGCGTGTATAGTAAAAACTCGTTAATATAATAAAGGTACAACGGCTGGCAAAACATTACGTTTCAAAGCTAACTAACTAAACCCAAGCAAATAAACAAGAAAACGAAATACCAACGACAAACTGTAGTTGTAATGAAGTCAACAATGTTTCCCGACGTACACCTACATAATAAATATTTGGTATTTATGATTTAAGTTCGAAATAACAATTTAAACTGTTACGTTACCACAATTTAAACACAATTTCGCTTCAAAAATTCCAACGTTACGTTGGTATTTGTAATACGCAAATATTTGATTGGCTTGATCGATTTTCCTACTCGTACCTACATTCCTATGAATAACGTAAACTTTTAACAGTTTTTACACTATGACGTATTTTGCGCCTGAAGTACAAGAAAATTCATCATTGTAGTATCAACATGTAAGATCGCATAGTATATACCTCTTTTTCACAAATGATATAGAACAATGAAGAAGAATAGGTTTAATCAGCATGCTTGCCTAATTTGTGTTGGCGATCGCAAAAAAGTTTGTTAAAAGTTTTTTAAAAACAGCAAACATGTATTGCTCTACGACTGAATCGAACCCGAGATTTAATAGCTGGCACATGTAGATACCACTAAATTTCGAAGCGTAATACAATAAAGAAAATCCTAAATAATGAAAGCATAATAATAGCATAAATAGAGTTCATATGTTACGAGAAATATCTTAACTAAACAATATGTAGCGACGTGCGGTTACTGCTTGGTAAATAGTTGTGACTTGAACTTAATTAGAGGCAAGTATTAAGGTGGCTTTATATATAATTGTGTTATAATGGAATTATGTTTGAATACTCGTGGTTTGTGGTTTTAATTTTCGATTAATAATTGTATTATCTATTTAGTCAGCCTACATGACAGGCTATAGTGTCTTACTAGACCTTCCCTCCGTCTTCGGCTTTTGTACACCGATTTCCTAACCGCTAACCAAATCTCTATCTCCATTATAAATAAACAAGATGACAAATATTGACGAAGGATAGCAAATACCAGGGCCCTAATTGGACTCGCAAACAAGAACTAGAGTTCACAGACTGCCCGACGTCACCGAGCCAATACTCGAATAATGTTTAATTTAATTAGTTACCTGTTATTGGTTGTTATGATATTAGGTATCTAATACTTTTCTTTAACAATGGAAATGTTTTGCATGTTTTGCACTGTAGTGTAGCATAAAATGAACGTTTTAGTACTCGCGCTATCAGCTAACCCTTTCACAATAAAAGTGTGTATTGCGAAGTTATATCTGATATCGAAAACAAAAGATAATTGCACGTACAATAAACTCTGTATAAACAAATGAATTAGCAAGGTGTGAGGTGACGTCACCCGGTGTCATAAACACTGTACTGATTTATAATATATTAGATTTTTGGTCGGTTAAAACATAACGAGCTCAAAGGGTATGAGAGTGAGTAACATTTGACAGATGAACGACATCAAGGTTACTCCGTGTCACAGCCTCCGCATATTATTTTATATTTTATTACCTTATATTGGGTATATCATGTTACGCACATTACGTTGTAAAGATTGTAAAATGAGAGTGCCCTACCTCAGGTGGACTACTCGACACTATTGTCAGGTATACATTACGATCTCCCGGGATCCGACTTTTCCAATACATCTTCTAGTTCGACAATAGCGCCAATTAGTATACATAAGAATTGAATGTCCACTTCGGGGAACTAAACTGATCCGGAGTAGGGTTGAGCCTCTTGAATTTATTACGAAAGCCGTATTTGCGCCCGTATTGTAATGGGCCCAATGTTAAAAACTCCAATTCCTAGCAGTCCGAATTAAAGTCAGGATTACAAAGACAGGAAAACAACATCACAAGTCGTATCAAATATAATCTCTCCGTCTCATCCGACAACTCGGGGTGACAAATATGAATCTGATAAAAAGAACAATTCGCTACTAAAATTTTTATCGGAACGTTTTTCTAAATCCCGAGTGGATAGAGATTCGTTTAAATGGGATCATTACAAAAGTACTTATTAGAATCAATAACATCGAGCGTCCTGAAGGATTGAGAGCAATTTTCTCTGGATAAACATTGGCTTGAGGTCCTGGTGGAAATGGCTCTCTTTGTAAACCACTCCAATCTTTTCAGACACTTTTCGTGTCGCTAAGATTTGCAATTAAAATGTGCAGTGGGAGCGTGTTGTATACGCCGCGCGGCGCGGCTCTGTGAAGGAAGACGCATCACACCACAGTAAATATTACAAAGTAATTACCGTTTTTAAAACCACAAATCGCGGAGCACTACCTACCCCGGCGAGGCGAGGGCGAGCGACTTCAATTAGAATTCACTTTGAACCTTTTACAAAGCTATTCTGACCGAAATGACGGGCGGTTTTAGTGAAATGCAAATCACGGTGGAATTAAGAAAGACACGCATAATAACTTCTATATAAATTTAAAACATTACTTCATACAGTGTATAGTGATGTGACATAATAAATTATATGACATTGTTTTATTTATTGGTTGGAGCCATGACCGATATAGAAGGTAAACAATAGCACTTCTCCAAATATAATGAGGGAAGTGCCGTTACTCTTTCAAAAGGAATTTCGTTTAATTTGAGTGTCACAATGTTTACTATACAAAAGTTACTTTCACGATTTTGTGTAAGTATAACGTTTCACCGCATTTCAATTACATTTTGTCGTCCCCACTTTTCGGTGATGTATTATTTGACACCAAGTGTAATAACATTTTTATTTTCATAATATTTGTTCGTTGGGTGCGAAAATGTGTTTGGACTTGTTTACTGTCTACAGTAGATTCACAAAGTGTTTACGGATTGAACGCAAATCCCTCCTTTGTTTTTATTATTGCCTGGTAAATTATTTTGTGTTATTTGTTAATTAAATTTAAGGCTTCTTTGTAAGCCGTTTGAGGTCCACAAATGCTTATTTAACGCCAAAAATAAATAAAATATTTAGATTACAAAAGTAGTTTCGTAACCATATTCGAAGCTTTGCCTAGTTCGAAACTAAATGCCGTTGTGTGACATGTCATGTGTCCGGATCACAGGTCCGGATATTCATTTATTTGAACTCTATTTTAATTTTTCCCAACTTTTCTTGACATTTTCTATATTTGCAGACAAGTTTCAAACAATATTTATGGCTATTTCATGAAATGAGGGAATTCTAATTAGTTTTGAATATCTCATTGTGAAACTTTGACGTACTTAAACTTGAATCCATCTGGAAACTTACCAACTCATTTTGAATATTATCTAAGTTCGACAACCAAATATCGGCACTCAAACAATGAGTCACCAATCTGTTAGGGACGAAACTAAATATTACTTATCCCCGAATAATTACCGTCAGCATCGACCTATCTATTGTCAGTTCTAAGAAATAAACACTACGCAGCTACGTTATGATCAGTGTTTACTACCGAACCTGTATTACTGTAATAGAGATAGCTCTCCCTAGGGCACACTCTTTGTACCCCGACTGTACCACTCGATCGAAAAGGTAAATAAATCTAGATCGCTCCTAATCTATACTAGATTAGTCTAAAGTGTCTTGTAACCATAACAAACTCATATCTGCTAGTCGATATATTAATTGGGTGTGTTTACACTGCGTATTAATGCGAGCACATAACGCGGCGTGTTCATGTCCGATCATAGATTTAGCGGCTTAGCAGATACTGCGTCGTGTTCCACACTACCACTCTAACTCATGCCATTACAGACCTTATGTACCTACGCACCACCATATCTATCCCGAGCTTACGTTTAGTGGCTTAATCAAACCACTTTGTTAGAGCATATTCAATTACTACACCGACCTTATTAAATTAACAAACGTATGGGTCAAACTACGCATACCCATATTCTATGGCGTAATTTGCATTTTGGACGGTATACACGCACATTTAGAGACTCATTTCGCTTACTTGTGATAAACACATGAGATTACGTTTTAAAATGTGTATCAGTAGAGTAACAGTAGTGTCACCACGTGAGTGAGTACATGTTGTGTAACAGGATTACCGGCACGTTAGCACAGAAACAAGGTAAATAAAACGCTTAAGTTATTCTTTTGATCTCGAGAGAAACTACTTAAAACAGACGCATAAAAATTACGAGTCCACACCGTGGTACCGTCATAATGTACATGGTAATAACGTAAGTATATACGGTACACTTGACGCCCATAAAATATGTTTATGTTTATATTTTCAATGTTATAAAACTAAGAGATGGAGTAACTGAGCAAACATTTCATGTTCATAATGTTTATTATTTATTACAAGGGTTTTATATGTATTGTTTAGTATTTTTCTTTGTCTCTTTTTGGCTGTGAATTTTATTTATATTGTGAGCCTTGTTATGAAATAACAATCTGCTACTGTTACAACAATTACCGAGCATCGTAAGGCAGTTTAAAAAATCCTTTTTATAAAATGAACAAGAAAATTATCGTACAAAATATCTTTATCAAACCACATTTTTGTAACCCCGAATTCTTCCAATACCCTGAGAAATTCGGGATAATATTCCGATACCGTTATTCTCGTTACAAGGTACATTTCTAGCAAATTCCATCCCATTAAGTGAGTAAGTACAACGTAATAAACTGTCGCTTAACATAACGTAACATAATTAATCACTTTATCATCTAGCTAAGTTTATTACCTGTGTCTAGGGTATCTGAAATTACGCACATGTTCATTCGTACGCATATTTGGACCGTGATAAACATAATGTTTACCACGGAATCGAACCCGCAACTTTCTAATTGGGTGGGCAAGTGGGCATGTTGGCCACTGTGCCAATTCGGACCTTAATTGTGTAATCATATACGCCCGCGCCCATCCTTTAACCTCTACTCGTACTTCATTAAAGGTAACGCGTAGGGTTATAGATTAACGAAGCCTCCAATTTGCTTACATTCTTCAGACAAATATTCCTTTTATTTCTCTGCCTGAGTCTTTGTCTAAAGTACACTGATCATATCAGTGCGAGCTCTGAGCACAAAGTTCGCGTCTAAAAGACAATTAAAGTCCATTAATTGCTCAGGCTTAGTACCACTTAATGACACCATCGATTTACCCTACGAGTATTTATCTTGGTTATGGGGAGAGCTGCTAATACGCAAATCATGTACATTTGTCGCGGTATATTCCACGTTTCCCGTTCTCGGTCATTAGTATGGGACTCATAACGATTTATCATTAGTCCGAACTGAAAGCCCGTCGCGCTCGAGGCTCAGTTCGAGCCCCGATTGCCAAAACAACAACATTTTCTACCACGATTTATGTATATCACGGAAAATGGAAAATATCAAATTAAACTTAAGTAAAAACAAATTGCTTTCCGAAGTGCCAACTTCTTGATGAAACGTAAGATGTTATAAAGTGTAATAAAAACTGTTTCCATAACAAATCTCATCAGTAAATAATAAATTGGAAAATGTTATTTTCTATTGGACGTTTGAATTCGTAATATCGGAGAGTTACTTGGAAAAGCTTACATAAGTAAAAAGCTAGGAAATCTTTTGAACTTCAACTTATAATTTATAATGTAAAAATAGACTTGTTATTGCTGTTGTATAATGTCGTTTCTTGTAAGTTAGGTTAAGCTGGCGGGTCGCACGGTACCCCGGGCATGAGCACGGCCGCCCTTCGTCATTGGAGGGAACCTTGAACAGTATTATTAGAAAGACGCCATCAAATATAATATGACAAATTTTGTATACAATTATTTCTAAAACATACAGCATAGCACAATAAGTAACTGTATATTTAACGCCGCACAATATACTCGTACTTTCTTTCGTTGTAATTTTTCTTATTCATATTATATGTGAAAATGTAATGTATATTTTCACAATGAAATGGAGTTGCGGGAAAATGTAGTAATATTTACCTTTGAGATACTTAAGGAGATACAAGTGACAAAAGATTTGAAGAAGAATGAAATGTATGATAAAAGTGAGAATTACATTTGTATCAAACCAACCCACGGTTTATATTGAAAAATGGTAATTTTACAAATAATATTGTACGACGATTTACAATCCAAATATTAGAAATATGAAATTCAACTCGAGGGAATTCATAAAGTAAAACAAAATATATAAATCAACATTAATGTAAGGATAAAATAACTAAACAAGCTAATTTACATAAAAGTCGAACAATAGCGGGAAAAGGGCAAATCTTTTAGATATACAGTATTTAATTAATTTATTATGAGGGTTGGAATTCTGTTGTTGACATCCCGACCACATATATGTGCCTACTGCCTACATTATGGAAACAATTTTATCTTTGCCAATATTTATTATGTGTACTGTCTGTTTGATATTTATTTTACCATAAAACGTTTATACAATTTCAATGAAAGGCTTTTACATGAACCTGTGAAAAGAATCCCGGGAAAGGACATCGATTTTATCTTAAAAGTGTTCCTTTGAAGCTTAATATCACCTAATTTCACGCGAACAAAACCGCGCGACATAAAGGTTAAAAACAGACATTCATATATTATTGATTGAGCAACCGTCTATAAATAAAACATAAGTAATAATACACTTCTAGGCACTACATTTAGCCACTAGAAACACAATTGATATACAAAATTAGAAATGTGTGTGATAGTCCGCACTATTTATACACTATTTTTACATTCATTGTAATTTCTAACATCTGTATCAATTAAATGTTATTTAAAGATTCGACGTAAACAATTCGATACTGTAAACTATATTGAAAGCGGTCGCGTTTGTTAAGCAACGTGTGTGTGTGGTGTGATGATGGGTGACCGTTATTGTGTTGCGTGTTAGACGAGGTCACATTAGCGAGTGGAATGGGATGTTCACATAACGCCGACTCGGAACAAAGCATTGTTAAGCCACATTCACCTGAGGGTTTAACAGATCCAACTCGGAATCCCACTTACGGAAAACAATCAGGCCTATATTGTGTTAAGGTTTGTTTCGCATAGACACGAGTAATTTCTGACAATCTCGAACTAATTTATCACACCGAGTCGATTTATTACTTTACTTGCTCCGTGTGTGGGTACTGCGGGTCCGTGTGTGTGTGTGGGTGTACGTAAAAGTTACTAAACCTTAGTTATCCGACCCAACTATAATGTTGTGAATTTGTGGCTGTAACTAAAGTCATTAAACTTCGACCGATGTGGCTGCACCACTACTCACAGAATATATACATTTATGTACAACATAAATTGTTATAGTGCTACTAAATTGTAGTTACTTATTACATTATCTATAGTTCATAACATTTAATGAAGAAATCAATTTTAGTTATTATAGACACGCAACGTTATCCCTATATATTTCATGTGTTATTTCCGTATATAAATGGAAACATTTAAAGGCGTATTAGAACGATCGAACAGTGTGACGTGTATTAATGAAACTCGATCAACAAACCAAAGCGAGACATGCAACCGCTGCATTGTGAATCGTCTCGTTAATAAAACGTTAAGGAAAAGGCCAATTGGCCTGATGGGAACAGCTCCCGACGTTATTGTTAGAATGGACAGTTGGTGACCGCCGTGACGGCTTGCGCCCGGATATAGCATGCATCTCGTATTGATCCACAATGATCATCATTCATCTGGGACCACGTGCCAAAAATATATTTGATTGTCTCTTGTAAATTGATATCGGACAATATCTACGCTATATGAAAATGTGAAATGTTACGTAAGTTAAAACAACGCGGCACAGAAAGGTCGCCCAATGAAGGAGAAGTAAAACAATTTCTATCTCCAAACATCTCCCGGCTCTATTCCGCCAACCAAATTGAATTCTATCCCTCGCGTCGCCGCATTAAGCGATAAATTAGTTAAAACGTTTATTTAGGAGTTTAATCGCTCGCATTCTATCAAAATACTTGTAGTTGAAAGTTTTCATTGTGTTCGGGTACCTGTACTGATCGTGAACATTCGACGTGACGTTAATGGACCAGGGACACAATCGATACCGGTAGTTTCCCACCAAGATACGCCACATAAGATATGGGATTTCAATCGTGTCATAACCTAGATGCGGTAGAACACGACCACCTATCGATTACTCCACTTCGACGAATTAAACTAATGTTTATTAAATTCGTGACTATAAAGAACATAATATCGGTACGAAGTGACTACGAGCGCGTTCTATGATTATTTGCTAGGAGCAGAGTCACTTCGCGTAAATAGCCGCTCTTGCCAAATCTATGTTAGTGAACTTTACATTTGGCACTCGTGTGTGTCTGCGCCGTTTGTTACGTTAAAAATACGCGGCGTCATGAACGAGTCACAGCGGCTCTGGCCGTCTGAGTGGGCTGGCGTAGGTCCAGGATCCACAGCGCTGGCGCTGGTGCACCGCGGTCCACCAACATGGTTAGGGGCGAGGACCAGTCCACCGGGCACACGCCCTCTCAACTCTGAACCACATCGGGCAACCTTCAAACGTCGCTCACTACACCCGCCCGCATGTTACATTGTTTATAGCAGTCGACGTAACTGAATGCAATTTGCCGTCGCAAAATTGCCTGCAAACTAAATAGGCACCGAGGTCCGCGATGACGCATTAAATACGTAACGAGTGGTATGGCGACTAATTCATGTCAGCGGCGCGTTCAGCCGACCTTATATAGGGTATAAAAGTATAATCATGACCGGCCACAATTAAATTATAACGACGCAGAATATAATACGAACGATGCTACGGGTTAAAGCCATTAATCGATTGGGTTTGTGCTTTTTCCGTACGAACCGATTAGTCCATTACGGGTTATAAAGATTAGGAAACTGAGGAATCTCTAATCTGCGATCATTAGAACTTTACAAAAACGGCTTCTGTTTAGGATCATTGAAATTTGCATCGTATTTTTTTTTAATAAATTCATGTTATAAAAGAAATTAAAGTAGGTAGAGCGCGATAGAAGTGAAACAGTACGTAATATATCGACACGTTACTGTTTACATACATTAACCAGGGCAGTACAATCAAATACTTAGCATATCAGACAAATTCAACGAAGTCACTCGAAAGCTGTCCTTGAAACTTTATCTATAAAACAGGCGGGTCCAACTCTGTGAGTGCCGTTCTGATAAAATATAGCTATTGTGTCAACCCACGCTCTGCAGATGCCATTAATCCTGCTTCAGATGGTCATATTATCAAAATGTACAATATTTGTACGCATATTACTTTTACTTACTTTCTCTACTGCGTTATTAGGGAAAAGACTAACGTATAGAGAGTAGAGTTGGAACGCAGCATCCCTCCGCGTTATAAAATGAGACGCAATAGATATGGGAAGTTGGGAGCGGTAGGTATAATAATTCAAAAGCATAACAGATGATTGCGGGCGGAACGCTACTGATGTCATAGTGAGATGCGTGTCACCACCGGCGCGGGGTACGTAACACTTGATGACATCACACCACACCGTTTATATTTAGTGCTCGCTCTAGCCTTAAAATAATTATTCGGTATCGTCACATCCCAAGACTGTTCGGTAATTGGTAGCGTACACGTGTACAGACAATATGACACGACGTTGTTAGCGATTCGCTTTGTTTTACTACCTAACATTTAGGGAATACTCCTTCGACTAGTAGGTTGTTATCTGGTTTCACAGCTAACACTAATTTGTTTGATTAATCAAAGAGGATCCCTTGTCTTGTCATCTCATCCGATGTCAACAGACGCACTAATTAAATTTCTACCTCGGCTCTGATGATACTTGATCTAATGAAGTGATGCGCATCATGATTAATACGATATTAATTGGCGATGATCAATAAGATTCCAGATTCATGATCGTGAATTAGAAACTAGTAGTACTCATTAACGTTTCAATACGTTACAAATCATTAGTAAAAACACTTAAACAATTAGTGGGTCGCTTCCACGGCTACAATAATAATGAGAGATCGTTATAAATGTTTAAAACCCCCATAAAGAGCAACCCCAATCTGTGAAATATTCGGTCGTTATTCACGTTGGTACTTATCGGGCATTGCTCGGGTACAGAGTCGCACCATTCCGACTGCGAAACTAATTGTATTTTTATAATAGGTTATAGTTTTCATGTCACGTCATCGAGACGTGTCCCAACTTTAGTCAGCCGGCGCGGCGTGCCCTATAGGAGCACTATTACGTCATAATGCAGGCTAGCTACACTCCGAGTCAATCCAATATTAAACAATATATTTGTAACAAGCTGCGACATACGAAAAACTGCGTATTTTCGGAACATCGAATCCTCTAATTTCCCGGTTCTTTGGGAAATGTAAGAATCCAAAGAATCTATTTGAACGAATATTAATTTGATGGCGATCCATTACTTTTTGCGTAACAAACATAACATCCGTTTAATCATCGTCACTAACTTTTGCGTTAATATTAATGGGAATCGAGAAATATTTCGATTAATCACGTGAACATGAAACAATACAATTATTTACTCATACAAATACAATATTAATATCTCGGTAAGAATCAAATCTTGTAACAATCTTTCGCTCCGATTGTATTGAGGGTACAAAATCAGCAAATTACGGCCTCAGTAATTGTACCAAATTACTTGCGTGACGTCCTAGCTGAAACCCCATTAAGTGCCTAAATTGTGCCTTTTAGGACCATAACGATAAAATATTTTTCATATTTAACACAACAGCCGCTACGGATAGATAGCATTCATGTTTCAATAATTTTCTACATCAATATAAAAGGTTTATTATTTTTACTTTTATCGCGTTCGTGTATCATTTTTAATAGTAGCAATATAATACAGTGCTTCTTGTACTATGTCTGATAAACATTGGACAAACACTATGGCAACATGGGTTTGTGGATACTAATACAACACTAAAGATAATAAATCCGTTTTGTAATACAAGCGACTAATGTCGTCCTATTATTCTCTTAGAACATTCTAAAAAGAAGCTACTTATAGGACACGAGTAACATAAATTAAACTTGATCTTTAATCCCCGAACAGAGGTAATTCATTTGTAAAATTCGACAATCATATCGTAACAAATCTAAAAGACATACAAAGGAATAATTTTGGCTATTATATTTTCGACAATAATAAATCAATTCTTTAAGACTGTTCGTACTTGTTTTGATCTTTTAATCTCTGCAAACAAAAACAGTCGCGACTTATTGTACTAGAATGTTATCGTGGCAAATCTAAAAGACGTGCAAAGGAATAATTTTGACTAATTTCATTGCCGAAATATCTATTATGAATTCTTTTTGGAGATACAATGGTATCAGTTTTGTGAATAGTTCGATCATAGGGAGTACGTAATGAGATAGTCGTATGTATTGTATCATTACCAAGATCATACGCGAGCGAGGCCACAGGAAACACTGTTCACAATAAAATGGTGTTATTTGAAGACACTTTATAGTAATCGGATACAATTGATACGGAGAAACGATCCCAACATACGTACGCGCGTACGGTACGAGCACAAAGTACAACAATGTTAGGTGTCTGAACAACACAAATAGCTGTAAAATACAGTGTAAGCTTTTTCAATTTCATCAAAGAAAAGCACATGACGATCTCTTTGAAATCTATAACACCAAGTAGTTTATAGAGACGCGACGTTACAATTAGTATTATCATTTCAAAGCTACTGACACGTATAAAAAGTTCTTTTGATGATCTCCGTTGCCAATAAATACGGTCGATAATTCTGCGGTCTTATTGAAAAAAGGTCCCTAGTCCATCCGTATTTTATCTGAAGTACTAACAGGAAAATAATCCTACATTGAAACTGAGTCCGTGTAATATATTATTATCTAGATCATACGTACGATATGTAAGTTATTTGAACAAACATACATAAATAACCCACATATAAGTAGGGCCATCTGACCGTAAAAGCCTCACGTGCACCTATGTTGATACGTGACATCTTTTTTCACGTTTATCGGACATGTATATGGGTTGGAGAGTACCGAAGGAGTTTCGGTATACCCACCTGATATATTATTTATTAAAAGTAATTATATGAAGAGCAATCTCCCGGCTGGCTCATTACATTACACAAACCGCCACAAATGGAGTTGTGAAACTTGAGTGATCAATTCAAATGGCATGCGTAGTTTAAAAATAAATTTGGCGAAATTCGCGTTAAAAGGGTACCGAAGTTTATAAGGGAAATCATAATAATTCAAACTTTGACATAACAACTTTTATAAAACAACTTTGGTTACACTTTGTTTTTATAAGGATTGAGTTGAATTTGTTTTTGGTTACTTAGGAAAACATTGTTCTTTATAAATAAAATATTTATTTCTTATTTGTTGATAATACAATGGGTCGAGGTAGGAGGCAAATGTAAAGATATTGGACCACAAAAATGTAAATTGTACAAATCTAAATCGATGCAGATGTAGCTAGACAAAATACTAAAGTTGAAAATGTTCGAAGGGAAATCCTTTGTCCGAGAGTGCGACAAAATGAATCGATAATAAACCATTACATAAGAAAAAGCGCACTAAATATCGATAGAGCGCTCCAGCAGAATCTTGAAACATGGAGAAACTATTTTCATTTTGTTTGGTATGATGCGTCTCGTTTGGCAACTGCGCCAAGCCGCATCGCGCTCATTGTGTGAGAAGCTCGACTACTTGAAATTCAACCATTAATGAAACAATATTAAGTTAGCCGCTAACAAAAGAATAGCTCTCGTGCCGTCCAATTAGATTTTCCTTCCTTTATAAAATTATAATTGTACAAAAACACAAATAATAAATCCTAACTAACATCTAAAAACAATTTCAAGTATAACAAAGCGGTCGTATTCAAATAAAACTAACTAATTAAGTAATTATATTACTTTAAGAATTAGGAACAAAATGTTTTTCTATTAAACACTAAGTACCAAATCAAATTAAGTATTCCATTTCTGTACAAAATCTCATTATTTATTTCGTTTACGTTAAATAAAACTTTGTCAAAAGATTGTTATTTTTTTGCCCATTGTACTCTTCAAATTGGCTTCAGAGATTTTACCTTTAGAAATATCGGGTTTCTACTTAACACCTACGAGGAAAATCGCTGCGAAATATTCTCGCAAATAAAATAGAAATGTATTTTATTTATTCGAAAGGGTGAGAAATTATCAGACATTTGTGTTTTATCTACGTTAAGGATTTTATCAATGTTATGAGAAAAAGTAATTAAAATGCAACTATGTGCGCTAACTTGTACACAGCACGCTAAAGCTCTTTTTGACCTCATTTCTCGTAATCACTGCGATTTACTAAATACAGTAGCATTTCGTAACATTATTTACTTAGCAATCGTTCGACACGTCAATACGTCTGACCAACCGACCGGTTATTGATTGAATGACATTTATTTTATTTTATAAGACGTTTAGATAAAAAAGTTTCCCGAAAAGCTACCGAATAAACCTATAAATGTCCATGTTGCCAAACACAGAGTGACTGTTTGGAGACACGTGAGGAGCGCGCCGCCCGCCGCCGCCGCCGGCCCCCTTCGCAATACGAAACCCTACTAACTCTACTTTAATAAAAGTTATTTAAAATAATAAATTGTTCGCCCTACTAAATAGATGTATGTAGATTAAGGTTACATAAACATCAAAAATGGACATAATAAATGCAAGACCTATCCAAATGGAGTTACACTTTGATCGCGGAAATTACCACAAAGGTTAAATGCGACATAGGCACGCGAGCCGCAACCTGCCTGGAAAATAATTAGCAGAAAAAACAGAAGCGGTACACAAAGTAATTACTGTGGGGTGTTGTGAACGCTCCACATCTCGAATATAAAAAACATCAACGTCCAATTACTGTCGGTGATACGGTATTCTTCGAAAGAAATATCAAATATTCAAGTAAACATTATTATTAACAGTGTCAACGTAACTTCGGCTGTTCGCAGCCAACATCAAACTGAGTTGGGTTCAATTTGTGACAAAACACTTTTGTTTTTACTAATAAATTGCTTTTCTATTATTCAGGTAAACCTAATGAAAATTCATCACCATTATTACGTCATTCTTTCTTTATGCCGACTTGGCTTTATCCTGCCGTTTTACACGCTTCGATTTTTATCGCTTTAACCGGATGAATAATTATGTATTACGTATTTTCTCTATGAACTCATGTTTTTATGTTCAATTTGTTCATTAAATCAGAATTGGTTTACAAATACTCATAAACATATCGTTAAAGTCTCTTTAGCCGACGTTTGAATAGAAAAGCTCTTTGATAACTTTTTAGTCGTTAAACGAAACTTAGATTATATTTCAATTATTTTAGTCAAATTTCTCGGCCAGTTTCAACCATATTGAATGACACAGACAGCTTTTGTTAGCGCTACGAATGAAATTTTTGAATGAAATTGTTTTCATATTTGTTTACAGTAACTAGCCGAGTCTTATTGATATATTTGATTTACTTTGTACAGACATCTTCCATCTTAGTCTTCTGTGATCACGGGTTCTGTAAAGAATCCGAAACGTTAGAAAATATAAAAATACAACCACGACAAAAATCCGTTTAAGTGTTTTAGCCGAGTCTTATTTTGGTCTACATTCTACTCGTATCAAAGTACACATCTCAACCTAATTACGTGTAAGCAATCTGTATAATAAAAATCAATTGGCGCATTCATAGCGGGGCATCGGTTGAGAGCGGTCCGACTAATGTGACTGATTTCTTTCACGTTGTGTTCATTATTGACAGGGCAAGGTTTGAAAGAGATTCATTGACACGGCTCATATTTCCTTTGATAATTCGGGTCGGGGCTGCTCTATTATAGTCTACTGACACATTTTTATTAAAGAATTTATTTAATAAAAACCCTTTCGGGATTTTTGTATACAGATCAGAAATCAATCGATGACAAAAGGCTAAACAAAATGTACGGCTACACATATCGCGTGTCAAACGCGGACATAAAATATCTCCATTTAATTTAGCACGACAGAACAATTGATAATTGCTCGATAACAATAGATTTGTATTGTAGAATTCACACAGGAACATTGATAAGTTCAGTTTTTATGTCGATTCTCTGAATTATGCGGTAAAATCACTCAGGATATTCTCGTAGGTATACGAAGGGAAACATTTGTGACGTAAGGACGTAACAATTGAATAGATTGATAGTAGATGATCTGGGGCCGAACAAATAAGTCCTCAATAAGACCATGAATACATCAAACAATCTGGAAACGTCGAGACGAAGATCAAAAACTAAGTTAGGCGGAAAGTTGTGAGACTTCTGGCCGACAGCTGGACCTTTTTGTTACGATTCAACGATATTCTAAAGTCGGATTACTATCAGTCGCTCGGTTACACTCGAACCGTCATCATTTATTATCGTAATTACCGAACAATCTGAAATTACTTACAAATAAATTGTGTAATACCCATAACAATAGACGTATGAAACGTTAAACGTTAACACTCAAATTTAATTAATTAGCAAGAAATAACGTTTAACATGTCAAATACAAAACAAAAACAAGAAACAATTAACTTGAAATTAAATGTTACAAATTGTGGAAGTGTTTAACAATAAGCAGATTAAATTCAGAACGGTATGAAATTAGTACGCAGAAATACTAATAGACGAACAATATCTGAAGTTTGTTTAACTTGTTTCATTTATGCCCAAAGGACCATCAATTTCTGGGCTTCTAATACCCGCGGAATTGAGGTTAACTGCTCTGTTATTCGGTTAGATGTGTATTTGTATCATCGACAATATCGTTATTGTTAGTAGACGGGGCCGCAACAATAACAAACAATTGCAACTGTACCTCAACTGGTAGTCAAACTATACGCGCCCATTCACTGCCATGCCGCCGCCGCCGCCGCCACGGTACCTTTACCCGCCGCCATTAAGGTGGTAACGTGGATTATAACAACCACATCAAAACCGGGCATAAAAGGAAATATAAAGTAGCAGCGCGGGTAGCGCCTGCCTCTCTACACAGGGTGGCCCAAATATAACGGTCAGTGAGAGGAAGTATTAAACTATAAGAGATACAAAGATTTGTTCTAACGAACCATAACATCGATTTTAGTAAAAATAAAAATTGCATTCATAGATTCAGGGCCGATTTTTCCATCGCCAGATAACTTTTATTCGATGAATAAAATTGACATTTGATAGATTTTGTATGGAATAACTGTCAAAAATTCAAAGTTATTCGTCGAATAAAGATATCTGGCGATGGAAAAATCGGCCCTTAGAAAAAAAAACTATTACTCACTCCGGGAATCGATCTCGGATGTATTGAAACAAATAATTTTCATTATTTCTAACTGGAAATCGATTGTGTATTTCTAAAGCAGTAAATGTTACTAAGAAATATAATATCTAAAATTAATAAAATGCATTGTTTTTCACATCATTTCCAAGAGTGTGTTCAGATGACTTCAATTTTTAATTCATTAAAACATTGATATAAGTGATGAATTTGTGTTAAAATGGGATATTTGGCTGATTTTGGAACTTTACTGATGTTTTGGCTAATTTTGTACCGTACTATTTTATTTAAAAACAATGTATTTTATTAATTTTAGATATTATGTTTCTTAGTGACATTTACTGCTTACGACATACACAATCAATTTCTAGTTTAAAATAGTAAACATTAAATTTTAAAAATTTCCGGGTTCGATTCCAAAAGTGAGAAATATTTTTTTCTAAATCTATGAATGCTGTCTCTATTTTCACTATAATCGATGACATGGTTCCTAAGAACAGATCTTTGTATTTCGTAAAGTTTCAGACTTTCCCCCACTGACCGTTCTATTTGGGCCACCCTGTATAACCGCGCTTAGCTCGGGAACCGCTGAAAGGATTTGTATGCGGTTTTCATTGTAGATCTGCTAGTCTGCATTTCTATAGGAACATTTCGCCTGCACTGGGTGAATTAAGATCGCTATTTGTTAATAAAGTGAATAGAGTAGATTTAATAGGCAGTGTTATTTTCATGGCAGATAAAAATCTATGCTGTTATGTTAATAAAATAAGCTAATTCACGATTGATACGATACTGTTTTATTGAAAACAATTTTCGATATGTGCGAATATCATCCTAAAACAGTAAAAGCAAGATCCACAAGGGTGTTAGTAACATCGTTCGCCGTTATCCAAGGCTCAAGTAAGAACGGCACTAGTTAATAGTTTTAATTTGGAGGGAACTTTCCCTAATGGAGTTAGCCTATCGTGTTTGATTAGCTTAGAGCACAACTTTGATATAGCCCTTTATACCCACTAACGCCCACTCGTTCGCTCTTAGGTACGCTTATATTAACTCAAGTAAATTTGCACACCAGGCTGTTTACACGTGTCGGTTTTTACGTCGTTAGCGAATGACACGAATTTCCTGTTAAGAGTTATTATCGAGAGAAAAAAGTCATGTAGTGAAAGCTTCGCAAGTTTTACGGGATTTGATCTTTTTGCGAATATGTTTCTCTTTTTCTTTTCTTTTATTTTCTTGGAAGTCGTATTGTCGGTTTTGCTATTATATTACTGTTCAATGGAATGTTTGGACTCCCCATCTATACGGACGATTTTACCACTATAAATATTTTAGTGTGTTTAGTGAGCCGCGATTATTGTGATACTGACCGTAAAATGACAACAAAAATATGTTTCCTTTTATCGTAATCTTCACGGGGTTTCAATATTAATAGTAATATTTTATAGAGGCAGAATTTATTTAGTTCATTGTCTGTTTGTTTCAACGCGCTAATCTTAAGTACATACTTCTAATCCAATTTGAAAGTTATTTTTGCATTAGATAGTATAGTGTTTATTGAGAAACGCTATAAGTAGGTATCAACATGAGTGAAACCGCGGGACACGGCTTGTACAGTAAATATTCAAGAAGTTTTCCATACTACTTATACTAAAATATCTTCTCAAGTAATTATTTCCAACCCTAGTTTTCATAGCACATATATCATTCTTCGCGTATTTATTTAAGTGGCTCTATAATACGTAACAGACTTGATTAGTAATATTTGCATTTTCCGATGTAAATTCAGCGACAAGAAAGCTAAATATTTCGGAACAAATTGAATAAAATTTGCATTAATTACGAATGAGAAATTGAAGCAGAAATATCGCAATTTGTTATTACATCAATGAGAATTAACTTACTAGATATGTTGGATATTGATAGGTTAACTTAAACGTTTATTGCTCTTTTTAAACATTAGCATACGTGGATCTTTCCAGCGCTATGCCACGGCTACGTCCGCGTCGTAGTTACGTCCTACAATTTTATATTTTCTTTTTCTTCATAAAGACAGACATTTATTATCTTTTACTACCAGCGCCCCGAGGTTTCACCCGCGTAGTTCCCGCTCCCGTGAGAATGTGGGTATAAAATTATACTAAAAACCTTCCTTTTGAATCACTCTATCTATTAAAAAAAACCGCATCAAAAACCGTTGCGTATTTTTAAAGATTCAAACATACATAGGAGACAGCGGGAAGCTTGAATTTTTAATATCCTACCTTGATGTCCAAAAATGTGACGAATTTTCTTTGTGACAAATGTACAATAACAAAGATCCCGTGTGAAAGAAAATTTTCGGTTAAAAAACGCGCGACGCGCCGCGGCCGTAGTTTCGGATGCACGGAGTATGTCAGTCAGTTGTTATCATTTTACACCCAAATAGCGAAGATAATTAAGATCAGTACCAGAATTCTTATCGTAGCAATTATTAGAACAGTATTAAAAATATGTTTTAAAAAAAATATTTAAATTTAATTACGTCTTAAAAGTTTTTAATGAAACCAACATGTTACATTTTAATGGAGGCGCCCCTATGTGCTCTCCGTAATTAAACGATATCATTGGTGTGCGTTATGTTCCAATTTCTTCTGGGTTTCATTACACGAGTAAGTTACTTCAGTGCGTCGTTTAGGATAATATATGTAAGTAATATCTCGGTAAGTTAAGAATAAATAAAAAATATTACATTTTTTTCGAAGCTTAACTCGGTAGTGTAGATTACATTTTTCGGAATGCGAGCTTTAGGTACGCTTTAATTTCAATTTAGTAAGAGATTTTCTCAATATTAGGTCGAGGGAGAAAATTGTACGTGATAATATCAACACTTGTAACTTGGGGCGAAGCAACCGTTGCCCTAGGTTACTGAGCTCAAACTGATAAAGTAGAACGTTATAATTTGTATTATATTTTACAGAGTAATCAAAGTCGAGTCACTTGATAAATCAACGGACAATAAAGCGTCTGGTTTCTTGATAACAGTTAACTACACCCGACTAAATAATAAAAGTTGTAAAATGAATTGTGTCGAAGAATACCATTATGTGGTCAACGATATCAAATCGAATCCATAATAATGGATATAACTTACGTCAAATTATACTTGTCGTCGTCACTTAGGCTGAATCTATAATCTGTTGACGAAGAATCTTTCATTAAAGAAACATGTCTAGAATTAAATGCAACTAGGTTAGAACGGTAAACCATCTGCAAGGCATAATGGTCGTAGATACGCGTACAAGTCTTTGTTTTTGAATAACATACATATGACGCCGTTGCGACGACGATCTAACTTACAAAACACTGCATCATAAGTGAAGAATAGAAAACAGTACTACAATTAGACTCAATACATGAAAATGTTATTTATTCCTATTTTTGAATATCATTTAACTAACGGTGATGTTATTGCGCACTAACAGAATACATTACGTTACAAGAAGTTTTCATTAGGGCTATGCTATCTGTCTTTTTGATACAGCGATCAATGATGCACGGACGAATCGGAGTAATTATAAAGTTAATGGCTGATATTCACAATTTTAATCGGTACTAGAAATAGGCACAAATCAGCGTGAAATATTAAGTGAAATTTTAAACAGGATGTTACGGTTAGCTTATATATTTATTCAGTTTTTTATTGAATGTTGGAGACGTAACAGCGCTCACGGACGGCTGTAGATCGGTCCGAGATCACACGTTAAAAACACATTAAAGTTAAGTATACGTAAAGATCGCGAGCTTTATTAGCGACAAACATCTCTGGAATCTAATTGCTACACCTGCAACATAAGCGTTCTACTGATTTTATTGTTTCACGCATGAGTTCATTTAATTTATTTTCAGACATTTCAATAGTATCTGAACTTAATAGTTAGGTATTTGAATTTTTAATGAAATGTCCCAGACAGATCTTTCCTTGCCGAAGTAATTTCCGAACCGGTGATTCACAAATTATTTACGAAAAAAAGGTACATCTCAACCGTGAAGTTTGCCCTTTTATAATTTTTATTTCATTTGGAAATTTATGGATATCAGAAGTTAATTAATTTGTAAGCTCTTTTATGTCTACACGTGCCGAAGCCAAACAAATGATTTTTAATTTTGATGAGATCAATCGTGAAAATGTTGCGATTGAATGTTGTTTTGGGGCGAGCTGGTGAAATCTGCTTATTGCTTTTCGTAAGAAATCTTACGTGAACAATTAAGTTCATTAGATTAATAAACGTTCTTCTAAAACGAGGAACTGGTAAGATGGCAGTTTCACAAGCGGTGAGCAATCTCAATAAATCACGTGCCAGACAACGTCGATTCACATGATTGATCGCAGCGCCAACTTACTGCTATGCAATGATATTCAAATACTTATCGAGCTGTCACACTACTCATTATTACAACTAATATATAATTGTTATATTTGTATTGTACCTATAGATTTACGGTGCTACATAGTAGCAATAATACCAAGAAGGGCCGGAGAGTCCGCCAACTAAAGCAATTGGACGTATTTCGGCCAACTTATTAATAAATCTTGACCCGTAAAAGGGTTATAATGTTAAAATAACAGGTATAAATTAACATATTTTTAATAATAATGTTATGATTACGAAAATGTAAGCTTGTAATTGGTTTGTTATCCTTTTACGTAGCGACGGAAACTACGGATCGACGAGAAGTTTCACGTTGCGGCCTATTATTTACGTAATAATTTTTAAACTTGAGAGTAAGGCTATGTTTAGCGTATTTTTATCAAGGGATAAACATTAAAGGGGCTCGTTAGATAATATTTGATCTAAGATATTTTAATTTGTATTAAATTAACGACAATGTAGACTACGATTCCTTTGAAATTAAAATTTTCTAGTAAGAAAACAAGACGAGGAAAAACGAATACAAAATACCGCAACGCATTTTATTGGTTTTACATAAAAATTTGCTGGCATCCGATTTCAGAAACGAGATTATATTGAAAAATAATGGACATTCTTTGTCATAAAGACATTTGGTCAGGGCAACTTTTATTTATTGGTAATTTTCATTATGACTTAACCAGATTTGACTTGTTATTGAGCATTCGACCTTTACTAAAATGTAGCATTTACGAAATTTTCAATAGATTACATTCATTATTGTTGATAAAGTAAATATTTGGATTTTAATTAAATTTAATTGACCTTATTTTATTCATAGTTTCTCTACTTCAAGGTTTTAAAACCATGCTTCAAACAGGGTAAACATTATATTAAAATAGATTTGCTTTATAAATGAGTAAAAGGTTATTTAAAAATGATAGAGGGAGGTATAAAAGAACTCTTTATAGTGACATTCAAGGATATTTAGATCCATGTACCTATAACATTATGTTATTTATGTTATGAGGTTGCTGAACTAGGACTGGATTGATCCAATTAAAAAATAAAATTTGTTCCTATAAACTGAAAAATATGCATGTAAAAACTATTTTTAGGTCAAAATTTTAGATTTTGATGAATAATTTGGTATAATTTGTCTATAATACAACAAGGATAAAGCTTGCTTTAAAAGCTGCTGAGTTATTAAACTAATATTGACGAATTTTTTGTTGAGAGTAACTTGATGGTTTTTGTCAATCATTTGTTTTTGCTCCAATATTTTGTGCAATTAGTGAATTGCAATTTCCAATTAAGAACACACAAACTGCCAACACAAGTAAACAAACATGATAATATTCCTGCAACTGCATCTATAAATACTGCAGGGAAATTCTGAGGTCCCTTTTAAATGAATATGCATGTGTGACTGCGGCTGGGACGCACCTACAAATGCATTCAATATTCAAAATTACTTAAAAACTATTAATTCAAAGTTTTTGCTGTTATTTACCAGATTTATCTATTTAATTATTATGCCTTAAAATAGGCAACATAATAATAACAATCCAGGTTTTTAATCAATTTTCAACTCAAACATCCAGATCTGAAGAACACCTAAAAAATTTTAAAATAAAACTTTCATTTAAATGTACGAAAATAAAATAAGATTGATAAAAATAGTAGTTACAGACTAGGACTTACCCTGAGCTGGTTTCTGTTCACACCACCTGCCCCCAAAGTGCAGCCAAACACCATCTTCAACTTTTTATAACTTAGAGTCTCTACAGTCTAATAACACTTATAACTATGAAACAAATACTTTAACTTTACCCAAACATGATACAATAATTAATTTATGACATAAACAATTTTTTAACATATAAAAAAATACAATATCTATCGTAATATTTAAAAATTGCATCGTACACGCGCTTTAAACTCGTAACAACTAAATACCTGTCTTGACAAAACTGCATTTTATTTTTAAATTAATTTCATACCGGTAAAAATAACAAAAGGAGCACGTCAATAGGTAAACAATGGGTCGTTAATATAATAACAAACGAACAAACTGCAAAGCAAAACGATGTTAAAACCAGAACTATAAATTCAAATTGATAATATATGAAACGGTTTACCTACATTTCGTAAAATTCACATTTCACTCTATATGCTCATCTAATACACAAGAATTGCTTCAAAAAGTCTTAACCTACGTGCATGTCTTTTTAGTTAAATTTCTAAATCGACAGCTTTAACAAATATCTCCCACTGCATTGTACAACCTCTACGCCATATTAGCGAGCCGACCGAGCCGACAAAGTGAATTTAGTATTGCCAGCCCTATGTGGTGAGTTTATGAAATAGTTCTACATCACACAACAAAATATTTAGGGAAATTTTTTAATAAGTTGTTACTTTAAAAAAAAATAAAAATATTTTTTATGAAAAAAATAATGTGTAAATTAAATTGGTTTGTATTAATAGTAAAATGTAATAATCAGAAATGAAAAAGAAATGAATTGAAATGTCTTGTAACAAAATTTGAAAAAATAACTTACTGATACAAAATTTAGGACTTGTCTAGGTAAAATTCGAAGCAATAATAACCTAAATAAACCTTGCGGGACACCTTTTATATTCCACCGGTGATGTATTCACCCAGACACACACATTCAAAATACTTTTAACTACATAGAGATCATGTCTAAATATTTATCTGATTCTGAAGTTTCTTTGAATATGTTAATTATGTACCTATATGTTTCGATACGATAAGTGTAATTGTTACCAATTGTAAAGAATACCTGTTGCTTAGGTGGCTACTCACCCACTAAAAACTCACCCACTGGGTGAGTAGCCACGTACTTTTATCCAAAAATCGCGTGATATATGTAAACAATGTAACATTTGACAGTTCTACTACAGTCTCTCTCTACAGTTAAGTTTAATAAAGTGGGTGAAAGGACGATGTCCAAAATTTGGAGTAGTTGGCTCACCCACAATCGCCTAAAGTACTGGGTGAGATGACCACTAAGAATTAGACTTGGGTAATATCGCATTTTTCGTGTACCAATATTGAATATCGGATATAATATCTATATATTTTAATATCTATATATTAACTAAAATCTCTACAGGCGGATACATACACATACACAAACAGATAAAGCAATACCCGTACATACATACATAGAGTGTGTTCAGGCAGAAAATGTTTACTAATAACTCACCATTTTACTAATAACTCTAGCAAGGAAGACTTTTAATGTCTGAACACACCCATCGCCGTGCGATATAGCTGTTTCATAAATTGTATTTCTCTCTCATGCGTTCGCGCGCAGTCGTTGGAATCGTACCTAAATCCATTCAAGTAAAGTAAGCATATCAGTCAGTATCATAGATATCAGAATATATGTGTATTGCGATACTGTCGTTGTAGACTATAGTCGTATATATTTCGTGGTACAGCGTATTATATCGACTGCGGTGAATACAGATACACCAATACCTGTACATAGATATTGCGGCGTACGATATATAGATTTTGGGTATTGTGCTAATACATGCGTATTGTATCTATATACGATTTGTATCACTCATTCCTACTAAGAATATCACAAGGTGGCTACTCACCAATACTTATGTGATTGTTGATAATGCGGAATTTCAACATTTTCAAAAATGAAACTTTGTTAGTATTTTTGCTTATTCAATATACAATTTTAGGTTAACTAATACAAAATTTAGAACGTATAAGTTCATGTAAAATTATGAGTAATCATAATCACTAACTACATGAAGTACTAAGTTGATAATATCTTCTTCTACTTTACATATTTTTAACCGACTTCCAAAAAACAGGAGGAGGTTCTCTATTCGACGTGTATTTTTTTGTATGTTTGTTACGCGATTTCTTTGTAATCATGAATAGATGGAGCAATATTACAAAGCTTTTTCACTAGTAGGTGTCGTTTATGTCTTTTCTACAAAAAGTTATATACAGCATGTTCGATATTAAATTATTTTTTAAATTATTATTTTTACAATATTATTAAAATTTTATTTCTTAATGCTAACGTTTGAAATTGAATAAGCCACTGAATAGCTTAGGTATTTTGATTCATAATTAGAGTTTTACTCTCGTAATTTGTATTTTCTAGTGAAGAAATTGTTGAAGAGTCTGTATAAATAAATAAATAGCCACTGCAAATTCCCTGTGACTTTACTGTCATTTTCAAAGTAGATTTACCACGACTGTCAATTGTCATTCTACCAAAGTTTGGTTTGGGTTGGGCAAGCCAAGCAAATCAATAAAATCTAGCTTCGGCTCTTTCCTTTTCAAGAAAAACTAAAGATGAGGGGGCGTACTTGAATTGGTGAATTAATTTTTAAAAAAATATTAAAGTTCTAAAACTCTTACAAAGTGTAATAATTGGTCAAAGTGAACAGTGGTTAAAGTTTTAATGCATTTGTGTGAATGATGGGTAAGTGTTGTAATGGTAAATTAGTTTTTCGGTGCCTGTTTTCACCTGTTTAGCGATGGAAGTCATGGATAGTGCGTATGTTCACGGTATTGATTTTTTCCAGACCGCGAGGACCGAGAAAACCTGGTTGATTTTCTGGAAGAAGCCGATTTGAATCAATATTATGAATTGTTTAGGTAACAGAGAGACGTATTTTCGATAACAAAACTAACGCAGATTTAAGTTAGGGATAATACAACTTAGGGCCATTCCTTAATTATTCCAAAGATGGTTGCCATAAAGCTTCGCGAAATTTATTTTATAGCAAAAAGCAAATATGGCCAGGCGAATTAATGTTTATTTAGACTTATTTACTACCAAATTGGATATTATTTAAAGCATTATTGTCTGTATTACTTAAATAACATAAATGGACAAATAATGGCTTACACTGAAATTCACTGAATAATTGTGTACAGAATTTTCATGTAGCTATTGGGAATGTGGCAGTGAACTTATAGGGAGTTTTGTGACAAGTTACAATTATTTGCATATACTTATACTAATATCAATGAAATAACAATTATTAGTTGAGATTTGAATAACTAATTAACAAGATAATGCTTCTTACTAACAATCCACACTAGGGTCTCTCTTTAAGTGTGGCTGGGTGGCGGTAGATATATGTTTTGTCATCATCATCATGGGCCCTCTCTCATGGTGATTAAGGTGATGTCTGGTTGCTTAACATATTTGTTCATGGCTTCTTGGTCTTCTGTCTTCTTAAGGCATAGATCACTAACAAAAACCCAGGAACTTTGCCTCAGTTGGTATTTGATCACAGAACCTGTTGATGCCCTGACCAACTGGGCTGTCGAGTTCCATACTCAAGCTGTTGACAATTTCAAATATGAGATTGACTTTGTCCATTAAAAAAGAATAAGGCTCTTGATGCAAAATTGCACACTGCAAATTGCAGTTTCGGTGCAGTTGTCAACTGCATTCAAACTGCACTTCAACTGCAATTTGCAGTTGGATTGCAGTACATCTGTCTAGAGCCTTAGACATTCAAAATTTTCACTTCAGCTGGAATTTGTGTCCTGGGCCATGCTAAACTATGATACTGCACTAACCCACTGAGCAAGCAAAGTTTATGCTTAAGTGGTTGACTATATCATTGAAAGAGCGGCTTTATAAATTCAAAATTTTTACCTTGGCTGGGATTTGTATTGAGTATTTTGCCTTTGACAAATTCTCTACCCCACTGAGCGAGCAAGGTTCATATCCACGTGTTGACTGTCTTCATTGTTGTAAAATTGGTTTTATCAAACATTTGTTTTTGCACAAATGATTGCTCTCAAGGCAATGTAACAACCAATTTTTAACAGAGGTTGTCCTTCCATGAGATGTGATTGGTGTTTTAACAAAACTTTGTCATTTATGAAGTCAGTTGACTTTATAAGTTGTTAAAGAGTTAATTCCTGGTCTGAAGCAGCCAATTTTCTCTTCATTTCAGATCCACCTTAAAGGTGACTAAAGCTTCTCAGCTGAAGTTTGTTATGACCGAAGATCTGGTCCAAATTGGCTTATCTAAACCGGAGCAACGACGATATAAGAAGATGTATAGCAAACACTTCCCCAATCCGTACCTGGCGAAGATTAGAAGCTTTTTTAGCTTGTCAAGTAGAAGAGATGACGCGGTTTGTTACATCCATACCATTACTTACCATTTTCATGAGTAAAGAATTTTTGAAATCGGTTTAGTAGATCCCGAGATTACCCCTTACAATTTAACAAACACACAAACTTTACTTCTTTATAATATTAGTATAGATATAGTCTGTTATCACTTGTTAATCAATTTATTATAATTGTAGAGCACAAGTCGCGGAGGCGCACCTCCACTGGAAATGCAACCATTTCCTGAGAATGTTGTGAAAGTACCAACAAAGCACATCATATCCATTGATGACATCACAATGAACAAAGAACTGGGCATGGGCCAGTTTGGTGTGGTGCAACAAGGCACCTGGTCTACTGGAAACCAACGGGTAAGTAGTTATGTACACATTACACATTAATTTTTCAGAACACCCTTTATCTTCATATCTATGTTTTTGTCTATTGATGCCTTCCGATTTAAGTATCTATAGTTTGCTGTGTTTGTATGTGTTGTGTTTGAGTGTGTGTCTGTGTTTGTAGTAAGATAATGTGTGTTTAAACTTAAATTATGTAGGTACTATTAAAAAAAGCATATTGATATTAATACTGGTCCTATTTACAGATCCAAGTGGCTATAAAATGTCTGGGACAAGAGCGTATGACATCCAACTCGTCAGAGTTTCTCAAGGAAGCGGCCGTGATGCACACCATTGAACATCCTAACATCGTCCGACTGTACGGAGTTGTGCTGCATATGGATTCTCTCATGCTGGTAAGTTATTATTACATTATATTCCGTATATTTTTACTTGTATAATGTTTTGGGATACTGTATTTGGGGAATAAAAATATTGAGCCTTTTATTACTATGTTATCCAAATTTTTCCATAGTTTTGTATCTAAAGATGACAACACAAACCAACAGCGGATGTCATATGTTTGTAAAAATTATGTAATACTAGCTGTGCCCCGCGGTTTCAACCGCGTTGTTCCCGTTCCCGTGTTCCCGGTAATTATTTGAATTTTTGTCACCTTTTAAACTTTCCCTAGACCTCCACGAACATTTCAAGACCAAGTTAAGATAAATTCGTTGAGCCGTTCTCGAGTTTTAGCGAGACTATCGAACAGCAATTGATTTTTATATATATAGATAGATTTGAAGTATTTCTAGGATTTATGAGACAGTATTTTCTTTCATTGTCATTGGTTTCCTTTTTTTGATTGGAAAACTACTTGATACACCACATAAACCACATTATAGAACTGGATTATAACAAAATTAAAGGTTGATGCACATAAATGCGTTGCACCGCAAAGCCAAGTGTCTTTTTGCCAAGCCGAATATTCATTAGCGTTGTGAATGTTGTTAGATGAATTTTGGCGTAAGTCGTGGTTCGCAATAGTCTTTTTGTCCCCAACAAGATATATAACGCGCAATATAAACCAAAGCCGTCGACTTTCCGACGTAAATGTTGGTAACTTTTCGGTTCGTCACCGGGTCAACTTAATTTATTCAGTATGTTACACATACTCAAATATTGCAAAGAAATTTGGCTAACTCCGAGCGCATGCGCCTCGAAAGTTTTTTCAAATCAAACTTCCGCGCTGTCGCCGGTGGCTGGACCGAGCGGAGCGCGCGACGACGGCTTTGGTGTGAAGTGGTCCTTAAGTGATTATTGATTGTCAATTTGAGAAGATACATTACATAACACGTTAAAGTGTCGCGCGGCATAACACGCTCAAGGGCCACGCGGTGAACACTGGCCCGCGGGATATCGCGACGCGTTTGTGTGTGTCGACTCGAGGGACCTGACTCATACCTGTTCTCACCTTTAGGTATGTACCTACATTTAGTTTATAGTTATAAATATTAAATAGGTAACGGAGCTGGCTCCTCTCCGGTCTCTGTTGGAATGTCTTCGCGAGTTGTCGTTGAGGCCATACTTCCCGATCCCCAACCTGTGTGATTTCGCGGAGCAAATATGTGACGGTATGACGTATTTGGAAAAAAAGAGGCTGATTCACAGGTTTGTTTGTTTATATTTAAAAAAAAAAAGGATTTAGTTTATATATTTTTAATTTTAATTCAAATTTTAGGAAATATTAGGTTGCGCAATGGGGTAAAAATAAATTGTTGAAATTAACTAATCATGTACTTACGTATATTTAACAATAAATAAATATATTAATGCCTTTTATGTAGGCACACTTGGGATTTAACAAAGTCTATTTCGAGCTTTTAATTATGTTCTACCTTATAATTATCTTCTGATTACATAACACGTTACGTAATTGGGTTCGTATTTGTAATTAAGCTCGTGTTACGCTCAGGGACCTAGCGGCTCGGAACATTCTAGTATTCAACAAGGATCGAGTGAAGATATCCGACTTCGGTCTGTCGCGCGCTCTCGGCGTCGGCAAGGACTACTATCAGACAAACTACAACGTGAACCTAAAACTACCTGTAGCTTGGTAAGTGACCGGTCCAATTTGGATTAGGTGGTACGAAGTAGGTTCGGGTACATTTAATAGGTTCTATTAACGATATGTCTCACTTTTAGACTTTATTTTTTAAATATGCTAGGTGTATCCCGCAGTTTTACTCGCGTTGATATGACCAAGTTAAAACATTATTGAATCTGGTGTTGAAATCTATTACGTAGTATAAAATATCTCGGCGGTTTTACATTGTAGATATTACAGATATTTCATTTCAGTACTATCAGACAAACTACAGCGTCTGAAATCTAAAACTATTTGTCGTTTGGTAAGAATAATTGAAATTGATATCGATTTTCAAGTAGGTTCGGGTACTGGCTATTTAATAAGTTCTATTAACAATACGTCTGACTTCTAAGACATAGATAGTATCTGTTATAAGTGAGTTTCGCGAGTGAAAAAAAATGTCGTTGAAAGGTGCTCTAAAATGTATTGCGTAGGTAGCGAAGCGGTACACTGTAGAGGTTTCAGTAATACTTAATTATAATAACCTGTGTCTGAAACTACCCGCCGCTCGGTAAGAATAAATTGGAATTGGTATCGATTTGCAATGGGTATTTTTACGTAGAGGGACAAATTAGTGGAAACTTCCATTACCAATAGGTATACTACTTGGTCTATTTTTTCGGGATTTATAGATATGCTAGGTATCCCGCGGTTTCACTCGCGTTGATTTAGTCTGTAAGTTAAACTTTCGTGAATATACTGTTGAAAGCTACCCTAAAATATATTGCGTAGTTTAAAATATGTAAGCAGTTTTACAGCAATACTATCAGACAAACTACAACGTGAATCTGAAACTATTTGTCGCATCGAATAATAACAATTGAAATATCGACTTGCAAGTAGGTTCGGGTACAGTGGTAATTTAATAAGTTCTATAGTTTATATTTTCTCTAGATACGCTAGGTGTATCCCGCATTTTCACTCGCGTTGTTACAGCCTATAAGTTAAAATATTCTTGAATCTGTTGTTGAAATCAATTTGCAAAGCCTTTCGACCTTTCAAACTAAGCGTTTAAAGCGTCGAAGCGGCTTTGCACTGTTGATATTTCAGCAATATGTACTTAGTAAGAACACAGACACGAATAATTGAGATTGATATCGTTGCAATGGGTATTTTTAGATAGAGTGACAACTTAGCGGGAACTTCCATTACCAATGTACTTAGTATATTTTTTCGGGTTTTATAGATATAATATGACAGCTATGTTTCGCAGTCTCTCGCGCGCTCTCGTTTAGTTTGCACGTAAAAAGCTTCTTAAATATATTGATAAAAGCTTTTCTATAAAAGTCAAAAAGAATATTTAGTGGTATTTAGTAGTATGGACCAACTGTGACGTGAATCTGTAACATCCAGTGGCTCGGTAAGTGGTTCGAATTGGTATTTGATTTGAAATGCGTGGGTTTGGGTAGAGTGGCACTTTAATAAGTCCTATTAACAACATGTTTGTACCTTTGGGGTTTATGGATATATTGGCTGTGCCCCGTGGTTTTACCCGCGTAGTTCCCTCTTCTGTGAAAATGCGGGGATAAAATTATACTTCCTTAATTATCAATATTATAATACCTTCCTCTTGAATCACTATCGATTAAAAAAACGCTTCAAAATCCGTTGTGTAGTTTAAATATTTTAGCATACATAGGGACAGACAGACAGCGACGGCGACTTTGTTTTATACTATGTAGTGATGGTTGGCTGTGTTCCGCAGTTTTCCACCCGTTCCTATCCTACTTCATAATACGCGAAAGTTTGTTATGTTTGCAAGTATTAATTTTTGTTACCTACTGTAACGATTTAGATTAAATTTGGTACAGATGTTCCTTATACCTAGGAATAACGCATAGGATACTTTTTGTCTCGAAATTCTCATGGGATTGGGATTGGGGGATGGGTAAAACCGCGGGTCGCAGCTAATGGAGTTAAAACATTCTTGAATATGTTGTTGAAAGCTGCCCCAAAATGTACCCATTGCGTAGTTGTAACGATCTCCGCCTACGTGACGAGAAGGGACAGATATCGGAAAACAACTTTGTTTTGGGACGGTGGAAAGATATTTCTTTTATATTGGAAATATTTCACCAATATTTTAAAGATCAAACGGTTTCTTTTATACGAAAATGGAACGCGTGTAGGTAGGGATTAATGGAATATTCACCATGTATATTATTTATTTCGAGTTTCCGATATTTCGACGCTTACAAGAAGAAGTACCATCTCATCTTATAAATATCTATTTATTATAAAAAAACTTTTCTGTTACTAAGGGCCATTTCACCATGTTCAAGTAACGTACGTCTCCGAGTAGGTACTCACAAGTTTTGTCTTTGTCACTTGATATAAAGCAATGAAACAAAACAACACTCGCTTTACTTGGTGAGTAACGTTACTTGAAGATCGAGAAATAGGCCTTTAGTGATGTACTCACTGACTGACAGATAACGCACACCCCAAACTACTAGTCGTAGAGAGTTGAATTTTTGCACGTTTTTGTTGAGGAGAGTAGGCTACCACTAAGAGAGAATTTTTGGAAATTCCCCCCTAGGGGTAGAAAAGGGGGACAACCCAAATTCTGCAAGAAGTCATTATTCAACGCGGACGAAGTCGCGGACAAACACTAGTTAGTTTTATAATTTATTGATACTATCCTGTCACATATAAAAGTTTATTTGATACATAACTATAGTCACTTAAAACTTGAATAACAAAACATTTTATACATATATGCAACACTTTAGGGTTTCTTGTTTTGATCGATTTTCATTTCACACCAACATCGTTACATCGGCCAATTAATGGGAGTAGTCTTTTATCTTTATTTCAGTCCAGTTTACAATGAAAATCAAATTAACAATGATTGCCTCACTAGGCAAAGCCTGTATCGAGGTGGTCAATACAAAATACATTAACTATTGTAGGACGTCAAAATTAATTAATATTAAATATATAAATGTGTCGATAGAAGTCGATTTTCGCAAAATTGTGTTTAGATAAAAATTTATTCGGTGGATGAAAATTAATGCGAATTAGAAATAAGGCATCGTTCAATGAAGGAGTCGATCAATAGTTTTCGGTGAAATGAAAATCGATCATACGAGTTTTGGAATTAGATAGGGAACCCAACATTTTACGTAATTCAAAAAACAAATTTTGACGATTATTTATTTGAAACCAGCACCATTTCACCTTACATACATAACAGTTCACTCCTTCTCATACCCAGGTGCGCTCCCGAGTGTATCCTATACCTGCGGTTCACGCTAGCGAGTGACGTGTGGGCGTTCGGTGTTTGTCTCTGGGAGATATTCACGTACGGCTTCCAACCTTGGGCCGCCTTCTCCGGACAACAGATCCTCGAGGCCATCGATGCTCCTAACTTTCAGGTTTGTACGCAAATAGTTGATACACAAATAGATGTTTGGTTATTGATTTCTTTGATTTAAGCCGCGTTCACAGCCGCGTGTGTAGCGTGGGTGGCGGTGAAAACGCGCCGTTACCCGGACCCTACACATTGAAATAAATCTACTTAGGGGATTATTTTTGTTTGATATTTTCCGACATAGATTCTTTATCCTGAGAACTTTTATTATTATACCGGGTGTTTGGTAGAGGGTTGACCAAACGTGGTGGGCGTATTCCAGGGTCTATTTGGGAGATACAATTTGGCTAAAAATATTCTAGTTGTTAAAATAAAAAAAATATCGCCAAAATCTTATAGGGGATCTTTCAACTCAATTAAAAAGAAAACTAATTGTAACCGAGAATTCAAAACTGATTTAAAAACTTCTCCGTTTATCCTTTTTTTCAACGGTATACTACAAGTTTTACAAAAGCCAAAGAACTAGTTAAAAATTTAGGTGCAAAGTGGAAATGGAAGAAAAAATAATAAAACATTTTTAGAAACATATTCAAAGTTTGGCTTAAATACGTCACAGTATGAATAAATTTAGATTTATCTGAGGTCTTCTAAAGATACTGAGTTGCTGTAGTGACTAATTAGTCTTAAAACAAGTAAAATGGACGATCTCAATTACAGGAAGATATTTGTCCAAATTTAGATTTCCCGTCTCTGGCAATCGCTTTAAGGGAGTAGAATACGTCCAGTGGTGTGACACACGCGTCTTGTGGGATGCTATTCCATTTACAGCCTACTTTGCTGGCGAAATGGTCTATCTCCATTACATACTAAAAAAGATTCGTGAATGATTTGTTTATTGAATGATTCTAAATCATTATGCACTAGTGTTCATCATTAAATATTGACTTTAAATAAAGTACTTAAAGCGTGGTGGTAATTGGTGACGCAGTTGAACCGAAATCTGTTTAGCCGGGACCAAAATTGGACTCGAATTGATGATGGAGATATAACATGACATATTCACCAGATGTTGTATCATCTATATTTTCGAAATCTGGGATAAACTGGTGAAACGGAACCCAAAAACGGCACATATTTACATCGAAACTTAGTCATCCAAACTGGTTTGCATACAAAGTATGGCAATGTGTAATAGAAATACTCGGGAATCATAATCATACATTAATATTAACTACAATTGCGAGCATTGAAATGAAATCGCTTCACAGTGGGTTTTAGGATTTCATTACTTTACGTGTATTTGATACCAGAAGAGATTGATATCAACAAAATTATCTCTCAAATTATATACCACACAAGTTTATTGAACAGAAATAGTAAAACAATGTCTTGGAAGCGATTCCAGTGTAAAGCTAGCGAGTACATTCATTCATTAATCATAATTTCTTGGTAACTTGTCTTGTTGCAGCTTACAATTGTGGTAAGAACAAAATATCTAAGGATTGCGTAGATTCTATATATTTCTATTTATCTTATAGAAACTTAATATTCTAGAACTTTAATCTGATAATAGGTAGGTAGATAGATAGATTATAGATACACACCATAATAATATAGCATGATGCTCAAAAGTATATAGTATAGTATATGAGAGACTTTACCTTGCCGTAACACAGTTTTTAACTATAGGTTCATTAAGAGGTACTTTTTTTAAAACTACAAATACAGAATTATCGTGTAATCTCTAATTATTATCAATCAAAGGACCCATTCTTGAAATTTAGTTTTCAAGATTATCTCTTTCCTGCAGTTAACATGGTCTATTCTGCGGGTCTAATTTCCCGAAGATTTCAAGTGTCATTTGGCGAATAACCCGAATAATTTTGGGTCAATCATACGTGGCTTATCCACATAGACTGTGGACTTTTAAATAACCCTAAAAGAAAAAATCCAGGGGTGTTATTTCGGGATCTAGGCGGCCAAATGTCCGTTTGAAGCGACGCGAAAACAACTTTTCAACAATTTGTTTTAGCATTATTATCATCACTACATCTATACGATTTATTTAGTCATGTTTTATCTAATAATGGGCAAAAGCTTCAACATTTTTCAATAATATAGCGAATAGATTGAGTGAACTGTCTTCTCCTAGATTGCTGATTTCCGTAATAGAGCTGAACAATTTGCTTGTGCAGTTTTTGTACGATAAAATGTCAGACAATAAAGAACCAACATAGTATTATAGGTTTACAAAAACCACACAAAATTGGGCTAAAAATCTATGATAAAAAAAGTAACTCTTAATGAATCACCCTATATAATAAAAATTATATAGACATCATGATTTGATGATATAATGATGACAAACTCTACATACTTATATCACAGTGTACTGTGATCGTCAGTAATGTGAAAGAAAAGTTTTATTTCAATACAATTTACAACACGGAAGGTAAAGTCTCGATATTCCGTCACACGTAGTTAATTGCAACTAATAAATAGAGAACACATTCCTAAAATATATAAATTAGATATTCCTATATACCAAATCCCTTAGCGGCCCATAATAAACCTTAAGACCTAGATACTAAAGTGTATAATTGTATACAGCGTTTAGAGAGACCAGATTGCTGCCCCGAAGCCTATTATGGTGTTATGCTACAATGTTGGGCACATGATCCAGCCAAGCGTCCCAGGTTCAAGGATCTAAAGCCTAAACTGAAGAATATTAGAGCTGAGCAGGTAAGATCAATTTAAATGTAATAATGTTATACGGGAAATGCGTGTGTACCGATTGTAGTCGAATCCCTCGACTAGTTTCAGCCACATACAGCGGACTTCTTTAGGAGGATGGGTGAGATGAGCCCGCTACAGCGTCTCTTGCATTTCCCGTATAAAATAATTAAAATGTCTAAGTAATAATAAAAAAAAAAAACTGTTAACCTTCTTGTAACTGATTTAAAAAAAACCATGTATTGACTTCCAAAAGTATTTTTTTAAATAAATCTTTCAGACGAATCTGAGTTTTATTATGACGTAATAAATGTTATTTAGGTCCAAGCGATTTGCGACTTCAAGAAGGAACCCGACGAACAAAGAACCAACTTGCTCGAGTTCAAAAGCGGACAGATTATCACTGTGCTGGGGAAGCAGTGAGTATTTTTATTATGTAAAAAAATTGTCCTTGTTATTCCCGTTTTTTGTTCTTAAGTTTTGGGATAAAAGGTATCCTATGTGTCTTAGAATAGCTGTGCGCAACTCCGTTTACAACTTTAAAATGCGCCTATTAACATAACACATTTAGTTTTAAAAACCGAAGCACTGAGAGATAGAAACATCGAGAAAATTTGTTTTATACCAGTATGTAAAGAGATGGTAATTTGTCCAATGTCTATTCATCACATTCAAATCTAAAACATTATTCAATTTGTATCTCGAAGAAACATTTATTAACGTCAACAGAAGCGCATATATTCATCAGCAAATAAAATGACGCGCTAACGTAAAGACTTATGTAAAGTATATACTACAATTTACAGTGATATGACTAAATCTTCCTTTTGGTACGGCATACTACCTGGAGGACAAAGCGGGATGTTCGATCCGGACTCAACTAAACGTTACGTCAAACTGGAGGTAAGTTCATATTCCTATACATTTCATCTAATCTCAAACATTTTATTAACAAGCTAACTAACCCGGGATGGTGTGAGTAGTCATTTCTAATAATAACGCTTGGTCTAATAGTTTATAGTAATGTAGTGAGATGCAATACCTTTAAGTGCATGACACATGAGTGAAAGTGGAAGTGGCGAAGACGGTTGTATTGGGAGCTTTCCATAAGAACATACACTTATCACTGTGATACTTTCTGACATTGGACGATACATACAGTCAGACAGAAACAAAAAATTCAAAAATGATGTATGTGCCGTGTATGTATTCTTACATACATTATACAACAGTGGTTATTTAAATATCACAACTTCAATTTTATTTATCTGTTACAAGATGTATAGATTTATTGCATAACAATGACATCGGTTTACAGCAGTTGTCCAATCAATTCACTTGTGGTTAGAAATAAAGAATAGCATCACTCTCTTTTACACAAAAACCACTCCTTGGTTTTTGTTCCATCAAACACTTCATTTGTTCTTTAATTTGACACAGTGTGACGCAGTGGCACCATATTGGAAAGCTCCCATCATTTATCTAGTTACGATCAGCCCACACTGGGACAGCAGGGCAGCACATTTCATCCTTACTACTAATGTAAATACAATCACAATATGTGGTAAAACACTATAAAACAAAACTGATATTATTGCAGTTGAATAAGGGGCTCGACCGGGGAACTACTACAGAATATCGAAGCTGCGTTTGGCATGGTGCCTGAGAGGTCTGGAACCTTCTTTCCTTATCCTATTCCTAGCGTCCTATGATCCCTTAACCCGGCCGCACATGGAGGCAGCAAATGTTTTCAGGCACCAAATGTTTCCAAGCAACTCATACAAGAACATTTACCATACATTATGCACACGTAAGACACGTTTGTTCTTAAGTGTGCTTATTGTATGGGGCCAAAGTTTTGTTGCTTAGAAACATTTGCTGCCTGAAAGCATTTGTTGCTCCTGTGTGAGGCCAGGTGTGTAGACTGGCAGCGCACTTGTGACTACAGAGATACAGGAGTCCAAGGACGACGGTAGTTACTGAACATCAGCTAACCCACTCATATGCCCGCTCCGTCATAACTTAATGAGATTCCAATATTAGAGATGACTTGTGTGTGTGCTATCATTTTGTGAGACTATCACCCTTGCGATGAGGATAAAAAGTACTCTGTCGTCTCGCTTCCCCGCCACTAACGCTCTGTGTGTGTGAACCTTTTTATGCATCCATAATATTATACTGCAAGTTAGTTTGTGAGTTAACTTAACCCTTGTAACCCACTAAACGGTTATACAAGTATTCTACCCAGTTAAGTTAACTTGTTGATTTTGTATTTTCATAAAGCATCCTGTCATGTTTTAAGATCGTATTAATTTTGATTTGTTCTTTGTAATTGACGGACACTGGACAAACATTTTCTGTGAGTATTTTGGATATTTTTTTATTTTATTGTAATTGTTTTTATTGATTACTAATTCATATTAATATTTGTTGTTTGTTTTGTAAATTCTACATAGAAAGTCAGTCATCTTGACTTACATGTATGTAATTCATCAATATATTTAACATGTTTGTAAATGTTTAGATGTGTCGTTTCAATAGTAAATAACTTGTGTACTTATGTGTTTTATTCTCATTGGTATCTAATACATTCATATGTCATGTTAATAAGTTTTATGTTGTTTTATTTTATGTTGTGTAATTAAATATACCAATTTTATCATAATTTGCAGATCAACAATCATACATACTACATAACATTTACATGTAACATGGTTAACAAAAAATGTATAATAGAATAAAAAAATGTATAACCAAAAACATGTGTATATAATCATACTAAACAAAAATAAACAACATAAAACTGGTGTCTAGAAACCGCCGACCGCTGTTTCCATTTCGCCGCCGCCGTCCCGTCAATCGGGCCGCTCTCTCCGCACGTCGCTCCAACGGGCCGATGTAAAACGGCAAACTTACACCGGCAAACGCCCTCTGCAGCTGAGCATGATCTCAGCCCCTCAGGGCGACGTGAGGCACACTGGCCATATCGGGGCAGACGGGATGTTCTTCGGGGATATATCGTTCCTGAATCCGGAGGTAAGTATTTACGGGGTATGCTTTGAACTTACCTACCGCATCCTAATATAATATGTGTATTTATACTGTGGGGTTCAACATACATTATTTACTCTTAACATAAACTGTGGGCAACTGGGTTTAAGATCTAGGGGTATAATTCGGCTTGCTTTAATGGGGTGGTAAATATCAATTCTTAGTTTTAACTTCACAGAAATCAGTTTTCCAAAAGATGCGTGTGCGCGAGGCAATGTAATTATCCTCAAATAAGCAATAACGTCAAACAGAAAACGTAGCAGCTTTCCAACACCAACCATTACTATACACTATGTACCCCACAGCCGCCTCGTCAAGTGGTGAGCCCGTACAAACCCTCCGAGGATCTGGAGCAGGTGCCGCTCATCAACCCGAACTCGCCGTCGCACCTGTCAGCCGCCGCCGCATCATACCCCATGCTTGGCTCCAATACGCCTACTGACGGTAAACTATAACGATGTACTGTACGTACAGTCAGCGTCAGATAATAGGTACATCTTGCAAGATCCCGTCTGAGTGGGTACTACCACATTGCCGGATAATCTGCTGCCAAACAGTAATGCATTAACATGACTATGTTCCAGTTTGAAAGGTAATGTAGTCAGTGAAATGGCCGGGCACACGAGACTCACCAACTGATGTCTCAGTAATGGTGTTTAAATAGGAACTATGTAAAAATAAAGTTAATTCCAAAGAAACAGTTTTATTTCGTCTACTTGAGAAAAAATAAGTATAATTGACAGATTTCGGGCTGGTTTTCAGCTACCCCGTTTTCTGGGAAGTAATGTAATGTATCCTAAAGGTGAAACGAAACAAACTTTTGTTATATCATAAATACTTGATTCGGTTTGAGTTTGAACTGTACGTACATGTAGTCACCTAAACTATAGAGGCCATTGTTGAAGTAAACATTTTCCTTCATTCCATACACCCCCATTAGGTAGTTGGTATATTTATGCTATTTATATGTACACAGACGGCAGGTCCACCAGCCGCAGCTCAAACAAGAGCCACAGGAGCATGGAGCCGACCACCAGCAAGAGCATCCTGAACAAGATAGCTCAGGTTTGATTCTCCAGTAAAGTATATAATACGCGTTAGACTACCATAATCACTTTTCATATGTACTCGTATTCTTTATGGCGTGACATAAGTCACAACTGTCATTTGGACAGAGCATCGTCTGTCAGCTAGTAATGTAATTAAAATATAACGTGCCAACATAATTAAATGTATGATATTGTTACCCAGGTGAAGAACGCGACCCTGGGCCGTTCAAACAAGTCGGACGACAATGCGGGGTCCAAGAACGACGAGCACGAATACCATGAAATTTCGGACACTGACACGGTATAGCACTTGTTGGCCAATCGGATATACCTTTGGAAAGGAACGGGCACTTGAGGGAGAATTACAAAAAACCAATAAATTGTGGTTAAAAGTAACACATTGAAACAAAAATATATAAAAAAAGATACTGACTGAGTTACAAAGTTAGAAAAATAAAGATCCTAAGAGTTACACAACCACTTAAACTAAATTGACTATCAGTTCGCAACGCGCCCTCTACTGAGAAGAATGGACAAGACACTTAGTGGGTTTCAGTTTCAAGAATCTATAATGTTGTCTAATGAAATGAAATAAATAAAAATACAAAATTTCATCGACAAAACTTAAATAATCAATTGTAATATTTTTTCGATTGCAAATATTCTAAAGTGCCCGTTTCTTTTCTACAAAGGAGTGTTGAAAGTCCGTTCTGTTTTCGGGCCGATTATTACGCGACCGGTTTTAATATGACATAAATCAAAATCGGTATCGATATAAAATTACATTATCAAAAACGACTAATTCGGTTTAAAATCAAATTTGCACTTAGCACAGGAAATATCAGCCAGACGAATGATTCACTTCTCAATGTATGAGAGAGTGGAAAATATTGACTTTGTCGCCATACCTAATGACTGTCTACTGACTACTGACCGTCGACTAATGTTACTAGTTTTAAAAAGTGATCGAAATATTTGAATTGTTTTACAAAATATGACACAATGTTACAGGTTCACACTATCACATACACTTGAACATCTTTCTTTTTTTAATTAGTTTTATTTAATTTTGTTTTTCTTTATGTTCGTTAGGAAAGTAACGCTGCCGATAATTTACGCTTGGAACCTATCATAATTCCCGATTCACCCGGCATCCCTGTAAGTTTTAGTTAATTTTTTTATTTTATTTTTACCTTTTTACATATAACACACTTTTTGGCTCATTCTACAAAAATAAATGAAAATTATACAAAATCGCAAAACTTTATTGGGAGGCAAGTTGCAAAGGTAAGTGTGGCGGATGTGTGGGGCGCCGGCGGCCATAAAACTGAAGTACAGACATGACTTGCAGAGGAGTTACGCGGACTTCAGTCAGAGTCTGTTGGCGGAGATGGAGTCGATGTTCAGGACGATCGACGAGACGCGCGCGCGGGCCGAGCCGGTCAGTACTCCAGATACCTCCGCTAACGGTACAGTTATAACATACCGCTACGTATTCCCGCGGCTGGACGATGACGGTCACAGTAGCGATGACGGTAGCGGTGTCGGTCACGGTGCCGCCACCCGCGCGCGACAATGGAATTATTTATAGCCAACAACACCCGTGAGTCTCACTTTTCTACTGCCCTTACAAACTTATTTTTCTTTGCCGCATACATACAACATACATATACTCGCATAACTTGACACAAAAAAAATATTGATGCCAATTTTGTTTTGTTTTGTTTTGACGCCTTCTATAATAAATGTTACGTGTGACGCTTTCATTTCAATGTTTCAATGGATGAATATACAATTTGATATAAATAATTAAAAATCAACTTGTGACAAAAAAAAACAAAATTTTAAATAAATAATTTGTTTCATCCTTATTTAAATCGCTTACAACTAATTTAATCAATATCATAATCTACTTTAATTTAACTTATAATCTAATTATAATATACTTATTAAGTATCTCGTTATTTAAGCAGGGTAATATGAGGAGGAAAAGGAACTTTGGTAAGAAACGCTTCCCAACCTAATTGCAGTTTGAGTGCACTTGGTAGATTTTTCAATAGATTTACATAGATGAGTTTTATCTTAGCATCACTTTAGAAGTAGCTTCCAACGAGTTTATTCGCTTTTATAGAAATTTATTGTAGGTTTATTATAAAATAGATTTCGGCACTAAACACGGCTTAACCATTAAAAATGTTTGATCATTCTAGCCATCTTATAGACCGCGTGTTTAAATATCTATCACGACAAAATGGTGTGACGTGTTTACATGAATTAACTAAAAGTGAATATATCTCTCGATACCGGGTATCTGGTTGCACCGCACGGCAATCTATCCACCGCCGCACAGCAAGCACTGCCCTACAATACAAAACAGATAAAGAGATACAAAATGATGTAACATCTGCAATAATATGTAATGCGTCCACATTTCACTCGCTTCGTCCAATATCAGTAATGTTTACTTAATTTATTCAAAATTATTATTAGTCTAGTTGTTTCGATAATAACATACATAAATGAACTTTAACATTGTAAATAAATAATAACATAATTGAGTCAAATAATGATTAAATATTGTCTTAAGTTAATGAGCCCTTCGACTATGCTGACCATGATTCCGTTATATATTTTCGACTGTATTGCTACCGAACGAAGATATGAAGTCATCGCTGAAACGTATTGTCAAAACAGAGTGTGTATGTGTGTTTTTCCGGTTGATAGTACAAAGTTAAAATTATGCTGATTTTTGATAACTACTCGGGCGCCCATTGTGCGCCGACACGTACCTAGACGAAATACAATTCGGGGACTTATCGCGTAATCTCAAGAAAGTCAAAGTTTGCAAGTAGTTATCATGATTTTATTATACATTTGGAATATTTACATATATACAATGATGTTATATATTTGTTGCAAACGGGCTACTTACACAGACAACTCTCGGTACTCCTATCCGACAGACGAGATAATTTTGTTATTTATTTTTCGACAATTGGATCGATATTGCCGAATCGCGCGTACATCGCATACATTGTTATTATCCAGTTTGATTATATTATTAAATTAATATCTTTTTAGTGCGCTAGTATTTTAGTGGATAGTGACCGGCATGGATTTCATAAACTGTTTCCGTAAGAGTACGACTTGTAGAAAATACGAGCTACTCTCCAACATCGACGATAATTTAGACATGTGAGTGTTTACCAATTATTCAAGGAATTGTTCATGTTTACAGGAATCGTTTAGGACCGACGTGAGCGTGGTACACAGGTGGGTCACTTTATATTACTTTATTATACAATTTTTAATATGAATTTTAATTGTGCCGGCTCAATTGCAGTGATTTCTTAACATACTACACTAGCTGTGCCTCGCGGTTTAACGCGAGTTAGCTCTGCCTCTATAAGTGGTAGGGAGATGTTGTAGCCTCCTAATAAATTGACTATTATTAGTGTTTTATAGCCTCCGAATACGGTCGTAAATTGGTCCTGTAGTTTCTGATATTAGTGCGTCGAAGCAAACACTTCAGCTTTATAATATAAAATTCTCGTATCACAGTTTCAGTTACCTTACTCCCCCGTAACGGCTTTACTGATTTTTACCAAATTTTATATGCATATTCAGTAGGTTTGAGAATAGGACATAGGATACTTTTTATCCTGATATTCCCACGGGAACGAGAATTACAACTCAAGAACGGCTGAACTGATTTGACTGAACATTGGTGGGGAGATAGCTTAGAACCAGGGGAAGGACATAAAGATACTGTTTATCCCAAAATTCCCACGAGAACGGGAACTACGTGGGAGTGAAACCGCGAGGCACAGCTAGTATTAGTATAGATTCGTATCGTTTACAGTGTTACTGACTACTCAGACTAACACACATATTGACTATTAACATTAAGTCGAGAATAGGAATGTTATTTACAACATATCTCATTAATTTGGACGCAGCCTCGTCCCCGCTAAGGGCAAAAAAAAGAACAAGCGTAATAAGAAGTCAAAGCCTAAGTAAGTTTATTGTGTATTGGAATTAAACTAATTTTAAACAGATTAAAGTACTATTTTGTATTTAGTTGAACATAAATCCAGCAGTGGGCACATACAGGCTGTTGATGGTGATGATGAGTGTATAATGATTTATAAAGGTGATTCACGCAGGATGCCATACGCTATGGTGATGATCAAAGTACTAACTAATTGCATAAGTATATGTAATCTATAATTATATTTACAAATAATTATGTTTATATTAGTTTTGTTTTCATATTTTTCTAGGCTACAATTAACGTTAGTTGAAAAATATTTTTGTTTTTCATGTGTATAGGTATGTCAGAGTTCAAGATTGCGTCGGTGATATAGTGTTTGTTTGTGGCCTCGCGTGGGTGGGTGATCTGTCCTTCGGGCGAGATCCCTGCTCTATATGACACATGCAATACAGTAGATTTTAAATATTTATAATTAATAAATAAAAATGATTGTTTACTATTATTTCGGATTCGTTCCTTTTAAGATAGTACATATATGAAAATAAAATTAGAAATATCAATACTTGGGTACAATTTGATTCAAAACCAAACCGAACTTTCCTGTTATGATACAGGTGGATACCTTCAGTATTACTTTGACTCTTTCATTACTCTGAACCTGGTCTCAAATATTCGTGACATCCACTAAGGTTTATCTGTCTGGATGCGTACATCAATGTATGTGTGCGTAGTTTCTGATACTTCATTGTAGATTCAGGTAGTAAACCTAGTTAGGGGTCAGATTCTATATGAAAAATGTAAGTAGAGTGACTGATTATTTTGTCTAATTAGAGTCGATATTCAGTTTATTTACTGTATGACTATTGATTGATTGAGGCTCGCGGTTTGAATTTCGTTTTACATTTCTGCCGTAATCACAGAATCTGTTAAAGTAGTTTTATTTCCTTGTGTTCACATAAATCAAAGTAATGAATCCTTGATATCAATACGCCATCTAACTATTATCTCCCCACTAACGTTACAGATCTCATACCATGTCTAAAGCCGAGAAGAAGAAGGGCGCAGGCTTCGACACTGGCACCATGAAACCGATGTCGGCGCACGATCAGAAGACTTTGGACACCGCCTGCGCTATGGCTAATGAAATAACAACCAAGTCAGTTCACATTTTGAATAATTCCTACTATAATTGTTTTGATTTAGTGAACTTCACTTTAAAAACATATTAGGTAACTTGAAATTAATTCAAATAACTTTTTTGTTACCCTCCGAGGCGATGCTTAACATCAATTGCTATACCTATTGTTCTTTGAAAATAGATAACAAAAAAGTTACAGTCACCGCTGTAATAATTTTAATTTATAATAATTTTGTTGACGCAATCTCAGGTATTGTTACAGACCTTAATAATTGTAAATATTTCTACAAATAAAAAAAAAAATGTCTATATGATGCAAATACTGTTTTAATATTTGTAAGTTCATGCACTCAGTAGGTACCCTTCCTGTTGCAGGTCTATGACCGACCTCGGCGGGGAGTCGAAGGCCGCACAGCCTCCGGCCGAAAAGTCGAAGTTCCATTTCAGGTTCCCACATCTGTCGATCAACCTCCATGGTGACTCAGACTCTCATGATAAAAAGGGCAAGTTTCTTTCTACGAATGCTAACAAGAATAATCCATTTTTAAGGCCGATTTTTAGTTCTCACCCGATTTTAGTTAAATGCCAGTATTTTTACCAATCAAGCTTTCACAACACGATACCAAATTTTCAGTTCAATAAACACCAAAACCAAAATCTAAAAAAGAAAGCGGTACATACCAACATGAACTTTATAAATAACACACACACTAATACGCACAAACACACATAAACTTCACACTCACACATACTCAAATTAAAATAACATAAGTACATACATATCATTATTATACCTACATACATTGCCTTAAAGCCCCCATTTCTTTTTTGTTTGTATTGAAATTATTTGTCATATTTACAGTTTTGTTTATTATAGTACTTAACCCTTTCCGTTTCTCTCTTACTTCACTTCCGAATAACACCTGTGTGTCTCTTTCGCTCACAATATCTACGATATGCCGTCCTACTCCCCCATATCAATGACACATATATAAGCATAAGAATGTGTACTATTTTTAAAGCTTATTATAATGTGTAATAGGTCACATATCAGCAGTAAGATTTTATCATATTATTATACGAACTAGGTAGGTAGCCAAAGCTAAGCTAGATAGGCTTTGTTCTCACATATTTTTAAACACTGCCTTGTGCGCACGGCATATAAAAACCTCTTTTTTATTTCACTTGCAAAATTATATTTTAATTATTTTCTGCACATCTAGACTTGAAATAACTATTTTAAATATCAAATCTGTAGGTGTTATGGTTCTTCCGTGAAATGTACCACAAAACTGGATAAATTGTTACGTTAGGAGGGCTTCGTCCTAATAATAAGAATAATTTATAACCATAAAAGATACAGAATTACAATTCACATAATTATACAGTATCTGATTAGTAGGTGAAAGGGCAAAGGAGTTTCCTCATCGGTGGTTTTCAGAATGGATATTCAGAAAATGTAAAACAAAATATAACCACGACAAAAATCCGTTTAAGTGTTTTATTTCAGAATGGATATGGTTAAGATGGACAGCGTTGTAAATATTGAGAGCGAAAGACAAGTGCTCAAATATTTATTTTATAAAACATTTACAGGTTCCAAGGACCGCCGCAATTTCAGCGATGAAGCCAACAGCGTGCCCAATATTCAGGTTTGTTATTGAAATTATACAATTTATTTACTCTGTATTAAGATAAAGCAGATTAAACTAGTTTCTCGATATCGTATTTATTCCTTACTCTTTTTTAAGTATATAACTTTGGTTTCACACCCTTTCTATAGGACTAGTAGTTATTGAGAAAATCGTGAACATCCCAGTCCAATAACATATTGGTCGGGTAGAGAACAAGCTTTTTCGGTTATCGATGTAATGTTAATATAAGTTGTTTCGGTAGGATAGTTTGTCATTGAAGGAGTTTATAAATATGAATTGTACAAACTACAGGAGTCTCTAAGCGAGGAGAGCAAGCGCGCATACGTGAGCCTGATCGAAGAGCCGGTCGCATACCGCCCGCCGCTGACGCTGCCCCCCGAAGACCTCCTCACGTACCCGTCGTCGCCCTCGCCGCCCGCGATCCCGGCCCGCAGGCCCTTCATCTCCGTTCCGAACCCGTACTTCAGGGAACGCGCCAGGTCAAAGCCCAAGCCGGCTTATGCTAGGTGAGTTGGGTGGTCATTTATGTAGAAAAAAGCAACTTCTATAATATTTTAAAATGTTTGTACTAGTTCTCGTGTTTAGAAATTAGCTATTTTTATAATATTACAAATAATCCCAAAAGAAGCGTTCATGGCCCAGTGCTACCCGCGGATCACTTGTGATCTGTGCGGTTAAGCAACGTCTGGCACCGTCATGACTGTGATGGGTCATTACTAAAAATGACCTTTAATTTCATGAGCGTTTCCGTGCTTCGGACGACACGTAAAGCCGTCGGTCCCGGCTGTCGTACTAACATCATAGTCGTTACGGATAGTTAGAGCCCTCAAAATTCTAACATTTGATTTAACCAAAATATATCGTATAGCCCTCTGCGTTGTGAAGGTCTGATGGCAGTCCCTTCACGTAAAATACTGACATTCCGCCAAATCTGGTTAATCTGAAAACTGACCCCAAATAGACATGGAATAAAGGTTCGGAAAAGAGAGAGACAAATAATCCCAATAATGTTACTAATTCCAGTTTAATTCTTTTTCGATCATAATGGTTAAAATGAGCATAAAATGCCTACTATTATGATTATTCTAATTTATATACTTATTTTTCCAGGCGAGCGCAATCAGAAGGCTCGCTTCCAGTAAGTACTTATACTATTATTCACACCTATTTCACATTCACACCACCTACATACATTAACATTCCATGTCCAACCATTCCACAGCGCAACCCGCTACCGCTGCCGCCGCGCACCACAAAGCCGAAACTAGTCGACAAGCCGCGTCACATCCGCAAAAACGCATTGTTACTATCGCCAGTGGGAGGGCTCCCACGTCTTGCCAAACCACCCAAGACACCTATCTACCAAAACACACCAGCTATGGTATTTTTTATTTGGGAAAACAAACAGCGCTTTCACATTTGGTCGCAAGTTGTGCGGCACCAGCGCGATAGTCACACTGTTAACAAGGGGCATACTTCTATATTAAAAAGAGCAGTGCGACACGTGATTATCATAGTGAAGGGCAGCGCGGCGCCATTTGTAATGAGAAGGCATCCGCTGCTGTCGCGCCGCCGCCGCACTATTTGCGACTTAATGTGAATGCGCTCTTACATAATATAGTCTTTATATAAATTAATGTAAACAAATACTTATCTTCCTCGAATTATATAGCTATACCGGAGCGTTGCCGATGATGATGATGACTCAGTCGACGGATATCTGCTCGAGGAACCGCTCTCGTGTAACGAGGAGAGCCGCGATGGTGACGATGAAGGAGAGTTGACGCCTAAACCGGAGGAGGCGCCGCTGGCAAAGGGTAAATACAGTTAACTGTAGATACGGACTGTCATCCGTGAGGTTGCGGGTTCGAGTCCCGTGTGGGGTCTGTGTGCGTGTGTGTGATCCACAAATGTTTATCTCGGACGGTGAATGTGTGTGTGCGTAGTTTCTGACACCCTAAATACAAGTTACGAACTTAGTTAAGGCTAAGATACTATAATAAAATGATGTGAATGATTGTATGATGATGATATAGTGAATGATTATGTTATGTTACATCCACTGCGACATTCTCATTGCATTGCAGACCTCGACCACGTGTCCGTAGAGGACCTGCTGGAGTTCGCGGGAGTGAAGCCTTGCGGCCGACAGCGCGGAATCGAGTCGGATGAAGTGCGCATCATGTGCAAGGTGTTGAAGAAACAGGTACACACACTTGGGATTTATTTATTGACACGACATTATATGAAAAAGAGACAAATAAATAGAACACATAAACCAAATATGAGGGTACAATGGGTGTTTTCACTAAAACATACAGAAAAAATATTGCTAATTATATATATAATATAATTAGTCTGACGGCCGTTCCCAATATTCGATCTATCTATATTTTTTCTTGTCGGCGGATACAAAAGTATATCTGTCATAAATGTATATAAAATGACAGATTATTCAGTTTCCATGGTTTTTTATCCGTCGACAAGCAAGATCAAAGACAGATCGAATATATAGGACCTGCCATTAGTCAGATGGTCTAATCGAGTACAGTGTCGGTTGGCACACTGCCTAACTTAAGCTGTCATATATCGTATTATTTATCTGTCAAAATGGACAGAATAAAAAGTAAAAAGGCGACAGAAAGTTAAACTAAGAATACTTTTTCACCTTGAATTGTTTCATAGAAATTGGAAATTACCAATCACCAACATTAATTCGATTCGTACTCACTACTAATACAATCGACACCCTTTACGCTCATATCTAACGACTCTCTCTGTCCAGGTGCCACCAGAAACATGCCTGCAGGCTCTCGAGCTGAACGATTGGAACGTGCACAATTCCATCAAGCTGATTTACTTAAAATTGTCCGCGTCGCCCGAACGTTCCCTCGACACCTGCTACGAGCAACTACAAGCCGCCGGGGGCGACCCCGCCAACGCACTACTGGCTCTCAACGACCTTATTACTTAAATCTCAATGTTGTCTACTTACTTATTTATTAATCATTATATTCCTAATATCTATTTATCATAAATTTTACATTTTTTAAGTGTTTTTAAAACAACTTCTCAGTGTTGTTATTATTAAAATTTTAATATTCTATATGTGAAAATACGATACGTCGTAAACATCATACGTGTTTGTACCATGAATGTCTAAATAATCGAATTTATCAAGTAAATCTTTCAATTAGTTGTTGTATACGGGCAGCAGCCAGATGATAATGAATGTTAGTTTAAGTATTTAATGTTAATTTTTGACAAATCTAAATGGAAAATAAAAGCATTAAAAATCCAATTGTGATGTTTTAATGTCTCTGTGTGATATTTTTGACCCACAAACAGTCAGTTTAAAATTATACATTACCGAGGATTTGTTCATCACATAATCAATCGGTTCACAAAACGCGCCCTCTACTGAGAACTATTAAAAAACGTTATTTATGTTAATTGTTCATGTCGAATAGAGAACTTCCCCGCGACCTCATTCGCGTACTCCAGCCAGACCCCATCCGCGTACTCCAGCCAGACCCCATCCGCGTACTATAGTTAGACCTCACCCGCGTACTCCAGTCAGACCCCTCCGCGTACTCCGGTCAGACCTCACCCGCGTACTCCAATCAGACCTCAACCGCGTATTCCAGTCAGACCTCATCCGCGTACTATAGTCAGACCTCAACCGCGTACTCCAGTCAGACCTCACCCGCGTACTCCAATCAGACCTCAACCGCGTATTCCAGTCAGACCTCAACCGCGTATTCCAGTCAGACCTCAACCGCGTACTATAGTCAGACCTTAACCGCATACTTTAGTCAGACCTCAACCGCGTACTCCAGTCAGATCTCACCCGCGTACTCCAGTTAGACCTCACTCGCGTACTCCAGTCAGACCTCACCCGCGTACTCCAGTTAGACCTCATTCGCGTACTCCAGTCAGACCTCACCCGCGTACTCCAGTCAGACCTCACCCGCGTACTCCAGTTAGACCTCATTCGCGTACTCCAGTTAGACCTCACCCGCGTACTCCAGTTAGACCTCACCCGCGTACTCCAGTCAGACCTCACCCGCGTACTCCAGTTAGAACTTATTCGCGTACTCCAGTCAGATCTCACTCGCGTACTCCAGTCAGACCTCACCCGCGTACTCCAGTTAGACCTCATTCGCGTACTCCGGTCAGACCTCACCCGCGTACTCTCTTCCGCGTACTCCAGTCAGACCTCACCCGCGTACTCCAGTTAGTCCTCATTCGCGTACTCCAGTTAGACCTCATTTGCGTACTCCAGTTAGACCTCATTCGCGTACTCCGGTCAGACCTCACCCGCGTACTCCAGTCAGACCTCACCCGCGTACTCCAGTCAGACCTCACCCGCGTACTCCAGTCAGACCCCATCCGCGTACTATAGTTAGACCTCACCTGCGTACTCCAGTCAGACCTCAACCGCGTACTACAGACAGACCTCACCTGCGTACTCCAGTCAGACCCCTTCCGCGTACTATAGTTAGACCTCACCCGCGTACCCCAGTCAGACCTCACCCGCGTACTCCAGTCAGACCCCATCCGCGTACTATAGTTAGACCTCACCCGCGTACTCCGGTCTGACTTCACCCGCGTACTCCATTCAGATCTCAGCCGCGTACTACAGTCAGACCTCACTCGCGTCCTCCAGTCAGACCCCATCCGCGTACTTCAGTCAGACCCCATCCGCGTACTTCAGTCAGACCCCATCCGCGTACTCCAGTCAGACCCCATCCGCGTACTCCAGTCAGACCCCATCCGCGTCCTCCAGTCAGACCTCACCCGCGTCCTCCAGTCAGACCTCACCCGCGTCCTCCAGTCAGACCCCATCCGCGTACTCCAGTCAGACCCCATCCGCGTACTCCAGTCAGACCCCATCCGCGTACTCCAGTCAGATCCCATCCGCGTACTATAGTCAGACCGTTCATTGGGAATTTCGGGATGAAATATAGATGTTGGCTGATTCTCAAACCTACTGAATATGCTCACAAAATTTCATGAGAATCGGTCAAGTCGTTTCGGAGGAGTACGAGAACAAACATTGTGACACGAGAATTTTATATACCGGGTGTCCCGTAAGTAGTAGACCAACGGGATGTGGGGGATAGGGAAAACCGTTACCTACCAGAATCACCAAAATTTATTGTCCTAGGCCTCATAGTTTTGAAGTTATAACGTTTTTTAGTAAGAAGGTGAAATTATCGTACTATGTGCACATTTTTCTTAATTCTACAAAGTCTCTTATTTTGATGTTAAGGCCTCATAGGCCTAGGACATTGGTGATTCTGGTAGGTAACGGTTTCCTCTATCCCCCACATCCCGTTGGTCCACTACTTGCGGGACACCCTGTATAAGGTAATTATGCGTTAGTTAGTTGAATTTCATTAATATCTAGAATATAGATGTACATTGTACATCTAGGTAGATGAGATGAGTAGCGTTTAATTGCCGGTTACAAACTGCGCAGCTGGCTGAGAGGTTGCAATTAGAGATGGAAAAAAATTGGACGTGAAATAGGTAATTTGTTTCCGAGAGTCCGGGACTGCCTCAGGCCACTTTCTAGGTATTAGGTTAACCGAGCAACCATTGTTATTATTGTTCCCTCCTACTTCTGCTCAACTCCTAACTTAACGTTGGAAATGCAAAAATGGAAAACAAATTTAGTGCAATACTGGTGGAAAGAAGGATAACTTTTCCAGACTAACTTTGAATAGATGTTAATTATATATTTCAACACACTTGCTCATAAAGGGGCTCTTATTAGTGCAAAAACAGTTGATTAATGACACGTTTTAATCACTAGTGAGTTATAGATTGTTTTTTTAAATTGATTTCATTTTAAAAAAGTTTCGATACCAAAAAAATTGTGTCCATACATTTTAAAAACAAAACTTCAACTATGTTTCCTTACTTTTGGTAGGTCTTTGGCCGATCACCATTGTTGAGTTGGATGCGCGCGAATAGAAAAACTGTTTATTTATTAGCGAAAAATGATAATTTCTTCGCAAATGTGTTGAAAAACGTTGTATGGTACACGCGAGTATTGATGATTACTATCCTCGACTATCTTCAGACCCTCGCCTGACGTCTCGGGCCTCAAAAGCGCCTCGGAAGTAATTACCAACTTACCTCGCTTGTACCATAAATAACTATTACATAACTCATCTTGAAGTTCAGGGAGGGCCAATGGAAAATACAATATATTTCACTTCTCTCATATTATTTCCTCCTCTTATTAATTATTGCAAAATAAAAATGTTTTTCATCCCACTAGCTCGGAAATAATGTTTTTAATCCTCGATATCTGGGGGTAAAAGTCGATTTTAATCTCAAGAGTGGAAAGTATCGGGGTCGCTGTGACAGGCCGTGCAGGACCCAAGGCAATTTCGCTAACTGGGAGTAAAAGTCGTTTTTGCGCTCTAGAGGTTAAAGTAAATTTGAATTTAGAACATCGTGTGCACTAAGTGTGATGATGTTTTGGATTCACAAACTGTCATACAACTTATTTTTTATTTCAAATTCAAACTCGGAACCTCCTTGGTGTACTAACTTATTTTTTTATTTGCTTTGCGCGTGATATTTTTGCTTTTCACTTAATATTGTGATTGTTTTATGTTTTCATTTAGTAATTTCCTCGCTGAGGGGGGATGAAAAATAATGTGTTGCACTCGAGTGCAAACAATTTTTAACCTTGTGCTCCTTTGACTCCCTCGCTAACGCTCAGGATTCTTATTTTGAATCCCTCGCTGCGCTCGTGATTCAATTTTAGAATCCTTCGCTTGCTCGGTCCTCAACTGGAGCCCCGGTTAAAAAACAACTTTGCACTCTTGTATAACAAATAACTATTTCTCTTTCACGTAAAAACTTACAGTATTCATCATCAGGAGGGCGATTCACTAACGCAATAGAAAACCTTCCTCTTCAATCACTTTATCTATTTTTTTAAGAAACCTCTTTAAAATCCGTTGCGTAGTTTTAAACATCTAAGCCTACATACGGACAGATAGTGGGAAGCAACTTTATGTAATGAAGAAGATATTATATCCTCTCAGTACATACAAAAAATATGTAAAAAAATAAAAACACAAAAAATATGTTTATTAAATTTATTAAAGTTGGTGACCGTCTCGTATAAGAAGGTAAAAAAAAGCCGCTTTTACACAAGCAGTATTATTTCAGTCCAGACTGCACACCGCTAACCCGTCCGACCCGTATTTCATTTAAGTATTTCCATGTCACAATAATCGAATACCCAGGCCTCTGTTTGCATGTCTGCCTGTAAGAAAATCAATATTTGAATTATACCTGAAAGAAACATAACATCAAGTGCGAAACTTGTATCTAGCTAAGGGTAAAGAAGGGTATCAGAAACTACACACACCCAGACAGAGATAAACATTAAAAACGGTTTATACAAATATTCATCCCGCAAAGGGAATCGAATCCGCAACCTTACGGAAAAACAGAACTTATGTTTATGTAAAGAAAAATAAATTTAATGTAAAGACACTAACCTGTGACTGTCAACATCCGTATGTATATTTTAATTTTAAGGAAATACAGTGGCCTGCTGTTCAGTTTCTCCTATAAATCCATTAGTCATCCTTAAGAATAATACGTGGGGCATCACTTTTACAAGCTTTCGTATATATAATAATGTTTTCATTTAGAAATAAATATTTAAAACACGGACGGAGCACTTGTATATGACATTGTGACCATTGATTGTCACCATTGTTTGTTTTGAAATTTGAAATCAGTGCTGTCATTAAATACGGTACAAAATTAAATGTCAAATAATTATTTTTCAAGTCTAAAATGATATATTTAATTTAATATTAATTTATAATAAATAAAACATGTTTCATGCATACGTATTGTGCATTTATATTAACTTAAAATGACGAAATAAATTTAATATCGGTTAGTCGAGATTTTTCTCGATTATACTCTATATTAAACATTGCAACACTGCAAACATCCTAGACATCGTCGTTGTTTGGCAGATCGTCGACGAGCTTAGGTAGCTTAGCGAATACGGTTTTTATCACGGTTGTTTTTAAAAGCGATGTCTCCGATGCAACATCTGTAAACTCGTCGTTGTGGACATCCGTGATGAGTTTGTTAGTGAATCGCATTGCAGCTCGTAATGTCCCCACCGAGTGGCTCGAGCCTACCCTTAAAACTTATTCTAGTATTTACTATGTGATATTTGCTACAGATGATTTTCTAACACTATACGTATACGTGTATGTACAGTCACGGAATGAAAAGGTTCGTCACCTTAGAGTTGGTTTTCACTTGCACTTGTATTGCAAGAAACAATTATACCAACATAAATGTGTAAGAAACAGTGATGCAAACATTTTAATAAATAGAATGAAGTTTTGCTATCGAATAAGGTTTGCTTGATTTTTTATTCTTTTTTAAACACTGCCTTGTGCGCGCGGCATGTAAAAACTTCTTTGATATTTTGCAATGATGACATTGACCGATTAACAATAGTCTTAACAGAAATAATAATGGAAAAACCTTTTCATTCCGAGACTGTACATAATGTAATGTACTCGTAGCAACACAGCCTAGTTTTACAGACTGAGATATACATTCACTAAATATGTCATTGGTTGTTATATCACGGCCCGTATCGATTAGCTATACTTGCTTACTTAGTTCTTTTAACTTATCGTAGTAAATATGTAGGTACCTTAGATAGGTACCCAGCTCATTTGGTACCTATGCTTTGGTGCAATTTAATGTTGCATAAAAGACATTAAATTGCTCAATTAGTAAATAAACCGTAGCAAGTTAGAATATTGTCACCTCATCAATAATCTAAAAACTCTTATCTCCAAAAACCCAAAGTAAACACCATTTAGTAAATAGGTTGGGGTCCGAACTAAATACTATAAATAAAGTTTTATTGTTGTGTTGGGACGGTCCGGCCCTCTGGGAGGCGGGTTATTTAAACATTTTTCCCACAATATATTCGTTGTAATTTTAGCGAAGGCCGCCGAGGGTGAAATTGGGTCAGATGGAAGTAGGTGACATCCCCCTTCTCCGCGGCCGCACACACCTCGTGAACTCAACTTAAGGTCTGGACTCATCAGCCTGACACGAAATAAATCCCATTGGGAGATTGCTATTTTCGTTTATATTTTTGGCTCAGTATTCGATATGTTATTGCCGAGTTTTCTTAATTGTTGAGTTTTCCGAGTTGTCGAGTTTTCCGAGCTGTAGAGTTTTCCGATGTGTCGAGATTTCAGCACTGTAGAGTTTTCCGAGGTGTCGAGTGTTTTCCGAGTTTTCCCAAATGTCGAGTTTTCCAGGTTGACATGTTTTCAGAGTTGTTGAGTTTTCCGACATGCCGAATTGACGAGTTTTCTGAATTGACGAGTTGTCGAGTTTTCCACATTGTTGAGTTTTCCAACATGCCGAATTTTCCGAGTTGACGAGTTTTCCGAGTTAACGAGTTAACGAGTTTTCCGAATTTGACGAGTTGTCGAGTTTTCCGCGTTGTTGAGTTTTCTGACATGCCGAATTTTCCGAGTTGACAAGTTTTCCGAAATTTCCAAATTAACGAGTTTTCCGAAATTTCCGAATTGACGAGTTTCCGAATTTTCCAAGTAGATGAGTTTTCCGAATTTGACGAGTTGTTAAGTTTTCCGCGTTGTTGCGATCTCCGACATGCCGAATTTTCCGAGCTGACGAGCTTTCCGCGTTGTTGAATTTTCCGACATGCCGAATTTAACGAGTTGACGAGTTTTCCGCGTTGTTGAATTTCCCGAAATGCTGAATTTTCTGAGTAAAAAAGTTTTCCGAATTTTCCGAGTTAACGAGTTTTCCGAATTTGACGAGATTTCTAGTTTTCCGCGTTGTTGAGTTTTCCGGCATGACGAATTTTCCGAGTTGACGAGTTTTCCGAATTTGCCGAGTTGACGAAGTTTCCGAATTTTTCGAGCTGACGAGTTTTCCGAATTTTCCGAGTTAACGAGTTTTCCGAATTTGACGACATTTCGAGTTTTCCGCGTTGTTGAGTTTTCCGACATGCTGAATTTTCCGAGTTGACAAGTTTTCCGAATTTTCCGAGTTAACCAGTTTTCCGAATTTGACGAGATTTCGAGTTTTCCGGCATGACGAATTTTTCGAGTTGACGAGTTTTCCGAATTTTCCGAGTTGACGAGGTTTCCGAATTTTCCGAGCTGACGAGTTCTCCGAATTTTCCGAGCTGACAAGTTCTCCGAATTTTACGAGTTGAAAAGTTTTCCGCGTTGTTGAGTTTTCCGGCATGCTGAATTTTCCGAATAGACAAGTTTTCCGAATTTTCCGAGATAACGAGTTTTCCGAATTTGACGAGATTACGAGTTTTCCGCGTTGTTGAGTTTTCCGACATGCTGAATTTTCCGAGTTGACAAGTTTTCCGAATTTTCCGAGTTAACGAGTTTTCCGAATTTGACGAGATTTCGAGTTTACCGGCATGACGAATTTTCCGAGTTGACGAGGTTTCCGAATTTTACGAGTAGCCGAATTTTCCGCGTTGTTGAATTTTCCGAGTCAACGAGTTTTCCGAATTTGACGAGATTTCGAGTTTTCCGGCATGACGAATTTTCCGAGTGGACGAGTTTTCCGAATTTTCCGAGTTGACGAGGTTTCCGAATTTTCCGAGCTGACGAGTTCTCCGAATTTTACGAGTTGTAGAGTTTTCCGCGTTGTTGAGTTTTCCGACATGCTGAATTTTCCGAATTGACGAGTTTTCCGAAGTTGACGAGTTGTCGAGTTTTCCGTCATGCCAAATTTTCCGAGTTGACGAGATTTCCAAATTTTACGAGTAGCCGAGTTTTCCGCGTTGTTGAATTTTCCGACATGCCGAATTTTACGAGTTGACGAGTTTTCCGCGTTGTTGAATTTCCCGAAATGCTGAATTTTCTGAGTAGAAAAGTTTTCCGAATTTTCCGAATTTTCCGAGTTAACGAGTTTTCCGAATTTGACGAGATTTCGAGTTTTCCGCGTTGTTGAGTTTTCCGGCATGACGAATTTTCCGAGTTGACGAGTTTTCCGAATGTGCCGAGTTGACGAAGTTTCCGAATTTTTCGAGCTGACGAGATTTCCGAATTTTCCGAGTTAACAAGTTTTCCGAATTTGACGACATTTCGAGTTTTCCGCGTTGTTGAGTTTTCCGACATGCTGAATTTTCCGAATTGACGAGTTTTCCGAATTTTTCGAGTAGACGAGTTTTCCGCATTTTACGAGTTGTCGAGTTTTCCGCGTTGTTGAGTTTTCCGACATGCCGAATTTGACTAGTTGTCGAGTTTTCTGTGTTGTTGAGTTTTTTGACATGCCATAATATGTTAAGTATTAAATAAAAACTAAAATAACTACTACTACCAATATCTCCTCAAAATAGCACAGCAATGAAACCATTCCTTAAATTTAGTGGGTCAGCGATGAGAATCCCCAACTCAATCCATTTACCGAGTGCTTCCTGAGGCGGGCGCTATGCGCACCTAGTGTAGGAGTGTCTATGGAGGTACTCTCTGCCGCAGACTGTAGCGCTGCACTTATACTCGCAGATAACGCTCTTTGTCATGGATATTAATCTTGCAGATGTTGTAGTAGGATGTTGAATAGGCAATATTTGAGTGGAGTTTGGAATATTATGTTTCTAGTGATAGGTATCGTGTAGCATAGAGCTAATATTTTTTGTTTAGATTAGTTAAGTAACTACACATGTTAGAAAAAGAAAATACATTATCGAAAGTTTAATTTTCATAAAGTATCCAAACATGTATCATTAGATCCGAGTATTGAACCCGGGATCTGAAACCTGGCAGGCAGTTACTCTTCCCAGTATTACAGTATATCGCCGAGGCGTTCAAGAGTTACAAAGAAAATAATCCTCCTAATTAGGTACATTCCCGGTCCGCTAGAGGCGCCACGAGCCGCTGAGTTAACTTTCAACTAAGTATTTCATGCATATTTTTAAAATTATATTTAAGTTCTTTCACTAAAACTTAGGTAAGTAAGTATTTAGTTAATACTCAGCTATCAGAGCCATATAAAAGATCGCCTCTTTTAATACTTAATGGTTAGTTATAAACAGCAGATACTTTTACCACGTAAACATAAAAGCATTATGTGTTGTTGTGTGAGTAGAAACCAAACGGAAAGTCGTTAAATATTGAAACATTGGCCCGCCGAAAGTAGGGCGGAGGCGTACTGTTGGTGAATCGATAGCGTCTGCCAATGGCCGTGTACCCTGTACAGTACACCACCCGCGACCCGCGAACTATTCAATACTGTGACCACCCGCCTGTTAGGGAACTACCCGCACCTACTGACCATACTTCAGGAGCTCATCAATTAACGATAATGGTTACACCATTTATTGTAAAAAAAAATGATATTTTAATCAAAAAACAATAGAGCATTGTCTATGCAAGGAGGTTCAAGAAAATTTAAGCTTTAAACACTACATTTGTAAAGCATCACTTGCCTAAAAAGACCAAGTAAAACTGACTCATAGAAAATATTATGTCAAGGACGTGTATTGTATCTACAAAAACATCCGTGGAAATATCTAGATAAAAACTAGTAACTACTAACCTATTTAGGGTTCAATTCGAGGTAAGTATCTTGTTATCAAATCTGATCCATACAATAGGGACGCCTAGTACCGAACAGACAAGCATTCATTCTATTAGTTTATGTACAGGCAGGATAAAGGTACTTTTCTATATCAAAAGTGATCCTGATTACAAACATCCGATGGATTGATCTCGGTATTACGCAGTGCTCCAATTTTTCTCTTTGTTATTGTATGTACAGGAGACCTACGATAACAAAGAGAAAAAGCCGCAGTTGATGTTAAAATACGGAGCAGCAGGATTAAATTCCAAAGTGACAACATGTCGTAATGAAATCTCAAAGCGTTTTACAACTGTCTTTTGTTTCCCTCATTCGTGTAGATGAACCTTTACTGGGTCGGATCTGAATAAGTGATAGGTTAAGTTGTTTTCTTTGTAAGTGTATCTATAGGTATGTGTATTTTGTGTGGTATATATATATTGTAGGATGATATGATAAACCGTTTTGTGGCGGAAATTGTGGTCTTAAGAGTTCTCAATCATACTGTAAATCTCCTTTTTCAAACGTGAATCGTTTATTCGGTTCACAAAATTATCCTAGAAAATACATATTTTTTTATTTAGGTATATTATACATGTATATATTATGTTTTAATTGTTTTATCAAGCCGCATACTTAACTAAATATTTTACGTAAGCAACTAATGTTTACCTAAGTATGTACTTTTATATACTTAAGTAAAAGAATCAATAAGTATCAAATTATTCGAGCAACTGTGCACATACTAAGATTTATGAAATAATCAGGTACTTACTTTGAAAAAATATTGTTTAACATAAGTAAGTATATTTAATTTTTACCAACTTGGTATTTGTGTGTGAACCCCAAATGTTTGTCTCGGTCTGGGTGTGTGTGTGAATGTGTGTGTGCGTAGTTTCTGATACACTAGATACAAGTTACGAACTTAGTTAGGGGTCAGTTACTGTAATGAGACGATATAGTGAATGATAGCGCTATATCGGTGGCCGAGTTTTGGTCCTCAAAAATTTGAGTCGATACGCAAAGAAGAAGAAGTGAATGATCACTAGATAGTATAAAACAAAGTCGCTTTCTCTGTCCCTATGTCCTTATGTATGCTTAGATCTTTAAAACCACGCAAATTTTGATGCGGTTAGTTTTAATAGATAGAGTGATTTAGTTTGAAGGTTTTTAGCATAATTTTATCCCCATATTCCTACGGGAACGGGAACTTCGCGGGTGAAACCGCGGGGCGCCGATATTGAATATATAAAAAACTATTTTAAAAAAGTACCCTTATCTTTAGTTTTACATCGGATTTAAAAGATTGTGTCACAAAGCACTTATAATTGTATTCTGAATAGGGTGAGGTGGCTTGACACGAGACGATGCTTGGGTCAGCAGAGATACACAAGAGATAAGGGGTCTCTTAGAAGGGCTCTCCGGTGGCGGTGTAATGAGGTCTTAAGTATATCTATAGATAAGTACATAAATATATACGTAACTCATTAATAAACCAGCATATTTGTACTTACTTACCATATTTATATAGGTGTGTACTAGCAGCGCCCCGCGGTTTCACCCGCGTAGTTCCCGTTCCCGTGGGAATTTCGGGATAAAAAGTATCCTATGATCTTTCCCGGACCATAAGCTACCCCTGAACCAAATTTCAAGTCAATCGGTTTAGTATTTTAGCCGTGAAAAGGTAACAGACCGACAGACAGACAGAGTTACTTTCGCATTTATAATATAAGTTAGGATTTGTACCAAAATATAACCACGACAAAAATCCGTTGAAGTAGTTTTATTTCAATGTTGTGTTCGTGTAAATCAAAGAAATCAATACTTATACCTATTTGTACCTTTTGAAATTCATAAGATAGATAGACGACACATTTTCACAAGGATTCGATTTCATTCATTAGGATATAAATGATTTTTCTTTTTAAGAAAATTAAAGTTTTATAGGTACCTAGGTATTATTTACATTTACTTAATTTTTTTTTCCTTTGAATTCATACTTAAGAATGTAGTTTTTTTTATTAAATAGATAAGGTACCTATTTATTTTAATCCTGTCTCGTAGTAACTATTACATAATACTGTCAGCACCTACGTTTAAACAAAACGTAGATAATAAAAACCAACAAGTTTCAACTAATTCCAACTATTTTCCCGTAGTTTAGTTAATTGTTCGTTATCTAAGCAATTTGTGAATGTGTATTGGTTGGTGCGGTTTGATCCATATTCTGACATTATCTGTGGGTACATGTGTCGTGTGCACATAGCGACAAAAACGAGTATGTAGGTATTGGTCATTTCTCTAAAGCTGGCGCGAGCAACACAGACATTTTACACACGTATAGTGTCTGTGAATGTCACTCAAAGTGATGTCGCACGTCACAGTCATCATGACAAGTCAGTCCATCCTTGTCGCGCGCGGTCAAGCTATTGAGTATGAACGGGATGGTGTAATATGTTTAGATTCGGAACTTAAAAATACAGCGTAATTTCATTTCATTCAATCAACTTCAAAACTGGTTATATTTGTATAAAAAAGTAATTTATTTTGAAACATACTGTATAGGAAATTTGCTTTAGTGTGAGTATTTTGATGGCGCCAGGTCTGGAGAAATGACCAATAGTAGGTAGTAGTCACATATGTAGGTACGTGTGTACGTCAGTAGATGAGATGCGACCTAGATCGAGTTAGTAACACGTAATACGTAACACACGACAGCATACGAGCAGCGTGCAGCGGTCTATTACATTATCAGGGGTTTTATGTCGATAGATAGTTATAGTAGATAGTTTTAGATACTTACTTCAATCCTTACTAGCAGCGCCCCACGGTTATACCCACGTAGTCCTCGCTTCCGTGAGAATGCGGGGATCAAATTACGCTAATACACTTCCTCTTAAATTAAACTATCTAAGTATAAAAAAAATCTGCATCAAAATCCGTTTCCTTAAGTCTCTTCCCTAAAGTCCCTTAAGTCGGGAAGCGACTTTGTTTTATACTATGTAGTGATAGCTAATATTGGTCATTAAAATCCTTTTATCCTCTAATAATAGTAATGCATTTTCGTATACTTATCTTGCAATTTACTGTAGAATTTGTTAATTTGTTTGTTTGGTAAGTACTTCAACTTAATCTAGCTATAAGTAAGTACTACTTACTCGATGTACTTGTCAGACACAGAAAATAATACTTATAAGTACTTTCTGTATATTTTTCCACTAAAATAAACCAATCCTACAAATTAATCCTGCGAATATTATAAATGCGAAAGTAAACTCATGGTCTCTCACCCAGGGGTCGCTTATTCCGAGGAAGGACAAAGGTTATGTTTTATTCCGGATCGGGAACTATGCGGGTAAAACCGCGGGCCACAACTAGTATTCTATATCTACTTGTATGGTATTATAACATTACACATATTTGTCTTCTTTGTCTCGGTCTGGGTGTGTGTGTGAATGCGTGTGTGCGTAGTTTCTGATACCCTAGATACAAGTTTCGAACTTAGTTAGGGATCAGTTACTATAATGAGATGATGTAGTGAATGATTATGTTATGTTATTTACCTAATTACAGACCCCACGTTCTAATTCTAACATTATGTTTATTAATTCTTATCTAATAAGTAATTATTTGTGTGACGTTGTCTGTCGAAGAGGTGAATAGGTCGTTTAGATAAATATAACAATTTATGTAACTGGTACATCCAATGTGTGATTCGTACTTTGTTAATAATTAATAGTTATCTCCTTTAGTTCAGTAAGATTGTAGGTACTTTATTATGAAACAGCGCTTGGGATTTATCCAAGTAAAGGTGATTAGGATATCCGAAATTTTCCGGTTCTATACCTCAATACAGATGTCTATACTGAGGTATAGAACCGGAAAATTTCGGGAAACCTAAAATCCCGGGAATTCCCAGTTCATTTAATCAATAATAAAAAATAGAGTTGAAAGATAGTTTTATTCCTTATAAGTTATTTTTAGGACGAAGAAACATACACGTGAACTTTTAATATTAATGAATTATACCTACTTATATGTAGTGTATTAATAAATAAGTAAAACATTTTTTCTTTTCATACAAACAATATTACATTTTGTTTTAATATAAGTTAATTTTCACAATGTATATATATATATATAGATTTAATTTAAAAAAACAATAATTAAACTTTTTTAGGATAATTTTACCTTTCTTTCAACAAACTTTAAATAATAAACAAATAAGTTCTTATTAAATAAAGGAGAGCCCACACTAGGTAGACCCTGTGGTATGGCTCTCCTGACCTCTAAGTATTACAAATAACTAACTTAATATAAGTATTTTTATTTTAGATTGTAAGATATCTTTTTTTTGGTTACTTTATTTATTTTAAAACTAAACACTAATAAATGCATTTAAAGATAATTTCTACTGAAGTAACACTATAGAGTCACCAAGTTTTCTGTGCCGGTGCCAGCGTCGCTGTAATCGCTTATTTTGGTTGTCAGATGATTGTCAGTGTAATCAAAATGTATCCAAATGACATAAAAATAGTAATATAGTCATAAAAATAGGAGCTTCCAATTTTGGCCGCCGGCACAGAAAACTTGCTGACTCTATACTCATTTATGGCAGTTTCCAATATTCGATCCGTCTAATGTCCATGATCTTGCTTGACGACGGATACAAAACTGTATAAACTGTAATTTTACATAAGTAGAGTTCCACAATCTTTTCTGTACCGGCGGCCAAAATTGGATGCTCCTATGGTCATTTTGACTCTAATGTCATTTGGATTCATTTTCAATAGACTGACAACTGTCACCGGCACAGAAAATATTGTGGTACTATAAATTTTTATGACAGATAGGTATACAGAGTTTTGTAACTGTTTTGTAACGTTGACAAGCAAGATCCTACTATATCCTACTTAATGTTATAAATGCGAAAGTTTTTATGTTTGTGAGTTTGGATGTTTGTTACTCTTTCACGCAAATACTTCTGTATGGATTTAGATTAAATTTGGTACAGATGCTCCTTATAACTAGGAATAACACATAGAATTTTTACCCCGAAATTCCCATGGGATTGGGATTCACGCGGGTAATACCGCGGGGCGCAGTTAGTCATAGATATACTACAATCTTTTATGTGCCGGTGACAGCGTCGCTGTAATCGCATCTTTTGGTTGATAGATGATGTCAGTGAGACAATAGTAGTTTCCAATTTTGGCCACCAGCACAGAAAAGATTGTGGCACAATAGACCGAATATTGAGACCAAAACGCAGATTTTATTATACATTTAGGGGACCCTCTGGAGAATCATAGAGAGATGGCCACGAGGGTGACCCTATTACAAGTATTCATTCTTACATCTATGGACGCACGTGTCCACTTACAATATTATTATTCTCAGTAATATCACATAGTTCTTATACTGTGGTAATATGGGCCCTCGCGAGGTGCCCTCTTTGTACACTCACTCAGTGGGTGTACACACGCACGCACATACATTCACAATTTCACATGACTAGTTTTAAAGAACCAGACGTATTGTTCTCTTGTATTGTATCTAATGTATAATATAAGTAAATATTCACTTAAATAATAGGCGGAATATTAAGAAATACAGCTATGGATATAATATTTTAGAAGGTGTAATATTCTGTCAAAAACGTAAATTGACGCATAAGTGTTAAGTTTCCTTACATATTTTTTTTAAAGTTTTGTAGAAATATAAATTGAATTCCACGTACCTACCTACTACGAGTATTTGTCTTTATTCAGCCAGTAACTAAACTGTCGAGTTAGGTGACATTTACAAACAATTTCTTATTTAGTTAAGGGCTGATTTTTCCATCGCTAGATAACTTTTATTCGACGAATAAAATTGACGTTTGACAGATTTTGTATGAAATAACTGTCAAATTTTCAAAATTATTCTTCGATAAAAGTTATCTGGCGATGGAAAAATCAGCCCTAAGTAATTTAACTTTTAACTGGGAAGGATAAGATAAAAATGACATTTCAACTATGTAAGGTTTTGTTTAGCAAAGTGAAGCGTATCGTCCTGATAACAATAGGCAATGATGAAATTGTAAAACATCTTAAATGTATCCTACTGATGGCACCGTCTATCCTACGATGGTTTGATAGTAGGTATTTACATCGCACAATGAAAACGCATCGTGCGGCACGATTCGTGCCGTCATTCGTAGGTAAGGAACGATTCCAATTATTTTCCGGAAAATTAACTATTTATATATTAATTTTATTTATTCATAGGTCTGTTTTAAAGGCTAGGCTAATTAGGATTGTTTTAAGGGCGGCGAAGATACTATATATTTTTACCCTTGAGGGTAAGAAACTTTTCTGACTCTGAATAATGATTGAAATATTAAGAATCTGTAATAAAATATTACATGGAAAAAATTAGGATTAAATAACAAGAGTTTATCCTAGAGGAGCGTTTAGTTGTAATATTCGCGATAAGTGCGCGCTTGTTTCCTGTATAGTAGGTAGCGTTATCGGAAGCTTTATCAGCCGCTGGCACTACTCGTAGTCACAAACACCTAATTATGTTCAATGAAATTAAACACTCATTTGGTATTATTAACAAAAGTATTGTTAATGAAACAGGACTCGGAGAGAAGCATAAAATATGAACAGTGCTACATTGTTTTGTGTTAATGTATGGAAATATAAGTAATGTAAAAAATAATTTAGCACCAAAAGTTCTTTTCGTTTGAGAGTTTTCCCACCATTTACACAAATGGTGCGATAATAGTTATTTATGGTACAAGCGTGTAAAGTTGGTGCTTACTGTCGAGGCGCTATTGAGGTCCGAGCCGTCAGGCGAGGGTCCGAAGATAGCCGAGGATAGTAATCATCAATACTCGCGTGTACCATACAAACTTTATTTAACACACTTGGGATGAAAATAATAATAAAATATATTTTTTCGCTAATAAACAATCATTTTCCTATTCGCGCGCATCCAATACAACAATGGCGGTCGGCCATAGAATAAAAGAATATACTTATTAAAAAAATGAACGAATTAATGAATGGAATCGACTATAGACGTATCAAAAGTAAGGCAACATAGTTGAATTTAGTTTTTAAAATGTATGGACACGATTTTTTTGTATCGAAACTTTGTGTGTGTAATAATTACATATCATAATAAAGATAATTTTAATATTGTTAAACGTAAAATGGAGAAGTAACGATAAAATCCCGCTGAAAACGCGAATCAGATAACGCGAACCCCCAGTTTAGATAACTCGTTGAAAAATGATAACGCAGTAAGTATTAGGGAGGATATCGCGTGGTGTTCAGTGTGATGAGGTTGATGTGCGATGCTGGAGGTCGCCTGTGGTGGCGGTCGATGCGGCGGGCGCGAGCGCGAGCGCTGGAGCGGGCGCGGGCGAGTTACTCAAATAATTTACAGCGTTATGAGTTTCATGAAAAAGTAGATGTGCGGGCTGGTGCACATGTAGGGCACCTAGTTCCGAACCCCTGACCCTCCCCCCCCCGCCCCTCGCCCCCAGCCCGCGCCGCCCTCGCGGTGATCCCGTGCCCCGTGACCTATTTATTTCCGGGTTTACGTAACCCTCGTTCCACCACCCTCGCGCCTCGCAGCACCCTGCTCGCTCTACATCTGCACGCTATGCCTTTTTTATTGCAACCGGCCTATTTTAGTTGAGTTATTAATTCCGAGCGCATTGCAATGTTGCTTATTCTCGCCGGCACCAGTCGACTCTTGAATTTGCAGACATTTCAATGAAAAGCGTACCTCGTTAGTTCACGAGCGCAGTGGTTCGCGTCACGTTACTAAATGTTGTAAACATTTTTACTTTTGTTTCATGGTGCGACAGATGAATTTCTTTTGAATGAATTTGTAGTTTGTAATAATTACTTTAGAACGCGTAATTGTTTGGATAAATAATAAATAAGTATGTTCATTCATTGTATAGTCGAACTCGCCCGTCGAGGGTTCCGTACTTTGTAGGTAATCACATATTGTTTAATTGTTCGTCGTAAATCGATAATGAGCGCGCAAGTCTACATCCGACTGAGGTTCGAGGACTGGGGAGGAAGTAGGTTTAAAAGCAGCAAAAATTGCTATATGTTATCCCGGTATACCCACGGGTATAGGGCGCTGCTAGTCTATGATAAATGTAAAAAAATATTTTACACATTTTTATTATACTACTTCCCATACAAATTCGGACACCCGGCAGTTCCGATAATCCGGCATAGAGTAAAATGTCGGATACCGGATCGAACGCCCCGTGCGCTCGTGAACCTACCTACCCTTACAAGATAAGTACAGCAAACAGTAGTGGGGTTAACAAGTTAACGCTCTTTCATGTACGCCACTGGCATACCTCGAGACGATGACTAGATTGTGTCAATTCATATATACATCTCGGACTCGGACAATCTAGTAGAGAATCAAACTCTGTCAATAAGAGACCCATTATGCAGTCTAACACATTCTGTAGGTGTCTCATATAATGAAATAAGAATTGACATTTATAAAATTTGGCATAAAAAGTACATATAAAAGTTACTTTTTAAGCCTGTGAGCCTACATAAAGTACATAATCAAGAATAAAAAAGGAAAATCATATAAGAGAAAAAAAAAAGATATTAATATTCAATGGCTTTGAAATAAAAATGAAGTATAAAACTATATTATATTAACCGACCTTATTATTCATGGGTATGACTATTTAAAGGTATCGACAGTAGTATTATCAATCGTTAGTACATACAATTACAGTATTACCCAAAATAATATCCGGTAGTAGTACGACTCAGTGCTTAAAAACAGAAGCAAATAGGTTCATAAAGAGCTTGTAGTCGTATGTGCATATAGAACTAGGAGAGGACAGTGAGGAGCATAAACATTAGGTATTAAACAAATGAAAAGCAAAAACAAATGCAGCACATTACTTCTAGATATAAGTATAAATTAGGAGTATTCAGAATGAAATGCGAGCAAATTTTAAATAATTGTGCAAAGAGCGAAATTGCCCCAAAATGTAGCTGATTACCCATTTCATTATTTACAATTAGAGTTTTGAGTTATAAATGTAGAATTATCCAAATTATAAGGAAATAATATTTTAAAGACATTAAAACAAAATACAAATATTACCTGATTGAACTAATAAATATTCATTTTAAGGCCTAGTAGTCTTAAACCTAGAATTGTCAAAGGAAACGACAAATATTATACAAACAAGGGAAAACAGAACGGTAAAAAATGTAGTAGATTACTTTTTAAGCATTTATAATGCGATGTTATAGTCATAAACATAGAATTAGGCAAAGAAAGCGGACGCAAGACGAAGATCGTAAAAGTGTAGCGTACTACTTGTAAATATTAGGTACCTGTAATAATAGTCATTTTAATGTTCAGTTAACAGTAAGAGGGCACCTCAGGGCTTCATCAGCCCCGCCCTGACTTTTGTGTATTTGCGGTGACACTATTTCGCCTATTCTACTGGCGGTTCCCTACACTGTGATCGCTATCTTCTCGCTGTTCATATTATATTCGTAAAGGGTCTATAGGGATTACTCAATCCTGTCAACAGCAACATCATATTTGGTTTATTTCTCTTATTTTGGGCCTCATCATATGAAATACTATATTATTTAATGCCATTATCAAATTTTCAGAACTGTTTTTAAAAGTTTTGAAATTTTCATATCAATAAATTAATAAAAGATCATATAATTAAGATCAAAAGGTGCTTAAAAGATTTTATGTCTTTATTTATGTAGAATAATATTTATACTATGAATGGACATAAGCTCAGGTTTCTAATCTCAAACGTAGAATTAGGAGAAGAAAACAAGGAAACAACATAAAAAGTGAATAATGTAAAATTTGTTGATTAAAAAATAAATTAGTTAGTTATAGTTTCAGCTTGCCGTAAATGAAAAATTAAAAAAGAAAAAAAATAAAATTAAAAATTAAACAATCAAAACACTAACAAAATCATTACAAATGTTGTATTGAAAAAAATGAGGATTTATGAATGAAAATAATGAGCAACTATTATACAAATCAACTGAAGAGGCAATAATTAAACATATTTTTGAACTATAAATATTTCCTCTTCAATAATCTAATTTTTTGTTTCACATATATATATCATCCGACTAACAACATAGATACTAAATATTCTACACTATCTTTTTTTTCTAAATAAGCGACCTATTCTAATTTTCTAAATATGAACCACATGTAGTTATTAGGAAGTAAATGTAGATTATTATTTAAAGGTAGAAAAGAAAACAAGAGAAACAGACTAAAAGTATAAGAAAACCATAATGCTAAAACCTCTTGTAGTTACAAGAAAGTTGAAATAGGAAGTAGATGAGACAAAGAAGAAATACAAATATACGAAAATAAATAAAACAAAAAAATAATACAAATGTCAGACGAACATTAAGATCTAGTCATTTGTACGATAATTAACTTCATCAACTATGGCGTACTGCTTATGAGGACAAGGATTTAACAACGATATTTGACAACGAACTGTAAATATATTTTAAAGTTAGACGACAGAAATGAACAAATCGACAATACAATTAATAAAAAAATATGTTTAATACTTACCGCATCTATTTTAAAAGGGATGCATAATTTGTAAATTAAATTAAATGACGATAAGATAATGATAAACATAAAATAAAATAATATGAAGAAGTAAAAAAATACAAAGGAAATGCAATACACGTGGGGGTAATGTGCGTTTGGATCGAACAGGTTTGGCCCTTAAATGAATATAGAGTAACACGTGAAACTATGGGCAAACATTAATGGAGATGATAAGGAAGTTTAACACAAAAGTATGGAAAAAAAGTTTGTGAATAGGATTATAATTAATTAAATGAATATTAGTAGTTTTTAACTATTAACTCTGGTATTAAAAAGTGGTGATGGGCATAATGGGGGAAGTTTTAGTACTATTCAGAGGCGGAATCACATTGGAGCCGACTATTGGCGCTGCACATGAGCGTAGTAATGAGGTCGCTAGGCCACATGGAATGGACCCCGTGTTGTGGGCAGCATTCTATGGGACCGCTTCAAAAATAAATATTGAGTTTGTACACCAACTAATTTTAAGTGCAGGAGTAAAATAGCAGTAGTGATAGTAAGTAAATATAAAGAAATAGTAAATATGAAAATAGTACATCCAGTTATCCAAGCCCCAAACGTCGGACGCCAGTCCATACAGTCATACAAGATATACAAATAAAGGGCGAGATCAAACTTAACCGGTGATTAAATTTAACCTAACCCTTCGTCGATACACCTCTTTGGCTGCGTGAACTATTGTCCGGTGTAAGGCTTATGTAACTAATTGTTCTATTTCTTAATTACAATTCCTTCACTTCTAATAACTATTACAAACGCTATTTTATTTCTACATTTAAAAGTAGTTAATACACAAACTCAATAGTTATTTTTGAAGCGGCCCCATAGAATGCTGCCCAGAACACGGGGTCCATTCCATGTGGCCTAGCGACCTCATTACTACGCTCGTGTGCAGCGCCAATAGCCGGCTCCAATGTGATTCCGCCTCTGAATAGTACTAAAACTTCCCCCATTATGCCCATCACCACTTTTTAATACCAGAGTTAATAGTTAAAAACTACTAATATTCATTTAATTAATTATAATCCTATTCACAAACTTTTTTTCCATACTTTTGTGTTAAACTTCCTTATCATCTCCATTAATGTTTGCCCATAGTTTCACGTGTTACTCTATATTCATTTAAGGGCCAAACCTGTTCGATCCAAACGCACATGACCCCCACGTGTATTGCGTTTCCTTTGTATTTTTTTTACTTCTTCATATTATTTTATTTTATGTTTATCTTTATCTTATCGTCATTTAATTTAATTTACAAATTATGCATCCCTTTTAAAATAGATGCCGTATGTATTAAACATTATTTTTTATTAATTTTATTGTCGAAATGTTAATTTCTATCGTCTCACTTTAAAATATATTTACAGTTCGTTGTCAAATATCGTTGTTAAATCCTTGTCCTCATAAGCAGGACGCCATATTTGATGAAGTTAATTATCGTACAAATGACTAGATCTTAATGTTCGTCTGACATTTGTATTAATTTTTTGTTTTATTTATTTTCGTATATTTTTGTATTTCTTCTTTGTCTCATCTACTTCCTATTTCAACTTTCTTATAACTACAAGAGGTTTTAGCATTATGGTTTTTTTATACTTTTCTTCTGTTTCTCTTGTTTTCTTTTCCACCTTTAAATAATAATCTACATTTACTTCCTAATAACTACATGTGGTTCATATTTAGAAAATTAGAATAGGTCGCTTATTTAGAAAAAAAAGATAGTGTAGAATATTTAGTATCTATGTTGTTAGTCGGATGATATATATATGTGAAACAAAAAACTAGATTGTTGAAGTGGAAATATTTATAGTTCAAAAATATTTTTAATTATTGTCTCTTCAGTTGATTTCTATAATAGTTGTTCATTATTTTCATTCATAAATCCTCATTATTTTCAATACAACATTTGTAATGATTTTGTTAGTGTTTTGATTGTTTAATTTTTAATTTTATTTTTTTTCTTTTTTAATTTTTCATTTACGGCAAGCTGAAACTATAAATAACTAATTTATTTTTTAATCAACAAATTTTACATTATTCACTTTTTATGTTGTTTCCTTGTTTTCTTCTCCTAATTCTACGTTTGAGATTAGAAACCTGAGCTTATGTCCATTCATAGTATAAATATTATTCTACATAAATAAAGACATAAAATCTTTTAAGCACCTTTTGATCTTAATTATATGATCTTTTATTAATTTATTGATATGAAAATTTCAAAACTTTTAAAAACAGTTCTGAAAATTTGATAATGGCATTAAATAATATAGTATTTCATATGATGAGGCCCAAAATAAGAGAAATAAACCAAATATGATGTTGCTGTTGACAGGATTGAGTAATCCCTATAGACCCTTTACGAATATAATATGAACAGCGAGAAGATAGCGATCACAGTGTAGGGAACCGCCAGTAGAATAGGTGAAATAGTGTCACCGCAAATACACAAAAGTCAGGGCGGGGCTGATGAAGCCCTGAGGTGCCCTCTTACTGTTAACTGAACATTAAAATGACTATTATTACAGGTACCTAATATTTACAAGTAGTACGCTACACTTTTACGATCTTCGTCTTGCGTCCGCTTTCTTTGCCTAATTCTATGTTTATGACTATAACATCGCATTATAAATGCTTAAAAAGTAATCTACTACATTTTTTACCGTTCTGTTTTCCCTTGTTTGTATAATATTTGTCGTTTCCTTTGACAATTCTACGTTTAAGACTACTAGGCCGTATGATCAAAAATGAATATTTATTAGTTCAATCAGGTAATATTTGTATTTTGTTTTAATGTCTTTAAAATATTATTTTCTTATAATTTGTATAATTCTACATTTATGACTCAAAGCTCTAATTGTAAATAATGAAATCAGCTACATTTTGGGGCGATTTCGCTCTTTGCACAATTATTTAAAATTTGCTCGCATTTCATTCCGAATACTCCTAATTTATACTTATACCTAGAGGTAATGTGCTGCATTTGTTTTTGCTTTTCATTTGTTTAATACCTAATGTTTATGCTCCTCACTGTCCTCTCCTAGTTCTATATGCACATACGACTACAAGCTCTTTATGAACCTATTTGCTTCTGTTTTTGAGCACTGAGTCGTACTACTACCGGATATTATAACTGTAATTGTAATTACCATTGACCTAACGATTCATAATACTACTGTCGATACCTTTAAATAGTCAAATATCCATGAATAGTAAGGTCGGTTAATATAATATAGTTTTATAATACTTCGTTTTTATTTCAAAACCATTGAATATTAATATAATATTTTTTTTCTTTTATATGATTTTCCTTTTTTATATTCTTGATCGTACTTTATGTACAGGGCTTAAAAGGTAACTTTTATATGTACTTTTTATGCCAAATTTTAATAAATGACAGTTATTATTTCATAATATGAGACACACACACAGAATATGTTAGACTGCATAATTATTGACAGAGTTTGATTCTCTACTAGATTGTCCGAGTATATATGAATTGACACAATCTAGTCATCGTCTCGAGGTATGCCAGTGGCGTACATGAAAGAGCGTTAACTTGTTAACCCCACTACTGTTTGCCATACTTATCTTGAAAGGGTTTATGTATTGTGTATGATAGGTTTCTTTGCTGACCCTTTTAGTTTATGAGAGCAGGTCCCTCCAGTTTGTGGGTCAGGGGCTGCCGGTGGTGACCCCCGCCCCGTGCGGTCCCCGAGGCGCGGGGCCGCCTGCCGCCTGCCGCCCTGAGGCCTGCTCCTCTACTGCCGTCACCCGAGTTTGCCGTTCTCGCCACGTTTGAAAGGCGGGTTGGCGAGCGCAGTTTTTTTTTGAGCCATTTGGTATTAGGAAACGCTGCTGCCCGTTTCACGGCCTGTACTCCCTTAGTCGCCTCGTACGACACCCGAGGGACGAGATGGGGTGGTACTATTCTGCGTTCGCCGGTACCACACGGCAGACTCTAATACGTTATATACGTAATTAAATGAATAAAGAATTGAATGCTCTTTCAAATGTTTCGTCAAATCCCCGCGTTATAAGTTTCAATGTATCAGCTGATGGTCTTTCCATTGGAATAGATACTTTAGTACATTTGACTTTATTTTAAACCCACTTTCTAATAATTCGTCGGAATCTGTTTAAGTGTTCCGTACCCAAAGGGTAAAACGGGACCTTATTACTAAGACATTGTCCGTCCGTCCGTCTGTCTGTCACCAGGCTGTATCTCAAGAACCACAATAGGTAGACAGTTGAAATCACAAATTATGTATTTCTCTTGCTGCTATAACAAAAAATAAAAAAATATTTATGGGTGTGTGAGGCAGTGTGAGTGTGTGTTTGTTACTCTTTCACGCAAAAACTACTGAATCGATTTAGATGAAATATGTACAGATGTTCCTTATTCATTTTTTGTATATAACTATATATATATATAAAAACGCAAGCCTATTTTTGTTTCGCCTACTGTTGGTGACCTAGTCAATGGTACGGAACCCTCCGAGCGCGAGTCCGACTCGCACATGGCCGGTTTTTAACAATTAATGATTTTTAGTCGTCCAATTTAACATTAATCGTCAAATCGAAAGTGAATCCCACTTTATGACACAGTATCGAAACCGTAAACCGTATTTTTCACATACATACTCGTATATTTCTATTAAAAATAAGTTGAAGTAATGCATCACTTGTCGTTTAAAAAAATTTTAATTTCCAAATTTACTAATATTTTAACTCGTAATTTGGTTTTGCACTTATAAACTTCGGTCAAGATCTATTTTTCAAACCTAAACGATAAGAGTGACTCACTCCTTAATATTTTAAAGGCAAAACAACGCGTTGCGGCGCCTGCGCCGCGTCAGCTAAGTAGTTCGAATTATACATATAACTGCGTAGTTTGATTAATTCGGTTTGACATTAACATTTTATTTTGTTATAAACAGTGAATTTATTGTAGCTAAATTGCAGATTCTTCTCGGCTAAAGTAACTTCCGAATCGGTGGTAGATACACACTCGGTTTAATAAGTTTAAACTGTTTACGGTTTATTTCTATTTTCTTCATAAAATGAGCTTAAAATTACCCAGACACGATAACATTACATGGAGCCCATTTGTCATCAGAAAATGTTCATTCGGACTACAATACGAATTTTTTGTTGAGTTTTTCAGGCCTAAACTGTATTCGACAGAAAATGGAAATACCACTGGATGAAGAACTGCTTCTAGAGAGTCCTCTTCATTTATCTTTATTTTTTAACCGAATACTCGTATTGATTAGACTCTGTACCTATTTAGACACACTTTCCAGTATCAATACTACTGCTAATCTTTTCTCTTTTCTTTTAACGCGGTGAAAATGCATAGAACTGCATACCACCGTGAGCCGATATTGGGTGGACCCCCGGGGCATGTAGGGCTCTCCCAGCCAGAAGGGCTGGGCCTACCCACTAAAAACACAGCGACTTCCGTCCTCGTTACATTTGGGTGCCGTAGGATCCCGAGGGGGATTTCTAGTACGGCACTGTTAATGTCAAAAATTAGATTGAAAGATGTGTACAGAAACCAGTATGAAAAATGTACGGTAAAATATACCTACCGTAAAGAAGAAATAAAGTTTGATTTTTCGTTTCCTACATAAATAAATCCATAATTACTAACACACAGGATACTTTTATCTCCAAATCCCACGGGATAAACTTCCGCGCACAAATATATGCAGATGATATGAAAAACATCTGTTTGGTAGTTTTTATGCCTTAGGGCCGATTTTTCCATCGCCAGATAACTTTTATTCGACGAATAAAATTGACGTTTGACAGTTTTTGTATGAAGGAACTGTCAAAATTTCTAAATTATTCGTTGAATAAAGTTATCTGGCGATGGAAAAATCGGCCCTTAGAAAGATTTACTTTATACTTTAGAATAAGAAAACTATTAGATTTGTAAGACAAAGAGTTTCTTATTGTATTTTTACAACACCACCAGTAAGTAATGTGTTGGTGAAATTATTTCACTAGTGTCGTCCATAAGAGTTTATTCCCATTTCGGCACCCCAATTAGGAAGATGCCGAAATGGGATATTTAAGTGCGATAGTTCCCATTTCGGCACGCAGTCATAATTGAATAAGAATTTTGTACTTGTAAAGTACAGTCCCGGTCATTAAACATATTACTAGAATTATACTGTTGTTGTCATTTTTTAATCTACGAGTATATTAGTGTCCAATTTACGGTCAAAGGTTCTGTAAGTACGCACAGACCAGAAACTTGAATATTGTTTCGTATATTGGGAATATCCTACGAGTTCCACTCACTTCAAACAATAAAGATACTAAACTCACCATATTTATTTATTTATTTCAATTACAACTTAAAACTTAACAATAAAAATAACATACAGAAATAAATATAAATAAACACAAAAGTAACTTAACATAAAATAACATAAAAAAAATATAATTTAACATTATAATTAGATACAATATAAAATAATAATTAAAAAAAAAACAGGAAATCAAAATTGATGTCGAATAATAAAAAAAAAGTGTTTTCAACACACTTGCACATAAAGTGGCGCTTATTTCACTGCAATTAGGCATATAAACACACCTGTTACCAAACTGTTACTTTTTTATTGCTATTATTCACAAGTGAGTTATAGAATTTCTTTTTATTTTATTGGATATGTTTCTTTGTTTTTAAAAAGTTTCCATACAAAAAAGATCGTGTTCCATAGATTAAAAAAACAAAATAGAACTAAAGTCAAAAAATACTGCCTTACTTTTGTTTGGTTGTTAACAGATAACAATGTACAGTGAAGCAGTATGGCGATGGATATTAGCTATTTTTTTAAATATTCGTTTAATCTATGGCCGATCGCCATTATTGAAAACGGTTTATTTATTAGCGAAATATGATATTTTATTTTTATTTTCTTCGCAAGTGTGTTGAAAAATTTCGTATGATACACGTGTGTATTGATGATTACCGTCCGGGCATCAATAGTGTCTCAGCTCAGCAGTAATCACCAACTTTACACACTTGTACCATAATGTACTACTTATTATTTTTTGATGTACTTAAGTATACTTATAGTAAAAACTTAAAATATTAAATAATTAAATAAATACGTATATATGTATTAAAATAAAAACTAAAACTTAAAAACTAAGACATAATGAATACGAGTTTTAATAGAAATAAATAATAAATAACGCTAGCACATTGACAATAAGTCAGAGCATTTAATTTTATTTATGTGATCAAGTGACGAGATGAGCGAGGCGGTCACCCGAAGGTAAGCAACATGCCGGTCCATAACAGACACATTGTACAACACTGTACTGCGCTCATCACCCCGAGACATCAGTTGGTGAGTCTCGTGTACCCAAGTAATTTTAATGACTATATTCAAATCTCTCTCTTTCTCTTTTCCGAACCTTTATTCCATGTCTATTTGGGGTCGGTTTTCAGTTTAACCAGATTTGGCGGAATGTCAGTATTTTACGTGAAGCGACTGCCATCAGACCTTCACAACCGAGAGGGCTATACGACATTTATTAATTACATTAATGACTATATTCAAATATTGCCCTTCAAACTGGAACACAGTAATGTTAATGCACTACTGTTTGGCAACAGAATATCTGAAAATGCGGTAGTACCCACTCAGAAAGAATAGTGCAAGATTCCTACTACCTGGAAGTTTACTCCAGATACATTGTCCGGGGAGGAAACAAGAGATTTTCTTTTAGCGTTTCCGCTCTATTAATTATATAGGCTTAATTTCAAAAAAATCTAAAGAACCTTCGTGATCGTGATATGGCTGACGTTTTGAGTTGTTTTTACATATTGTAGGTGCAACGGCGGAAGGAGAGCATGGTAGAGATTGCTGTTATACGTAATTTTATTTATTTATTTACACACACTTACACTAACATAATTTTGTTCATCTATGTTATTAAATATTTCTTTTAATCGAAATTATGTTATTTTTTAGTTAATATCAAGATTCATGCAAACATTACTACAAAATTTGCAAATTAAGTATCAGCTGATCAATCGTAGCGGTTTTAGCGTTTCTCTTCTTAAGTTTTCTGTATGGTCCTAGCATGCGCTAAAATTCATAAGTACGCGGCCCAAAAACGTTTGTCAAACTGCCACTTGGCTGCCAATTTGTAATTTCTATTCACAAGCAAATGTCAAACTCATTTCATTTACTAACTTGCTATGTCAGTTGGAACGTTTTGTACCATAGAATAAGGATCACGACCAGGATTCTCTCTTTGTACTGTTTGATAATTGTAAAAAATGACGTGCACAAACGAAATCAAAGAAGTTAGCGCTGTTCTAGAGACGACGTTCGTTTGTGGAGAAAAGGAATAGACTGGGAGCGTTTGCCACTTGTCTAGGGGGGCTGATTATATATTACCTAAGGCGTTAGTGCAGAACGTTATTCAATACTTAGAGTTAAAAAAATACATTATATACCTACTTATTACAAATTGAAATAACTAACTACTTGATGCGCTTCCCTTGTGAAATTGTGAACTGAGACTGCTAGCACGAGAACAAATCAACCCTCTCAGACAGAGCGTTGAGCACTCGCAGCGCTCGCGACTGCGGCGCCTGTTGCAGCAGGCATGTGCGTGCTCGCGCCACGTGCACCATTTTAGGCCTTCGCCTACGTCCCACGTACTCATTAGGCACACACAGCGATATACAGGCCAACACACTGGGATTGTGAGTCCTCCCTCTTTCTCCTCTCCGTTCTGTACGCTGATGATGTCTGTCTGATGGCCCATGATGTCGCCAGCATGCAAGATCTACTAAACCGTCTCAATGATGCATGTCATAGATTCGGCCTCATCATCAGTGTCGCCAAGACCCAAGTGCTCAAACAACCTGCACGCGGCACTACACCAGATCCGACGCCGTTATTGCTGAACGGAACTGCACTCGAGGAAATTTCTTCTTTTCGGTATCTTGGTAGTTTCGTCCGTAACGATAACCGCCTTGAAACTGAAATCTCCTCTCAGATTGCGAAGGCAGCGGCATCATTTGGAATGCTACGGAAAAGGGTTTGGGACTCGCATGATATTAAACTACACACCAAAATTGCTGTGTACAAGGCAATCATTCTGCCCATATTGCTATATGCCACTGAGACATGGTGTCTCTACAAAGGGGATATAAAACGCCTAGACACCTTCCACATGAAGTGTTTAAGAGCTTTGCTTCGTGTGAAGTGGCAAGACTGAGTACCAAATTCTGAAGTGCTGAGACGGACAAACTTGAGTGGCATTGAAGCGCTACTCATGCAAGGACAACTGAGATGGTGCGGGCACCTCGTACGCATGGCCGACGCCAGGCTGCCTAAATCTGTGTTCTATTCACAGCTGCGGGAGGGAAAGCGCACGCCTGGAGGTCAGTACCTGCGCTACAGGGACGTCCTCAAGCGCCATCTCACCGCCTGTAACATCCCATGCGAGGGTTGAGAAGTGCTCGCACAACAGAGAGGAGAGTGGCGTAACTCTGTTCATAAGGCTGTCACTACTTTTGAAAAGCGTCGCCTAGAAGACCTTGACGCAAAACGTCTTGTAAGAAAGACCCGCCCGAAGCCTTCCTACACCTACACTTACAATGCTGAAGGCCAGTTGTACTGTGCGCCATGCAATAGGTCCTTCAAGACAAAGTTTGGCTTTGCAAGCCATATTAGAGCTCACGACCGAGCTCATTAGGCCGAGGCTCGCCGTTGACGGACACGTCAAGGAGGACAATATATATTAAAATTCATACGCTCGCGGCCCGAAAACGTTTGTCAAACTGCCACTTGGCTGCCAATTTGTAATTTCTATTCACAAGCAAATGTCAAACTCATTTCATTTACTAACTTGCTATGTCAGTTGGAACGTTTTGTACCATAGAATAAGGATCACGACCAGGATTCTCTCTTTGTACTGTTTGACAATTGTAAAAAATGACGTGCACCAACGAAATCAAAGAAGTTAGCGCTGTTCTAGAGACGACGTTCGTTTGTGGAGAAAAGGAATAGACTGGGAGCGTTTGCCACTTGTCTAGGGGGGCAGATTATATGTATATTACCTAAGGCGTTAGTGCAGAACGTTATTCAATACTTAATTAAAGTTAAAAAAAAATACATTATATACCTACTTATTACAAATTGAAATAACTAACTACTTGATGCGCTTCCCTTGTGAAATTGTGACTAGCACGAGAACAAATCAACCCTCTCAGACAGAGCGTTGAGCACTCGCAGCGCTCGCGACTGCGGCGCCTGTTGCAGCAGGCATGTGCGTGCTCGCGCCACGTGCACCATTTTAGGCCTTCGCCTACGTCCCACGTACTCATTAGGCACACACAGCGATATACAGGCCAACACACTGGGATTGTGAGTCCTCCCTCTTTCTCCTCTCCGTTCTGTACGCTGATGATGTCTGTCTGATGGCCCATGATGTCGCCAGCATGCAAGATCTACTAAACCGTCTCAATGATGCATGTCATAGATTCGGCCTCATCATCAGTGTCGCCAAGACCCAAGTGCTCAAACAACCTGCACGCGGCACTACACCAGATCCGACGCCGTTATTGCTGAACGGAACTGCACTCGAGGAAATTTCTTCTTTTCGGTATCTTGGTAGTTTCGTCCGTAACGATAACCGCCTTGAAACTGAAATCTCCTCACAGATTGCGAAGGCAGCGGCATCATTTGGAATGCTACGGAAAAGGGTTTGGGACTCGCATGATATTAAACTACACACCAAAATTGCTGTGTACAAGGCAATCATTCTGCCCATATTACTATATGCCACTGAGACATGGTGTCTCTACAAAGGGGATATAAAACGCCTAGACACCTTCCACATGAAGTGTTTAAGAGCTTTGCTTCGTGTGAAGTGGCAAGACCGAGTACCAGATTCTGAAGTGCTGAGACGGACAAACTTGAGTGGCATTGAAGCGCTACTCATGCAAGGACAACTGAGATGGTGCGGGCACCTCGTACGCATGGCCGACGCCAGGCTGCCTAAATCTGTGTTCTATTCACAGCTGCGGGAGGGAAAGCGCACGCCTGGAGGTCAGTACCTGCGCTACAGGGACGTCCTCAAGCGCCATCTCACCGCCTGTAACATCCCATGCGAGGGTTGGGAAGTGCTCGCACAACAGAGAGGAGAGTGGCGTAACTCTGTTCATAAGGCTGTCACTACTTTTGAAAAGCGTCGCCTAGAAGACCTTGACGCAAAACGTCTTGTAAGAAAGACCCGCCCGAAGCCTTCCTACACCTACACTTACAACGCTGAAGGCCAGTTGTACTGTGCGCCATGCAATAGGTCCTTCAAGACAAATTTTGGCTTTGCAAGCCATATTAGAGCTCACGACCGAGCTCATTTGGCCGAGGCTCGCCGTTGACGGACACGTCAAGGAAGAAGATATATATTAAAATTCATACGCTCGCGGCCCGAAAACGTTTGTCAAACTGCCACTTGGCTGCCAATTTGTAATTTCTATTCACAAGCAAATGTCAAACTCATTTCATTTACTAACTTGCTATGTCAGTTGGAACGTTTTGTACCATAGAATAAGGATCACGACCAGGATTCTCTCTTTGTACTGTTTGATAATTGTAAAAAATGACGTGCACAAACGAAATCAAAGAAGTTAGCGCTGTTCTAGAGACGACGTTCGTTTGTGGAGAAAAGGAATAGACTGGGAGCGTTTGCCACTTGTCTAGGGGGGCAGATTATATGTATATTACCTAAGGCGTTAGTGCAGAACGTTATTCAATACTTAATTAAAGTTAAAAAAAAATACATTATATACCTACTTATTACAAATTGAAATAACTAACTACTTGATGCGCTTCCCTTGTGAAATTGTGACTAGCACGAGAACAAATCAACCCTCTCAGACAGAGCGTTGAGCACTCGCAGCGCTCGCGACTGCGGCGCCTGTTGCAGCAGGCATGTGCGTGCTCGCGCCACGTGCACCATTTTAGGCCTTCGCCTACGTCCCACGTACTCATTAGGCACACACAGCGATATACAGGCCAACACACTGGGATTGTGAGTCCTCCCTCTTTCTCCTCTCCGTTCTGTACGCTGATGATGTCTGTCTGATGGCCCATGATGTCGCCAGCATGCAAGATCTACTAAACCGTCTCAATGATGCATGTCATAGATTCGGCCTCATCATCAGTGTCGCCAAGACCCAAGTGCTCAAACAACCTGCACGCGGCACTACACCAGATCCGACGCCGTTATTGCTGAACGGAACTGCACTCGAGGAAATTTCTTCTTTTCGGTATCTTGGTAGTTTCGTCCGTAACGATAACCGCCTTGAAACTGAAATCTCCTCACAGATTGCGAAGGCAGCGGCATCATTTGGAATGCTACGGAAAAGGGTTTGGGACTCGCATGATATTAAACTACACACCAAAATTGCTGTGTACAAGGCAATCATTCTGCCCATATTCCTATATGCCACTGAGACATGGTGTCTCTACAAAGGGGATATAAAACGCCTAGACACCTTCCACATGAAGTGTTTAAGAGCTTTGCTTCGTGTGAAGTGGCAAGACCGAGTACCAGATTCTGAAGTGCTGAGACGGACAAACTTGAGTGGCATTGAAGCGCTACTCATGCAAGGACAACTGAGATGGTGCGGGCACCTCGTACGCATGGCCGACGCCAGGCTGCCTAAATCTGTGTTCTATTCACAGCTGCGGGAGGGAAAGCGCACGCCTGGAGGTCAGTACCTGCGCTACAGGGACGTCCTCAAGCGCCATCTCACCGCCTGTAACATCCCATGCGAGGGTTGGGAAGTGCTCGCACAACAGAGAGGAGAGTGGCGTAACTCTGTTCATAAGGCTGTCACTACTTTTGAAAAGCGTCGCCTAGAAGACCTTGACGCAAAACGTCTTGTAAGAAAGACCCGCCCGAAGCCTTCCTACACCTACACTTACAACGCTGAAGGCCAGTTGTACTGTGCGCCATGCAATAGGTCCTTCAAGACAAATTTTGGCTTTGCAAGCCATATTAGAGCTCACGACCGAGCTCATTTGGCCGAGGCTCGCCGTTGACGGACACGTCAAGGAAGAAGATATATATTAAAATTCATACGCTCGCGGCCCGAAAACGTTTGTCAAACTGCCACTTGGCTGCCAATTTGTAATTTCTATTCACAAGCAAATGTCAAACTCATTTCATTTACTAACTTGCTATGTCAGTTGGAACGTTTTGTACCATAGAATAAGGATCACGACCAGGAATCTCTCTTTGTACTGTTTGACAATTGTAAAAAATGACGTGCACCAACGAAATCAAAGAAGTTAGCGCTGTTCTAGAGACGACGTTCGTTTGTGGAGAAAAGGAATAGACTGGGAGCGTTTGCCACTTGTCTAAGGGGGCTGATTATATATTACCTAAGGCGTTAGTGCAGAACGTTATTCAATATTTAGAGTTAAAAAAATACATTATATACCTACTTATTACAAATTGAAATAACTAACTACTTGATGCGCTTCCCTTGTGAAATTGTGAACTGAGACTGCGAGCACGAGAACAAATAAATAAATATGTAGCCAAGGCCACCTCCCTTCGGACTTCCAGCTTATAATGCCCAACCATACCCAGTAAAAACAAAGTAGGATACAGCAATGGATATCCCGGATACACTCCATACTGCTTCAAATATATAAATCTTACAAATTTATTTTGAATGCGTTCTAACATTAATTTGTATTTGGCTTCGGGAGGAGACCATATCATCGAATTAAATTCGAGATGGCTTTTGACGAGAGCTTCATATAATGCTTTTAACGCGGCTTCATTAGTAAAATCATTTCCCAACCGCAATATTAATCCTAAATTTCTGTACGCTTTTTTGCAAACGGATAGTATATGTGTCCGAAATCTTAGGTCCTTGGTAAAGACCACTCCCAGGTCTCTAACCTCCGTGACCCTCTTCATAGGAATACCTTCCATATGATATTGATAATGTTCAGGAGTTCGAGCTCTGCTAAAAAACATTATTGAACATTTATTTATATTAAATTATAGTTTGTTAGTAAGGCTCCAATTTAAGACTCTTTCGATATCCTGTTACAGTAATACAAAGTTATTATCATGCTTGATGTCGATAACGAATTTCAAGGCATCCGCAAAAAAGTAAGGAATAATAATTAGGACGAGCGAAACGAAGCCCTCTCCTAGAGCGACTGTTAATACAGTGCAGTGGTACAATTTACGGCAAAACTACAACATCGACAGATTTTATATTTGACATATATGTAGGTAGTTATTTTAATTCATATCTAGATGTGCAGAAATTCGTTAAAATATAAGTTTGTAAATGAAATAAAAATAAGAGGTTTTTATATACCGCGCGCACAAGGCAGTGTCTAAAAATCTTGCGAACCATAGACAAAGCACGCTTTTAGCTACCTAGTATAGCGGTGGATCCACAGTGATGATGATGATGATAATGATCATTTCAGGCCGTCTCCGGTCACTATGACTACGTCTTCTCTGGCCACGACTGACATGCGCCCTCATAATATGAAACAAGTATTATGACTTAGTCCCACCACACGAGTAAACAAAGGTTTCTACTCACGTGGTGCCACAGTATTATTATTTCAGATCTTACTTTGCTGTTACCGTTTCAACTTTAAAATGTTTTATTTTACCGAGCACCAAAGTGCTCTCGCGGGCTCCACTCCGGCCGGCCAATGAAGGCAGCACAGAGGTAGGGGACAAGTTCCTCGTCAGTTTGGCTATTGTTATATTTATTAGTTTTTATTTTTGTTGTTTTTAAGTAAATTGTTTTGACTCGAGTTTCTTGCCAATTCTCTGTTGATGTATTTTCCGTATTTTTCGTGTATTTTCCGAGCTTCTTAGAGACCCTAACCGAATAAATGATCTCAAAGAGGCAATATCTTTGAGACCCTACTTAAATAAATGATTTCTGATATGATTTGTTATTTGTGACTTGTTAAATCTAATGATGTAAGTAGATATAACTTGTTTAATACTTCTTCGACTAAACTCACGCGAAAGATGGGTGTTTGTAGATGACTGCTGAAAACCGGTGTTAGAATCAAACTTCTTTGCGTGTCGACTCATATTTTTGAGGACCAGAATTCGGCCACCGATATGGCACTATCAGTGGCCTGGTAATTTATTTATTTAATTTGACGTTCATAAGTGCCTCATTGAGGCTATAACTAAATAAATGATTTTTGACCACCGCTGCCCACTGTTGGAACAGCACAAGCTGAGCGGTATACCTTTTGTCAAAATGTAGGTTATATAATTTTAATATTTCTGTATTTTTTTTTATTGTAACTTGTGGCAATAAACGTAAACGTTCTTTTTTGTATTAGATTTTGTTTTATATCCAGCTCACAATACAATATAATTATTGTATCGTAAATAAGATGACATACTTATTTGTTAACGTTATCTCTTTTTAAGAGACATAATGACCTAATCTCCGATGTTACTGTGATACATTTTCTTAATTATATCTCTTTTCTTTTTTACTTTGCATGTAATAGATGGCACGTTTAAACATGAACTCTATGTACGATGTTAGATTATTAAGTTGGTATTTTCATCCTAATTGGTGGCAAATGACGGCCGAGTGCAACAACTAATAATGACATTGTCACACTCAATCGATGGTTATTTTTCATACGAAAATTGATCCTAAGATGAAGAACATTTCTTATCATGATTGTACATTTGTATTTAGACCTGAGTTTCCCTAAGAACTGGTATTAAAAGTAGTGATGAGTATAATGGGGGGAGTTAACCTCCCTCCCCTTAGTACTATTCAGACACGGAATCACATTGGATTCCGCTATAGATCTGCACGAGTATAAATATTTAGGTCCTCTCATCTCGAGGCCTTTTTACACCGTTAACTTACCTTTGGATCACTTCTGTTTACAATATTTATTTACTTCTATTTACCTGTTGTTCTGGATATAGTTCTTACATTATACACATAATGTAGGGTTATACATTTTCCATTTACAGTAGAACCTAAGTAATCCGACGTTTTGGAGCAGTGTTGGACTATCGAATTTCTTGGATTACAGAGGAATGCCTAAGAATTCTGCCCACGTAGTCGGTAGCTTTTGAAAAAGAGTCTTGTAATCCGACACATTACAAATCAAGAAATCGTATACAAGTTACAAACTGTTCGAAATGTTTTTGAATTTATATTTGCTTGTTATTATAGGCATATCGGATTACAAGGAACACAAAGGTCGGATTACCGAGATTCCATTGCACTTGATTATCACTTTATTTTCTAAATTACATTCAAAAACATGCTTACTGTCCCCAGATTTGGCTCACTTAGGCCCGATCTGGAGTCGAATTCAAGATCTAATTTTTTAGATTGGATTTTCTCTAATCTTTGATGTGTTTGTGCTCGAGATCGTGTCTAAATGCTATAACAATGCAATGCTGGGGCGCTCTAACAGTACCTTCGTGGAGATAAGTCTGTTCTGTATTCCTTCATAGTTCAGATTCTTCTTTAGTTTGAAGCGATGGAGGCAGCAAGGCCGCCGTGTGCAGTGAGTATCAACGTACTACCTTCGTACGAGGTACTGACCTACGTGCGAGGTGGTGTGTGTTAGTGTTTTATGTGTTGATCTCCTAGGAAAAAAGGACTTGTTCATTCCCCTATCGGTCCAGTCTGTGCCTAGTTTTTATCTAGATACAAAGCCGGTTCACCATCCAACTGCAACAAAATATAGTATTTAGATAAAGAGGTACCAAACAGAAAATATACTTGGTAGCAGTAATGGGGAGCATATGGTGGGGTACTGCCAGAGAGGACCTAAAAGCCAAGTCTCCTACTAAAGTCATCTACTAACAGACAGAACCCACCTTCTATACTGTTCGGTACGGCAAAGATTGCAGCAGCATAGTGATGTCACAGTGTGCGATTGGCCATGCTGGATAAGGTCATGGATTGGAGATATTGTTCTGACTTCTTCTACATCAGCACTGACCGTAACGCAACCCTCCTTTGGCATCCAGGTGAGCTAACGTTGAAATGCAAAACCTAAAAATAATTCAAATGTTTAACACAAAGTAAGAAGATGAAATAATGAAAGAAAAGTCTAATCTAAAAAAGCAATAGAAGGAAAAATATAGCGAAACAAAAAACAAACCCAACAAAAATGAAGTGCTTGCCTTGATGGAGAGAGGAGTTGCAGCAGCCGAAGAGGGAAGTCATCAAGAAGAAGAAAATCTAGTGGGCAGCGGCGAAGTGGAGGGAGTACCTGCAACCAAATGACAATTGTGAGAAAGAGATTTAAAACAGAAGTCTGGAGGAACTTCTGTACTCAGCAAGACAGAATATTCCATGGAATATTCCATCTCATACGCCCTACGCCTGTGGGATAGAAGGTGTTCAGGCTCCAGCCTGTTTCTTCAGAAAGTACCTATCTCATCTTTGTCCACATAAATGAAACACTAGAGGATAGATACGATGTTAATTAAACGAACATGTTATGACAAGTGCTAAGTGCAAATGCAACTAGTAACAAGAAATCCTAATAAATACAAAACTTGGCATCAAACGATAGTGATCTATATTTTTGTATGTATGTGGTGACAAATACAAATATTCCCTGAATATCTGTCTTGTCTGTCTTTTCCTTTTGAAGTACGGAAACCTCTAAGATTCAGAGTATTTAAGTACTATACTAAATGTTGCAAATAAAGATTTAGTATATTTATGTCAAAACTCGTTTATATTCGATGAAAAGACTTCCACTAAGAGGATTATTTTTAATGAACATTATCCTTTGATGTCGCTTCATAATACGTCAATTTTCCTAATTGCCCTAAATTCTATGGAAGATAATTAATTATTTTGTAAAGATATTTTAGACGGGGTACTGTAATGCCCCGAAAGTCGGAGACGTACCATTATTTTCCCGGTACTTTTGATACCCTTGTAACTTTGTCGTTGAGAACAAGGAGTTCGATTTTTGGCGTTTATTTATTTTGTTTCCGATAACCTCCCTGGTAATCATTCTAAAAACCGATAGTGAACATAATATTTTTGATGAGACAAAGTACCTTATGACATGTCCTGGCAGTGCCAGTTTGGTACGTGATACTACTATAGGTACTGTTACTTATACTAACATCGTCCTGGCGCGCAAGCCAATCAGGTCATACAATTTACTATCAGACTATGTATGTACCGTTAGTGTAAAGAATAGTCCAACTATTAAGGATATCTATTTTCATCATCATCAAACTTCTATTATAAAAAGAACATACAAAAGAAAACATATGTACGTTCTATATAAGTACTTACAAATACTACCAATTATAAGGTTAACGCTCAAACCTCGACATGTCTCATCCAAGTCCTTACAGCCACATGAGTTAACTGTAGATTTTACTTGATTCCGTTACTCTATAAATGAATAAGTGAGGAACAGGTTTCAACATAGAAATAGTTTTGATGACCAAGCTAAGTAAAGTGGTTTTTCTAAGTAAAGCTAGTTCATAAGATTTCCCACGAATTTCCCATCAATTCGATTAAATATTGAGTGAGAACTGTATTACAAAACTATGATTGGAGTATAGTTTGTCTATTGTTAGTTAAGTGGACATGTGACTTGGAAAGGCTGCGGGTAGCGGCAGTGACGCACGTCGCTCTCGGAGGCACACGTGATCGCATACATACAACGGCACTCGCTAAAGGTGGCCATTGACGAGTCAGTTCAACTGATCAGTCTAGACATAAAATTGTGCCGTCGCTCCAAAAGTTAGGCCAACTAGATTTCCCCACTGGAATCTGGAATCGCTCCGGTGACTGACGATCATTTTTGGCTGCACGCCAGTTCAACTGATCAGTTCGACTGACTCGTCAATGGCCACCTTATCCCAACCACACTTTAACTAGTTTTAGTACTCACTAATATAATTACTGATCGGAGTGGCTCCGCTTCTGACCCTACTTCTGTGGTCGAACTAAACGTCAGGTATTCACAGCAGTCTATGTGTCGACGGTTTTAGGTTTCTATGTGTCGAGATGTCGATGCATTTAGGCACTAATATAAATTATAATACTCGTATAAACGCATAAAGGTTTTGTATTTCATTTACTAGAGTTGCTACTTTAATAAATTATTTTTGGTCACGTAGCCAGGAAGTCTTTGTGACGTTCTATTTTTAACCGACTTCCAAAAAAACAGGAGGAGGTTCTCTATTCGACGTGTATATTTTTTTGTGTGTGTTTGTTACGCGATTTCTTTGTAATCATTAATGAAGCATTTTATTTTATGATTAAATTGTAAATATGTATTAATAATATCGTTTATTTTAATTTATTTTCTTACTTTTTAGTGCTGAAGTCGGTTTCTTATTTTTTTAATTAACTTTATTGGGTTTTATATTTCAGTTAAAAATGCAAGGAAAATTCTTACATTACTTTAAAAAAATACTCGTATTAGCTTTTAAAGTTTGATCTGCTTTGTTATTTCGTATACACTCGTCGATCATAAAACATAGTTATTTCAGCAGACCAATAAGCTTGAAAAGGATCGCTTTAGTAAATGTTGTTATAATATAATTAGTTTAGTTTCGAAAACTCAGTTTACTTATTTGTAATTACTGTTCCGTTCACATTAATATAAAATGTTACACCAATTAGTCTCTCAGATTACTTTCGCCATTAAACATATTTCGAAGTCAATATATTTACCTTTGAAAATAAAGAACTCAATTCAATTTTACTTAAAACATGGACCGTTTGATGTTGGCTGTGCAAAATCACATTTTGTCCTTATGATTAAATAAAAATATAAGTACATTATTTACATTTTGATAACTTTGTGATTCAATGTGTGAATAATATTAATGGTTTTATGATGTATCCGAATTGTTCACAAAGTATTGACGAAAAGAATGTATTTAAGTAAGATGCAATAAGCATTTCCTTGTCCTTGTCCTTTTAAAACCATTTTATTATGATTTTGACTTTTGTCACCTGTAAATGGTATGTAACTATAACTATTTCATACATAAATAAAAAATTTACCGAATTCAAACTGGTCTTCTAATTTATACTAGACGAGCAAATTCTCTTACAGTACTACAGAAACAGTACCTATTGCAAATAAAAAATAAAACCCAAAGAGAAACAGAACTAGGCCATGGTCGTTAGGGCTGAGGGTACCTACGAAGGCGTGCGTGCCTAAATCCACCGCGCTCGGGATTCGACCCTTGACCCGCCAGACTAAAGCCTCTTAAGTTGGTCGAGGCTTGCCGCTGAACCATTAGCGCTAACGATCGGGACAATTGTTGAGTCAATATTCTAAAGGTTGTTCCTAATCTCGGTCTCGGGTGTCAGATCTTAGTAGATTTATTTTACTAGATACATATTTTTGAAGTGAAAACTTCTTTAGCGGCGCTGAGCACTTTTTTGTATGGGTAAAAACTTTCAAACTCGCGTCAGGGTCACGTGATGCTGATCGAAAAAGCGTAAGATCAGCATCACGTGACGTTTATGATAACTGAAGTAAGAAACAAACATTGTATTCTACCTCATAAATGATAGTACTTTTATACTTATAATTAAACACAACGTTAATATTGAAGTTTTCACTTCTGCCGGCACTCCCGGAGTGCTACCTTTTTTTTTTATTAGGTTTATTACAAGTCAGCTTCTGCTGCATGGGTATCTCTAAGATTTCTCTTCTTTCTAATAAATATGCTCATTGCATTATATGAGCACCGTGCGGTCTTACCTGTATAAATTACCATCATGTAGGCGTTTCCGATCCCATACATTAACCCTTATCTCATTCTTGGTAATAAGAAACATCGAAGCCAAATTTCCCGTCAATCCGCCATAAAGATACATGACAAATGAACAAAAAATACATCTTTTCTTTATAATACGAGTACAGTCCACTTACAAAACATAATGAAAGCCTTAAATCGGAATAGGCGAAAGTGAAACACACTGTGTAATGTCAGAATTGGACGCGAAATAGGAGTTTAACTTTCACACTTCCCACACCAGAGGTGACTCGCGAGTCGCGACCTTAATACGCTACTAACGTACCTACTTGTACATGTATTTAGTCATTGTTAAGAATTTTTAATGTTTAATAACTCGAAACGTTTATTCTAATATCACAAATAAAATAATTTTGATATTTTTAAGTTTAATAATGATATTTTTTCGTTAAAGACTAATCTACCGAAATAAAACAAAATTTAAAATCACACATTTTCAATATACAATATACTCGATTAACAGTTTATAAAATGTGATTTAAAAAATAATGGTGCCCAGAGTGCCCAGCTAAGGTAAACATTTTGATTATTATTTTTTAATAATACCTAAGGAAATGTGTGAAATGCTATAAAAAAAATGATGTAAGTGTAAATAATAATAATGACAAAACTATTTAAAATACTTACTTATAAGTTTCCGTAAGCTTCACTCATAGGTTTTCATGGTATTTTCTCAGGGCGGCCATTCGGCCAAGCTGCGCCCGCGCCCACTTAACGACATGGCCAATAGTTGCATCCACTGCATCGGAACTGACACAAAACATTTACTTTAAAAACTTGTTACTGGTTATAACTTTTTTATTTTATGTCTGACATAAGTATACTTAGTTAAATAATACAATTGTTTCTTTTCCTGAATATAAGTAAACTAGCGGCGCCCCGTGGTTTCACCCGCGTAGTTCCCGTTCCGTAGGAATATAGGGATAAAATTATGTCAAAAACCATCCCACTGAATTACTCTATCTATAAAAACAAACCGCATCAAAATCCGTTGCGTAGTTTTAAAGATCTAAGCATACATAGGGACAGAGAAAGCGACTTTGTTTTATACTATGTAGTGATAATTTACCACCGATTCGGAAAATGCATCAGTCGACATGAATCGGCAAGAAAAGCTTATTTATTTTAAGTTTTAATGTTAAATAATATACAATAATATAATCGAATAAATGTTTTATTGAATGGAAAAAGATTTTTCTATCTTTCAGTATCTGTCTGTTCGTTCAACCTAATATTGAAAACTATTGAATTGATTTTCTCAATTTTTCTCTCACTGGTTTTTTCGTTAGCGAAAGCATAATACAGATTATTTTTGAAACGGGATACATCGTAAAAGGTGGACCCAGGACAGCGCAATATATTTATAATGTAAAATTGACCAACGTATAATTGAAAAAAAAATGGAAATAAAAAGTAAAGAAAAGATAATAAAGGTGTGTATTTTGTCAGAGGAAAAAAACGATATTAAAACCATAATATACAGTGGCATCGAAACATGTAAATCAACTTGAATATAATCAGAATCACACAATGAACTTTAAACGTGACTATGGATCACCATTTTTTATGTACATAGATAACTCTTATTTGGTCCCATTTACAAATCTGATTGTAATGGATGCACATAACTTGCGGTGGTGTTGACTCGACCCCAATCCATCGCGAGTCGAGTGAATGCGTCTAATCTCGCGCGAGTGACGTTGCATTGACGTAACACACTCCATCAGTAGTCAGTACTTACTGCACTGTGCAACGTGAATCCATCAATTTCTACATCTGAAACTAGGCTGAATTCTAATACCTTCATTGATTATTAATATAATATCAGCGCCATTGTTTCTGACGTCATCAAGTATCTCTAATGTACCTACTGTGAATATGTCTAGTTTGGAATAATGTCTAGTTTGGATTTTATTTTACCGTTAAATTATGCAAAATGCGCGTGTGAATACGAATTTGACGAAAAATATATTGGTGTTTATAATGTGTTAAATGGTATTTGATTGTATCGATCGGTGATCGATCAAGTTAATATAAATCACGAGTGAAACATTTCTGATAACAATAATTAGTAATATCTAGGTACTTCAATTATTTAATTTATGATCGTAACAAAATTATTTCCAATGCTATTAGAAATATAAATACGAAATTACGAACTGCGTAGGAATACCGTCATAATAATTGCATCTGTTTGTTTGTTGAAATTAATTAATTACTATCTTAGTGCGAGACAAAGAACGATCTCGTTGTGTCAGCTGCCAGTCATGAGGCCGCGCCGCGCACCGTCTGCACGTCATCTCACACTGATATCTATCATACCTAGTCGAAGAAAGACAACAAATAATACAGAATTAACAACAATTAACATCATTTGTTACGACGAGAGACCTCGGTTGACTGTTACCTATACAGGGTACTAATTAAGGTCACGCCTCGCTCGCGTAAAGCCTCATCTACGAAGACCCTTTACTTTTGAAGCCATCCATGGAGCCTAAGCGACGAGAGTATTTAAGTACTGCGTTAGAATAGGCAATATAGGCATTTTCCACTTGCGCTGTTTCTGTTATCGAGAGGTCGAGTCGCGCGCTAGGGTGAGCCGCTCTCGAGGGCCGCGTGGGGGGCGTGCTGGAAGGGGGGGGGAGGTGGCGATGGAGCGACTAGCGAGCTACGTATACAGTATAATAGAGCACAATGCGGCACGGGCCTGCGTCGACGTGGTGCGCGGTGGGCGCCCGCCCGCGCCGGCCCTCATAAAACGCATCACATTCCTCCGGCGGCGGCACTGCTCCAGTGAGTCCTCACCGAGACACCAGGTGAGTCCCGCCACGAGCCCTCGCCACCGCGACTTCTATATCATACCATACTTGCTGCTGGCGATTAACTTATCGACGTGTATTACTAATCCACCATCGCTCAACTCTCCCGCAACTAATCCCCATTCATAACATTGTGTCACTCGCACGCAGTCCCTGTCACAGTGAGAACTCTTGTCATTTACGGTCATATATTTATTAAATTCCTGCGCGTTTCCAAAGTGTGATAATAGGCCGGAAAAGTAAAAGAATCATGCGGTAGTTTGCCAAGTTGGTACGTTACAGTGGTACCATCCTTATCGTTACGTGCCGTTATCGGCATTAGGTGGGTCGTGTTTAGGCATTTTCATTGCCTATTTATACTATACAACGTAATTCATAATGCGCTTTGTTTGACAAATATGTTATGTATTTACAAAGAGACAAGCATGCTCGCAATAATAATAACAAAGTGGAGCGCTGCAACGATGACAAATTATTACAATGAAATCAAAGATTTGTTTCTCTGTTTTGTTTATAGAGATTGTTTACAGTATCGCCTCACACACGCCACTTCCTTTCGGGATAGCATATTTCTTGGGGTCCGCGTTACCATTCAATGCTTTATCATTCACAAAAAAGTCAAAGGGTTTAACCCTTCTGATCCGATTATTACTAAACATAGACTCATTCATTCAATTAAAAAAAAACTTCATTACTTGTTAATTCATCATACATCTTAATATCATCCTATCTTGTTAGTGATTCATAAAGTATGTCACTGACTGACTTGACAATTCCAAACTTAAACCGGGCCATCAGACGGAGGGTACCTTTTGTCTGACGCTGACTGTACATAACTTTTCCCATAATTTATATCGGTGCATCAGATGAACAATTACTACATAGGTATCTTAAATTATTTTTTAAGGATTGATTAGATGAAAGTTTCTTACAATAGTCTTTTACAATATTGTTTGACAATTAGACCTTGGTATTTTCAAATTTTAAGACAATCCGTTCAGACTTCGAAATTCGAATTCATCAATCTATAGACTTCTAAGTTTGTTATTATTAAGCCGATTTGTTTAATGAATGCAAAAAGTTGAATAAACAACCAAGGCCGGCGACAAAATATCAAAGAAAACATCAACACTACACAAAAGGAAATCGACCTTGTGACTTTATCAATGAAATGTTTAACAACCCACAAATTATACTTATAAAGTCACAATTCTATTGTGCATCGGTCTTAGAATTTTCCTCAAACTTAATTAAACCAAAAAAAGGAATTACGGATTTTTCCATTTTATTGTTTGCTATGGAAATGTTGGTCATTATCACATCATAGGAAAACCTTGTCCAATTTTTATTGTTTGAAAATGATACTTGTCTTTCCTTAGAGGGAATTCTATCTCTCATACTTAGTAAATCAATTCTTGTTTGCGGTTAACGTTCTATTTAACTTTTCTCTAACGTTCGGTTAAAATTCTAACTTAAATGGTCTAACGGTAGAAGTTTGTCATTTGATAACGAAACAAGAGTGCATTAAAACGTCTTTGTAGAGGTCGATTTGGGCAAGTAGCGCGCTCGGTCGACCAGCGCGCCGAGAGCCGGCTCACCTCTCGCGCGGCGGGTGACCGGAGCGGGCGGTGGCATTTGTCGCGGGTCAGCCTGCACTGGTAAGTAGTTAACGCAAGCTATGAGTTGCGTTAGCGGCTGGGCAGTAACTGTGCCCTAGTTATTTCGGGTGGTGTCCTAGATACGAACGAGGTCGAAACGGTGTTTTCATCATCTGCAGCGAGTTTTATTCGATGGGGCCGCGCTGGGCTCTGCAACCTCGTTCATACATAGATACTGGCTTAGATAGTTGCCGTTCACTTGATGGCGTGATTCGATTTCAAATTACTCGTTTCAATAACGATTCCATTCAGTGAGACGTTTTGCGGACGGTTCTCAGTGCAATGTTTTGTAAATATAAAATGTTATCAGATAAATCAAAATAATGAATATGTCATTCCCATCATTTCGTACTACGAGTTGCAAATAAAATACTACTATCTTTTAAACTTTTAAATTCCTTATCAATTTATTAGTCAATAAAATTACCGAAGGTATATTGACCTCTTAAGTTATATTTTCGGCACAATCAGTCGTTACAAATTTTATTATAGAGTTAAAGCATGATTCTATTTATAGATTTACGTCACTGTTGTAAATTTCGGGGGCGTGTGTGTAGTGTAGTACATTGAACGTAATATGGGATGAGGGGCTCGCGTAGAGTGCTAGGGAGTCCTCGGGCCGGTACGTGCTGTGCGCGGGTCCTGCGGCGAAGGGGACTAAGTAGGTGCTTTAACTGCTTTGCTATTTGATTCAAAGTAAGCCAAGGCCGGCTTGGTGGGGATAACGTTTACACGTGTGACCTAGATAGGAACCGAACGCACGCGGAAACTAACGACCACAACCGAGTGCGACACCGCGTCCCTTGTGGTACCTACAATGGCCGACCGATCGATACCGAGCGAGCGTCGGCCGAGTCGCCACCACGATGGCGGCAGCCGGCGCGACAGCCGCCCGGCCTGCTGTACATCTATACTCCACATTATGCCCACTTAGGGACGGAATGTATCGAGTCTATTCCCTAGACTACAACAACCATTTTTTCCAAGGGGCACACCCCGCTCGTACATAGAGACGGTCACTCACCTGGTGTGAGCGGCTCTCCTCGACTGCCCCGACTTCCCTATTCGATTTCCTTCTTCATCGCCGCAACCTGCGACCTTGTGAAGACCAACTGTTGGTGTTCCTCGCGTGCCTCAATAAGATTTCATCGCCGAATGATGAGCGACCGGTGCGCGATGGTTGCGACGCACGGAGCAGAGTGCATCGATCGCGATTACATCACCGCTCGCTGGCGTCCTTTCTCTGCGCGCGCAGACCCCTCCCCCCCCCCCCTCCCCGCGCGCGCCTCTCGCGAGCACTCCCCTTCGCCGGCGACACCACTACGCCACCCGCCTCACTCGCCGAGCGCTCTGCGCTGCCATTCGCACTCCGCTCCTCGTCAGCCTCGGTCGCTCCCTAAATCTAAACCGAGTTCAACATTGTGGAACTTTAACTTTGTTCACACAACTTTTCAACTTAGTTTTTAGTTCACGCGCCTTAACTTGTTTTTTATTTAATAGAAATAGGAAATAGTTGTGTTAGTAAATTACAATCGGAAGTGTAGTTTATTTTATTCAGTTCGTTATAATTTAAATATTTTATTGTGTTTATTTTTTAATTAATTTTCAACTTGCGTATTTTTTTATAATTTTTTTTCGGGTTTATAAATTTTAAAATAAAGTTTTTTCAAGTTGTTTTTAGTTTCCGCGACTTCGCTTTTGTAGTTACTATTTTCTTTTCGTTGGTCATGTGACGCGCCGCGCGCGCCTGTCGATCTATCTGCCGCATCGTCATCGTCAACATGAAGAGGAGTCAAGAATGAAGATTTTAAATGTCAGCTGTGTCGGGGGGAGAAACTGACGCGACTTTTTCTATTAGTCAGTCTTTTTCTCTCTCCTATATAGTTGGCATACTGCCATCAGCCGCCGCTCCACCGCCGACCGCCGCCGCCAGCACTCCGCCTGCACCAGCCTGCGCTCGCACTCCACTTGTCGTGTACGCAGTGACGTCGAAGGTTACGCAAGCTGTCACATATATCGGCTGCGAAATCTTTGAATTTTCTGCAATATACACGACAACGTTGGATTGTTACCGTTACTTTTAAATTGTCGGTAGATTAGTGAACAATGAATTGTATTAGATGTAGTAACTCGGTGATTTCGTAATCGTTCGGTTAGAGTCATTGTACCAGTGAGGACATGACGAAATCGAAATAATCATCGGCAGCGCGGCGCGTTCTTGACGGGAATTGGGCAATAGCGGTGCGCGCGCGCCGAGCGGATGTCCCCGCGCGCGCGCCCGCCCGCGCCCCGCGACCCGCCTCTATTCTGCCTAAAATTTAAACTCTTGCACCGAAGACGTGCGAATTTAACCGACCGATTACGAATTTTAAACTCGTTTAATTCCTTTGGTTCCAGTGAAGGCGGCCGCCGAGAGCCCGGACTCGCCGGGCCCGCGCCTCCTTCACACACTTTTGTTTTGCTAATTGCGATTTAACAATTTTTATTTTGCTTTGATGCGACTTTGCATTAAATTTTGTTGTGCTAAAATTCTGTTTTATTGTCTGTATGAATGTGTGAAGGATATATTTATTTGGGGGTTATTGGTATGTAGTTCAAAAAGTTGTCCGTTAGAGGGTGTATAACGTGACGTAGCGGGTGCAGTGCGCCCCGCCCCCGCGCGGGGACCAATCACGGGCCTCGTCCCTGCTCTCCTAGAGCCTCCAACTTTTTATACTCACAAAAAAGTTGTTGCATAGCGAATAGACAAACACTCACATTAGGTAACAATTAACAAACTACAAATTCAACATAATTGCGAATTGATTACTGTTTCATTTGGGATTTAGTGGGAAAATAACACTTAAATCTTGAGCAATAGAAAGTTTCCAATGACCAAAATTTAGAGTCAACTTTTGAGATAGTTCCCAAAAAGACATTTTAAAACATTTGCATTAGGCATTTAGTAAACAAGTAGGTTTATTTTGTAAACAATGGGGTAGTGAAAAAAAGTAGAGCCTACATTTACGTAGATCTCAGTAGGTATTCATGGTTTCGACGGCTTAAAAGGCTTTAATATGATAGAAAAGATTGACTGCTTAAAAAAACAGTTACAAATTCAGAATAAATAAAATAAACCATGGTAGAGTCAACAAACAACAAAACAGGAAAAAAACAAAAACATGCATTCATATTTAAAAAAAATAACTGATATCTCTCATTCAGAAGGGGCTAAATAAGTTTTAAATAAAAATATAGAAATATTTAATTATTTACGCGTTTAAGGGGTTAGTTAAGATTAGGTAGGTAGTAACAGAACTTTTGAAAGTAGAGTTCGAAAATCTTTCGACAGCGGAGTAGAAAAGAAGTAAGAAAAACCTTTGTCCAATCGCGTTTCTTTACTAACGATAGGAAAGTTTTGTTTTCATCATTGGTAACTGTCATAGAATACAAACTTGGGAGATTTAGTAGAGTCAGCAAACAAATGAATTCATATTTTTTCTTTAAGTGCTTAATGTAACAACCAACAATTCCCTTTTATCAAACAAAGGTTTGCCTCAGGTTTATCAAAAAATTTATAAAAAATATTCATATAAATTAGGTACACAGGTACTTAAAATTAAATATTTTTTTTCTTAGGAAAAATATCTTAAATAAAATATATTTATCTTAGGAAACTCAAAACTAAAAGTACAAACGGATAATAACATCCATCTTGTTTTCTAACCAAATTCTAAACATTGTCATCTCTAAACTCCTTCTCTGTCTCTCTCTCTAAAATTTGATCAAGAACCGAACTATCGACGCCCTTTAGTAGCAATAAGTCCTTATAAATTGTCTGTACAGTTTTCGTGTCAGTTGCCCCATCGAAATATAACTTTAAAAACTTGAGTCAACTGACACGAATAGACGAAATATTTACTAGCCAAGCACACTTGGCCACTTTATGAATTTAACATAACAAAATCATTCACTACATTATCTCAGTATAGTAACTAAGTTCGAAACTTGTATCTAGTCAAGAGTATCAGAAACTACGCACACACTCATTTATAAAAAGTAATCTTTCTATTAAATATCAAAGATCTTTAAAAATCAAAGTCTACCAATAAAAGTGATAAAACAAAATAAAGTTATAATAAATTAGATTATTTTAATATTAGGATCGAAAATCAGAACTTGTTAAAAACTAATTATAAGTAACTTACACTTCGAGATGAGGTTACTTTATAAAAAGTTTATCAAATGCGCTATGTCCGCTGAAGGAACTTCAAAAAGTTTGTTTACTTTATCGAATACACTTTATAATAATTCGTCACCAATATTTTTTTTACAATCCTTCACTACATCATCTCATTATAGTAAGTGACCCCTAACTAAGTTCGAAACTTGTATCTAGGGTATTAGAAACTATACTTTCAAAATATACGACTACGTTAGTGGAATATGTTCGGAAAAAGCATTCCTACCAGATATAGAGATAATCTCAATCTCCGGGAAATGGATAGAAGTAACATGATTTTGACAGTTCCAAAATCAGATAGTGCTTATAAATTGTATAAATCTCTAATAAAAATAAATCCGTATTTCCTTTGGTCACGGCATCACGCGTGAACTACTGAACCGACTTGAAATTTGGTACAGGGGTAGCTTATGATCCGGATTTGGAAGGTAAGTTTTATCCCGAAATTCTTACGGGATCGGGAACTATGCGGGTAAAACCGAGGGGCACAGCTAGTTAATATATATATATATATATATATATATAAAAATGAAACCCGTTTTCCTTTGTTTCCGTTGTCACGGCATCACGCGTGAATGGCTGGACCGATTTCACTAATTCTTTTTTTGTTGTATTTGTTATTAGTAGGATTTTCTTATGTACAAAAAAAACACGGAAAATCAACGGGAAAATTGGACCCGTGCGAAGCCGGGGCGGGCCGCTAGTAATAAAAAAAAATGAATATGATTAAGATTTATACCAGGATGGCTTCGCATGAGCGAAAAAGCTCTTTTTGTAAGATAAAATAAAGTTACCACATCCGCTCACACATCTAAGTATTGAGCTCTCTATCATGTTTTGAGTAAACTTATAACTAGAGCTTCCAACAAACAGAGCTAGTTCTAATACCTAACCAGGTCCAATACCAATAATCTTTCTATCACAACTTCAACAGAATAGCCGTTTATACTGTGAATTGTAGTCGGACAACGCAAACCTTTGTAGTTCCTACAGGAGGCGGTCTCTTATCAGCTCCCGGGTTATCGCAGGACCCCCAATACCTAATAATAAATAACTATTACAGATAAATTGAAATAAATTGTTATAATTTAGGTTAACTTTTCATCAATTGAATTATAACATAGTTTTTTTGATAAGGTGGTAGTAGATGATTTGAATAGGAACAAAACGGGCGAATCGACACTTGATAAAAATATTATTTCGGCCTTATCTTAACTCACCCACTGGACGAAGCAAATCTATGTCGAGTAGTTTAGATTTTGAGAAATAAATAAGAAAAGCCGAATTTCCACTTTATGAGAATCAGTACTTCCGCAGAACACACTCATGTACTTAAACGTTTATTACAAAGCTGGAAAAATTGCAAACCTAAATGTGATTACCTCGCTAAATTGAAAATATATTTTTTATTAAGATGTCTCGTTTAATGAGATTGGTTAGCGGTGATATTATAACATCAAGTTAAATACAAAATTGGTATTTAGAAACTCGGGACATATTTATGTATATTTCATTTATCTCATGAAATATAAACCGACTTATGTCCGAAAGTACTTTACTAGCTGAATCTGCAGTTATCCGTGTTAATTTTTAATTCTATAGAAAACTAGCTGTGCCCCGCGGAGTTCTCGATCCCGTGGGAATTTTGGGATAAAATAGCCTATGTCCTTCCCCGGACCATAAGCTACCCCTGTACCAAATTGCAAGTTAATCCGTTCAGTAGTTTAGCCGTGAAAAGGTAACAGACACAGAGTTACTTTCGCATTTATAATATTGGTAAGGAAAGTAAGGAATTCGGGAACAAATAATATAATTATGGGATTGATAAAGACTTTCTTAATCCTGTATCTTTTAATCCGGGTTATAAACTATCGGTGTGCTAAATATTTCGTTTAGCAATGTGTGAGTGGGCCGGTTGTGTGTGATTGAGTAACTTACGAACTTTCACATTAGAGATATGGATGTAATACTTATACTATTTTATCTTTGGAGAACTTGAATGTTGCTTATTTATAGACACTGTTTTTAACGATAAAGTTCTTATTTTAGGAATTACGTAAAGTAAGTTAACTTAAGTCGATTATTGTAGAAGTAAGTAACTAAGTTACATTAAGAAAGAAACCAAAGAAAACTGTTCTCGGGACTCGACTCACAGCAAAGTAAACACTCGTCATCTTGAAAATGAAAAATTTAAAAAGCCCCCAACGGGTCCATATTGGCTCACCTAAAGTTCTTTACCCGAAAATGTTTTTCCTAACTATTTGTAGTCCGAATGATCATTCTTCCTAAAAAATTTCATCCTAAAGTTTTAATTCATACTATTTGTAGTGCTACCGACGATGCTCATAACACTGATGTGTCCTAAAATTTTAATTACTAACATCATTAATGTAAATATATTTAAACTCCTACTGTTTTTTATCATAACGCTTTTATCCCTAAACATACTTACCATAATATTTTCACTCATGCTCAGAAAGAAACATTTACCAAGTGTAATAAAAAATATATACGGGTAGAAGATGATATTTATAGTTTTAATGATTATTATACGACTCGTTTACGGTTATGCTTATGGCCTGGGAGTTTACCATAACCATAACTAAAGGACCAATTCGGTTCTGGCACTTCGCCGGCCGCTGCCGCGGCACGCTCGCTGCGCTCGCTCGGCTCGTGCGTTGGGGTGACAGTTCTAACATAACCTAAACCAATAATTAGGAATAGGACCGATTCGTTACTGGAACTTGACTGAATGATTGGAGCAGGACTCTGGTTTTGCTCGCTCGGCTCGTGCGTTATATGTTATACCTACATATTATGTAAAAACAAAGTTACGAAAAATTTATGTATATAATATTGATTATAATAAATAAAAATAAATCTAAACAAAAAAGATATGACTTTGAATAATAGTATGAACGATGGTTATGTTGAGAAAATATAGGAAAACAAATGTTTCGGAATTAAAACATTAGTGACAAAGATTTTAGGAGTTGCGATTGTTAGGATAAAAAATGTTAGGAAGAAAATTTTCGGATTTCCAATTATCGGAGTTGAAATTTTAGGTGAACTTTGGCGCACCCGCCCCCAACACAATTACTTTCAAACCCCCATAACTTTTAAACGGGTCAACCGATTTTCATCAAACCTGTCTAAGAACACTCGCACGTAAGTCCCTTTTAAATACAAAAAAACTAAATTGAAATCGGGTCATCCGTTCGGGAGCTATGATGCCACAGACAGACAGATACACACACACAGATACGTCAAACTTATAACACCCCTCTTTTTGCGTCGGGGGTTAAAAAATATAATGAGTCTGAGATACTACAATGTCACAGACAGACAAATAAAAAAACATAACAACAGAAAAAATACGTCACACGTTAAACTTTGGCCATCTCTGCTTAAATCAAGCTTCAGTTAAGGTTAATAAGTACCCTAAAAACTAAGTTACTAATAACAGTTAAGACAGCCTTCCACAACATTCTAGTAAGTATTTAGGGTCCCCATTAGTGTACAGCCAGTGGTCTGAGCCAGTGGCCGTAGTTTCGACGCGACATCCTCCGCATACTTTGCTGTAAACGTGGTTTGAATGATAACAATGTACGCCCAGTTTATATACGACTACAAGCGCCCCGCGGTTTCACCTGCGTGGTTCGCGTTCCCGTAAGAATTTCGGGATAAAAAGTATCCTATGTGTTATTCTGATGTATAAGCTAAATTATTATAAAGTTTCGTTAAAATCCATTCAGTAGTTTTTGCGTGAAAGAGGAACAAACATCCACACTCACAAACATTCGGCTTTATAATATTAGTAGGATATACCAAAGGAATTAGATTAGATCTAAAATTTATTACGTTCTTATAAGGTTGTAAATAAGATAATTATTTGGTTTACCTCTATTAGTTTCAAATATTTTGGTCGGGCGTTTTAATAAATGTATACGAATAAATAAAATTGGAGTGTGTCTGTAATTTCAAATGAAAAGCTTTTCATTAAATGCATACGAAAGTTAGTATACTTATAACGTTATCTATATCAAAATATCAATTTTTAAAAATGATTGTCGGTCTGTCTGTTTTTGAAATCACTGGACCGATTTAGACGGGATTTTCACTCACAGGTAGAGTTATGAGTGAATGTTATAAGTAAGTGGTTAATTTTGCTACCTTTTGTCTCGAAATTCTATACATACGAAGTGAAGAACAGGCTTATTTACAGCTAGTAATAAATAATATATCCTTTGTAAATTCTATTGTTTCCATATAAACGCTGTGGAAAATTCCGATACGACGCTTGAATATTAGATTTAGATGAATAATAAATTGCGAGTAATTCTTTAACTAAAGCTTTCAGAAGCTTTCAATTTCAGTTGTTCAATTGAGCGTGAAGATGTGACATGGCGGCGGCGGCGGAAAAATGAAATGACAGCGGTGACGCACTTCGACCCACACAGCAATCTGTCTATTGTTATGTACTCACTTTTATATCAAATATTAAATACAATTTCCAAGTTATATCTTATATATAAAATTCTCGTGTCACAGTTTTCGTTGCCATACTCCTCCGAAACGGCTTGATCGATTCTCATGAAATTTTGTGAGCATATTCAGTAGGTCTGAGAATCGGTCAACATCTATTTTTCATCCCGAAAATCCCACGGGATCGGGAACTACGCGTGTGAAACCGCGGGGCGCAGCTAGTTCTTATATAAATTTAACATGTAATTAGATAAATTAAAAAATATAGATAAATTAAATAACTCTGAAATCTTTCAAACTATATGCTCGTCAATGGCACAGTGGCTGTCAATTTCGAATCAGAAATGTCGGATAAGGTGGCGTTTTGAGTCCCTATACATACGTATTAATGATGATGTTCCGTACTGTTCTAAAATGTATCATACATTGAAGGAAATCATCGTGACAAACCCTCCCTCCACCTGCGAAGAAATTCTAAGGCTGCGTGTTAAGTCGGCCAACTCGCCCTTGGCCACGATGGATGCCGTGGTTGACTAAAACCTGATCACCTGATTCAGGGTAGTTAAAACTGCTTTACATGAAATCTTGTCATTATGGCAACATTCGAGGTGGATATATGATCTAAAGTAATATTTTCTGACGGAAAATGAAAACAAAATAACAGTTGTATAGTACGAAGCGACGCATGACGAGATGAGTAAGTATAATAAAATAAAATCAACGGCACCTGTACAATACAATATAAGGATAACACAGAAACAAATTGAACTCTGACATAAGAGCACATTGACAAAATAACCTACAGTTTCACATTGATATAAAATAATATTTGATAGCAATAAATATCACGAACATTTTCCTCTTTCCTTACCTCAACTATTCAGGAAAAATCGCCTGAAATATCGGTTTGTTCGATTTATCGGAAAGGTCGAGATGTTTTTAAGTAAATGTTTTGTCATTAAAAGAAATGTGGAAAGAAAACTACGGAGACCTGTAATTTGCCATTATTCAGGCATCAGTTCTACGTAGGGAGGACATTATCGAACGCTGTCGATTGCATTTAAATAAATAAAATGGTGACGCACGCGTACACCTCACACAGACGTACAAATCAATAAAAGTACACTAATGCAGCCAAGGATAAAGTGGTTACAGGTCAATCGAAAATTATTTCAATATAAAGTTACGATTTTCTAAACGTGGTCATGGTTTTCGCTCAACGAAGAGTTTGGGAAGCGTAGTAGTAGTATACACCCATCCCTACTCACTGATATCAGAATCAAGATAGGTATAATTAATTTGTATAATAACTTACGTGAGAGAGACACCTTTGCCTTGCAGTGGAAACTTACCAGCCGAAACTATACTTATATATAAGTTACCTATAGTTGGACCCCGCGGTTATACCTGCCAATCCATTTGGCCGATCTCGTGAGAATTACATTCTAAAAAGTTTGCTAAGTATAATTTCCAATTAGGGTGTTTAAATTGTGGTTATTGCGTGAATAGTAACTAATAAAACTAGAAACATTATCCTCGCAAACTTTATTAATAAGCAGTTAGTAATAAAAGTACCTCTCCTATGTAGCTAGGTACACATACATAGAGACATACCTAACAATGATTCAGACGCTTCCAATACCAACATCAAACCACAAAAGAATTTAAAAATAGTTTGAACCAATATCGAGATAGTACTCGTCTAGACGCTGAGACACGTCGTTATAATCATGGTTTGAGAAACACATTAGGTTTTTCAGTGCGGAATAAGTTATTCGCTAGTGAGTGGGAAGATATTGCGTCATACAACAACCGTCTATAAGAAATTATTCGAAGGCTTGAAGCAACGAATAAAGGAATATAAATAGAAAACTAATTGGCACCAGAAGCCGCCTATTATGACAGGACGGCCAAATAAGACCCTTTTCAAAACGCTCTCGTAATTGAAACGATCCTCTAATTTGAACCGGCGCACTTATAAAAGACGAAGCTTATGAAAGAAAATTTATTTATGCAAAAACATCTCTTGGAAATGTTTGGAAAATTATGCAATTAAATTGCTAAATACTTAGACCCTAATTAGTTTGTTTTTGTTTTCTTTGTTGTTGAAAATAATATACAAATACGTTACAATATGAGATGTTCTGTTTCTCAAGAGACACTTTACCTTTTGGACCGTTAGGCGAATGAGAAAATTCATGTTGGGAAATATAAAATAAAGAATGAAGATTGAAGTAGCAATTTATTGTATTCACTTAGATATTGCTACAATATTCCTTTTACGGAAAAATACTTTAATAAATAAATGATTTGTCTGTTCGGTGGAGCAGCAAACTGATACGAGAACATAAATTATTAATAACTTTCAAGATAATAACATAGTATTAAGAAGTACTATTAATAAGACTGTGATAATAAATAAGTACTTAATATTCCGTCCTTCTGAATCAAATAAAACTCACAGTAGTCATCAAATCCGGACTGCCATCCGTAAGGTTGCGGGTTCGATCCGTTCCCGTGCGGGGTGAATGTTTGTGTGAACCACAAATGTTTGTCTGGGTCTAGGTGTGTGTATGAATATGTGTGTGCGTTGTTTCTGATACCGTAGATACAAGTTTCGAACTTAGTTAGGGGTCAGTTATTGTAATGAGATGATGGAGTGAATGATTATATTATGTTATAAATACTTTTTTTATGAAATAGTTCTCTAAGTAGTTACAATAAATGTAATTAGTACATAGTGCGTTAAATCATGCGGTCGCATTGTACGTACTATCACTACCTGTAGTATAGCCGATTGCCGTTTCGTTATCACAACTCCAACGTACCGTGAACTCTGACTAACTATTATCGCGTTTCATTTCACCTCGATACAAATTAGTTTTGGTTCTAAGTACACAGCCACATACATTCGTAATCTCACTTTCGAAAATAAAATTACATTGAATTAGAAAGTACTCTCAAATAACTCGATTGTCACGTACTTCATTTGGTTGTACTTGGAGCCAGCGATGGCGGTCGGACGGTCGCAACCGACATTGTTATAGTCGAATAATCAAACAATAATTGCATTTACATACCACCTAATGAAAATATAATTGATAGCAAAGGAGAGAAAAGGCTTGTTCCTTTTTTAGTTCTTATACTTATATTAAATGCATATGTATCTTTGAGAAATAGATAGACGATGAGGGAACGCAATGAATTCATAGGAACGATCAAATTTAGTTTTAGAGAGTGGTAATGGAATACTTTTGACATGAACGCTATCTATCAGTAAGGTTAGGTTAAATAAAAATAGGAAATCCAAAAATCATTTACAGACAATAAAATAATAAACTTGATATGAATGTAACTAATTAAAATGTAGAGCAAATAATATGTTTGTGTTTGATAACCTAACACAATCAATCACTCTGTTATCGTATTCTAACAAGTGACCCTTGGCAGCTGAACTAGGTTTATAATGTTAGAAGTTCAATTAGATAAGATGTATGATTTATATCAATACTTTGAAACATTCCAGTGTTCTCTTATTATCGTGGAAAATTTACAACAGTAATTTTAAATATATTTACCTAAATACATACCTTTAAAATTTGCTACATTCAAGTGTAAGGTTTGAAAGAGCGTCATCTCCCGAAATCCCAAATCAATGTTGTCCAAAGATCGGGGGCGATCGATCAAGGTAGCGTCAAGCCAGTGGATGGACCTCCGCTATTCTCAAAAATCGGTGGTTTCCGCTATTTTTAGAAACCTGTCCAACAAGTTCGGCCCTGTCTGGAACCGAATAGCATTTTAGAGGTGAAACGTGTCTGAACGAGATGGATAGCACCTTTAAATGAGTAGAAATAGGATGGGAGATTCGCGAAATTCTTTGATGCCAATATGCGGTCTCGCGTCGCTGGCCTGCCCTGCCCCCCAGAGCCCCCAATATGTGGATAACAGTTATAATGACTACGACCATTATACTAAAGAATTCTTAGATGCCTTCTCTGTATAATTATGGGCAATGAACATACAACATACACCCATATAGACGATAAACAACGTACTTGGTATCCGTCGTGGTCGTGGGACTTCAAAAGGCGAGGCGGCCGGCGCGGGCGACGTCAGTGATTTTGTTTAATATTAAACAATACATAATGTAATGTAACTCCAGTTGGTAAGTTCTGGGTATCCGTGGAGTGAGTACCTCGCGCTGGCGGGTGGCGGTCAGAGACAATGCGGTCGGCCTGTGCTCGTTGCATAGTAAACGCCACAATCTGTTACCAGGCGGCCGAGAGCTTCTCCGAGTAAAGAGGCGCGCATTTGTGGTATTTGCCACCAAAATATACCGTTCACCGACTTTCACTGCATAGAAAAAATTTACCAACCAATCGTTAGTAGCGAACTGTTCTGAATAACATAATAAAAGAAAATGTTTGTTGTTTTAATCGATTATCGTCCATCGTTTCAACATAAGTACTTCAATTGAAAGTGTTTATACAGCAACTACTTATCCATACTCTGTACATTACATATTTATAAATATAAAAGTCAATCTGTCGGTCAGACTGTTTAATCTACCTATATCATGCAATTTTTAAGTGATCCTTAATGAGCGCGTTATTGTGAATTCCACGTGGGCGGAGGATTGCAACATCTACCTAAACTCACTACAAGTACGGGCTTGCACTCGTTATAACAGTTTAGCATTGAAGTCATGTGACATATTTACTGCTAAAAAGTTCGTTGAAGTCCTAAAGTGAAGTAACGTAAACTTTTCGACATAAATCGTTCGTAACGTAGTATTCACATTTGAGACGCGAGGTGAAATATGGGAGCGAATGAATCACCTTACGCTATAAATATGAAACAGAATAGAATATGTAACACATCCTCGGTGGAGTGGTGGGTACCATCTCGTTGAGAGGCGGACGGGCCCAGGCACTTTGAATGTGATGAAGATTGACGGCAATACAACTTTTGTTGACGATATTATTTAAGGCTGACCCGATAGCAGTAACATCCTGCGCCCTACATTACACAACGACATCTAACTGCTCTCCACTCAGATAATGTTCAGGTACGTAGTTACAGACTGCGTATGCTTAGTTGAATAAACCAGTAATAAGTCGATTATGGACTTATGCTACTTATTCTGTCTATTCCTAACAAAACATGCAAACTTCCGAAGTTTTGAAAGTTTAATAAAGAGGTAGCGCCGAGCGAGGAGCCCCAACGAACCAACGTAAATCCAACCCTAACTTTACCACTGAAGACGTCAAATGTTGTAAATATCGACATTAGAGCGTTATCTAGTTATTGAATCTGATTGCGGCAGCTGTCGGCCCAGGTATCCGGTTTGTTGGTACATTAAATAATAGAAGTAAGTATTATAATAATTCGTTCGGTGTCATCGGACTTGAGTGGCCTAGTTGCGACGATATTTCGATAGCGGTCGCATGCGGCTGCGTCGCAGTCGCGCTCGCGCCTCGCCCGCCCCCCCTCCCCTCCCCCCACCTCGGCCGCGCCAAATTTGGCCACTTGGGCCACTTGGTTACATTGGACGGGTTATAACACCACTCGCTCAAACGACGCGCAATACCAATTTCTAAATTTCTAACCTTTTACAGAATAATGAACAAAAAAATGAGTATGACAAGTAACAAGCGTTGTACAGTAATCGCTCAGCGGCGTTGATAAGCGGGCCGAGATAAGATGCGGTAGGTATCAGCGAAAATGTTACAATATATCATTATCTAAGTAATGTAGTACTTCTGTTGTAAATAGGGAAAAAACTAAATGTATTGCTGTGTGGAATGACGCCACTCTGTCACTGCGAAATTTAGGCGTACGCGGTGATACGGGCGTTTGGAATTTCTATAGCAGGGAAAGTAGGTCGCAATTGTCTGTTTAAATATTTGAATTGATTTATATACACGACGCGGATACGAAAATCTTTTATTTTATGTAAAGTTAACCCACTGGCGCTTTTGGATTCGTTTTATACCTATAGGTACTTTGAGCGAGTCACAAAAACGTTCTTTGATCATAACGTGAAAACGTATTTAGGGAAACCTTCCAAGATTAAACGAACGCAAGTACTCGAAATATATTATTAAATTGTTTGTGAAAAAGTCCTTTTAGGTAATATCAAAGCGAAATACCTATACATTTTCAATTCATGTCATTCAAAGTAAAAATTTCCGTTAGCTTTGTGCCCATTTTCTGCTCAAATTTTTCCAGTCACCAAGTGTTGTAATGTTAAATGTTGGTAACTAGTCCGTTTCCCGCCGAACTAGCGGCCCTCGAGGCAGGTGCGTGTTCCATCGTGATAACACTGTAATACTTGTGTCAAATGTATGTTTCCTAATTATATTTGTGACGTAGGCAGACCACATGCGCGAGAGTCACACCGCGTCGCGCGACGCTACACCGACCATTGGATACCATCCAGTTTTATTTATATTTGTAGTAAATTGTAAAACTACTTTGGTTAGTTCCAAGAAATTCTTTAAATTGTACTAACTTGTAAAGATTTTTGAAATATTACTCATTTAGTAGTAATTTTTGTCATTAATGTAATTATGATTCTGTTCATTATAATAGTTTCGCAAGGACACTTTGTAACGAACATGCTTGTTGAAACACATTTTAAAAGAAATTTTAAAGCTGAATAAAAAATCTATTCTTAAATAGATCCATTGATAGAACTGAATAAAACTATAAATGTTGTATTTTTAGCGAAATCCCGCGATTTTTCCCACGCAATTCTCGTGATTATTTTAGTAAAAAAAAACTATTCATATCGATATCGGCGAGAGATAGTTCTTTCTTTCGGGATTATCTATCTTTTTATATGTATCTATCTTTATATAGGCTATCTTACTTTCTATAAATTTAATCCCCTACAAACACCCACGTCCTTAAGCCTGTAAAGGCGGTTTCAGACTAAAGGGATGATTTTCACGATGAAAACTAACTTATTTCAATATCTCAAACTATACGAATAGGCACATAAGTAAGTACTTGGTATCAAGCGCATTTATTACGTACTAGCAGCGCCTCGCGGTTTCACCCGCGTAGTTCCCGTTCCCGTGTGAATACAGGGAAGGAAGCCTATGTCACGCACTGATAAATTAGCTTTCCCCGAGTGAAAGAATTTTTGAAATCGGTTCTGTAGATCCCGAGATTACCCCTTACAATTTAACAAACACACTAACTTTACTTCTTTATAATATTAGTATAGATAAAAATTTGGGTAAAAAAACAATAAATATATACACACATCAAAAGTGTCTAGGGATCAAGCATTTTTATGCGGATTTCTTGAGATTGAGATGTGGCTTTGTAATAAATTTATGATTTTATAAATTTATATGGATCCTTTTTGGTGCATTTCATAATTTGAATCAGGAACTGTGAATCAAATTCGAGTAAAAGATGAAAATCAGCTGTCAATATTTTCCCTATAAAAACATACAACGCATTGAAGACATTATTAGTGCTACTGTTTCCCTACTACTGATTAAAACCAACGTTATTATGGAGCGGCGACGTCATTTAAGCAGGGAAGAAATGCTCAGAGCCGTGGGAATGATAGAAGCTGGTTCCCGGCAACGTACTGTGGCTTTAGCTCTGAATACAAGTCAGAGTGTTATCAGTCGACTTTGGACACGTTACCGAAGCACTGGTACCGTGGCTGAGCGCCATGGAGGACGGTATCGCTGCACCACACGGAGACAAGACCGATACATTCAAATCTTAACTCGAAGAGCTCCAACAATAACCGCCATGATGTTAGCCGTGCGGCTTCATCACTCTTCAGGGAACTTAATTAGCGACCAAACAGTCAGAAACCGCTTGCATGAAGTGAACCTTCATTCCCGAAGACCGCTACGGGTACCACCTATAGCAATGCACAATCGTAGGATTCGATATCAATGGGCTCTTGAACACAGAAATTGGGCAGAAGAACAATGGCGTTTCGTGTGCTTTTCTGATGAGTCTCGTTTTGGTATGAGACCGGATACAAGACGTATACGACACTGGAGAACCCCTGGACGCCAACAGCGATTAAAATCCTGCCAGGAAGTCCATCCTTATAGTGGTGGAACCATCATGGTATGGGCGGGTATTTGGATCGGCGGAAGAACTGAGTTGATTTGGATCAGAGGCAACCTCATCAGAGAAAATTTATGCTGAGACGATTGTATCAGACGTCATCGTTCCTCTACAAGTGCAAATCGGTCCCTTATTTCAGTTAATGCATGATAATGCACGACCGCACACCGCAAGAGTTGTAAGACAGACTCTCGCCGCAGCTAACATCAATGTCCTGCCCTGGCCTGCTCAGTCGCCAGACTTGAACCCGATTGAGCATGCATGGGATATGCTACAGAGAAGAGCTCTGCCGAATATGGAGGGTATCCAGTCGCAAGAAGACCTTTTTTTGTTGTTGCAACGAACATGGGCGGCCATTCCACAGCGTGATTTGGATGAACTCATTTTGAGTATGCCAAACCGATGTTCTTGTGTTGTTAGTGTTCGCGGTAGAAACACGGATTATTAATTGTTTAAGTTACCCAATAAAATTTTAAAGAAAACTGTTATTTCAGTCTTTTTTTCGAACTTTAATGTTAGTGGTTCAAATGTCAAAAATCCCTTTATTAGGAAAATGGCAAATTTCTTTATTAATGCAAAGGTGACTTGGTTTATCGTTACTGTGACAAACGAAAACACTTTATTTGATGAATCCTTAAAGAAAATTTTAATTAATATCAATCAGGAGAAAAGTTATTGCAAAAATATATGTTGATCCCTAGACACTTTTGATGTGTGTATTAACCAGGTTAATACAAGCTTCTTTGCCCTCTAATGTGTGTTGTATGTACATAATTCTATAACAAGAGGACATTGCATTTTTGCATTGACTAACAAACTTCTTACTAAACATGCAACCTTTCACATCCTAATTATTACGAGTAATATTAATAGTTTATTTATATTTTCTCGATCGCCTCTCAATAATGACAAATAATTTCGATGGAAGTTGTAGGAGTAGGTACTGTACGCTTTGACGAGGGCGATATAACCTACTAATAAAATATCAAAAAGCCGAATGTTTGTGAGTGCAGATATATGGATGTTTGTTCCTCTTTCACGCAAAAATTACTAAATGGATTACATTGAAACTTTACAATAATTTAGCTTATACATCAGAATAACACATAGGATATTTTTTATCCCGAAATTCTCACGGGGTGAAACCGCGGGGCGCAGCTAGTATACTATATAACTTAAAAATATTTTCACGATTTTCACGCGGACAGCGTGACAGGTACTAAATATTTCTGTCAAAGTATAGTTAGATGATCGAACTACGTACTCGTCAGAAAGCCATAATAATATATGACCTATAATAACCATATTAATAATTGACCTACCATACATTGATAAATCCAAATAATGAATGAGTAATTACTGAATACAAATGCAGATAATATTTACTCCAAATTCGTGAGATGACCGCCATTACATTCAGCTGACATAAAAATGTAAACAAACCGATCCCCGACCACATTACATAATGTGGGACAGATAGTGTCGCACACCTAATTAATGGGTTATTAATAAAAATTATTGATAAATAAATAATGAATGAATTTATTTATAAACTCTATCTGTATTATTTCGGTGTTCGTAATTATTCTCGTAAGTGTTTCGACCGATTTCAATACTTTTTTTGTTAACAAATTAATTGCTTGGAGAGTTTTTTGCTATGACTGTCTTCGAGCGAACTAGTTTCTTTTTTATATTAAGAAAACGTTCGAGTTAACGATTTATAAGTTAAGTCGCTAATTCTCTCTAATTAAATTAGAAATCTCGATAACCGCTGATCTAAATCGGTAAAATACTGGTCTAACATTTGGCAGGTAGACGGCAAAAAAGAAAAGTTCACCAACGTATTCGACGGGGCTAAATTCAGAAAGTTTTAAGGGGGGAGAAAGTTCCTCCTTTTGGCTGTCAGAGGCACAGAGTTTCGTGTGTCGGGTACCAGTTAAAAGTTACGTTTTATATCCTGAATTTGCCGCAGGATCGTTAAAATTGAATGGGAATAAAACTGCAGGATACGAGACAAATATTTATATAACTGATTCATACAGTGGAGTATAGTATTACGTTCATTTGAACTGATTGTTTTAGGGATCCCTCGCGTGATGTTAAAGCCCTTTGTTGTAGTCTCGCTTTGTGTTAATTACATAGTAAGTATGTGCTTAACTGTTTATTAATTGAAATATAACTAGTGTATCGTGTGATGTTTTGATACGATATATCAATGTGCGTGCAAGGAGTTATTATAGATACTGTGTGATTATACATACTTGCTGTTGTTCAAGCAAGTACACAAAACAGTAACTTCAAATAAAGGTACAGAACTGTTCGCCATGAACCTATTTCGTTCTAACCACGTTCCACCAATAGTTGACAGCCTTGAACATTGATCAACTTCTAAATAAATACTTATCTACCGTTTGGTTGTAAATATTATCACCCGTTGAGATACAGTCCTATTATTTGGACAATAAAGTTTAAAGTCGCATAAATATTGTTTACAATGGAACTACTTGTAAAATGAACCGTTTGAACTTTGTATGTTTCAAAGCGTGCGTTTTGAAGCCAACCTTGTGGTAATAGATACTGTGCCGGCTTTGAGCGGCTCTCACTGTTGGCTGAAATAATTGGACTGCCCACAATTACATGAGCGGATACTTTTTAGCTTTTTATTCGATTTCTCAAAAGTCGATAAAGAATCTTTATAACACTCCATTACGTTAAATACTTACTGAGTGAACACGAAATCTCGAATACCGAAATCACGAAAATGGCGAAAAGTCCACGAATAGTACACGTCAGCCAAGAAAGGATCGCTTAGAGACGAACTGACGCGGAAAAGTGAATTTACGGAAAAAATTGAGGATCACAGATATACCTACTATAATCTACTTATTTATACATATGCATGAAATCAATTGCGTTGCGTTTTTTCCCTTTTGACTCGAAGTCTGGATTGAACTTTTTAGGTTCAGGATTGGACTACGTTTTTTAGGTTTTATTCACTTTCAATACGGGGGGTGGTTTGCCAAAAAAGAAAGAAGTAAAAGCGTAAATAAAAGGTGAATTTTGCGGATTAATCCACGAGGCACAGGTAGTATATTTTAACTTTATAAGCAAAACATTTCAAAGTTTAGTACCAGTTAAAGTTTTAATGATAAGCATTGTGTGTTGTAGCGGGATTATGTTACAATTTCTATAATATTGGTACAATCCCTGCTGAAAGCTGGTCCCCCACAGAAGTTTGTACTTATATAAATAAGTAATATCAAAGTGTCTGTCTGTCTCTCACTTAGGAAATACCCTCTTCAAGTTAAATCGTACAAATTGCATGTCAAATATGATTTCTTATTTATCCGGGTTAGAATCTGAACCTCTTGACAAATACAATTGATTGGGGACGTTTGCAATGGATTTAATATTTATCAACTTTGCGAGTTATCATACATTTATTATTGTAGAAGATCTGCGACCAAAAAACTCGATGATTTCGCTTCAACTTTACCTATATTACTTAGATATAGATATTAAGGTTTTTAATACACAAATAAATGTGAACTAAATTATAACAACACAAAAAACAAAAGCTATTAAGTGAAGCAAGTACAATATAATCTAAACGGAGATGAAAAAGACCGTAAAAGGTCGTCCCAATGTGATTTTCACCGGCAATTAGATAATATAATTTTCCGGCGAGTAATCATATTATATTATTTTATATTTATTATAATATTAGCCCGCCCCGGCTTCGCACGGGTCCATTTCTTCCGTTAATATTCCAGTTTTTTTTACGTAATAACCTTCTCCTGACAAAAAGAATTAGCAAAATTGGTCCAGACGTTGTTGAGTTCTACGCTTACCAACATTTTGCGATTCATTTTTAGGTATATTATAGATAATATGACGAGGATAAACGTAACACAGGCTGGACTGGGCGACATCGCCAGTAATAATGAATTCTATGAAATATTGAACATTAATTAAGAGTTAGAATAATAGCCGCGGGTGTAATCAGGAGTCTTATTTCTTTATCAATTAGTGTAGCTAATTGTTCCCACGGCTCGCTTTCCAACGAAACAGCTCTTTGTTAATAATCCTTTGATATTCCTTTTACTAAATATAATTTGAAATATATTACGGCGCACTAGGGATTCGGAAAATTACAAAATTCCTACTAATGTTTTCAATGCGAAAGACTAATATTTTAAAGGGAAACTTTCCGATGTTTGTCTTTACGCAAAAACTATTGGATCTATTAGTTTATTCTACATATTCGGCAAAACTACTGGACTATAATTAAGTTGGGCTTCAGTATGATGTGTGCCTCAAAGTTAAGAATAGCTTATACAACAGCCTAACCTTCGTCAAGTTCAGCAACTAAAATAAAGCAAGTAAAACCGCAGAGCACAATATTTGTGCAAAATTAATGATGTAACAATCATTACATAGTATAAAACAAAGTCGCTGTCGCTGTCTGTCTGTCTCTATGTATCTTTAAAACTACGCAACGGATTTTGATACACTTTTTTTTAATACAGAGTGATTCAAGAGGAAGGTTTTTAGCATAATTTTATCCCAAGCATTTTCATTCATTCTCACGGGAGTGGGAGCTACGCGGGTAAAACCGTGGGGCGCAGCTATATCGCTATAATTTTCTTTTTTATTCCGTAGCACACGTGTTGTCGAACAACCAATTATACTAAAATAGAATCAAAGAAAAAATAACAATGTACACTTCAAACATGTTTCCATTGCTTATAACGTTTGCGGTGCCAATAATTTGTTATTGATATCGATTTATTGACAGACAGATTATGATCTATTTAAACTAATATTATAGAGGAAAGATTTGGTTTTTTGTTTGTTTGTGTTCAATAGAATTCGAAACTACTGAAATGATCTAGACAAAATTTGGTAAACCTATATATTCTTTATGAACAGGCAACGAACATAGGATTTTTTTTTCGAAATTCACACTGTCAGGATTAGGATTTATGCGCTGTTAAAATAGCATTTAAGAAATCAAGTGCTTTTAATATTTACGCAGTTTGCTGACTAGGTACTTTCCATAGAGATCAATGGAAGAGACTTATGTTCAGCAGAACACATCATTAGCATTTTCATTACCAATACACGTTAGTTCTTTAGTATGTGCTATTTTCCTAATTTTCCATTGTATTGTGTGGTTTTGTTATTGAGGCTTGTGTACAGACATTGTGACCTTGTAGTACTTGCCGAGTATGGAATGATTATGTACATGTGGGTCTGTGCCATAAACTTTTCAAGTGTAATTTTCATTGTAAGGAAAAATGTAGGAGGTACTTGTCTTTATTAGGGAGATCGAAGGGAGGCCTTTGCCCAGCCCCCCGCATGATGTGCGTGATAAAATATATCGACACCACGATATAATATCGATGTCGCATGTATGTCCAAATGAATTGTGACGTGTTATGATATGATAAATATGGCGGGTATTTTTATCATATTTTGATAGTTGGATGTCGATAAATCGCTATATCATATCGCGTTTTCGAAGTCATGCTAGCTCGGCAGGAGTGAGACATTTCAAGCTAATGTTTCTGTACCGTACCTTTAGGCTTTCTGTGCATATAAGTAGGTATCTATAAAACTTAATAAAAATAGGTACATAGTAAAGTTTTGTTTTTGCGAGGTATCCTCACCCGGACATTTACTGACTCTACTAAACATTTAATTCCACTTACTAAAATTGTAATCCTTTCTAATATTATAAATGCGAAAGTAACCCTGTCTGTCTGTTATCTTTTCACGGCTCAACTACTGAACCGATTGACTTGAAATTTGGTACAGGGGTAGCTTATGGTCCGGGAAAGAACATAGGCTAGGTTTCATCCCGAAATTCACGGGAACGGGAACTACGCGGGGCGCTGCTAGTAGAATATATTATACCGAGTTATCGAACGAGTCAATTTATCGTCAGAAGGATAAATAAACGTTTTATATCGCAGTAAAATAGCGAATGTGATAATGTGTTCCTGCACCGGTCGGACTGGCTGCAGTTATGTAATAAGATAAGTACTGTACTGGACTGGTACTTACGGCACTTTGTCACTTACTGAGAAACTGAGGGACATACCTAGGAACGGGAATCGAATCAAGACTGTTTACTTATCTATACATATAGTTGGAGTGACTATTTCTAATAGAAAGTAATATTAAAATAATTGCGTTTCACAAAGTGCATATCATTTTATTTATATATTTTTTTATTTTTTTCTATCTGTTTGTTCCGGCTAATCTCTGAAAACGGCTGCACCGATTTTGACGTAACTTTCACAGACCTATAGCCAGTGTTATAAGGAGTAACTTAGCCTTTAGTAAATATCCTACATATGAGAGTGAAACTGAAGGGCACAGCTAGTCACACGGAAGTCCTAAGGTGACTGATCTGTGTAGTCACCGCATAGTATAAAAAGGCTTGCAACATAACTTTATGGGGCTATGCGTATGAAACCACAGGGCATAGCTAGTCTACACATAAACCTTTCAAGACTCAGTTGGATAGAAGTCGCAATAAGCCGTCACGATTGGTTATACTTATATCCAACACACAATAGTGCGACGCGTACACATAGACACACATAGACAGAACAGTAAGGACAAATAGCAGTAGTTAGTCGGTCCGCCCACGCAAACTGCAGACTTGCGACATTTCCGCCGGGAGCCAAGGTTAGCGAGGAAGTACCTCCGACAGATTATCGGATCTGATAATTGTTTAAACTGCTGATTAGACTGATAATGTTGGAGTGATGAGCGTGGTAATGTTGTAGCCATTTGTTAAATTAAATGTATGTAGTTTGCAGTCTAGTTTTGACGTCAGTCTGGGTCTCTGTGAATCGGTATCTTCCAGGCGAGCACGCTCTATAAGTTGTATCATTGTTTTTCTTCAGGCGAGTTGAATTCAAATGCAAAACTATTTGAAGTTTAATAAACCAAATGCCATAACAATTTTGCAAATCCCGATTCTAATCTTTTCCTAAATAGACAAGAAATTTGTAAGCTAGCAATACGCCCCTATTTCGCGCGATTTTCTTCATAAATTTTTCGCCGCTTTTCATAAATTTCCCTTTACCCTATCAATTAGGGACACAATGCAAAAATAAATTGAATTGAAAATTGAACTGAATTAGTCTAAGAGGTGCAGCCGATCTGAAGTGTTGTGCTTACAATATGCTTCGGTAATTGATTTATATTTATTTATAGATAGATAGATAGAAAGATATTCTTTATTGCACATACACACACAAGGACATATTACAGAAACAGTAAGACAAAAACATTTGGTACATGGGCAAAGGCGGTCTTATTGCTGAGAGCAATCTTTACAACCTTTGTTTGTGAAAAAACTGCTGGAGGAATGGCGGTCGTGTGCTTTTACATTAACGGATAGTTACAAACTTACACAAACATACTTATACTTGACGCCATTGTTAAACTCAAGAACACGAATAACCAAAGATCCAACTATAGTCAAGTGGCAACCAGAACTACTTATTGATAAATTTATGGGAAAGAAAAAGTAATCTATACCTACTTAATATAAAGCTGAAGAGTTTGTTTGTGAGAACGCACTAATCTCAGGAACTACTGGTCCAACTTGAAAAATTATTTCAATGTTAGATAGCCCATTTATCGAGGAAGGCTATAGGCTAATATCATTACGCTAAGATCAATAGAAGAGGAACTGACGCGGTTTTAACCGCGAGGCTAAAGGTGGCCATTGACGAGTCAGTTTAACTGATCAGTTGAACTAGCGTCCATCCAAAAATGGTCGTCAATCACCGCAGCGATTCCACATTCTAGTGGTGAAATCTAGTTCAAAAAAATTTTGGAGTGACGCTTTAGTTTTATGTCTGGACTGATCAGTTCAACTGACTCGTCAATGGTCACCTTTAAGAAAGATTAAGTTATTTACGGATAAAGAACTTTTGTATTCACAAACCTGTACTCATTACACTTGACACTGACTCGACTTTAATCAGTTGTAATCCTTATTTGTATTTATAATATTGTTTATGTATTGATTACGGGTTACGACCGCGGACAGGCTTGCACTTTTTAAAGGATTTTCTTTATTTCACTTGAGTTTTAACAATATTTAATTAATTTGTAAAGAAAAAGGAAGATGAGCCGCTGAACCGGAAAATCTGGTTCAGTGGATTGGTTTATGTCCGGCAGTGGACTAAGGTAAGTCAGTCAGGTGGTGATTATACCTATACAACATATCTATAAGTATAATACTTTCTGTCACCAAAGTTTTTCTAATAAAAAATATTTATTACGCAAGTAAAACCGCATGCACATCTTGTTAATCGTAATTATGTTGCCAAATTGATACAAGATGAAGATTATTAATTTGGCAATATTTGCGTGCATACGTTTGAAGTTTATGATAAGAAATGACGCGATATGATGTTGGCACATCGTTAAATTATTTCCTTGGAACTTGTGATCAAAGACTCCCACAGCTTCACATAATCTGTGACGTTCGAGTGCTACGTCATACGGACTAACTCTCGCATACATTACGTAAAAGCTTGTTAAGACTTTCCAAAAGAAACCTCTACTAAACTTTGAATCATTAATTTATTCAAACTAATGTTGTGGAAAAAATGAATATACTTTTCTTCCTATTTTGGTAAACAAGATATTGGTATATCTCAGGGAAATCTTATAAAAATCTTCAATTTGTTTGTGCCGTATCTCATAACAGGAAGACTTAGAAACAAATTGAAAGTAGGTTCAACAAAGAAATGGAGATAATATGATGAAAATGATACGCTGGGTGCCTGTACAGGCGGACAATGGAATTGGTATTTTATTATAACAAAATACAAGTCACAATAAATAACAATTTAGAAAAATATATTCCTAAAATGATGAAAATAGAACATTGTGACATTTACTCCTACGCTCGTAAGAAAGTCCTATGTTTCGTAAGAAACGATACACTTTATGGCAAAAGCACAAATTAATATCGAAACGGTGTTAGATTTCTGTATCTATAGTTTTATTATCTAGATTAAGTAATAATTGTACCAGATACAAAAATAATATAAATTAAAATAAAAGCAGACTAAATTTAGATAAAATTTCCTCATAATGGAAAACTATTTCAACTTAAGTACTTACTTAATAGTTTTAGTTTACAGCATCTCCTGAAAACAATTAGTAAGTACCTAATTTAAATTTCAAGAAAGTATTCATCTTTTACTATAACATTCTTAAAATTTCTATAAATGTGATTATCAGTATATTGTCTAAGTTCAAAGTGTCAGTTAGAGCGGTATGCAGCTAGCCGGTCGCGGTAAGTACTCAGTACTAACCAGTAGAACTCGCCCGTCCACTGGCCGAATGAATGTTGCAAACACTAACTGTCCCACTTCACTTCCTTACTCAGATCAACACCAACTCGTCAACACAAGACACTTCTTTTTATTCGTTACGTCTCAGGACGATACCGGAACAAAATTGAAGTTACCTTTATAGTTTTCTAAAGACTTTCATCATACTAACATTTATTGAGAGAAAATTGTATTTTCTTTTATTACAGTTTTCAAAAGACTTTTAGGTATTGAGGGAAAGAGCATCTTCTTTGATTGGAACTTGGTGCAGACGGAAGGTGCAGTCTGCTAATGGATTGGATTTTGAACGGAATCGAATGCTATTCATGTGTGAGTTACGGTGGTTGAGCTAAGCAAGTCTAGTGTGACTAGGTATATCTAAAGGCTGAGCTGAAGAGACGTGCACATAGGTGCAGACAGCGCTATTAGACTAAGTACTCGTAAGTCATACCAAGTCACCGAGGACTTGTCGGAGAAAGGGCTAACAAACAACTTGATTCGAGTAGGGTTCTTGCGAGTTTAGCTCCTTACAACTTTACAAAAGTTCCGAAAGAAGTGAGCAATTCGTGTCGAGTGCCGTCTCGATATCTAATAACTTTCTGAACCACGCACAAAACTTGTCGGCGTCTAGAGGAAAGCAAATAATCTATTTGTCCGACCTTTTCGAGAGGCGAGCACGTAACATGTTACAGTAATATAAAATTATTGGCAATAAAAGTTCCAAATACTTTTTTAAATTTTATGTGTACAACGGTATTACACAACGTGTTTCCTCATGCGAGTTTGAATATTAAACATATCAAACGAGATAATTCGCATCTATTTAAACGGCCGAATGAGTCGACCTAACCTACCTCTACTTTAGTTAATTTATTAAACACCGCTTCATATGAATTGCCTTAGCAACAGCTGCGGCGGGCGCTGCCATTGGCTGGGCCCGATATTGCCAAACTGGTTTACTGCTCGTGGGCCCTTACATCCGAGGATATAGAGTCGAGGATAGCACGCGTGGGCGTCGGATCGCATGTGGCATTATATAGTTTAATGTGACCAGCAACACGCAGCCCTGATGCTTCTTCTTCCTATGGTCGTTTGGCGGACGCAAAAAAAACTGATTCAGAGGTCTCGATAAATTGGAATTCATTCCGCTCACGAAAACTGCCTAAAATTATAGAAACTATGTGCTCAATATAGTATATTGTTAGCGATATGCGTGTCGACCTTGATTGTAAAATATTGTGCGAGTGATGTGAACGAGAACCGTTAATTTAGAGGTGTTACGTTTCAATTAAGTTAATCGATACATTTATGTTATGAGTAGTTTAATATTCCTTATCTGCTCATTGTATGTTTTTTCCTCGGGCTTTCGAGGTATTCAAGGTTGAAGTACTTAAATAACTATTGGATTACTTACTAGATTAATAGTAATACGTAGTCCTAAATACTTAATCGGCTCTGTTAAAATAATCGGTCAAAATATATTTTCGACTATTACCAAAAACATTTTCTTTGAAAATTGTTAACAAACAATATTTAAATCGATTTCAATACGCCAATCCTTCAAATAATAACCACTTAATAGTATCTTTATCGCAAAAAAATTGAATTTATTAACAGTCATGGCCATAAATTGAGTGTGTGCCCACATGTACCACTTGTGTCTTGGAGTTTATTGTAGAAGCGTTCACATTAATACTTTCAATTGTTTCATCAATATTCAATCAATTTGACGTGTAAACGTGACACTTATTGGACGAGTACTTACGGTGTTCGAGGCCATTGACGAGTCAGTTGAACTGATCGGTCCAGACATAAAACTGTAGCGTCAGTCCAAAAGTTTTAAGCCAACTATTTCCCTACTCGATTCTAGAAACGCTCCGGTGACTGACGATCATGTTTGGATGAACGCCAGTTCAAACTGACTCGTCAATAGCCACCTTTACACGAGTACGTTCGTAAACTTGTCTTCATTACATCTAAGTACTTGTAATAAGTAGACAAGGTTAGTCAATGTATTGACAATCGCCTGTTGTTTGGTTCGGTTTAACTAATCTCCATGGGTAACCTTCGGGACTGGAGGTACCAAGACCTACTAAACAACACAAGTTAAAACATGCTACACATTCTGACTCACATTACCGTTCGTTCAGTCGGCGACTATCAATATTTTTAAATACACTATTGTTTAGATAGTACATCGAAGAGCAAGGCTAAGACCTTATTACGATATTGTTGTTTGAAAAGGCACTTCATTATGTATTTAGATCTTTATAAGAATGCTAATATTTTTGGGGCACAGAATTTGTAGTCTAATTTTTCAACAGAGTTTAGCCATAATGCCATGACCCGAGATGAACGAGACGAGATGTTATCCTAGTTTTAAATTAACTAAGATTTTACATCTATCTATAAAAAAATCCGTTTAGAACAAAGAACATTTAAAAGCAGTACATAGGTATCGCTGGAAAGGGGTTACCTGCATTAATAATTGTTTACCTGTCTTCGTACAGTGCGGTGCGGTGGAAATATAAAAAAATCAATAGGATTTGTCACGAAACTAAGTATTCCAGTTGAACGTTGTCTGGTCGGGGCTGGCGGCCTGCCAACTCGGTGCCACCTATGTACCTACCTCCTACAGTAACTACATAGCTGGTGTTTTCACGGCACCACTAAATAGCTGCAAGATCCTACAAACCGATTTTGAAATAGGTACTAACCTACTTAATTTCTGAAAATTAGTTTGGACGTCGCTAAAAAGACAATATTTTCGAACCGAAATCATTCCGCTAACGAAATACTGCGCCGGTAATAATATTAAAAGTACCCCAGTTTACAACATGGCGCGAGTAAAGTTATTGGCACTAACGTTAATTTGCCCGCGCCTTTATTTAAATTGGCTGAAGTAATATCCAGGCCAGCGGGGAAATATCATAAGGTTTAATTTTAACTTTTATTTTGCTGACATTATACTTATCCCTGTTCACAGTGCAAATATCAGTCGGCCCTTTCCTTCGGGGCCTTACAGGACCATACTTTATAAAGAAGTTATTATACACAATATGTATGTAATGAAACAGGGCGAGCGCGCGGTATGTAGTTCATCTAATCTAACAGCAGTCAGTCGGAGGTACGTCTAATAACTGTTCGGATCCAGGCCAAGGCCCTTCGCCCCAGCTGATAAGCGACTAGTTGGTTTATCTTATAAAATGTGCCGCACTGTGTCATCAAGTACCTAATGTACTATACTAAATAGATTAAAAAACTACGACATATCGTCAGTGAACTGTTTGGTTACAATTTAGCAAGGACTTATATCCGCTTGGCTATATTATACAGCTCGAAAATTTTCTCCAAGAAAAAATGTCATCTAACTGTAACGTGTTGTAGTGTGACGCAATAAGAGAAATCCCCAGGAAACATCTAGAATGTCCACAAGTATAAAAAGAAAGATGATTAGACTATTACTATGTACCGCGGCAGAGCACTTTAGTACCTAACTGTACACAATATGAATTATTTGTCGAGCGTACCTAAAATCAAAGGTTGTAGATTATCACTACCATAAAATGACTCTTATCACAATGACATAAGGTGCATATTGTATATAATCTCGATATGTAACTGGGTTACCAGTTGTTGTCCATTAAATTGGTTCTGATTGAAACGTTCTAGTTCGCTATATGTACTGAAATTATCAAATAGAGTTAGTTTATATCTCCTAGATCAAAGTACAAAAATATTGCAAAAAGTAGAACCCACAAAAATTACACGTAGAGCTTTTATTAAAACTTTCTAGAGAAACACATTGTGCGCCCTCGAGCTACGAATACGTAGTTTTAAAAGTTGTATAAATTAAGTTAATTTTACAAAGTTTTCCTTAGTACTTATATTTCGCTTTTAATTAAAACGGTTTACATTAGGATTGTAGATTATTATGAATAAATATAAATATAATTACTTAGTTGTACCCATAGGTTGTACCACATGTTATTGCGTTATTGCGCAATAATAAAAGATACTAAAACACAAACTATTTCAAACAAAGACTATTTATAAATCGAGTCTTTATCTCAGTAGCTAAGTTCGATCACAGAGTATAGGAGTCGTCCTCACGCTATAGTGTGTCTGTCTGTCTGTATGTGCAACACGACTTTCCTTTGTTTTCCTTCACCTGAATTAGTGCAATTGCGTCAATAAATTACACACAGAGACCTTGGACAACCTCCGGATAACAATGGATGGAGATTAATTTAATAGTATTAATTGCAAAACTAGCGCAATAATGATTAAATCATTACAAACAAAACGGGCTGTTTAGTAGTAAAATAATGGTCAATAAATGTTTATTTGTTTGTTATTGGTAAAAGTAGTTAAAGTCTTATTTGATTTATTAAATCGATAGTTATAACTATAGTTACGTGTTCTACGGCGTTAGTTACAGTACATTGTGTCTATAGGTACCTTCATACAAAGGTTTGTTACCAAACTCAACGCTCCGAAAGTGGGTCAAGATGATTTTAGAATCAAATGCGATACTCGAGTCGTTCGGAGCTCGCAGCCGAGCGCAAGCGATCAAAGCATGCCTTTTGGTACCATTTTATATTATGGACAAAATATTGCTGCGTATTTTTCCAGAATTTTCGTATGAATAAGTAACTAATTGGGTTCTATTCAGGCCGAAAATAGCGTTCGTGTCTAGACGTCTTCTGACATTGACGTGTTATACCTGTCACGTGTCATGTCGGCCATTAGGTCCTGACGCAATACCTTACAGTGTGAATAAAATAAAGGGGTTTGATTTTTCGAATGTACCTTCCCACCTACCTAGGTACGTTCTTGCTAGCACCAATGAGTTAAAATAAAACTTATTGGTTATCAGATAAAAACTTCAATATACTCTGGAACCAAGTTCTATAGGCAGGTACCTACTTATAGTTAGTATTTTGTACAGCAACTACTTAAATACCTATTTACGATTTTTTATTAGGCACAAAGACTAAAAATAGTTCGTAATTAGGTATTAGTATGGATTACAGAGCTAATCGCTAACATAACAAACAACATGATTCAAAGGATGACCAACAAATACTTATGCGGTTAGTTACCTATAAAACTATACCTATTTGGAACATTCGTGTCCATTATTTGTGTCCCCACGAAAACAAGGTGTCATTCAATTAAACAATGTAAGTAATCAATCATTTTGAGGGTACTTAAATGGCCCAAGTGCCGCCATAATGCCCATAGCGTGACGTCACTATAACTACCCAATGTGGTCATTTAACTACGCGTTCTTATTCATGACGTCATTGTTTTGCGACATTTTAGGCGTTGGAGATTACTACGCAAATCAGATAGAACGCGGGTTAGACTAAACAAAAGTATAATTAAATAACGGAACTTTTTAAAAGCTACCTATACTTATAATATACTGTAGTTCTAATAAGTACCAAGTAGAGTCAGGTAGCTTACAATGAAGCGTATATAGCAAATAAAAATACTAAAATATAATTCCGCGAACTAGTTTTATGAGTAACTAGAATACGAGCGACAGCCTGAGAGAGGGAGCTTGAAGGACCAGGAATATGATGACATCATCACTGTGTTACGTCACCCTGGCGGCCATATGTGACTTCATAGAACATTATTTACGAGAGTAGGAACTCGTACCGATACCACAGATTACTGAATAGTTAGTACGTCGATGTAAGGAACGCTGTGGTACCTATTCGAAGGTCTTCACACGGCATTTCAAACTTCCTGCTCCGCCGAGAGCGGGGGCAACTGCAGTGGATAAATAAACCAATTTGATGGTTAGATACTTGGGCTTGGGTACTTGCTGACAATATCTATACTACATCACTACATAATATAAAACAAAGTCTGTTCCTATGTATGCTTAAATCTTTAAAACTACGCAACAGATTTTGATGGATTTTTCAGCACTAATGCTAATCACTCTATCTAAATATAGTGATTTAAGAGGAAGGTTTTTAGAATAATTTTATCCCTGCTGTCTCACGGGAGCGGGAACTACGCGACTGAAACCGCGGAACGCTGCTAGTACATATTATAAAGAGAAAATATTTGGTCATGTGTTTGTAACTAATAGTCCCAAACTCCATAAGTTATTATAAAATACTTCACTTCACTTATAACTATTAAGTAGATAGTTTACAATTAGGTACATCCCAGTACGCCCACGGGAGTGAGAAAAATGCATTGAAAACCGTGAGGCGCTGTTAGTATTCGAATAGGTACTCTTAAATCTACTTATTTATCTATCATAATAACTTTAAAAGTAATTTCAAACAAGTTTCTTTTCATAATGAAAAGAACGTAAAATTGCTAAAGGGTAGAGTTAGAGTAGACAGATGTCACAGTAACAGTAATGTCACGTGCTTTTGTATAAGTACGTGTTAATTGAAAAATAGGTGTTATTTAAACAAACAGTTATTACTTAATAATAATTTTAACTAATATGTACTGAGCTCAAACCTTGGAATTAAATTTTAAACTTTGTAGTATAAGTACTTACTTACAGGTCTAAGAGAAAGTAAGGAAAATAATACCACTTTCTTATGTAAGTAAGTTCTACTATTTATTCAAAGTACCTGAGTACTTATTCATAAGACACTAATGTTAATAAGTAATTTCCATGAAACCACAGACCCATAAAATTAATCCTTATTCACAATGCATTAATAACGTACTTTATACGCACAAACCATTTCATTTCAAAGAAATCTGGGGTAAATGGGTGACTCACGAATTATCGGATAAAGTTGTAAGGCCTGCGTATAAAAGTAGGTAAGTAAGTATAAAGAAAGAAACCGTTGGCAGAGGTTAACAAAGCCAGTGAAATATCGGATCGATGCTCCATTTCCGTGGGGGAGAGGTTCTTCACGAATGCGCAGTGATGGGATCAACGCGGCTCGGTGGGCCGCAAACCAGCCCTGATCAGTCAGTCATTAGGGACAACACAATACTAGCAACGAGGACAATATGGACACGTCAGATACATGGCGTTACTGTGTAACTACCCTCATTAGTTTGGATGGTACTGATTTATGCAAAGAATTTGTAGTTAGGTAAACTGCAGTACAATTATGTACCTGGGTACGTAGATACTACACAGTACTAGGTTAGACTAGGTTTAGATTAGTTTGCTAAGATGAAACGTTTATTGATTCCAATAACATTTCCAACATTGCGGTAATGTTCTTTGTTTGTGCAAATCCACAAACAAACAAAGTTAGGTGCCCGATGGAAAAAACTTTCGAACTAGTTTTACCAAAACAGAATGGTTATTTAATTATGAAGTAAATGGCAGACACACATTTTAATTCACAATTTGCGTGTTCACAGGGAACCTCTTTACCATAATTGAGTACCGTTCAAATTCCCCAAATAGAAATTCAGCATTCGCTATAACGGAACGTCAGCATTTGGCGATATTATCAGTTACTAGCACCGCCCCACGGTTTCACCCGCGTAGTTCCCGTTCCCGTGGGAATACGGATATATAATATCATAAAGTCAAGCACTCATAAATTAGCTTTCCAATAGCGAAAGATTTTTTTAAATCGGTTCAGTAGTTTTGAAGCATATTCGTTACAAACAAACAAATCAATCTTTCGTTTTACAATATGTATTAGTGTAGAAACATAGGGTACATTATGTGAAATTATTACAGGAGTGTACACAATGGTCACATTTGGGCATCTAGAGACGAAAGAGATCAATAGTTTATACACAGGTAGGTAGGTAGAGCTTATGGTTGCTATGGCAATCACTCCTAACTGTTGAGGACACGACCCACACAATGAAACCATGGCACCCACGAGATTAAGAACCCAATCTTATTCTAAGAGTACGACTATTACTTCATAACTGAGGACCTTTCATAATCAACACGTATCTAAATACCTATCTCCTACCAAAACCGTTAAGATTCAAATTTAATTTCGAAACTTGTAACAGGGTTTATTCTATAATAATATTATTTTGTCGTGTCCAACGAGGTTTACAAGGCTTATGTATCATGTTTTACTTATTAGCGCAGCGAGGACTCCGTAACTAGAACAGTGGTTCTATGTTCATATACTTCAGTGAGTAAATAACGTTGTGGGTGTAAAGTACCTAGGTATATAGGTCAGTACTTGGTGGAGATTATCCTTAAAACGAAATCGTAATGTGGTTTCATTTAACTTAAGTACTTACCTATAGGTAAATAGTTGCCTTGACTATAAAATGTAATTAATTGTAATTTAAAATAAATATAAACACAATATTTCTACGTATCTTTCACGCATAACAAAGAAACGCAAGTACCTACCTATATATTTTGTTTCTCAGCCATAGGTATTATCTTAGTATAAACTTAGTTTGTAGGTCGTAGAGCCAGCACCTATTAAAATAAGTAAGTAGTTACTAAGCAGGTTCAAGTAGATATTCTAAAGATATTATTATTGTCAGTTACCAAAGGGCTAGCGTTAGTTTCTGTACACCGAAGTACATAGCTGTTTGTATAGTACAGTCGAGGTTAGCTTGTACCTCCATCGCTCTATACATCAGTAGGTACCTATATAATTAATGCCATAACTTATTTGCCTCATCAAGGGCAGCCTCGAGGTTAAACTAAGTTCCGGCTCTGATTGCTAACAGAGATAAAGTACTTACTTCTCTAAAGAATTTATAGAAATCTTGTGATGTAACAACATTTACAGGTTTATGTAAATTAGATGTAAGTAGGTGGGTAGGTACTTGAGCTTAATAGTAAGGTACGCTTTCTTAAGGAGAGAAATAAAGTATCATTATTTATAAATAATAATTAGGTTAGCACAACATTCAAAGTATACTTACTTTCACTTCTAAACTACTTAGTCAAAAGTTATAAGAATGCGAGAACAAAATGATTCACGAAATGGTGTATAGTAGCGACATCTGTGAGTTTACTATCAAACTAACTTCAAAAAATTTTATCTAAACTTGCAACGTAAATGATGTACATTTCAGTTACGTGAATGTTCAATAGATGGCGCTGATATTAAAAACTGTACAAAAGGTTAGAAAACCTTTTTATGGATAAAATGTATGCTAAATGAATATTAAATAATAAATTAAGTATCTAATTATACCCCAGATTTTCCTAGGATATAAATATTAAAGCGAACACTAAGGTACTGGGCTATTAATAAAATAATAGGCACAATCAATTTCTAATAGAGAAATAAAGATTTATTAAAAACCCTTTTCTTAAAGACAAAAGGAAACCATTCAAAGATATGAAATATCTTCAGTGATATATGTCAAACATAGGAACATTCATTGATGATATGAAGGAACAGATAGGAAACAAGCTATCTATGAAAAAATATTTGGCCTCTACACCAAAACTGACAACAATGAAATAGAAGCTATAAATTATTTACAACAAAGATAAAGAAACAAAATAATACAAGAATACAATACAATTAAGTTATTAATATTTGTAGTATCATTAAAATGAGATGCAAAAAGAGATAGATAGCTAAATACAATATATCACAAAAATGGAACACAATAAAATACTATGATTATTATTCTTAGCACATACAAAGGAAATGTCTAAACAAACAATTAAATCAATATCCAATTCAGTCAAAATGTCAATCAGTAAAACCGTCTGTGAAAGCATCGAGTAGTATTCTGTCAAACCATCGCAAACCATCACCATTTTGAGCCTCCTCCGCTTGCTCTACAGCTTCTCTCTTTTGTTTAAAAATAACTTGTAATACATCCGAGATCCATTTAACATAAGGATTATAAAAATGAAGCCCAACATTCTTAACTGTTACTCTCTGTATGACATCCAGAACCTTCGTATACAAAATAGATTGCCTCGTTGCCGGCTTACAGATAGCGAGGTGATCAAGAGGAAGCTGATAGAATACTCCACGACCAAGGTCGGCCGAATTCAACTCTACGAAATTAATAGGAACTTTAAATGCTGTGACTAGAGTAGGCATCGTTTCTGCAAAACATATTGTCTCCCAGTTGTATGTGTCAGCACATTTTAAAAAATCTGCATGTAATGCCAGTAACACTGGTGAATTTTGTGTGAGTTGCCTGACATCGTTGGATGGCCAGAGAATGGCAGCTGCAGCCCTTGGCATAGTAGCCAGAGCACTACCTTTATGGGGAGTACTGTAGAAAATTATAGCTTTTGTATTTTCAGAAATTTTCTTTTGAAGTTCTTCAGTACTCTGGGCAGATTCAGTGAGTAATTGCTTGACAATGAGACCACCCATGGAGTGAGCAAGCCAAACCACTGGCACACTCTTAATACCAACTTGTGCCTCGATCAGGGCAGGGGTGATTTCTGCAGCTCTTGTTGCTATATCGGCTGTCTGCAGCGGACACCGCTCCAACCATTCTGACAGAGAGCTCCAATAGTTGACTCCCATTATTCTCAAATTGTTCATATCTTTAGGGAGCCAGTCTTTAGGCCAGCAGAATGAATGGCTGGCTTGATCTTCACCCTCTTGGGTAAGTCCAACTTTTTTCTTATTTGATACATAATCGTTAGTAACTGCAGGATCCCGTTTGGCTTCTATCGGTATATCTTGTAAAACAACATCATAGTCCGCTAGCAGACTTTCTTCCTCTATTTCAATCAAGTCTTCCATAACTTGTTGAAGGTCAGGATCAATAAATGTACTCCCTACTTTTCTCTCTATTAAATCACATTCAACCTCCGATAAGGCTACGTCAATGATCCCAAGAGGTTCATTAATTTTTCTGTCCCGCTGTCTCCAAGTGACAAACACTCCCCCACTGAGACCGTGCACCAGCAGAGTATCACACACTTGAGGTACATGAGTCCGGTAGAGAGGATGCAGCAGATACAGGCCTGGCCGGTAGCAACACTCTCCAGACAAGTTCACCAAACTAACCGCAGCCGAACTTGCTAATCGCACATCTTTACATTTAATCCACCTAGCTAACTCTCCTATTAAACCATTTTGGAAGAACAATTCGAGTAAATTATTGTGAACACTCAACACCGTCAATATTTTAAGCACTGCTAAATCTATTTCAGAGTCATACCTATACCTTAACAATACCTCTGCTAATGTTGACAAAAGTCCTACACTGATCAATATGTTAGCAGAGATGTCGGCCGCGTAGTCTCTGACATGAAACAGGCTGATGTGATGATGCAGAGCGTCCAGGCACAGCAGACAGAGGTCGTGCTCACTGATGCTGTCCGGTTTGGTGAGAATGCTGTCTGCTTCCATCGCTTGTTCTTGTACATTGGCAAAGTATTTTGATAGGAAGTGTTGTATACAGGAGTGAGGGTTGACTGCGTGGGCGGCGACGATCAGGTCTCGAATCTTGAACGACATCAGTTCAGGCGTGAGCGCGGCGCGCCGCACGTGTATGGGCGGCGGCAGGAAGTACCTGAGGTCGGCGCCGCGAGTGCGCGCCAGCAGCACCGCTGTATTCTTGTCCAGAGCCTGCGCTAGTTTCAGACAATCCCAATTCTTATTGTTTTTGAAGGAGGCAAGTTGGTCGAGAGCGACGTTGCACTGTTCTTTGTTCCCGTGCCTACACAACCACAGCAGTCTCCACGCCAGGGAATGCTTCAGTGACTTCCAAATGCGAACTAAGCCCACCGACTGCTTCGACTCCTTGTCTTGTTCTAATTTCAATGTGAGATTGTAAGACGGGTCGTCTATATAAATGTATTCAGGTGTGTAAATCTTCTCTACGTCGAGTACATTAGGGTTCACAACCCGATAAATAGACTTGCATGTTTGGCTGATATGGTAATATACAAAAAACCCGCTAGCACCACAATATGATGATATTTTAAGTATTTGCAAAATAGATTTCAACCTGTCCCGTAGCATTATTTATATGATAAATCAATTAGCATTATATTAAATCTAATCTATAATGGAAATTAAAATCAAAATAAACAAAACATGAATTTTTATAACCAATACATACGTGCCACAGATAACTATCCTAATCCTAACTAATATTATAAATGCGAAAGTAACTCTGTCTGTCTGTCTGTCTGTCTGTCTGTTACCTTTTCACGGCTAAACTACTGGACCGATTGACTTGAAATTTGGTACAGGGGTAGCTTATGGTCCGGGAAAGAACATAGGATACTTTTTATCCCGAAATTCCCACGGGAACGGGTACTACGCGGGTGAAACCGCGGGGCGCTGCTAGTATTAAATATTTAAGTGACAAGTAGTAAGTAAGTCACAGTCAGGAGACAGAGACAGATACGATAACGGTAAGCTAACGCGCACGTACAGACAATTTAATTTTTATTCAACACACTTGCTCATAAAGAGGCTCTTATTTGTGCAAAAATAGTTGAATAATAACACGTTTTATTCACAAGTGAGTTATATTTTTTTTTTTAAATTGTTTGGTTTTAATACCGTTTCGATACCAAAAAAAATCGTGTCCATACATTTTAAAAACGAACTTCAAATCGAAGTTGCCTTCCATTCATTCGATTTTTTTTTAAATAAGTATATTATTTTAGTCTATGGCTGATCACCATTGTTGTGTTGGTGCTGTGTGTGTAGAAAAACTGTTTATTTATTAGCGAAAAATGATATTTTATTATTATTTTCTTCGCAAATGTGTTGAAAAACGTTGTATGGTACACGCGTGTTTTGATGTTACTATCCACGGCTATCTTCAGACCCTCGCCTGACGGCTCGGGCCTCAATAACGCCTCGGAAGTGTTCACCAAGGGTGCGCCAAAGTTCACCTAAAATTTCAACTCCGATAATTGGAAATCCGTAAATTTTCTTCCTAACATTTTTTATCCTAACAATCGCAACTTCTAAAATCTTTGTCACTAATGTAATAATTCCGAAACATTGAACTGCATAATGTCAGTAGCAATAAACATCTTTTACACTTTTATTTGTTTTCCTATATTTTCTCAACATAACCATCGTTCATACTATTATTCAAAGTCATATCTTTTTTGTTTAGATTTATTTTTATTTATTATAATCAATATTATATACATAAATTTTTCGTAACTTTGTTTTTACATAACATGTAGGTATAACATATAACGCACAAGCCGAGCGAGCAAAACCAGAGTCCTGCTCCAATCATTCAGTCAAGTTCCAGTAACGAATCGGTCCTATTCCTAATTATTGGTTTAGTTTATGTTAGAACTGTGACCCCAACGCACGAGCCGAGCGAGCGTAGCGAGCGTGCCGCGGCTGCGGCCGGCGAAGTGCCAGAACCGAATTGGTCCTTTAGTTATGGTTATGGTAAACTCCCAGGCCATAAGCATAACCGTAAACGAGTCGTATAATAATCATTAAAACTATAAATATCATCTTCTACCCGTATATATTTTTTATTACACTTGGTAAATGTTTCTTTCTGAGCATGAGTGCAAATATTATGGTAAGTATGTTTAGGGATAAAAGCGTTATGATAAAAAACAGTAGGAGTTTAAATATATTTACATTAATGATGTTAGCAATTAAAATTTTCGGACACATCAGTGTTATGAGCATCGTCGGTAGCACTGCAAATAGTATGAATTAAAACTTTAGGATGAAAATTTTTAGGAAGAATGATCATTCGGACTACAAATAGTTAGGAAAAACATTTTCGGGTAAAGAACTTTAGGTGAGCCAATATGGACCCGTTCACCAACTTTACTCGCTTGTACCATAAATGACTATTGTATTGTACCATGCGGTCCGAATCGCGCTTTTTCGCGCAATTGGTACCGATAGCGCGTTTACGGAGTCACCGAATTGAGCATATTCGCACTGTTGGTTGGTACCGTTTGCAACGTTTTCATAAATCGGACCGCGCTCTTAAAGTAACAAGTAAGTTGTGCAGTGTATGCGCAAATGTCAAACACAAAATTTGATGTTTCAGAATTTGATTTACGTATTTTAGTTTTTTAATTTTAATATACCACCGGTCTTACCACAAATCGATGTTTAAACACTCTCTAGATCACTTTTCAGTCAAACACGATTTTGGCATGTTAGACCGAGATTGAATTTTTATTAGCTTTTTATTAGCTTCACCTGTATGTTTGTATGTTTGTTTGTAACCGACTTCTTTGGGCGCTATTTTGACCCACTTTAAACGGCCAGATTTCGTTCAAACTTTGTAGATTTATTGAGGACCGATGACAATACACTAATTAAATCTATTTTTAGTTTTAATCTATTTTTAATTTTAAATTTCACTTTAAAAGGCAACTATTGCAACAACAAAAAATGGTTTCATAAATTCATTTTGTTTTGCCTCTTTCTTTATTGATTTTTGTAATATCTATGAGTTCTTTGTGTCTATGGTAAATATATGAAATGTGAGATTTACCTATACGGTTTGGGTGGTTGTTCGCTTTTTATCTATTTTTATTGTTTTTTCTGTTCTTGTATGTGACCCTCTAGTCTATTTGAGTTTTTTCTGATGATTCATCAAATTATTATTTAATTTTTTTTCTTACGTATTTTTTATATATACACGATTACCTTTCTTTATTATTACGTTTTACATCAGCTGTTTTTAATTTTTTTACATGAATTTATTTTTATTGCATTTACTTATTCAATTTCTAAATCATTTATAGTTTTTACCTTTTTAAACATTATTGTCAGTTTTATTTTTATTATACTTAGTTCTTTACGTTTTATTATGTGCGTCATCGAGGGTCTGAACTGAAAACCAGCGTTGTGGAGTACTTACTCCGCAGCATAATGCTGAGTTTAGACCTTTTCTGGCAGCACTGTACACGGCAGCACTGATCGCGAAATTTATATATTAGATAATAGATTTTTAGGCTACTATTAATGTAATTGTAAGTTAGTTTTTAATTTATAGTAACTAAGTATTCTATGGTATTCATGTGTATGTTGTGTACAGTATTGGCAAAATAATTTTTTTATCTATCTATCTATCTAATTTGATAAAATTATTCAATTTTTCAATTTGCAAAATATGATTTTTGTTAATTTATATAATTTTCATCTATAGTAATAATCCAAAGTAAAAAGTAGAAAATAAATTATAGTTTAAAAAAACTAAAAAACACGCTTTTTATAGAAAACCGAACTAAAAAATAGAAAATAAATTTTAATGAATTTAAATTAAGAAAATAGTGTTAAAAATTTCAATGAATATAAATTAATAATAGTGTGAATAAAAAAAAAATATTTTGTTTTAAAAAAGGCGTGGGGTGCTTTTTAAAATATTATCGAAATGATAATCACTCTACTCATATCTGTCAATAAAATCCCACCAAAAACATTCTGTAAAAAACTAGCCAAGTCTCGATGGAGCTGCTTGTTTATCACTAAAAAGTAATGAAATCTAGACAAAGTCGTTCCAAGTCTAAGGTTCCTTACTGCGATTTCTTTATTATTATAGTTAATGTTGTGTGACTTGGCCGTTGAACATTGTTTAAAACGTTAGTAGTCGGTACAAGTCAATTTGGTTTACACGTAATGTTATAACATTATTAAAATACGCAGCTTTATCAAGCTTACAATTGACTGGATATTGAATCAACGTTTTTCAAGAGGCAATTTTTTATCGTCAATGGGTAGCGGTTCTGGCGACAGATTGGTGCAATAGTGTCATGGAGCACCTAGTTTTGTACCCTTGTGTACATGTGTGTGTACCATTCAACGGCCAAGTCACACAACATTAACTATAATAATAAAGAAATCGCAGTAAGGAACCTTAGACTTGGTACCAGTTTGTCTAGATTTCATTACTTTTTAGAGATAAACAAGCAGCTCCATCGAGACTTGGCTAGTTTTTTACAGAATGTTTTTGGTGGGATTTCATTTATTTTTGTTGAAACGTGTTAATATTGATTTATTTTATTAGATTTTCTGATTTGACACATTTTTTCTTTTTAGGAGTAGTATTTTATTATTAAGCGCCCTGCGGTTTCACCCGCGTAGTTTCCGTTCGCGTTTCCGTGGGAATTTCGGGATAAAAAGTATCCTATGTGCTTCTCCTGGTTTTAAGCTACCTCCCCACAAATTGTCAGCCAAATCAGTTCAGCTGTTTTAGAATTATCATTCCCGTGGGAATTTTGGAATTAAAAGTATTTTTTGTGCTTTCCTGGTTCTAAGCTACCTCCCCACCAATTTTCAGCCAAATCAATTCAGCCGTTCTTGAGTTATAAATTCCCGTTCCCAATCCCGTAGGAATTTCGGGATTAAAAGTATCTTATGTCCCTCTCCTGGTTCTAAGCTACCTCCCCACTAATTTTCAGCCAAATCAGTTCAGCCGTTCTTGAGTTATAAATTCCCGTTCCCATTCCCGTGGGAATTTCGGGATTAAAAGTATTCTATATTATTTTCCTGGTTCTAAGCTACCTCCCCACAAATTTTCAGCCACATCAGTTCAGCCGTTCTTGAGTTATAAATTCCCGTTCCCAATCCCGTGGGAATTCCGGGATTAAAGGTATCCTATGTCCTTTTACTGGTTCTAAGCTACCTTCCCACCAATTTTCAGCCAAGTCAGTTCAGCCGGTCTTAAGTTATAATTCCCGTTCCCGATCCCGTATAATTCCCGTTCCCGGTCGATTATCCTAGTTTTTATAGTTTTCCCTTTATGTGGGCATTAAACCCTAACTCTGTACCAAATTTCAGCTCTCTAGGTTTATGGGAAGTACTAGTTCTATTTTGATGATCATGAGTGAGTGAGTGAGTGAGTGAGTGAGTGAGTGTCTGTCTTAAATACGAAACTTTGCTTTCGCTTAACTTCGGAACTAAATGACCTACAGACTTGAAATTTTATTTTAAGTATGTGATTGTATAGCTTACTGGATGACGAAAATTTCAGCGTTCTGGTCTTATCCAGAGGTTGTCAAATAGGGGCCTGAAAATGCGGCGAAATGGTTCCTGTAAAGGATGGTACGGCAGTGCTTGCTTCGCGCTCGACTTGGCGGGGGGCACTGCCGTGCCCCCAGATATTTATAACTATTGACACCATGCACCCCACGCTTTTTTTAAAATAAAATATTTTTTTTTTTTATTCACACTATTATTAATTTATATTCATTGAAATTTTTAACACTATTTTCTTAATTTAAATTCATTAAAATTTATTTTCTATTTTTTAGTTCGGTTTTCTATAAAAAGCGTGTTTTTTAATTTTTTTAAACTATAATTTTTCTCACCACAAACCGTTGTCTTGCTCTTGTCTTGAGAAAAATGGTTTTAATCATTGAATAAGGATCACGATAGTGTTTCTCTCTGGTTTTAATAAAATACGTGTGGCAATACATAAACGCGTTACGTTATATGCAGGACAAGTTGAGTACAACATAAACAAATGTATCTCTAAAGTTGATAATAATTATTGAATTAAGTTATTAATTGATATAATTTATTTTTAAAAGTATTATTGTCTATGAATATAATTGTTGATTGAAGAAACAGTAAACTAATTACTCGATATTTTCATTCTCAAAGATCGTTTAATCCGTAAAAGAAACGTTTTTTGAATTGACTTTTGATCGACGTTGTCTATCTAACTGACTCATGTCATGTGTGACTATTTATTGATCGACGTTATTTAGTTTTCATACAATTTTAAATAGTTAAAACACGGATACGTAGAAGAGTTGCAATTAATGGATTTGTACAGTTGCGTTGCATTTGTACCGAAAACACGAGCAGTCGTGTCGTGCCGCAACAACTGCCTCAATGTTCGGCAGAATTATCATTTTGTCACTACTATCAACAAAGGCGAGTTACGTGAGCTACCCAAGAAGCCTCATCTGGTGCGTACTATCGAGGTTAAGAGCGTAGCTGCACCGAAGAAACAGCGAGCAGCACTCAGTGCAGCGGAGAAAGGCGACGTGGATGGCTTCATCCTGGCGGAGAGGAAACGTCGACCGTATCCGTCCCGTAACCGACGTGGTACCGCCCCTGCTACAGCAACAGAGGTCACCTTACGTGTTGTGGAGCCTACCTGCACCGTATCGTTTACTTCAAGTACCTACGAAGTACACGGACATGTTCCTCATATATTTGTAATGATATTTAATATGTGTGAGTGGTTGGAGAGGCCTTACTTTACCGTAACACAGTTTATAACTAGCACGGGAGGTAGGGTCTCGAGAGGGGTCTCTCTTAGAATATAATGTACTTATTGTCTAATTAAATAAATTGAATTCAATGACACAATGCAGTTCTTTCATTAGAATATAATTATATTAATACGTTTAGAATAGTTTTTTTACATCTTTTCATATTCTCGCCGTTTTGGAGTTTGTGTACTGGCGCCATCAAGCGGCACCTTGTAGTAACAATATAGCAAAGAGGTTGAATAACAAACTAAAGAGGTCATACTATCATAATCGATATAAAATCACGTTGACGTTTCAAAACAGCTGATACAAATTCAGGCGGCCATTTTAGAAATAGCTTTACCCCTCGTTTAGACTATGCTCCTGCTCCTGCTACTCGCGCTGCTGCAAATATTTCCCATAATACTTCCGCGGCAGTACGCTATCTACACTATGCTGCAGTGAGCAGGAAAGTGGGCTGTGGCATAGTATAAAGGGGTCACTCGTGCTGCTACTCGTCATGCCAGTGCCGTCACTTGTATGTCACTTGGTACGTGAGGACTGAGTGAAATAGCGTATATGTTCTCTCTCGCTCTCCCTCCTTTGACTTCCGCACGAAAAACCGACACTCGCGGGAGCGTCGGGCAGGAGCAGCGGCATGACGAGTAGCAGCACGAGTGACCCCTTTACACTATGCCACTGCCCACTTTCCTGTTCACTGCAGCATAGTGTAAATAGCGTACTGCCGTGGAATTATTTTGGGAAAATATTTCCGGCAGTGCGAGTAGCATAGTGTAAATAGGGTATGAGGGAAATATTTTCGGGAGCGCGAGGAGCAGTGGCAGTGTAAATGGGGTATTAATGCCTCACTCCCACTCGCGCTGCCCTTCTTTGACTTCCGCACGAATAACCGACACACGGGAGCATCGTCGAGCAGTGGCAGTGGCTTTCAGTCATTGCCCACTTCCCTGCCCCAAAGCCACTGAATGTAAATGGGGTACTTACATAGAAGCGTCAGCATAATTCAGCATTGTGCGCCACTGAGTCGCATTATTTAATGCTCTGTAATTGGAAAACTACATACCTACCTATATAACTATAATGAAATGCGATGGTGCTAGAAAAACGCCCAAGTTAAACATTTGTTGAATTTTTGCCAATGTTCCCCATCGTATTATTTATGAGTATTATGATCTTCATTTTCTAAGTCACTACTTTTGCGGTCTTAGTTTGCGTTTTATTGTGCATAATTATGAGCTAGAGGTTGTCATAAAAAAAAACAATAATATTATTGGGGTACTTAATTTATTATTAGTACTTAGTAGCAATACTTACTAAGTATTAAAGTAAAAATCAGAAAAGTACTAAGCTAAAAAAAAAAAAAGGTAGCACTCCGGGAGTGCCGGCAGAAGTGAAAACTTCAATATTAACGTTGTGTTTAATTATAAGTATAAAAGTACTATCATTTATGAGGTAGAATACAATGTTTGTTTCTTACTTCAGTTATCATAAACGTCACGTGATGCTGATCTTACGCTTTTTCGATCAGCATCACGTGACCCTGACGCGAGTTTGAAAGTTTTTACCCATACAAAAAAAGTGCTTCTCACTTTTCACTTCAAAAAAAATTGTTTATTTCTTATCACAAATTCTCCTTAAAATTTAAATGACTCAACCCCAGTAAGTTATATAAAATACTTGTGATAAAAATTAGACTTAATGTTTAATGACAAGAACGACTTTCCTCCGCTAACATCAAAGGTTGACAGAACAGATATGAATCACGTAAAAACAATTGTTATGCCCTGTATTGTTTCCTCTGAAACAGTGATAAAAAACTTAAGTACTAAAGTAATCTTCTACCTCAGTTCGCGAAAATGGTCCATTGTGAAAAGTTGTACAATTTTACTACCTTGTTATATTTTTGTCTGATAGGTATCCTTATAAAATATTTTTACTCTTAACCCTTGTTATCTCAAGGAAACAAAACATGTAGGATATATGAAAATTGTTTGGTAGTGAAAACGAGGGCATAGGTTGCCTGGTGCCACCCACATCAATCGGCGATAGATTGTACACCGCACATCTTACAAATAAATCGGTCAATTAATCGACCCGATTATCGATCCCACAATTTACATAATTGAGCACAACTAGATCATAAAATTCAGTCAATTTAACACAGAAATTAAGACTTTCTAAAAACTTATTTGTTACATACTTATTAGAATACAGTTAGTTCTTACACATTACAATTGTAAGCAAAGTTAACGCATCCGATAAGTATGGTCTTTTAATACGGTACACTTTTTACTCTATTTCCAGAAGAAATTATTTTTATTTTAAAATATTAATGTATATGTTGCTGAAACATCAAGCTTGTGTAGCATAAATAATTTCTTATTATATATTTTTTTTACAAAGAATGTAAGTAAGTATATATTGGAATATATGTATTTCAGAATTCAGTTATCTTACTGTTGCAATTGGGTAATGAGATTGTTTGCTCCAAAACTGGCTTATAGAGGAATATTATTCTGATTTTTGTTAATGTTTCATTGTTGAATATACTTCTCTAGAAAAAAGAACCGCAAAAAGAGTGCCTACCATATCTCCTTATCGCTTTATACCCTCTTCAAATCCCAATATTCTTCATCTTCATTTCGTTTCTGATAATTTACTTTAATTACTTTCATCAGATCGGGAAAAGGGTGCTTTGCTTGTTCATTAATACTCTTTCCAAGATCATTAATGTTTAAGGGTTTTGAAGGACAATTGCTAACATGTTCAAGATACTTGTCAGCCTTAAGTCGGTGTGAGTGGTTGTGAGGACAAATCTCCAGCGGCGGATAATGTTTTTCACATTTTGTCAGGTGCATTTGTATCCGTGATTGCAGTAGCCTGTGCGCAGGGTTGTAAGGGCAGGATACAAATGGATTATCGTCGTACTGTAACAAAAAATAAACAAATTATTAATCTATATTACTAGCGGTTTTACCCGCGCGGAACCATATCCCGTAGGAATTTAGGGATAAAAAGTTTTGTATGTGATACTCCTAGTTCTAAGGTACATCTGTACGATCTACCAATTTCCATATGCCTAAATCGCTCCAGCCTTTAGAGGTTTAGAAGTAACATACATACCTACACTCTCACTTAAATATATTAGTTTCTTAAGAGATTTCTATACTTATTTATTATGGTACCATAAAAAATTACACAGTAGCAGTTTTTTAACTTCTAGTAAAATCCATTTGAGCATAAAATTTCATTTAGTAGCGATAAATTAGCACGAAGAGAGCACAATATCGTTTTTATAGCTAACATGGTTATTTCCATATTTCGACTCTGTTGCAAGCGCCATGATCACGGATAAATTCTTCATCCGTGATTACGGCGATCAACAGCGTCGAAATATCGGAAACTCGAAACCATAGCTCGAAACAATTAATATACATGGTAAATATCCCGTTAATTATAATCATTTGAGGGCACAATATCATTAAATATAAAGTTGAGTGATTTTGCCTACTGCATAACCAAGCTAATTTTTACAATAATAATAAAATCAGCAATGTGTACTTACACAAAACATGACTGAGAAAACGAACAACAATTTCCAAACCAAAAATGCCACAAGCTTAGTTTCACAGAAAGAAAGAAGAATGGCTCGGCTGGGCTGGGTTGTTTAAGTTTACGGACGGATGATGACGCTCCGAGACTGAGAATCAGTGTTGCCAGTTTCTGAAGGAATATTACATGAGTAAGTTAGAAATTGGATTTTATTTTATACGCACTATTATTTTATATCAAACTATCTGCGCCCCGCGGTTTCACACGCGTAGTTCCCGTTCCCGTAGGAATTTCGGGATGAAAAATGATGTTGATGGCCGATTCTCTGACCTACTGAATATGCTCACAAAATTTCATCAAAATCGGTCAAGCCGTTTCGGAGGAGTATGGTAACGAAAACTGTGACACGAGAATTTTATATATAAGATGTAAATTATGTTTAGGATATCAAATAGACTTTTAATTAAAATATCGATAATTTATAGACCGTGGTCGCGATGAAACATCGCCTATAATGTATGACATTAACATGTACTGACTGTAGTACTAAAAAATTTAGAACTTCATAGGTGGGATTTTACTGACAGCTGTCACAGAGATCATCCTAGATTTTTATTTCAAACTATAGTCCGATTTGATAGCGCGCAAACAGCGCACGAGGGTGGTCCGAAATACGATAACGTTACAATGTTAACAACAGCACACATCTGTTTCATACGATTTTCGTGTACACCTCCTTTTTAGTTATCTAAATGGTACAAGTGAGTAAAAGTGGTGGTTACTTCCGAGGCGCTATTGAGGCCCGAGCCATCAGGCTAGGGTCTGAAGATAGCCGAGGATAGTAATCATCAATGCACGCGTGTACCATACAACGTTTTTCAACACACTTGCGAAGAAAATAATAATAAAATATCATTTTTCGCTAATAAATAAACAGTTTTTCTATTCGCGCGCATCCAACACAGCACAGCAATGATGATCGGCCATAGATATAGGCTTGTTGAAAAAATATCGATACATCGATATATCGATATTATTTTTTCAATATATCGATATTTTTGAGCGATATTTAATAGTTCGATATATCGATGCATCGATATAAAATTCTAAGTATCGAAAAGGTATAAAAATCGATATATTTTTTTCAGACCAATAAACATTTATAAGTTTTAAGATTAAAAATCCCAAAATGAAAATACTTTTTTTATACTAACATCTTTTAACAAATTATATTTTATGTATTTTTTGTTTTTGGTCGACTTGATTTGCTGTTTTATAATTTGGTTTTTAAGTTGGCAACTCTGTTAGTCAATTTCAATTTCAACTGCCTGTCCGTATTAATCATTGACATATAACATGGACATCGCATGTTTGACTATAGAAAAAATAGTTATAGAAGTATGAGGCTTATCGACGCCAAAGTTATAAAAAATATAGCCGTCTCTTTTTAACTTTCATAATGTTGCGTAAGGGAAAAAGGACAACAGTATTTCTGACAGTTACTATAATAGCCATCTGTCATTCTTAGTCTCATTGAAATACCTACTTGTGGCCGTTCGCCATATTATTTTCTAGCTATAACAAAAGGATTAATCGACTTACTTAGTGATGGGCAATGAAACATCGTGACCACAGACTATAAACTATCGATATTTTAAATAAAACGTTATTTAAAAATTTATTCAAGTACGTTTTAATTTTGGTGTTTATTTTTATTTCATAAACTTTATTTACATTTTGTGCATATTTGATCTTAAATAATAGTGAGTAAGTATATAAAGTCCAATTTCTCAGATTCTCATGTAGTATAACTTAAACCATGGATTTGAGGTTTGCTCTTGAGAATATCTGAATTCATATTGAAATATTCGTTTAATTTAATGCTTAACGTTTGTAATTAAATAAAACCCAATTAAATGTTACATCAGTATCGATTATAGTACGAAACGTCGATAATTTCTATCGACATTTTTTATATCCCGGCAACTAGAGTATAAAGAATAAAAGTTTGATATACACCCCTATTTTGAAAATATGGGACTTATTAAAATCAGAATATCTGTAGCAGTAACTGAATCCACATATCCAATAAAAATATCAAAAATGATAGTCGATTACTTATCTTTAAAAAATACCAAATAAATGTCGTATTACCAGACGGCACACTAGCTATCAAGTATTCTGTGACGGCTCGGGTCGATGACCGCGCTCAGCTGTGTATCGCAGCGTTCGGTGTAGAATAACAATAAAATTCGGCGGGATTTTGAAAATCTTTGACTTATCATAACTTTTTAGATAAAAGCAAAAGAAAAAAACTAACTTCACTATTATATTGTCACCCGTCGTTTACATTAGCTGTGAGATAAGGTATCGCAATTTCAAAATAAGGGTGTATAGGGTGGCCCAAATAAAACGGTCAGTCGGGGAAGTATGAAACTATAAGAGATACAAAGATTTGTTCTTAGGAAACATGTCATCGATTTTACTTAAAATAAAAATTGCATTCAAAGATTTAGAAAAATACTATAACTCACTAAAGGAATCGAACCCGGAAGTTTTGAAAAAAATATTTTTAATTATTTGTAACTAGAACGAACGGCCGTATATACAAACTATTGCATTTTGTATCTTGAAATGGTGAATTTGTGTTGAAATGGGATATTAACTGGGAAGAAGCTTCAATGATGTCTTGGCGAGTTTTGTACCAAACTATTTCATTTAAAAACAATGCATTTTAATGAATTTAGATATTATGTTTCTTAGTAACATTTACTTACTGCTAAAGATGTACACAATCCATTTTCTAGTTTAAAATAATGAACATTAAATTTTTCAAAATTTCCGGGTTCTATTCTCAAAGAGAGTAATAGTTTTTTTTCTAAATCTATGAATGCACTTTTTTTTACTAAAATCGATGACATGGTTCCTAAAAACAAATCTTTGTATCTCTTATAGTTTTATACTTCCCCTTACTGAGCGTTCTATTTGGGCCACCCTGTATGTCACAATGATCAAGCTATATTTTACAAACTATCTATAATGTTCGTTTACAGTAAGACCTATTTATAAAACTTAAAATTAATCAAAGTAAGAAAACATACTTACAATCTATTATCGATGTTATTTTTCAGACATATCGATAGGGACTGCACTATTAGCCGCCATTTTTTGCTCTCAGTAAAGTATAGGTATACACGTTTTTTTCGTAGGTATGCCCCGTCCATGTTATATGTCAATGGTATTAATATTCTCTGTCAAATCATACCGATATATCGATATTTTTTAATAAAAATATCAATATCGATATTGATATTTTCAAAAAACATCGATACGATATATATCGATACTTTATTGCATTTCCGACATCCCTACATAGATAGACTAAAAGAATATAATTACTTATTTAAAAAAATCTAATGAATGAATGAATGGAATCGACCATAGACCTACCAAAAGTAAGGCAACATAGTTGAAGTTTGTTTTTAAAATGATTTAATAATTTAATAAGTATATGATAATTTGAAAATTTAAAAAACTTTTTAAAAACAAAGCCATGTAAAAAAACTTCTATAACTCACTTGTGAATAAAACGTGGTGTTGAAATCTAGTTTGTTTATATTCCGAATGTGGTAGAAATTCACTAGCTCGATCGTCCGAGAGGGCTCCAGTGCTTTGGGGCCCCGAGGCACTGCTCCGTCTAGCAAGCGTCACTAACATGCCACTAGCTAGACCGTGAAGATATTGATGCAATTAACAATAAGTATTGAGTCTTAGATAAGAGGTGACTTATCAAAGTATTGAGTATTGAAGCATTTAGAGGGCATATAACAATAAGGATTTTACTTTCCGTGGGCAAAATGGGGGCACCCGGCTGGAGTAGGCCACGGAGAAACTACATAAGTACATTTCTATTACAAAGTCGGTCGGTCCTAGAACTTACGATACGATGATTGAGGGCATCAACAATGACGATACAGCGACAACTCGATTGTTATATATATAAGTAAGTACATACTTACTTAATGCTTGTGTCTGGAGATTCACCCTTGTTCGCTAGTAGGTATATTTAATATCTGCTGTATTTAAATAACACTAGTAGTGCCCCGCAGTTTCACCCGCGTAGTTTTAAATTTACCTCCCTTTTCTCCCCCTAGGGGAGGAATTTCCAAAAATCCTCTCTGTGTGTGGTAGTGGTAGCCAACTCCCCCCAACAAACATACGTGCCAAATTTCAGCTGTGCGTTGTCTGTCAGTCAGTACATCACTCAGTCACGGAAGAGTTTTATAATATGTTCACTACATCACCTCATTATGCTTAGTAACTGACCCCTAACTAATTATTGGTAACTTGTATCTAGGGTATCAGAAACTACGCACACACTCATTCACACACACACCTATACCGGGATAAACATTGTTATGCTTCACACAAATATCCACCTTGCAAGGGAATCGAACCCGCCACCTTCCGATGTTAGTCCGGCATGGAGACCATTGTGCCATATAGGTCGTCAAAAATGATCTGAATTACCTAGGTATGTTTTATAATCATAATTATAGTAGACTAGCTGAGCCCCGCGGTTTTAACAGAATAGTTCCCGATCCCTTGGGAATTTCGGGATAAAACATGTCTTATGGCCTTGCTCGGACCATTTCCCTTGTACCAAATTTCAAGTCTATCGGTTTAGTAGTTAAACCGTGAAAAGGTAACAGACAGATAGACAGAGTTACTTTCGATAGTTACTTTATAATATGTTTAGTAAGGAAGTACCTACTAAGCATTGTATAAATGTAAGTATATAAGTAACATGTAAGTACATATAGGTATCGCGTAAATAGTCTAACTCGTACAATTATAATAAGTAAAACAAGTTTCCCGATATTCATCGTACTTACAAACATACATACATAGGCACAGGTGAGACGTATGATATCTTACAGACGCGCCTGGCTAACATCAACATCATTTGAGGAGTCGACCTAAAAAATGGTAGTTGTTGAGTAGCTGTCAACGCTTGCTCCCGTAATTTGAAGGTGGTGAAGATAAGCGGTTATAAGTGGATAGCTGCGAGTCACCACTTCAGTTTGTGGTTATATGTATGTATATTGTTATTTGGGTGAGAGTATAGATTTGTGTATCGTATTGCGAGCTTGGGAACAGGAAGTACTTAATTGACTGTTTTATTAAGTAATTTATTTTTTTATATTAAGTACTCACTACAAAAACATGAAATAAGTTGATAATTCACACGTTTTAAAACAAAAATACCTCGGATGTTAGAAATTAAAAACTAAGGAGAATCCTCATGCAAAAAAAAAGGTAGGATTCAGAATTATTTTTCGTAAAAAGTCAACAAATAAAAACACATATAATTTTAAGTAAATATATTTTTAATCAAAAATATTTAAGTAAGTACCTAAATGTAAGTAAATAATGTGTACTTTAGTCTTAGATAGATATTTATGTAATAGATCTTATCATATCTAGCATTATCTAATGACTTTATATTAATATTAAGTATTTTTACTTATTTGTAACTTAAACTTTAATTGAAATAGAAAAAGTAACAAAAATAAACAAAATAGCTGCTGCTAAATAATATATTTAAGTACCTACTTATGGTACACGAATGTATGTAAAGAAATAAGATAAATAAGGCACTTATTTTAATATAAGTACAAGGACTTTTCTTAATAACTACTTATACAAATATTGAACTAATTACGTATTTACGTACTCTCACACTCGAGAACTAACTTACATAATATCGGACAGTTCTCATCCTTAATTCAACAGTAATTTTTGAATTAAGATATTATCCCCGTGTTCATAATCAACAACTGACTAAATCAAATCAGACACTTAAAACAAACAATAAAACTATATAAAAGAAAAACTATGAAATATAAACAAAACCTTCTTTGATATCAGTATCAAAGTCGGGTAAAATGATCGAAATACAAATAATAAGTCTCAAGTTTATAGAGAGCTTCGGAGGTCCAATCGTAAGCATTCTCAGGGGTTTTATCTACTGGCTCTCTCGATAGTTATAGCCACCTTACAAATGAATGTTCACTTCACCCCAACTTTCAGCGGTGATTAGAGGCCGTATGAAATCACTATTTAGACATTAATTTATACTTATAATAGAGTAATTGTAATGAAGTCTCTTTGGTTTTGGCGATTTTGGCATGTTGTTTCGTTTTCTATACCTATATTTAGAGATCATTACTTCACTACTGGGGCCGCTGTGGTCCGAACTCGACTACCGTTACTGGTTCAAGTAATCACGATAAAGTACGCTATTCATCCGATTTATAAGATGAAATTGGATAATGTGTAGACGCGGTGTAGACTATCGGATCTTTATAATGATAATAAAGTTAACGAGGACGGTCCCACACATTATCCGATTTAATTTAGGATGCCTGATAAATTGGAAAACATATTTTTTATAGAAAAAAGGCCTTTTGCACTTGCGAATATGCCGCTCTGGTACTAATCATTACCTCGAATAAGTATCCCAAAATCGGAAGATGTGTAGCGTAGTTTATACCTAATTTAAATTAACTTATAACTAATTAGTGGTAATAAGGGTGTACAGGAGCGGAGGAGGCGGGGGGCGGCGGGGCGGAGGCCGCGGGCGAGCCCAGCGCCGGGAGCGGCGTGGGCGGCGGGGACGAGTACACCTTGCGGTCCGGGGGCAGCGCCGGCAACGGGGACGACAGGCTGAACCCGCTCAGGCCGCTGATGGAAGACCCGCCCGACAACATCTGCCCGTGGACTCCGCGCATGCTCGCGAACATTGGCGCCGTACCTGTGCACAAACATACAGATTGTTAACAAAAATGTGCAGTAACTTATTAACTACTAGCGGCGCGCTGCGGTTTCACCCGCGTAGTTCCCGTTCCCGTACGAATATGGGGATAAAATTATGCTAAAAACCTTACCACTGAATCACTCTATCTTATTAAAACAAACCGCATCAAAATCCGTTGCGTAGTTTTGAAGATCTAAGCATGCATAGGGACAGAGAAAGCAACTTTGTTTTATACTATGTAGTGTACTTAGTTATTTATAAATGGTTCTTTTAATACAGTCAAACAAGAACTACAAAGATACAAAGATGCAAAATACACAATCAACCAATTTTCGTGTTTTGAACGGTTTATTCCCAATCCCAAACGTCCCCCTGAAACCGTCCCCTCAAGGGGACTTTTGCCACTCCAAACATTTTTTAGGCCCAACCGTTCGTCCGCTCGGTGGTATTGCTGAATAAGTAAACATTGTCATTTGAATGTTAGCAATAACAGGATTGGTTGTTTGATATTTAGATTGTTTTGATCATGCTGCGGCATTGAGTGCCGTCTGATTTATTATTTGTTCCACTTATTACTCATACGAAAACTTAGATTAAACCAGGGTTTGTAAGAAATAATCAACAAAAAAATGTTAGAACACCATAAAAATGAACTAGTCGTAACGCAAGCGTTAGTACTATCGTGGTACTATCGATGGTTACTATATATATCTATATCCGATCCGGTGTTGTACATTCAATAAATGTTCAGCTAGGTGCGTAATATAAGTATCTAAATAAGTAATTGCAGTGCATGAATTCCCACTGGGCGATGGCGGCGGTGGCTGTGGCTCGTCTGTTGTCGGCCATATGCAACACGCCAACTAACGCATAATTTAAACAAGTCCGACTCCGTACAACGAATAAAATCTCAATGGGGGCACTTTACTGGGAAACCGCACACGTTCTCAATACGTGCAATCATTCCGGATTTATATAGACTTGATTAGCGCGAAGATAGACTTGGAGTAAAGATGGAAACGTCCGGAATGGCGTCCGGGTCCAGTCGACTGGTATCAATGCTCACATTGTTCTGTTTATTGCTGACTCACATTTTTGTTATGTACTTGGATGTTACAGACTATATTTGATCGTTTGACAAAAACTAAGTCCAGTTTTGGAAAACAGGGGAATAGAGTTTGGAGAAATCCTACTAATATTAGGTACCTATAAATGCAAAATTTTGTTTGTTACTCTTTCCCGCAAAAACTACTGTATCGATTTAGATTAAATTTGGTACAGATGTTCCTTATAACTAAGAATAACACATATCACAACATAACACATTCATCCCGAAATTCCAATGGGATTGGGACTCACGCGGGTAAAACCGCGCAGCTAGTTATTAATATTTGTAAGTAGAATACAGGTGCTTAGTGTGATAATTACATTCCAATTACGTAACAGTCTGAGAGTGGCACTCCAATAAGTTATAGTTTCCAATAAGTTATGGCGTAAGTATAAGATCCTAAAGTGGTGGTGGCCACTTACTCCGAGGAGGTACCACTTCAATCGTTCTTTAAGCTGTGCTCGGTCGGTTGTCATCACTTTTTATAGGTCGTAGATCACGGCGGAGAACCGCTTTGACGATGGAATAAATTGGTTTCGAGTCCGAGGCGACGACGGACGCCCGCGCACCGCACCCCACATATCATTACAGAATGATGCATTGCCTACTTTAATCTTCCATAGAAACTATTTAAACTATAATACCCGATTTAAATCAACTACGTATTAATATCTAATATTAAAATGACAATTAACAAGAATTCGCATAATTCGCACCGCAATACAAATTTCAAAAATAAACCAAAATTATGATCGCCATCCAGCGAGTTATGTGAATCCTGAATGCCGGAAAATAAAGGTAAACATTTTTTTTATGTCATTACTGGCAATAAAAAAATAATAATCATTTCTGTACCGGCGCTTGCTCGCTCTTAATTACGTACATTTATGATTTACGACTCCTGAAATATAACTGGAATACATGTTATTAGTTTTAATTATCACGAATTGGAACTGTGCATTAAGGATTCACGAAGACGCAATATTCCAGAATATGTACACGAACAGACACTCGCAGATGGTATAGAAATCGCTTTGGAAGTATCGAAATGAGGGAATATGTATGTACCTGTTCATTCGTACATAGCGTTAGTTTGTTTGTGCCTCTCTGAAGGACTATCGGGGATCGGGGATCAGGTGACTAACGTGGTGTACGAGAGCGGATACTCTGGTATTGCGCCGTCGATCCTCCCTATGCAAACGAAATTTGAATTTTAGATATTAATACCAATTATTATTTGTTTATTGAATCATTAAAGATATGCCAAGACACCTCAGATGAGGTGTTGGTAAAAGACAATAGTCATTAACTGAAATTAATATGTTAGTAAGTAATTTAATCATTTAATTTTCTTAGTGTTTTGAGTGTAAGTGATATTGACGGAAAATATACTTAATTACTAGAAAATAAAATAATATGTATCAACGTAACAGAAATTTTATTCACTCTTTGAATAATAAATAAACTGTCTAAGTATTTATGCGATATTACACGAAAACCTCTTTTTGTACTAAAAAACGTAGGAAAACAAACATACGTATAAAAATCCCACAAAAAGACCGAGTTTTAAAAATAAAGACCACCAATGTAACAGGAGACTGAAAAAACAGTAAAACAAATATCATATTGACGTCACCGCTGAAGGGTTGAATGCGGGCTGGGTTTTTGTGCACTGTCCGGGCTCGGGGGCAGGGATCGATATCCGATTTGGGTAATAAAAGTATTAGTTTACAAATGGTGGTACAAATTAGACATATCGGTAGCCTTTCTTTTTGTCATTAATTTACTTATGAAATGGAATTTCAATTTATACAAGGCTTACTTTATTAAAATTGTTACAGCCTACAACTGTATTCATTAGATACCCCCGAACTGACGGCCGTTACTGGAGGTTACAGCCCTCAAATGTGGGTTATTCCCAACCGTCCCCCTGAAACCGCCCCCCTCAGGGGAACGGTAACACCAAATTTTTTTTTTGCTAGTTCCTCTTTGTAACCAAACCAACCAGTCCACTGCCATTTGGGTCCATTTAGGATTTAGTTAGGCCACAGTTGGAGTTGTGTTTTATACTTTATACGAGTATTATCTTCGATTCAACTATATTCAACTACAATCTACATACCTACCTAGTTCAATTTGCGATGGTAGTCGATATCTAAAGAACTGCTAAACCACAGTATAATAATGAGTACTAGCGTAGCTAAACTTAGTTTCTACAAAGATAATTTGCTTCCAGTGATGCAGTACAAAGTGCTTAAGCGGTGGGTGGGTTAAAAAATCAGGTTCAATTTGTCTGATCTTTTCTTCTTAGGTACTTTTATGAGAAAGCTTTTAAAATAACACTTAAAGAAGTTTATATAGAACTGTGAACTAATGCTTATTGAGTTTAGTACTTGGAAATCTTAAAATCTATTGATGAAATCAATTAATTATTTATTTAAGAATATTTCCATGAATATAATTATCATCACACATTCTTACTAAAGAAAGTTCTCCAATGTTAAGGTATTACTGGCTTTACTTAAAACATGTCATCGTTAATGTAAGTACTGTACTTCCATAACATCACAGAAAAGAGGTTTTCTTCTGATTCGTGCATAACATGTACTGTCAGTTACATTCATTCGAACTGTACCATCATTAGAGTCAATTTTGTTTGCTGTGTGAGTGACCAATAGCTGCCTACGCCCTCAGCTTTTTAAAACCCAATAGCAGCACTAGCGGCGTAGCAGCTAACCTAACCTAATCATGACCTAATCTTATTGGTAGTGCATAGGTATGTTGTTAGCTGTCCTGTCCGTGAAGTGAGTCAGTCTGTCAGTCAGTGGATGTACTATCGGTTCAAGACGCTCATAAACGAATCACCTTTAGTAGAATATAAACAACACATCAGGGTTGTCGTTCCGTTAAATCATTACAAAAAAAAACATTTTTTATTAAAGCGAATGAGTTCCGCGTTGTACGGCGATATTTTTGTAATACCTATTGCATTTATGAAGATCAAACGGTTTGAACAAACGGGCGATAGTGTAAACACATCATTACGATGCTCGGTGTAGGTACCTACGTATACATGCGCAGACGGCTGTGTTCATCACGTGTGCGCTTCGCGCGCGCACCGTCCACCAAGCGTGCCCATTATCTTTACGTAAACTAAAATACACTCATTTTATTTAATTCTTAATCTGAATCAGTTAGAATAAGATCATGTTAAAAGTCTGTCCAAAATACTCGTATTGTCAAGTGGAGATGACACCTTGCCCATGTATGAATGGTGGTGTCCACTCAAAGAGTTCGATTTCCGATCGATTCAAGCATTTTGCTAAGCAAATTGTTATAGGGACTTTGATGTTTGTGATGTACGGTCAGCGTCAAAAAATATAGGGTAAGTTCGCCGGTTCGCGTCCATGTACCGGCTCGCGTCCACTTTAAGGATCTCCCTTTAAAAATAAGTAAACTAAAACACCAATTAAACAAATAGACATTACTGCTAATACCTCAATGTATAAGGAGCACACACGCATGGATAAAAGGTCCGTGCGACAAACCAATCCCGTAAAAAAAAATATTTAATCTGACTGGTAGTCAAGGTAGAGCGTTTGCGCGGTATTTTTAGGAAACAAGTAGTGTGCAGCGGCGCGTTCTATGGTAAGTTTTTAATAGTTTTATGTGAATTTTAGGATACATAGCTGTTTCTAGACTTTAATAATGAAAAAAGGAATAATATTATTTATGAATTTGCTAATGTTTTTCATATTTAACAAATAAAATAAGGTGGACGCGAATTGCTACATCGAATATACAAAATTTCCAGTTTGCGTCCGCAATGAACGCAAACTACACATACAGGTGATAGTAGTAAACCAAATTGCGTCCACTATTTTCGTCAAATAAATACGATTGACTTGCTATATAATTATTATTTAAAATGTATTAATTATTCATATATTCATTTATTTTGTTATATCTTAAGTTTTTACAATATAAAATTAATTATTATTACTGTATTTTTTATATGAAGACTATGTGTTTATAATTATTTTTTTAAATGAAATGCGTAATATCTTTCGCTTTTTTCTAAATAGAATATATATCTCTCTCTCTCTTCTTGTCTCCAAAGAACTCATTTTAAATAAGATGAATCATCAAGGAAGAACTCATCTTAAATAAGATGAGTTCTTCGGAGACATGAAAGAAGAAGTACATTCACAGAAGACAAGTTAAAGAAAGCGTTAAATTAATTTCGAGAGAAGATTAAATCGATAAGACACATATGTATACTATTCCCAAGACCACAATATTGAACAAAATCAGTGGGCGCAGACCAGATGGAGTAAAGTAACTGGGACTATTTGGACAGTATTAGAAGATACCATCGAGCTCCTGGAATAGAAAGAACTTGGCATCAACATCGCCTTCACCTTCCATTTGCCAACGACATCGAAGTCATGGCAGAATCGGTGGAAGACCTGGAGGCCTAGGACAAATTCTCGCTGACTTTGACGGAGTTTCTCATCAGATCGGCCTTAAAATAAACATGCAAAAGACGAAAATCATGTTGAATGTTCATGTTGCGCCGAATTCTATTCTAAGTTGATGGCGAATATATCTACCTAGCACAAACGGTCCAATTAAGTAAGTCAAGAAAATGGTCAATCGTCGAATCTAACTCGGCTGGGCAGTGTTTGGGAAATTACGAAGCGTCTTCTCGTCCAAAACACCTCAGTTCCTAAGGACGAAAGTCTTCAACCAGTGTGTGTTACTAGCGATGACCTACAGAACTGAGACGTGGTCTCTTACTATGGCCTAATCATAAATCTCAGAGTTACTCAGCGTGCTATGGAATGGAAAGGGCTATGCTTGGCGTTTCCCTGCGTGATCGTATCCGCAACGAGGTAATACGCAGGAAAACGAAGGTGCGACCACCTTTGTTCTCCTGCGGTGACAATGGGCAGGGCACATAGCAAGGAGAACTGACGGCCGATGGAGCAGCTAGGTTCTCCAACAATGGAGACCACGTACTTGGAAGCGCCGTGAAGGAAGACCGCCTACCCGATGGACAGACAACCTGGTAAAGTTTGCCTGCATTGCATGCTGACTGTAATCAACCATCCCCACTGGAAATCAGTGGGAGAGGCCTATGTCCAGAAGTGGACAAACATAGGCTGATGATGATGATTGAACAGTATTAAAACACGATACAAGGTAGAAGAAGGAAGAGTTTTAGTGAATAGTATGCCTCAAGAACGTTACTTAGACCGATATACGGGTTAGATCTCATTTTTTTAAGTGGTGATTGTAGTGATAATAATGTTTTTAATAATAATAATATCTATTCAATATTTATATTCTTAAAGAAATTGTTAAAATACAACCTTTCTTTACAAATTCATATAAATATCACCCCTTTATTCCTTTACTAAGCTAGTGGACGCAAACCGGTTCATAGTTGGACGCGATTTGGATTTTTTGGACGCAAACCGGCGAAAACGGCTATTTCTGATATTTCTCTATTTAACAAAAAAACCAAAGATATATTTAACAAAACTAAAAGTTAATCTTAAAATAGACTATGTAACGAACATATTAAATATTTTTCTACATAGAAATGAGTGCTGGGATATTTTTATAATCGCCGTCAAACTCGCCAACTGCACTAAATGGACGCGAACCGGCGAACTTACCCTAAGTACAAAAAGATTCTAGGTACATAGGTTCTAAGTCTAAGTAACAATTCTACTAATTTAATGGATTTTTTAGGCCGGGCTTTTCGATGAGTTCTGTGTTCGTATTGATCAATGAAATCATGGTTTGGAATTTGATGAAATGTGAGTTCGTGTTACCTTTGGTCCCCGACACGACAACGGATGTTATTATACGATTATTGTTCATCAAGTGCGAAACTGATAACATGACTAGATTTATCAATGGGAAACGAAGTTACTTGTATGAGGAGTTATTTGTTATTAGTTGATTGTATAAGAGATAATCTAAAATGTGTAGAAATACAAAATAAAGATACCTATGATTGGTTTATAAATTGCAATGGGGTTTCTCTAGTCGTGTTTTCTTACTGAATCAACTGACATTACATAGGTACTTATACAACAGTTATAACAACATAATCATTCATTTTATCATCTCATCGTAACTGACCCCAAACTAAGATCGTAATACTTATCTCCACGTTTTTGGAAACTAGATATAACTTATCTCCATGTTGTTGGAAGATACATTATAATTCACAAAAATCGATAAATACATTTGTAGATCCAAAAACAATTTTATTCTGCAATTTTTCTATCGACAATCGTACACACGGTAACACCACTACCTATCGAAAATGCTTCGAATCAAAGGGAACAGTTTCTTTTCGACAGTTTAACACATTAACCAAACCACTAGCCAGTAGCCACTGACTACCGAACGAATATCAATGGAAATGTATTGAATGGTACAGAAAACAGTTTTTTTTCGGCAGTCTTTTAGGTACAGTCCATAACTAAACTAGCTATTACCACAGTATTAAGATATGATAGTAAGACTGTGCTACTACCTAATGAATACCAATAGAAGTGTATCGTGGTATGGAGCAGTGATGAAGCGAGTGGCAGGCGCTCCGCAGTACATTTGTTACCACAATCTTTACGACGTCATAAGCGAGGGCTCGGGCTTCTGAGAACCGTTGTAGGCAGCACATGGCGCGCGCTCGGCAATAAACCGACTATTATCCGGCACTGCACCGGACTACGCCGGGTTATAAATACCGCACAGTTTTCCTTTTTATATGTATGTACCTCACAAAGACACATGCCGTTTGATAGGTATTTACAGATCACTCTTCCTTGATGGAAGGTATCTAGTGACAAAGGCTTGATCGATGGGAAACAGTTTTCACGAGTCGCTAGTCGACGGGAAACATTTTTCGGCGTACAATGTCTTTGATCGGTTTCTACTACCAAAATTGTTATTTGGAATTCTTAGTATTCAGAGTTATAATAAATTGAGACTTGATTATTACGAGTACGTACTTGTATAAATCGAAATTAAAATAACGCAAAACATTATCAATTAATACTAATAACAAAAAGAGACTTCTCCAAGTGACAGGCATCTGAAGTGTCCAATTGTCCATGAGGTTAAATCGGCGTTTTGACCGATGCCGATGGCATTAGTTACATTGGCTTTGAGACCCGTTTTATTTTCTAGTCGACCCGACTTAAGAAAACCCTATTGAATAACTATTTAATAAAAATGTAATTGGAGTCAAATCACAAGATCTCGGTGCTAAAAGAAGAGTTCTTATGAGCGGCTCTAAGCTGTCAAAGTTCGGAAATCCTTATTAAACGACCCTAAATAAAAAATATACTGTCTAGTTGTTTATTTTATTACAGTAGCACAGCTGGGCATATAGGATAAATATTATAGCCTAATGTTACTCCCAGAAAAGTGAACTATCTAACCGTGAATTTATTTTTTCATTTTTTTTTCTATTCGGTCAAGTAGTTTCGGAGCCAACGAAAATTCAAATTTTTCCTCTTTGTATTATTAGCGTAGATCTATCATCTTATCATTATTTTCTCCACGAGTACCTACTTAGAACTTAACAAATTAGTTTCATAAACTGCCCAAAATTCGAAATTGAAGTAAGAAACTACATCAACACACGCCATTTTAATTTTCTGCACTAAATAAAAGGCAACCATTACTTACTGACCCATAAATACTCAGCCTAACTGAAGAAAAATCGGGTATCTACACACACTTAGTAATTACTTAGTAATTTATATGAAAGCCCGCCACGATCTGACTGGTCACTTCCACTGTATGTAGTACTGTGCGCAGGTTATTCTTAAAAATCCTCAATAGATTTTAATTAAATTTTGAGCATAGATAGAGTAATGTTTATCTCTTTTCCGAACCATTGTCCCATGTCTATTTGGAGTCGGTTTTCAGTTTAACCATATTTGGCGGAATGTCATTATTTTACGTGAAGCGACTGCCATCAGACTTTCACAACCCAGAGGGCTATACGACATTTTTTGGTTAAACCAAATGTTAGACTTTTAAGGGCTCGTAACGACTGTCGAAGATATTTAGTAGGTACGACAGCCGGGACCGACGGCTTTACGTGCCCTCCGAAGCACACAAGGTTTGTGTGTAAATAAATTCCTACAAGATTGGGTAAACCGCGGGTGGAACGCTCGCTGTTATAGTGAAAACTCTGAAAACTTTAGTTATCAAAAGCCAAATTGGGAGATTTTAAATGGACCGGCCCGCAAAAACCACATTTATTTATCTAAGGGCCGATTTTTCAATCGCCAGATAACTTTATTCGAGGAATAATTTTGAAATTTTGACAGTTATTCCATACAAAATCTGTCAAACGTCAAATTTATTCGTCGAATAAAAGTTATCTGGCGATGGAAAAATCAGCCCTAAATCGAATACCTATAAGGCTTGACTGGTCGTAAGTACGTACGACCAGTCAAGTTAATGTTACTTGCCTACTTATCGCGATTTTCTTTCAATTGTTTCAAATGATAAGTATATACCTGTCTATGAGCTAAGCGAGTCCAGAAGGATTTATTACTTATGTTTTTAGTGTTTTTTGTATGTTTAGTACTAAGTATTTATCTGTATGATGACGGCTGAAACCATTAACTTATAGATAGGTAATCGTACAATTGTTTACCCTGGATCATCTCATATCGGTACGAATAGGTTTTAGTTTAGAACCATTCATTTGTTACTTTGTACTCCTGTGCATTAGGTACTGTCACATGATTCTAATACTAAATGTCTCACTCCTCGTAGGAACCAAAAGAAACATGAAAAGATGCAGTTTGTTTTGTTTTTTTTTTGTACGAACTTCGGGGCAGCTATCCGATTGATGTGTTTTGCATTACATAGCTCAATTATATTGAAAAAAGGAACAGTTTATTTATGTTTCTTTCTTTCAATATAATTGAGCTATTGGGAAAGGCTGTACCGCCTACGTTATACAATGCGGATAGATTTGAAAGCACGCATTTGAGTGAATATCCCGGCGCCTAAATTTGCGTGGCAACTATGAAATCGGTACTAAAAAATATAGTTATAATGTTTAAAACTTTTTTTTTAGATAGATGTAATAGTCACCTATATGAGGCACTAAATATTTCATTAATGGGATTAATAGGTACTCCAGAAAAAAATGTTAAACCTCGAAATCTTTCATCGCCGTGTCTGTCCACAACTCACCTTGATGTGTATTATACCTCCTTGATGAAAACCTATTGGTTGAATACATTGAAACCTAGTTTTATATGATACTTGGATAGTTAAGGTATCGTTACGGAATATACTTCATCAAATATTTAAACAATACAACGAATGGTTACTAGAAAAACATTTGTCCCAGAACTTCCTTTCATCGCCATGTCAAAAACATTTTTAAACATATTGTTCCACCTAAAGACTTGCGTCTCCTTCTCTGTGTGCTAAACGTTGCCCAATAGTACCGCCTCAGTGCTCGACGTGGAAGGACGTGTCCACGTGCCTGCGTTTTCAAGCTATAAATGTAAGTGTATCCCATTTTTGTTACTGGACAGTTTTTCTTTCATCGCCGTGTATAGGTATAACTTCTATTTGAACAAGTTTATACTCTTGATTGAGCATTCGATAGAAGGCCCATACTGTTCTGATTATTTGTGAATTGTTTAGTTCTTAGGATACCTAATAGATTTTATGTAATTTTAAATTTTCGACTCGTTTCTCATCGCCATGCTTTCATTTCCGTGGTTTCCATAGCAAATATTTGCTATGGCAATGAAAAAAAAGACACGGCAATGAAAAAATTTTCATTGCCGTGTCTTTTAAAACAAATTACTTTCATCGCCGTGGCCAGGTCTTTCATTTCCGTGACTTATATTTTCATCGCCATGGTATGATTAGGCAAGGAAAACATATTTACCTGTGATACAGTGTACTGAATATTGACAGTACAGTACTCGTCAAGTAATATCTCTGCAATACGACAAAAGACATAAGTAAAGACTTATAAGTACAGTAAATAACTCATTTGTATTTACTGTACTCCTTCTAGCTCGTTTTCTTGATTCCTTAAGATCGTGTCCGTTCTGATGCACTGTAATGGAGTCGTGTACCAGCCGTTCCACTCCGCTCTGTTTTCGGCTCTTCTCAGAGCTGGTAATTGAGAGCCCTGTTATTGCCTTGATCAGATTTGACCGGGTAGGTCGGGTAGGTCTACCTTTCCCGCCACAACCAGCTTGTCCAGGATGTATGACCGTTGTAGCTCCAAATGTGACCAAAGTAGGTCAGGCCTCGTAGGTAACATATCGTAGACAGTCTTGTTTTTACGTCAAGTACTTCTAGAATAGACTTATTCGTACGTCACGTTGTTAACGGTATGTGTGGCATCCTTCTCCAGCCACATCTCGAAAGCCTTAATCTTTTTTCTATCTACAGCGCGTGGATAGACCAGGACTCACAGCCGTATAGAAATATCGAGAATACGTGAGATCTAATTAGTCTCATCTTTGTAACGTTTGGAGATGGTTTGGACATTCCAGATTATCAACATTTTGCTTATTGCCCATCTCCACACAAATTCGAATCTCTTTCTCGCAGCCTCTCTGATTACTGATCCATCCTAGGTATGCAAACTTGCTCATGAATTCCAGGTCTGACAATTCTCCTGTGCGTGAGATCTGTTCAGCTCGGTCAGTGACCATAACATTTGTCTTCGACTTGTTGACCCAAAGTCCTACTGTCTCGGTTTTGCGTTCTACTCTGCTGAACATTTCAGCAAGTTCGTGCTCAGAGGATGCGGTCAAAGTAGTGTCATCTGCATATCGAAGGTTGCTGATCTTGTATCTGCCAACAGTAATGACTCCCTCCCACCCTTTTAAGGCCCTCCTGCTTATATAGTTTCTATAGTTATCATGGTTATTAGCACTCAAATTATTATTATTATACAGCGTTGAAATATTTCGAGTTTCCGATATTTCAACGCTGTTGCAAGCGCCATGATCACGGATGAACTCTCCTACTTATATTTCGTATATCCTATAGTATTCGCCATAGATGTTAAATAGAAAAAGGAACTCTTTTTCAGCCTGCTCATCCGGGATGATATGCAACATAATCTTACTGGATGCAGTTCCGCTGCGCACTCTCCAAAATGTATCCGATAAAAAACCTATAGGCTAGCAACTTTTTGCCGGTGCTCAAAACTCTGGAGTCTCGTGTCAACAAGGGACTAAACGAAATGAGCCTCTTGGTACGCTTCTCTAGGGACTCCAACCACTCAAGTTGAAATTTAGCTGATCCATCCTAAGGGTGCGAACAGTACTCCATGCACAACCGAACTTGTGCTTAATAGAGTTGGAGCAGCTGTTCTGGCGTGAAGTACCGTCGCACCCTTGAGAGGACGCCTAGCTTTTTTGCAGCCAGTTGAGCCTTTGACTAAATGTATGAACCAAAATTGAGGGTTGAGGTCAGCGTTATTCCAAGAAGGTCAGGGTGGTCCACTATAGGTAAGCATACACTCCGGAAAATAGGAGCCAGTTCGAACAGCGTCTTCCTTGCGGAGAAAAGACATGCCTGGGTCTTCAAGACATTGAACTTGATCAGATTGGCATCGCTCCAATCGGAGACTGCCCGAAGGGAAAAGTTCGTGTGATCGACCATAGCCTCTCTTAAATACTTTGTCTCGGCCGCACTAGCACGCGGGATGGATATGTAATTCTCTACAACTGTGCAATCATTTGCATACTCATAGTTTCTGGGCTTTGGTAGATCATTGATATGCAACAGGAAAAGTGTTGCAATGAGTACTAACCCTTGGGGAACACCGGCATTAATCGCCATTTGATCGGACGAGCATCCATCAAGAACGACCCGTATCGATCGATCCCGCAAGAAGTCCGATATCCACCCACACAAACTAACAGGCAGACAGTATGATGAAAGCATGCTTATAAGGCACGTAATTTTGTGGACCCCTTCTTGAGCAGGGGGATCAAAAGCGATTCTTTCCAATCTTTAGGCCATATATCATAGGGGTTTTATGTTAATCTTATAAAGAAATTCGATCAATTATTATCATTCGATGTGGCGTAGATAACCCGTCTGGGGGAGTATGCCTCTCCTTCTCGGAGACAGGCGTGTATATATTGTATGTTAGGATAATATAATACTCATGTCAGTATATAAAAAAAATGTTTTATGTATGGATTTTCATTTCCGTGGTGATTCTTTCATTACCGTGGGACAGTTCTTTCATTGCCGTGGACGCTTGTTTCATTGCCGTGCACGCATGTTTCATCGCCGTGGCATGAAATTTTTAAACTTGTGTAATTCGTTAGTTTTTTAAGTAATCAACTTGATAATAAGCAAGAATACATACATTATCAAGAAGTATAATAAACGCTAATTATTTTTGAAAAAAACTTAAAAACAAAAAAATCCACGGAAATGAAGATTTTTGGGGACTTGTTGAAATTCACTCATTTGTATCCAACTCATCATGTCATTGTTCGTGATTTGCTTTCTTTTATGGATTTGGGCGAAGTAGACCATACAGTCAGGTAAAACTGTTAATAAATGGTATTGACTCACCATGGTCGTTGGCGTACTGGTAGTTGGGTATGTGGTCGGGCAGGTCGTGGTGGTGCGGCGGCGAGGAGGAGGGCGGCGGGCGGTAGCCGGGCTCGACGCTGGCGTACGAGAGCGGCCACTCGCGCTCCCCCATGCCGCCGTACGCGCAGTACTCCCCGCCGTAGGAGAGCTGCTGCGAGGTGCTCGGGTGCGAGTACGCGCACGCCCCGTACTCGAGCGCCGAGCCGCCGCCGCCGCCCGCGCCGCTCGACCCCGCCAGAACCCCCTCGTACCCCGCCGACTGCGACGTCGCCAGCGCCCCCACACCGCTCCCGCACAGGTAGCCCCCACTTCCGAACTGGGGCTTCAGCGCTTGACATTTGCGCCGGAACCCTCGCGGCCTCCTTCGGAACGAGCCCTCCTCGAACATGAACTCCGACGACGGGTCTATCGTCCAGTAGTGGCCCTTGCCCGGCCGCCCCAGGCCCTTCGGCAACTTCACGAAACATTCGTTCAGACTCAGGTTGTGTCTCACGGAATTCTTCCAGCCTTGATACGAGCTGCGGAAGAAGGGGAACTGTTGCTGGAGGAAGGCGTATATCTCGCTGAGGGTGAGCCTCTTGTTGGGGGAGTGCTTGATGGCCATGACGATGAGCGCGATGTAGGAGAAGGGCGGCTTCTCCTGGCGGCGCGTGGCGGGCGCGCGGCGCACCGCGTCCTCCGGGTTCTGGTCTTCGGTCTTCATGCGTGCACGTGCGTGCGCGTGGAAGCGCGTGCTGGCGGACAGTGAGGAGCGCGCGCGCCGTTTCACCGCGCTCGCTCCGCGCCGCACCGCCCACTCTGCGCCCCGCCTCACTCCCCACAACACCATGCGCGCCTGCCTCCCGCCGCCCGCGTTTACCCTGCTACACTGCTACACCCACCGAACGCCTATAAAGTACGAACTACATCATACACACTCAGACACATTCTATACTTTCAAATTACAATCTACAAAGCTTAGTCTACTAAGCTATAATCTAATTCAAAACATATGTACAAAATGTACATTCTAATTCTAAAAGAAAAAAAATATATCTTAAGACTTAAGACAATTTCATTAAAAATTTGGTTAATGGCCCAGTTAAATAAGCGAAATTAAGTCTTGAATTGAGGTACTCAATAAGCTACAAACTTGTTATACCTACACCTTTATTATTACTCCTTAAAACTTGTCTCAAAACCTACCTACCTGTCGTAGGGTGTCTGTGTGTCTGCAGTGTCTGCAGAATTTAATCCTCTCCAATATTTGTGAAGACACAAATAGCATAAAACCCATAGGAAACGAGATAGGTACCTATTTGCGACTAATAAGTTTTTTTGAAAATTCGTAGACGCAGGCACCCTACGATAGGTAGGTTTTGAGACTGAGTATAACAAGGTTGCAGCTTTTTACCTCAATTTTGGCAGCGAAATCCTTAAATTACTGGGGTATAAGTTCATAATATCATATTGGATACTAGGTATTTTCCTGACATAGGTACCTACGTTTTAATAAAATATTGTGTAATTGAAGTGATTACGTTTAGTAACTCCTCTCCAAATGTTGGTATTGTGTGGAGCTCGGTCGTTGCACTCCCCACAGCCAGCGTGTATCATCCACAAACACATATAAACACCCAAACATCGGAAAACCCGCTTAGACAATAATATTTACCCGTCGCAAGGACGCCTGTCGAACGGCTGCTCTTGACCTAGCACAATTAAACCAAACATTTTACTAGAACTATAAAACAGTTATACGACGAACACCAAATATTTACCATAAAGCGTAAACCAAAAGTTTTGCATTAAACTTGTCGGATTTATTCACTCACACGCGCATAAACAAATGTGTGCGTTACAAAACAAACTTTATTGCGTGCTACTACGGTTTTTATTCATAAACGAAAAACATCATCGATGTGATTACTTACTTGAGCCACTGCGTCGATGTTGAACTCATAAAAATATACACATTACAATGTTTACTATTCTAAATAGTTCCTGCACAAGTTTTATAGAGAATGTTTCCATGGAACCGATTTGCACGTTATGTAAATTAGTTCTTAGAACAACTACTGTAATAATGCCTAGGTCAGTCAGTTAAATGTCTATCTCAATTAAAAGCGTCACTTAGATCAGTTGCTCTTTGTTAGTGAAAGTGTTTTCGGCACTTATGATACGAGTCTCCCTAAAATGTTTATGTATACCTATCTAAATTGTTGGACTGGACGTGCATAAGTTTGGCATAAGTGCCTATGGATACTTACTAATGATTTTTGATTAGATTCAGAGGAAAAGCTACCATTAGGTGTTTCGCAAGCAGGCAGTTTTCCATCGTCCAGTTTGGGTCGTTTGGACCACAACTAAATGTTCAATAATCGATTAATGTTTATGTATAAATACTGAAAGTAAACAATATCCGTGTTTCGAACAGACAGACGTATAGACGGGCGTGTGAGTACGTCCGGGCCGGGTGATCTCTCGGTAAACAGTCGGCCCGTAGTAAACACTGCTCCGCCAAACACAGGATATATTGTAAACTCACCTCGTTATATCACAATAACAACTACAACAATCTCGTTATTGATATTTAGCAGGCTCTTATGCAATGTAACTACAGCTGTAAGAATGATGACGGTGTCATTTATGGTCAGTTCAATCAATTTCTAACATTTTGAAGAAGTTAACTGCTCTTACAAATGTTTACTTAAATAAAATTGGGTCACGAGATATTCTCTTGAAGAAGCAACAGTCTCGCTCAGTCTCATGTAGCGTACGTACAGGAAGGTATCTGTTTTTAGAGTAACATATATCAGAAAAACTGAACAGTTCAATGAAACATTTCAGTGAGATTTCAAAGAAAATGTATTAGTTACCTCCGGTATCAGCTGATGACGACACGTACGGATACAAATGTGCATCTGTAATACATATATCGAAGCTGTTTTTCTCTTTTCAACCAACGCCGTGATTTTGTAGCGGGATGAAAGGCAGATGCGTTCAGTCAAGGAACGGTCAGAGGGATAGACCCCGCCCACAAGATGGCGCGTTGGTGCGCGGCACGCTGTGTGTGGTGCGAGGTGCGCCCGCGCCGCGGCGCTCCGGCACGACGCACCGCGCGCTGCGCATGCGCGTCCGCACACCGCCAGCACTGCACAGAGCATTGTCTGATCTTGAACTCTTCATTCATCACCGTTAACGATCTCACGTTGTTTGCTTTGAGGTTTTTACGGTTACGCTTTATTTTTTTCGGTATCATAACTAGTAGTGTGTGTTTTATACTTTACATAAAATTTAATCGATTCTCTGACCATTATTGCAACCCAAAAAAGAAACTTTTTTTTAGTTGATAGCTAGATGAATTGCAAAAGATGTTTTACAAACATTTGTTTTGAAATCGTTAGATTTCAGATTTGAAGTAGCATGGGTACAGTTAGCGAATTTTTAAGGATCGATCTGACCCCAGTCCAGTAGTGACGGATGGGGTTAAAAAATGAATTTTCATCGGGCCCCACTGACTATGAGATATCGTTGGAAAGACCATTCAAAAAGCAGTTGTAAAAGCTATTTTACAAAGTTTGGGCTAATTGCTTGAAAAACAAGATAATTTATGGTAGTAAGGTAACAAACAATTACTTAGTTTAATAGCTTAACTAGTAGGTACTTAGATACATAGTTTAAATATTTTACCATTCTCAGATCATAATCATAGATTTCAATGGCCAGGTTATTTAGGAAAGGAGCTTTTAAGAAAAAGTAAAAATGAGTGGTCACCATGCCGGACTGCCATCCGTAAGGTTGCGGTTCGATTCCCGCGCGGGGTGAATATTTGTGTGAACCACAAATGTTTGTCTCGGTCTGGGTGTGTGTGGGAATGAGTGTGTGACTGTGTGCGTAGTTTCTGATACCCTAGATACAAGCTTCGAACTTAGTTAGGGGTCAGTTACTGTAATGAGATGATGTAGTGAATGATTAATTATGTTAATTAGAAAAGATTTTTGTGTTTGTAATCCACTTTTGTAATTAAGTGAATAAATATGGGATTAAAATGTAGCACTAGGTAATAGTCTACATTATAAACACTCAAATGAGATATCTTTCGTCTCCATAGGACGTCTACATGGATAGCAATGACTAAATCAGTACAGGCGCCCGAACGTGAGGTAAAAAGACGAAATGGCTGCTATTTTATAATGGAGGGGGTAATGAAAAAAATCGTGGTTATATATAACAATCTCCACTAAATCGTCCTAAAACCCCATAACTAAGATAATTACCATACATATTTATGAATAGCAAAATAAACTACGCAAAAATGCTACAAACGCCCGATATTAAAAAAAAATCGAACCTGCGACCCTCGTGTCACTGCCAGCACTGTAACCACTAAGCCACTACAGTCACTAGTGCAAATATTATTCCTTATTATTCATAGATGCAAACTAAGTAGTTCGCTGAGCTCTGAAACTAGTGGAACTATGAAAAAATCGCGATAGTTATAGTGCGAATATGAGAGAGGTACCAGGCAAACATGAATATCGAGGAGATGGTTTTGTACTTATATAAAGTGGGTGGGGGTGGGGTGGGACTGGGTGGCGCGGGGTGGCGCGGGGAGGATCGGGAAAGTGAAAGTTTCAGGGAATTTGTTACCTATGTGTGTGTGACAACAACATGACCTAGATCTGATAAATGGAAATACAAATTCATTCCATGAATAAGTATCTTAGTGTCTCGCACGCGGGTTCGTTTGAATAATTTCGGATTTTGGATAATCATTAATTTTGGGATGAAAGTAAAAAAAGGAATAATTCATGTGATCATCTGTCAAAACTAGTAAATATTTATCTGTAAACCTTAAGCTACCAGAGAAAGTCCTACCAATCTGTTGTACGTACCTAACTAGATCATCATCAACTCATGTCCTAGGCTAAATTAGGGCGATCAGATCCTCAGATCCAATAGCTGAGGTGGGTTAGCTAGCCGACTTTTCACACAGCCTCTACTAAGTATACTTCTACAAACATACCCACAAGGCCACAAGAAACGTTAGTTGTACCATTTCCGTGCAACATTATATTTCAATATCATGGACAGACACATTGATTTAATTTATTGTTACTATAAACCTGTTGAATGGTAACATTGGTAACCACTTCAAATCCCGTGTACTTACAACTGCTCTTGGGAACTAGCTGAGGTACGTACCAAGTGTGGTCGTTGTTAGGTACACGATAGAGCGCCTGGCAAACTAGTCGGGTCGCTGGAACTATCCGGATTCGGGATAGTTGTAGTTCCGCAGTGATCTGGAGTACTAGGAGCTCAGGAACGTGGTGGAGGTGTGTTTGAGAGAACGTGGGAGTCTGGGAGTTTGAGAGAACGTGGGAGGGGGAGCGGCCGGGGGAGCACTAAGGAAAGTGAAAGCTTTCTGGTGTGACGTCAGGTAACTGTCAGCTGCAGTTTTATGCATATGACCTGATTTTCTAAGACTGCATTTAATATTTCTCGTATAGTGTGGAATGCATATGAGTTCCGGATAGTATTTTTTAGAAATGTCATTACAACATCAGTTCCTGGTATTTCATTAATAATAGTGAATTTGCAGCGCATGCGTTTTGTCCTCAAATAATTGAAATATCCGTATACAGGAACGTTGCACAAAGTGCGGTATGCAGCTAATTGCAACGAGTACTGCAAATAAATTGGTTGCAATTGAAGTTACTGTGCAGGTTGGCAATGCACGTGTACTAGGCGATCAGAAAAGGTGAGGAGAGTTGAGGAAGACCTAGATCGATAGTGCAACATGCGCACATTGAAAGTCAAAGCGAACCTAGGTCCCGACCCGCGCAGCGAAATGACCTCAACTTTAAAGTTACACGTCAAGTAAAAACCGAAGTCGTCGTGCCGCAGTCGGAACATTCATCGGGGCGGGTGAACACCCTCTCTCCCTGATTTCGTTAGAAACAATTACTTACAAATAATTCCTACAATTAATAGGCTTTTTGACGCTTTTAAGTCGTAAATATTACCTTGTTATTCTCAAGGCAGTGTAAAAAATAAATAAGAAATTACTCTGATGAAATGCATTAATGTTGTATGTATTGTGTAAGTACTTATTTTATTCAGAAAAGTTAGCAAAGACAAAAAACTTTTGCAGACTAAACTTTTGCAAATCCTTCATGATCATTTTTTAAATCAATCTTGTCACTATTAGATGTGTGAATGTATAAATATATTATTTCATTATCATAAATTAATAATTTTTAGTAAACCTAGTAGGTACGACATTTTTACAAACTTAAAATAGGATGATGCACCTAAGTATATGGTAGCTAAAAAGTGGCTTAAGTATACCTATTAAAAAGTCGGCTTATAAGTAAGTAAGTACTAAAAAGTGACCTAAGTATCTACGTATAACCTAAGTATTACTATAGAATTTGTTTGTTTGGTTGGACGGGCCAATCTCAGGAACTACTGGTCCGATTTAAAAAAAATCCAGTGTTAACAAAGACCTCAGACATAAGACCTCTCACTACGACCAGTAGGAACGCTACACGCGAGATAAACAGCAGAACACGGCTAGTGTGCATATGCATTTAGAAATTTTACTACCCTTATTGTTACAACAAGTACATTCCCTCGCGATCACTTACAAATGAGAAATCAGCATTCTTACAAAAGGCTCATTGTTCTATCAATGATCCCAACATACCGGATGACTAAAATTCTTTATGTACCAAGTGTTTGACATATTGACATCCACACTGGGTGCTGTCACTGCGTGCGTCCTGATCCTACTAATATTATAAAGCCGAATGTTTGTGAGTGTGGATGTGTGGATGTTTGTTCCTCTTTCACGCAAAAACTACTGAATGGATTTTAATGAAATTTGGTACAGATGTTCCTCATACCTAGAAATAACAAATAGGATTTTTATCCAAAAATTCCCACGGGATAAGGTTCCACGCGAGTGAAACCGCGGGGCACAGCCAGTATCTAATAAATGCCTGAAGCTAAAGGGTTTTGAACGCGATAATCTCAGGAACTCAGGAACTACTGGTTTGATTTGAAAATTAATTTGATGACATTTAATAATTTGGTCACTGTAAATAGGGTTCGTGTAAATCAAAGAAATCAATATTGTACAATGTAAGTAAATATAAAATCGTATAAGTTTAATAGGTACGAATAATCTACATTTTGTTTATACTTATTATAAATGCGAAAGTAACTATGTCTGTCTGTTTGTTACCGTTTCACGCCTAAACTACTGAACCGATTGACTTGAAATTTGGTACAGCTACCCGCTTATGGTCCGGGGAAGGACTAGATGTTTTAAATTCCCCCGGACTCGAGAACTAGGCGGGAAAAAGTGCGGGGCACAGCTAGTTTAGTATATAAGTCCTTACAACGCATTGTATTTGCGAATAGGGCAAACAATTTCTTCTTCTTACCGTATCTTATCTTACCTATCATCCAAAATTTAACCTCCCATCATAAAAATAGGTACCTGACTTTCGTAAAGATCGTATAAGTGCTACAAGTTCAATAAATTCAAAATTCACATGAACATCTGAGAATCACAAAGGGAGAACTGTAAAACGTGGTTGTAAATTAAATTCCATGTTTTATGAGAGCCGGCCATGTGCGGAGTGTCTATCATCGGATGATGGGGGAGCGGGCCGGGGCAGGGCAGCCGTGGGCGGTAACGCCCAGGGCTATTATTAAGTCTGTATCTGTACTCTAGCACATACAGGCATACACTACACTTCACGTAAATAGTTACTACATCTATTATCTGCAATATAAAGTCAGGCTGTGACCTCATTTGGCAAAGTTTTTTCGCGTTTTACATGCTTCATTCCTATTCTTTTTTAATATTTTCAAAATGATGTTTTCGACCCTTGCCGGTGGTTGCGAAATTGCGGTCACTGAAACCTTTTTGATTTCAGACTTTGCTTTCATCATCATAATGTCCCCACCGAGGGGCTCGAGTGTCACCCTGAATTAGGCCTTAGTGAACCACGCTGGCCAAGTGCGGGTTAAAACTTGCTTTACAAGAAATCAAAAAACAACAGTTTTGCCGAACCTTCTCATTATAAAAATCCTGAAGGGCGCGTTCAACCAACTTCTTTAACTTTATGTTCCCCTGGTACTGTACTGTACTGGCGAATGTATCAGATCGCACTCAAAAGTGTCAGCATCATAGAGGAGTAAGCTTTTGTATGTTTGTAATGATAAACTTTTGGTTTCTCAAAATAGGATAATCCTTCTGTTCTTTGTTTCAATAAGCGGGGATCAGTTCACTTATCAAAAATAATAAAATGAGTGCACTCATTTTATTAATTTTAGAAATAATTTAAGTACTCATTAAATTATTTATTTAACAACTTAAATTTCTTCGTTCCTCTATATAAGTACCTAAACAAATAAACTGTTTTCTATCGATGACGCTGATCGTACTTCCTATATCTCAGAGGTTTGAGCTGAACGACAGTCACAGTAATTTAAATAAGTACTTTTGAAGCACCTCACATCACAGTGTCGAAAAAGAAACGTAAAGTCTAGAACCGATTGACATGAAATGTACAGATTTTCCTTACGACTAGGGACAGCACGTAGGACACCTTCCCTTCCACCCAAAAATTCCCACGGTGTTAGCATTTACGCCGGTGAAACCCCGCGGCATAATAACTGTAACGATATGTATTGTGTTTGAACTTTGAATCATACTACAACGAGCTATTACTAAGAATGCCGTATACTTAGTAGGTATATGAGACATCTATCATTAGGCCTACATTTGTGCGTTACAGGATCCATTAACAGTCGGATAATGTAAACAGAGACGTGTTCTGACGGCGACTTGAAACGCGTTACGGGAATTTCAATCTCTCGCTGCTTTTGGCGCGACACACCGACACATAACAATGTCGTACAGTTTTTCTCAGGTTACAGAGCCGTGTTTATATAGCGGACGCTCTTATAGCCTTTATTACTCTTCCTTTATAATAATTGACCATTGTATAGATACTCGATAGAGTATTGTTTTGGATAAATAAGCAGGAACAAAAATATGTTATATATGATGGAACTGAGTATAGTATTGAGTATTGAACTACAAAGTTGTTATAACCGAATGATAGACTGGTTACCAAGCTGGATGCTGGGCTGTCGAACATTGAATTACGGATTCGATTTCCATAATATTTATTACTTTTGGCGTGAAAGCACGACAGACGATTACTTTAGTAAGGATCAGTTTACTATAGTGAGCTTGCAGTGTACCTAACACCAAAAAAGTTAATTGAGGAATCGAATAATATGTCAGTAGGTGGAGGGTGCCCTCTGAAAGAACTTGACTTAAGTACTTACTTATAATCCTCATACACTTTTTTTTTTCTAACCTATACTGTCCCACTGCTGGGCAAAGGTCTCCCCCATTGTCTTCCAAGTATTGCGGTCCTCGGCTTCATCCCACCGGTTAGAGCAGTCAGTCAGTCCACCTCATAGGGTAAAACTACCGGTTATCGGCCCCTTAAGCGACTTTTCAACTTCAGCGTTGATCTTTATACTAATTGGATAAACCAAAATCTTTCAAACAAATCATTATGTAATGCTACAATATTATAGTTTCAGAAAGCCTAAAGCATATAGACGTATCTTTAACACATAATTTACAAATAAATATTAATCATGAAATGAGCGAAGACACCGGTTATCGGCCCCTAAGACCAGCTATCGACCAGCAATGTACCGGTTATCGGCCGCCTACATTCACTATAGGAAAATGACTCGTATAGTAGAGGCATAAGGTTGATAGTCCAATGAAAATAAAACAATTGAAGCGTTAATTATACCCATACAAAAAAGGATTTTGGTTGCTATTATATTTTGATAAACGTTTTGTGAAATGTAGAAAATCAAATATATTATACCGGGAATCCAAGGGGAGATCCCGGTGGCTATGTGGGACTCTCCCAGCCAGAAGAGCGAGGCATATCCACTAAAACCCCAGTGACTTCCGACTGCGCTACACATTATATAGGGTGTCGTAGGATCCCGCAGGATTTCTACCACGACACCCCAATGCCGGGCCCGTAATAAAATCGGCGCCCCCCCCCCCTGAAAAGAACATCCTCGGAAGCAAGGACTTCCCCCAAACCGGTACCGACAGCGAGCGTCCTCCCATACGTTCACCTTTTGTACCAGGGCTTGAGAAAATTGGATCGATTGCTCTTCATGCATATCCTGATCCCCCACATTAACAGGCACATCGAACTATGCCCAAAATGCGGGGGACGACGGGACGGTCCGGAGCCCGGGGACCCCGGGCCGTCTGGTGGACGCACAGTATTGCATAACCTAAATAAAAGCTAATTACTGGCTAGTTACCAACTCATATGACTGATAAATATGTTATATTTTAGCCATTATGTTCATAGGTCGATAACAGGTATAGCTATACCCTATACCCGGTCGTCATAAATTCAGTATTTCTGAAGGTCATAACTTTGTAAATACAAAGTATTTTGGCGGCCGGAATCTAGTTGTAAGACCACAAAAATATAGTTGCACATGCATGTAAATAGACCTACTTCAGTAAGCCTAAGGTTTCTTAAATAAAATCAAAGAAAAACATCGTAAATAAAACTGGTTTGCGGCCTCCCGGCCGATAAGGGGTTTTTGAAGAAATTCGTCGACCTGTTTGCCGGCCTTCAAAAATCTCAAAATTGATGACAATTTGATGAGTTTTAGTATTTGAATATGAAATTTAAACATTTTATAAACACATAGCCCAAAGTTTTCAGCAATTGAACAATAGTAACACATTAAAACTTAGCTTTGAAAATCAATCTACTTGCTATGATTTTTGCTAAATTTTACGCAAATCCTCACATCAAAATTTTAAATTGCGATTGGGGGTTCAATTTTCCACTTTCAGGAATATGCCGGTAGCTAATAAATAAGTTAAGTTTGCAGGAATCGAAAGACATGAAGTTAGAAAAGATAAGATTAATATAATTTTAATTATTTAACAAAAAGTGCTAGGTGGCCGATAACGGGTAGTGGCCGGCTAACAGGTAGTTTTACCCTACACTTATCTTAAAATAATTCACAAATGGTTCTAAGTGTGACAGACCTACTCATCTAATGAGGCTCTAAATGTGGTACTATGTATATCCATAGTCCTACTTTAAAGAATAGAGATCAAAGTAAAAACGTTTGCACTTTTCAATTATGTACCGAATTGATTTAATTAATAACTAGCGTCTCGACAAACGCCGCCCACGCGATCAATTATCACATTCCTTTGATCTACTAAAATCTACTAAAAGGTTTGGATTGTTTGAAGAAGAAATATTACTGAATCGTACAGCGGAGTGCACCGGTAGACGCTTTGAGGTGTTTGTGCAAAATAATGGGATCATTTACAAATAGCATTCTAGTTTTTGTCTGATGTGTGTAGGTACCTCGAGGTACTTAGTATTGTTTAGTCTCTCGTCTGGTCCGAGGGCACCCATCATCAATCAGAAACTCCTTGGAAATACCTAATAAATGCGGGTATACAAGTACATCAGGTACATCTTGTTTTGCCTTTTCTAAGTTTTATTTATTGCTTGTCAAAATCAGACTCAGAAAACTATTATTCTAGTAGCAGCAATTAGTCTAATGTTATACGTATTGTGACCGGAAAGTAACGCCTTTAAATATCTTGTTAAAAATAGTCTACATTACACATATTTGGTTCGGGACAAGAGTTTTTTAGAGCGTGCCATTTCGGTATGTTAACCCTTGTAATATCATAGGTAACATTTAACCCTCGGCCAGCGGATGTAAACAAAATGTAAATCACGTCGGTCGAGATGGCCACATGTGCGCTTCAGGTTAAAAAACTTACTAAATGTTGCCTGAATCTTTGAGTAAAAAATATTGAATGTTTTACAACGCGTCTGGCGCGAGATAAGCTCCAATGACGGGTGCGATGTGTGAAATGAACGCAACCATGCAAACAAACATCCGACACGATAATACACCTATTGAAATAAGTACTTGTAGTAGGTACCTACCATCTCCTCTTTACGACTCAAGCCTCTATTGTTTTTTAATCAATTTATAAACGCTCTCAGGTACGAAGTACTTATAAGGTCCTTTGGTCTGTTTTATCTCAGAAACTAGGTACGGTAAGGAAATACTACGTCTGCGCAACAAATGTTTGATCGGATCTGATGTTTCGTTTGGAGGAATAGACCTCTTACTTATCCGATAAGACAATAATTAGGTACCCAGAATGAAATTCTTAAGGGATATACCTATAGGTATTACTTTTCACCCTTAACTAAAAAATAAAGACTATGGTAGGTACATAAGTAAGAAAAGTTTTCTGAGTGATTACACCCAGTTGAGTAGGTAATAGTAAGTATTCCTACTTATTAGTTTATCGTCACAGTATAATAAAGAGTAAGTACTAGCGTGCGTGGTATCATTGTTTTGATAGAACAAAAAGATGAGAACGGAAGATGCATTAATGCATCTCCCGTGTGTAAAACATAAAAGCACGTTATAAAACAGTGGCACGTGAAGCCAATTTCAGTGATAATGTTGATAGGCAGGACGCGCGGACGTAGCCATCACCCGTCACTGAAAGTCAGCTGTAACCCTTTGTTTTCTCTGCGGGTGCGCGGCGGGCGGCGCGGGCGCGGCGCGGCGCGGGCGCACTATCATAATATACAACCGACCGAAATGTAACCGACGATCTCGCCCACACCGCGACTCGAGGAATGCATATTTTGACTACTCGTTATCCTGACACAACTAATCATTGTTTCGAGTAAATCACTAAACTAGGACGCATTGCGCTCCTACCACTAAACGTAGGCACGTAAAGTTACGTATACTTAGGTACGATGCGATAGAACAAAGTGCTAACGTAACGTAAGTAGTACCTAGTACTTACTTAATATAATAAGATGTGGATCATTTTAACAGCTTACGATTCCCATTGCTACTAGGTACCTATACCTAGTACCTATTGAGGTACTTACAAAAGTTTGGGTTACAAGTTGAACACTTAGCTACATATAAGTACTTACTTACTTAGAATTAGCTACTTATAGGTAGGTACATAATCAAATGATTAGGAATATTATAGGTACACTTCGCTTCCAATTCCAAAGCGGTGTGTAATTAAAAATAAAAACAGATACGTAATACGAACAGGGGTACCTATCAGCTGTGTAGTTATGGAGGTTTGTAACATAATAATAGATATACCTAGTTACTTAAATAACATATGGGAGTTTTTCACATAGGCACACAAAAATTTAAAAGAAAAGAACCACTAGCGGTCCGCTCCGACTACGTTTGAGCAGAAGGACTTTGAAGATTTTTGTATGGAAACTGGCTGGTCCTATTGGTCAGCCATTTTATTAGAGAACACATAGATTACAATATGGGGATCAGAGATCCCCATTGCATCCTCCGACCAGTCGGGTGTTTGTGTCTGGTGGGCAGCTGCCCGAAAGTTGTAGTCGGGCTCTCGTATATAAGGTCAATTGGTCGATAAATTTCTCTTGCGCGATTCAGGACTATTCAGTGTTAGTTCCTCAGTGGTGAGAAAGATGACGTTACATTATCGTTAGTGTTTAGTTCCTATATGGCGCGGTAGATGTCGCCACATCACTCCCCTCCGAGATCGGAGGTCGATAGCAGGTTGAGTCGTCCATCTTGAGATGCTCGCCGGGCCAGTGGAATGTTCCAGTGCGTCGGAACTAGATGCCACATAGTTCACGGTGAGTTGGAACTGTCAGCAGTGATGCCCCAATGAGTCTAGTTAAACATTTGTGGTCCACACTAATATTCACCCCGCACGGGAATCGAACCCGCCTTATAGATGGCAGTCCGGCATGGTGACCACTCCACCATCGTGGAAAAGTCGCGTTACAAAGGATACTTTTCATCTCAAAATTCCCACGCGATTGGGATTTACGTTGGTAAAAACCGCGGGTCACAGCTGCTACTGCTAGTACCTATCCCACTAAACAGTAGGGTCCCATTCCATGACAATGCTACAAAACTTTAAATTAGTTTATACGACGTACAATAGATGGTGCTGTTCTTAAATAAAACAGAACACGCAAACGTTTTACGCGGGTTTTGCAGTTCATAGATTACTCGTGTTTTTAAATATGTGTGACCACTTCTCGTTCGTCTACGAACGAAGCACGATTTCGTCTGAGTAAATAATTTTTGATAAGACCATTTAGGGTCTACCTTGCCTTCCTTTCCTTTGTTAAAGGTCGCAATTGACGCAATTTATTTTTTTAGATATCAAGGTGGAGTCATTTTAAAGTTAAATCCAAGATTGTGGGGTTGCAACCCTTGTCCAACGGCCGCTGTCTTGGAAAGAGGAGTGCACCGTGCAAGTGGTTTTTATATGATCTCTTAAAAATATAAATGTGAAATTTAAACACAGCTAAACCACTAAACCGATTGATATGAAATTTGGTAAAGGGGTAGCTTATGGTCCGGGGAAGGACATAGGCTATGTTTTATCCTGAAATTACCACAATATCATAATATAATTTTATCCCTGCATTTTCATGGGAGCGGGAGCTACGCGGGTGAAAACGCGGTGCGCTGCTAGTAACAAATAGGTATATGAAATGTTACTAAAGTAATTTTATACTGGTACATAAGAACAGCACGATTCAAGTCCTGCAGAATAAAGGCAGAATTTACAACGCTTCATTTAATTTTAACAAGCGCCATCTAGCGATTGATGGATACAATAATGTATGTATGTTTTGGTTGGGGGACATGTCAAATTGTCCGCGCAATAAGCATTGTATATTTTTATTTAAACATTAATTGAAACAAATTTACTTAAGTAGATTAACATTTTTCAATCTTATGTTATTTAATTTTTTTCCGAACATTTTACGAACTAAAATCTGTTATTTTTTTTAGTACCTAGTTCATCATTGTGTGCATGTAACGGAATGTATTTGAAAGAATATAATCCTACTAAATAAAAATGACAAAAAGTAGGTGTGGTTTTGAGAGGCTTTTGTTTTGGAAACGCGACATGTAAGGATATAGTTTGATTTCGTAGGGTAATAATATTATTTTGATTTGATTTTGGTTCCTTGCTGCTCGATTCTTGTCTGCTTACACTGAAAATTTAATTAAAAATCAATTCTGTTTATCGATAACATAACTTAATATGTTAATAATATTTAATAATCAGTTTAGATTATTTCAGTTAACTTTTACCTAATTAAATTAACCTATTGTAATGTTACCAATCAAAGTTTTATAGTTTTTATAAGTTCGCACCTTGTTTTGAATTAATGAAAATGGATAATTTAACATTGCCTGAAGATTGTGCCAAACAATGGGAGATCCTGCTGCTGCTCATCGCGTCCGAAGAGAAGAAAATAGACAGAACAAATGATAACGAGATCGATACAATGAACTATTTTTTAAAAAACGAAGGCGTCAAGTAATTATTAACTTTTTTAACCTAACTTTATAAATTTAAAAATTGTTGTTATTGGAGTACACTAACTATAAGATATATTAAAACTACCCATTAAAATATTTTAATAATTATACAATTAGTTTAATGTAGTTCTAAATAATTATTAATTAAATATAATTTTTCAATTAAATAAGAAAAGTCATATTAACCAAATAAACAATTGCAGACAAATACTACTGCAATGGTTGAGACAAATGAAAGCAACTTACGGTATTAAGAGAAGCAGTTCAGACACGGCTCTCAAGTGCGACAGTATATCGATGACCTGGAGACAGCGGGGCAATGACAACTTTAGGAACAACCTCGTGGAGGAGAGTTACAAGTGCTACACGAAGAGTGTTCAGTACGCGGTGAGCGGGGGACCTATGTACCCTCTCGCGTTTGCTAATAGATCAGCGGCGCTGCTCAAAATGAAAAGATTTCCGGTATGTCCCAATTAACTTGTATTTATATTTTACTATTGTTAATTCGTAGAATTAGTTTCAGTAGTTTTGGCTATGCAATAAATACAGCAAAGTTTCCCGTTTATTCTAGAAAAATATGCTTTAAATTAAACCTAATGTTATGAAAGTGTTAACTAATATTATTTTAATTTATGTGTAATAATTTGTTTATGACTGACTATACACATTCTTTTGTTTGTTAATAAAATTATCCGTCATACTGTAGTATCTTCATTACCTGTTCCAGGAGTGCCTAGCTGACATAGAGCTGGCTCTCTCAGCTGGGTACCCCGCTGACCTCCGCCACAAGATCATGCTGCGCCGCGCGGACTGCTACATCGAGCTCAACGACAAACAAAAAGCCAGACAGGCCCTTGCAGCCGCTACACAATATGCTAATGAACTGAAACTTACACCGCCACAAATGGGTAAACTTTTAATCTTTGTATTTACTTGAGGAATTTATTTTATGCTTTATCGGACAGGAAAGTTTGGCAATAATTGTCAAGAAATCCATTTCATGAACTTTCATTTTCAATTGGGATTTTTTGAGTTAGAAATGTTTTTTACTTTTGAGTTACAAGGTAGCTAGTGATAAAAGTTACTTTCGTTTCCTATATGTTATGTTTAATGTTAGTATGGATGTGCCGACTACATATTTGCTTACACAGATAACATCATAAACTACCTTTTACTTCTTCTTACAAAATAGACTACACCCGTTTTTCTGATCCTGGTCTAATCTAATTTTTTTTCAATTTCAGCGGAGTTCGACCGCCACATTAAGATATTAGAGAGGAAGATGGAGTCCTTCATTAGTGAGAATAAGGGACCCCAGGAAGACGTGCTCCCGCCGCTCTACAAGGGAGAGAATGAACACTTTAATGCCGCATCCAGTGTACTGGAACTTAGGTAATTAAATGGCATAGTAGAAATTGAGCGAACAATATCTTCATATTGAAATAAAACACTTAAACGGATTTTTGTCGTGGTTGTAAAACAAAATACAACCACGACAAAAATCCGTTTAAGTGTTTTATTTCAATGTGTAGTGTTCATGTAAATCAAAGATATCAATATCTTCATAATTAATCTATTCTTAGTTTATCCAACAGGGAGAGGTTTAACTTTGTTTTCATAATTAGGAATGAGATGGTTCACACACTGTTTGATTAGATCATATTCTCATCTGAAAGCTGAGATGAATGTATATTTGAATTGCAAAGCGAAAGGTATTAAAAAAATACTAGCAGCGCCCCGCGGTTTCACCTGCGTACTTCCTGTTCCCGTGGGAATTTCGGGATAAAAAGTATCCTATGTTTTATTCTGATGTACAAGCTAAATTATTGTAAAGTTTCATAAAAATCCATTCTGTAGTTTTTGCGTGAAAGAGGAACAAACATCCACACATCCACACTCACAAACATTCGGCTTTATAATTTTAGTAGGATAGGTCATAATGTAAAGAAAAGAAAAATCTACTAAAGTGTCTGTAGGTGGCCAAAACGATCTATTCTGAAGTATGTGCCTTAAAAAGTAATGTGTGAATGGATTGCAACAACTTACAAAAGGAACTATATAAATTAATGAATATAAATATGTTTAAATGCGATGCGACTATTACTTTACGCTTTTTATTTTATTTGTAAAGTTGTTAGCAGACCTTTGGTAGAGCCAATTGCGACGTTTAAGATGCGCATAGTGAAGTATTTCTCAAAACTATAAGTTTGTTTGTTTTTTTATTTGTTTTGATGAAAATGTAAACATCTAACTAGGTGACTCTAGATATTCATATGTGTATAAATGTGTATACGTAGTTTCTTGCACCCTTGGTAGGGGTAAACCTAGTTAGGACTCAGTTGCTATGACGTAAGCGTAAAAGGAATACCAGTATGGTTAAAATAAGCAATTCTAGTATAGTATGGTTTGGTACTACTAGTATTGCTCTAAGTTAACACTCATAACAGGGGTATTCTATAATTGGGGTGCGTGGTAATAAAATGCGGTCTCTGCGGCGCCTTCACGCCCCGCAGACGGAAGTCGTTGGGCTTGCAGTGGATCACAGGAGCCATGAGATTCTACGAATTTTCCCAACCGAAAAAAGGGGTATTCTAAAAACCAGTGCTATTCACGCACCATTCACCTGTAATACTCGTATGCCCGTCATTTTTACTCTTGATCAACTTGTTAACGTGGGTGTTTTCTTCCCGATAATATAGTAAAGTATATTGTAAATTTTTGATAATTCTTTGTTTAAAGTAATTATTGTATTATGTTTTATATTCAGTTATCGTTAAATTTCTGTTATCTGAACGTTGATTTTGATGAAAATAAGTGAACCTGGTTCAAACAGCGCTTGCACTTTTACTTCGCCGAAGATCCAAACATACACCAAGGTGTTATTAATATATTTAAATACGTAGAAGAGACTTGGCCAAAGATTCGTATCCCTACAAAAAATATATTGTATATAACGACTTCACGAGCCTCCGTTTACCGATTTGTAAAAGAAAAAAAGGAAAATCCATGTTGGAGCTCTTCTTCTTCTGAGGATCACCAATAAATAGTTGTTTATTTATTTTGTAGTAAAACAATTCAGGTGCTTACATGAATTGTTTTTACTTGTACTCAACTCATCCTGTTTATTACCTTTTTATTGATTTTTACACTAAACTAAATTACTTATAGACGACTTATCAAAGATGCCTACTAAGTCTTATTTTACTTTCATATTTATAACTCTAAAAAAACAATATATTTTTCGCCTAAAAGAGCTAAAAGTTTGACAACCAGTATTTCTTTGTTTACATTTTGTCTCACGGCCAAATGAATGGACTATAGGTACTGTAATTTTATGTCTGATTCAATAAATGATCCTTATTTTAAGGTGTGCATGCGGCAATTCAGCAGAGAATTCTTGTTTGCTCCTATATTTCTTCCATAAATATTTCGATTAAATGTAAGACATTATTATATGATCCTTATTGTCATACCACAGACGCAGTGAGACAGTAGGCCGCCTGGTCGTGACTACTGAGTCGACCCGGCGCGGCGACGTGTTGTTCTCCGAAGAACCATACGCGTGGGTGCCTCTGCCCTGCGAGATCGCAGTCTGCGACGGGTGCTGCGCTTCTGATATCAATCTAGTACCGTGAGTCTACTAATATATGATGTTTTACATCTTGTATAGAAATTTTAAACATTTTACAACACAACAATCTGAATTTTAAAGAGTCCTGTTTATTATAATAATTTATTCAAATCAATTTGTCATAGAAACTTCGCTTGACGCCCAGATTGAAGATTGTAAGCAAAATGACAAAAAATATGAATGGAATCAATCTTCAATATCAATCGCATGAATGAAGATTGAATATTAATAATGGGCGAAAATCATCACGTGTATGTGTCGTGGATTAAATAAGTTATTAGTTTAGTGATGATACAAGAGTATATATCTCCAGTCTCATCACCTTGGAAGTAGCAATAGTGTAACAATCAATATGTGTGTACCAGTTGTCTAGAATGTTCTCGCACGGTGTACTGCGACGAGGATTGCCGCAAGCGCGCGCTGCCGTACCACCAGTGGGAGTGCGTGGGCGCGCAGGCGGACCTCTTCCCCACTATTGGGATCGCACATTTAGCGCTAAGGTAAACATGTGCATTTTTGTATAGTCTTAGAGACTAGAGAGAGTAATATTATAAAGAGGAAAAACTTCTTTCACTAATGGAAAGCTTTATTTTAAGCTTTATCTGGGTGTGTGTATGAATGAGTGTGTGTTTAGTTTCTGATACCTTAGATACAAGATTCGAACTTAGTTAGGGGTCAGTTACTATAATGAGATGATGTAGTGAATGATTATGTTATGTTTATTATCAGAATATATTGCATGTCACTATCGGGGTGTGAATGTCATATATTAAGGTTTTTTTCTAATTGATCCATTTAATCCAATAAGCAGTAATTTAATTGAATGCTGATTGCACCTGTAAAGATATTGCACATTGTGCAAGACTTAATTTGCTTTTAATTTTTTGAGAATATTATGTGCATACACTTATTAAATAGTACCAATATCACCTTGCTTCCAGAGTATTCCTAATATCGACTATCAACGGGTTCCCTTCCCTCCCGCCGAAGGAGCCCGACCCGCGCACCGCGGCCGACCTGTTCCAGGGCTACTCCAATGTAGACAACATACAGATATACAACAAGGACACGCCCCCCTTCTACAGGATGTTCAACCTTGTTACCAACTTCGAGAAAATGAATAATATGGATTATATACAGTATGCGCTGGTAAGTAAGACGCTTCCACCTTATTTATTTCACAAAAAAAACTAATTCGGATTTTAGTCAATATAGAGCAAACAGAAAGCTGTAGGCCATTTTTCAAAAAATATAATATTCTAATGTAACCTTCCATCTATATATTAGAAATCTGTAAATTCGTCAAAAAATATGTTGAATTGTACACACAAAGAGACGAAGTACCATCTAAATACTCCTTAAGACACAAGAACAAGCTCGTAGTCCCAACTGCTCGATTAAATTTATGCTCATCTAGTACTTACAATATATCAGTAAAAATTTATAATAAGCTTCCTAATAGCCTAAGAGGTGAAAATAATATATCTATTTTTTGTAAAAAACTTAAAAATACTTCAATTGAAAAATGTTACTATAGTCTTCAAGAATATTTAAAGGACAAATTATAATAACTTAATATTGTTTAAAGATAAATAAGACGTCTATAATGTAAATGTAAGCTTAAGTATAAAAGGACGTAGAGTTGTTTCTGCAGCGGAAGCGGTGGCGGTACCCCTTACCTGAGTCAACCTCGGTCGGCGTTTTTTCTCCACAAGTGTGAAACCATCCCCGTCGACTTTCTTTGTTAACTGTGTACTACAAGGTGCTTGCTGTTGAAGAGTTTGGGGACAGGATACCTGCGCATAACTCTTCTTCTTACATACTCGTGGAGTAGGCACAGATGACGTAGTAGGCGCCGCGGGAGCCGAGGTAATCGGGGCCGGGCGCACTTTGACCTGTGCGTCGGTTTTCGCGCTACTAGCATTATTGCTGACGGGTGATGTTTCACAATTCTTAGTACCGCGTCGCACACATACGTAAGGTGCTGACTGCGGCATTTCCGACGTTGTTGCATTTTGTTTGCGCAATGTGGCGAGCTCCGTACTTAACTCCAAAACAATGCGCTCCGAATCCTTCAGCTTGGCGCGGATGTAGGTGACCTCGGCCTTCAGCAGCAACACGTTCTGCAGCAAGGCTTTAACGTCGAGTGGATCCGTGACGTCCGCGGAGGGTGGGTGTCCATCCATATTCGCACTTTTTGATGACGTTTATTTATTATTCAAACATCGAGGCAGCCGCTATAACACAACTGCTCGCGTTGACGGTATGAACGCGAATCGAGAACTAGAAATACTGTCGATTTTATTCAGTAAATTATTATGTAAAGGAGTAATTACCTCTCTCTGGGGTGATTCCCATTCACAATATCAATTCGAACAATTGTCGCCTTTCATTGATACCAATCATAATTTGCCTTTCCACAGACAGCAACAATGCTAACCCTGTACCTGGAGTACTACACGCCGCTGTTCGAGAGCCTGCCCTCGAAGGTGCCGTACCGACTGTCTCACGCAGAACTGCGTCTGTTCGCCGCCGCCGTCATGCTACGCGCGCTGGGGCAGCTCGTGTGCAACGGACACGCTGCTCTGACGCTCGCTACCGTTGATGATGGAGATGGTAATTGTGTTATTATGTAAAACTAGCTCGGCCCCGCGATTTTTCTCGCATTACTCCCGATCCCGTGAGAATTTTGGGATAAAACATAGCCTATGTCCTTCCCCGGACCATAAGCTACCCCTGTACAAAATTTCAAGTCATTGGGTTCAGTAGTTTAGCCGTGAGACGTAACAAACAAACAAAGTTATTTTCGCATCTATATCTATATATATAAAAGAAAGTCGTGTTAGTTACGCCACTTATAACTCAAGAACGGCTGGACCGATTTGGCTGAAAATTGGTGGGGAGGTAGATAAGAACCAGGAAAAGGACATAGGATACTTTTTATCCCGAAATTCCCTCGGGAACGGGAACGGGAACTACGCGTGTGAAACCGCGGGGCACAGCTAGTAGGTACATAAAAGAAAGTCTTGTTAGTTACACTATTTATAACTCGAGAATAGCAGAACTGATTTGGCTGAAAATTGGTGGGGAGGTAGCTAAGAACCAGGAGAAGGACATAGGATATTTTTGATCCCGAAATTCCCACGGGAACGGGACCTACGCGAGAGAAACCTCGGGGCACAGCTAGTTTATAATATTAGTAAGGATGATGAAGTGACGAGACGAGCGAGGCGGTCACCACACCACATAAAAAGTCACTGACTACATTGCTGTTAAAATTGAGAATACAGTGTGTTTTCACATGTATGAACGAAGTAGGAACTTTTGGGAGCCCTGAGTGTCATTGATAATGACTTGAATGTTTATGTAGGTCTTGTAGACCCCGACCTTCAACCTAAAAACTGGATAATATCCGTGCTCTTTACCTTATGCTAATAGAATAAGAAGTGTAATGATATCTACTGTTCTTGTCAGGTAACACATTGAGCGAGCGAGAGGTGCGGCGTGCGACAGCTATATATCCATCAGCGGCCATGATGAACCACTCGTGCGATCCTAATATTATCAATACGTAAGTGTCATTACAATAATAATTAATTGATGAACTCCGCACACCGAAGCAATGTTTAAGGCAATATATTGGCTACATACGTTTACTCATTATGATACTAGCTGCGCCCCGCCGTTTTACCCACGTGAATCCGTAGCTCGTAGTAAATACAAGCTCGGCACAATTCACCACCGTTTGTTAAAAATGAAGTGACAACGCCATCTGTTGGTACGATTTGCGACTACAAAAAGTTAACAATAAAACATACGATTACTTAAACACAATCCCATGGGAATTTCGAGATAAAAAGTATCCTATGTGTTATTCCTAGTTGTAAGGAACATTTGTACCATAAAACTCTTCCGTTACTGAGTGATGTACCGACTGACTGACAGACAACGCACAGCCAAAACTACTGATCGTAGAGAGCTGAAATTTGGCACGTGTGTTTTTTGGGGGAGTAGGCTACCACTAAGAGAGGATTTTTGGAAATTCCCCCAATAGGGGGAGAAAAGAGGGAAAACCCAAATTCTGCCGGAAGTCCTTATTCCACGCGATTGAAGTCGCGGGCAAAAGCTAGTTTCTAGTTAAATCGATACAGTAGATTTTGCGTGAAAGAGTAACAAAAATCCAAACTCACAAACATACAAACTGTCGCATTTATAATATTAGTAGGATGCTTACAGAAGGTAGGTTTGCTTCTCGGTTAATATAGAAGACGGTAAGTCCTAAACTGACTCCATAATCTGTGAGATAAATGTATGAAGATAATAATTGTTGTCTGAAACATTATGTTGTTTGGATGTATATCAATGGTACGAAGTCCTCTTCGAGTCTCACTTAAAATTGATCGTTTTTTTCAATACTAAGTGCCTTTTTCACGATCTCCAAGTTTCGAGTGAAATACTCACTAAGTAAAATGAGTTTTGTATCTTTCTTACTTTACGTCAAGTGACAAAGACAAAACTTGTGAATAGCTATCCGATATTTTATCAGCAACTGGTGAAACAGGCCCTTATCCTAATAAACAAAATCCTGCCATCATTCCAGTTTCTACAAATCCCGTCTCATAGTGCGTTGCGGCAGTGAGCTCTCCAGCGGTGCTCAGGTACTAAACTGCTACGGGCCGCACCGCGCGCGCGACACTACCTCGCGCCGGCGACATCAGCTGCGCGCACAGTACCTGTTTACCTGCTCCTGTACCGCTTGTCTGGACATCGAGAGGAGGGATTTTGTTGTAAGTACTGGTTCATTTTATGATATTATTTTAAGTTTTTTATCTTTTTCTGTTTTCGCTTTCCGTTTTCGTTTTTTGTTTTCTTTTTCCGTTTCCGTTTTCATGTTCATTTTTCGTTTTCCGTTTCCTATTTTTTTATTTTATTTTTACTTATCGTTTTTCTTTATCATATTATGTCGTTATTATTTTTTTTCCATTTTCTTTTCCAGTTTTCACTCTCATTTTCATTTTCTGTTTTCACTGTCATTTCTGTTTCCACTCTAAATTTCCGTTTCCATTTTCATTATTCGTTCTCACTTTCATTATCCGTTTTTTTCCGTTCTCACTTTCGTTTTCCGTTTTCGCTCTCATTTTCCATTTTATTTTCCGTTCTCACTTTCATTTTCCGTTTACACTCTCAATTTCCGTATACTTTTTCATTTTCTGTTCTCACTATCAATTTCCGTTTCTGTTTTCATATTCCGTTTCCACTCTCAATTTCCGTTTCCATTTTCATTATTCGTTCTCACTTTCATTTTCCGTTTTGACTCTTATTTTCCGTTTCTGCTATCCGTTTACACTCCCATTTTTCATTTTCATTTTACGTTCTCACTTGCGTTTTCCATTTACACTCTCAATTTAGGTTTTTATTTTCTGTTCTTACTTGCCTTTCCGGTTTTCTCTATCATTCGTTCCGTTTGTAATTTTCTGTGTTCATTTTTCGTTTTTTAGTACTATTTATAATATTTCCATTTCCAGTTACTATTCAGCGCGTACGCATGCCAGTCGTGCAAGGGCCCCATAGTGCGTGGCGCGGCGGCCTCGTGTCCGCAGTGCCACACCACCTTCCACCCGCAACGAGCTGCCACATTGATCGATGAGGCTGACGTGCTGTATACACAAGGTGATTAATAATTAATATAGGTTTTATAAATTTAGTTAACTAGCAGCGCCCCGCGGTTTCATTCGCGTAGTTCGCATTCCCGTAAAAATACAGGGATAAAACCTGTGTCACGCACTGATAAATTAGCTTTCCATTAGTGAAAGAATTTTTGAAATCGGTTCAGTAGATCCCGAGTATACCCCTTACAATTTAAGAAACACACAAACTTTACTTCTTTATAGTATTAGTATAGATTAGCTGTGCCTCGCGGTTTCAACCGCATGATTTCCAATTCCGTGGAAATTTCGGGATAAGTCTATGTCCTTCTCCGGAACATAAGCTATCCCTGTACCAAATTTTAATTCAATCGGTTTAGTAGTTTAGCCGTGAAAAGGACGAATTAGGAAGGATTAGATATTTTGTTTAAAATGGGTGAATTTTTGAAGTAGGTTTTGAGTGGAATACTTTTTGTGGTAGTGTAATTATAAGAAATAGTGCAGTGTGGAATGAGTATGATATAGAAAAAAGGAAAGTGTATGTATACATACAATATTTTACATATTGTTTTGAAATAGAAAAAGATGTTTTATAATTTACTAGCGCCGCGCCGCGGTTTTACCCGCGTATTTTCCGTTTCCGTAGGAATATGGAGATAAAATTATGCTAAAAACCTTCTCATTGAATCACTCTATCTATTAAAATAAATCGCATCAAAATTCGTTATCTAGTTTTAAAGATCTAAGCATACATTGATAGAGAAAGCGAAAATAGGGATGGAGAAAGCGAATTTGTTTTATACTATGTAGTGATAATATTTTGTGGGATTTAGGTAGGTTTTTTAAGTAGCATTTATGAAAGTTAAATGTGAGTATTGATTTGGTAATAAGTTGAGAAGAATTGGTTAGAAGTTTGGATTGATATACATAATTAAATAAAAAATATGTAAGTACATACTTTAAAATTGATATAATGTCATAGAAAATTAATACATATATTTAGTGAATACTTAACCAAATTATGGAGTGGATTGAATATTGAAGAATAAGAAAATATTTGAATATATATTATATTTTCATATTGCACCCCATGGTAGCGGAGTGCCTCTTCAATCACCCAGTGGGGGAGGCTGTTGAAGGCGTTCCGGACGTCCAGCGAGACCGCCAGAACCCCCTCCCCCTCCTCAACCGCCCCCCTTGTGAGGACCTTCAGCGACTCCAGGGCGTCGACGGTCGAACGACCCGCCCTGAAGCCGTACTGGGCCTCCGATAGGGGCGGCCCAACTCCCTCCAGATGCTGGATGAGGCGGGCAGCGAGAATCCTCTCGAAGAGCGCGACCCTCACATACTATGGCATCTTTTAATGTTTCGACATCTTAATGTCTTTTATCTATACATATAAAACTCTTCCGTTACTTAGTGATGTACTGACTGACAGACAACGCACATCCGAAACTAATGGTCGTAGAGAGCTAAAATTTGACACGTGTGTTTGTTGCAGGGAATACCTAATAGACTAGTAGCTACCACTAAGAGAAGATTTTTGGAAATTAAAAAACAACAATAAACAATAAGTAATTTAAAAAACGAATATTCCAATAGTTTACAAATCTCTACTCCTTTATATGTATATTCTAAATCATAGAATAAGGATCACCACCAAGATTTTCTCTGGTCTCTAAAGAAGAAGCCATAGAGCTGACGTTCATCTGTCAACATTATCTAAGTAACTTCTCTTTCTATTACACGACGTCATATAGAGATACTAGCTTTTGCTCGCGATTTCGTCCGCGTGGAATAATGACTTCCATCATACAAACTTTTATGCTCTATTTCATCCCCTTGGAGGTAGAATTAATCAAAATCCTTTCTTAGCGGATGCAGTTCTAACATAACCTAACCTAGGACCTAGTGATTTTTGAGACCCCAAGTAAACAGCGTACTTAAATACAGGTACCGGAGATTTTTCCTCAAAAAATGATGCTGTTTGATTGTGGGTCGTTTTTCAATCCCTTTCAAAAAGATTTATTTGCTTTTGATGTGCTGGTAGATTTTACTAATGACGCTACGAGGGTATCTAACAGCATTAAATATACTCATTGATTTTTTGCTCACTATAAGCGAATCTCTACCACAATAATTGTGGTAAGGAAGTCTAAAGAAGATTTTTAATAATTTATTTTATTATATTTAGAGCAGTTAATATTATTATTATTACGTAAATCTTCTTCTTTTTCCGAACTTTAATCCCATGTCTATTTTGGGGTCGGATTTCAGTTTAACCAGATTTGGCGGAATGTCAGTATTTTACGTGAAGGGACTGCCATCAGACCTTCACAACGCAATCACAAAACAATTACGTATATATTCTTATATTCATTTAAGGTAAGGAAAATTTAAAATCATTGTCGTCTGCTCAAGCCTACCCTAACATAGGAAGATCCAGGCCTTAGTCAACCACGAATTAACATTAAATACAACCATACTTATATAAAAAAACACATTTATTTCTGGTTACTATTAAAAACACGCGTTTCAATGTTTTAATAGAGCCACACACATCACATCATATAATGTAGTAAGATTCCGTGAGTTAAAATTATTATTATAACAACTTGACTTCGTATAAAAGACCTATTTTACTAGCTGTGCCCCGCGGTTTCACACGCGTAGTTCCCGTTCCTGTGGGAATTTCGGGATGAAAAATAGATGTTGGCCGATTCTCAGACCTACTGAAAATTCTCACAAAATTTCATGAGAATCTGTCAAGCCGTTTCCGAGGAGTACGGGAACGAACATTGTGAGACGAGAATTTTATATATGTATTAGAAGATTATAATGAGCACTTGACTTTTTTGGCTAAATCGGCATTAATAAAGAATATGAAACGCATAATACGTTTTTCAATTCCTTTCAAAAATTATTGTAAATAATTATTTAAATGTACAAGATATTTACTAATGACGTTACTAGGGATCTACCCGGCGTAAAACTCTTGCGTGTTTTAACTTTGTACACCGCCATCTAGCGAGCGCGGCGAACAACTTGAATAATAAAGGACTTGTGTACTTACTGCTGCCCTCGGAGAACGATACAATAATTAAATTATTTTAAGAAAAGATCTCTTTTTAATTTGATAAATATACATGATATGATATAAATTATTATTAAATATGTATTAATACAATAAATTATATATATAACTACTTTAACCACTTTTTTTATTATTTTATGTTTTTCCTTTCTGTGAAGACACCAATGCAGCATTGAATGTAGGATATAATTATGTTTTGTAGTTTGTATATTGTTGGTTTTTAAAAGCTTTTGTTTAACATGCTTTGTATGTAATTGTATATTCGGGTGGAATCTTCGTTTACATATTACTGGTATTCATAATGGATACATATTTTTAGCAAAAATGTATACGTTATTGTGAGAAACTCGGGTGGTTGTATTAGTATGAATTGTTAGGTGGCTACTTGTTTACCTTTCACCGTCTTACTAAAAAACGTTATAACTTCAAAACTATGAGGCCTAGGACAATAAATTTTGGTGATTCTGGTAGGTAACGGTTTCCCCTATCCCCGTTGGTCCACTACTTACGGGACACCCGGTATCTTAATATAGATATAGATTATGTCCATGCTCTATAATGTATCACAATTACAGCTCAACACGCAACCAATCCATCGGAGCGTATAGAAAAGTGCATTGCTTCCCTCCGTCTGAAACAACAAGTGTGGTACCGACACCACGAGGGATTGCGGGCTGCTGCCGACACGCTCGCGCGGCTGTACGCTGATAATGGTAATATACATCAAAGTCAAAGTCAAAGTCAAAAATTCTTTATTCAGTTAAGACCTCAATGAGGCACTTATGAACGTCAGAATTGATTCTACCACCGATTCGGAATTACATCAGCCGAGAAGAATCGGCAAGAAACTCGGGCTGGTATTTTTTTTTAAATAAAATTAAATACAAATGTTACTTATAACTAATGTCAACAATAAAAAACATGTCAAAAGGTATATAAAAAAAAAAATCTATAAATATAGAAGTAAAATAATGATATTGGTCAAAAACTAAAAATAGCATACTGAGGTTGCGTGTGCAGAAATTTAATGCCAAACCTCCCGGTCATTAATGTAGTCAGTAACCTTATAGTATGCTTTGCTTATAAGAATGTTTTTAACGTGTGATCGGAACCTTCCATCAGTGAGCCCAGTCACTTCCCGGGGGATTTTATTATAAAATTGAATACATCTATAGATGAAGGACTTTTTAGTCCTAGCTAACCTACATCCTGAGATGGCGATTTTATGCCTATTCCTAGTATTAAAATTATGAAAATCGCCATTAACTTTAAAATTAATACGATGTTTCCGGGCATACAATATATTTTCAAAAATGTACAAAGAAGGAGCAGTAAGAATCTGAAATGTTTTAAAACGTTCCCTTAATGACTCTTGCGACCCCAAATTATAAATAGCCCGAATTGCTCGTTTTTGTAATATAAATACTGAATCTAAATCCGCGGCACACCCCCATAGTAAAATGCCATAAGACAAAATACTGTGAAAGTAAGCAAAATAAACAATTCTTGCCGTTCCTACATCTGTTAGTTCCCTAATTTTACGAACAGCATACGCAGCAGAACTCAGCCTCCCTGAAAGACCGTCAATGTGGGATCCCCATTGTAACTTAGAATCTAACACTATTCCTAGAAACTTGGTACTACTTTCTATTTTAAGTTTCGTTCCTTCCAAAAAAACATTGGATTCAATGGCTCGGACATTGGGTAGCGAAAATTTAATACACTTAGTTTTAGACGCATTGAGGAGCAAATTATTGGCAGAAAACCAGTCCGAAACTAGAGCCAAACACCTATTTACTTCTACCAAATCCTTATCCTTCCTATTCACTTTAAATAACAAAGAAGTATCATCTGCGAATAAAACCATATTACATAGGTCATCCATCATATAAGGGAGGTCGTTAATATACGACAAGAACAGGAATGGACCTAAAATTGAGCCCTGCGGCACGCCCATTTCTAGCAATGATCCCTTTGATAAAACATCGTTGATCTTAACCTTCTGTTGCCGACCTCCTAGATACGATTTGACAAGACCTAGAGCAGGACCCCGAATACCATAACAGTCAAGTTTAGAAAGCAGCGTCGAGTGATCAACGCAGTCGAAAGCTTTCGAAAGGTCGCAAAATACACCTAGAGCATCATGTGAATCTTCCCATGCGTCAAAGATGTGAGTCAAAAGTTTAGTGCCAGCGTCCGTAGTCGACTTGCCCTTCGTAAAACCAAACTGATTTTTATGTAGTATATTGTGGTCACTAAAGTGAGAAAGTAACTGGTCTAGTATGATCTTTTCGAAAATCTTGCTAAGAGCAGGAAGAACAGAAACCGGCCTATAATTATTGGGATCCTCCTTACAACCTGACTTAAAAATAGGAGTAATTCGACTCTGCTTCATCAGATCAGGGAAAATACTATGATCTAGACACAGGTTCAATAACGCTGTGAGGTGAGGAGCTATGGTCTCAATAACAGAATTCAGTAACTTAACTGACATACCCCATAAATCTTCTGTGGACTTCATGTTAAGTGATCGAAAGGTTTTTATAACCTGAACTATGGAAACAGGCTTAAAAGTAAAACTGGGAATACTTTCTCTGAAGTTATTCCTAAGAAGTAGCTCGGCTCTAGCCGTAGAAGACGTAAGGTTTTTAGTGGTTTCCTTAGGAATATTACTAAAGAAGTCTTCAAAATGATTAGCTACAGAGATTGGGTCCGTAATGGAAGAATGCTTAGTTCTCAATGTGAATGTAGTATCCCTCGGAGTAGTCCTACCAGTCGCTTTGTTGACGGTTTTCCAAACAGCTTTGATTTTATCATTAGATTGACGAATAAACCTACTAGTATGTTTGGCCTTAGCCAAAAGACAAACCCTTTTAAAAACCTTGGAATAGTTCCTAACATACTCATGGAAGGTTTCATCGCTGGTACACGACTTTCTAAAATACAGTTCAAACAAAACATCCCTGCTTTTCCTAATACCCTTAGTAGCCCAATCACTAAAACAAGACTTACCGCTTACCACAATATTTTTCCGAGGACAAATTTGATTAATGTTGCTGCTTATGACTGAAAAAATATGAGTACAAATATCATGCGGGTTATTTGAAGAGAACTGACTACAACCTAGGTCCAAATCTATCTGAAAGTCTAACTTTTGTAACCTATACTCAGAGAGAGGTCGATGATTAATAATAAAAGGCTTAGGTGTTAGTATTTTATTAATTTTAATATGTAAACCTAGATGATCTGACCTAACACCGCTGATACAACCCTTGTCGAGAATATTACAATTTGAAAATATGTTGTCAATGCATGTCTTCGTACAATAAGTGACTCGGGTAGGCTCACTGAAACAGAAGGTCAAACCAAACGATTCAAACAAGGAAACTAAATTTAACTTATCCGAAGAATCAACTAATAAATCTATATTAAAGTCCCCACATACTATAAGTGACTTTTTACTACTAGATAATTTACTCAACATCCCCTCCATGTTACACAAAAAAGCTAAAAAGTTAGATGAAGGAGGCCGATAAACACAAACTAAAACATAACCATCAATTTCTGCACAAGCTATCTCACAAGTGCGTTCAATAGAGCATTTTGTTATATCGACCCTTTCTTTAAATTTAATATTATTCTTTAACAAAATCAAACACCCACCCCCTTCCGCGGATACTCTATTGAAAGCACTAGCTATCTTAAAATTATTAACATTAAATTGCATCCTATCTGCCTTTAACCAAGTTTCACAAAAGCATAATATGTCAAAATTAAATTTATCTAATAACAATTCAATGTCAAGTACTTTGCCAGAGAAGCGATTAATATTCTGATAATAAAAAGATAAACTACTAAGTGCAAACTGCTTCTCTTTTGTCACATCTAACAGTTTAAAGACACAGTATTATCGTTAGTACATGTACTAACTACTGTGCGGTCAGTAGAAAATGTTATACTATTTATAACACTATCAATACAATAAGCTACTAGAGTAGCAATCAAATGTCTACATTTCCTTGGAACATGTAAAGTGTCCTGTGTCAACTTACAACTATTAATAAATTTATTATTATCAAAGTATAATAATTTGTCACTATGACGGCATGTCAAATTATACATAATATTGTTTAATGAGTAAATGTGCTTATTTTCTAGTTCTGTAAGAGAACTAGAATAAGGAAAAGCACCTAACATTATCTTACTAACTTTCAACCCCAAAAGTTTATCTACGCTGTCCACCATCTCCTTCCTACTAACACCTATGCTATTTCCCACCATAATAATAACTATGGATGAGCTACTTAACTTACTATGCAAAACCTTATCTATTATATGTTTATAGGATGCATTGGGCATGCAATAATTTACCACTTTACAATTTAACTTAAAAGACAATAAGGATCCAAAATCAAGGCCCAATTGATCTGAATAAACATAAACAGGTGAGGTCTGAATATCCAGCTGCGGCATGTGCTGAGCAGAGTTGGTTGAGGGCGTGGGATCAACACATACTCTCGCGTTAGGGGGAGGTTTATTAACATAATTATCAACTTTACTACTACTCAAAACAAACAACTGCTCGGTGTTGTGCTTAACAAGATCAATCAACTCCCCCGCAGTGGTCATTTGCATTTGCAAATCGTGTTGAGCCACTGTATAGCTGTTAATAACATAATTATATACTTCATTAACCATTAAGGAGATTAGACGACGATTATTAGACGACCTCGATGGCAGAGTGGTCACCATGCCGGGCTGCCATCCGCAAGGATGCGGGTTCGATTCCCGTGCGAGGTGGGGTTTGTGTGAACCACAAATGTTTGTCTCAGTCTGGGTGTGTGTGAATGAGTGTGTGCGTAGTTTCTGATACCATAGATACAAGTTACGAGCTTAGTTAGGCGTCAGTTCCTATAATGAGATGATGGCGTGAATGATTATGTTATGTAGTATCATCGTGCTATTGTTGATAATAATCAACAATAGCACGATGATACTTAAATAAAAGAGGTATAAATATAAAATCTGTATTACAAAGGTAGCAGGTAAAAATAACGTATCACTTTCTGGTTTGTGGAGGTGTAATGCCTACCGTTTCATGTAAATTAGTGACACCCAGTCAAAATTAGTTTAATCTCTAATTACTATGAAAAAGGTTTGTCTGAAGAAGGAGAATAAAAAGGCATTTCATAATCCCAGATTGTACGTGTTTAAAAATGTTGGTCGATAATTTCAAAGTACCCTTTCCATTAATTTCAGGTGAATTTGGCAAAAGTGTGGAGTTGATAAAACAAAACGTGCAGAGCTTGGAATACCAGTTCGGGTCGTTCAGTGTCGAGGTAATTATTGTATAACGCAACATTATCCCTTTACGTCTAGCTGTGCCTCGCGGTTTTACTCACTACACCAGCAACTCCTAGTCCCGTGTCAAAAAAATACGATTTTTTATAATTTAAAACGTATTCTATGTGTTATTCGTAGTTATAAGGAACATCTGTACCAAATTTCATATAAATCGGTTCAATATTCATAAGTCCATTCCAAAGCAAAGATAGGATTAATATGAGTGAAATAATCTTTAATATTGCAGGTAGCGCATGAACTAAGGAAACTAACCGATGTGATGTTGGAAAGGATTATCAAGACCGCGCCACATCCGGACTACAGGTTAACTTACTTTTTCATGATTACAACGATATATGCGGCAGAGTGGTCTCCATGGTGGATTGCCTATGAAAGTGTCGTGGGTTCAATTCCTGATTAATGCATCTAAGTGAATTAAGAAAGCGAATTAAATGTACTACACCAAATATTGATTTAATCCACAAATGTGTGTGTGCGTAGTTTCTGATACCCTAGATATAGGTAATAAACCTAGTTAAGGGTCAGTTGCATTAAGATGATTATGAGATTTGTTAACTATAGCCCTTAACTTGATCACGTAAACCGTCACTAAACACCTCACTCTCATCCCCAGAGACTGGTGCCTAGAAACGCACAAAATAATAAAGAAGGCTGTCCAACTGACGGAGTTGAACTACGGCTCGTGGGAGGCGGTGGTGCGGCGGCTGAAGGAACAGGAGTCGCTCGTCGGCACGCTGGTGGCCGACACGCGGCGACCTGACGCCACCGACGACGTACATCACACGCTGCACTACAATCTGAAGATATAACAGGTCGTAATAGGGGAATATTACATGTGGGGGGCATATTGAGTTCATATAACATATAGGGGGCATATTCGGTTCATATAACATATAGATTACCTTTTTAGGCTCCCCAGAATTGACTCCGTTTGAAACGAAATAATCATTCATTAAAACAATTGATAACTTTAACGATCAGTGAGTATATTTAACAAGGCTTTAATAATTAAATTAATATGGCGAAAACAACTTAACGTATTTACTATTTGTAGCTGGGACTATTGCCCTATAGGACCTTAGATTGTAAGTGAGGTCTTTATCTATGATATACTTGAAGGGAATATAATGTAGCTCAAGAAATCGGAATAACGCTTCGAAAATAAAACAACTGACTCGTTTTAGAGGAATCTATGGAAATAATACGCTTTGGAATTGATGAAGTTAATTTAATATTGAACTATTTGAGAGTTGAAATGTGCGGGTGTTTCATAGGTAAAGATGGAATAAAAAATACCGTTATATGCATTATCGTGGCATTATTACAGTCAACGGATTAAAGTAACCGTTTCGTAACTGCTGCGTCGAATAAATTACTTAATCATTTTCGGTTTTTTCTAGAATACTAGTTTATCCAGTAAATAAATAGATGACATAATAGAAAAAAATACAGATATTTTACCGAGAGCTGTTAAATTAATCGATAAATGCACAAATCACAACGATTTTTTTAAATATTAAACGTAGCGAAATTATCGGCACCCAATTTTGTAGTAATAAAAAAAAGAATTTGGAATAGTGAGATTTAAAATTAATATTATAATATACTGTTGATATTCGAACGTTAACCGAGTAGTAAATTAGTTACTTACAAGAATCAAATTCTTATATTGAATCGAGAGATCGTTTGGAGGTGATCGGGTGTTGGCGGTCGCCGATACCTCGCGTAACATGCCACATCGACAAACATAGTGAGCTTATGTGTTCTTTGTATTAAGTATGATATACAATTACCTATATTAGCTGATAAAGTATTTTTCGCCCAAAAGGGCACTAGGTATAAGTATATGATAACCTGTATGTTTACGGTTGAAATCGTTTTTATAGTATTTTATTTATATTTTCAAACTGGTTGACAAGTAATGTGTGATGTGCTCAATTTTTACACTCTTTTGGGACAATGTAGTGTAATCAAGTAATCATTTGCTGTTTGTTCATTCGTAAAGCTAAACAATATGTGTATCGTGGTTCCAATGCTCACTGTGATATTAGACACACACTAAATTAAACTTAAAATATTGATATCCTTCATTTATATTTGGTGGAAGAAATCTATATTTAAATATAAAACTCTTCCGTTACTGAGTGATGTACTGACTGACTGACAGACAACGCACAGCCGAAACTACTGGTCGTAGAGAGCTGAAATTTGGCACGTGTGTTTGTTGGGGGGAGTAGGCTACCACTAATAGAGGATTTTTGGGAATTCCCCCCCTAGGGGAGAAAAGGGGGGGGGGGATTGAAAACTACGCGGGTGAGAGATTTTAAAATGGTTGTCACATTTTAGTTGGACTTTTTGCCTGGATGTTCAAAGTGTATCCCTGTAATATCCCACTTTGTCTTGTTTGAGGGGGAGAGGGGGGGGGGCGTAACACGCTAAGGTTGTTCCATGAGGTTGTATTACTGCATAGTGCCAAATATTGAAGGCATCTTTGAAACACAATCCAATGAATAGAAGATATACATTTTGAAATAAATAGTATAGTATGTGTCTAGTATGAATATAACAATGTGATTTTGGTCATGGTTGTATTAATTTGTCATAACAGTCATCATCATGAGTGTACTTCACATATTTATTTAAATCAATTAATAGTTTCGTGGTTTATTGAAACAAAGCCTTAACCAAACGATATAAAACTTCGAGCCAATAATTTATAAACGTTATATAACGCGATTGTTACCTTTTGTTTAAATAAACCATAAAATCAGCGAAAGTTTAAAAAGTGTTAAAAGTGGCCATTGACGAGTCAGTTGAACTGATCACTCCAGACATAAAAAAGACGTCACATCAAAGTTTTAGGCCAACTAGATTTCTCTATTGGAATCTGGCATCACTCCGGCGATTGACGATCATTTGTGGATGGACGCCAGTTCAACTGACTCTATGGCCACCCTTATTTTATAAATTGTTGTATTTATACATTTTAATATACACAATATAATTGCTGTTTAACGAAAACTATATAAAAACTGGAATACAAAAATCCGCCTGAGCGCGTTCTACGCTATACAAATTATATTTTCCTACAGTACTTTATAGTCAATTATTCATTCTTTATAGTCAGTTCCATCAAAATCTCGCTGTAAAATACTATTTTAGTACTTATATTAATGTGTTCTAATCTATTCTTATAACTTTCTATTTTATTTGTGTAAAACTATATGTAATTTTGTGTTCCTAAGTCGTCATTAAGTATTTTAGAAAGTTCCGCAATTTGTTAGTATTTCGTTTGCTATTTGTATAATGGAACATAAAGTATAATTAATATAATTACTTACCTTTATATTTCACATAGTATATTTCAATTGTTTTAAACGGGTAATGCGTACTGAATTACCTCACTGTAAAACATAGACAATATACCCAACCCAATATACCTTTTGGGTATATTGTCTATGCTATGTTGTAAAACCTCAAAGTTCACAAACTTTTTTGACATTAATTTCGAATGAAGTATTCGGTATGGTGGCCACTTCAATACTCACTAAAATCATATTGTGATTTGATTAAAATTAATTTAGACTGAAAAGTCCCGTGAGTGGTTGTAGCCCCGTACGCATAACCCGTTCAAAATAATATCTCTACTTCATAGTAACTTAGTAATACCTTATAGCTTACCCAACTTACACTATGTACTTACACTTGTATATTTACACTCACATTATATTTTGTACGTTTGTACTCTGTCCGCCACGTTGTTCACTTTTTGACAGGTGCCTTAGAACGTAACCGTTCTAGATTGCGTGAGATGTGAAAGTTAGCTTTAAATGCGCAATAAAATAAGTTACATATAATATTGTATCGTGTATTATACTGCCTGTGGCGCGGGTGTGCGCTTATATAAAATATATACATATATAAATGTTGTACTGAATAAAACACGCACAAATTGTTGTTAAGTTTAATGTAATGGTAGTCCTTACATTGTCGAACTTAAGCAATATCCAAATAATGTAAGGCATTAAGGACAAACTAGATTTGGTCTGAATTGTCCAACAAAACTGACGCGTCTTTAGAAGCGTCAGATATTAATAAGAGAGACTAAGTGGGTCTCTATAGACAAGATGGCTTCTGACGCTTAGTCTTCTTTTAATGCGATTTGTATTCGTATAAGAACAATAAGCAGAGTTTTGAGAGCAATAACGCGGTTTGCGTAGAAGGACTAGAAGTATTTAGGACCAAGACTTGATAAGGCAAATTAAATGTGCCACATAGAGAGACACGAGGCGTATATACAGTACGATTACTTACGTAAATACTCGTATATGCCTTCATTTCGCTTCAGATCTTATCTATTATCGAGGTGTCACTTATATTTGAAATGAATTGCCAAAAAAGTCTCGTCTAGATATGAACTATGGATACGAAAATATTGACATGAAAAATAAATAGGGGCTGCATCTAACTGTGAAGAGAAATAGCATGTGCCAAGACGTTGACTTTAATGTTAGCAGAAATAATGAATGAATTGATAAATGGAGATTTTTGAAATGAGTGCTAGTATCTCATGTGTAGAAATGGTATATGTTTGGTTGTATGCTGTGAGAAAACTAGAATATCGTCAATGTACGCGGAAATCTAGCCCGCGTACGATTGTCAGTGAACCGCTGGAATTATCCAGCGTTATGTTAGTTGAAAGTCATATAAGGGGAAACTCAAATTGAGTTATTACGACCCTTTCTCAAATAAAGGAATTGAATTGATAGAATTTTTTGATAAGCTTTAATATGATGCAATAAATAAACTGTCAACAAGTGAATAACTAAAGGACAGAGTATAAGTGTAATTATAACTATACTATTAAATTAAGTAGTGATAAACTAATATATAAAACTAATGGAATTGATCTTATATCCTAATCTTCTAGTTACACTTATATAGATACCGTATTTATAGGTAAATAAGTAAATAGCTTATTATTATAATCCTTAATGAGTGATATTTTTAAAATGTCTTTTCTCACTCCTAATCTTTCTAACATACGACGTGTTTATGCCATAGCCCAAGCATAAAAACTTAGTCTACTCAATACCTTCTTTATATAAAAGAAACATTAAATTGTGAATGTTTGTGATATACAATGAATACTAATGTTATAGCTAATTTGTAATATTAGTTAATTTGGTACGGTTTCAACTAATTAAGTTTTTCGTCGGGTCGGGTCGGGTCCACCACTCTTTATGTTCTCATTTGAATGTTCTGATTCATGATAAAATTGGAGAAAAATTAAATGTATGTATAGTGCCACAAACATATCTGTGCGGATGACAGCGTCGCTGTAATCGCATTTTTTATTTTAGATGACTGTCAGTATATTGAAAATGTACCCAAATTACATTATAGTGATCACAGTATTCGTTTCCAGTTTTGGGCACCGGAACACAAATGTTTGTGGCACTGTACTATTAATTATTATAGAGCCAGAGGTGCACTGGTAATATACGTTAGGCCACACCTCCCTAGGAAATGGACACCGGCTTACGTCCATTTGGCACACTCGTTATGTGCCTAACTTTATTATTTATTTTACAAAAATACAATTATATATGCGTAGTTCTTGGTCGAGGATGTTATAGTTTCTGAGAATCATTAGATAAAACTTTGAAAGTGTATTAGAGCACTAATCGACAATAAATAATGTAATGTTTTCTCTTCTTCATGCAACCCTCGCTCTTGTGGCGGGGGATTAAAGTCCATTTTGTGATTAGAGTAAGAGTAGAAATAAAGTCCATCCGTAAAATTATCCTTACATACATATTTGTAGAGGGATAACATAAACAGTATCATCGTTCATAACTACAACATCCTCGGGTCTAGAAAACGTACCACAATACAGACACAATGATTACTAACGAATGTTACACTTACTGTGAAAAATATAATGTTCTTTTTGTCAAGTTTTTTACTGTCAAAGTATAACACAACCACCTATAATAATGTACTGTACTGTAAACCCCTTTACGACAGAAAATAAACTGTATTTAATTAAACATACAATGGTTTAGCTTTAGACTTTTGCAAGTTAACACAATATGTCTTATGTTGATTACTTTCAGAATTTTCTGTTAACTTTTTTGATTAAACTACACCATCTCTTTGTTATTTAGTTACTTCTACGATATCTAATTTCAAATAATCCGTGGTTCATAAAGGTCGTCGTATTCGCACATTATCAGCTAGCACTAACTGCGCAAGGCTTGTACTATAAATACAAGACAACGGATAATCATACATTCATTACCTTTACTTGTAAATTAACACTTAGAAATCTTGGTATTGACAGAAAACACCCAGAAACAGACATACCCATACATACGGCTACGCGTTTCTAGTTGTATATAAAATCAGTACCTATACCTATAATATTGCAATAAAGTTATTATGATTATGATTATGATTACAATTATGTACTTATAATTGCCATAACAAAATTTATCTGATAAATCACATAAAAATATTCTTTTGAAAGCAATTCCCGAAAATTTCCACCCATGTCTCAATTTGTATCTAGGTTCAAGAGTTAAAGTTAGATCATGTGTTGACTAAGTGTGTTGATCATTCTTCGTAAACAACTAAGTATATGTTGTTTACGAAGAGTTTGTTCGCAAATTATGTGTCAATCATAATAACAACGCAATAAAGAGAGACACTATCGCAATTGGTATCAATAAATAATAGTGTTTACTGTTTACCAAACTTCGTCCGTACCTACATTACTCGTACATTAGACTATACTCGGCATCCTTTTAAACCAGGACACTACTCATGAGAGCGTCGAAGGCGTACTGGTTAAGGACTTTCCAAAAAGGTGCCTGGTTCAAACTTCGCCACTACTAATGTTTTCAATTTGCAAATTCATATGACGGCCGGCAGTGTACTTATGAATCTTAGGTCAGAGGATACGAAACGGGGCGCTAAGGAAAAAAGACAAAATTTTTGGTCGAAAATGATGACTCAAATTAACAACCCCCCTTTTTATTTTACTATCAGATAGGGGGAGGCCGAAAATTTTGGGGTCTACGGTCAACCGCAGGGTCAAAAGAGATTATTTTTTTAATATTTTTTTGGCTTCGCTCGCTCGGCTCGCGCTATGTACTGTCGCAGTTCTAACATAACCTAACCTAGGACCTAGTGATTTTTTGATACCCAAGCAAACAGCATAATTTTTTGAGACCCCCAAGCTATACTTTCAATAAAAAAGCACTTACCTATCAATGTCCCTTGTCTCGTATCCATTGTACAGACTATGCAGTTAAAACCAAACTAAGCATAGTTTGGTTTTACCTGCATAGTTCCCGTTATACAGAAAATACAGGGATACAATATAGCCTATGTCACTCGTTGAGATAAGTTATTATGTCAAAAGTATTAATTGTTAGCTCTCTCCTATTGCTATGCCCTTGCAGGGCGTCACATGTACAAGAATAGTGTAGCTTTCCATAAGTGAAATAATTTTGGAAATCAGTTCAGCAGTTTTTGATTCAAATCGTAACAAACAAACAATCAAATAAATTCCTCTTCGTAATATTACCAATAGATGATTTATTAGTAAAGTTTATTGCTCGTGAGCTCGGCAGTTCATAAAATAGTCCAATTGATCTCCAATGACTACCATTAGTCAATTATACCGCCTACGAGTGACTCACGCGTGTACACTAAATTACTCAATTCTACGCTACATTGTGTGTTTTTGTATTTTTGATATTTGTTTTCCATACCCATACCTTTCTTTCACTTTTAAAATACTTGTAAAAGTGCAGACCTTGTTAATGTCGGTGGGGCGCCCTACACATTTTTTTCCTTAACATATGAAGACATTTTTTCTTATTCCCTAATCAGAAATATACGGAAAATTCCCACATCGGAAATTTTCGGCAAATTCCCCAATTATATAGTAATGAGCAAACATCATTGCTAGTAGGTACAGTCACGGAATGAAAAGGTTCGTCACCTTAGAGTTGGTTTTCACTTGCACTAGTATTGCAAGAAACAATTATGCCAACATACAAGTGTAAGAAACAGTGATGCTAACATTGAAATAAATAGAATGACATTTGCTATCGAATAAGGTTTTGCTTGATTTTTCTATCCTTTTTTAAACACTGCCTTGTGCGCGCGGCTTATAAAAACCTCTTTGATATTTTGCAATGATGACATTGACCGATTGACAATAGTTTTAACATAAATACTTAATAATGGCAGATTGAACCAACAAGAAGGTTTTAGTTTATCAAAAATCTTGTTGACAAGATATTTATCCTGTCAAACAACACCGATCTGAATAATTTTGAACTTTATTATCGAGCAGTAGATCATTATTTTCCCTAACCCGAGTCTACTCTGTACCATAGTTTCAAAAGGTAATATGTTTTCGCGACACATTAAACGAATCTATTTGAAAATTGACGAACCTTTTAATTCCGAGACTGTACATCATAATATTCTTTGTATTATAAATCTATCAATATTTTAAAAACATATTAAAATGTTGCATTTGAAAGCTATTGAATCTGTTGTGGATCAATATACTCGTAAACCATTGTTATTTAAAACCTAGTTTCACATAAGTAAGGGGGTCAACAAACAGTAGCTCGATTTTGTTTTCATTGTAAGTTGTTTGTACATTATTATTTGTAACAAACGTTTTAATAGTGTGCTGTAGATGAATAAATATTTAAGTATTATACATGTGTTTTTATTTAATAAGTATTTTTTTAATAACCATCATAGTTTTGATACCCTAGATCATCGGTTCTCAATCTTTTTTGGTAACGGAACCCTTTTGGAAAGCGATATAATTGATGGAACCCTATTTGAAGTACACACACCGGAAAAATTACAGGAACGTTAGTTCATTTGTGAAAATTTACGGATTTTTTGTTATACTCGTAATGTTGTCTTATTTCTATGATTGAGTATTTGAATATTCTATTAATGACATTTTTAATAATAAACTTGTTTAATGGAAAAAAATAAGATTGATGTTTTACGGGGTGTCGTCGTCAAGCAAACGTCTGACAAATTGACGTTTTACGGATGACATCGTCCTTTTTGGCCCAACAGCACATGAACTGCAAGGAATGCTCCAAGAAAGTCTTGAGGTTGGTCTTCGAATGAATCGGTCAAAGACACAAAGTCGGTCAGATAAGGAAGTCGGTCAGACGGGGAAATTGGTCAGATGGGGAAGTTGGTCAGTTGGGGAATCTGGTGGAACGGGGAACTTGGTCAGACGAGGAAGTTGGTCAGACGAGGAAGTTGGTCAGATGAAAAAGTTGGTCAGATGGGGAAGTTGGTCAGTTGGGGAAGTCAGTCAGACGGGGAAATTGGTCAGATGGGGAAGTTGGTCAGTTGGGGAATCTGGTGGAACGGGGAACTTGGTCAGACGAAATAGTTGGTCAGACGAAAAAGTTGGTCAGATAGGGAAGTTGGTCAGTTGGGGAAGTCGGTCAGACGGGGAAATTGGTCAGATGGGGAAGTTGGTCAGTTGGGGAATGTGATCAAACGTGGAAGATGGTCAGTTGGGGAAGTGCGTCAGATGGGGAAGTTGGTCAGACGGGGAAGTCGGTCAGACAGGGAAGTTGGTCAGACGAGGAAGTTCGTCAGAAATGGAAGTTGGTCAGACAGGGAAGTTGGTCAGTTCGGGAAGTTGGTCTGTTGGTCAGACGGAGAAGTTGGTCAGACGGGGAAGTTGTTCAGATGGGGAAGTTGGTCAGACGGGGAAGTCGGTCAGACGCTGAAGTTGGTCAGTTGGGGAAGTTGGTCAGACGGGGAAGTTGGTCTGATTGGGAAAGTTGGTCAGACGGGGAAGTCGGTCGGTTGGGGAAGTTGGTCAGTTAGGAATGTTGGTCAGACGGGGAAATTGGTCAGATGGGGAAGTTGGTCAGTTGGGGAATCTTGTGGAACGGGGAACTTGGTCAGACGAGGAAGTTGGTCAGACGAAAAAGTTGGTCAGATGGGGAAGTTGATCAGTTGGGGAGTCGGTCAGACGGGGAAATTGGTCAGATGGGGAAGTTGGTCAGTTGGGGAATCTGGTGGAACGGGGAACTTTGTCAGATGAAAAAGTTGGTCAGGTGGGGAATGTGATCGAACGTGGTAGATGGTCAGTTGGGGAAGTGCGTCAGATGGGGAAGTTGGTCAGACGGGAAAGTTGGTCAGACGGGAAAGTCGGTCAGACAGGGAAGTTGTTCAGACGGGGAAGTTCATCAGGCGGGGAAGTTCGTCAGAAATGGAAGTTGGTCAGACAGGGAAGTTGGTCAGTTCGGGAAGTTGGTCTGTTGGTCGGACGGAGAAGTTGGTCAGACGGGGAAGTTACACTCGTAAATGGCACGAGACAGCCTCAAAACAGTCAGACAGGGAAGTTGGTCAGTTCGGGAAGTTGGTCTGTTGGTCAGACGGAGAAGTTGGTCAGACGGGAAAGTTGGTCAGATGAGGAAGTTGGTCAGACGGGGAAGTCGGTCAGACGCTGAAGTTGGTCAGTTGGGGAAGTTAGTCAGACGGGGAAGTTGGTCAGATTAGGAAAGTTGGTCAGACGGGGAAGTCGGTCGGTTGGGGAAGTTGGTCAGTTAAGAAAGTTGGTCAGACGGGGAAATTGGTCACACGGGGAAATTGGTCAGATGGGGAAGTTGGTCAGTTGGGGAATCTGGTGGAACGGGGAACTTGGTCAGACGAGGAAGTTGTTCAGACGAAAAAGTTGGTCAGATGGGGAAGTTGGTCAGTTGGGGAAGTCGGTCAGACGGGGAAATTGGTCAGATGGGGAAGTTGGTCAGTTGGGGAATCTGGTGGAACGGGGAACTTGGTCAGACGAAAAAGTTGGTCAGATGGGGAAGTTGGTCAGTTGGGGAAGTCGGTCGGTTGGGGAAGTTCGTCAAATAGGCAAGTTAGTCAGACGGGGATGTTCGTCAGTTAGGGAAGTCAGTCAGACGGGGAATGTGATCAAACGTGGAAGATGGTCAGACGGGGAAGTTCGTCAGGCGGGGAAGTTCGTCAGAAATGGAAGTCGGTCAGACAGGGAAGTTGGTTTGTTGGTCAGACGGAGAAGTAGGTCAGACGGGGAAGTTGGTCAAATGGGGAATCTGGTGGAACGGGGAACTTGGTCAGATGGGGAAGTTGGTCAGACGGGAAAGTCGGTCAGACAGGGAAGTTGGTCAGACGGGGAAGTTCGTCAGGCGGGGAAGTTCGTCAGAAATGGAAGTTGGTCAGACAGGGAAGTTGGTCAGTTCAGGAAGTTGGGCTGTTGGTCAGACGGAGAAGTTGGTCAGACGGGGAAGTTGGTCAGATGGGGAAGTTGGTCAGACGGGGAAGTCGGTCAGACGCTGAAGTTGGTCAGTTGGGGAAGTTAGTCAGACGGGGAAGTTTGTCAGATTGGGAAAGTTGGTCAGACGGGGAAGTCGGTCGGTTGGGGAAGTTGATCAGTTAGGGAAGTTGATAAGACGAGGAAGTAGGTAAAATAGGCAAGTTGGTCAGACGGGGAAGTCGGTCAGACGCTGAAGTTGGTCAGTTGGGGAAGTTAGTCAGACGGGGAAGTTTGTCAGATTGGGAAAGTTGGTCAGACGGGGAAGTCGGTCGGTTGGGGAAGTTGATCAGTTAGGGAAGTTGATAAGACGAGGAAGTAGGTAAAATAGGCAAGTTGGTCAGACGGGGATGTTGGTCAGTTGGGGAAGTTGGTCGGACGGGGAAGTTCGTCAGTTAAGGAAGTCAGTCAGACGGGGAAATCGGTCGGTTGGGGAAGTTGGTCAGTTAGGGAAGTTGATCAGACGAGGAAGTAGGTAAAATAGGCAAGTTGGTCAAACGTGGACGTTGGTTAGACGGGGAAGTTGGTCAGACGGGGAAGTTGGTCATACGGGGAATGTGGTCGAACGGGGAAGTTGCTCAGTTGGGGAAGTTGGTCAGACGGGGAAGTCGGTCGGTTGGGGAAGTTGGTCAGTTAGAAAAGTTGGTCAGACGGGGAAATTGGTCAGACGGGGAAATTGGTCAGATGGGGAAGTTGGTCAGTTGGGGAATCTGGTGGAACGGGGAACTTGGTCAGACGAGGAAGTTGTTCAGACGAAAAAGTTGGTCAGATGGGGAAGTTGGTCAGTTGGGGAAGTCGGTCAGACGGGGAAATTGGTCAGATGGGGAAGTTGGTCAGTTGGGGAATCTGGTGGAACGGGGAACTTGGTCAGACGAAAAAGTTGGTCAGATGGGGAAGTTGGTCAGTTGGGGAAGTCGGTCGGTTGGGGAAGTTGGTCAAATAGGCAAGTTAGTCAGACGGGGATGTTCGTCAGTTAGGGAAGTCAGTCAGACGGGGAATGTGATCAAACGTGGAAGATGGTCAGACGGGGAAGTTCGTCAGGCGGGGAAGTTCGTCAGAAATGGAAGTCGGTCAGACAGGGAAGTTGGTCAGTTCGGGAAGTTGGTTTGTTGGTCAGACGGAGAAGTAGGTCAGACGGGGAAGTTGGTCAAATGGGGAATCTGGTGGAACGGGGAACTTGGTCAGATGGGGAAGTTGGTCAGACGGGAAAGTCGGTCAGACAGGGAAGTTGGTCAGACGGGGAAGTTCGTCAGGCGGGGAAGTTCGTCAGAAATGGAAGTTGGTCAGACAGGGAAGTTGGTCAGTTCAGGAAGTTGGGCTGTTGGTCAGACGGAGAAGTTGGTCAGACGGGGAAGTTGGTCAGATGGGGAAGTTGGTCAGACGGGGAAGTCGGTCAGACGCTGAAGTTGGTCAGTTGGGGAAGTTAGTCAGACGGGGAAGTTTGTCAGATTGGGAAAGTTGGTCAGACGGGGAAGTCGGTCGGTTGGGGAAGTTGATCAGTTAGGGAAGTTGATAAGACGAGGAAGTAGGTAAAATAGGCAAGTTGGTCAGACGGGGATGTTGGTCAGTTGGGGAAGTTGGTCGGACGGGGAAGTTCGTCAGTTAAGGAAGTCAGTCAGACGGGGAAATCGGTCGGTTGGGGAAGTTGGTCAGTTAGGGAAGTTGATCAGACGAGGAAGTAGGTAAAATAGGCAAGTTGGTCAAACGTGGACGTTGGTTAGACGGGGAAGTTGGTCAGACGGGGAAGTTGGTCATACGGGGAATGTGGTCGAACGGGGAAGTTGCTCAGTTGGGGAAGTTGGTCAGACGGGGAAGTCGGTCGGTTGGGGAAGTTGGTCAGTTAGAAAAGTTGGTCAGACGGGGAAATTGGTCAGACGGGGAAATTGGTCAGATGGGGAAGTTGGTCAGTTGGGGAATCTGGTGGAACGGGGAACTTGGTCAGACGAGGAAGTTGGTCAGACGAAAAAGTTGGTCAGATGGGGAAGTTGGTCAGTTGGGGAAGTCGGTCAGACGGGGAAATTGGTCAGATGGGGAAGTTGGTCAGTTGGGGAATCTGGTGGAACGGGGAACTTGGTCAGACGAAAAAGTTGGTCAGATGGGGAAGTTGGTCAATTGGGGAAGTCGGTCGGTTGGGGAAGTTGGTCAAATAGGCAAGTTAGTGAGACGGGGATGTTCGTCAGTTAGGGAAGTCAGTCAGACGGGGAATGTGATCAAACGTGGAAGATGGTCAGACGGGGAAGTTCGTCAGAAATGGAAGTCGGTCAGACAGGGAAGTTGGTCAGTTCGGGAAGTTGGTCTGTTGGTCAGACGGAGAAGTTGGTCAGACGGGGAAGTTGGTCAGATGGGGAAGTTGGTCAGACGGGGATGTCGGTCAGACGATGAAGTTGGTCAGTTGGGGAAGTTAGTTAGACGGGGAAGTTTGTCAGATTGGGAAAGTTGGTCAGACGGGGAAGTCGGTCAGTTGGGGAAGCTGGTCAGTTAGGAATGTGGTCAGACGGGGAAATTGGTCAGATAAGGAAGTTGGTCAGCTGGGGAATCTTGTGGAACGGGGAACTTGGTCAGACGAGGAAGTTGGTCAGACGAAAAAGTTGGTCAGATGGGGAAGTTGGTCAGACGGGGAAGTCGGTCGGTTGGGGATGTTGGTCAGTTAGGGAAGTTGATCAGACGAGGAAGTAGGTAAAATAGGCAAGTTGGTCAGACGGGGATGTTGGCCAGTTGGGGAAGTTGGTCAGACGGGGAAGTTCGTCAGTTAATGAAGTCAGTCAGACGGGGAATGTGATCAAACGTGGACGTTGGTCAGACGGGGAAGTTGGTCAGACGGGGAAGTTGGTCAGACGGGGAAGTTGGTCAGATGGGGAAGTTGGTCAGACGGGGAATGTGGTCGAACGGGGAAGTTGGTCAGATGGGGAAGTTACACTCGTAAATGGCACGAAACAGCCTCAAAACTGCCCACATAACATAGTGCAATATCAGAAGTCATTTTTCGAAAGGAAATAATGACATTGCTTGTTCAATTATTTTGAACAATACGGAGAAGAGAAGCCTCTCGAACTATCCACAATTCGTACGATCAAATGTGGATCATGAATCAAATGTGGATCATGGATCAAATGTAAATCATGGATCAAATGTGGATCATGGATAAGTTGTGGATCAAAAATCAAATGTGGATCATGGATCAAATGTGGATCATGTATCAAATGGTTAGGTTTTGAACTTGGCCAACTTTGCAGCTATACCAAGTTGTAGTATATTAAGTTACAAAGATCAAATTTTGTGACAAGATAACTGATTTATCACTTTTATCGGTAAATATATTTTTAACACTGATTAAAAATAATTAGGTAATGATATTTTAGAAATAATCTAAAAACACCCATTTGTACCAGTATCCGTCAGATTTGTCCCAGCTATCGTCAAAATGTCCTAGAGCTCGTCAATTTTCGGTGCTAATTTGAACTCTACGCCAATGGATTTAACGTAGTAATTTTCAATCATATTTCTTGTGATGCAGTAGCTCAACTTAGGTAATGCCTGTTGAATGAAAATTAAAATTCAAAACTGCAGGCAAATCTCAACTAATTTTGTTAAAACTATATTTTGGTACATAAATTTACATACAGAGTCAAAACTGGACATTCATCGTATCATATCATCCGGCAATATGTTGTTCTTTTCAAGGTAAGCTGTTAACTGGCACACCGCTTTTTCAACAATTTTTGACATGCATGATAATAAACTAATAGGTCTCAGATCTTTTAACTCCGTCGGGTTTGAGTTTTTAGGCAAAGGGCGCACGATTGCCGTTTTCCAGTTATCAGGAAACGTACAAGTGTCAATAGATTTATTAACCAAAGCATTTATCAATTCTACAGTGTAAGGAAAAGTCATTAAAATCATATCGAGATAATAGAGTCATAACCTTCTGCGTTTGATTGAATACTCTATATTATTTTCAAAGTTGTATCTAAATTTATTTGCTCAATGTGAAAAACACTGTCACTGAAACTACTACCTATTCAAAAAACGTTAATTGTGAAATTGTGACTTGATCCACATTTGATCCATGATCCACATTTGATCCATGATCCACATTTGATCCATGATCCACATTTGATCCATGATCCACATTTGATCCATGATCCACATTTGATCCGTGATCCACATTTGATCCGTGATCCACATTTGATCGTAGATCCATCTTTGATACATGATCCACATTTGATCCATGATCCACATTTGATCCATGATCCACATTTGATCCGTGATCCACATTTGATCCGTGATCCACATTTGATCGTAGATCCATCTTTGATACATGATCCACATTTGATACATGATCCACATTTGATCCATGATTAACGTGACCATACGTCCCGCTTTGGGCGGGACAGTCCCGCTTTCAGGCAGTCTGTCCCGGTGTCCCCCGCGAGGCTGAAATTGTCCCGCTTTTGCAAACACACGAAACAATAATTTAAAATGTATTTTTCTCGCTCGAAATTATATTTTAAAACAAATTTGTTCAGCCAATAAATATAAAAATACAAACTAGAATTCACGTCACTACTTATTTGCTTTGATTATTTTGAGTTATTCTATGTTCTATATTAAAAAAACTTGTACAACACTAATACCTAACACTAATACTTTTTTTATTACTTAATTCCGCAGATGTCCCGCTCTGACAATAAAATAAATGGTCACGTTATCCATGATCCATATTTGATCCGTGATCCACATTTGATCCATATACAACATTTGATCCATGATTCACATTTGATCCATGATCCACATTTGATCCATGATCTACATTTGATCCATGATCCACATTTGATCCGTGATCCACATTTGATCCATATACAACATTTGATCTATCAATTGTGGATCCAATCCAATCTGTCCAGATTTGATCTTTGATCCACATCTGATCTTTGATCCACATCTGATCTTTGATCCACAATTGATCCATGATCCACATTTGATCCATGATCCACATTTGAGCCATGATGCACATTTGATCCATGATCCAGATTTGATCTTTGATCCACATCTGATCTTTGATCCACAATTGATCCATGATCCACATTTGATCCATTATCCACATTTGATCCATGATTTAAATTTGATCCATGATCCACATTTGATCCATGATCCACATTTGATCAATGATCCACATTTGATCCATGATCCACATTTGATCCATGATCCACATTTGATCCATAATCCTCATTTGATCCATGATCCAGAATTGATCTTTGATCCACATCTGATCTTTGATATACAATTGATCCATGATCCATTTTGATCCATGATCCACATTTGATCCATGATTTACATATGAACCGTGATGCACATTTGATCCATGATCCACATTTGGTCCATGATCCACATTTGATCCATGATCCTCATTTGATCCTAGAACCATCTGTGATACATGAATCAATTTTGATACATGATCCACATTTGATCCATGATCCACATTTAATCCATGATCCACATATGATCCATGATCCAGATTTGATCTTTGATCCACATCTGATCTTTGATCCACAATTGATCCATGATCGACAATTGATCCATGATCTACATTTGATCCATGATCCACATTTGATCCATGATCCTCATTTGATCCATGATCCAGATTTGATCTTTGATCCACATCTGATCTTTGATCCACAATTGATCCATGATCGACAATTGATCCATGATCCACATTTGATCCATTATTCACAACTTATCCATGATCCACATTTGATACATGATCCACATTTAATCCATATACAACATTTGATCCATGATCCACATTTGATCCGTGATCCACATTTGATCCATATACAACATTTGATCCATGATCCACATTTGATCCATGATTTACATATGATCCATGATCCTCATTTGGTCCATGATCCAGATTTGATCTTTGATCCACATCTGATCTTTGATCCACAATTGATCCATGATCGACAATTGATCCATGATCCACATTTGATCCATTATTCACAACTTATCCATGATCCTCATTTGATCCTAGATCCATATTTGATACATGATCCACATTTGATCCATATACAACATTTTATCCATGATCCACATTTGATCCATGATCCACATTTGATCCATGATCCACATTTGATCCATGATCCACATTTGATCCATGATCCACATTTGATCCATGATCCACATTTGATCCGTGATCCACATTTGATCCATATACAACATTTGATCCATGATCCACATTTGATCCATGATTTAAATTTGATCCGTGATCCACATTTGATCCATCATTTACACTTGATCCATGATCCACCTTTTATCCGTGATCCACCTTTGATCCTAGATGATTTACATTTGATCCATGATCCATCTTTGATACATGTTGGATCAAATGTGGATCATGGATCAAATTTGGATCATGTATCAAAGATGGATCTAGGATCAAAGGTGGATCACGGATAAAAGGTGGATCATGGATCAAATGTGAATCAAGCATCAAATTTGGATCTAGGATCAAAATGTTGATGATAGATCATGATGATGCCAAAATGACTTTACGGCTCTACTGGTTCTACGCGTTTGACTTCTACACAGAATTTTTATAATTAAATGTGAAATTGTATATAGAAAGATAATTAATTTTACTATTATAAAAAAAATAATCACACATACAAAGGGCCGCCCAATCTTGCAAAATGTTACATCGAACATAGTGAGCTAGACTACAGATTCAGTGGTTAAATCTCACAAAATTCACGAAATCTCGAATTGTCAATTTCCATCGCTCATTTCTCCAAAACAATTGCAGTTTTTAACACATACTGCTGTTGTAATGATAGCAAAGATTACCATAAAGATGCAGTAATTCAAATTTTATATCAATATATTGGTTGAATTAAAATATGAATATTTTTCTATAATCTGACGAGTACTGGGACACTGACGACATTACGTGCCTTTCCCTTAGTGAATGATTATGTTATGTTTTAATCTGTCACATGATAGGAACAGCCTATTTTATATAGTGGGGCCCGTTTATTTGTAGCAGAATTAATTAATAAACTTTTCTTAATAAATGTGTAATTTTATTTTGTTGTGAATCGTGTTTGTGTGACCCTACAGACCTGATCGATGTTATTAGATGCGATGCGAGTGACATGTCACCGGTCCAATTTGCGAGAGCTCAATGAGACTTTAATCAGAGTAATTGGCTCGTTCATCAAACCTCCTTCACATTAAATATTTGATACAAACACTTTTAATTTCATTTACAGTATGATTTAGAGCAAATTGTACATGAATAACGGTGGAGATAAATGACTTTTTGTAAATATTAAATACTACATATGTGTGCCCCGCGGTAGGTATTTATACAGGGTTATTGGTTAAGTCGACCTATTCCCGTCAAGGGCGTGTAGTTTACATCGTTTCCGACTGATTTCACAATGAAACACCCTACCCTAAACCTAACCGTTTAAGAGATATTTCAATTTATTTGTTTTTATAAAAATCACCGGATCTTCGGCTATAAGCTTGGATATTTTCAAATGCGTGTGTCTTATTATTAATATTACTTGATTTTTACGTTTATAATAAGGTGCTTTGTGACCCCAATAACAATTATTGTACCTAAAATGAATAAATAAGTAGTTGTAGACGATTAAAACTTATAAAAATTAATATGCATCAGAAAGTTTATTTTTCGTTCAAGGATATCTAGAAAAAAAAATATGGCACATGTTTGGCACTTATGCTTAAAAATATCTACGTTTCATCAGCTATCCAACGAGGGATAACAACCTAGGGTTTTATCGCAATTTTGTACAAAACATTTAGTTTTATAGGCTACTGGGGAGGATAAATAAAACAATAGGTCAGCATACAGAGCAAGATACTAAACTTATTAAACTTTTTAGTTCTACACACAACATTTTTGAGTCTAAATTTCTTGTTCGACATGTCCGACCCTGCGTTGCACACATCCTTGCATTCTTTTGCGAAGACCAGTTTTCACTACACCAGTAGTTAATTTTGTTCTTATTTAATTGACCGCATTAATAATTCTGTACCTCAGTACTTCAATTGATGAAATTGGATTGGGCTCACTATACACGGGACTCTTCATGTACCCCCACACATCAAAATCCATGGGAGTTAAGTCCGGACTTCCGACTGGCCAGGGTATAGGCCCACTTCGTCCAATCCATTTGTTTGGATGATTTGTGTTTATCCATTCTCTGACACTTGTCCTGAAATGGCCAGGGCAGCCATCATGCTGAAACCACATGTCTTGAATAAGATTGAGTTGCAAATCATCTAATAGGTCATTTAGTTCTTCTCGCAGGAAATTTTCATAGTTTTCCCCATTTTAATTGTCGGGGAGAAAGTAAGGCCCAATCAAATGATTGGAGATAATGCCATCCACACATTCAGGCAAATGGATTGGACGAAGTGGGCCTATACCCTGGCCAGTCGGAAGTCCGGACTTAGCCCCCATGGATTTTGATGTGTGGGGGTACATGAAGAGTCCCGTGTATAGTGAGCCCAATCCAATTTCATCAATTGAAGTACTGAGATACAGAATTATTAATGCGGTCAATTAAATAAGAACAAAATTAACTACTGGTGTAGTGAAAACTGGTCTTCGCAAAAGAATGCAAGGATGTGTGCAACGCAGGGTCGGACATGTCGAACAAGAAATTTAGACTCAAAAATGGTGTGTGCAGAACTTAAAAGTTTAATAAGTTTAGTATCTTGCTCTGTATGCTGACCTATTGTTTTATTTATCCTCCCCAGTAGCCTATAAAACTAAATGTTTTGTACAAAATTGCGATAAAACCCTAGGTTGTTATACCTCGTTGGATAGCTGATGAAACGTAGATATTTTTAAGCATAAGTGCCAAACATGTGCCATATTTTTTTTTCTAGATATCCTTGAACGAAAAATAAACTTTCTGATGCATATTAATTTTTATAAGTTTTAATCGTCTACAACTACTTATTTATTCATTTTAGGTACAATAATTGTTATTGGGGTCACAAAGCACCTTATTATAAACGTAAAAATCAAGTAATATTAATAATAAGACTTAATAATAAGAAGACATTTGTAAATATCCAAGCTTATAGCCGAAGATCCGGTGATTTTTATAAAAACAAATAAATTGAAATATCTCTTAAACGGTTAGGTTTAGGGTAGGGTGTTTCATGGTGAAATTAGTCAGAAACGATGTTGACTACACGCCCTTGACGGGAATAGGTCGACTTAACCAATAACCCTGTATATGTAGGTATTTATTATGTTCCGCGTAAATCCTAATCTCGTGGGAATTTTGGGACGAAAAGTATCCTATGTGGTATTGCTAGACAATTTTATGGAACATTTGTTCCAAATTTCATGAAAATCAGTTCAGTAGTAGTTTTAACCCCCAACGCAAAAAGAGGGGTGTTATAAGTTTGACGTGTCTGTGTGTGTGTGTGTGTATCTGTCTGTCTGTGGCATCATAGCTCCCGAACGGATGAACCGATTTCAATTAAGTTTCTTTTGTATTAAAGGGGACTTACGTGCGAGTGTTCTTAGACATGTTTGATGAAAATCTGTAGAACCGTTTAAAAGTTATGGGGGTTTGAAAGTAATTGTGTTGGGCGTTTTTAAATTTTTTAATTTAATTGTTATCATGAAAGAATACCTAACAAACATAAACACTCACAAACTTTTGCCTTTATAATATTAGTGTGATACGAGTACAACAGAACATAAAATTCAAATTTTAAAATAATTCAGATTATCATAGTTCGATTCCCTCTGAAGACAAACTTGTATGCATGCACTACACAAGTACACATGTCTGTTTGTTTAGGTCTGGGTGTTTTCTATCTATTTTAAGTATGTATTTATTCTACCTAAATGATCTAGGTACTTATCTTCTTACTAGCTAACGGTGTCCTACGGTTTCACGCGTAGGTACATAAACAGTAGCGACAAACATACGATGTTTGTCATTATGGTTCGTGTTTATTAGGGTGAAAAATCAACATCGATCTATGCTGCGCTGTACTGCGCTGTTCTATGTTTGGTTAACTCGCTCGTCTAATATTTTGATACAAACAAACCATGCTGTACTGCGCTGTGTGAGGCTATGCTCTGTTTAAAAACGCAGTAGTCTCGAGCGAGGCGCGCTACCCGCCGCGCTGACCCGCGCTGTACCAAACTGTGCTATGCTTTTTAGGGAGCTCTGCCCTGCTACGCTGTGTTTGTTGATTGTTAACAAAACGTAGCTTAAGAAACACAGCACATCATAGCATAGCCGATGTAGATTTGTCACCCTTACTACGTAAATTGCACTAACATAGTAGTCCTAACGTATAGGTAATTTAAACCCACCAAAAACATTCTGTAAAAAAACTAGCCAAGTCTCGATGGAGCTGCTTGTTTATCTCTAAAAAGTAATGAAATCTAGACAAACTCGTACCAAGTCTAAGGTTCCTTACGGCGATTTCTTTACTATTATAGTTAATGTTGTGTGACTTGGCCGTTGAAGAAACACTGAACACAAGTACACAACTGTACACAAGGGTACAAAACTAGGTGCTCCATGACACTATTGCACCAATCTATCGCCAGAACCACTACCCATTGACGATAGAAAATTGCCACTTGAAAAACGTTGATTCAATATCCAGTCAATTGTAGGCTTGATAAAGCTGCGTATTTTAATAATGTTACAACATTACGTGTAAACAAAATTGACTTGTACCCACTACTGACGTTTTAAACAATGTTCAACGGCCAAGTCACAAAACATTAACTATAATAGTAAAGAAATCGCCGTAAGGAACCTTAGACTTGGTACGAGTTTGTCTAGATTTCATTACTTTTTAGAGATAAACAAGCAGCTCCATCGAGACTTGGCTAGTTTTTTTAACCGACTTCCAAAAAAACAGGAGGAGGTTCTCTATTCGACGTGTATATATTTTTTTTTTTGTGTGTGTTTGTTACGCGATTTCTTTGTAATCATGAATGGAGCATTTTAAAATTCTTGTTTCATTAGAAAGCGGATATTCGCGAAGTGGTCCCATGTCAAGGAAATCAGGATCTGATGATGGGATCCAGGAAAAATCGAGGAAAAACCCGCAACAATGTAGGCTGGGGTGTCGATTGACATTATTAAAAGTAAAACTACCTGTGACCCGTGGTTTTGCTCGCGATATTCTTGATACCATAAGAATTTCTGGATGAAATTTTTTTGGCTGTATTCTTTCGTATTTAAATCAAATGCTGTTCACAATTCATGGGTTTTAGATATAAAAATGTCCCGTTTTTTAATTCGTTAACACACACTGAAATAAACCCGAACCTAAAACATTTTTTAAAAATGTTTTTTTATCCTATTATAGGTACCTATTACACATATATCTTCAGAGCGTTTTCTTAAAACTTTTCGTAAAAATATATATTTAGATTTACAAACAAACACTGCACCAGATTAGATTGTATATATTATTTTAATTAATAAATAGACAGTATAAACGTCATCCTCTATTTTCGTTTTTATTTTGACTTTGGTTAATTTTTTTCTAAAAAGTTCTTATACCTTTGTGGTTATAAAGAAGTTTTGTAATAAAATGATGGTTTAGTTGGGATGATGAAGTTAAAAAGAAGTAATAAAATGCAGGGTTGTGTTAGATTATGAATCATGAGTAACATCAGCTCATGGGACAGGATTCAAGCGGTACCCGTTGAGGTTGAACTGCTCGACACTTATAGAGCAGCGAAAAAATCCCTGCAAGAGGCTATTGCCCTCACAACTCTCGCGGCAATTGTTAGAAACGACCTCTCCTTGCCAAATGTAGTCTCTGCTATGGTGAGCGAGGAGAGGTCTTGGATTGGAGTGTCCACCTTTTGTGAGGTCGTACTCTCGCAAAAAAAAGCTGCGGAGAGAGAGCGCGAAGCCCTCTCCATTAATACTATCCGCAGCAGAAGGTTGGGCAGACGGAAGCGGGACTACTACTTTGTCCTGCAACCGCCATACGTCCGACCTGCGGCAGTGATCCCCGGGGGGAAATCCACTGCCGTCATATAGGCCTCAAGGTGGCGCGCGGTACTTTCGGAAGGTGTTAACTCAACATCTGTCGCCCAGAGCTACATTCTAGCTCAGAGGAGAAACCCTTAACAGGGTAGAGACGCTGTCCGGGATCGTAGTAGCGTGCATCCGCGTTTCTTCCGGTTTCGGCCATAAGCGCAGAGGTGGCACACCAAGGGGTTTTAGTCGGTAAGCGCGTCGCCGCTCTATCTTTGCGGCGCGGAGTCCGACATACCCCGTCGTTCCCCTGGACAGAGGAAAGACGTAAAGTCTTCCTCCCACAAAAAAAAATTCAAGTGATCCACGAGTCAAAAGCTCTTCTGGAGGAAAATTTAAGCGTATTTTGTAGAAGGAGACTTGCTTCCCACTAAAAAATTTAAAATAAAGTTAATTTAAAAAAATAAAAAACCGACTTCAGCACTAATAAGGTTAATTTAAAAAAATAAAAACCGACTTCAGAACTAAAAAGTAAGAAAATAATTTAAAATAAACGATATTATTAATACATATTTACAATTTATAATTAGTTACTTTTGGAGTCAGTGCCAGCCCAGGATAGTTTTTTTTTCTTATAAGATAGCACGAGACGCGCCTATAATATTAATGAAGGCTTTGGCTGTCACCGACTTCAAAAGTAACTAATTATAAATTGTAAATATGTATTAATAATATCGTTTATTTTAAATTATTTTCTTACTTTTTAGTTCTGAAGTCGGTTTTTATTTTTTTAAATTAACCTTATTACAGAATGTTTTTGGTGGGATTTCATTTATTTTTGTTGAAACGTGTTTATATATTTTTTTTTATTAGATTTTCTTATTTGACACATTTTTTTCTTTTTAGGAGTAGTATTTTATTACTAAGCGCCCCGCAGTTTCACCCGCGTAGTTAAATAAATAAAATAAATAAAATGATTTATTGCTTTAAAAAGGTTTTACAATATACAATGGTTGTGGCTGGAGCCTCCTTTTAAGCTAACAAAGCCTGTGTCAGGAGGCACCGCTCTTCCTTATATTGAATTGCATAATAAGGTTAACCTAGTTTAAAAACAATTTAGTAAGAGATAAATTTTTGAAGCTAATGAAAAAACAGGATACAAGTGACTATGTGTACATTCACATTTAATAAACAATAACTGGGTTTGTGAGAGGTTTTTACCATGTAGATGTGTGTGCGTGCGTGTGTCTGCGTGTGGTGTGGTGTGTATGTGTGTGTGTGGGTGTGTGTGTGTGTGTGTGATTGTTTTGCGTGCGTGCGTGTATATGTATGAGTAATATATATGATATTATGATATTGTTATTGGCACATATATATGAGGTGAATTTTGTTATATTAAGTGAATACCATTACTTATAAAATATTAGGTTATGATATTATTATTACATTGAGTACTCAATTAAATTTTCGGTATCATCATAATTTTTTGTTTTTAACCATTTTGTGATTGTCTTCTTACATTCGTAGAGCGTTAGACTGTATATATTAAGATTTTTATTAAGTAAATTATATAGATATGCTGCCCGCTTGTTATATTGTCTACTAGCAAATAGTGAAGTCGTTCGTGGTAGTTTTACAACAGCATGATTTTTTCTTTTATTGCATTTTGTAGGGTCGTACTTTAGAGTAGAATGTAATTTGATTATGGCTTGAGTAATGTATAATTGTCTGACCGTCATTAGCCCTGTCATTTGGTAAAGTTCACAAGTAGGAAAAGTAATTTTTTTGAAGTACATTACTTTAATGAGGCTGCGTTGAGCACGTTCTACATTTAGAAAACGGGTTTTCGCCGCACCTCCCCATATAGGTATGCAATAAATTAATATTGATTGGGCCAGTGCTACATATACAGGGTTATTGGTTAAGTCGACCTATTCCCGTCAAGGGCGTGTAGTTTACATCGTTTCCGACTGATTTCACCATGAAACACCTTACCCTAAACCTAACCGTTTAAGAGATATTTCAATTTATTTGTTTTTATAAAAATCACCGGATCTTCGGCTATAAGCTTGGATATTTTCAAATGCGCATGTCTTATTATTACTATTACTTGATTTTTACGTTTATAATAAGGTGCTTTGTGACCCCAATAACCAATATTGTACCTAAAATAAATAAATAAGTAGTTGTAGACGATTAAAACTTTTAAAAAATAATAACAATCAGAAAGTTTATTTTTCTTTCAAGGATATCTAGAAAAAAATATATGGCACCTGTTTGGCAGATGTGCCTAAAAATATCTACGTTTCATCGGCTATCCAACGAGCTATAACAACCTAGGGTTTTATCGAAATTTTGTACAAAACATGTAGTTTTATAGGCTACCGGGGAGGTTAAATACAACAATAGGTCAGCATACAGAACAAGATACTAAACTAATTAAACTTTTAAGTACTACACACACCATTTTTGAGTCTAAATTTCATGTTCGACATGTTGGCCCCTGCATTGCACACATGTTCGCATTATTTTGCGAAGACCAGTTTTCACTACACCAATAGTTAATTTTGTTCTTATTTCATTGGCCGCATTAATGATTCTGTCTCTCAGTACTTCAATTGATGAAATTGGGTTGGGCTCACTGTACATGAGACTCTTTATGTACGCACGCATAAAACCCACGCATAAAAATCCATGGGGGTTAAGTCCGGACTTCTGGCTGGCCAGGGTATAGGCCCACTTCGTCCAATCCATTTGTTTGGATAAAACTTCTCCTGAAATGGGCAGGGCAGCCATCATGCTGAAACCACATGTCTTGAATAAGATTGAGTGGCAAATCATCAAATAGGTCACTTAAGTCTTCTCGCAGGAAATTTTCATAGTTTTTCCCATTTAAATTGTCGGGGAGAAAGTAAGGCCCAATTGAATGATTGGAAATAATGCCCATCCACACATTCAGGCAAATCGATTGGACGAAGTGGGCCTATACCCTGGCCAGCCAGAAGTCCGGACTTTACCCCCATGGATTTTTATGCGTGGGGGTACATAAAGAGTCTCGTGTACAGTAAGTCCAACCCAATTTCATCAATTGAAGTACTGAGAGACATAATCATTAATGCGGCCAATGAAATAAGAACAAAATTAACTACTGGTGTAGTGAAAACTGGTCTTCGCAAAATAATGCGAAGATGTGTGCAATGCAGGGGCCGACATGTCGAACATGAAATTTAGACTCAAAAATGATGTGTGTAGTAGTTAAAAGTTTAATAAGTTTAGTAACTTGTTCTGTATGCTGACCTATTGTTTTATTTAACCTCCCCGGTAGCCTATAAAACTACATGTTTTGTACAAAATTTCGATAAAACCCTAGGTTGTTATAGCTCGTTGGATAGCCGATGAAACGTAGTTATTTTTAGGCATATCTGCCAAACAGGTGTCATATCTTTTTTTCTAGATATCCTTGAAAGAAAAATAAACTTTCCGATAGTTATTATTTTTTAAAAGTTTTAATCGTCTACAACTACTTATTTATTTATTTTAGGTACAATATTGGTTATTGGGGTCACAAAGCACCTTATTATAAACGTAAAAATCAAGTAATAGTAATAATAAGACATACGCATTTGAAAATATCCAAGCTTATAGCCGAAGATCCGGTGATTTTTATAAAAACAAATAAATTGAAATATCTCTTAAACGGTTAGGTTTAGGGTAGGGTGTCTCATGGTGAAATCAGTCGGAAACGATGTAAACTACACGCTCTTGACGGGAATAGGTCGACTTAACCAATAACCCTGTATATCCTGCAGTATATCTCTATTATTCTGTGGGCCCTCTAAAGGCCTTGGTACCACATGCCTCAGAGTCTTGAAGATCCAGATTAATTTTCTGATTCGCGCACTTACATAATCGAGGTGTTGGTACCAGGACAGTCTTTGGTCCAAGAAGACACCTAGATATTTTGTATTGGTTGTTTTGAGAATACTTGGACAGGAACAGGTTACTCTGGACATTGCTCTATCACAACTATGAATCTTGATCTCATATTCAATGGAAGGTTGTGTATCATTGTAGATACTAAAGCATATGTAATTTGTCTTTGAGGTATTTAGTGTCAGAATATGTTGTCGTAGCCAGTGACCAATATTTTTCAGGCCTTGTTCTGTATTGTACTTTACATCGTCCCAGGATTTACCAGAGAAAACTACAGCAGTATCATCGGCGTATGAAAAAATTTTTGCGTTGTGTAGTTGCATATTACAAAGGTCATTTAAATATATTAAAAACAGCGTTGGACCCAAGACACTTCCCTGTGGGACTCCGTGTGATATATCCATCCATTCGCTAGAAGTATCACCCATTTTAACCCGCTGTTTTCTTTCTGTGAGATAATCTTTGAATAGAGAAAGAGGTGTATCTCTTAAGCCAATACTTTCCAACTTCTGAATAAGGATCGGGATAGAGACAGTATCAAATGCTTTTTTTAGATCTATAAATACAGACAGACATTTTCTCCTCTTATCAAGTTGATCCGTAACATAGGAACTCAGCGCGGCCACTGCATCTTCTGTAGATCGTTCTTTTCGGAAACCAAATTGAAAATCTGACAATATATTATATTTATTCATATACGAAAGAAGTCTGATATTAAGTAACTTTTCAATAATTTTGGAGATCACAGGTAAGACGGATATAGGACGATAATTGCTGATACTATCTCTATCCCCACTCTTATACACAGGAGTAACTATTGCTTGTTTTAGTGGCAATGGAAAAACGCCTTTGGTAAAGCACAGATTGGTCAAATGAGTGATTACTGGAATAATTTCAGATTTCGCCATCTTCAGAAAAGTCGTTGGAATATTGTCCCAACCAGGCGCACTGTCAGACTTGAGACTCATTAGAATTTTATTTACCTCATCATTATTTGTGTTTAACAAAACAAACGAGTTGGCCTGGGTTTGTGAGCTTAGGTAGTTAGCTGTAGTTGGTGACGATGTTATATCATTAGCAAGTTGTTTCCCTATATTAACAAAGTAATTATTTGCAAAATTAGCTGATTCAGTTGGCGATGCTTTAACGTTCAAAAGTTCAATATTGGTACTATTTTTCCTGTTTGTGTAAGTTATCTCCTTTATACTTTTCCATAGTAATTTGTTATTTTTAAGATGTTTAGCTAATAGTTCTTTCTCATATTTTCTTTTTAGTTTTTTGATAAGTCCGTTGCAATAGTTTCTGTATCTGATGTAAGTTGTCTTGAGAATTTCATTGTGCGGTTCCTGTTTTACTTTCTTTTGTAAGTTGTTTCGATTTCTAATACATCGTAAGATACCAGAGGTAATCCACGGCTTTAACGTGCGATATTTCCTAGGAATGTTACATATGTGAGAGTTTAACTTAATTGATTGCGTTAGTTTATAAATGAATTTATTTATTAATACTGAGGGGTCATCACATAAGAGGAGTTCAGCAATGTTTGATTGTTTTAGATGATCCAGTGCCTTGTCAAAATCAATTTTAGTTTTTGTTTTTATTTTATTTGTAATAGTTTTTATTTTAGATAAACACAAGAACGTAGTGTAGTGGTCAGAGGTTGTGGTGCGCAACACGGCTATACTAGCTAATAATTTAATTTTATTAATTTTTAACATGATGTGTTCAAGACAGTGTCTGCCTCTTGTGGGAATTGCGTGCCCTGGGAGAATCCCATATGCCGAAAGGGTATTTAAATAATTCGTCCTATTTCGTATCTCATGGAGGGACTCTTGCTCTTTGAGGGCTATGTTTATATTTATGTCACCCGTTATTATAATATTATTATTGTGAGATTTCAAAGAAGCTAAGTGTTCGCTTAGTGAAAGCACAAAGCTTTCTGTGTTTGCGTTTGAGGGAGACCTATATATGCATAGAACAGTACTTTGTAGAATATTCAACTGTAGGCAAGATGCTTGGGTGAGTCTGATTTCTTGAACACTATGTTTTAGAGTGGTTCTGACGTATATTACAACCCCGTCGTTCTGGTTTAGTTGATATTTAGTCGAGTATACATGGTATCCGGGCAGTAGAGGTAAGTCTTTATTTGGTGTAAGTCTACATTCCGTTAACACAATGACATCAACATTAAATGTTAAACTTGATAATGTAGTTAAGAAATCATAGAAATTGCAATGAATGCTTCGAATATTTTGAGTTATTATGGTGAAGTCTTTTTGTGTGACATTTATATGGTTAACTAGTTCGTGAACTTCACATTCAATAGAGGTAGCTATTTCAAGTTTATCTAATTCGTTTATAGTTTCTACAATATTACTCATTAAAAGTGAAGTAAAGAATATATGTCATTAAATAGAGGTTAATACAATTATCTCTTTTGATTAAGTTACAATTGGATGACAAAATGTTTGCGCTATTTAAAACAGAAAGTTGGCATATCAAAATTAGGCTATTCAAGTAGAGTGATAGTTCATTGTTAGTGGCAGTCAACCACCACATAAAAATATATAAACAACTACAGAGTGTCAAAGTGTGCTTTATAGAAAAATTGATTGAAGAAACCAAAAATAAGAAACTAAAGTTAGTATAGATACCTACTTTAAGGAATAGTTTATAGTAGAGCGAATGTGTATAATATGAGTATCTTGTGTATTGGTTACTTAGTTTAAGTATTAATTCATTTGTATATATATAACAATCTAAGATTAGGTTATCTATTTTAGTTTGTAATTTATAGTAGTAATAGTGTGTATGTGAGTTTTTTGTGTGAGTGTATTTTGGTAAATGTGCTAATTGATTTGTGTACACATAATAATCTAATATTTGTAAAACTAAACATATTATTCTCAGTTTAAATACCATTAAATATATGTTAATGTAATTCATACAAAAGTTAGCTACTGATTTAGATTTAATAAAGTATGTTTTTAGAAATGTAGAGATAATATCATTCATTTTTAAATGTATGTAGAAATCAGCAGCAAACTTTAGCATAACAGAACATGTTAGTAACATTATCGATGTCGTTGAGAGTTTAATTACAAAGTATTTTCCCTCACATAATCAGTCCTGTAGAAGAAGTTGCTGGGCCTGTGGTTCGTTTCTTATCAAGATGATTGGAGACTGCTCTGTTTTGCGGAGGTAGACCTTGCCATAGATTGTCCAACAAAATTTGTATCCTTTAGAGCGCGCGACGTCCCGAGCCAGGAAGTATAAGCGAGAGCCTTTTGCCGTAAGATGTTCCGAGAGAAAAATAGGTGTATCTTCTTGAGTTTTGAAACCTAGCTGTTTAGCGCATAATTTTGATTTAGTTTTGATATTGAAGGCTTTGGTCATCTTAAGGATGTTTGACTTTAGCAAGGCGGAGTTAGTCTCTACGACGATCGGCGTATTTTTGCGTTCAGGGTTTTTCCCGCGAACCCTATAGATGTCCTTAATATCATTTTTATTTATTGGGCAATCTATATTCTCAGAGAGACAGGTAACCATTTGTAGCAAGTCTTGTTTAGTTTCGTTTTCTTTTTTCGGTACATTCTTTATTTCAAAATTTGTTTTTCGGTACTGCATCTGTAAGTCTTCTAGCTTATTTTCCAGAAGTAATATATACTGTCCATCCTCCTTAGCATGTTTTTCAAGCGTTGTTATTTGCCTTTTTAACTCTTCATTTTGTATAGTGAGAGCTACAATAGAGCTCTCAATATTGAAGTTTGAGTTTTGTATCTCTGCGAGTGTTGATTTTAAGTCCTTTACATCGTCCTTCTGTGATCTTACACTGAACATAACAAGTTCCCGTTCGCGTTTCCGTGGGAATTTCGGGATAAAATGTATCCTATGTGCTTCTCCTGGTTCTAAGCTGCCTCCCCACCAATTTTCAGCCAAATCAATTCAGACGTTTTTGAGCTATAAATTCCCGTTCCCAATCCCGTGGGAATTTCGAGATAAAAAGTATCCTATGTGCTTCTCCTGGTTCTAAGCTGCCTCCCCACCAATTTTCAGCCAAATCAGTTGAGCCGTTCTTGAGTTATAAACTCCCGTTGCCAATCCCGTGGGAATTTCGGGATTAAAGGTATCCTACGTCCTTTTCCTGGTTCTAAGCTACCATACCACCAAGTTTCGGACAAATCAATTCAGCCGTTCTTGAATTTTAAATTCCCGTTCCCAATCCCGTGGGAATTTCGGGATTAAAGGTATCCTATGTCCTTTTTCTGGTTCTAAGCTACCTCCCCACCAATTTCCAGCCAAATCAGTTCAGCCGTTCTTGAGTTACAATTCCCGTTCCCGTTCCTGTATAATTCCCGTTCCCGTTCGATTATCCTAGCTTTTATAGTTTTCCCTTTATGTGGCCATTAAACCCTAACTCTGTACCAAATTTCAGCTCTCTAGGTTTATGGGAAGTACTAGTTCTATTTTGATGATCATGAGTGAGTGAGTGTCTGTCATAAATACGAAACTTTGCATTCGCTTAACTTCGGAACTAAATGACCTACAGACTTGAAATTTTATTTTAAGAATGTGATTGTATAGCTTTTTGGATGACGAAAATTTCAGCGTTCTGGTCTTATCCAGAGGTCCTCTAATAGGGGCCTGAAAATGCGGCGAAATGGTTCCTGTAAAGGATGGTACGGCAGTGTTTGCTTCGCGCAGATGTGTCCGCAGTCACGCCCCGCGAACCGAGTCGCAGATAGATCTAGTGTTTAGGTAATAAGTGTGTATTTTATGTGTATCTAACTAACTAACACTATCTAATTAGAATAGGTATTTTTAAAAATGCATTCAAAATTTACGCCTCAGCCGGGTTTGAACTTGATTGAATGTTTGGTAGCTCAATTGGGTAGAGCAGTGCTATGGTTCAGCATGGTTCGGGGTCAAGTCCCGGTTGAGGCGAACATTTTGTATGCATTTTTCGAAAATCTTATTTCTATAAAATAAAACAACATTGTGTGTTTGAAACTTTATTTCAAAGACCTTAATACTATGAGTAATACAAGAGATGCTTAGGTCGAAGACAAACCGTAGCGCGGCGACACGCAGGTCGGCCGCGACTACTTTACCATTGAGAGACATGCTCAGTACGAGTACATGTACAAGAAAGGTCCGCCCCCGCGGCCAAAGTTCACACTTAAGTACTTAAATAATAGATTAAATAGACATCAATAGTCACATTCGTAACTCCTAACTTTAACACCAATATTATAATGTTCGTAAGTATACGAAGAGGATCCATAGGTATCCTTCCTTAAATACAATTATTACAATATAAAAAGCGACTCATTTGCGGTACAAATACTACATTACAGAAAGGTACAAGTGGTTACAATACGAAGGGGACATTTAGTTTAAATATACATCAATTACATTGACACATAAAAAATATACAATAAAAATATAACAGGAGGGGGGGGGGGGGGGGGGGGGGAGGGGAGGGGGGGGGCATATGGGCGATGGTTGAGGGGGTTCGGTTTCTCGTCAACAGTTATCTATGAACATTGTTGGCATCGTATCACACGCGGCTCCCCCAGGGGCTGGGCACGGGGGCCGTCTCCGGGCGCCCGCAGCCCCTGGGATATTCGACATGTAACCCAAGTGTAACTTATCAAATATACAAGTACCTAATCAATAAATAAGATTCGATGCCAAAAGTCAATGTTTATTACAACACTACACATGGTTATTTATAAAATATACACTGTATTGTATAGTGTATTATGTTGCACCGCAGAGTGCCGTGTGCCGCTGCTCGTCCCGTGCCGCTGCCCGTCCCGTGCCGCGCGCCCTCCACACACCACATACACGCACTTATAGCTAAAGGTCTACTGACCGTAACACCAATATGAATCTGTGGACAAACAAATACAACATGTTCAGTACGAGACGACACTACCACGCGCCACGCGCCACGCGCCACGCGCCACGCGACACGCGCCACGCGACACGCGCCACGCGCCACGCGCCACGCGACACGGAGACGAACATATTATAACGTTACTCTCAACTTGCAATCATTTTGAATAGTTCGCCTTGATCAAATCAAAGAGTTATTTATTTCATTCCCTTCTATATAAATGTGTTACTTTAGTGCACAGTCGCATAATCCAGCATCAGTTCTAACTAGTACCTAACAACTTATAAAACATAATCTATACTCACCAAAACTATAAATTCATTTTATTTGAAGTCTTCAACCTTCCTATAATCACTTTCATACAGCTTCCTTTCGAAATCAGCCAGTGGTGGGCGGTGCAGAAGAATGGCAGGCACGTCTGGAACACTAAAATGGTATCGGGGCAGGTAGTATGACGTCACAGAAAGTAGGCGGACGGTCCGACACCGTCGGCGCCTCAACTGACAGCTAACTTATTAATTAAGTACAAATGAATGAAAATGAAACGTACACTACAAAGTACGTAAGCACACTAAGTTTAATAAACTGATTTGATTATTTTTAAGCAAGTACTCAATAGTTATTCGATGGTAAATTATTTTTCATTCATTTTTTACACAACAACAAAGAGGGAGAGGATTTTCTAAATTAACAGTGAGGGTATTAGTAAGTTGTGCACGTAATACACATATAAAATCTTAGGTTACTTATGCTAGTTTTGAGAGGGGGGGCGTCCTTTGGGGAGGTCCTATCAGTAAGTTGCCCTCGGTGGGGATCTTTTGGACGCCCTATAAATATCTATAACGATACTATCGTGGCCGTAACGCAGTAGTAAGGCCAGTGACAGTGCGATGCGGTAGACGGGGCCGGTTTCAAACCGCGCACGGTAGCCGCGTTGCGTGCAAGTGCAACCGTGGCACGGTTGGCTTCTTTGCTCTGCAAGGCTTCATATATGCATAATGCATATATATAGCAAACCGCGTCGGCTAGCCGGCTCGATCACCCGCACTGCACTGCCGCCGGCCTAAACATACCGGTTATCGGCCGTTTAAGCTACATGTCAAATTTAGCGTTGAATTTTATCCTAATGTCATTAATAAAAAGTGCCAAATGGCCGAAAAGTGTCAAGTGGCCGAAAGTGGGCAGTGGTCGGCGAACCTAGCGTTGCACATCTAGTCATGAATCGAATATAAAACCTTGTGTTGATGTTTTGTTTTGTATTATTTGTAGTACTTAAGTATTTATGTTAGTTTTGAGAGGGGGGGGGGCGTCCTTTGGGGAGGTCCTATCAGTAAGTTGCCCTCGGTGGGGATCTTTTGGACGCCCTCTAAATATCTATAACGATACTATCGTGGCCGTAACGCAGTAGTAAGGCCGGTGACAGTGCGATGCGGTAGACGGGGCCGGTTTCAAACCGCGCACGGTAGCCGCGTTGCGTGCAAGTGCAACCGTGGCACGGTTGGCTTCTTTGCTCTGCAAGGCTTCATATATGCATAATGCATATATATAGCAAACCACGTCGGCTAGCCGGCTCGATCACCCGCACTGCACTGCCGCCGGCCTAAACATACCGGCTATCGGCCGTTTAAGCTACATGTCAAATTTAGCGTTGAATTTTATCCTAATGTCATTAATAAAAAGTGCCAAATGGCCGAAAAGACATAGTGGCCGGCCAACCTAGTTTTACCCTAATTGAATTCTTACAATAACTTAAACTAAAATACTTACAATTGTAACAACAATATATAAAATATAATTCACTATTGGCATGGCTTGCGGCACTGCGCCTTCCATCTTACAATGAGGCGGGCCGCGTCGCAACGCATCACTACCGCACAAATACCGCCAGTGCGTTGCGTTGCGATGCGATGCGATTATATACAATGTATGAAAGTGATCAAGGTGGATATGCGATGCGTTGCGTCGCCGCCCCTTATACTAGCCCTAAAATTATGCGCACGAGTAAGCAGGTGAAGCGTAATATTGCCATAACACATTGATGTTTTTTTTAATTTATTCTACAGTTGTGGACTGTCAGTACACAACAGTTTCTTGAGCCGTATGTCGTATTGGAGAGGTGCGTTGACGTGCAGTGGGGTCCCTCCGGTCACAATACATTCGCTGACTTTACTTGCAGTAGTTAATAATCAACAACAAAAAATAAATGCAAAGTAAACATTGGCAAGTCCTTGGAAATTGAAATAAATATTTTTTGCAAGAAAGAAGGAGTACATCGATTTATTGTAAGAGAGTTTTATCTCACTTTTGTTCAATATAGGTAAGTAGATAAAGAAGATGTTAGAGACAAGGGAAACGACGAAAGCAGCAGGGTGGGAGTACATCGATAGCGAGGAGTCGCGCGGCGCAAGCCTCCGAGCCCGCTTCCAATGACGTCATACTACCCAAACCACATACCCACCATTCTCTCAGAACTCCGCGTGTTTCGGCAACACGATGAACTCCTCGAGGCCGGGCAAGCGGATGCGGCGGACCAGTTCCGGGTACAGGCACACCGTGGTCTTGGGAGCCGTCGTCGTTTGCAACTGTTAATAACAAACACCACTCACATACAAATACTATTCAACTCACATGAACACACAATGATTCATAGATCGATACAGTTACCTCGTCGCCGAAGTCACGGTCGCATATATCTTTTAGCCACAAGTGGACCGGGATGCAAAATGGTTCCACCAAATCGAGGATCGGGCAGGAGTAGGCGTAGGGGACGTACACGGCGTACTCCTTGGCTTCGAAGTCGAACCGGTGGAAGGGCAGCACCGTGTGTGAGAAGGTGAGCGGGTCGGGCAGCGTCAGCTGGACGGGGGCACACTCCAAGGCGCACTGCAGCACGGCGCGCCGCAGGAGCTTGGTGTACGCATTCAGCGGGTCCCTGCACACCGACACCACTCGCTTTCATACCATCCTTACACATTGTAACACACTGTATACATATAACAATAAATACATACGTGTATTCTTCAGAATCCTCGCCTTCACTGATGTCAAATTGACGACTAATATCAACTTTTACCGAGAGCTGGTGCGTCACGAGTCTCACCGCCTTAAGGATCGTACAAATGCCGCACTCCTCGCAAAACGAACTGTTTTTCGATTCCTCCGTAAAAGGTGTCTCTTCGGAGCATCCATTGAAGGTGCCCGATATCCCACGCAATATACGGTCCTTGAGGTCCAACTCGATTTCTCTATTGCGAAAGCCGCTAATGCTCTCTCGGAATTTTTTCAATGGTGTCATTGTATCCCATATGCGTAAACGCATAGTTACGAGATCTCGAACATCGGGAGTGGCGATTCCGTAGACCGTGCCTGCAACCATTAGGCACGTTGCACACATACATCGAGGTAGACACTTAAACAGTAGCTAGTTATTTATTTAGGAACTATGACTTACGTTCTGCCGAGTGCCCGGCAAATAAATAAATTACAAATGTTACAAGGAAAGTCTTAACCCGGTTTTTCATAAACATCTTGAATTATTGTCCAACTAGTCGAGTGCACGTTGAGAAATTGGCCTCTGAGCTGTTGTTACTCCTGTAACAATTAAAATTTTAATTTTATTGACCGATAATACGAAACTGCTCGAATATCCGATTGCACGATAAAACATTTTTGGTTTTGAAAGTGTATACATGTTCGTAATTAATCACCTTGGTACAATAAATGTAAGTGCGTAATACCAGTCAGAGGTCACCTTAACCAAATTCTGGAAACGTCTGTTGAAGTAAGGCGCATGCGCGCTCCCCATCCTTCCCGCCCAGCTAAAATTTTCCAGAACCTTCGGGATGAAATACGCGTGCGCGGGATCTTTCCACTGACCTTCATCTGACTCTATTACAAAATGGCGGTCCGAATATCGACGTATTGGTTTAGGGATGTGTATTTAACATGAAACCCCAAAAGATGGATAGAAAATCTAATATTGGCTAAGATCCACAAAACCACGGACCCTCGAAACCGTTGCTCCACCCGACGCGGCGCTCATTAGACAAATTCAATAATGTAGGCAAAACAAGAGAAATTCAAAATACAAGATACTGCCCGGTAAATTCTGATATCCTATAGTAGTTGTAGGTACCTACTTACTCTCCTTTAGATTACGGCCGACGGGTTTCAGGAATATTGTTATGCAAGATTTCGTAAGAACAAGTCCTTGCAATAAGTACACAAACGGAATCAAATTATAATAATTATTAGTGTAATTATTACACAAAGACACTTGTTAATGTTGGACAGGTGTGTGTCCCTCTAGAGGCCGGACGCTCGACTGCCACCGGTAAATGTTTGCGTGACCTCTAAACTCCGATCCGACGGTACCGCGCATGCGTGCCCTCCTCCTAGCTATTCCTCTTCATGGCAACCCGGTAAATATAATAAATCAATACCTGCGAGGAGGGGGTTGCTTGGTAACGAGCCCCAACCGCCGCCGGGTAAAGAGTACTGCGCATGACAGCCAACCCCCTCCCACCCCACGCCTGCCGGGCCCAGCGCCCGCTCCTAACCTTCTAAAAATAGCTCAGCTTAACCACCCTGGGAATCACAAGTGGAAAAATACTGGGCCTTTTCAATTTTTAATAAGAATATAAGTATCACCCGAATAGAGGCGTCGACCACCGGGGGCCCAAACCGCACCACACACCCGCGCTCAATGTCTTTGTGTTTGCTGATTTTCAAAAATATTTGTCATTTTTAATTACGCAATTCTCATCACCCACGATCATTAAAACTAAGCCAAAAAAGACAATGCCTTGCACATGGGCACCGTGCTGGCGGAGCTTCGTATATGACCAAAGCCGGGCGCGGTAGTTCTCTATCTCTTTCCAAATCTAACTATTAATGAAGACGTAGAACGCTGATGAAGCCCATCTAAAACACTAGCGTGACATACTCACCAAGTCGTTGTATCCCAAAGTCCCTAGGACCAGCTCAAACCGAAAACACTAACACAGTCTGTTTAGAATGAGGCACCACACTCCGCGAACCAACTTCAACTGACAACGCGGCGCCACCAGTTGCGGGTGGAGCGGGATGAAAACATTTTCCTACGCGTAAACATAATCAATATTCCTGAATCCCCAAGTACCCACTATTTACCTGCGCGCGCCGCGACAAGGACACCTATCGAATATTCATGTCTCTCTTCCACCTTAACAAAACTACGTAATACCAGTTAGAGGTCACCTTTAACAAATTCTGGAAACGTCTGTTGAAGTAAGGCGCATGTGCGCTCCCCATCCTTCCCGCCCAGCTAAAATTTTCCAGAACCTTCGGGATGAAATACGCGTGCGCGGGATCTTTCCACTGACCTTCATCTGACTCTATTACAAAATGGCGGTCCGAATATCGACGTATTGGTTTAGGGATGTGTATTTAACATGAAACCCCAAAAGATGGATAGAAAATCTAATATTGGCTAAGATCCACAAAACCACGGACCCTCGAAACCGTTGCTCCACCCGACGCGGCGCTCATTAGACAAATTTAATAATGTAGGCAAAACAAGAGAAATTCAAAATACAAGATACTGCCCGGTAAATTCTGATATCCTATAGTAGTTGTAGGTACCTACTTACTCTCCTTTAGATTACGGCCGACGGGTTTCAGGAATATTGTTATGCAAGATTTCGTAAGAACAAGTCCTTGCAATAAGTACACAAACGGAATCAAATTATAATAATTATTAGTGTAATTATTACACAAAGACACTTGTTAATGTTGGACAGGTGTGTGTCCCTCTAGAGGCCGGACGCTCGACTGCCACCGGTAAATGTTTGCGTGACCTCTAAACTCCGATCCGACGGTACCGCGCATGCGTGCCCTCCTCCTAGCTATTCCTCTTCATGGCAACCCGGTAAATATAATAAATCAATACCTGCGAGGAGGGGGTTGCTTGGTAACGAGCCCCAACCGCCGCCGGGTAAAGAGTACTGCGCATGACAGCCAACCCCCTCCCACCCCACGCCTGCCGGGCCCAGCGCCCGCTCCTAACCTTCTAAAAATAGCTCAGCTTAACCACCCTGGGAATCACAAGTGGAAAAATACTGGGCCTTTTCAATTTTTAATAAGAATATAAGTATCACCCGAATAGAGGCGTCGACCACCGGGGGCCCAAACCGCACCACACACCCGCGCTCAATGTCTTTGTGTTTGCTGATTTTCAAAAATATTTGTCATTTTTAATTACGCAATTCTCATCACCCACGATCATTAAAACTAAGCCAAAAAAGACAATGCCTTGCACATGGGCACCGTGCTGGCGGAGCTTCGTATATGACCAAAGCCGGGCGCGGTAGTTCTCTATCTCTTTCCAAATCTAACTATTAATGAAGACGTAGAACGCTGATGAAGCCCATCTAAAACACTAGCGTGACATACTCACCAAGTCGTTGTATCCCAAAGTCCCTAGGACCAGCTCAAACCGAAAACACTAACACAGTCTGTTTAGAATGAGGCACCACACTCCGCGAACCAACTTCAACTGACAACGCGGCGCCACCAGTTGCGGGTGGAGCGGGATGAAAACATTTTCCTACGCGTAAACATAATCAATATTCCTGAATCCCCAAGTACCCACTATTTACCTGCGCGCGCCGCGACAAGGACACCTATCGAATATTCATGTCTCTCTTCCACCTTAACAAAACTACGTAATACCAGTTAGAGGTCACCTTTAACAAATTCTGGAAACGTCTGTTGAAGTAAGGCGCATGTGCGCTCCCCATCCTTCCCGCCCAGCTAAAATTTTCCAGAACCTTCGGGATGAAATACGCGTGCGCGGGATCTTTCCACTGACCTTCATCTGACTCTATTACAAAATGGCGGTCCGAATATCGACGTATTGGTTTAGGGATGTGTATTTAACATGAAACCCCAAAAGATGGATAGAAAATCTAATATTTGCTAAGATCCACAAAACCACGGACCCTCGAAACCGTTGCTCCACCCGACGCGGCGCTCATTAGACAAATTTAATAATGTAGGCAAAACAAGAGAAATTCAAAATACAAGATACTGCCCGGTAAATTCTGATATCCTATAGTAGTTGTAGGTACCTACTTACTCTCCTTTAGATTACGGCCGACGGGTTTCAGGAATATTGTTATGCAAGATTTCGTAAGAACAAGTCCTTGCAATAAGTACACAAACGGAATCAAATTATAATAATTATTAGTGTAATTATTACACAAAGACACTTGTTAATGTTGGACAGGTGTGTGTCCCTCTAGAGGCCGGACGCTCGACTGCCACCGGTAAATGTTTGCGTGACCTCTAAACTCCGATCCGACGGTACCGCGCATGCGTGCCCTCCTCCTAGCTATTCCTCTTCATGGCAACCCGGTAAATATAATAAATCAATACCTGCGAGGAGGGGGTTGCTTGGTAACGAGCCCCAACCGCCGCCGGGTAAAGAGTACTGCGCATGACAGCCAACCCCCTCCCACCCCACGCCTGCCGGGCCCAGCGCCCGCTCCTAACCTTCTAAAAATAGCTCAGCTTAACCACCCTGGGAATCACAAGTGGAAAAATACTGGGCCTTTTCAATTTTTAATAAGAATATAAGTATCACCCGAATAGAGGCGTCGACCACCGGGGGCCCAAACCGCACCACACACCCGCGCTCAATCTCTGTGTGTTTGCTGATTTTCAAAAATATTTGTCATTTTTAATTACGCAATTCTCATCACCCACGATCATTAAAACTAAGCCAAAAAAGACAATGCCTTGCACATGGGCACCGTGCTGGCGGAGCTTCGTATATGACCAAAGCCGGGCGCGGTAGTTCTCTATCTCTTTCCAAATCTAACTATTAATGAAGACGTAGAACGCTGATGAAGCCCATCTAAAACACTAGCGTGACATACTCACCAAGTCGTTGTATCCCAAAGTCCCTAGGACCAGCTCAAACCGAAAACACTAACACAGTCTGTTTAGAATGAGGCACCACACTCCGCGAACCAACTTCAACTGACAACGCGGCGCCACCAGTTGCGGGTGGAGCGGGATGAAAACATTTTCCTACGCGTAAACATAATCAATATTCCTGAATCCCCAAGTACCCACTATTTACCTGCGCGCGCCGCGACAAGGACACCTATCGAATATTCATGTCTCTCTTCCACCTTAACAAAACTACGTAATACCAGTTAGAGGTCACCTTTAACAAATTCTGGAAACGTCTGTTGAAGTAAGGCGCATGCGCGCTCCCCATCCTTCCCGCCCAGCTAAAATTTTCCAGAACCTTCGGGATGAAATACGCGTGCGCGGGATCTTTCCACTGACCTTCATCTGACTCTATTACAAAATGGCGGTCCGAATATCGACGTATTGGTTTAGGGATGTGTATTTAACATGAAACCCCAAAAGATGGATAGAAAATCTAATATTGGCTAAGATCCACAAAACCACGGACCCTGGAAACACCCGACGCGGCGCTCATTAGACAAAGGATATTGGGCAAAACGTCCCAAGTGCTGTAGCACTTCGTGTGATACATCATTCGATAGCTATCGTTAAGAGGAATAAATGATTCTTCGGAAGTGAAGCCGAATTCCCCGGCAGAAAAAAGTTACAGCCATTTAAAAAAACATATATGCCTACTTTATGCAAGGAGTTCTAAGTACTGTAGCACTTAGTGTGGTACATCATTCGATAGGTATCGTTAAGAGAAACAAATGACTTTACGGGAGTGAAGCCGAATTCCCCGGCAGAAAAAAGTTACAGCCATTTAAAAAAATATATATTTGCCTACTTTATGCAAGGAGTTCCAAGTGCTGTAGCACTTAGTGTGGAACACCATTCGATAGGTATCGTTAAGAGGAACAAATGATTCTTCGGGAGTGAAGCCGAATTCCCCGGCAGAAAAAAGTTACAACCATTTAAAAAAACATATATGCCTACTTTATGCAAGGAGTTCTAAGTACTGTAGCACTTAGTGTGGTACATCATTCGATAGCTATCGTTAAGAGAAACAAATGACTTTACGGGAGTGAAGCCGAATTCCCCGGCAGAAAAAAGTTACAGCCATTTAAAAAAAAAAAAATTTGCCTACTTTATGCAAGGAGTTCCAAGTGCTGTAGCACTTAGTGTGGAACACCATTCGATAGGTATCGTTAAGAGGAACAAATGATTCTTCGGGAGTGAAGCCGAATTCCCCGGCAGAAAAAAGTTACAACCATTTAAAAAAACATATATGCCTACTTTATGCAAGGAGTTCCAAGTGCTGTAGCACTTAGTGTGGTACATCATTCGATAGCTATCATTAAGAGGAACAAATTAATCTTTGGGAGTGAAGCCGAATTCCCCGGCAGAAAAAAGTTACAGCCATTTAAAAAAACATATATGCCTACTTTATGCAAGGAGTTCTAAGTACTGTAGCATTTAGTGTGGTACATCATTCGATAGCTATCGTTAAGAGAAACAAATGACTTTACGGGAGTGAAGCCGAATTCCCCGGCAGAAAAAAGTTACAACCATTTAAAAAAACATATATGCCTACTTTATGCAAGGAGTTCCAAGTGCTGTAGCACTTAGTGTGGTACATCATTCGATAGCTATCATTAAGAGGAACAAATGAATCTTTGGGAGTGAAGCCGAATTCCCCGGCAGAAAAAAGTTACAGCCATTTAAAAAAATATATATGCCTTCTTTATGCAAGGAACTAGCTATTTGGCTAAGCTACTAACTTATTTAAACACTATATTTCGCTATTTTTTATAAATTATGATGAGGTAACGGTAAAGGAATAGGTAAGTACATAATATAAGAAATAAAATAATAGTTACTTATGGTACAAGCGAGGTAAGTTGGTGATTACTTCCGAGGCGCTATTGAGGCTCGAGCCGTCAGTCGAGGGTCTGAAGATAGCCGAGGATAGCTCATTTTTGTTCCCCCAAAGGCCATTTACATGGACTCCTTGAATCAGTTTAACGTAACACAACCGAGTTTTTTTGTAAATGGCTGTAACTTTTTTCTGCCGAGGAATTTGGCTTCACTCCCGCAGAATCATTTGTTCCTCTTAACGATACCTATCGAATGGTGTTCCACACTAAGTGCTACAGCACTTGGAACTCCTTGCATAAAGTAGGCAAATATATATTTTTTTAAATGGCTGTAACTTTTTTCTGCCGGGGAATTCGGCTTCACTCCCGTAGAGTCATTTGTTTCTCTTAACGATACCTATCGAATGATGTACCACACTAAGTGCTACAGCACTTAGAACTCCTTGCATAAAGTAGCCATATATATATTTTTAAATGGCTGTAACTTTTTTCTGCCGGGGAATTCGGCTTCACTCCGTAAGAATCATTTGTTCCTCTTAACAATACCTATCGAATGGTGTACCACACTAAGTGCTACAGCACTTGGAACTCCTTGCATAAAGTGGGCATATATATTTTTTAAAATGGCTGTAACTTTTTCCTGCCGGGGAATTCGGCTTCACTCCTGAAGAATCATTTGTTCCTCTTAACGATAGCTATCGAATGATGTACCACACGAAGTGCTACAGCACTTGGGACACACTCCATACAAATCTGCCCATTGTCCTTTAATAATGTAGGCAAAACAAGAAAAATCCGAAAATATTCCTGAATCCCCAAGTACTTATACTATTTACCTGCGCGCGCCGCGACAAGGACACCTATCGAATATTTATGTCTCTCTTGCACCTTAACAAAACTACCCAACAACGGAGGTACCTACTGTTGCGTCTCACGACCAGAATTTGCGCAGAAAATGGTGGCGTGGTGTTATTTCTGCGCAGTCGGCGCCATCTTGTTTTGTCATTTGGTGCAAATGGCGCCTACAATGATTTGATATCTTCGCGTGAACTGTACCAAAAAAACAAATCTACTTCGCAATTTCGCACGTTCGACATAAATAAGTTAAAATCATTCAACGATGCCCTTAAACAACAAAGATGGTGTCGTCGCTATGCATTACGCAGCATAATATATGTTAAACATTTTCCACAAAATCTTTAAATTTGTAATTGCACTCAGCTTTACAAATACGTTATATAATATTACTTACTTTAACAAGGCTTCAATGTTGGAAATAGTAGCTAATCCATGTGCAGCCCCGCCGCCATTTTGATCACCATTGGAGTACCCACGAGACCACGACTACCCGACGACGACGACGCACTAAACGTACTGACTGACGTGTTTAACCCCAACGCGATTGAAGGAAAAAACTGAAACTTAATCAACTTCGACGTACATGGTTTGCGGTACCTAAGTCCGGTTACTGCGTCGGGTACGGCAAACGCGGCGAGTACGGCAACTGCGGCGAGTACGGCAACTGCGGCGAGTACGGCAACGCACCTCAAAAATCTGACGCGCACTTACCGGGTTTATAATAAAATAATAATAATGTAATGCCCAACCGTATTTATTATTCGACTGTTTGTTTACTTACTTAATACTCGTAAGAACACGTAACCACCGAACGCGAACACTGACTACCTACTCCATAAATAATTACTTAATATCCGGGACTAAAGAGACGTCTGCGCTCTCGGAGAGTGGCAGGCTCAATGAAGCAACGCGCCTATCACCCACCCCAGGTTCCCGACGCCGCGCGTCGCCGCTCCGATAACTAAGTAAGTATTACAATATGCACCAAATACCAAAGGCAATAATGTTGATATTTCTCTGAATTATAAGGTTGATAGGTTTGCGCAGTACAATTTTACGGCTCGAATTCGTGGTCCACAGACTTAATGGGTTCTATAGGGGACGAGGGGAGCTTCTGGCGGGGTGACAGACGCGCGGAGGGCGGAATGATTGATTTTTAGCTACGTCTATTTATAGAGATGATCACTTACCTGCCGATGGGCACGTGTAACCATATTTTATTGTGTTGTTTCCAGAAATTTTCCACCAACACCGACTTATAAAATGTGGTTCTTCTTCTGTGGACCTCCTCTGTATAAGTACAGAGAGTAATTTTATTGGAGAGTTCTAATTGACTATATTAAAATATATTAATTAGGTTCTAAACTTAAATTATTACCCAGTTGTGCTTGTGACTAGCGGGTAGTCAATGATCAATGATTTTCAAATATCAACAACCAACCACACTCGTAGGGCATACATTCATACACCATTTCAGCTTCCGAAGCTTTATCCCATGTCTATTTGGTCATGTCTAGTGGGGGTCGGTTTTCAGTACTTATACTCGTATTAGGTAAGTAAAACTGATTTGACGGGATCTCAGATTTTTACGTGAAGCGACTGCCATCAGACCTTCACAACCCAGAGGGCTATACGACATTCTATGTTAGTAAATTTTTAACTTTGAGGGCTTTAAGTACCCGTAACGCCTGTTGATGTTAGGACGACAACCGCGACCGAAGGCTCGTGCGTGTCCTCCGTGGCACAAAGACATAACATCACTTTAGTAACGACCCATCATCATGACATTAATTAACCACATGGATCAGAAGTAAACCGCGGTTAGCAGTGGCCATGAGCGCCACATTCATACGAGTATAAGTACATTACATAATACTTACATTCATCCTAATATACAAAAAATGTGGATGACACAAATTACCTCGCTAGGGAATCAAATCCATTATCGCTCAGGGATTATTTGTCTGCGAAAATGGAGCAATTTGGCATAAATCAATCACTCTGTCATTTCCTGAAAGTAACTGAACATTATTACCTCGCATGGGAATCAAACCCACAACCCATTATCGCTAAGTAAATCTGTACCTGCGAATATGGAGTAGTGGTTGCGCATCTAAGTATACTAATATTATAAAGCTGAAGAGTTTGTTTGTTTAGTTGAACGCAATCATCTCAGGAACTACTGGTCTGATTTGAAAATTTCTTTCAGTTTTAGATAGCCCATTTATCGAGAAAGGCTATAGCCATACTTAGGCTATTATATCATCACGTAGGACTAATAGGAGAGGAGCTATCGCGGGGGTTAAACCTCGGGACGCCGCTTGTTTAACATAAAACATGACAAACATAATTATCAATTACTTTATTATTTTCTTCATCGTCGTCATTTTCTTAAAGCAACTGATCTCTAGTTAAGTCAAGCTAAGGTATCATTTCCCACACACACTCACTTAGACCAAGATCACATTTTGTTTTGACACAAATTATTATCTCGCATTGAAACTCGAACCCGTAACCTATTAGATACTATTAGGTACGTAGCGCTTATTGATTCTGTGTTCGCGAAAATGAAGCAGATCTTATGTGCGCTTATTAATTATGTAAGTACTTAAATAAAATAATAAATCTTTATTTCAGGCAACTTATGAATAGTTACGAGTACAAGATGTTTCAAAATAATAATAACTGCATAATATTTACTGGATTGGAAAATTGAAAATAATATTTGTACTTTGTATAGAATACACTTTTCATTTTAGATTTATGTTTCATTTTATTAAATCCCGCGTCACTTGGCGCTGCATACTTTATTTATAATAATCCTGAAAAACACCTTAACCAACTTAAGTTACTAAAATACACATAATACCGCGTGTTTGGAGGTTACCCAAAACGTGAGTGAGTACATCGGCCAATTCGGGAAATACAGTTCGGCCAAAAATTTGCTACGTGTTAAAAAAAAATAGAGTTTTTATTTTTTCCGAAAGTTCGTATTTAGCTCTACAACGTTTGCTTGTGTTTGTGACCGGTATTTTTTTTTTAATGTTTATGGTCTCAGATATCTTCTAGCCCAATTATACTTCCAAAAAAGTTATTTTCAAACAGCCAAGTTCAGTTCCAAACTTGCCAAGTTCTACTACCACCCACGTTGCCAAATTCTACTCCCACCCACGTTGCCAAATTTTGTTGTTCAAATTGCAAAGTTCAACTTTTAAACAATGAAGTTCAACTCTTAGATTGCCAAGTTCAACCACAAAGTTGCCGAGTTCATCAACTAAATACACTTTTTAAAAATTCGCGATCAGAATTTATTGTTTACATAAATAGATCTTAATCGTGTATAACCACGACCACGATCGGTGTAACCTAATTGCCAGGTTCCATTTCCAAGTTTCATTCCCAAGTTGCCAAGTTCCACTCTCAAGTTGCCAAGTTCCACTTCCAAGATGCCAAGTTCCATTCTCAAGTTGCCAAGTTCCACTCTCAAGTTGCCAAGTTCCACTGCCAAGATGCCATGTTCCACTCTCCAGTTGCCAAGTTCCATTCTCAAGTGTCCAAGTTCGATTCTCAATTCTATACGTGTCTCGGCTCCACTACACCTCTAACGTCACCGACGTTACGGAGTACTTAGGGGAAAAGACCAGGTATCGAGTAAGGGTCGAGCAGCTAGAGCCGCGCAACAGAGTTAACTTCAACTCGTTTGTTGTGCGCGTGCCGACGGAGAAGCTGCCGATCTGAAGGAAGATAAGTGGCCTGCGGGTGTCGCGTTCCGGAAGTATCTGGGACGGCGGAACCCTCCGGCCTCCGGCCGAAACCGGACCCGCGCCCGCGCCTCACGTCACCGCTCGTGGTACGTGATTTAGTTTTAAGTTTATATTGTTGTCTATGTTAGTCTATAAAGTATTTATTTTAAGGGGCCTCTGTTTACAGTTATTTGTTTAAAACTGTAAATATTGCCTGAAATAAATGATTTGATTTTCATTTTCTTTTTAAATTGCCAAGTTCCATCCCGAAGTTGCCAAGTTCCATTCTAAAGTAGCCAAGTTCCACTTCCAAATTACCAAGTTCGACTCCCAGGTTGCCAAGTTACTCCCGAATTGACAAATTCAGTTCCCAAATTTCATAGTACAATTTCCAAATCGCCAAATTTCATTCTTAATTTGCCAAGTTCCACATCCAAGATGCCAAGTTACATTCTTAAGTCGCCATGTTCCAATCTCAAATTGCCAAGTTCAATTTTCAAGTTGCCAAGTTCCACTCCCATGTTGCCATGTTTATTGTAAAGTTGCCAAGTTCCACTCCCAAGTTGCTAAGTTCCACTTCCAAATTGCCAAATTCCACTCTCTAGTTGCCAAGTAACTTCCAAATTGTTAAGTTCCATTCTCAAGTTACCAAGTTTCAATCCCAGGATGCCAAATCCATTCTCAAGTTGCCAAGTTCCACTCCCAAATGTCAAGTTCTTCTCCCAAATTCCCAAGTTCCATTTTCAAGTGAACAAGTTCCATTATTCTCAAGTTGCCAAGTTCCATTATTCTCAAGTTGCAAAGTTCCACTTCCAAGTTGCCAAGTTCTTCACTCAATTGCCAAGTTCCATTCTCAAGTTGCCAAGTTCCGATTCCAAGTTGCCAAGTTCCACTTCCAAGTTGCCAAGGTTCATTATTCTTAAGTTGCCAAGTACCACTTCCAAGACGCCAAGTTCCACTCTCAAATTGCCAAGTTCTACACTTAATTGCTAAGTTGCATTCTCAAGTTGCCAAGTTCCACTCCCAAGTTGCCAAGTGTCATTAGTCTCAAGTTGCCAAGATCCATTATTCTCAAGTTGCCAAGTTCCACTTCCAAGATGCTAAGTTCCACTCTCAAGTTGCCAAGTTCTACAATCAATTGCCAAGTTCCATTCTCAAGTTGCCCAATTCCATTATTCTCAAGTTGCCAAGTTCTATTCTCAAGTTTTTTTATTATTATTATTAAGCCTTTATTGCCAACATAAAAAATATAATTTAACATTTCATAGTTACTTATTTAACATGCAATTAAATATATTAACCTGACATATAGAATAAATTAAAATATTATTATTATTATTATTTATACATTATTTATCATGCAATACAATAAACTAATTTTACTTATTTATTCTCAAGTTACCAAGTTCCAATTCCAAGTTGCCAAGTTCCACTTCCAAGTTGCCAAGTTCCATTATTCTCAAGTTGCCAAGTTCCACTTCCAAGATGCCAAGTTCCACTCCCAAGTTGCCAAGTTCTTTTATTCTCAAGTTGTTAAGTTCCATTATTCTCAAGTTGCACTTCCAAGATGCCAAGTTTCACTCTCAAGTTGCCAAGTTCTACAATCAATTGCCAAGTTTCATTCTCAAGTTGCCAAGTTCTACTTCCATGTTGCCAAGTTCTACACTCAATTGCCAAGTTCCATTCTCAAGTTGCCAAGTTCCATTATTCTCAAGTTACCAAGTTCCAATTACAAGTTGCCAAGTTCCACTTCCAAGTTGCCAAGTTCCATTATTCTCAAGTTGCCAAGTTCCACTTCCAAGATGCCAAGTTCCACTCTCAAGTTGCCAAGTTCTACTCTCAAGTTGCCAAGTTCCACTCTCAAGTTGTCAAGTTCTACTCTCAAGTTGCCAAGTTCTACTCCCACATTGCCAAGTTCCTCTCCCAAATTGACAAGTTCCGGAATGGAACTTGGCAATTCTCAAGTTTCCAAGTACTAATCTCATGTTGCCAAATTCCACTCTTAAGTTGCCAAGTTTCATCCTCAACTTGCCAAGTTCTATTCTCAATTGGCAATTTCCATTCCCAAATTGCTAAGTTCCCTTCTTAAGTTCATTACACATGTGGCCAAGTTTTATTTCCATGTTCCCAAGTTTCATTCCCAAGTTGACAAGTGGCAAGTTCAATTCCCAAGTTGCCAAGTTCAATAAAAACTAAAATTATATTATATAGAAATGAGTACTTAATCATTAAGTAACCAGACACCTTTCGTCGGCGGTAACTTTCATTCACAAGACACCTGAAAGTTCTCGAAAAATTTTACAACTTCACGTTCTATACTTGTGTCTTAAAAATGAACTACATATTCCAAAGTTTTTTGTAAGTTGTAACCAGCTAGACCAATCGGGCGGGTCCATCACTCCCCCAAAAACGCATAGTGTTTAAAGATACTTGAGCAGTTTATGTTTGTCTGGCTGAGAGATGATGATGGATGAAGTTCCTCGTATGGTCTAGCAGTCTAGCTAGCTGCTTATCAAATCTTTCAAAATAGTCCAGATCATGAGATACAGCCTACAGACGGACAGATAGTGAAGTTTTATACAGGATCCCGTTTACGAAACCTAAAATTATTGCGTGCAGTAAATAACGTACATAACATAATCATTCACTTCATCATCTCATCGTAGTAACTGATCCCTAAGAAGGTTTACTTATTACCTGTGACCAGAGTATCAGAAATTACGCACACACACAGCAGACCGAGATAAACATTTGTGGTTCACACAAATAATCACAAACTTTCTAAAAGGCCATGATATTTAATAAGGAGCCCAAATTCTTTCAGTATGTCTCGACCTCGAAACCTACCAAGTGACTGATGTATTTATTATTCATAAATTATTTACTTATTAGCTTCTCATTAGATTCATTGGGTGGAGGCTCAATTTCACAAACTACGCAATTGATTCCGAATTTAGATCACCAACAAGAATATCGATTTACGCTGACCTCGGTACAGGCTTTTTATCCCAAGTTTCATCTGTACTGATATTATACTCGTAAAGCTGAGGAGTTTATTTGAACGCGCTAATCTCAAAAACTGCTGGTCAGATTTTTTCTTTCAGTGTTTTATCAAGGAATGCTATTACATAACATAGGAGCGGAGCGGATGCGGATATCACCGCGAGGCGCTACTAGGAAATACATACTTAATGATAAATAAATTCAAAATTTGAACCTAAGCTGGTGCTTGAACCAGGAGGATTTCATAAAGGATGATGTGGCAGGTTGAAATAAAACAATAAAATATTAATATAAACATATATTTACCAAACATGAAGTGGCAAGGCTATTACGATATTTGTTTGTACCCGTCAGTGGTTAGGATTTATATACACAGCAGTGAGATTATAATCCTCTAAACATAATATACATACATATTATTAATTAACGACATTCGTTGGTTTACAACTGTAAGAGACAAGCGGTGATCGTCGAGCTATATTATATCATCAATACATAATTACAGGCTATAAAGTTACAGATTTGAATCGTTCTATTTGTTCATAAAAATATATGTGCCAGTGAGTCGCTCTGTGGATATACCAGATTTGTTCGGAGATTATCAATCAGTCTACGTTCAGTAACGGAATGTAAGTAACACAACATCGTTCATCCTAAACATTAGGACGCATCGCTCTGCACGTCCCTATTGAATCGAATACATGATGTGTTGTGCGCTTGTGGTCCACTCTCTCTCTCTCTACTGATTTATTAACACTTTAACTTAATACAATGTGAACTATAGAACAACTAAACACAAATACGTTAAAAGGTGTTTCCGTGGTTTTCGTGCAGAGACGATGCGTTTACAATACATCGAAAACATTACCTAGATTTATATGTATTTATTATATTAAACACCTTAGCCAAAAAGACGTAGTAATGTAGTAGTAGAAAAATCCGAAAAGTAGAAAGTATTAAATTCGGTTCTTACATAAGTAATCTAACTCGTATACTAAGTGTTGAGGTGGGCATTTGGCGGTTGGTGAGGTGGCGCGCGGCTGTCGGGGCCAGGCGGTGCGGCGCGGGGCATTGTGGGTCTGTCTGCTCCACAAAGACTCTCGTCGACGTGACCGCCCCGCACTCGGGACCACAGTCCTACCGATACCATCCGGACCGCAGCACACGCGCTTACAATTTTATATTAATTGAATTCCACAAGTACCGTCGGTCGTTATCCGACGGTGCCATCTACAGGATGTAATCGGAACCTCGATGGAATCAAATATAATAATTAAATCACTAAATCAACACAAATGGGAGATTTGATCGAGTCCGTTCAACTCGCAAGTATATTGTAAAATACGAGATACGAAATTGAATCACAGTTTGTACAATAATAATATTAAGGAATAATTAAAACAATATCTAATTAATTATGCCCGTTACGAATAGGTACAATTAAAACTCGTGCAGCGCCGTCCACCGCGGGCCAGACACGTCTGTTGTCTCTCCTTGTTCAGTATCGAAACTGGATAACAATAAAGCCATAGTAATCAAGTTACGAAGAACAATAAAATGTATGAAACTATAGAATTTAATAGTATAAGATCCGCGCGGTGGTCGCACTGCACGCAATACGATTAAACCTTAATTACATGATTCATTATCATTACATATACTGAGATAGAATTAAAATATTACAATATCAGGTGTAAGTAGTTAGTAAAACATTATATAAAATAAAAATGTTAAAACAGTATATGCTCAGAACAGTGAGAAACGACGTTCCGTTCGTGTCGTGGAGTAATCACCGGCTTGTGTCGCTCCACGAACATTTCAGAATGGATTGAAACAAGCTATATTCAGTCGACAAGCATCATACAACCGAATTTGGAATAAATTACAATACAAAAACGTGGCAGTTTGACAACTAATACTTATTTCACGTCGTTTGTTCGAAAATAGCGTTATATAATTATAAATATAAAATCACGTATCAAATTAAAAATAATACTTAAATAAGAATACAGCTAAAAGTGGACTCGCCATCGTAATCTCGGCGGAACACGGGAGACCTTACAGCTAGTGTCGTATCAGTGACAGCCACCGACACCGTGACTCATTCATAAAATACACCAAAATACGTAATTAACTCTAGTTTACAATTTCAGAAATAAAATTGGAATTAATACTGATTTTTTAAAAGAATTTTTGAGAATGTTTTAAGGATAAAATGAGAGTACCGAATTGTAAAATATAGTTAACCACATCAGTGTTTAAAGTAACTAGACAATTACATATTGGTCGGTCGGTAATTGTAGACTGACTCGCTTGATGTCTAGTTAGCAAGTACCAAACGGATTGCATTAAACGAAGAGTACAATAATCGACTTTAAAACGTTAAAATATAAATCAATTGGTTTCCATATTGCAAAACCTATAAATTAAAATGTTTGAATTACATATCACAAGCTTTGTACATTTGATAAAACTTGCATTTAAATCAATAATATAATTTAATTAATATCATTCATTACATTACATTGAGTTATTAATTTTATAAATATGAGTAAAATTTGAATCTCAAGATAAATTGGAAATGTTTTTGGATAAAACAAGATAGGTTCCTATCTATTTGTTTTTATTTATGAGTATAACGTTCGCTCGCCAGGAGCTATTTTATTATTTAAATGTAATTTTATATCTTTAAAACTGCAATCATCATTAATATTCAATACATGTCACAGACAGTAAACAGCAGAAACAAAATGACATGGAAATTGACATGTTTTTGCACCCACTTTTGTATTAAGCACATTGGATTTACTATAAATTAAATCATTGTTTAAACTGTCTATTTTATTTCCTGTGCGATGGTGATAAATAAATAAAGTATGTCGGTGTGTAGTGGGGATACTGGGCAAGGCTAAGACCTGAAAGTGGGCATGCCTAAGGTATGAAAGTGGACATGCCTAGAGCTCGAAAGTGAGCATGCCTAAGGTATGAAAGTGAACATGCCTAGAGCCCGAAAGTGAGCATGCCTGAGGTATGAAAGTGGACATGCCTAGAGCTCGAAAGTGAGCATGCCTAAGGTATGAAAGTGGACATGCCTAGAGCTCGAAAGTGAGCATGCCTAAGGTATGAAAGTGGACATGCCTAGAGCCCGAAAGTGTGCATGCTTAAGGTACGAAGGTGGGTATTGCCTAGGGAACGAAGATGGGAATTGCCTACGGTACGAAGATGGACATGCCCAATGCCAGAAAGTGGGCATGATATGGGCATACTGGGCACGCCTATGGTTCGAAGGTGGGCATAGTATGGGCATACTGGGGCATTTCTAAGGTTTGAAAGTGGGCGAGATGTGGGCATAGTGGACACGTCTAGGGTTCGAAGGTGGGCATGGTGTCGAGCTTCTGTTTGACCTCGTCGGTGGAGTCGTCGCAGATGAGCAGCGTGTGCGAGAAGCCCATGGTCACCTGGGTGATGCTCAGACCCTCCATCTTGGCGACATCGCGCGGGCGGGCGGTCGACTTGTTGATCTCGCCGGTGCCCTGTACGTAGGTAACTTATAATTAGAATACTCTCACAAGAAAATCTAGCCATCTCCTGAATATATGCTATCAACAATGTTAGAAGGACAATTTTTTAAATTCAGAAACGCCATGTTATATAATTGTTTTATATCAGCTACCCGCACCAAATACCGTAATCAAGAATATGTGACGAGATGTATACTGACCAGTTCCCCGAAAGTGGGCGAGACTCCCCAGGCGATGAGCGAGTCGTCCGCCGCGATCACGATGGACGTGTTGCTCACGCCCACGCTGCGGATGTTCCAGCCTAAACGAGTAGCATGTTAATGTTAATATCACCTTTCATCATTCAATACAAGTTAATCTACTAATATTATAGCGAACATTTGATTGAATAGGCTCCGAAACAACTAGAGCGATTTAAAAAAATCTTTCAGTACATATTATTATAGTTTATTTTTAGGGCTATATGTATTTCATCCTGATACGTCCAAGGGAAAGACAACTATGCGGGTAAAAACGCCGGGCACAACTAGTAGTAATAAATGTGGTGATCACCTGCGAGATCCTGCACCGGTTTGGGATACATGTTTGCTTCCCCGGTGCGCTTGGTTTGGCCGAACATGAACAGCGCTCCTGTAAAGTTAGACATCATTTATTAAAGAACTATAAGTATATTCTTTCTTTAGAACTATATAATTATGTACTATACTTTTCTATATGTATTATGACGAGTGGGATGCTACATGTCTTCACACTGTAACAGCAGCTATAGTTAGAAAAGTGAAACAACATACTCGTTATTTTATATTGTTCTACATATACAGGTATAATGTGTATAATATTACCATTTTCATTGACAGCGAGGCTGTAGGTGCCGCCGCAGTGCACGGAGCGCACGCCCCTCGCCTGCGTGTCGAAGAACTTGATCAGACGGGGCACGGACTCGTCGCGCTGCTCCGCGTGACCGAGGCGCCCGAAACCGCCGAAACCCCAGCTGTACGCACGCTTCTTTGAGTCTATAGCCACCTGGGGATAAGATTAATATTAGGTTTAGGATGTTAGATTCAATCGATATCATTTAAGCATAATTATATCTCTCTCTCTCTGTCTCAACCGAGAGGCTTGAGCCTACTCTGAAAGAGGGGTGATCAGGCTTTGTCGATTCCATTAGCGTGGATTGAATCAGTGTCTTCCAAATGTGGAAATCACAGACCTTAGTCAAAGTCAAAGTCAAGTCAAAAATCCTTTATTCAGTTAAGGCCTCAATGAGGCACTTATGAACGTCAGAATTGATTCTACCACCGATTCGGAAATTACATCAGCCGAGAAGAATCGGCAAGAAACTCGGGCTGGTATTTTTTTTTAAATAAAATAAAATACAAACAGTACCTTAAAACTAGCACAATTTCACAGATAAAAAAAAAAAAGAAAAAAAATAATAAAATCTATAAATATAGAAAAAATACTTATATGTACCTCAGTGGCGAGGGGTGAAATTTTCCGAAAGGGAAGACGATCCAAAAAAAAAACGCCGCCTACATAATTTTGGATGAGACTGATGACAAACTTTTTTCCGCGACTTTACTCAAGAAATACGTTTCTCGCCGATCTATGTTAATTTTAACATAAAAGTTACTGTTTATTATATTGACCATTTGCTATGTGCAAAGCCCTTCAAAATCGGTTCACCTGTATTGTTATTTATTTGCTTACATAAAGATAAACACACAAAATCTAACGGATTTATATACTTTTTAATCTAAAATAAACACAGGAAACAAAACACTTTATGCTATATACCCTGTTATCATTTAAATATAAAAAAAGAGATTTAAAAAATTAAACCGGAGACAGATCTCATAAAATTATACAATTAGGTAATTTGTATACTTTCTGAAGTTGCTGCCTCCTTTATATAACAGAACTAACTATTAATAACTAATTTAACTAACTTTTACTTATGGGTGGCACTGGAGGTGCAAAAAAATATGTTTCATTTATTAGTTTTAATTCTGCCTCTTTAGTTATTTTATTATTTAAATAAATTATATTTCACTACATTTAATTCATTCATATTTTTATGTGTGTAATAGTTATGATGTAATTTAAATTTAAACTAAACAATGCAACAAAAAATATGTTGCAGTCATCATAATTATGCATGCAATTTGGTATAAAATTTCAATTGTACAAGTTGAACCTATTTCAATAGACTAAGATATTCAAATTAAAAAAAATTGTGCAGTTTTAAGAACAATACGAGTATACTTTACTTTCATACAGGTCGTTTGATAACCTTTAGTTGAAATCAATCTAAAAAGATTATATTATTACTTATCAAGAAATCACCCTACTTTCAAGTAGGTAGTATTTTAAGTTCAATTTACTAAATAAATTATTCTCACCTAATAGCAGGTTATCCAGTAAGCAACAGTTGCTCAATATGCAATAAAATTTTGTTTTGTTTTATTTTAACTTTCACACTTCACAACACGAAAAACAATAATATCGAATTTAGGTATTTAACTCACTAATTATATCAAATTTTAACTTTACAAATACTACATAAAACAATAAGTCGCGTAAATAATATTATCATGTAAAATCGTAAAAATCAACAAAACAAAAACAAACTGTTACAACGCGCGAAAACTTAAATGGCATGACACTTGACATACGCGAATACGCTTTGCAAAACGTCAACAGCCGTGTTCTCTTTCTCTCTCTTTCTCTGGTCTGATCCTTGGCTGGTACAGAATAATTAATAGTATCTAGTAGCAAGACGGTGGCCGAGCGTCTTATTTTTGGGCGTGAATTTGTGCGAATATGTTTCAATGTGTGCGTGAATTTTGTATCGGAACGGTTCATTGTATGTAGTTGTGAATACGCTTTTGTATGGCGCTAGACCTGCAAGGGAAAACGTTTTATTTCCAAGCGATTTTGAACCGTAAATTATAGCATTTAATGATTATAATGATTTTGTTTCAGTATGAGGTAGTTAGATCGTTTCTTATACGATGTAAGTGTATTGTAACTTTGTATAGCGCTAGGCGCTTCCAAGCGATTTTGAACCGTAAAATTTGGAAATTAATGATTATAATGATTTTGTTTCAGTATGAGGTAGTTAGATCGTTTCTTATGCGATGAATATTACGCTATGTATTCTTTTAGTGAATTATTATTTTAATTTGATTTATTAAAACCAGATATTTTTTTAATATGTGGTTATAAGCAAGTAGGGTCGTTAATATATAGTTGAAGTATGAGTGTTAGATAATTTAGAGTTTTCAAAAGGGAAGACGGTAGGAATCGTCTTGTATGGACCCCTCGCCACTGATGTACCTATATAATCGAAAAGTAGCATGTTGAGGTTGCGGGTGCAGAAATTCAATTCCAGACATCCCGGTCATTGATGTAGTCCGTAACCTTATAATATGCTTTGCTTATCAAAATGTTTTTAACGTGTGATCTAAACCTTCCATCAGTGAGCCCAGTCACTTCCCGGGGGATTTTATTATAAAATTTAATACATCTATGAATGAAGGACTTTTTAGTCCTAGCTAATCTACATCCTGAGATGGCGATTTTATGCCTATTCCTAGTATTAAAATTATGAAGATCGCCATTAACTTTAAAATTAAAACGATGTTTCCGAGCATACAATATATTTTCAAAAATGTACAAAGAGGGAACAGTAAGAATCTGATATGTTTTAAAACGTTCCCTTAATGACTCTTTCGACCCCAAATTATAAATAGCCCGAATTGCTCGTTTTTGTAATATAAATACTGAATCTAAATCCGCGGCACACCCCCATAGTAAAATACCATAAGACAAAATACTGTGAAAGTACGCATAATAAACAATTCTTGCCGTTCCCACATCTGTTAGTTCCCTAATTTTACGAACAGCATACGCAGCAGAACTCAGCCTCCCTGAAAGACCGACAATGTGGGATCCCCATTGTAACTTAGAATCTAAAACTATACCTAGAAACTTAGTACTACTTTCTATTTTAAGTTTCGTTCCTTCCAAAAAGACATTCGATTCAATGGCTCGGACATTGGGTAGTGAAAATTGAATACACTTAGTTTTAGACGCATTGAGGAGCAAATTATTGGCAGAAAACCAGTCCGAAATAAAGCCAAACACATATTTACTTCTACCAAATCCTTATCCTTCCTATTCACTTTAAATAGCAATGAAGTGTCATCTGCGAATAAAACCATACTACATAGATCTTCCATCATGTAAGGGAGGTCGTTAATATACGACAAGAACAGGAATGGACCTAAAATAGAGCCCTGTGGCACGCCCATTTCTAGCAATGATCCCTTTGATAGGACATCGTTGATCTTCACCTTCTGTTGCCGTCCTCCTAGATACGATTTAACAAGACCTAGAGCAGGACCACGAATACCGTAACATTCAAGTTTAGAAAGCAGCGTCGAGTGATCAACGCAGTCAAAAGCTTTGGAAAGGTCGCAGAATACACCTATAGCATCATGTGAATCTTCCCAGGCCTCAAAGATATGAGTTAAAAGTTTAGCCCCAGCGTCCGTAGTCGACTTGCCCTTTGTTAAACCAAACTGATTACTATGTAATATAATGTGGTCACTAAAGTGAGAAAGCAACTGATCTAATATTATTTTTTCGAAAATCTTACTCAGAAGAACAGAAACCGGCCTATAATTATTAGGATCCTCCTTACAACCTGACTTAAAAATAGGAGTAATTCTGCTGTGTTTCATCACATCAGGGAAAATACCATGATCTAGAACCATTCTCTTCATCTAATTACTACACCATCAACGCTGACTCCATATAAACAAAATCCAACTCACAGTATGATTATTTCCACAGGAGAAGTCGACGATATCGACGTCCTTGACGGGGTTGATGTGTCCGTCCTTGGACTTCTCGAAGAAGAACACAATCGGCTTCGGCACCGTCTCGAAGTGGAACGACAGCTTCGTCGACGTCACGAAGTACTTGCCGTCCGTGTTGTGGCCTGCAACATAATGTTGTGTTAGAGTGTGCCATAAAATTAAGTAAATCATAATTGGATCATACATTGGTTTTTCCCAGCGGACAGTTGAAACCGATCCCACAAGAGACGGTTGGTACTTCAAAAATTTTGTTGGCCCAAACCGTTCCCTCATAATGCTGGTTGGAGACCGAAAGCTAAGTTTAGCTTAGCTCATATAGCAGAAATAGTTTTCCTTAGTTGGGTGCAGAAGGCAATCAATGCTTTTTGGTGTTACACTGTAAGCTGACTATTGTTAACTGGTGTATAAATAAATAAAACATACAAGTTACTTTAGGTTTCTTTTGCTTTCACCTATAAACCGATCATAATGAAGTTACACATACATATTACCAAAAGGTACAGATGTTATTACCAATTAGACAATGGGAATTACATTATCACAATACATAGTCTTTTATTCTGGAATATCCCATCAAACTTCTTAAAATGTAAATCTAACTGAAAACATCCTTGTTTTTCAATGGCCATGAATACATAACCACTTAGTTATGATCTCGTCATTGTATGATTTAGAGGACACGATTCGAGGTCGAACAACATGTTGACAGCAAACAGGGAACAAACAGGAAACCGAATTTACATTTGAAGAATCAAGACATTTAGGAGGTCAATATGGGTCGAAAAACATTGAACAGATACATAATCACAAAACTGTCAAAACATGTTTTCAGTTTAAGATAGATTTACATAGTATATTTTAGATGGATGTTTTCAGTGTTTTGTACAAATGTGTTGTTTACAAATTGTTAAGTGCTATTAGCCGAGTCCTATCTTTGAAACTTCTCCGAAAATGCCAACTGTGCTTAAGGAATTTAATTTCAATCATCCCGAACTCTCGATAGTAAGTACTGATGTAGACCAATAAGATTAAAATCTGTAATTTGTAGTGTTGGCTTGTAAACGCCAGTTAATTCATTATAGTTAAACTATCTGTCTCCAAAGAACAAGTTGTATTTGTAAGCCCATTAGAATAACAATGTTTGTGTGTATGTATCAAATTATCAATTTCGTCACATCAATCATTCAGCTGTCTGTTCAACAACAACACCTTTTTATTCAAGGATAAATGTATAATGTACGAATATAAATTGGATGATCTATCATTTCGATCGCCTAACAAACAAACAATTTTAGATGTACAATGTATATTAACTGGCTGCATCCCGTAGTTTATCTCGCGTTACCTCTGCTCTTATTGGACGAAGCCTGGTGTTTTAGCTATATAGCCTTTCTTTAACAAATAGGCTAGCTAATACTGCAACATTCAAATTGAACCAGTACTTCCTGAGATTAGAGTGTTCAAGCAAACTCTTCACCTTTATAACATTACGTTTTTTCTTTGTAATATTTTATGGACGTGCGCCCAGACCGTTCCTGTTTAATGTTGTACGGAACGGGGGCGGCTGAAAACCAGCGCTGCTCGGAGTAACATACGCCGTGCAGCACAAGCTGAGCCGCCACCTTTTGTTTTATTCACTTATTTTATTGTTCTGATTTGAAGGAAACAATAAATAAGAATTTAATTTATTTTATAGATGTATGATACATACCCAGCTGCCCATACTCGGGCAGTCCAAATGAGTGCAGACGTCCGTTGCAGTCCAGGATCATGGAAAACTCAGAGCCACAGCCCACCTTCACGATTGGGGTTCCAGTGCTGTTCAAACAAAATTTAAACTTCAAAATAAATATTTAAATACACACATCAAAAGTGTCTAGGGATCAAGCATTTTTATGCGGATTTCTTGAGATTGAGATGTGGCTTTGTAATAAATTTATGATTTTATAAATTTATATGGATCCTTTTTGGTGCATTTCATAATTTGAATCAGGAACTGTGAATCAAATTCGAGTAAAAGATGAAAATCAGCTGTCAATATTTTCCCTATAAAAACATACAACGCATTGAAGACATTATTAGTGCTACTGTTTCCCTACTACTGATTAAAACCAACGTTATTATGGAGCGGCGACGTCATTTAAGCAGGGAAGAAATGCTCAGAGCCGTGGGAATGATAGAAGCTGGTTCCCGGCAACGTACTGTGGCTTTAGCTCTGAATACAAGTCAGAGTGTTATCAGTCGACTTTGGACACGTTACCGAAGCACTGGTACCGTGGCTGAGCGCCATGGAGGACGGTATCGCTGCACCACACGGAGACAAGACCGATACATTCAAATCTTAACTCGAAGAGCTCCAACAATAACCGCCATGATGTTAGCCGTGCGGCTTCATCACTCTTCAGGGAACTTAATTAGCGACCAAACAGTCAGAAACCGCTTGCATGAAGTGAACCTTCATTCCCGAAGACCGCTACGGGTACCACCTATAGCAATGCACAATCGTAGGATTCGATATCAATGGGCTCTTGAACACAGAAATTGGGCAGAAGAACAATGGCGTTTCGTGTGCTTTTCTGATGAGTCTCGTTTTGGTATGAGACCGGATACAAGACGTATACGACACTGGAGAACCCCTGGACGCCAACAGCGATTAAAATCCTGCCAGGAAGTCCATCCTTATAGTGGTGGAACCATCATGGTATGGGCGGGTATTTGGATCGGCGGAAGAACTGAGTTGATTTGGATCAGAGGCAACCTCAACGCTCAAATTTATGCTGAGACGATTGTATCAGACGTCATCGTTCCTCTACAAGTGCAAATCGGTCCCTTATTTCAGTTAATGCATGATAATGCACGACCGCACACCGCAAGAGTTGTAAGACAGACTCTCGCCGCAGCTAACATCAATGTCCTGCCCTGGCCTGCTCAGTCGCCAGACTTGAACCCGATTGAGCATGCATGGGATATGCTACAGAGAAGAGCTCTGCCGAATATGGAGGGTAACCAGTCGCAAGAAGACCTTTTTTTGTTGTTGCAACGAACATGGGCGTCCATTCCACAGCGTGATTTGGATGAACTCATTTTGAGTATGCCAAACCGATGTTTCTTGTGTTGTTAGTGTTCGCGGTAGAAACACGGATTATTAATTGTTTAAGTTACCCAATAAAATTTTAAAGAAAACTGTTATTTCAGTCTTTTTTTCGAACTTTAATGTTAGTGGTTCAAATGTCAAAAATCCCTTTATTAGGAAAATGGCAAATTTCTTTATTAATGCAAAGGTGACTTGGTTTATCGTTACTGTGACAAACGAAAACACTTTATTTGATGAATCCTTAAAGAAAATTTTAATTAATATCAATCAGGAGAAAAGTTATTGCAAAAATATATGTTGATCCCTAGACACTTTTGATGTGTGTAATACATACATATTTATAGAAGGTTTCAGATTACTCATTAGGGCCCTTAGCTCTCCACTGGTGAAATTAAATTTCGAATTATATTCAAGTGATTGATACATATTATCATCTACATAGCAGCATGCCACCCTTCATTTTTTATTCGTTTTTTGAATTGCCATTTGCCTCCCACTATGGAAGTAATTTCAACGACTTTAAAAACGTATTTACTTCACAATTGTAGCGCACAGCAATACATTTATTACACTGCGAGCTGACGCGCGTGGCGGCATACACTAATCTATAAATTGATACATATTCAGAGGACAGAGGTTAAGTAAACAGTGTATGTATATACCTTGAAACCGTTGGAAAAGCAAGGAGAGTCCACGATGTTGTCAATGCGACAAGACCGTGATGAAACAAACATATGATATAACTAACGTGTGTCTGACGCGCGTCGGCTTCAGTATCTTGGGCGTGGTGTTGCCGACGCCGCACTGCCCGCTCTTGTTGTCGCCGCAAGCGTACACTGTGCCAGTGTCTGGAAACATACAAAAAGGTACGGCGGTGAATGACGTCACTAATATGGCAGTATGGCAGTGATAATACGACCGTGGACTTTTCGCACGGCGGCATCGTGCACACGGCCATTATATGACGGCAACTACCGCTATTATCCTAGGAAATTAGCGCTTAAAAGACCAAGATTAATAATTTGCATCAGCACACGCATAATACTTGTGATGAAACCTAATCCCAGCCGCACATTGAAACAACAAATGTTTTCAGGCAGCAAAGGTTTCCAAGCATTCATTTGCCCCCTACATTTACCGAGAAGCAAATGCGCCTTGTGCATACCATGTAGGTAAATGTGAGAGGGGCAATAATTGTTGGGTGGGTTTCCACAAACATTTGTTGCTTCAGTGTGCGGTTGGGTCTAGAAAGATAAAAGATAAAGAAACAACACTTACCAGTAACAAAGAGCGTGTGGTGCCTGCCGACAGCGGCGTGGATGATGTTCATTCCCTGGAGCGCCGGCACCAGCTCCGGCACGTTGCGGGTCACCGTGTCGCCGAACCCGAGCTGCCCGCAAGTGTTGCGACCTACACAATGCACATACATAGTGTTATGATATTCAGTTTATCGTGGATTCAGTGTGTGAATGAATGTGTGTAGTTTCTGATACCCAGATGTAATAAGCTTAGTCAGGGATCAATTCAATTCAATTCTTGATTCTTGGCTCCTGTCCTGATTTGTCATGTGTCAGTTTGGCAATCAAGAGGTCGTGAGTTCAAGTCCCACCTATTGCATTAAAATCTCCCCAAGAAACTGTAACAGTATCCAGAATTCGGTGGTTTATTTCAGCCAGATTAAAAGTTATTTGTTAGAAACCAGCCCATGTATTCGTAATAAAACTTCAACTACATAAATAGAATATGTTAAATTACCGAAAGTGTATGCTTCTCCCTCAGCAGACACAAGCACGGAATGTCCTGCAGTGCATCCGCTGGCGATGAAGCGGTACTGGAATAAAATAGAAAATAAGACATGGTTAACTAGAATATCATTCAAATTGAGAATAATATTATTTAGTTGGGTCTCAAAGAAGCACAAACATGAATCATGAATCATAAATTTCACAACACAAAAGAAGACTTATAAATTAATTAATAAACACAAAAGGTTGTGAAGTGAAATATAAAAGTAATCATAAACTTTTCCTTTACAAAATAACAAAAGAGTACTTAATTAAAAATTCAATTAAGCAACATGAAATTCGAAATAACAAATGATGAAATGTTTTTGAAACTAATTTGCATAAAGGGGATGAAAGCCTTACAAACGCAAGCCTCTAAAAATAGGCTCACCTTCATGAAGGGTACACAAGTAAGATCAAAATAAATGTTTCACAACAGATATATATAATAAGAAGTTATACAATAACTTCGCAGCGCAGAACAAAATTTTAGCAGAATTCCACATTGCAAACTATATTAAAAAAATAAGAATAATACTGATAAATCAATATTATTTAAAAGAAAAATCTAGATAATATAAATGAATCAACATTATATTGTAGCAAATATTATTTGTTGATTGGACTACTTTTGGGAAATGCCAAATCAATGTCAAAGGTCGGCTTAAGGTAAAACTGTTTATGGCCAGAGTCCACATACAAAACAAATAAACAAAATGAAAATAAAAAATATCTGACAAAAAGAGTTGGTTCGGCTGTTGCTGTCTGGTACTAGTAGTCAGCATCAGAGAAAATGCCATCCAAGGGAGGTACTGGTTACATACCAAAGTGAGCATAAACAAGGCTTTCCCTTTTCTGACACTGACCGTACATATTGGAATATAAACAACCACAAAATAGATGTGCTTGTAGCAGAACTAAACTTAAAACCTCTCCAGTATTGGTCCTCTGTGCATGCTAAAGTAGATACAAAAGAAAGATAATAAATAAGTAAACATCGTTACCCGCCTGTCGGTGAACTTGTGGAAGGTGTAGAGATTGGGGTGGCTCCTCTTGGTGGGGTTGGACTCGCGGCGGGCCACCAGGTCCCACGACACCATGCCCGCGATCAACAGGACGCCGGGCGGCTTGTAGAATGTCTGTAGGAGCTCCTGGAATGATTGTTGTGTTACAGATATGGAGTTAATTAAAGTAACTAATTTTTGGTAGCAGAAGAAAGTAAAAACTTGTTTTTTTTTACAACAGTAGTTTATAATTTATATTTAGAACAACATGAATTGTAATTACCTCAGGCAGTTTAGTGGTAGGCTCATCGGGCATGGGCGAGGGTTCCCGCTCCCCTTCCTGTTGCTGCTGCTGCTGGGACTCGGAGGCGCTGGACGAGTCGCTGTCGTCGTCAGTGAAGGTCTTCTTGGGCTTCCTCTTGGTGGGCCGCTTCACCGCCCCGCCCACGCGCTTGCGATTGTTCTGCATCATCACACCTGCCACAAACATGTTTATCTATGTTTATTTTTTATTGCATCAAGGTAATGCTGTTATCTATGTGAGTTATCTATTTACCAATATGGTATGGCTTGGTCTGTTGGGTAAACAAAATAAAATTTAAAACCGATATACCTAATATAAAATGCGCACTACACCACCGATAAGTACCTATGTGTTAGCAAACATAAAAATAGCTGAGAAACTAGAGATGCAATTAGACATAAATTAATATATTTATGTAAATGCCAGTTGTGTTTTATTAACCTTTTGTTTAACGTTCACAACAAGTACCTAAGCACTGAATATTATTACATAGATGTACAGTAACAAGTGCCGCTACGTAGGTACGTACACGAAAAACCGTTAGTTTGTACCAAACAGTATTGAACACTATTTATTCAACAGTGTATAAATTAATTTCACTTGTTTATCGAAAATAAACTTCAATTATTTCACCTGCGCGCAAATCGCGGAATAACTTATCATAAACAGTGAAAATCCAGGTATAACAGCGGCCGATATGGACACGTGCAAAGCTTTATAATAATGTTTTTATGCACAATTTTGGCAAAATTATTAAATAATACACAATAATAATCAAAATACTACAACTAAATACACTCACCGGATATAAACGACGCTAAAAGATTTAAAAGTATTTGAAAAAAAAATGTCTACACAAAACAAGCTTTGATAGAGCTAGCTGGTCGCTGGTGGAGTGATGTTGGTTGGTTCATAAAATGACAAGTCAATGGGGATACCGCGAAAAAATAACATTTTACATTTTTTCGGATAGATAGTAGCTAATAAAAATATTAATTTATAATGTTGCCACATGTTTCTATGTAGTAAACTTCTATCTTTGTCTTCCTAACGGAACACCGTACTTGACCGAAAGAGACGCAAATATATTTTGACAGAAATTATTATGAACAGACTTGATTTTAGTAGCAATTTGTTTGTTGTGTAAACGGAACTTAAGCTGACGTTAGTTATCTGTGTCAAGTTAAAAAATAGAAAAATCAATACTTAATTTACACTTAATTCTATTGTTTTACTTAATTTATTTAACGTAGTATTAAGTAATATGATTATTTACTTGTATCTACGTTATTTCATATAAATTACGGATTGTGATTTCGTGAGCGCAGAGAAAATAATCATATTCTTACACATATAAATGTGCCACAGAGTACTTTTAATTCATGGAGTTTAATTGTGCGTTTAGTAGAAATTAACATGAGAAAACATTAAATTTTGTCATTATTGATGTACTTATTTATTTATGGAATAATAAAATTGTAAGTATTTATTTAATGGCGCACGATTATAATTTATTTATATTATTCCAAATAATATACACATAATATATCGAGACATTATACAAATAAGTACTTATTTTTTTTTTATTATTATAATGGCAATGTTAGGGTATCATAGCGTAGCGGGAATTTCGAATAGGTTGTTTAATAAGTTAACACTTACATTTAAGATAACGTAGAACATTCTTTTTGATTTCAAAATGCACTTTTTGATCAATAATATTATGTAGAGTATAAACAAAATAAATTCCTAAGCTTATTCTTCTTCGATTTTGGCTATATAATCCAGGTTGAGTTCGAAATCTCGGCAACTAGTACTTATGTAGGAACTAAATAGGATTAGGAAAGGAAGCTGTTTGACATGTAGATACGCTGTAGGTTGTAATTTTTAAAATACATAGGTAAGTAAGGCATCAGTAAAATATAGTCTATCTATTGTGACAGGGTCCAAATAAAGAAAAAAAAAAGATTCTTAATTCGAATTATTTTGAGTAATGTACATACTCGTAGGCTCGTAGTATAAGGAATAAGTAGACTAATAGATTTTAATACAAACTTATAAGTATCTAGTTCATAATTAATACTGATTATATTAAGAATATAATGACATATAAGAGTCCACTTTTTTAAACATTGGCAATTCTATTATAATAAACCTTTAAAACCAGAAAGTTCTGACTTCTGAATAATAATTCATTTGACGTCAGATTTGGTGCTATTACGATGTATTTAGATACGCATTTATATTTACGTAAAGACAATAAACAACAGATCATGCAATAATAACAAATTATTTAATAATAATATCATTCATTACATTAGTGAGTGACACTATATCTTATATATTTACTTAAATGTAGGTTACCCCCACTGACTAGTATTACCTAGTAATGTACTAAGGTATCTTAGTACCTAGTTCATATAGGTATGTAGTTAGTACTTGTTATGTTATGATGACTGAAGGTCAGGGCCTAATCGACCCCCAGCAGACCGTTAAGTAGCTAACTTAAACTTATCAGCTTGTTGATGATAGGAGCTCTAACTTCTAACCCTAGGAGTATATTAGGTACATGTAGGTATACTTATGTATTAGCACAGCTCATATGTAATACTCGTAGTACTCCCACTAGTTAGTCTTAGTAATAAAATTAGTACTGTCAGATTTGTCAGCCTTTAAGATCCCGCTGCAGAGCTAATACTTGCCTCTCAGTGATGGTTAAATAATTTGATACAGAGAAGAGACATTCCTAATTTGAAATTTTAGTTTTTTTTTAATTAAAGAAGGCAGAAAATTCGGTTAATCAATGTTATATTATGGAATGATAAATAATATTGGTAGCGGTGGAGGTCGTGGCGAGGGTGTCCGCGCGGGCGGCATGTCTCGGTGCGCGGGCGCATTGCCCATCTCGTCGTACGGACGCACGCACCGCGCTACACCTCGCTGTCTGTATTTAAATAAATATCGGTAAGTACACTTTTATATAAATTAATTAATATTTATTTAAGTACGTAAAAATAAAAATGTAGAGGTATTTTTAAATAAAAATAGATTGGCATGACACAATTAAAAGTGCATGAAACTCTCTCTCAAACTATCGAGAAATTTAAATTGTCTGTATAATATGTGATAGTGTAACAATAAGTTTCGTATGATGATATAAAAATCCTAGGTATTACATAAATAGGTACCTACCTATAATTCGTGTACCAGTAGGTATATTATATATCTCAATTGTTGTTGTTCGCGCCCGTCCCCGTACGTACCCCTGAACCTTGATTTCGATAATTAAAATTGTTTATTAAACAATTTCTGAATCGCTCTGTGACTGATAAAGATGAATAAAGGAGATACATTCGTGAACCTCACGATTTCATTGATATCACGCATTCAGCTAATGTTACGTAGGTACTGCTGTGATGACACCAAAATATAATTAGGTAAAATATATTTTTTAATGAGTAGGTATTAGATGATTAAGTTTAGTTAGTACCTAACACAAATCTTTTATTTTGTTGAGAACAGATAAAGATAAGTTAATGATTAAAAACCTCGACATAAAGGCGTTCAGTTAAGTGAAGAATTGCCCATTGCCCATATCGCCACTTTTGTCTATACGTATTGCGTTCTCCACCCTATAAGTACTTAATTTATTCTGTGACATGATCCAACCGTATGGTTGTTACGAAGGTGTAGGCCCAGCTGGCCCAGTACTCTAGCACCTCCGGTCTACCAAGTAGACTTTGTTTCCATTGTTTCCACTGTTTCCAGGTGATGGCGCTGACCACTGTCCTGCGAGTGATTTCGAGAGTCACGAGGCATGGAGTCGCCCCACAGTGCTGTAGCCAGCTCGCTTACAGCACGGACTATAAAAGTAAGTTGATCCAGAGTCTCTTTATATAACTACACTACTTCCATTTAAATAGCTTTTGAAATATTGTAGTACACTCACAAATTCGTTTTTAAGGTTTAAAAAATGTTTGATACTAGACCAATATTGAAGACTCTTTGAGTGTTGTAGTGCTTTTAATTGTTATAGGAAACTAAGCATTTGCATCTCATAGTTTGCTTTGCGAATGTTAGTGCTTGCAGTCAAATTAAATGTAATTTCGATGTCAATAATAAGTTATGTGTGTCCGATTCCGATGACTAAAATATGTTTCTCGAAAACGGCTCTAAACATTTCGATTAATGTTGAAATTTAGGGATTTGAGAGGGTGGACAATCTAGGTCGCGCATATTACCTAAGTACTAAAAAAACTATAGTAGGATATTATAGATATGGAGAGCAGTTTCACTTGCGTAGTTCCCATTCCCGTGGGCCTATGTCACTCGCTGACAATATAGCTTCCCATTAGTGAAAGAATTTTTGAAATCGGTTCAGTAGATCCCGAGATTACCCCTTACAATTTAACAAACACACAAACTTTACTTCTTTATAATATTAGTACCTATAGTTTACTGGAGAGGTCTTGTAGCGGATACGAGTACAACAATATCTTAAAACACAATTAAATTCATCAATTAAGTTACCTACATTAAATGAATGAATACAAATGGAGCTTTTATATCTCGTACTAATGATCTATTAGCTATCGTATTAGTGCGGTTCAGAGGACGGCCTTTATCGGGTGTTATCTCAAGTTATTGAATCTTTAACAACATTCCCAATTGTTATCATAGTTTAACTCGTAGTTGTAGCAATGTGGAGATATATCTCTACAACTATTGTTTTAATAATACTAAGTTACTTCATCTCCTTCATTTAGGGAGAGTATGTTTGTTTGCATACTCATATACTTAATCAGAGATATTATTTTGTACAAATACTAGCTGTGCCTCGTGGTTTAGCACACGCAATTCCTAGTTTAGAAAAATTGGTTACCTACTCGTAAGTACTAGTTAGTATTGAAGTGAACATAAAACAAAAGTATAAAATAAAATAAAAAATAGCCTTTTTTCTACTACAAACAAAACAAATATTTTTTACAAGTTTAACTGATATTAAATTATACTTTATACATAATATTATTTTAAATGTAATCTTATATCTATATTTATAACTGTATTAGTAATAGTCGCCTCTACGGCGTAGGCCTCTCCTAACCCTTTCCATTCATCTCTCTCGCGTGCTTTTTGCATCCAATGAGAGCCACTCTTCTCCGTAAGACTAAGTATCATCCCTCCATCTTTTGTTTGGTCTGCGTTTCCTTCTCTTACTGTCTCTTGGGTTCCACTCTACTAAACTTAGTCAATCTATTGTGATTAAAACAAAAGTATAAGTAGTTAAGAAATCGAGTCATTTTAAACAAAATGTATTTCGATGGCCTGAGCCAGAGCCTTCATTTGTAGTACCGCAGAAAACGGTTAATTAGACTATTTTGCTGGTTGCAGTTCTACTAATTTACCTAAGTATGCCAGTGCGATCTGTTTACATTTTGACAAAATGTTGATCGGATTGCACAGATTGTACCTTCCTCACACAGTGCTAATTGCACTGAACTGTACTACTTAAACTGCGTATTGCGGCGAATTGGTTATCCTTATAAACTTCATTAGTTACAATCAAGACAATTTTATTATTTCATTAAGTACTTATGTAATTAGTCTCTAATAATATTTGTATGTAAGCCGTGCTAAGAGTTCTTGTGTACATTGCAGATCGGTTCTACACAAAGAAGCACGAGTGGGTCTCGGTAACCAACAATATCGGCACAGTGGGCATCTCAAATTTTGCACAAGTAAGTAACCCAAATCTTTAGTTTGACGACCTCGATGGCAGAGTGGTCACCATGACTGACTGCCACCCGTAAGGTTGCGGGTTCGATTCCCGTGCGGGGTTCACCCCGCACGGTATTTGTGTGATCCATAAATGGTCTGTGTGTGTGTGTGAATGAGTGTGTGCGTAGTTTCTGATACCCTAGACCTAGATACAGTTTCGAGCTTAGTTAGGGGTCAGTTACTATAATGAGATGATGTAGTGAATTATTATGTTATGTTATGTTACTAATAGTACTATCATCATCATCATCAGCTTATATACTATCCTCAATGAAGGGCTCGAGCCTACCCTGAATTAGGGCCATCCACGCTGGCCAAGTACGGGTTGGTCGACGTACTTCAACTTTGGAACGACCCTGCGGATTCTTTGTAAGATTTTTGAGAAATCCGGATCCGAAAGATGTCAAAAGCTAACTTATGGGTACATCTCTCAGCTAGTAGTAGTTAGGCTAGTATGCAAAACCTTATTTTTATTTTAAACTAGCTGTGCCCCGCGGTTTCACCCGCTTAGTACCCGTTCCCGTGTTCCCGGCAATTATTCGATTTTTTCTCACCTTTTAAACCTTCCCTAGACCTCCACGAACATTTCAAGACTAAGATAAGATAAATCCGTTCAGCCGTTCTCGAGTTTTAGCGAGACTAACGAACAGCAATTGATTTATATATATAGATTTATAAACGGCTTTGGTTATTGTGGCTAAGTAGGTACACCCCATACTATCATTTCGACTCCTATTTATGACTAGTATTGTGTAGATATAGCCGGTGCGCGGCGTGAAGAGGTGACTCGAACTGGATTACAGCGCGCGCGGGTCACGGTTATCAGTTGCTGAAACTTAGTTAACCGTAATCATTGTTAACCGTTTGTGGATTTATGTTATTTACTTATCTTTTAAAGTAATACACTTTTACAAGAGTGAATAACCTTGAGTGCCAGATTTGGATATTATTTGCTGGAAGGTGCACTGGGTGTGGCGTGTGCCGCAGTATGTGGAGCTCCTAAGAGTTTGTCAGGCAATGTTATGTGCAACATTTAGGGCTAATCTCACGACCTTCAAGTAAAGTTACTCACCAAGTAAAATTTGTTTTATCTCTTTCTTACTTTATATCAAGTGACAAAGACAAAACAAACGTTACGGAACGTTACTTAAAGATGGTGAAATAGGCCCTAACTATAATAATAATAAAGAAATCGCAGTAAGGAACTTCAGACTTGGCACGACTAGCTCTAGATTTAATTACTTTTTAGAGATAAACAAGCAGCTCCATCGAGACTTGGCTAGTTTTTTACAGAATGTTTTTGGTGGGATTGCTGTCTACCTACTACATCCCTGTTTTCTATTGCTAGACTGATAGAAAACGATAGGAGTATCGACTCTTATAATTGTCTGCCATTTAAACATCATCAGTAGCATCAGAGTGAAAGCTAACGTAAGAGTGTTTAACTGATTGAACAGTGTCGATTTTGCATTTCTTAAAATCAGAATAATTAAATTGTGCACGTTACCCGTACAGTCAACATTAAAAAAAAGGGCATATTCTTAGATAAGTCACTCTATAGATCCCATGTCATACACTGAGCGATGCAATAGACAATGGCCAACATTTGCAAGGCTGTGTGCGTGTGGTACTCAGGCACGGTAGAAAGAGTGGGAGATACTAGGTATCTCCCACTCTTTCTGAGTGTGCTGCTCTGTTTAGGCGGCACAGGGCGCTTGCGCGAATGACCGTGTGTGTTTATTTATGTACAGCGTCCCACGCGTATCCAAGGATGGTGACAGATAAATAACAACATATAAATTGTCATATTTGTGTACGATAGCGCAATAAATAAACATTGTATTCTACCTCATAAATGATAGTACTTTTATACTTATAATTAAACACAACGTTAATATTGAAGTTTTCACTTCTGCCGGCACTCCCGGAGTGCTACCTTTTTTTCATTATATCGGTGAACTTTTTCATTTTTTTTTGTACTTATATTTTTCAGGTTTTATGTAATCATTAGGATATTAAATATCCCTAAATTCAATAATATCATCAACGTATCATTTAAGACTAAGGAGTAAATTTAGTTTGAATTTTGAATTCTACCGATGCGATGTGACAAACCGGCACCGATTATTTTTCTGTACACCGATTTGTTTAGCTACCGAAATGATTACATACATATTCAGTGATATGATAAATTTATGTGTACAGCCTTCTTTTCTTTTTTTAATATACCTATTTTAGCTTAGAATAATAAAAATGTTTATATTTATTAACATAGTCTTTAATTAAATGAAGTATAAAAAAACAAAATCTGTTATAAGTTAATGACACGGCATCAACCGATATGATAAATAAAAATGACTTTTAGTTTCATAAGCGTTTCTGGGCTTCTGAGGGCACGTAAAGCTGTTGGTCCCGGCTGTCGTACTAACTAACATCATCGACAATCGTTACGGGTAGTTAGAGCTCTCAAAAGTCTAACATTTGGTTTAACCAAAAAATTTCGTCTAGCCCTCCGATGGCAGTCGCTTCACATAAAATACTGACATTCCGCCAAATCGGGTTAAACTTAAAACCATACAATATTATTAAGAGGTTGATTAAATCAGTTCAGATAAAGATTATTCTAATATTATGGAATGTAAATAAATCAAATAAAATCCATTTATTGCTTATACATAAGATATAGGTAAGTAAAATACAAACATGTTTTTTTTTGTTACATAAGCAAAGGGTGATGGCTCAGCTTTGTGCTACCCGGAATAGTGTACAACTCATGGAATCAAATAAGGTCGAAATGTAAAAAATACGGAAAAATTACGGAGGCAAAATCGCGGGCGAAAGCTAGAAATAATATACAAGCAACTAAAATATTTATTTCAATTAAGCTAACTGTTATTTAATTTTATAACCATAAAATATTTATTACACATATACTTTAGTATCGTCATATACGTATGCATATTGTCACATTTTATTTTATTACATTGATAAATGTATAATAGGTATAACATACATACAAAATAAAACTACAGTGGGAAATTCTAAATCTGATATCAGGTAACACTAAAAAATGGCGCAATGGCGGCGTGAAAAATTCATCATTTGATAGGTTTTTTTTTCATAAAATACTATAAGATTTGAGTTACTTTCCGATGGAAGGAGATAGTGTTAGTTGTTTTTAAACGTCCTTTGTAATTCCTGCTGGTTTTCATTGCACAACTAGTCATTTTCAGCAAAATAACTGAATACAAAATCTAGACCGTGCGTGTGTATTGTATGACGTTACAATGAACACTAAGGAGTATGGAACACCTTAGTGGTCAACAGTTAGCCATTATATTTTTTGACGCTATGGCACCGTCCATAGTCAATCTAGAGGTGACTTATCTAAGGGCATATTAATATGCTGACAACATGATGACATTTATAAGTGACATTTGTATAAAAATACCAGCCCGAGTTTCTTGCCGATTCTTCTCGGCTGATGTAATTCCGAATCGGTGGTAGATTCATTGACATTCATAAGTGCCTCATTGAGGCCTTAATTGATTATATTATTTTTGAATTTTTGAATGCATTTTAAGGGAGTACTCACACTTAGCTCCATTCAGCTTGTGTCCATTAGAGACTAACGATTACGTATGAAGATATGTACATTCATACACCGTACACGGTCAGCTTTCCCCATCTCATACAGGCCTTCATATAAAACTAGCGTTTTGTATGGACAAATACCGAATTGAATATGTGTAAGTACTCCCTTTGTGTGAATTCTTTACTAATTTAGTAACCTTCGTCCTTAGGAGTCCTTGGGTGAGGTAGTGTTCGCCCAGCTCCCAGACCTGGGCAAGAAGATCGCGGCGGGCGATGAGTGCGGCGCCCTCGAGAGCGTCAAGGCGGCCGGGGAGGTGTACTCGCCTGTCTCGGGGACGGTTAGTAACTTACTCCTTGCATATTTATACTCAACTAGCAGTGCCCCGCGGTTTTACCCCCCGTAATTCTCGTTCCCGTAGGAATACGGGGATAAAATATAGCCTATAGTCTTCCTCGATAAATGGGCTATCTCACCCCGAAATATTTTTTCAAATTGGACCAGTTGTTCCTGAGATTAGCGCGTTCAAACAAACAACCTCTTCTTCTTCAGCTTTATATATTAGTATAGATATAGATATTTGATTGCTCCCATAGATAGACTAACGTATTAACAAAATATGTCTACAAATAGATCATACAAAAAGTTATCCGCACACATATCCCATACATATCGCCACGCTCGAACTAAGCAAAGTTTGTACTCCATAGTACAAACTAGTACTATGATAAGTAATGTTTATCTGTTGTCTAGTATACGGATACTAACAACAGATAAACATTACTTAGTACTTTTTTGTATGTTTTGAGCGGGTATCGAACCCGTAACCTTTCTCATAGTAGGTCGGTAGTTTGCAGTAGTTAAGTAAATAACACGAATTAGAAAAAATAAGGGCTTATAAACTTAATCGATATTACATTCCAGATAACAGAAAAAAACGATGCAGTAGAAAAAACGCCATCTTTGATCAACAAATCATGTTACACCGAGGGCTGGCTGTTCAGGGTGCAGCTGGCGAGCCCCGAGGAGCTCCACCAGCTCATGGACCAGGACGCCTACGACAGATACGTCGAGGACTCGCATTGACCGGACTCTACTTGTACCTTAATTTATATGTTGCATTTAAACACATGTTTAGCTTAATTTGTTTTAAATAAAGTGAAGTCATCGTTGGTGTTTATTTTATTGAGCATGCGTCAGACGACCTGGATAGTAAGGTGGTCTTCTTAGACCGTCATTCATAAGGTTGTGGTATTGTTTGCGAGGTGAATATTTGTGTAAACCACAAATATTTGTTTCTGGGTGTGTAGGTGAATGAGTGAGTAGTTTCTTACCCTAGCTTACATATAAGTTAGGGGTCACTATTAGCGCCACAATCTTTTCTGTGCCAGTGATAACGTCTTTTTGTTGTCACATGTCGGTGAGTAAAAATGCATAGAATAATGATCACGACCAAGATTCTCTCAAGTAAAAATGTATAGAAATAACATTGGAGAGTCAAAATGACAATGCTTCCAATTTTGACCACAAGCACAGAAAAGATTGCAGCACAATATAAAAAATTGATGGAATGAATTATTATGTTATAAATTTTACAATAATAATGCATCAGTTAACAACTATATTCTTAAAAAAGTGTCACAGCCATATTACACTTCAGATACATTCCAAAAACGATCCATGAAAAGCCAGCCATTATGATAAACCTCCTATAATTAAGTACATTTCCGCGATGTGATTGCGTGGTTACTATTTCAAGGCAGCCGCGCCTGAGATGATCTCAATAAGCTCTCTGGTGATGACAGCTTGACGCGTGCGATTGAACAACAAAGTCAGTTTCCTTATCATCTCGGCTGCGTTCTTAGTAGCGTTGTCCATGGCGGCCATACGAGCTGACTGCTCCGAGGCAGCTCCTTGCTTCAGCGCGTAGTATAGTAGCGCAGCCAGGGTCCACTCGGAGTAGGACACGAGCATGTCCTCGTCAACGTCGTCGAATGCGTTTATATTTGGGGCGGTCTGTACAGATAACAAGGATTTATATATTTACATACTGTCGAGATGATAACTATATTATAGAAGATTTTTGAGTAGCAGCCTCCTTCAGGTGTAATTTTTCCGTGAGTTTTCCTAAATTTCCTTTGCACATCCTTGTCTATAACAATTACTTGCACAATGTATATTAGTTAAATACTTTGGTGCAACTGTCAAAAGAGTGTGAAACATACATTTGACTTATAGACATATGAATAGGTGCAGCTTGAGATTATTATATGCGAACATACTAAAATACGCATATTTACTAGTAAGTACATCAAGTATGGGACCTAAATGTCCTATAGGAATAACTTTATTTACAAATGCTAACCTCAATCCGTGTCTTATTGAAGAACGGCACGATGGTCATCTCGTACTTGACGGCGGAGAAGTACTTGTTGTAGTATATCTCGCCGATGTCGTACTGGTAGCCCGAGCTCGCGATGAACGACGCGACCGTGGACGCGTCCGCGAACACCGGCGCTATGCGACCGATCTGATGGAAATTGGACAAGTAATAATCAAAAAACATAGTCTTGATAAAAGTTTTAACAAATTCAAATATACTTACTAACTTTAACTTATTCTACCTCCAAGTAATCAACGTATGAATACAAAATTACAAATTAGTTCATTTATTTTAGGCTTCAAAAAGTATTTATGGACATGGACGTCAAAGAGATCCCAATAGAAGACTTACAATTAATAACAATCATCAATAAAATTAATAACATCTAATACTACTTTATGTGAAACACCTGCTGCAGGGTACACACAGATTGTGAATGTAACATCGTTAAGCGCCTAGTAGAAATCTCTTAGCAACGTTGATAGTTTTTGTGGAAAGAACGGGATTTGGGAAACATTACATGGTAAAAACGAGGTTTTTACAATTTATATGACGTAGGCACATGGAGCCCAATGTTTACTTGGACTTAGTGTTTACTTCATATTTGGATCAGTATAAGTAGATATAAGTACTTATAGCACACTGCTGATACTAACATCCTTGACGCTGACGAGCATACTAGGCGCGAACTGCCGTCGCAGCATGGTCCTGGCCTTGTCCCCGACACACACCAGCTTGCTGTGGTTCCCCTCGGCCCCTCGCGCCGCCATCTCGCGTCGGATGCGTCGGGCCACGCCGCTGTGGACTCCGCCGCATAGACCTGCGAGTAGGCTTTATTATATGATCAAGTGACGAGACGAGCGAGGTGGTCACCGGATGGTAAACAACTTCTTCGTCTTGAGGCGCCATCTCCTACCGGAGGACAGCCATCACTAGAGCTATTTTAGGCAGTGGTTCGTATTGGATGGTAAGCAACACGCCTGCCCATAACAGACTCAGTTACTGTATAACACTGTACTGCGCTCATCGCCGTACAGTTGGCGAGTCTCGTGTGCCCCGTCATTTCACTGACTACATTGTCCATCAAACTGTTACTACCTGTGCCCTGTTCATCAAAACTTACAAGCCTTGTATTACAAGCAATTTTCCTGTAAAAAAATTCATTATTACAAATAATATGTGTTCATCAAAACTTCACGTGTAATTTACGAGTTACAAGTGTCATTATTTATTTCACAAGTATATTTTCACACTTGTATTCGTGATTTCGTTCATCAAAAAATCCCTTGTAAGTTACAAGTTGTAGAAAATCATGGCAAATCCTGAGAGTGTTCGGAGACTCTCCATTCAGTCTTACAAGTTTACAAGTGTCGTACTTAGTACCGCATTAAATTTTTTAATAGTTATAAGTAGCGGCACGAAACTCTAGCGCTGACCGTTATTGCGCAGAAGTCAAAAATAAGGTATCACAGGGGGGCTAGAGGGACGAGGGGAGTGTGTGCGTAGCGCCGGTTGGCTAGTCTGCCGTACTCCGTCCCCCGCCACGATAGCACACTCCGCGGACATCTGAATGAACAGTCGCGTTCTAAAGTATATTATTATTGCCGTTCATGGATATTGTTTTTTTTTTAGTTTAAGTTTGTTTGATATTTTTGGTTATTTATTTGTGTATTTTTAGTAGATGGTCAATAATTTAATTAACTTAACTTAAACTTTAATATAAAGTCATTATTAATGTCAGCGCGTGCAACAGTACCTAATATCATCCACATTTCGTGCATGATAGACTTACTATTTATTTAAATAAAATATGTTGTTAAAAATATTTGTTTAAGTATTTAGGGTAATTGTAATTGAGTTAAATCGTAATTGTATTTTGTTCGCTACTGTACACATGCGCAGCTATCCCCTCTACATTTCACTCAGCGCTAAACTTACGTGCCGCTACCTATATTTATGGCACAAGCGAGGTAAGTTGATGATTACTTCCGAGGCGCTATTGAGACCTGAGCCGTCAGGCGAGGGTCTGAAGATAGCCGAGGATAGTAATCATCAATACACGCGTGTACCATACAACGTTTTTCAACACACTTGCGAAGGAATTATCATTTTTCGCTAATAAATAAACAGTTTTTCTATTCGCGCGCATCCAACACAACAATGGTGATCGGCCAAAGACTAAAAGATTATACTTATTAAAAAAAAATCGAATGAATGAATGAATGGAATCGACCATAGACCTACCAAAAGTAAGGAAACATAGTTGAAGTTTGTTTTTAAAATGTATGGACACAATTTTTTTGGTATCGAAACTTTTTTAAAATGAAAGCAATTAAAAAAAAAACAATCTATAACTCACTAGTGAATAAAACGTGTCATTATTCAACTGTTTTTGCACAAATAAGAGCCCCTTTATGAGCAAGTGTGTTGAAAATTTGATTTTCTCTTTTAAAATGTGGTCGAGTGACTCAAGCGATGATGAAAATATTAGAATAATAGAACCGAGAACTTATAAAACAAGAATTGACTACGGTCATATCTAGACGACCTATGAATTTAACGAAAGGCGAAAAATAAATAATAGGCGGGAATACAGTCGCTAATACTTTTTAATGGTAATATAAGGCGCAGATAATATACCATTCAGCCATACGTTTAAGTCGACATATTCAATTAAAAACATAAAAAAATGGCGGGAAAGGAATGCGGCATACATTTTTGATTTTAGAACTTACAAGTACAACCTACAAGTGTTTTATTTTACAAGTCCTGTAGATTTTTTTGATAAACGTAATTTACACGAACGTGTAAAAACTTCTTTGTAAAGTGTAACTTGTGAACGTGTAGACATCCCCATCCCCATCCCCATCCCCATCCCCATCCCCATCCCATCCCCATCCCCATCTCCATCCCATCCCCATCTCCATCCCATCCCCATCTCCATCCCATCTCCATCCCATCTCCATCCCATCTCCATCCCATCTCCATCCCATCTCCATCCCATCTCCATCCCATCTCCATCCCATCTCCATCCCATCTCCATCCCATCTCCATCCCATCTCCATCCCATCTCCATCCCATCTCCATCCCATCTCCATCCCATCTCCATCCCATCTCCATCCCATCTCCATCCCATCTCCATCCCATCTCCATCCCATCTCCATCCCATCTCCATCCCATCTCCATCCCATCTCCATCCCATCTCCATCCCATCTCCATCCCATCTCCATCCCATCTCCATCCCATCTCCATCCCATCTCCATCCCATCTCCATCCCATCTCCATCCCATCTCCATCCCATCTCCATCCCATCTCCATCCCATCTCCATCCCATCTCCATCCCATCTCCATCCCATCTCCATCCCATCTCCATCCCATCTCCATCCCCATCTCCATCCCCATCTCCATCCCCATCTCCATCCCCATCTCCATCCCCATCTCCATCCCCATCTCCATCTCCATCTCCATCTCCATCTCCATCTCCATCTCCATCTCCATCTCCATCTCCATCTCCATCTCCATCTCCATCTCCATCTCCATCTCCATCTCCATCTCCATCTCCATCTCCATCTCCATCTCCATCTCCATCTCCATCTCCATCTCCATCTCCATCTCCATCTCCATCTCCATCTCCATCTCCATCTCCATCTCCATCTCCATCTCCATCTCCATCTCCATCTCCATCTCCATCTCCATCTCCATCTCCATCTCCATCTCCATCTCCATCTCCATCTCCATCTCCATCTCCATCTCCATCTCCATCTCCATCTCCATCTCCATCTCCATCTCCATCTCCATCTCCATCTCCATCTCATCTCCATCTCCATCTCCATCTCCATCTCCATCTCCATCTCCATCTCATCTCCATCTCCATCTCCATCTCCATCTCATCTCCATCGCAATCGCCATCGCCATCGCCATCTCATCCATATCCCCATCCCCATCCCCATCCCCATCCCCATCCCATCCCATCCCCATACCATCTCCATCTCCAGCTCCATTTGCACCTCCATCCCCATCTCCCTCTTCATTCCATCTTCACCCCATCTCCATCCCCATCATCATACCTTCCCCATCCCATCACCAACCCATCCCACTGCATCCCCATCCCCATCCCATCTTCATCTTCATCTCCATCCCCATCCACATCCCCATCCCCATCACCATCCCATCTCCATCTCCATCTGCACATCCAGCTTCACCTCCATCTCCATCCCATCTCCTTCCCCATATGCACCTCCACCTCTCATCCCATCTCCATCTCCATCTCCATCTCCATCTCCATCTCCATCTCCATCTCCATCTCCATCTCCATCTCCATCTCCATCTCCATCTCCATCTCCATCTCCATCTCCATCTCCATCTCCATCTCCATCTCCATCTCCATCTCCATCTCCATCTCCATCTCCATCTCCATCTCCATCTCCATCTCCATCTCCATCTCCATCTCCATCTCCATCTCCATCTCCATCTCCATCTCCATCTCCATCTCCATCTCCATCTCCATCTCCATCTCCATCTCCATCTCCATCTCCATCTCCATCTCCATCTCCATCTCCATCTCCATCTCCATCTCCATCTCCATCTCCATCTCATCTCCATCTCCATCTCCATCTCCATCTCCATCTCCATCTCCATCTCATCTCCATCTCCATCTCCATCTCCATCTCATCTCCATCGCAATCGCCATCGCCATCGCCATCTCATCCATATCCCCATCCCCATCCCCATCCCCATCCCCATCCCATCCCATCCCCATACCATCTCCATCTCCAGCTCCATTTGCACCTCCATCCCCATCTCCCTCTTCATTCCATCTTCACCCCATCTCCATCCCCATCATCATACCTTCCCCATCCCATCACCAACCCATCCCACTGCATCCCCATCCCCATCCCATCTTCATCTTCATCTCCATCCCCATCCACATCCCCATCCCCATCACCATCCCATCTCCATCTCCATCTGCACATCCAGCTTCACCTCCATCTCCATCCCATCTCCTTCCCCATATGCACCTCCACCTCTCATCCCATCTCCATCTCCATCTATCTCCATCTATCTCCATCTATCTCCATCTATCTCCATCTATCTCCATCTATCTCCATCTATCTCCATCTATCTCCATCTATCTCCATCTATCTCCATCTATCTCCATCTATCTCCATCTATCTCCATCTATCTCCATCTATCTCCATCTATCTCCATCTATCTCCATCTATCTCCATCTATCTCCATCTATCTCCATCTATCTCCATCTATCTCCATCTATCTCCATCTATCTCCATCTATCTCCATCTATCTCCATCTATCTCCATCTATCTCCATCTATCTCCATCTATCTCCATCTATCTCCATCTATCTCCATCTATCTCCATCTCCATCTCCATCTCCATCTTCATCTTCATCTTCATCTTCATCCTCATCTTCATCCTCATCTTCATCTTCATCTTCATCTTCATCTTCATCTTCATCTTCATCTTCATCTTCATCTTCATCTTCATCTATCTTCATCTTCATCTTCAACTTCATCTTCAACTTCATCTTCATCTCATCCCTATCCCCATACCATCTCCATCTCCAACTCCATTTGCACCTCCATCCCCATCTCCTTCTTCATTCCATCTTCACCCCATCTCCATCCCCATCCCCATACCTTCCCCAACCCATCCCATCGTCATCCCCATCCTCATCCCATCTTCATCTCCATCCCTATCCACATCCCCATCCCAATCTCCACCCCATCTCCACCTCCACCTCCATTCCATCTCCATCTCCATCTGCACATCCACCTTCACCTCCACCCCCATCCCATCTCCTTCCCCATATGCACCTCCACCTCTCATCCCATCCCCATCTCCATCCCCATCTCCATCCCATCTCCACCTCCATCTCCATTCCATCTCCATCTCCATCTGCACATCCACCTTCACCTCCATCCCCATCCCATCTCCATCTTCATCTTCATCTCCATCTCCATCTCCATCTCCATCTCCATCTCCATCTCCATCTCCATCTCCATCCCATCTCCTTCCCCATATGCACCTCCACCTTTCATCCCATCCCCATCTCCATCCCCATTTGCAGCTTCATCTCCATCCCCATCCCTACCCCCATTTTCATCTTTTTCTCCATCCCCATCCCCACCCCATTTGCATCTTCATCTCCATCCCATCACATCTCCATCCCCATCCCCATCCCCATCCCCATCCCATCTCCATCTTCATCTCTATCTCCATATCATCTCCATCCCCATCCCATCTCCATTTACACCTCCATCCCCATCTCCATTTTCATCCCCATCCCATCTTCATCTTCATCTCCATCCTTATCTCTATCTCCATTCCATCTCCATCCCCATCTCCATCTGCACATTCACCTTCACCTCCATCCCCATCTGCACTTCCATCTCTATCCCCATCTGCACTTCCATCTCCATTCCATCCCCATCCCATCTTCATCTCCATATCCATCTCAATCTCGATATCCATCTCCATCTCCATCTCCATCTCCATCCTCCATCTCCATCTGCACCTCCATCCCAGCTCCACTTCCATCTCCATCCCAGCTCCATCCCCATCTCCAACCCCATCTCCATCCCCATCCCCATTTGCACCTCCATCCCCATATCCATCCCCATCTGCACTTCCATCTCCATTCCATCCCCATCCCCATCCCATCTTCATCTCCATATACATCTCAATCTCCATAGCCATATCCTTCTTCATCTCCACTTCCATCTCCATCCCAGCTCCATCTCCATCCCATCCCTATCCCATCTTCATCTACATTTGCACCTCCATCCCATCTCTATCCCATCTCCATATCCATCTCCATATCCATCTCCATATCCATCTCCATATCCATCTCCATATCCATATCCATCTCCATCTCCATCTCCATCTCCATCTCCATCTCCATCTCCATCTCCATCTCCATCCCCATCCCATCTCTATCCCTATCACATCTCCATCTCCATTTGCACCTCCATCCCCATCTTCATCTCCATCCCCATCTGCACCTCAACCTCCACCTCCACCTTCAAGATCTTTGCTCCCCAATCTTTGATAGTCAAGATCTTTGATCTTCGAGATCTTTGATTTTCAAGATCTTTGATCTTTCTCCCATGGGAATTTCGGGATAAAAAGTATTATATATTGGTTATAAGGAACATCTGTACCAAATTTAATCAAAATCGATACAGTAGTTTTTGCGTGAAAGTGGAACAAACATCCAAACTCACAAACATCCAAACATACAAACTTTCGCATTTATAATTTTAGTAGGATAAGTTCAAATGGGTATTCCTCTGTTTATTTATGATGTTCTGTAATGATTCCAAATACAAGCAGAAAATCACGTGTCCGCAATCTGTTGCTCTACTAAAACAAATGACTACAATAATGCCATTTTATTAACAAAATGGCAGTTTTTTGTTCAATACTTCACTGAATTGTTTATATTTTGTGAACACGCGATTTGACGTATCAGCTTTAAATGGGAGCGGCATTAACTGGGATTTTTAACTTATTTTAATTATTATGATTTCGAGTGCCTTGTGTGTTTGTTGGAATTGTGCGTGGCGCCACTCCTTCGTGAAATACACTGAGGTACAATATCTGGGTATTTTTTGAACATTCTAGCATTTAATTTTAAATTAAATCATTTTCGGAAACATTATCATACATCGACATTGAGTCCCTGTAGAGCTTGTATTATGGATACTAGACAACGAATAAGTTGAAAATTTGATTTTCTCTTTTAAAATGTGGTCGAGTGACTCAAGCGATGATGAAAATATTAGAATAATAGAACCGAGAACTTATAAAACAAGAATTGACTACGGTCATATCTAGACGACCTATGAATTTAACGAAAGGCGAAAAATAAATAATAGGCGGGAATACAGTCGCTAATACTTTTTAATGTCCTGTAATATTAGGCGCAGATAATATACCATTCAGCCATACGTTTAAGTCGACATATTCAATTAAAAACATAAAAAAATGGCGGGAAAGGAATGCGGCATACATTTTTGATTTTAGAACTTACAAGTACAACCTACAAGTGTTTCATTTTACAAGTCCTGTAGATTTTTTTGATAAACGTAATTTACACGAACGTGTAAAAACTTTTTTGTAAAATGTAACTTGTGAACGTGTAGACTTGTGAGTTTTGATAAACAGGGCACTGGTATTCTAGGTACAATTGGCTTAGGGCGGTCGGGAGCACTCCGCTGTCAAAAGGGTGAAGGCAGGCAAAAGTATCGATGTTTCAAGAAGCTAATTAAGACTTTACACTCGATAATTGACGGTTTTTGTACTTTTTGATCTAGTCATATTATATGAAAAGCGTATTTTATAAACATGCTTTTAGGTAATAATTAAAGGAAATATTGTCATCTAAGAAATACTCTGAGAAAAACAATATTATACAGAAAACTTAAAAAATATATCAAGAAAACTGAACATATGTTTTCGGAATTTCACGTTTAGCATTAACTTCCATGCCTTCCAATTCTAGTAATTCGACCAATTTAGCACTAAAAATTAAACAAACTTAAAGTCCTGATCCTTATTAAGGAAATACGCTGAGGAAAATTTAATTGTTATTATAATTATTATTGAAATCGAAAAAAATATAAAGTTAGAATTTGTAAAAATCACACTCAAGAAAATCGTAATTTACGTTGATAAATGATGCTCAAAACGTTATTAAAATTACCTCATATAATAAAAGAACATTTTCTACAACGATTATACTAAAAAAAAATCTCTAAATCAATTTGTCTTTTTTTCTATAAATATTTTAAAATCATCATAAAACTACTATAAAATCGGACGCACGAAACAATTCAAATCAGTCTGCCGCGAGGCTTTTTAGAGAGAGGACGTATCGCTTGTACTCAGCGTTTCACCTTCGCGGCGCGTACGAATTTTATGCAAGTAACTCATAAACACATTTTGATACTTGGTATGTATTTTTTTTTTGTTATATTATTTGTTGTTTTTTTTTTAAATATTAACATTGATGATTGTAAATATTTCAGACAGAATGGGTAGAAAAACAAAATTATTTTTAAACAAAAAAAGGAAAGGATGTAATTTAGAAAGTCTGGCTTTAGCAAGAGCTAAAAGGTTGGTACCGAAAATTTATATTATACTCATACGTAACAAATATTTTTCAATATTCTTCTTAATCTTGTAACTAATAATTATCATATCATTAATTATCTTAATTTTTAAGTTTTTACAATATATATTATTATTATCCTACTAGTTCTACTTATACAACGTGGAGATGAAAATACAATAAAAAATTAAAACACTAATAATATTAGTCCATATAATATGTAGGAGTAACTTATTAGTCCTACATATATGGACTAATATTATAAGTGTTTTAATTTTTTATTATATGCGTGTAATTTTTTAAAAATATTTTTAAAAAATCTAACAAAGTAGCACGAAAATTATAACAATTCACTAAACTGTATCATAATATAGTCCTGAAACAAAAGCGGTAACGGCGCGCGTGTGCTGAAATATTGTACCTATGTTTGTAATACGACGTGAATGGAGATTAGGTACCTAGGTCCTTTGTCGCTTTGTCGGCGCGCGGGCGGCGGCGCGGGCGCCCCGATTCGGCCGCGCGGCCGGGCGGCAACGTACCTACTCCGAGAAGCCGTGTAATGTAACGAGGCATTATAGATAATTTTAATTAATGACTACCTAGTATGCAGTTTTATGCATTTTCACCGCGTTAAAAAATAAATAAGGTCAACCGGGGCTGTTGCGTACCATTTTTCAATCACTCTAAATTAACATCATACCTATTATGAGCAAAATTATGACACTATGCACTTTTTTAAACTGTAGTCCATACTATGGCTTTTTTGTATAAAGTACCAGGGATGTTTTTTTGCCGGAGTTTTAAATATATATTAAATTCACTGTTTCTTTTTAATTGTCTTTTTTGACGCATTTACCCCGTTTTGGGGTAAATGTATCTTTCTTAAATAAATACTTTATTAATACCATTATATACAGGGTGTCCGGGCATCGATGTCGGATACTTTAAGGGGGTAAAATATGGTATTTTTTATCGACAAATCACGATTCCAATTTTCTCTAGCTACCTTCATTACAAAATGGCAGCCATTTTGTTTTTTTCAACTCGACGCGCGGGTGCTTGTACTGATTTAGTCATTGCTATCCATGTAAACGTCTTAGGAAGATGAAAGATGTCTCATTTGAAAGTAAATAATGTAGGGTATTATTGAATGTAAGATTTTATTCCATATCTTAATAATCAAATAACAAAAAATCATTACAAAAATAGAAATCAATATTTTTTTACAGATTTTTTCTGCATTTTTTAAATTTTTGTTAAAATTTGACCCATTAACCTACGTTTTTCATCTTGTTTTTTGATAGTACAGAATATTTACTTAAAAAAGAATCATACATCTTATAGCCTTATGTATGATAGTTCTAAAGTTACGATGGTTTGAATATGATCCTTAGCTAAGAAAATCGTCTCGTATTGCGAGGAGTGTTCGACGTGCTCGCCCATGGGACTGCGTTATTGGGATTATCTGACTTGGACTATTATTTAGTCCGTCTAAGTGAAGGTAATTAATAAAAAATTGCTACATTTTATTCCATATCTTTATCAAAAAATAACAAAAGAGGATGATAAACACAAAAACAATTATGTGTTTTCGTAATTTTTTTAGATTATTTGTCTTTTCCTTAAAAAATGACCATTAAGCTACTTTTTTCTTTGTTTTTGATAGTACAGCATATTTACTTAGGGTATCTATAATAGTTCAAAAGGTTAGACAGTTTGAATATGACCCTTAGCCATACAGTCCCACGGACGAGTAATCCTGAGAATGCGAGGCGATTTTCACAGTTAAGGGTCATATTCAAACCTCCGTAACTTTTGAACTATCATACATAGGGCTATAAAATGCATGGCTTATTTTTAAGTAAGTATCCTGTACTATTAATAAATAACAAAAAAAATTTAGCCTAATGGGTCAGTTTTTAAGAAAAAGACAAATAATCTAAAAAATATACGATAACACATAATGGTTTTTGTTTTTATCATCCTCTTTTGTTATTTTTTGATAAAGATATGGAATAAAATGTAGCATTTTTTTATTAATTACCTTCACTTAGACGGACTAAATAATAGTCCAAGCCAGATAATCCCAACAACGCAGTCCCATGGGCGAGCACGTCGAGCACTCCTCGCAATACGAGACGATTTTCTTGGCTAAGGATCATATTCAAACCATCGTAACTTTAGAACTATCATACATAAGGCTATAAGATGTATGATTCTTTTTTAAGTAAATATTCTGTACTATCAAAAAACAAGATGAAAAACGTAGGTTAATGGGTCAAATTTTAACAAAAGTTTAAAAAATGCAGAAAAAATCTGTAAAAAAATATTGATTTTTATTTTTGTAATGATTTTTTGTTATTTTATTATTAAGATATGGAATAAAATCTTACATTCAGTAATACTCTACATTATTTACTTTCAAATGAGACATCTTTCATCTTCCTAAGACGTTTACATGGATAGCAATAACTAAATCAGTACAAGCACCCGCGCGTCGAGTTGAAAAAAACAAAATGGCTGCCATTTTGTAATGGAGGTAGCTAGAGAAAATTGGAATCGTGATTTGTCGATAAAAAATACCATATTTTACCCCCTTAAAGTATCCGACATCGATGCCCGGACACCCTGTATATTTTACCATACCATTTTGTAGAAGTGACTAGAGAAATTTGGAATCGTGATTTGTCGATAAAAAATGCATCATATTTTACCCTCCTAAAGTATTCGACATCGAAGTCCGGACACTCTGTATACAATAATGAAATACCGAAACGAAACGTATAATGTAAATTATATCTAATCATATCTTACGCAACGATTTTTTTACATAAGTATGTATTTTATACTTTAGACTTGATTTTATATATACTCATACTTTTGTCAATCACTTTTACACAATTTATAATTTCCAATGGATCAAAACCGTTCGGCCGGAGTATTCAGAGCGAGCGCGCCGTCACCACATAGACAGTGTGCATGCGGACACGCGTGCGCGTCTGTGTGAGTGAAAATTTGAGTTGTCGCGCGCCAGATCACGGCTCTTAATAATTTAGATTTAGATAATTTAGAAGTAATAAATATTATTTTGTTTGATCGCCAAAGACTGTGGTGGATACATATGGTAAAGTATTATTAATAGAAGTAATATGTTATTTATTATGATGTATTATCTAACTGCGGAAATCTGTTTACAAATAGCCTGCGGGTATGACATTATATTATTTTGGCGCGCAGTTGGCTGACATGGCTGACGACAGGGTGCTGCTCTATTGCAACATACCTCACATTAGTGAGGACAATGGTACAAACAATTAACACTTAGTTAGTTTGATATCGTTGATATTTTCCTTAAAAACTTTATTCAAGTATTTTCAAGTTCACGTGAATTTGACCTGCAAATTGATAGCAAGGGACATTATTAATTGATAATGTAAAAGAAAATGTAAATATGTTTTAGAATTCCAATTATTTTAGAAATGAGGAAAAACCTTGTAAAATGTTTGTTAAAGGCTTCCGACTTCTTTGGCTGGGGCATATGCCAGACGGCTAGGGCAAGATTAAATAGAAATGGGTCGCTCAAAAAACGAGAATTTCTGAAGAGATTCCCTTAGAGGGACAAAGTTGCTAAAGATTTAAAACACTAACTAACATGGCAAAAACCAGAGGGCAATAATGTGTATTGGATATAAAGAAATAGAAATAACTGAGACATACGATTTGTATTTACATTGTACCTATGATACTCAAATAACAAATCAATCAATATTTAATCTCTTTAATATCAGTGTAGCAACACGTGGAGCGTGTAAACAAACTATTTATCCACCTATTATAAACATTTAATGACATGCAGCAATGAATGACTATGAGCTTCTATGGGATCGGTATGTACATACTCGTACAACTAACTACTTACACAGCGGTGGATTTTCCTTCTTCCAATTAAAGGCTCAGGCCTATAATCATAAGTAAACAATGACCTAAGATGGGAGAGACTAATACTGCAAAATCTAGGATTGCTACTTAATTGCAATATTTTATATTATGGAGAATATAAGGAGGTAATAATTTGTGAAGGTTCTGTCTTGGGAAGGCCGTATATTGAATGCTGGCCTCCGATAGCCAGAAATGACGATTCATATGTAAATATTGAATAATTAAAATCCCCAGGTCGAGGGTCATCATTTACAAAAACACAAACCATATTTACAATGAACGCCAAAGATAACAACACAATAATATCAGATAAACTAATGTCAACTATATTTTGTTGTCGAAAATAAAAAATGGCGCAGAAGTCTTGAGTAGATACGAAACGGTATCTTAGGAATGAACTCATGTATAATGATGTCATTATCACTAAAACAATTTGTCTTGTTTAAATTATACATTACGAGTATAACCCGATAGCGTAAAGGAGAGTTATGTTTTTCGAGGGAAGAAATGTACGAATTTTTCTATCAGCACAACAGCGCAGCGTAAGTGCTAAGGCTTGACGGATTTTAACATTGAATCGTCTTTTATGGGATATTTAAGCCAAAATTGACCATTAAGTTATCAAAGCTGCTCTACATAAATCGTTGCTTCTCACTTACAATATAGAAAGAAAGAAAGAAAGAAAAGGTATTTATTTTATCGGAGTAAGATAGTTTAACTATGTACTTTCGAGTAACTATTTAGTTAGTAGACTATCGAGTCTAGTTTTAGTGTCCCCTAGCTTCCTTTTGTTATTTAGTTTCCTAAGTATATACAATACACGTATAGAGCCAGTTAGGATGTCGCTGTGTGCGGGTCTCACTCGCGATAACCCGCTCCTATCGCCAAACGGCTATCAGAACGCGCGTCCCTTATCGCTCGCCATTTTTCAACAACTTTGCTCCAAATTGTGTGGCAATGGCCGCATAAATAACATCTTCGCATTACTTATTAATGATTTTAATTACCAATGAATGTAGGCTTAGATAAACATTGAGATTAAGGCGTCATTGAGACTTCGTCATTTGGTTTTGAGAAGGTTCAATATTATTTTTTTGGTTCATTGTCTGTCAAAAAATACAGACGAAAATCAATAACAAACATAGGTACATACATACTATTGATTTTGGTATTAAAAACAATAATATTTTGCTATAGGTTAAACTATTTAAGTAGCAATACATTTAATTTAAGGTAGAACAACAATACCTAAATAAAGTATAGATATAGTTTATGCATAAACTATCAATAATAAACAACGTAGGTATTTCACTGAAGTATGTGAGTAGATAAATAAACATGGTCCATAGTAAAACCCCGCTCATGCGGACACACACGGGCGGGGCGTGTTCTGTTTACATTGTGCACGCATCAGTAATATTATCATAAACTACGTATGTACTCGATTTATATGATTATCGCAAAAAAGAAATGTTTTTCTTTCAGAAATTCATTTTTTTATTCTGTTTTATTGTAAAGCTTAAGAGGGACCTACGTAATTTCCCAGACCAAGGGTTTCTTTCCTAATGATGATGTACAAGCACATTAGTGAGGAAAAGCAGGCGGGTTTTAAAAGCTGTAGGTACTATGAGAGACCCACGAGAAAGGCGCTCTTTGAGGAGAACATAAAAATCCCCATATCGGACAGCGTCGCTGTCAAACTTCTATCATCGTTGATCGAAGCTGTGAAACGATGTTCTGGCATTTCTCATGTGTCTTCGATTCGGGAACCCTTACGTTGTACGATGTAGCAATACCAGCATAATCACCAGACTTATCAAATATAGTTATAACTTACCTCTGTCCGATGTCATGGCGATGTAGATCCTCTTCACCTTCGCCGCCCCTTCCTCCGCTTTGTCCCCCGCTGGCTCCGGGGCGGGCGCGGCCGCGGGCGCGGGCGCTGCCTCCTTCTCTTTAGCGTCGGCCTTAGGGTCCACGGGCCCCTTCACCAGGTGCGACGACTCGTAGAACTTGCGAGGCGCGTACCCGAACGGTCTTGCAGCTTGTAGCTCACGCTCGGCTCTTGTAAATCTAAGGAGACATATTACTTCGAATATTTTGCTAATTGTGAAAGTTTAAGAGTTAGTATGCGTGAAAAGAATTGTAATTGGGTAGCACTTTTTTCAGTCTAAGTGTCAAATCGCTGAAAGTACCCTAAATGCCGACAGTATTAGGATTTCCCCGGGTAAAACCCGGGCCACTGATACAGGCATAAATTTGTTGATACGTTGATAGTCACGATGTTTCTGTGTAATACTGTACGTACTTTCCGCACTGAGTATAAACGACATGAAGCAACTTCGCAGACAGCTTGAACTACTTAATTCTAGAGTTATAGAAAAGTGCAGGCCCTCCTCAAACCCTTAACGAGTGTATTAAGTGCATATGTGTAGAGTGTATTGTGTATGTATGGCGAGGCGGGTAGTACACGTATAACATTACTTGCTGGCGGACACCATTTTCATAGTTTTGGTGATCTTCTGGATATTTTTGATGGATTTCAACCGAATTAAAACCTGTTTCAGTTGTACCATCTTTCTTTTTTATCCAGAACACTTTCTCGTAAACTTTACTCATCAAAACATTGTGTTGAATTTTGACAACGATTTGTTTTTGACAATACGATGCATAGAATAAGGATCACGACCAAGATTCTCTCTGGTCTCGGGGGTGCACTGTGACAACTATCAAGTGCGGGATCGCGCAAGGAGGTTATACACGTGAGAAGCTAACTGTGTACAAAGAGATTTTATTTGGTTAAATTTTTATATTCCTATTATTGCAATAACATTTGTCTTATTTCATCCTACTTTGATTTCCCAAAAAAGTGATAAGTATGGAAATTCTTTGATCTGTGGAAACAATTATTACAAGTTACCAAACAATTTTAAAAGTAGACTTATCTCAATAGATTGATTGGTGTGCATGCATATTGATTTATGTCGTACTTAGGTGTATTTAACTCGACCAAGGTTGTGACCAAGGAAAACTTTAACATAATTCTAAGTATTGACCACGCCGTGTTTATAAAAAGGTTTATAAACAATAACAATATCAATGCAAGTTTTAATAGGAGTAGAGCAGACCTGTGATCGAACGCGGACTGATACGACGGGGGAAATACCACATTTTGACAGAATATCGCTGGGAAGGAGTAGTTCAAGATCCTGCTCATCGTATGGTGAGTGCGAAGGTGTCGGGGTCTAATCCCCTCTCTCTCTTTGTTATTTCTCTTCGTCTTTCTAATGTCCTGTTATCCCTTAAACTTAAGGAGTTAACTCTCCTGAGATGCGGGTATCCAACAGGTAAGCCGTCAGCACATTTGCCCCCTATAATATGGAAACAAAAATGTATGTACATTGCTTTGGGTCAGTGTTAATATTAAAATATTTAAATAATCTACATAATTAAGAAGATTTTTAATTTTGTTTATCCTCTGGATGTTACTATGCCATACAATATGAAACCTGTTAAAATACGAGATATTTGTTTTAACGACATTTCATACATAATTAGCAAGTCATTCAGTGAGTGGTTGTTTTATCTAAAAATAGAGATTCTTATAAACATGTTATCAATAACCAATAACAATCATTAATACAAAGGTGTGTCTGTTTGCCACGGGTCAGTATGGGTACCTATAGTACGAGTATAAAAGAGAGATATACTTAAAATACAAAGTCTTCTTTGTATTAATTTCTAGTATATTCCAGAAGAAATAAAAAAATGGTGGAGACTCACAACATCAGACATTTTAATATATGTATATTGAAAGCCTAGGTGATCCTAGTAAGGCGATCGGAGACCGATGAAAGAGTGATAGACGATTACGACAATGTTTGTGCCTTTAGCAATTAATATAAGGTCTTTGAATACGGGATTAATATTTATGAAGATTCAACATCAAATGCGTTGATATGAAACAATGTTATAGGACACCAAACCGGTATACCGAGATCCAGTTTTTAAATAAATGTTTCTAGTCTTTTCAACGATACCAAATTAGATAAAAAAATAATTGCACGTAAGGAGCGCATTTTGCACAGATTTTGGTAAATTATTTTGATGATATTCATTTAGCTGCTTTGTTTTGTATGAGGTCTGATTGATTGTCCTAATAAATAAATATCAGAGCTGTTACGTAACAAATAAATGTAAACTAAACTAATGTGCGACACCCATAGCAAGTGGACCGTCTCATGTGACGTCACTAGAGGTTGATAAATAGTGGTAGCGCGCCGGCCGCTTGTATTGATACGAATCGTACACGAGAGGACGCACACCTTCGCGATGGAGATCCTGCACAAACAGAACGACACCCCTCTGTCGGGCTCGCCCCCGGACAAGGTGAGTGACCACCGACAGACCCCGGACCTCCAGCCCGTCGGACCACGGGCCGCCCCGTCCCGCCCGCCCCGCCTCGCCGGAGAAAGTATTACAAATATATCAAAAATGTCGATACTGACGGCACTTTCTTTGATATTCGAATTTTCAATAAACGAACGGTGAAATTACTTCGATTATTTATTTTATTTATGGTTTTATGGCCATAGATGATTTAAATGTCGGCTATCTCCATATTACGGTCCGTAAATGGGATAGGGAATCGTATATTTTGTAAACGTTTGATTTGTTTCCTCGCGTTCATCATGTTTTAGTACTACTTTAATGTCCAGAGATCTCTTGTTTATTGACATTCACTATTTACATAATAATAACAAACTGACTTTCAAAGCGCGCGATTCAAACAAGTGAACCAATAATACATAATTAAACATCGAGGGTTATCAAAATAAAAATATTAAACAATTTTGTTATAAAATTGATTATTTATCTTCCACACTAGTGAATTCATAATTTATAAATGTGATAATTTATTACGTACATAAATGTATTCAATTAAAACTTGATGATGAATTTGAAAATTAATTTTATTCTTATAAATATTCAAAATTGCTAATTGCTTGCGTTATCTACTTGGTGTTTGAAGTCTGCGAAAGTATTTAATATTTTTTTCAAATTAAACATAAATAAATCAAACATTTATAATATAAAATGTAAATAAATAGGCACAGAATTGAATATATCGACAAAAACAAAAACTTTAAAACTTCGCAATTCAAAAAAATATTTTTGAATATTTGCGATTCCATAACTCAAGTTATATAATACTTTATTATAATGGATTAATAATTTTGTTAAAAATGTTAAATTAATTATTGTAAATAATTCCAACTTGTGGCCATGACCGTAACATTAGTATTATGTTATGGTGGAGTTCAAGGCATTCTCTATAAATAGCGCAACTTTTTCTAGAATACTTTTTGTGAGGAAAGTCACGGGCAGTAGCTATGTTAGATATCTTTACATACTAATTGCTTCCTGTCGTTTGTCTTAACTTATTTATTTTTAACTACGCTGGGTACGATGTTCGGGTTGCGGGTTCGATTCGGGATGAACATTTGTGTGAACCACAAATGTTTGTCTCGGTCTGGGTGTGTTTGTGAATTAGTGTGTACGTAGTTTCTAATACCCTAGATACAAGTTTCGAACTTAGTTATAGGTCAGTTACTCTATTGAGATGATGTAGTGAATGATTATGTTATGTTATGTATGATTCAATATATTCATATAAGGAAAACTCACGCAATACCGCGGGTTACATCTTCTTACAAATAAAACATTGTTTGAGGTGTTTACAATAGATACATTGTAGAAAAACTAAAAATAATCCTAATGATGGCCGCCCTCGGACGAGCCGACGTAGGAGATAAAAAAAGGATAGAAAACTTATTGTGATCATTGTTATACCAAACTGAAAACAATTGCCGGCTACAATTATGGAAAACGAGCTAAATAAATCAAAGAAAAAGTTTTTATAAAATAGGATTTCTTTGCTTACAAAAGTAAAGCTAATTTACGATGTTTAATTTTTAATTTTAGGATAATAAAATAATATTTATAAATTTAAATAGGAAAACAATAAATATTATAACTACATTATTATGTTAATTAAATGACAACTGAGTGAGAGTTGTTGAGTTATAAAGTGTATTAGATATAGTTATTGTTGCCTTTAATACAATATTTATAACAGCTATTCACTACATAGTATAAAACAAAGTCGCTGTCTGTCTATCCCTATGTAGGTATACTTAAATCTTTAAAACTATGTAACGGATTTTGATGCTGTTTATTTTAATAGATAGAGTGATTCAAGAGGGAGGTTTTAGCATAATTTTATGCCCGCACTCTGACGGGAGCGGGAACTACGCGGGTGAAACCGCGGGGTGCTGTTAGTTCTGTACATTGGCAACGTTTTATATTATTGATACGTATATTATTTGACATGGTAAAGGTTTTCATTGAGACCTGTTTGGACTCGATCGCCTTGAACAACATCTGGGTCTAAACTCTTAATTAATGCGTAACACTTTGGTTTTGGAAACGAGCACGGTATCGGGTGACAGGCAGACAAAAACTAAGGAAAACATGCAACAAATAATGATAACACATTCAAATTAAATGTAATATATTCTAGAATTACAAAATAAGAAAACTGCGATAATCTTCAACAAAATAAGACAATTATTTCTTATTTTTTTTTCATAGACGTATGGAATGTTCGTTTAGTTAGACGATCTAAATATAATTTACGAGTAAAATATATTATAATTTTCCACTTTGGCAAAAACTGCGAATATTATATTAACTTGAGTACTTAGTTGAGTGTCATTAGTCTAGTTAAAGCCATTGAGTTCTCGTTTAGGTATAGTTTAATCGAGCTTGAACTGCTTATACCTATGTATATAAACAGCGGGTTTTCAATATGTCCAAACTGGTTTTTCTTTTGAACTCATAAACATAAACGCAACTAATGATGACAAATACGTGTGATATGTTCGGTGACCGCCCGCGCCGCGCCGGTGATGCAAGCCGCGATCGTAGTGCCCCTCGCAGATAACGGTGATCTATGTCGACTTGGTGACGAACCGCGCCGATAACGCGCAGAACTGACCTCTGATCCTGATGTAACATCACGAACTACTCCCGAGATTTATGTTTCCGTCCCGTCCCCAATATTCGTGCCGTTAACGATTTCCTAATGTTGCGTTCCAGCCAAAGCTCATGGAAGGGGGGAACTACATCAAAGAGGGCAGAGACTCGAGTAAGTCTACATGGCTGCTGTTCTCCCCGCCCGAGACGCCCGACCAGGCGGGCTGCCTGGCCAAGTACCTGAGCATCTTCTCGTCCCACGGCGTGAACCTCAGCCACATCGAGTCACGGTCCTCGGCCCGGCGGCCGGGCTACGAGTTCATGGTGGAGTGCGAGCACGGCGCGGGGGACTTCGGAGCCGCTCTCGACGAGCTGCGGAACGACGTCGGATATCTCAATATTATATCCAGAAACTACAAAGACAACAGCTGTACGTTATCATTATTATTTGGTGTTATATTCAAATTGGGAAAACAATAATGTTCATGAATCTGAATGTTCCATTTCAGCGGCTGTCCCGTGGTTCCCGCGTCGTATCCGCGACTTGGACCGATTCGCGAACCAGATCCTGTCGTACGGCGCGGAGCTGGACTCGGACCACCCCGGGTTCACGGACCCCGTGTACCGCGCGCGCCGCAAGTACTTTGCGGACATTGCGTTCAACTACAAGCACGGCCAGCCGCTGCCGCACGTCGACTACACCAAGGAGGAGATCGCCACTTGGGGCGCAGTGTTCGGCAAGCTCACCGAGCTGTACCCCACGCACGCGTGCAAGGAGCACAACCACGTGTTCCCTCTGCTCATCGAGAACTGTGGCTACAGGAAGGACAACATTCCTCAGCTGGAAGACGTTTCCAATTTCTTGAAAGGTAAACCACTTACATTTGATACATTAATATTAATCTGATATAATTGATGTAAAGCTAATCAATTTTCCTCATTTAGATTGTACCGGGTTCACCCTGCGTCCCGTGGCGGGCCTGCTCTCGTCCCGTGACTTCCTGGCGGGGCTGGCGTTCCGTGTGTTCCACAGCACGCAGTACATCCGGCACCACTCCAAGCCCCTGTACACGCCGGAGCCCGACGTGTGTCACGAGCTGTTGGGTCACGCGCCGCTCTTCGCAGACCCCGCCTTCGCGCAGTTCTCACAGGAAATCGGCCTCGCTTCGCTGGGAGCACCTGATGATTATATCGAGAAACTTGCCACGGTAAACCACAATTCTAATTACTTATGTTAAGTATTATATATTCGATTTGGTTGTGGAAGTAGTTGATAAGTCGTGTTGTCTGTTTGTTTAGTGCTTCTGGTTCACGGTAGAGTTCGGTCTGTGCCGCCAAGAAGGCAAGCTGAAAGCGTTCGGCGCGGGCCTGCTGTCCTCGTTCGGGGAGCTGCAGTACTGCCTCTCGGACAAGCCGGAGCTGCGGGAGTTCGACCCGGAGGCCACCGGCATCACCAAGTACCCCATCACCGAGTACCAGCCTGTCTACTTTGTCGCCAACAGTTTTGAGGATGCCAAAGAAAAGATGATGTAAGTTCACCTACTATAGCAAATACTTGGCTGTACGTTAGGTATTAAAATATCGAAACTTACGAACTTAAAAAATATATAGCAAACTAGCGACGCAACCCAACTACAAAAATCTCACTATAAATCTTTAATACCTTCCTTGCTTTACGATATTTGTACGTTTATTATATTTTGCAATTTCTATTACAATAACCGTTCTCATCCATAATTTCAGTAAGTTCGCCCAAACCATCCCTCGCGGTTTCGCCGTCCGGTACAACCCCTACACGCAGAGTATCGACATCCTGGACTCCAAGCGGCAAATGACGGACCTCCTCCACGACATCCACCAGGAGATGGAACTGCTGCTCAACGCGATGGACAAACTGTAGACTGTAGTTCCTAGTAAATAATTAATACGTAAGATAAGTTTAAACTATAGTTTACGAGTACATCCATGCCGGTTGCAGACCGCGAGCTAGCCAAGATAGTTTAGCTTAGCATAGGTAACGCAGTTTCACGCATAGCAGAAGCAATTTTTCTTAGCTTAGCTACTAAGCTCACGGTCTGCAAGCGGAGTGTGAAACCGGAGAAAGCAGAGCTAATAGACATATCTATTCCTAGACAGCACGTTTCGCCAAAAACCCTGTTAATAGAAAGCAATGTTCATATTATTTTTTAACTAGCAGCGCCCCGCGGTTTCACCCGCGTAGTTTTTAATTTACCCCCTTTTCTCCCAAAAATCCTCTCTTAGTGGTAGCCTGCTCCCCCTGACAAACACACGTGCCAAATTTCAGCTCTCTACGACCAGTAGTTTCGGCTGTGCGTTGTCTGTCAGTCAGTCAGTACATCATTCAGTAACGGAAGAGTTATATATATAGGTAGATAGATGAAATGGCATTTTTATATGAAATAAGCGTGTTTTTATTATAGAGTCCGAAATTACGTAATATAGTAAATATTAATAGTTCTTCTTCAGAGGCACTTTCTGTGAACCGAGGTATCTGGAAAGCGTGTTTCTATATTAGGTTCCACACTCCTGACCGACATTATTATGATATAAGTTTTTCTGCCAAAACAATTAATATGAAATGTTTGTTTTTATAAATAGACTTACCTATGAGTAGCCTGTTCAAATTAAGAAAATCTACCGAAATAATTCGTGTAGTTTTGAGTATTGGCACAGTTATGCCTTTCGGTATCCAGACGAACATACAAAATATCCTCAACGGTGAGGACATTTTGTATTTTCGTCTGGGTACCGAAAGGTATAACTGTGCTAATTCTGAACCTACACGAATTATTTCGGCTGCAAAGCTTTAAATGAGCTAATTCTCCCACGGTATGAAGTAAAATGACATCTGTGGGACAGTAACTTTGATTTACATAGATATGATTATGAATTATGGAGTTATGAACTCTCGTATGACAGTGATTGTCGAAGAACTTTGCCTATACTCGTACTCGTATTTATTTATGTATTGAATTTCGAGTATCACAAAACGAATGAACAATAAATAACGTAAATTTAATTAGTAACAGTTATGTTAATGAGATGTAGCAGCATAAGTTTTATTTAGCTTAGATTATTATAGATTATTATTATTATAGCGATTGTAAGTTAGGTATATTTGTAATTTGTTACTTGGTAGGCTGGTCCTATATTCGTAGTACGTACCTAATTAAGTTTTGATGTAATACAATTTTCAAATCAAAGGCAAAATATTATAGATCCTTATTAAAACATTGTCTAAGCTATTAGCAGAAATTGCAGTAGGGACTTGAGGGAAATAACTGTAGATTTTGAAAATGTATATATTTTACAGGAATCGTTTTGATGAAGGATTTTTGTAATATTTCTCTGAGATATGTTATTATTAGATATTTGATCGAAGTTTAACTAGCGACAGATTTAAAATAATTCATGTTTTATGTTGTGTCATTGTGTTATGACAATTTCCACGACAATCGTGTTTATGAACTTAATTATTAAGCTAGTATTAATAACATGTACCTATGATGTATGTAATGATTATTATTTATTTAATTTCAATAAAATATACACTAACTTTTCCACTTGTTTCCAATTTCCCTCATTTAAGTACTTAAATACATTTCATCGGAATGTCATATATCTCACCACAGTGGTTTAAGAGGAGTTTTAAAATCGTCAATCGTTAGTTAAGGTTTATCAATTTGCCCTTTTATTTAAGATCCAAATTGAATACATAGAGCAGATACTGACTGGTAACTCATCCTACTGAAAAACAAAGGTTTTATATTGGGGATTTGATAAGTAAAGCGAGAAGCAATAGGCTCAACCAACCAAGTTGAATTTTAAACAGGGTTGGATAATTCTTGGGGCTGAAATGTTCAATCCCTACCATATAACACGGTTGGTAAATAAAACAAATAATATAACCAACATGATATTATATTTATTAATTTGTACAATTAACCTTAAGTACCTAGTACTCGTCGTGACGTCATTAAGTACATACTCAGTAATGACGAGACGATCCGAACTTAACTAATATAAATAAAATAGTCAATTTACAATAATTAACGATTACAACATTACGCGCTATTTACAATCATTTTATATTACTTTATACTAACACTAATTGACATACTAAGTACACATAGAATTGAAGAACATATTCTATCACTTACATTAACTAGCTACGTAAATAAATACATAATATATTAACTATACGATGAATATTGCGAGTTTGTTATATACTGAGAGACAATTACAATGTTACGATTTACAATGAGACATTTAGGAATATACCTATTAACTATTATTAAGTTAAATATTACAAGTGCAGAAATATTAAGGTGAAAGGTGGTAGAATACAAAACAAATTATTATCAAAGACGTATCACAGAATTATAAATAAATAAATAAATACGTTTGTACAATAGACGATATGGAGGTGATAGTTTGGAATAACTATTTAACAGATTGTAGGGAGACGACTCGGTATTTAAATGGCCGTCGGAGTCCACTAGGAGTGAGAATAAATAATGCTAATATCGATGGCAACCACGGCTTCAATAAACTACGTGTGGTACTAACTTCAAGGTCTAGATTTACATACACTCACATAATTAGTAGTGCATCCGTATTATATTAAAAACACCTCAGTTTGACACTTCATGATACATCTACGTTATCTTCACAGTATCTGCGATATGACAATTGATTTAAATTACTTTAGGAAGATACAAAGACCTTTAAAAGGACATAAGAAGGTCTTTGTAAATAAGTTATTTAAGGCTCTACTTGATACGTGATCGATAAATACTGGCTAATAACCAGTCCTTTACGTATTACTTAAGAAGTTATACAACAAGATGAAGGAATTTCACAACGATATTATCATCATACATTTGCGTTTTTATATAATGCTTTCATTAGCTCATATATGCCCCAGCGAAGGGCTCGAGCTTACCCATAAGAGTTAAATCTAAACTTGTAAGGGATTTTACAACGATTGTGTGATATGCAGATGCTATACTAAGTGGCTAAGTGTAAGGTCGGCGAGTGGTGCGAGGTTTGTGAGGGTGAGAGTGCGGCGGGGGAGTCTCACACCTCGCTCTGCATGCAGTGGATCGAGGAGTCTTCGGACAGCTCGTCCATCGAGGAGTCCGTGAATGAGGTCCCGTCTGAAATGATACGAAAGGAATACTTGAATTATTCTGATAAAAACTTATGAAAATGATGCTACATATATTATACTGATAAAAAATTACAATTAAATAGTTTTGTAATTTCAAATTTATCAAGAGAAGATACGTAAGATTAGGTATTTAAATGGGCTCTCACTTTATACTCACCTATTGGCACAAACGGCGGCTTATTCTGGAAAGAGTAGGTGAGGTGCAAATTGATGGGCCGGCCAAACCCCACCGGATCCGAGTCGCGCGACATCACTGCAGACAACACACACATCGTCACAATACATCGATAACACGTCTCAATTCGCTCGCAGATATTACAACATTCGCGTCACATTCGCAGCTCGCTTTGCTTATACTGTGTGTCGCTTTTGCGGGAGAAGTGTAAAGCAGGCTGCACACCGAAGCAACAATATAATTTAGGCAACATGTTTCCAAGCAACAATTATTGACACAAGATACATTTGTTGCTCGGTAAATGTAGGGGGCAAAATGTTGCTTGGAAACATTTTGTTGCATCGGTGTGCAACACGGCTTAGGAAGGTACTAACATTGGTTCTGTTTCCCCTTGCCGGTGTGCTGGTGCTTCTTCTGTCTCGCGCGGCTGTTCTGGAACCAGACCTGCGTGACGCGCTTGCTGAGCCCGGTGACCTGCGCGATGCGCTCCAGGTCCTGCCCGTCGGGGTTCGAGTCCAGCTGGAAGTTCGCCTGCAGCACCTGCAGCTGCTCTTCCGTGAACGTGGTGCGCACCCGCTTCGCCTTACTCTTGTGGTAGCCTTCGGAGTCGCACCCGTCTATAGCACACAGTTATTGAACTTACTATAAATATTGGATCTCGTTTTGGAAGTACTTATTTGAGGATGAGAAGATTGAGGTATAGATATATAACTGTATCAGTATAATGGGGTTGTTATTATTTACCATCAGACGATATGGATCCGCCGTCGAGCGTCTCGAGGTAGTGGGGCTTGCAGAGCACGCGGTCCTCGTGCAGCGCGAACTGCTCGCCGGTGGAGAGCTGGCGGCCGCATGCGTCACACGCGAAGCACGCCAGGTGGTACACCTGCTCGCGCGCCTTGCGCACCCAGTCCGACGACGAGATCCCGCGGCAGCACTTCGAACACTTCGCGCCGAAGCTCCTGCCGACACAACCCTACGTCAAAACTATACACAACACTACTACGTTTCAATGCAGGCAATGCATGTTATGCTAATTTCAGACCCCCGACGAAGAACAGACATTACCACTATTTATTTGCAGAATAACGATCATTAATTAGAAACAAACACAATTGTTATTGAATGAACTGAACGGTAAAATTGTTTTCATAATGTTACATTAAATAAATATGTATTAAGTTGATTGCGCACTCCATGCTGTTCACATAGAAAAACGGTGATCTTTATGAGTTATCGTTTTCGTTTACTTTTACTGACCTTTTATGGAATACGTTTACTTTACAAGAGCCTCGAGGGTGATGTAGACAACGGACACATGGACGTTATAAATATTGTAGTTCGCAAGAGCAACAAATGTGGGGTGATCATGCAACGCACAGGAGTCGCGGCGGCTTTCGCTTGGCTTTTACTCATGGAGTACGAGTACATGCTACCACCTGTTTATTGTAAGTACATATTATAAATATTTATTCATATTTAATTGCACGCAATTATCTTGTAATCATATAAACTCGTTGAGTTGTGATACACTTCTTTTGAAGTGCAGATTATGGCGTTGGAATAAATTATTAAGAAAATGTCTGTTTTGAATCTGTATTTTGAAGACGACACCAAAGACATACCTTATGTAACAAATAAATTAAAATAAATAAAAAATAAAGGTTTTATTTATTGTACGCGGTATATACTCGTAGACGCTGGTTGTTTTATAGCCGATCGTATCTAGATCTAGTATCGTGAAGTTATCGATAGTTTATTCGCACTTCGCGAATATTGTTTTTAAACTTTATGTTTCCAATTTTATATAATAAACTGTACGGACATTTAAATAGAAGACAAATAGTATAATTTAGTATTCATTTTGTGTATTATTATATTATAAAAAATGTGTAGGTCTATCGGCTTGTTTAATAGCGAGCTTAGGTAGCAGTTTGTGTGATATGTAATAACGGCTCTACCAAGATGATATTTGTGCCTTGAATAAATCTTATAAGTATCTTCAACGTTACCAAAAATAAACCCGAACCGAACCTGTGTCGGTCGATCAGTGAGTGTAAGGCCGCGTTATATAATGTCGTCAGGTATCGGTAGTAAGGTGGGTATCGGTGGCGGAGGAGGATGTAAAGGATGCTCATTATAATGCAGACCCTTATTATTTAATTAAGTAAGCGCATGTAGCCGCGTCCCGTATCATATCGCGCCCCGACCGCGTCTCGCCAATATTTATCGCCGGCTTCCGTCCACTGCACTCCCGGTCCGTGGTCCGCCTGGCCTCACTCGCCTCTTGTTTACACCACTTTTATAAATATGTTACTATCCAGTGTAGAGGTGGTACTCGCGATGTTTACGATGTTCCCGGACGGAGCGCGGCCGCTTTATAACATAACAAAATAAACCGTTTTATGTTTACACAAATCAATTATGCGTGGGCCGCGAGTTAATAAGGTTTTTATATCTTTTAATTTAGTTTAATAATATTGAAGTGTTTAATTATAATATTAAAATAAGTATCAGAATTGTGAGAAAATCCAATTAATAACATAATGGTGGTGCGTAGGTGGGTGTCGGTCGGTGTAGCGGTCGATACGGCGCTGTATCGGGAGTGCAAACTCGCGTGTTACTCGAATATTAATCGGGCGCGAGCGGGGCTCGATCATCCGTTATCGACACTATCCACCTCGATGCACCAAAAGCACGATTTGCATTTCAAACCGTCGGTGGCGGTGCGCCCGCGCACCATTTTAACGCACCTTATCGTCGCTTATTAACATTTTGTCGCCACCCGAATCAATTAACTGCAGCTCCCGCATAATAATTAACTAAGTGACACATTAACAAGTTTTAACACTCGGCCGTAATGAAGATGTCGCGTAGCGGTGCGGGGAGTGCGGGGCGTGCGGTGCGGGGCGCGGTGCGGGGGAGCAGCAGGTGGTTCTAGCGGGGGTGGTCGGCGGTAGCTGCAGCAGAGGACGGTAGGAGCGCAGCAGTCCCGGACGGATCCGGATGTGAGCGGAGACGGGCGGCGCGGCAGGCGCGCGCGCACCCGCCCTGGGGCCACCACATAAATCGTCGCTCGTTGATTGCTTTCCGCGGCGCCCGCGCGCCCTCGCCCCACACACCCCCACAGTTAATGGTCAGGCGGGCCGCGGTCCACTCGCCGATGACATGATTTAAGATATTTGTTTTAGATACGACACCAACGCGGGCTCGTCCGGCCCATAACGAGAGTCTGTTTAACGAGGGTTCTGCGCCTCGGGCCGCCCGACCGCCTCGCGAACGACACTCCACACACAATGCACAACTAATAACTACATTTTTATGAATATCGATGACTGATTAAGCACATACATAATTTTTAATTACTTGGCCGCTTTGACTCGCGGCGTCGAACGTAACTTCCATTCGAATCGATTTTATTGTGGACTTTGAATTAGATATTGGAAATGCAAAACGCACATTGTTAGGTATCGAGTGAACACGCCGACCACTGCTTTCATTAAAGTTTGTACCTCGAACGAGGAAATAGGTTTTGGCGACGTTAGAGAGAGGAGGCGGGAAGACGAGCACAGGTGAGTACAGCACGCGGCGGGTGTGACAGGCGGCGGGGCGCGGGGTGCGCGCGGGTCGCGGCGGGAGTGAGGACTATTGTTTGTTATTCAAATTGGAGCAATCTAAGGTGAGCTTATTTATGCGGCTAGAGATTAATTAAACGGAGAGTGGACATGGTGCATTTACATACGACATGGTGTGCGCATTTGCGGCGGCGCGCGGCGGGCGAGGCGTGGGCGGCGCGCGGCGATCGCGTGCGGCGCGGTGCGAACTCGCCGTGATTTGCGACTTTCGGATATGAGTTTGAGATCATTATGTGAATGGGAACTAGATAACAGAACACAGAGGTTTCAATTAAAGGAACAACGCCTCGGGCGCTCCGCACCGCCGACGCTTAATGAGAGTAATCTACACCGATTGATTCACACACCCGCTGTACGGTCACTCATGTAAATCACAGCCGGACTCGCACCACGCGAACGAACCTTCTAGAAAAACATTATATTTGCCTTAGAAATGTTCTTAGTAGAGGTAGAGCTGTGTATTGCAAAATTTGATGGATGTTCTTTTATAAACTGGTGTACGAACCAGAACGTGCGGTGGTTTACAGATATAAAATAAAAAGAAACATTAAATCTCACCGACATAAATTTAAAGGTAAATTCGGTAAGTGCATGGAATTATTCATTAGTTCACAAACAAGTCTTTATAAAAAGCTTACTCAGATAAGACTTGAATGAAATGTTGATATACTTAGTTGGTTCGAATAACTTATTGAAGGCTTCTAAACATTTATACTACTTGGTTGATATGTGCGCAAGTAATGCAGAGGACTACGGATTAGAAGACGTATGAGTAGCTTTGATTTTTTAGACGTGAGGCCATTTGAATGGTCTCCCCAGTCAGTGATCCCTTTGTCTAGCTCTAGCAGGATGTAAGCACAAGTGTGTGTCACAATGTATCTCGTCTATGTTTACTACTGACTCCGTCTGATTTGGCGTCTAAAGTGAAATAGTCACTAACATTATTAAACGCTCTGATAGGATCATTTCAGAATTTCATATTTGCAGAAGGAGAGAAAATGTTAGGAGTTACTAATTTCGTTTTTCGATTAAGTGAATATGCTAACGATAAATTGCCTTTGAAAGTCATATGGCTGAGTATGTGGAATGGTCTCACAACCGATGTATGGAGTACTATAGAGTATGTGAAAAGTAATAAAGGTTTCCCAACATGTATCAATATCTGATGTACACATAATGTCAAGGAGTTTCTTTTAAATACGCACTTGTATAGTGATCAGTGTGTTGTGTTGTGCATACGGAGCGCGGCCTTGTCAGTCAGTCACACACCGCACACGGGTCACGTTACACAACGCGGCTGCGAGCTCCACTACAGCATTAGTGGGCATTGTGTGAGGAGTCGCCCTGCGCCGCCGGCCGCCGCGCGCCGGCCCGACCGGGGCACCTCGGAGTATGCACGGGACCACCCTCTCGCGGCCCCGCTCACCTCGCCGATTATAATATATGGTTCCGCGTCGCGTCCAGTTATCACAATCAAAATAAATGACAAATGAAATCGTCGGTGTTGCAAGTCACGGTCACGACCCGACGTATATTTTTTCTGTAGCAACATTCCCCGCGCGGCTTTGTTGGTCCACACTCGGCCGACAGATTTTCAATAAAACCACTCTTAGGGACATTGGCCTCTTTTTTTCCTATTTCGAGCGACGAGAGTGAGTTCTCACGCACCTGTTGTTCACTTTTCCTTCCAAAGGATGTTTTATGTTAATGATATTGGATTAAAGTCGAACTCGCAAGCTCTTTGCAGCAACAAAACCAACTTTCTCTATCGGTTTACTTTTTCATTAACTTGTATTAAATTAAGACCTTGTAAAGTAGTGTGTGTCTGTGTGAGGTGTGGAGTGTCCCCAGTCGGCCGCCCATCGTCAGACCGCCGCAGTGCACCGCGCGCGGGTCACAGGTCGCGCCCCCCGCCCCGCGCCCCCCGCCGCATTCCTCCGGCCGCACCCCCGCCCGCCCCGTCATCGTGACTCCGTACTTCTCTAATACCTCCAAGGTTAATTGGACGTACTCAACTCATCGTATTGTAAAAGAATTAACTCTATACATCTCTCGTTTCTATTCACATAAATAATTTTCGTATCAATTTAAGTTTCACATCGAAATCAATTTTTCTGCAGTGCGCCTCGAGAACTTTAATGACGCGGTACTTAATAACTCAATAAAAATCGTTGAATTGAACGATCCATTAAAACGTTGTAAAGTTGTATGATGATCGTCGATTTGGCTCGGAGTATTGGAAGTAAATTGGTAGGACCAGCGCCAGCGGAGGAGGCCCCACCCATCACCAATTACAATCACAACACAACACGCATTATGGCACTACGCAACGGTTTAGCGAATCGACGAAACATAATTATATGAGCGGCACACGTACATACCTAATGCTTGTTCAATGTTATTATGTACCACCTTTATTACCAACAGTACAACAGACAATAACGATGAAAGAAATAACGCAAGCAACAAATAACTTATTGTATTATAGAAAATACAAATCAAAATTACTTAGCGTGTGTACAGTTTATAATGCCATTCACTGCTAACATTACTTTCAGCACCTACAAACCAACTGACCATGTCTTATAAGTAACCTGTTTAAATCTGTGTGTTTTTGACCAAGAATTATGTCCATGATCCTCCTTGAGGTATCCGTCAATGGCGAACCTTGGCTTCTCAAGAGAACGGGAGCGAAGATGTAAAATCAATGACAGTGCTATTGATCTGATTGTATATACTTACATTCAAAATCAATTATCCAGGTAGGGCATCTAAGGAGGACTTATGAATGTCGAATGTGAATACCTACCACTATATATAGGTAATTGTGGGTGGTGGAGGCATATACAGCAAATAATATAACAAACAGAATTATCTATGCACAATTGGTATGAATTGGTGGATAGCTTTGTCCGCAATAAGGTAGTTTCTTAGGTTCCAAAATGAAATTCTAATTAGTCCGTTAGATAGATTTTGAAAAAATATTAGACACGTATTTTTTTGTTTCATCAAATTAATAAAACTGACTTAGTTACAACGCATTAAAGTTTAGGAGTGGGGGCTTGTGACGTCAACTGTTGTGTAAAATTGTAGCAATCTGTGACGTTTCACGAGTTTTGGATGCACTGTATTAATATAGTCTTATTTGTCTGTTTACATGGAAAATAAAAAAATACGTTTCCAATATTTTTTGGAAATCTATAAGACGGACCAACTACCCTATAGAACACAGTGTATTAAAAAAGGTTGTTAGTAGAGTACTCGTCTCGTATATTGATGTAGTGTTGTTGTAGTCACTCACTTGGCATAGTCCTGCTTGCAGTAGACCTGGCGGTCGCGGAGGAAGCAGGAGGGGTGCCGGTCGAGCTGCACTGCGCAGACGCAGCACCGCAGGCAGGTGGCGTGCCACGCGCCGCCGCCCACCTCCAGCAGGAACCGGTCCGCGATCGGCTCCCCGCACGCGCAGCAGCTGCGGTGCTCCGTCTGCAACATCACAACAACTACACGTCACCGACATGCACACTACGACACAAGCGGATTCTGCAATGTACCGCTTGTACGCTTGTACTTGTTAATGGCCAATTTTCCGCAACTAGACCTTTGCAGACTGGTTCCTTTGTGTACTAGTGGACTAGTTATACAAATTTTGGCATTCTTACCAAAACTCACTAATTTGTGCACCTCATCCTAATTATTTATCTACACCATCTTTGTACCATTTGCCGCCCTAGATTCCAGCCTACTCGGCATTTTAGTAAGTTTCACCATTCACTACCGCTGAACAAGGTGCCCGTTAACTGTCAGATACTCGTAGGATGAGGAGTTTGACATTACTACATATCACTTACTGAATTCAATTCGAAATTCAAATCCAAAGTCAGTTCTCTTCAGTTTGTATCTCAAAGAAAGCTGATGTGGCGTCACAGGTGGCGTAGTTAATAAAATGAGTGCTTTTTGCTCTTAATAAAAAGAGCTTTCAATAATTATAATAAAAGAGCTTTTTTATTATCGTATCATGCCTATAAACTCATCCCTTAGGCCAAGATTTTTTGTCCTCTCGCATACATTTGAAGATTTGAAGGATTTGACGGATAACGAGTTTCAAAGTCTTGCAAAATGTCGCAGTATCTACTTACATAGACTCTAATTTGAATGATTAGTATTAATATTAAACGTTGTTTGTACGAAGACTTCATAGCTAGCTTTGATATGATAAACCAGAGATAATCTTGGTCGGGGTCCTCATTCTATGCTTCATAGTTACAAAAAATATATTTATTTCTAAAACCTATTTCCTTTTATAGCAAAATGCCCACTGAATTATAAACAGAAACGGGAATTAACGCGAGTCAAACCGCGGGATGTAGTAGAAGTAACTTTGTATAAGGACTCCTCAATTCTCAGCTTGCTCACTAGATGGCGCTAGGCGAACTGAAATCGCGTTTTGTGATGTCTCTCTGTACGACTTCACCAAGTCTGTACGCAACGAACTCTATACTACATTGAATGTTCTTTTAATGTCTGTCTGTATGTATCTAGAAGTCGTTGGAAGTACTTACTGGATAGTTTTAATAAAGTTTGAGGAGACCATGGAAAATGAATATAGTTTCTACGGGATATTTAAATGCTTATGGATAATAAAATAGCTTGAATCAAAACATAATTGGTTATAGGTAAGAAGTATTATTTATCAAGTAAGCTTGATAGGGCAAAATTTGAAATAAAAACAAAAACATATTTAAGAGCTACGTCCGCTTCTAAACCCAACCAGAGCCCATTTAACTAAAAAAAATACACATGATCGAATACTCACTAATAAGTAGATTTCACTAAATATTGTCATAGTTAAAGTTAAGGAAGATGTAGAGTGGAAATATCTTCTCTACCTTCTAAGGAAATGTCTTGATTTCATAATTATTACGATCCGTATCTTATACACAATGACGATTTCTTCTAAAAATCCACAGCGATTTCATCTTTACAACTTAACGATCCAATATCAAACAATTATCATGATATTGTAAAGATTGTGGTCAATTTATAATGGTAACAGTAAAATAGTTAAAAGTAAAGCAGTAAAGTGTTTTATACGAAATGAGGATGTATATTTAATTTGTTACTTGAAAAATATACTCTGTATGGCCCACAAATACTTGACGGTTACCGTACATAAGTGCATAGTCGCAGAATGAAAAGGTTCTTGATTTGATAATTTTTGGCTACTTATGAAGCTCTAAGCTTCAGATTTGCTCTACCACATAAGTACTTGAAATTGGAACTCTATGTATCCTACTAATATTACCTATAAAGCCGAATGTTTGTGAGTGTGGATGTATAGATGTTTGTTTCTCTTTCACTGAAAAACTACTGAATGGATTTTATTGAAACTTTACAATAATTTAGCATATACATCAGAATAACACATACTTAGGATACTTTTTATCCCTAAATTCGCACGGGAACGGGAACTACGCAGGTGAAACCACGGGGCGCTGCTAGTTCTGAATAAAAATAAGGATTTTGATCTACCACACGTAGTGTATACTTGCAATTCGAACGTTATAGTAATTCTGAATTTGAAATAAAACTTGGAACGTACTTTTGTTTTACATAATCTGTACCGAGGATTTTAGTAACAATGTTTTGAAGCCCACGCGAAGTCGCGGGCACAGTTATACTAAACTATATAAATTAGATTGTATTGTTTTACTCGTATTGTTATTTAAACGTGTAATGTTTGAGCACTTCCTCATATATTACCTATATGTATACTACCTATTACCTACCTTTGTATGAGTGAATTTCCCGGCGCCTAAATTTGCGTGGCAACTATGAAATCGGTACTAAAAAATATAGTTATAATGTTTAAAACTTTTTTTTTGGTTAGATGAAATAGTCACCTATGTGAGGCACTAAATATTTCATTACTGGGATTAATAGGTACTCCAGAAAAAAATGTTAAACCTCGAAATCTTTCATCGCCGTGTCTGTCCACAACTCACCTTGATGTGTATTATACCTCCTTGATGAAAACCTATTGGTTGAATACATTGAAACCTAGTTTTATATGATACTTGGATAGTAAAGGTATTGTTACGGAATACACTTAATCAAATATTTAAACAATACAACGAATGGTTACTAGAAAAACATTTGTCCCAGAACTTCCTTTCATCGCCATGTCAAAAACATTTTTAAAAATAATGGTCCAACTAAAGACTTGCGTCTCCTTCTCTGTGTGCTAAACGTTGCCCAATAGTACCGCCTCAGTGCTCGACGTGGAAGGACGTGTCCACGTGCCTGCGTTTTCAAGCTATAAATTTAAGTGTATCCCATTTTTGTTACTGGACATTTTTTCTTTCATCGCCGTGCATAGGTATAACTTCTATTTGAACAAGTTTATACTCTTGATTGAGCATTCGATAGAATGCCCATACTCTTCTGTTTATTTGTGAATTGTTTAGTTCTTAGGATACCTAATAGATTTTATGTAATTTTAAATTTTCGACTCGTTTCTCATCGCCATGCTTTCATTTCCGTGGTTTCCATAGCAAATATTATTTTATTATTTTCTATGGCAATGAAAAAAAAGACACGGCAATGAAAAAAATTTCATTGCCGTGTCTTTTAAAACAAATTACTTTCATCGCCGTGGCCAGGACTTTCATTTCCGTGACTTATATTTTCATCGCCATGGTATGATTAGGCAAGGAAAACATATTTGAGTGAATATCCCGGCCCCTAAATTTGCGTGGCAACTATGAAATCGGTACTAAAAAATATAGTTATAATGTTTAAAACTTTTTTTTTGGTTAGATGAAATAGTCACCTATGCGAGGCACTAAATATTTCATTACTGGGATTAATAGGTACTCCAGAAAAAAATGTTAAACCTCGAAATCTTTCATCGCCGTGTCTGTCCACAACTCACCTTGATGTGTATTATACCTCCTTGATGAAAACCTATTGGTTGAATACATTGAAATCTAGTTTTATATGATACTTGGATAGTTAAGGTATTGTTACGGAATACACTTAATCAAATATTTAAACAATACAACGAATGGTTACTAGAAAACCATTTGTCCCAGAACTTCCTTTCATCGCCATGTCAAAAACATTTTTAAACATATTGTTCCAACTAAAGACTTGCGTCTCCTTCTCTGTGTGCTTAACGTTGCCCAGTAGTACCGCCTCAGTGCTCGACGTGGAAGGACGTGTCCACGTGCCTGCGTTTTCAAGCTATAAATGTAAGTGTATCCCATTTTTGTTACAGGACATTTTTTCTTTCATCGCCGTGCATAGGTATACCTTCTATTGGAACAAGTTTATACTCTTGATTGAGCATTCGATAGAATGCCCATACTCTTCTGTTTATTTGTGAATTGTTTAGTTCTTAGGATACCTAATAGATTTTATGTAATTTTAAATTTTCGACTCGTTTCTCATCGCCATGCTTTCATTTCCGTGGTTTCCATAGCAAATATTTGCTATGGCAATGAAAAAAAAGACACGGCAATGAAAAAAATTTCATTGCCGTGTCTTTTAAAACAAATTGCTTTCATCGCCGTGGCCAGGTCTTTCATTTCCGTGACTTATATTTTCATTGCCATGGTATGATTAGGCAAGGAAAACATATTTACCTGTGATACAGTGTACCGAATATTGACAGTACAGTACTCGTCAAGTAATATCTCTGCAATACGACAAAAGACTTAAGTAAAGACTTATAAGTACAGTAAATAACTCATTTGTATTTACTTCTTGAGCAGGGGGATCAAAAGCGATTCTTTCCAATCTTTAGGCCATATATCATAGGGGTTTTATGTTAATCTTATTAAGAAATTCGATCAATTATTATCATTCGATGTGGCGTAGATAACCCGTCTGGGGGAGGATGCCTCTCCTTCTCGGAGACAGGCGTGTATATATTGTATGTTAGGATAATATAATACTCATGTCAGTATATAAAAAAAATGTTTTATGTATGGATTTTCATTTCCGTGGTGATTCTTTCATTACCGTGGGACAGTTCTTTCATTGCCGTGGACGCTTGTTTCATTGCCGTGCCCGCATGTTTCATCGCCGTGGCATGAAATTTTTAAACTTGTGTTATTCGTTAGTTTTTTAAGTAATCAGCTTGATAATAAGCAAGAATACATACATTATCAAGAAGTATAATAAACGCTAATTATTTTTGAAAAAAACTTAAAAACAAAAAAATCCACGGAAATGAAGATTTTTGGGCACTTGTTGAAATTCACTCATTTACCTGTGATACAGTGTACCGAATATTGATAGTACAGTACTCGTCAAGTAATATCTCTGCAATACGACAAAAGACTTAAGTAAAGACTTATAAGTACAGTAAATAACTCATTTGTATTTACTGTACTCCTTCTAGCTCTTTTTCTTGATTCCTTAAGATCGTGTCCGTTCTGATGCACTGTAATGGAGTCGTGTACCAGCCGTTCCACTCCGCTCTGTCTTCGGCTCTTCTCAGAGCTGGTAATTGAGAGCCCTGTTATTGCCTTGATCAGGTTTGACCAACGGGTAGGTCGGGTAGGTCTACCTTTCCCGTCACAACCAGCTTGTCCAGGCTGAATGACCGTTGTAGCTCCAAATGTGACCAAAGTAGGTCAGGACTCGTAGGTAACATATCGTAGACAGTCTTGTTTTTACGTCAAGTAGTTCTAGAATAGACTTATTCGTACGTCTCGCTGTTAACGGTATGTGTGGCATCCTTCTCCAGCACCACATCTCGAAAGCCTTAATCTTTTTTCGATCTACAGCGCGTGGATAGACCAGGACTCACAGCCGTATAGAAATATCGAGAATACCTGAGATCTAATTAGTCTCATCTTTGTTACGTTTGGAGATGGTTTGGACATTCCAGATTATCAACATTTTGCTTATTGCTTGCCCATTTCCACACAAATTCGAATCTCTTTCTCGCAGCCTCTCTGATTACTGATCGTTCAGCCTAGGTATACAAACTTGCTCATGAATTCCAGGTCTGACAATTCTGCTGTGCGTGTGATCTGTTCAGTTCGGTCAGTGACCATAACCTTTGTCTTCGACTTGTTCACCTAAAGTCCTACTGTCTCGGTTTTGCGTTCTACTCTGCTGAACTTTTCAGCAAGTTCGTGCTCAGAGGATGCGGACAAAGTAGTGTCATCTGCTTATCGAAGGTTGCTGATCTTGTTCTTGCCAACAGTAATGACTCCCTTCCACCCTTTTAAGGCTCTGCTACTCATATAGTTTCTATAGTTATCATGGTGAAATATTTCGAGTTTCCGATATTTCAACGCTGTTGCAAGCGCCATGATCACGGATGAACTCTCCTACTTATATTTCGTATATCCTATAGTATTCGCCATAGATGTTAAATAGAAAAAGGAACTCTTTTTCAGCCTGCTCATCCGGGATGATATGCAACATAATCTTACTGGCATGCGACTGTCCGAAGGGAAAAGTTCGTGTGATCGAACTAGCCGCTCTTAAATACTGTGTCTCGGCTGCACTAGCACGCGGGATGGATATGAAATTCTCTACAACTGTGCAATCTTTTCCATACTCATAGGTTCTGGGCTTTGGCAGATCATGATATGCAACAGGAAAAGTGTTGCAATGAGTACTAACCCTTGGGGAACACCGGCATTAATCGCCATTTGATCGGACGAGCATCCATCAAGAACGACCCGTATCGATCGATCCTGCAAGAAGTCCGATATAAACCCACACAAACTAACAGGCAGACCGTATGATGAAAGCATGCTTATAAGGCACGTAATTTTGTGGACCCCTTCTTGAGCAGGGGGATCAAAAGCGATACTTTCCAATCTTTAGGCCATATATCATAGGGGTTTTATGTTAATCTTATTAAGAAATTCGATCAATTATTATCATTCGATGTGGCGTAGATAACCCGTCTGGGGGAGTATGCCTCTCCTTCTCGGACACAGGCGTGTATATATTGTATGTTAGGATAATATAATACTCATGTCAGTGTATAAAAAAATTGTTTAATGTATGGATTTTCATTTCCGTGGTGATTCTTTCATTACCGTGGGACAGTTCTTTCATTGCCGTGGACGCTTGTTTCATTGCCGTGCATGCATGTTTCATCGCCGTGGCATGAAATTTTTAAACTTGTGTTATTCGTTAGTTTTTTAAGTAATCAGCTTGATAATAAGCAAGAATACATACATTATCAAGAAGTATAATAAACGCTAATTATTTTTGAAAAAAACTTAAAAACAAAAAAATCCACGGAAATGAAGATTTTTGGGCACTTGTTGAAATTCACTCGTATGTATTCATAAGTGGGCAGTTTACCACAATTAAGTATACCTCTCCAATTTGGGTCACTTGTACTTGCTCTACATTGAACACAGTACAACCTTTTTTGTTATACTCGTATTGTACTTACAACTTGTTTAAAGTTTCAAGAAACGTGTAATTTCGCTGGTAGCGAAATTACACGTTTGTTCGTATGTACTTCTTCTACGTCTGCGTTGAAAATTAGGTCCGTTGTTGTTAGGAAACACCACTTTACTGATACATAATCCTACTAATATTATAAAGCCGAATGTTTGTGAGTTTGGATGTATGGAGGTTTGTTCCTCTTTCACGCAAAAACTACTGAATGGATTAAAATTAAATTTGGATGATGTTCCTTATAACTAGGAATAGCACATAGGATACTTTTTATCCTAAAATTCCCATGGGATTGGGATTCACGCGGATAAAACCGCGAGGCGCAGCTAGTTCACTTATATTTTCATCTCATACCATAAAATAATAGTTTCAGTCCAACCAACGCCAATAAAACAAATTAATCAAATATATTGGCCGGTGAAAACCAAAAAATAAAAGCTTAAAAACACACAAAAGTTCCATGATGAGATTATTGTTTATATCAAAATAAAATATCAAATCAAACGCTGATTGAAAGGGGTACCAATAACTACATGTTATTAAATAAATAATAGCGTGTTGTGCCCGCCAGTAGCGCCATAACCTAATTAGAGCGCGCGAGACAAATAATTGGTGAACACACACGAATTATAAATTGTATTTATTTGTCGCAACATGTGCAAATTGCAGCGTTGTATGGAGGGGGTGGTGGGAGGGGGGAGGGGTAATCTAATAGAAATGTTGCATAAACAGAACACCCCAGGTTTGATTCGAGTATTGTAATTGAGTTAGTGAACGTCCCCGGCTTGGATCGTGACTCGAATGCAGCACCCGACATGCGGAGATACGTGAACATCTTGAGTTGCATCTGATTTATTTACTTATCATCTGGCTTTCTGTTCACGGATTCACCCGGTGGATGTACGAAAGACGAAATTCATTAACACAACCAACTTTTAATTAGAAATTTTTCGGCCATTGTATAAAATCCTTTGTCTAAAATCAATATTGGAAACATTGTTTTCGGATTATAGAATAAGTTTTATACAAAATACTCAATATTTATGAAAACAGCATAAAAATCACTGCTTAGATTAAAAAAATCTAAACTTACATACAGCTAGTACTGAGTTTTAGGGGTTCACTTGCCTCAATAGTAATAAATTTCCTTGAATGGACATCAAAAATCTTATAAAAGCACTTTATGAATGTCGAAGAACTTAGTTTATAAAATAATATTTAAAATTAATTAATTTATAAAAACACTAAATCAATATTACAACAAGAATAAAATATTAAAATAACCGTTTCATTGCTAAATACCATCTTTTCCTTCATGTCAATCACTGGACACATAAATCAAATAAACATAAATTAAGTTACATTCTGCTGACATAAAACCAACTAAATATTATTTTTTATAGTTAAAAAATGACAGGTTTAAATAAAAACTTTGATCCTCTTTTAGAACATTTAACATTTCTGTTGAATCCTTTGTGCTCGTAGAGTAAACGTAAAAAGAACTCGGATGCTTTATTTTTTGTAATAGAACCCAAACTACTGGGTTTGGGTGGTGCATTGATATATCAGTCAGTCAGACATCCATTTATGAATACAATTAGGTGTGACCCGCGATTTTACCCGCGACGATATACTACAGATTACGAAACAGACTATGAAATGCTAAAGACTTTTTTCAGATCTAATAATCTAATGAGTACTTAGGTACTTAGTTCCCGATAGTAACGTCCACAAACAAACAACTAAACAGAATAGAAATAGTATATCATATACTATAGAAAATCCAAAATGTTTACTTACATCACCAAATTAATAAAGATAATAGTAGTTCAGTTTATTCGTTACACATACACGGTTTGGAACTATTTCTCTCTTTTTTATATTTCGTGGTTACGAACATACCAAAATGCATTATCATCCTTAAAAGTATTAGTATATTGGCTAAAATATAACAAGAGCAATGCAATCATTTGTGAGACTACATTTCAAGAATAACAAAAAATAACTAATTGTAATATTATCGTAACTAAAGGCTAAGAATCCTACTTCAATAAATTATTTATGTTGTTGAGCGATATTCACTACATAATTGTACATTATTGGATAATACAATTTTGCTAAGCTATCACAGTAGGTAGGCTTTTAGGACATAATAATATCTAAGTACGAAATAAATATCCAAATAAATAACAGTATTTCAGTAGTAAGAGGTCTTTTCAGTCTCAATCATTACATTTTATTGGAAGTACTTACAACTGTAGTCGTATAATAACTTGTAACGTACAATCGAACAACGTACTCAACGGCTATTTGGTTAAACTTACGGTTAGATTATTATTAATTTCAGTAGCGATAGTTGTAAACACGTTGCGCAGTTAGTTGCCAATTATCATACAAGCTGAAGGGTCCGGGTGATAGGTGCGCGGTCGTCACCACTCCCCTGTGGTTACGAGTCTTCGCAGCCGGCCTTCGCGCCCAACCACATCACAATACAGACATGGCCCCAACACTAATTCACACCAATAAATAGGAGCTTGCGAACAATGCCCGCGAGCCTCCCCTGAACACCGCTCCGCGCCACCAGCCTGCCACTACCATTGACACACGGTATAATACACTCCCAAGTTTTTGTGTCACTTTTTGTGTCACCTCGAGAGCTACTCGTGTATAATGACGTTGTTTGATTTCATTTAACGCATCATTTACAAGGGTCTGTTTGTTCTGCGTCTCTATCAAATTATGCTAATGTTGTGGATTCGTTTGGAAAATACGTACAAATTGTGGCGCCCCGCTGTGCGCGTTATGGACGTAAGTGTCCGCCGTATGTACTTACGTCCAACCAGGTAGTACTAAATTAATATGAAACTTAGTTGTATGTTATTATAATTAGTTTTAATTCGTGAAGATAACCAAAAAAGTATTTATCAGTAGTATTTTAAGGTTTAGACATTGTCAGTCATCAGTTGTGTCTTCCACCGAGAGACACGGCCATCCAGAAATGTGAGTGAATGAAGAATGAAGAAATGAGAAAAGTAATTTAAACTCGTTTATATTTTTATTTCAAATCAAGATTTACATTGAAAAGCCTACATTAAACCAGCATAGCTTTCAACTTTAACTTTTATTAATATATTTTATGTAGTAATAACAAATAAAGTACATCACCAAAGCACAATCAAATACGACTTCACCGCACCGGTCTAAATACCGTGAAATATAATTATTTTTAAAGTATTAGTGACAATGGGGAGTTCATAATTCATGTATCGGTATAATGGTGCGTTTCAAAAGTCATCGATATCCAATAAAGGTGTAGATGGCAACAATGCAGTTGGCGGCTTTCAATGGGTGTCAGTGAATGATGCGGGGACACGGCGGGGCCGCATTGTGACGCGAGCGGTGCGATCGTTTGCCGGCCGTGACGGGAATGCAACAACACTAACACATGCCTAGGAAATGCACCAGCGCTAAACGTTGGACAACACACGAGTAATGGATCTAGAAGTTCAATAGCCGCCAAATGGTGTGGTTGCAGTATCGAAGTGTTCCTGCATGATAACACGTCAACACTTTAGAGGTGTAAATGTCTTTATTCTAATAAAGATGTTTCATGAAGATTTTAATCCTATACGTCCTGAACCGAACAAAATGAAAGGACAAATGTTGCTCATCTAAGACAGATCATTATTCCGATATTCCCACGGGATCATACTTAGCGGACTAAACCGCGGGTCGGAGTTAGTACCGAATAAAAGCCACAAATTCAATGACGCAGAACGGTTACAAATAGGTCCATAAATAGTTTTGCCAACACATGTGTTGGAGAGGTACACGAAACACAAACACGGGGACAATAGGCGAGCACAATGGTGAGTTCATAATCTACGATATGAAACATAATGGTGGTGGCGTGACGCGGAGGAGCCGTGACGGGTGTCGGGCGTGATCGCGGACACTCGCCGCATTGTGCCGCAAACTGTCCGCATTGTGACGCTTCCGAGTGGCGTCCCGCTCCCGGCTCCCACCCAGCCCATTGTCACCGGCTTACCTTTGCAAATCCGATTTATATTTGAATATAATTGACTTTCGGCCTCGTATCAGGTACCGCAGCTTGTACTGCATTGTTAACGCGCCGTCTCAATGGCATTTTTATCGACTTAACATGATAAATGTATTTGGGAGATTAACTCCTGTGGGTGGGTGCCTCTCGTGTCTTCGACGCGCGCGTTCCACGCGATGATATTCGAATACCGGCTGTAATCGATCCTCCGAGACTCGGTGCCTTCCATTTGTGACTATTCACTTGTAATTGTGGGTGTATTTAAGGCGCAGACGTCGCTCGCGATACATACGTGAGCCTGAGCTGAGGAAAATGCGGAAAGAGGAAAGGAAACAAAAATAAAGTAACAGCAAAGAAATTGAGCAGAGGGATAAAGTAATTTGCGAAGGTCTCACACAATACTGCGCAAACGAGCGGAGCACGTCTCGGGCGGACTCGCGCCGCCCTCTCCCTCGCCACCCCGGCTGCCGGCTGCCTTCAAAGAAGCTAAGCAATTTTCGGCGGCGGAACGAATCATGCGGAAATCGGACGCGATTTATTCAAAATATTTGTCTCAACAACTCTTTGAGGATAAACATCGAACATCGCGTTTCTTGATATTCTTATTTGTTTTCACCTTTTCTCGGAGGGATCTCGATTGCCTTTTATTTCCGATCAAAAGTCAAGCGTTCGGATACAACCGGCAAACAAAAAATCATGTGAAATAAATAATGTGTGGATGTGAGCTCAGCGAGGCACACAATGAGCGCGGAGAATGGCGCAGCGGGGGCTCGCGGGCCCATTCACGGGCTCGGCGCGTCACGGTGACGGGGGTCGCGCAGGCACACTGCCCGTCACACAGCACACACACCGCGCGCCATGCGCATGCAAATGTCAAGCCTCATCCTCTAATAGTCAGCTTCTGGGACTCTCCCGCTACCGTATGGTAAACGTCTCACTGATCTTATCTCACTGTATCAATGTTATACGAGTATTAGCCAGCCATTGTTAAGTATCCGATTCCTTTTGTGAGTCCCAAGGTGCTCCAACACCGTCTCATCGTAATGTTTGGACGAGTGGGACGTCATGTGTGGCGCGTTCACATTTCTGCGCTAGTCGGTTCACATCGTCTGAAAGATGATTGCGGTTACAGTTACAAAGTACCATCATATTTTATAATCTCCGGCAATCCGTTTGCCCCTTCTAGTATGCCTCGAGTACAACAAAACCGTTGGAATGTCCAACGCAAATACTGCGAGCGTTGCTCGTTGAGCAGGAAACCGTCCTTATGTTGTTGGGTATAGGGGCGGGTGTCGCGTGCGGCGGTAGTCGGCGGGGCGGGGCTGGGCGTGGCGAGCGGCACAATGTGCGCGTGACGTCACCGACACGATACGCGGCTCTCGTGCGCGATTCAACTATTTGCGCTGTGACGTCAGACACACTATGGCACATTGTCGGCAGGAGCGCCAGCGGTGAGACGAAACACTCCACTAGAGACGTCTATGTCTCTACACAAGATTCCTCTACAGTCTGATGATATAATTTATTTTCTACAAATCAAATACCTACCTATGTTAATTCCAGGCATCATTTGAGAACTTCATCGAACATCAAAGACTTTAATCATCAGATATTTAAAAAATCAAAGTTTCTCATTTTGCTTGGCCTACTTTTCCATTTATTAATCCATCAATGCAAGAAAATTATTGAAAAATGCCGAACTAAGGGTGGCCATCGAACTAGTCGAACTGATATTCCTCACGCACACACACATACAATGTTATTTTCGTTTGACATATTTCGTAAGAAGTTACCATTAGTTATGTTCTCTATCGATTTCATGTTTACAGTTTTTAATCTTTCTTTTCAAGGCCAATTTTTTGTTTTGTGAATTACTTACCTATAATGATACAAGATTTGACATTTTCTTCTTAATTTCCTTAATCCTCCTCTTATTTGTTAAAGTTGTATTCGGTGATGCCACACTATTCTACCATTACTGTGTCCTACTGGTTCCCTGTAATTCTATTACATTCTATTTTAATATTGCAACCTACTATATTACGACTTACAGGTTGCAATATTTGTGGAGCGCGACCGGCACCTACTGCTCGGGCCTGATCCCTATAAACAATATTAACACTTCCCATAGTCCGCGCCGAGTAATGATGCCAGGTGAAGTTTCAATAATTTATTAAGCGGTCAACATAATAGCGGCCATAAAGTGGCCCGGCGAGATGCGCCCGCGCTCATTTGATACATTCCCACATATCTCAATCGGGTTATGCAATCGATCGGCTTACTTATTATTTCGAGACCTCTCAATGGCCTATCATAACATATTAAGTAATAAACAGTCCATAAACACTAGGGCGCGTCGGAGGGCGCGGGGCGGGCGGCGCGGACGGCGCGGCGGCGCGGCGCGGCGGCGCGGCGCGGCGCGGGCGCTAATTACAAACAATTAATAGGCCCGCGCCCCCCGCCGCGCCGCCTAATCTTTCCCCGACGTTCTTATTAACCTATTTATTGCATATTGGAAACAACCCGCGTCTCCCGATCACGTTACTAGTTCCGGCTCGGTCCCGGCCGCGTCCCGGGACCTTCCCGCTCTCCACATTTGATTACATTTTAAGTGACCGGGTCTCGGACGAGATGTGTTATGATCTCGTCTGTTACATTATGTTTCAGAGATAATTGATCGCCCTCACCTGATTACCGGCCAGATATATTGCCTCATTATATTCTACTTTATTGCCAACAGTTTCTTTCGTCGTATTTCATATTTTAATTTGTAAAACAAAGTGTTCGGCCCAACGTGGATCAACTTTTATTGTTATAACTTGTAACAAACTCTCACTGAAGTGTAATGAGCCCCACTCGTGTCAATGTGAGGATGTTCTTTGAAATATGGGTGACACGCCCAAAGTTATTGATTTCAGACATGACACGTACCTAAGTAGACGCTGACATTGCCACGTGCACTGTCAATCATTAGTTAGAGCAATGGTAGAGCTCTAAATACAGAGTACTCGTACCGAGATGGTCCGTCCGAGTAAGTACCTACCTACCAAGTTGTAGTAACGCGGCGTGGCACTGGTGGTACAGTTAAAGCAGTTGTAGGTCACAGATGCCGCGCTTCAAATGAAACAATTAAATGTACTAATATACATATTTAGGTATTTAATATGAGTTAGAGGGCGCGCGCCGCGCCGGCCCGCGTTATAACTGTCCTATAACTCAGCCGGTAATAGGCGCGGCTCTCCTTGTGCCAACTATTAAATACTATTCACATTTTACGATAATGCCCACTGCCCAACAAACTCTTATTGACGTATAAATTTAGAGGTTTTTTCGTTATGGAGAGGGCCGAAGGCGCCATCGCGCCAGTTGTTCCCCGGTATTAATAATGGCATGCTAGCTCTGTTTCGAGTTTAATTACGCCGACAGCGGACGATACAAACTACTAAATTAAATGCTCGCCGAGACCCTTTTAAATATTCATAGCGTTATCAAACAAAATTTTAAACTAATTAAAACTTGGTGTTATAATTGGTTGGTTCTGGATAAAGCCGCCGGCGAACGATTTGTTTGCGTTTCTCGAGCGCGCCGCAGAGCGTCGAACCCGCTACGGTACGACTGCGAGCTCACTTCACAGCGCCTGCTTTATTGGATACACTTCCTTGTGTTCCAGGGGGATGGAGACACTGCCACCACGACCTGACCGGTACTCTGATTCATAAACTAGAACATTTGACGTCACCGCGATTCACTTCTACCACTTGAAAGGAGAGTTCTTCTCTCTCGTATGTTACTCTTACTATGTTCACTCATTAAAACAAAACGCTACACAATAATTGGTGAAACAACAAGCTAGACCGACTCCATTCAAAAAACAATACTCTGATTCGTCATACCTGAACTTTTGACATGCACCTCGATTGGTATTTTAGTACAAAATTGCACAATAAAACAATAATAGTTGTGAAAGTCATGCGAGTCGTCTAGGACGGCGCAGGCAGGTGGACGAATGGACACTGGACACGTGGATCTCGCAGTGATGGACTTACACACAGTATTTGTGTTACTACGTAGAGTTTGAATTCTTTCCCGACCAGTATGAGCCTAATACTTTGCCCTGTGCTGTATTTAATACATAATTTGTTTATACTAAGTTCCTAAAGACGATAATCTTAGCTAAACTTGTTGTATTATTAGTAGATATCAGTGTGGCTGTGGTATAGAATTGTCTGTATCGTGTGTAGCGCCCAGCGGGAGGGCGGTCGCCGCTCGTGCGCGCTCCGCCGACGCACCTGCCTCGCACTATTGTGCATTTACTCGTAGTTCGTACAACTAAACATATTTGATTTTTTGCTTTCCAGTAAAGACTACAATCTAAATATTGCAAACACAATTTAGAGTAGGAGATGTTTAACATTTTATGTGCAAGAGTTTGTAATTATTGAAATTCTTGAGTTTTGACTTTCTATCATAAAATAAAATTTGATGACTCTTTGCTTTCCTTCAAAAATGTTATGTTTCGCGTTTCTTTTATTTAATAGAAACAATAGTTGTATCATTATTTGTCTAAAACAGCAGATCAAAGGCAGGTGCGTTTGAAGAGCGGCGCGCGCGGCGCTGTAGATGTCACGCAAATCCAAAGACAGAGGCGAGTGTTTGTCGATCGTGTTTGTTCAGCGCACATACTGACATTCCTATCATTTACACAAGTGATCACCACACAACGCAAACAACGCCACGCACAATCATTGAAATTAATTCTTTTCTATTCAATTTAGAGTCGCAATTTGATTGACGAAGGACCGGAGGCGAGTAATAAAGATGTCTCCGAGTGACATTTCGGTTTACGTTTCACACGAGTTTCAAACGGAACGTGATCCACTTACCGAAAGCACACCGAAAACTAGTGACATCAATAACCATGATATGATTAGAGCATAGGTATCTGATAAGTATCAGTACCGTATACCTAGTAAAATGTCACACAAGTCAGCCAAAAGTACTTAGTACTCTACGACAAACAATTGCTCTGTATTTCATTTCCGATTTCAGGGTTCAAGTTATGTTAGTTAATGTTGATAATGCTTACAGACGAGTATGTCGTGGTCTGTCGCGGCAGTACCGGACTACACCAACACGTGTCACTCCACACAGCGGCGGACATTGTTGACATGTCGCTGGTCGGTCGTCGGGCACCGCGTCGGGAGCCACTTTTCACGGAAACCGATTAACTTTAATGGCGCCAATTTGTTAAGATAATAGAAAAAAAACTGGAATCGAGGTGTTGGGAGGTTCGTTTACGACGTTAATACATTTCCTCGGAGACATAAATCGAGAGGCCGTCACGGCCCCGCGGCCCACTCCGCCAATAATTAAATAAATCAATATAAAATGACAAAATGATTCCGGCGATAACTGTTGTCTCGTAAATAGCTACATAGTAATGTGAACGGGCCACAATAAGCATAAAATGTCGATATTAGCAATAAATCGAGCCGCACTAAAACCAGACCCGGCCGCCGTCCTCTCCGCTCTCTTGAGCGTATTTTTTGCTGACGATTTTATGATCTCGAACGATTTATAATAAATGAAAAATATAATAGCCTTGTATGTTAGTCAATCATGTGTTATGTTAACTAAATCATTCAATTTTTATTTTTCTAGTTTTTGTGGCAATAAAGTGATAGTAACGTGAGCGCCGGACGAGTTTAAGTGTACAGTCGAGGCGGGCGAACACCTAGTGTGGTACTTTAGTTATGTATCTACTCACATATTTACATCATTGTATCGGATAGGTTACGCCCCGTGTTGTGCTATACGAACGACGTATTTTAGAACTGGATAACAAGTAGGCAATGGCTTGGTAGAGATAAGATAGAGGACTTGCACATTTGGCTGTAGAGTAGGTCAGAGGAATTGAGAATGATTGAGATTCTTCATTGTTTTAGCCATGAAGTGACAAATAAACTGACTGTAACTCAGTAATCGTAATGACTGGTCAAATAGAGAATTAAGTACATGTTGTTTGGGTAGTGGTCGCGAGCGTAGGTGCGCGTGACACTAACAAATTGATAAATTACATTTAAGGACACGCGTAATCCTCCTCAAATGACCTCTTACTGGGAGATTACACCGGAGATGACACCACTTTTCATCTGATGATACAAACCGCGACACCCTTATGACGAGGTGTTAGAGTCGAGATTGCGTGCGTGCGGTGCGCGGCGGGCACACATTGCGCCCGCGCGTCCACGCCGCGCGCATGATGTATGGCTCCCATTGTGGCGCACCGCTCCGAGCCACGAGTAACCAACCACCACAAATATACGGGTTTCATGTAATAATAACTTTTTATAATGAAAAATGTTCTTATTTAACAGTTAATATGGTTATTAATGCGATTTTGGAAGCAAATGAAAAATGATAGCGGATAGACGGTCGTAACTCTCGAATGTAATTCCGATGAAATGGTTCTTTTGGTCGTCGCGTTATTATGAGATATGTGCCACTAAATATGTTAATACTTCAAATAACTGTTGTCTTTACGTCTGTCATCAGCCGTCATTCCGGTCTCGTCGTCCATCAGCGGCGTGCGGCGTGGAGACTCCATTTGATTACGAACAGAGGTATTCTCATTTCATTACGACATTAGTTATATTATAAGTTACATTTGTATTTAATTTTATTTATTACAATTTCTACAGATTGTCATTTTAGCTTTCCTTATGGCTCTGAAGGAAATTTTCTGGCAGAAATTAGATATTATACTCCGATATTAGGCTCGCCACAATCGCAATTACAGCAAACTGAACTAGTGGGAACAGACCCCCATCATAATATGCTCCGCACAAAGAAAGATTCCGTATTGAGAGCGCCTATTCTATATGTACTCATACTTTGCACTAGTGCATGTAGTACTAAGGTGAGGTAACGTCCCCGTCCGCTGTCCTCGCCTGCTGTCCCCATTGACCGACCTGTCCCCGTCCAGTGTCCCCCGCCGCGACAATCATGACGGCTACGTTCTCCAGATGATCGATACTCGTAAACTATTTTATTAATTTCCTTTATATATTAAAGATGGTCTTTGACAGCCATGAGAACATCGTAAAATTTTTAATCATTTAAAACAAGCCCAGTCGCCATAAATAAGGCACTCAATCGAAGAGTTCAAATAATCGATCGGCCGTAGACCTCAGTTTTATATCCACCAAATACAAATTATGCATATTGGGAGTGTAATAAAACCGCAGCTCACCTTTATTATTGACTTGTAAGCAAACCCCCCTCGCCCCGCGCCCCGCGCCCCGCCGCCCTGGCGCGGGCGCACAATACTCCGACATTCGGCTCCACTATAACTGCTCTTTGTGGAAAAAAAACAAGCGCCACAATTATCGAATGATACGCAACCGATGATGGCCCGTGAAATCCCACGTTAGCGGCGTGATGCGCCATGGCCGCGCTATGCGCCGCGTCGCCGCCACCTCGCCTATTTATTGTTTTAGAGGGCGAGCACCTCCGCCCCGACACCGACCGGGCTCGGCCCGCGCCTCGTCGCACACACCACCACCGACAGACCTCGAGCAGTGCTCCTCTTTTTACGAAGGTGTCGTCCCGATGGGTGCTAAATCAACCCACACTAAGTCCCGCGTTATTGTTACTTAAATACTCACAATCGGGTTGTATATTTATCATGCGACACAAAGCGACATTGGGTGCGTTAACTCGATATGATTCCCGACTGCTCTTGACGCACGCTTTTTGTAATCTCAGAGCGACTCCACTCGATTAGGACAGTTTTTTCGTTTCATTAATACGAGCGTGGAGGTATCACACACGATGGTCGTCACCGGTGACCCTCTGGTCGCAGTCCATCATAGTCATGTGAGTTTTACTTTTAAAATTAATAGGTTGCAGTCTATTCAACTCGAGGCAGTCCTGCGAGTGAGGCGATTCAATGGCCGTGTGTACGAAACCCTTCGGAATCCATTATCAGAACCTTCGTCAATAAAAAGAGATATCATTCAAATCAAAGTGCGTCCATCAAGAAATGAAATATTATGTTTAAGGCATAAACCGCTAACAATCAAAACACCTTTTTTATAGTTGTGAGTCGGACACCGATACAGATGGAGAGCGCTATCAATACTTTAGACATCATGTGTTTGATGAAATATTAATAGGGTTGGATTCCTGAGGGCTGGCAGACGGTCAGGCGGGCAGGCGCGGGCAGGCGCGGGCGCGGCGCGGCGCGCATAGAGCACGGCCTCTATTAATCATCGACACCATATTGTTGTGCGGGACTCCTCCGCGCCGCCCGCAATGAGTAATGCCCTCGGCCGGCCGCGATTATTACTCGGAGGTGTTAAATGTTTACAAGGCTAGAGGTGCCACCATCTGTCACTGTCCAAACAACCGCCGCGCGCGCTAAACAAAGACTCACAGTTTTTGTTTGCATTAATCTTGTAAAGCGGGCTCGCTACTTGTCCCCGATGTTCACATTGTGTACAAACTTGTCAAACGTTCAATAAGTATAGTATACGAGTATACGTGTGAGTAAAGGTTTTGGTTTCAAGTGGGCGGCGCCGGCACCCGCCGTTCGTTATCACTTCAATCATTGGAACATGAACAAAACGAGCCGTTTAATATTATTCATTGCTTTTTGTTAAACATTCGGTTCGCGGACTGGGGTACTCACGCATCTTCCTCCATCTTTACCTTCCTTAAGACAATCCAAACTGGTCGGCAATATCCAGCGAAGTATTGCGTAATGTTTTGTAACAATCACTCGGAAATGGATGATTTAGCCGATGAGATGTTCAGATTGTGTTTATTACGATTGATTAGTGTAGTAAGGCCGCGCGTGAGACCGCGCCGCGCCGTGCGGCCGCCGGCGTGATGTCTATCACAGTCATGTTTGCATTAAATAATTCAAATTATTAACAATTACAACAAACAAATAGACGAATACGTTTGAACACCGGGGCAGGCGGACAGCTGTGTCCGCTCCGCGTCCCGCCGCGCCTCGCTCATCTGACGACGTTTACTTTCCAAATCGACTCATTTTATTTTATCAGTCGCTCCCAATTGAATATAAAATCAAAAATATACTCGTAAGCTACATATAATTCACGAGGGCCGCGCCGTGTGACTCTCCAAACCGTCGACACCTCACAAAAGACTCAACGGGTTCCGATAAAGGACACACCAAAAAACTTCATATTTCAAAGTCCGGATTCGTTTTTGCTCTTGTTACGATATTATTGTGTTATTTTTTATTTCGATATTCGTCATGACGACCTCTGAGGAGGGACAATTGATTAGTGAAGTATCAACGAGTCGAGAGCGATAGCGGCGAGGCTTATTAAACGTAATAAGACGGGCGTTACGTGGGTTCCGTAGGATACGACACAAACAAGACTGCAGCTCACCTATATCGGGCAATTAGGTAGCTCGGGCCGTCATTTGTCATTAAGTGGTTATTACAGCCTCCGAGAGGCAGTTTGTCACAATTAGCGCACAGTCGGGAACTCGCACTGTGCAGAATCTCCACTTTCTACAAATATGTAGATGAGGTTACTTTGTGGCTCTTGAAAAAAAAGGAAACTTTACTACTGCAGATTATGGCAGCCATATACCATCTATTGATATCATTTTAACAAGATTGATGTGGTCCGATATCGATGAATAAATAAACATTTTTATTTTGCGTGAAATATTTCGTCTAGTTCCGGCGCGGGCGGTCACCTCACAGTTGCGTTATTATAATTCCATAAGTATATGAGAGTAGTTGCTGTGTATGGTTGTGTTGTCGAGGAACCCTAGAGTGAGGAGTGCTGGTCACGTCGACACAATGCGTCTCTGGGCGAGTGTTGTTTATTGAACAAACAGCGCCGCCCGCCCCCGCCCCCGCCCCCTCCAGCCTCTCTCGGTAGCCTCCAAAGATATCCATCTTAACGCCTTACGGGCCAAACACTCGCCTCGTAGAACAGTTTTGAATCAAACGGTTTTATATTGAACTTTATCATAACAAACGACGGGCACAGTCACTGTTTACTTTTGTGTGAATAAAGCAACAACTAAGTCATTGCTTCATATAGTAAAATAGCACCAAAATGATAGTAAATTGTTGTCAATCACAAAGTAGGTGACGGAACTCGCAAACCAGTGCAAGTACTTGTAAAAACTGTAATGGTGAGTGGCCTCGAGATGAAGACATATGAGTGATACAGTGACGGAGAGCGCTCCACTACTTACAACCGACTGCTTTGAATATTACACTCAACGGAAACTTATGAGTCCAATTTATAAATGTTCCCGAGTGTAAAGTGTCGGGTAAAGTGTGTGAAACGATTCCTTTACATTGTTGCAAGTACTCGGTTTGATACCTTCAGCACTTATAGTTTGCTAATTCAAAGAAGTAGAGGTTTTGAAAGTGCCTTGTCCTAATGTATATGTATTAATCAACTACATAATATGTCAAGGTATTCTGACATATCCAGACTGTGCACGTACCTTTGCTGCAAAAGTTGGGTACTGCAGTCGTATGCGAGCGAAACATCCAAACTCGTATTTTAATGAAGCTAGGTCGCCGTAGCCGAAATCGGCTTGGAGAGTATCATCATCATCAATTGATACATACAATCAATTGATGTAATAGATACTTAGTTGATATTATAGCACTGCAGTGCTAAATATAGAAAGTCTTGAACAGCTGATGTGAAATCCCAATAATATTTGCAAGCATCTCACCGGCAAATAATAATGTAACAAGTGGTATAATAAGTAATTTAGCATCCTCCCGGGTGGGCGATAATGCCGATAATCGAGTTAACCCGTCAGCTCGCGAAGAAGACATTTGTACCGGCGTGATGTATTCGGGTCATTAATACCGGCGCGGCGGGGTCCCGTCGGCCACGGCGCGCTCGCATCCCAATACGAATGTTGTACGGCGCGGGAGCATGTAACATAGTGTTACTCTCGCTTCCTTCAAACCTTTAGGCTTAACACATGTCTAATTGGGGTTTTCAGTTTAACTAGAGGAGGAATCTAAGTATTTTATGTGGATTGAATACCGTCAGTGTTCAGCGTTTCAACAAAATTGGTTAAAACAAATGAGGCATTTTGAGGGCTCTAATTATCTGTAACGACTGTCAATATGATGTTAGTACGATAACCGGGATCGACGGCTAAGCTTGCCCTCCGAAGCGCGACGTAACTTTGGGATAGAAGAATGCAAAATTAGAAAGAAAAAGGCTCTTCTTAAATTGTTACTCTTTCACAGTAGATACCACCACAAGGTAGCCGCCATCGCACTGTATAAGCCCTCTGCTCGGTAAACCCGATCGTGTCGAATCGTCGCCGACGACACCCGACGATTTATCGCGAGCACCCGACGCCCGACGCGGCCCTAATCCGACGCGACTGTCGCCCGCGCATGATGCATTGCCGCATCTCACTTCATAAATTATATTAAGGAAAAAATACAAAACGTTTTAAATTACATTCGATTAGGTGTGGACGGGAAGAATTCACGAAACTGAGAGAACGCTTCAAGTCACCTCAAGTTCAAGATCAGATTACGGGATCTACAGGAATAACTCTATATGCAGACTATTTTCAGTAGTGACGACTTGACTAGACAATATTGTTATGTAAATCACAACTACAATAGTTTGTCTGCTACAAGACTAGACGTCTGTAAGATAAACCATAGATTACAGATAGAGCATACTTTCCATATGAATGAAATCTAACATCACATCCTTGACTTCGCATTATCTTCACAACAATGTAGTCACCAAGTTTTCTGTGCCGGTGGCCAAAGCTGGAAGCTAATATTGTTATCTTGATTCTAATGCCATTTGGATACATTTTCAATAAACTGACAAACAAAAGATGCGATTACAGCGACGCTCTCACCGGCACAGGAAACTTGATGACTTTTTACAATTGTCTGATCGACATCCTATTTTTACATTTTTAATTGTACCTAAATGCCATCTCCGTGGGTTGCATCAAAACATATTTTCAAAACAAATCAATTATTTCAATAATTATCGTTCGGTTTCTATTTTCAAGGAATTTGTTCGGAATTCGGAAAGTTATTTACATTGAATAGCGTACAGAAGTAAGTAGTAAATGTCGGTGTGACTAAAATACTTTGATGATGAAACCAACTTATTGAATATTACACAGAAATATAATTTTATAAATAAGCGATGCTTTTTACGTCATTTGTACTCGAAAAGATTCTCTTTAATATCGTAATTTTGGTTCCCTAATATGTTATTATATTGGTACCGCTACAATATCTGATAGTAGAAGTGTCCCGCTGCGTCGCCGTTTATGTTGATTTAATTCCGTAAGAAAATCAGGTGACGAGATCGCTTTTTGGGCCACGACTGTGTGACATTGACCTGTTTTTCACTTCAACTATAATACGAAATGTAATAAATATGTATTAGTCGTACTACTTATGTAACTTTTGTGTTTTTGCTCTCGCATTGTGAGGCTGTTTCTGGTGAAATAATAGTTTTAGAATTTGTTCTATTGACTAATTTATGTACAAAAACAGCGTTTGCTCCGATGACTGACAAACTTGGTATTTTTTATTAACGATTAGTAAACTACTATTTACGAACTCTCTGTAATAAATAAAATAAACTTTAATTGTGACGCGTAGAGATCGTTAAAACGCGCCTCATCATACAAATACCTTACAAATACCACTGAACATCAAACAATACGATGAAAAATTGATATTTTTTCATTTTCCCGGTACGGGTATTTGCTCGGAGTAATTAAAAAGTTTAAAATGTACGAAATCTGTGTAAACACGTCGTGCGTCACTGGCGACTAGTTTTGGCCAATTTTTGTGTTTAAGCGGAACCGACGCGAAGTGAAACGGCATGAGGCGGTATGAGAGGCCATTGACGAGTCAGTTTAACTGATCAGTTGAACTGGCGTCCATCCAAAAATGGTCGTCTATCACGGGAGCGATTCCAGATTCCAGTGGGGAAATCTAGTGGGTCTAAAGGTGGCCATTGACGAGTCAGTTGAACTGATCAGTCCAGACATAAAACTGTGGCGTCACTCCAAAAATTTTAGAATAACTAGATTCTCCCACTGGAAATGTGGAATAGCTCCGGTGATTGACGACCACTTTTGGATGGAAGCCAGGTCATCTGATCAGTTCAACTGTCTCGTCAATGGCCACCTGAGGTTACAGCCGTCGGGGCACCGCGAGTGGCGTGATCACTGGATGTGTTGAGCCGCCGACGACGCGGTGCTAATTACAATCAACCCGGGACTCGCCGGCTGTAATTGAACGCCGGCGCCCGCCGCGAGCAGTGCTTCTAACGAGTACCTCGCCTAATACTACAAATATATTGACAAACATACCAACCAGCCTAGACGAATCATCTTATGTGAATAGGCCAATGATGGTGATGATGATAATTGACAAACAAACATGACTATTAGATATTAACAAAAATGGTGATATGTATATTAAAAATATGTAGTTGAACATAAACCTCGTTCTTTTTGAAGTCGGTTAATTAAATATTTCTCCCTCCTACGCTTATAATAATACTTAAGTAGTACGAGAATCACATTGACAAACAAACGATTAATTTTAATATATGTATATTATTTTCTAAGTTTAAATATAGATATTATTATAATACTTATAATTGAATGTAAAGTAGCAATAAACATTACTTTTAACAGTTTGTATTTATCAATTTTCAAGTAGTAGATATGAGACAGTTAAAAAGCAAATTAATTGAAACTTAATTAATTAATAATTATATTAATCTTGAATATGTATCTATAACTAGTGATATAGTTATGGTAATTAATGAACCTATATTCATCCAAGTACGCATCGGATCTTGTCAATGGGTTCCGTACTTGCAAATATGAAACTATTCAAAAGGTCTGTAAGATATTTATATGAATTATTAAACATTGAATTACGCCTATGTATTTATTATATTGTTATGCCATTTGAGAGGCCATACCTTGCCGTAACACAGTTCGTAACTAGCACGGGAGTAAAGTCTCGATAATTTCGTCAAGTGTATTATTTTGGAACAAAAATATCCTTATTCTTACTAATATGTATTATAAATGCGAAAGTAACTTTGTCTGTTACCTTTTTACGGCTAAACTACTGAACCGATTGACTTGAAATTTGGTACAGGGGTAGCTTTTGATTCGAAGAAAGACATAGGCTATATGTTTTTATCCCGAAATTCCCACGGTATCAGGAACTATTCGGGTAAAACTGCGGAGCACAGCTATTAAAGGATACAATAAAATATGGCTTTGTGAACATTTTAATTTGAATTCGATTTATAGCCGAAACGTCTATTTTCACAAGTTCAATTTGGAACATCTGTTTTCTAAAGTTTTAATTATTATTATCTCTGATTAGTTATCCAATAAATTCTCTCCACGCATCTTTCTACTCCCGGCACTTTCTCAGAGTAGTAAAGACAAGTGTTTTAATTTTCTTCATCCATATCTCTCTACGTATACTTAATTTGTTTGTAAGTATTTTTGAAGTGAAAACTTCTTTAGCGGCGCTGAACACTTTTTTTTGTATGGGTAAAAACTTTCAAACTCGCGTCAGGGTCACGTGATGCTGATCGAAAAAGCGTAAGATCGAGGGGAAGGGAGAGGAACTAGTATCTCCCACTCTTTCTGCCGTGCCTGAGTGTGCTGCAGCGGTATCCTCGTAACAAATGTCATTGTGACATTGCGTAAAACTAATCGTGACCCGCGGTTTTGCTCGCGATATTCTTGATACCATAAGAATTTCTGGATGAAAATTTTTGGCTGATTATATATACGTTAATATTGAAGTTTTCACTTCTGCCGGCACTCCCGGAGTGCTACCTTTTTATTTCAAATACCTATGAATCGTTAGTGTTTATATTTTGAAGTTAATAATTATTTAATTGGTTTTATTTAATACGAGTATAGCTTTAATAGTAATCATGGATTTATTTTACCGCTTTAATTGATATAAATAAATACTAAGATGTTTACAAGTCCGTCGCAAAGACTGTTTGATCATTTTTTTTATGTTTAGCTCACCTTCAATAGTTAAACGTTTAAAAGTACCTATTAATTTACAGTAATAGGTGATTGGTATGCTGAATGGTTATTTGTTTAGTTCTTTAGATCACATATAATATTGTATGCGAAAAGGTTTTCATGAACTTTGACGAAAAGTTGGTCTGGAACACGACAGACATATTTTTAAACTCATACCGCATAGAATGTTCAGAAAATGAAACTTAAACTATTTTCCATTTTATCTTATACTAGCAGCGCCCCGCGGTTTCACCCGCGTAAATATAATATAGCTTATGACACTCCGGGTTAATGTGGCTTTCCAATAGTGAAAGAATTATTGAAATCGAACCCGTTGCAGTAGTTTTGGAGCATATTCGTTACAAACAAACAATCAAATCTTTCCTATTTATAATATTATATTATATATATAGTTAAGAAAAATAAAATGTAGGTGAAGATAATATTCACTATAATAAATAACATATTTTTAGAATAATCTCACAACGGCTTCGCGTTACACCCGTTGATGTCTTTTGTATGGCAGACTTGTTTCCTTGTTTTTCGTTACTATCATTCAATTGATCTAAATAATCTTTATAATAAATAAGGTTGATGTTTATTTAAAATTGTTAAAATAATTTAAAACCATTTTAACTGTTATTTAGAACACCTGAAATTAGATTAAGAATGAGAGAAAATAAGATAAATTTATTTCCGTGGAATCTGTTAATCCTTATTTTAAGTGACATTTTCAATAATAATACAGTATTAAGCTTAGAAGTAAGTATTTATTGTACCGTTAAAAACAAGTTAATGAAGTTCCTTTAGTATGAACACAATTAAGTACGCTCAAAACAAAGACAAAAATCTTTTTTTTTTTATTTATATAAAACATATGTTCTCGTACAAAATACATTTTTATTTTAAGAAATTATAACACAAATTAAAACCTGAATGCGATTGCGCAATTCTAATATTTACGTCTGCTGATGTATATTTATTTGTTACTTTGTCCGGATCAGCTACTTTACTTATTTTGACACAAATTTACCTATTATTTTCTGTAAGTTTATAAATTGTTATTACTATGTGATTTTTGTTTAATCTTAATAATTTAATAGTTTAAGAAGAGGCGTTATATTCTAGATAAAAGTGTAACCGTTATTCCTATTAGAACAGACATAAAGTTTATTCAAAAAGTATTTTCTAAATTAATCTGCTGGTACCATACATTATTTTAAGTAGAGAACTAAAGTTAAATATTGGCCTAAGATCCTACTGTGCCTCAATGGGAGAGCTCACCACACGTAATGAGTACCTAGATAGTTGAATTACTAATGACAATGTAATGTAAATGTTTAAATTAAATTGTTAATTAGACTAAATACAGAGCACACTTCATTCACAAGGAGGTTTGGTTGACAAATGCTTTTTTAAACACTTCTGACGGATACGGCCGCGGGACATCGGAACGGGATTATTTTAACAAAAACACTTGTTGAGCTTTCAATATTGTAGGATTTTCTGGACACCATCACATCAACACAGCAGATTATTGGTAATCAAAAATGTGTAACCAATCATAGAAAGATTTCAATGGGACAAATCGGGGCCCGTTTTTGAAATCCTATCAAAATATTGATTTCTGTTAACAATCATGTAGGCTTTTAAGGACACTGTTACATACCTTCATCTCCAAGTTGAGGCTGCACAGTGTGTCGTGTGTGAGAGAGAGTCACTGAACTGTCCCGAGTATACATGAGACGAGCGGCGCGAGAGAGCGCGAGCGAGCGGAGAGAGCGCGGCCCCGGCGACCGCGGCGGCTGCTGCTCTGGGACTGAGTGCGGGCGCGCCGCGGGAGGCGGCGCCACCATGCGTGCACTCACCTCATTGGAGAGCAGTGTGCAGGCCCCGCCCCCCGCCGCACGCCGCCTCTCTATGTACACCGGAGGCACCGCGCGCGCCTCGCCCGCGGTCCCACCGTCCCATCCCAACACAACACTCGCTAGGTGCACCTTTAACAACCGGATTTTCGCGTGACATATCGGATTTCAATTACATACGAATTGCTGATTGAAATATTTGAAAGTATCGCGCGCCGCACACCCATTGGAAACCAATAAAAACTAACAAATTGCACGAATTAGTTATAATTGTGCAAATTACGTGGAGCGGGTCCTTGGCGAGATTGGCTTTAATAACAATATCGACGTGTATTGGTGTTCGCGTTCGTTATACCATCCAATAATTACCGTTATGAAACATTCATATTTTTAGTTTTAATTACATTTGATAATGAACAAAACACATACATATTCAAGATATCAGTATATTAATTAGTACAGAATTATAGCAATCATGAAAACTATCGATACCATACCTATAAATAGAATAGCAACTTTCTCATAAGACAAGGTAGTGAACTCGTATCACAGTACCACTGTCCTATTATTTTCGTAAATCTCCTCTTGACATCGCCCCTGTACAGTCGTAGTGCAGTCCAATGACACTTACTGTCAAATCCTGCCGAACTGGAGCACATAATGAGGATTACGGGACATCTGTGACGTCATTACCCTCTCAGACGTACCTCGAGAGGGTAATGACGAGGGATTAGTGACGTCACCATAGTCTGGCACTAACGCGACCGCGAATTGGACATAGTATGGTTTAGCATACGAATCTTCTTCTTTTTCCGAACCTTTATCACATGTCTATTTGGGGTCGGTTTTCAGTTTAACCAGATTTGGCGGAATGTCAGTATTTTACGTGAAGCGACTGCCATCAGACCTTCACAACCCAGAGGGCTATACGACATTTTTTTGTTAATATTGTTTAGCATACGAATATCTATAAAAATACCATCCAATCATTCTATAGCTACCTGGGTTGAGATCCTTTCAAAGACAAACTGTGAGATAAAAATGATATTCCAATCTCACATTCAATTTTATAAACATACTGACAATCATGTGGCGTAGTCAGTAGTGTTTCTACCTGATTATATCAAAGGTTACGGGTTCAATTCCAACTCCAGACAAACGTGTGTGTGTACTATGCACTATGTCTGTCTGGGCATTTTCCATCTAGAGTATTATAAGTACGTATACAGAAAAAAATGGTAGTATACTTGTACTTATACGAGTACACCGTTGGCCAATACGTACTTACTTATTAATAGCTAGGGCTGGGTAGTTAGCAAACCAGAGGTATATTTGCGGAGAATTGCCCAAATGCAAGTACAAGTAGGGGAGGTGGAGAGTGATAGTAGATACAAGTACATACTTATTTTTTTTTGTCAACCTATAGTGTCCCACTGCTGGGCAAAGGTCTCCCCCAAACATTTCCAACCATCCCTATCCTTCGCACAAGTACTTAATATGTGTCCAAAAAACTAAATGAACATAATGCATTTCTAGTCCATTCAGAATTTTCTCCTACCGGTAACATATAAGTAATCCAATTTTTTTCTTATTGGATTACATTTGTATACAGATTGTAGACAGAAAGACGGACATCACAGACAGTGCTACCAGTAGTCCTGTTATTGATCCAGGTACAGACGTACACCGGTGTCTGCGGGTGTCCCGGGCCGCCCCGGGGACGCCCCGGGGACGCGCCGGGGACGTGCCGCGCCTCCCTCACAATTCAATCATTACAGCCCGCTATCGATCACCTCTGTGATGCAATCACATCTACAATTGTACCACACATTATACCATTCGGTTTACTTTATGACATTTTCAGGGACTTTTTTAATGGAAACAAAGTCACCTTTTAGACTTAGACTTAGTTCTTTTCTTTTGAACCATTTTAGAATTTTTATTATTAAACGAAACGTACGTCATTGTTTTTCATTAATTTCTTTACACGGGGGATTCGACTTATCGGTACGTACAAACAACCCGCATATAAAGAAATTATTATTTTAGAAGTTTCTTTTGTTTTTCAGGTGTAACAATAAAATTAAGTAAGTACTTATTTTTACTTATTATAAATACGTTTTTATTCAGCGACCCTTTGTCACCTACCTCGGCCTAGAGTTGGTCTCCCTATCTTATAAATGTGAATACTCAACTTCTTTATACTTATTCACGCGATCACTCAACTATTAATAAATATGAAGCGAAAAGACGGTCTAGCAAAATCTCGTTTAAGAAAAGTAGTACTTATAGTGTTTCTGAATTACTAGAAAAATCAGTTTGTCTATTGCCGAATAGTTTGCCGTTTGTCCTGGATCCAACTATGATACTAGTCTTCGTTGACGAAAGATATACCTAGCTACTCGTAGTTTTGCCATAGTTTTTCCATCTAAATCTCACAAAACGTATGCAAGCAAGTGGTACCTACCTATACAACAGTATATTTATGTGTTAGGTAGTTATACGTAAAACAAATTCGCCCCCATATTTCACAGTAGGTAGATACTTCCAAACCTTCCAAAGTTCTCATTCGTTTCCGGCGCTTCATCTGCACTTTTAATTTCAAACGAATATTTTGGTGAATCGCGCTCGGAGCGGAAACGGCGCCGGAAAGATCAGCTCTGATCAGAGGACGGGCGCATTAGCAAGTCTAATTCGGCCGATTGGAGTTCCCCCGCGTGCGGCACGGCGCGGGTTCGGTGCTCGGCGGGTTCAAATATTAATTTTATATTTGAAACTGCTTGGCGTTTTTGCGAATTTCATGTTTGTAACTGATGGGTTGTGAAACAAATTGTGTAATAGTAGGTTGGTGTGAGATAGGTTATTGGATTAGTTTAATTTTATTACGCTTACTCTACAGTTAACTACCTACTTAAATACTTAATTAAAAGAAAAGCCTATTTCAAAGATTATACTTCGTTAATTTTTTATACGTTACATATAATTGGAAGCTGGATTAAAAAATATATTATAAAGATGCTAAGTTTGTTTGTTTAAACGCGATAATCTCAAGACGCAAAGTAATCCGGTTTGAAAATATGTTTTCATTAGATAGCCTGTTTAATGGAAGATGGCTCCATACACACGATGTGGGCTAAAATTACACTTCACCTATCGCAAAAGAATAAAAATACTCGTAAATGTTTGAATTCGAATAAAGATATGATATACTATATTGGTATATAAATACACAATATTATTTCGTTTCGAAATATGAAAATAAGAATATTGAAAGGAGAATTTTGAGTTAATGACGGCAATTACCCATTCGTAATATTCCGTAAACGAAAATTTATCGTAACGTAAGTATATCTTTTAATACAAAAACAGATTTTATTCTTAGAAGGGTTTCCGTTCCTCACATTACATAAGTATTTATTATCACAAAATCATATCAGTTATTTATAAAAATAATATAAAAGGAGTCAACAACTCCGTTTACAATGTCAATTTTTTTTTTTTTTTTTATAATCATTCACTACATCATCTCATTATAGTAGCTGACCCCTAACTAAGCTCGAAGCTTGTATCTAGGGTAATTATGTATACTCGTAATATTAAACATTAATATTAAAAAGTTTCACAATATCGTATCATTTATTGTGGAAATAAATGGTTTAAATGGTTATTTATAAAAGGAAGGTCCAAGATTCCGTTCATTTATCCTCACAATCAAACATCATTATTTTCCTAAAAAAGTCATTCATACCCTTGAAATGTATAACAAAATCACGACAATTGATTACTCTAGTCGTGTAGCCGACGTATTGTGGTGAAGGCCCCCCGCCCCGACTGTTATCATATCCCACTAATGATGCGATTCGGTAGCTTTGTGCGATCACCTGCGGACTCGCGATACCATCACCGTCACCCGTCGCCCGTCACACACAACGTGAACAGGTGTATTATATCACTAACTATGACTATTGTGTCCTCCTACTAGTGATTATAACGATGTGACGTGATAAGGCCGTGATTGGACGTATCCTTGGAGCCGTTATCGGTTTGTATCGATGTGTAAATTATGTTGAATTGGTTTAGTTACAATTTTTGAATGATTATATTTACGTAGTAAGTATTTAATTTAATTGTTATCAATTTGTGTATTACTCGTATAAATACTCCAACTTGTTTATTCGGAAAATAATTGAATATTATTTTAAACAATACCTTTAGTAAATCTAATTCCAGTACATATATATGCCTTAACATACGAGTAGGTATTATTAGGGACACAATATCCTTCATAAGTAAATATTAAAATTAAATTTTGTATCTAACTCTAAACTTATCCCTATTTTGTTTATTCACAGGAATATCTACAATACGTAACCAAGTTATCAAGACAAGATCCGATGTTATTAGAATGGATATCGTGTAGTGCTACAAGCTAACAAAAACAATCAAATTAGGATATGAACATGATCTGATACTAAATGTATTCGTAGTATATTAACGCTATACCTATTTAGATTTATCAAATCAATATATTTATTTATTATATTTAGACGTATTATTAAGCTAGTCTATTTATTTATAGTAGTATCACTCGATTCTCGCTCCCCGAAGTCTATTCCTTGTTCTATATGTTCAGAACTCGTCAATATTTGTCCTTTCGTAGGATTACATTAGTGAAACATTGTAATCCCCGGGCGGCAATAGTTGTAGCATTTTGTACAAATAGTCAGTACCAATACAATCACACCCTCGTGTTTGTTCGTCCGTCTGTTTGCGGGCGTATCGCCGCAGTCCCGCGGGACTACACGCGCCGAGCACCGCGTCACCGACACTCTCAATACAAGTGATGTCTCAATTAATACTTAGTTTGTAATGTTAAGAATGAAGTTGGTATTGTAATGAGAAAGCTTTACATAAGTACGTAATTTTAATTGATTTTTATATATTAAAAGTATTCTAGGATTGCGAATTTATGGTAGTCTAGCTCCTCCAGATTAGCTAAGCGTGTGTCTGGAGCGAGTCAAATTCACTTGAATCTTACTCACTCCTTCTATCTTACTTAGAGACAGGTAATCAACCAAGGTAAGGATCAGTAGTAAACTTATGTTTATATTTATATTCCCGTAGTAAAAAACCGTGAATTTGTCCAATTAATGCTAAATTGTCGCAAATAACATTTAATGAAGTTTCATAGACATTTATGTTGAGTTTGCTCATCGGCCGCCCATTGTCCGCTCATTAGCGTCGTCGGGCCCTCCGCCGACAGCCCTCCGCTAAACGCCCTTTATTTTATTAGGGATTTTTCAAAGTTGTCGTTTTCTTCTGACGCCAGAGTTCCGTAATTTGATTACCGTTCTGTTCACTGAGAGGAGTGGTGTGCACATCGGAAACGGGCCCGAGTTTGAAACCGAACGACAAATGAAAAGAACAAGAATTGGGATTGGGTTTCTTAAGTAGGTTCGATATGCAGAAATTGTGAATTAATATTTATGAACACGAAATCATTTGCTCTGATCAAAATGTTTGCTTTGCAGCAGAATTGCAACGCATCTTTAACTAATAGAGATGGTTGTGAAAATACTCAAGTACAACTACTTAGATGAAAATTTCACCTCTAATTTAGGAAAGACATCTATAGGTTCTCTTAGTCTACAATGCACTATAACAGTGCTCCTATCTGCTAGATCATTATTCCCTCCAACATCGGATCACAGCAGCCAGCCATTGTCCTCCCAATAAAAAACCCGCTGACGCTGTCGAACGCAGTATTACAATAATTCGCTAAACGTCTGTCGTTGGACATTTGCCGCTTCAAATTGCAGCGTTTGATCGCCCTTTGTGTGGCTAAGACTATTAGTACAACAAGATTACGGCGGGCGGCGCGAGTGCACCCGGCGGCGCGCGCGATGCGATTACACCTCCCCCTCCCCCGCGTCCTCCGCGCCTCCCGCCCGGACTGCTGACCCTAGAAAACACCCCTATTTGGGATCTCTAAACGGATTTACCATCGGCCCGATTGTGTAGCGATAAAATGACGCTTTGCTATTTTAAAAAAATTGAAGGAAAGAAAGTATCTGTACTTATAAGTATTTTTTTTCTTCTTCTTACATAGTTACCACAAGGGTTTAAAGGTAATACAAAATATGGTAAATATTTCAGTGACTAAGTATGTCGTTATTAATCTAAAAGTATGCAAGTATTACTATATTTATATAAATACACTACTACACACAATTGACAATAGTGAACATATTTTTATCCCGTACCTACACTACTTTATCAACTCACCATGCTACATTTTATGGGCCCCGTGAATCGAGACGGTGTGATCCTGCATTTCTTTAATTACAGCTCTACTAAGCTGTGTGCCTTCACGCCCGACTGGCGCAGCATACGAGAGGTCCCGCGGGACTTGTTACCGGGATCTCACACTGACTTATTGTTTATTGTGAATCCCACGGGATGTGCAATGTGAAGCTACGCCGCGACTACATTTGTAGGGCTGTGCTACGCAATAGTACGCGTTGAAATCTTTTGTTTAGCTGCGGTTTTAGGAAAAAAAATTTTTTTTTCTTTTTTTTTTCTTTTCAATTTATATAATTTGTATAGAGGAGGTTTTTCATTAGTGATAAGCGCGAGCGTGGCCTCCTCCGAAAGGACCGAACATGAATTGCGGCGGATTTGTTGCTGAAAGTGGATAGCGTGTAGTGTAACTTAATTATTTACATACATAGAGTATAAATAAATTATTTCTTTCAAGGTTGGACTGAATCTGAGAATAGTATTCTAAAATGTATATTGCTAACGTAATTGATACAATCTTTTCTATGCTCATCATAATTTTAATAATGAAACTGCAACCAAGGCAAACCCACCCCAATTGACACCAAATCCCATAAAAACCAATTTACGTACGACAATTACAATAACATTATACCGACTCCGTCCCGACCGCCTCTCCTCCCTAATTTCCCAAACCAAGTGTAGTTCAGTTGAACAAGTTCAAAGTCACCATAACGTCCACACCGCGAATAAAAAATCCATTATTACCACCGCGGCTACTTATTCCGCTACACCGAGTTGATATAACACTGTAATTGTTCGACGAGAGTCACAATGAGCGGCACGCGGCGCGCGCCGCCCGCTCTACTTGATCAGCTAAAGCACTGATCACTGAGCCACGTGTGAACATGATATTTAGACGGACACAGAGATTTCCCTCGCGTTGAAATTGACGAAAATTTCCCGTACTGCTATGATGTACCCCGTACAGTAATGAATGTGGAGTGCATGTTACGCAAAAAGTTTCGTAAACAGTCGTTTGATCAACTCCAATACTAGGTCTACAAATATTTGTGTAATTAATCCCCAGTCCAATGTGAGCCTCCAACATAAAGCTAACAACGGCATCCCGCTTCGGTTCGCCAAAAGCTCCTAAACTGGTAACTCGTGTTTATATATCAATCACCGGGTTTGTCTCCCAAGTCACGTCGCTCGTGCGTCTGATACACGGGAATAAACATTCGATAAAATCGCTACAGCTTCAAAGAGCGGGGGGCGAGCGGGCGTGGAGGGGGCGTGAGGGGGGCGAGGGGGGGGATGTACTGAATTAGATTACCTGCCCCCGTGGGCTGCAAACACTTCGTTACCGGCGGAGTAACTAACCCCCCCCGGAGCCCCCGCTCTACTCACCAGAATAGTTTCTTCTCGAAAAATCTCTTTTGTTTATTTTCCTTACAAGAATAGTCATTGTTATGGTATATGTTAGTCTTCAGCTCACGCGACTAAAAGTGATAAAGTACATGAAAGTAGTGGTAGCCTAGCGGCTGACACACTCGTAATTCTGAGGTTCAAATCCGGTGGCAGGCAGAGCGCCAATGTGTCTCTGTAACTTATATGTGCACATTTATTTTATTTACTTCTAGTGTCAGGAAAGCTTGAAAATACTACGAGAAAACGATTTGTACAAGAATCCAGAATTATACATATCCTTTATACGATCGAATCGACTTGTCGAACTTTAATTGTTGTAAAAACAATAAGTGAATGCATTGTTTTATTTCTGGTTAATTAACTTTAAAGGGAAAGGGTGAATTATAAAGATTTTACGGACGCTCGAGCCATAAAGTTGGACAACAATCAATTCATAAAAATTTAAAATAAGCAAGAGTAGCCGCGAGCAATTTGAACGATATGAATGCGGAGCGTGGTGCGCCTGGCGGAGCGGGGAGCGGGCAGCGGGCGCGGGCGCGGGCGCGGGCAGCGGGCAATGAAGTGTAGGCAGCACCGCTCACCGCTCGCTGAATACATTTGAATAACAGAGGCGGTAATGAGGCGCCATCGCCACCGGCGGCGCTGATGAGCCACTAAACAATTGTCATTCATTCGCCAATCTCCAGCCCTTTGAATAATCAATTCTTTTTGGTATTCCATCGGGCGCGGGCGCCTCCCTAATTGTGGACCTCGATTGTATCACCCGCGGAATGCTGTCACCCAGTACTGCGGCCCACGTACAATTACACTCCGGCTGAAATACAACAACAAGCTAACAGGCCTGCCCGTTGCGCATTGGAAGCAATCTTGTAAACGTGACAGAAAACAATAACAGTTATTTAAGTCTGAACGTTTACACTACGAGACGCTAAAACATGATTGATAGTGCACGAAGGATGAGACAACGTCAAATATGTTACGATAACTGGGGGCCGAGCGCGGGTCGTTATACAAATACGCAGAAGCTGTACAGCCTCGAGGATATTGCGGCGCGGCGGTGCAGCGGGAGCGGGAGGGAGAGCGGTGTTTACACATCGCGCGATTTATTCGCCGAGAGTCGTAAATAACCGCACTCGGTCAGCGCCGACAGATATATGGAGTCCCATATTTATGGGTATTTGTTCGCATGAGCGCAGACACCACCGCGTCCGTACTCCCGGAACGAGACGCGACTGCTCCGGGTGAATGATATCATTACGGTAGGACCTCGTAAATATAATTAACGTTTGTACATAACCACTTCACAACGGATTCTCTCATTACTCATTGCATAAATATATTCTTACTGAAAACAATTTAAAGTTCACCGAAATGTGATTTACAATAATCATACACGATTTTTACTTTGTGTAAACAAGTAGTCAGGAACAAAATACGACAAACGGTATGGTATTCATACGCAGAGCAGTATTTTGGTATTAGTATATATTTTAAATTATACTCGATACAATGCAAAAGACTTTTTTCATCAACATCTAAGTACTTTGTTCGCAGTTATCAGCGGCGGTTGAGTTACGACCGCCCCGCGCCGGACCACTACGAGCCGCGCTTTTTGCCATCTTCTCATAATCAAAATATGATTTACTGCCGACCGAGTTATTAAAACGCTGTCAGGGAGGCTGCGAGCGCGACCTCACCTCGCTCGTACACCTATATACCTATACTCGTAGGCAGGTACCGCTCCATTGATGCCCTCCGATACAATATACTCGCGGGGATTGTAAAGAATTTAATGTTTATTAATGTTAAATTCAATTGATCCACACAATATCTCAACGATTGAAATTTCCTTCAATAACATTCGCTATAACATCGGTAACAATCGCGTTCATTCCGATCGCCATAAATTGTGTTCTGCACTGGAGAGGTCCAGAGGTAATCTGAACGAATCTGAGATTAACAATGTGCGGGTTGATCTAAATCATGCTTATTGCTAACGAAGCGAGTCCGGCGCGTGCTCAGACAAAAAGTAGTATGTGTCACAATGACCGCCCACGCGACGCACGGTAACGCGCGTGAAGTATTTGTTGTGAATTATTGTGGTGACTGGTGACCGCATTGTGTCCGCGACTCGCCGCGTCCGCAACCGGACGCAGGACCCATACCTCACCGGGACTGCACATGTCTTAGATTCGACGCTCTGAAATATTCAAGTCAAATCACATTGTAGAGTACACATTAAAACATTTTGATAAGTAAAGCATACTATAGTCCATTCATTTGGCCGTGAGACAAAATGTAAACAAACCATGAAAAAGGTTATTTTGTATGTCATGTTTTATCAATAATACATAGACTACTCCCTACTGACTACTTGATATTTAATTAATCTTTGAATTATAGAATATATAACATACAAGCTTTAGCCCTCAACTTCCTTCGCGTGTAATAATTATTTTGACACGCGACTTCATTTACGTAGAAGGTGAAAAAATAGTTATTCTGTGCCGCCGTGCACTAGCCGGGTCGCCTTGTCGTAGTAACTATTTAGTAATCTGTGGCTTTGATCATAATTTTGCTGTAATGTTATTTTAAAACTAAGATATCTTCTAAGGTACTTATTGAAATCAAATCATGGAAAAGGCAAATGTCTTTTAGATTAAATACTTTTTCAATGTAAGCGCAAAAAATGTGTTTTTTACGACATCACATTAGAAACCCCTAGATTTATCAGTGTTTTTCTACAATATCATGCATGTATTATACATATAAACTTTCCTCTGGTATCACTCTATTAAAAAAACCGCTTCAAAATCCGTTGCGTAGTTTTAAAGATTTAAGCATACATAGGGACGGACAGACAGCGACAGCGACTTTGTTTTATAATTACTATTTAGTAACCATAGATGAAAGATTGGTTGGATACCGCGATACCTGATGAGATGCATTATATTATTAATAGTTACTCGCATGTTCACACTGCCAGCGAGTAACTATTATGATCACGGATGAACAGTTCAGTTCATCCGTGATCATGGCGCTTGCAACAGCGTCGAAATATTGGAAACTAGAAATTACTACCTTTGAGCAATTGGTAGGGAATAAGACACTTTGGCCATAAAATACCTGGAAATTTAATGAAATACCGGTAATGCGTCTCGAAGATTCTGCGGCCTAATTTTGTACGTCTGCTTGGTGGTCTATGGCTGTGAATGACGTTGACATACGTTACGCGCGTTTTTTAAAGTTATTTTTAAAGCGCGTTCTCAAGTTATAACGTGATAACGGGAAACGGGTTTCATTTTTATATATGTAGACTAGCGGCGCCCTGCGGTTTCACCCGCGTAGTTCTCGTTCCCGTTAGAATATGGGGATAAAGTATGCTAAAGACCTTCCCACTGAATCACTCTATATATTAAAATAAACTGCATCAAAATCCGTTGCGTAGTTATAAAGGTCTAAGCATACATAGGCTTGGATACGCCGGGTATGGACGTGTAGTATTTGTTGCCGCATTTGACTACGTCGGCGATACCTACCGAACACAGCGAAACCAATTCTTCATCTAAGGTAGTAATAGTAATGACGATGATAATTGACATTACTAAAACCTAAAAATGCTGTGGATCTCAAACTATGGATACATTTTAATACTACTAAATGAAGGTGAACAGTCATTTTAAGTAATGAAAGTAAAATTAATAGTTTTCGTATTTAGCCGGATTGTACCCGTCATTTTTACTCTTGATCAACTTGTTGACGTGTTGAGTGTTTTCTTCCCGATTATATAGTAAAATATTTTTTTGATAATTCTTTGTTTAAAGTAATTATTGTATTATGTTTTATATTCAGTTATCGTTAAATTTCTGTTATCTGAACGTTGATTTTGATGAAAATAAGTGAACCTGGTTCAAACAGCGCTTGCACTTTTACTTCGCCGAAGATCCAAACATACACCAAGGCGTTCTACGGATAAGGAGACTGTTCAATGTTATTAATATATTTAAATACGTAGAAGAGACTTGGCCCAAAGATTCGTATCCCTACAAAAATTATATTGTATATAACGACTTCACGAGCCTCCGTTTACCGATTTGTAAAAGAAAAAAAGGAAAATCCATGTTGGAGCTCTTCTTCTTCTGAGGATCACAAATAAATAGTTGTTTATTTATTTTGTAGTAAAACAATTCAGGTGCTTACATGAATTGTTTTTACTTGTACTCAACTCATCCTGTTTCTTACCTTTTTATTGATTTTTACACTAAACTAAATTACTTATAGACGACTTATCAAAGATGCCTACTTAGTCTTATTTTACTTTCATATTTATAACTCTAAAAAAACAATATATTTTTCGCCTAAAAGAGCTAAAAGTTTGACAACCAGTATTTCTTTGTTTACATTTTGTCTCACGGCCAAATGAATGGACTATATAAGGTTACGGATTATCTCTTATTAACCGGGACTATACATCCGCAACCTCAAATACTATTTTTTTATTATGTAGTTATGGAAATTAGTTGAATTTTGAAAGTTACTGAGATCTGTGTCTTTATTTCAAACTTAAAATGCCCAAAAGCCACCTCAATGAGGGGAATATGGAACTATTGAATAAATGAGTAATTAGAGCAACAGGAGCCGATCCATGGCGAGCGCGCAGAGTTAGGGATGTGTAATCAGTGATCACCGCGCGGTGAGCTGCTACTGGGTTTAGTATGTGTACGTGTTTTTGGTACTTACTTTTTTCTAACTCCGCAATTAATAATTAGTGTCTTGTAGGCAGAAAATCCTGGTTATGTCAAGTATTTTCAAACCAAGAAAAGTACTCACAAACCAGAGTATTAAGAATGTAACAGGAATGAAATGAAAAAAATAACGAATTTTTTTAAAAGGTACAATAATTAATAATATGTTCAGCTCAGGAGTTCAGCTCTAGACAGAGCTTTAGATAAGAGAACTTAACTCAATCCAAATTACAATCTAAAACATTCGAAGCAGCGCAAGTATCAAAGCAATGTGGTCGGTGATTAAAGGGAGACAGATAACTGTGTGAAGTGACGCGGCGCTGACGTAATAACAAGCCGGGGACGGTAATCACCTCCTGCTGAGATCCTCTGTGTCCCCCCCCCCCCCCCCTCCCCTCCACCCTACGTCTCTGCGTGCTCCTGGCCACAGGCCCACCTGCAATCTTTGATTCTACAGATGTATAGATGAGGAAAGTGATGATTTAGTATTGAATCAAATGTGTCGTTTATAGTCGCTTTTTTAGATCTTAGTCTCAGTATAATCTTCACAGAATTTAGAATATTTAAATGCCAGGTTATACAAAAAATGCCAAGTCCTTTAAATCGTGAAAGAGCAACAAACGTCCGCAAACTTTTCACATAATTTACGAGTATAATATTAAAAGTATGTTTGCGACTTTAAAAAAGCAAACTTTGTATATGAGTGACCGAGTCGCTAAACTTTATAAAAGGCATAGTACATTAGACTGACCGAGTCGCTAGTACTATCCCAATTTCTGCTGCCCATTGTCTGTTATCATTATAATTATTATCTGCAGTCTTTCGGGGAGTACAACACAAGTGTTTAACAATCTGGTGTAACCACCCCGATTACACGACAATTGCGGCGCTTTGTCGTGTTTAAAGTCATAATTAGAGCACGCGAGGGTGACGCGCCCCTCCCCCCCTCCCCCGCGCCGCCCGCCCCGCGACCAAACATTGACATGCGGGCAAACATCTAAATCCTTTTATGTAGATTTGTCTGAATCCTTTCAAGTAACGCTCCACCTAGCGTTTCGGAATACTATCGTATTTACTTTACACACATTCGCAAATTGTAAGCTTGGTAACAATTGAGTGATTTTATTTAAATTTTAGCAGTAGGTACGATTTTCCGATAACATATCGTCACTATTTCTAGTTTTCTTAGGTGTAAAGTGGACAAGTAATAAAACTAATCATATAATAAGTGGAACTTAATTTGCCTTTACAAATACTTGCATGTCATGTAAACTCATCGGTAATTAATAGAGTCGAACATGTGTATCAATGGTGTCGGTGTGTGTGAGTGGACGTCACGCAGCAGTCATAACACAACATGTATTATTTATGAGAGCGCAACAAAACGCCCCAAATTGTGTCGGCGAGTCACCCCCGCGCGCGCTAATGCGATAACTATAGGCCGGAACCCGCCGCGTGCGCACCGCGATTGTGTGACGTCAACGCGCGCGTGCCACACACACGCTAATTAATAACTCAAGCGACACTTTGTTACAGACTAATCGAATGAATTAATACCTTTTGCTTAAATAAATATAGTTTTAGATGTTAATTTGTCATGTGAACAGCGACACAATCAGTATTCAGTGGTATTATAGTGACAGGCACGACCGTATCCTTCCTTACTTACTATCATAAATAAGTAACTCTATCTGTCGCGCTTTCACGCATAAAGTACTGAAATGGTAGGTACAAGATTCTCTCTGCGCAAAACCGTGGGGCGTAGCTAATATTAAACACTGTGGATAGTATTTACATCAAGTACGTAACTATATTAGTCTATCAAATTTAATATTACACCTCCCATAGTCCCAGAGTAATGTGTTGTCGCATGTTCGTACGAACGGCGCGATCTCTTCGCCGGAGGTAGAGACACGGCCGCGGTCGTGGACAGCGACCAGCGACCTAACGCTAGCGTTCCAATAACTGACAGGTAAACGGCACCAAGATGTTAGAAGGGTTATGGAGGAGGCATTTCATTATTAGGTACCTATTGTGTTGTATAAAAATTAATTCACAAAGCCATTGATTTAGTAGCCAGTACAACTGAGACTGTATCGTAATTTCCGCAGTTACAAGGGTAAATGGGGAACCACCTTTATCTTTACTCTACATAAAAATGACAGGCTCTAGAGATCTCCCACCGCTTAAGCGCACTTGATATGAGCTGGTCTTATAATTTTTTATTTGTGATTACTCTACCTATATATCACCACTAGCACAAAAACAATTGCTTTGACATTATGGAATTCTCTCTCAAGAATTCGTTGTACCTATAATATATACACGACAATGATAGCGTGAGAAGTTTATAGACATGAAGTACCACATCCACAGTGATGTGAGCTCGCGGTGGTGCCAAGGTACGAGGGCGCGGCGCGGTGTCCACTCGACCCGCTAACAGATATCGACGCGATTGATTGAAGCCACCTCACCACCCACCATATATCATACGGAACGGACCTCGCGCACACACTCTTCATGTGCCCATATCCAATATACCACGAGTAGGTGCTTTAATTCGTCATCACAATATAGAAAACAAATATCTAGTCCATTGAAACTACGAAACCAATACCTGTAGAACCTCTTATGACAAATTCTATCTCTCAAATGTCTAATTAATATTCTTATTTTGATTCATGAACGAACATGTTACTGATCTACGTAATACACTTTCAGTACAGTATGTACTCCGAGTACCAAGTACTTACTCCTTACTCTGAATATCTATCTACACTACACACACAATTAAATGAAACGAGTATGACAATGATTACGGGCGATCTGAAGGCAGCTCTTCACAAAACAATTGTCAGAATGCAATCCGATCCATACCAGAGGTACATATTTATACAAATTCCCCGAACAGAATGCTAAGCGTCATACTGTGACGGCTGGCAGCCGGCGTCGCTTGTGAGGACCACCATTATCTCTGCAAGTCACTCCTCCTTAGCATGCTCGACGAACCAAAATCAACTGTAACTGTTAGCGGTTAAAGTGTATATCAGATTGCGGAGAACCAGTCAAGCTGTGCCATGTATGTTTCAACAAAACATCGTATCGATATCCGTAGGTTTTGATTTGTGTTGTCGATATGTGAGTGAGCTCGCACGCGTCCCGCCGCCCGCCGGCGAGCGCTGGTACACTGACTGACTGACTGACACCACCGGCACCATCCATCAGTATCGATGGCAGGTTGCTCTTTGCACTATTGACATCTGTAACTCTGTAACAATGGCGATCAACCGAGGATTTAATACGGAACTCCGTAAACTAACTTCCACTATCGGTATTTGATTTATTCTCTGCTATGGATTTTATGGATAGATAGATAGAACTGATTAATAATTATTATTATTGTAAAATGGACTTTTTAGGCTAACTAACGGTCTAACGTCTAGTGGTCTCTTTTCATTAACAATTAGTATTTTTTCTTTCTTTAAGAGATCTAAGTTATACCTAAATAAACTACTGTGGTTCTAACATTTTTAAGTTAAATCTACATAGGTATTTCAGCTCACGTGATGCAGTTTTCCAAAGGACACAACACCACCACGTCCGTTACTTTAAAGATAAGCTTTATGATGAATCTGAAGGTAGAAGAAGATCGCAAGTGCAGACCGCCGCAGACCGACTGCAGACCGCGTGCGCAAGTACCACAGTCATTATCATTAATGTAGGTACAGTCCTAATGCTGAGGCTAAGTTGCATGCAGAGACTGCACAAATTGTACTTATAGGTAGAGTTCATTGTTAAATATTCGGAAAATAGGTAAATATCTATTTCGGGTTTGGAAGATAAAATTACTCTCCACTTCCGGGTTCCAAGATTGGTGATGAATATTATAATTATTAACGTACCTATCTTTTAATTTAAGTATTAGCTGATTATTTGGGTTTTTAAAAATCTGTCGGCTCATCAATTATTTTAGGTAAGTACCTGATTTAAAAACAACTTGAAATCCTTCAGGGCAAGTTAGAAGTAGACTAGCTCCAACTTTTCGACATAAAACACGATAGGTATTAAGAATTCTTAATTTCAACCATCTTTTCTGCGAAAAAATTGGAACTTTAACCGCTACGAAGTTTTCAAAATGTTTTTTCTTAGTTAAAGCATATACTTATTTAACATAAGTATTTCAATATGTTCTGCCAAGTATTGAGTTACCACAGCCGACATAGTTAGTGACGACATTATCATAAATTGAACGTCAACAATCAGTGCATTCAGTGCATCAATCCCGATAAAATGTATGTTTAAATAACTGTTGTGTAACACGAAACATCTATAACTAGAAGTCGAGGTGCGAAACACCTCCGGATATTTAATTAGTTCGGTTTATCGTCACTCGTATTGAACGAAGAGACAGAGAGCCTCCAGCAAAAGATATAAAGTGTGTCTGAGGCTGTTCGCTGTGGCACCAGTAGGCAGTAGGCAGCTAATCAGAGAGGAAGGGAGGCGTGGTGATGGCTCGGCCCTCTCCCCTCCAGGAATATTTGCATAGCTAACGAGTCTCCTGCCCTCCCCCCCCCCCTGCCCCGCTCTCCTCACCCCGGGTCTAGCACCCTTGCCTCGCGGGGTGATATCGACTCTACCTTATAGTTGTATTATACATTAACAATCAATGATATATGTACTTACCTTTCTCTTTACACCTATTTATATAAACTCTATTTTTTATGAACCATTATAAAAATGTAGGTTTGGTTCCTACCCATAGGTATATAACTAAAAACGTACCCTGCATACCTGTGTTACCTTGAAATGCCCCACTCTCTGAAAATTATGTCACTAGCATGTTTAGTTTATATAATTAATATTGTAGGTAGCAGTAACCCTACCCTAGGTATAATATTACATACTTACAGGAAAAGACTTGGGATATTATTTCAAACTTTTCTTTAGTTAGAGCTTATTGCAAAGCTTAACGAGACGTATGCTGCCATCTGGCGGTATTATAAGTTTTCTGTGTGAATTGTTTGTAGAAACTAGTACTTACCCTTTGCAATAGATGGCAGGACTAAAACTGCAAGATTTCTCTGAACTGAGATATAATTATTTATCGAAATTTCATTCTTTTTTATATATTTAGTTTCTAATCATCAACAAATTTTCATTTTATTTTATAATGTCGATATTGAGTTAATGAGGCAAAAGAAACAAAGAATTTATAAGGCACAGCGCAATGTGAGATAACTCAACAACAGGCGTGTATCTCTTTCTATCAAAGTTCAGTGCCACCACTTTTCAGTACCTATGTATTAAACTTTTTGAGTACATTAAATCATGTGTCACATAAATAAAGTTTACCTAAAATATGCATCTACAATTACAGCGTTCTTTTTTATTTCGTGATGATAGTGATTTTAATTTATGGTGTGTTCATTGTTTGGTTGAGATAGCAATCCTGGGTTAATTTAATGTCTTTGGTATTTGGTGAGTGAACTAGTCAGTTCATTCAACAGGTTCATTCAATGAATGAGTCGAGAGAAAAGAAAAAACAAAGCCGTTGTGTGGTTGGTCCGTTGTAGGTTTTTGTGTCAAGCGAGCAGCAGTCAAATCAATTTACATTTGTAGTACCTACCTACAATACAACATACATTTTACTTCGTTAAAGTTCGCTCGACCGTGTACACGCCCAATGATACGCATTACATCGTACAAAATAACAATAACTATGCGAAATTACTGATAGTGACTTATATTTTATTGTTTTGTTTACATTGTAGAGTCGCGTAATTCGGTTTCTGATGCATGATGTCTGTGAGTGTGAGTGCGGAAAACTTGTCCACTGACGCTCAAGTAAGTTTTGAATTAATATATTTTTATTGTATTTAATTGACACAATTTTTATGGCCCTCTGTAGGTGGGTGGGTGATTGAGGCCACCTTTCCCTGAGGCAGCAGGCCGACGGCAGCTCGTCGATACTGGTTATTGAGTCGAGTTTAGTGTAGCATCACAATATTAATGAGTCACTTTAAAATGGGGTCCTAATACGGAAACTGCGACCCAGCCTCGCTCACATCCGCATACTGACGCACTCGACAATAACCGCAACCACTCGCATACTTAGACCTCCTTAATTTAATAATTTTAACTGATGGTTTGCACAAAAGAAAGTAGTTGGGAGAGGTTAGAAAAGTTTATTTACCAACTGACCAGCTAATTAAACTTTCCATAACCATTTGTAACATAAAATGTTGAATGAAAAACAACTCCTGAATGTATATTTGTAGCTAAAAGGGGGAATGCACAAACAATGAAAGCTATTTTCCAACATAATCTTATTATTTATCTCCTACATGTGTACTTATCAATAATAATATTTGATCTGTTGATAAAGTTAGTAAACAAAGGTAATACACATATTCTGGAAATGCTGCATCAAATAAGGCCACCCTGGCAGGTTAAACAAGACTAAACAAGTTAAATGAGTAATGTGTAATGACTGTAATTTAGTCAACTTATATAATAACAACATATTTGGTGTTAGTCAGTGCAGTGAGTCAGTTGTTGACCTCAGTGTGTGTGTAGCTGATAACACCACTACATAACACCCAGTGCGCTCCGCACTTATTTCATATTCATATTCCTCATGACAGACATTGTACACATTCACTCATTGAGACCAACTCTACATAATGTACATGCACTACATCTTACAGTTATTTGAATATCAATATAACCACTTATTTATGCAATAACAGTCTCATAACATTGTCTAGACATTTAAAAATAAATAATGACTTGTTTATGATAATTAGAATGAATCTAATACCTACTTTGAACTGGTGACAATTAAGTTTAAATTCACCAATTTAACTAAAAATATTGGAAATGTTAAATATCACAAAAATATTATTATTGCTATTTACGGTACAAATAAGTAGGCAGATGTTATTGGAGAACATGCACTGCCAAATCCCATATTCTCTAATGTTTATCACATTATTTGTGAAGTCTAACAGCTTTAAACATTATTCATATATACATTTATTATCTTATTTTTTAAGTTTTTACAATATACATTTATAAAAAAATAAAAACAAAATATACAATAAAAATATAAATTAAACATTATTATTTTTATTAGGATTAAATTATGTGTGCACTTAGATAATCTAAAAACATACATTCATTTCACCTCAGCCTTATTTGCTATTCATGTTTATTGACAGTACTTTATCAATTCTGTACTTAACTGGATAATATTAGTTGTAGATAATCTAAAAATAATACATTCAATTCAGCTCAGCCAGTCCCATTCATATTTATTCATATTACTAACACTTGTGTACTTAACATTATAATGTTATTGAACAATCCAATTGTGGCACTCCGCAGAGCTGTGATGGGGGTTCAATGTGCCTGGAGCTGGCGCTGGAGGGCGAGCGGCTGTGCAAGGCGGGCGACTGCCGCGCGGGCGTCGCCTTCTTCCAGGCCGCCATCCAGGCCGGCACCGACGACCTGCGCACGCTCAGCGCCATCTACAGCCAGCTCGGCAACGCATACTTCTACCTCGGGGACTACAACAAAGCAATGCAATATCACAAACATGATCTCACTCTGGCCAGGTCAGTTGGTCGCTTAATTCGACTAATAGGTAAATTTATAAATACGAAAAGTTTGAGTGTGTATGTTACACTTTCAGGCAAAAACTTCTGAACCGATTTATATGAAATTTGGTCTAACACATAGCCGATTTATATGAAATTTGGTCTAACACATAGAGGGCTATGTGTTATTCCTGTGTTCCTTGTTACTAGGAATAACACATGGACTTTATCGCAAAACTCTCACGGGAAAACGTTCCGCGCGTTTGAACCGCGGGGTACAGCTAGTATATCCTACTAATATTATAAAGCCGAATGTTTGTAAGTGTGGATGTATGTTCCTCTTTCATGCAAAAACTACTGAATTGATTTTAATGAAACTTTGCAATAATTTAGTTTATACATCAGAATAACACATATGATACTTTTCATCCCGAAATTCGGGAACGGGAACTAAATAAATAAATAAACTACGCGTCCCATGGGGCGCTGGTAGTACTATTAAAAGTATGTTTTTTATAATTAGTACGGTAGTTTGGGGGCTTTATTTGAAGTGCATTAAAACACATAAGTTGGTTTTACCTGTTATAGAGATCATACTCCAGGAAAAAGGCAAGAATATTGAAATCTACAAAATAACATGGATACTTATGTACAAAATATCATCTGTTTTCATACAATTCAGTACTTATAACTTTTACAGCTGTAACGTCAGTCTGTTACATCACCCGTAACATAACATTGTTTAGATTGCGATGTTTGTGTGTTGATTATGTTACAAACATTGTTTTAACTCTGTTCATAACATTACAGAACAATGAACGACAAATTGGGCGAGGCGAAGGCGTCGGGCAACTTGGGCAACACGCTGAAGGTGATGGGCAAGTTCGCGGAGGCGATACAGTGCTGCACGCGGCACCTGGAGATATCGCGCGCGCTCGGCGACCGGCTGAGCGAGGGCCGCGCGCTCTACAACCTGGGCAACGTGTACCACGCCCAGGGCAAACAGCTGGGCCGAGTCGGGCAGAACGACCCGGGGGACTTCCCGCAGGAAGTGCGCGACCGGCTACGGAAAGCTGTAGGATACTACGAGTGAGTTCTCGTTTGAAAATACAATAAAAAGTAAAAGTGATGACATTTCATCAAAATCAAATAAAATACGATAGGGAGATAAATTATTCTAACTCAAAATCCAAAAAGATTTTTGGGAATTGATAAAACTAAGTATAGTCTCGGTTGGATGTAATTTCCTTTATTATTTTTCCATAGTCTGCTATAGTAGCATATGTCTATTCCAAATTAAATTCAATTAGTTAAAAAGCATAATATTTTCCTTTCCTTATTCTACATACTTAACATGACTTTATCTTTAACTTTTTACCAATCTTTATCCAGAATCAGTTATATTGTCACCCGTCATTTACATTAGCTGTGTGATTAAGTATCTCGAATTCAAAATAGGAGTGTATAAACATATATTTTGATTCCCTTATGAGTGTCATATCTTTTTTTTATGTTAACTTACTCTCTTGATTTTGTCACAGCTTCAAGAGAGTGTAGACCTGATAGGGTTTAAATTTCAAGTCTATGCCTCCACATGTTCCCGAGATATCTTGACAGAAAAATGAACAAAAAAGTAATCTTAACATTAGTTCTATTTTTTCCTTTTGTCGAAGTTACTTTTGTCTATAGCCTTATTAGTCCATACTAAATTCCATTACATGTTAACGTGAATTTTCTTGTGGTGCCCTAGCAGTATTTCAATCCCTAAGTCTGGCTATGAGTAATATTGTATTATACCAAGATATATTTGATGTTTGAAAACTACGCACCAATATTAATTGAGTCACTGCTCGCTGTAGGAGCTGTATACAATGATTGCAATAACTTGTATCAAATAACAGTATTATCAACAACAGTACCCTTATCAATCATTCAAATAATATTATAAACTAGCGGCGCCCGGCGGTTTCACCCGCGTAGTTCCCGTTCCCGTAGGTATATGGGGATAAAATTATGCTAAAAACCTTTCCACTGAGTCACTCTATCTATTAAAACAAACTGCATCAAAATCCGTTGCGTAATTTTAAAGATCTAAGTATACATAGGGACAGAGAAAGTGACTTTGTTTTATACTATGTAGTGAATATTATAAATGCCACAGTGAGGACACAGTTAATGTAACTTTTTCTATGAACATTAGATAATAGGATGGTTTTTTTTTTTCAGTTATACCATCCAATCCATACAACCAGGATAAATCAATTCTGCTAAACTTTTTCTTAAATTGTTATTAGTTGTTGCAGGGTATGTATCATCACTACATAGTATAAAACTGTCTGTCCCTATGTATGTTTTGATTTTTAAAACTACGCAACGGAATTTTGATGCGGTTTTCTTTAAAAGAGTGAGTGATTCAAAAGGAACGTTTTTATTATAATTTTATCCCCACATTCCCACGGGAGCGAGTACGCGGGGCGGTGCTAGTAATGTATAAAAAACTAATGTAAGTACATATTTGTATGTGACACAGAGAGAACCTTGAGCTGATGCGCAGCCTAGAGGACAGGCAGGCGATGGGGCGGGCGTGCGGCAACCTGGGCAACACGTACTACCTGCTGGGCGAGTTCCAACAGGCCATCAAGTACCACACGGAGCGGCTGCACATCGCGCGCGACTTCGGCGACAAGGCGGCCGAGCGCCGCGCCAACAGCAACCTCGGCAACTCCCACATCTTCCTCGGGCAGTTCGAGAACGCAGCAGAACATTACAAGTATGTTACTAACATTTCTCTTATGGCGCATTTACATTAGGTCGGTCACCAAGGCGCGGCGGCCGCTTTCGGTTTAACTGAAACGCTAAATAATACGGCCAAACCGAATACGGCCAAACGAATACCTGTTTAAATTAGTCGGTGACCGAAAACGGCCTTCAGACGCATACGCTCTAACCGACTAATGTAAATGCGCCATTACAAGTATTTTCGTTTGAAAAATAAATTATTATTGAACTGTCTCTATACAGTTTTTAAGACTGTTTTTTTTTATCTAAAAATATATAAGAATGTTTATTATTAAAATGTTTGTTGTTGTATTCAGAAATCTGAAATATACATATTATTAAGTTGTAGGGGACGAGGTCTAATAGTTAACTTACAAGCATATGGCATTATTATACTCTATCGTCTGATTTTAGGAGTTTTATATCAGAGTCCGGTAAAGTATATGGTTGATGTTGCGATTCGTTTTTTGTAGTCAGTTTCGTTTTCATATTCTTCAGTTACTTACCTAAAAAACGTAGATTTGTCATCGACTACAAAAACCTGCAAAACGCATTCACTTGATATTGCATCGGAATACATGATTCTGATAAGATTTGAATATAATGCATTGTGGTATGTTGTATACGCGACGGATCCTTGTAACGAATGCGATTTTCTTTCATAAACACGCTGAGCTGACGATCTTCGTATCGCCAATACGAGTATGAATCTATACTAATAATAAAACGCTGATGGATTTGTGTATTTATTTGAACTTAACCTAGTATAATCTCAGGAGCTACTGGTCTGATTTGAAAAATCTTTCAGTTTTAGATATCCCATAAATGGGATATAATGCCAATGGGCAATAAACAGCTGCTACGAATAGAACACGAGTTAACGTGGGTTAAACCGCGGGGCGCGGCTAGTTTATTTATATAATTAAAACAGTCGTGTTTGTTCAAACTTTCCTAGGAGTTGTACAAATATTGAAAAACTAATATTAGCCAAATCAGTCCACTTGGTCTAGATAATATTTGAGAACTGACTAATATTATAAACGTTTGTACGTATGAATGTATGTTTGTTACACTTTCACATAAATACTACTGAACCGTTTTAACACAGGATACTTTTTATCTCAAAATTGCTACGGGATTGGAAACTACGCGGGTGAAACCGCGGAGCGCTGATAGTTGTTATATAAAAATATACATTTGATGATATTAAGCTCATTGTGTTTTATTAATTATTTTATTATTATTTGCGTCTTGCGTTGTTTGTCTTCTTGTACCATTCAATATTTTATTTGCTTGAATCTGTATAAAATGGTAACTTGAATGTGATCACTTACGTTCCTGCGATTGTTTTGACTACTAAAAAATAAATAAGTTGAGCCTCGCGGCATCACCTCGATCTACTCACATTGTAATTACATGAACGCTGAGCGCGCGGAAAGCGTCTGTTACTGCATCGAGCGTACAGCCTCACCCACGCACTTCCTCACAATCAAATCATGTTGATTCCTAGTGCACACAAATATTTGAATTAGTCAAAATAAATAGTTGTGGAGTATATTTGTGATGTGATTATTACTTCTGTGTCGAGTTGGTTACTGGTACGAATACCTCGAACACTTTCCGAGATTAACTAACAAGTATTTACATGTTTACTACCCGATATTAATTCCGTGAGAGTAAATACGACAAACATTAGATGTTCCGAGTATCGTTTACGTAAACACACGCTACTTTGTGCTAAAGAGGAGTTGGAAAGGTTTCCACGAGTTGGTAAATGTTAGTGAAGCGTCCTCGGCGCGGTTGTTGCATCCTATTTGAGTTTTCCCTCCATTCGGTGGGGACGCCACCCCGGTGGGCGCGGTTGCATAGAGACGGATGCACCGCGCATGCGTCCCCCGGGGCTCACCTGTCCACTCCAGTCGTCGGGTGCACCTCGCGACGGAGCCTGTGGGTGCATGTGCCGCGCCGTCCCGCCGACGCCGCCCGACTCCGCTAAACACAATCCGCCCATTTTATGAATTAACAAGTGTGTTGTTGCTGGCGGTGTGCTGCACCCGAGGCCGCCGCCGTCTCCCGCCTTCGCACTACTTGTTGCTCGTAAACTCACCTTACATTCTTTGTACTTGTAGTTTTACTCGCGTTCCATTCATATACTTTTTTTGCGCCCTAAGACAATACCTAAGTTTATGAATGAAACCTTGAATTTAAACGTCTCGTCGCTTTCGTATGCCTATCATTATTTTGTAGTGTCATGTTAAGTTTCAAACAAGTTTAGCCAATTATGTTAAACTTTTTTCACAAAGAAGTTTATTTATTGTTGTTGTTAATTGTTAGTGTTAGTATGTTATTAGTGCGGTAAGGTGTCGTAATTACACGTAGTTATGTGTAAGTGCGTCTGATGTCTAATTGATGTACATTTTGTTAGTTGGTGTTTGTCGGTCGACGGGCGTTGCGTTCGCTCTTGGGGCGGCACCTTTGTATCGCGGAAATAGTTTGTCTCTTGTTTCGAGACTAGCTGATTCGCTACTCTCCAACAGTAATTGATCATAGTAATTATAAGTAATTAAGTGCTGTTTGATAAATAATACAACTTTTGATTGGCGCGGTATCTGTAAATTGAGGCACGATGCATTGTTATGAAGTCTAATTAATTTCTAAGTAGAAAAATTGAAGATATTTCAAAATATTTTTTTAAATCATATATCTTGTTTTTGTATTTCATATTTGTATTGCCGTGAACTTAGTTGGTATTTGATGTGTAGGTCGATAGGTCACAGGTATTCGTCCTATTTACTTGACCTAGTTCCGAGTCCTTTTATATCAATCAAAGATTTTGTATCAACTTCAGTTGGTTTTCTTTTATAAATTTATTTCATATATTTCTAAAGTTCTTCTTCATAAATATAAATTATTTAAATCTTATTACTACTAATTATTAATTAGTGTTAATATGTGTCGTCGGCGGTTACTTTTGAAATGTGATGGTGTGTCGGCATAGCTAGTGTCGATGGTACGTCACGGGCTGCGGGGGCTACCATTGGTCAGGTGTCGCGGTGTGTGTCGGGTGGCGACTCTCCCGCAGTACCTTGGTTGTGGATTTCCTCGAACTGCCGGGCGGGGTATCGCGGGCCAGGCCGCATGCGCCCGGTGCACGCCCCTATCAGCTCCTATTGCGAGCTCATTGTCTCGCACATACCCCGAGCTTGCACTCCGCATCCTGTGAGTAAGATTCAAAACTTTTATAAAGTTTTCTTTTTTGTCTTTGAATTTTGTCTATTATGCTGGTGTCGTAAGCGACAAGCAGGTACGTCTTTGCAATTCCATTATTTTCAATGCATTGATTTTGTTCTGAAACGTATTAAGTTTTATTTTTATTTAATTTATTGATATAATTTATTTGTGCTTATAACCTCCATATTTGTCCAAAAAATATTTTCATAAAATTATTTTATAAAAAAAAAAAAAAAATATTTTTTTGGCCTAATTTAATTACTATTTTATTAATAAAAGGTTGCGGCCTAGTGTTGAAACTGTTATGTAGTTGCATAAGAGGGGGCTCCTAATTATTGTTTTCTTGGATCATAAAATTGAGTGTTGCCAGTAATATGTTAGTACAGGCGAGACACTCCCAGGTTCATTCGGCGCACACTCTGTGCTCGGTGCTGGCCTTTTCTCGCCAACATTGATTTTTAAACTATAACTTGATTATAACAAAACTTGAAGTTTTGAGTACTGTTATATAAATTATACAATATCATAGATTCACTATCACTAGCTCTTTGCCTTCAAGCCCAGATCAAATTGTTTCCTTAATTTTTTACATTTGAGTTTGTTTAAATATTTGACATGTGATGTGTATATGTTTGCCCTAGTTAGATATACTACTGGTGTTCTAGTTTCGCATTTGAATTGTTTATATATTTTCGTAATATTGAATTATTTTACGTGTATATGGTTTTCATATTCCGTCTCGTTCTGCCGCGTGACACACCCAGAGTCATGCGCACTCGGGACCCGCCACACGACGTCATTGCGACAAACATACGCTCCCATATTCCTTTGTTTCTCATAGAAATTAAATCTGTTTTAATATGGAATTATTCTACTTCAAAACATTAAAACTCCAAGGCGACTATCCGGCCGTCACTGCCACTCACATTCTTACATTGTTCTAGTTTCTGATATACTTTTTTGTTTCGTTGAATATCAATTTGATGTGATGTGATGGTATATTTTATCCGTAATATTGATATGTTGTCGAACCGGTAAATAGGTCACAGCATTCCATTGTTATTGGTATTTTATTGTTGAGTGAATTTACTAGAAACTCCTATTGGAATGATTGGAGTGTTTCTGGGAACCGAACGTTTGTGGAAGTTCCACAAGTGCAATACTCTGATTCAATACATCTGTGTTTAACCTGAATAGCTTTATGCTATTTCGGATTTACTTGCCTTTCACTCTACATTGCTATCATAGGATAATATTTTATAAATGTTTTTAATAATTTACAACCACTATTCCTGCTTATAAAGAACATTATTTAAGTACCAAATATTTTATTGAAATCCGTCCTTTTGTATGTATTTACTTTTTTTTAATTAAAATGTAATTATCTATACTAATAATAAAACAGTAGAACCACTGTGTCTGTACATTAAATAAATTTACCTAAAACTGATAGGGGGGGATAAAAGAAGGTCAAAGGAACACAAAAAATCAATTTTCGACTTTCTTTCCTGTCTGTCTGTCTGTCTGTCTGTCTGTCTGTTCACGATAATCTCAGAAAGTACTGAACGGATTTTCATGGCGTTTCCACATATGGATTAAGCTTAATCTGGCGCAATATATAGGCTTTGTTTCATCTCATTTGGATAACGAAAAGAAAAGTTATCAATAAAAATCTATTTTGTTGTTTTGAATTTAATAAACAATACTCCGCCCACGACATCGCTTGGGTAATATCCGTTTATATCACGCAAGTTACCTTAGTTAGTTCTAAGTTATTGAGATATTCTTTAAAATTTAGGAGGAATCGTAGTCTTTGTTGTTCTTCGGTACTCTGATTTCAATAAAAAAAAATATTTATCAACACTTCGCTTCCTTTTGACGAGAAAACATTGCTGACAAAAATATGTACGACATTTTGGATTTTGTATAATAATATTTCATAGATATCAAATTTGACATAATATGGAATACTTCAATATCGAACGCCTAAAGGGCATATGCACATAGCGGATTTTCAGGCAATCGAAACTATTGTGAACAAGCAAAAAAATATTAAAGTGCAGTGTACGTATGTACTATGTTAAAGAAACATCAACTGAGTGTCTTTCTCTTAATAAAAATCAATAAGAAAACTGCTGATGGATGCATTATTAACATGAATATTTTATTAAATAGTTTAAGTTAAATTAAAATAACTTATAAGCCTTTTAGAAAAATGCATTCAAAATTTTCGCCTCAGCCAGGACTTGAACCCGGAACCATGCTGAATCGTAGCACCGCTCTATCCAATTGAGCTACCGAGGAGATTAGATCGTAATATACTGAAGTTCTCAAAATATTTTTTTGATGTCTGATGCACCAGACATCAAAAAAATATCTACAGCGCCGTCAAGGTATCAATTTAATAAACAAAATAGTTTTTGGCTACTACTGCCATAACTACGCAATTGATGAAATGTCAAAGTAGGTACCGCTTGACCGCTGCTCCCGTGAAACGGCAGAAATTGGAAACTCGGTGACAATGTCAAAATGGCATTTATTTATTGTCAGTGTCTTTAGTATCAAGTGCTCCGTGTTTTAAATCTTTATTTATAAATTTAAAATATTAAATAATCTAAAAGCATGTTAAAGTGATGCCCCACATACTATTCTAAAGGATGACTAATGGATTATAGAAAAAAGTAAGCAGCTGGTCACTTTATTTCCTTAAAACTAAATACACATATGGATTTCGACTGTTACAGGTTTGTGTTGTCAGTTCTTAGTTAAATTCTCGACATATTTTTCATTACAGTAAATTAGGTAAGTAAGTAAATAATAAAAATTAATACCGTTTGTAATGATTTAAATAAATAAAAATACTTTTATTGTCAAAAGCACAAAATAAAAAAACAACATACTGTGGCTTAAAATAATATTTTTTGACAAAAGGTAAAGGTGAATTTATATAACTTATCGAAGTTCGTGAAATACCCAATAACAATTCTTGATTGACGACCGAGTCAAAGACTACAGTGGTGTATTTGGTGGTGACCCTGCCTGTTATGCCGAAGGTTACGAGTTTGATTCCCGCCCAAGAGAAACATTTACTTATATTTGATTAACATAAAAGGATTATTGGGGGGAAAACCTACAGCTTGTCAAACTTTACATAAGTAAGTAAAGATAACTTCTTTTTTTTCAGATTATTTTTAATTGACAGAGGAGCAAGCAGATTTAAATGAAATACAAGTTAGACGGTGTAGTGAGACGGGTTAGCAAAGGGTGTACAGTCTGGACCGCAATAATACTGCGTGTGCACTATCCAAATCTATGACTTATTTATTTCACTATATGTATTTAATAATAAATGTATAAAATACCATTTTTGTGTTTTTATTTATTTACATAAGTATGGTACTGAGAGCACTATAGTCTATCTTTGTTTGTGTGTAATGTTTTGAAACAATATAATTAGGTTTCTAACGATATAATAAAGCATTGAATATTTAATAGATTGTGTTAGTCAAATTAAACGATTATTTTTTGCCTATATTAAAGCAAGTTAAAATGTAATGGCAATACATGAGAAAGAGATGCCTAGTTCTCTGTTTCATGGAAACCAACGGTGGCGGTCCCCGTTGTTTCACGACTACGTTGGCTTGTCTATAAACGTAAAACAACACGAGAGAGATTGGTCATTATTTTTTTTTATCGAGTATAATCCGTCAAGGTATCTACGTGAGAGTGAAAGGTCCTAAAGTTTATGATATTCTTTACACAAAAAGGTTGGCAGTATTGAGTTTTAAATATATAGGTGCATTCAACCTTCTTTTTGTTTAATCAAGCAAAAATTGTGATATCCATCTATAAATACTATAGGACAAAAAAAAAATGGTTTTAAATTATTGTTCACTGTCTTTGTGTGCTTGCATCATGTACAAAACTTTGTTATATGATAGTTCGTATTCAAAGAATTTATCTATTAACTACATTAATAGTTTTGCCTTCCGGGGCTATAAATAAGTAAATTACTGACCCGTGAGCAGGCCACATATAGTTGGCCATGCTAAAAACAATTAGACCTTAGGTCGACACCAGCGGCCTTTAGTGTCTAACCCTGGGATTTATTTATCGTCATAGCAAAGCACGGGAATTGGGTGCGCTTGAATTGGAATGGAAAATTGTTAGGGATGAGTGGTATTCTTTGTATCAAGACGGTTTCCTCGACACCACAACCGGTTAAAATTTCTGCCTCAATTATGTTAGGTTGTAGATTTATCACCTTTAATCGAGTACCATTGCACAGTTTAGGACTTAAATTACGAAAAAGAAAAAGACATACTCGCTGGACCCCGCGGTTTCACACGCGTAGTTCCCGTCCCCGTTCCCATGGGAATTTCGGGATGTAAACTATTATATGTCCTATTCTCAGACCTACTGAATATGCTAACAAAATTTCATGAGAATCGGTCAAGCCGTTTCGGAGGAGTACAGGAACGAACGACTTCAAAAGTAACTAATTATAAATTGTAAATATGTATTAATAATATCGTTTATTTTAAATTATTTTCTTACTTTTTAGTGCTGAAGTCGGTTTCTTATTTTTTTAAATTAACTTTATTACATCCATGAAAATATATCATTTTTATATTCAGTATTAAAATGATATCTTTCTCGTTATGCAATATTTATGTTTATTTTTTAACTTAACGGTTCTGTAACTTAACACTTTAATAAGGTGGTGTAATGTTACAGTTTTAATAGTGCACACTAGTATTATAAAGTATGAAGAGAATTATTTATTAAAATATTTTAAGTACTTAGTTAATTATTTCTAAATAATGGGACTGACATAGTCTCAAAGCGATAAAAAGCTCCGTCGAAAATAAAGATTAAAAAATAAAGTATGAATAGTGCCAACTGTCATTGTGTGTGAATAAGTTGGTACCAGTGGCGCCACCTGCACACAAACAGCGCGGCCCCGCCCCCTTTTGGTTGTCAGTTCATCGCACGTAATCCGCGTGGCGGTATCACTGCAATGCTACGATGAACTAATTCAACTTCCAACTTCATATGAAATAATATAGGACACCCATTACACTCACCAAGTGTGATCAAATATTAACACATGTAAGGACGCGGATTGCTACAGCAATTAGTGTTTTGTACACCTCGAGTAGTACTCTAATTGGCCCGGCGATATTGATTACGAATGTCGAATTATTAATATGTAAACTGTACACTCGACGTAATACCGTTTGGTGAATGATTATGTTGGATGATTAACTTAATGTATGGTCACTAGCTCTGCCCTGCGATTACCTTTCATTGGCCCCGCTCGTATTGGTTATAACTGATATTTTTTAACAAAACGTTTTCAAATCAAACACAACAAAATTAAAAAAAATAGTAGCACCATATATGATCTCGTTAGAAAAAAAATGAGGCTTAAATATAGTAATGTAGATGTATGTGTATCGTTTGTTTGTGCAGACGGACGCTGGCGCTGGCGGAGGAGCTGGGCGACGCGGCGGTGGAGGCGCAGGCGTGCTACTCGCTGGGCAACACGTACACGCTGCTGCGCGAGTACCGCGCCGCGGAGCAGTACCACGCGCGCCACCTGGCGGCCGCGCGCCGCCTGCGGGACCGCGTCGGCGAGGGCCGCGCCTGCTGGTCGCTCGGCAACGCGCACGCCGCGCTCCACAACCACGAGAAGGCTCTCTACTACGCCAACGAACACTACACCATATCCAAAGAGGTTTGCATTTGTTATACCGGTACACGTACACTGAATGTGAGTCGACACGCAAACAACAACAAGACGACCGACCTACACCGCTTACGGATGATTTTTCCATTGCCAGATTGTATTCGAGGAATAATTATGAAAATTTGACAGTTGTTTTATACAAAAACTGTCAAACTTATATATAAAATAAATAAATAAAATAAATAAATGTCTTTATTCACAATAAGATTTGTACAAACAGGTTTTAGGTGGATTACAATTTTTATAGCATTACTTGGAGTAAGAGTACAAATTCAATGTGTAAACCCTGAGTTCCAAACTAGGAGAACCTGTGTTTTGGAAGTCAGTGTTCGGCCGTATTTATAACTGATTAGTGATTACATAACAACCTTAAGAAGAGGCAAATAGTTAGAGACATTAGGAAACTAAAACTAAAAGGCTAGTGTGGTAAGAACTCAAAATCAAGTAAAAAAGAACCATTAATAGTCGTGTTATACAATGATAAGCGGGTAAACTAATAAAAAAAAACCATAAAATATTGGGTGAAAAAGGAAGATTGAATGTGGATTTGTGTGAGTGTGGGATGGTGATTTGAGTATGAGAGTGTGGTTGTGTGAGTGTGAGTGTGTGATGTGAGTGAGATTATAATTATGTGTGCTTGCAAAATGAGTAATATATATATTATAAATAATTTGGGATGTGAAAAAAAAAAATAAAAAAAAAAATAAAAATATGTGCTTTACAAAGTTCCAGATATAAGTCTTTCAGTGTCGTCAAACTTTTGCTTTAATCTCGTACTTATTTAGTTTGTAAATTTTTAATATTTTGTTAACAGAGTTATAGATATTCGAACTGGAGACATAGAACTGCCGGGATGAGAAAGCAGTTTTGTGGCGTGGAATAGAACAAACTCTGTGAGTTTGTCTTTTGTTAGGGTCGGGCTGAGGGATCTTAGTGTGTTTACGAAGAATTGAACGCAGGACGTAAAGTTGTCTCACAGTCAGTACGGAGGCGAGAGAATAAAGCTCAGCAGTGGGGAATCGAAAGGATTTGAAGTGGATAACCTTGAGCACAGCCCTTTGGGCTCGTTCTATGTACCTTTATAAAATGCGTCTTGGAAGCACTACCCCATGCAGTAACGCAATAAGTTAATACTGATGAGCAGAGAGTGGAATAGGTTAGGTTTAGGGTTTCAAGGTCTGCTGAGTGTCTTAAGGTTTTAAATAGGTGGATAAGGCGTCTAACTCTGGTTGTAAGAGTGTCTATTTGGTGGCGCCAATTTAAGTTACGGTCTATATATATGCCAAGATATTTGATAAATGTTACTTGTGATATAGGAGTACAGCTGCAATTGTTATTTGAGTGGATGAATAGAGTGTAATTAGATGGTGGTTGCGAATTGTTTCTAATAGAGAAGGGGATGTACTGTGTTTTGGACATATTGAGAGATAGGAGGTTTTGTGCCAGCCAGTGGTTTATAATCATCAAATTGTTTTCAGCTAAGGATTTGACCTGAGACCAGTCAGAGCCGTGGACGACAATAGCGGTATCATCGGCGTAGGTAAAAATTTTACAATTTGGCAAGTTGATGTTACAGAGTTGGTTGATATAGATAAGGAATAGGGTAGGTCCAATAATTGAACCCTGTGGGACGCCGTATTCAATGGTTTCTTCATCGCTGAGGTGTCCATCGATATCAACGCTTTGACGTCGGTTTGAGAGGTAATCACAAAAGATTTTGTGAGGGATTCCTCTTATGCCCAGGTTATAAAGTTTAGACAAAAGGGTTGGCACATCAACGGTGTCAAAGGCCTTTTGCAGGTCTAGAAAGATTCCTAAACATTTTTGACTCTGATCAAGTTTCATAGAAATATGTGTAACAAGGTCAATCACAGCGTCCTCAGTCGATGTGCCTGAGCGAAAACCGTATTGTTGGTCAGACAGGATGTTATTTTTATTTAAAAACTGGGTGAGACGCTTATTTAGAAGTTTTTCAAGGATTTTAGACATAGACGATAAGACTGAGATGGGTCTATAATTTGCAGTATTGGTTTTGTCGCCACTTTTGTGTATTGGGTGTAGGAGGGCCTTTTTGAAGGCATTGGGGAAGACACCTGAGTGGAAGGCAATATTGCAAATATGGGTTATAATGGGGACCAGAGACTGTCGGTTTGATTTGATAACGGAGTTTGGAATTCCATCCCAGCCGGTGGCCGAGTCGGAGCGGAGACAGTTGATAATGGATTCTATTTCAGCGTCATCAGTATCTAAGAGGACCATAGAATTTACAGGCGTTGGTTCATTTATGAAAGCTGATATATCGTTCAAATTTGATGGGCGGATTTTTGAGGCTAGAATTTTGGCAGTATCGACGAAATATTTATTAACGTTATTGAGCGAAGACTTTATGCTATCAGTTATTTTAAGTAATTCAGTTGGAGAGGTGCGAGGTTTTTGAGTGTTTGTAATTGTTTTAATCGTGTTCCATGTGGCTTTTAAGTTAGACTTATTTTTAATTAATTCGTTCTTTTCAAATAATCTTTTTAACTTACGGAGAAGAAAGTTACAGTAATTTCTATATCGGGTATAAGTAGTCTTGATGATCTGATTATTAGGGGATTTTCTAAATTTTATGTGTAGGCGATCTCTATTTCTGATGCACCGTAGTAGACCTGGAGTGATCCAGGGCTTAAGTATTCTAGATTTGTTGCGCACCGGAGAGGTTTTAGTATGTTTAGAGATTATGTCTGATAAGATTTTAATTAATGTATCGACAGCAATGTTTGGATTTTCAATAAATAGGATATGAGATAAGTCTGTATTTGTTATTTCTTTATGTATGGCCTCCGTGTCAATAGTAGTTCTAAATCGAGAAAGATGCTGGATATTATTTTTAAGACAGATATTGAGTAATGTCGGTTTATGGTCAGTAATATCAGATTCGATGACAAGTGTGGAGGAGGGTAATTTTGATTTAAGTAGGACGTGGTCATAGCACTTATCAGTTCTGGTGGGGAGAATATGTGTAGGCGATAAGCTATGAGTGGCATTAAAAATTAAGTATTCGTTTGAGAAACTATCGTTATTATGTGTTTTGATGTCAATATTGAGGTCACCTACTATCGAGACGATGTTAAAAGATTGAATTGAGTTTAAAACAGAATTTAAGCTGTCTAAGAACTGGTTGAACTGTTCTCGCTTGGAACAAGATGGGGTTCTGTAGATTCCTAGGATTGCTATTTTGTTATCTATGATACACGTGAGGCAATCGGCATATTTTTGGTTGGCTTCAGCTATAGTATGCGGTATGGAAGATTTAATATAGATTATGACTCCTGCGTTTTGGTTAGGGGGATTAGAAGTTGAATAGCATGAGCAGCCATTTAATGGAGGTATATTAGGACATTTTTGGAGCCAACATTCTGTTAACACGATAACATCACATGAAACGTTGATGCGAGATAATAATATTCCTAGTTGGTCGAAGTTTTTACTAATTTATTTATTTATTTATTTATTTATTAGGGGTATCAACAGCTTGGTAAAACTAAGAAATTTGAAACATTATAAAGCAAACAAAAGCCAATAACAGATACCCGCGCTTAAGTAACATTTTATGAAGAATAAAGATGAACAGTTAAAACTCACAATAGTATGAAGATCACTCTAAGTAACTAAAGAATAGTATTAAAATAAAAAAATAATCAAAAAAAAATAACAAATAACAAATTAAACTAATTGTAGCAACAAATTTTGTTAAAAACAAACTCTGCTTAGCAGTCTCCTTGCCATTGGTACGCTGGTGTTGAATAAATCTAGATCAATTGATTTGCTGATTGAATTGAAACTATTGCTAGCTCTCAATAAGAAAGAGTTTCGGCAGTAATTTGAACTAACGGAGTTGATAGCTAGAGGACAGTATCTTCTATTAGATTTCGAGGGAACTTTTATTGAAAATTTAGACAGAAGGTCTGGACAATCGATTTTGTTAGTCATTATCGCTAGAAGAAACGTAATATCTGAAATTTTACGACGGTTAACTAAAGTTAAGAAATGAAATTTTCTACAGAGTGACAAGTAATCGGCAGTGGAGTACGAAATATTAAGTTTAAAACATAGATACTTGATAAATTTCATTTGCACTTTTTCAATTCTGGTTATGTATTTGTCATAGAAAGGGTTCCAAATTTGGGATCCGTACTCGAGAATACTTCTTACGTAAGTACAATATAGTATCTTAAAAGTTTTTGCCTTCTTAAATTGAACTGTACTTCTCATTAAAAAACCTAACGCTTTAGAGGCCTTTGATACTATTGCATCGACATGTTTATCAAACAGAAGCTTACTGTCGTGGATAACGCCTAAGTCGCGAATGGAGTCAGAATTACTAATGGGTACATTTATAAGTTTATAAATAGAATGTATAAGGGTTCTCTTACGGGTGAAAGAGACCTTAAAACATTTGGCAGGATTCAAATCCAGTTTATTTTCAATACAGTAAGCGTCTAATCTTCTCAAATCAGCCTGGAGCTTACTTGCATCAGATAGCGACCGTATGCTACTGAATATTTTCATATCGTCGGCGAAACTAAGTAGTTGACTGTTAAGGAAACAGTCAGATATGTCGTTAACAAAAAATAAAAATAGTAAAGGACCTAATATTGAGCCTTGTGGGACCCCGCTTGGTATCTGAACCCAACTAGAAATGTAATTGCTGACGACTACTGGAGCGGATGTTTAGTTGCAGTACCGTTAATGAATTGTCAGTTCTACCCAGCAATAGTCTACACTTTTCCGGTTCAAAGTTATATGAATTTAAGCTGTCTAGGGAGTCCAGCTCAGAATTTAGATCAATAATAGAAGCCATTTGAAAAAGTGTAACATAACAAGTGGTTGGAAAGTTGTATAAGGAAAAGATGTAGTAAAATCCAGGGTATTAGTATTACTAGGTTGATCAAGTAATAAGCGAAAAGCATTTTAGCTGGAGATAAAAAGATATAGCAAAAATATACATCAAGAACAGTTGCAAGTGTGTTTGAGTAATGAGGTGTGTTCATAGTTTTCGGTATAAAGTGATGTGTATTATGTGTTTGAGTTGAGTGTGAGTGTATAAATATGATTTTAGCATAATAAGTAGGGACTATTTTTAGTTGAAGCAAAATTATAACTACGGTAATAAAAAAGAAATTTAAAGTTAAAGTTAAGCCTATTTTAGCTGTTGTTAGTCATTGTTGCCTTTGCAGCTCGAGCAGGAACTGTTCAGATTGAACAACAACGTGCTTTGCACCTTGCTCCTTGCGAAGAAACACCTTACCATTGGAGGTCCAGCAATAAGCATATTTGTTTAGCTTAGCAAATTCTCTCGCAAGGTAGAATAATTTTTTAGCTGAGCTAGGCAGGTATTCTGCGACATATATAGGGAGAGGCTTCCCTGGAAGATTAATCACACTGGTATTTAAGCGTTCTTCGCGTGGTCGAGATTTGTTATACGCTTTTGCAGAGGCGAGTATTTTCTCCTTATCTTGCACCGATGGGAGTTCGACGACAATCGGTTTATTGGACCCCTGTTTACCAGGGATGCGGTAGATATCGCGGACCACACTGATATTGGAGCCGAGCAGTTTGCCAAGGTTCTGCGCCATGTGCGTAAGATCAGTTGTTGTTTCACGTTCAGAGGAGGGAATGTTTCGTATCTCGAACGAAGAGCCACTTCAAGAGTCAAAAGTTATCTGGCGATGGGAAAATCAGCCCCTTACACTACAGAGTGCACATTGTTCAACAGCAGAGAGTAAAGATTATTTATTCAAAAATCGAATTACTTTTATTCCAGTTTGACTTTTTACCATGATCATCAGCCTCAAGACTTCTTTAAGCAGTTTTCGGTATTCTTTACAGTTTCAAAGAGCCACAATTTCCTGTATAGGGTACAGAGTGGCGACGACAGTATCATTATCCTTTAAGCGAATATAGCTACCCACGGCGTAATTTTAAATCAAAATTTTAACAACTTGATTTACGGTAGCGTTTACCGTTTTAGATACATCTATGGAAACAACCCGAAAATTAAAGATATTTTTACATTTTTTCCCTATGAAACAAAAATCTATAATCCTGACCAGGAATCTTACTACTTGATACAGAAAAAAAACATAATATGTTCTTAATTATCTATACTTCTATACTAATATTATAAACAAGTAAAGTTTGTGTGTTTGTGAAATTATAAGGGAAATATCGGGATCTACTGAACCGATTTCAAAAATTATATCACTAATGGAAAGCTATATTGTCAGCGAGTGACAAATATATACAGTTTATCCCTGTATTCCCACGGGAATGGTAACTACGCGAGTGAAACGCGGGGCGCTGCTAGGGTATAAACAAAAGGTGTTGTAATTATTTAACAAAACGGGATGTTAGTACGTACTTATTTAAGTCGAAATCCTCGACTTGTTTCAGCCACGTCCGGTGGCCTTCATCAGGAGGAGTGCGTGCGATACGCCCGCGCCGTCGGCGTCTCGCTCTGCACTGACACTAACATCCCGTTTTGTTAAATAATTATAGATGATGACGTACGTTTCGTTTAATAATAAAAAGGGTGTTGTATTCAAATAGCATTTTTTTTTAATTATTTTATTTATTTAAAACTTTCGTTATCATCACCACTTAGAAGCGTAATAAGAATGAAATTCAGTAACGATACAATATTAGATACAGACTGTTTTATTTTAAATCAACTACTTCGATTCCTATTTGGGATTGGTTTCCCAAAAATGCTCAAAGTACTCTAAATACCCATTCTGATAAAAAAACGACATGATTGAGTTTAAAAAAAAATATATATTCGTAGCTTAGAATTGAACCCATGACCTTGGTTGAGGATTTGATAAATTAGAAACTGTTTTGTTTATTATTCAGAATGATACTTGAACAACATAATGTACAGAGTGTCCCAAAATCCAACGTCCAACCGAAAGGCGGTGGTAGGGGGAGCCTAACTGTTCTGATAGAAATAAAAATCTAAGTATAATATTCGCAATTTACTAAAATTTGATAAAAAAACTTGATTGCATTTTCAAGTACTACGGTGATATTTGTGGTGTCTAATTATTTGTATCTGTAGCCTGGATATATACCCTACTATCGATTACAATTAAAAATAAAACCAGGGATATATCAAAAATCAAGTTCATATTTTTAAGTAACATTTTATTTGGGTCCATATTGGCTCACCTAAAGTTCTTTACCCGAAAATGTTTTTCCTAACTATTTGTAGTCCGAATGATCATTCTTCCTAAAAATTTTCATCCTAAAGTTTTAATTCATACTATTTGTAGTGCTACCGACGATGCTCATAACACTGATGTGTCCGAAAATTTTAATTACTAACATCATTAATGTAAATATATTTAAACTCCTACTGTTTTTTATCATAACGCTTTTATCCCTAAACATACTTACCATAATATTTTCACTCATGCTCAGAAAGAAACATTTACCAAGTGTAATAAAAAATATATACGGGTAGAAGATGATATTTATAGTTTTAATGATTATTATACGACTAGTTTACGGTTATGCTTATGGCCTGGGAGTTTACCATAACCATAACTAAAGGACCAATTCGGTTCTGGCACTTCGCCGGCCGCTGCCGCGGCACGCTCGCTACGCTCACTCGGCTCGTGCGTTGGGGTCACAGTTCTAACATAACCTAAACCAATAATTAGGAATAGGACCGATTCGTTACTGGAACTTGACTGAATGATTGGAGCAGGACTCTGGTTTTGCTCGCTCGGCTCGTGCGTTATATGTTATACCTACGTGTTATGTAAAAACAAAGTTACGAAAAATTTACGTATATAATATTGATTATAATAAATAAAAATAAATCTAAACAAAAAAGATATGACTTTGAATAATAGTATAAACGATGGTTATGTTGAGAAAATATAGGAAAACAAATAAAAGTGTAAAAGATGTTTATTGCTACTGACTTTATGCAGTTGAATGTTTCGGAATTAAAACATTAGTGACAAAGATTTTAGGAGTTGCGATTGTTAGGATAAAAAATGTTAGGAAGAAAATTTTCGGATTTCCAATTATCGGAGTTGAAATTTTAGGTGAACTTTGGCGCACCCTTTTATTTTACATCTCATAATGTCTCGTAAGAGAAACAATGTCTAGGAAGTAATAAGGTGTTGTGATATTCTTACAAATAGAACTAAAAAAGAGTTCATTTCATTTATTATTCGATCTCAAATGTTGCTTAGATTGAGAGGCAGGTATTTCAAATGGCTTAGGTGGCTACTCAGCCACTAAAAACTCACCTATTGGTGAGTAGCCACCTTGTGATTTTCTTAGTGGTCATCTCAGCCAATACTTTAGCCGATTGTGGGTGAGCAAACCACTCCAATTTTTGGACGTCGTCCTCTCACCCACTTTATAAAACTTAACCTGGGAGACCGTACTAAGACTGTCAAATCTTACATTGTTTAGATATATCACGCGATTTTGGGACAAAAGTACCAGGCAAACATGGGTTATTAGGAGTTTTACATACAATTTTGTTCAAGTACGTAAAATTAAATTTGAAGTACTGATGGTTCCCTAGGGGGTATACCAAATGGATGATTTTGTATTATTTTAAAGATAAAACAAGTATTTGCTTATATAATCTTTTTATTAAAAAAATTGTTATCTTTGTAAACTAAAATAACATTTCTTTTAGTTTGACTTTCATTAATTCTATCATTAATTAAGTAAGTATTTTGATTTAAAAAAAATATATACTCCGAGTTATTATTAAGACCTCTTTACATTTCTCCAGGCCTAGTAGTTTACAAAGATAACATTTTTTTTAATAAAAAGATTATATAAGCAATAACTTATTTTATCTTTAAAATAATACAAAATCATCAATTTGGTTTACCCCCTAGGGAACCATCAGTACTTCAAATTTAATTTTACGTACTTGAACAAAATTGTATGTAAAACTCCTAATAACCCATGTTTGCCTGGTACTTTTGTCCCAAAATCGCGTGATATATCTAAACAATGTAAGATTTGACAGTCTTAGTACGGTCTCCCAGGTTAAGTTTTATAAAGTGGGTGAGAGGACGACGTCCAAAAATTGGAGTGGTTTGCTCACCCACAATCGGTTAAAGTACTGGCTGAGATGACCACTAAGAAAATCACAAGGTGGCTACTCACCCAGTGGGTGAGTTTTTAGTGGCTGAGTAGCCACCTAAGCCATTTCAAATACCTTCAATTTTGGTCAAATAATTGAGTTTGTAGCAGTTCTTGTTTTAAAAAAAATCTTTGAATATAATTTCGAACCTAGTACAAATAACTAAGATATTTCGATACGATATTACTTTCCCAGAAATTGCTCTTTATCGTCCTCCTTGACGTGTCCGTCCTCGGCTTAATAAGCTCGGTCGTGAGCTCTGATGTGGCTTGCAAAGCCAAACTTTGTCTTGAAGGATCTATTGCACGGCGCACAGTACAACTGGCCTTCAGCTTTGTAAGTGTAGGTATAGGAAGGCTTCGGGCGAGTCTTTCTTATAAGGCGTTTGGCGTTAAGGTCTTCCAGACGATGCTTATCATAAGCAGTGACAGCCTTGTGAACAGAGCTGCGCCACTCTCCTCTCTGTTGTGCGAGCACTTCCCGACCCTCGCATGGGATGTTACATGCGGTGAGATGGCGCTTGAGGACGTCCCTGTAGCGCAGGTGCTGACCTCCAGGCGTGTGCTTTCCCTCCCTCAGCTGTGTGCTGTGCTCTTTATTAAGACTTTTACCAGATGGTACGATAAAAAAGCTAGTCTTTTTAAAAATCAATGGGTTTACAAAATTAACGGGTATCCAGGATTCAATTTATGTTCAAGATCCATTGAGCATTTTTCGCTATTATAATTTCGGATCTCGTCTACTAAGTCCACCAAAACAAGACACCTTGTATATTAAAAAAAGTACTTAAGTCGGCGATAATCCCAATCAAGCGTAACATATTACACAAAATAAATTATCCCAATACAGTTAACTCGATTGTGGATTAAATGTATGTTCTAGCTTAGCGATGTACTTGGTATGGCCACAGCTCAAATGAACATAAGTGATTTGCGCAAAGTGCTCGGACTGCCCGCCGAAGAGAGCCCGCTTCTCTCGCCGTCGCCGGAGCAGGAGACGGCGCCGCGCACCCCCTTCAACGCGCTCAGGGTCCGCCGGCAGAGCATGGAGCAGCTTTCGCTCATACAGGTACCAATACTACTGGAAACAAATATTACACTACATCAGCAGCCTGTGTTCCTCACCCAACCATAAGGTTCACTAACTGTGCCTTGCAATTTCACTCTTGTAAAACTAGATCCCGTAGGAAGTTTGGGATAAACAGTATCCTATGTGTTATTTCTAGTTATAAGGAACATTGGTACCAAATTTTATCAAAATCCGTTGAGTAGTAACAAACATACGTAATGATTTTTGGGATAGAAAGTGTCCTATGTGGTATTCCTTGTTATTAAGGGAGGGACATCTGTATAAAATGTCATATAAATCGGTTTAGCCGTTTAGACGTGGATAAGTCACAAACATACAGACCCATTCACATACTCAAAAACTTTGGTATTTATAATATTAGTAAGGATTAGTAAGATGTAAGTTGGTATGAATGTATCCAAGTTGTTGTTTGTGTAGATAACCCCTGAGGCGAAGAAGAAGCAGGAGATGGAGGCGGTGCGCGCGGACTCGGAGGACAACCAGGTGGAGTCGTTCCTGGAGCAGCTGAGCCGGTGCCAGTCGGACCGGCTGGACGAGCAGCGCGCCACGCTGCACGCGCCGCCCCGCGACAAGGAGAACCGCCCCAAGCTGCAGCGGTCCGCCTCCAGCGGCAACAAGAACACCGGGTACACCACATCACTCATTACTATTCACACTATATCTCTCTCCTGGTTTCAAACAACAAATGTTTACAATTGCAATTGCAATCAACAATTTTCCCCATACATGTATAGAGAAGCAAATGTGTCCTCGGTGTGCGTACTATGTAGGTATGGGAACAATAACTGTTACTTGGACACATTTGCTGCCTGAAGACATATGTTGCTTCGGTGTGCGGCCGAGTCAATACAAACTATATTATATTATAGTTTCTCTTCATATCTTTTCCCATCATTTATTTAAGTATTAAAACAAGAAAAAGCAGGATGGCTATAAGATTATTCGTATGATTTCATATTTGTAATGACAGTTGACAATCGACCAATTATAAGGTCGCGAAACAGACGAGCGTTTTCAACAGAAGCCAAAATTTGACGCTTCACCAATGGAAATGATGTTTAGCATGTTATTAGGACCAACTGGAGAGACGAACTGGCCGTGTGCCCGGAGCCTATGATAACAAACCTAATAACTATAAATAGAACTAAGTAGCAAAAAGCTGCCTTTTGCTCGCGGCTTATAAATTGTGGAAACCTCTTTTAAATTTAACTTGCATCGAAACATGAATTGAAATATCAAATACAGATTTTCCGTAAAAAGAACCACTACATTGTATAATTGTTGAATTATAAGGGCTTCACTTCGCCCTAATTAACCATTCTATCAGCTTCTTGTTAACAAAAATGTCAAACAAATCGATACAAGCATGTACCTCCACATTATTCGCTATATAATTTAACAGCGCCGGACAGTGGGTGGTGGGTACATATTTTATTTCTTCCTAGGTCACTACGTCGTTTAATAAATATAATTTTAGAACAAAAGCTGAACTGAAACTAGTCAATAGAATACGCCACAAAGAACTTTATCAAGATTATAAATAAATGATAGTGAATTGTATACGTAGTGTATATTGATAAGGTGTTGATTATCAGCGGCGTCCTCTCGACGTTATCTCGTCAGCGGCACACGCTCGTCTTCCCACCATGGTGTGTCACCTCGCGGCTCGCTCGCACCGCGTCGTGCACTCTTAATCAAATTATAATATCGTGTGGAGTCACAATTGTCATTCAAGTACAATTATCATTTGAAAATAACATCAATAAATAATCACTATGAAGGCGTATGACGAACAAAACTTCGGGTACGTGCTCCGTTATTATTCATTTTTTTGTGAATGTCTCTTTAAATAGCAAATATTTTATACAAAAATATAATGTTCTATATACCGATTTTCCGTTGTTACGTAATTCAAATTCAGCAATAATATGTACATAAATGTTCTTAAGATTAAATACATATTACACAATATTTACTCGAATCGAGATCACAATGAATATTCCACTCCATAAATTCCTATAAATTTAAAAGAGTGTCACATCGAGTTAATGCATCGTGTTCACGGCTCAGTGGAGACAGTTTCCCGTTGTTATTCTCCTGAATTAATGGTTGTAGTACGAGTATAGATTCGTCGTTTTCCCGAATGGCCAGTAGCGCCTTGTACGGGCGAGTCCGTCTCGAGGAACTAAACGCAGTCCGGACTACAACCAAACGGCAATTTATTGGATTATTGTGATAATATCTGAGAAAACATTATGCCTACAACATAGCCAACTTCACGCGGTACAATTAAACGTTACGCGCCCACAACGTTGTCGACATCGAGTCCCGTCTGACGTCTCTGGAAAATACGAATTTTCTTGCTACTAGCGTTGGACATATTGTTTTTTCGGAGCGCTCATTTTTACAAATTCGAAGTAAAATATAATTATGTCGTTTAAACTCTCGTCGTTCAAACTGAGGCGCACCAAGAGCGCCAAGGAGCAATCCAAGGAGGAAGAAAAGAGGTACATACCTACCGCCTCTATTGTGCATATTTTTAGAACAAAATAAATGCTTGTTAATCGATTTTTCCAAGTACAATCTTGTATGACGTGCGGTTTTGGGGCGTTTATAGGTCAAATTATTTTTGCAAAAATAATGGATAGATAATCAAAATCATAGGTGTCTTGCGATTGTATTGTATGTTTTCTCAAGGTATTAGGTATTTTTTAAGTTTTGTAGTTTACCAGTTGCGCGCTAATGAGAAAAAGAGAATCTGTTGATTAATATCTATACATATATATATAAAGCTGAAGTGTTTGTTTGTTTATTCTGTTGAATCTCAGAAACTATACTGGTCCGATTAGAAAAAATATTTCAGTTTTAGATACTTAGCTCATTTATCGAGGAAGACTAAAGCCTATAATATTTTACCCCCGTATTCCCACGGGAATTACAGGGGGTAAAACCGCGGGGCGCTGCTAGTAGTATGATATATTGGTTGTGTAAATGTGTGTGTGTGTGTGTTGCAGGTCCAACGAAGCCATGCTTGACATGATAGGGGAGCTGCAGTCGGAGCGCATGGACTCGCAGCGCGCCGAGCTGCGCCCGCTGCCCAAGCGGCTCTCCAAGGAGATGAAGGGCGCTTCGCTGCCCGGCCTGCGCAACCACCCCACCACCAGCTCCAAGCCCGAGGACGACTTCCTCGACATGATCGCCAAAGTACAGGTACACACCTCACCTCACCTCACACTCAGTGCCAACACTAGTTCAATATACTAGTGCTGCATTGATTGATAGATGCATTGTTGGTTTATTATTTTGATAGATATTTATAGAATTAGGTAAGCTTTGTGAGCGACATGCAAGCTTTTTAACCACTGTCTTGTGCCCGCAGCATACATATAGTAACTATTTAGTAATCTGTGCCGCTGCATATATTATAAAAATGTTGTTTATTTATTTCAATTACAAAATAATATTGACATGAATCGAAATAATATAATGTTGAATATGAAATCTGTAGGTTTTGTAGTTTTTCATGATCCACAAAACTGTATAAATTGTTAAATTTGGTTTTCGCTTCGCCTTAATTAAATGATTTTGTGGAATATCAAATTGGTGGATGCACAAGACAGTACATACATATAAAGATCATGAAAAATCAATATTGGTTGTTGATCCTTGTTGTTTAGTAATCAAATATCAAGTAGTATGTGTGTGTGTGTGTGTTGCAGGGGTCCCGGCTGGAAGATCAGCGCACGGAGCTGCCGCGCGCGCGGCCCAAGCCCAAGCGCGCCAACACCGTGCCGGACGACGACTTCTTCGCACTGCTGATGCGCGCCCAGGCCCCGCGCATGGAGGACCAGCGCGCCTCGGTACGCACGCCACACACACTACCCTCACACCTCACCATCTCACTCTACTACGCGTATACTCACTGGTTGATGTCGCTCTGTTTCAGATCCCACCCAAGGACAAGAACGCCAACTCAAAGAAGTAAACGGCGTCACCGGCCGGGCCCGCGCAATCACACCATATTTATTAACTCCATTTTCACATACTCTAACAATATTCAAACTTAGGCCTAACTAGATTACTCGACTCGACTACCAAAGCGCAACATGTTTTATAGAGAGAGATACAATTCAATTATTAATATTACGTAAAGTTCAGACTGCGAAACGCACAACCAGTATTTCTGAATTTGAAAATAAATATAATCCTGTAAGGTATTTAATGTAATCAAAAAAGTAAATCGTTATTTAGGGTAATGTACGGAACAGTGGATCACATGACGCCGCCCGCGCGCCGCCTCTGGACTCTGCTCTCCGATGTTGTTACAACGTTCGACCTGAACGTGCACTACTCTTCACTCTTTACCATGTTCATTAACTAAGTATTGTAATTCCATTGGATTTCTATAATTAATTAATAAACTATATACACAATTTAAATCTTACTATTAATAAATTGAGGTAGAAACAAAAATATCGATATTTCTGATACATGTTTATATTCTGATTGGAATTGAATTCTCACATGTGCTGTGCTTCAAAATATACTTTTAAATAAACGGCTATAAAAGTTTTAATTTATAATAACATTCCAATATGGTCGATGTTGTTCAATCGATGTGCATCACTTTATGAATAAATAGGTGTATTTCGAATGTGTTGTAGGTCCGCGTCGCGCATGTTCGTGTCCGTGGCTTTAGGTGACCACTGGACACGGAGGACGGCACGGAACTTGATACCACTCTTTGTATAAATACTATGATAGGGGCTTTATTTTCACTGATGAGATGCCACACATACTCAAACAGGTGTTGTGTCCGGTGAGAGGTGTGCGCGTGCGTACACGTACCATGCAGCGCCGGTGCCGCCGTAACCAGTGACCCGCTCCGAGGACGGGCGAGCGGAGGCGGCGGCGGCACCCGACCCTCGCCGCTCACCGCTTACCGATCACCGCTCGCCGGCACACCGATACACGTTACGTTAGTTAGATACACGCGACGCAGCTCGCAATATTTATGTTAGTCTTTAGAATTAGTTTTGTATTTAAGTGAATATTGTTTTATATTATTTTTTGATCAATCGTTTCAATCTTCAGACATGGTTGTAATAATGAATTTACTTATTAGATGTAAGGAAAGTTGTAATTCGAGTTTCGATACCCCACAGACATATTATAATAAGTGTTTCCTGCCGTGCAACATTTATGAATATTAAATGTTCTCGTCATGTTTAAAAATGAGTTACTGTAATTCGACTGCCCTCGAATGTAGTTAGGAGATGTTATAATGAAATTGTTAGAATTATCTCTTGTATTGAACATTTAGATAGCTGATGAAGTTCTTGATGAAGAATCTTGAATTTGTAAAATAGTAATCTCGTTGGAGGTGGAGCGTGCCGTGCCGTGTCGTGTCATGTCGTGTCGAGTCGTGATGACGCTTGTCCAATACCATAATCCAATGAGATTACCGTTTGGGCGGTTGTACAATAGGCCATGTTGTTACACATCAACTATTGGGGCAACACAGTTTGCCATCATAACACTTGTCATTTTAATATTCTACCATAAATGTGTAATGTCGTAAAATTGTATAAAGTACTTATATTGATCGGGTTGTATTGTAATGTGACTGTGTGTGACGCAATCCGTACGGAGTCCATTTGAAGCTTTAACTGGTAGATCGAATTCCAATTGAAAACAAAACGGGAATTATTGGAACACAACACACTTGTGTTAATATTTATACATTATATATTGTAAGTAGATGAAATTGAATGATATTTTACCTTTTATATTAGATTTCCGTTCGAGCGCAATGTGGAAACTGTTGGACGCGGACAAGCTATAATGATATTTATCTGTACATCGACTTAATCCGTCTGATTGGAGAATGGAATCTTCTCTGACTGATTCAATAGTACGCCGACGTTATGCTACGGATCTACTATACCAAAATGTTTCACTGTTATTAGTGTTATTCGTAATGTACTAATGTAACTGTTAATGTAGGCCCATAAATGCCAAATATGCATTAAAATTATTGAACCAGTTGTTTTATTTCGTCGTGCCCCTCCGGAACGTGACCGCGACCACTTCAATAGGTCTCAATAGTAAGTAATACATGCGAGTTCTTTATTGTTTCTACGATCAGGTATGGCGGGCCACATGATGTAGATTAACATATATTTTTTCTGAATTCCTTTTGATAAAGATTCCGGAGTAAAAAGGTTTTCAAAAAGGCCAATTCACATATTATGTAATGGCCTTCACTGGGGCCTGGGAATCCTACTAATATTATAAAATGCGAAAGTTTGTACATATGTTTGTGAGTTTGGCTGTTGTTACTCTTTCACGCAAAAACTACTGTATCGATTAAGATTAAATTTGGTACATATGTTTCTAACAACTAGGAATAACACAGGATACTTTTTATCCCGAAATTCCCATGGATTGTGTATAAGTAATCGTATGTTTTATTGTTAACTTTTTGTAGTCGCAAATCGTACCAATAGATGGCGTTACTTAAGTGCCGAGATTGTATATGATAATAGGTACGAGCTACGGATACACGCGGGTAAATCCGCGAGGCGCAGCTAGAAGGCTATATTTGATCCCGGTATGCCCACGGGAACGTGGACATACCGGGATCAAATATAGCCGAGTTTGTCTAGATTTCATTACTTTTTAGAGATAAACAAGCAGCTCCATCGAGACTTGGCTAGTTTTTTACAGAATGTTTTTGATGGGATTCAAATTTACTTTTCATCCAACTAGCTCGGAAAGTATGTTATTAATCCTCGATATCTGGGGGTAAAAGTCGATTTTAATCTCAAGAGTGGAAAGTATCGGGGTCGCTGTGACAGCCCGTGCAGGACCCAAGGCAATTTTGCTAACTGGGAGTAAAAGTCGTTTTTGCGCTCTAGAGGTTAAAGTAAATTTGAATTTAGAACATCGTGTGCACTACTACCCCGACCGCTTGACGCGTGAAACGGCAGAAATTTGAACCTCGGTGACAATGTCAAAATGGCATTTATTTATTGTCAGTGTCTTTAGTATCAAGTGCTCCGTGTTTTAAATCTTTATTTATAAATTGAAAATATTAAATAATCTAAAAGCATGTAAAAGTTATGCCCCACATACTATTCTAAAGGATGACTAATGGATTATAGAAAAAAGTAAGCAGCAGGCCACTTTATTTCCTTAAAATTAAATACACATATAGATTTTGACTGTCACAGGTTTGTGTTGTCAGTTCTTAGTTAAATACTCGACATATTTTTTCATTATAGTAAATAGGTAAGTTAATGATAAAAATTAATACCGTTTCTAATGATTTACATAACTTATCGAAGTTCGTGAAATACCAAATAACAATTCTTGATTGACGACCGAGTCATAGACTATACAGTGTGGTGTATTTGGTGGTGAACCTGCCTGTTATGCCGAAGGTTACGAGTTCGATTCCCGCCCAAGATAAACATTTACTTATATTTGATTAACATAAAAGGATTTTTGGGGGGGAAAAACCTACAGCTTGTCAAACTTTACATAAGTAAGTAAACATAACTTCCTTTTTTCAGATTACTTTTAATTGACAGAGGAGCAAGCAGATTTAAATGAAATACAAGTTAGACGGTGTAGTGAGACGGGTTAGCAAAGGGTGTACAGTCTGGACCGAAATAATACTGCGTGTGCATTTGTTATACAAGAGTGCAAAGTTGCTTTTTAACCGGGGCTCCAGTTGAGGACCGAGCCAGCGAAGGATTCTAAAATTGAATCACGAGTGCAGCGAGGGATTCAAAATAAGAATCCTGAGCGTTAGCGAGGGAGTCAAAGGAGCACAAGGTTAAAAATTGTTTGCACTCGAGTGCAACACATTATTTTTCATCCCCCCTCAGCGAGGAAATTATTAAATGAAAACATAAAACAATCACAATATTAAGTGAAAAGCAAAATAACACGCGCAAAGCAAATAAAAAAATAAGTAAGTACACCAAGGAGGTTCCGAGTTTGAATTTGAAATTAAAAAAAAATAGCACTCCGGGAGTGCCGGCAGAAGTGAAAACTTCAATATTAACGTTGTGTTTAATTATAAGTATAAAAGTACTATCATTTATGAGGTAGAATACAATGTTTGTTTCTTACTTCAGTTATCATAAACGTCACGTGATGCTGATCTTACGCCTTTTCGATCAGCATCACGTGACTCTGACGCGAGTTTGAAAGTTTTTACCCATACAAAAAAAAGTGCTCAGCGCCGCTAAAGAAGTTTTCACTTCAAAAAAGTTGTATGACAGTTTGTGAATCCAAAACATCATCACAATTAGTGCACACGACGTTCTAAATTCAAATTTACTTTTCATGCATTACCATGTCCCACTGTGCAGCGGAGCCCATTCGTTGCAAATAAAGAAACAAACAATCAAATCTTTCCTATTTATACTTTCCTATGGAAGGAGAACACGGGTTTATGACACGAGATCGAAAGCCATTTAAGCGAAAGCCATTTGTGCGACGCCAAATGATCGAGACACATACGAACAAAACATATTCTGGGATAAAATGCTTTAAAGAGTCGATTAGATTACGAAGATAGTTAACTTGGGAGTGACTTATCAAAGATAGTTAACTATGTAGTTTGTAAAATTTAGGATGATCTCTGTGACAGCTGTCAGTGAAATCCCGCCTATTTTTTTACGAAGTAAATATTGTTCACGAAGTACCTATAAGTACTTATACCTATTTTAATTATTTACTTCTATGAGTTATCCGCATGTACCGATTTTAGTTAAACTGAAATAATCTCAGTCTTACCTTTATAAAAATAACAGCCTTCATTTAAGTAAGTGCGTAATTTTATGTTTTTTTCAACACACTTGCTCACAAAAGTGGCTCTATTTGTGCAAAAACAGTTGTATAATGACACGTTATATTCACAAGTAAGTTATAGATTTTTTTAAATTGCTTTGTTTTAAAAAAAGTTTCTATACCAAAAAAATCGTGTCCATAAATTTTAAAAGCAAACTTTATGTTGCCTCACTTTTGGTAGGTTGGTCGATTCCATTCATTCATTCATTTTTTTTTTTAATTAGGTAGGTATACATACATGTATACTTACCTAATTAATTAATTGTTATTTATTAGCGAAATTAAGCGAGTGTAATTATGAATAATAATAATAATAGCGTTGTATGGTACACGCGTGTATTGATGATTACTATCCTCGGCTATCTTCAGACTATCTTCAGCCTGACGGCTCGGGCCTCAATAGCGCCTCGGAATTAATCACCAACTTACCTCGCTTGTACCATAAATAACTATTTTTACGCTACTATATAATCAGTTTTTCTATTCGCGCACATCGAACACAACAATGGTGATTGGCCATAGATTAAAAGAAAATACTTATTAAAAAAAATCGAATGAATGAATGGAATCGACCATAGACCTACCAAAAGTAAGGCAACATAGTTGAAGTTTGTTTTTAAAATGTATGGACACGATTTTTTTTGGTATCAAAACTTATTTAAAACTAAGCAATAAAAATAATCTGTAACTCACTAGTGAATCAAGCGTGTCATTATTCAACTGTTTTTGCACAAATAAGAGCCCCTTTATGAGCAAGTGTGTTGAAAAATATACTTATTATACTTCTCCGTGTTATACTTACTTAGGTCTCCTAGTTCAGGTGATTAAAATGTAAATTATTCAATATATAATAATAAATAGTTGTACACAACTATTAAGACTAATTGTTTATAATTAATTCTTACAGGTTTTATTATATTGTAGCCAGTCATAAAATAAGAGGCACTGGCAGCCCCGGCCTGTTGCTATCGATCGCATCAAACAACGCGGGTCTCGGTCGCCACACAGACATGGCAAACGCGCAGTTCGCAAAATAAAACTAAAACATAATTAATTACCGGGCTGTGCCAAACTAACTATAGGTAAAACTAATACGAGTACATAATTCGATTCGTGTATAAGCTTTTACGCTAATTTGTATTCGAGAGGTCGAGAGTATAAAAAGAAATGGATCCTAATTCAAATGATAGGTATCCATGTAACCCGGAAAATCAGGCAATTTTTTATAAATATGTGAAAAACCTAAAATTCGTTCCGCTGCCGCCGGGCAATCCACCACCGCCGTTGCCTTCGGCCCCTCTGCCACTGCGGCGGCCTTCGCTGCTACCGTACACTGCGCCACTGCCGCTGCCGCCGGGTACTCGGCTGCTGCGATGGTCGCCGGGCACTCCACCACCACCATTGCCACCGGACATTGCATCACTGTCACTGCCGCCAGGTACTCCACCACTGCCGTTGCCGCCGGGCACTCCACCACCACCGCTGATGCCAGGCACTGATCTCCTGCCGCTGCCGCCGGGTACTCCACCACCACCACTGATGCCAGGCACTGATCTACTGCCGCTGCCGCCGGGCACTCCACCACCGCCACTGATGCCAGGCACTGATCTACTGCCGCTGCCGCCGGGCACTCCACCACCGCCGCTGCCACCGGGCTCTCCACCACCGCCGCTGCCACCGGGCTCTCCACCAACGCCGCTGCCACCGGGCACTCCCCCACCGCCGCTGCCACCGGGCACTGCGCCACTGCCGCTGCATCTGGGCACTGCGCCACTGCCGCTGCATCTGGGCACTATACCGCTGCGGTGGCCGCCGGGCACTCCACCACCGCCGCTGCCACCGGGCTCTCCACCACCGCCGCTGCCACCGGGCTCTCCACCACCGCCGCTGCCACCGGGCTCTCCACCACCGCCGCTGCAGCCGGGCACTGCGCCACTGCCGCTGCATCTGGGCACTATACCGCTGCGGTGGCCGCCGGGCACTCCACCATCGCCGCTGCCGCCGGGCACTGCGCCACTGCCGCTGCATCTGGGCACTATACCGCTGCGGTGGCCGCCGGGCACTCCACCATCGCCGCTGCCGCCGGGCACTGCGCCACTGCCGCTGCCGTCCATAACTGCGTCGCTGCGGTGGCTGCCGGGCACAGCACCACCGCATCTGCCGCAAAGTACTGCGCCACTGTGGTGGCCACTGCTGCCGCCAGGCATTGCACCGCCACCGCCGCCGCCGCCACCGCTGCCGCCGGGCTCTCCGCCACCGCCGCTGCCACCGGGCTCTCCGCCACCGCCGCTGCCACCGGGCTCTCCGCCACCGCCGCTGCCGCCGGGCTCTCCGCCACCGCCGTTGCCGCCGGGCTGTCCGCCACCGCCCCTGCCGCCGTGCTCTCCACCACTGCCGCTGCCGCCGGGCTCTGCGCCACCACCGCTGCCGCCGGGCTCTCCGCCACCGCCCCTGCCGCCGGGCTCTCCGCCGTCGCTGGCGATGGCGCCTCCTGAGCCCCATTCGTACTCTCCGTTCACATGTTATACTACAGAAGATGGGATTACGATACGATGCACACTGTATCTGAATGCGGTCTTCGCTTTACGGGTCCCGAACTGTTAACACAGTTTTTGGATGAGGTTACGAAAAAAATATTTTCTCATTAGAATGTAAGTAAATAATCATTAAATCTACTTCTTTTTTAATCATTCACTACACCATTCTCATTATAGTAACTGACCCCTAAGTTCAAAACTGGTATCTAGGGTATCAGAAACTACGCAGACACTCATTCACACACACCCAGACCGAGATGAACATTTGTGGATCACACAAACATTCGGAATCGAACCCGCAACATTATGGATGGCAGTCCGGCATGGTGACCACTCTGCCATCGAGGTCGTCAAACTTACTTACTTTAACTAACTAAACTTACTTACTTTATGCCCTATTTACACGCTGCCGGAAATATTTCCCAAAATACTTCCGCGGCAATACGCTATTTACACTATGCTGTAATTAGTAGGGAAGTGAGGAAGGAAGTGGGCAGCGGCATAGTGTAAAGGGTCACTCGTACTGCTACTCGTCATGCCGGTGCCGTCACTTGTATGTCACTTGGTACGCGAGGACTGAGTGAAATAGCGTATGTGTTCTTCCTCGCTCTCCCTCCTTTGACTTCCGCACAAAAAACCGACACAGGAGGCAGGAACAGCGGCATGAGTAACCCTTTATGCCGCTGCCCACTTTCCTCGTCACTTTCCTGCTCATTGCAGAATAGTGTAAATAGGGTATTACATTCATTTCCGTTCTACTGATAAAAACAGACGAATCATGTTGTTGTTTTCCGCAGAGCATCTCATGTTCCCTTCAGATCGATTTTCCACCACTAACAGTTCAGATTCAGTTATCCGCCATCAAATACTTTACTGTGTTTTATGGCATTGGCATAAAACACAGTAGCTAGTTAATTATAAATTAATTTCTCAACATCGCCTTTCTGTTGTCATCAGGTATAAGGCGGTTTTAGGTGTAAAGGAATCAACAATAACTGAGGCAGCGACGATGACAGCTCAAAAAGCAAAGAAAGAGAACTCGTCAATGGATATTGTTAGGGCTCCGCCTCCGGTGTCCCAATTGGAAGAAGATGATGAGAGAGTAAATATCGACGTTAGGACAACGGTAAGTACATGTCTCGTCTATCCATATTTTATTGACAAGCGCTCGGCGCCGCGACGCTCGAATGGAACTTGGATCGATTAATAGCAATATGTACTTATATCAATATAGGTACCTACCTACGCGCCATTTGCAATTTGCTTATTAGTTTAATTATTTATTTAGGACGTAAGGGAAAATTACCATAAGAAATACGAGTATTGACTAAGGCTACTTAACAATTTCGTTATAAGTACTTAAATGAAATAATACTGTCGTTAAATATATCGAAGACATTCGGAGAATTGGAGCAATGGTTATTTATGGTACAAGCGAGTAAAGTTGATGAATACTTCCGAGGCGCTATTGAGGCCCGAGCCGTCAGGCGAGGGTCTGAAAGTCTGAAGATAGCCGAGGTAGTAATCATCAATACTCGCGTGTACCATACAACGTTTTTCAACACAATTGCGAAGAAATTCATAATAAAATATCATTTTTCGCTAATAAATAAACAGTTTTTCTATTCGCGCGCATCCAACACAACAATGGTGATCGGCCAAAGACTAAAAGAATATACTTATTAAAAAAAATCGAATGAATGAATGGAATCGACCATAGACCTACCGAAAGTAAGGAAACGTATATAGTTGAAGTTTGTTTTTAAAATGTATGGACACTATTTTTTTGGTATCGAAACTTTTTTAAAATGAAAGTAATTTAAAAAAACAATCTATAACTCACTAGTGAATAAAACGTGTCATTATTCAACTGTTTTTGCACAAATAAGAGCCCCTTTAAATTATCTAATTTGACATATTCGAACTAAAATATAACTATACGAAAATTATTAACTCGAATTATAATAATATGTAATTACACTTATCGACATTTTCAGTAAGTATATTTGATATATTTTAATTGCTTATTTTGGTCGTTCAGGTGCGATCTATCGATTTTAGCTTTATGATAAGATTAGTCGAGCAGGGTTTCCTTATAACTAAATCACTCAATAGATACTATACCTTCGCTAAATTATAATCCCAGTGTTAACTTGGCAGTTTTGTATTTCGCAGAATCTAAAACACTTTCAAGTATAGTAGAACGTCGATTATCCGATAGCCGATTAACCGAATCGCCCATTAATTATCCGAATTGATCCTAAGTTACTATGTAGATACCTCTATTATTGTTGTTTTTTTTATATTTAGTATGTATTTTCGTTAAGACCCGTTGAAGTTGCAACTTACTCTGGTCAAGACGTTGAAATGACCTAGGTATATTGTAGAACTGTCTTTGTTAAACTTATTATAGTTTAATGTATGATAGTTCGTTTTTCCGTTCCCAAAGGGTAAAAGCGGGACCCTATTACTGAGACTTCGCTGTCCTTCCTTCCGTCCGTGTGTCACCACACTGTATCTCAAGAACGGTGAGGTGATAGATAAAATTTTCACAGATTATGTATTTCTATTGCCACTATAATAAAAAATACTAAAAACAAAATAAAATAAATATTTAAGGGGGACTTCCCTATACAACAAACGTGTTTTTTGTCTTTTTTGGTACGGTACCCTTCGTGCGCGAGTCTGACTCGCACTTGGCCGGATTATCCGAATTCACCCGGGTCCCAATTAATTCAGATAATCGGCGTTATACAGTATATGTATTGTGTTATGAAACTCCTCCGAAGAAAAGATGAAAAAATGGGATGGAAGTGGTAGTGGGGTGGAAGGGGTAGTGGCGTGGAAGTGAAGTAGAAATGGGAGCGGTGTGGTTGCGGGATTGGCGTTGAAGTTGAAGCCAGCGAAGGATTCTATAAAAGAATCCTGAGCGTTAGTGAGGGAATCAAAAGAGCACAAGGTTAAAAAAAATTGCACTAGAGTGCAATACATTATTTTTGATCCCCCCCCCTTAGCGAGAAAATTACTAAATGGAAACAAAACAATCACAATATTAAGTGAAAAGTAAAAATATCACGCGCAAAGAAAATTATTTTTTTATACTGATTCCTTTAATGAAGGTGAAGTTTTTGTATTTAATAATCTAACTTTCTAATACTGGGTAAGTATTATAAGCGTATTAATAATAATTATTATATTAGCACCTTCAATGACTGTACTTTAAGCACTTCACGTCTGCATTGAGGCAATAAAAGCGTGGTGACCCCACTCAAGTCTCACCGCTCGACGTAGAGGGCCTTGACGTAAAGGGAATCTACACACATCAAAAGTGTCTAGGGATCAACATATATTTTTGCAATAACTTTTCTCCTGATTGATATTAATTAAAATTTTCTTTAAGGATTCATCAAATAAAGTGTTTTCGTTTGTCACAGTAACGATAAACCAAGTCACCTTTGCATTAATAAAGAAATTTGCCATTTTCCTAATAAAGGGATTTTTGACATTTGAACCACTAACATTAAAGTTCGAAAAAAAGACTGAAATAACAGTTTTCTTTAAAATTTTATTGGGTAACTTAAACAATTAATAATCCGTGTTTCTACCGCGAACACTAACAACACAAGAACATCGGTTTGGCATACTCAAAATGAGTTCATCCAAATCACGCTGTGGAATGGCCGCCCATGTTCGTTGCAACAACAAAAAAAAGGTCTTCTTGCGACTGGATACCCTCCATATTCGGCAGAGCTCTTCTCTGTAGCATATCCCATGCATGCTCAATCGGGTTCAAGTCTGGCGACTGAGCAGGCCAGGGCAGGACATTGATGTTAGCTGCGGCGAGAGTCTGTCTTACAACTCTTGCGGTGTGCGGTCGTGCATTATCATGCATTAACTGAAATAAGGGACCGATTTGCACTTGTAGAGGAACGATGACGTGTGATACAATCGTCTCAGCATAAATTTGAGCGTTGAGGTTGCCTCTGATCCAAATCAACTCAGTTCTTCCGCCGATCCAAATACCCGCCCATACCATGATGGTTCCACCACTATAAGGATGGACTTCCTGGCAGGATTTTAATCGCTGTTGGCGTCCAGGGGTTCTCCAGTGTCGTATACGTCTTGTATCCGGTCTCATACCAAAACGAGACTCATCAGAAAAGCACACGAAACGCCATTGTTCTTCTGCCCAATTTCTGTGTTCAAGAGCCCATTGATATCGAATCCTACGATTGTGCATTGCTATAGGTGGTACCCGTAGCGGTCTTCGGGAATGAAGGTTCACTTCATGCAAGCGGTTTCTGACTGTTTGGTCGCTAATTAAGTTCCCTGAAGAGTGATGAAGCCGCACGGCTAACATCATAGCGGTTATTGTTGGAGCTCTTCGAGTTAAGATTTGAATGTATCGGTCTTGTCTCCGTGTGGTGCAGCGATACCGTCCTCCATGGCGCTCAGCCACGGTACCAGTGCTTCGGTAACGTGTCCAAAGTCGACTGATAACACTCTGACTTGTATTCAGAGCTAAAGCCACAGTACGTTGCCGGGAACCAGCTTCTATCATTCCCACGGCTCTGAGCATTTCTTCCCTGCTTAAATGACGTCGCCGCTCCATAATAACGTTGGTTTTAATCAGTAGTAGGGAAACAGTAGCACTAATAATGTCTTCAATGCGTTGTATGTTTTTATAGGGAAAATATTGACAGCTGATTTTCATCTTTTACTCGAATTTGATTCACAGTTCCTGATTCAAATTATGAAATGCACCAAAAAGGATCCATATAAATTTATAAAATCATAAATTTATTACAAAGCCACATCTCAATCTCAAGAAATCCGCATAAAAATGCTTGATCCCTAGACACTTTTGATGTGTGTATATATACACCCTTATTTTGAAATTAAGGGATCCAATAAAAATATCAAAAATGATAGTCAATTACTTATCTTTAAAAAATACTAAATAAATGCCGTATTACCAGACGGCACACTAGCTATCAAGTATTCTGTGACGGTTCGGGTCGATGACCGCGCTCAGCTGTGTATCGCAGCGTTCGCCTGTTGTTCGGTGTAGAATAGCAATAAAATTCGGCGGGATTTTGAAAAACTTTGACTGATCATAACTTTTAAAATAAAAGCAAAACAAAAAAACTAACTTCACTATTATATTGTCACCCGTCGTTTACATTAGCTGTGTGATTAAGTATCTCGAATTCAAAATAGGGGTGTATAAAAATGAAACCCGTTTTCCTTGGTCACGGCATCACGCGTGAATGGCTGGACCGATTTCACTAATTCTTTTTTTGTTGTGTTTGTTATTATTAGGAGATGGTTCTTATGTAAAAAAAAAACGGAAAATCAACGGGAAAATTGGACCCGTGCGAAGCCGGGGCGGGCCGCTAGTTTATCATATTTTCGCCCTACTTCCAGCAAGCTTCCAGCACAAGTTTCGTGTGACTTAGACCCAAAGACTTAGACCATAGAATAAGGATCACGACCAGGATTCTCTCTGGTAGATTACTTTTTTTTTTAACGCAGTGAAAATGCATAGCTAAGACATATTTGTAATACTTTATTGTCTGTGGGCGATTGATGGTTGACTGATAATGTATATTGTCAAAAATGGTTTTAAACGTCATAAATAAATGTCAATTTTGTTCATTCATTGATCATCAGTGTGACCATTTGTGGCAGATTTCTGCCATTTTGGCAGATTTCGCTGCAAAATTTTAGCTTTGGCAGATTAAGTTGACGATTCAAAAAAGTGGCAGAATTGGGCAGATTTCAAGGAAACCTTCAAAGTCTTCATTTTGTTCATTATTGCTCAAGTAAATCAATTTTAACATCTGTTTAATCATTCATTTCGTTGGTTTCTGTGATCATTTATACCGGGTGATTTTTATTGTTTGTAATTTTATAGTTTGAAAAATGTACCTACCTCCAAATGAATAACCCGTATCAATACCTAATTTTATTGTAGTATTTACCGACTTCGAGATTATTAAAAATACTCATTAAGTGCAATTTTTGAAATAAGTTTTTGTAAGTAACATGTTTTTGACATTGATTGTACTTTTTATTGCGAAAGCGACAAAAAAAAACAAGAAAAAAAAATATTTGCATACCTAAAATAGTGATTTTATCCATGAATACACAGAAAAAAAAGTTATGGCATGCTTTTGGCATTTTCTGGTCTTGGGTTTGGCAGATTTTGGCAGATTTTTAGTCAGTCTCGGGCAGATTCGCGATTTTTGAGATGGTCACCCTGTTGATCATGTAAGAATGTTTGTCGGTCGTGTCGTGTCGTGAAGTGTCCTTCTATGATTTTCTTTATTTTTGATTGTAATATTGTATTGATTAAAAATAATTTAAAAAAAGCCGGATGTTTGCAATATATATTGTTTAAAAGTAACGGATTCATTCAGTGACTAGCGGTCCGCCCCGGCTTCGCACGGGTCCAATTTTCCCATTGATTTTCCTGGTTTTTTTTACATAAAAACCTTCTCCTGACAATAACAAACGTAACAAAAAAAGAATTACCGAAATTGGTCCAGGCGTTGTTGAGTTATGCGCTTACCAACACATTTTGCGATTCATTTTTATATTATAGATATTTGGTGAATTCAATTGCAGATTTAAACTCTTGAAATGATGGAAATTGGAATAGTCTCATCCATGTGTGTGTGTGAGTTCCTATGGTGTATTGTAGACAGAATCCATTAATACGCACATATAACACACTATTTTTTATTACGTAGATGATAAAAAAACACGACAATCTTAAGTTATAGTAGCCCAACCGGAAGATTATTAATGTATATTGTAATTCTGTATTTTATGGTGCAATAAATGATTCTTATTCATAACATATTTCGCCACCTCCTTAGAGAATTTTGAATCTATAAGCACCTTTTGGATCTTTGAGGTGCACAATCTTTGAGATCAATCAGCCAGTTAATGATTTTATTTGTTTATATTTATTAAGGCCGAAGGAAAACAGAGTGGTTGTCGATCCTGTGGCGTGGAGGGAGAGCCGTTGGGTTTCCAGCGGGTACTGTGTTGCCATTCTGGCGGCGAGAGCTCCACATAACCCATTGGCTCTCACCCACACACAACCTTGAATGCACTTTAAGCTATGTTTTATTGTTATAAGGTGATGAACCAGTGGGAGTTCGGACCATTGGAGCTCCAGACCCAGACGCGGCCTGGCGAGTGGAGCCGGCCGGACGACACGGCGTGCTGCCAGCGCGCGGCCTCACCAACCTCCATGTGAAGGTGACCAATGACCGCCTCTCGCCACCACATCACAATCTTATCCTTGCAACTGCTTCGCACCAACATCCAGACCAACCCTATCATTAAAAAAACTTTTTTATATTGTTTTCCTTTCTTGTAATATTGTGATGGTTTTGTTTGCATTTCATTTCCTCTTTGAGGAGGGATCAAAAGTTATGTGTTGTACTCGAGTGCAAAGATTTTTCAATTTGTGCTCTCTTGATCGCTAATGCTCAGGATTCTAATTTTTAAATCCTTCTCTTGTTTGGTCATCAAAATTGAGCACACAGTTACAAAGGGACTTTGCATTCTTGTATAACAGCTATTTTCGTTTTTAGTTTACTGTTTTTTGTTACTATTATTTATATAAAATAATGGTTTGATTTCAGTTTATGCAAGAATCCCATCAAGCGGAGGAGATTGTTGACGCGTTACTGCCGGGTGCCGATCGCCGAGTCCTACGAAACTACGAGCGTGAGCCGGGGCCTTGCACATAACGTGCACGGCGCCGTCGCTACCGGAGTTGGAGACGCCATCATCTCGCCCACCGACAGCCCGAAGCTGGCAGACACATTGACAGTGGATCTCTACTTGTGCGAATAGCTCGAGACCCGAGTCCCAGCACCACGATGCTCCTCGCCTACATCTTGTGCGGCGCTGGGAGTCTGAGAGCGATGCCGTACCCACCCAGAAAGACGTCCAGAAGACCAGGCCTCTGCCTGCGCGTCTCTCTACCTTATTTCTCAATGTTTGTTATACGTAGGAGAAGCACGTTAAATGTTTGTGTACAACATTATACTTACTAATGATATTGTAACTGTGTAAGTACTTTAAAATAAATGTTTAAAAAAAATCAAAGCAGATTTATTTGAAATCCCTGATATGCGAATTAATAAGTAAATACTTATATGAATTGATTTGTGTAAGTTGAGGTGTCGACTGTTGTTATTTGCACTGTCGCTGTGCGTTTTCCGTAAGCGATTTCAAACGAGGGATGCGAGTGCGTGCGACGCCGCTGCTTTGTCCAGTGTGAAATCGGGAAGTACTCGTACACAGGGTGTCTTGCGAGAGCGAACGCGAATGGCGGCCATCAGTAGTAGCCGCAGCTTTGTCCTACGTGCTTGCGATTTCAGATCTCGCGAAGATATCAAGTCTGTTGTTCGCTTCGGTTCGCCCCGCCGCATCGCATGTTTGGCACTCGGTCACGTTGGACACAATAATGATCTTCATCTTGTTGGCTCTATCCGACAGCGTGGCGCAAAACAGAGTATTCATCAGTCTATGTAAGTACGTATCATTAAACCGTCCTACCTACCCTACCCACCTAATATGTAAGTGTATATTTCATATGATAATTTTATTATTATATCTGCCCTCAGCGAGGAAATGACTAAATGGAAATCTAAAACATTAATACGTGAAAAGAAAATATCACGCGCAAAGCTTTGTATTGTATAATACAGCAATTCTCCCTTAGTACCTAAGGGGTAAGACTTGACCAACCTTACCCTATGCTTACATAAGATCAAAGGAGTTGAATGATTTAAGAGAAATTCTTTTAGCCTAATTTTTTTCTCCGCATTCTCACAAAAGCAAGAGCTAAGCGGGTGAAACCGCGAGTCGGTATTTGTGCATAATAAATACTTAGGTACATACATTATCGTAATAATTAATCATGCCATCGATTAACTCTAGTCTCGGTAGAAACTAAAATCCTTGATCATAATAATTTATCGAAGTGTCTTTACAACCTATTGGTGCCCCTAAGTGTGTAAACACACTATGCCAAAGATGCGCGACCGAAGTTCCGTAGCTGACTTCAGGTTCCGCCGCATTCGGCCGATATGTAAAAAAAATATTATAAACAAAGTACTTATAAATATTTTTTTAACTTTTATGGCGCGATAAGAAAGGCTCTACGAAGCGAAATTTTTTTATGAACATTATGTTAACATTATTTTCACTTACAATTATGACGATAGTCCGAGAAAATTTTGTTAAAATAGACATGTTACAGTATAATGTCTGTGAATGTCACTCAGTGATGTCTTACGTCACAGTCATGGACTGACATGCCATGTCATTCCGTCCCTCTCGCGCACGGTCAAGTTTTTGAGTAGGTACGGGATAGTGTAATATGTTTTGATCTGGAACTTAAAAATACAGGATTTCATTTTATCAACTTCAAAACTGGTTATTCTCAATACGTATAAAACAAATAGGTAATTTATTTTGAAACATACTGTATAAGAAAATTGCATTAGTGTAAGTATTTTGATGGCGCCAGGTCTGGAGAAATTAACTATACGTTTAATATTATGCTTTTATTATATAGCTAGTCGCTGGCGCAAAATCTATATCTATGAGTATTTATATCTATCTATATTTATATTATAAAGTGGTAGAGTTTGTTCGTTTGTTTGGTTGAACGCACTAATCTCAGGAACTACTGGTTCTATTGAAAAATTCTTTCAGTGTTGGATAGCTCATTTATTGAGGAAGGCTATAGGCTATATAACATCGCGCTAAGACCAATACGAGCGGAGCGCCAATAATTAATGTTTCAAAATCGGGTTTTTGAAGTGAAAACTTCTTTAGCGGCGCTGAGCACTTTTTTTGTATGGGTAAAAACTTTCAAACTCGCGTCAGGGTCACGTGATGCTGATCGAAAAAGCGTAAGATCGAGGGGAAGGGAGAGGAACTAGTATCTCCCACTCTTTCTACCGTGCCTGAGTGTGCTGCTCTGTTTAGGCGGCACAGGGGGGTGCGCCAAAGTTCACCTAAAATTTCAACTCCGATAATTGGAAATCCGAAAATTTTCTTCCTAACATTTTTTATCCTAACAATCGCAACTCCTAAAATCTTTGTCACTAATGTTTTAATTCCGAAACATTCAACTGCATAAAGTCAGTAGCAAAAAACATCTTTTACACTTTTATTTGTTTTCCTATATTTTCTCAACATAATCGTTCATACTATTATTCAAAGTCATATCTTTTTTGTTTAGATTTATTTTTATTTATTATAATCAATATTATATACATAAATTTTTCGTAACTTTGTTTTTACATAACATGTAGGTATAACATATAACGCACGAGCCGAGCGAGCAAAACCAGAGTCCTGCTCCAATCATTCAGTCAAGTTCCAGTAACGAATCGGACCTATTCCTAATTATTGGTTTAGGTTATGTTAGAACTGTGACCCCGGCAGCGGCCGGCGAAGTGCCAGAACCGAATTGGTCCTTTAGTTATGGTTATGGTAAACTCCCAGGCCATAAGCATAACCGTAAACGAGTCGTATAATAATCATTAAAACTATAAATATCATCTTCTACCCACATATATTTTTTATTACACTTGGTAAATGTTTCTTTCTGAGCATGAGTGAAAATATTATGGTAAGTATGTTTAGGGATAAAAGCGTTATGATAAAAAACAGTAGGAGTTTAAATATGTTTACATTAACGATGTTAGTAATTAAAATTTTCGGACACATCAGTGTTATGAGCATCGTCGGTAGCACTACAAATAGTATGAATTAAAACTTTAGGATGAAAAATTTTAGGAAGAATGATCATTCGGACTACAAATAGTTAGGAAAAACATTTTCGGGTAAAGAACTTTAGGTGAGCCAATATGGACCCGGCACAGGGCGCTTGCGCGAATGACCGTGTGTGTTTATGTACAGCGTCCTACCTCATAAATGATAGTACTTTTATACTTATAATTAAACACAACGTTAATATTGAAGTTTTCACTTCTGCCGGCACTCCCGGAGTGCTACCTTTTTTTATTATTTATGAGACCTTTCGCGCCGTGCGCGGTGGTAACGTTTAAAGTTTCGCTAAAATAATGTATGACAATCTATGGCAATGCATAAAAGTTCTAAAAAAAGTCCGCGACAGCGTATGTCTATCTTTAAGGTTGGCTCACTAAACCTTTTTAATTTTGCCTAAAATAAAACGTTATTTGTGAAGATATTTTAATTTTAAAGGTGATATTTATCCTTATCCAAATAAATACGTAATTCATTACAAATACTTAATTTAAAAGAAGTTTGTATTTTACATCATTTAATTTCAATAAGTATATTGGAAGATATCCCAGTTTAAAAAAAACATTGCAGCAAAATTATGATCAAGGCCACAGATTACTAAATAGTTACAAAGTGCTCCGGCCGTCGGTGCCCGGTGGCATAGAACAATATTTTTCAACACACTTGCTCACAAAAGGTGCTCTTATTTGTGCAAAAACAGTTGAATAATGACACGTTTTATTCACTAGTGAGTTATAGATTGTTTTTTTAAATTGCATTGTTTTTAAAAAGTTTCGATACAAAATAAAATTGTGTCCATACATTTTAAAAACAAACTTCAACTATGTTGCCTTTCTTTTGGTAGGTTTACGGTCGATTCCATTCATTGATTCATTAGATTTTTTTCACAGTACAACGATTTTGTATGGAGACTCGTCGTGAATCGTCTCCATACAAAATCGTTTTTTTGTATGGACAAACGCTGAATAAATGTGTCTAGTCCCTTAGCCTGCTCTCAGTCACTACTGACTGTCAGTCTGGCCTGAACACGGCGTTATTTAGGCCCCTGCTGTGCTTGATGTGATGACTGACATCTATAAAACTGGTACTTAATATGTTTTTGCATTAAATCAGCTTTTGTCAGTCATAAAAGTACTTATAGATTGTAAAAACTAAAAGGTCGTGTTGAACTTTTGTTGAACAATAACTATTCGAGTTAGGTACCTGATATCTGAATAGTGACCCCGGTCTGGCGCAGTGGGTGAGTACAAAATGTGACTTATGCGCGCACGTCCCTCTCGCCAGTGCGCATTGGCCCAACAATGGAGGACGCTGGACGCCTCATTAGGGAATTACACGAATTTACTAAACTCGGTATAATAATATGGTATACTTACTAGTGTACGCCGAGTGAATAATTCGTGTTTTTCTAATCGCCCGGTTCATGGTGGATCGAAAAAAAACTTCAATGTATTTATCGTACATTAATCAGGCTGGGTACCTACGCCGCTAGTACCTAACTATGAATTGGTATAATAAGTAAATATAAAATATGCAATAATGGAAATAAAACTATTAAAACTTTAGTACATAGGTACTTAGTCGCTAAATAAATGTTATCCTCACGTTCAAACGTTATCCTAAATTACCTACCAAAAATGTCGTGATAATCCGGAATATTAATCATAACCATAGGGTTCATTCACCCCCACACGGGTTTCGTCATTCATGATTCCTCATACAACAAACATGACCTTTGACTGACAATCTTCTTGTGCCGGTGAGGTGACCATGAGGTGACAGCGTCGCTGTAATCGCATTTTTGGTTGTCAGTTTGACCCTTTGCCCTTCCTTTGCCCTTGTCGTCGTTTCAGTATTGCCATCACATTTTAACTTGCTCTAATAAAGGCAAAAAATAATTGTGTAATTTTACCAACACAATCTATGAAATATTTTTCTATGTTAAAAATAAGAATGACGAAACAGATTTTTTAACCTGATGTGGGAAAATATTTATTTCTGTGACTGAGATATTAGCCACATTTACAGCTGTTAACTCTTTACTGGAGAGCGCAAAAACGACTTTTACTCCCAGTTATCGAAAATGCCGTAACTGAAACTGGGAGTAAAAGTTGTTCTTGCGCTCTAGAGGGTAAAGTAAATTTGAATTTAGAACATCGTGTGCACTAATTGTGATGATGTTTTGAATTCACAAAATATCCTACAACTTTTTTTTATTTAAAATTAAAACTCGGTACCTTCTTGGTATACTTACTTATTTTTTAATATGCTTTGCGCGTGATATTTTCTTTTTCATTTAATATTGTGATTGTTTTATGTTTACATTTAGTAATTTCACGACTTTGTCTAGGTGTTGCACTCGAGTGCAATTATTTTATTCTTGTGCTCTTTTGATTCCCTCGCTAACGCTCAGGATTCTTTTTTTTAATCCCTCGCTGTGCTGGTGATTCCATTTTAGAATCCTTCGCTGGCTCCTCAACTTAAAAAGCAACTTTGCACTCTTGTATAACAAATAACTATTTCATCCCACCAGCAGCGGTGGATTTACACTAGGGGCAGTCGGGGCAAGTGCCCAGGGCGGCAAATGTTTTAGGGCGGAAAAATTTTGAAAGTGAAAAGAATTTTTTTTTTAGTGTTATCGAGATTCCCCAATATAATTAATTAATTCTATTAATTAATAATTTTTTGTTTAATTGATAATTCAAGAAATTCAATTCATTCATTATTTATGAATTATAATTTTGGCACTTTTTTAATAAAAATTAATAATCAAAATGATTTAATCAATTTCTTTCCTTGGAGATTTCAAATAATAATCGATTTTTCTATTTTCTGGAATTACACATACATACATACAGACATACAGACACCACCGCGGGGGTAGTCAGGGAAGCTTCCTATGACCTTAAAACGTCGAGATCTGATGAAAACTCGATTTTTACAAAACGGGGTGAAAACAATAACTTCCCGATTTTTGAAAATCTGAGATTTTTAGCGGGAAGTTAAAAATGTCGCTTATGATGGAGGTCCATATTCAGCGTAATTGCATAAAGAGACTTAATTTTTCTGTGCCATTGATTTCAGATAAAAATTATAGCTTCTATAGTGCACATCAACTGCTAAGTCGGAAGACAACCTACTATGTGTATCAGCTGAATTCTCCGCTACTTTTCAAGTTATATTGTCGTAAAATAAAGAAAAATATAAATATATGTATGGAATAACCTGATAATTTCAATATATAACATTAGTTTTCATACCTTAAAAAAATTAATAAAAAAGTCAACATGAAAGCGTCTTTCTACACGTATTTCCCCCCTTAAGTAAAATTCTAGTAATAGGGCGGACTTTTTTCTGGTGCCCAGGAGCGGCATTGAGTTTAAATCCGGCCCTGCCCACCACATTTAAGAACGAAATCGCAGTAAGGAACCTTAGACTTGGCACGACTTCGTCTATATTTCATTACTTTTTTACGAAATGATTTTGGTGGAATTTCACTTGTTTTTGTAGAAACGTGGGCATAATTATTTATTTTATTACATTTTCCTATTTGACACTTTTTTTTTCGTAAGTAGTTTTTTTTTTTTATTACACTAGCATTGCCCCGCGTAGTTCCCGTTCTCGTGAGAATTTCGGTATAAAAAGTATCCTATGTCCTTCTCCTGGTTCTGAGCAACCGTCCCACCAATTTTTAGCCAAATGAGTTCAGCCGTTCTGTTAATAAGTATATATTTACTAAAACCATGTAAATATTAATTCTTACAGGTTTTATTATATTGTAGCCAGTCATAAAATAAGAGGCACTGGCAGCCCCGGCCTGTTGCTATCGATCGCATCAAACAACGCGGGTCTCGGTCGCCACACAGACATGGCAAACGCGCAGTTCGCAAAATAAAACTAAAACATAATTAATTACCGGGCTGTGCCAAACTAACTATAGGTAAAACTAATACGAGTACATAATTCGATTCGTGTATAAGCTTTTACGCTAATTTGTATTCGAGAGGCCGAGAGTAAGTATAAAAAGGAATGGATCCTAGTTCATATGATAGGCTAAGATGATAGGTTACCTATCTATGTACCTAACCCGAAAAATCAGGCTTTTTTTTATAAATATCTTTTAACAATTTGGGGTTTGAATAATTTTGTATGGACTGGTGGCGTCATTTTATTTTACAGCGGTCACTAATCATTTTAATAACATTTTATTGTGCTGTGTTAAATACACCCATTATGTGCAATTATTTTTGTCTTAAGTGATATCGAAGCTAAGATATTTGCATTTAAATATCACAAAAATTTGTCAATATACGAGCCCCGATGCAAAATAGTTCGTCTAGTATGGAAAGTAGTGCAAAGCGAAAAATATAGAAAGTGAATATTGGTAAAATAATTAAGTATGTTTAATATAAAGTAAACCACAATTTGAGGAACATAAAATTAAAGTTTAAAGTTTATTTCAACATAACTGAAATTCTTTCATGACTACATTACTAAAATATTCTGAAAAACATAACGCAAAACTATTCGTCTACCCTTGTCCCTCACGCAAAATAGTTCGTCTACCACTTAGTTGTGTCGCCTTTGCTCTCAATAACAGCTTTAATGCGAAGAGGCATGGTTGCAACTAACGCAGCACACTCCTCAGGCGTAATTGACTCCCAGACAGCCAAGAGTTTAGCCTTTAAGTCGCTTTCGATCTCGATAGATTTTTGCGGAGAACTTTTTCATTTTCCACCATAGGGATTCGATCGGTGACAAGTCCGTACTGTTAGATGGCCACTCGATTGTAGAGATGTTTCCGCCAGTAGCCACTTCTTTGTTGTACTGCAAGAATGCAGTATGGCAGGAAGCACCATCTTGTTGAAAAATAAAGGAATCTTGATGCTTAAGAGACGGAATAGAGGGCAGTAAACTCTCTTCCAAAAGGTTTTGATACCTCGCAGCAATGATAGAATCCATCCACAAACTGCATACCACCAACACTTTGTGCAGACATGCAGCCCCATATTATAAGAGACGCCGGAAACTTCACTTTTCGTTTGAGACAATCACTATCACTTCAAATTTAGACTCGTCATTCCAAATAATATAAAATAATACAAATAATACTAAGCCACTGATCGGAAGTCCAATTTAAATGATCACGAGCAAACTTCAACCTCTTTTTCTTTTGTAGAGCAGACAACAGTGGTTTTTCCTTAGCGGTGTAAAATCTGTAACCCATTCTTTTTAGGACTCTTTTGCAGGTATAAACTGAGACGTCTTTATGAATCATGTCCTTCCACTGCACCGTGAGTTCTCCAGCTCGAGCACGACGATTATTTTTGATAATTTTCTTCAGACCTCTATTTTCTGCTGCACTCGTGATGCGTGGTCGACCAGTTTTCTTTAAACAAGAAGTTGTTCCGTTCTTTTTATAGTGCTGAATGAGAGATTGGACTAGATCTGGGAAGTATCAAGTCTTTAGATATTTGGTAACTTGATTTGCCAGTATCGACCCCACAAACTATTCGCTTTCGTAGCTCTTCACACACGGGTTTGCCACGACCCATATTTCTTTGAAAAACAATTGTAATTTCCAGAATTTATACTGTCTCACACTTAGATAATAGAGACCAGAGAGAATCCTGGTCGTGATCTTTATTCTATGGTCTCACATGACAAATGACACATAATTAAATTATGGAACACTAGCAGCGCCCCGCGGTTTCACCCGCGTAGTTCTTTTTCTCGTAGGCATACTATAAAATATGGATAAAATATGGCCTATAGCTTTTACCCGCGGGTGACATGAAATTTTGAATAGAATCCGGTTTAAATGTGAAAGTGCACCGCAAAAAATTTTATCAAGAAATTCTTCAGGTTTCTGGAAATACGTGGGAAAAACCACGGATCAAAGTTAGTAAAAAATGTGACATTTTAATTCCACAATGAGACAGCTAACGCCATCTAGTAGGAATAGGGCAACAACCATCATGAAAATGATTATTATTTAGGAAACCAAAATTTCATTTACTTATCATTATTTTTACATAACAAATACAAATATGATTTGGATGTTTGTGAGTTTGGATGTTTGTTCCACTTTCACGCAAAAACTACTGTATCGATTTTGATTAAATTTGGTACAGATGTTCCTTATAACTAGGAATAACACATAGGATACTTTTTATCCCGAAATTCCCATGGGATTGTGTATAAATAATCGTGTTTTATTGTAACTTTTTGTAGTCACAAATCCTACCAATAGATGGCGCTGTTACTTAATTTTTTAACACGATGGTGAATTGTGCTGAGATTGTATAATAGTACGAGCTACGCATTCTCACGGGAGCGCGTACTACGCGGGTAAAACCGCGGGGCGCTGCTAGTTTATTATATTAGAAGGATAATTGTAACAAAAACACAAAAAAAAATAAAAAAAACATACGCGTCGAATAGACAACCTCCTCTTGCTTTTTTGGATGTTGGTTCAAAAGAAGGAATAATTTTATTTAACTCAACTCGATAGACGAACTCTTTTGCATCGATTAACAAATAGACGAACTATTTTACTTATAATTCCTTCGAATTTAAAACAGGATATCTTTAAATTTAAAAGCTAAAATAGTATATTGGATTATTATTAAATGAGGGTATAAGTAACGCGACATACGATAGTAGAACAGCTTAATGTTTTATTTAAATGGACAAAAATAATAAAATTATAAAAAATCTCACAGACAACATTTCAGACTAGACGAACTATTTTGCATCGGGGCTCGTACCAGTACAAATACTTCAATAAATATGTCTGTCGTATGTCGTATCGTAAATAAATCTTAGGGTCGGTTGATGCGTCGATCGTATCATCGGTCGTGTCTATTCGGTCAAATAGGATGTTTAAATTTGACATACGATGCCTCGGGTGTATCTTCGTTTTGCCACATTATTGCACGGTTATTCAGTTTCAGCGTTTAGCATCTACAGAGCGGTTGTGTAAGTGTCTAAGGTTTAATGTATTCTCATATTGAGTGTGGAACCTTAAATAGAAACACGCTTGATCGATCTCACTACCCACAGAAATCACAGCTAAACGAAACATGTATTCCTAGACAGCACGTTTCGCCCAAAACCCTGTTGATAGAAAACATTGTTCGCAGACATCTCGGTACATAGGAACCACTTTTGGCAGAGATCACTGTCCTCATATACACTATTTGCCGTAAACTTTGTTCTTAGAAACCACTGTTTTCAGATACCTCGGTTCACAGAAAGCGCCTCTGAAGGAGAAACTATTAATGTTTATTATTACGTAATTTCGAACTCTATAATGAAAACACCTTTATTTCATACAAAAATGCCATTTTATTGAAAAATTAAGCAAAACGAAAACAAAAAAATACACGACACAGCTTTCCAATATCTATGCTAATATTATAAATGCGAAAGTTTGTATGTTTGTGAGTTTGGATGTTTGTTCCACTTTCACGCAAAAACTACTGTATCGATTTTGATTAAATTTGGTGCAGATGTTCCTTACAACTAGGAATAGGATACTTTTTATCCCGAAATTTCCATGGGATTATGTATAAGTAATCGTATGTTTTATTGTAACTTTTTGTAGTCGCAAATCGTACCAATAGATGGCGCTGTTGATTATTTTTTTAACACACGATGGTGAATTGAGCCGAGATTGTATCATACTACGAGCTACACATGCTCACGGAAGCGGGTACTATGCGGGTAAAACCGCAGGGCGCTGCTAGTTGTTTATAATTTGAAAAATATTGTCTCAACATTATTTTTATATGCAAAATTTGAGCTAATCCTCCAAGAAAGGCTAATAACATGTCCATCTCACTCCTTTAAGACAAGTGCTTTTGCATTCTGTTTTTAACCCCCGACGCAAAAAGAGGGGTGTTATAAGTTTGAAGTGTCTGAGTGTGTGTGTGTGTGTGTATGTGTATGTGTATCTGTCTGTCCGTGGCGGGTCCATATTGGCTCACCTAAAGTTCATTACCCGAAATTGTTCTTCCTAACCATTTGTAATCCGAATGATCATTCTTCCTAAAAATGTTCATCCTAAAGTTTTCATTCATACTATTTACTATTTTAGTGCTACCGACGATGCTCACACTGATGTTTCCGAAAATTGTAATCAATAACATCATTAATGTAAATATATTTAAACTCCTACTGTTTTTTATCATAACGCTTTTATCCCTAAACATACTCACCATAATATTTTCAGTCATACTCAGAAAGAAACATTTACCAAGTGTAAAAAAAAAATATATGTGGGTAGAAGATGATATTTATAGTTTTAATGATTATTATACGACTCGTTTACGGTTATGCTTATGGCCTGGGAGTTTACCGTAACCGTATCTAAACCAATAACTAAAGGACCAATTCGATTCTGGCACGGGGTCACTTGGGGCTTTGGGGTCACAGTGCGTTATATGTTATACCTACATGTTATGTGAAAACAAAGTTACGCAAATTAATGTAAGTATATAATATTGATAATTATGAATACAAATAAATCTAAACAAAAAAGGTATGACTTTGAATAATAGTATGAACGATGGGGGTCCCGTACGTTGTGTCGAATGACGTTGTAGCGAATGGTCGCTGTGGCGAAATTTTTTTTGCGTGGTACTTTGGAGCGAAAGGACGTTGAAGCGAATGTCACCAGGGCGAATGATACCAAAGCATTGTCTCCAAGTTTTTTCATGAAAGATAATCGCGGTGTCATCGGCATAGCAAATTATTCGTGCATTATTTAGGGACAGCGCGTTAAGGTTATTTAAATATATTAAGAACAGCGTAGGTCCCAGGACGCTTCCCTGAGGGACTCCGAAAGTAGTATTTTCCATATTACTAACCCATGGATTAATTTTAACACATTGGCGTCTTCCTGTTAAATAGTTCCGGAACCATTCAAGAGCAATATCTCTCTACTGCTGGTGAGCAATACCTCTTCTACTGCTGGTGAGTGAGAGTGGTACAGTCAAACAAACAAAAAACAAAATTCCTCTGTTCAAAATAAACATTATGAACAAGAAATTTTATTATACGAGTATAATCATTTTAATTATTGTTGAATATTGTAGAATTTATTATTAGACGTACCAGGAGAGCATAACCTTAAAGAGTTATCTATACCTACTATTAATATTTCTTAATTCTCTTTTTTGAGGAATTCTTATGGATACCAAACAGGTAATATGTTTTATGACCGGGACTGTATTTAGAAGTACGACCCCAAGGGTGCCGAAATGGGAAGGTGTCGAAATGGGAATAAACCGCTTTGGCATGTGCACACACAATAAGTGCTATTGAGGACAGTGATCTCTGCCAACAGTGGTTCCTATGTACCGAGAGAGAACAGGGTTTTGGGCGAAACGTGCTGTCTAGGAATAGATGTTTCGTTTAGCTGTGATTTCTGTGGGTAGTGAGATCGATCAAGCGTGTTTCTATATTAGGTTTCACACTCTCATACACACACACACACTGTCGTGCGAAAGTGTCGCGGCAAAATCACCATTTTTGATTGTGCACCATTTACCGACATCGAGTTTAAGGCATTATGTCAATGGTTTAAGGGCATTCGAGTTCGCGGAACTGATTGATGATAGGACGAATTCTTGGCCAGACGAGAGAGACCAGAGAGTGTGGAACTCTCAGTCGGTAAATTGGTGCCATATTGGTGCACAATCAAGGGATTTTGTCGCGACAGTTTCGCACGACAGTGTGGCCGTAGAGTTAAACAGATTTTTGTCGTGGTTATAATTTGTTCTACATTTTCTGACGTATCGGATTCTTTTCAGAACCCGTGATCACAGAAGACTGAGATGGAAGACGTCTGTACAAAGTAATGTAAAAAGTTTACTACCTTCAACATTTTGAATATAATTTTAAATACATTGTGAATTTACCACAGATTCGGAAATACATCAGCCGAGAAGAATGTGCAAGAAACTCGGTCTGGAATTATTTTTTATACCTTTTTTAAATTGTAATAAATTACTCTGCACTTTAAAATTAATACAAAAATGTTCAATTTGAAACGTTCCTATTCATGCATACAGAACTGACAGTATCTTGCGGTCTTGCAGTTGTTGGACGTGCTTTAGGTTTTAATTTGTTGATGATAGAATCCCAAGCAGGTGGTAGCTATCAACCCTCATCCCTATTGAAATTAGGATATTTTTTAATTTCAATGACCTCGCGTATCATCCTGGGTAGATATCTGTTTTCCTTAGCGAGATTTGGGGTTCATCAAACCTTAGGTAATGGTTTGTCCAGAGTGTGCTCACAGATAGAAGACTTGTAGTCCCGTCTATTTTTAACATCAGCTATGTGTTTCTTGATTCGCATTCCGATACTTCTTTTAGTTTGACCTATATAGGAGAGCCCGCAGTCACAATCAAGTTTGGAAACACCTGCTTCTTGAAGGATGTCTCAGTCGTATGGAGTCTCAGTGGTCTTTGTTGCATATAAAATCTTTGACAAATAAACGTCAGAATACTGTTTCTGTGGTAAATTCAAAATGTATTTAAAATTATACTCAAAATATTGAAGGTAGTAAACTTTTTACATTACTTATTTATTCATTTAGGCAATGCCAACAACACACACAAATAAAAATCACAAAAATATTACTTATGGTCTATGTTCTGGTGTGTGTGCCAATTACAGGCATGCACAACACTCATACAATAAAATAATGAGACAGACATCTTAAAAACAAAACAAAATAATAACTAAAATATAAGGAACAACACAATTAAACATGAATAAAAAAGAAACAATTTCAGCTTAAGATGAATGAGATAAAAAAAATAAGTAATAATAAAAAAAAAACGATATCAGGAATCTTTTTTGTTATTAAGTTATAGCTACTGCATATTCTCAATAGTGGGGAATTTTGTCCAAATTTAGTATTGCAATGAGGTAAATGAAACAGTCTGTTTATGGGTTTTCTGGGAATATTGTACGGCACGGATATAGATATATCATTGGTTAAATCTTCGCATTTAATCTTACCATTCATTATTTTAAATAAAAGAATTATATCATTAGTGGAACGACGGTCTCGCAGAGATCTCATTTTAAAGAATTGGAGTCTGTCGTTGTATGGACATCTGTGTGTGAGATCCCCGACGACGTAAAGGAAAGATGTCTGGTGAAGTTGCGCTGTATGCTCTTAAAGAATTGAGAGCATACAGCGCAACTTCACCAGACATCTTGCCTTTATTATTATAGCCATTACTTTTTACAGACGTCTTCCATCTTAGTCTTCTGTGATCACGGGTTCTGTAAAGAATCCGAAACGTCAGAAAATGTAAAACAAATTATAACCACGACAAAAATCCGCTTAAGGGTGACAAATCTACATCGAGCTGTGCTGCGCTGTACTGGGATGAGCTGTGCTATGTTTCTGAAGCTAGGTTTTTTTAACAATCAACATCGAGCTATGCTGAGCTGTGCGTGCTGTGCTGTGTTTCTGTAGCTACGTTTCTGTATAAACGTCAACCCTTTTTTTATTTTTTATTTTGACTTTGTTTAATTTCTAAAAAAATCTTATACCTTTGTGGTTGTAAAGAAGTTTTGTAATAAAATGATGGTTTAAATAAAGTTATTTTAAAAAAATAAGAAACCGACTGTTGCACTAAAAAGTAAAAAATAATTTACAATAAACGAAATCTTCAATACATATTTACAATTTATAATTATAATTTTTTCATCCCACTAGCTCGGAAAGTATGTTTTTAATCCTCAATATCTGGGGGTAAAAGTCGATTTTAATCTCAAGAGTGGAAAGTATTGGGGTCGCTTTAGGCAGCCCCTGCAGGACCCAAGGCAATTTTGATAACTGGGAGTAAAAGTCGTTTTTGCGCTCTAGAGGTTAAAGTAAATTTGAATTTAGAACGTCGTGTGCACTAATGTGATGATGTTTTGGATTCACAAACTGTCATACAACTTTTTTTTATTTCAAATTCAAACTCGGAACCTCCTGGTGTACTTATTTATTTTTTTATTTGCTTTGCTCGTGATATTTTTGCTTTTCACTTAATATTGTGATTGTTTTATGTTTTTATTTAGTAATTTCCTCGCTGAGGGGGGATGAAAAATAATGTGTTGCACTCGAGTGCAAACCTTTTTTAACCTTGTGCTCCTTTGAGTCCCTCGCTGACGATCAGGATTCTTATTTTGAATCCCTCGCTGCGCTCGTGATTCAATTTTAGAATCCTTCGCTGGCTCGGTCCTCAACTGGAGCCCCGGTTAAAAAGCAACTTTGCACTCTTGTATAACAAATAACTATTTATCTATCATTTTATAACAAATCTTTTTTATAACCACAAAGGTATAAGAACTTTTTAGAAAATTAACTAAGTCAAAATAAATCTGTAAAAACGAGAAAAGAGACTGACGTTTATACTGTCTATAAAATATCTATACAAACTAATCTGGTGCAGTTTGTTTGTAATATATAAATAACAAGTTTTTACTAAAAGTTTATGGAAACGCACTGAAGATTATGTACAATTAGTATAATATAATAAGCACCAAAAATGATGTTTATTTTTTTGTCGGTACAGGTTTATTTCTGTATGTCTTGACAAATTAAAAAACTGGACCTTTTTATACTCTGAAACCCATGAATTGTGAACAGAATTCGATTTAAATACGAAGGTATACAGCCAAAAATTTTCATCCAGAAATTCTTATGGTATCAAGAATATAGCGAGCAAAATCGCGGGTCACGAGTTAGTTTTACTTTTAATAATGTCAATCGACACCCTAGTGCGAGCGAGATGGGAGTACGAGAGTGAAAGAGACGTGAGGGCGTGCTCCATATTTGAAAAACATAGCACAGCGCGCCTCGCTCGAGACTACTGCGTTTTTAAACAGAGCGCAGCTTCACCCAGCGCAGCACAGCATGCTTTGATTGTATCCTCATTCAAATATATGACGAGCGAGTTAACCAAACATAGCACAGCTCGACCCAGCGCAGCACAGCTCGATGTAGATTTGTCACCCTAAGTGTTTTATTTTAATGTGTAGTGTTCGTGTAAATCAAAGAATCATAATGTGTTACTACGTAACTTGTCACTCCACTGATCTCAGTAGAACATAAGTAACCTTTTGTTGATATAAGTTTTACTATTAGTACCTACTGATGTGAAGCATAAATAAATATTTTGTATTTGTATATATAGACGATTTGTTCTGATGTCGCCGGGCACTCCTCCACTGCAGCTGCCACCGGGCAGTCCACCACCGCCGCTGCTTCTGGACACTGCGCAACCGCCTTCAGCACCGGGAACTCCACCAATACAGCTGCTCCTGGGCACTGGCCCACTGCCGCTGCCGCCGGGCAGTCCACCACCGCCGCTGCTTCTGGACACTGCGTCACCGTCTTCAGCACCGGGAACTCCACCAATACAGCTGCTCCTGGGCACTGGCCCACTGCCGCTGCCGCCGGGCAGTCCACCACCGCCGCTGCTTCTGGACACTGCGTCACCGTCTTCAGCACCGGGAACTCCACCAATACAGCTGCTCCTGGGCACTGGCCCACTGCCGCTGCCGCCGGGCACTCCACCACCGCCGCTGCTTCTGGACACTGCGTCACCGCCTTCAGCACCGGGAACTCCACCAATACAGCTGCTCCTGGGCACTGGCCCACTGCCGTTGCCGCCGGGCAGTCCACCACCGCCGCTGCTTCTGGACACTGCGTCACCGTCTCCAGTACCGGCAACTCCACCAATACAGCTGCTCCTGGGCACTGGCCCACTGCCGTTGCCGCCGGGCACTCCACCACCGCCGCTGCTTCTGGACACTGCGCCACCGTCTCCAGTACCGGCAACTCCACCAATACAGCTGCTCGTGGGCACTGGCCCACTGCCGCTGCCGCCGGGCAGTCCACCACCGCTGCCGCCGCCGGGCAGTCCACCGCCTTCTCCGCCGCAGCCACAGAGCTCTCCGCCGGCGCGCGGCGATGCCGCCTCCTGAGCCCCATTCGAACTCTCCGTCGGCATCCTATACAACGGAAGATGGGGTTACGATAACGTCCTCACTGTATCTGAGTGTGGACTCCGAGTTTGGTTCTCGAACTGTTAACACAGTTTTTGGATGAGAGTAAGTAAATAATCATTAAATCTACTTACTATACATACATTTCCGTTCTACTGATAAAAACAGACGAATCATGTTGTTGTTTTCCGCAGAGCATCTCATGTCCCCTTCAGATCGATTTTCCACCACTAACAGTTCAGATTCAGTTATCCGCCATCAAATACTTTACTGTGTTTTATGGCATTGGCATAAAACACAGTAGCTAGTTAATTATAAATTAATTTCTCAACATCGCCTTTCTGTTGTCATCAGGTATAAGGCGGTTTTAGGTGTAAAGGAATCAACAATAACTGAGGCAGCGACGATGACAGCTCAAAAAGCAAAGAAAGAGAACTCATTAATGGATATTGTTAGGGCTCCGCCTACGGTGTCCCAATTGGAAGTAGATGAAGAGAGAGTAAATATCGACGTTAGGACAACGGTAAGTACATGCCTCGTCTATCCATATTTTTATGCACAAGCGCTCGGCGCCGCGACGCTCGAATGGAACTTGGATCGATCAATAGCAATATGTACTTATATCAACATAGGTATAAGTAGCGGCACGAAACTCTAGCGCTGACCGTTATTGCGCAGAAGTCAAAAATAAAGTATCCGTAGGTGAGTGTGTCCGTAGCGCCGGTTGGCTAGGCTGCCGCACTCCGTCCCCCGCCACGATAGCACACTCCGCGGACATCTGAATGAATAGTCGCGTTCTAAAGTAAGTAAGTACATATATTATTATTGCCGTTCAAGGATAGTTTTTTTTAAGTTTAAGTTTGTTTGATATTTTTGGTTTTTTATTAGTGTATTTTTAGTAGATGGTCAATACTATACAACTTAATATTAAAGTTTAAGGTAATTATTAATGTTAGCGCGCGCAACAGTACCTAATATCATCCACATTTCGTGCATGATAGACTTACTATTTATTTAAATAAAGTATGTTGTTAAAAATATTTGTTTAAGTAGTTATAGTAATTGTAATTGAGTTATAAGTAATTGTATTTTGTTCGCTACTGTACACATGCGCAGCTATCCCCTCTACGTTACGCTCAGCGCTAAACTGACGTGCCGCTACCTATACCTACCTACGCGCCATTTACAATTTGCGTTTTTTTTTCATTCCTTAGAGAATTTTGAATCTTTATGCACCTTTTGGATCTTTGAGGTATTGAGGAGGGATCAAAAGTTACGTGTTGTACTTGAGTTCAAAGATTTTTCAACTTGTGCTCTCTTGATCGCTAATGCTCAGGATTCTAATTTTTAAATCCTTCTCTTGTTTGGTCATCAAAATTGAGCACACAGTTACAAAGGGACTTTGCATTCTTGTATAACAGCTATTTTCGTTTTTAGTTTACTGTTTTTTGTTACTATTATTTATATAAAGTAATGGTTTGATTTCAGTTTATGCAAGAATCCCATCAAGCGGAGGAGATTGTTGACGCGTTACTGCCGGGTGCCGATCGCCGAGTCCTACGAAAATACGAGCGTGAGCCGGGGGCCTTGCACATAACGTGCACGGCGCCGTCGCTACCGGAGTTGGAGACGCCATCATCTCGCCCACCGACAGCCCGAAGCTGGCAGACACATTGACAGTGGATCTCTACTTGTGGGAATAGCTCGAGACCCAAGTCCCAGCACCACGATGCTCCTCGCCTACATCTTGTGCGGCGCCGGTATTGTATCCAGTGGAGGTTGAGGGTCAATTTATACTAGCGTTGAGGCGAAGCGCAGCAAAGCGAATTTTCAAAACTGACCACTACGAATTCAACCTTAACTCCACAGAGTAGAGCACACATTACTTTTGAAATTTTAAAAAGTCGCGCGTATTCGAAACTTTAAAAAACATATTACGAGTACAAACATAATGTAGAAAAGCGTTTCGACCGTACGTTTTACATTACGGACAGTTCGGAGTTTCACAAACATTATATATGAATGCGGTGTATATGGTCGCCTTAAGAATATAATTGGTATACCGTTTCCAACATATCACATGTAGGAAACCGTGCAGCACATTAGATTTCTTTATCCAAAACTGTACGGTGTATATCCATTTTATTCGTTAAACTATCCTACATTTACTTATTGGAATGGTTAACTTAGAGTTAGAAGAGAACTTAATCTAGTTTTGTACAATTTAAAGTAATTAGAGGTAAACTTTTAAACCCAGATATCTTGGGAAATATAGGGCGTTATGCGTAAAAGTTGCAAGGCCTATCGGTTTTTTATCGGATACATTTTGGAGAGTGTGCATCGGAAATGCACCGCTTAATTCCGCCGTCTCCGTTCTACCGAACGAGCAGGGAAACTGATAAGCGTCAACCAAACATGGTTGATGTTCCACGAGCTCGCACGAGGCGTTTCGCGTCCACTTTCATCATGCGAACAGCGAGAGTGTGGAACTCCCTGCCAGCCTTTCTGTTCCCTGAAACATACAATCTGGGTATTTTTTAATCGCTCGTGAATCATGAGATACCTTCTAGACGAGCACGCTTCATCTTAGGCTGTATCATCGCTGTCCATCAGGCGAGTTACAGTCAAGTGCAAGCCTATTCTGGATTAAAAAAAGAGACGCCAACCGCGCTTGTTGCACGTGCCCGGTGCCCCGTGCCCCTTGCCCCGTGCCCCGTGCCCCGTGGTCCAACCTGCTGCGGAGCGCATCTAACGCCACTTCGCACACTCAACCAAATTGAATAATACTAGATTTATTTGTACGTTCACTGAATAAATTTATATATAATTAGCAGCGCCCCGCGGTTTCACCCGCGTAGTTCCCGTTCCCGTGTGAATACAGGGATAAAATAGCCTATGTCACGCACTGATAAATTAGCTTTCCATGAGTGAAAGAATTTTTGAAATCGATTCAGTAGATCCCGAGATTACCCCTTACAATTTAACAAACACACAAACTTTACTTCTTTATAATATTAGTATGGATTATATTATATAGTAAATATAGTAATGTAGTACGTATACTCGTAGAAGTATAGATTACCAATATTATAAAGAGGAAAAAATTGTTTGTAACGAATAGGGTTCGAAACTACTGAACCTATTTCAACATATGCTACATTTTATCCCTGTATTCCCACGGGAATGGGAACTACGCGAGTGAAAATGCGGGGCGCTGCTAGTTTGTTATAAATAGAATAATGTCATGTTATGAATAATGATAGTCGTTGATACACACAGTGCCACAAGTATAACTTGGCGCGGCTGAGCGCCACTCTGTTCAATGCCACTTGCCACTGTACAGAAAATACCACGAAATGTATTCACTTTTTATCACTTGAGGCATGATAATGGCTAAGTATTTTCCAAGATATGCAAAATGACGTTTACTATGAACTCTAAAGTTATAAATTATTTTTTAAGTTGTAGTTCCTCAAATCGCTCCGCCCAACTTATACTTGTGGCACTGTACTATGATGACGTTGATGACGTCACCAACATGTCGCAAACCCCCGTAACAACCCCGGGGTCCTTCATTTGTGGAAAATGTGGTCGCGGCTGTCACTCCCGCAGGACTCTTTAGTCATGAACAGAAATGTTCTATCACAAATTGTTCAATCACCTGACGCCATCTAAATCATCTTATGTAGATGTAGGGCCTATGATGATGTACTATGATGATTATTTTGAAATTTTGACAGTTATTTTATATAAAATCTGTCAAACGTCCATTTTATTCGTCGAATAAAAGTTATCTCGCGATGGAAAAATTAGCCCTAAGTACTTATTGATAAATAATAATTAATTGATAAATAAAAAACAGTTTTTTTATTGATCAATTAAAAAAGTTCCCCTAATATGTGTGGGGGCCCTAATAATGTTAGCATTAAGATTTTATTGAATAAATGTTGTATTTGGATATGCGAATTAATATGAATTGATTTGTGTAAGTTGAGGTGTCGACTGTTGTTATTTGCACTGTGTCGCTGTGCGTTCTCCGTAAGCGATTTGAAACGAGGCGCGAGGGATGCGAGTGCGAGTGCTATGGAGTGACACGCGCTATCAACGCGAGGCTGTGCGACGCCGCGGCTTTGCCCAGTGGGAACAAAATCCGTTGCGTAGAAGAGGAGGATAGTTGTATAAGTACATGTGGATGGACAGACAGCGAAAAGCGACTTTTTATACTAAGTGATGTTTAGGAATATAAAAATTAAATATACATATAAAAAATATAAATAAGTATATAAAATTTAATATAAAAATATTAAACTATACCTTTTGTTAAAATTAAAGAAACATAAGTAGTTTTTATTTTTACTAGTAATAACATAACATAACATCATTCACTAAGGTATGTCCGCCCAATAAGGGCCGGTTCCAAATAACGGCCACCATTTAAAAAATCCCGATCTTAATACAAAATTGAAAGCAAAGCTCTCGCTGACGTTCCTTAATAACCAATCATTGAAGTGCAAGGGTACTTAAGTTTTACGCCCTTATTTTGTCAGTCTCGCGTAAAGTGTTCACGTCATCACATGAACGTCAATTTATAAAAGGGGTTTGGGTAAAATTGGAGTCGTTAATGAAATAAGCGGCCAGTAATGAAACTTGAATATAAATTAAAGAGCAGAAAAAATCGATCAAAAGCTATTATACAAAGACACACTTCTCTAAACCATATCGGAACCGAGATATTTGTATTTGAATTACTTATTAAAATCAGAAAAATGATTGTATTTTACTGCACTCTCCAAAATCATATATTATGATGAAGACGATTGGACCGAATGCTCGATTACTGTATTATATTCAGCTAATTTCATAAACGACGCCAATTTTACCCAAATCCCTTTATGAGGTTTTGCAAAAACGTGGTCCTTATTAGGCGAACATATAATGAGATGATGTAGTGAATGATTATGTTATGTTATGTTATATCTTACATCATCTCTGACCCCTAACTAAGTTTGAAATTTGAACTAATGATGTTCATTAGTGTACGTACATAATGAAAAACTAACGAATTCCTAAATAGACGTTTTGTTATAATGTAGGTACTTATAGACCTGTTGATAGTTAGACGTTTTGCTACATGGATGTGCCGATTAGCTATCTGGGTAGATTGCTCACTATAATTACGCTAGTACTCATTATTATACTGTGCTATATATAATAGACTTTTCGCATTGTTTGACGTTTTGCTACATAGACTTTATTCAGGAGGCGTCAATTCATGCATCTGGGGGCACGGCAGTGACCCCGCCAAGTCGAGCGCGAAGCAAACACTTCCGTACCATCCTTTACTGGAACCATTTCGCCGCATTGACAATACCGGCAATGCAATGGTAACTGTAGATCCAGAATCATGCAACCCACAAAGTTGTGTGTTATGTAAGTATTTGAATGTTCGCGTAAGGTCGAACATCATTTTTAGGTTTTTTATACAAGATTGTTTTAATGAAATAGCTTGAAAAGAATGTCTTTATAGTTAATAGCCAATCCTTCTACTCTTTTTCATTAACATTTTTAGTATTAATATTAACAATAGCCTTTCCATTACAGCAATCTTCAGTAATTAGTTTTTTTGATTAGATGTCAAGTGACATTTAGAACAATCCGGGTATTTAACAGTTTTGGTTCCACACTTGAAGCAATTTGGAAACCTACCAGACTTACAATCGCTCAAGGAGTGTCCAGACTTACGACAACGAGGACAATAAGCTTGTTTAGTACTAGAACTAGTAGCTACGTTAGTTTTTCTTTATACTTATAAGAAGAATTTGAATTGAACTTTTGATAATTCTTAGAATAATTTTTACCAACAGCAAGGGTTAAAGTTATTATATTTATGTTGATTATAATTCAGAAAACCTTGAAAATGCTAGGTCTGGAGCTAAAGTATCCGAAGAGACTCTAGGTGGTTCTTTGAATTGAGCAGTTAAAGAATAAAAATAATTCACTCATTTTAGCACAATAAATAGTTATGTTTTCCGAGTCACCTAGAGTTCTATTACGTATCTCAGTCAATAAGCGGTAATCATAGTCAAGTTGACTAAAATCTTCAACTAGTCAAGTAATTAACTCATCCCAAGAAGTAGCGGAATCTTTCAAACTTCGGTACCTACCAATGAAGTGCATCGCCAGTGAATATTTCTTCGCATACGCTAATAATTTAGACTGTGATATGTTCCTTGCCGTGCTGTATTCCTTTACCTTCTGCACAAAAGCATGAACACATGACTTACCGTTGTATCTATTTTTTTGTAGTTCGTTAATATGAGAGCGGTCACAATGTATCGATACGGCGGCGGCGCGCGGCGGCAGGTGCGGAATGAATGTTTGAGTACATTTTTGCAACAGGCTCATAGCTAGTGGAAGGGTTAACATTTATTCATATAGTTTATCTTGTTGATTAGAATAGATAAATTGTTTGAAAGAGTTTTATTTGTTCAGAGTGCTTAGAATCGGAACCATCAATTATTTTTACAAGTGATTACATAATGCCTTTGAACGTTCAAAAAGATTAGCCTCGAACTTGTCCTCCAACGACTTCACCCGTACGCAATGCAAGTCCGCTAAAACATAATAGTGAAACCAGAAATATCGGTATCGGGTTCAATTCCCGATTCAAATTTATCCGAAAAAGGAATTAATGCCGTTAATTTATTTATTTGCGCCTCTAATAAGCACTTCGTAAGACAATTCATTTTTTATTTAATAACTAGCTGATGCCAGCGACTTCGTCCGCGTGGAAATTGGTTTATTTATTTCACGTACCTAGTTGACTTTTTCAAAGTTATACTCTATGTAATCAAACAAATTCTATACCGGATGTTAAAATTATTTTAATCATATGTAATCATTACTAAAAAACAATTATTTTTCTATAATAAAAAATATCTTATATATAAAATTCTTGTGTCACAATGTTCGTTCCCGTACTCCTCCGAAACGGCTTGACCGATTCTAATGAAATTTTGTGAGCATATTCAGTAGGTCTGAAAATAGGACATATACTTAATAGTTTTCATCCCGAAATTTCCATGGGAACGGGAACGGGAACTACGCATATGAAACCGCGGGGTACAGTTAGTATGTCTATAAAATCATATACCTAACTATTTAACTAATGTTTAACTAAATGCAATAAATAATGAAATACTGTCACGCATTCAAGGAGGAAGTCGAGAGCATATCTCTATCAATAGTATGATGGATCAAGAAGAATCCACAAAGTATTCGATAGAATTTCTGAATTCATTAAATGTTCCTGGACACCCCTCACATACCATACAATAAATTTAAAAATCAGAGTTCCTATAATTCTTATTCGTAATTAAGGTCCTAAACTGTGCAATGGTACTCGATTAAAGGTCATAAATCTACAACCTAACATAATTGAGGCAGAAATTTTAACCGGTGTGGTGTCGAAGATACCGTCTTGATACAAAGAATACCACTCATCCCTAACAATTTTCCATTCCAATTCAAGCGCACCCAATTCCCAGTCGTGGCGTGCTTTGCTATGACGACAAATAAATCCCAGGGATCATCATCATACACTAAAGGCCGTTGGTCGACGGTGTCGACCTAAGGTCTAATTGTTTTTAGCATGTCCAACTATATGTGGCCTGCTCACGGGTCAGTAATTTATTTATTTACTAGCTGATGCCAGCGACTTCGTCCGCGTGGAATTTGGTTTATTTATTTCACGTACCTAGTTGACTTTTTCAAAGTTATACTCTATGTAATCAAACAAATTCTATACCAGATGTTGAAATTATTGTAATCATTACTAAAAAAACAATTATTATTCTATAATAAAAAATATATAAAATTCTCGTGTCACAATGTTCGTTCCCGTACTCCTTTGAAACGGCTTGACCGATTCTCATGTCAGTAGGTCTGAGAATAGGATAGAATTATTTTAATCCCGAAATTCTCACGGGAACGGGAACGGGAACTACGCGTGTGAAACCGCGGGGCACAGCTAGTATTAAATAAACCTATCCTACCTAACTGGGATATATCTTCTAATATATAAAATTCTCGTGTCACAGTTTTCGTTGCCATACTCCTCCGAAACGGCTTGACCGATTCTCATGAAATTTTGTGAGCATATTCAGTAGGTCTGAGAATAGGACATAGGATAGTTTTCATCCCGAAATTCCCATTAAAAATCTACAACCTAACATAATTGAGGCAGAAATTTTAACCGGTTGTGGTGTCGAAGAAACCTTCTTGATACCAAGAATACCACTCATCCCTAACAATTTTCCATTCCAATTCAAGCGCACCCAATTCCCAGTCGTGGCGTGCTTTGCTATGACGATAAATAAATCCCAGGGTTAGACACTAAAAGCCGCTGGTGTCGACCTAAGGTCTAATTGTTTTTAGCATCGCCAACTATATGTGGCCTGCTCACGGGTCAGTAATTTATTTATTTAAGTTAGCCCCAGAAGGCAAAACCATCAATGTAGTTTATAGAGAAATTCTTTGAATATGAATTATCATATAACAAAGTTTTGTACATGATGCAAGCACACAAAGACAGTGAACAATAAATTAAAAGCATTTATTTTTTGTCCTAAATATTTATAGATGGATATCACAATTTTTGCTTGATTTAACAAAAAGAAGGTTGAATGCACCTATATATTTAAAACTCAATACTGCCAAACTTTGTGTAAAGAATATCATAAATTTTAGGTCCTTTGCACACTGCCTATTTTTCACTCTCACGAGATACCGTAACGGATTATATTCGATAAGTAAAAAAATTTAATGACCAATCTCCATCGTGTTGTTTTACACTTTATTTTTTTTATATATAATTTACAACTTTATTTATATATACTTATATACTTATTAGCAGAATTGCGTAGTTATGGCACCAGTAGCCAAAAACTATTTTGTTTATTGAATTGATACCTTGACGGCGCTGTAGATATTTTTTTGATGTCTGATGCACCATTTTGAGAACTTCAGTATATTACGATCTAATCTTCTCGGTAGCTAAGTTTTTATTTAGGGAAAGACACTCTGTTGATGTTTCTGTAACATAGTACGTACGCACACTGCACTTTAATATTACGTCTATACTATTTTTTGCTTGTTCACAAAAGTTTCGATTGCCTGATAATCCGCTATGTGCATATGCCCTTTGAGTGTTCGGATATTGAAGTATTCTATATTCTGTCAAATTTGATATCTATGAAATACTAGCAGCGCCCCGCGGCTTCACCCGCGTAGTTCCCGTTCCCGTGGGAATTTTGGGATAAAAAGTATCCTATGTGTTATTCTGATGTATAAGCAAGATTATTGTAAAGTTTCATTAAAATCCATTCAGTAGTTTTTGCGTGAAAGAGTAACAAACATCCATACATACAAACTTTCGCCTTTATAATATTAGTAGGATTATTATACAAAATCCAAAATGTAGTACATATTTTTGTCAGCAATGTTTTCTCGTCAAAAGGAAGCGAAGTGTTGATAAATATATTTTTTTTGAAATCAGAGGACCGATGAACAACAAAGACTACGATTCCTCCCTAATTTTAAAGAATATCTCAATAACTTAGAACTAACTAAGGTGGTAAGTTGCGCGATATAAACGGATATTACCCAAGCGATGTCGTGGGCGGAGTATTGTTTATTAAATTCAAAACAACAAAATAGATTTTTATTGATAACTTTTCTTTTCGTTATCCAAATGAGATGAAACAAAGCCTATATATTGCGCCAAATTAAGCTTAATCCATATGTGGAAACGCCATGAAAATCCGTTCAGTACTTTCTGAGATTATCGTGAACAGACAGACGGACAGACAGATAGACAGACAGACAGACAGACAGACAGACAGACAGACAGACAGGAAAGAAAGTCGAAAATCGTTTTTTTGTGTTCCTTTGACCTTCTTTTATCCCTCCCTATCAGTTTTAGGTAAATTTATTTAATGTACAGACACGGTGGTTCTACTGTTTTATTATTAGTATAGATAGCCCCGGAAGGCAAAACTATTAATGTAATTTATAGAGAAAATCTTTGAATATGAACTATCATATAACAAAGTTTTGTACATGATGCAAGCACACAAAGACAGTGAACAATAATTTAAAAGCATTTATTTTTTGTCCTAAAGTATTTATAGATGGATATCACAATTTTTGCTTGATTTAACAAAAAGAAGGTTGAATGCACCTATATATTTAAAACTCAATACTGCCAACCTTTTTGTGTAAAGAATATCATAAATTTTAGGACCATTGCACACTGCCTATTTTTCAGTCTCACGTAGATACCGTGACGGATTATACTCGATAAAAAAATTTAATGACCAATCTCTCTCGTGTTGTTTTACGTTTACCTACTTTGACATTAGCAGAATTGCGTAGTTATGGCAGTAGTAGCCAAAAACTATTTTTTTTTATTGAATTGACACCTTGACGGCGCTGTAGATTTTTTTTTTGATGTCTGATGCACCATTTTGAGAACTTCAGTATATTACGATCTAATCTCCTCGGTAGCTCAATTGGATAGAGCGGTGCTACGATTCAGCGTGGTTCCGGGCTGAGGCGAAAATTTTGAATGCATTTTTCTAAAAGGCTAATAAGTTATTTTAATTTAACTTAAACTATTTCATAAAATATTTATGTTAATAATGCATCCATCAGCAGTTTTCTTATTGTTTTTTATTAAGGGAAAGACACTCAGTTGATGTTTCTTTAACATAGTAAATACGTACACTGCACTTTAATATTACGTCTATACTATTTTTTGCTTGTTCACAAAAGTTTCGTTTGCGTGAAAATCCGCTATGTGCATACGCCCTTTAAGCGTTCGATATTGAAGTATTCTATATTCTGTCAAATTTGATATCTATGAAATATTATTATACAAAATCCAAAATGTAGTACATATTTTTGTCAGCAATGTTTTCTCGTGAAAAGGAAGCGAAGTGTTGAAAATATATTTTTTGATTGAAATCAGAGGACCGATGAACAACAAAGACTATGATTCCCCCCAAATTTTAAAGAATATCTCAATAAGTTAGAACTAACTAAGATAGTAACTTGCACGATATAAACGGATATTACCCAAGCGATGTCGTGGGCGGAGTATTGTTTATTAAATTCAAATCAACAAAATATATTTTTATTGATAACTTTTCTTTTCGTTATCCAAATGAGATGAAACAAAGCCTATATATTGCGCCAGATTAAGCTTAATCCATACGTGGAAACGCCATGAAAATCCGTTCAGTACTTTCTGAGATTATCGTGAACAGACAGACAGACAGACAGACAGACAGGAAAGAAAGTCGAAAATTGATTTTTTGTGTTCCTTTGACCTTCTTTTATCCCCCCCTATCAGTTTTAGGTAAATTTATTTAATGTACAGACACGGTGGTTCTACTGTTTTATTCTTTGATAAGGTTTTATTATTAGTATAGAAAAGAATTTAATAGGATAAGTTACATATAAGATATAGATGATACGTATAGAGAAACAAACCTGTTCTAGATTTGGCAACAAAAAACACACGATACGGGCGCCATGCGCCACTGCGGCACTTAGCGCGTAGGAGCCTGCCAGCAGACAGACAGGTAGTAGCTTAGGGGTTCCAAAAGATAACTCAATTGGGTACTTTATCAATTGTCTTTAACAGCCTCATTTTCTGTTGCCGCCTCTAATACAGGTATAAGCAATTAAGTGGGAACACTGGCCTGTGGTGAACATGGAGCAGGAGTGTTAGTTGTCAGAGGCTTAGGCTTTTCCTTTAGTTCTTTGTCGCGCCGTTGACATCGTTGAAGCGCTACGATCGCACAGTCAGTTGTAACTACAGAATACCGATTTGGTTACATCCGATGTTTCAACGATGATTTCTTGGATGTAAAGATGTTTTGCCTTAGTGAATCGCCCTCCTGAACGCTAGGGTTGTATTCCGTCTGCGACTGCTATGATGCAAAAAATATGAAAACAGACAGCTGATATTAAATAGAAGTGTACACTAAGAAACACCTTACAACGAAGCACTTTAATTAATAACAGCGGGATTTCAATCTATACTTCTATAAGTACTAATATTATAAAGAAGTAAAGTTTGTGGGTTTGTTAAATTGTAAGGGGTAATCTCGGGATCTACTGAACCGATTTCAAAAATATATATAGCTATAGTTTATCCCTGTATTCCCACGGGAATGGGAACTACGCGAGTGAAACCGCGGGGCGCTGCTAGTTTTAAATAAGTATTTAGTTAACGTTTGCAAATAAGAGAATGATTACGTATACAAGTGACGCAGTACAACGTTGGAATGCAGTGTGACGTTCTAGAATCACGGGGATTCCCGAGCATTACCGAAGCACCCTGCATGACTGGTGGAGTCGTTTAGAGATGCGTAGGCGCAAGGAACGAAGCCCGACGCGTTTAGTAATAGAATTATCGAAATTCCCACGGGAACGGGAATTATATAAGTAACTCAAGAACGGCTGAACTGATTTGGCTGAAAATTGGTGGGGAAGCACCTTAGAACCAGGAGAAGGATATACTTAGGTTACGTTTTATCCCGAAATTCCCACGGGAACGGAAATGGGAACTACGCGGCTCTAACTAACTAAGCAGCTCCATCGAGACTTGGCTTGTTTTTTACAGAATGTATTTGGTGGGATCTGGGGGCACGGCAGTACCCCCCGCCAAGTCGAGCGCGAAGCAAACACTGCCGTACCATCCTTTACAGGAACCATTTCACCGCATTTTCAGGTCCCTATTTGAGTACCTCTAGATAAGACTAGAACGCTGAAATTTTCGTCATCCAGGAAGCTATACAATCACATCCTACTAATATTATAAAGGCGAAAGTTTGTATGTATGGATGTTTGTTACTCTTTCACGCAAAAACTACTGAATGGATTTTAATGAAATTTTACAATAATCTTGCTTATACATCAGAATAACACATAGGATACTTTTTATCCCAAAATTCCCACGGGAACGGGAACTACGCGGGTGAAGCCGCGGGGCGCTGCTAGTACTTAAAATAAAATTTCAAGTCTGTAGGTCATTCAGTTCCGAAGTTAAGCGAAAGCAAAGTTTCGCATTTATGACAGACACACACTCACTCACTCACTCATGATCATCAAAATAGAACTAGTACCTGCCATAAACCTAGAGAGCTGGAATTTTGTACAGAGGTAGGGTTTAATGGCCACATAAAGGGAAAACTATAAAAACTAGGATAATCGAACGGGAATTATACGGGAACGGGAATTGTAACTCAAGAACGGCTGAATTGATTTTGCTGAAAATTGGTGGGGTGGTAGCTTACAACCAGGAAAAGGACATAGGATACCTTTAATCCCGAAATTCCCACGGGATTGGGAACGGGAATTTATAAATCAAGAACGGCTGAATTGATTTGGCTGAAAATTGGTGGGAAGGTAGCTTAGAATCAGGAGAAGAACATAGAATACTTGTAATCCAAAAATTCCCACGGGAATGAGAACGGGAATTTATGTTGGCTGAATTGATTTGACTGAAAATTGGTGGGTAGGTAGCTTAGAACCAGGAGAAGAACATAGAATACTTTAATCCCAAAATTCCCACGGGAATGGGAACGGGAATTATAATTCTATAAGTCACACAACATTAACTATAGTAATAAAAAAATCGCAGTAAGAAACCTTAGACTTGGCACGAGTTTGTCTAGATTTCATTACTTTTTAGAGATAAACAAGCAGCTCCATCGAGACTTGGCTAGTTTTTTACAGAATGTTTTTGGTGGGATCCTTTTTACTAAAATCAATTTATTTAATAAGTACCTATTTGATGTTTTGTAGTTTCAGACTTGCCCTTAAGGACCGACTGATTTGCACGTTTAAAGTAGGTAAGTACTTTAATACTAATCTGTAATACTAAAGCTGTTTGTCAGTCTGTCTGTCTGTTCCGGTTAATCTCCGAAATGGCTGGACCGATCTTGACAGATGACATCTAATGTTACAGGCCGGGTGTAACTTGGGCTAGCCACTATTTATTACCTCGTTACTTCCTCGGGATCGAGATTAACACAAATGAAACCGTAGGGCCCAGCACTTTATAATATTATTATGGATTTATATAAGTTTAAGTATCTAATAATAACATTAAGTAAGTGCTTATTACCTAATCTCAGTTTATTTCTCTACCTGATAAAGGTAGTAAGTAAGTATAAGTACTTTAACTTGTGTTGGAGTCTTCAATGATACAATGCAGATTTTTCAATAAAATTGTTACAGCCGTTTTTACATCTTTTCACATTCCCGCCATTTTAGGGTATCTTCACTAGCGCCACCAAGCGGCGCTTTGTAGTTGACATGTCATAATGATTGTGACGAGCGACATCACTTCCGTGACATTCACAGCCACTATACTATGTGTAAAATGTCTATGTGTTGCTCGCGCCAGCTTTAAACAAATGACCAATACCATCAGTGGTATGTTATTTATTTATTACACCCCTATTTTGAAAATACGGGACTTATTAAAATCAGAATATCTGTAGCAGTAACTGAATCCATATATCCCATAAAAATATTAAAAATTATAGTCGATCTTTAAAAAATACTAAATAAATGCCGTATTACCAGACGGCACACTAGCTATCAAGTATTCTGTGACAGCTCGGGTCGATGACCGCGCTCAGCTGTGTATCGCAGCGTTCGCCTGTTGTTCGGTGTAGAATAACAATAAAATTCGGCGGGATTTTGAAAAACTTTGAATTATCATAACTTTTTAAATAAAAGCGAAAGAAAAAAACTAACTTCCGTATATTGTCACCCGTCGTTTACATTAGCTGTGTGATTAAGTATCTCGAATTCAAAATAGGGGTGTATAGGTAAGTAAATATTCAAATCTATAGGTAAATACCTACCTAGAACACATGACCTTGAAAATAATTTATATAAGTATTTATATGTTACAATGGCGCCATCTTGTGCATTTCTTAAAAAGTTTTGATGGACTTCACTTCGTATCATTTCACTTTGGAATACTTCCAATTCTAATTTAGATGGTCTATTCTGTTGCCATTTTACTTATTGTTCCGATAATTTCTTAGCCCATTGACGATAGAAAATTGGCACTTGGAAAACGTTGATTCAATATAGAGCTGCGTAGGTATTTCAATAATGTTACCTATAACATTACATGTGAACAAAATTGACTTGTACTTGTACCATTAACTATCGTTTTATAGAATGTTCCATGGCCAAGTCACACAACAACAATATTAACTAAAAAATCGCAGTAAGGAAACTTATACTTGGCACGACTTTGTCTAGATTTCATTGCTTTATAGAGATAAACAAGCAGCTCCATCGGGACTTGGCTAGTTTGTTATACCCTATTTACACTATGCTGCAATGAGTAGGAAAGTGACGAGGAAAGTGGGCAGCGGCATAGTGTAAAGGGTTACTCGTGCTGCTACTCGTCTCACTCGGCAGTGAGTCTTGTATCTTTCTTACTTTATATTATCAAGTGACAAAGACAAAACTTGTGACTATAGTTTGTTTTAGGATGATCTTTGTGACAGCTGTCAGTGAAATCCCGCCCTTTAAAGTTCTGAATTTCTTAGTGCTACAGTCAGTACATCTTAATGTCATACTTTTTTTTTTTTTTTTGGTGTGGCACTTAATGTCATACTTTATGGGCATGTCGACCTGTTTAGTGATGGGCGATGTATTATCGTGACCACGGACTATAAATTATCGATATTTTATACACCCCTATTTTGAAAATATGGGACTTATTAAAATCAGAATATCTGTAGCAGTAACTGAATCCATATATCCAATAAAAATATCAAAAATGATAGTCAATTACTTATCTATAAAAAATACAAAATAAATGTCGTATTACCAGACGGCACACTAGCTATCAAGTATTCTGTGACGGCTCGGGTCGATGACCGCGCTCAGCTGTGTATCGCAGCGTTCGGTGTAGAATAACAATAAAATTCGGCGGGATTTTGAAAATCTTTGACTTATCATAACTTTTTAAATAAAAGCAAAAGAAAAAAACTAACTTCACTATTATATTGTCACCCGTCGTTTACATTAGCTGTGAGATAAGGTATGGCAATTTCAAAATAAGGGTGTATAAAGCTCTATTTAAAATGAAAGTGTATTTTAATTTTGTCGTATATTTTAATATCATAATTCACATTTAATATCGTAAGTGTCGAAAGTATGGACTTTACTCATTCTAGTAGAAGGAGCTGGGATGTACTTCGTAAACTAGATGGTGCCTCAACCCACCAGAAGCAAACGCCACATATAAACCCCGGGATGATCGCAAAAAGGATGCAAGATCTCACAAAAAGCGCAAAAACTGGTAAACAATTTGCAAAAGAAACCCGATATAAATTATCACATTTCTTTAAAACATCGGGTGCTATCGATTATTTCAGCAAACCATTTTCCTCTACCGAGCTAGACATTTCACTCAAATGTATCAAAATTAATAAAGCAGCAGGACCAGATGGAATTTACCCTGAATTCCTTCTCCATCTTGGAAAAGTCGCCAAACAGTGGCTGCTTCAATTCTACAATAGTATTTTAGAAACTCAAATCACCCCTAGCTCTTTTAAGCTATCAAAAGTTATAGCCCTACTAAAACCAGGTAAATCACCCAATGAAGCATCTAGCTATCGACCCATCTCACTTTTATCAGTTACATACAAATTGTTGGAACGATTAGTATACAGCAGAATATATCCTACAGTTGATGAAGCTATCCCATCGGAGCAGGCTGGTTTTAGGGGAAATAGAAGTTGCGCTGACCAAGTACTAGCTCTATCGTCCTACATTGAAGCGGGCTTTCAACGAGGCCTTAAAACTTCCGTGGCCTTTGTTGACTTAAGCGCAGCCTACGACACTGTGTGGATAGATGGACTGCTAAGTAAAATCAGTGACGTCATCCCCTGCAAGAGAATGCTCGGCCTTATTAAAACTTTACTCAGTCCTCGCTACATCAAGGTACATCTAGGCGAAAAAAGCAGCCGCTATCGTCTCTTAAAAAATGGCCTTCCACAGGGTTCCGTCCTGGCACCACTACTGTTCAACATATACACTCGTGATATGCCAAACACAAGATCAAGCAAATTCGCCTATGCTGATGACCTAGCATTGGCTTACCAGTCAAAAAGTTTTGAACAGGGTGAACGGGCTCTAACTGAGGATCTGAGTACTATGGGAGAATATTACACAAAATGGCGTCTATGTCCTAATCCATCGAAAACTGAAGTCTCATCATTCCATCTCACCAACCACTTAGCCAAAAGAAAACTCAAAGTGACCTTCTGCGATGAAACAGTAAAACACAATTTCACACCAAAATACTTAGGCGTAATATTCGATCGTTCTCTGACTTTTAGGCCTCACCTAGAAAACGTCAAACAGAAGGTAAAAACGAGGACTAACATCATCCGCAGACTAGCAGGGACAAGCTGGGGAGCTTCTGCAACCGTCCTTCGTACATCCGCTCTGGCGCTAGTATACTCAACCGCGGAGTACTGTGCACCTGCATGGTATCGCAGTATCCACAGACATAAGGTCGATACCCAGTTGAACGAAGTCATGCGCCTAATATCAGGAGTAATAAAATCAACTCCACTTCCATGGCTTCCAGTACTAACACACATCCCACCACCAGAGCTCCGTAGATGTAGATTGGCTGCCAACGAGTGGAAAAAAGGTTCCCAAAAAAACTACTCCAAACCTATGCCCATCTGGACGACACTGGATAACCTTCCATATTCTCGCCTAAGCTCAAGGTCTCCAATCTGGACAGACGAGCGAATTAAAAACCAGTTCGATCTTAACGAAGCATGGCGTGCGGAATGGGGCAATTTTGACCACATCAACAAGAATCTCGTTTCAGACCCCACTAAAAAGTTGCCTGGTTTTGATTTAGACCGTAAATGTTGGACCCGACTGAACAGATTTCGTTCCAACCACGGAAAAACCAACCACCACCTCCATAAATGGGGTTTAAGGGAGTCACCACAGTGCGATTGCGGAGCACTTGACCAGACCCTGTCCCATGTGGTAAACGAATGCCCGCTTCGCTGTTTCCCTGGCGGAATATCGGAGGTCCATAACCTTACACCTGCCGCTATAAGCTGGATTCATAACCTGGACATTCAAATCTGATCCTCGCAGGATTAATGCCATACGCAATGATGATGATGACATTTAATATAAAATAAAAGTGAGTTAATAAAATCCAATTTCTAACTTACTCGTATAATATTCCATCAGAAACTGATTGAGATATGGATTGGGTGTACCCCTTCAAGAGAATAATTGTTTTTTGTAATTTAAATATTCGTTTAATTTAGTACCTAGCGTTTAATCTCAATATAATTTAACATTATCCTCTTTAATAATCAGAATCATCGATAATTTCTATCGACATAGATTTAGATCCTGCCAACCCTATGAACGAAAGTTTGACATATGTCACAGAGATCATCCTAGATTTTACAAACTATAAAGACAAAAAATGCCATTGTCACATTGTGACATTTTCATTGTCACCGAGTTTCCCATTTCTGCCGTTTCTTTCATACGGTCGAGGAGTAGGGAGTAAGTAGGTTATAGTCATGAAGTTGTAGGTCAAAATGGAGCCCACACTTGGAAAAACAGCTTGAGTCAAATACCTATGTCTCTGTGGGCCGATCTCTCTTTTTAGTGTGGACTACGCAGACTCTCTCTTTCTAGAGATTACCTAAGTTAGAAAGAGAGAGCCTGCCCACAGAGAGCGCGATAGTGATACATCTAATAGGTTATGCTTCAAGTAGGTATTCGAAGTGTGGACTCCATATTTACCTCTTAACTTCATGGTTAGGTCAGTGGGCCCTTAGATAATCTATGTAAGGGATAGAATCTATGCTATCAACCGCGTGTCCATTTTATGTAAAGTGTCAGTGTCTACAACTGCTACTAGGGAAGTGCTTAGTAATATAGAGCATATCGATAAAAACTTGCTAATAACTATATAAATGAGAACTTTTTAATAATAAAAAATAATTTATGATTAAATTATATGCTTTATTGAAGATGGACATAAGTATATAATATTTTTAATGAAGTATATTAATGATCTTTCGAAAATAAAAAAATTAAAATCAAAACAACAGTGAAAATAAATCCAACGAACAAAATGGCTCGAAAAACTTGGAAATTAATAAAATCAAAACAAAAATGGAATTCTAATCTTACAAAATATTGACTTAAGGCCTATTTCACGATCTTCAAGTAAACCAAGTAAAGTCAATCTTGTCTCTTTCTTACTTTATACAGGGTTACTGGTTAAGTCGACCTATTCCCGTCAAGGGCGTGTAGTGTACATCGTTTCTGACTGATTTCCCCATGAAACACCCTACACTAAACCTTACCGTTTTCGAGATATTTCAATTTATTTGTTTTTATAAAAATCACCGGATCTTCGGCTATAAGCTTAGATATTTTCAAATGCGTATGTCTTATTATTACTATTACTTGATTTTAACGTTTAAAATAAGGTGCTTTGTGACCCCAATAACAAATATTGTACCTAAAATGAATAAATAAGTAGTTGTAGACGATTAAAACTTATAAAAAATAATATAAATCAGAAAGTTTATTTCTCGTTCAAGGATATCTAGAAAAAAAAATATGGCACCTGTTTGGCAGATATACCTAAAAATATCTACGTTTCATCAGCTATCCATCGAGGTATAACAATCTAGGGTTTTATCGAAATTTTGTACAAAACATGTAGTTTTATAGGCTACTGGGGAGGATAAATAAAACAATAGGTCAGCATACAGAGCATGATACTAAACTTATTTAACTTTTAAGTTCTACACACACCATTTTTGAGTCTAAATTTCATGTTCGACATGTCCGCCCCTTTTTTTTTTTTTTTTTTTTTTCCCAGGGGAAATGCAGTGAGGCATCCCCGCAAAGCGGCGGGGTATGTGGGACTCTACACTCCACCAGTTTGGGGTGGTGGAGGTCCTACCCACTAAAACCCCTGGGGCGATTCATCAAAGCGCTGAGTGCCTCTGCAGCGGTGAGCGGACCGCATATCCGCTACAGCGGCGGCGCGTGACTCCTGACGGGAGTCTCACCGTGGGGCGTAAGGTGTTGGCACCCCGGACAGGAGGGATGGGTTCCTGTCCTCGTCTTGTGAGCGTCACAGACGCTTCTTATTCTCCTCGTGAGGCTGGTCTTAGCGGACGCTTAAGGTCCGCAGCCTCAGTTATGGGGGCTGGTGAGTCTGAAATGCCCTCCTCCGCCGCCCGACTCTCCTGCTGCGGATAGGATCTGAGGACGCGGCCTCTCTTTCCCTCTCTGCAGCTTCCTTTCTCTTAAGGACATCTTCGCTGAAGGCAATGAAGGCTTGCCAATTGTTCTCCCCTCCAAGTATGGTATTGACCACGCTCGGGAGAGAGAGGTCTGAACCAATTGCACTGATGAGTGCGCTTGACATGTCCGCCCCTGCGTTGCACACATCTTCGCATTATTTTGCGAAGACCAGTTTTCACTACTCCAGTAGTTAATTTTGTTCTTATTTCATTGGCCGCACTAATGATTCTGTCTATCAGTACTTCAATCGATGAAATTGGGGTAGGTATACTTCAAGTAGGTATTCGAAGTGTGGACTCCATTTTCACCTTTAACTTCATGGATTTGACGACATAATCTGTGATCTATGGCAAAATTTGTCAAAATTGCTTGATTTTTCACGTATTTCCATAGGATTTTATTTTGTCGTAATTAATTAATAATGCATTTCTTTACACTAAAAACAGTTTATATGGGTTATAATGAGCTCCTAAAACACCCCCAAATAAACAGAATCATTAAATTCAGGTACCGGAGATCTATAGTCTTACCATGTTCAAAGTATCGACCATATTTATCGACACATTTGTTGTACATCACTAACTGCTTGGTATAAAACAATACATTAAATATAACTAAATTAAACCTTTGAAATCACAACTATGTACCACCGGTTGAAAGTGATTTGATGAAAAGTGTTTATTCTACAAGAGAAATGGATATTTTGCTTTAAAATGAGTTATTTCAGATAAAAAATGCCAACAAAGACTAACATGTGAAAAGATAATACTGGATTCTTTACTCCTCCTATAGTTGTTCTGGATTTGCAAAACACAGCACAACACGACATAGTTTTAGTTTCTCACAAGATTATTAGGCTTTACGATGATATTTTATAACAATTTTATTTTCAAGTATTATACGTCGCAATGTTGTGGCCGGCTAACATGTGAAAATTGGTGTTGACGCAGCGTTGACAAGTTTACATTAGCCTTCTCGTTTGCTCTATATGACGATCCGTGTAATAGAAAGAGAAGCTCGATAATGTTGACAGATTAACGTCAGCTCTAAGGCGGCTTCTTCAGAGACCAGAGAGAATCCTGGTCGTGATCCTTATTCTATGAGTGGGCCGGTTTAATTTTGACATTAACATTTCATGACAGGTGACTTTTATTTGACATTTAATCTCACTGTGTGCATGACGTTTGTGATGAGAGTGTGTATGCATGACGTTTGTGATGAGAGTGTATGCGTGTGAAGGAAGACAGACTGAAGAAAAAACTTGTGGTGCAATGTTTTTCTGTCAAGAGTTTTGAAACTTTATAAAACTTTTTTATAATTCTTTCTGTACTTTTTATGGCTTCGCAACAGTTTTAAATAATGTTACGAACATATTGAATCTTCTTATCGGAGTTTTAAGCGCCAATTTCTTCAAGAATTTTACTCAACAATCAAATTTGTAACTTCGTGAAGTTTCCATGCTTAATAGCGAGAGATGGCAAATTCTATCAACAGTTCTTCAACTGCAGAGTGTGACCAGTAAGTATATATTTTATTACGGTACTTAGTTAGAGCATATATCCTAATGATCAACGAATACACAGATTTGTCGCATGCCTGCGCTGGCCGTTTATAATGGTGAAATTCAGGGACACCAACAATATTCTATAAATTAGTAATTGCTTATTCATCATTTGTTGATGTGTGCGTTCACGTCCGCAAGTATTGCGCACCACATGTTAGACCTGTTTCAAAATACCCATTGTCAAGTTGAATGGTAGTGAGCACACAGTTTGAGGTCCAGGTGTGTTGTTCATTATTTACCTATGTATTATGTAATTTATATAATTATAGCTCATGTACTATATCCGCATTCTGTGAGTTTCCTTTATAAGTTTGAAAAGATGCCAAATCAACAAGTGTTTGGGAGGCCGATCATTTAGAGTAAATTATCAAAGGTATCTAAGGCTATCTTGTTATCTAAATATTTCTATACTAGCAGCGCCCGACGGTTTCACTCGCGTAGTTCTCTTTCCCGTGGGCATACCGAGATAAAATATAGCCTATACCCAGGCCCCAGTGACGCCTAAGGTAAAAGGTGCTGCCTAGCTAGCTCGCTGAGTAGGGTGAGCGGCGCGGCAACCACATATTTTTTCATAATAATTACTTTTTAAACTCATGATATCTTTCTAATGGAATGTCTGAATTGAATCATTCAAAAAGTTAAGTAAAGGTAGTTTTATATTAATACCAAGATATGAATAAAGACCGTTTATCTAGCAGCAGCAAATCAATTAATTTTTAAAATAAAATAACATTTATTGTGGCAAAACTATAATAGTTAGACATATGCTATCGCGACATTTTATGTACAGTAGAATCCGTTTATTATGACTCCGCCTATATAGACCAACCGGTTATTATGACGAATTGCACTATGAAGTTTGGGTTTCATTAAAAAATCTTTATAAAAGTCGGATATAATGACTTCCCTTACAGTGACATGTCGCTTATTATGACCCATTTTTAATAAATTATGTTTGGTCATAATGATGGACATGATTATTTACACCTTCTCGGTAATGTTCGTTGATTCCCAATGACGGCTATGTCTATGTCTTCTATACACAATAGGATTAGAGACTGTTTTTACAATACAATGAAAAAACAAAAGCAGATATTACAGAAATTACAGATTACTTACAGTAAAAAATACACTTGTATGTGTTATTATAATAATGTGCCGATTACGTGTAATTATGATTTTGATTTAATATATAATATGTATACATATGTAATTACTATGTTTCTATATTAAAATACTTAAGTACATACATATTTACATAAAAAAGGTTTTTCATTTCACATCACGCTTTGTATGACGTCCGCTTATTATGACGTATTTGTCAATTCCTTTCAATGTCATTATAAACGGACTCTACTGTATCTACATTATTTTATTCCATCATCAATAGATTTTGCAGCGCACGCGATGTAAAAAATATTTTGGGTAACTTTTTAACAACTTGTGTTACATTATTGAAGTAGTAGATTACTCCTTACAATTTAACAAATATACAAACACACAAACTTTACTTCTTTATAATATTAGTATAGATTATATTTCATAATTTTTATTTCAATCAGTTTGATTTCGATCATAGGTATCAGCTCAACTTTTGATTTAAAAAATATATTTTGTAACATAGCCTTTATAAATACATATTGAACGCGTGAAATGTGATTACTTTTGACGTATTTGTTAATCATGTACTTATTTGTTATTATGTTAATTATCTGGTATTATGTTTTCATCTTAACACGTACACAGTAGGTGTACAATGGTCAATGTCAAAATGTTTCGTAGATATTGCTCATGGTCGGCCCGGACGACGACACGTATACAAACTTACATCAAATTTATTTAGATTTTTTTAACGAATTTACTTTGTGTCCTTATAGCGTACACATTTAATATTTCAAAGAAGTTGATTAACGTGCCATTTTAATTAATTAATATGTTACCTCATTTATACAAATTCATTTAACTATACTTCGTTAAATTAAATTTGACTTATACTTCGTATAGATGTTAGGATACGTAATATTCATAAATATAAGGACGTTACGATGTCGATGTGACCGGTCGCGGTGGTGAGTCGGTCTCGCGGTCGGCGCGCGGCGCGGTCTCATAAGGCTTCACCCGCGGCCCCGCCCCGCCGCGCCCCTCCAAACTTATTATGGTGTAAACTTACGATACCGCCACTTCACAACTCACGTAAACTTTAATAAAAAATATCAGTTGCTACCTAAGTAAGTTGAAACACGTGTTGACAATTAAACAAATGGAAAGAAACTGACTAAGTGTCAATTTAATTAATAAATAGGTATACGTTTAGATATACATCAATTAAAACTTTTGTAAGGCTTAGACCCCTTAACGAAATGTTTTCATTTTTTTTAATTGATAGATTTGCCTTTGATTTCATTATGTCCGACCCTTCGTAGTTAATTAATAAAAATACCGAACAAGTGCGGGTTGAACTCACGTTTCGAAGGTGCGTTCATCTGAACCGTCGTTTATTTATTTAAAGAACAACTGATCTAGAGCCGCACACTGATACGAACAGAAGAAGAATATACAGGGTGGCGCAATAGAACGTGCATTTTTAAAATAATTATTAAAAAATAAATACAAAAGGTATAGTTAAAATAAAACTAAGCAATTATTAAGTGATAACTGAAGTTTATTTTTTAAAAATAACATCATCTAAATGATGACCCTCTCTACGTTGGCACTCCTCTAACCGCAAACGGAAATTACCGAAAACTTTCTTAAGTAGTGCTGGTGTGATTGCTGCCATTTCACCACGAATATTCTCCTTGAGCTGACTGATGTTTCTCGGATTATTGGTGTAGACTTTGTGTTTGAGGTATCCCCACAAAAAAAAGTCATGAGGCGTCAAGTCTGGACTGCGCGGAGGCCATGGGATATCACCTCTTTTCGAAATCAGTTTGCCAGGGAACATCTGCTTCACAACCGCCATGGAGTCATTTGATGTGTGACTGGTAGCTCCGTCTTGTTGGAACCAAGTCCTAGAGTTCTTTATTCTTGAATTTTCAAGTTCTGGGGCCAAAAAACCTTCCAACATCGCAACATAGCGTTCGGTATTAACAGTGATGTTTTGCCCCCGTGCGTTTTCAAAAAAATAAGGACCAATTATTCCTTTGGCAGATATTGCGGCCCAAACTGTCACTTTAGGGCTTTGTAACGGTTTTTGATGTTTGAGTCTGGGATTTTCACTATTCCAATAACGACAATTTTGGCGGTTTACGAACCCATTCATATGAAAATGTGCCTCATCAGAGAAAAGGATGTTTTCAAAATTTGAAAACCGATTGAGCATTTCATTAGCAAATGTGAGCCGTGCTATGAAGTCAGAGTCTTTCAATTCTTGAGTTAATTGCAGCTTGTATGGATGCAATTTAAGATCCAAGTTTAAAATTCGTTGCAAACTTCGTCGCGATATGTTTAGGACAGACGATCTCTTGCGAGTAGACATTTGTGGATCTTCTCGTACCGACTGCTTAACACTCTCAATATTGTCTTCGGTCCTAGATGTGCGTGGACGACCTTTCGCGTGTGGTTTAAACGTCGATCCAGTCTCTTCAAAACGCTTTATCCAGATTTTAATTAAATTAGCACTCGGAGCCTCCCTAATTTGCCGTACACCATACTCAGAACAAAATAGTCGCCTGACAACTACGTACGAACGAGAGTTTTCGTAAAATGCGCGCACGCAAAATGCGCGACGCTTCCCGTCGAAGTGACTCATAGTGACTAAAACTTTATGAACCGCGCTACCCAACGATATCGGTCTCCCCCCGCCCACGCCCCTTCTACCACGCAAAAAAAGATGATGCAATATGCACGTTCTATTGCGATGTAAAGTTCGTCGCGTGTGCAAGTGTAGGGACACTCGCGGCAGGACAAGACAATGTGCCATTGTCTGGGGGAAAATGCCACAGACACGGTATCAAATCACAGGTACGTTATAATATTGAGAGATTTCTCATCTCATCAACACTTATTGCAATATTTCATTAAATGTCGAGAGAAAAGAAGAGGCATTCGATCAATTCTCATTATTTTTCGAGTATTAACTTAAAAACCGTATAAGATGGTCACTAGTGACAACAAACTGATACTTCCTCGTCCCTGTACAACAATATCAATTAGTTGAGAGTCCTTTGTCCGGCGTGCGATGGGATCAACTCATTCTGTTAGTCAGGCACACGTTACAGTTTGCACTAACACAAATTGACTTTGTCAGTAGAGTGAACCAGATAGACAGGCGGACAGTGATCCTTTAATGGACCTTAATATCACCAAGGCTGTACATGCGAACACATCAATATCTAATACCGATTTATAAATATCGAAATTGATCCAGATGACATACCTATAGCTAATGGAATATTATGTTGTACTCTACTTATGTACGTATTATCAGCGCTACTCTACTCTACTATTAACTTTGTCAAGGTAAAGAAAGCTCTAGAGTTCTACAGAGTCTAGACTCTAGACTCTCTAGAGCAAAGCAAAGTTGGCGATAACCAACAAAACTATTCATGTTTATTCATATTGGGTATTATTGGTGTTACTATGCCGTAGATGACACATCTCTGTTATTTAAAGTGAATAGGAAGGATAAGGATTTGGTAGAAGTAAATAGGTGTTTGGCTCTAGTTTCGGACTGGTTTTCTGCCAATAATTTGCTCCTCAATGCGTCTAAAACTAAGTGTATTAAATTTTCGCTACCCAATGTCCGAGCCATTGAATCCAATGTTTTTTTGGAAGAAACGAAACTTAAAATAGAAAGTAGTACCAAGTTTCTAGGTATAGTGTTAGATTCTAAGTTACAATGGGAATCCCACATTGACGGTCTTTCAGGGAAGGGAGGGAGGGAGGCTGAGTTCTGCTGCGTATGCTGTTCGTAAAATTAGGGAACTAACAGACGTGGGAACGGCAAGAATTGTTTATTTTGCTTACTTTCACAGTATTTTGTCTTATGGCATAGCGATGGGAGTGCCGCAAGGCTCTATATTGGGGCCATTTCTGTTCCTCGTCTACATTAATGACTTACCTTATCTTGTAGGGGACAACCACAAGATAGTATTATTTGCAGATGATACATCTCTAGTGTTTAAGGTTAATAGACAGCAAGCAGTGATTGACGATGTAAATAGTGCTCTCTCAAAAATAGTTAACTGGTTTAGTGCCAATAATTTGTTATTGAATAGTAATAAAACTAAATGTATTAGATTCGCCACAAAAAATGTTAAACAGGTAAAAACCAGTGTACTAATTGATAATGAGGAATTAGAAATGGTCAATGAAGCTGTCTTTCTAGGTATAACGTTAGATGCTAAGTTACAATGGGGTCCACATATAGAAAAGTTAGCGGGCAGACTGAGCTCTGCAGCATTTGCTGTAAAAAAAATTCGTCAGCTGACCGACGTTGACACCGCGCGATTAGTTTACTTTAGTTATTTTCACAGTATCATGTCGTATGGAATACTGTTGTGGGGTAATGCCGCGGATATAGATTCTATCTTTGTCTTGCAGAAACGAGCTGTTCGCGCTATCTATAAGATGGGCCCCAGGGAGTCACTAAGAAATAAATTTAAAGAAATTAAAATAATGACCGTACATTCACAATATATCTATGAAAATCTTTTGTATGTTCACAAAAATTATGTAAATTTTAAGAAAAATAGTGATCTCCACAATCTCAACCTTAGGAATAAAGATAAACTCTCTGTGCTCACTACTAGGCTCCATAAAATTTCTAACTCTTATAAAGGTCACTGTATACGCTTCTACAATAAACTTCCAAACGAAATAGTTAATTTGTCTATTGGTAAATGTGCGAAAAAGCTTATTACACTATAGTAGATTATTTAAATGATAAAATCGTCTGGAAATGAATTGCTCTTTTTATATCTCTTATTATTTTCATTATGTACACATATTTTTATTTTGTGAATACAATCACAATAAAAAAAGACAACCCCACTGAGTTTCTTGTTAGTTCTTCTCAGTAGTGGGCGCGTAGTGAACTAACAATCAAATCAATTTAGTTTAAGTTTTGACGATTATAAGTGATTGTATCAATCCTTGATAATAAAGATAATTTGAGTTTGAGTTTGAGTATAAGCAAAGCATACTATAAGGTTACTGACTATATTAATGACCGGGAGGTTTGGCATTAAATTTCTGCACACGCAACCTCAGTATGCTATTTATAGTTTTTGACCTATGTAATTATTTTACTTCTATATTTATAGATTTTTTTTTATATACTTTTTGACATGTTTTTTATTGTTGACATTAGTTATAAGTGACATTTGTATTTCATTTTATTTTAAAAAAAAATACCAGCCCGAGTTTCTTGCCGATTCTTCTCGGCTGATGTAATTCCGAATCGGTGGTAGATTCAGTGACGTTCATAAGTGCCTCATTGAGGCCTCAATTGAATAAAGAATTTTTGAATTTTGAATTATACTACACACAAATTCGAACCGTTTAAAGTTAATAAAGTTTATAAACTTTATTAACTTTAAACGACACTATGTTAATAAACTTTTAGTTTACGTATAGGCATTTTCAGTTCATTTAGCTTAACCCTATAGTCTGCCATTTTACACGTGTTTTGATGTCTAAATAATATAGTAAATTAAAAAATCTAACTGGCATTCTTCATATTCAAAAATTGCACATTTTATAACAAGACTTTTGATAGAGATAAAATATCTCACACACGTTACGTGGTGATAATTTCTGTGATTGCGTGTATGTGTTGTGGCCATATCGAAAATTTGACCATTTTATGAAATGGTTGATAATTTAAAGAAGTGGTCGCATTTAATGAAATGTCTCACTGTCTATTGGCCACATCATGATGTGGTTAGGGCAGATCAATGATAAGAAATCGTTTCTCGATATGGTCAACTAAACGCGCCGCTATTTCATGAAATGGCCAAGATATTGTGATCATATCGTCAACAAGCGCTAGGTTAATGCGCAAGATGGCCGCCGTTGACGAAAATCGCAGTGAGAAAGTGAATATTTATTATTAAACGATAAGGAATATGAGAACAAAAGACTACGACGATAAGGTGAAACGAGTTGGTTAGGTTAGTTTAGAACTGTTACCCCACACAGCGCGAGGCGAGCGAGCGAAGTGAATTTTACGATCTGGCCAAACGTTGATGAAAAAATCGTGAAACGATAACAAATTAATGATCTGATTAACTTGGCCACATCATGAAATGCGACCACTTCATGAAATGGTCGATAATTTCATGAAATGGGCAAATTTACGATATGGCCACGACATGTATACCTATAAATACCTCTCTGATAAATCATTAGTCAGAAAGATACCTTAGTCGCAGACGATATACGAGTACCTATTTATTACAAATCGATATAATATGGACACATTACATCTAGAGTAGGAGCCAATAATGGAAAATAACTAAGTACCTCGTAGACCTAGTTGTTAGACCCAATTATTGGCAATTGGTGGACATTATAAATAGATCACGGCGATTGTCGTCTCGTGAATTAAAAAATAAATGTAAATATCTATTCGTGATATTACCGCTACCGGACGAGACGGACCAGTGGGACTGCGAGTCTGAGACCGCAGCGTCCGAGGCGCGAGTGGCCCCATCCCATGGTATTCTGATCGCAAATATAATCACTTCATAGTATAAAACAATGTTGTTGTCGCTGTCTGTCTGTCTCTATGTATGCTTAAATCTTTAAAACTACGCAGCGGATTTTTATGCGGATTTATTTAAGACCCTAAACTCGATAATTGACGGTTTTTGTACTTTTTGATCTAGTCATATTATATGAAAAGCGTATTTTATAAACATGCTTTTAGGTAATAATTAAAGGAAATATTGTCATCTAAAAAATACTCAGAGAAAAACAATATTATACAGAAAACTTAAAAAATATATCAAGAAAACTGAACATATGTTTTCTGAATTTCACTTTTAGCATTAACTTCCATGCCTTCGGATTCTAGTAATTCGACCAATTTAGCACTAAAAATTACACAAACTTAAAGTCCAGATCCTTATTAAGCAAACATTCAGAGGAAAATTTAATTGTTATTATAATTATTAATGAAATCGAAAAAAATATAAAGTTAGAATTTGTAAAAATCACAGTCAAGAAAATCGTAATTTACGTTGATAAATGATGCTCAAAACGTTATTAAAATTACCTCAAATAATAAAAGAATATTTTCTACAACAATTATACTAAAAAAAAAACTCTAAAACAAATTGTCTTTTTTTCTACAAATATTTTAAAATCATCATAAAACTACTATAAAATCGGACGCACGAAACAATTCAAATCAGTCTGCCGCGAGGCCTTTTAGAGAGAGGACGTATCGCTCCTACCGAGCGTTTGACCTTTGCGGCGCGTACGAATTTTATGCGATAACTCATCAACATGTTTTGATACTCGATAATAATTTTTGTTTTATAATTTGAATTATTTATTAAAAAAAAATATTAACATTTATGATAACAAATAATGTTTTAGAAATAATGAGCAATAAAACAACATTATTTTAAACCGACTTCCAAAAAGGAGGAGGTTCTCAATTCGGCCGGTATGTTTTTTTTTTATGAATATGTTCAACGATATCTCCGTCAATTCTGTACCGATTACTAAAATTCTTTTTTTATTCAAAAGAATGGACTTGCCGTTTGTTCCCATGTCAAGGAAACCAGGATCTAATGATGGCATTCTAGAGAAATTGAGAGGAACTTTAGAAAATCGTAGGGTGATTAGTGCATTTGTTAAGTTTTTCGTTAATTATCTTAAAGCATTATAATTAAATGAAGGTTTGGAGTCGATCTGATGATGGACCTGGAAGATAGTCGAGGGAACTCTTCAACGACTAACAGCAGTTACCTCGTGTTTGGGCTTGATTAATTTGTATCGATGAGACCTTTACAACCAGATAGGTTGTGACACTCAAAAGTAAAAAAAAACCGACTTCAAAAACTGAAAAGTATAAAATAACAAATATTTAATTTAATACACCTCTTATGCGATGCTAATTAATACCTTTGTGTGTATGTTACCTATTGATAAGTGTGAAGTCGGTGCCAAGCCTTAAAGAAATAAAACTATTAGAAAAATAAACTACAAAACTATAATTCGAGACGACCGTTAACGAACGTTTGCCCGCTTGGGTTGGTCGCATATTTATTTTATTTATGTGCTACATCGCATAAGATGTATTACATTAAATATTTGTTATTTTATACTTTTTAGTTTTTGAAGTCGGTTTTTTTTAACAAAAACGGAAACGAAATAATTTAGAAAGTCCTGCTTTTAGCGCTAAAAGGTTGTTCCGATAATATATGTTGTACATATACAGAGAATGCATTTTTCAAGTAGGCGTGGTAGACGATATTCGAAACTATATGGAAAGGAATATCGAAAATTGCTAGCGATTTTAATAAAAACTAAAACTGCAATTAGTATATGAAAAATCAATACGCCATTATGGTAAAAAATATATTATTCACAAGTAAGTTATAGATTTTTTTTTACTCATATGTTGCTTTGTTTTTAAAAAGTTTCGTTACTTACCAAAAAAAATCATGTCTTATTTTAAAAACAATAAACTAAGTATTTGTTTTATTCATTATTCCTTGTTGTGAATAATGGAATATCGAATCGAAAGGTATTACGTAAATTATATCTAATCATATACTACCTACTACGAATCGTAAAAAAAAATATACTCGTATTTTTACTTTTGTCAATAACTTTTACACAATTTATAATTTCCAATGGATCAAAACCATTCGGCCGGAGTATTCAGAGCGAGCGCGCCGTCACCACATAGACAGTGTGCATGCGGACACGCGTGCGCGTCTGTGTGAGTGAAAATTTGAGTTGTCGCGCGGTAGATGAACCCTCTTAATACATAGAGTAATTAAAGAGGAACTACGGTTTTAGCATAATTTTACCCCCGCATTCTCACGGGAGTGGGAACTACGCGGGTAAAGCCGCGTGGCGCTGCTAGTGTTTAATAAAATAAACTAACTTTAGTTGAAATGATTACAACATTTGATATCGTATTTAAATCCGTTTACGTTAGAAAAGGAGGAAAAGGGTTTATTATTATTTACTCTTGTGTTGAGTTCCCTGGTGAAACGTATAAATGGACCAACAATAGGTATTTCATTTTTGAAAGCTTTTTTTTATGAACAATACTCGTTTGCGGATTCATAATAAATATCAATTAATTTATAAGGAACTTAATTAATGATAATACCTATATTTGTGAACTAGGTCACAGGTGGTGCGTCAAAATTCAGCTTCATTTCAGCTCAGATGTTTGTTCGTAAAAAGATAATAAATAACAGTCAAAGAAAATTACTTTCGCAGTACGTTATATGTACTTATGGTCCTTATGTATCCGTGGTTATACATAGAGCACTATGTATTCAAGATGTCGTTATTAACTTTTTCGAGAACACTAGTTTAAAGAACTTTTTTATTGTGTCTAGATTCTAGATACAGTCAATCGTATTTCGTTTGTAAAATTTAGTAAATTAGGATTTTACTCCACACGATAGCATTAAATTTATTTGTTAAATTTAGGAATCCATTATATTACGTAAGCACTGTATAGTCGTTTATATGATTAATTTGAAATAATAAATACCTAAATGATTATAAACAAGTCAATGATTTTTCTGTAACTACCACCCTCGCCCCTCCCCTTAGCACCGGCTTAGTTCGTCGTTCACCCGAAGCTAACCAATGTTGTAATGTGTTATTTTTTTTATTTTTATCGAATATCGCATCAGTTTTTCGTTGATGGCCTCGGTAATTGTAGCCATTTGACCTTCATTGAGGGTGCACACTTGTCTACTATTACTTCGGTTTTTTATTGTGTTAGTAATTGTCAGGATACAGTTATGTGAAAGAAAATTATGAAAGCTAATCGCGTGGAATGTTCTGGAGTGGAGAGTGAGTCGGTTAAAAAGTTTCCATTCACTCACGTTCTGGTGCACCTCCTGAACTATCGCAAAACTCATGGAAATTCATTTATATTAGAGTGTTACAACGTTTGTCCTTCAGATGTTCCACTTGGACACAGTAGAGGAATATTAAGTCTGGAACTCAACGTTAATACCAAATAATGCATTTAACAATAGGGACAACACGCTCTTGTGAAACTTTTTCAGAAAGGGGCTTAGCACTCGCACTGGCGTTATATGTCGTTATATGTAAATAGTGTATGTGTGTGTCGAGTGTGTGCGGGAATTACTTATTGTAATGTCGGTGGGGTTGTTGGGGTCTCGTTAGGCTCGCCCTGACAAGTGTACAGTACACGTGATAAATATCGGCGATCTCAGTAATTGTTGAGTGAACGATCTGAGAGATTATAGCTCGGTGTGCTGTCATTTTTTCTCGTTAGAGTGAGGGCAGGTCGCGGTGATGCCGCGGTAACGAACATAATCGCCGAATAACGAGTAATAACTCCCTCGCACCGCGCGCCCGCCCCCACGCGCGCCCTCCGCCCATCCGGTGCACACCATTCATATGCTATCATCTCCTAATATAATGAAAATATAACAACACAACAGAGATACCTCGATAGCATTTTGCCTGATGTACGAAAGAGAGAAGTCAAAAATGAAGTGATTTTATGTAACAGCTTAACCATCATTTATGAGTGTCCCTTTGAGGAGTTACCTCATTATATTATCAATAACTAGCTTTTGCCCGCGACTTCGTCCGCGTGGACTAATACAATCTCCAAAAACATTTGTTGTAACAATACGAGTAGATGGCAATCAATTGAAGTTTCGTTCCTAGTGAAATACAAACCTATGGTATCATTTAGTATCAATCAATGTGATCTGTCAATCAATCATATTACCGATCGCATGCAATATGCGTGTTTCTCATTAAGCAAACATATTTCTGTTAATATTTGGCCGGCGGAAATGTCGACCGTAATAAACACCTGAATAGTTTTGAATGCAATAAACCGATTGAATTTGATGGAAATATTACATTGGGGTGAGCGGCGCGACCGGGCGCTGTCGGCGGTTATCCCGTACATTCTGATGCAGTTCATTGTTTGCTTTACTTTGCTTTGACCACCTGCGGTCGAGTGTTTCAGCACTTTATTTATCGAATGGTTTATTTTTGCATGAATATAAATGAGAAATGTTGAGTATTGAGTGGTTCTATTGGTTGGAGAATGCGTAACGCGCGCTGATGTGGTTTGATATATACTCGTATATTGAACCCCGTAGGAGTGTGATATGTTTTGGTTGAGATGTATTTTAATTGCAGATAGTGAGTGAGGCGCGGAGGCGCGGCCCGCCTGCCTGCGCCGCGCGCACATGACCCGCTCCTCGCACCAAAGGTACCCACCACTTCGTTTATACATAATTATGATCTAGTTGACCACTAAAATACATGTTCAATTACTACTAATATTTAAATACTGGAGACATTGTTTTACATATGGTATAAGTAAAGTCTCGGAATGAAAAGGTTCGTCAATTTTCAAATTGATTCGTTTAATGTGTCGCGAAAACATATTACTTTTTGAAACTATGTTACAGAATAGACTCGGGTTAGGGAAAATAATGTTCTACTGCTCGATAATAAAGTTCAAAATTATTCAGATCAGTGTTGTTTGACAGGATAAATATCTTGTCACCAAGATTTTTGATAAACTAAAACCTTCTTGTTTGTTCAACCTGCCATTATTATTTCTGTTAAAACTATTGTCAATCGGTCAATGTCATCATTGCAAAATATCAAAGAGGTTTTTATATGCCACGCGCACAAGGCAGTGTTTAAAAAAGGATAGAAAAATCAAGCAAAACCTTATTCGATAGCAAACGTCATTCTATTTATTTAAATGTTAGCATCACTGTTTCTTACACTTGTATGTTGGCATAATTGTTTCTCGCAATACTAGTGCAAGTGAAAACCGACTCTAAGGTGACGAACCTTTTCATTCCGAGACTGTACATGCATTTACCTATGCAACAAAAAAATTGTAGTCTTTATTTTATTTTATAACAAGAAACAATACCTATAAAAATGAAAGGAAAGAAACCATTTTACGCTGCTCCGATATTAAATGACACTTGCCTAAAGGTACGAGATTTCGGGTGTTTGTCCCTAGATCTAAACACAAAAATCTAAATGCATCTTTCTATGTACGAAATCAATATGTTTCGTTTTGATACTGCATGTATAGTATGTACTTATGTATGTCGACCTATACATAAGTACATATTATTCATATCATATATCATTTTGATTAATACGCGTAAGTATAAGAAGAGCGAAAAATATATGAGTTATTAGTTAGAAAGCATTGTTTGCAGTGTATTGAGTGAGGGTATTAAAGTAAATCAGATCCGGCGGCCGGTGTCGGCTATGGGTCCATATTGGCTCACCTAAAGTTCTTTACCCGAAAATGATTTTCCTAACTATTTGTAGTCCGAATGATCATTCTTCCTAAAAATTTTCATCCTAAAGTTTTAATTCATACTATTTGTAGTGCTACCGACGATGCTCATAACACTGATGTGTCCGAAAATTTTAATTACTAACATCATTAATGTAAACATATTTAAACTCCTACTGTTTTTTATCATAACGCTTTTATCCCTAAACATACTTACCATAATATTTTCACTCATGTTCAGAAAGAAACATTTACCAAGTGTAATAAAAAATATATACGGGTAGAAGATGATATTTATAGTTTTAATGATAATTATACGACTCGTTTACGGTTATGCTTATGGCCTGGGAGTTTACCACAACCATAACTAATGGACCAATTCTGTTCTGGCACTACGCCGGCCGCTGCCGCGGCACGCTCGCTATGCTCGCTCTGCTCGTGCGTTGGGGTCACAGTTCTAACATAACCTAAACCAATAATTAGGAATAGGACCGATTCGTTACTGGAACTTGACTGAATGATTGGAGCAGGACTCTGGTTTTGCTCGCTCGGCTCGTGCGTTATATGTTATACCTACATGTTATGTAAAAACAAAGTTACGAAAAATTTATGTATATAATATTGATTATAATAAATAAAAATAAATCTAAACAAAAAAGATATGACTTTGAATAATAGTATGAACGATGGTTATGTTGAGAAAATATAGGAAAACAAATAAAAGTGTAAAAGATGTTTATTGCTACTGACTTTATGCAGTTGAATGTTTCGGAATTAAAACATTAGTGACAAAGATTTTAGGAGTTGCGATTGTTAGGATAAACAATGTTAGGAAGAAAATTTTCGGATTTCCAATTATCGGAGTTGAAATTTTAGGTGAACTTTGGCGCACCCGTCGGCTATACGACATGATTGCATTGGCAGGGTGGGCGCGGGTGGGCGGACGGCGGACGGCGGACGGACGGACGGACGTACGGACGTACGGACGTGCACGGTGCGCTGCATCACTTACCTAACATTGATTTCCAGTGCTGCCGACCTGTTAATTAAAACATATCTTGTATCACAATGTTTGTTTTTATCCATCGCTACTCGTCGTGCACAAGTCGCACTAATTAATGCCAATAACTAATTAGCTCGCTCATGAAAAAGATTCAATATTTCCGCGTGTTTTTAAAACAGCTAAATAAACATGCAGATCGGTATCGATATCGAGCGAGTGTGCTAATACGGAATATGCATTAATTTGATTTAGATACGGGTTTCAATGCCGTATACTAATATAAGGTGAAGAGTTTCTGTATAATTCCCAAGTAAGGCTACAAAATATCGCGGTATAACAGATAGAGATTATTATTATTGTTATGTCTTTTCCATTCACGGGACTATTAAGGAGTCCCGGTCTTTTGGAAGGCTAGTATGGGGCCAAAGCCAACACACAGAAGCCCTTTGACATATTTAATCTTGTGTAAAGGATGCACAATCCGGCGACTATCCCTGTATAACACTATAAAATGCATCCAAGGACAGTCCCCGGTTCTGCTGGGACTGTTGCAAATATATGGAAAACTACGACTGGGTTATGGGAATGGGATGTTTAATGGACTGGATATTGGGGAACTATGGGGACTATGACACCCGCCGATACAATGCTATAAACATGTACTATTATTATTATTTTTCTTTTTAATTTTTTATTGTAATCCGATTTTGTTTTTTTCTTAGTTTTTCAATTATTGTAAGTGGTTTACCGTTATAATTGAAATAAATAAATAAATAGAGAGATGGACCAATAAGAGGTTAAACAGCGAGGCACAGGTGATATGAGCATATGGTGCAAGCGTCAGAAGACAAGAGGAAGCGAGTGGCGAAGGTCATCCTCGCGCCGCGCTCCGACACTCATTACAATTACACAAGAGCCCAAGACCGCCCGCGGTGGACGATCAATCGACATACCCACACCAGTGGGTAGTCCGAGTCGGACACTACCACTGGGTACGCCAATGATCGCAACTCATTCACGCACGCACTCTCTATCCCTCCAAACATACTGACTGGAGAAGTGTAGTTGCGGAAAACTGCCCGCTTACAAGGTCTAGAAATGTTCATTGGATTTAATCACATCTGTTACCAGTAATGCAGTGTATATTTTGTTTATGGGGTGTAGTTGCCGATTAGCCGTGACACGTTCCTATGGGGAATCTGTGTCACGTCGAGCGCAGGTGACGCCGCGCGCCGTGCCCCCGACGGCTCCCCGGGGGTCCGACTCTACACACAATTTGTGTATTTCAAATCGAGCATTTGTTCCCTTATTAAAACAATACTTAGGTACCTGTTCAGAGTAGCGAGTTCGCAAATAAACTCTTAATTAAATAAAATGTTAAAATAAATTCCAACTTTAAAACAATGGTTTGTTTGAAAAAGTAATGGATGATCATACTAGAAACAGACGAGGTCCTTCACCCGTCGGAGATGTAACGTGCACTTTTAATTAACTAGCTGCGTCTGAGATTTAGGTATCCTATTGCAAGGGTTTTAGGTTGCAGCTGATAATCCCTAGTATATAATTAATCGGAACCAATTTGATAGTTACTTATTATTATTAAATTGTATCACATACTTTCGGTGAATTCATACATCAACATCTTTAAGAGACCCTTTGCGCTAGTGTGACTGATTTAAAAGGTAGAGGGTACACGGAGGTTGATATGAATAGGTCTCGAGGGAGTGCGGGGCTCCAAGACACGCCGCGCCACCACACCTGACACCTCTCTCAACGAACCCAAGTTAAACGATGTTCAACTTGATAACTTCATTATCGTCTAGGTACGCAGTTGTAGCGCCGCGAAATTATCATACTCGTGCCGTCCGTCCGTGACAAGCTATTACTAAAATTGTAACAATCGGTTTCACGGTTCATTATATTATGTCATAGTAATTAGTATATTATATTCTATGGTACGTATAGGTAGCGGCACGTAAGTTTAGCGCTGAGCGAAACGTAGAGGGGATAGCTGCGCATGTGTACAATAGCGAACAAAATACAATTACTTATAACTCAATTACAATTACTATAACTACTTAAACAAATATTTTTAACAACATATTTTATTTAAATAAATAGTAAGTCTATCATGCACGAAATGTGGATGATATTAGGTACTGTTGCGCGCGCTAACATTAATAATTACCAACTTAATATTAAAGTTAACTTAAACTTTAATATTAAGTTGTATAGTATTGACCATCTACTAAAAATACACTAATAAAAAAACCAAAAATATCAAACAAACTTAAACTTAAAAAAAAACTATCCATGAACGGCAATAATAATATACTTTAGATCGCGACTGTTCATTCAGATGTCCGCGGAGTGTGCTATCGTGGCGGGGGACGGAGTACGGCGGACTAGCCATCCGGCGCTACGCACACACTCCCCTCGTCCCTCTAGCCCCCCTGTGATACCTTATTTTTGACTTCTGCGCAATAACGGTCAGCGCTAGAGTTTCGTGCCGCTACTTATACAATGACGCACTAACGTGTTTACATTGTTTGTGTACATCGAGTTGTTCCTCGCGCGCGTGATGGACACTTACATACATCTTGTCAAATAGTTGTTGATGTTTAATTAGAGGGTCCCAGTCCCGGTACTCCCGCCATCGCGTCGAGGAGCGGGCCCGCCCGCCTCAGGGGCATTACAAGTTAACCGATTAATCAGTGCGTCTGTTTATTAACCTATAAGTAAAGGTCGATGGCGGCTCCGGATGTTAGCACAGGACACAACCGCTGACATGGTGTGCCCCGCGCCGCGAGTTTGTCTTGTACTTCACACAAGGTCACAGGGGGTTGTTTCCGATACTTTACCAATACTCTCGGCGCGTGGCACTCTGTACTCGTAATATACATAATGATATAATGTTTGACTCAATTAACCAGTTACGTTTGCAATATTGCGACTTTATAGTTAAGTCATTTCAAGTTTGTTTTGTCGGTTGCCATAATACCCACTTCCCTACATGATAATAATATTATTTACTACTAGGTTTTAATGTATTCAACAAATATTTAGGTTTTTATCAAGGAGGTATAATACACATGGAGGTGTGGACAGACACGGCAATGAAAGATTTCGAGGTGTAATATTTTTTCTGGAGTACCTATTAATCCCAGTAATGAATTATTTAGTGCTACACATAGGTTACTATTTCATCTAACCAAAAAAAATAAGTTTAAAACACAACTATATCTTTTAGTACCGATTTCATAATTATATAATTATTTAACAAAACGGGATGTTAGTACGTACTTATTTAAGTCGAAATCCTCGACTAGTGTCAGTCAGTGCAGAGCGAGACGCCGACGGCGCGGGCGTATCGCACGCACTCCTCCTGATGAAGGCCACCGGACGTGGCTGAAACAAGTCGAGGATTTCGACTTAAATAAGTACGTACTAACATCCCGTTTTGTTAAATAATTATACATATATGATGACGTACGTTTCGTTTAATAATAAGATTTCATAATTGCCACGCATATTTTGGCTCCGGGAAATTCACTCAAAAGCTTAATACCTAAGGACTATGAACATCAGTTATAGTTCCACCTATAAAAAACCACCACTAATAGAATAATCTAAGTAGTTTTTCTTGGGCGAGATTTGCACCGGGAAATATCCGATTCGAGAAATTTCAGATCCAGGGAATTCCCGAATTTTGAAGTTTCGGAAATTTGCGGTTCGGGAAATATCCGATTCGGCGATTCCCAGAATTTGGAAGTTCCGATTAGAGAAATGTCCGATTTGGGGAATTCCCGAATGTTGAAGTTTCGGAAAATTTACGATTCGGGAAATTTCTAAATTCAGGGAATACCCGAATCGGATATTACCCAAATTGGAATCTTAAAAATTCGGGGATACCTAACGTGACTATACGTCCCGCTTTGGGCGGGACAGTCCCGCTTTCAGGCAGTCTGTCCCGGTGTCCCCCGCGAGGCTGAAATTGTCCCGCTTTTGCAAACACACGAAACAATAATTTAAAATGTATTTTTCTCACTCGAAATGATATTTTAAAACAAATTTGTTCAGCCGATAAATATAAAAATACAAACTAGAATTCACGTCACTACTTATTTGCTTTGATTATTTTGAGTTATTCTATGTTCTATATCAAAAAAACTTGTAAAACACTAATACCTAACTTTTTTATTACTTAATTCCGCAGATGTCCCGCTCTGACAAAAAAAATAAATGGTCACGTTAGGGATACCCCAAATCGAAAATTTCTCGAATCGTAAATTATCCGAAAAAATCGGGATATTCCCGAATCGCACATTTTGAAGTTTCCGATTCGGGGAATTTCCGATTGGGGAAATACCCGAATTTTGAAGTATCGGAATATAAATGGAAGTTCGTATGGAAGTATCGGAAAATATCCATTTCGGGGAATGCCCGAATTTCGAAGTTTCGGAAAATGAACGATTCGGGTAATTTCCCAATTTGGAAGATTCGGAAAATTTCCGTTTCGAGGAATTCACGAATTTTGAAGTTTCCATTAAGGAAATTTCCGATTTGGGAAATGTCCGATTCGGTAACTTCCAAATTCGGCAAATCGCAAATTTCCCGAATCTCCCCGAAATCACAGAATCGGGCAATTCCCGAATTTAGAAGTTTCGGTAAATTTACGATTCGGGAAATTTCGGATTCAGGGAATTCACGAATTTTGAAGTTTCGGGAATTATCTGATTCAGGGATTCCCCGAATTTTGAAGTTTCGGGAAATTTACGATTCGGGAAAATCCAGAGTTTTGAAGATTCGGAAGATTTACGATTCTGGAAATTTACGATTCGGGAAATATCCGATTCAGGGATTCCCAGAATTTTGAAGTTTCGGGAAATTTACGATTCCGGAAATTCCCGAATTTTGAAGTTTTGTAATATTTACTTTTCGGAAAATTTCCGATTCCGGGAATCGTGGGAAAGTATTATTACACCATCTAATAGGGTTGCTAATAAGGATCAAATTCTGGGAACCTATAGCAAGGAAGATACTCATTTTTATCAACATTTTCAAATCCAAATACCTCCGCTCACACAGCGAATTCAGTCATATGCCTTACTGATAACGAATGTATGGATACAGACAGACCTTTGTTTGATATACAACTCATTCTTATTGAAAATAGGACCATTTTGCCTATTGTCCTTTGGTTTTCTTTTGCTCACTGTTTCCCGTTGCTTTTCTAAAGTTCAATGTACGTAACATACTATGCGAATAATACAACAATGTAGATTAGCAAGTGTCGCGTATTGCATTGATAGCGGCGGTGTGGTCGGCCCCGTCTGGCCCGCTAATGGCCGATGAATGGGCGCTCATTGACCACTTGCGCTGCACAAGAAGGCGCGCGGAGCACTTCCTACTGCTGAATTCAACGAGCCAATTGTGAGGGAGTGGTGCCACTGCACTGCGCACTGGGCTGGTGTTCCCACGCTCGCACCCCCATTGTATCATTTGATCTGCTAGTCTGTCATTGATTACGCCGACACCCACTACTCCTAGGTAGAGTTGGCAGGCATGTCACTAGGTCGGTGTATGTATGTGTGAATTGATACATATTGTACCCTCCGAGGAACAAAATAGATGTGTATTTCCGAGTAAACTTTAGCTAAGATTGTGTAATGTTTTGATTACATGACGAGATGACTGATTTGTCGTCCACTAACACACTGTATACAAAAATTCAATATTTGAGAACTGACACAAAACGTTTTGATATTAAATTGGTAAAGGGGTTCAAGCCGGTGCCGGTGTGTGTGCAGCGTGGACGCGCCGCCCGCCGCCCGCCGCCGGTACCTTTGAAGTTAGGGTCGTGTAATTGGCATACGGTTTCTTCTTTTTTAATTGAGATACGTTTATTTTAGGGTGTATGAAAAATAAGCCCTAAATAAGGGTCAAACGGTATGTGCAAAGTGTAATATCGTTGAATTAGTATTCAATATTGTGAGCGAGGGTTCTTTCTCTTCTGTTTACAATGTAGGATTATTAAATATTGATCTGTCGGTTAGGTAGGTTAAAGGTATTCGAAATTAATTACAAATGTTCCGTGTTTTTTAATTGAACGTAAACAAGTTAAATATAAGTGAGACGTGCACGTATTTGCAAATACTTCAAATTATAAAGTTGTGACGTGACGTACTCGTAACTAAAATAGTGCTATATTGTATAATAGTGGTTGTTGGGGTGGATGCGTAATCCTTCACGTAGCCCCCACCTGCCCACGTACTAATGAGGTTTACAAATATTTGTGGCGTAACAAGTAAAATTGTATTAATAGTATGTGCAATTAGTTTGGTGCACACTCATGTCGGTAATGTGACCTCAGTGAGTGGTGTGTGTGTTGGCGCCAGTACGTGTGGCACTGATTAACGCGTCGCGTCCACCTGAGGGTTCGTAGGTGAAGGGTCCGATCGAATTCCTTTATCTGGTGATTAGTGCCAGTTGAGCCCCCCCCCCCCCGTCCTCCCCTCCTACCTCACCGCCACACTTTGATTACATATCTACAAATCTAATTATAACCACCGTCACTTAAGTTTCAAACTTGTCAAGTTATAATCGTAAGGTTTCTCAGTCGATCGTTGACGTCAGCAATCGGTATATTTCGTAATTGTTTCAATTTAATTTCAGTTAAGTACATTTGTTTATATTATATTTACTTATATCTATTTTCCTGATGTTACGCCACGAGGTGTAAGGATTTCGACCCTGTCCTCTCTAGATTCTATTTACATAAGAAGCTGAATGAACTTTAGAAGGATATTATAAGAAATCGTAACGTAACGTGTGTATCCGTGATGTCTGTCCGTGGCATTGTACCTCCCTAACTGACCTTTGTTTTCTTTTGTTTGTATGGAAGTGATTATGCTGACATAATCATCTACTGATAGAGTAAACCTAGGTAGGGGTTAGAAACTAAAAAGAGATGATATAGAAGGTGCTCGATTATATTAATTGGCTAAGATTCAAGAAAATCGAATCTCTGTACATTCTTGTATTTCCTAGTTTGTGTGAAATAGCATTGAACAAACAGACATAGACAATTCAAATATAGCTTACCTAAATTGAATTTCAGATGTATAAATGATCGATGAGTCGTTGGTTGTATCAAGGTTAAATGTATTTGGGAGTCGCAGTGAGACCACTTAGAGCACACGCGGCAGAGTGGTGTGGGCTCCTTGTAAACATCTCAATTTAACTAAACCCACGTGGGCACAGTGATCACACTACGTTCTTAATACATTGTAAACAACAAACAATCAAATTATATAGGTACTTGTTACAGTTTCAGAAGCTAATTTTAAATTTTGGTCTTATTTTCTTGGCAAAATAAAACTTTGAATCTTTGTCTTTTATCTAATTAGGGTTAAACTTTTTTATTATGGCGGATAACACGCGTTTGACCACGATCTCACCTGATGGTAAGTGATGATGTGGTCTAAGGAGGAGCACGCTTACCTATAAAAAAAATTCTCTACTCTCTCGGCTCTGTTCCTTTTTGTGCGTAACATAGGCTTGCACTTGACTGTACCTCGCCTGATGGAAAGCGATTACAGCCGACTGGTAACGATTGTCGATCATTTGTATACAAACTGGGACCAGTGCATGTCCTCCGAAATACGGAATCGTTCATCTTATCATCATCTAACGGCCAATGGCCATCCATAACTATTCTGACGGTGCCAGACGTTGCTTAACCGTACAAATCACAAGTATATTAGTACGTATAAGGTCTTAATTATACGTATGTTATGTATGTTACGAGTATTACTCAATGTTAAGTTTACATTGTAACATTGTTTTTCAATCGGGTGCAACGTGAACCCACAAAGAGTATTGGAAGAGGATTGGAGCGCGTCCCGCGACTCGCGGCAGTCGCGCCCACGGCACCGGCACCCCACAGGGCGCCTGATATAAATATGTTCGTGACATACCCGTCGCGACATTCACTCGGTTATTGAATCGCAATCATTGAAACCGCATTCATTTAAGCATTATCTTACATAATTATTATCTATTGTTATGAGTACTGTACTGATCCAATGTAATAACAAATGACGTGTCTCCAAGTCTATATAAATACATGTTGACGCGCTCCAATGTGACTATGATTATGTATGTTATGTACGGGCGATCGCCGTATGCACCGTCTCGCGCCGCCCGCGCCGCGAACGTGGAGCCCCGAGTGCAGGCGTTCCCTCGCTCTAATGTCGTCTCCGCTCGTTGTTGCATCGGCAGCGAATTACCTCCATTGCATAATACAATGCAATGTTTACTTTTATCAGCTCGGCACGTGTAACGGGCCGTACCTCGCGACCAACACGACCGATCACATTTCAATACACGTATACATTGCTGGCTCTCCTCTGTAACGTTGTTAGCGGAGAGCGAGGAAGCGGCCTGATGTAGCGTTCAGTGGTTTGTTTGCAAATCGGCGCTGCGGTGTGGCGCGCTAACTACTTAGTGGCGGCAAGTTCAGGGACGCTTGACGTCATCCGATGCACTTTTAGTACGGAGTGCGTACACACATACATACAGTGCAGCGCGGTGCAATTTAATTGCACGACTCGCTGGAATTATACGTACCTAGGTTATGTTCGATATACTTATTGCACTATTTTTGTTACCGGTGTTTTTTTCGATAATTAAACATGTACCTACGTAGTTACCTATGAATGCAGTTCATTGTATCGTAATTATGCTCTCGTCCCGATCAGTTCGGTTCTGTAGTGCTTAATAAGCATCCAATAACATTTATAATGAAGTAGGCGCGGCTCACGGTTGCGTAATTACGAATATGCTGATCCGACTCCGACCCCAAAAGTGTCCAGTTTAAGCTATAAAGGACAAATGTTAGTGAGATGTCCCAAACGATTGCATCAGTAGTTTTCCATCGTTTGTCGACGGTGTCTCTTACTGTAAAACTCTGTTAGCTTGTTGGATCATTCACCACACAAAAACCACTGCTCGATGTGATTTTATTCGACATTTGAAGGAACCAACGAGAGCATCAAAATATCTTTAACCCTTGGTATGCCAAGGGTTGAGGATATTTAAATGCTCTCCTCTGATGGAGGTTACTACCAGTTATGTACGTCAATAAAATTAATATTATTTTAAGATGGTGACTCGGTGGTGTTCTGTTTATCGATCCCGATGGGTATAGAGTTCCGTTGGTGCATACCTAATGTACACGAGCACAAAACATCTCTCAGAAATACACGCACCGCCATTCATAGTATTATAATGTGACAAAAACTTATTAGTTGGTTATTAGTTTCAACAAGTTGCGAACAATAAACTAACTTGTTCAAGATTCGGTTATTAATAATGTTATAATTGTAAAACTGTGTGAAGTTATAAATAGAGTTGGTTGTTTCACATTTGTGTAACAATGGCCGGTTACGGGGCGATCAATCCGCTAAATACAACATTAGTAGTGAGGATCATGTTGAGTGAGCCCTGCAGGTACATCCGAGGGGCGCTGTGGGTGCCATCGGGCCGGACGGGGCGCGCGCCGCACTGCCGGCCTCGGCACGCTGTTGTCTATCCAATTTGTGTTCATCCTATGTCTAAAGATATATGTTTCACGTAGAATAATCTGGTTTTTCATTGATTGTATTTCGTGGAATTTAGTGTGGTGTATATCAGTAGCGGATGGGAGTGGTAGTGAGGGCGGGGCGCGCGTCGGTGGGCGTCCCGCGAGGTGGGCGGGACCCGGCACCATGTGTACCGGCGCACCCACACACACCACATCATCATTTATTAAATCATTCACTATTACTTAACAAGGTTGCCCAACTATTATATGATAATGTATAATCTGGCTTCACGTTAGGTAGAGGACGCGGGTAAGGGTTGTGAGATGCCTCTCGGGGCTGTCTCAAGCCCGAAGTGCCACGCAGTCGTCAGTCATCAATTCATTTTACCTTTTGTTATGACTAGGTATTAATAACAGATATTGAACGATCATCAAGACGTAGTTATCTTTTGGGAAGTTATAAAAGAAATTTGAATACGTGAATGTGTCAAGTTACTTTTGATGGTAAGTGTACGCGGGTGGCAGGCCATCTCTGCGAAATGTAAATTCGAGATGTACCTACTGTCGGATTTGTAAATATAGTTTTATTGCAACTGTCGGAGTGGATTGGAGACTGGAGGTATAGTCACGGGTGGTATTGCTGAGGGTGGTGTGGTCGTGTGAGCGTGAGGGGTGCGGAGTGCGGGGTGCGGGGCGGGGTGTGCGAGGTGGTGGGGCGGGGTGCGGAGGCGCGGGCGCGAGCCGAGCGCGGTCAGTCGAGTCGAGAGTCGAGCCGCGCCGGCCGACGCGCCGCCACACACCACGATGGCCCGCGACTTCCGCGCGCACGAGTTCCACTACATGCCGCTGCACGACATACAGCCACATCCGTACCACTACGAAATGCAGTAAGTGCGAACCACACACTAGCCAGTCACGACACACAACACTATGTGTGCATTTCATATGTAACAACTCGCGCGTATTTTGGAATTTGTCGTAAACTTTGTACTAAATTTTTATTTGTCTTAAGAGTTGAACGTTATCATTTTAATTTCAACATTTCCAACCGTCCGCCGTCCGCCCCGCCGCCGCCGCCGCCGTCGGTGCATCTCAGTGCTGCACGCACGCGTTGTTTGTGACCGGATTTCAGTTCAATTGTTTACTTATGTTTGCCGCGAGATAGTTCTCAGTTTATTTATTTACTATTGTATTAATTACACATCACTGGCCTCCCGCGCACTCTACAATAATGAATCAACTGTCATTTTATTACTTACCTAGGTAGGTATTTCATTAACAAAAAGAAAACCCGGTTTCTTATATTATAATAAACTTATCTTATTAAAATATTTTTAATTAGGTACCTAGGTACTTACCTTTTAACTATTGTGAAACTGCGCCGGAACAACAAACAAAACCATTATGATGTATAGGTACAGTCACGGAATGAAAAGGTTCGTCACCTTAGAGTCAGTTTTCACTTGCACTAGTATTGCAAGAAACAATTATACCAACATACAAGTGTAACAAACAGTGATGCTAACATTTCAATAAATACAATGACGTTTGTCATCGAATAAGGTTTTGCTTCATTTTTCTATCCTTTTTTTAAACACTGCCTTGTGCGCGCGGCATATAAAAACCTCTTTGATATTTTGCAATGATGACATCGACCGATTGACAATAGTTTTAACAGAAATAATAATGGCAGGTTGAACCAACAAGAAGGTTTTATACACTTTTTAAGAAGGTTTTAGTTTATCAAAAATCTTGTTGACAAGATATTTATCCTGTCAAACAACACTGATCTGAATAATTTTGAACTTTATTATCGACCAGTAGAACATTATTTTCCCTAACCCGAGTCTATTCTGTACCATAGTTTCAAAAGGTAATATGTTTTCGCGACACATTATACGAATCAATTTGAAAATTGACGAACCTTTTCGTTCCGAGACTGTACATGTACATGATCCTAAATACGAGTATAAGTACCTACCTACTTAGGTATAAATTAAATTAAAAAGTTTATTCGGTCATGTTCAAACTTTACGGCTTTATCTTACAAATCAACAGGGTTTTGATATTTGTAAATAGGTAAAAGAGGTTGTGGTGGATGTGTCCCGCCCGCGTTAAAGTTGAAGTGCGGGATTGCACTTGAAGTAGGTACCTATATTTTGTCCGAAACTATATCGATCCTGAAGTCCGCTCCTCTTAATTCTTGACACGGCCTCTGTGAAGGAACGTTCCCGCTTTCGTTTGCCATCAGCAATTAAAAATAAGTGGTAGCGCGCTAAAACTTGACTCTATCACTTCAAAATCAAGTTTCTGTGTTTTAATAGTTAAAAATTAAAATATCTTAATAAATTACACAAATTAATATGAAATAAAAAACATTCCAATCGAATTTCTAATGAACAAATGAGAAATAGGTAGGTACTTACTTTTACATTAAAATTAAATACCTACCTATTGTTTTCAAAAATATTTTTGAAGTGAATCGTGCCGAAGAATTACCTACACACGTAGTAAATTTTTTTCTTTTTTTTTTCTGTGTTTTTAATTTTTTTATATTGCAGCTAAATGCCATTTCGGCGTACCTATTTAATAAATGTATTTCTCTTGCTAGTTTAGAATTTATCTGGGGGCACGGCAGTGCCCCCCGCCAAGTCGAGCGCGAAGCAAACACTGCCGTACCATCCTTTACAGGAACCATTTCGCCGCATTTTCAGGCCCCTATTTGACAACCTCTGGATAAGACTAGAACGCTGAAATTTTCGTCATCCAGTAAGCTATACAATCACATACTTAAAATAAAATTTCAAGTCTGTAGGTCATTTAGTTCCCAAGTTAAGCGAAAGCAAAGTTTCGCATTTTAGACACTCACTCACTACACTCACTCATGATCATCAAAATAGAACTAGTACTTCCCATAAACCTAGAGAGCTGAAATTTGGTACAGAGTTAGGGTTTAATGGCCACATAAAGGGAAAACTATAAAAACTAGGATAATCGAACGGGAACGGGAATTATACGGGAATGGGAACGGGAATTGTAACTCAAGAACGGCTGAACTGATTTGGCTGAAAATTGGTGGGGAGGTAGCTTAGAACCAGGAAAAGGACATAGGATACTTTTAATCCCGAAATTCCCACGGGATTGGGAACGGGAATTTAAAAATCAAGAACGGCTGAACTGATTTGGCTAAAAATTGGTGGGGAGGTAGCTTAAAACCAGGAAAAGGACATAGGATACTTTTAATCCCGAAATTCCCACGGGATTGGGAACGGGAATTTAAAAATCAAGTACGGCTGAATTGATTTGGCTGAAAATTGGTGGGGAGGTAGCTTAGAACCAGGAAAAGGACATAGGATACTTTTAATCCCGAAATTCCCACGGGATTGGAAACGGGAATTTAAAAATCATGAACGGCTGAATTGATTTGGCTGAAAATTGGTGGGGAGGTAGCTTAGAACCAGGACAAGAACATAGAACACTTTAATCCCGAAATTCCCACGGGAATGGGAACGGGAATTTATTACTCAAGAACGGCTGAACTGATTTGGCTGAAAATTGGTGGGGAGGTAGCTTAGAACCAGGAGAAGCACATAGAATACTTTTAATCCCGAAATTCCCACGGGATTGGGAACGGGAATTTATTACTCAAGAACGGCTGAATTGATTTGGCTGAAAATTGATGGGGAGGTAGCTTAGAACCAGGAGAAGCACATAGAAAACTTTTAATCCCGAAATTCCCACGGGAATGGGAACGGGAATTATAATTCTAGAACAGCTGAACTGATTTTGTGGGGAGGTAGCTTAAAAACTATTTATGTATAGATACTTTTTATCCCGAAATTCCCACGGAAACGCGAACGGGAACTACGCGGGTGAAACCGCGGGGCGCTTAATAATATAATACTACTCCTAAAAAATAAGTGTGTCAAATAAGAAAATCTAATAAAATAAATCAATATAAACAAGTTTTAACAAAAAGAAATGAAATCCCACCAAAAACATTCTGTAAAAAACTAGCCAAGTCTCGATGGAGCTGCTTGTTTAACTCTAAAAAGTAATGAAATCTAGACAGACTCGTGCCAAGTCTAAGGTTCCTTACTGCGATTTCTTTATTATTATAGTTAATGTTGTGTGACTTGGCCGTTGAAGGGTACACATGTATGTACACAAGGGTACAAAACTAGGTGCTCCATGACGCTATTGCACCAATCTTAAAAAATCCAGAACCTATCCATTGACGATAGAAAATTTGCTTAATTATAGCCACTTGAAAAATGTTGATTCAATATCCAGTCAATTGTAGGCTTGATAAAGCTGCGTATTTTAATAATGTTATAACATTACGTGTAAACAAAATTGACATGTACCCACTACTAACCTTTTAAACAATGTTCAACGGCCAAGTCACACAACATTAACTATAATAATAAAGAAATCGCAGTAAGGAACCTTAGACTTGGCACGAGTCTGTCTAGATTTCATTACTTTTTAGAGTTAAACAAGCAGCTCCATCGAGACTTGGCTAGTTTTTTACAGAATGTTTTTGGTGGGATTGAACTTTAAAAGAAGCAGTTTAGATTTCATCTTATTTTTTTAAAGCATTTTGAAATTGTATATTTTTGTATACATACTCGTACGTAGGTATAATGTTGATAGAGTCGATGTAAGAATTTGTCATTCCTTTTCTAGTAGTGAAAACATTGAGACGTGTTTATGGCAGTCTAATAGATACTTAGGTACTTAGAATTTACGAAAAAATATACCTACCTAATAGATATTTAGAATACTTAGTTTATTTTGCTAAAGACGGGTCGGGTGTGTTCGGGTTCGGGACGTTGGTGTGATTCTAGAGTTGTGCTCAACGGTGTCGAGACTGTATACATATGATACACAATACCTACTAGGTATGTAGTTGGTTTGTAAATGTTATTCTGTCGCTTTTTATATAGTAAGTACATGTGCCCCCCCATCCTTCCTCGATAGATGGGCTAACTAACACTAAAATAATTAAATAGGTAGTGGTTTTAATAGTAGTTCTTGAGATTTGCGCGTTCCAACAAACTCTTCAGCTTTGTAATATTAGTATAGATTAGATTATGTTGTCGGAGTCAAACTGGTCCAGTTTAATAAACAACTTCCTGTTTGTTTCTGTATTGAAGGCTGACATCCTCCTGACAAACATCACGTGTTTCACAACCTCAGTACCTACTTTTCTGAATGGGATACCTGATAAATTACACAACTTTTTTCTTTACGTACATCTTCAAAGGATAATAAAACAATGGCAAGTTGAGCAAGCGATTGTGTGATGTCTCGTGACTTGAACTTTTTAAAACAAAATTATTTGGAACTGTTTATGGCTTCTGGAGGTTTGTGAAATATTCTCAATTCATGAGTCATGTGACGGGCCGCGCGGTCACAGTCGGTCTTCTGTAATTATAAATGTTAGTTGTGGAATTTATCTAGCTCGGGGAAGGGGGAGGGAGAGGGGAGTAAAGTCAATTGTTCCTTTCTCTGTCTGATTCATGATTATAGTTATTGTGTAACTAAACTGCGCGAGTAGAAATGGCAATTACGAGATAGGTACATTTAGAAAGGTAATTGTGGGATATACCTATATATTTATATTTCTTCTTATAAACTGTCACTTACTTACACCAATCCAGTAGTTTTTGTGTGAATTAGTAACAAACATTCATACAATTATCGTTAAGATGATGAATAATGTTTAACCCCTAATGTGCTACCCTTGTACCACATTTCAGGTCAATCGGTTCAGTAGTTTAACCGTGAAAATGTAACAGTGACAGACAGACAGAGTTTATTTTCACATTTATAAATATTAGTAAAACCTAGAGAGGGAGAGTACAAGGACATTATCTTTAAGAAGTCTTTAAAACTTTGTTTGAGTACTACACAAAACTTGTTGGTCTCTCGCGTACGTTGCGCGGTACTGCGGTACCCGCGTAGCGCTACGAGTGCTACGGGATATTGGCCCACATCTACGCACTTCTGAAGCTGCAATGCACTCTAGAACTTTCAGCCGCGATTTATTTTTGGGCTGTAACATAAAAATGTTTACAGAATCAGTATTTAATAGTTAGTAGTTACACATTGTAATAATTGTTACTTTTCGCACTACTTGTTAGTTTTTTATTAGACCTTTCTCTACGAAATTACTACGAAATTTTTAGATAGTAGGTATACGGCTTTTGAGGGCTCTTAGTACCCCTAACGAATGACGCTTACGAGAACCGGGACCCACTTACACATACACGATGGCGCACCTGAATGTAGCTACTTCGATAACGGTCGCCCATCCTTATTACAAACAGTGGCAGACGTTGCTCGACTGTAAAATGGCATACAAGTCGTGTTAGCAGGATGGTAGGAGCGCTTTCCTTGTCGCACATGACGTAATACTATAAGTTGTTGGTGTTGATCGGTGTTTGAAGTCGGCGGCGCGGGCGGCGCGGCGCGGGCGCGCGGCGGCTTGTGAACAGCAACAACAGGTGCGTGCGGTTCATTGCTCCGCTCAGACAAACAACCGATTGTACCTCTTGTGTTGTTACGTTGCGATCGATCTGTTATCGGCTCCCGTCCCGCGGTACCACATTACCTTCACATTGTTTCCATAATAGCTCACCTTATTACTTCACCTTCTAGTTATAGTAAAATACATACGACACGAGAAGGTGGTATATTTCAACAAGTCGTCCAGTGATCGGATTTTTTATGAGTACTTACTAAAGTAATTTAGTAGAGCTTCAATTCTTAACACGCCATACGTTTACGGAACCTTAGACTTGGCACGAGTTTGTCTAGATTTCATTACTTTTTAGAGATAAACAAGCAGCTCCATCGAGACTTGGCTAGTTTTTTACAGAATGTTTTTGGTGGGATTTCATTTCTTTTTGTTGAAATGTGGTCATAGGTATTGATTTATTTTATTAGATTTTCATTAACACATTTTTTTCTTTTTAGGAGTAGTATTTTATTATTACACTAGCAGCGCCCCGCGGTTTCACCCGCGTAGTTGCCGTTTCCGTTCCCGTGGGAATTTCGGGATTAAAAGTATTCTATGTTCTTCTCCTGGTTCTAAGCTACCTCCCCACCAATTTTCAGCCAAATCAATTCAGCCGTTCTTGAGTTATAATTCCCGTTCCCGTATAATTCCCGTTCCCGATTATCCTAGTTTTTATAGTTTTCTCTTTACGTGGCCATTAAACCCTAACTCTGTACCAAATTTCAGCTCTGTAGGTTTATGGGAAGTACTAGTTCTATTTTGATGATCATGAGTAAGTGAGTGAGTGTGTGTCTGTCATAAATGCGAAACTTTGTTTTCGCTTAACTTCGGAACTAAATGACCTACAGACTTGATTTTTTATTTTAAGTATGTGATTATAGTTATCAGGATGACAAAAATTTCAGCGTTCTGGTCTTATCCAGAGGTTCTCAAATAGGGGCCTGAAAATGCGGCGAAATGGTTCCAGTAAAGGATGGTACGGCAGTGTTTGCTTCGCGCTCGACTTGGCGGGGTTACTGCCGTGACCCCAGATTATTTTATGAATTAAATCAGTATTATAATAATAATATTGATCAAAACCGATATAATTGGTTGAGGTTGGTGCCCGCGGTCCGAGGGGTGTCGGGTGCGAGTGTAACGCGATCCGCCCGCGCCCCGTCACCCCGCGCTCACGCGGTCTCTGTTTCCCGCAATGTACCTACAATTGTTTATTAAATTCGAAGGTAATTGTAACAAGAGCTACCCTCTGGTATATTGGTTTTTACCAATTATAATGAACACTAACTTTCTTAGCACAGCTTTGCCCGCCCCGCAAGCCATTCGCGTAGTTACATCGCAACCAACTCTACTGAAAGTTTGTTTTTTAATGTAATGGAAATATACATTTGGCTGTGTCTGTTGCTTTCAGGAATAAATGTGTAATATGATTCAGTTCTGAAAGACAGACCAAGATACCTTCCATCTATAATACATATAATTATGTATAGTACCTACTTTTGTAATATCGGCTTCCACAACTGACCTAACCGGTTACCTCCTCCTGGGTAATGAAGCGGTTACTATTTGTGCAAGCAACAGGTCCGAGGTTCGAACTCCAGTTTTATGTAAATATACATTCGGCTCCACCTGTGGTCCTTTGAAAATTCCCGGGTACATGTATTTTCAGCTAAGTCGTCGGTAGTCGGTACAAAAATAATTTGAGATTGTTTCTTTACTCCCTGACAATGTTTGTGTCAAATTTTGTGATAATCAACAACATTGAGTGAGTAGTTACAGCTACCCAAATGAATAGGTATTTTAACGAAAAAACTGACTTTCGCATTTAGTTACAATTATTGAAAACTCATAAGAAAATAAATTAAACCAGAATAATATACCGGGTGTTTGGTAAAGGGTTGACCAAACGGGATGGGCGTGTACCTGGGCCTATTTGGGAGATACCATTTGACCAAAAATTTTCTAGTTGTTAAAATAAAAAAAAAATGGGCATAATTGTATTTTTTTTTAATTTTCCGAAATTCTGACTATTTATCTCTACAACTTTTTTCGAGATGGTTTCCAGTCAAATTTTTTGGTTGATTATGGTCTCAGATATTATCTGGTCTATTCACAAAATTATCAGACTCCTACAAGGTCTAAATAATTTGTTATGACCACTTAATGCGAGGATAATGAAAAACAGAAATCTTATAGGGGATCTTTCAACTCAATTAAAAAGAAAACTAATTGCGACCGAGAATTTAAAACTCTTTTAAAAACTTCTCTGTTTATCCCTTATTGCAACGGTATAAGTACTACATGTATTACAAAAGCTAAAGAACTTGTTAAAAATTTAGGCGCAAAGTGGAAATATGTAGAAGAAAAAATAATAAGATTTTCTTAAAACCAAATTCCAAGTTTGGTTTAAATACGCCACAGTATGAATAATTTTTGATTTATCTGAGGTCTCCTGAAGATACTGAGATGCTGTAGTGACATTATTAGAAAATAATTAGTCTCGAAACAAATAAAATGGTCTATGTCAACTACAGGAAGGTATTGCTCCCATATCAAGATTTCCCGTCTCTGGCAATCGCTAAAAGGGAATACAATACGTCCAGTGGTGTGGCACACCTTGACGACCATAATTGCTTCTTTTTCATTTGAATTCTCCCTCCGCAGTGTCTAGTGTATGTTATTATGATATCTCTCGTTTTATTAAATACTAGCTCCCGGCCGCGGTGCCTCCCCTCAGCGTCCCGCCCGGCTAGTGTCGCGCGATCCCTCGGGACTTTTTCAAACTATTATAATTAATCCGCTGCTCCTTCACACCTTTGACATTTCCAATATAATTTTCGTCTCTCATACGACTGAAAGGTATAACACGAATGTCTTTTTACCTAATAAAAAACCCCTAACACAATTACTTTCACATTCCCATAACTTTTAAACGGGTCAACAGAATTTCATCAAACATTTCTCAGAACACTCGCACGTAAGGTTCCTTAAATACAAAAAAACTAAATTGAAATCGGTTCATCCGTTCGGGAGCTATGATGCCACACACACAGACACGTCAAACTTATAACACCCCTCTTTTTGCGTCGGGGGTTAAAAATACTTATATCCTACTTCCTACCAATATTATAAATGCGAAAGTTTGTATGTTTGTGAGTTTGGATGTTTGTTACTCTTTCACGCAAAAACTACTGTATCTTTTTAGATTAAATTTAGTACAGATGTTCCTTATAACAAGGAATAGCATATAGGATACTTTTTATCCCGAAATTTCCATGGGCTTGTGTATAGTAATCGTATGTTTTATTGTCTATGTTATAATTATTATGCGTTCTGTGCAATTTGCGTTGCTATTAATAACGATATAATGTACCTGCCTGTATAAATGCCCCCCTTTCCCCCCTTACACTTAATACATAGTATCGCAATTGAGTTTTTGGATTACAGTAAATGGACGCGCGGTTAATTAGTTATTATTTCATGTAAAAACATGCTCCGAATACTGTACCTATGCGGTAAACACAAATAATTGAAAAGTTGCCAAGTGTGAGTCGCACATTGAGGATACCGTATTAGGTACTCGAACTTTCCGTAAGGACCCACCTATGTAAATAATTCAAGTTGAATAGATTCCCGAGAGTCTGGGTCCAAACCCATTTCCGCTTTTTAAGTAACTTGGTATTATTGTAGGTAATGTAGGCCTGATACTTTCATGCGTGACAATTTGGTTCGCGATTGACAGACAAACAGGCAGATTCCTTATGAACAAAAAATATAACAAAATAATAACATAACAATACAATGAACGTTCTTTACAAGAGGAATGTGCGTTTCCGTAAACACTTGTGACTCTCTGATTCGGAAACAAGTCGGGAGGATCGACAACAAACTTTGCCTCAAGTATTGTACTACCTTGTTTTCTTCAATGAAATATTACAATGAGTACTGATTAAATATATAATGGGTGGGTAAGCACGTCTGTCTGCGTCTGTTTCGATACAGTGGCCGAAGTGGGAGCAGAATTAAGTATGTGGATAACATAAAGTACGCAACATTAATAAGAAAGGTTTCTGTCATCCGCAAGTCCGTGACCTTTGTGCTTCTGCAACACTGTATGCTTCACATTGTAATACAACTCAGTTAACATGTAGGTATCGATTTAACGTGCCATTCGAAAATACACAATATCTATACAATTAACTTGTATAGCTATTGTTTGTGGGAATCATTATCCTTCAATCTCGTTAATGACAAACAAGAGCCTTAGTATTTCCTTTTCATTGTTTTTTAATGATACATAAGTACTAAAAGCTTTTTAAATGATTTACTTCGTAAAAGATTCTAAACTAAATAAAATAAACCGAGTCCCTATGTAATTGTTATAAAATGCCGCGTGTTGTTGAGGTTTCATAACACGAATTTACATATAGGTCGTAGTCGTCTTTGTATAAGTATCTCACTTATTATAACGCATTATAAGAAACTACCGTAGTGCCTCCCGCCGCCGGCTCGGCTCGCGTTCATTCATATTGCTACGGGACAAGGCCGCCCGCCCGCCCGTCGCGTCGCTCGCCTTTCAGACCGCCCGCCGCCTGCCTTTACTTATACTATAAGTATCTATTATAAAATGATAATCAACCGATAGGCCAACTTGTGAGTTTAGGTACCTACCTGGCTTATACGCAGTTCACCCCGTACGCAGTTCACCCCGTCGCACTTCACCCCGAATTAGCTAATGTCAATTAAAACTCAGAATAGCTTAAAAGTACCGTCACCAAGAAAAGAGTTAAGTAATATTATTTAAAATTTTACCAATGACTTTATTGAATTACAAGACTTTATTTGATTTCTAGAATATATTTAGAATATGAATTATTATTCTAAGTTTCAGAAGCTAATTAAGTAATAACTATGTACATCATTATTTTCGATTAATTAAGAATATTATTGATTATACTCTAAACAGCCAACCCAAAGTAAAGCAATATAGAAAAGACTAAATTTTCTTTAATGTAAATGAACCATAATAGTTATTTATGGTACAAGCGAGGTAAGTTGGTGATTAGTTCCGAGGCGTGATAAAAAAAAAATATTTTTAATACAAAGCACTTTTTATGTAGACGGTCCATATTGAAAACAATGACCTAATTTACTAATCATTTTAATATTAAAACGGGTTGAAATGCGACGGGGTTAACTGCGTACGGGGTGAACTGCGTGTAACTCACTTACCTACCTGTGATTTTTGTATGAACGAGATTCAAATCATTACGACCGTTTCTGATATAATGTTATATAACATTTTTGATTATGTAGATTTCTGTTTAATTTATGTTAATTGAATTTATTGTATTAGATTTGTATTATGTGATATTTGGTGTACCTAATGTAATTTAATCCTATGGGTATAGTTACCTGCAATAAATGTATTGTATTATTATTTGAAATGAAAGCCTCATTATTGTTGTAGGTTTATTTTCCCTCAAAATGTTCTCTATTACAGTAGTAGTAGCAGCGCCCCGCGGTTTCACCCGCGTAGTTCTCTTTCCCGTGGGCATACCGGGATAAAATATGGTCAACTAACTGCTCCCGCCCGTGAATCCGTAGCTCGTAGTCGTAGTACCATACAATCTCGGCACAATTCACCATCGTGTGTTAAAAAATTAATTAACAACACCATCTATTGGTACCATTTGCGACTGTAAAAAGTTAGCAATAAAACATACGATAATTTATACACAATTCCATGGGAATTTCAGGATAAAAAGTATCCTATGTGTTATTCCTAGTTATAAGGAACAACTGTACCAAATTTAATCAAAATCGATACAGTAGTTTTTGCGTGAAAGTGGAACAAACATCCAAACTCACAAACATACAAACTTTCGCATTTATAATATTAGTAGGATACAAGAGGATTATCATTAAATTTAATGAAATATGCTATGATTGATTGATTTATTTAATTGGATTCAGCTCATTAGTCGCAGACTAAGTATGTAATGTACGAGTAATATGTTTCATTGAATATATTACTAAGGGTGTTTGATCGGGCGGTTTGAACGCCTTTGTGCCTGTCGACCGTTCCCTAATACTGACGCAAATCGCGTGCACCCGGGTGCACTCTGCCTAAAGGCAATGTTTCATAAACGGCAATAAGTTTCATCGCTTTACATCATGTTATATGTTCCTTATTGATTTGATTCGAAAGTAACAAAGTATTTTACTTATTTATAAGTTTAACTTATACGTTGCAGTAATGTTTTTATATTTAGATATTTGTTGTAAGCAGTGAGCTATTGCTCTTGGTAACCGCGAGGCTTTCTTACCTCGAGTGCCGAACGAAACTTGTTGGAAAGTTTGAGTCGGCAATACTTTGTTTGTTCTATTGTTTGAATAAGTCTGGAAAGGGGAAAGGTCGCTCGTGTACTCGTGTACAACGAAGTTTTTAAGTCGACTCCACGTGGTGTTCTATATTTAACATTAAGTACGAGTAAATACTTACTAACTTACCTACTTCTTTCATTGTCTGAACTTACTACGACACCTTTTCTTTAGTACAACTTGTTTTATTATGACCAGCAACACTTATTAATTTCACTCGAAGTTTGTAAAAAAAATAACTTCAAAAATAAAGTTAATGTGAAATACCCAGGTCGACTCTGTGTACTGTACTCTAAGGCTATACGAGTGTTCAAAACACTTACCTGTTTCGTGTCCCGCAGGGCGTGTCATGAGGACGCTTCCAATTTATTCATACAAATAAAAGTGATGTGTGATATTTATTTTGTCTCGGGTGTTTATTTGCTACGTAAATAAAAGATTTTTAAGGCCCATAATAATATTAAATAAGTGTGGAACGGCTGATACGATTTTGATGCGGCTTTTCCAGCCATTTTTCACATAACAAAATTTTCGAATTGTAATTATGTTATATCTGAAAAAGAAACAATTATTCTGATAGTTATTTTGAATATCCGATAGTTTTGATTGCAGAGCTCTACAGCATCGATACAGAGCACAGGTACCTACCTACTGTAATGTACGAGTATTAAGGGGCTCTGAGATGCCAAATGCCCGTTTTCGGAAGACTGGTTATGATATTTCTACTATTAGTACAAAACTATTTTATGTATTATATGCAACTTTGGTTCTTTAACTAAACTTGACCCGCACCGAAACACGATAGCATTACATTTTCTCGATACATTTTCATTTTGAAAATTGTGCTTTTAAAATTTGTTTTTGCGGTCTACGTAAAAAGTATAAGAGCTGGTACCACGAAACTTCGAATACGCTTAGTAAAGATAAATAAATAAGTCTCACCCGAAAGATTTTTTAATCATTAAAGCTTTTCACTAATAATTATTGAATTTCATGTTTAAATATGTACAAAGCAACTTAAAAAAATCTATAACTCACTGGTGAGTAATAGGTGTCATTCTGTGCCTGATTGCAGAGAAATAAGAGCCACTTTATGAGCAAGTGTTTTGAAAACATATATTTATTAGGGCGAGCAAAGCTGAGTCCGCCTGGCGGAACAATCTATTCAGTTTTGTGGTCCATTTTACGTAAAAACTACAATACCTACTGATTTGATATTTGCCATAGTTATTAAAATTTGTGTTTTTATATAATCGTTTAAATACTCATTTCAACACACTTGCTCATAAAGGGGCTCTTATTTGTGCAAAAACAGTTGAATAATGACACGCTTGATTCACTAGTGAGTCATAGATTTTTTTTTTAATTGTTTAGTTTTCAAAAAAGTTTCGATACCAAAAAAAATCGTGTCCATACATTTTAAAAACAAACTTCAACTATGTTGCCTTACTTTTGGTAGGTCTATGGTCGATTCCATTCATTTATTCATTCGATTTTTTTAATGAGTATTATCTTTTAATCTATGGCCGATTTGTTGTGTTGGATGCGCGCGAATAGAAAAACTGTTTATTTATTAGCGAAAAATGATAATTTCTTCGCAAATGTGTTGAAAAACGTTGTATGGTAAACGCGTGTATTGATGATTACTATCCTCGGCTATCTTCAGACCCTCGCCTGACGGCTCGGGCCTCAATAGCGCCTCAGAAGTAATCACCAACTTACCTCGCTTGTACCATAAATAACTATTATCTTGTATTGAATTTCCATATTTTACATGCCGCGGGTTAAAGGCAGTCTTGGAGTGATTAAAAACCTTGCGAGACCCCACAGAGCATAGACAAAGTCACGTTTTTAACTACCTAGTTTTATTTTGAAGTATCGTTCATTAATTATACATTTTTATTTGCCAATCTCTGAAACTAAAATTGGTTTGATTGTTGTCATAGAGCACTTTTATTATTTGACAACCTTGCCAAAACAGGTAATAATTTTACACGTTCTTATGAAGCTTTGTCTCTGTACGGTTATCTGCTCTATTTTTTAGGCTTTAAGCTATTCGAAATGTTAGGCTCGCCGCTGACTGTGATTTTTTGTCACTAAGTCGAGCGCAAGAAAAATATATGTAAGCTATAAAGAGTGCGCTCATTATGGTAACGTGACAAATAGTTCCAGCGATATGAAACATGCTCACTGGTGTGACTTATTGTCATTCGGCCGGCCGAATATATCGTGTACAATTTTCCTTATTATTATCATTTGCATTATATAGGATGCACCCAGTAGCGTTTTTATTTTCGTTTCATTTTTCTTCTACGTATTTCAAGAGGACTACGTATATCAATCACGACTACCTCTTTGAACCCCATAACAAAAATTAACGCGATTTGACACCCTAGATAAGATTCAGTATAGCGCATTGTGATTGACAGCAGGTGATAGTGATAAAAAGTCACGGCAACAAAACATCATAGTTAGCGGCGGGCCTTATAATTCAAAACATTCTGACAATAATCATTTTGAGATAAAGCAGTTTGTACAATTGCACAATTGCAGTCACGAGGCAGGGGGAAGTTAGACTAGATCCTCCGTCCGCCACCCGTCTGCTTCACCCCCTCAAAAACCGAAATTTGACTAGTAACCTCGCCTTAAGTATACGTATAAGTCTGTGTACTCGTAGTTCCGTTGGTTGTCTTACTTAATTGAACTATGTAGTAAGAAGGTACCGGCGCGGGGTGTTGTAGTGCTTCTTATTTCGCGTCGACTGACAAAGGTGTACCGAGCGGGGAGGGTAGTGGGGCGAGGGCGGGGGGAAAGTAGTGATTGTGATTTTGTTAAATTAATTAGTGTGATTGTGTCAGAGGGGACCGGAATCCGTACAGGGCGCGGGCACCCCTTCACTTACCTCACAGTTATTAGAATGCACCTGTAATGCTTATATTAATAGGTGAATGCTTACTCGGGGTCTCTACCCCGAGGAAGCATTCACCTATTTTACTATAGGTATGTACCTATTTAAATTTAAATTTATCGTATTATAATTGCATCACGTGTGCAGATCTCTTTTTAAATCATTGGGAAATAATATCATGGTAAGTGTTCCCGAAGGATAGAAATACATATGTGGAACAAAAACCGCAAACAGTGTTCTAATGGGTAAGATAAACAAATAGAAAACAGGATATGCCAGTTATTATTGAAATCATTTCGCACGTTGTTTAGTGTCTCGGGCGCGGGCGGCGCGCGGCGTGATTGTGTTGTGTCACCATTGAAATATTATAATTCCACATTTTTAGATAGGTGAGCAAAGTAATGGGTACATGTGTGAATGAGTGTGTGCGTAGTTTCTCAATTCTGATACCCTAAATACAAGTTTCGATCTTAGTTAGGAATCAGTTACAATAATGAGATGATGTAGTGAATGCTTATGTTCTGTTATGTTAAATAATGAAATCGAGTAAAAAAACAAATCCAGAAATAATGATTCTTCGAACTTTCCGTGAACCCATCTCACCTGACAAGTGACTGAAGGGCATTAAGTATATGGTATAAAGTTACACTCTAGAGGGGCGCTGTTAAACACGTCGTACAGAGAGTATCCAACAGAAAGGGAAAAGGAGCTGTGTACAACAGTATTAAGAACAACCTTGAGGAATTTCCCAAACATTTTGCCATTAAGATTAATAGGCTTTATACCGTACAACTTAATTAATTTACTTAATTAGAAAATTGTTTCAATAGCAAATATTACCTTCGTTATACGCCTAATACGAGTATACTTAGGGTGTTCTTTCAATAATCTATTGTTAATATAAATCGCAATTACAATGAGCAATTAAGATTATTAATGTGATGTTATATCGTAATCGCGACCATTTCATTCGATGTGTAAACTTGAAGAGAACCATTTCCCTTCAAACAAACTATTACCTAACTAAGTTTTGGTGTCGGACGAACATTGTTATGCACTAGTTTAAGTTTATGTCATTAATCCTACTTAATATGTATAATTTCATATATGAAAGTTTGTATCGATTGATGAACGGATGTTTGTTGCTCTTTCACGTAAAAACTACTGAATTGATGTATGTAGACGACAGATGTTATGGTACTTTTATTCGAACACTCCCATGGGATTTACACGGGGCGCTGTTAGTATTATATAAATTGTTGTATAAGTTATGTTAATTTCATCACTATACTGAATCTCTTGTTGGCCGGTAGCCGGTAGAAAATGGTGTGCTAGCATTGGTTTGCTAGATGCACACTTACCAGGCGGCGTTGCACTTGAACCGGCCGCGGCCGCTCGCTCCAGGAGCCCTCCCTCCCTCCGTGACAATCGTCAAGTGGCGTTACGACCGCCCCACTTACCTATAATACTCTCTTATTCAATCAGCCCTATACCACATGTTACTTAACCAAAGTATATAACTCTATGAATAACCAAGGTATAGTCTGCTACAAAATCTTATACCTATCGTGAAGAGAAAAAGTAGTACTTTTGGTCATATAAAATCATAATCAAAGTAATAAAATACACCATAAATTTTCATTATCATGTTACAGCACAAAATAGTTACAATAAAAATACACTAAAATTATATACATATACATATATACTATACACCCCTATTTTGAATTAAAAAATTCTCGAATTCAAAATAAGGGTGAATATGTATATACTTAAATTTTAAATAACAATAGGTAAAATTGCAAATAAAGAAAGTGCCCATTACGATGGCTGCATTGCCGCGTTGGATTGCGATGGCTAAACTTAGCACCAGGTAGGTATGAACCGGAGCGGGAGTCGCTACACTTTCTCCCTCATCCTTCGCCCCAACTCGCTTACTAAAACCTTGCTCTCATCGGCGCAACTGCCCAAGGTCACAACAGCTATTGACAAAATGATAATGTGGCATCAACGCCGCGTACTTGAGCCGTAAAAATAATAAAATAAAGGTAATAAATCGAATCAAAGAATTCCAATTGAATTAACGTATTATTCTAGGTTACGTGGGAAATACGGCGTCACGTAGGTACAGTATTATGTATCGAAGTCGAGGAAATCTCGTAACGTTTTTCGTGCTGACTCAAACAGTGAGAGGCTGTTCAACAGGGATGAAATCACGTAACGGACTTCTAAGAATAGTCTACCTTCTTTTGAACTAATACCAAAATAGGTTTATGGATATGATCTATAAGCGTGATACCCAATGACCTTGATACAAATAGACGTGTGTGTGTGTGTGTGTGTGCATTTGTCGCATCGCATCGCACATGGCGGCCGATGCGATGTCGAGTAACAATACATATATTGTGTTGTGTAGGTGTGCAGTGTAAACAGGAAGTGAAGTCGCGTGACAGCGGCACCACGTAATGTTATCGATTACAGCATGTTATGCGGCACACAGGCGCACGGTGCGTGTTATCTGCGCCCGCCGCGCGTGTGTGCGCGCTGCACTCCGCGACATCAGCCTCAATGTCAAGGCTGCGTCCGCGCAACTCGACCGACATTATTATATTAATTTCTTCGCACAAATGTATGTACTTCAATTGTGATACACTCACGATACAAGTATTATATCACTCGACTATTATACAATTTCTCTAGGTACCTATAGGTATACTAAACAGTAAACACAGTAAATACTTGTACATGACTGTTCATGTAAGACTAGATTGCACACGCGCTTTGATATGGTTTCATATCCAACAATAAGTGAGCATCTCTCTTCGGTCATTTCTGTGTAATCATAATTTTATGAAAATCTACGATAATTAGTATTTCCGGATACCTATTAAGAAGTATCTTAAGATCCTGCGTCCTCTGACATGTCCATACAAAAAGGTAATTAATTATGACGACCTGATTCAAATTACAACAAAAACACTATCATATTAATAATATTTATTTACTTAACTTGTATCATTGTCAAATCAATCAAAAAAACCACAGTGCTGTGCTAACACAATTTGGTATTTTTACTGAATAGCAACTGAGTGACCGACTGCTCGTTATTTGCTTCCTTGCGTTACCTACACAATATACCTAAGTTTCATTGACTAAATTAGAATAAAACAACCAACACCCACTGGGTTCGTTTTCGGGCTCGTCTTGGGCCTAAACATAACATAGTAGTATGAAGAATAACGTGTACTATAGTGTCGAGTGGTCACCTAGGGCCGGCGTTGTTAGTTGGGTGCGCGCGAGTGAGGCGGCGCGGGCGCTCGCATCAATGTGATGCGAAGGTCGTTCTCAGCGAGTCGCGATTACAACTTCGCGATATGTTTTCCAAAACATTCATTTGTATACAATATAAGTAGGTACATATACTATATTTTGCCAACGTAGGTAGGTATTGTGTGTCATTTGATCCATCTAGGTAGGTACTTAGTTTTTTTGTTTATCAACACGCAACCTTCGATTTGACTACCGTGCTCGCGGAGAGCTGTCAATGATGCATCGCATAATGATAACTTATGAACTCTTTAAGATGTTAAAGGTTTCTTGTAGTATCGGTGTACGTAAAGTGGGAGATTATTTTGAGTATTTCCCTAGTGTGGTTTAGATAGGACTTTCAAAAACATTGATGGGGGGTTCGATCGCCAATCGAACTCTACCAAGCTGTATTAAAAGAGTGTGTTGAGAGGTAATCCGTGGTCAATGTAGTTGGTAGTGTATGTGTAGTGGTGTGATGTGTGCGGGGTGTGTTGGTTGCAGGGCTAGCGCGAGCGCGTCTCCGTACGAGGTGACGTCAGGTGGCGCGGGCGGCGCGTGCGCCTCGGCACCGCCCGCCCCCCACCACATCCACCCCCACGGGCACCATCCCACGCACCACGAGCTGCGCAAGAGGAAGAGCTCGCCATTGTAAGTCACACACGCACACACACACTTACACACACTCCGACAATGTTGGAGATGGTCCTAGAAATAATAAGTAGGTACCATTTGTGAATTGACAAAAAAACGCAGTGAATTTATTGCTTATTTTGTGCGAATGCAGATAATCGTAATGTTACTTAGACATGCAGAATTGTCTGTCGCGCAAGTCGTTCGGGAGAAGGAAATGATGAACATGACATGTATTAAGTAGAATATTGTGTCTGTTCCAGCGGTGAGGGATACGAGTTGCCGGCGTGCGAGCAGCAGCTGATGGCGCCGGGGGCCGGCGGCGCCTCCGCCTCCGCCAGGAAGAGGAAGACCTCCTCCTAGTGAGTACCACACCCGCACAATACGGGCTTATACCTACCTGATTATAGCAGAACAGAAAGCCTCTAGTAACAAGAGACACAATATAGTTATTAGTACACATTCGAACAATAGCAAACGACACAATACGTTTCAAACATTTTGTTCTCTAACAATGTTTCTACATTACCCATTAACGTAAAACTTTATGAACTATTTTCAAGGTCTACCTGTACTCGGGTGACGAAAGCTAAGTATATATTATAGAAATAAGTCCATCTTGAAGATCTGTCATAAGTACATAATATTTAAATACTTAAGTATACTCGTATAACTTTATGTAATATTACCCACTTGGACGTGGGTATGACGTCTACTGTCATTTTGTATAAAATAAATGATGAGTTCGTGTTTGCAGCGGCACGGCGAGCGCGTACGAGGACGATGGCGGGGACGACACCCGCTCCATGCGCTCCTTGCCCGATAAAAAGTAAGTAACACACATAGGCGTATGGTTGTATGAGTACGGGCCAGCGCCAGCCAGCGCCAGCGGCACCCGCGGTAAGTTATTGGGTCTGGTCACAGTCACAGAATGCGTCGACATTAGCCGTAATTTGCAATTAGAATAAGTATTTTTAAATAATCGTTTACTTTTTATACTAATATTGTTAGTAGTAATTGTAGTAATGTAGGTAGTATATTTACTTATCCGAGTGAGTTGTTCCACTCCATATAGTGGAGTCAAGAGGGTATGTGGGCGCGTCATCGATTCCGTGGTGGTTCGGTTCAGACAGAATCATAGCGAGATCGAGAAGCGGCGGCGCGACAAGATGAACACGTACATATCGGAACTGAGCGCGATGGTGCCGATGTGCGGCGCGATGGCGCGCAAGCTGGACAAGCTGACGGTGCTGCGCATGGCGGTGCAGCACCTGCGTAGCGTGCGCGGCGCGCTTTCCGCGTGCCCGCTCACCGCGCGCCCGCGCCCCGCCTTCCTCACGGAGCGCGAGCTCAACTCGCTCATACTGCACGCCGCGCACGACTCCTTCCTCATCGTGGTGGGCTGCGACCGCGGCCGCCTCCTCTACGTCTCAGCCTCCGTCCACAAGATGTTGTATTACGACCAGGTAACAACAACACGATCGCTACTACACAACACAACCACATTACTCACCAAAATACGAGTACTATACTGAGGGTCATTGTTGATGTTGCAGTCGGAGCTGCTGGGACAGAGCATGTTCGACATCCTGCACCCCAAGGACGTGGCCAAAGTGAAAGAGCAGCTCTCCTCGCTGGACCTAAGCCCGCGCGAGCGCCTCATCGACGCTAAGAGTAAGTTGCGGCCCTCTGTACATACACCAGCGGCGGCGGCGGCGGCGGCGGCGCCGTGCATGTTGCGTTTGTGCGTGTGCATGTTTCCAATACACCTCTGGACATTTCAACATGTTTCTAAGAGAATATGATAGTACATACTTAATTTGAAGTAACAGTCAACTGAAATAAAATACTTAAACGGATTTTTGTCGTGGTTGTATTTTGTTTTACATTTTCTGACGTTTCCTATGGTTTACCTACGGTTTGATGAACCCCAAATCCTCGCTAAGGAGAACATCTGACCAGGATGATACATACACGAGACCATTGTAATTAAAAAATATCCGAGTTTCAATAGGGAAGAGGGTTGGAAGCTACCATCTGCTTGGGATCCTATCATCAACAAATTAAAACCTAAAGCACGTCCAACAACTGCAAGACCGCAAGATACTGTCTGTTCTGTATGCGTGAATAGGAACGTTTCAAATTAAATAATTTTCATATTGATTTTAAAGTATATAATTTATTATAATTAAAAAAAATTATATACGTCAGAAAATGTAAAACAAAATACAACCACGAAAAAAATCCGTTTAAGTGTTTTATTTCAATGTGTAGTTTTCGTGTAAGATATCAATAACAGTCAACTGGTCATACACATAGGTGGGTATGTTGTGTACATGTTGAGGGTGTTTGGGCTTAACCAGACGTGTCCGAATTTTTGTTGAGCCCCATCATTTTGCATGTGGGAGATAGGGCATCTAAATATCACTGAATATAATGTCAGATGAACAGTCTCCTTTGTGGGATGTGGCACGTGGGTGGCGGACAGTGGCGTGGGTGTTAGTGCATGCGCGGTGTCACAGTGCGGTGCATGCGGGTGTGTGGTGTGTGTCGCACACACGGGTGTGTGCGCGCCGGGGTGTGCGCGTTCAAATGCGGCTATATGCGCAGCGATGTTGCCAGTGAAGGCGGAGGTGGTGGCGGGCGCGTCGCGGCTGTGCCCGGGCGCGCGCCGCTCCTTCTTCTGCCGCATCAAGTGCAAGGCGCCCGCGGACGCCGCCCCCCAGGCCCATCCCGCGCCCTCGCCGCTCAAGGAGGACCCCGAGCCGTCCACCAAGATACGCAAGAAGCACGGACACGAGAAGAAATACTGCGTAGTACAGTGCACAGGTACACATACACGCACTTTAAGTTTAATGAATACTTTGCCAGTATACGGTAAAATATTTCGGTTTTGTTATAAAAATAAATGTTTGTAATAGTGAAGGTATGCGTTGTGCGCGGGTACTCGTAGGTTACTTGAAGTCGTGGGCGCCGGCGGAGATGTGCGAGGGCAGCGGCGCGGGCGGCGGCGAGGGGGGCGAGGAGGGCGAGGCGTGCAACATGTCGTGCCTGGTGGCGGTAGGGCGCGCGCTGCCCGACCTCGCGCCCGGCCCGCACCCGCCCTGCGCGCCGCCGCCCACCCGTCACCTGCAGTACGTCTCCCGACACGCCATTGACGGAAAGTACCTCTTCGTCGACCAGAGGTACCACACACACATCAATACTAAAGTCGTTGGTTGTAAACAGATATAGCGTGCGAGCGACTACGTTGTGCGTGTGTGTGTGTGTGTGCAGGGTGACGCTGGCGCTGGGGTTCCTGCCGCAGGAGATGCTGGGCACGAGCCTGTATGAGTACGTGAGCGGGCCGGAGCTGGCGACGGTGGCGCGCACGCACAAGGCGGCCCTGGTGCGCCGCGACGCGCTCCACACGCCCCCCTACTCGTTCCGCCGCAAGGACGGCTCGCTCGCCATGCTGCAGACACACTTCAAGCCGTTCAGGTACACCGGCTCGCCGGCGACCATCGCGCCACCATCCTCTCCTACCTCCTCACTCGCTGGCTCATCACTACTTGTTCTACTCACACTCATCTCAGTCTCTGTTACACAATCACACTCCGATCACTAAATTTTTACAAATTAACAAATTCTGTATAATGTTTTGTGTTTTTCTCGCAATATAATGTCTGTTACGTTCCATATCGGTTGTAGGGATTATAATCTCACTGAAAATAGAAAACATGGGACACTTTCAGTCCGGCCCACTGCACTATGTACTGAGTGGCTCGCATCGCGTGCGGCTTATAGCGAGTGCGACACGTCGGACAGGTCGCCATTCACTCGTGTTGTTTGGTGTGAAAAATAACCCTTACACAATATTACACTAAGATGAACAAAATATGGTACTTAAGTCATATTTACTGGTCTTTAACGGTTCCAATGACAATGACAGTTTGTAATCTGTGTCCATCCGGTGCCGACCGGTATTGGTAGTGTGTGTGCTGTATTGTGAGGATCACTTACTAACCACAACTGTCCAGGTGACTCGCGAGCCGCGGCGGCGCTCCACCGCTTGTATAAACCGTACACAAATCATGTATGTAATCTACACGTACGGAGCTGACGGCGAAAATATACTTTTGTATAAATATTTTATTCATAATATAGTTACTCTAAACTTTTATTGTAATATGTTTAATTTTAATTTTGTAATGAAATGGATCCTTTGATATCTGAATAAACAAACAAATAAATAAAAAAAAACGGGTCCCCCCTGTCTCACGACCATGTGTTGTAGGCACACGAGTCGACACATCACTATACGTGTAATGTGGTGTCTTGTACTGCGTCCCATGTACCTTATTGTGCAACTTGTTCACGTAGCGGCGCGCAGCATGACGCGTCTTCTGTTGACTACATCATTAGTGTATAATGTGTAGGTGTTTGCTTCTGTTTGAGTCCTGTTGCATGCGCATGTGTATAGAGCATCGCTTGTTGACTGTAAGCGTGATATTTGTGTGTGGCGGCGCGGCGGTGGCGGTCGGCGCGGCTCACCGGGTGAGTACCATACTTACTGGACGGTCACGTGCTACTGGTACTATAAATTACTATTTACAAGTATTTGTTCAATGTCACTTTGACACATCAACTGGCTCATTCATCGTCCTCTACATTGGATATTTGATACAAACATTTTTGATTTTTCAGTTAGATTTCGAGCAAATTGTACAAGAATAATGGGGAAGTCAAAAGTTAAAAAACATTTTTCGTAACTATTGATATAATTTTTTAACTCAACTCTACCGAATGTATTGAAGTAATAATTGACTTGTGACATGTGATATAAATACAATAGTTTTTATTGCATATTGAAGAAACATGAAAAGCGAGCGCTTACAGTGAGTGGTTGTTTGGCAGGAACCCGTGGACGAAGGACGTGGAGTGCCTGATCGCCAACAACACGATCGTGTCGGAGACGCAGCCGCCGCCCGTCGTCGACACCTCGCACGCCGTCTTCGACGTCTTCAAACACAGTACGTACACACACACACACACAAACACACAGAATACACGAGGCGACTCGGAGCACTCATACCTGCGTGTTGTCTTCGTTGGGTGTGTACTGTGTACTTGTGAGTGATACCGGCACTTGTTTCGCGCACAGAGGGCGACGAGGAGGTGCAGCGGCTGATCGACTCGCAGGTGGAGTCCCACAAGATCGGCAGCGCCATCGCGGAGGAGGCGCTGCGCCGCGCCTCCGAGGAGTACTCGCCCGACCTCTCCACCGACCTGCTGCAGGACGCCGTCTTCAACCAACAGGTACATACACCCTCCACCCTCCACCCACTACACCACTCCTCCACCACCTAACCCCTATACCTTCAGCGTACCTACTGCAAGTTTTGTTTTTTTTTTAATGTCAAATGTAACTCAGCCCAAATTTGAAAACAGCCCATTACGAGTCGTTGTGTGGCTCTTTTTGTTTACCTTCATTAACAAAACCGTTTAAAAGATTTTTAAGTTTTTTTAACTGCCAGCAGGTGGCGCTGTATCGACTCCATACATACCTGCGTTATCGTTACAAGAACTATTTAGTGAATAAAACTAGGCAGACGGCCACTTGACAAGTCGCCCTTCCCCCTGCCCAGTGCCCACTCTCAACAACACCTGTCTTGTCCCTCCGCCAACTAACCATTGACAAACGTTCACTTGACAATCGCTCACTGAGATCATTAATCTCTCGTTTCATATTATTAAAGAAGTAAACATTTTTAATTGACAAAGATATAGATGACGTCCAAATACAAAAATATTCCTCAACAAGAAATACAGGGTGGCGCAATAGAACGTGCATTTTTAAAATAATTATTAAAAAATAAATACAAAAGGTATAGTTAAAATAAAACTAAGCAATTATTAAGTGATAACTGAAGTTTATTTTTTAAAAATAACATCATCTAAATGATGACCCTCTCTACGTTGGCACTCCTCTAACCGCAAACGGAAATTACCGAAAACTTTCTTAAGTAGTGCTGGTGTGATTGCTGCCATTTCACCACGAATATTCTCCTTGAGCTGACTGATGTTTCTCGGATTATTGGTGTAGACTTTGTGTTTGAGGTATCCCCACAAAAAAAAGTCATGAGGCGTCAAGTCTGGACTGCGCGGAGGCCATGGGATATCACCTCTTTTCGAAATCAGTTTGCCAGGGAACATCTGCTTCACAACCGCCATGGAGTCATTTGATGTGTGACTGGTAGCTCCGTCTTGTTGGAACCAAGTCCTAGAGTTCTTTATTCTTGAATTTTCAAGTTCTGGGGCCAAAAAACCTTCCAACATCGCAACATAGCGTTCGGTATTAACAGTGATGTTTTGCCCCCGTGCGTTTTCAAAAAAATAAGGACCAATTATTCCTTTGGCAGATATTGCGGCCCAAACTGTCACTTTAGGGCTTTGTAACGGTTTTTGATGTTTGAGTCTGGGATTTTCACTATTCCAATAACGACAATTTTGGCGGTTTACGAACCCATTCATATGAAAATGTGCCTCATCAGAGAAAAGGATGTTTTCAAAATTTGAAAACCGATTGAGCATTTCATTAGCAAATGTGAGCCGTGCTATGAAGTCAGAGTCTTTCAATTCTTGAGTTAATTGCAGCTTGTATGGATGCAATTTAAGATCCAAGTTTAAAATTCGTTGCAAACTTCGTCGCGATATGTTTAGGACAGACGATCTCTTGCGAGTAGACATTTGTGGATCTTCTCGTACCGACTGCTTAACACTCTCAATATTGTCTTCGGTCCTAGATGTGCGTGGACGACCTTTCGCGTGTGGTTTAAACGTCGATCCAGTCTCTTCAAAACGCTTTATCCAGATTTTAATTAAATTAGCACTCGGAGCCTCCCTAATTTGCCGTACACCATACTCAGAACAAAATAGTCGCCTGACAACTACGTACGAACGAGAGTTTTCGTAAAATGCGCGCACGCAAAATGCGCGACGCTTCCCGTCGAAGTGACTCATAGTGACTAAAACTTTATGAACCGCGCTACCCAACGATATCGGTCTCCCCCCGCCCACGCCCCTTCTACCACGCAAAAAAAGATGATGCAATATGCACGTTCTATTGCGCCACCCTGTATTACGGCCCTTTGTTTTATAGATACGTGTTGTGTTGTGGTATGTGTTGTGTGTTATGGCTACAAATAGTTTTTAGACCATATTACTGAGACTTCGCTGTCTGTCCGTCCGTCTGTCACCAGGCTGTATCTCAAGAACGGTGATAGCTGCTAGGATAGACAGTTATTTTTTTACAGATGATGTATATGTACTGCCGCAAAACAACATAAGTACTTATACTAAAAACAAAATATTTTTTTAAGGGGGGGTGTACGGTTTACCGCTCATAATGTATAACATGCCTTAATCACCTATCATGCATAAATTATATATATAAAATTCATTTTAGCATAGCAAGCATTTTTGTATTAACTATATTTGTAATATAATTCAGTGTCATTATATCACTCAAACAGAGCGGTTTGTCTTATCATTTCTGACCCTCTTGATATCAATTAATTGTGTCTCACACATGGGGCTCCCATACGAAAACGTGTTTTATCGTCATCTAAAAAAGGACTGATATCTTAAACTGACTCCAGTTTAAGATATCCGTTCTTTTTTAGATGACGGTGACGGATAGAGTAGATTTTAAGGGATATCGATCGATCTTTCAAAAGACTTAATAGTCAAATAATAAGAAAACCCAAAAGACATTCCTATTGCACATGTTGAATCGGAACATGGAACAACCGACCTCATTTACAAATCAAATATATATCAATCATCTGAACGAACTGGATCTAGAAATAGTTACGGCACAGTTTGAAGTAACGTTGAGAACACTCATTGAGACTATCACTGGTGAAACATGATGCCGTAAACGTGCCGCAACACGTTTTGATCCTCTTTCACTGATCCTATCACGATATCACTGGCAGATGTATTAAAAAAAACTGGCAATTTTATTCTCAAATTGACCTTTATTTTCAAGTGAATTTTCGATGCCATCTTTATTTACAGGGCGAAAACCCAGGTGTTAACCAAAAAAGTTAGAAAAAAATACATAACTTTTCAGATGAAATAGGTACTTATAACTAGAGTAGTTAAATGATTCATAGTGTTTAACATTAGTCACATGATAAGCATCGCGGTAATAGAATGTTAATAAAGTAATGTTTATTTATAAAAAAACATACAATAGTTATACTTATAATAAGAAACAATTGTCAAGTGATATTTTGTCAACGGTGTTGGTCGCCTACTCCCATTACATTATGCATTACTAAGTATAACATTTGTTGTGACGTCAAATTAACATCACTAACAATATTTTTATAAACTAACAAATCCATAAATGTGAGGTCAAACGAACGTAATTCTGTGAGTCACATCACAGCTCAGCTCAACTCAACCAAGTTGGGGTTTTCTATACGGAGTGCGTTATAGAGCGACGCCCGACGGAGGTGGCACAAGAGTATTTTATCCTAAAATCGATGCTAACTTTTGACTAGAACATTTTGATAAGTTGGTAGAAATATCAGTTTATGTTTCCAAACGCTCGAATCACGCGTTTACCAACTCAATAACGTTCTCAATCTCGGTCTTAAAAATAACTTGTTAATTTAACTGTTAAAATCGTGTTCATATCATTTCACCATGTATGTGTATTGTGTACTGTATCATACTGCTTATTACGAGTACAATATACTTAACATAACTCTTAATTAATATTTTCCTGTGTATTGGAACATGTTAGGTACCAACCGGAATTGTGTTTGTGCCAGTCGAGCCATACCATGTGAGGATTGTTGTCATTATACTACTTGGGCCAATTAGTTTCACTAATGTACATACATAACTTAAATCTTAAGTGAGTAAAGTATGCAAGATTCCAATGCAGTGCAACTGCCTCTCACTGTGTATATAGGAAGAAACCCCGCCCATTCATTAATGATTATATTTATGTACTTACTTTTAATCTAATTCATTCGGCTAAATGTCTTTCTGGTTCAATTAAATTTCAACTTGATGCAATATTTAAAGACGCACTCTCGACCCGATTCCCTTTTGATCTGATACTTACCTACTTACTGTAGTATTATTATAGTAGCTTACTGTTACCGGGGCCTAATTCTCTTAACTATAATGCTGTGGTAATGCTACTCATACGTACTTTAATACATTTTTTTTTGACATTTGTTGTCATTTTTGTTGTGTTCAATGGCTCATAAAACTTAGATCGTCTTATTTGCGTTAAATTTTAAACCTAGTTGTAAAAACCAGATAAGCATTTGATACCTTGTCAATCAAATCTGTCACTTTGACAGTATTCAAAATTGTACTTAGATCAGATTATAAAACTAGGTTTAGTGCTAAACCAGACTAAAAATTCAACGCAAATAAGACGGAGATGGTTTTCATGGAAACAGTATTCTGACGTTTTTGTGACAATGTTTTAATTGAATTTTGCCAAGCATTATAGACCATTGAGACACCATAGCCATATTAATAAATAGCAGAATACCAAATTTTTGACAATCTCGTTATGGTGTCTCAATAACAAGACATTTTCTGATCAAATAATGTCAAATAGCGGATCTAAGCCCCTGTACTTAACTACTTATTGTATTTGTATAGTATAGTTTAGATATAGGGGGATCTGGTGACAACACACGTTCACGTGGTGTGACCAGGTCTCACCAGGTCTTATTATAATTGTATACTTCATCATGTGCCGACCATTTCAAGAAAAACATTTGAAATAGTTAAGATTTTATTTGTCCATATACTTATGAATAACAAATATGGATTCAACACAATAATTTCATGAAATGGTCACCCACAGGGGTGTTTAAGGTTTCGCCACGACATAATTAATAATACTTATTTACTCTGTTCATAATGGACTCCTTCTCACGCTAAGTAGGTACCAAATGAATACTTATATATTTTGAAAGTCATTTTATTTCTCATTATTTATGGAGAAGTTTATTAACACTAAGATTAATATTTAATAAATTGTTAGTGGCGGCAGCCGTCGGCCGTCAATCGGCGGGCGATCGTACTGAGCGCAGTGGAGCGGGGTGTAGTGTACAGGGCGGTGTGAGGTGTAGCGACGGGACGCGCGCCGCCGCCACTTGCTGTTACTAACTTCTTCATTACACCCTATATTATTATTTACTATTATTTATGTTGTTATTTTGTTATTAAGCTTAAGTCCCTTCATAGTTGCTTTATTTTATTTAAGAAATTATGTAGTCGATTGAGATCCCACAGCTTATTTGAAATGTTTTATTATATAATGTCGAGCGTATCCTCGGTAGTAATGAAATAAAATGTTTCAGGCGTCTCTGGTGGATAATATACTGGGAGTAGACATGGGCTACCAAGTGCGTAACAACGTGCCCCTGAGCGCGGCGAGCGCGGCGACGCCCCCGCCCGCCGCGAGCTCCACCGACGGCGACACCGCCGCCGGCGGGACTCCGCCCCCGGACTCGCCGCCCCTGCCCACGCTTAGCCTCGACGGCAACGGCGAGGCCGCCATGGCCGTCATCATGAGCCTCCTCGAGGCCGACGCCGGCCTCGGAGGACCCGTCAACTTCTCAGGACTCCCGTGGCCTCTGCCATGACCTCCTTATGCGTTCCGTTTCAGATTGTGTCTGGAAGTGAACAACATCGTTTTGAAGAAACGAAGAGTGTCACGATCACCACTCTGTCTCTACACGACTTGCTCGAATTTAAATTCAACCTGGAGCCGACCGGTCCGTCTGCCGACCGCGACCGAGGCCCCGGGATACCTTGGAGGCTGGCCGACGGTGACGGGCAGACGACACGGATGATGCGCCCGATCGCGGAGGGCGCGTGTGCACCTCCTGCGGCCGCCGCCACTCCCCACTTGCCGTCTGGAAGTCCTACCCTTCCCGAAACCCTAACTCCTTTGTTTTCTCGGATGCCCCTCAAAACGATAATTATTATAAGGCGTATAAAGACAAATAGTTCCTCGCAATATCCAGGTGAAATATCTCAACAATCAAACAACGTTAACAAACAAATAACAGCGGCCCCGCGCGGCGCCCTCGTTGGATCGCCGCCGGCGGCCACACGACTCGCTCCTCTTAAACAACGTCCCGTCTCTAATACCGGTAACATTAGAAAGGCCGGTGTCAAGAACGTGCCTGCTGTGAATATGAAACCCGTAAATACATCACACCTAGAGCTTCCGAACCAGTCTCGTTTGTTCTGTTTACCGATGGAATTGTCCATAAAACCCGGAGAGAGTGAGCAAGCGGCGGCCCGCAGCCCGCTCATACTTCCTTTTATATGTTACCGAAGGGTACCGTCGATGAGTTGTCGGAGAGCGGGGTGACCCTGTGCCGCTGTGGTTCCCGCGAGGGAGGTTGGTGGTGCTGCGCGCGGTGGCCCTGTGCCCTGTCTCCACCGGCCGCAAACGTTACGAACGCACCGCCTGACGTGCGCTCGTTCACTTATAATTTATTTCGAGTGGGCGATTTTCTCGTGCACTTTATGGAAAATAACAATATCAACATCAGACAAGTGACGGATTACATCTGTAAACCGAACACCATGTAAACCGAGTCCATCTCCGCCGTCATCGAATCAAACCGATCCCTAATCAAGACGAAGAAAAAGATCGTTGACAACTACTGCCGCAAACCGCGTGCAACCCATAATTACACAGGTTTTCGATATTAATACATCCAGTAAAACATATTGAACATACAATGTGAGATTGTTCTCAGTGTGACATCAAAATGATTTCCAATCTCATATTAACTCATTGAGCAAGTCGAGTCCACTCCCTCCCCGCGCACCGCGCACCCGCAGGTCGCTTCATTGTATTTATTGTTATGTAATTATTGTACATAGAAACACTTAATGTAATTACCTATATTATTAGACAACCCTTATGCTAATAGTCGGTCACCAGCTAAACGGAGGTTCGCGGGTTCGATTCCCGTACAATGTTGATATTTATGTGATCTATAAAAGTTTAACTCGGTCTGAGTGTGTATGAATATGTGCGCTTAATTTGTGATACCATAGACCCTAGTTAAGGGTCGGGTGCAATAATAAGATGATAAGAATGATCGATTTATGTTATGTTTATTTCCTTATTGTTATGCAGTTTCTATTGGAAATAGTCAAAATGACGGGCGTGAAAATACAATGTTCTAAACATGTTAATTGATTATTATATAAGATATTATACCTAAATACGTTGTAAGCGATGTAAAGTGCGATATGTAGGCAGTAGTGGAGGGAGGCGTCCTGCGCGCGGCGAGTCGCTCGCGCCTCACGCCTCTCGTAGCGGTCACATATTGAACAGTTTATTGTATTAGATTGTACGTAATGTTGTATTGAAGTCGGTGTTGTGTTGAACAGGATGCAATACTTACTTGTATTACTTATCGTTAAGTATAACTATTGTCAGTTGGTTGTCACGGAGCGTGCACGGGAGCGCTCCGAGCGCCGACGGGAGGCCTCTCGCCACTCGCCGCCGGCACTCTCTCTAGCTCCATAATAATTATTATTATATGCGATTTAGATAATGGATATTGTTTATTGTTATTGTAATAGCTGTTACCTAATAAATCCAAATCATCTCTCAATGGAAGTTTCATTTTTAAATTATTCGGAAACCATTTTTGTCACAAGAACACAGAGAGCTTGTATTATAAGACAAGCTCTCTGTGTTCTCGTTTGAAAGTGATCCATAGATGTTATTTTTGTATTGGCGACACTGGCCTGTCTTATACAGGGCGAATCTGTTCGCTGCAAAAGTATAATAACAGTTTTATGTAGTTTTTATATTATGGTTATTCGCAGCACTTATTATGAAATATAGGAAATTTGAAATAAATAATATACATGGTAAACATCTCGTTAATCATAATAATTTGAGTTAAGTATATGTATTTAATACAAGCTGCGCCTCGCGGTTTACCCCGTGGGAATTTTGGGATAAAAAGTGTCCTACATGTTATTCCTAGTTATAAGGACATCTGTAATAACAAATCATATAGGTAAATCGCTCCAGCCGTTTAGAGGTGAAGTAACAAATACACACTCACAATCTCTCCTTTATAATATTAGTGGGATTCCCAAGTTTCCTTTGACACGAATCTGAAGTGAATCACAGCGGATTACTGGCAATATTTGCTGATGATACACTCTGATACCCACTCTTCATTTTACTATTTTAAAAAGCAAGGCCAAACACTACACTAATATTGATATGATAATAAACCCTTTGATTTTCGTGTTAAAATTTACCCATCGTTTCGATGTTAGTTATACAGGTTTAAAATATATATTGGAGAGTTGGAAAAATAACAAGCACAAACAATGTCACTTCAATTTATTGCTTTCAACTGTTACTATCACACTAAGTCTTGCACAATATCAAATGGTTGTAGGTAGGTACCGGCGGCCGCGGCGTGGGCCACCGCGCGCGCACGCCTCTCCTTCCAACATTAGTGTGAGGAGAGTTGGTGTGCGGGCGCGGGCAGTTCGCCGCGCACCGACTACTCCATCACGTCGCCGTACCGGTTGGTGGCGGCGGCGGGCGGCGGGGGCGGCGGCGGCGGCGGCGGCCGCGCGCGCCCGCTCGCCTCCACCCTGCAACCGACACCACCCTCCATCACACACAATACACAAGCAAGCACACAAACACATTCTACCGACTCTAGCTTTACGAGACAAATCACTCTAACTAGTCTATGGTATCATCTACCGCTATCATCATATACATCAATATAGATAACAACTTTACATTATTTTGGTTAGCGACATGTCTCTCGGTTCGTTCACTGGCACAACGCTTCGGAATCTCAGCACAAACAAAAACACTGTCAGCTTACACATTTACCTGCATGAAGAAATTTACATAATATCTGTTTACAAATAATATGTTCAGTGATCAGTGTAAAATAATTATTAGTAAAGTGTTCACCTGTAGGGGTCCTGCTTCACTTCTGAGAATTCGTTTCTGTTCTTGCGGCGCAGGTCGTCGTAGGAGAGCGAGGGCCGCGCCGGGGGGCTGTCCGGGGCGCTCACGCCCGACCCTGCCCACAAACACATTCACAAGTTACAACATGCCAACTTGCCACTTCTATAATAACAAATGTATCACAGTGAATTTTTCAAGTGAGCGAGGCAACGAAAACCAAATAAAAAAAAGTTGTTCAGTTTTACTCTTTATGAAAATGGGCGTGGACCCAAGTCCTTTCAAGTATAGGGGAGGGCGACTCGGTAAACAGTAGTGTGGTGTTGGTAGGTACCGTGTTGGTCGGGGCGGTAGGTGTCGTCGCTGAAGATGGGCCGGTCGGTGTCGAGGTCGAGCGAGCTGCCGGGCCCCGCGTCCGAGTAGATGTCGCCCGAGGTCGCGCCGAACATCGACCCGGGGCCCTTGTTGGGGCTCACTGACCTACTCCTGCACCACAACACACACACACACACACACATTACATTTAAATAGCACTTATTCAACTCAACACTGGGTGATGTTTATTTAGCATATTGAGTGAATCACTAGTATGTACAAGTACATTAGTATTGTTGTATTGAGTACCTTCCCATGTTCCCATCGCGTTTTTCTCTAAGAAGTTGTCCAATGTAAGAATCTGGTAATGCCATCAGTTTGTTAGCGCACGCCTGCTGATACGACAGTTTCCCGATGAAGTACCCCATCACTACTGCCATTGTCACCTTCGGAATTGCACCAAATCTAGCATTTGGCTTCAGGTAACCTGCACAACAAACAATATATTAGTTTAAGCAACATTCACATAGGACATAGGGATACAAAACAACATGTCATAAATGTGTAAGTACACAGGGTGGCCCAAATATAATGGTCTGGGGGAAAATCTGAAATTATAAGAGATACAAACATCTGTTCTAAGTAAACATGTCTTCGATTTTAGTAAAAATAAAAATTGCATTCATAGATTTAGAAAAAACTAATACTCACTACGGGAATCAAACCCATATCAATACATGGTGTTAAAAATGGGATTTTGGATGCTTTTGGGACTTTAATGATGTCTTGGCTAGTTTTGTACCAATCTATTTCATTTAAAAACAATGCATTTTATTCATTTTAGATACTTATCATGTTTCTTAGTAACACTTACTGTTTAAGATGTATGTCTTAAACACTTAAACTTTTTATTATTTTAAGAAATAATAAAAAATATTCTGGGTTTGATTCTCGTAGTGAGTAATAGTTGTTTTTCTACATGTTTAAATGCAATTTTTATTTTTACAAAAATTGATGACATTGTTCATTGGAACAGAACTTTGTATCTCTTATAGTTTCAGACTTCCCCCCACTGACCATTCTATTTTGGCCACCTTATATATTGTATCTGTTGTCATATTAAGTAGACGAGCCAACAATAGTTCAATTCAAAACTCTGCATTCTGATTGTCTATACACACACATACTATACTTAGAGTTATCCTAAAATCTAGAACATCATTTCTTAAACCTTATATAATAATATCAACCAAAATCGCGACGAATTTCACAAAGACAACTATTGCAGCACCATCCAAATAAAATATGCACAACAATAAAATAAATAAATACCTTAATGTAACATAATGTTAGTATCGGTGTACACATATCACATGATGTCACCCCAAGTGCTAGTACTATTTAATTGTGTAAACATCATGAAAATAGTAGTCAGTTTCTGTAATGTATGTGACTAACCTCTCTGCACAGCGGCTACGGTCCCCAGACCAAACACTGTGCCAAGAGGTAATGAGCGCTGGTAGAAACTCTCGCGATTGCACTCCTGGAGTACTCGCAACTCCTCCGATGAGAACTTGTATTGGCCCTGAGTACACAACCATCCGTCTTAGCTCACTCCCACAGTGCAAATGCCACTTCCTATTTCACTTGAGCTACTTTTACCTAGCCCCCAAAGCAGTTCCCCTGGGGGCCCATTCCAAAACTCAACAGACTCAAGTGAACCAGAACTAGGGATGCACAATGGAAACACTCCACACATATGGATCCAAATTGAGAGGCAGCTACTTACTGAAATATTTTTTTACAATTTAAAAATTGCTAGGTATGATATTTTTTATTCAGGGAACTCAAAGAGAATTTAATATCATTTCGACGATTGTTTCACAAACCAAACGAGAAATTTATATAAATATTTGCAGATACGTGGGTTAGAGACCGATTTGCTTCGGAAATAAGGGAACAATAAATTATCGTTAATGCTATTAAAAATATGTAAATTTTAGATAATAATGCGTAATCATCAAGTTAATAAAATTTGGAAACTGATCTAACCTTACCATGGGGATTGGAGAGGCCGCCGGTGTCTGCTGCACCGGCCACGAACCACCAGGCCCGCCCTCGGGCTGGTTAAACACGTTTACGTCGGTCATTGTAACTTAATACGACTATCTACATCTATGATGAGATAAATAAATTAATAAGTTTTACCGTGATACAAATAATTAAGCCTTTAACATGACATAATAATTATGAATATTGAAATATTGAATGTCTCTTGGCTTAAGATAATGGATGGTTGGTTGATCGATTGATTTGATTTGATTGATCGAAAACTGAACTGAAAGAAAAGGAAACTGAACTGCCGATAAAAAATTCATTTGACAATTTTGACATTTCATTTAAAAGTTGACATTGACATACTGGGATGCGACCATGAAGCTAATAACATAACATAACATAATCATTCACTACATCATCTTATTATAGTAACTGACCCCTAAGTTCGAAAATTGTATCTAGGGTATCAGAAAATACGCACACACACACACCCAGACCGAGATAAACAATTGTGGTTCACACAAATATTCAATTGGACCAAGAGCCCGAGCCCGAGTGCCTGACCTTCATTATTTAATAATAAAAGCTGAAAGTTTTTCTATGTATATCCCTAGTACAGGTAAGAATGATCCCAACCCATGAAGCTGAGCGGTGGCTTTGGCAGGTAACAGGTAACAAAGGTGTATAAAATTCCATCTCAAATTTGTCATAAAATAAAACTCTATTTTTTTATATTTGATAATATAAAAACTCACGTTGCTCATTGCCAGATAGTTATGGTTCCAACCCTCTGCCGGACACCCTTAAACTATTATAATTTATAATTATAAGTACTTATACTTATTTTTTATTATAAAACATAAATTTTATAAGTGTAGAATTTTTTGGAGGGCCTATTAATCTATGTTTACATAATTGCCGGACAGTTTAGACGGTTCTATCATCTACGTCTACGCATATACGGTAACTAGTGCGAGTAAGACAGAGTGCTTGGTCTATTGCGGCCTTTCTATATATAAAATAGATATTAAAGGAGGGCTCTTTACAAAAAACTAACATTTTTTTGCAGAATCACCAAAAACTCACTACAGTAACTAGTCCCATTACAAACGTGCGAACTGGGTCGGTGATCACTGCCGCCATATAGGCCTCGAGGGGGCGCTGCTTTCGGAAGGGGGTGACTCAACATCTGCCGCCCAGAGCTACATTCTGCCTCGGAGGAGAAATCCTTAACAGGGTAGAGGCGCTGTCCGGGATCGTAGTAGCGTGCAGCCGCGTTTACCCATGAATTGTGAAAAGCATTTGATTTAAATACGAAAGAATACAGTCAAAAATTTTAATTCAGAAATTCTTATGGTATCAAGAATATCGCGAGCAAAACCACGGATCACAAGTTGTTTTACTTTTAATAATGTCAATCGACACCCCCAGCCTACAATGTTGGGGGATTTTCTCGATTTATCCTGGATCCCATCATCAGATCCTGATATCCTTGACACGGGACCACTTCGCGGATATCCGCTTTCTAATGAAACAAGAATTTTAAAATGCTCCATTCATGATTTCAAAGAAATCGCGTAACAAACACACAAAAAAAAACATACGCGATAATAGAGAAACTCCTCCTGTTTTTTTGGAAGTCGGTTTAAAAATTATATAAGTATAAAATTTAGGTTTTATAATATAACGTAAGTATTAGTTATTTGTTATACAAGAGTGCAAAGTTGCTTTTTTACCGGGGCTCCAGTTGAGGACCGAGCCAGCGAAGGATTCTAAAATTTAATCACGAGCGCAGCGAGGAATTCAAATTAAGAATCCTGAGCGTTAGCGAGGGAGTCAAAGGAGCACAAGGTTAAAAATGTTTTGCACTCGAGTGCAACACATTATTTTTCATCCCCCCTCAGCGAGGAAATAACTAAATGGAAACAAAACAATCACAATACATATTAAGTAAAAAGAAAATATCACGCGCAAAGCAAATTAAAAATATTAGCAAAATTGCCTTGGATCCAAAATTGCAGGGGCTGCCTACAGCGACCCCGATACTTTCCACTCTTGAGATTAAAATCGACTTTTACCCCCAGATATCGAGGATTAAAAACACACTTTCCGAGCTAGTGGGATGAAAAAGTAATTATCTATACTTATAATAAATCTATAGAAGCGAAAATTCAAGATATCAACAAAATAAACAGCAGGGGGTGTTATTAGACCGACACCGAACCCAAAAATGTATTAAAATTTTTTTGTCTGTCTGTCTGTTTGTTCAGGCATCACGCAAAAACTACCGGTTCGATTACAATGAAACTTGGTATAATTATTCTTCTTCCTGGTAAAATTTTCCTACTCATTGATAAGTTTCGCCATCCACGCGAACGAAGTCGCGGGCACAGCTAGTAAATTATAATAGTTTAAGGGTGTCCGGCAGAGGGTTGGAACCATAACTATCTGGCAATGAGCAATGAGGGATACACATAGAAAAACATTCAGCTTATATTAAATAACGAAGGTCAGGCAGTCACGGGTTCTTACTCTATATTAAATACAACTTTATTTGTATGTGATCAAGTGACGACCGAGATGGATGGGAAACAACACGACTGTCGATAAGAGACACAATGTACAACACTGTATCATACTGCGCTCATCACCTCGAGACATCAGTTGGTGAGTCTCTGTGCCCAGTAATTTCACTGACTACATTGCCCTTCAAACTGGAACACAGTAATGTAGTACTATAATAAGCGACGTCCAACTGCAAGACTGTGATCTCGCAGATGGAGGCCGACGGAATCTACGTCGGGGTACCTATTTAGTCCTAATCGGAAATCGGTGGCTCCTATTGGCAAATTAGCCGAGTGGATCACTGGCGCCCGGCTCGGCGTGTTGGAGTGCCGTGCGTGGTAGAAATCCAACGCGGGATCCTCGGCAACCCAACGTGTCACGCGGTCGGCGTGTTGGAGTGCCGTGCGTGGTAGAAATCCAACGCGGGATCCTCGGCAACCCAACGTGTCACGCGGTCGGCGTGTTGGAGTGCCGTGCGTGGTAGAAATCCAACGCGGGATCCTCGGCAACCCAACGTGTCACGCGGTCGGAAGTCCCTGAGGTTTTAGTAGTTCTCAAGCTCCCACTTCATACTTACACAGTGATAAACACACATCGCTACCTACTTTCCTATTTTTATGTAAAGCTTGTTTGGATATAGGTACCAGAGAACTATGAACTTAGTTATGTAGGTAGCATGATTTTATGTTTAAGTATCTAGGGGCACCTATTTTACTTTCATGCTTATCACCTAAGAACTGTAATTCCAAAATTCCCCCCAAGAGTGGGCAGGTGAAACCGCGGTGCGCGGTATGGAGTTGATGTACCTTTTGTATTTGTGTACGTACATATAAGTATGTATGGTTTTCAAATATGGCTTACTGCAAATGTAAGCAACAGTTGACGTCACAAGCCCCCACTCCTAAACATGAATGCGTTATAATGTAACCATTGATCAGGAGCAGAAGCGCTCATGGCTCGGTTCTTCCCGCGGATGTGATCTGTGCGGTTAAGCAACGTCTGGTACCGTCATGACTGTGATGGGTCATTACTAAAAATGACTTACAATTTCATGAGAGTTTCCGTGCTTCGGAGGGCACGTAATGCCGTCGGTCCCGGTTGTCGTACTAACATCATCGACAGTCATTACGGCTAGTTAGAGCCCTCAAAGGTCTAACATTTGGGTTAACCAAAAATGACGTACCTCTGGATTGTGAAGGTCTGATGGCAGTCGCTTCACGTAAAATACTAACATTCCGCCAAATCTGGGTAAACTGAAAACCGACCCCAAATAGACATGGGTTATAGCTTCGGAAAAGAGATCAGGGAGGGAGGAGAGACCTCAGGACTTCTGTCCTTATAACTAAGTTAGTCAAAAAATACGTGTCCACTATTTTTTCGAAATCTATCGGATTAATTAGAATTTCATTTTGTTTACCCACAAAACTACCCTATTGTAAGTGCAGTTAGCAATACGCAACCTATTCTGTTATTGTGTCAAATGATGTAAACGCTTTAACTTATGTTGGTGACCCTATCTAAATAAATAAGTACTTAAGTAAGTATATCTAAACTAGGTAGGTATGTTGGTGAATTAATGTAGAACTAAGAATTTAACATAATAATGCGCACCTGGTTTAATGTTTAAACATTTTTATTTACCAAAGATTTGAAAATTTTGGCGTTATATTAAATCTTCTCTTATTAAAGTTTAATAATTTATATTCACAGCAAAATTTAAAATAGGTAAATGTATAATACTTAGATAAGTAGGTACTTAAATAATAATAATAATTTTTCATAACCAAGTTAAGTACCTACCTATTACCTATACAGGCAAAGGAGAGGTATGCAACTTGTGATAGTAGGCGTGGGGCGCGGGCGCGGGCCTTGTTGTGCAGGCTCCGCAGGCTGGTGGTGTGGTTTGTGTCGCACTATTTAGTATAAGTGGGTATAGTGAGCTCGTTGTGAAGCCTAGTTTCGGCTACTTCTTGGGCGGGGGGTGCTTTTCGTTGTAGTATTTCCTCATAACGTTGCCGAGGTGACTGGAGGGCGGCAGCGTGCGCAGTTTGGCGTCACAGTTGGACATGTACACGACGCGGCCCACCACGTGGCCCGCTATCACCGCGGTCACCAACTTCGGCCACACGCCGAAATGCGGGTTTCGACTCAGGAACCCTAAAAGAAAACATTCATAGAAGTAAAAAATTAACGGCTACAATGTCGCCATACGATTAATTAACCATCTGTAATTCTCAAACAAATGTGATATATTTTTTTCTTCAATCGTCAAATTTACTTCTATGAAGATTTTCCCGAAGAGGCGCGCGCGGTGGGCGCCGGCGCCGCCGCCGTACACCAGGAGGGGAGTAGCGGCACTCACCGTACTTGATGCCGGCGTACACGACGGTGGCGAACGCCGCGCTCAGCGGCACGCAGCGCCGGTAGAAGCTCTCCTTGTCGCACTCTTCCAGCGCCTTGATCTCCTCCGCCGTGAACTCGTAGTACCGCTGCACAACAACACACATACCTACATACTGTATACAGCAGCACAATGCACAATACAATCAGTACACCAGTGGGTGAGGTGCAGGGCGCTCACCAGAGGGTGAGTCACGGTGCGAACGGGCGGGCACGCGCCCTCCTGCGTTCCGGCAAAGCACTCGCACTCTTCCGCATTACCTGACCCTTTGGCACTCATCGCTCGAATGTTGGCTAGTGTGACTTTAACCAAGGTCGCTCGTTGACATCCTAATTTATGTAACGATGAATTTAATAAAATAATCCCTACTATTACAATAATTACACAAGAATTTGGTCTAAGAATTTTTTGCTTCCGAAAAGTTTTATTTTAGTTTTATGTTTGAGTTTGAACTGACACAGTAAGTGTTTTTTGTCAATGTCAGTATCATAATCTATAATAAGTTTAATAAAAAGGAGAACTTGTTAGATTTTTCCGATGATTTCGAGATTTTTACCATGGTCTTTTAAATATCACCATAGAATAAGGATCACGACCAAGATTCTCTCTGGTACATATATTATCAAATAATATCACCGTTGTTCTTCAGCCTGGTGACAGTTGACGGACGGACGGAGAGCGGAGTCTCAGTTAGGGGGGTAAAAACGGATTTTTACCCTTTGGGAACGGAACCGTAAAAAGTTCCAACTCCGGTCCGATCCGCCGCCCGCGCCATCCACCCGCCCGCGTCATCCCACCTCTCGAAATATTACTGACAAATACTTAACAACCCTTAAAATAATAAGATGGAAATTGATTAATCATCGTTAATTAATTTTAATCAATTCAATCTTTGAATATGCATCATTATCTCTTGAAATCAATAATATGTTTTTAATTTTTGCATTTGATTTTCTCCACTAAGTTTTTGCATATTACTATGATACCCATAGATAATCCGATGGTACCTACTTTTTTGGAAATCATAATTAGACACAAGAACTCGCTGATGTCAAATTCATAGTTTAGAAAGGTAAAATGGTACACATTTTATTAGAGCAATGGTTCAGTGCTGGTAAGAGGTGGAGCAATTCATAGGGATAGGTGAAGAAGTGGAATCGTGGAGAGGAACCATCTCGTACGCAGTGAGGAGAAGGCGAGGAGTGGGCGGGGGGTGTGGGCGGTGCGGAGGCGGCGGCGGCGGCGGCGGCGGCGGCGGTGGTGGGATGGCGCGCGTGGTACTGGTGGCGCTGGTGTGGTGCGCGGCGCGCGGCGAGGAGTACGGCGGCGGCGGGATGCCGCAGTACGCCGCGGTCGCCGATTACGCGGGGCCCGCCGGCGACTACCACCTGCATTCGCCCGACGCGCCCGCGCCTCTCGACTACAACCCCGACGACTCACAACAACTCTCTATAGGTACATACACAACTGCACGCGTTTCGTGATGGCATTACTTCCATTCCATACATCTCTACTGTACGGCATTCACTAGGGCATTTTATTGTTGAAGTTATTATTCATTGCGTTTCGTTTCAGATCATTCCCCGAAACACCCAAAGGAGTTAGAAGATGTAGAAGCCTGGCGAAAGCCTGCAAGAAGTCAGAAAAGACACTCTCATCGCCAATTTGACGAGTCCGAATCTTTGGATTTTCCAACAAATCAAAAGTTTAAATCGGAACGTCGTCACTCGAGAAGATCGCGAATGAAAAGTAAGAAATCTCGCAGCGTCGAAGTGGGCACGCGACATCGTGCCGCCCCCTACAGCGGCGAAGGCGGCGTCGATTTGGCATATCTCGATATTGATGACAATTATCCTGACAAAAACAGCTACCGAGAAGACACCAAGAGGAGCTTTAGAGAAGACGCTGAGAGGTATCATGTTAGAACTACCGAGAGACCCAAAAAGAGGAAACCTAGAGATAGACAATTCAGTCCCATGAATGCCGTAGACTTGGATCCCGAGGAAGAGATATTAAATGTCAACCGAAAATTTAAAGAAATAAGGAGCGAGAAGGAATACGGCTTGGTGAAGAGTACGCCGCTTTTGGAGGACGACTACGAGTACCAGCCGGAGATGCGCGCGCAGCAGTCGAGCACGCGCATGGCACACACGGCGGGCGAGCGGCGCACCACCTTCCAGGACTACAACGACTACTACGACATGAAGCGCGTGTACAACATCAAGAACCGGCTGCCCATGCTGCTCCGGAGGACCTCCAGTGAGTACACCCACTTAGTATCTGCTGTACTGTACACACACAACACACTCGCCGTCCGCGTCACCTCCATACCTCCCCACCCTGTACTTGTTACCTTATGCTACGCCTCCTGAACTGCCTGTGCGTGTGCCTACTACTAAATACTTACGTATGTTTGGCACCTACTTATATCAGTTATTATATTAAACATTTACTTGTACGGTAATTGTAGTGGCTTAAAGAACAGGATAAAAGCGGGATGGATGAATTGGTGACAGGTCTCTGGAACATGTTGTGATCCACACGTCCTTAAGTAAGAAAGGGAAAATACACACATCAAAAGTGTCTAGGGATCAAGCATTTTTATGCGGATTTCTTGAGATTGAGATGTGGCTTTGTAATAAATTTATGATTTTATAAATTTATATGGATCCTTTTTGGTGCATTTCATAATTTGAATCAGGAACTGTGAATCAAATTCGAGTAAAAGATGAAAATCAGCTGTCAATATTTTCCCTATAAAAACATACAACGCATTGAAGACATTATTAGTGCTACTGTTTCCCTACTACTGATTAAAACCAACGTTATTATGGAGCGGCGACGTCATTTAAGCAGGGAAGAAATGCTCAGAGCCGTGGGAATGATAGAAGCTGGTTCCCGGCAACGTACTGTGGCTTTAGCTCTGAATACAAGTCAGAGTGTTATCAGTCGACTTTGGACACGTTACCGAAGCACTGGTACCGTGGCTGAGCGCCATGGAGGACGGTATCGCTGCACCACACGGAGACAAGACCGATACATTCAAATCTTAACTCGAAGAGCTCCAACAATAACCGCTATGATGTTAGCCGTGCGGCTTCATCACTCTTCAGCGAACTTAATTAGCGACCAAACAGTCAGAAACCGCTTGCATGAAGTGAACCTTCATTCCCGAAGACCGCTACGGGTACCACCTATAGCAATGCACAATCGTAGGATTCGATATCAATGGGCTCTTGAACACAGAAATTGGGCAGAAGAACAATGGCGTTTCGTGTGCTTTTCTGATGAGTCTCGTTTTGGTATGAGACCGGATACAAGACGTATACGACACTGGAGAACCCCTGGACGCCAACAGCGATTAAAATCCTGCCAGGAAGTCCATCCTTATAGTGGTGGAACCATCATGGTATGGGCGGGTATTTGGATCGGCGGAAGAACTGAGTTGATTTGGATCAGAGGCAACCTCAACGCTCAAATTTATGCTGAGACGATTGTATCAGACGTCATCGTTCCTCTACAAGTGCAAATCGGTCCCTTATTTCAGTTAATGCATGATAATGCACGACCGCACACCGCAAGAGTTGTAAGACAGACTCTCGCCGCAGCTAACATCAATGTCCTGCCCTGGCCTGCTCAGTCGCCAGACTTGAACCCGATTGAGCATGCATGGGATATGCTACAGAGAAGAGCTCTGCCGAATATGGAGGGTATCCAGTCGCAAGAAGACCTTTTTTTGTTGTTGCAACGAACATGGGCGGCCATTCCACAGCGTGATTTGGATGAACTCATTTTGAGTATGCCAAACCGATGTTCTTGTGTTGTTAGTGTTCGCGGTAGAAACACGGATTATTAATTGTTTAAGTTACCCAATAAAATTTTAAAGAAAACTGTTATTTCAGTCTTTTTTTCGAACTTTAATGTTAGTGGTTCAAATGTCAAAAATCCCTTTATTAGGAAAATGGCAAATTTCTTTATTAATGCAAAGGTGACTTGGTTTATCGTTACTGTGACAAACGAAAACACTTTATTTGATGAATCCTTAAAGAAAATTTTAATTAATATCAATCAGGAGAAAAGTTGTTGCAAAAATATATGTTGATCCCTAGACACTTTTGATGTGTGTATATAAAACTATAAGTACACCGGTCGGTCGTACTATATGAATATAAATGTTGGGCCCCCAGAACGACGGATGAGAGAAGATGTCGTGTAGCAGACATGTTAATGTTGAGATGGATGTGTGAAGTGCCTTTAGAGTTGGAAAACACGTAATACATGTCCGGCAGCGCCAGTGACTGACGAAATGAGCAGTAATAGGATGTTTGAAATCAGAGTTTTGAATATGCACAACCTGTGAATTTGGCATAAAGTGTAACTATGGTCAAATTCGACTAAGTGATACAATAAAAATCACTATCTTGTAAAATATAAATTTTAACTGTTGTCAACATGAGCTAAGACTATTCATTAATAACAAGACGACACATTGAGTAGGTACGTGAATACAGACCGATGACTTGTTGGTATCAATATTTATACACTTGTAAAGTATATTCTTTTTATTGTATTTATGTCTAGTATAATAATTATATACTGGTAGCACGCTCTGTAGGCAGCTCTCCTCGATACTACTAGGGATACATAATAACGGTCAGGGGCCTTCCGTGGAACTCATTATACAATATGACATTCATTTGATATAATTATTGTTAGTAACTGATGGCCAGTGTCGAGTGTCCAGTGTAGAAGACTTGTGTTGTGTTACAATGTGAAACTAACAAAAGTGTTGTGTATGGTCAGCGAGGACCCCGGCGCTCATGACCCCCGGCCTGGAGAAGAGCCGCACGGTCCGGCCGCTGGCGTGGACGGTGCGCCGGGGCCTCGCCGCGGACGAAGACGACGACCCGCCCTCGCAGGCCGGCGCGCCGCTCCCCCCCATGGAGCAAACGCCCTCCGTCTTCGACCAGTACACCCCACCCCGCACCGCGACCACACACAAAAGTAGCGCCACCACCACCACCACCACTACCACCACCACCACCACTACTACCACCACCACCCCCAGCACCACCGCCGCTAGCACCACCACCACCGCCACGCCCGTTCTCGATACCAACACCCAAGAGTTATCGATAGCAGAAAAATCTAGATTATCTATTTGGAAAAAAGCTCAGAAAAAAGAACTGGCGAAATCGGTGATATCTAGTAAGCCACCGGTGCTGATGCAAGTGACGCACAAGATGCAGACGATCGTGCTGGTGGAGCCGAAGTCGGCGTCGTCGATGAAGCCGGTGCGACTGGCGCGCATCGACCCGTACAGCTCCGAGGAGAAGCTGGACAAGGTGAAGCGCATCATGCGGCGCAAGCTGGTGGCGGAGGCGAAGGACCTCAAGACGCTCACCGACAACTGGGACACGATCATCTGCGACTACATCGACATCTCGCTGCTGGACGCGGCGCCGCCGCCGCGCGCCCCGAGCCCCGCCCTCCTCGCCCTTGCCGCCGCCCTCGCACTCACACTCGCCCTACGCTACTAGCCACGCCACGCCACGCCACGCCACGCCACACGTTCATCTCTCTGCCTGTTCCGAACGGATTGCTGCCTCCGACAAACCGCGCCTGTCCCGACTGTAATTTGATATTAAATTATATGTGCATACAAGGTATTATGTTATTTGTGATGACGTTCATTTCGTTTGTAGTTCATAATGTGTACTTTGTGGTTTATAAATGGTTTTGTGCGATAAATTCATTAAATTCATTAGATAATAAGTTATTCATTAAAAGAATAAGGTTTTTTAATATAACGTTGTATGCATGGAACTTAACTCAAAATGTTTTTTTTTAAATATAGATCTTCATAAACAATTTATCTATGTAATGTATGTATTATGATACGATTATGAGTATATATTTGACATTGTACGTGACTAATAATAATGTAATACTTCTTTAGATAAAAAAGTACTGAATTCTGTAATTCGAATAGTAATAAAATCTATTACCAATATATTACCATCAATGTTTTTTATTTAATCTATGCAGCCAGAGATGGTGCTCTATTAATGTGGTGTATGTATGATAGCTCTATATGAATTTTGTAAAGAAGTATGTATCTGTGCACCGCAGTCCGTGTGACACATTATAATGCAAACAGATCAGGAGGCGTGCTAGGCGAGGCGAGCTCTGTGTTGACTGACTGATCACGCGCACCAGACGATATATTGTGTGCAGGGGCGTATTCACCAGGTGCAGATAGAGTCACTGCTACTGCCCCCCAAACATTACCAAGACATGTTGTAATTCAAGTGGCGGCTAAATTGGCAAACGAAAAAGAGACGTCGTCAGCAGGGGCGGCAAAACTTTAATAACCTACGTACTAGCGGCAAACTTGTAAATCCATCAGTGATCGTGTGTGTGTGTGGTGTGTTGCAGAGGGCGGGGGCGGCGCGAGCGTGGCGGAGCGCGAGCTGCACCTGGCGCTGGGTGCGGAGCACCAGCGCGAGGAGGCGGCGGGCGCGGGGGGCCCGACGCCGCCGGCCGCGCCCCCCGCGCTCTCCTCGCCGGCGGGCCCCCGCACCCGCCTGCCCCCCACCTTCGCACCGCAAGCCGTCGACCTCGGGCTCCAAGACCAGTGGGAACACTTCCTCGCTACCAACGACGCCACCACCACCGACACGCATTCTATATACTTAGTATGTTTAATTTTAATAAATTATTTACAAAGATATTGCTATCATTTAGATTACTTACTTGTTAAACATTTGAACATCTAATGACAAAATTAAATCATAATGAATTAGTTTTTTCGATTAGTTGACCCTGATTTAAAATGCGGTTTGAATGGGTTTTATGGCCCTGTAACTATCCGTGTTGTCCTAAATGCGCTTTTTCGCGCATTTGGTACCGATAGCGCGCTTACGGAGTGACCGAATTGAGCGTATTCGCACCAACGAAAGTAATGGGACGACATCAGTGACGTCATTAAGCCTTGCAAACGCTGCTCATGGAAAATAGGTTGAGCAGTGTGTGCGCAAATGTCAATTTCAAAATTTGACGTTTCAGAATTTGATTTGTTTTAGTTTTTATTTGAATACTAGCAGCGCCCCGCGGTTTCACCCGCGTAGTCTTTCCCGTGAGCATACTGGGATTACTCGTAAATATGTCCTAACGCTGGTACCCACGGCTGACATACAATTTTGAATAGAATCCGATTTAAAAGTGAAAGTGCACCGCAAAAAATTAATCAAGAAATTCTTCAGGTTTCTAGAAATACGTGGGAAAAACAAAGGATCAAAGCATTAGTAAAAAATATGACATTTTAATTCCACAATGAGACAGCTAACGCCATCTAGTAGGAATAGCAACAACCATCGTGGAAATGATAATTATTTAGGAAACCAAAATTTCATTTACTTATCATCATTTTTTCAAAACAAATACAAATAAATTACAAAACATACAACAATTTTTTCCTACAGTTTTGATCATTTTTATTTATTTTAAAACTTTCGGTAGACTGGCGCCATCTAGTAACTGGATAAAGAATTATTTTGTAGAATTAAATTAATTTTTTGATATTCCTACAGGATCTTATCGATTTTCGGGATAAAAAGTAGTCTATGTTTTAATCCAAGTGATAAAGTATCTGTGTACCAAATTTCAATTGAATCCGTTTAGCCATTTTTGCGTGAAAGTGGAACAAACATCCAAAATCACCATACAAACTTTCGCATTTATAATATTAAGTAGGATGTATGTTTACAATGGCTTAAAACTTAAAATATTAATGAGATATTGCATTCTTATCAATCTGGGGGCACGGTAGTGCCCCCCGCCAAGTCGAGCGCGAAGCAAACACTGCCGTACCATCCTTTACAGGAACCATTTCGCCGCATTTTCAGGCCCCTATTTGAGAACCTGTGGATAAGCCCAGAACGCTGAAATTTTCGTCATCCTGTAAGCTATACAATCACATACTTAAAATAAAATTTCAAGTCTGTAGGTCATTTATTTCCGAAGTTAAGCGAAAGCAAAGTTTCGTATTTATGACAGACACTCACTCACTCACTCATGATCATCAAAATAGAACTAGTACTTCCCATAAACCTAGAGAGCTGAAATTTGGTACAAAGTTAGGGTTTAATGGCCACGTAAAGGGAAAACTATAAAAACTAGGATAATCGAACGGGAACGGGAACGGGAATGGTACTTAACTCAAGAACGGCTGAACTGATTTGGCTGAAAATTGGTGGGGAGGTAGCTTAGAACCAGAAAAAGAACATAGAATACTTTTAATCCCGCAATTCCCACGAGAATGGGAACGGGAAATTATAACTCAAGAACGGCTGAATTGATTTCGCTGAAAATTGGTGGGGAGGTAGCTTAGAACCAGGAGAAGCACACTTTTAATCCCGAAATTCCCACGGAAACGCGAACGGGAACTACGCGGGTGAGACCGCGGGGCGCTTAATAATAAAATACTCCTCCTAAAAATAAAAAAATTGTCAAATAAGAAACTAATAAAATAAATCAATATAAACACGTTTCAACAAAAATAAATGAAATCCCACCAAAAACATTCTGTAAAAAACTAGCCAAGTCTCGATGGAGCTGCTTGTTTATCTCTAAAAAGTAATGAAGTCTAGACAAAGTCGTGCCAAGTCTAAGGTTCCTTACTGCGATTTCTTTATTGTTATAGTTAATGTTGTGTGACTTGGCCGTTTGAAAGTTCATACTCTCTAAGAGTGTTTTACACCTCATCACCTACTTACTCTACAAAGTACAACAGGTCCCCACAACGCTCGAGTAAATCCCAATTTAGCACCGTGGGCTCCCCTACCTCTTTCATCCTACTCCGGACAGCCCGGACTTGTACCATAATAATAAGTATGTCGTCTGTATTGAACATCATAGTGGCCGCTTGTAGCGTCTGAACTCAAAATAAAATAATTTGCTCGTTGTTTGTGCATATTTGTTGAATAGTGTGCTTTGTCGGCACTCTCTGGTTATGACTCTCGTAGCGAATATTGTTGATCCACAACTAACTGCGTGTGACTACCTGTCTAGCTGTGATACTACATTGAAAAGTGACATTTGTAAATTATTTCTCACAGGACGCAATTTTATTTTTGGGATGTCAAGAGGGGATCAGTTTAAAGTTAAATCCAAGTTTGTGGGGTTGCAACCCTTGTCCAACGGCCGCCGTCTTGGAAAAAGGGGGTTGAATGTTTATCCGACAAACTATAAGTCTCACAAAATTTTTTTATAGCATTTCTTGTTGCCAATAATATTATTATCTACAACTTTTGTTAAGATGTCATAGTCGTAGTACAAGTTATGTGCAGTGTTTGTTTGTAATATGTAAATATATATTTTTTTACTAAATTTTTATGAAAACGTACTGAAAATATTTGTATAATAGGTACCTATAATAGTAAAAAAAAAAATAAAAAAAAAAATAATGGTTCGGGTTTATTTCGGTGTGTCTTGACCACAGACAGAGCACTCTGTGGTCTTGACGAATTAAAAAACTGGACCTTTTTATATCTAAAACCCATGAATTGTGAACAGCATTTGATTTAAATACGAAATAATACAGTCAAAAATGTTATCCAGAAATTCTTAGGTATCAAGAATATCGCGAGCAAAACCACGGGTCACAGGTAGTTTTACTTTTAATAATTTCAATCGACACCCCCAGCCTACAATGTTGCGGGTTTTCCTCGATTTATCCTGGACCCTATCATCAGATCCTGATTTCCTTGACATGGGACCACAATTTTAAAATGCTGCATTCATGATTACAAAGAAATCGCGTAACAAACACACAAAAAATACATACGCGTCGAATAGAGAACCTCCTCCTGTTTTTTTGGAAGTCGGTTAAAGATTATATATTATAGCTTCGAGCTTAAAGCTCATAAAATAATAAGTACTTATTACATGAAATGTAGTGTACATACTTTGTTCGACTACTTTACCACATTCTGTTTGGTACCTACCTATACAGTAGCGATTTTAATTTAGTTAAAATTATAACTTCAGCTTTTTTGACAGCTTTTGTCTGTTTGCAGTTATTTGTTTAAAACTGTAAATACATAGGTATTGCCTGAAATAAATGATTTGATTTGATTTTGTAAAAGGTCACTCTTCAAGTAAGCTTTTTGTAGCAAAATATTTTTAGTTTTATGCTCATAGACCCTTTAAATGTCCAAATTCTATGAAATGCCAACTTTCGAAGTATGAAGAGTTTTCCCTGGAAATTTTGCGGAACTATTGCTAAAATCTATTCAATACTATAGAACATAGAACTATCCCCAATACTGTTGATTATAAAGGTTTATGGTGAGATTCTAACTTCAGAGTCCATGCAGGCCAAGTAGTACGAGTACGGCCATGTGTGTGTGGTGTGTGTGATCAATACATTTAGTAACAGCGCCACCTATGGGAGTGATAGTGAAGGAGTGGTCGGCGCGGCGGCGCAGAGAGGGCGGTGTGTGCGCGGGGCGCCACCGTCGCGACGTGAGGCGGCGGCGGCGGCGGCGGGCGCGGGCGCGGGCGAGTGCCGACACACTGGCAGACGGCAGACGGCAGTATTTAATTATTTATTAGCCGCGCGAGCCGCGGGCCGGAGGTCGGTCGTGGTTCGTGGTCGAGTGTGTGCCGTGTGCGGGGCCGGCTCGTCTCCCGTCCCACTGTGTTATCCACTTCTTACCGTGTTTATAAGTGACTATTATGAGTGACAGGGACAGGTCGTCGCCTTCCCTCACGGACACTCCGCTGAAGACTTACATCGGTCGACACGACGACGACTACCCTCTTATAAACGGAAACGGTGAGTGTTAACCTATAAGTGTAGTAGAGTGGGTCCGCGGAGCCCTGGAGCACCCCGCGGCCTCCGCGCGCCGCTTCGCAGCTGATCGCACCGACCAAACCTCTATTGATAACAGTGCCGCATTAACTCTTCCGCGGTGGAATTGATCGACCCGATCCACCGGCTGTTCACCAGGGTTTCCCGGTGCACACAACTCGACCTTGTCCAAATTATGTCATTTGAACGTAGAAGGTTTCGCTTGTTAGTTAACGAGAAGCCTACCAAAAGTTTGGAAGTTAGTACAACCGCCGAAGGGTGATATTCGCGTGCGTGCAGAGGCCGTTGACGATGCGGATAAAGCGAGATGGGTGGTACGGTGCGGTCTCCAGATGCCGCGGATCGATACACGTTGACCTTAACTTGCAGAGCTGAACTTTTTGAAAGATATCAACGAAGGAAGTGAGCACGCGACTGGTGAGCGGAGCGGAGGGTGTGCACGCAGACCCCTCGCACTCGCGACACCACCGCCGCGCCGCTCTGTTATACTTATTGATCACTAGTCTTGTGCTCCTTCCTTGTAACCACTCCACTATATTTACTTCACCTTCCGCCTCTAGGAATTCGGGTAACATCTCAATGACAATTTAGACAGTTCAAGGAAAACATTAACTTGTCACATTAGTATTTGTTTTGTGAGATATTATTTGTGTTGTTGTGCGCCAGTTCGTTGCGGCTCCTCTCTACGGGCTATTTTAACATCGATTTTATTTATAAGTTTTAAAACGATCACTCCGCATACATTTTAATAAGTATAATAAGTATAGTATAGACATTATTCTGTTTGTATTAGGTAGAATAGAAGCGTATAAGGTGTGCGAGGGTACTCGGTCATAATAACGCTCAATTATAGTGGGGCCGAGCTAGTGTCCAATGTCGCGCTCGCGGAGGAGTGTGGTCCCACTCCCGGTCCCGGTCCGTTAATGTCACCACTGGCTAGTCTAGTACCTACGAGTACATTACAGGCGAGTGCCGTAAAATGAACATATCCGACGAAGGTAGTCGTGCGGCCTCCGTGTACCTTTAACGAAGTGTCTTGAATGCGACGCGATGGCTCCCGATAGGACTCTAAAGGCACTTAACAAACGTTTTAAAATATATTAGAGCTGATCGTGGAACGAAAGCCAGCTGACCTTGACCACAATCTATTTCGACCGTACAACATTGCCTATGCATTGTACGTTTACCCGCGCGCGATATCTTATTGCGCACCGCATACAATATAGGTACGAGGTACTTTCTTGCTCGAGTTTTTCATGAATAGGTACTAAGTACTTAACGATATGAATTTGAAGTGTAGCGCCGGGGCCAGGTGAGGAGGCTCGGGACAGGAGGTCCGCCGGCGGCCGCTCGTGGTCCGGTGGTTCGCGAGCGTGGGGCGTGGGGCGTGAAGCGTTTGGCGTGGGGCCGCAAGTGCGTAGTTTTGTTTGACACTCGCGTTATCTCGCGAGATATAATCGTCGTGCGCGTGGTTTTATAGTTACGTCGACACAAGTCCAAAGATAACATTGTGACGTTACAACAAAAACAGCGATTAACCTCACAAAATACATATACACCTCAGTGTACTCGTATACAGCTAGTAGTACAACAGTAGGCGCATTACACCCTCTGAGGAGGACTACTCAGCAGTTTTGTACGTGTACCGGGACGAAAAGATCGATGAAGTGAAATTTTCTTTCTTTCTCAATTTAACCAGAAATGCTCACGACCAAACACCCCATTAATGTGATTGTCCAATCGATCGCTACACAAAGTGAGAGGCCGCGAGCCTTACTCACTGTATCGCACTCTCACGACGAGGTATTCCGGGGTCCGTCCGTTCGACACACTCACTAGTGAGATCGCGCTGCCCGGACACACCCGGAACATGCCTGTATCGAGTGATGCCGATAGAAAGGAGCCTTTGAAAGTCTGGATGGTACCTACCTACCGGCCTACCGCCTCTCTCAACACAATTTGCTACTTGCGTCATTCTCTTGTAATGGTATCTGTTAATAATATTTTGGTACTGCTGCGAGCCATCTTATCTCTGTAAAATAGTATCGTTCAAGGTAATTATATTAACCGTACGGGGCTCTCCGCCGAAATAATATACATAATTATCACACTTTTACTGCTATTATTTTACAACTAGCTGCGCCCCGCGATTTTACCCGTGTGAATCCCTATCCCATGAGAATTTCTCTAATGTATTCCTAGTTATAAAGAACATCTGCACCTTTAATCTAAATCGGTTCAGTAGTTATTGCGTGAAAGAGAACAAACATCCAAACTTTCGCATTTATAATATTAGTAGGATATTTAAATACTTTAATCAGATCAGATCTTAACTGTTTACATCAAAATAGTGAAGCACTTTTAACGATATCAAGTCCAAAAATATCATATTGGCAGGGGCCGACTGTGGTTAGGGCTTACCTTGTGCAGCACATCAAGTTCAGACGAGACATAAGAAATTGTTACGTTGAAAAATGCATGTTTTATGAAATGTATTTTGCGCTACCTTGTGTGGACCGCGTTCGAGCTAGCACAGCCGGAGGGAGAGGCCGACTGCTCTGCACAGGCACCGCATAAGGTAGCTGGTGAATAGTGTAGTGACGCAATCCGAGGAGATGCGCACGAACTTTAACAACTCTCAAAAGAACAATGCTTGTGTGTACCAAGAAACTGAATCGACCAAAATAAAAAGAACATTCGCTGCCCCGCACCACGCGCCATCGCTTCGTGTCGAACACTCGATTCGGGAATGGTCCTTGATCCATTGACACAGACGGTACAGGGGTAGGTTATAGTCCGAGGGAGGACATAGGACATATTTACTGCGGAGCACAGCTAGTTTACTATATTGTGAAGGGCTGAAGGCCATTACTTGTGCTATCCACTAGTGTTGGCGGCTGGCTGTCCACTGGTGGTGTACGGCTCTCTTGGTTGGGTTGATTTCACTTCACCAGATATGAGACACGCGGAAACAATGTTATAGCAAAGTTGTCCTATAATGTGCCTATAATGAAGAGCCTAAATGACATTTGGTCGTATAGAAGTCACATAGTTGTAAGTCAAATTACCATTAATCGTGTAATAAAAATATATTAAACAAACAATAAGTCGTATAAGATTTTAGTCATTTAATTTAGCCCTGTAATCGTTTACACGACCAAATTATATGACCATCTTATAAATATCGCAGCTGTGACCTTTAAAATACATCCCACCAAAAACATTCTGTAAAAAACTAGCCAAGTCTCGATGGAGCTGCTTGTTTAACTCTAAAAAGTAATGAAATCTAGACAGACTCGTGCCAAGTCTAAGGTTCCTTACTGCGATTTCTTTATTATTATAGTTAATGTTGTGTGACTTGGCCGTTGAACATTGTTTAAAAGGTTAGTAGTGGGTACAAGTCAATTTTGTTTACACGTAATGTTATAACATTATTGAAATACGCAGCTTTATCAAGCCTACAATTGACTGGATATTGAATCAACATTTTTCAAGTGGCTATAATTAAGCAAATTTTCTATCGTCAATGGATAGGTTCTGGATTTTTTAAGATTGGTACAATAGCGTCATGGAGCACCTAGTTTTGTACCCTTGTGTACATACATGTGTACCCTTCAACGGCCAAGTCACACAACATTAACTATAATAATAAAGAAATCGCAGTAAGGAACCTTAGACTTGGCACGAGTCTGTCTAGATTTCATTACTTTTTAGAGTTAAACAAGCAGCTCCATCGAGACTTGGCTAGTTTTTTACAGAATGTTTTTGGTGGGATTTCATTTCTTTTTTTAAAACTTGTTTATATTGATTTATTTTATTAGAATTTCTTATTTGACACACTTATTTTTTAGGAGTAGTATTATATTATTAAGCGCCCCGCGGTTTCACCCGCGTAGTTCCCGTTCGCGTTTCCGTGGGAATTTCGGGATAAAAAGTATCTATACATAAATAGTTTTAAGCTACCTCCCCACAAATTGTCAGCCAAATCAGTTCAGCTGTTCTAGAATTATAATTCCCGTTCCCATTCCCGTGGGAATTTCGGGATTAAAAGTATTCTATGTGCTTCTCCTGGTTCTAAGCTACCTCCCCACCAATTTTCAGCCAAATCAGTTCAGCCGTTCTTGAGTAATAAATTCCCGTTCCCATTCCCGTGGGAATTTCGGGATTAAAAGTATTCTATGTGCTTCTCCTGGTTCTAAGCTACCTCCCCACCAATTTTCAGCCAAATCAATTCAGCCGTTCTTGAGTAATAAATTCCCGTTCCCAATCCCGTGGGAATTTCGGGATTAAAAGTATTCTATGTGCTTCTCCTGGTTCTAAGCTACCTCCCCACCAATTTTCAGCCAAATCAGTTCAGCCGTTCTTGAGTAATAAATTCCCGTTCCCATTCCCGTGGGATTTTCGGGATTAAAGTGTTCTATGTTCTTGTCCTGGTTCTAAGCTACCTCCCCACCAATTTTCAGCCAAATCAATTCAGCCGTTCTTGATTTTTAAATTCCCGTTCCCAATCCCGTGGGAATTTCGGGATTAAAAGTATCCTATGTCCTTTTCCTGGTTTTAAGCTACCTCCCCACCAATTTTCATCCAAATCAGTTCAGCCGTTCTTGAGTTACAATTCCCGTTCCCATTCCCGTATAATTCCCGTTCCCGTTCGATTATCCTAGTTTTTATAGTTTTCCCTTTATGTGGCCATTAAACCCTAACTCTGTACCAAATTTCAGCTCTCTAGGTTCATGGGAAGTACTAGTTCTATTTTGATGATCATGAGTGAGTGAGTGAGTGAGTGAGTGAGTGAGTGAGTGAGTGAGTGAGTGTCTAAAATGCGAAACTTTGCATTCGCTTAACTTGGGAACTAAATAACCTACAGACTTGAAATTTTATTTTAAGTATGTGATTGTATAGCTTACTGGATGACGAAAATTTCAGCGTTCTGGGCTTATCCAAAGGTTGTCAAATAGGGGTCTGAAAATGCGGCGAAAGGGTTCCTGTAAAGGATGGTACGGCAGTGTTTGCTTCGCGCTCGACTTGGCTTGACTTGTACCCACTACTAACCTTTTAAACAATGTTCAACGGCCAAGTCACACAACATTAACTATAATAATAAAGAAATCGCAGTAAGGAACCTTAGACTTGGCACGAGTCTGTCTAGATTTCATTACTTTTTAGAGTTAAACAAGCAGCTCCATCGAGACTTGGCTAGTTTTTTACAGAATGTTTTTGGTGGGATTTCATTTCTTTTTTTAAAACTTGTTTATATTGATTTATTTTATTAGAATTTCTTATTTGACACACTTATTTTTTAGGAGTAGTATTATATTATTAAGCGCCCCGCGGTTTCACCCGCGTAGTTCCCGTTCGCGTTTCCGTGGGAATTTCGGGATAAAAAGTATCTATACATAAATAGTTTTAAGCTACCTCCCCACAAATTGTCAGCCAAATCAGTTCAGCTGTTCTAGAATTATAATTCCCGTTCCCATTCCCGTGGGAATTTCGGGATTAAAAGTATTCTATGTGCTTCTCCTGGTTCTAAGCTACCTCCCCACCAATTTTCAGCCAAATCAGTTCAGCCGTTCTTGAGTAATAAATTCCCGTTCCCATTCCCGTGGGAATTTCGGGATTAAAAGTATTCTATGTGCTTCTCCTGGTTCTAAGCTACCTCCCCACCAATTTTCAGCCAAATCAATTCAGCCGTTCTTGAGTAATAAATTCCCGTTCCCAATCCCGTGGGAATTTCGGGATTAAAAGTATTCTATGTGCTTCTCCTGGTTCTAAGCTACCTCCCCACCAATTTTCAGCCAAATCAGTTCAGCCGTTCTTGAGTAATAAATTCCCGTTCCCATTCCCGTGGGATTTTCGGGATTAAAGTGTTCTATGTTCTTGTCCTGGTTCTAAGCTACCTCCCCACCAATTTTCAGCCAAATCAATTCAGCCGTTCTTGATTTTTAAATTCCCGTTCCCAATCCCGTGGGAATTTCGGGATTAAAAGTATCCTATGTCCTTTTCCTGGTTTTAAGCTACCTCCCCACCAATTTTCATCCAAATCAGTTCAGCCGTTCTTGAGTTACAATTCCCGTTCCCATTCCCGTATAATTCCCGTTCCCGTTCGATTATCCTAGTTTTTATAGTTTTCCCTTTATGTGGCCATTAAACCCTAACTCTGTACCAAATTTCAGCTCTCTAGGTTCATGGGAAGTACTAGTTCTATTTTGATGATCATGAGTGAGTGAGTGAGTGAGTGAGTGAGTGAGTGAGTGAGTGAGTGAGTGTCTAAAATGCGAAACTTTGCATTCGCTTAACTTGGGAACTAAATAACCTACAGACTTGAAATTTTATTTTAAGTATGTGATTGTATAGCTTACTGGATGACGAAAATTTCAGCGTTCTGGGCTTATCCAAAGGTTGTCAAATAGGGGTCTGAAAATGCGGCGAAAGGGTTCCTGTAAAGGATGGTACGGCAGTGTTTGCTTCGCGCTCGACTTGGCGGGGGGCACTGCCGTGCCCCCAGATACTTGATGTTCTATTAAAGTAATTTATATAACAATCATAATCTGGTTATAATGCCGACCATAACACTACTTTTTAACAGTAATAAGATTTCTACATGACAATCATGTAAAGTCCATTTAATGAACTCTTAGGTATAAAACGTACATCTGTATACAGGTTTCTTATATGATTTTTGACTATTTTTACAAGACTATTACTTATATGTACTCGTATAGTGTTTATAAGCCCAATATTCATATTAACATCAGCAATTTATTACCATAATGAGAATTCAATAAAAAAATCGCACGGGTTTTCACTTTTTTACGGTACCCTGAAAATGGCGGATGATAAAATAAATATAAGTAATGGTAAGATAATGTATGATATGACTTATGGTCATATAATAGTCATCATCATTACCTAGGATCGTATAATTGTAAAAGTGGTAGAAATCTTAAATTAAAATAAAATAAATTAATATTATTTTACAATTATTCGAAGGGGGCATTAAATATTTGTTAAAAAACGTAGGTACATACAATCGTCGAGAAATTTAATTTCCCTAAGAAATGTAGACCAAATAATTATAGACAATAACATTCATTCAATAATAAATATGGCAGACAAACTTTTACTTAATTAATGGTTACAATATGTAAACATTTAAGTAAGTATTTTTTTATCTCACTTCCTGAACTTGCCTGTAAATAACTGGTATTCGCAAAAATGTAATACTGATGACTACTTCCCAATGTTTAAACGACCATGACACGATCGCTATACGAATAAAAGTTTTATAATTTGCGCCAATTTCGCGTTTTATACTATGCCTTTTAAGTTTTGTCGTTTGAAGAAAAAAACAGAACTAGAACCGTACTTTTTATTGTTTTTCAAAGTATTCACCACGTAGCTTAATACACTTTTCCATTCGCTCAAACCAGTTATTATAACATTTATTCCACTCTAAAGTGGGGGTGTTCAAAATGGCTGACTTGAAAGTGTCGACTGCATCTTCACCGGACTAAAACATTTGATCACGAAGACTTTTCTTAAGTTTAGGAAATGTAAAGAAATCGTTAGCTTAGGTCAGGACTGTATGGTGGATGGTCAAGAATTTCTACTTTTTCCTGCATCTTCTTCTTAGCGTGTCGACAAAAAATAAATAAATGACATCTTTTTAATAGGTTCAGACTATATTCTATATTCCTGCTTCAAATACTCAATCGGGCGATGTGTGAGCTTGAGCTGTCGTGGTGCAGGATGATGCGTCGCTTTGGGTTAGATTTTCGAAGTTCGGCGATGACTTGTGGTAAACAAACTCTGCGTTAACCGTTCTACGATCTTAGTCGCAATATGGCCGGCTTTTCCAACGAACGGGACCACCATCTTCTTTGATGTGCTTCGAGAACGAAAAACTTTAGTTGGCTTTGGCTCGTTTTGAAAGACCCAGATTGTCGATTGTTGTTTGGAATCCGGATCATAGGCATAGATCCAAGATTCGTCACCACTGATGACGTTATAAACGTGATTTGACTCTCCTCGGTTGAACTTGTGCAGAGTTTTCTTACAACATCTGACGCGGGCCACCTAGTGTTCGTCGGAAAGCAGATGCGGTATCCAACGGCAAACTAGCTTTCTCACACCAAGCGCTTCATGCAAGATCTTCTGAATGGTTGTCCCTGAGATGCCTAATTGAGCCTCTATCTCCCGATATGTCACATGACGATCTTCGAGAATTAGTTGTCTCACGGTGATGACGTTATCTTCAGTGAAGGCGGATTTTGGGCGTCCTTCGCGAGATTTGTCACTAACACTAGTATATCCACGCTGGAATTCTAAATACCAGCGTTCGACAGTCCGCAGATATGGGGCTTCATCACTGAATACAGATGTTAGCTCTTCAAAACACTGAAGCCATGTCAGGTCTCTTCTAAAGTTATAGAATATTATTGCACGAACATTTTCCTTACCCCTCATATACACTATGCTCCTGCTCCTGCTACTCGCGCCGCCGGAAATATTCTCCAAAATACTTCCGCGGCAGTACGCTATCTACACTATGCTGCAATTAGCAGGAAAGTGACGAGGGAAGTGGGCAGCGGCATAGTGTAAACAGTTACTCGTGCTGCTACTCGTCATGCCGATGCCGTCACTTGTATGTCACTTGGTACGTGAGGACTCAGTAAAATAGAGTATATGTTCTCTCTCGCTCTCCCTCCTTTGACTTCCGCACGAAAAACCGACACTCGCGGGAGCGTCGGGTAGGAGCAGCGGCATGACGAGTAGCAGCACGAGTAACCGTTTACACTATGCCGCTACCCATTTTCCTCTTCACTTTCCTGCTCATTGCAGCAAAGTGTAAATGAGGGGTTAGAAAGATTCATTTTCGTACGTATCTTGACAGATTCCAATGGACGCTGTGACTAAACAAAAGCATGAAACCTAATACTTTCAACTGCTATAAGATTCAAAATTTAAACACATTCGAATATAGAACAGTTCCAAATTCAAAATTGCCGGGAAATATGGAAACGACAGGACTTAAAAGGCATGCCTAGTATACGTTAGTACGACAGTTATACAGGGATATTTGTAATTAGACCGGATCCTCTTAAGGGGTGGTAAAGGACGTCATATGCAACTTTTTCACCCTACATAGTGGTATTCGGAAGTGTAACGTTAATGTGATATGTCATTTTTCTTTTATTTCTCGTAAAATCCAATTTCATTATTTAAAAATGATTTTTAAAAAAAGTAATGGGCCGATTGTAATTCTGTTTGCAGTTTTAGTAATAAATAATAACAAAACCATACTAATCAGGACTCAAACGGAAACTACAAGCTGTTTCATAAAATAAAAAAGTATTTTTCTTGCAACATTGATTACAAAATCACGATTTTCTGCAAAATAACGCTACTAAATGTAATCTGCAGGTTATTACAAAAACATGTACAAGTCTTTAGCTATCCAACGAGGTAAAAATATTGGCACTTTGTTGCATAGTTCTGGGATAAAAAGCGATGAGAAAGAGTTAAGGAAAAAATACTGAGAAAAATACTTAAAATATTTTGAAGTAGTAAAACAACAGAAATTTGTCATGAGGCTTTATTTATTAATTTTACGTTTCGTTTTCAAAATGTGCGCCTCTATTTTGAATGCAGAGGCGCATATGGCTGCGTAAGTTGCGTTTGACTACGCCGGTTCCATGGGGTCATATCACATTAACTGTTCACTTCCGGATACCACTATGTAGGGTGAAAAAGTTGCAAATGACATCCCCTACCACCCTTTAAAAGGATCCGGTCTAATTACAAATAACCTTGTATAACCAAAACGGTCCGACTTCAAGTTATAACCAAAACGTTGTCTCGAAAACTATATGACCAAATTTTGTTGGGCCTGACCTGGGCACCTGTAATTAGGTAGAAGCGCGCTCTTATCGAATGTTTTAGGTAACTGGGAGAAGACTTGCAGAAGACCGATGCTCAATATTACAAACTCTATGTTCGTATGCAGTGGACGCCTGTCTTGTGTGCGAGCCGTGAGCCGCTTGGTGACGGACTCGGCGCTTATCGCCTCTTATCGGAAGGTCTCCGTATTATTCCATAGCATTTTGTTGATTGTCTCACGCCCAAAATAACAAGAACGCGCTCTCCGTTTTACATGCACTTATATCAAAACTACATTTGTGTTGGGTCGATAAACAGTGACTGCTGCCGAGTTCAGCACCTATGTTTAATTTAACTCAGGTGTGTGTTCCCTTATCGAGCGTTTTTTTAAATTTGATCTAGTTTGTGTCACGTGAGAGAGCCGGCACAGCAGGCGCGAGCGCACGACGCGGCACACACGTACGTGCGCGTACACCCGCATCTAGGTGACTGCATTTGGCAGGTCTTTATGGTTACTCGGTCGAATGTACTTTTTTTTAACGATGTGAAAATGCATAGAACTGAATACCACCGTGAGCCGAGATTGGGAGGACTCTCGGGGGCTCTCCCCACCCAAAAACACAGCGACTTCCGTCCCCATTACATTGGGGTGCCGTAGGATCTCGCGGGGAATTTGTACCACGGCACCCCAACGCCGGGCTCGCACTAAAGGCGGAGCCCCCGGCCTGAAAAGACGTCTCCGGAAGTGAAGACGTCCCCAACACCGGTACCGAGGGCGAGCGTCCTCCCCGACGCTCGCCCTTTCTACAGGGCTCGGCAGGATCCCAACCCCCTCACTGACTCCCGATCGAATGTTCCTGGTTTATTATTTTTACCAAGAATCCAAAAAAAAAGAAATGTACAGGATGGTCCGAAAGGAACTTCAATTTCACATCTGCCATATGTAGAACTAGCAGCGCCCCGCGGTTCACCCGCGAAGTTCTCTTTCCCGTGGGCATACCGGGATAAAATATCGCGAGTATTTGTAGCTCGTAGTATCATACAATCTCGGCACAATTCACCATCGTGTTATAAAATTAGGTAACAACGCCATCTATTGGTACGATTTGCGACTAAATAATATTAACAATAAAAAATATACCACTTATACACAATCCCTTGGGAATTTCGGGATAGAAAGTATCCTATGTGTTATTCCTAGTTGTAAGGAATATCTGTATCTAATTTAATTTAATTCGATACAGTAGTTTATGCTGAAAGTGAAACAAACATTCAAACTTTCGCATTTAAAATATTAACTAGCAGCGCCCCGCGGTTTTACCCGCGTAGTACCCGCTCCCGTGAGCATGCGTAGCTCGTAGTATGATACAATCTCGGCGCAATACACCACCGTGTGTTAAAAAATTAAGTAACAGCGGTACGATTTGCGACTACAAAAAATTACAATAAAACATACGATTACTTATACACAATCCCATGGAAATTTTGGGATAAAAAGTATCCTATGTGTTATTCCAAGTTGTAAGGAACATCTGTACCAAATTTAATCAAAATCGATACAGTAGTTTTTGCTTGAAAGTGGAACAAACATCCAAACATACAAAATTACGCATTTATAATATTAGTAGGATAGTTGGATAAAAAACGTTCTGAAAAGTACCTGTTATACATATTTTTAGGTCAAAATATGCTTAATTACATAATGGTTATTAAATGAGAATTTGCAATGTCTTTCACTCTGGTTAGCAAACAATTACTGAAGCTACGAAGACTTGATGGCATCCTGAAATTCTTGAATTGTCTGTACCTGAGTTGTTGTAATGTGTTACGTTATATCGTAGCGATTACTCTGTGCAGATCAATTTGCGCAGATTTTTCGTTTCGATCGTGTATACGACAAACGTTACAATATAGGGTTTCCATAGAAGCGAAATTATTTTAATTAAGTGGGCTGTGTGCTCAACAAAATCTATATTTTATTTTGTGAACGTATGAAGAAGAAGAACGTATACTGCCTCTAAATGTTAGAATATAGTTTGCATGAATGCGATGTAAGCAGTAAGCATTTGAGTTGTGAGCGGTCTTGTGGCGCGGTGTCCCGCCTCGTGCCTCTGCTGCACTACTGCCGACGAATACTAAAGTAGATGCGCCGCGCGCCGCGCGCCTCAGCCGGCACATGGAATTACATCAATATTATAATCATGCACATTGTACACTTCTGGGTGAATTTATAAGCCAGCAAACACAAACAAGGTGACTGAACTCACCACTGCGACGAACGCCGCCGATGGTATTTTTTCAGTTTGAGACGCTTAATAGTTTCTATGAAAACCATCCATTAAAATTTTGGCGTTTATAGTAGGTATTAATAAGATATATAAATTGGAGTGCGCGCACATTAAATAAATACAAAAGGTGAAGGACGCGAGCCAACCTACCTATTTACCGTCTCGTAGTCGTTCCGACGTCGCGTTTTGTTACGATGGTGGGGCCGATGAACTCTGTCAGTAGCAGAGTAGAGCAGCGGACTACAATGAAGTTATATGTTTGTCTGTGAAGTATGAATGGTAGAAGGGTGGCAGCACCAAATCAGTGCGTCAGGTGTCGACGGATGTTAGGGCTGCGAGACTTTCCAACACCACTGATCGTCGAACTGGCCGTCCCCCGATGGACGGACCACCACCGAAACGATGATGTGAAACAACATGTAACGTGCCGATGGCGGTTATCCTGCGATCCAATATCCTCCAAATAAGTGAGGTTTGCTTTGCAGTAGAGTCCCGTGACCGTGATGTGGACCCGTACCACCAACAATCCCTGCCCGTGGCTCCAGCCGGTCTCCCGGCACCAAACACACTTGTATACATAAGTAGTACTTATTTGTTGATATTAGTTCTTTAATATTGACTGAATAAGGTTTGCAATGAATAAGTGTTGCCATTTTGTCTGCTAGCTACAACACAAATACACCATGCCTTACGAATAATAAATAGCCCGTACCGTTCGAGTCGCCCCCCCCTCCGGCCCGCCCTTCTCGCTCTCCGCGCCCCCCGCCTTGCCACTACCTCCCATCGCTATACTTAGGGCGCCCTCAACCCCTCCGTGCTCTCACACTCAAGGTTTTAAGGCAAAACGGTTTCAATTGTTACATTTTCTTAACAATAGTTGTGCACAACTAGTTTGGACGCGACTGTAAAATGCGGTAACCACAGGCGCACCATGAATATCGTGATGTACCTGTTATAGCAATATTAATACTCGTAAGTACTTATTTGTGTGTCGAACTCATACACGGGACAGAGATGTAATGCGAGACCGCGAAACGATGGCTCCGCTTTCATGGAACAAGTAGGTACGAGTGGGTGCGCCAAAGTTCACCTAAAATTTCAACTCCGATAATTGGAAATCCGAAAATCTTCTTCCTAACATTTTTTATCCTAACAATCGCAACTCCTAAAATCTTTGTCACTAATGTTTTAATTCCGAAACATTCAACTGCATAAAGTCAGTAGCAATAAACATCTTTTACACTTTTATTTGTTTTCCTATATTTTCTCAACATAACCATCGTTCATACTATTATTCAAAGTCATATTTTTTTTGTTTAGATTTATTTTTATTTATTATAATCAATATTATATACATAAATTTTTCGTAACTTTGTTTTTACATAACATGTAGGTATAACATATAATGCACGAGCCGGGCGAGCAAAACCAGAGTCCTGCTCCAATCATTCAGTCAAGTTCCAGTAACGAATCGGTCCTATTCCTAATTATTGGTTTAGGTTATGTTAGAACTGTGACCCCAACGCACGAGCCGAGCGAGCGTAGCGAGCGTGCCGCGGCAGCGGCCGGCGAAGTGCCAGAACCGAATTGGTCCTTTAGTTATGGTTATGGTAAACTCCCAGGCCATAAGCATAACCGTAAACGAGTCGTATAATAATCATTAAAACTATAAATATCATCTTCTACCCGTATATATTTTTTATTACACTTGGTAAATGTTTCTTTCTGAGCATGAGTAAAAATATTATGGTAAGTATGTTTAGGGATAAAAGCGTTATGATAAAAAACAGTAGGAGTTTAAATATGTTTACATTAATGATGTTAGTAATTAAAATTTTCGGACACATCAGTGTTATGAGCATCGTCGGTAGCACTACAAATAGTATGAATTAAAACTTTAGGATGAAAATTTTTAGGAAGAATGATCATTCGGACTACAAATAGTTAGGAAAAACATTTTCGGGTAAAGAACTTTAGGTGAGCCAATATGGACCCGGTACGAGTACATTAGTGGACCGCGTGGACGGCCTGGCCCATACGATACCGGCTTTGTTTAATCTTTTCCTTTAAAATCCTCCCTTCAAATATAACATTAATGCCAAAATACTATCCAATACTACTGTTGTTGATAAAGCGATTGACATTTCATCCATATCAATGTCCCCATCGATGTGCACAATATATGTATATGTAGGTACGCGAACATGACTGGCTCCTGTTGATGGTCCCCATGAGGATCTCGTCGAGAGGCTTGTATGACTTGTCACTTCACTACGACTGGCATTCGGTTCGATATTGGCACTTTAAATTCCTTCAAACTTCGTTGGTCGTTCAAGTTAGCGCTGAGCGTCAGCGTCGATGACACGAGATAGGACGGCGGCGGCGCGCGGTAGCCAATTCCGCCGGCCGCTCGCAGCCCTTCTGTTGGCTTCTGGTATATAGGTCCCTGATGATCCACTCCGCTGAATAGTTGACCCGGTTCCGAAGTCGGCCGTCAAACAGCCGCTCGTTTCGCTTCTCTAGTTGGGTTGTCGGTCGTCAGTCGTCGGTAACTCGATCTCATCGCCCGTGCCGCGCGCTTTACCAAATTGCAACGGCTCCAAACTACTATAACCGACTCCAAACCGCTCTTAACTAGCTCAATCAATTCTGTTAGATGACTCGATCCTTTTGGTACAGTACCAAAATGGCTTATATTACCATTGTTACCGGTGACAATCTTCTGTGATTAGACATCATAACCTAAGTTACATATGTAAACCTGTTTGAAAGTTTACCCATAGATAGTGCAACACAAATCAGTACCCTGTTGACCCTAGATAACACGGTCTATCTATTGAACTATACCGGGGCGGTATCGTATATTGACAGATGTGCCGATAGCGGGTGCCCGGGCACCTTGTCCACCTGATAATGCACTGTGCCGTGTGAGCTTGCCCGCTGCCCGCGCGCCAGGAGCGGGAGCGGGCCGTGTCCAGACGCCGGCCGCCGGCCGCCGGCTGGTGGTGGCCGAACCCTTGCCCGCCGGATGCGTTTGCGTTGCGCCGCGAGAATGTTGGCGCGCTGCCACTGCGCTCAAACCCCCCCCCCCACCCGCCCGCCACCCCTCCGCGTCCTCTACGCCCTGCCACAACAATTATCCCGTACATATCCTAAACGATTCTCTAGTCAGTTATTGAATTACTTTGACGCTAAACAACAATTAAGCACGAATCTTTTTACAAATAAGTATCACAAGTTAAGTATTAACAAAAGCCGCCGTTCATTTTGGCAATAAGCACATTACGCGTACACACGATGCAACAAAATGACGTTACGCTACTCGCCACCACTACTACACCACCACCTACCTCGTTTCACATTTACGTTATGGGTTACGCAGCTTGTACATTATAAGATTATTGTAGACTAGCTGATGCCAGCGACTTCGTCCGCGTGGAAATTGGTTTATTTATTTTACGTACCTAGTTGACTTTTTCAAAGTTATCAAACAAATTCTATACCGGATGTTGAAATTATTTTAATCATATGTAATCATTACTAAAAAAACAATTATTTTTCTATAATAAAAAATATCAGAACAGTACTTGGTTATGTAAAAGGTTTGTTTTAACTCCTCGAAATGATCAAGCATGTGCAATAAATAATGAAATACTGTCGCGTATTCAAGGAGGAAGTCGAGAGTATATCTCTATCAATATAATGATGGATCAAGAAGAATCCACAAATTATCCGATAGAATTTCTGAATTCATTAAATGTTCCTGGACACCCCTCACTACAACGTAACATAATTGAGGCAGAAATTTTAACCGGTTGTGGTGTCGAAGAAACCGTCTTGATACCAAGAATACCACTCATCCCTAACAATTATCCGTTCCAATTCAAGCGCACCCAATTCCCAGTCGTGGCGTGCTTTGCTATGACGATAAATAAATCCCAGGGTTAGACACTAAAGGCCGCTGGTGTCGACTTAAGGTCTAATTGTTTTTAGCATGGCCAACTATATGTGGCCTGCTCACGGGTCAGTAATTTATTTATTTATGTTAGCCCCGGAAGGCAAAACTATTAATGTAGTTTATAGAGAAATTCTTTGAATATGAACTATCATATAACAAAGTTTTGTACATGATGCAAGCACACAAAGACAGTGAACAAAAATTTAAAAGCACTTATTTTTTGTCCTAAATATTTATAGATGGATATCAAAATTTTTGCTTGATTTAACAAAAAGAAGGTTGAAAGCACCTATATATTTAAAAACTCAATACTGCCAACCTTTGTGTAAAGAATATCATAAATTTTAGGACCTTTGCACACTGCCTATTTTTCACTCTCACGTAGATACCGTGACGGATTATACTCGATAAAAAGAATTAATGACCAATCTCCATCGTGTTGTTTTACGTTTACCTTTTATTAAGGGAAAGACACTTAGTTAATGTTTCTTTAACATAGTACGCACGTACACTGCACTTTAATATTACGTCTATACTATTTTTTTACGCCTGAAAATCCGTTATGTGCATATGCCCTTTAAGCATTCGATATTGAAATATTCTACATTCTGTCAAATTTGATATCTATGAAATATTATTATACAAAATCCAAAATGTAGTATTTTTGTCAGCAATGTTTTCTCGTCAAAAGGAAGCGAAGTGTTGATAAATATATTTTTTGATTGAAATCAGGGGACCGAAGAACAACAAAAACTACGATTCCTCCTAAATTTTAAAGAATATCTCAATAACTTAGAACTAACTAAGGTGGTAAGTTGCGCGATATAAACGGATATTACCCAAGCGATGTCGTGGGCGGAGTATTGTTTATTAAATTCAAAACAACAAAATAGATTTTTATTGATAACTTTTCTTTTCGTTATCCAAATGAGATGAAACAAAGCCTATATATTGCGCCAAATTAAGCTTAATCCATATGTGGAAACGCCATAAAAATCCGTTCAGTACTTTCTGAGATTATCGCGAACAGACAGACAGACAGACAGGTAGACAGACAGACAGGAAAGAAAGACGAAAATTGTTTTTTTGTGTTCCTTTGACCTTCTTTTATCCCCCCCTATCAGTTTTAGGTAAATTTATTTAATGTACAGACACGCTGGTTCTACTGTTTTATTATTAGTATAGATGAACTGAGAATTTAATTGTTCATATAAAGCCAGCCAATTCATTTGACGGTGAATACGGTTAGAAAACACTCATCAGTCCGTACGCTCGTCGGTGTAAACTAGCATTTCACTTTAAAAACCCTCTCTTTCAAATAATCTATATATGTACCTAAATCTACATCTACATTTACACTATATCTATGTCGCGGTCATATCGTTTTGACCACTTCATGAAATGGTTGATAATTTCATGAAGTGTTCGCATTTCATAATAAGTATATATTTTATTATTAAATGATAAGGAATATGAGATCAAAAGACTTTACGACGATAAGGTGAAACGAATTGGTTAGGTTAGGTTAGAACTGTGACTCCACACAGCGGGAGGCGAGCGAAGCGAATTTTACGATCTGGCCAGATGTTGATGAAAAATCGTGAAACGATAACAATTAGGTAATGATCTGATCAAATTAAGTTGGCCACATCATGAAATGTGACCACTTCATGAAATGGTCTATAATTTCATGAATTGGGCAAAAGATTTGATTGTTTGTGACGTATAGGATCCGAAACTACTGAACCGATTTTATAAATTCTTTCACTAATGGAAAGCTAATTTATCAGTGCGTGATATATTTTATATTTTATCCCCGTATTGCCACGGCAATGGGAACTAGGCGGGTGAAAGCGCGGGGCGCTCCTAGTAATACATATATGTAATGGTATAGTGCATTGATCCGCTATACTTGTATGTATAGTGGTAGGTGAGCGGGGTCCAATCAGGTGTTGTACCAGTAGTGTACCGCCCGCGCCGCCCGCGCCGCCCGCGCCTCCAGGGTGGCCAGGTACTGCAGGTCTGTGTCCACGATCAAATCACTTCTCCCCTATCGTATTGTGTTTGGTAGAGCACGCATCCCGCATGCATCACGTCACTAATTAGTCGTCTCACATTTTTCAAATTCAAATGCATATTTCAAATTTTATTAAACCACTTGCTCCGTCCCGCGGTTTTACCCGCATAATATACCCGGAAAAACATATGCCTATTTCCTTCCCCGGACCATAAATTACCCCTATACCAAACAAGTCAATCGATTCAGTAAATAAGACAGAGTTAAGTGAGGATTTATGATCTTACAAACTTGTAGTTATCAAAAAAGAAAAAATATGTCGTGTGAATCGAAATCGATCAATTGATTTGGATATGTAACTATCGAGAAAAAGATTGAGCGTTGCGTGACTTGTTAAACCAACCGAATTGATCTGCAATTCCATCGAAGGTATTCAAATACGAATTATGAGTGCGGACTGGAGGCACAAATGGCCACGCGTGGTCATTATGATTGTAGTACTAAAATCAAAGTCAGATCGTGTGCGACCCGGAGGCGCGGTGAGAGTCACCGAAGGCGGGTGTAGCCGCGTGCGTTCCTTCATCTCGAAGGTTATTTGCATTACACCCACCGGGGAGTGGTGGTCCCCGGCAGGCACATCGCCTCTTACCATCTCCTACGAGTATAATCCGCTCTCTCGACAATACCAATATATTCTTAATACGACTGAGTGACGGGGCTAATTAACTACTTCTTATTTTTATCCCGAAAGCTTCACGGATACTGACTAATAATATTTACAAGATCAACAGTGGCACAGTTAGCTAATGTCAATATTTGATTTGTCCCAATCGCCCCCCTATCTCCTGACAAACTCTGAATTCGATTAACATTCGGTTGACATAATGCGGTGTTCACGATGTACTTTTTTCTACCCAATACGATACATAAATGTCCGAAGTAGCTTATGTATTTTTAGTAGGATCGGAGGCATATTCCCCGGAGCCGTAGCGTGCATAGAGACGAAAATTATTAATCTGATTTAATGAACGTTAAAAATGATTGGGGTGAAGGCGAACGAGGCCGCGGCGAGCGGTCGGGTACCAAGTGCCGGCGTCCGCTGTACACATGCATTAATTGAGTCCAAGTACAGTCACCACCATCACCACACACAACAATCGCATCGAACCTTCTAGAGGTGCGACCACACCAATCAATTACCACTTATTGTGTTATTAAACCATGCACACTGATAAACGAATGTCATACATACACATAATCCACCTTTGAACTCGTGTATCGCTGTATTCATAATTCACCATAAATGTTATTGTTATAAAAAGTTCCTAACAATATTCAAAACTACTTTCCATGTGTGTTGCCGCTGTTGCTACACTCGCTACTCGGTCCATATAATATAAGTACGTACAGTCAGCGCCAGATGAGAGTTACCCCCCCTTGGTAATACTTTCTTTGATATTGCCAACCAAGAGCCAACCTTTTATATGAAGCTGACTCTGCATATAAAATTGATGACAATTATGTATTTGTCCAAGTCTTCGTTTCAAATAGAATAAACACTTGGTGCTAATGTAACATCATAATAAGTTATAGTAAGTTAGAGGACACCGTTTATTCGTCATCGTATTTAAATGAATCAAGGAAATGTCGAATAGAAACATATCGATTGGCTCTGTTGGCGATAGCGTTCGCGGGGAATGTCATGTGACAGGGAGCGTCGCGGGGCGCGGGGCGCGGGGGCGGGGCGCGGGTCGCGGGCGCTCTATGTGCCGCTACGTCACCGGAGTTCCCGCTGGCACGGGTTCAACTGCATTCAGCTGGCCATCAATCTCGGAACACGATCGCCGCAATTGATGAGAATCACAAACTGTAACAATCAATAAATCTGTAATGATCACTTTGGTTCGTGACCATCCAGGTGAATTCATGGCACCGCTAACTCCACTTAGGCCCGTAATATATAGAGCCGCGCCATAATCCGCGTCCGGCGCCCGACTAGGTATTCGGTAGGAGCCGTCGTCGTGGTAGAGCGTGTTCTTGCGCCGCTCTGCCCCCAGTGGGCCTAACTACTGTCTCGATGAGCTGCACAAACCTATAACTAGGTAATATCACATTGAATTATGAAACAATTACGTCGAAGGTTGTTGGTTCGCAACCAGAGTGCGGTAGAGTGGTCCGGGGTCCGGTCCGGCCCGATTCCCAAATACTTCACTAAATTGTTTTACGTGTAGGTCGCGCGTCAACGTGATTGTTTTAATTTTGAAATGAATATTCAGTAACTTTATAACATACTTTATTAAAGAATTAGGGATAGAGAAGTTTGGTTATTGGATACTGGATATATTTCGAGGGAACATTCCTGAATACTTCAATAAGAGACAGGCATTTTGTTTCGGTTGTTTATTTTTCATAAATATGAAATCCCTATTTTAAGACTTCGTAGTGGGAATGATGCAGTATTTCCTTCACTTGATATTTGTTAAATTAAAGAAAACTAATAAAAACTAAACGTCAAAAGTCGAGCGCGAAGCAAACCCTGCCGTTTGCTTGGTGTAATCAATGGTGTCATGGAGTCCCTTGTGCAGCACTTAGTCTAGGCGTATGTTGACACTCAGGTGACGCAGGCCGCGCAGGGCAGAGTGAGCAAATTTTGTGTTGCATGGAACGTCGCGAGAGAGAGCAGGGCAGACCCATGTCTGCGTCGCATGTGCCAGCTCTGCCCTGCGCGGCCTGCGTCGCCTGCGTGTCAACATACACCTTCGCTAATAGCCACAACCTCCTTGGGCGACATTTCTATAAACACTGACTAGTGTGGCCAACACAATGTTCCCCGACATGTTCCGGGGCATGTTCTACGTAGTTGTTTAGGAACATGTTCCGCAACATGTTGCTCCATTTGCCCCTAGTGTATACTTGGCTTAAGTATAATAATAAAGAAATTGCAGTAAGGAACCTTAGACTTGGCACGACTTTGTCTAGATTTCATTAATTTTTAGAGATAAACAAGCAGTTCCGTCGAGACTTGGCTAGTTTTTTACAGAATGTTTTGTGTGGAATTGGGTTGTACAGAATATGGTCAAGTAGAGTGAGTTCTATATATTATTGTATACTCTATGAGTACAAAAGTGTGTTGCAACACAATACACAAATGAGTGAAACGTTTCGCACGCGGATCCATACTACTCATTTGGCGGAGTGCAGTGTGCAGTATGAGCGCGGGCGGCGCGCGGCGCAGAGACGCGGTGACGTGCTGTGAACCCAGCTGTCCTAAGTGCATCTGGAGGACACGGCACCAGCTGCGCTCACCATCGATATCAGCAGACAGGGTGCAGGCTCTCATTTGGACAATTGATCTCTCTGACAACATCCATCATGACATGACATCGTTATACTTGAGAGGTGGCCTATGTAGTACCTACAATACAGTACAGTACAGTAGGCGGGTGTCGTCGTGTCGCACATCTATAAATAGAGTGCCAATGTGTCGCACGTTTACATATCTATGGGAGATGAATCATCTGCGACTGCACCTCACAGATAATGTTCCCAATGCTAATATTTAGCTAATTGATAATGAAAATTCATAACCGACCCGAGTGGGATTTAATTATCATCACTAACTTTTACTGCACACCTACTTACATAGGTAGTTAAGCCGCTATTTCATTATTTTTTGCTAACGTTGAGTGTCTCGTCTCGTGTGACGTAAAATCAAACTCCGGTGTATTTCTATGTTACTTAACGACGTACAAATAACTGAACAAGTTGTGAAGTGTATCCACTGTCCAGTGTCCAGGGAGAGCCGTCGAATGGTCATTACAAGCAGGTATTAGTGCGAGGTATCACACAGGGCGCGGGCGCGGCGAGTACCAACGCGCGGCTGCTGTCGACGGACACAAATACAATCATCTTTAATTACATCGTAATCACTCTTCCCAAATGTTCTACGGACAGGCTCAATCACACACGTGATTAGCATTACACTTTATTGTGGACATTATGTGTCATGTGTCAATCAATACTTAGCACTTTAATTTGTGCTCCCCCGCTGCGCCGCGCCGCCCGTCTCTCTCAATGTAGGGAGACGCCCCACCGAGGGGTTCCTTAGATTTCAACGCACAGTATTATGGTCGGAATGTTTTCAGCTAATAGCCGATTTATGAAGCGTTCCTAATAATCGATCTCTTCGACATGATAAGCTGTTCGGAGCGTTACCGTTGAACGGCGACATCGCGCGTATTGAATAAGATATCACGGCGAGCACGGACCGGGAGCGGCCGCCTGCGGTGCCCGTACTGCCCGGGGCCCACCGGGGACATGGAGCCTTCGCGATTGCTACTTGAGATTGCAGTAGAGCAAGCGGCGTTGTGGCAGGAGGTCGCGACATGCTGATTAGTGTGCTAACATCGTGAGTCGTGACTACCCTCAATTAGCTATTATTAGCGCGCACAAACAAGGCCAGAACCGCGCGCGCCCGCGCCCGCGCCCGCTGCACGCACCACTCGCGACTCTCAACTTACCACTACCTACCACTGCACAGTGCACACTGTGCGGTTTACTCTCTCCAACAACGCAAACTTATTACGTCCACATAACACTGCGTTCCCCTGTGGGTTTCAACATTTATGAGTAGTATTTACAAAACTATCTACTTGTGTATAACGGCGTGTACGAGTATGTACTCTTCGATATTAAATGTATCAATAATAAAATTAATATTAAATACTTAGGTATATTTATTGACCATAATCGGCTTGTCTCACCAAATATGGCACGCAATTAACGGAATGAACTCTACTTCAACTGCGAGTTGTTTTGTAATAAAGGCCTTTTTCCACCCGACAAAATTCAGACGTTCTAAATCGCTTTCTAATTAGGGTATTAGTCAGTCAGGAGATTTGGGAAACTAATTAGAATCTTAACTTATGATCTTTTAGTCAGGTGGAGTAAGGCCTTAAAGAGTGTTTGTCATGTTCTCCTGATGAGAGTCCGCGTGCGCCCCGTCCCGGTTCGGGCACCGCACCGGCCCATCACCACCGGTATCATTCCCTAGGTACTCTATTGACGAGGATACATCGGTGAACCACTAATGTTTATCTCGGAATGAGTGTGGGCGTAGTTTCTGATATACCGAGCTACTGGTAGTATTAACTCGTATCGTTAGTAAAGGATCAAACCACCATTATGTAGGTGAGAGCGTGAGAGCGCGCGGAGCACGTCCCGCGCCCGCTCCGCCGCGGCCGAGCCCCCGGGAGGGGGGGAGGCGGTCGCACGTGCGCCATCACAGAACAATGTCTCACCTCAATATCGTCAAAGTGTGCTCACACTCGGCGAATCACATATTAGTTGGTTATTGTCACAGATCCTGTATTTGATTGCTTATTTAACTTGAGGTTCTGGTGTTCAACAAATTTAAAATTGGCTAAGAGTCGCCGAACAGTGTATTTAGGTAGTGAAGCCTTCACCGGTTCGCCACAATATCTGCCTATAATAACGGTTAGCTTTAATGACGATTGCATTTTGATCATTAGGCTGGTCTTACGCCGACGGCACGCGCTCCTTCAGCGCTGATGGCCGATATGTATAAAATTGTAGGAACCATTTCTGAATGACGCGTAGCTATCAACGCGCACGGTTCCCAGAAGTTCATATATCTCGGCCCTCAGCGCTATCGGTGCGCGTGTGTCGTTCGGTGTGAGACTAAAGTCAGCCTTAAGTAGCTGGGTCACAAACCGGAGCGCGGTGGATCGTCCGGCGTGGACCCAGCTATTGAAACAGAAGAGTAAAATAGGTGGTTTGGTATGTGTATGTAGTGTAGTCACGTGACGGACAAGCGAGTACAGTGGTGGACAAGTTGTGGTGGTGGTGGGGTATCGACCCCACCACCACCTCCACTTGTCCACCGGCGCACTAACTGCGGCGCGGCCGCTGGGAACCGCCACCTGACCAACTGACCATGTATTTAATGAATCTCTATGAATAGATAGTTGTGATTTACTACACGTTACCCGTTTTATTTATCTGTTGAATCGCACTATACTAATAATTTCTTAGCAAAAGAGCTTTAGGTGCCAACATACATAATATGTCTCATACCTAACTGGTTTCGGTAACGGTGAACGCTTCGTCTCCCTAGTGGCGTTGTATATGCGCTCGTGGCTTGCGGGTAATGTATGGATAATTGAACACTCTAAATCTTAAGTAAAGTTCGAATGTGATCCTAATTGTTAGGGAGTAAACACAGCGGTCGCGTTCCATCACACAGGGTGCCAGTGATGGCCCTTCTTAATGGACTATCTTAATTCCGTAGTGGTTGGCACTACTCAAAATTTGCATGCCATTATCGACTGGGCTAATATGGACTATTATTTTGCCTCTGTTAGTTGTTGTGAGTGTGACCGAGTCACAAGTTAAGGAAAACGTCACCGACTCGCTATCCCTCATTCTGTGCCAGCTCGCACCGACTTTAGGCACTAAACTCTCTTATTTATAAGTTTACCTTGTATAGAACTAGTGAGTGTACTCGTTTATATTAATTGTTTCGAATATACCTACATTCGTTTTGTTTGTTTCCAGGTCACAGCTTGATTTCAGGTATAGGATGACAATATTGAAGTATTATGTATGTTTTAATTAACCTTTGTGTAGTAGAGGCATGTCGAGTGTCGTGTGGTGTCCGGTGACTAACGAGTGTCCCACTGTGTGTGTGTGTGTACGTGGCCGGTGAACTGGTGACCGATGTGTACCTGCCCCTGGAACGGGACCTACTGTGCACTACATGAATGGAGACCAGCATCACCAACTAACATCATTAATCGTCAGATCGACATTTTATTTAATATTTATTTATACAATTTATAGATAATAATGTGATGTGTGTGGACACGAGTCAGTTGCAATGCAATACGACGCGTACCGGGGCGGCGTCCGACCGCCGCCCGCTATCTTTAGGAAATCAGTTTACGTTTACAACAAAATGTAGGTACTTATAGCCTACATTATTACTCAGAATTAAAATTCAGCTACCTCAGCGTTGCTATATGTTGTTCAAGTATCGAGATAATCGTGCGTGGTGAGCCCCCTCCCCCTCCCCCTCCCGCGAGCTAACCCCCGTACCTACCCCCTGTACAATGTACACAATCGTATCGTTATAAGGCCGGAGCGTGCGGTCCCTCCATAACTTGGTCCGGATCGCGTTACGGACCACACACGCATTACGGCTCTAAGGCCGCTATACATACAGGTAGGCTAGAGAGTAGTAGAGTAGAGAGCCCCCAGAGCCCAGAGCAGTGGCAGTGTGGTCGGCGGGTAGTCGTGTTGTGGGCCGCACGCCACACGCCGCCGCCAACCAGCCAGTCAGCGGGCGGACGCCATGCGCCAGGGCGGTCGCATCCTAATCATAAGCGGCTTTTGAACACGAATACCAATAATATTGAAAGTAATACATAGGTATCTAATTGTACAGAAAACTTCTTGTTGTTTTTATAAAGGAAGACGAACATAACTTTAGGTACTGGGCGGTTTCGATTTTACTCGAACTTTGTGTATCGGTTCAAACTACTTGTCGGATAGATTGGAATAAGCCGAGATTATAATAGAAGTTTCCCTTTCGGTCGGCCGGTAGACGCTAGTAGCGAGCGAGCGGTGAGCGGCGCGGGCGGCTCTCACGGACCCTCCGTGTACACACACTGACCACCATTATCGACCACTTTCTCGGATTTCTATTTCAAAACGATAGTATTCTTGTAAAGTTTCCGCTAAACACTTATTTTCAACAAAAGCACTCGTATGAAAATAAATTAGGATTTTTACATGACTGTTTTTTATCATCGGGAGTAAGGTTTCAAATTCATTTCATTATTTTGGTCTAAATTACAAATATTAATCTGTGTTCTGAGTTAAGATGCCCAGAACGTGTTGACATCGGTACAAATTAATTTTCATCTGAAAGTAACCTTTGGAGTATATTGTGGTTCTGTGTGATGATCACAGTTGGAACATAATTATTATGTCTCGAGAGACTGGGCTGGGCGTGCTTTAGTGACACTCCGAGTTGAAGTGGTGCGTTCCGCGTGGCGTATGGAAAGCCCGGAGCCCTCGCTCGTTGCCAGTAGCAGGCACTAGCGCTACGTGCGCGGCCGACGCACGCTGGCCGACGCGACGGTGGCCACTCGCCGACCGCTGACCGCGCCCGCCGCCGCCGTCACGTGACACGTCACTGCGTTCGCCCCTTTCTGCTCGCACTTCTTCTTTCACTTGCCTTGTGTTTGTGTGTCACACAAAAAATATTTATATTTAATTTAAATGTCTCGTGGCTCACGCATACGATTTGTACCCAATTATTGCCTATCTCGTTATATCCATATCAGTAAAATAAGATAATATCAGATCTAAGTCAAGTTATATAGCTCCCTTATCCTAATATTTATAGTTTTTTTAATATACCTTTTGACATGTTTTTTTTTATTGTTGACATTAGTTATAAGTGACATTTGTATTTCATTTTATTTTAAAAAATAATACCAGCCCGAGTTTCTTGCCGATTCTTCCCGGCAGATATTCCGAATTCAGTGATTCAAACTAGCTTTGATAATCCCAATCCATAAAGATGGTCCTAAAGATACGGTAACTAATTACAGACCCATATCCCTCCTAAGTATATTTTCTAAACTACTGGAGAAAGTTGTCAATGCAAGAATTAATTCCTTCTTAGAAAAACATAGTCTTCTGTCGGACAATCAATTCGGATTTAGACGTAATAAATCTATAGAACAAGCCTGCCTATAACTAGTTAACCATGTCACATCCAATTTAGATAATAACAAACCTTGTCTCGACATATTTTTAAACCTTGCCAAAGCCTTTGACACCGTATCAATACCCATCTTGCTAAAAAAACTAGAACTCTTAGGTATCCGGGGCTTAGCCCTCTCATGGTTTCAAAGCTATCTCACCAAGCGTTTTCTAAGTGTCAAGGTCAACTCTCACATCAGTGATCAATTACCCATCGAATATGGTGTACCACAGGGAAGTATCCTCAGTCCCACACTTTTCCTTATCTATATTAATGATATATTATCCCTGGAGCGCAAATAATTTGCTACGCTGACGATACAGCAAAAAGACATTAGAAATGTATAGACATTAACGGTAATTAATCGAGTAGGTAGGTGTTATTTTGAATGCATAGATAGACAATTATTGACTACTTGGATGATTGTGCATTTAATTTGACTAATTTATCTGAGTTCCAATAAGTGCGCTAGTGAACGATAATGAATATAAGTAAATATAGCGAGTAAGTGCGACCTACCCCAACAGGCCAACATCGTTGTGCTATAGTTAGTGTACCTGAGAAGCAGCGGGCGGCGCGCGGTGCAACGAGTGCCCTGTGCTGTAACTCCTGTGAGAGACACCGGCTCGTGCCTGTCCGCCCGAGTGGGCGCGCGGCCACCGCAAGGAGCGCGCGCGGAGTGCAGGGGACGGGCGCGGCGCGCGGCGAGCGTCCACAACGCGGTGGAACTTTTAAAAAAGTAGCCCACGCATTCCGGTCGGTTTGTTTAGACATCGGGTGGGTAATATGTTATTAGGAAGATGCGCAACGCGTAATTTTAGTTGTGCGCTCCCAATATTGTACCGGTTACCCGTTGTTGAATGTGTACGTGCGTATATTGTAGTCACGGGACGTGCATGTTCAGCGGCAGCGAATATTTATAGTGCGAGGGGCCGCTCAATGGTGCACAGGCCATTGATGCACGGAGCGCGCCGTCTGCACGCCGGCGCCGCGCCGACCCGCGCCGCTAGGCACGCGACCGCCGCCCGCCTCGGGCACGTGCGATGCTCGTAAATTGTCCTAAAACATTTAATGTTCTTTACATTAAAGTTCATTGATATACGCTCCACGTCAATGAAGATGATTCGCAGCGCGTTAATTAACGTTACGTACACCGGTTGACGAGACGAGCGGCGCGGGCGCGGGCGCGGGCGGCGCGCCGACCGCGCACCACTACACAACAACGCGCACGCGACACTCACATAAGGATTTTTTGCGCGAATCGTAAGGATACGTCGTATACGTAATCGAATACGTATAGTGAGTGTGTTGTGAAGACAACAAACATAATTATTATGTCAGACAGCTCTGTTAATATGGAGAACCATACATGTCACGAGGTTTGTCTGATTGTAAACAAACAACTAGTGGTATTCGTAATATGTACCTATGTTCTCAACTAGTTTCTTTCAAATACGACGTAGTACGAATGTATTGTACAGCTGGACGTTTGCACTACCAGTACCAATACATTACTTACATTTGGATGTATGAAAGGAAACCTACGCCGAAACTGTACGAGGTCGACCGCTATGAATGAACACACCACAAAATACTTTATCAATCGTAAATAATGTTTGGACATTTCACTGTTAGGTAACTAGCAGTGCGTGCCGTTCAGTGGTTTGAGCTGTGTGTTGATACATCAGTCGGTCAGTAACGGTTGCCTTGTATAATTAAATTCAGAGGAAAGAATAATATTTATGGCATTATGGCACAACTATCGAGTGCCATATCGCATCTCATTATTTGCACTTCAATATTGCACTGAAAAGGCAAGCGATTCTACTCTATGTAGAATTAAACCAAAATAGAATTTTGACATTTGTGAAGACGCCAGTGTACTGTAGATAGATAATAATAGAGAGCACGAGGAACGCGGAGCGGGCGGGAGGGGGGCGCGTGCGGCGCGGCGCTCTGCTCCAGGAGGCGGTGCGCGGCGCGGGCGCACGCACTGCGACCGCAGCACAGCGTGCGCCCGTCGCGTCCCCCGCCCGCCCGCGCCTCCACACGCCCTCATCGAAATAGAACTACCAACGAACACAAATAAAATTGAAAAAATAAAATAGCTCACAAAAATAGATAATGGGAATATCTGACATAGATTTGAACCGCGCGAGCGGCGCGTGCCCACCGATACACGTTAGTTCGGTTTACGTTTGTGACAATCGGCGAGCAGCACTTGTTCAGGGCGGGTTGCAGAGAGCGGCGGAGTGCGGTGCAGCGACGCGGCCACGGGACCGTCGCGGGGTACTTTCAACAATTCCACTCACAAGTGGGTGTCGCTCGTGACCTGCCTAAAATGTGAATCATGTGATTTGGCATCAACGTTTGCTCCAACGGTACGTCAACTGTAACCGGTTATTTTCGACACGCGTCGTGGACGCTTGGCAACAATAAACATCGGCTTGGTTTGTCAGCGGCGAGCGTCCCCCACGAGCACAGCCCGCGCTCGGGGGCTCTCACCGCCGGCCCCGGGGGACCTCCATTCCGACTCGGCTAGGGGTAGCGTCCTTGGATCAATACAACGATTACGTTTGTACAATACTATCTTACTAACTTGGGGCACTGGGTCTTCAGTTCCGGTGGAGGACCTGACCTGCCAACCCCCCTCCCGCACCTGTTCTGACAAACGGTATTGTGCTCAAAATCGACCTCTGTGACTCACTAAGTATCGCCGTATGGATTACTTATCTATTCAGACACTTCAACAACATCTTCACAATGAAATAAAATACAAATAATAAAACATATTCTAATTAAAACTTCCGTGACATCTTTACAGAAGTGTACAATATTTTTAATTAAAAAACAACAAGTACAAATTAATTATAAAACAATAAATAAGTATATATATTTTATAAATCTGATAAAAATTGTTTTATTTTTTAAAGAAACAAATACTCGTAGATATCTATGCTAAACAAATAATAATTAACATTTATTGAGCATAAGTTTTAAACCTTTAAGTGATATCGAGTGTATGTCAATGTCACCGGGTATCCGTGTCTTCCAACAACTTGGTGTATGTATGACGTAGAATAAGGATCACGACCAGGATTCTCTCATAAAAGATCCTTGGTGTATGATCTTTTATATCGGTTAATTGGTGAAAATTTACCTTTGTTAGTTCTGTGAGGATATAATGAGAAGGTTTTAGTTATTTTGAACCGAGGCAAGTTGCGTGGTACTGACAGTTTTAACATCTCCAATATTTCCGGGGCATCGTAAGTTCCGTTGGCAATTTTGAAAAGTGAGACAATCTCATAGTTGGGACAGCGCGCGGCGGCTTTCTTAACATGCTACGAGTAAGTCCAAATGGGACAAACGAGTGGGATAATCAGCGCGATAAGGACATACCGCTCTTTAGAAGCTCAATATATTGTAAATTTATGTCGTACCTTTTCTATTCGTTTAATGTGAACTTTGTAATGAGGGTTCCAAATCACAGAAGCATATTCCAAGCTACTGCGGATATATGTGTTGGAAAGACATAGTATTTCTAAATATCGTTTAATAAATCCGAGCATTTTAAAAGCTTTTGTCAATATGATTTTTGTATGTGGGGGTAAGTGCACTGTCTAATATTACACCGTTGAGTTTATCTTTTAACTCTCGATATTTAGGTAGGATCTAAACCAAAGCAATAATTTCCAATGTATTCCGTATTGTTTCAACTTTTGTAATAGGATATCGTGATTACATTTGATTTACTTTGGATTCCTGCGTTGTGCACGTTGATCGTATCTGTTACAACTTTCAAGATCAGGAAATATTCTCCAATGATCAATGACGGCCGACACAACCTCCACTTGGGTTTTTCGACAAAGACCTCACTTCGTGGTAGGTATGTGAGTCTGTTGATCTGTCTGCGTGTGACCCTTTTTCGCAGGAACTCGTAGAGGTACCGGGTTGAAATGAATATTAAATAGTGAGGTAGTCGACATGACATTAGAGGTAGTAGCGAGTGCGTGCGGCGGGCCGGGCGCGGAGACGGGCGGCGGCGGCGTCCAGGTCCACGGTGGATGGCGGTGGTCGCGGGTTCAAGGCGCGGCCGCGGCCCGTGACGTCCCGCGCCGATATCGCGATAACCCGTATCGATAACGGGCCGCAGTCGGCACCCACCGCGCACCGCCCGCGCCCGCCTGTGTGCGTCACCTACTGCTCGCTGCGATAACAACACTCGTAGGTCACACACAAGTACCTTCGCTCCACCATGTTCCTAATACACATTTTTATCGTAATCACTGATACAACTCGGTAACTGTTTGTCAAATTGTGATCATGTCAAACTGCTGCAGGTCAGCGGGTCGACAGGTACTCGCCTCTGTACAGTCAGACACACTCGCTCGGTGCGACGCTCACTTTACATACATTGGTAAATTATAATAGGTACTATTACATTACCATTTGATAAAACATTAGAAATTGAAGCTGTAGGTACCTCATGGTGATACGGTGGCGAACAAATTTAATATGTATAAAGTTGTGTACACTGCCTCCATAACGGTCAGGTTAGTCTTTGTCACTGTCAGGTGGAGACGCCTTAGACAATTTGAATGTTGCGAGCTCTCAGTGAACATTTCTAGATGACATAATCGCGATTTTACTAATCTGGGGGCACGGCAGTGCCCCCCGCCAAGTCGAGCGCGAAGCAAACACTGCCGTACCATCCTTTACAGGAACCCTTTCGCCGCATTTTCAGGCCCCTATTTGGGAACCTCTGGATAAGCCCAGAACGCTGAAATTTTCGTCATCCAGTAAGCTATACAATCACATACTTAAAATAAAATTTCAAGTCTGTAGGTCATTTAGTTCCGAAGTTAAGCGAATGCAAAGTTTCGTATTTATGACAGACACTCACTCACTCACTCACTCACTCACTCACTCACTCACTCACTCACTCATGATCATCAAAATAGAAATAGTACTTCCCATAAACCTAGAGAGCTGAAATTTGGTACAGAGGTAGGGTTTAATGGCCACATAAAGGGAAAACTATAAAAACTAGGATAATCGAACGGGAACGGGAATTATACAGGAACTGGAACGGGAATTGTAACTCAAGAACGGCTGAACTGATTTGGCTGGAAATTGGTGGGGAGGTAGCTTAGAACCAGGAAAAGGACAAAGTTTACCTTTAATCCCGAAATTCCCACGGGATTGGGAACGGGAATTTAAAAATCAAGAACGGCTGAATTGATTTGGCTGAAAATTGGTGGGGTGGTAGCTTAGAACCAGGAAAAGGACGTAGAATACCTTTAATCCCGAAATTCCCTCGGGATTGGGAACAGGAATTTATAACTCAAGAACGGCTCAGCTGATTTGGCTGAAAATTGGTGAGGTGGTAGCTTAGAACCAGGAAAAGGATGTAGGATACCTTTAATCTCGAAATTCCCACGGGATTGGGAACGGGAATTTATAACTCAAGAACGGCTCAACTGATTTAGCTGAAAATTGGTGTGGTGGTAGCTTAGAACCAGGAAAAGGACGTAGGATACCTTTGATCCCGAAATTCCCACGGGATTGGGAACGGGAATTTATAACTCAAGAACGGCTCAACTGATTTGGCTGAAAATTGGTGGAGAGGTAGCTTAGAACCAGGAGAAGCACATAGGATACTTTTTATCCCGAAATTCCCACGGAAACGTGAACGGGAACTACGCGGGTGAAATTGCGGGGCGTTTAGTAATAAAATACTACTCCTAAAAAGAAAAAAATGTGTCAAATAAGAAAATCTAATAAAAAAAAACAATATAAACACGTTTCAACAAAAATAAATGAAATCCCACCAAAAACATGCTGTAAAAAACTAGCCAAGTCTCGATGGAGCTGCTTGTTTATCTCTAAAAAGTAATGAAATCTAGACAAAGTCGTGCCAAGTGTAAGGTTCCTTACTGCGATTTCTTTATTATTATAGTTAATGTTGTGTGACTAGGCGCAACACGGCCTGTGCTAATGGGTTATAGCAGAGAGCCCCCCTCCACACGGCCCCATGGGCAGCTCGCTCAGCTCGCGACGGTGAGAGACGGCAACGGGAACAAGAGACCCACTGTCCTCACATTATTATAGTCTATCAATATATAGGTATTTATATCGGTCTGGGTGTGTGTGTGTGAATGAACGTATTTTCCGATACCCTACCTATATACAAGTTTCGAACTTAGTTGATGGAATCAATGATTATTTCTCTAAGTGATTATGTTATGTTAATATGGCGCGTAGCGTGTTGCGAGTATCACCTCATTCATGATTTAAATGTTGCGGAATCTGTATTAATGTATTTTGAAAAGTTGATCTTTGCTCGTTTGACCTCGTTCATCTCCGAAACTAATAAACCATTTCTGGTACATCTCTCACTAATATCCATTAGCTTCAGTAACAGGTTTTACGTATCAGTAGGAGAGGGAGGGGCTCCCGGGCGCGGGCGGGGAGCGTACACTACATGCTCCAAAATGCACTATGAGCGATGGATGGATGGGTGGTCAACTGGTCAGGCTCACTGCTCGCTGCTCGCTGCTCACGCACGCGCAGTGCACGGTCACCTCACATCTCTCGAGCTGTCGCTTACTACAGTGATTAAGGTTTCACACAAATACGAATTTTAACAACATTATTTATTTTCTCAGTGGTCAGGAATAAGTTCTGGAACTTTTTTTTCTGCTATGAAACACAAACGTGTCGCGAGAGATAGCAATTTGAATTCCATGTCCTAAATATTGTTCTTGGAATTACTTTTAGTTTCAGACGTTGTGGTCCCGCCCGGGAGCTCTTTGAACAAACAATAATTTATGTACGAGTATATAGTGAAGTATATTTACTATACTCGTAGTACGCAACGCAACACAATGTAAGATAAGTCAGATTTGTATTGATTGTGTCTGGTGCGTTGTTGATAAGATTGGCGGCGCTGGTGGGCGTGGTGGGCCACGATCCTCGATACTCACTGACTGACTGATCTCGGCCGCTCTGTCGACACCGTCTGCCACCGCGCTCGTACACTCGCTCACTCCGGGCACTCCGGGCACTCCGGGACCGGACAAGCGCGACCCACCGACACTCGCCGTTACCACTTGGTACAGCAAGTGCTCTACATTTACTTATCAACTAGGTAATTTAAATTAATTACAGTTAACAACTTTATTTACAACAATAATATACAGAGATAAGTACTAACGTGGTTAATTTCTAGTCCATTATTATCGTGATACTAATTAAGTGATTTGTTCTAGTTCTTATTGTTGATTACAATATGTAGGTACAATATGTGTGTACATTACATAGGTATGCTGTGTAGATGATAGGTCGTTTGTCCTAATTACAGTTGACCGCGAGTTTACAAAACTCATATGTTTATACATAGTACATATATTGGACGTGCTAGTTGGCAAGCGGCAAGGGCCAGCTCAATGTCTGTGTAGTGCGTCTCGCGGGTTGGTCGCCGCATCGCCCGGCGGCGGTGGTCGCTGGTCACACAGCACAGAGTGATGCATGGTCGCGCGGGTGTCCAAGGTCGCGCTCGGCACCAGTACCCGCCGCGCCGCACTCTCCACGTTATGTCACATGTCGTAATGTGTGTATCACGACCCGACACGGTCGACACGCCACTCCGAACCGACCAGTTGTAAACAAGCGCGGTGGCGCCCCCTGCACGTCACGTGCGCGCCCGGTTCTGCTCTACCGACGCCGCCGGGCGGAGGGCGCTGCTGCACCGACACTGGCACTGCGCCGCGCGCGCTATCGACATGTGACCACAGCCACGCTCTATTATACTTTTATAAATGTTTTTAATTTGTTTGTTCAATTTTTGTGTTTCGCGTTAAATTGACATTAATTTCGTTTTAATATTTTTTGTTATAATGAATCGAAACGGTGAGTTGTATTTTAAATAAAATTTTGTTATTAATACATTATTATTATCAGTCCCTTGAACTGTGCCGCGACAGTAGCGCCGCGATCGCGTTTTTCACGAAACATTTTGACAGGGAAAATGGTTCCCAAAGTGTACGTAGTTCACGTAACAACACAGAGATGGCGCTGACAACACGACTCATACCAGTCTTTCCTTTTTAGTTTTAACTCGAGTTACTTTCTACTTTTGTTTGTTATAATGAACTATGAATAATATAGTTTTTATAGTTATCATGGTTATTAGCACTCAAATTATTATGATTAACGGGATATTTACCATGTAAATATCGAAAACTCGAAATAGATAATACCTATATATGGTAAATATCCTGTTTATCTACTTACAATATAAGGAAATATTTTGACGTGAAACGTCTTTAAAATTGCGCTGAAACATACGGGTACCAGGTTTAAAAAGTAGACCGTAACGAAAAGGTCTACAAGTACCTATATCATCGTACCTTTTAAAAAACTATTAAAAAGGGTGACAAATCTAAATCGAGCTGTGCTGCGCTGTACTGAGCCGTGCTGTGCTGTGTTTCTGAAGCTAGGTTTTTTTAACAATCAACATCGAGCTATGCTGCGCTGTGCGTGCTGTGCTGTGTTTCTGAAGCTACTTACGTTTCTGTATAAACGTCAGCCTCTTTTTTCTTTTTTATTTTGACTTTGTTTAATTTCTAAAAAAATCTTATACCTACCTTTGTGGTTGTAAAGAAGTTCTGTAATAAAATGATGGTTTAAATAAAGTTAATTTAAAAAAATAAGAAACCGACTTCTGCACTAAAAAGTAAAAAATAATTTACATTAAACGAAATCTTCAATACATATTTACAATTTATAATTATAATTTTTTATCTATCATTTTATAACAAAACTTTTTTATAACCACAAAGGTATAAGAACTTTTTAGAAAATTAACTAAGTCAAAATCTGTATACTATAATACTTAAAAACGAGAAAAGAGACTGACGTTTATACTGTCTATAAAATATCTATACAAACTAATCTGGTGCAGTTTGTTTGTAATATCTAAAAAACAAGTTTTTACTAAAAGTTTATGAAAACGCACTGAAGATTATGTACAATAAGTATAATATAATAAGCACCAAAAATGATGTTTATTTTTTGTCGGTACAGGTTTATTTCTGTTTGTTTTAACAATTAAAAAAACTGGACCATTTTATACTCTGAAACCCTTGAATTGTGAACAGAATTCGATTTAAATACGAAGGTATACAGCCAAAAATTTTCATCCAGAAATTCTTATGGTATCAGGAATGTCGCGGACAAAATCGCGGGTCACGAGTTAGTTTTACTTTTAATAATGTCAATCGACACCCTAGTGCGAGCGAGATGGGAGTACGAGAGTGAAAGAGACGTGAGGGCGTGCTCCATATTTGAAAAACCTAGCGCAGCATGGCAGAGCTATATAAAAAATATAGCACAGCGCGCCTCGCTCGAGACAAGCAAACAGACAGCTTCACACAGCGCAGGACAGCATGCTTTGATTGTATCCTCATTCAAATATATGGCGAGCGAGTTGACCAAACATAGCACAGCTCGACCCCGCGCAGCACAGCTCGATGTAGATTTGTCACCCTCAGAAACAAAAATAGTCAGCTCACTGACATTGAATTTTCTTGTTTTCATTTCAATCTTTTACTTTAAAAGCGATTCGCTAACATAGACGTTTCATGTTGAAACCAACGGCCGTGTGTCCCGGCTAGAGATGGGCAGTGGTTATAACCCATTCCACCCGATTGAGTTATAACCCGGTGATTTGGGTTTTAGCCCGGTTTTTACCCATTATCACCCATTTTACTGGGTGGAAATTAATGTTTATTTATATTCGTTTGGTTGGTAGGGATAGACATTTTAACAAAACGTAATCGGTGTCAATATTCAAGCCAAGGTAATTCAAGTTATAGCAGAATCGGATCTCAGGTAGAAAATAAAGTATCGGGTCGTCGTAATATAATATCGTCGGGGATTCAAACACAAAATTAGCTGAAACATGTACTCTAACTAACGAGATAAAGTACTCTGACAGTATAATACACTGACTGAACAATGAAGTATTGAGTGAGTGAGAAAAAAATAAAAATAAATACTACTAGGTAATTAATGGAGAAAACTAACAACAATGACCATTACAAATAAAGGTAATTGCTAAAAGGTAAATAATAATTTCGTTTACAACATAAATAATTAAATTATTACATATTACCATACAAATTTAAAATGAATAATTTTCACCCACTCGAATGGGTGATAACTGGAATGAAATGGGTGATAACTGGGTTTTAACCCGGCGGTGGGTTATAACCCGGGTGATTACCCATCTCTAGTCCCGGCACAGCCCCACCCGATTTGTTTGTGGTACAAAGGTAAATGACTAATAAAAGTAGGATACTTCTTTAATGACGTGTAATAAAGTTAAAAACACGAGTAGGTACTAGCGAGTCACCTTAGGAGTTCCGTGCTAGAAAGAGATGCCTAGTTCTCTTTTTCATGAGTAGGTATGTGGTACAGTTTTGTTTTAAATTTTAGTTTTGATGTTTCCACTGAGGCGAGAGGCGCTGAGGATAGAACCCCCTCTAGAACCCCTATTGGATGGGGTTTGTGTAATACGAAGTGTACCTTGTTCTGCATTGTTCACCTCCATAGGCAACGCTATAAACACAAATAACTGTCTTTAAAACGTTCACTCTCCTTGAACCCCGTTTTAGGTGCAAACATTAAATACAATCGAAAGTTTACAATCAGTTCAACAATTGGCTCACTCCTCGGCCTTTCCTTTTTTTTAAACTTTTACGAGAAAAGTTTTTTTTTTATTTGGCAAGTTAATTTTATTAAATTACAGTACATAAATATTTAATAAGAGAATAAAAAAATATTTAACGTCAATTGTTCTGAACGATTAATGTACAATAGTGTCAAGAGAGAGAGAGGTCCGTGATAATAGTACACATGGATACAGGACAGTCACCATTGTAATGCGTCGCGGGTCGCGGGCCGGGGGTCGCGTGTGGTGCGCGGGCACACGCACTCCACCTGCATACAAAAGACATCGACGCGCGTCTGCCGTGCAACTGTTGTACCGACCACACTTTAACATAATATTATAATGTGGAACTGGCTGCACGGATTTATTTTGTAATCTGTAACTACCCCTTATGACTGACAGTGATGTTATTTTGGCTAAAAGCGCTACATTCCAGATATTGTTACAATGAATACTACATATAACTTACATTTTATTAACATTTGTTTGGTATCTGAATGACTCACTGGAGGAGACTGACTCACTCACTACGCGTGGGGTATGCGCGTGGGGCGGCGCGTGGGGCGTACGCGTATGGCGTACGAGCGAGGCGTGCGCGTAGGGCGTGCGCGTGGGGCGTGGAGCCGACGACGCCACCTGGAACCACAACGTCCAGCATTCTAATAAATAACATCAGCATTACTTTCAATACATTATATCGCATAAATAAATGAAAATAAGAAATGTAAATAATTTAATGCCTGCAACGTATAGAGATAATACGGGCCGTCGACGATGACGGTGATATATACATATATAGAGGTGTTAGGTACTACGAGTGAATATGGAAACGACTTGAAGGCTGTGCAATAGTCTTAAACCCCGACCGGGTCCGACCGGGACCACCTGGATGGACCCCAACATGTGTCACCACACCTCAAGTACCGCGTGTTTGGTACCAACAACGCCTACTGTACTCGTAGCCCTGTGTGCCTGCTGGTTGCATGCCTAGTTTTTACGGTGTATTATTTTACGCGTTAAAGGGATGATATGTATATTACGAGTATATATATAGCGCTCTATCCAATTTCATTAAATGTTAGGTCAGATATTTTTATTTGATTTTATTTATTATAGAAAAGATAACAGCTGCATTATAAAACATAATACAAAAAATATTAGAAATAATGTAGCCCACTTCACTTTTCTCGGCTTAACAAAAAAAGATTAGGAAAGAAAAGGCTAGGAGACTAAAAGTAAGAAGATATTTAAATGAATATTACATAAGTGGGTCAAACAAGTAGTAAATATAACTTATTTTAAATGTTTACAATTATTCTAAATAATTATTATTCAAGAGGTTTTGGCAAACTGAAATTCCAAACTGGTTCTTGCTGCAGTTAAAGATATCAATATTAATAAAATTCTTGTTGTAAAGTTCAACCATGCGTCGGATAGGAATACGGTTACCAGCATTAGTGCGGCGCGGAGTGAGAGCAAATAAAGTGCCTGCTCGGACGCCTCGTACGTGTATACATCTCGGGAATAACATATGCTTCTCACCAGATCGACACAATCAAAGTAGTTTCTCACAATCTTGTACAATGTTGTACCTTCAAGGTACATTCTTCTAGACATCTAGATCTAAGGGTAAGAATGTTGTATCTGCTGAGCAGTTCGGCGTATGACAGATAACGTCTATGACATCTATCTATAATGCATAGTTCTCAAAAACTTTCTTTGAACTTTCTCAATTTCTGCTTCATACACTTTCTTTCCATAAAGATTCCATAAAGGGGGGATATGATCAGAACAGGCTAAACCAGCGGACTTTCGAAACACTTCTAACGAAACAGTATTTGTGAAATTATCTCTATATTTAAAATCGTACCTTGGAGGCACCAGAAGGTTCTATCGAAGGGATCATTTGGAGCAATGGGCCCCACGGCTCGATGGGTCCACCCCTGTTCTGGTCGTGTATACGCGTATGATGACTTGTAGAATGGTTCTATTCACGGTGACAGTTGTTTGTTGTTTACGGTCACTAAAAATACACATAATTTGATAGAGATTACGAGATTATAAGTAGGTACTCAATGAGACCATTGTTGTATCTAGTTAGTAACTACGGCCCACACCGCTCCATACATTACCTACGCTCCGTAGCTCGTAGCAAGCGCTACGGATCTCCGGTCCGACTCGCACTTAGCCGGTTCCAATTTGTATTTGGTATGATTGGAGATGGCAGCAGTCCGCCCGCGCCGCACTCAAATAGTGGCCATCTTACATAGTTGTAATATTGTTGTATTTTCAGTTAGATGTCGTTTGATGAACATGCACCGCGTTACCTGTTGCAGTTGTTTGTTAAATCACGCCATTTAATGTCTTCACTCGTTGTGTGTACCACGTTGCTCTATGTGTAGTTTGACCCCCCCCCCCCTCCCCCCGCACCGCACCGCCCTGCACTCGCCCCCCGCGCCTCCCGCTCACCTCCGCTACTTATGATTTGTTTATTTATATTTGTTTGTCAATTTTTATATTTTATTAATAAATTGAATGTGAATTAATTATGAAACCCGGATATGTTCGTGCGTTTTGTTTTAAGTTTGAGTTCTGTTATTATTATTGCAATTATTTTCATTTTACAGATTTCCTGTGTCACGGAGCGAGTTTCAACAAAAAATACGGTCAGTAGAGCAAACCCCGCGAACACCCACCCACACACACACACCCATACGAACACACACACACACACCCATACGAACACACACACACACACACACGCAATCTCTAGCGGCCGCCGCCGCCGGCGCCGGTCGACACTCGTCTCGGCCCGGGCCCGCCCCCGCCCCCGCCCCCCACACACCCCACTACATCTACACTCCACTCTATAACTATGCATGCTGCTTCTGTCATCCATAATAATCAAATTCATTTTAATGGTCTGTTTATCTACTTCCTAAGAAATGCCGTTCATTAATATTTATAATAAATATTTTCAAATAAAAGTAAAATAATCGTAATGAAATAGAAGATAATTTAATGAATCACCGTCAAGTTTTCTTTTGTATGTTATTTGACGTACACGAGATGAACCTCAATATAAGTAGGTCAAAATAATTATAACAATTGGTATAAATAAATAATTCCGTAGTGCCGTGTCCGTTTGTTCGTGTAGGACGGGGACGGGGGGTGGGTCGAGGTTGTGTTCGCGTGGTAGCGCGGGGGGGTCACCCGGAGGCCTATACCCTGGCCAGTCGGAACTCCGGACTTAACCCCCATGGATTTTGATGTGTGGGAGTACATGAAGAGTCTCGTGTATAGTGAGCCCAATCCAATTTCATCGATTGAAGTACTGAGAGACAGAATTATTATTGCGACCAATTAAATAAGAACAAAATTAACTACTGGTGTAATGAAAACTGGTGAAAGAATGCGAAGATGTGTGCAACGCAAAAGCGAACATGTCGAACATGAAATTTAGACTCAAAAATGGTGTGTATAGAACTTAAAAGTTTAATAAGTTTAGTATCTTGTTCTGTATTCTGACCTATTGTTTTATTTAGCCTCCCCAGTAGCCTATAAAACTAAATGTTTTGTACAAAATTTCGATAAAACCCTAGGTTGTTATACCTCGTTGGATAGCTAAAGAAACGTAGATATTTTTAAGCATAACTGCCAAACCAGGTGCCATATTATTTTTTCTAGATATCCTTGAACGAAAAATAAACTTTCTGATGCATATTATTTTTTATAAGTTTAATCGTCTACAACTACTTATTTATTCATTTTAGGTACAATAATTGTTTTAGATACAATAATAATATTGTCCATTTATGTCTTGAAATTGTCTTGTCTTCACCGATAGGTTAATTGAAAGTACAGTTGTTATGTTTTAGATATAATCTGTACCAATAATTAGAATGGAAAAATGTACTGAAGTTAACATTACTGTGCCTTCATGGGATCTACTGTAAAACAATCTATAAGTACCATATCTGAATACTAACTTTAAAAAATCATAACAATCTACAATCGGGTTTTCGAGATATTTACAGAAAAATGTTCTTAGTATTTCGAGCTTATGTTTGAACAGAATATCAATACAAATAAGGTAGAAAGGGACTGAATGGGCTCACTGCATTTGAAGTACATTCGTAGTACATTAATGTAACATTTAATTAGTCTGGTGATCCATAAAAGCAAGAATTTACTGAGATTTTGAGCATCTTCTTACGGTCATTCAGAACCTAAACTTTAGCTTTTACTTTAGCATTAACATACATACTCAAAACCTACAACCTCATTGGAAAAAACATACTGGCCGCCATTTGATATTGTGTTTTATTTATTTATTTTATCGAGATAATCTTGGTCGTGATCCTTATTCTATGAATTTATGTTTTATTTTTTTTTGTGTTATGACAGGCGGGCAATAAATGTGAAATAGGGTTGAACTCGTAATGAAAAAATAATCCGATACATTCGATTTATAATCGATTTCCGCAAATAAGTCAGTGGTATTGAAACCGCATCAACAAGCAATTATTTAGATTTTGAACATCTTCGAACGGTACTTCAAAATCATATGCGTTTCAAAATGCAAAGCATGTGAGCAATTGCTTGATAGTCAAGTGCTAAATGAATAAGTGGCGATAGCCTCAAAGATAGACCAATACCACAACACAAATAGTCCTGTCTTTAATAAATACAACACATAAAGTGCGGTAGCGCTGGAGGTATGTTACACCCAATATATTTGCAGCAGTAGCGGAGGAACTCAGAGCTCAAACTTAATGCACAAAGAACATACTAGCCGTTAATTTGAAAAATATAACAGCCGACAATAAATGTAAAATAGGACTGTTAAAAATAACAATAAATAAAATAAAGTAAAATAACTATTCCAACCTAATATAAGTACCTCATCGCCCAATAGTGGCTCGTCACATTTACAATGAAAATTATAAATGTATCGTACCTCTTAAATAATATCAAGTTCTATGGAATTATAGAAACCAATTTAATAAACTATATTTAAAAATATCATGTACATACACCTTTTTTTTTAATCAACCTGTATTGTCTGCCTATACTCCTGGGCAAAGGTTTCCCCCAAATCTCTCCATCTGTCTCTGTCTCTTATTAATATATCGAATAAATCATACAATCAATATTATTCTATTTTACGTAGGCGTAAGAAAATATACATCCCTAGTATTGACAGGCGTAGAACAAATATATCGCCGGAAACAGGAAATTACTAATTATTTTTCAAAAATAAATCCCTATGTAAAAATGATAGATTTTTATTTAAAAAATATATTTTTAATTTAGATATTTTATGATGTTTAACTTTTTGAGGCACAATCCATTTAGTAAGAGTACCGTCCATGGGCAATCTCTTTTACTTTCAATTTATAAACTTAGTAAATGTGTCATTGGATGGTCGCTGGTACTTAATAGCACAGGTTTATCCTTTTACATATTTTATAAACTACTAGCAGCGCCCTGCGGTTTCACCTGCATTGTTTTCAATTTACCCCCGTTTTCTCCGCCTAGGGGGATTTTCAAAAATCCTCTCTTAGTGGTAGCCTACTCTCCCCAACAAACGCATGTGCCAAATTTCAGCTCTCTACGACCAGTAGTTTCGGCTGTACGTTGTCTGTCAGTCAGTCAGTACATCACTCAGTAACGGAAGAGTATTATATATATAAGATAGCACGAAACACTTAAACTATGTAATTTTTTGGATAAATAAAATACATTTTGATTTGATTTGAGTGCGCGGGCGCGGGTGCGGGCGCAGCGTAGGGCGCGCGTAGCGACGCGTTACGAGCGCGCTACGAGCGCCGCCGGCCCCCGAGCACAGCGCGCGCGGTGCGAAACAGCCCCCGTACACGCACTGCACATCACACGCACGATGTCACACTCCTCTAAGGCGGTTGTGTAACTACACTTGTCTACAACGTGACCAACAAACTGGTTGCTCCATCGGGAACAACGTCAAGTTATTTTTGACGAATTGATGTCAATCGGAGGCCCGAGATACAGAAATAGAGTCGGAGGATATCCGGGCTTGTGCAAGAGGCACTTGCGGGTCCTCCGCGGTGCGTCCGAATTGATGGCGTCGGTCGTAACGTGACCACTGAAAAAGAAAATCTAAATATAACCGAAGGGGTTGTACCGTTTTGAAATGTTTATTTTGAGCGGAAACAGTAACAAACAACATTACGGAATACGGGGAGGCAGTGCGTGTCCAAAGGGCACGCGCCACGTGACCCCCCCGTCCGGAGGCTGCGCCGCCTGCCGCGCGAGGCGCAGCGCGCGCGCCCGGCGCCCGGCGCGCGCCTGCAAACACTGCCCGCCTCAACTGAATACGTATCACGGCGCGAACCTACACTTTGTGTTCCGAAACATATTTGGATGGGGGCACAATGTGCGCAGAGGAGACGGGGTGTGCGGCGGGTGGCGCGGGGGTGCGTGCGGGGGTGGCGGCGGGCGGCACGTGTCGCGCGGCGTGCACGTTGGGCGCGAGCGTGCGGCGCGCACGTGTCGCCGCTCGTGCCGCGCGCTACCCGGCTCCTATCAGTCATTCGCGTCGCGCGCTGCCTCCACTCCGGACGCGCTCTGAACTCTCCACTCGGCGTGTGTCCGTGTCTCGGTGTGTGTCTCGACTCGCAGTAGCGCTCGCACTCGGCCCGGGCCGAGTCTCACTCCGCCGCCACCATTGAGTGCGTCAAGCTGGAGTCGGGCGGGTCGTGCATGCGGTGCTGGCCCGCGCGCCGCCTCGACCGCCACGGGTACATCGACATGGCGACCGACTCGGCGGCGGCGGCGCCCCCCGCCTGGCCCTCGCACCACGCGGACCGCTGCTTCCTGCCGCCACCGCCGCCGCCCCAGGCGCTGCCCTACCACCATCACCACCACCACCACCACCGGCACCCGCCGCCACCGCCAGGTACACACACACCCACCCCGGGTGCATCCGACACCAGTAGTGTGAGCGTCCCGTCGAGCGCTGTCCACCGCCTGCGCGGGTACGGTGTGGTCGAGCTGTCTGTTGATGTACAACAAACAGCTCGACCACAATACATCACCCACCACCACCACCGATTGCACCGAGTTGGTCCCCTGCTCCCAAAGTAACAACATACCATTGCACGGTATATTTGTGTTCTTATTATATGTTTAAATAAAAGCCGCAGTAATAGCCCTAAGTAGTATCGTCAAAGAGATTAAGTATAAAAGAAGACTGAAAAATAATTAATTTATATTCTACAAATAACTTGAGGAGGCAGACGATGGAGTGGTCGTGTGCCGGCACATACACACATGCAACATATACGTAGTGATATATCGCCTCTCAAACAAAGGTCGAACCCGCAAGTTCGACTCCCGTGCGGGGTTTGTGTGAGCCCACATTGTTTATTTTAGTGTGTATGATTGAGAGTGTTTATATACGAGTATAGCTATTTAGGGCCTAGCTCATACAATAAGATGAAACAGTGGTCGAGAGAAGCACTTTGTGAATGTGCTGGTCGAGGAGGATCCTCAACAAGACTCCAAATGGAGTGCAGTCGGGGTCACCACCTCCGTGATCAAAGTACGAAGGTTAATAAATATTGTAATAGTGTTCGCGCGCGGCGCGCTCCCGCCGCCCGCCGCCATCATATCAAAAAGGTACTATAGCAGCGCCCCGCGGTTTGACCCGCGGAGTTCCCATTCCCATGGGCGTACCGGGATACAATAGCCTTTGCCACCCGCGGCTAGTGTAACTTCCCAACGGTTAAAGATTTTATTAGTATTCACTAGTACATAGATATCGACTAAGTAATAGTATAAAGGATGCGACAACGCGCGGCCCGCACTAATTCCCAACACATTTGACAAAGACCTCTCGCCGAGTGTCGCGCTCGCGTCGCGCGTCGCCTTCACTATGAACACAAACCGACCAAATTGATTTATAGTATTATTATATTTATTTACAACTCCGGTCCTTTCTGTTTTCAAGTGAAAACTTCTTTATTAGGCTGCCGGCCACGTTCCACGTTCACCACAATACACACTGACCTAATTGTTTTTTTTATCAATTTTATCACTAACTACGTTTATATTGTACTATGTCAGATGTTAGTTTTCGTAAAACTACTTTAAGAAAACAACAATCATTTTTTTTAAATTCTCTTTGGGTTAGACGGGAGATCAACTTTGTTTGAAACTTTTTAAAATGAAAACTTCTTTTGGTGTGTTGAGCATTTTTGTGATGTGAAAACGATCGAACACACGACAATGTACGTAATTGTTCAAGTTTTCAGGTGTGTCGGTCTCCCTGAGTCTGGCACCCGGCACCCGGCACCCATAGCCCGGAGGCCGGAGGCCGGAGTCATATAACCTGATATGCGTATAGATAGAGCTCAATGAATGTCTCATTGACTCCACAGATTAACTTTAATAAGTTGCGGTGATGGTGGTGACGGCCGTAGCGGGCGGGCTTCGCGCCGCCTTCACACAGTGTCGGTGTCGGTGTCGGCGAACACTCTTACATTTGTTGTGTCGGTAATTCTCAACATCAATCAATTATATTTCTTCTCACAGAAATTGGAATACAGTTTCTTTTTTTAGTAAGCCTTTTGATGTTCCAAAGTGTTTCTTGGAGGAAGGAACTGAATAGAAGATTTCCAGTGTGTGTGTGTGTGTGAGTGTGTGCGTTGTGTTGTGTATTCCCACAGATCAGGGAGTCACCTTAGGACTTCCGTCTTTTTTTCTCCATGTGTATTCCGTATAATGTTATGTAAACTATTATCTGCGGGACACGTGACCGGCCCGCGAGCGCTCTAATAACAAATGTTGTACTTCACTCCACAGACCGTTCAAAATATATTTACTTTAAATCTCAACATCTTGGTTAAATACCTAATTACTTCCAATGAAGCTCTTTTTTAGGGTTCCGTACCCAAAGGGTAAAAACGGGACCATATTACTGAGACTTCACTGTCCGTCCGTCTGTCACCAGGCTGTATCTCAAGAACGGTGATAGCTAGACAGTTGAAATCTTCACAGATGATGTATTTCTATTGCCGCTATTAAAACGAGATTTTTCACCTATTTTTGGTAGGGAGGTCTTCGTGTGCGAGTTGGACTCGCACTTGGCCGGTATATGACAAGAAGTGTATAAGAAGCGGGTACTTGGAGCTAACAGTCGATCGCCGGCTGTGGCGGTGTATCACTTGCGAGTCGCGCTCCTGCAGGTGATGGTCGGACGGACCCTGTACGCCCGCTCCCGCTCCCGCGCCCGCTCCCCGCGCCCCGCGCCCCGTTTCGCCCCGTCCGCTCTCACGCCGCGCCTCGTTATTCCAAACGTTCGCTCGTAATCTTCATCCAAATCAATCGGTTCGTATTCAAGGCTGTTTCGGTTCCTGTAACATAGTGTTCGAATTAGGTATTCAAATAGGACATTCCATCCAAAAAACGAACATCATGAATTTTAAAATATTATCAAAACAAAACACTTACGCAGCACCTCGTGGATCTTTTGACTACATTACGCGCGCCCCGTGACTTCCAACGAATCGTTACTTTTGGCATGTTTCATTAATATACTTAAAACATAATTATACATAATACGAGTATATAGGTTACTTACACACATTATGAACCCTTGCGAATTCGCGGCAGTCCGCTAGTGGGACCGCGAGGTAGATGGGCTCAGTATAATGAAGTGCCGAAAAAAGGAACTCGGACAAACCCTCGTACGGACCACAAGGACACCAAAGTTCCTTTATACAGGGTGGCGCAATAGAACGTGCATATTGCATCATCTTTTTTTGCGTGGTAGAAGGGGCGTGGGCGGGGGGAGACCGATATCGTTGGGTAGCGCGGTTCATAAAGTTTTAGTCGCTATGAGTCACTTCGACGGGAAGCGTCGCGCATTTTGCGTGCGCGCATTTTACGAAAACTCTCGTTCGTACGTAGTTGTCAGGCGACTATTTTGTTCTGAGTATGGTGTACGGCAAATTAGGGAGGCTCCGAGTGCTAATTTAATTAAAATCTGGATAAAGCGTTTTGAAGAGACTGGATCGACGTTTAAACCACACGCGAAAGGTCGTCCACGCACATCTAGGACCGAAGACAATATTGAGAGTGTTAAGCAGTCGGTACGAGAAGATCCACAAATGTCTACTCGCAAGAGATCGTCTGTCCTAAACATATCGCGATGAAGTTTGCAACGAATTTTAAACTTGGATCTTAAATTGCATCCATACAAGCTGCAATTAACTCAAGAATTGAAAGACTCTGACTTCATAGCACGGCTCACATTTGCTAATGAAATGCTCAATCGGTTTTCAAATTTTGAAAACATCCTTTTCTCTGATGAGGCACATTTTCATATGAATGGGTTCGTAAACCGCCAAAATTGTCGTTATTGGAATAGTGAAAATCCCAGACTCAAACATCAAAAACCGTTACATAGCCCTAAAGTGACAGTTTGGGCCGCGATATCTGCCAAAGGAATAATTGGTCCTTATTTTTTTGAAAACGCACGGGGGCAAAACATCACTGTTAATACCGAACGCTATGTTGCGATGTTGGAAGGTTTTTTGGCCCCAGAACTTGAAAATTCAAGAATAAAGAACTCTAGGACTTGGTTCCAACAAGACGGAGCTACCAGTCACACATCAAATGACTCCATGGCGGTTGTGAAGCAGATGTTCCCTGGCAAACTGATTTCGAAAAGAGGTGATATCCCATGGCCTCCGCGCAGTCCAGACTTGACGCCTCCTGACTTTTTTTTGTGGGGATACCTCAAACACAAAGTCTACACCAATAATCCGAGAAACATCAGTCAGCTCAAGGAGAATATTCGTGGTGAAATGGCAGCAATCACACCAGCACTACTTAAGAAAGTTTTCGGTAATTTCCGTTTGCGGTTAGAGGAGTGCCAACGTAGAGAGGGTCATCATTTAGATGATGTTATTTTTAAAAAATAAACTTCAGTTATCACTTAATAATTGCTTAGTTTTATTTTAACTATACCTTTTGTATTTATTTTTAAATAATTATTTTAAAAATGCACGTTCTATTGCGCCACCCTGTAGTTTATAGCAGTTACACCTATAAACTATTTAAAAATAATTTGGGGTCATTTCTATATAAAAATATACCGGGTGGCCAGTAGAACGGGCAGGGTAGCAGGGGTCTAAATCTATAAAGGCCCATACGGACATTCGCTTGGTGTGGTCGCTAATGGTTCGTCTCTTATGCCTCGAGCTGTGTGGACGTGTGTGCTCACAGTGAGCATTGGCGTTTACGATCGGTACGAACGCCCGCGCCGCGGCCGCCTACAAGTACGAGCCGTGCGCTCCGTGTGGACCACAGATCATGGAATCACAATATAATAATACAATACTGACAAACACCATGCGTGGTGGTTTGCGTGCTCAGCGTGAGCATGTGTCGTTCGGGACGCTCGCGCACGCATCAATGTACCGTGTCGTATGCCTCAGGTTGAGAGACGAACGTGCGAGACGAACCATTCGCGACGCACGGCGCACGTCTCGCGATGTCTGTATGCGGCGTAAAATAGGTAGTAGTAGTCGTGTCGTGGTCTAGTCATTCTTTTATCGCTTTAAATGTGTTTGTTTTTGTTGACACTTCTTTCTCTTCTAAAACGTCTTGGGGTAGTAGTGGAAATATTTTTGGGGTTGAGTGGCATAAGCTACAAAGGTCTGTTCTTCAACCATGTCATCGATTTTAATAAAAACAAAAACTATTACTCAATAAACTAAAAAATATTGAAATAAAACACTTAAACGGATTTTTGTCGTGGTTATATTTTGTTTTACATTTTCTGACGTTTCGGATTCTTTACAGAACCCGTGATCACAGAAGACTAAGATGGAAGACGTCTGTACAAAGTAATGTAAAAAGATTACTACCTTCAATATTTTGAATATAATTTTAAATACATTGTGAATTTACCACAGATTCGAAAATATATCAGCCGAGAAGAATCTGCAAGAAACTCGGTCTGGAATTATTTTTAATATAATTTTTTTAAATAAAATAAATTACAATGCACTTTAAAATCAATACAAAAATGTTCTTCAATTTGAAACGTTCCTATTCACGCATACAGAACTGACAGTATCTTGCGGTCTTGCAGTTGTTGGACGTGCTTTGGGTTTTAATTTGTTGATGATAGGATCCCAAGCAGGTGGTAGCTTCCAACCCTCTTCCCTATTGAAATTAGGATGTTTTTTAATTTCAATGGCCTCGCGTATCATCCTGGGCAGATATCTGTTTTCCTTAGCAAGGATTTGGGGTTCATCAAACCTTAGGTAATGGTTGGGTTTGTCCAGAGTGTGCTCGCAGACAGCAGACTTGTAGTCCCGTCTATTCTTGACATCAGCTATGTGTTTCTTGATCCGCGTTCCGATACTTCTTTTAGTTTGACCTATAACTAAAAGAAGTATCGGAACGCGGATCAATGTGTAGTGTTCGTGTAAATCAAAGATATCAATAACTAAAAAATACTCTTTTCGCGAAGATAAAAAACATAGTTTCCGAGGTGGGGGGTACCTCGGAAACTATGTTCTTTATCTTCGCTAACAAAGTAGGGAGGTGCTGTACACTTCCGCCGCGATCCCAACGCATTTTCGATAACTGGGGGTAAAAGTCGTTTTTGCTCTGGATCAAGGTCAAGTAAATTTGAATTTGGAACATCGTGTGCACTGAGTGTGCTAATGTTTTGAATTCACAAACTATCAAACTCCTTGGTGTACTTTTTTTAATTTGCTTTGCGCGTTATATTTTCTTTTCACCTAATATTGGAATTGCTTCATATGTTTCCATTTACATACTTAGTCATTTCCTCGCTGAGGGGGGATGAAATATAATATGTTGCACTCGAGTGCAAACATTTTTGACATTGCGCTCTTTTGATTCATTATTTTTTAATTTTCAACCGAGCCCCTGGTAAAAAAATCAACTTGGCACTCTTGTATAACAAGGTTTTTTTTTTTTCTTTATTTATTTTGGGGCTTTTGTCCTATAAGGATATGCCAGCCCCATCGAACCCTAACCTAAGTTACATAAAATTAATCACAATCAGCTTACTACTAAGTGTACATTTTTAAGTGTTAGGGTCGCGTTGCAAACATTGGGCAGCAAGTTTAACAAGGCCTTCTGTAATATCTGCTGTCGGTGCAGCTAAAACACTTTGAATGATACCGACATCCAGATTATTAATGTCAAAGCGCAACATCAGCGCATTTCTCATGACCTGATTCTTGACACATTCCATCAGAATGTGTTGGACATCTTCTATTTTACCGCAGATCTCACAATTTGGTGAATCACATTTTTTCATAAGGTATCCAAACTTTCGAGACGGAATGTGTCCAGTTCTAAGTCTTGACACTAGTTTGATAAACTCCCTATTTCGTTTCACCCTATGGAACCAAGGGATGCGCGGAGGCTCACTTTGAATTGTATGATACCAGATACCTTTTTCTCGAGATCTTAAATTAAAAAATTCTTTCCATAGTTCAAAACACTTATTTCTAAATATATATAAAATTTCTGAGTAGTGTGGATTTATTTCTATATTATTTCCTCTTAGTGTCGCTTCTTTTGCTAATCTGTCAGCCTCCTCGTTTCCCTTGATTCCAATATGGGCTGGAACCCATTGCAGTTTCAGATTCATTCCCTTCTGCCTTACTAATTCTATGTTCTGTAAAATATTATATGCTATTGATACACCCCTCAAGCCAGAGCTGCATCGGACTAGATGTTGTAATCCACTTTTACTATCTGTGAGTATTACTACATTCTGAAATTCTGATAGTTCATGTTATTTGCATAAGTAATGGCCTCTGAGACTGCAACGAGTTCCGCGGTCATTATTGATACATCCGAGCTTATTTTTAACATTAAATTATAATTATTATTTAGATCACAAACCGCAGCGCCTAAACCATCACTATTTTTTGACCCGTCGAGGGTACAAAACTAGCCAAGACATCATTGAAGTGTCAAAAGCAGCCACAGAGCCCATTTTATTATAGTTAACATATCTAAGTAGCACTAAACCAGGTTTTTAAATCAATTTTGAATACTGTCAAAGTGACAGATTTGACTAATAAGGTGTCAAATGCTTACCAGGTTTTGTTAAACCAGACTAAAAATGCCACGCAAATAAGGCTTCTCTATTGAAAAAAATGGTTGTCATTTTGAACACATTCTTATTGATTGAATAAATGAAATGATTTGAAAATCAAAGGCATTTTATATCATTTACTTACTGCTTACGACATACGAGTACACGATCGATTTCTAGATGGAAATTATAAAATGAATTTACGTTTTTTTTTTCAAAATTTCCGATTTCGGTTCCCGTAGTGAGAAATAGTTTTTGTCTACATCTATGAATGCAATTTTTATTTTTACTAAAATCGATGACATGGTTCCTAAGAATAGATCCTTTGTATCTCTTATAGTTTTTAGACTTCCCTACACTGACCGATCCATTTGGGCCACCCTGTATAGGTATTTAAAAAAGTAATGTTTCCGTACAATGAATCTGGGGGCACGGCAGTGCCCCCCGCCAAGTCGAGCGCGAAGCAAACACTGCCGTACCATCCTTTACAGGAACCCTTTCGCCGCATTTTCAGGCCCCTATTTGACAACCTCTGGATAAGCCCAGAACGCTGAAATTTTCGTCATCCAGTAAGCTATACAATCACATACTTAAAATAAAATTTCAAGTCTGTAGGTCATTTAGTTCCGAAGTTAAGCGAAAGCAAAGTTTCGTATTTATGACAGACACTCACTCACTCACTCACTCACTCACTCACTCACTCATGATCATCAAAATAGAACTAGTACTTCCCATTAACCTAGAGAGCTGAAATTTGGTACAGAGGTAGGGTTTAATGGCCACATAAAGGGAAAACTATAAAAACAAGGATATTCGAACGGGAACGGGAATTATACGGGAACGGGAACGGGAATTGTAACTCAAGAACGGCTGAACTGATTTGACTGAAAATTCGTGGGGAGGTAGCTTAGAACCAGGAAAAGAACATAGGATACCTTTAATCCCGAAATTCCCACGGGATTGGGAACGGGAATTTAAAAATCTAAAACGGATGAATTGATTCGGCTGAAAGTTGGTGGGGAGGTAGCTTAGAACCAGGAGAAGAACATGGAATACTTTTAATCCCGTAATTCCCACGGGAATGGGAACGGGAATTTATAACTCAAGAACGGCTGAACTGATTTGGCTGAAAATTGGTGGGGAGGTAACTTAAAACCAGGAAAAGATTATAGAATACTTTTAATCCCGAAATTCCCACGGGATTGGGAATGGGAATTTATAACTCAAGAGCGGCTGAATTGATTTGGCTGAAAATTGGTGGGAAAGTAGCTTAAAACCAGGAGAAGCATATAGAATACTTTTAATCCCGAAATTCCCACGGGAATGGGAACAGGAATTATAATTCTAGAACAGCTGAACTGATTTGGCTGACAATTTGTGGGGAGGTAGCTTAGAACCAGAATAAGCACATAGGACACTTTTTATCCCGAAATTCCCACAGAAACGCGAACGGGAACTACGCGGGTGAAACCGCGGGGCGGTTAATAATAAAATACTACTCCTAAAAAGAAAAAATGTGTCAAATAAGAAAATCTAACAAATTAAATCAATTTAAACTCGTTTCAACAAAAATAAATGAAATCCCACCAAAAACATTCTGTAAAAAAATAGCCAAGTCTCGATGGAGCTGCTTGTTTATCTCTAAAAAGTAATGAAATCTAGACAAAGTCGTACCAAGTCTAAGGTTCCTTACTGCGATTTCTTTATTATTATAGTTAATGTTGTGTGACTTGGCCGTTGAACATTGTTTAAAACGTTAGTAGTGGGCACAAGTCAATTTTGTTTACATGTAATGTTATAACATTATTAAAATACGCAGCTTTATCAAGCCTACAATTGACTGGATATTGAATCAACGTATTTCAAGTGGCAATTTTCTATCGTCAATGGGTAGCGGTTCTGGCGACAGATTGGTGCAATAGTGTCATGGAACACCTAGTTTTGTACCCTTGTGTACATGTGTACCCTTCAACGGCCAAGTCACACAACATTAACTATAATAATAAAGAAATCGCAGTAAGGAACCTTAGACTTGGTACGACTTTGTCTAGATTTCATTACTTTTTAGAGATAAACAAGCAGCTCCATCGAGACTTGGCTATTTTTTTACAGAATGTTTTTGGTGGGATTACCTTTACAACATTAGACACCTCGTATTATACATACTTATAATAGTACGAGATCCGGCTGCAGGATTACTACGCTCATATGTTTTTTGCTGGAAACCATTTTTTTATGTATATTAACAATTAGGAGAATATAGATTTACCAGGTTGCCTAGCAAAATTTGGCCGCAAGTACTTTTAAAATCATAATTTTCTCATTTTTATGCTTATAACTTCTTTAATATTAAATTTAGGGCAAAAAGTTGTATGAACATATTGTAGGTAAAGCAATTTGATACAAATAATGTCCTTTCGATTTTTTGTAGGACGCATAGTTTCCGAGATCGCGAGTTTGCGTCCCTGCATTTTTAACAGCCAGCAACCCTTATTTGCGGGCGGATTTGATTAGACAACCATATATGACAATAAACAGAAAAAAAATAGCTTTTATTTGATACATAAATTGAAATGTTTCCCAAAAGTCAATAGAACATAATTTTATTAAAATTACTTGCGGTCAAATTTTGCTAGGTAACCTAGTAAATATATATTCTCCTAAATGTAAATATACATAAAAAAATGGTTTCCAGCAAAAAACATATGAGCGCAGTAATCCTGCAGCCGGATCCTAGACTATAACGTTAATTTAATTTCGTTTGTTGTTTGGGAGTCCCGCTCAAATGCAGCCCCAGATTATTTTTTTGTCCATAATTAATTTCTTACAATTTAAGAATACATAAAAAATAAATATTGACATGTAGTGTGCGGCACACGAGACGCGGCCCGCGGTCACGTGTCTGCGGGCCGCCCGCGCCACGCTCCCCGCGCTCCGCCCTGCGCCCGCTCCGGGCCGCTCCCGGCGCGCGGCTCACAATTGTGCTCGTGATCATGATAATGACCCACTCCCGCCGGACCCTTGACACTCGCCGGTGGAAGGTCACGCGTCCGCCGCCGCCGCCGCCGCCGCCGCCTCTCACCGCGGACCGCACCGACAGGCGCCCTCTGTACTGACGTAACGACACCTCCGTCGACTCGCGGAATCGACCAGCGCCGCGCCGACTCACGGTCTGCGGAAAATACCATAGATGGCGTTACTACAACCGAATACCAAATGGCGTGGTGCACTGTGGTGAGGTGCGACCGGAGCGCCCGCGCGCCCGCGCCGCGCGCCGCGCGCCGCCCGCGCCGCTCCCTCCCAACAAACAAATATGTCGCGTGTGCCACTTGCGGCGGCTGCGCCGTGCGCCGCCCTCTCATCATTCAACTATCGATTAAAAATAAAAACATCGCAAATAAAAATCCAAAAGGGGAGATCAACGACGCTATCGAAAACGTTTCTACACTGAAAATATATTTTTTTGAACAACACCTTGAAATAAATACGCATTAGTTTTATGTTTAATTTGAATTAAACATCATCCATAAGCAATTTTATTCATATGGCCCGCACAAAATATGTCATTGTCAGAGCGTGTACTTCCACAGCTACTAGTATCGAGACCGGCTCCGCGCGGGACTCGAATTTAAATTTGTGTGAATACGTAGGCGTGGGCGTGATGATACTGGAATACGAGCAGTGTGCCTAGTGCGTAGTTTTATTTTCGAAAAGTTAACTTTACGATAACGCAGATTTGTATGGGATCGAACAGAAGATGGCGCTGATTAAAAAAATAAAACTGGCACTAGGCACACAGGCAACGATAATAATCAGTTACACTCGGGGTCGGGTTTGTTTTGATACAGACGTAATTGACAATAACAACGCGGTGGGGGAGGTGCGACAGTGCACGCGGCTGCCGCCAAATGGTCAATGGACGAGAAGGAGTGTTGATCCAACCCGCGGTCCGGGGAGGACCCTGCCCTGATCCATACATGGATAAGGCCGGGAACATGTGACCCGGTGGCGATGTGCTCGCGGCGCGCGCAGGCAGCTCGTGGGCTCGGCCTGGAGCGATCGGTACTCGCGACCATTGTTCAATCGTTTTCAATTGGCACTTGGTCATAAACATCTAGACATTAAACGGACCGTGAGTCAACATGTCTGCCGAGATCCAGTGGGGCCCGGGACGCGGTCGCACGCACCAGGTGCGCCGGGCCGCGCGCCCGCCCGCGCCGTGCCACCCGCCCAGCTATGTAAACACGACCATTGTATTATATACAATACACCATACAAACGATAACGCGTAGGTATTTCTTGTCCTTTCATATCACAGTTCCGAGTTAACTAAGTACTTATGAATTCAGATTTTCGTGATTTTATCTTGTACTGTATAGAGATAGCGTCCAAATAGCGGCGCGGGGCGGCGGCGGTGGCGGTGGTGTGGTGCCCGGTGCGCGGTGTCCGGTGCGCGGTGTCCGGAGCCAACATTGGCACGTTTATTCGAAGCAATACGAAGAATTTTATTCGAAGGAATGACATTTTGAAAATTTAGGCACATAAATTCAATTCAACTTACATACTTTATTTATTAGTTACAATCTACATTAATATAATAAAGGGGAAAGATTAGTTTGTTTGTAACGAATAGGCGCCGAATTACTACACTTTTTTGTTTTTTTTAACTATGACACGTAAATTGTGATTGGCTAATTGTTCTGTGTGCAGGTCAATTAGCAAACACATGGGCCTATACGATACAGTAATCGAGCATTCGGTCCAATCATCTTCGTCATAATATTTGATTTTCGAGAGTGTAGTAAAATACAATAATTTTCCTGATTTTATAATAACAAGTATTTCAAATACAAATATCTCGGTTCCGATATGATTTAAAGAAATGTGTCCATAATAGTTGATGGTCGTTTTTTTTCTGCTCTTTAATAATATCCAAGTTTCATTACTGGCCGCTAATTTCATAAACGACACCAATTTTACCCAAACCCCACAAAATGAAAAGTAAGTACTTAAGTTTAAATAAAAAAAATCTTAAATGTTGCACATAAAAAACGAAGAATGTTAAACATAAATAATTTAAATAAACCTAATCTTTAATTAAAAGCTAATTATAAGCTAAGCTTATTTATCAGTGCTTGACATAGGTATTTTACGAACGGAACGGGAACTACGCGGTTGAAACCGCGGGGCACTACTAGTAGATTATATTTAAAGTAATTATCGAGACTACCTCCCCCCTAATTAAAACCTGCGCAGAGGTAATGTCTACTATCGAATCACTGTAATGAACATTTTGTGGGTTTCTACGAGTAAAGCTAGTCAGAGAGTTTTGTGACATTTCCGTATTGCGTCTCGGATACGCAATAAATAAAGCAAAAACTTTTCAACGCAAAATAAATATATTTTCCCGCACAGCAAACTTGTTTAATTTGTATTGGTTTGTCGCTACCCGCCGCACTCCACCTACCTACACATGTTTATCTCAGTAATGTTAATCCCATCAAAAACATTCTGTAAAAAACTAGCCAAGTCTCGATGGAGCTGCTTGTTTATCTCTAAAAAGTAATGAAATCTAGACAAAGTCGTGCCAAGTGTAAGGTTCTTTACTGCGATTTCTTTATTATTCTAGTTAATGTTGTGTGACTTGGCCGTTGAAGGGTACACAAGGGTGCAAAACCAGGTGCTCCATGACACCATGACACTATTGACTATGGAAAATTGCCACTTGGAAAACGTTGATTCAATGCTGAATGCAAGTGTTGCACAATCAACACCTGCCTAAAATGAGACACTAGCGGCCCATTACCCAGTATGGGCTATTATCTCGCTTACACAGACATAAGTAATTACAACAGATATAACAATATGTAATCAAAATTGACTAGTACCCACTAACGTTATAAAGAATGTTCAACGGCCAAGTCACACAACATTAACTAGAATAATAAAGAAATCGCAGTAAAGAACCTTACACTTGGCACGACTTTGTCTAGATTTCATTACTTTTTAGAGATAAACAAGCAGCTCCATCGAGACTTGGCTAGTTTTTTACAGAATGTTTTTGATGGGATTTCATTTCTTTTTGTTGAAACGTGTTTATATTGATTTATTTTATTAGATTTTCTGATTTGACACATTTTTTTCTATAGGAGTAGTATTTTATTATTAAGCGCCCTGCGGTTTCACACGCGTAGTTCCCGTTCGCGTTTCCGTGGGGATTTCGGGTTAAAAGGTATCCTATGTGCGTCTCCTGGTTTTAAGCTACCTCCCCACAAATTGTCAGCCAAATCGTTTCAGCCATTCTAGAGTTCCGTGGGAATTTCGGGATTAAAAGTATTCTATGTTCTCCTGGTTCTAAGCTACCTCCCCACCAATTTTTAGCCAAATCAATTTCGCCGTTCTTGAGTTATAAATTCCCGTTCCCATTCCCGTGGGAATTTATTTTTATTTATTTATTTATTTATTTATTCGTTAGGAAAACCAACAGCTTACATTATACTTAATTAACATTGTTTGAGTCTAGTCTCAGATGAGCCAATTACAGGTCTTCACCGATAGTTACATAGTAGTTATATAAAACAAGAAGTATGCGCTACAGATTGCTTTGAGATAAAGGTAAGTAAGTATATAAAAGAAAAAGATAGGTACAGTATTCTACACAGATTGGTCACAATGGCAGAGTAAAATTAATTAATCAGATTAAGATAGTAAAAGACACAAGTAGACACAAGCCAGGCGGTCAGTTACGGAAAATACACATTATTATTATTTTATTAATATTATTTTTCAAGGAAACAAAATTTTTATTAATTCACGTTTTAACGATAGAATATTACAGTTAAATAAATCAAAATCGTGTTGCTTGTATGTGTTGTTAAGCGATGTACTCGCCCTTAAAATAAAGCTATTTTGTCTATAGTTGGTCGATACGCAAGGCATAAAAATAGGGGGGTTATGTCTTCTAGATCTAGTGGGAACATTGAAATGTATGAGTGACAATAAATCGGAACAGTCTATAACACCATTAATGATATTCAGCATGAATGAAATGTCAGAGATTTCGCGTCTAATGGATAGAGGTACCAGGTGGTGCCTCTTGCATAGATTTTCGTATTCACTAGAGTTGTAAGGAATTTTTAACTTGAAACACAAGAACTTCATGAACTTTTTTTGGACGCGTTCCAATCTATCGATATAGCATTGATAGGAAGGATTCCAGATCTGTGAGGCGTATTCGAGTTTGCTCCTAACAAACGCACAGTAAAGGACTTTTAAGGTTTTACAATTAGAAAAACATGCTGAATTTCGCATTACAAAGCCCAGAGCCCTTACGGCATTTTTTACAATGTTGTCGATATGAGTATCGAATATAAGCTTAGAATCGTGAGTAACACCTAAGTCACGTATTTGCGACACCTTCTCAAGAGGGTGATGTTTTAGCTTATAAGAAGTCGGGATGATGTTCCTTTGGCGGGTGAAAGTGATAGTAGAACATTTGATTGGGTTAAGGTCAAGTTTATTGATTTCACAATATTCGTCAAGTCGTTCCAGGTCAGTCTGTAGGTTGTGTGAATCGCTGATGTTTCTGATTCTGGAGAAAATTTTCATGTCATCAGCAAAGCTGAGCAGTTTTGAGTGATGGAAACAATTAAAAATATCGTTCACAAAAATGTTAAAGAGGAGGGGTGCTAAGAGGGAGCCCTGTGGGACCCCACTAGGAATTAAAACCCACCCTGATATGTAGTTGTTGATGACAACAGCTTGTGATCTTTTATTTATGTATGATGTGAACCAACGCAGTAAGTCACCACTGATACCCATACCATACAGTTTGCAGATTAAAATTTTGTGGTCAATACGATCAAAACATTTGCTGTAGTCCGTGTATATTACGTCTACCTGACAACCCTTATCCATGGCCTCAGTGATGTAATCATTGAGAATTACAAGATTGGATACAGTAGATTTACGCCGCATGAAGCCATGTTGGTTATGATTGAGAAAGCTTTGTAGTGCGTTGTATACTTGACCATAAACAATTTTCTCCAATAATTTAGATAGAATGCACAGTTTGGATATTGGCCTGTAGTTGGTGATATCAGTTTTCGAGCCTTTTTTTAATATTGGTGTAATGTAAGCCGACTTCCATATATGTGGTACTGAGCATTCCCTGAGTGATTTGACAAATAGTAAGTAGATAGGTCTATATATAGTATTTGCACAGTTAATCAAAAAGAGGGCGGGCAATTCATCAGGTCCTGCTGATTTACTGGGGTCTAATTTTGTGAGAAGCTTATGGACTAATTTTGGATCTATTTCTATAGATGAAATATGGGTTTGTGGGAATACTGGCAACGAGTGGGTTATATTAGAGTGTGGTGAATTGTTGTTTGAGGAGTTTCCTGACAGAAATGTAGTGAAAAAGTATTCTGAAAATGCATTACAAATACTAGGACCATCACTCATAATCGCATCGGCATATCTCATAGAATTTGGAAGTCCATGAGATCTAGAACGCGATTTGATGAAGGACCAAAACTGCTTGGGATTGTGTGATATATTATTCTCCATAGAATTTACATAATTATCAAAACATTTTTTTTCCAACAATCGCACTCTATCCCTTTGTACCCTATATGAGTTAGCATCACAATTGTTACCATATGTTTTGTACTTTTGTAAGTATTTGAACTTTTCTTTAATTGCCTTTTTAAGTGATGCTGAGTACCAAATAGGATAGTGGTTATTATGTATTAATTTAGATGGAATATATTTATTGCGAAGAAGTTTGAATTTTGAATAAAATAGATCTAAGCACTGTTCCAAGCAAAGCTGTGAAAATTCTAAGTCCCAATTAATATTAGAAAGTTCGGCGTTAATTGAGATGTAATCGCCTTTGTTATAAAAGTATTTAGTTTGGGGGCCAAATTTTAATAATTTCGTATAGACAGAGTTGATGTGAACGGTGATAGCTTTATGATATGGGTCAATGGGAACTAGTACGTCTTGACATTCATTGACAGTTAGTGTAATATTGGATAAGACTAGATCTAACAACTTACCAAAATTATTGAATATGCCGTTGTATTGATGAAGGTTTAATGTGTTTAATTCGTCGATTAAAGAGCATTCGTCTATGTTTGTGTAATTAGAGGGGACCATCGTTACATTCTGGTTAGCCCAACATATATTGCTCATGTTAAAATCACCTATTATAATATAAATATCGTCTGGACTATTCATTATAATAGTGTTAAGTTTGTCTAAAAAGTTAATTAGTTGTTGTGAAAAGCTGTTACCTTTATTCTGTTTGCACAAATAAATGACGCATAGATGTACTTTGAGAGGGCGGTTGTTGGCGTCACTGAGTGTTAATGTTACCCACAAGTCCTCCGCTGACGATTGGAAAGATGTCTCCGAGTAAGTAGTGAGGTGTTTGCGGACCGCTATTAAAACACCGCCACCGCGCGTTTGTTCTGTACGTACTAGATCGCGATCTCTTCGCCAAACCATGTACCGACTGTCGAATAATTCACTGACCAGAATACCTTCCATCAACCACGTCTCAGTTAGTACTATAATATCGTATGAATATAGGTTTAAGTTTCTATAGAAAGTTAAACTTTTCGATCTAAGTCCCCTCACATTTTGATAATAGATTAATGGGTTAGAAATATGTCTATTTGTAGCCATTTAAAAAAGAAAAGAGAATAAAATTTTGTAGACACATTATTTAGGTAATTATTGAAGTACAGGTTGTATAATAAACATTCAGGATTAATAAAATTAGTATCGACCGCAAGACAAAACATTTGGGCACAAGAAGAATAGAGGGTTTTGTTTATATTGAGAGATATCGTTAAAGATTTGACCGAGTATATTAACAAAGGATTGTGTTTATTGTATAATACTGAGCCTGGCTTGTGTCTATAACAAGATGTTACGAATACAACTAGATAAAAGTAAGAATAATAACCGGTTACAATTACAGTGAGTGCGATAATAAACAATGAAAGAACGTAAACAATATAATCGAGTATAATATCTACGTTAGTAGTTGGTAGTATGTATTTCAATAGTTTAGTGAGATAGCAGTTTGTGAGGTTACGTGTAATTAAGTTGATACATATTAAATTAGTTTGTTTAAATCATGTTCAGTGTGAACAATAAATATTTTTGAAGTATCATCTTTACGAACATGTATTTTACAAAACTTAACCCAGATATATAAATAACCTTTAGGTTTTAGGACGGCTTTAGTTTTTGTAAGTAATTTTTTATTGTCTGAAGTTAAGTGATCGTTAATAAATATACGTGTTTGAGAGCCAGGCCTACCCTCCTCACTTAGTAAAATTGTTTTCTTCGCTCGGGCTGCGGCGACAAAATCTTCTTTTGTATATCGATTTATGAAGTTTACGATAATGTGTTTTTCTTTTGAGTTGTGTATAGGCACTCTAGAGATGTAATTGATTTGAGTTTTATCCATTTTAAAATCCAAGTTGGTGCAAATATGTGCAAGTATTGAGAATAGATTTTCATTTCGATTTCGAGATCAAAAGTATCCTAAGTCCTTTTCCTGGTTTTAAGCTACCTCCCCACAAATTTTCAGCCAAATCAATTCAGCCTTTCTTGAGTTATAAAATCCCGTTTCCAATCCCGTGGGAATTTCGGGATTAAAAGTATCCTATGTCATTCTCCTGGTTTTAAGCTACCTTCCCACAATTTTTCAGCCAAATCAATTCAGCCGTTCTTGAATTATAAAATCCCGTTCCCAATCCCGTGGGAATTTCGGGATTAAAAGTATCCTATGTCATTCTTCTGGTTTTAAACTACCTTTCCACCAATTTTCAGCCAAATCAATCCAGCCGTTCTTGAGTTATAAATTCCCGTTCCCAATCCCGTGGGAATTTCGGGATTAAAAGTATTCTATGTCATTCTCCTGGTTTTAAGCTACCTTCCCACCAATTTTCAGCCAAATCAATCCAGCCGTTCTTGAGTTATAAATTCCCGTTCCCAATCCCGTGGGAATTTCGGGATTAAAAGTATTCCATGTCTTTCTCCTGATTCTAAGTTACCTCTCCACCAATTTTCAACCAAATCAGTTCAGCCGTTATTGAGTTACAATTCCCGTTCCCGATCCCGTATAATTCCCGTTCCCGTTCGATTATCCTAGTTTTTATAGTTTTCCCTTTATGTGGCCATTGAACCCTAACTCTGTACCAAATTTCAGCTCTCTAGGTTTATGGGAAGTACTAGTTCTATTTTGATGATCATGAGTGAGTGAGTGAGTGAGTGAGTGAGTGAGTGAGTGTCTGTCTAAAATACGAAACTTTGCTTTCGCTTAACTTCGGAACTAAATGACCTACAGACTTGAAATTTTATTTTAAGTATGTGATTGTATAGCTTACTGGATGACGAAAATTTCAGCGTTCTGGGCTTATCCAAAGGTTCTCAAATAGGGGCCTGAAAATGCGGCGAAAGGGTTCCTGTAAAGGATGGTACGGCAGTGTGTGCTTCGCGCTCGACTTGGCGGGGGGCACTGCCGTGCCCCCAGATAAATACATATTATGAAAACAAAACATTCGATGAGGTGTGTTTGTCGGTCGGTTGTACACCATACACTCTCTCACACACACACACACACACGCACACACACAATAGCTCGAGTTTCTTGGCGATTCTTCGCGGTTAGTGTAATTCTGAATCGGTGTCGGTGGTAAATTCACATACGACATTCATAAGCGCTTCATAGGCAGCACCTGCTGATATTGAACAATTTGAACATACCGACCTGTGACGCAGACAGTATAATAATGAGTAGTAGCGTACCTGTGATGAATGTATGTGGTGGTTGTCGCAGGGCGCTAGGGGATGGCACGCCGCGTGCTTCGAACCCGACAGACCCACTCGATTGTATAACGAATGTGGACATCGACGGCGGCAACAGCCCGGACAGATCTAATGTTCACATATTGAGATTCAACAAAATAACTACTTTATATAAATCGTATTGAACAATAACAACGAAGTATGTACATACCTAACGAGAATTCTATAGGAATGTCGTACGAAAGTTAGAGTAACATTGTTCTGAGATATCGGTAGAGTCGAGAGAGTGACTGTCCCGGTCCCCGTGTTCGTTCGGGGTGAGTGTCCGGCGGAGCGGAGTGCGGTCCGGGAGCGCGCGCTCGCCCACCGCCACCGCCCGCGCCAGTTACGCAACTCGCCTCCAACGACAGTGAAAACTGACCAATGTATATCGTATGTTAATGCGCATTAACTGCTGCGCGAATATTTTCTATCTCGTGGGTTTCGGTACAGGTGAAAGTGTTCTCGCTTTTGAGAAAGGAAAAGTTGCTTATTTTTTTGTGTGCCGAGAGAGTGAAGCGTGCGGGGCGACGCGAACAGGCCCCCCTCGCCTCTCTACGAAAGTGAAACGGCGGCCCGGGTCCGGCCCGCTCCCGGCCCGGGCCAGGCCTTGGCCTGGCGCGCCCGCGGGGCAGCGCTAGTGCTCGCCGCATGGCAACACCCCACGCCGCACGCAGTGCCTGCCGAGAGAACTACTTAAATGCCGATTGTTATGAAATTCCTGAAAAACGTCATTATGTTATGAGCGCAGCCGCAGGTGGCGGCGCGCGGTAAACACCATTGTTGCAGCGCCCGCGGCCCCGCGGCCCCGCGCCCCCGCCTTGCGCCTCGCGCCCCCCACACATACACTATTGTCAGTACTATTATATTAATAATATTTTTACATAAATAAATGTATGTTGCGGTTTTACCTGATTTTTATTATAATAATGTTAGACATCAGGGCCGATCAATATAATTGTGTGCGAATACAGATTACACAATGGTGAGCACTGTGCGCGGGGTCTCGCTATTGCGACCTGATCCCATGCCGCATTACGAGACCCAGGTGCTCTGCCGACCAACAGTCACGACAAGACCAAACCCGCCCTATCGCCCCATTAGACGGTGTACACCTGTATCTACTGGAATGCCATGTATCGGAATCCTCACCTCACTAACGGTCTACTTGAAATTATAATCATTATATATAATTTACTAAGTGTATACTAATGAGAGTATAGAATGAATGAAGTAAATAAATAAGTGTTCGACAGTAAATTGAACTGCGTCGAGCAAAAGACATCAACGCGCGATAGTGCGGCTCTCATCCCTCGGGTGACGGGTGACGAGTCTATCCGCAATGATAGTCGGAGTTCAATTTGGATGTAATTTACTTTGCGGTCATAGTAAATCAAATGATTGTGTATCAATAGTGAGTAGTGGGTGAGTGCGACCGTGTCGTTTGTTTGTGTGGTGGAGCACGCCCGCGCCGCGGCCGGTGCCTGCGGACGCGGACCTCCGCTCGCGCATCTATTATGTCACACTGGTAATAATTAATCGCGGGCGCGAGCGCGGCAGCGGGCGCGAGCCGCGGTGTGTTGTTGATGCGATGACGGCAGGCGCGGGCGCGGGCGCTAGAGGCTAGAGGTGGTGCCGGTGGTGGGAAGGCAGCGCGGCGGAAGGGCGGCGCGCGGTGCGAGAGTCAGTCGCGCGCCGTCCGCCGCCGCGCACGCACGCCGCACCCCGGCGCGCTCGCGATGTCCGAGCACTAGTGGCCGCATTCGCCATGGAGTACCAGCACCAACCGCTACAGCCGCTGGGGCCGCCCGCGCCCCCGCCGCAGCTGCTGCCGCCGGCGCCGCCGCCCCCGCTGCCCTCGCTGCCGCCGCTGCACCACCACCACTCGCAGGAGGACGACCGCTGGAGCCAGTACCACATCTGGAGGCAGCACGTCTTCGTCAACGGTCAGTGTCGGGACTCCCGCTTTCTCCGCTACCGGCCCAACCACCCCAAAAAGAGAAAGTACCCGCGCACCGCTCGGCGCTCACCACTAACGGATTACACGTTTCTCTCGGCCGACACTTCTTTGTTTTGGTGATTTTGGCCTTTCACCTGAGCCCGGCCCGTCTCAGTGTTCAGTTTGAGGTCCTCGTTGGGCGTCACACACACACCCCTCCACGGACTGTTGTGATACACTCGCCGTTTTAACTTATTTTTTTATCATGAGAAGACGTATAATGTTGACACGGTCCAAAAATGCTAAAAAATAAAATATCTTCATGTAAAATGTTGTGTGAAATACTTTGTACAAAGTAACGAATTGCGGAAGAGAGTTCCGTGAAACCAATTAGATCGGAAGTAAGGAAGCCGTAGGATGTGGCGCGTGTGGTGTGCGCGTGTGCAAGTGCCCCGGTACGTATGTGTGTGTCCACTGTCGTATGGTCGGGTCGGGTCGGGCCGGTATCCGCCTGTCGATGTCGCCTGGCGTCTGCTCGTAGCGCTCAGCCCGCTACGGGACACATGGCCCGGAGCGCGGTCCCGGCGGCGTCACGCCCCTCGCCCCTCTCAGTTATCATTATTCAAAATAAACTTTAGAAATGACAACAGCGAGCTGATTCGTATCGAGTGTGTGACATTGAATAAATATTCCTAAAACTGGTAGAGTGTTGAAACACGTCGGCCCTTAGAGCGCGGCGCGGCCTCAGCACTCCACTCCGTCTTTACTCAGTAATTACATCGACCACCACAACAATTATATCATTATGGACCAAACATTTGGGCCGATGCTATTTTAGTACAACTAGCTGTTCTAATATTAATATATAATAACGACATGTGATAGTGTTCCATTGAAAAATATACTATTTTTACATACATATACTTAGGTAAAATCATTATATATAGTTTTTTGTCGGTGATATATTATCATAGTTATCGTATTGTCGATCGAGGAGACAAAGAAACAGTCGCTCAGTGTAGCCCGGGGCGACCAGCGGGCATGCTCCCCTCACCCTGTGTACACTCCGTGGCGATGGCGGCGCGCGCGGCGAGAGTGCGCGAGAAAGTGAACGCACGTCAGTAAACAAACCTTCGCCGTCCGCGTGTCACTGCACATCTTGAGGCCATTTCCAAATCCACTCTGCCACTCGTTAGTATTCAACTTCGCACGCATGCTATATTTTCATTTTCAAGCATTCCGATTTACTGGTTGAAGCCATTTTCAAATACGCCATATTTGTATTGATAATACACACTATAGTCACTTATAGTTACTTTTATGATAGTCAGTCGTGTCCCGCGTCCATCTTATTCGCGTTCTCATGCGATAGCTTCCTCTCAGTATTGTAATGGGGAGAAATGTATTGGTACGAGTGCGGAGCCGGCGCAGGTGACTTGATGTAGTCAATGATTATGTATGTTATGTTATAAGGCTCGCTATAGGTGAACCCTGTTGTAGCCCATGACAAGTGTTAAACCGTACCGACAAAAGAACAATCACACGTTCCATCATCAATAGTTCATATTTATGTACTTAATATGTCCCCACAGAGGGGTTTGAGCCTACCCTACAATCCTGAGGGCGATAAGGCCTTAGTCGACAACGCAGACCAAGCGCAGGTTGGTCGACTTCACACACAACCAGAGCATCGCATAAACGCACATGTGAATTCGAAAATCGAAAAACACATTGGTACGTGGCGGGGTTTGAACCAGGCACCTTCCGATAGGAAGTCAAAGGTCTTAACCCCTAGCCATCGATGTTCTTCACACGTTAAGTGACGTTGAATGCAAATAGTTGTGAGAGATGCGAGCCGAGTACCGAGAGAGCACAGAGGCAGGCGGGACTCGTGCCCTCCGCCAGGCGCACTCGACTCGTGTCACCGTCACCGGCACACACCGAGCGCGGTGTGCGTTAGCGTTACCCTCCTGTGACCTCAAACTGGTCACATGTCTCCGCTCCTACTGCGGCTCACACGCTTTATCTAAAGTGCTCAACCACTCCACGGAATTCACTCACCTCATAATTATTGTACCTAATTGCATTATATTTAAGGTACTTTACATAGATTTCAAGTCAAAACATATCCGGAAACATTATAAGAAACACCAATCATGTGTGTAAATGTTTACTTTAAGCGGGCCTCGAACTTCAAATCAACATTTGTGATGAATCAAATCCGCGTTATAGATCAAAAGGCGAACGAGTAACATGATGTCCAATCGGTTGTTACACGCGCTGCCGAACGATGATGAAATCCGCGTATCTTTGGTCGTCGGAATGGCAGCGCACACTTTCACTTACAATATTTGGGAAAAAGTGGCGACCTTTTGGCGACTTTCACCTCCCCCATCCGCCCGCGCCTCACCGCGCCGCGCCGCCTCCCACCCGGCCGCTCGCCAGCACGTGGTTAACTTCCGCGTGCGCACACCGTCGACTTTTACTTTCCAATTGGACAAACCAAAGAAGTCGACAACGTTACCTGAGCAGCTCAGCCTCCACTTCCGACCGGATGGCTCCCATGACTCCCTGTGTGGTACTGCGAGTGCCCCCCGCGCCCCCCGCACCCCCCGCACCGCTCCTTAGCACGGGCGCACACAACCTATTTATTAACTATTATTGAATCGATTGTGTCATGTGAAAGTGATTTTCATAATTATATCAATTTCAATGGGAGTTTATTTTATCCATTTTATATCATAATTATTAACTACGCACCAAATGTTATATAAACCCATAATGAGACTGGACGTCAGAAAAAAAATATAGAGAAACGACGTGAACTTGTTTATTAATATTATGCCATACCTCTAACCCCATCCCTATCTGGTAGGGCCGATCGCGCGCTACCACTTTAGTTCCTATTCTTCTTCCGCAACAATTACCGCATCACACGCGCACACTTTTACTTTTTACCATTCAGATCATCCAGATGTATTTAAGAACATCTGTACCAAATTAAATCTAAATCGATACAGTACTTTTTGTGTGAAAGAGTAACAAACATAGAAACTTTCGCATTTATGATATTCGTAGGATTAAGTAAGTAGTAGGCTCAGCCACAACAACTGACAAGATGTGGTCCGTTTAGGTTCCGGTTGAGGTGGCGAAACCTTTGTTTGTAATTTATTACTTATATTGTTTAGGTGTCGTTTAAGAAATAACTTTAGATATGATGGAGTAGCGTCAGCCGGGGCCGGGCGGCGCGGGTCGGCCCGACCACCATGACATTCGACTTGACACTTTCTCGTTCACTTTCGCTCAATTCACACGTTTACGAAAATGATCGCGCGTCGTCGGGAAACGGTTACTTTCTCCGTTGCGCAATACTAGCGCCACTTCCCGCTCGGTGCCCCCTCCCCCCGCGCCCCGCGACCCCCGCGCCCCGCTACCGCCACGCAGGCACTCCTCACCTATATTTTCCGAGTAGGAAGTGATGTGATTGCGCAACACTAACTTTCCATTGATGTAGAGTCAATTCTGCGCCGGCGCCGGCGCCACGCCGCGCGCACTCTCCGCCACCCTCGCATTTACACCGAAACATTAAAATTTGCTCTAAGCATTGTTAGTTCCTATAAGGTCATAATGTAGGTAATCCCACACAGCACGTACACAAGTTACGTATTAATATAAGGAAACTATCCCATCACATGAATAATGATAATGTATGATGATATCTTTCATTATAAACATTGAAACATTGATTCAATGTTGAAAACATTCAATATGGGTCCGGCCCGTACTTGTGGATACTGACTGACTGATCGACATCCAACGACAACAATCGATGCAAACATCATCAGTCTTCATTTTATTGATATTTTTAAATATTTCTGTTATAAAGGACTGTGAAGAGTGTTTGTTCGTCTGTGAGTAGTATAAGCAAGTACAGTTTGGTAACCTCGGCCTCGAAACAACGGGAACAAAGTTATTTCAGGGATTTGTGTACAATTGAACTATACTATATTGATCTATACATAATATTATAATAACATAATCATTTCTACATCATCTCATTACAGTAACTAACCCCTAAGTCGGAAACTTATCTAGGGTATCAGTAACTACGCACACATTCATTCACACCCACACACTCAGGCCGAGAAAAACATTTGTGGTTCACACAAATATTCACCCCGCAAGGGAATCGAACCCGCAACCTTACTATACATTATATAGCATCCATACGATATAATTAGCATGTGATGCGTGCACATTTTTTTTGACTCGCATAATTTGGCAATCGGTGTTTCGACGCTCTTACGGTGAAGGAAAACATCGTAAGGATACCTACATACACTGTGAAGAAATTTAAGATTGTGTGTAAAGTCGACCAACCCGCACTTGCCCTAATTCAGGGTAGGCGTAGGCTTGTAATTTGATGGCTCAAATGTAAGATAACAGTAAGCAATATCACTTGTACTGTTCATTTAATTATAAACAATTGTAATTGTTGCGTATAGTATTTAACCGATCCGTTGATGAACTTTATCGAAAGAAAGTGAGAGTGGTTGTTGTTAGCGATGTGTCGGTGTGGAGGCGGGCGGAGGTGCGCGCGCATCCATTCGGTCACTTTCTCTGTCCGGAAGTAGCGGCGAGGCGCGGTGTGCGGTGACGTCACCCGCGCGCCGACCACTTTCTCCGAGGCGGTGCGCGGTGCGCCGGCGCACGCGCGGAACCGTTCGCTAGGAAACCATACGTAACGCCCGCAACTGGGTTACTTCCCGCTTCCTACTGGCACGCCCCGCGCCCCGCGCCCCGCCGCGCGTGCACCTTCTAATCACTTGCGTTTTTCTTAAGGAAATAGCGTAACACTCGGTGCGCTCGCGTTCCCACGATGAACAATGCAACGGGCGCGGGCGCATGCGCGGGCGGTTCTGTGCCCTCTGACACGTTGACGACAAACTGTAGGTTCACACATTCATGAACAGGCGTCGTTAGGAAATTTTTTACTTAAGTAGTTAAAATATTTTTTTAATTTGATATTTTCCACTACTAGGCAAACCAACTGATAAAAACACCGTAGGTATTTTATTCATCATAAATTTCACTTACTTAGTGGCCATTGGGTCAATGTGGAGTCAATCGTATACCAACACTGTGCCACACGCTAAAACTTCCGATATTTTAAAATTGGTAACAATTTTAAACAATTAAAACGATATTCGTATCAAAAATGTAATCTATTAAATACCTACCTAAGTATGCGTTGTGTCGATGATGGTTGAGTGAGTAGAGTACCATGGCAGTGTTATGCCCGTTGAAGCCGTCAATGATATGTAGAATGGAGTATTGCGGTGACGTCACTGCCCGCTCGTCGTCCTGAAGGTGGAGGAGCCGCCTCCGGCACGTGACGCGGACCGTCGCGTGTCGCGCCGCGTGACGACTCCCCGCCCCGCTCCCCGCGCCAGCCGCCCGCACCCGCGCCGCCCGCACCCCGCACCCCGCGCCCCGCATCACACTACCATCAGCCTCCTCTTACAATACAATCAATCTATACACATTATTTTATCACATGTCTGCATAACTACTCCAACTATTTGATTTATTATTGGTAAATAGAGTCGTTTGAGATGGCCGACAATGTTTCTAGAAGCTCGGTTTCAGTATGTAAATGCACGTCGGTTGCCATTGACCGAGGCCGAGCGAGCCGGGGCCGCACTACATTACGTACCTACGTATAACGTATTAATACCGCGCGCAAATCGACACCTGTAAAGTGTACGTATGCCGGCACACAGACAGATTATACGCTCACACTATTCATTCTTCATCAGCTCATATATTGTCCGAGGGGCTCGGGTCTACCATGAATTAGGGCGATTAGGCCTTAGTTAACCACGCTGGACAAGTGCGGGTTGGTCGACTTCACACACGACCTTAGAATTTCTTCCCAGGTGTGTGCAGGTTTCCTCACGATGTTTTCCTTCACCGTACACTATACGAGTATTTTACTATTAGTGGACGATAAGAATTGTTTCTATTTCACGTTTTCTTTCGCTTACCTAATTATTGGTCCGAAAACATCCAATTAACAAAAGTAGCATACTGTTTCCTGCATCTTTTGTGCTGTGATATCTATTAAGAAAAGTCTGGAGAAGTGAACAGCAGTAGCGAATATTGTACAGAATGTATGATGTGAATGCAAAGCGAACGCCGATAGATGCGAAGGTAGCACGCGTAGCGAGAGCGCGGCGCAGGGCGGGCGCGCGCGCGGGCCGCGGGCCGCGGGCCGCGCGGGCCGGCCGCGCTTCAGCCCCGTCACCGGCCCCTCCTCTTGTTGCAGGCAAGTCGGTGAACAACAAGGATGCGCTCGAAGACAAGAAGGACGACAATGACCTCTGGGAGACACAAGCGGCCTTCCTCGGGCCCAACCTGTGGGACAAGACGCTGCCCTACGACCCCGATCTCAAGGTACAAGAAGTCAGTAATCACAACTGTATTACCTATTGCGTGTTGCGTGTCGTGTGCTGCCCCTCCCTCCACCTACACCCTACACCCCGCCCGACTTCTAGCTGCCCACACGCCCTCAGTGCCACACTCATCTCGCCCCGTAACGCATTAGGTAATAGAGTATCCTCCTTCATCTCTCCCCAAACACCACTTCCTTATCTAGGCTTGTGATAGTCTGCTTCCGCATATAATGACCGTCAATTATTGTATAGTTTTAAGCATTATTATCGATTGTTTTTTATTTTTGTTATATTTTTACTTTTTACTCGTTATACATTAAAATATAGCCTAAGCGAAATGTCAAAAGCTTGAAGCGATGGCAACTGGTTCCAACGAATGTGGTGCGCTGCGTGAGTTGTCTCGGTTGTGTCAGGTAGTGGTGAGCGTGCGGTGTGTTCCAGTATGTGGACCTGGACGAGTTCCTCTCGGAGAACGGCATGCCGGGCGAGGGGCTGGGCGGCGCGCACCTGGCCGCCGGCGGGTTCGGGCCCGCGCTCGGCCTGCAGCCGCCCGTCACCAAGCGCGAGCGCTCGCCCTCGCCCTCCGACTGCATGAGCCCCGACACCATCAACCCGCCGCTCTCGCCCGCAGACTCCAGTGAGTACACGCCACGTACGCTTTCTGCTCTAGATAGTCGTACTCTCTACCTATAGTGCTAACTTGACTCGCAACTCGTGTTACAGCATTCTCGATGGCGTCTTCCGGCCGCGACTTTGACCCCCGGACGCGCGCTTTCTCCGACGAGGAGCTGAAGCCGCAGCCGATGATCAAGAAGTCCAGGAAACAGGTAAATGAAGTTAGTGAGCTGATCATTCCTAGCGGCATGAGTGAGCCTGCGGGGAGCGGCACTACTCACCCATTGACTCACCACCTCCCCCGACACACATACATACACACACACACGTACACACCTTCTTTCCATTTATTAATTTGTCCATAGTAATTTATTTATTAAAGGGTTACCAACATAAATACATAATGACAAGTACTCGTAATTGTACTTAGTTGGTGGTGTTAGGTCACGTTGTGTTCGAGCCGCGCGCGATACACACATTGTGGGACCGGGAGCTCGAGTCGCGCTTCCTTTTATTGATATTGATTTAGCTAGTGTACTCGCACTGCGCCGGTGGCCACCTGTCACTTGTCACATACTTTAATGGTGTACCTACTGGATAGAGCGAGGGGCGCCAATCAATCTAATAACGTCTCCTAAACATAATGATGTGCGGCAGCGCCGGGGTCGAAGTCCCCGCTCCGTCTTCACTTCTAACTAAATGAGCTTCGTTCGGTCGGTGTTGTCATGTGTTACTTACATTTAGTGACTGGACGGGCATTCGTGTTACGTCACTCACCTCACCTCTCGTTGCCATAAGTTGTACCGATCATCTCCAAAATTTATGTGTATTAGCAGCGAAACACTCGAAATTGGCGGAGTTGTGGCTTGATGCCTTCAGAAGCCAAAAACACAAGAATTGAATTGAATTGAATTTGTTCCGCGACTCTATGATCCCAGGGCACACGTGCGCTCGGGGATCTCCCCGCCTTTCCGCAGTTCGCGGAGGTGTACCTCACACACACTATACAGAGCGGCCCAAATAGATCAGTCAGTGAAGGGAAGTCTGAAACTATAAGACATACAAAGATTTGTTCTTAGGAACCATGTCATCGATATTAGTTAAAATATAAATAGCATTCGTAGATGTAAAAAAACGATTGTTCACTACGAGAACCGAACCCGGAAGTATTGTAAAAAAGTAAGTTACATTAGTAGCAAAGTAAGTTACACATTTCCATCTAGAAATCGATCGTGTGTGCCTTAATCAGTACATGTTACTAAGAGCGCAAACGTTACAAACGGTAAGTACCAACAGTGCACACGCGTGAACCAAATTGAAATGTGCGCTATGCGCACTGTTTGCGCGCTATCAAATAGGACCAGGATTGTATGCGTACGTGTGTGCAAATGTCAAAATTAGAGTTTCGTATTCGGCATTTCGAATTGAAAGATTCAGAAAATAGTTGTTGTAATTAGTAATTGATAAGAATGCAATATTTCATAAATATATTAAGTTTTAAGCCATTGTAAACATACATATTACATGTCTAATAAAAAACTAAAACATCAAATTCTGAAACGTCAAATTTTGAGTTTGATATTTCCGCACACACTGCACAACCTATTTTCCATGAGCAGCGCCAGCGTTTGCATGGCTTAATGACGTGACTGATGACGTCCCAGTACTTTCGTTGGCGCGAATACGTTCAATTCGGTCACTCCGCAAGCGCGCTATTGGTACCGAATAGTGAGAAAAAGCGCAATTAGGACCGCAAGGTTAGAAACATGATATGCCTTGATTTCCATTAATAATGTGTTCAAAATCACAAGCATTTTTTTCAATGCAACATTGATATGTAACCACTTATTTCATTTTGTATCTGCTGCTTTTGACACTTCAATGAAGTCTTAGCTAGTTTTGTACCCTCACTACCAAAATCGATGACATGTTTCCTAAAAACAGACCATTTTATGGATGCAGACTTGCCCCCACTGACCAACCTATTTAAGCCACTCGGCATATTCATTTTCTACCGTTGTTTGTTACAATTGTTATATAATTATTTTGTTTATTATGTTAATGTATTGTCTATTCGTTAACGTAACTTTACGATAGAATCATAATAAATTATTTGATTACATTCGATGAAGTAAATAAATAATAGGTACGTAATACGTGGTTTGGCTGTTAATTACCAAATACTCGATACTGTTAGGTAAACTTTTCAACAGCAAACTTAATTATTGTAAATGATTGCCAAGTAAATAAACTGTGTGTCTGTGTGCCTGTGAGTCTGCGCGCGTCGGCGGTGGCACGTGCAGCGCGCGGGGGTCACGTGTCGGCGGACGGCCGCGCTTCCATCGCCTTCAATCTCAAATCAATGTAACAGATCATTACGGCGATCATTATCCTGCGCCCCCGACGCCCCCGTACCGCGCACCACGCACACACACAGCCGGGCATTGCGGGTGCCGACTGCCGGTGCTCACTCCTCAATCAATTGGACACTTTATTAATATACACGAACAGGTAGGGCGCGAGGCGCGGGGCGAGGGGCGCGGCCCGCGCGGGGGTGGAGGGACCCGCTCGCGCTTGGACATTGTTATTGTCATTTATCATAACAGCGCATACACTATTAAGTGTAGATCGGTAAGATTATATTAGGACAGGGAGGAGTATTGATCGTAATCATCTCGAGTCTGAAGCGTAATAAAAATTAAAAACATTTCGTCGGTTATAAATTGTAAAATTTGTCACTAATATGACTCTTTCGGGTGTACGGTACGATACTAATTCAATAAATACAAATAAAAAGAAATTTCGTGAGTATTTGACTAGTTCAGTTTTAGAGATAGATGTAGAACGGCAAGGCGCGCGCGGCGCTCTCTGAGATTTCGGGATCAAAGATAGCTTCTCCTTTCGAGCGATCTATCATGCCATTGCATTCCCAGATCCGTTCAACCATTTTGTGAAAAGTATACGTACGGCCATAATGTTGATATTAAAATACATTTGAGTAGCATTATCGCAACAAACATCGCAGCTTAATAGTTTAGAGAATCAGGGCCCAGGTGTGTTGCGGGTAGCGTCGTGGGTAGTGTCGAGAGAGGGGCCTCGGCCGGCCGGCGCACCCCGACTGTCTACATTAATATTAAGAGGAAAAATGAGTTTGTTTGTTTGTAACAAACTATGGTTGGTATGGTTCCGAAACTACTGAACCGATTTCAAAAATTCTTTCACCATTAGAAAGCTATTTTTAGGGTTTCGTACCCAAAGAGTAAAAACGGAACACCACTAATTACCCCAGCTAGTAGTCTTAATCCTGTGCTATTATTAAGAGTTCGCTGTCTGTCCCTCCGTCTGTATGTCACCAGGACGTCTATCCCGGTTCATGACAGGTAGACCATACGGGTAGACACCAGAGTCATAGGAATACGGTCCAATTTTAATAATTAGTTAGGGTCTTTATGTCTTCGACATAAGGGTGTTACTACTACCTCTACTGCTCGGCCCGGGTCGGACGGCTCGACGCAACTAAGGACACTTATAGAGGCGCGCGCCTGCGCCTTTAAGTTTAAGTGTGTTGAAAATAACTATTAATGACCTCTGCGAGTACGTTTACGCCGTGAAGCAGCGGCCGCGGTTGCGAAGCCTTTACTCGTGAAATAACATAACATAAATGGCCCCAGTTGTTACAACAATGTCTTTCAATCGTGATAGTTTAAATAGTGAAATACACACATCAAAAGTGTCTAGGGATCAACATATATTTTTGCAATAACTTTTCTCCTGATTGATATTAATTAAAATTTTCTTTAAGGATTCATCAAATAAAGTGTTTTCGTTTGTCACAGTAACGATAAACCAAGTCACCTTTGCATTAATAAAGAAATTTGCCATTTTCCTAATAAAGGGATTTTTGACATTTGAACCACTAACATTAAAGTTCGAAAAAAAGACTGAAATAACAGTTTTCTTTAAAATTTTATTGGGTAACTTAAACAATTAATAATCCGTGTTTCTACCGCGAACACTAACAACACAAGAACATCGGTTTGGCATACTCAAAATGAGTTCATCCAAATCACGCTGTGGAATGGCCGCCCATGTTCGTTGCAACAACAAAAAAAGGTCTTCTTGCGACTGGATACCCTCCATATTCGGCAGAGCTCTTCTCTGTAGCATATCCCATGCATGCTCAATCGGGTTCAAGTCTGGCGACTGAGCAGGCCAGGGCAGGACATTGATGTTAGCTGCGGCGAGAGTCTGTCTTACAACTCTTGCGGTGTGCGGTCGTGCATTATCATGCATTAACTGAAATAAGGGACCGATTTGCACTTGTAGAGGAACGATGACGTCTGATACAATCGTCTCAGCATAAATTTGAGCGTTGAGGTTGCCTCTGATCCAAATCAACTCAGTTCTTCCGCCGATCCAAATACCCGCCCATACCATGATGGTTCCACCACTATAAGGATGGACTTCCTGGCAGGATTTTAATCGCTGTTGGCGTCCAGGGGTTCTCCAGTGTCGTATACGTCTTGTATCCGGTCTCATACCAAAACGAGACTCATCAGAAAAGCACACGAAACGCCATTGTTCTTCTGCCCAATTTCTGTGTTCAAGAGCCCATTGATATCGAATCCTACGATTGTGCATTGCTATAGGTGGTACCCGTAGCGGTCTTCGGGAATGAAGGTTCACTTCATGCAAGCGGTTTCTGACTGTTTGGTCGCTAATTAAGTTCCCTGAAGAGTGATGAAGCCGCACGGCTAACATCATGGCGGTTATTGTTGGAGCTCTTCGAGTTAAGATTTGAATGTATCGGTCTTGTCTCCGTGTGGTGCAGCGATACCGTCCTCCATGGCGCTCAGCCACGGTACCAGTGCTTCGGTAACGTGTCCAAAGTCGACTGATAACACTCTGACTTGTATTCAGAGCTAAAGCCACAGTACGTTGCCGGGAACCAGCTTCTATCATTCCCACGGCTCTGAGCATTTCTTCCCTGCTTAAATGACGTCGCCGCTCCATAATAACGTTGGTTTTAATCAGTAGTAGGGAAACAGTAGCACTAATAATGTCTTCAATGCGTTGTATGTTTTTATAGGGAAAATATTGACAGCTGATTTTCATCTTTTACTCGAATTTGATTCACAGTTCCTGATTCAAATTATGAAATGCACCAAAAAGGATCCATATAAATTTATAAAATCATAAATTTATTACAAAGCCACATCTCAATCTCAAGAAATCCGCATAAAAATGCTTGATCCCTAGACACTTTTGATGTGTGTACTTAAAGTAATCCGGAGTCACACACACTCACACACACACCCAAACACACACACACTGTGCTTTCTAACGCTTTTATTAATTAAACTAACATGCATGAGTGTAAATGTGTATGTAAAAGTCAACTTCAGAGTCCTTTAATATTGAAGCATCAAATGATTGGGAAACGCGTGTCGCATGACGCGCGTCGCGTGACGCGTGAACACCACCATGTCGAGACATTCACCAACTCGCCACATTACTTTAGAGACGGTCGTGTGGGACGCGGAACATCTGAAGCACGATCAGTGAAACACCATTTAGCAGGTTTTAAGTACTTAAATATTATAATGACTGAATACTATCTCTGATTGTTCAAATTGTCGTGCAATTTAAAAATTAAAAAAAAAGTTTATGTATTATTCAAGTCTCTAATATTTCTTTAAGTAAAATTACAATCATTAAAAAAAAATTATAATTATAAAAAAAAAAAATGTAGACACTATCAGACAGGGCAAACAAAAGAATACACGAATTTTAATAGTTTACAGCAGGGTGACACATGCTTAAATCAGAATATAGTTTGAGACATAAAGAGTTAGGATATTTAATATGTATAAAACCAGTAAATCTATATCTATTTATATATAAAACTCTTCCGTTACTGAGTGACTGACTGACAGACAATGCACAGCCGAAACTACTGATCGAGAGCTGAAATTTGGCACGGGGGAGTACGCTACCACTAAGAGAGGATTTTTGGAAATTTGCCCCTAGGGGGAGAAAAGGGGGGGGGGGGGTAAATTGAAAAAACCGCGGAGCGCTCCAGTTGATAATAAAGAATATGTTTGAAAAGTAATACCCGACTACTGATATACTTAAATAACGATCCAAAAAGTATAACTGACTGGCATTCATATAGAATACTTAGAGTGTTGTGCATCTCGTCCCAAATGTGCCGTATGTATGTGGAGCGAGTTGAGGGATGGCTCGGTATGTGAGTGCGGGGTGCGAACGGGCCGATCAGCCGACCTCACATCACACCCGCTTCGACTAACTCACTGGAGACGCTTCTGTACTGTGCCCACTGGTACCGGGACCGGGGGCGTGCTTCAATATGTTGGGACTGTGAGACCGACTCGGCCACTGCCCGACCGACTCGCCGCCGTTCATATTTGAACATCGATTCTATTGACATGTACCCAGAGATCCAAACACGTTGACTGGTTTATAACGATGTTTTCCACATGAGCAGCTACGCATGTTTGGGCCTCGACAGCAGATCCAGGTCAGGCACCAGTCCCACGGAGGTGTTACAATACGACAAACATCGTCAATCCGCACCGAGGAATTATTCCACTGTGTCAAGGTGTTTTATTCAACATACCTACTTCATTGAAACAATGTGTCAATACCGAGAATGCATGTTTATTTTCTTTCACGCAAAAACCGCTGCCTCGATTTTTACGAAAATAAAATAAGTACTTACTTATAGCAAAAAAAAATATATACTAAGGTGCAACCGCGGGACACAGCTAGTTATAACAGACTGAACCATTTTTGAAACGTCTCTATTGTACTTTTTGTATAATGTTATTTTTTTGAGACCTTAGATAGAAACGTTGAGTGGTCTGGCGGCATCAGTCGTTTGTGACCGGTGACGAAGGACCGGGAGGGGCGAGAGTAGCGCGCGCGCGTGCGTGCGTCGCGGTGCGGTCGCGTCGGGCTAGGGCGCGCCTCTGGAGGTGGAGTGCTGTGGTAACGGGAGGTGAGAGTGAGTGCGGCCCGTGCTAACTGAATGCTCTCGGCAGTTCGTGCCCGATGACCTCAAAGACGACAAGTACTGGGCGCGCCGGCGGAAGAACAACATGGCGGCCAAGAGGTCGCGGGACGCGCGTCGCATGAAGGAGAACCAGATCGCCCTGCGCGCCGGATACCTCGAGAAGGAGGTCAGTATCCGTACAGTACTTTACGTTTGGCGGCGGACGGAGGAGCCCATGCGGTGGTACCTAATGTAATTGTTTGGCGTTCGCAGAATATGGGTCTGAGGCAAGAGGTGGAGCTGCTGAAGAAGGAGAACCACATACTGCGCGAGAAGCTGTCCAAGTACGCGGACGTGTAGGGGGGAGGCGCCGCCCCCAGGGGGGGGCGCCCGGCACCACGCTCGCTCGCCGCCGCGTCTCTCAGCCGCGTCACTACACACTCGGAACTTCTCTCGAGCTCTACCACTTTTCTCCTAGGATTAATATATTTTTTATCAAATGTTGCAGTTACCGTAAGTGTTAACGAGTTAGTTTAATAGGTAAATGTTGTGTAACCAAAGTTCCGTTGTATGTATCTGATGTAATTGGTGGTACCTAATGCCTCTCGGACTGTGTCCGGCTCTGAACAGGGTTAGCCAACGACGCACGGACCAAACTGAAAGGTGTAACATTGTATATCATACTTGTTGTTTGTTGAAGTGTTTGTCGCGTCCCGTCCCGAGCGTGCGCCGCGGCCGGCCACCGGCGCGCCCTCGCCCGCGCCTCCTAACTCTAAATATATATGTAATGTTACGTTCATAAGTTAATGTTGTTGAATATTTATAAATAAACGAGAGCGGCGCGCCGCACGCTGTTTGCTCAAGCAGCTCGCATCCCGGCTGCGTCCTTCTGAGTTCTACTGTACATAGATAGAGTTTATTGTATGATAGGGCGGCGCAGCGCTCGCGCGCTCGTCGCCGCTCGCTTGTTACGTTACGGCCGCTCCAAGAGATTAGCCACGCCCACTGACGCTCTCCTTTACCTACGGTTACGGTAGTGAGCGAACACTAGTTTCGTTTCAAATTGACTTAGTTAGTTGTTAGTGTAATTAGTAGTAAGTAGATTCCGTAGTGTAGATGTTTTTAGTATATTTTTGTTATGGCTGTAGTTGTTAACGTTTTGAAAGTTTATATAATTTGGTTTAGTTTTGGAGAGAGTTGCGATACTGTGTCGATAGGGTAGGAGCCGCACAAGCGCGGCGCGGCGCGGCGTGCGGGCGGGCGGGGCGGCGAGTGCCACGCTCGCGTCGCTCGCTAGCGTCGCTCGCTCGTCCGCCCGCCGCGCCCGTCACGCACTGGACGCGTTCCTTTGGACGTATCTCCGTACTCTATGATTACTCGTGCTAATGTTATAATATATTTTTGTAGGGTTTTGTCGTTGATATTGAGTCAATTGAATGTTTATTGAATTGAAGAAATAATGTTTATAAACTAAGACTAAGACGTTGTTGCATTTGAAAGTATTTTATGAATACAAAGCGAGAACAATAAATAATACGTTTTTCTATAAAGGTTTACATAATGAAGGACTCGATGGGTATGTCGGTCGATCTTTGATAATGTGCTGTTTCATATCAAATAACGATATAGTATTAAATACCTGTGACGTAGGGTAGCGGGGCGCGGGTTCGGCCCGCCGCGCCCGCGCCGCCGCCCCGCCAATTTAAGTGCTGTATATTCGAGTTGATGTTATGTATAAATTGTTTCATATATGAGTGTAAAATGCGTTTATGAAGATATAAAATATATATATATATATATATATATATATATAATATACTTATTATAATGATATATATGATGATATACATTTATGAATTAAATAGTTATGTATACTAAATGTATTTAAGATACGCGTTACGATGGAGTCGTCTGTTTGAACGTTGCAATGGTATGGTGTAACCTGCCCGCCCGCTCCCGCTCCGCCTCTCACCGAGTACACCCTTCCCCCTCCCCCACACCATGTGCCCCCTCCCCCAACTCACCCCTCCTATTTATTAGTCCGTCGTTTCGTTTGTTATATCTCCCTCGGCGGCGGCACCTCGCCCCTCCATGTGTACTCCAACCGACATCAACATAAAACCATATTAATTTATGAGTAGTATTTTGTTTGAATTTAATTTATATGGTTCTATGGATTGAAAATAAATGTTAATTGTTGTATTTATATTTAGTTTTCTTTGGAGAGCGCGCTCGCGGTCGCCCGCCCTGTTCGTTAGTTCGTTTGTTTGTTAGTAGTGTAGCGCTTGCGTTGCGCGCCTCGCGGCCGCGGCCGCGCCTGCGAGCCCGCCTCTCCTGACCTCACCAGCCTACCTTATGTTAAGTGTAATGATTTCGAGCTGATAGCCTTACTCGATCGATGTTCTATGTAATAAAACGTGGTTCAATTACCTTCCACATAAAATGAGTTTCATTACCCCTCCTGCGCATGCGGTCACTCCGCACTGACACACATCTACCAGTACAGGACGCTTTCACATGGGACACACAACGGTTGGTGTACAATAATATACACACACTCTCCAAATTAAATTATTTATTATATAGAGAACAGTTGCAATAGAATGCTCGATACACATACTGGTACATTATAAAATACATTTAAAACAACAATAACAACAACTCTGGTCGGTGTGTTGTAACAAAAGGCGTGTGGTATCGTAAGCGGGCGGTGGGTGAGGGTGGCGCGGGTGGCCGCTAGCCGAACGAGTGCACGATGCTGCGCAGCGCCGTGTAGGTGCCGGCCACCAGCCCCACCAGGCCCACCACGAACAGGAACGCGTCCTTGAGCAGCAGCACGCGCGCCGGCCCCAGCTTGTCGGGGAACGAGAGGCACACCTCCATCAGCGCCGGGAAGCAGATGCCGAGCGCCGACAGGCACAGCGCACCAAACAGAGAGATGAACAGGCCCAGCCGGGGCACCGCCGCCGCCAGCACGACTGCAACCAACACACACATTATACACACTTACATACCTACCTACTCATTAACCTATCGTATTTTCTGCCTTATTCTATTTTACTATTTCATCAGAACGTAGACTTGTCCCCTTCAAATTCCACAAATCCCCAAACCACTATAATACAAAACCCATCCGAGGGCAAATCCCCTGTAGTACTGGTAGGTGCAGGTATCCTACTACTACGACAGTGGCAGTATTGCAATCCCCAGCCCAGTAGTACTCGTGTACTGGGGATTAGAATACTCTCTATTATATTTAATGACAAAGCGCTAAGAAACTGCCAGTACTGGATGTCTTTCCTCTACTAGGTAGTAAACACGAGAATCCGAAAAAGAAACATTGATTTACGTTGTCAGTGCCAAATTCATAGATCGATTGTGGTGTGGCAGAGTGGATGTGGCAGTGTGTGGTTGTGGTACACGCAACGAATAATAAAAAGACCTTTCCTTAATCATTATCATTATACATTAGTTTGTCTATGTAATCTATATCAGTACCTAATATATAAAACTTCCGTTTCTGAGTGATGTACTGACTGACTGACAGACAACGCACAGCCGAAACTACTACTACTGGTCATAGAGAGCTGAAATTTGCCACGTGTATTGGTTGGGGGGAGCAGGCTACCACTAAGGATTCCCTCCCTAGGGGGAGAAAAGGGGGGAAAACCCAAATTCTGCCGGAAATTATTATTCCACGCGGACGAAGTCGCGGGCAAAACCTAATCATGTATAATGTTCAAGGCGTTACTAATGGTATAGTGTAGAGTGTGACGGTGTGTGTGTGTGTGTGTGTGTGTGTGTGTGTGTGTGTGTGTGTGTGTGTGTGTGTGTGTGTGTGTGTGTGTGTGAGTGTGTGTGAGTGTGAGTGTGACGTACATGTGAGGAGGCAGAGCAGGACGCGCAGGCCGTACTCGGAGAGCATGAGGGTGCGCGGCGCGGCGGAGGCGGCGAGCAGGCGCGGGCGCACGTACCCCGCCCACACCACCTCCACCGGCACGTAGCAGTGCAGGCCGTAGCTGATGAAAATGGCCACCGAGAACATGATGATGACGCTGGTGGCGAGCGGCCCCTCCGGAAGGTTGAGCGTGATCGAGTCGTGGCACCGGGAAACGCACGACACGTAGCCGAGCGCGCCCACGCACACGTACAGCGCCACGATCAGCGTCATGCCCGTGTTCAGCACGCCGCACGGGGTGCCGAACGACTTGGGCGTCTTCATGTTGTTCTCGAGCGCGATCACCTGCACACCGTGCGACCACATCAGCGTCATCGTCACCCACATACACATACAGTAGAGGCCAGGCCAGATACACTTACCACGCCGACCGCGGTGAGCGCGAACAGGATGGTGCCGAAGAAGAGCGGGAAGGTGGAGGGCGAGCCCCAGAGGTCGAGCGGCTCAGTGGAGCGCTCGCCCGTCACCAGGTAGTACACGATGATGCCGAGCCCCACGAATGTGAGCACGTTGGCCAGCGCGGAGAACGGCGCCAGCAGCTTCAAGCTCGGGATCAGGTTGAACGCGATCAGCGGCACCAGGATGAACGCCATGTGCACCGTCACCGAGGTCTCGTAGTACGGGTCGCAGATCTGTCCATCGAACTCTACACGTTACACACAAGGTGCACATCCACTCTTCACCTACACTACGCTAATCAACAATATTATTAGATAATGCAAGCACCCGTATACTCCTGCCTCCATTCTGTCGCCGCGGCAGACACCATCACACTTTTGCATCTAAGCAATATCAACGTACATTTCTAATATTTTTGTTTACCGTACTTATTTATATTATGACTAGCTTTTTCGACTTCACCCGCGTGGAATAAAAAATTCCGGCAGAATTTGGGTTTTTCCACCTTTTCTCAGTTTCCAAAAAAATGTCTTAGTGGTAGCCTACGCCCCGCAAAAAACGCACGTGCCAAGTATCAGCTCTCTACGACCAGTAGTTTCGGCTGTGCGTTGTTTGTCAGTCAGTATATTACTCAGTAACGGAAGAGTTTTATATATTTATATATAGATATTTTGATTTGCGTTTTATTGGCAAAATTAAAATAAACAGTAGGATCTTAGTTTAAAAAGATGCCGATGGATTTGGGGGGAGTAGGCTACTACAAGGTGAGGATTTTTGGAAATCCCCCCCCCCCCCCCCCCCTCCAAGGGCGGAGAAAGGGGAAAAACTCAAATTGTGCCGGAAGTCATTATTCCACGTAAACGAAGTCGCGGGCAAAAGCTGTTTGGCACACGTGTTTGTGGGTACGTATTACAACACCTAAAATTAAAAGTTAAAAGCCCGATGATCAAAACCCGTAAAATTACAATACCTTATGGTTATAATAACCAATGAAAGCCCGAAGTACAAAACTAAGTTTGAAATATCTATATACAGGGTGTCCGGTGGCATAATTAGGATTCAAAAATGAATAACAAAAGAAACTATTGATTTTTATATGATTATTTCAATAACGATTACAATAAGGAATAGTGCAGATCTTATTACTTAAAAATAATTTCATCTAAATGTTGAACATCACGAACAAATGTAGCCACTATATTCTGTGCCACACGCTGGAGCAGTGATGTTCATCACTCCAAAATATAGTGTTTGCCTTGCTTGATTTTATCGCAATTTTTTTACGTAATCTGTGATCTTTAGGATGAGCGCTTGCACAACTTGAATCTTGAAAGGGTGAAATTTAAGGTATTTTTTAACCGACTTCCAAAAAAACAGGAGGAGGTTCTCTATTCGACGCGTATGTTTTTTTGTGTTGTTAGTGGAGGCTGAACTGCTCGACACTTACTTATAGAGCAGCGAAGAAATCCCTGCAAGAGGCTATTGCCCTCACAACTCTCACGGCAATCGTGGGAAACGACCACTCCTTGCCAAATGTAGTATCTGCTATGGTGAGCGAGGAGAGGTCTTGGATTGGAGTGTCCACCTTTTGTGAGGTCGTACTCTTGCAAAAAGAAGCTGCGGAGAGAGAGCGCGAAGCTCTCTCCACTAACACTATCCGCAGCAGAAGGTTGGGCAGACGGAGGCGGGACTAACACTTTGTCCTGCAACCGCCATACGCCCGACCTGCGGCAGTAATCCCTGGGAGGAGATCCACTGCCGCCATATAGGCCTCGAGGTGGCGCGCGCGGTGTGTCCGCGCGCTACTTTCGGAAGGGGGTGACTCAACATCTGTCGCCCAGAGTTACATTCTAGCTCGGAGGAGAAACCCTTAACAGGGTAGAGGCGCTGTCCGGGATCGTAGTAGCGTGCAGCCGCGTTTCTTCCGGTTTCGGCCATAAGCGCAGAGGTGGCACACAGAGGGGTTTTAGTTGGTAAGCGCGTCGCCGCACCATCTTGGTGACGCGGAGTCCGACATACCCCGTCGTTCCCCTGGACAGAGGAAAGACGTAAAGTCTTCCTCCCTCAAAAAAAGGATTCAAGTGATCCACGAGTCAAAAGCTCTTTTGGAGGAAAATTTAGGCGTCTTTTGAAGAAAGAGACTTACTTCCCACTAAAAAAAATTTAAAATAAAGTTAAAAAAAATAAGAAACCGACTTCATCACTAAAAAGTAAGAAAATAATTTAAAATAAACGATATCTTAAATACATACTTTCAATTTATAATTAGTTACTTTTGGAGTTATAAAAAAAAAAACTATCCTGGGCTGGCACTGAATCCAAAAGTTACTAATTATAAATTGAAAATATGTATTAAAGATATCGTTTATTTTAAATTATTTTCTTACTTTTTAGTGATGAAGTCGGTTTCTTATTTTTTTAAATTAACTTTATTCATCTCGTGCACAATCATTTTTGGAAGCCCCAAAAGAGATGCTTGCTTGCGCAGTTGCGCACAGACTGGCTTTGAAAAACGCTTCAATTGCGAACGCACGTTTAGCCCAGTCATTTAAGGTAAAATTACGTAATAATCTCAGAATTCGAGCTACCCAGCTGTAAATCTACAAATACTTTTATATTGACACCCTAAAAGTTGTCTCAAAACCTACATATGGTACGCAACCATAAAATTTGAAGGTCAAAAGGTCACAAACATAGATTTTTTGCGCTTTTTTTTGTAAACATCTCATTTCCTATGGGTTTTTTGTTCTATGTATTTATTATCTATTTGTAGAATATAAAATTCTCCACAAAACCATAATGTTTTTTGTTTTTGTCATTCGCTTATGTTATTTTATGAGAAAGATATGACATATAAAGTTAATTTAAAAAAATAAGAAACCGACTTCAGCACTAAAAAGTAAGAAAATAATTTAAAATAAACGATATTATTAATACATATTTACAATTTATAATTTGTTACTTTTGGAGTCAGTGCCAGCCCAGGATAGTTTTTTTTTTCCTTATAAGATAGCACGAGACGCGCCTATAATATTTATTAAGGCTTTGGCTGTCACCGACTTCAAAAGTAATAACTAATTATAAATTGTAAATATGTATTAATAATATCGTTTATTTTAAATTATTTTCTTACTTTTTAGTGCTGAAGTCGGTTTCTTATTTTTTTAAATTAACTTTATTTTAAATTTTTTAGTGGAAAGCAAGTCTCCTTCTACAAAAGACAAAGACTTCTTAAATTTTCCTCCAGAAGAGCTTTTGACTCGTGGATCACTTGAATCCTTTTTTTGTGGGAGGAGGACTTTATGTCTTTCCTCTGTCCAGGGGAACGACGGGATATGTCGGACTCCGCGCCGCAAAGATAGAGCGGCGACGCGCTTACCGACTAAAACCTCTTGGTGTGCCACCTCTACGCTTATGGCCGAAACCGGAGGAAACGCGGCTGCACGTTACTACGATCCCGGACAGCGCCTCTACCCTGTTAAGGGTACCCTGTAGCTCTAGGCGACAGATGTTGAGTTACCCCCTTCCGAAAGTACCGCGCGCCACCTCGAGGCCTATATGGCGGCAATGGATCTCCCCCCGGGGATCACTGCCGCAGGTCGGGCGTATGGCGGTTGCAGGACAAAGTGGTAGTCCCGCCTCCGTCTGCCCAACCTTCTGCTGTGGATAATGTTAGTGGAGAGGGCTTCGCGCTCTCTCGTACGACCTCACAAAAGGTGGACACTACAATCCAAGACCTCTCCTCGCTCACCATAGCAGAGACTACATTTGGCAAGGAGAGGTCGTTTCCCACGATTGCCGCGAGAGTTGCGAGGGCAATAGCCTCTTGCAGGGATTTTTTCGCTGCTCTATAAGTGTCGAGCAGTTCAACCTCAACGGGTATCCTGTCCCATGAGCTGATGTTAATCATGATTCATAATCTAACACAACCCTGCATTTTATTACTTCTTTTTAACTTCATCATCCCAATTAAACCATCATTTTATTACAAAACTTCTTTATAACCACAAAGGCATAAGAACTTTTTAGAAAATTAACCAAAGTCAAAATAAAAACGAAAATAGAGGATGACGTTTATACTGTCTATTTATTAATTAAAATAATATATACAATCTAATCTGGTGCAGTGTTTGTTTGTAATATCTAAATATATTTTTTTACTTAAAGTTTTATGAAAACGATCTGAAGATATATGTGTAATAGATACCTATAATAGGATAAAAAAACATTTTTAAAAAATGTTGTAGGTTCGGGTTTATTTCAGTGTGTGTTAACGAATTAAAAAAACAGGACATTTTTATATCTAAAACCCATGAATTGTGAACAGCATTTGATTTAAATACGAAAAAATACAGCCAAAAAATTTTCATCCAGAAATTCTTATGGTATCAAGAATATCGCGAGCAAAACCACGGGTCACAGGTAGTTTTACTTTTAATAATGTCAATCGATACCCCAGCCTACATTGTTGCGGGTTTTTCCTCGATTTTTCTGGATCCCATCATCAGATCCTGATTTCCTTGACATGGGACCACTTCGCGAATATCCGCTTTCTAATGAAACAAGAATTTTAAAATGCTCCATTCATGATTACAAAGAAATCGCGTAACAAACACACAAAAAAAAAAAAAAATATATACACGTCGAATAGAGAACCTCCTCCTGTTTTTTTGGAAGTCGGTTAAAAATGTAGCATTTTGTGATCAATTACCTTCACTTAGATGGACTAAATAATAGCCCAAGTAAGATAACTGAACAACGCAGTCCCATGGACGAGCACTCCTGGCAACGACACGATTTTTTTTTTGGCTGAAGGTCATATTTAAACCGTCGCAACTTTTGAACTATCATATTTCACGATTCGATAACAGTTTTCAAGAATAAATTGCTTAAACCATATTCATGAATAGTAAATAGTAACGTAAGTTCAATAAATAATATCAGCATATAAATAAACCTGTTAAAAATTGTATTAACTCATCTTGTTATTTTATTTAGTATAGTTAATTGCATTCTTTTTTTTTCTAAATTCTCTTTTTTATTGTATAATTATATATAAACATATTATGTAGCCAGCCAATTGTAGTAGGTAAATGCTGTACATGCCTATTATAGGCATAAACACTAGAATAAGAAAATATGTGTAAACGAAATTGTGTGAATGTTTTGTGTGTATACTGTTGGTGTGTCAATAAATAAATAACTATCATACATAATGCCATAAGATGTATGATTCATTATTAAGTAAAAATCATGTACAATTAAAAAACAAGAAAAAAGTAGATTAATAGGTCAATTTTTAACAAAAAACTAAAAAAATTGAAAATTTTCAAAAAAAAACTGATTTTTGTTTTTGTAATCTTTTTTCGTTATTTTATTATAAAGATATGGAATAAAATGTTACATTCAATAATTGCCTACATTATTACTTTTTAAATGAGACATCTTTTGTCTTCCTAGGACATTTAAGTGGATAGCAATCATTAAATCAGTAATAGGCAACCGCGCGTCGAGTTGTAAATAACAAAATAGCTGCCATTTTGTAATAGTGAAGGCTAGAGAAAATTGGAATCGTGATTTGTCTATAAAAAACACAATATTTTATCCCCTTAAAGTATCCCCGGCATCGATGCCCGGATACCCTGTATATGGTGCGTTTTCGATCGGAGAGGCACCGGTTGACCTGAAGTGATGTTGTGACCGCGCGCTCTAGTCCTCTATCTCCAAAAAGGTTCATCGTATGAAAAATGTTTCTAAACAACATTTGTGGAGAATTTTGTATTCTACAAATAGATAATAAATACATAAAACAAAAAACCCATAGGAAATGAGATGTTTACAAAAAAAGCGCAAAAAATCTATGTTTGTGACCTTTTGACCTTCAAATTTTAAAGTTGCGTACACCCTACCATATGTAGGTTTTGAGACAACTTTTAGGGTGTCAATATAAAAGTATTTGTAGATTTACAGCTGGGTAGCTCGAATTCTGAGGTGAACTACCTTAAATGACTGGACTAGTTGTTTCTTTGTCCACCGCGGCATCGTTGCTAAAAAATCCGCACGATCGTCGAGCCCGGCGCCCGTGCGCTCCTCACTTCTACGTTGAGTCACTACGGACAAATTAAGATTTTAAAACGGAATTTTGCCACCGGACACACTAGTACGAACGATGTACAAGTCACCTAATGGTTCAACATATTTAAGGTCATAGGTTAGGTTAGGTTATGTTAGAACTGCGACAAAACATCGCGCGAGCCGAGCGAGTGAAGCGAGCGTTACGCGGCTGCGGCCGGCGAACCGCTTAAAATATTTAAAAGAAACCTAGGTTTAGTAGTTATTGTTATTAGGTCCAATATGAACCCCTCATTGATAGGTATTGTGAAGTCAGGTTTTATGGACTTCGTCATAATAATCATTCGACATTTAGATCTTTCATTATTTTGAATTAAGGTTATCCAACCATTCAGTATTATAATTTTAGGAGTTTTGAACATCGGGCTTTTAACTTTAGATATTTTTTTAATTTTAGGGGTTTTAATGACGACCTCGATGACTGCCATCCGTAAGGTTGCGGGTTCTATTCCCGTGCGGGGTGAATATTTGTGTGAACCACAAATGTTTGTTTCAGTCTGGGTGTGTGTGTGAATAAGTGTGAGCGTAGTTTCTGATACCCTGTAGTAGATGATTATGTTTTGTTATGTTAATACGTACCCGTATTTGTTGGGGGGTGTAGGCTACCACTAAGAGAGGTTTTTTGAAATTCCTCCCCTAGGGCGAGAAAACGGGGGTAAATAATAACTACGTGGGTGAAACCGCGGGGCGCTGCTAGTAGATAATAAATAGTGTTATTTTATTTTTCAGAAATTACGTACTTTATGACTTACTACGAACAAAAACATATCGGACATATTTTGGGCACTGTTTCAATGGATAAATACTTAACAATACCACCGGTCTAGTATGCTGGTTTCGATCAGCTATCCATCGTATTACAAGTAAAAGGTCGACCACCCACCGAAAAACAATACGAAATGCTTGACTACTGATCTACGTTCAAATTAGGAAACCTCAGCTCATAAAGGATATTGAGACAGAGCCGAAATGAGCAAGGTAATCTTGTTTAAGTTGGCCTAGGTATACCCTGGCCAGCCAGAAGTCCGGACTTAACCCCCATGGATTTTGATGTGTGGGGGTACATGAAAAGTCTCGTGTACAGTGAGCCCAACCCAATTTCATCAATTGAAGTACTGAGAGACAGAATTATTATTGAATTGGGTCATTAAGAAGCATGGTTAGTACCTAAGTATTTATTGAAACGTAAACAATTTATTGACCTCGAGGGAATACGTTGATGAGAATGATTGGTATACTAATATTTGATTGAAGTAATAAGCATACCCTGAAACAGTTGAGTAGATACAATTGGTGAGGTATGCGATTGCGTCAACCGCGGCCGAGGCTTGTTAGTGGAGCCGGAGAGGCGCGCGGTAGGCGCGGCGGGCGGGGGGAGGGGGGAGACGAGGGCGCGCGGCGCAATTACGGCACTTCTCGAGTGTGGAACGGGACGCGGCGCGGCACTACACCGGCCGACGAACGGCCCGCTACCAGCGCCACTCGCGAGGATGTTTCCAATTATAATTATAGAGGATTATACCATATCCCGATTACAAAATCACTACCCTTGGCATGCCGGTACTGATTAGGATCCCGGAAGTTTGATACGACTGTGGACAAATAGATGAGAACCTTCTTGATGTTTTCCGCGATGAAGACAATGTAGACGCAGCAGATGCCGAGTTGGTAGACGACGAGGAATATGTCGACAGCGAGCGAGGCGGGGCGCGCGAGCGGGCGCAGGGCGCGTGGGCCCGCCTCCAGCGCCGCCGCCATCGCCTCGGGGTACGGCAGCAGCGGCACGCGCCGCCGCCGGCACGCCGCATACTGCGCGCCCACCAGCACGTGCAGGCAGTGCGTCACCAGCGCACCCACCACCACGGTCGCCACCACGCCCGTCACCAGGCCTGCGTTCGCAAACGCCTGCGGCATCGCCAGGATACCGGTCCCCAAGCTGCACTTGAGCAGGTGCACCAGCGTCTCCCAGTTGCTGCCACACACACACACAGGTCACACATCCACCCTCACCACGCCACACCGCATCCTCCACTACACTTACTTTGTGGGTTTCGGCAGCTGTCTATGAAGGTGAGGATCATAGTCGTCATCTGCACCGATCTCTCTGAAATGTAAACAAGCGATAAGTAGAGCGGTGTGATTGTGTAGAGCACCGCCAACACTAATAGAGTATCCTCACTTGAGCGGATGCGCGTCGGTCTCGGCGTCGGCAGCGCTCGCGGCCGACGGCAGCTGGCGCAAGTGCACGGCCTCGCCCGCGGACATCTCGCTCTACGCTGCTTCTGCACAAATAGACACAACACTTGCAGTCACTCACACTCTCACACCCCACGCCGCATTCACAACATGACACATGAGTCGCGTTTATACATATTCGCAAATATCTATCGCCGCCAATTATGGTTATCTGGGGGCACGGCAGTGCCCCCCGCCAAGTCGAGCGCGAAGCAAACACTGCCGTACCATCCTTTACAGGAACCCTTTCGCCGCATTTTCAGGCCCCTATTTGACAACCTCTGGATAAGCCCAGAACGCTGAAATTTTCGTCATCCAGTAAGCTATACAATCACATACTTAAAATAAAATTTCAAGTCTGTAGGTCATTTAGTTCCGAAGTTAAGCGAAAGCAAAGTTTCGTATTTATGACAGACACTCACTCACTCACTCACTCACTCACTCACTCACTCATGATCATCAAAATAGAACTAGTACTTCCCATTAACCTAGAGAGCTGAAATTTGGTACAGAGGTAGGGTTTAATGGCCACATAAAGGGAAAACTATAAAAACAAGGATATTCGAACGGGAACGGGAATTATACGGGAACGGGAACGGGAATTGTAACTCAAGAACGGCTGAACTGATTTGACTGAAAATTCGTGGGGAGGTAGCTTAGAACCAGGAAAAGAACATAGGATACCTTTAATCCCGAAATTCCCACGGGATTGGGAACGGGAATTTAAAAATCTAAAACGGATGAATTGATTCGGCTGAAAGTTGGTGGGGAGGTAGCTTAGAACCAGGAGAAGAACATGGAATACTTTTAATCCCGTAATTCCCACGGGAATGGGAACGGGAATTTATAACTCAAGAACGGCTGAACTGATTTGGCTGAAAATTGGTGGGGAGGTAACTTAAAACCAGGAAAAGATTATAGAATACTTTTAATCCCGAAATTCCCACGGGATTGGGAATGGGAATTTATAACTCAAGAGCGGCTGAATTGATTTGGCTGAAAATTGGTGGGAAAGTAGCTTAAAACCAGGAGAAGCATATAGAATACTTTTAATCCCGAAATTCCCACGGGAATGGGAACAGGAATTATAATTCTAGAACAGCTGAACTGATTTGGCTGACAATTTGTGGGGAGGTAGCTTAGAACCAGAATAAGCACATAGGACACTTTTTATCCCGAAATTCCCACAGAAACGCGAACGGGAACTACGCGGGTGAAACCGCGGGGCGCTTAATAATAAAATACTACTCCTAAAAAGAAAAAATGTGTCAAATAAGAAAATCTAACAAATTAAATCAATTTAAACTCGTTTCAACAAAAATAAATGAAATCCCACCAAAAACATTCTGTAAAAAAATAGCCAAGTCTCGATGGAGCTGCTTGTTTATCTCTAAAAAGTAATGAAATCTAGACAAAGTCGTACCAAGTCTAAGGTTCCTTACTGCGATTTCTTTATTATTATAGTTAATGTTGTGTGACTTGGCCGTTGAACATTGTTTAAAACGTTAGTAGTGGGCACAAGTCAATTTTGTTTACATGTAATGTTATAACATTATTAAAATACGCAGCTTTATCAAGCCTACAATTGACTGGATATTGAATCAACGTATTTCAAGTGGCAATTTTCTATCGTCAATGGGTAGCGGTTCTGGCGACAGATTGGTGCAATAGTGTCATGGAACACCTAGTTTTGTACCCTTGTGTACATGTGTACCCTTCAACGGCCAAGTCACACAACATTAACTATAATAATAAAGAAATCGCAGTAAGGAACCTTAGACTTGGTACGACTTTGTCTAGATTTCATTACTTTTTAGAGATAAACAAGCAGCTCCATCGAGACTTGGCTATTTTTTTACAGAATGTTTTTGGTGGGATTTTCTTTAACAAAACTATGTTCCACTAAACCGCAGTATTCACACAGAACACAATCGTTCGCTTGGCAAATTATAGTAATAAACTATTATTAGGACATTGGTACGAGTAGCTCGGAATGCCCAAAACGATTGAGTGTGATTGCACCCTAGCCCTAGTGGGTAGCGCCCGCGCCGCGCCACTGTGGGTCCCAACAATGAGGTGTTCACGTCGCGCGCATCTCCTTCGAACAAAGTCCGATAAATGCCTTTCAACTGGACGCACAATGTCAGGAAGTTATTATTTAACTTTAAGTGTAAGTTCGTGGAATCTGCGACACTTCTTGTAACTTCCTTATAAAAGAATCGGCACCGTCTCGTAGTACAAATTGTTGGTAAGTACATAGCTACGTTATGTTGGGAAACATATTGAACACAACAATTTAAAGAACATTTTACAATTGAAATGTAAGCATATGTTTTAATGCGAACCTTTGAAATATGCGTTAATGTGAGCCGTGAGCGACGACGGGCGGGCGGCCCTAGTTGCGCGGCGTGGGCGGTGCAGAGAGACGGCTCCGGGAGAGAGGCGCGAGGCGCGAGGGCGACTCTACTGCACGCGGTCGCACGCTACACTACATTACGCGGCGGGCGGCGGGCGGCGGGCGGCCCAGTGACACGCCACACGGCCCATCCGTCACACCAACACACAGACACACTGTTGTGAGCGCGGTCACACCACGCGACACAGTAACGTGCTCCCGACTCCAGCACCCGGGGCTAGTGTCCGGCCCGCACCCCATAACCCTCTGCCACCTCTTGTCTATTAGAGTTTACGAACCACTTCTACTGCCTTCTCTACCTTTAACCCCTAACTGGAGTCGGGGGTATTTTTAGACCTCACTGATTCGTTTTTTGTTAAATAACTTTTTAGTATAAGGCCTTAGAATATTGCGCTTTTAGGTAATCTCTTAGGGTCGGGGGAAGCGTCGGATCACGAATTTCCGTCGCTCTAACATTTCTAGAAGCTGAGGTACGTACACATGTGGGCATGACATGTGTCAAAAATTACCCCCGACTCCAGTAGTGTGTTTTTTTTTATGAATTTATTTTTTAAAGCTTATTGTTTTTTATAATTCATTATTAACGATTGAGTTTTTATTGGACAATATTAGTATTGCTTAACTAAGCCAAACGATGAGAGTCATGGATCGGACTTAGAATTTGTCTATGACACCACAATATCTGTCTGTGACTATGAAATTATCTGCGATCATAAGAAAGCGGAAGAAAGTGCACCAAAAACTTATATTTGAGTATATGTTATAATCATACTGTAATAACTATCAATGTGTACCAAATTATAGATCAGTCTAAGGTTTGGTATAAGTATATGATTTCTTTTTTTTTATTTTTAGCTTATTTTTTTAGAGGTTTTAGAAATGTAGAAATATTAGTTAATAAGTATTTTATATAATGTTTAGTAAATAAGAGCTCCTAAAGTTGATACTGTTAAATTATTCTAAAAAAACGCGTAATGTTGATTTCCTTATAAATTCTGTAATTTGAAATCAGTATATTAAAAATTTAATAAACGAATAGTAGATAAGTTGAAAATTAATAACTCAAATATAATAACTGAAAATAATACACGGTTTTAACTTTATTGAACGAAAACTGTGTTGGGGTCATTTTTTACCTCCGACTCCAGTTGTGTTGCCTAAAATTAGCGACTCCAGCTAAGGGAAGATCATTTTGTAATAAATAAATGCATGGTATACAGGGTGGCCCAAAAAATGTTTCAAATAGCAACACTGGATTTCGTAAAAACTATTTGTGTTAGGGGCGACAAGGTGGTGGGGAATTGTACGTCGCTTCATGCAATTATAGATACGAAAGAGTGTTTCATGGGAGCACGCCTTGCATTCTACGATTTTTACGTTAATTTACGATGCCTATTTAGAAATGAATACGGATTACACCTTTTAATCAAAACTTGGGTAAAACAATTTGAGTTAACAGGATTTACAACGAATTTTAAAAAAACAGACCGGTCCCGTTCACAAAGAATCGATGGGAGCATTCGGCAGGTTTCATCTCCGTAAGAAGTAATGCAGAATCCGGTAAGCGAAAGCGTTTGGCAGCTCTTGGAGGCTCTGGCAAAACCAAGAACTAATCTGCGATTTTTTTTTCATCTGAACCTCAAACTACACCCTTATAACCTTCAAATGGTGCAGGAGTAGAGCAACATGCCATACTTTTTCTCTCGCCGCTCACCAACAATGTTGATCAACTGTTCCTAAACAAATGTTTACCATGAATACGGGGCTGAAGCGGGAGCAAGCAACATGCCCCGCGTCACGTACAATGTTGCGGAGCATGTTGCGGGTCAATATGCAACGTTGCAGACTCACGTAAATTTTGTGTTGCGCGTCGTGTTGCGGGACAAAATGTTCCCTAGTAGATACATGGCTTTAAATTGATGTTTTTTTAAATTTTGGTAATTTTCATAGAAGACGAGAATATAGCCTCGATCCCCCACTGCACAAGCGCACAATGCACATATGTCAGCGAGTATGCCAAATTTCGAGTAGTTGATTGCAGGAGTGCAAACGACAAGACTGGGCACATACTGAAGATGTTTTATATAAAAATAAAAATAAATGATTTATAAGATAAACAAATAATAAAAAAAATAACATTTATAGTTTTATTTTTATACTTACATGTTTCAAATATGAAAAAAATAATGGGACTCCCTGTAGAATAAATTAAATAAATTGAATGTATTAAAAAATATATTATTGTATGATATCAATGATATTCTTGTTTTTGGCACTTCACAATACAGACGTAGTGTGGGGGTCGCTGCTAAATCTATTGTAAAAACTGTTAAGTTAAATAAGATATTTTTCATTTTCTCGTGACGACGATCGCGAGGTCGAAACGTCGAGGTAATTTTAATAATTTATGTTATACGTCGAGCGCTTTATCCAGTTCTATCCTTTTCCTTAAATCAGAAAGTAGAGTATCTACACTGCCGCGTATTTGTCGACGAGATGAACTCACCGAGTACCATGACGAATATACACCGCCAAATTGGAAGGTTTTTAATTTAAAGAAAATGTTTGAGAGCTACCCCCGCCTGGGATCCCGCCAGCCCGCCACTGACACTGACACTGAGGCGACACGACGCGCCGCGCGCCGCGAGCTCCGAATGCGCGAATAGGAACACCTCATCGACTCACATTAAGATTCCACCGATTACATAAGGTCCGTGATCCGTCCGCGGCTCAACTAAATCAATAACTACTCATACATGTTTCTTTATAAGAGTCTTCACTCATATAGTAAAACAGATGTCGGTTCGGTGCGGTTTGCCTAGTCGCTTACTCGGCGGATCAGATCGTTCATAAGTACACAATAAATACTCAAAAGATTTCAATGCATCAAACTTCTGCAATACATAGAGTTATTTGAGATGAAAGTTAATATGATATCTTAGCTGTGAGCTTATTGTTGTTTTTATAATAAACTAGCGGTCCGCCCCGGCTTCGCACGGGTCCAATTTTCCCGTTGACTTTCCAGATTTTTTTTACATAAGAACCTTCTCCTGACAATAACAAACACAACAAAAAAAGAATTGGCCAAATTGATCCAGGCGTTGTTGAGTTATGCGCTTACCAACACATTTTGCGATTCATTTTTATATTATAGATAAATAAATAATGTTTACTTATATATAATAAAACCGCGAGTGAAATCAAGGGGCACAATTAGCCTAGTTAGTTTGTTCACGACACTGTTAGTACGTAACGTAAGAACAAAGTTGGTTATTTTTATGTTGCCTTTGCGGAGTACAGACAACATTTAACTTCAATCAAATGCCGAGTACCCAGTACCCACTGCACCAACACAATCCTACTAATATTATAAATGCGAAAGTTTGTATGTTTGGCTGTTTGTGAGTTTGGATGTTTGTTCCACTTTCACGCAAAAACTCTGTATCGATTTTGATTAAACTTGGTACAGATGTTCCTTATAACTAGGAATAACACATAGGATACTTTTTATCTCGAAATTCACATGGCATTGTGTATAAGTAATCGTATGTCTTATTGTAACTTTTTGTAGTCACAAATCCTACCAATAGATGGCGCTGTTACTTAATTTTTTAACACACGATGGTGAATTGTGCCGAGATTGTATGATACTACGAGCTACGCATTCTCACGGGAGCGGGTACTACGCGGGTAAAACCGCGGGGCGCTGCTAGTCGTTCATAATTCATATGTTCATGTAATAGGTAAGCACATGAAGTAAGTACCTCTACAGTGTGACATGTGTACATTGATCTGTCCCCAGTCGACATCAAGGTAAGAGTAAGTATGGCTCTAAAATGAACCTACTGAACTAGCGGCGCCAGCCTTGCCACCGGCCCCGTAGGCACTAGCAGCCAGGAACCACCAAAAACAAAACTAACCCTTTAAATACTCTCCAAGAAAATGTTTACACCAATAAATATAAATACATACGTATACATTATACGAGTACATATACTCGTATACGTGACGTTAACGTTATAACACAACATTATAGGTAGTTCATCGCACAATAGATCTGTTCGGCCTTCCCCCACGCCCGGTCCATTCGGGTTAAAAATAAATATATATGGGACTATTGAAATAACCGTGGGCAAGGACGCGTCCAGTGGCGTCCAGCCGGCGCGCGGCGCCGCGCCGCCCGCCGCGCTCCGCCCGCGCTGTTACACAACACTGCACCAGTCGGCGCGGCGCGCGGCGCTCCCGGGCCCCGGCCGGGCGGCCCCGGTCCCGGCCTCCGGGGAGCTGTGCGGGGCCATCGGTAACACACATTCACACACCACTATTATTCACATACGCAACATATTCCGTTTGGAAAGCAGGGACATTATTATGATAGATGATAAACATGACCGAGGTGAACGACACTAATCACTGCGACACATACTTAGGTGATATGAGAAAGAGATTGAGCCGTCGCGGCGGCGGAGCGCGCTTCATATGATAATGTAATAGTTGTCGAGTGCAGGTGTTGTGTGTCGGTGAAGTAAACAAGCGGCTACGATGCGTGGACTACCTGCGAGTGAGAGTGCGGGCGTCGCGCGGGGCGGCGGCGGCGCGTGTGTCGCCCGCGCCCGCCCGCGCCCGCCCGCGCCGCACCGCGCCGCCCGCCGCACGCTGCGCGCGCACCAACCCTCGTCACACCGGCACCGCCACAACACATCAGTTTAATACGCTCTAAAACTATTGTAAACATTATTGAAACTTTTCTTTATTGATATTATGGTCACAATTTATTATTATAATGGATTGTTTCCTCATTAAAAAAAAAAATAAAAAACCTCCAAGCCCAACACAATAACTTTCAAACCCCCATAACTTTTAAACGGGTCAATCGATTTTCATCAAACATGTCTAAGAACGCTCGCACGTAAGTCCCCTTTAATACAAAAAAAACGAAATTGTAATCGGTTCATCCGTTCGGGAGCTATGATGCCACAGACAGACAGATAGATACACACACACACACACACACACACACGTCAAACTTATAACACCCCTCTTTTTGCGTCGGGGGTTAAAAATACATTTCGTTCCTACCAATATATTTGAATATGTTGGGACACAGCAGTCTCTTAGTAGAACAAGAGCGATCGATATGTGTGGGCAGCCCGTCAGAGCGGCGCGGGCGCCACATCTGTCCGCGACTTTGCTCGCATTTTTGGAATAACGTACTGAGTTTTAATAGACAATAGTGATTGTCTATTAAAAAAAGTTGAATTCTTTGTCATTGGTTGCCTAAGTAAGAATTACGTGTCGCTTAGTGCGATAAGTTCAGTCCAGCCCACTAGGTTACTTTTTGGGCCCTTGACACCACTGGCTCGGACCACTGGTTATAGTAGGGGTTGTCGGGGGACTGCGTGCTGAGTACCTCCCCGTGGTGCACCCTGGGTAGCGTCGGTGGACAATTCATTGAGACTTGTCTGCCGGCGGCTAATTTCAGTGAGGAGAGGTCCCAATTAGGGGTCCCGGGTATTGAACTCGGGTCACCGCTAGGCGGGTCGGGCCCGGCCGGACGTATTCCGGCAGACGGCGGTGACGGGCGTGATGAAGGTCCATAAGGGCGCGGCGAAACCCCGAGGAGAACCGCGCTGGGTAGCCTTGACTGGTGTTCCGTACGAGCGACGAGGCGTAGTCGTTCATAGACCGCCGCGTGGCCGACTGCGTGGCCGGCCGCGTGGCCATCCATACAATGCGGCACTTTTGGCGCGCAACCGAAGGGTGCGTACCGAGGTGGGCTGCGGCGCAGGGTGTGCTGCGGCTTCTCACTGGCCGTGTAGCGGTGGCGCGGCACGTTTATACCCCACCAGTCTGTAGGAGTGAAGCCTAGTACCTGTCAAGTACTTGACGAGTACCTGTCAAGTACCAGTGTACCCGTCTAGTACAGCCAAGTACCAGCCTCAATGACCTACAGCATAGGGTTTGGGCAGCGGGTCCAGGCAGGGAACAGCTGGAACGACGGAAAAACAGGGAAAGACGGGGAACGGCATCCTCCCAAGGCCGAGTATGGCCAGTGGCGGGGCCTTATCTTGTCCGAGTTATCTTGCCCGTCGCGGAGGCTGTGAGCGGTCTGACTGGAGATGCTGAACCGCTCCTCTCAACTTAATACAGCCTCGAGGTGGAGAATGGGCGAGTAATCGCTCGCGATGAGGCCAGCGCGGTTAGGGTCACGGCGCAATGCGGATGTTGGTCCCGTGGCCTCGACCAAACGCGCTGAGGCGAGAAGCCTAGTCGGGTTTTCGTGGGTAGGGCCGCCACCCTCGTCCATCTCTGGTGGCGGCAAATACAAAAATTCATTCTATTTTTTTTTTTCATATTTCAAAGTCCCTTAACCGAATTATCAGATTAAGGTTCAGCACGGCCAGGAGATCAAGTTTAACCACACAGTGTGACATTTTGACACGCTACTTAGGTGATTTTGAAGTTTTTGACGGCGCTGGAGACGCCTGACGCCTTTCTGACGCGCTCGAGTTATTATAATTTCAAATGGCTACATTTTTTTATTTTTCTCAGCCCCCCACCAGTGAAAGTTTACTCCTCATCACCTACTCTACAACCCCGACTATCACTACTAGCTTTACTTCTCTCGCCATGCTTAAGTATTGCATTATTTTGTAAGTATTTAATGTGTGTAGTTGTTCGTAAACACTATTTGAATGATCATGATCTAATAGTAGAGAGCTAATAGTGACGTCACTGTATCGAGGGGAATCGCCGCTCGCCGGTACACAATTGGATGCTGTCGCATTGAATTGAAATTAATTTAAACAGTAAGTATTTGATTGTATGGCGGTCCGCGGACAAGTGGGTAACTAGGTAGGTACGTGTACGAGTAGGTAGCATCGCGCCCGCGAGGCGCTGCTCCATGCGATACAGGGGTCACCTTCGATCATTACAACCAATTGTTTGACGCGCGCACCACACAAACAAGTCATTTTGCTAATACACTTTTTAAACTTTCGCGATCGGAATCATTTACAGGTCTTAATCGCGTATAACATAATTATTAAAATAACCTCGACGTTTCGACCGGTCAGTCTTCTCGTGACCACGATCGGTATAACCCGGTCGAAACGTCGAGGTAATTATAATAATTATGTTATACGCCATTAAGACCTGCAAACAATGAAGTCATTTCGCATCTAGTAGCGGGTACGAGTGTGCGATACACACCCGAGATAGCCGACCCTGAACCCAACCCGGCCGCACACCGAACCAACAAATGTCGTCAGACAGCAAAATGTTTCCAAGCAATCATTTTTCCCTACATTTGTCGAGAAGCAATTGTTTTCTATGTATGGGGGCAATAATTGTTGCTTGGACACATTTGCACCCTAAAACAATTGTTGCTTCAGTATGCGGCCGGGTTTATGTCGCGTCATTATTTGGCACAACGTAGGCTTGGCATAATATTGTTTTTATCTAGACATAAATGGTTTTTTTAAGTAGATATCTTCAACTGTTGAGCTGAAATTTTGGATACACGTTTAGTTTGGATGACAAAGTAAGATATGGTGTTTGACATCGTTCTAAATCCAATATGGTGGATCATCCAAGATGACAAAATAGTTATTTTTAATGCAATTCTACAATATGGGTATCAAATGAAAGGGCTTGTTGAGAGTAACGCGAAATAATGTGACGTCATTCTAAATCTAATATGGCGGACCATCCAACATGGCGGAATAGTTATTTATAATACACTTCTACAATATTGATATCAAATGAAAGGGATGATTAAGAGTAACTCGATGCGTTTAGTTTTAAAGTAATAAACAGACTGAGAAACTTAGCCAGCGATATCTAAAAAATTAAAAAATAATTATAGTAAAAAAACTTTAAAAAAAGGGTTTTATTGAAACATATTGTATATCAATGATTGAAACGCTCTTAACAGAAAAAAAGTATTCATATGGCTATGGTGTCTCTCTCTCTGGTGAAGAATATACGAAGAAATATTATCATAACTACAAGTTTCACATTGCACATTGTTTTTATAATTAGCCTTTTGAGGTGCCGAAATTTCTAAAAAAAAGACACCTGAGTAATAAACTGCCGTCTCGCTTTTGTTATTGTTTATTGTCCTAAAATTTGTGCCATTATTCTTAGATTGACATTGTCTGTAGTATTTTTGCGTTTAGTAACATAATTCCATAAAAACCATCTTTACCTATTGTCACGGTAATACTATCTATATAGAAGCGCTCTGGCCCAGTGCTACCCGCGGATTATTTTTAGTGTACATAGGTATATTATTTGTCTAATTTATAGGAATGTTGTGTTTGTTTGCTTTATTTTAATTCAAAGAGTATAATATTGTTACTACTGTTTTAGCCTAATTAGCAATATATGTTACCTACCTAATGTTATAATGAATGTATAGATAAGTATTTTCATTGTAATTTTTTATTTGTTATTAAAATAAATAATACACTAAACTACAAAATAGTTACTTTATTTAACCTATTTTGTTTACTATTCCTCTTATTTAATAACGGTAAAAGGTAAATTTACATCCCACCAAAAACATTCTGTAAAAAACTAGCCAAGTCTCGATAGATCTGCTTGTTTAAATCTAAAAAGTAATGAAATCTAGACAGACTCGTGCCAAGTCTAAGGTTCCTTACTGCGATTTCTTTATTATTATAGTTAATGTTGTGTGACTTGGCCGTTGAACATTGTTTAAAAGGTTAGTAGTGGGTACACGTCAATTTTGTTTACGCGTAATGTTATAACATTATTAAAATACGCAGCTTTATCAAGCCTATAATTGACTGGATATTGAATCAACATTTTTCAAGTGGCTATAATTAAGCTAATTTTCTATCGTCAATGGATAGGTTCTGGATTTTTTAAGATTGGTGCAATAGCGTCATGGAGCACCTAGTTTTGTACCCTTGTGTACATACACGTGTACCCTTCAACGGCCAAGTCACACAACATTAACTATAATAATAAAGAAATCGCAGTAAGGAACCTTAGACTTGGCACGAGTCTGTCTAGATTTCATTACTTTTTAGATTTAAACAAGCAGATCTATCGAGACTTGGCTAGTTTTTTACAGAATGTTTTTGGTGGGATTTCATTTCTTTTTGTTAAAACTTGTTTATATTGATTTATTTTATTAGATTTTTTTATTTGACACACTTTTTTTTAGGAGTAGTATTATATTATTAAGTTCCACGCGGTTTCACCCGCGTAGTTCCCGTTCGCGTTTCCGTGGGAATTTCGGGATAAAAAGTATCTATAGATAAATAGTTTTAAGCTACCTCCCCACAATTTGTCAGCCAAATCAGTTCAGCTGTTCTAGAATTATAATTCCCGTTCCCATTCCCGTGGGAATTTCGGGATTAAAAGTATTCTATGTGCTTCTCCTGGTTCTAAGCTACCTCCCCACCAATTTTCAGTCAAATCAATTCAGCCGTTCTTGAGTAATAAATTCCTGTTCCCAATCCCGTGGGAATTTCGGGATTAAAAGTATTCTATGTTCTTGTCCTGGTTCTAAGCTACCTCCCCACCAATTTTCAGCCAAATCAGTTCAGCCGTTCTTGAGTAATAAATTCCCGTTCCCATTCCCGTGGGATTTTCAGGATTAAAGTATTCTATGTTCTTGTCCTGGTTCTAAGCTACCTCCCCACCAATTTTCAGTCAAATCAATTCAGCCGTTCTTGAGTAATAAATTCCCGTTCCCAATCCCGTGGGAATTTCGGGATTAAAAGTATTCTATGTTCTTGTCCTGGTTCTAAGCTACCTCCCCACCAATTTTCAGCCAAATCAGTTCAGCCGTTCTTGAGTAATAAATTCCCGTTCCCATTCCCGTGGGATTTTCGGGATTAAAGTATTCTATGTTCTTGTCCTGGTTCTAAGCTACCTCCCCAACAATTTTCAGCCAAATCAATTCAGCCGTTCTTGATTTTTAAATTCCCGTTCCCAATCCCGTGGGAATTTCGGGTTTAAAATTATCCTATGTCCTTTTCCTGATTCTAAGCTACCTCCCCACCAATTTTCAGCCAAATCAGTTCAGCCGTTCTTGAGTTACAATTCCCGTTCCCATTCCCGTATAATTCCCGTTCCCGTTCGATTATCCTAGTTTTTATAGTTTTTCCTTTATGTGGCCATTAAACCCTAACTCTGTACCAAATTTCAGCTCTCTAGGTTTATGGGAAGTACTAGTTCTATTTTGATGATCATGAGTGAGTGAGTGAGTGAGTGAGTGAGTGAGTGAGTGTCTGTCATAAATACGAAACTTTGCTTTCGCTTAACTTGGGAACTAAATGACCTACAGACTTGAAATTTTATTTTAAGTATGTGATTGTATATCTTACTAGATGACGAAAATTTCAGCGTTCTGGGCTTATCCAGAGGTTCTCAAATAGGGGCCTGAAAATGCGGCGAAAGGGTTCCTGTAAAGGATGGTACGGCAGTGTTTGCTTCGCGCTCGACTTGGCGGGGGGCACTGCCGTGCCCCCAGATTGATAATTTGACTACAATAATACACGAGCCGTACCTTAGCCGTACTCACGCATACCACGCAGTGCGAGGACGGGTTCTAACGCGTCGTTTGTTAGCATCACTATCTCTTGACATATACAGGGTGTCCGGGCATCGATGTCGGATACTTTAAGGGGGTAAAATATGGTATTTTTTATCGACAAATCACGATTCCAATTTTCTCTAGCTACCTCCGTTACAAAATGACAGCCATTTTTAACCGACTTCCAAAAAAACAGGAGGAGGTTCTCTATTCGACGCGTATGTTTTTTTTTTTTGTGTGTTTGTTCCGCGATTTCTTTGTAATCATGAATGGAGCATTTTAAAATTCTTGTTCCATTAGAAAGCGGATATTCGCGAAGTGGTCCCATGTCAAGGAAATCAGGATCTGATGATGGGATCCAGGATAAATCGAGGAAAAACCCGCAACAATGTAGGCTGGGGTGTCGATTGACATTATTAAAAGTAAAACTACCTGTGACCCGTGGTTTTGCTCGCGATATTCTTGATACCATAAGAATTTCTGGATTTCTTTCGTATTTAAATCAAATGCTGTTCACAATTCATGGGTTTTAGATATAAAAATGTCCTGTTTTTTAATTCGTTAACACACTGAAATAAACCCAAACCTACAACATTTTTTAAAAATGTTTTTTTATACTATTATAGGTACCTATTACACATATATATTCAGTGCATTTTCATAAAACTTTAGTAAAAAAAATATTATTTAGATATTACAAACAAACACTGCACCAGATAAGTTTGTATAGATATTTTAATTAATAAATATAATAAACGTCAGCCTCTATTTTCGTTTTTATTTTGACTTTGGTTAATTTTCTAAAAAGTTCTTATACCTTTGCGGTTATAAAGAAGTTTTGTAATAAAATGATGGTTTAATTGGGACATATTGGGAGGATGAAGTTAAAAAGAAGTAGGTAATAAAATGCAGGGTTGTGTTAGATTATAATGAATCATGTGTAACATCAGCGTTGAGGTTGAACTGCTCGACACTTATAAAGCAGCGAAGAAATACCTGCAAGAAGCTATTGCCCTCGCAACTCTCGCGGCAATCGTGGGAAACGACCTCTCCTTGCCAAATGAAGTCTCTGCTATGGTGAGCGAGAAGAGGTCTTGGATTGGAGTGTCCACCTTTTGTGAGGTCGTACTCTCGCAAAAAGAAGCTGCGGAGAGAGAGCGCGAAGCCCTCTCCACTAACACTATCCGCAGCAGAAGGTTGGGCAGACGGAGGCGGGACTACCACTTTGCAACCGCCATACACCCGAACTGCGGCAGTGATCCCCGGGGGGAGATCCACTGCCGCCATATAGGCGCGCGGTACTTTCGGAGGGGGTGACTCAACATCTGTCGCCTAGAGCTACATTCTAGCTCGGAGGAGAAACCCTTAACAGGGTAGAGGCGCTGTCAGGGATCGTAGTAGCGTGCAGCCCGTGCAGCCGCGTTTCTTCCGGTTTCGGCCATAAGCGCAGAGGTGGCACACAGAGGGGTTTTAGTCGATTAGCGCGTCGCCGCTCTATCTTTGCGGCGCGGAGTCCGACATACCCCGTCGTTCCCCTGGACAAAAGCCCCTGGAAAGATGTAAAGTCTTCCTCCCACAAAAAAAGGATTCAAGTGATCCACGAGTCAAAAGCTCTTCTGGAGGAAAATTAAAGCGTCTTTTGTTGAAGGAGACTTGCTTCCCACTAAAAAATTTAAAATAAAGTTAATTTAAAAAAATAAAATACCGACTTCAGCACTTAAAAGTAAGAAAATAATTTAAAATAAACGATATTATTAATACATATTTTTAATTTATTATTATTTACTTTTGAAGTCGGTGACAGCCAAAGCCTTCATTAATATTATAGGCGCGTCTCATGCTATCTTATAAGGAAAAAAAACTATCCTGGGCTGGCACTGACTCCAAAAGTTACTAATTATAAATTGAAAATATGTATTAATAATATCGTTTATTTTAAATTATTTTCTTACCTTTAAGTGCTGAAGTCGGTTTTTTATTTTTTTAAATTAACTTTATGTTCTTTTCAACTCGACGCGCGGGTGCTTGTACTGATTTAGTCATTGCTATCCATGTAAGCGTCCTAGGAAGATGAAAGATGTCTCATTTGAAAGTAAATAATGTAGTGTATTATTGAATGTAAGATTTTATTCCATAACTTAATTATAAAATAACAAAAAATCATTACAAAAATAAAAATCTATAGGTATATTTTTTCAGATTTTTTAAATTTGACCTATTAACCTACGTTTTTCATCTTGTTTTTTGATAGTACAGAATATTTACTTAAAAAAGAATCACACATCTTATAGCCTTATGTATGATAGTTCTAAAGTTACGATGGTTTGAATATTATCCTTAGCCAAAAAAATCGTCTCGTATTGTGAGGAGTGCTCGACGTGCTCGCCCATGGGACTGCGTTGTTGGGATTATCTGACTTGGACTATTCTTTGGTTCGTCTAAGTGAAGGTAATTAAGAGGGAATTGATCAAAAAATGCTACATTTTATTCCATATCTTTATCATAAAATAACAAAAGAGGATGATTAAAACAAAAACCGTTATGTGTTTTCGTATATTGTTAAGATTATTTGCCTTTTTCGACCCATTATATTTTATATGTGCGCGTAATTTGAGAGGCATTACCTTTTTATGAGACAGTTTTAAACTAGTATGGGAGGTAAAGTCTCGATAATTGCGCTAAATGTATTTTTATTGTAACAAAATAAGTTTATTAAATAAATTGAATTGAATAGAAATTAAATTGAATTTCAGATAAAATATTCCAACAAAGACTAATGTGAACAGATAATTCTGGATCCTTTACTCCTCCTATAGTTGTTCTGGATTTGCAAAACACAGCAGAACACGACATATTATTAGTATCTCACAAGATTTTTAGGCTTTACGATGTTATTTTATAACAATTTTATTTTGAAGTATTTTTTTTATTTTTATATTATTTTATTAGTAAGTAACGGTGGCCTGCAGTTTGGTGTTGGGGCAGCGTTGAGACCAGAGAGAATCCTGGTCGTGATCCTTATTCTATGGTTGACAAGCTTACTTTATATGACGATCCGTGTATAGGGTGACCGCTTGTCCCGTGAAACGACAGAAATTGGAAACTCGGTGACAATGTCAAAATGGCATTTATTTATTGTCAGTGTCTTTAGTATCAAGTGCTCCGTGTTTTAAATCTTTATTTATAAATTTAAAATATTAAATAATCTAAAAGCATGTAAAAGTGATGCCCCACATACTTTTCTAAAGGATGACTAATGGATTATAGAAAAAAGTGAGCAGCTGGTCACTTTATTTCCTTAAAACTAAATACACATATGGATTTTGACTGTTACAGGTTTGTGTTGTCAGTTCTTAGTTCAATTCTCGACATATTTTTCATTACAGTAAATTAGGTAAGTAAGTTAATAATAGAAATGAATACCGTTTGTAATGATTTAAATAAATAAAAATACTTTTATTGTCAAAAGCACAAAATAAAAAAACAACATACAGTGGCTTAAAATAATATTTTTTGACAAAAGGTAAAGGTGAATTTACATAACTTATCGAAGTTCGTGAAATACCCAATAACAATTCTTGATTGACGACCGAGTCAAAGACTACAGTGGTGTATTTGGTGGTAACCCTGCCTGTTATGCCGAAGGTTACGAGTTCGATTCCCGCCCAAGAGAAACATTTACTTATATTTGATTAACATAAAAGGATTATTGGGGGGGAAAAACCTACAGCTTGTCAAACTTTACATAAGTAAGTAAACATAACTTCTTTTTTTTCAGATTACTTTTAATTGACAGAGGAGCAAGCAGATTTAAATGAAATACAAGTTAGACGGTGTAGTGAGACGGGTTAGCAAAGGGTTAGCAAAGTCTGGACCGAAATAATACTGCGTGTGCACTATCCAAATCTATGACTTATTTATTTCACTATACTTATGTATTTAATAATAAATTTATAAAATACCATTTTTGTGTTTTTATTTATTTACATAAGTATGGTACTGAGAGCACTATAGTCTATCTTTGTTTGTGTGTAATGTTTTGAAACAATATAATTAGGTTTCTAACGATATAATAAATTTTTGAATATTTAATAGATTGTGTTAGTCAAATTAAACGATTATTTTTTGCCTATATTAAAGCAAGTTAAAATGTAATGGCAATACATGAGAAAGAGATGCCTAGTTCTCTGTTTCATGGAAACCAACGGTGGCGGTCCCCGTTGTTTCACGACTACTTTGGCTTGTCTATAATAGAAAGAGAAGCTCGATAATGTTGACACATGAACGCCAGAGAGAATCCTGATCGTGATCCTTCTTCTATGGATGAACGTCAGCTGTAAGGCGGCTTCTTCCTAGATATTGAGAGAATCCTGGACGTTATCCATATTCTATGGCTTCTTCAGAGACCAGAGAGAATCCTGGTCGTGATCCTTATTCTATGAAAGAATAAGTAACATCCATAGAATAAGGATCACGACCAGGATTCTCTCTGGTCTCTGAATAAGGATCATGACCATAGAATAAGGATCACGACCAAGATTCTCTCTGGTCTCATAGATAGATGTATTTATTCTTTAGTTTTAACCAAAAAGTACAGAATATAATTCACGTAAACTCTGACATTTGAAACGTATTTTGTCCAAAATTGAATAAGTTAACATATATGTACAAAATTATAATTGTTTATCGTCATTTAGTAAAGCATTTGAATATTGCAGGAGTTGCCAAATGATCGAGCCGACAGAGGAGCGGGGCCTGTGGCCGTCCTTCGGGCCCGCACCCGCGCCCGCGCCTCCACTCCCGCCTCTGCACAAGAATACTATGTTCATGTGCGTATTCTGGTGAACTTCCCTGACCAGCCCACGGAACTACATTGAAAATCCCTACTAATATTATAAATGCGAAAGTAACTCTGTCTGTCTGTCTGTCTGTTACCTTTTCACGGCTAAACTACTGAACCGATTGACTTGAAATTTTGTATAGGGGTAGCTTATGATCCGGGAAAGAACATAGGCTATGTTTTATCCCGAAATTCCCGGGATCGGGAACTACGCGGGTGAAACCGCGGGGCACAGCTAGTGTACCTATACAGGGTGGCCCAAATAGAACGGTCAGTGAGGGGAAGTCTCAAACTATTAGAGATACAATGATCTGCTCGTAGGAACCATGTCATCGATTTTAGTAAACATAAAAACTGCATTCATAGATTTAGAAAAAAACTATTACTTACTGCGGGAATCGAACCCGGAAACTTTGAAAAATTTAATGTTTGTTATTTTTAATTAGAAATCATTTATGTATGTCTTAAGCAGTAAATATTACTAAGAAACATGATATCCAAAATAAATAAAATGCATGGTTTTTAAATGAAATATTTTGATACAAAACTAGTTAAGACATCATTGAAATCCCAAAATCAGCCAAATATCCCATTTTAACTCAAATTCACCACTTAAAGATACAAAATGCAAAAACAGTATTTAAATATCAATGGTTGTCATTTGACCACATTCTAAATGTAATGATGTGAAAAACAATGCAATTTATTTTAGATATCATGTTTGTTAGTAATATTTAAGTACTGCTTTAGTCGATTTCTAGTTAGAAATATTAAACATTAAATTTTTCTAAACTTCCGGGTTCGATTCCCGGAGTGAGTAATATTTTTTTCTAAATCTAGGTACTTATTCATACCTAGATTTAGAAAAAAGCAGTTTTTATTTTTACCAAAATAGATGACTTGGTTCCTAAGAACAGATCTTTGTATCTATCTATTATAGTTTCAGACTTCTCCAAACTGACCGTTCTATTTGGGCCACCGTATACTACCTAGTCACAGCAACAGTAGGTGTTCAATTATGGTGATGCGTTGTGTTTGTATTTGTAAAAGTAGGATATAGAGAGTGCGTGTGCGGTGCATTAGTGAGTTGTATTGTATCGGGGTGTCGGGTGTGGCGGTGTGTGGGTGCAGGCGGCCGGTGTCGGCGGCGCTGCCCGCGCCCGGCGCCACGGTGTCGTCGCTGTCGGCGCGCCCCGCCTCGCGCGCTGCGCTCCCGCGCGCTGCGCTCCCGCGCGCGCACGCTGCCCTCCCCGGTAACTACCGCCCCCGCTACATCACACAACACAACCATTTAACGTCCAGAAAACAACAAGTCGAATCACATGTACTTACTTTATTTAATATCACTAAATATTATACAGTAGACAGTAGATCTCTCCGCCAATCGAGCCACAGAGCATCGGACTTCGAAACAATAAGTCCCTCCAATTGACATATTTATAGGCAAAAGCCACATTCTGAGCAGCAGGCGGATTGACCGCACGTGGTTGTAGAACGAAATTATAGTAAACAGCAAACCGAATTACTGCTCAGCTAATAAACATGTCGAAATAAATAATACCTTTAATCGATTCCAGAAAGATCCAGAGATAAGTTGAGTCGGCCGCATTCATCACCGGTGGGGTGAGTGTGATGAGGGCGGGCCGCGGAGCGCGCCTCGTGCACTGTGTGCGGACCAGCCCCACGGCGTGTCGTGTTGTCGTGTTGCAGGCGCAGACAGGCGCAGCTGGAGCAGTGCCTCGTCGGCGCGACCCATACTCACCGAGAGATGGCAGCTCCTGAAACCAATGCACTGTAAACTCATACCACCAAAAACATTCTGTAAAAAACTAGCCAAGTCTCGATGGAGCTGCTTGTTTAACTCTAAAAAGTAATGAAATCTAGACAGACTCGTGCCAAGTCTAAGGTTCCTTACTGCGATTTCTTTATTATTATAGTTAATGTTGTGTGACTTGGCCGTTGAACATTGTTTAAAAGGTTAGTAGTGGGTACATGTCAATTTTGTTTACACGTAATGTTATAACATTATTAAAATACGCAGCTTTATCAAGCCTACAATTGACTGGATATTGAATCAACATTTTTCAAGTGGCTATAATTAAGCAAATTTTCTATCGGATAGGTTCTGGATTTTTTAAGATTGGTGCAATAGTGTCATGGAGCACCTAGTTTTGTACCCTTGTGTACATACATGTGTACCCTTCAACGGCCAAGTCACACAACATTAACTATAATAATAAAGAAATCGCAGTAAGGAACCTTAGACTTGGCACGAGTCTGTCTAGATTTCATTACTTTTTAGAGTTAAACAAGCAGCTCCATCGAGACTTGGCTAGTTTTTTACAGAATGTTTTTGGTGGGATTTCATTTCTTTTTGTTAAAACTTGTTTATATTGATTTATTTTATTAGATTTTCTTATTTGACACACTTATTTTTTAGGAGTAGTATTATTAAGCGCCCCACGGTTTCACCCGCGTAGTTCCCGTTCGCGTTTCCGTGGGAATTTCGGGATAAAAAGTATCTATACATAAATAGTTTTAAGCTACCTCCCCACAAATTGTCAGCCAAATCAGTTCAGCTGTTCTAGAATTATAATTCCCGTTCCCGTGGGAATTTCGGGATTAAAAGTATTCTATGTGCTTCTCCTGGTTCTAAGCTACCTCCCCACCAATTTTCAGCCAAATCAATTCAGCCGTTCTTGAGTAATAAATTCCCGTTCCCAATCCCGTGGGAATTTCGGGATTAAAGTATTCTATGTGCTTCTCCTGGTTCTAAGCTACCTCCCCACCAATTTTCAGCCAAATCAGTTCAGCCGTTCTTGAGTAATAAATTCCCGTTCCCATTCCCGTGGGATTAAAGTGTTCTATGTTCTTGTCCTGGTTCTAAGCTACCTCCCCACCAATTTTCAGCCAAATCAATTCAGCCGTTCTTGATTTTTAAATTCCCGTTCCCAATCCCGTGGGAATTTCGGGATTAAAAGTATCCTATGTCCTTTTCCTGGTTTTAAGCTACCTCCCCACCAATTTTCAGCGAAATCAATTCAGCCGTTCTTGATTTTTAAATTCCCGTTCCCAATCCCGTGGGAATTTCGGGATTAAAAGTATCCTATGTCCTTTTCCTGGTTTTAAGCTACCTCCCCACCAATTTTCAGCCAAATCAATTCAGCCGTTCTTGATTTTTAAATTCCCGTTCCCAATCCCGTGGGAATTTCGGGATTAAAAGTATTGTATGTCCTTTTCCTGGTTTTAAGCTACCTCCCCACCAATTTTCAGCCAAATCAGTTCAGCCGTTCTTGAGTTACAATTCCCGTTCCCGTTCCCGTATAATTCCCGTTCCCGTTCGATTATCCTAGTTTTTATAGTTTTCCCTTTATGTGGCCATTAAACCCTAACTCTGTACCAAATTTCAGCTCTCTAGGTTTATGGGAAGTACTAGTTCTATTTTGATGATCATGAGTGAGTGAGTGAGTGAGTGAGTGAGTGAGTGAGTGAGTGAGTGTCTGTCATAAATACGAAACTTTGCTTTCGCTTAACTTGGGAACTAAATGACCTACAGACTTGAAATTTTATTTTAAGTATGTGATTGTATAGCTTACTGGATGACGAAAATTTCAGCATTCTAGTCCTATCCAGAGGTTGTCAAATAGGGGCCTGAAAATGCGGCGAAAGGGTTCCTGTAAAGGATGGTACGGCAGTGTTTGCTTCGCGCTCGACTTGGCGGGGGGCACTGCCGTGCCCCCAGATTATTTCAGTACCTACCCATATGTCTTTCAAATCGCAGAATCGTGATTTTCGTGAACCTACGAGTACTTACTCGTATCGTACCTATATTCAATTATGACCGACAAATCAAATCACAAATCGGGTGCAGTGTGAACTAGGGTGTCTGTGTATGAATGTATTGTAACAGTGAAGTAGTACTTGTTGTGTACGCGTTGTTGATTCGCAGGGAGCCGCTGGCGGTGGCGTACTTCAGCGCGCGGCCGCCGCCCGAGCCCATGAGCCTGAAGGCGCGCTCGCGCCCCACCTCGCCCCGCGCCTCGCCCCCCTCCACCGTCTCCCTTGTTAGTGCACTCTGCTCACACACACCTCACTCGTGATCCTCGCTACCGAAACTACCGAATCGTTGTTAATATGGAGTGTCGCGCAGGTCTCCGCTGACGACTCGGCGGCGCACCGGCAGAGCGCCACCTGCCACGTCGCCGTCCAGGCAGCTATGTATGTACTCGCCGAAACTCTAAACGCATCATAATTTAATAATAACTTTTTTTTAAAAGCTTTTTATTAGCTTCACCTGTATGTTTGTATGTTTTTACACGCTTTTTATTAGCTTCACCTGTATGTTTGTATGTTTGTTTGTAACCGACTTCTTTGGGCGCTATTTTGACCCACTTTAAACGGCCAGATTTCGTTCAAACTTTGTAGATTTATTGAGGACCGATGACAATACACTAATTTGATAAAATTATTCCATTTTTCAATTTGCAAATTAAAAAAACAAGCTATTATAAATAATCCAAACTAAAAAGTAGAAAATAAATTATAGTTTAAAAAAACTAAAAAACACGCTTTTTATAGAAAACCGAACTAAAAAATCGAAAATAAATTTTAATGAATTTAAATTAAGAAAATAGTGTTAAAAATTTCAATGAATATAAATTAATAATAGTGTGAATGAAAAAAAAAATATTTTATTTTAAAAAAAAGCGTGGGGTGCTTTTTAAAATATTGACACCATGCACCCCACGCTTTTTTTTAAATAAAATATTATTTTTTTTATTCACACTATTATTAATTTATATTCATTGAAATTTTTAACACTATTTTCTTTAATTTATTTTCTATTTTTTAGTTCGGTTTTCTATAAAAAGCGTGTTTTTTAGTTTTTTTAAACTATAATTTATTTTTCATTTAGTTCAGGATTTATAAAAACACCTTTCGATCGGCAAGTCCAACTTTACGGGCGAACAGATGGAATATCGACCGGGAGCCGTCCCGCAGGAGGGGTAATTTCCCTAGTAATGGAGACCGGCCCGACGACGCCGACGGTTGGCCGCGTCGACGTCACCAGGTTGCGAAAGGACATTACCGCCCTCAATCCTGGCGGAGATGGTGTTCAAGTCAAAGTAAACAATAAATTTCGAGCTGGGGTTTGGGCAAAATTACATGCCGCTATTTACTCACTCAAACCAGTAGTAACAGAAACGTTGATACTAATAAATACTTGTACTTCTCTAATTATGAGAATCGCTTCTGAAATTAGACTATTAGGGCCCATTGAACGATATCAAAATAAAATTAATACAAGTAAACGAACAAAGGAATATGATTGTGACTTCACTAGAACCTTCTGGTACTGTTGCCGTGGCCAATAAAGTCCCAAAAAAGGTCACCGATTCGCTTAATGAGGGGAGGAGGGAGGAATGGCGAAATGTATACCAATTTTATAAAAGGAATCGGTACCCTTTTTTGGAACTATTGGCCACGGGCGACAGTACTATTCGAGTAACATCTCGACTACACTAGCACAGCCTTTAGATAGTGGTATGCATATTTTTTCTATGTACCGGGGGAATTGATAATTGTTTCAGGTCAAACAAGGCAGACGGGGACAGTGTCAATTGTGGTAAGCTTTAAGTGGCGTAACACCGGTACCACATACATATATCGAACATACTTTATTATTTGGGGGAACGGCAGTGCCTCCGCCAAGTCGAGCGCGAAGCAAACACTGCTGGCCGTACCATCCTTTACTGGAACCATTTCGGCGGCGAAATGGTTCCAGTAAAGGATGTGCCTCCAAATTTACTTGTACCCTGACCGTATAAAGAATGTTCAACAGCCAAGTCACACAATGTCTCTTATATACATATAAAATTCTCGTGTCACAATCGTTCCCGTACTCCTCCGAAACGGCTTGACCGATTCTCATGAAATTTCGTGAGCATATTCAGTAGGTCTGAGAATCGGCCAACATCTATTTTTCATCCCGAAATTCCCACGGGAACGGGGACTACGCGTATGAAACAGCAGGGCACAGCTAGTTAACTATAATAATAAAGAAATCGCAGTAAGGAACCTAAGACTTGTCACTACTTTGTCTAGATTTCATTACTTTTTAGAGATAAACAAGCAGCTCCATCTAGAGTTTGGCTAGTTTTTTACAGATTGTTTTTGGTGGGATTACTACTAAACCATTTATACCATTTATCTCCACATCTAATACAAAATATAAATTAACAAAATAATGTTAGAATATAAAACAATTTAAGATGTAGTGGAGCAGGCTCAGTGTCCGCTGTGACGCCGCTGGTGCGACACAGCACTGGTTTTCAGCCTGTCCGTCAACAAAAAAAATATTTCCACAAAACATAATGGCGTCTAGTGCGCAATACAAACAAAAAACTCTTATGTATACAAAAGATCGAAGCATACGCGAGTTTTACTACGGGATGCTGGTAGCTATGGTTCGGACATTACCAAAATGAGATGAGGATTGTATGCACCTCTAATGCGTTGTCCGTTTCCAGTGGTGGAGTGGGATGGTGTGTGTGTGTGTGTGTACAGAAGGCGGAGAGGGCGCGGGTGCGGGCGCAGGCGAGTGGCGCAGACGGCGGCGCGGCAGGAAGACGCGGCCGCCGTGGGCGGGCAGCGTGCGCGCGCTGCGCGACTCGCACGTGCGGCTCGTGGTGCGCGAGCTGCGCCACATCGAGCGCCTCAACCACGCGCTCGACCGCGCCGCGTGACACCACCACAATACACGCATTGCACACCGATACCCGCCTTTTATTGAGTAATGTTGAGTAAATTATCTAGTAGTAAAAAGTCACTTATAGTATGTGGGGACTTTAATCTGGGGGCACGGCAGTGCCCCCCGCCAAGTCGAGCGCGAAGCAAACACTGCCGTACTATCCTTTACAGGAACCCTTTCGCCGCATTTTCAGGCCCCTATTTGACAACCTCTGGATAAGCCCAGAACGCTGAAATTTTCGTCATCCAGTAAGCTATACAATCACATACTTAAAATAAAATTTCAAGTCTGTAGGTCATTTAGTTCCGAAGTTAAGCGAAAGCAAAGTTTCGCATTTTAGACAGACACTCACTCACTCACTCACTCACTCACTCATGATCATCAAAATAGAACTAGTACTTCCCATAAACCTAGGGAGCTGAAATTTGGTACAGAGTTAGGGTTTAATGGCCACATAAAGGGAAAACTATAAAAACTAGGATAATCGAACGGGAACGGGAATTATACGGGAACGGGAGTGGGAATTGTAACTCAAGAACGGCTGAACTGATTTGGCTGAAAATTGGTGAGGACGTAGCTTAGAACCAGGAAAAGGACATAGGATACCTGTGATCCCGAAATTCCCACGGGATTGGGATCGGGAATTTTAAAATCAAGAACGGCTGAATTGATTTGGCTGAAAATTGGTGGGGAGGTAGCTTAAAACTATTAGAAGAACATAGAATACTTTTAATCCCGAAATTCCCACGGGAATGGGAACGGGAATTTATAACTCAAGAACGACTGAACTGATTTGGCTGAAAATTGGTGAAGAGGTAGCTTAAAACCAGGAAAAGAACATAGAATACTTTTAATCCCGAAATTCCCACGGGATTGGGAACGGGAATTTATAACTCAAGAACGGCTGAATTGATTTGGCTGAAAATTGGTGGAGAGGTAGCTTAGAACCAGGAGAAGCACATAGAATACTTTTCATCCCGAAATTCCCACGGAAACGCGAACGGGAACTACGCGGTTGAAACCGCGGGGCGTTTAATAATAAAATACTACTCCTAAAAAGAAAAAAAATGTGTCAAATAAGAGAATCTAATAAAATAAATCAATATAAACACGTTTCAACAAAAATAAATGAAATCCCACCAAAAACATTCTGTAAAAAACTAGCCAAGTCTCGATGGAGCTGCTTGTTTATCTCTAAAAAGTAATGCAATCTAGACAAACTCGTGCCAAGTCTAAGGTTCCTTACTGCGATTTCTTTATTATTATAGTTAATGTTGTGTGACTTGGCCGTTGAACATTGTTTAAAACGTTAGTAGTGGGTACAAGTCAATTTTGTTTACACGTAATGTTATTACATTATTAAAATACGCAGCTTCATCAAGCCTACAATTGACTGGATATTGAATCAACGTTTTTCAAGTGGTAATTTTCTATCGTCAATGGGTAGCGGTTCTGGCGACAGATTGGTGCAATGGTGTCATGGAGCACCTAGTTTTGTACCTTTGTATACATGTGTACCCTTCAACGGCCAGGTCACACAACATTAACTATAATAATAAAGAAATCGCAGTAAGGAACCTTAGACTTGGCACGAGTTTGTCTAGATTGCATTACTTTTTAGAGATAAACAAGCAGCTCCATCGAGACTTGGCTAGTTTTTTACAGAATGTTTTTGGTGGTATAGATTTATTAGTTGATTCTTCGGATAAGTTAAATTTAGTTTCCTTGTTTGAATCGTTTGGTTTGACCTTCTGTTTCAGTGAGCCTACCCGAGTCACTTATTGTACGAAGACATGCATTGACAACATATTTTCAAATTGTAATATTCTCGACAAGGGTTGTATCAGCGGTGTTAGGTCAGATCATCTAGGTTTACATATTAAAATTAATAAAATACTAACACCTAAGCCTTTTATTATTAATCATCGACCTCTCTCTGAGTATAGGTTACAAAAGTTAGACTTTCAGATAGATTTGGACCTAGGTTGTAGTCAGTTCTCTTCAAATAACCCGCATGATATTTGTACTCATATTTTTTCAGTCATAAGCAGCAACATTAATCAAATTTGTCCTCGGAAAAATATTGTGGTAAGCGGTAAGTCTTGTTTTAGTGATTGGGCTACTAAGGGTATTAGGAAAAGCAGGGATGTTTTGTTTGAACTGTATTTTAGAAAGTCGTGTACCAGCGATGAAACCTTCCATGAGTATGTTAGGAACTATTCCAAGGTTTTTAAAAGGGTTTGTCTTTTGGCTAAGGCCAAACATACTAGTAGGTTTATTCGTCAATCTAATGATAAAATCAAAGCTGTTTGGAAAACCGTCAACAAAGCGACTGGTAGGACTACTCCGAGGGATACTACATTCACATTGAAAACTAAGCATTCTTCCATTACGGACCCAATCTCTGTAGCTAATCATTTTGAAGATTTCTTTAGTAATATTCCTAAGGAAACCACTAAAAACCTTACGTCTTCTACGGCTAGAGCCGAGATACTTCTTAGGAATAATTTCAGAGAAAGTATTCCCAGTTTTACTTTTAAGCCTGTTTCCATAGTTCAGGTTATAAAAACCTTTCGATCACTTAACATGAAGTCCACAGAAGATTTATGGGGTATGTCAGTTAAGTTACTGAATTCTGTTATTGAGACCATAGCTCCTCACCTCACAGCGTTATTGAACCTGTGTCTAGATCATAGTATTTTCCCTGATGTGATGAAGCAGAGTCGAATTACTCCTATTTTTAAGTCAGGTTGTAAGGAGGATCCCAATAATTATAGGCCGGTTTCTGTTCTTCCTGCTCTTAGCAAGATTTTCGAAAAGATCATACTAGACCAGTTACTTTCTCACTTTAGTGACCACAATATACTACATAAAAATCAGTTTGGTTTTACGAAGGGCAAGTCGACTACGGACGCTGGGACTAAACTTTTGACTCACATCTTTGACGCATGGGAAGATTCACATGATGCTCTAGGTGTATTTTGCGACCTTTCGAAAGCTTTCGACTGCGTTGATCACTCGACGCTGCTTTCTAAACTTGACTGTTATGGTATTCGGGGTCCTGCTCTAGGTCTTGTCAAATCGTATCTAGGAGGTCGGCAACAGAAGATCAACGATGTTTTATCAAAGGGATCATTGCTAGAAATGGGCGTGCCGCAGGGCTCAATTTTAGGTCCATTCCTGTTCTTGTCGTATATTAACGACCTCCCTTATATGATGGATGACCTATGTAATATGGTTTTATTCGCAGATGATACTTCTTTGTTATTTAAAGCGAATAGGAAGGATAAGGATTTGGTAGAAGTAAATAGGTGTTTGGCTCTAGTTTCGGACTGGTTTTCTGCCAATAATTTGCTCCTCAATGCGTCTAAAACTAAGTGTATTAAATTTTCGCTACCCAATGTCCGAGCCATTGAATCCAATGTTTTTTTGGAAGGAACGAAACTTAAAATAGAAAGTAGTACCAAGTTTCTAGGAATAGTGTTATGGTATTCTAAGTTACAATGGGGATCCCACATTGACGGTCTTTCAGGGAGGCTGAGTTCTGCTGCGTATGCTGTTCGTAAAATTAGGGAACTAACAGATGTAGGAACGGCAAGAATTGTTTATTTTGCTTACTTTCACAGTATTTTGTCTTATGGCATTTTACTATGGGGGTGTGCCGCGGATTTAGATTCAGTATTTATATTACAAAAACGAGCAATTCGGGCTATTTATAATTTGGGGTCGCAAGAGTCATTAAGGGAACGTTTTAAAACATTTCAGATTCTTACTGTTCCTTCTTTGTACATTTTTGAAAATATATTGTATGCCCGGAAACATCGTATTAATTTTAAAGTTAATGGCGATTTTCATAATTTTAATACTAGGAATAGGCATAAAATCGCCATCTCAGGATGTAGGTTAGCTAGGACTAAAAAGTCCTTCATCTATAGATGTATTCAATTTTATAATAAAATCCCCCGGGAAGTGACTGGGCTCACTGATGGAAGGTTCCGATCACACGTTAAAAACATTCTTATAAGCAAAGCATACTATAAGGTTACTGACTACATTAATGACCGGGAGGTTTGGCATTAAATTTCTTTTCGTTTTTGATGTATTTTCACCGATTACTCGAGATCACCTAAGCAGATCGATTTGGAAAATTCTTTTTTGTTTGGAAAAAACTTCACAGATAGTCCCATGTTAATTTAACCCTAAGAAAACTAAGGTAAACACTTAATAGGTGCTGTAACGACCCATACCCTAGCCTGATAAAAAAGAACTTGGTTCTAAGTATATGCCAAATATACCGTACGTATAAATGAAGTATTTTGAGTTCATACAAATTAGTTGCCCTTCTTAGAATCATGCCATTATAGTAATCTATGCTTATACGAGCCCCGATGCAAAATAGTTCGTCTAATCTGAAATTTTCTCTGAGATTTTTTATAATTTTATTATTTTAATCAATTTAAATAAAACATTAAGCTGTTCTGCTATCGTATGTCGCGTTACTTTTGCCCTTATTTAATTTTGATCCAATAAACTATTTTAGATTTTTAAATTTAAAGATTTCCTATTTTAAATTCGAAGGAATTATAAACAAAATAGTTCGTCTATTTGTTAATCGATGCAAAAGAATTCGTCTATCGTTGAGTTAAATAAAATTATTCCTTCTTTTTACAATTATGTTCCTTAATTTAAATTTATAAAAGTAATTATGTGTCATTGTGATGTGGGACAGTATAAATTCTGGAAATTTCAGATTTTTTAATTAGTTTTCAAATAAATATGGGTCGTGGCAAACCCGTGTGTGAAGAGCTACGAAAGCGAATAGTTTGTGGGGTCGATACTGGAAAATCAAGTTACCAAATATCTAAAGACTTGATACTTCCCAAATCTACAGTCTAATCATAATAGTGTATATACAAATGATCTACTATTTCAAATTCAAAACTTAAAAGAACTTTTGGAGTCGGCACATAATGAGATTAACAACCTAAATCTTGAAGTTATATCGCTTAAAACAGAAAACGAAAAGTCTAGGAAGATAATAGAAACATACAAACTAAACTCGTCAGCAAGTAACACACCATTATCTTCTCAACATAATAAGAATAAAGTTAATTTAAAAAAATAAGAAACCGACTTCACTACTAAAAAGTAAGAAAATAATTTAAAATAAAATATATTATTAATACATATTTACAATTTATAATTAGTTACTTTTGGAGTCAGTGCCAGCCCGGGATAGTTTTTTTCCTTATAAGATAGCACGAGACGTGCCTATAATATTAATGAAGGTTTTGGCTGTCACCGACTTCAAAAGTAACTAATTATAAATTGTAAATATGTATTAATCGTATTAATAATAAAGTTTATTTTAAATTATTTTCTTACTTTTTAGTAGTGAAGTCGGTTTCTTATTTTTTTAAATTAACTTTATTTTAATTTTTTTAGTGGGAAGCAAATCTCCCTCTTCAAAAGACGCCTAAATTTTCCTCCAGAAGAGCTTTTGACTCGTGGATCACTTGAATCCTTTTTTTGTGGGAGGAAGACTTACGTCTTTCCTCTGTCCAGGGGAACGACAGGGTATGTCGGACTCAGCACCGCAAAGATCGAGCGGCGACGCGCTTACCGACTCAAACCCCTCTGTGTGCCACCTCTGCGCTTATGGCCGAAACCGGAAGAAACGCGGCTGCACGCTACTACGATCCCGGACAGCGCCTCTACCCTGTTAAGGGTTTCTCCTCTGAGCTAGAATGTAGCTCTAGGCGACAGATGTTGAGTTACCCCCTTCCAAAAGTACCGAGCGCCACCTCGAGGCCTATATGGCGGCAGTGGATCTCCCCCCGGGGATCACTGCCGCAGGTCGGGCGTATGGCAGTTGCAGGACAAAGTGGTAGTCCCGCTTCCGTCTGCCCAACCTTCTGCTGCGGATAGTATTAGTGGAGAGGGCTTCGCGCTCTCTCTCCGCAGCTTTTTTTTGCGAGAGTACGACCTCACAAAAGGTGGACCTCTCCTCGCTCACCATAGCAGAGACTACATTTGGCAAGGAGAGGTCGTTTCCCACGATTGCCGCGAGAGTTGCGAGGGCAATAGCCTCTTGCAGGGATTTTTTCGCTGCTCTATAAGTGTCGAGCAGTTCAACCTCAACGGGTACCGCTTGAATCCTGTCCCATGAGCTGATGTTACTCATGATTCATAATCTAACACAACCCTGCATTTTATTACTTCTTTTTAACTTCATCATCCCAATTAAACCATCATTTTATTACAAAACTTCTTTATAACCACAAAGGTATAAGAACTTTTTAGAAAATTAACCAAAGTCAAAATAAAAACGAAAATAGAGGATGACGTTTATACTGTCTATTTATTAATTAAAATAATATATACAATCTAATCTGGTGCAGTGTTTGTTTGTAATATCTAAATATATTTTTTTACGAAAAGTTTTATGAAAACGCTCTGAAGATATATGTGTAATAGGTACCTATAATAGTATAAAAAAACATTTTTAAAAAATGTTGTAGGTTCGGGTTTATTTCAGTGTGTGTTAACGAATTAAAAAACAGGACATTTTTATATCTAAAACCCATGAATTGTGAACAGCATTTGATTTAAATACGAAAGAATACAGCCAAAAAATTTTCATCCAGAAATTCTTATGGTATCAAGAATATTGCGAGCAAAACCACGGGTCATAGGTAGTTTTACTTTTAATAATGTCAATCGACACCACAGCCTACATTGTTGCGGGTTTTTCCTCGATTTATCCTGGATCCCATCATCAGATCCTGATTTCCTTGACATGGGACCACTTCGCGAATATACGCTTTCTAATGGAACAAGAATTTTAAAATGCTCCATTCATGATTACAAAGAAATCGCGTAAAAAACACACAAAAAAAAAAAAAAATATATATATATACACGTCGAATAGAGAACCTCCTCCTGTTTTTTTGGAAGTCGGTTAAAAAAGGGAACAAAAGCGATGTTTGTAATAAAAGGATTCTCTCTCCGATAAATACTTCATAAAGACTTCATACAAACAACAAACTCAACCTAGTAATGACGACTGTGGTCACATCGATGCTACATCTACGATGACGTCCAGCCTGCCCACTCCCAGCAGAATCATCACGTCGTATGCGAAATGCCCTCCAAAAAGAAATCTATGTATAGTCAGCAACAGAAAATATAGGTAGTGGTCGTTTTGAAACAATCGATGAGACATTTTCTGATAGTTTTAAACTTTGCCGATATTCTATACCAAATATTAGCTTAAAACAACTTATTACTAATATTAAACCTAAGATACAAAACTATAACATGAATGATTATTGTATTATTATGATTGGAGAAATTGATTTCAGTACAAATGTTAATTGTATAGAATTGATTGATTTTATAAAGAATGTACTTCAGGAACTAACACATACAAACATAATAATATGTACCCCAACATACATCAAAGGAGCTTTAATTTACAACTATAAAATAGAATTGTTCAATAGTCTTCTTTATATAGATACACAAAATAATAAGTATGCATATTATTTTGATACGAATTACTACCTCACACATGATATGTTTTCGCTTAACACTGGCTATATCAACAGTTTGGGTTTCAAAAATGTTTATGAAACTATAATGAGTAACTTGAAGTTAGATTTTGTACAATTTCCATATATTTACTATAACACTCAATGCTCTAATGAACAAACTAATTTACATGAAGTAACTTCTCAAGTTTCACTCCAAAATTACAAAACTTCACAAAACAATAATCTTTTTCATGTATGATAAAATTAATATACTTCATCAAAATTTAAATGGTCTCATATCTAAATGTGATTTACTATCTATATCTTTGGATAAACTACAACAAAATTATAATAAAATAGACGTAATTTGTATAACTGAACATAATATGACCGCAGGTGATTCGAAGTTATTACTTGTTCCCAATTACACTCTGGCTTCTTTCTACTCACGCAATAATAGACGTGGTGGATCATGTATAATGGTTTGTAACACACATAAATACAGAGAAATAAATGAAATTAATCAGTCCATTGAAAACATTATTGAGTGCTCTGGCATTGAACTATTAGATCACAGTATACTTATCATCTGTATTTACAGACCTCCCAAGACAATCTTGGAAGATATTGATATGTTCTTTAAAAACCTCGATGCTTTAATTAAAAAAATTGCCTATTCTAAGAAAAAAATAATAGTGTGTGGTGATTTCAACATTAATATTCTGAAGAAATCCAAGGAAACAAATACATTTATTGATATTCTAACGAGTTATAATTTAAAACTAGCCTTGAAAGAACCAACCAGATTAGCTTCAGGAACTTGTATTGACAATTTCATTTCTAATGTTAAAGGTAGTAAATGTAAAGTTCATGAATTGGCCTTGTCTGATCACATAGCTCAAGTTTTCACATGTCCTGTAAAGCCAACTCTATTGATTGATAATTGGACTATATTGAAACGCGATTATTGTAAGGAAAATATTAACAAATTCATACATTGCATTAGCTCTTTGACTTTTTCAGATGTTATTGACTGTGAAGATCCCGATATTGCATTTGAAACATTCTATGATTCATTTATATTATTCTATAACTTATGTTTTCCAATAATTAAGACAAAACAATTTTCTACAAAAAGAAATAAATGGATTACGAAAGGCATTCGGATCTGTAGCAAACGGAAAAGACAGTTGCTTTGGAATTATAGAAAGAACCCCACTGAAATGAATAAAGCCAATTTCAAGTCATTATCATCCAGACTTACTCGCATTACCAAACTAACGCAAACATCTCAAAATGAGCATTACATATTTAATGCTAAAAACAAATGTAAAGCCACAAGGAATGTAATAAATCAATCCAAGTACAATGGTCCAAAGGAACAAATAGTCGAAATAAATGTAGATGGTAATGTTATAAATAGTTCCCACGAAATTGCTCAAGCTTTTAATAAATATTTTACTACCCAAAAATCAGAGTCACCTAAATTTAATCCTCATAATAAATTAAAATTTATAAACCAAAATCATAATTCTGGCTCCTTTTTCATGCCTACAGTTTCAAAAGATATAAATAGAATTATAGTTAATTTAAAAAACACAAACAGTACCGGTTATGATGACGTATCTACAAAAATAGTCAAACTCAAACTCAAAATAATTTATTGCTTTCATGTGTATACACAGGTGTTAGGTACAAAGTATTAGTAGAATCAACATGAAGCCCGGTTTGGGCACTGCAACAATAATCTTAAAATCTAGTTGTTCACATTTAGGTACAAACACAATAGTAAGTACTTATAAAATCTACAAGAAAATTAGATTCTACTACTTATAATTTTAGGACATACTTAACTTGTTAATTACAAAACAAAATAAAATAAGAAACAAAACAATTAATAAAATTTACACAAAACAAAAAAATTAAAACAAGAAGTTAGTTTTATAAATTTCTTGTTATCATAACAAGAAATTTATAAAACTAGAAATTTATTTGAATCGTGAAGTGGACTCAAAGAACTCTTGTAATGTGTAGAAAGCTTTGTTGACAAGAAATTCTTTGAGCTTATTTTTAAATGTACGCGGTTCATTTATATCCAAAATGGTTTTTGGGATTTTGTTATATATTTTAACGGACATTGTAAGTGGACCTGAACTGAAGATATAGATTTGATGAGGGAACGGCTAGTCTATTGTTATAGCGAAGATTACGTGAATGCGTATGGGTATCCTTTGATAGTACAAATAGAGTGGGGTGGTTTTTTACAAAAATACATACTTCTATGTAATATATATATAGATGTCAATGTTAAGATTTTTAATTTAATAAAGTGAGGCTTACAGCTTTCAAGAAGGTCTCAATATATATATCAGAAGTATTAAGTCATATAATAAATTTATGTATTTTTTATGGTACATTTCCGGATAAATTAAAGAAAACAATAATAAAACCATTGTATAAGAAAAATGACAGAAATGACTTATCTTCTTATAGACCTATAGCCCTGATACCAATCTTCTCTAAAATTTTCGAAAGAGTCATTTATGATAATTTATATTCTTACTTTGAAAATAATGGTTTATTTGCTAATGAGCAAGTGGGATTCAGGAAAAACAAGTCTATAAACATGGCTATATATAATTTACTTCATTCTGTTATGGGTAGTATCGATAATAATGTAATAGCGTGTGCCCTACTAATGGACCTAACAAAAGCATTTGATCATGTAAATCACAAAATTCTGCTTCGGAAGCTAGAGTCATATGGTATAAGAGGTAATATATTAAATCTTCTTGAATCATACCTTACAAATCGTTCACAGGCAACACAAATCACAAAAATTTGTCCAATATTAAAAAGAGAAGTAACAGCTTTGTCTAATTGGGAAAATGTTACGACTGGAGTTCCTCAAGGCAGTGTAATTGGACCCTTGCTTTTTAATATTTATGTTAATGAATTACCCACTATCTCAAATCACCATACTATAATGTTGATACCACCATTGTATTTAAAAGTAAAAGTAAAGCTTTACTCGAATCTGACATCAACAACACTCTTTCTCTCATTATTAAATGGTTAAATTCAATGGATTTAAAAATTAATTTAACTAAAACTCATTTAATGATATTTAGGAACAGAACAGTAAAAATAAGCGATATTTGCGTAAATTATATGAATAATCCCATAGAAACTGTTGAGACAACAACATTTTTAGGATTGCATATTGATAACGATTTAAAATGGAACACTCACACAGAAAGTTTATGTTCTCGACTAAATCAATACTCGTATGCTTTACATATGTTATCTATATTATTTTGGTTGCAAATAAGAATACTCTTCTGACAGCGTATCACGGCTATGTAACATCGATACTCAGGTACGGAGTTTGGTTTTGGGGCAACTCCACAAAGATATCGTTTTTAAAGCCCAAAAGAAGTGTGTAAGGTCTATCCCATAAAAAACGTTCTGTAAAAAACTAGCCAAGTCTCGATGGAGCTGCTTGTTTAACTCTAAAAAGTAATGAAATCTAGACAGACTCGTGCCAAGTCTAAGGTTCCTTACTGCGATTTCTTTATTATTATAGTTAATGTTGTGTGACTTGGCCGTTGAACATTGTTTAAAAGGTTAGTAGTGGGTACATGTCAATTTTGTTTACACGTAATGTTATAACATTATTAAAATACGCAGCTTTATCAAGCCTACAATTGACTGGATATTGAATCAACATTTTTCAAGTGGCTATAATTAAGCAAATTTTCTATCGTCAATGGATAGGTTCTGGATTTTTTAAGATTGGTGCAATAGCGTCATGGAGCACCTAGTTTTGTACCCTTGTGTACATACATGTGTACCCTTCAACGGCCAAGTCACACAACATTAACTATAATAATAAAGAAATCGCAGTAAGGAACCTTAGACTTGGCACGAGTCTGTCTAGATTTCATTACTTTTTAGAGTTAAACAAGCAGCTCCATCGAGACTTGGCTAGTTTTTTACAGAACGTTTTTTATGGGATTTCATTTCTTTTTGTTAAAACTTGTTTATATTGATTTATTTTATTAGATTTTCTTATTTGACACACTTATTTTTTAGGAGTAGTATTATATTATTAAGCGCCCCGCGGTTTCACCCGCGTAGTTCCCGTTCGCGTTTCCGTGGGAATTTCGGGATAAAAAGTATCTATACATAAATAGTTTTTAAGCTACCTCCCCACAAATTGTCAGCCAAATCAGTTCAGCTGTTCTAGAATTATAATTCCCGTTCCCATTCCCGTGGGAATTTCGGGATTAAAAGTTTTCTATGTGCTTCTCCTGGTTCTAAGCTACCTCTCCACCAATTTTCAGCCAAATCAATTCAGCCGTTCTTGAGTAATAAATTCCCGTTCCCAATCCCGTGGGAATTTCGGGATTAAAAGTATTCTATGTGCTTCTCCTGGTTCTAAGCTACCTCCCCACCAATTTTCAGCCAAATCAGTTCAGCCGTTCTTGAGTAATAAATTCCCGTTCCCATTCCCGTGGGAATTTCGGGATTAAAGTGTTCTATGTTCTTGTCCTGGTTCTAAGCTACCTCCCCACCAATTTTCAGCCAAATCAATTCAGCCGTTCATGATTTTTAAATTCCCGTTTCCAATCCCGTGGGAATTTCGAGATTAAAAGTATCCTATGTCCTTTTCCTGGTTCTAAGCTACCTCCCCACCAATTTTCAGCCAAATCAATTCAGCCGTTCTTGATTTTTAAATTCCCGTTCCCAATCCCGTGGGAATTTCGGGATTAAAAGTATCCTATGTCCTTTTCCTGGTTCTAAGCTACCTCCCCACCAATTTTTAGCCAAATCAGTTCAGCCGTTCTTGATTTTTAAATTCCCGTTCCCAATCCCGTGGGAATTTCGGGATTAAAAGTATCCTATGTCCTTTTCCTGGTTCTAAGCTACCTCCCCACTAATTTTCAGCCAAATCAATTCAGCCGTTCTTGATTTTTAAATTCCCGTTCCCAATCCCGTGGGAATTTCGGAATTAAAAGTATCCTATGTCCTTTTCCTGGTTCTAAGCTACCTCCCCACCAATTTTCAGCCAAATCAGTTCAGCCGTTCTTGAGTTACAATTCCCGTTCCCATTCCCGTATAATTCCCGTTCCCGTTCGATTATCCTAGTTTTTATAGTTTTCCCTTTATGTGGCCATTAAACCCTAACTCTGTACCAAATTTCAGCTCTCTAGGTTTATGGGAAGTACTAGTTCTATTTTGATGATCATGAGTGAGTGAGTGAGTGAGTGAGTGAGTGAGTGAGTGAGTGTCTAAAATGCGAAACTTTGCTTTCGCTTAACTTGGGAACTAAATGATCTACAGACTTGAAATTTTATTTTAAGTATGTGATTGTATAGCTTACTGGATGACGAACATTTCAGCGTTCTAGTCTTATCCAGAGGTTGTCAAATAGGGGCCTGAAAATGCGGCGAAATGGTTCCTGTAAAGGATGGTACGGCAGTGTTTGCTTCGCGCTCGACTTGGCGGGGGGCACTGCCGTGCCCCCAGATTTGTAAATTAAAATCCACCGATAGTTGTCTTCCACATTTCAAAGAACTTAACATCTTAACTTTACCATGTCTGTATATACATATATGAAGTATCACTATTTGTAAAGACGAATCCCAATCTGTTTGATGTAGTACGAAGCAAACGTCATTGCAACAAAATACGTTGTCCACAACATAATAGTGCGTGGTACAACAAAAGTTTATTCTGTATGATGTCACGCATTTATAACAATTTACCAGATGCTATTAGGAATTTAAGCAATATTGATGTCTTTAAGATGCGGCTGAAAAAATTACTACACACAAAGTCGTATTATAATTATTGACGACCTCGATGGCAGAGTGGTCACCATGCCGGACTGCCATCCATAAGGTTGCGGGTTCGATTCCCGTGCGGGGTGAATATTTGTGTGAACCACAAATGTTTGTCTCGGTCTGGGTGTGTGTGTGAATGAGTGTGTGCGTAGTTTCTGATACCCTAGATACAAGTTTCGAACTTAGTTAGGGGTCAGTTACTATAATGAGATGATGTAGCGAATGAAATTAAATTAAAATTAAATTAAATGTCTCATTATTTTTGGAGGATGTGTTAAATTAATTGTTAATTATTACCCACCAAAATCATTCTGTAAAAAACTAGCCAAGTCTCGATGGAGCTGCTTGTTTAACTCTAAAAGTAATGAAATCTAGACAGACTCGTGCCAAGTCTAAGGTTCCTTACTGCGATTTCTTTATTATTATAGTTAATGTTGTGTGACTTGGCCGTTGAACATTGTTTAAAAGGTTAGTAGTGGGTACACGTCAATTTTGTTTACACGTAATGTTATAACATTATTAAAATACGCAGCTTTATCAAGCCTATAATTGACTGGATATTGAATCAACATTTTTCAAGTGGCTATAATTAAGCTAATTTTCTATCGTCAATGGATAGGTTCTGGATTTTTTAAGATTGGTGCAATAGCGTCATGGAGCACCTAGTTTTGTACCCTTGTGTACATACATGTGTACCCTTCAACGGCCAAGTCACACAACATTAACTATAATAATAAAGAAATCGCAGTAAGGAACCTTAGACTTGGCACGAGTCTGTCTAGATTTCATTACTTTTAGAGTTAAACAAGCAGCTCCATCGAGACTTGGCTAGTTTTTTACAGAATGATTTTGGTGGGATTTCATTTCTTTTTGTTAAAACTTGTTTATATTGATTTATTTTATTAGATTTTCTTATTTGACACACTTAGTGTTTAGGAGTAGTATATTATTAAGTGCCACGCGGTTTCACCCGCGTAGTTCCCGTTCGCGTTTCCGTGGGAATTTCGGGATAAAAAGTATCTATAGATAAATAGTTTTAAGCTACCTCCCCACAAATTGTCAGCCAAATCAGTTCAGCTGTTCTAGAATTATAATTCCCGTTCCCATTCCCGTGGGAATTTCGGGATTAAAAGCATTCTATGTGCTTCTTCTGGTTCTAAGCAACCTCCTCACCAATTTTCAGCCAAATCAATTCAGCCGTTCTTGAGTAATAAATTCCCGTTCCCAATCCCGTGGGAATTTCGGGATTAAAAGTATTCTATGTTCTTGTCCTGGTTCTAAGCTACCTCCCCACCAATTTTCAGCCAAATCAGTTTAGCCGTTCTTGAGTAATAAATTCCCGTTCCCAATCCCGTGGGAATTTCGGGATTAAAAGTATTCTATGTTCTTGTCCTGGTTCTAAGCTACCTCCCCACCAATTTTCAACCAAATCAGTTCAGCCGTTCTTGAGTAATAAATTCCCGTTCCCATTCCCGTGGAATTTTCGGGATTAAAGTATTCTATGTTCTTGTCCTGGTTCTAAGCTACCTCCCCACCAATTTTCAGCCAAATCAATTCAGCCGTTCTTGAATTTTAAATTCCCGTTCCCAATCCCGTGGGAATTTCGGGATTAAAAGTATCCTATGTCCTTTACCTGGTTCTAAGCTACCTCCCCACCAATTTTCAGCTAAATCAGTTCAGCCGTTCTTGAGTTACAATTCCCGTTCCCATTCCCGTATAATTCCCGTTCCCGTTCGATTATCCTAGTTTTTATAGTTTTCCCTTTATGTGGCCATTAAACCCTAACTCTGTACCAAATTTCAGCTCTCTAGGTTAATGGGAAGTACTAGTTCTATTTTGATGATCATGAGTGAGTGAGTGAGTGAGTGAGTGAGTGAGTGTCTGTCATAAATACGAAACTTTGCTTTCGCTTAACTTGGGAACTAAATGACCTACAGACTTGACATTTTATTTTAAGTATGTGATTGTATAGCTTACTGGATGACGAAAATTTCAGCGTTCTGGGCTTATCCAGAGGTTCTCAAATAGGGGCCTGAAAATGCGGCGAAAGGGTTCCTGTAAAGGATGGTACGGCAGTGTTTGCTTCGCGCTCGACTTGGCGGGGGGCACTGCCGTGCCCCCAGATTGTTTCTTTATGTATAAGTTTAATTTTGTGTTTCATCATTTATGTTTTTATTCTATTATTTTAAATTTTATTGTAATTTTATTAATAGTAGGATGTAATAACTGTTTTATTATTTGTATGCTGTAACTGCGGAATATGGCTGATACAATTCAACCACCCAACATCTTTGTAACCCATTATTCACAAATAAATTATTTGATTTGATTTGATTTGAATCTTTCATTCAGCACTATAAAAAGAACGGAACAACTTCTTGTTTAAAGAAAACTGGTCGACCACGCATCACGAGTGCAGCAGAAAATAGAGTCCTGAAGAAAATTATCAAAAATAATCGTCGTGCTCGAGCTGGAGAACTCATGGTGCAGTAGAAGGACATGATTCATAAAGACTTCTCAGTTGATACCTGCAAAAGAGTCCTAAAAAGAATGGGTTACGGATTTTACACCGCTAAGAAAAAACTGTTGACTGCAAAAGAAAAAGAGGTTGAAGTTTGCTCGTGATCATTTAAATTGGACTTCCAAACAGTGACAGTCGGCGATGAAAGGAAAAAAGTGATTCGGAACAAAAATGAGGCATTTCATACTGATTGTCTCAAACGAAAAGTGAAGTTTCCGGTGTCTCTTATGATATGGGGCTGCATGTCTGCAAAAGGTGTTGGTGGTATGCAGTTTGTGGATGGTTCTATCAATGCTGCGAGGTATCAAAACCTTTTGGAAGAGAGTTTACTGCCCTCTATTTCGTCTCTTAAGCATCAAGATTCCTTTATTATTCAACAAGATGGTGCTTCCTGCCATTCTGCAAGGACAACAAAGACGTGGCTACTGGCGAAAAACATCCCTACAATCGAGTGGCCATCTAACAGTCCGGACTTGTCACCGATCGAATCCCTATGGTGGAAAATGAAATAAGTTCTCCGCAATAATCCATCGAGATCGAAGAGCGACTTAAAGGCTAAACTCTTGGCTGTCTGGGAGTCAATTACGCATGAGGAGTGTGCTGCGTTGGTTGCAACCATGCCTCTTCGCATTAAGCTGTTATTGAGAGCAAAGGCGACACAACTAAGTGGTAAACGAACTATTTTGCGTGAGCGACAAGGGTAGACGAATACTTTTGCGTAATGTTTTTCAGAATATTTTTCAATCTTTTTATGTTATGTAAAGTCATGAAAGAATTTCAGTTATGTTAAAATAAACTTTAAAATGTTCCTCAAATTGTGGTTTACTTTATATTAAACATACTTAATTATTTTACCAATATTAACTTTCTATATTTTTCTCTTTGCATTACTTTGCATACTAGACGAACTATTTTGCATCGGGGCTCATAAGTAAAAAAATGTATGTCTTAGCAAGGGTGCATGCACACTAGGCGTCCGATTTTACCTTTGAACTAATTCGTCACTACTGGGAGTAATATTCACACAGTATTTAGAGGACTAATTTTGGCGGCTTCTTTGGCGGAATTTCGGGATAAAACATAGCCTATGTCCTTTCCCGGACCATAAGCTACCCCTGTACCAGATTTCAAGTCAATCGGTTCAGTAGTTTAGCCGTGAAAAGGTAACAGGAACAAAGGACAGACAGACAGACAGAGTTACTTTCGCATTTATAATATTTGCAGGGATTCAAATAATATTTAAATCTCTCTTAGGCTGGGTCTCCATTGACGCGGAGCTGTGCGGAGATGAGCGAAGAATAGCGGTAAAAAGTGGTGAGTGTTTCCACTGAAGCAGAAAGTAGAGGAGCGGAGCGGACAAGAGCGAAGCAGAGCTAACCTTTGAATTGCGCAATTTTGCGCTCAGTTTGTCTTATTATAATTTACCAAGCTGCGTCCTTGGTTTCGTTGCATTTGTAGGTGGTCAGTAATGGTAGATGTAAGGGAATGAAACATAAATAATACAAACAAGGTGCCGTTCCGTAATCCGTATGTACCTAAGATGGAATTGAACCCACGACCCCAACGCCCCACGGCAACCTAAGCCAACCACCGGGTCCTCAGAGCGCGAGTCGGTGACTTGAACCAATCGATTGCCGGCTTTAAGTAACGCCTATGTAATGTACTCGGCGGTATATAATGTGCGTTGTGGCGGGGACAGACGCACAGACAGACATGGATCTCTTACCGGGTGAGTACACTACATTTAAACTGTGTGGATAGGTAGAGTATTGAATTAGTATTAATAATGACCGACTTTGAAGTCCAAAGATATCCCACACAATGGGTAGCTCGAGTAAACAATACATTACATATATTGGGAATTCTCCCATTGGGGGTCGTTTATAATTTCCCAAAGACCCCCAAGCAATCACATTGACCCCCATTTGCCGCTATGGAGTCCAGTAATAGTAGAGTGTAGAATTCCTATTGTATGATGTATATCTACTGCTCATTTGATGACAAGGCAAGTATCGAAGGCAGTAGAGAAGACATGGGATGGGATGATAATGTGCAAGCATGATTGACCTGCCAAGTCAGGGGTCTCAGATTCGACACCCGGGACAAGCGACGCATGTCCTATATTTCCCTAGTCGATGTTTGAGATTACCAACATCCAAAAGTCAAGCGTATTATACCTTTTCACTGTACTAAACCTTGAGTGAGAGCTGTCGGTTTATAAGTTTTCCCACTAAGATGTAGTGTGCATCGTTTCAGTTTTGTGTGCGTTGTGCGCGGTGGTGTCGTGTGGAGTGGTCGCGCGCGACTTGTCGCACGGCCCGGTCGCGCTGCGGAGCCACAACAAGAAGCAGCTGGTGGGGATCTACCCCGTCAAGGGGAAGGGCTTCATCAACAACGGGAAGGCGTTCGCGTACATCCTGCGACTTCCGGAGAGCGACGCGACCCCCGCCAGCGATAGCGATGAGTCGCGCGACGCGCGGCGCCGCCGCCGCCGACCGGTCGGAGCAGCGCGACACGTCCGACGGAGACGATTACCCGTATGAACCCGAGCCGGATGACTCGCCCGACGGTGTCCACGGGAACAGCTGGGAGCGCGTGGGGGGGCAGCGGAGAGCGCGCGGGGGTCAGCGGGGAGCGCGCCAGTGACCCACGCAGCACGACCTGCCATACGGCGGATACTACTCCGGTCTCAATGAGGTGTTTGGGCGCACTATGGACTCCTCCGTCTCCGAGGAGGAAGCGCCCCCCGAGGATGTCTCGCCCATCCCGGACCCCCTGATCTCACTGGCCCCGCAGGCCCCCTTGTCCCCACTGGCCCCGCTGTCCCCCGTCATCTCGGAAGGGGACGTCCCTCCTATCTACAGCGAGGAACTCCCCGCCGCCGGTCTGGTCAACGACATCCTGGAGCGGAACGACAATGACCGGAAGTACGTCCACTACTACAACTTCTCGTTCATGTTCTACAAGTAGAGACGAGGGGGATAAGACACGACACGACATGACACACGACAATACACAGTCGAGACAGACACCTTGGCCACGTTATTCGTCATAGTATAGCCTGGGTTCAAGTCCCGACTGAAGGAAAGATCCGAGTCAGAGAAAATTTGAAATAAATTCAACCAATGTTATGTGGGTAGATAACACCTTGTGTGAGTGAGGAAGTGTGACGTCACCACGGTTTGTCTGTCTCGACACGGCGCGATACAATGGACCTCGATGCCAATATATAACCATATTTGTGTACCTATTTATGTCGCAATATTAAAAAGAAATTAATTAATTACTCAATTGTCTTAATCACCCACAACTTAATACCTTTTTTTTACTAATGTTATGTAAAATATGAATGTAATACTTCTACCCGTATAATATAAAAGCGTGTTTTATAGTTTTTTTTTTTATTTCCGCAAAAAACGTTTGCGTGTGTTAATTTGTTGTGTGGCGCCATCTATGAGCGGCGATATAGTTCATATCGCCGCTCATAGATGGACTAGCTGTTCCCTGTACCTATGTAACAGGACGGATGAGTTTGGTTACTAACTCACAAACTACTGAACAGATGATTTAAAATGTTTCGATGTTCCTAGTAACTAGGAATAATATACTAAATATTTTAAAATATACAATGGTATTGATTGTAGACCACGATAACGATAGGTACTGTCGGGATCGTGTTCGGATCAGGGGGTTTTGCTAGAATAAATAATAAGAATAATTATGATTACATAATATTTATATTTTTAAATAATAATTTCACTTAATACAAATCAAATCTTCTGACACTCGAAACATTCTGTCATACCTATAATATTCTTTTAATAACCAAATATTCCACTTACTTCTTAAAAAGGTTTCATTAGCGATACAAGAAGGCGTACATATATCGCTACAGTACTTTAAAAACTGATTTAAAAACTGCCATCTGCCGATGATTTTCTGAAACACTACAAAGTATTCTCGCTGCCAGTTTGATGATGGTAATATTTTATTTTTATGGAAAATGAAAATGAAAAAATAAAATAAAAAAATAGTTATTTGTTTGGGTAGGGGAATTATAATCCTAAGCGTTAGTGGGACTCCAAAGACCACAAGGTTAAATTTTTTTTTTTTTTTTTTGCTCTCGAGCCATTCTTATTGCACTCAGTTATCGAAGATTAAAAACTCTTATTACGAGGTCGCGCCATGAAAAATATTATTTATGAGAATTTATATTATTGGGATTTATCTTACAGAATTTTATAAATATAAATTAACACCCATTTAGGAAGTATTTGTAGTACTTTTCTTATTTCTACACAAACTTAAATTATAAATCGATACTTACAACGCCATCTGACTGGTTGTCCTTTCCAAGTCTGAGGTAAAATCTATACAATCAAGCTTTTACTACTCACCACCAGACGGCGCTACAGGATTTTATTGTGTGCACGAGTTGATGGCCAGTGGCGGCCGACGATTGGTGCCGAGTGAATACGTCGTGGGTAGTGGAACAGATATGGATATAATTGAAATAATTAGAAATCACACGATTTCATTACATAAATAACAGGCCATTGTAAAATTATGTAAAATTTAATAATAATGCAAAACATAGCTCCAAGAATTCCGATATAATGCGAATTCTTCAATACTTTGGCGCACAGCGCCATCTAGTGGCACGTAGATGAAGTTTTTTTTTTTTTTTTAATTCACAAGATGTCCATGTATCGATGTGCCATTTACCACTAGATGGCACTATTAACGGAATGTTTTATGGACTCGATAAAGCATGGCATGATTAAGCAAAGACCACTAATTTTATAAAAGTGTTACCCCCATGTGTGTGGGTCACAAGGGGATGTCAACACTAATAGCAAGAGAGCTTGATTGAGGGAGACCTGTCTCGCGATCCATCCGATTTAGACGGGTGGAAATCCACACCCCGAGTCGTGACTGAAGACAAAATATGGTAGAGATATTAATTATGCGACTTGTCGTTGAATTTTATTTAAAACTGTACATTAAACTATTACCCTGAGCAGTGGAACAATTATCTCGCTGTCGATGTACAGTGGAAAATGCGATGTACGTCAATGACGAACTGCTGCAGGACATATTCGTACATCGACATTTCGAACGCATATTGCGGTCCGCGGACACATCCGGGACCACACCTGTCTGAGGCCAGCGTCAGTAAAACGAGCCAGACTGCGCGTGTCACTATGCGCACTTGACGGTTCTCGCGGAAAGACATCCTCGAGTCCGTTCAAATATGTAGTACAGTGAGGGCGAGCGCTCGCGGAACGAACTGCAGTGAGTCCAGTAAGCGCTGCGATCGGTACTACAGACAGACTCGAAGTCCGCATGGTGCAACGACGTGTGGCGCCGCGACGTAGTGCCAGACATCGAGTCTCTAAATTACACGTTGGCCTCAGAACAGAGTCATGGCCTCCTTAGTAGCGATGAGCGAACAGGAAGATTTCAACAACTTTGAGGGACAGTTGTATAGAACTTTGAAGAGAGAGTTCAAGTATTTGACACCGCTCAGGGGTAAACCTGCGACCCTTCAATGAACGAACGGAGAGACTCATGGTAGTTCTCAAACGCTGCATGTGTCCGTCTTTAAGGGGGACGTCAGTGGTGTTCGAGGCGACATAAACTTCTCTCTAAGTAGTAAATGAGGACTCTCGCAGCCTGCTCAGGGACAACAAAGTACGCGTCGATAATAATAATGATGCAAATATCTAATGCATTAACAACATTTTAGTAATAAAATGAAATAATAGATCAAACTACCATCATACGAGAAGTCACATAAAACTGTGACATACTCCCCCGGTGTAAGTGGGACACGTGGGGGTCAATAAGAAAGTAATTAGCTCTAAATATAGAGCTGAATGAGGGAGACCTGAATCGCGCTCGTCGATACGATTTAGACGGGTGGAAATCCACACCCCGAGTCGTGACGGGATCGCGTAAACACTGGTACAAACGACTTCTTGTCGTAAACTTTTGTATAAATCTGTACGTTAAACTATTACCCTGAGCGGTTCGCGAGTCAGATTACTTTGAGTGTCAATTTAATGAACTTTAAAGAGAGAGGTCAAGTGTAAGTGTTTTTTTTTTTTTTTTTATATGTGGTAAAGATAAATTTACTACTACAAATAATCTCTTTCTTAACCTGTGCCAAGAGATGGCGCCACTGGAAAAATTAAAACACGCTTACGCTGGCGTTTTGCGACGGTCTTCTCGCATTGTCCGAAGTTCAGAAGACACGGCTTCCAGGCGCTCTTTGATGGGGACGAGGTGTTCTTCGAGGTTAATTATCACCTGCGGGGACTCTGGTGGTATGGTCCGTTCCAGGGATTTTATCAACCTCTGTGTCTCCTTCAATTCTGCGCCTATGTCCGTGCCTTCCGTTGGGGGAGATTGACGGGAGCCTAAGACTGTGAGCGTTTTGGTGTTCTCGCTCACAGTCTCAGAGATCCTTTTTTGGGCCTGTACGTTGTCCCTCCGTAGCTCGTCCAACTGCTTGGAGATGGCATTCAGACTATTTTTGATTGTAGTCTGCTCCCTTCTCATGGGTTCAAGGTCATTGCTGACCCCTCCCCCGGCTGCAGTTGGGCGTGCTTCCTGCATTGAGGTGATAAGAGCTTCTAGCTCTTTCACCTTCGTGGAGGTCTCCGCTATGAGGCGATAGGGTTCCTGGGTTTCGTACCCCAGCCAGTCCCTTACGCCTTTTGTGCCCGTCTTCGTCTCCTCCAGGTCCTTGCGGACGATGACCACCTCGGCAGATAGTCCCTTAATGATTTCGGCGACGGCCCTGGTGTGCGCGCGTTCCACCCTCACCAACTCCATAGCATGCCTCTTCCTTTCTCTTTCGAGGTTGGTGATATGGCGTGCTCTGGAGTCGGAGAGGGACAGAACTGTCTCATATAGAGACTGCAGGCTCTCCAGGGCCGTCACTTTGAGCTCCTTCTTCATTGTAGTGGCGCTCTCGAGGGCCAACTTACCTTTTTGAAGCTCCTCGTTGGCCAGCTTCGTCGCGCAGTCCATCTCGACGCCGATCCCTCTCTGTGATGGCGCTATGAGAAGGCTCTTCCGGCTTTTTCCGATGCCACAGCTGCCTTCCGTGTCGATGGTGGACACTATGGAGTCGTCGTCGGAAATGATCTCTTTTGGCGGCGAAATGCCACACTGCGTCCAATTTATGACTCTGTCATTGATGGACGCGGTGTTGAGGGTTTCGCTGTTGGAGGGGGAGGGGATTGGTTTTTCGGGGAGGGTGGTTTGGGCCGTACCTTCCGATACCGCCTTCGTCGTTTTGGGCCGGTTGGGTGGCGACACCGGCGTCCGCTTCTCGGACTCGGTCCTTGTGGCGGTCGCTGACTTCCTAAGGGCCTTTTCCCTCAGCGTTCGCGAAGGCCGTGCTGGAGGGACGGCGAACTCACCCTTTCTTGATGTGTTTGTGGAGGACATTTTTTTTTTTTTTTTTTTTTTTTTTTTTTTTTTTTTTTTTTTTTAAACAAATATTAGCACAAACAAAATATAAAAAAACTATACAATACAAAAATACTATGTCTAAAAACTTAAACTAATTCCTCTAATTTTGAGTACACCGTGACGCTTTCAGATTCCTGATGATCTGGATCTGGAGGTGGTGGGCGTTACAGGTGCGGCGGCGTCTCTCTCGGTTTTCGTTGGAGCCAAGTTGTTGGGCTCCTCTTCCCGATTCTATTGATACCAAACTCGGGGGGTCTATCTCCTGTAGTTACCGAGATAGGACGAGGGGGGGTGAGGTAACTCAAGGGGGGAGGGGGGGGAGAAGTTTTGTGGGGGGATTGCTTGGAGGGGTCAAAAATCAAAAATGTTGATGGAGGGGTGGGGGGAGGGGGTTGGTAGGGGGAGGGGGTGGTGACGTGGCAAGGGGTGGTAGGGATGATACGGATGAGGAGGGGGCGTGATGCTGTGGATGGGAGGGGGAAGTGAAGGGTTGGGAAAGGGGGGGTAGCCCCCCCGGGGTGTTTTTCTAAAAAGGGGATAATGGGGTTTGGGGGGTGGGGGGTGGGGGCGGGATGATATGCGTAAATATCAACCCGAATACAAGGATAAATTATATTCCGTATATATAATAAATCCCGGTATTGTATGTCCTCCCCTGAGGGGAAAGGGAAATCTCAGGGGGGTAGGGAAGGTGCTTCAAAAAGGGGAAGAAGATAGAAGAAAGAGGAGCGTCCTGGTATCCCGGTTCAGGCGAACCCAAACACGGTTATTCTAGGACGCGGGATGCGTGAGTTACCTCAGGTTAAGTGTAGGCCTAGGCTGCGACGATGAGCTTCGCAGGGCAGAGTCTTGGATCCGGCTTCGGAGTCTCCACGTACGGTCCGCCTCGTGTCGTTGAGGTTGGGTTAGCGCGTGTACACCACGTGTTTAATTGATGCCCTAGTTTTGAATAACTTCGCGGTTTCTGCACCGATTTTCAAAATTTTTTCAGCAAAAGGTTGGTCTTTGCTGGGGCTTCAATATTCACGTTTAAACGGTTTGATTCGCACTAACCTGCCTGGCGTTTTGGGGTCCCAAAGTTCGTGGCCTGTAGCTCTGGATCCTGATGGTGGATTGACTTGCCTACACTTTTCCCGGTCACTGAGAGCACACTCTTGCACTTGCAACACTTTTGATGGTCACTACCGAAAAGTTACTAATTTTTAGTAATATTTTGTTCGGAGCTTGTGTTACGCGAGTGAGTGATAGACGTGTACTGGTTAGGTTAGGTTAGGTTAGGTTTTTTTTTTACTATAATTTATACGACCCATTTTCTTTTCCAACCCTGCGCAGCACATGCAGTGCAAATTTCATGAATGCTCTTCTTGTGTCATCCCCGGCCACGATCCCCGGCAAGGACTCCTTGTTGAGCCTGGTGGCCATGGCATTCTCGCAGTCGAGCCTCGCTCCACCAAACATTGGACAATCAAGAAGTAGGTGGGCCGTGGTCTGATGAGCGCCGGAACCACACGGGCACTCCGGGGAGCTGGCCAGCTTGAACCTGTGCAGGTAATGCAGTATGCCCCCGTGGCCCGTGAACAGTTGTGCCTCGATGTTTGTCACATTGATCTTTCCCAGGATCTTGTGGGCTTCCGTGACATTAGGGAAGAACATCTTGGCAACCTGCCCGGTGGCCGACGCTGTGTAGCGGTCCTGCCACTCCGCAATGGACCTCTGTCTTAAAATATGCTTTGCCATTGATAGAGGGAACTTGTCGTACGCGGGCCTGCGCTTGTTGTGCAGCGCTGCGTATTTGGCCAGTTCGTCAGCCCGCTCATTGCCCAATAAGCCAATATGGGCCTTCACCCAGTGCAACTTGACTTCACCGTTCAGGTCCTCCAGCACATCCAGGGTCTCCCGTATGTCTGTCACTATGGGGTGTAAGCAGTTTGGATCCCGGATGCATTCAAGCGCTGAACGGGAGTCGCTTAAAATGTGTGCACGTCTGAAGGCCTTATGCTGGACCATGGCTTTAACGGCATGGAGTATGGCACAGAGTTCAGCCTGGAAGACCGAACAATAGTTCTCCAGGCGGAAGCTGGCTGAGCGAGTCTCCAGGCCTTCTTGCGAAAAAGAGACCCCTGCGCCTACTCTCCCCTCAATTTTGCTGCCATCGGTATATATTTGAGGCCATAGTTCTGGTTGAACACCGGCAAGGTCATCCTGGTCATTTATATGACTGAAATGAAGTTCGACCCTCTTCGCCGGGTGCGGGAGTCTGGAGACCGGGGCTGGTGTCTGCAGACTTCTGTCGGGTAATTCGGACAAGGGCCTGCCTCGTTTGACCTCGAATAGGCTAAGGTTTTCCCTCGCTCTGATGTCCAGGGGGAACACTCTAGCCAGGAGAGCAGACGCCGTGAGTGGAGCTGTGCGGTGGGATTTGCTTATGCGGATGGCAAACTTGCGAAAAACCCCATCCAGGCGCTTTCGGGCGTAAGCTTTGGTGGTAATATGGGCCCATGCTGGCGCGGCATACAAGATGGTGGGCTCTACCACCGCGACATAAATGGTGCAGATTATAGCCGAATTCAAACCCCATTGTGCCCTCGCCGCACGTGAGACCATTTGGAAGATGTTAATGGCTTTTCGGCAGACCTCATCAAGGTGGGTACGGAAGTTCAGGTTCTTGTCAATATTGAGACCCAGCACCCTGATGCTGTCGCCGAAGACAATGGGGCTACCCTGCCAAACAATATGGGGCACCTCGAATTTGAGCTTTTTGGCAACCAGTATAGCCTGGGTCTTTTGGGCCGCGAACCGCAGTTTGTGTAGTAAGCCCCACTCCGAAACAGCGGCTAGGCTTCTCTCCAAAATGGCCTTAAGGTCGCTAGCACAGTGAGCTCGGGCCACCAGCAGAATGTCATCAGCGAATGCCTGGACATGGATATTTTGCTCTTCCAATTTGTCCAGCAACGGGTCTAGCTGGACATTCCACAAAATTGGCCCGCAAGTAGAGCCCTGGATACAGCCTCTTGTGGTTGACCTGGTAACGCTTTTGCCAGCATAGTTGAGGGTGACCGTGCGTTCACTAAGGTAGCCGTGAACCAATCTCAAAACGGCAGCGTCAATTTCCTTGGCCTCAAGCGTGTCCAGAATGGCTGGCCACCAAGCATTATCAAACGCGCCTTCTATGTCCAAGGACACCACAGCCACCATCTCTTTGTTGAGGACACCCTGCTTAATTACCGTGACGGCATCATACAGTGCGTCATCGGTACCTCTTTGCTTGGTGAACCCATATTGACGGCTGTTGAGCTTCTTGTCGTGACAGAGCTGCCATTGCATCCTATTCGTCATCATTTTCTCGAGAATTTTGCCGAGTACTGGTAGTAGCCCTATTGGCCTGTAGGCCCTGGCGCTGGTGTAGTCGGTTTTGCCAGTTTTGGGGATGACTTTGATGGTGGCAGTTTTCCACAGTGATGGGAAGTGTCCGAGGAATAGGCATTTGTTGAAAACAGCCAGAAAGATGTCAGGAGCACACGAATACGCTTCCTGGCATATGTCCGACGTGAAGCCATCAGCACCCGGAGCTTTCCTTGGACTCATGTTTCCGAGCACAGTTCTGACCTCAAGGTCAGTAAACGGCATTGTGTCACTTTGGAGGTGTTGATTGTCGAACAGTCCAACTCTGGTGCTTGCTACCCTTCTCCTGATGGCGATGTGGTTCGCAGAGTCCATAAGCTGGTCATCATCAGGGAAGAATGTTTGGGCTAAAAGACCTGCTGATTCGTCTTCTGAGAGAGTCTGGCCTGAGGGGGCTTTTAGCAGTTTGTCTTCTTGAAAAGGGGTGCACTTTTTTATTACCTTGTAGGTCCTGTCCCAAATGCTCTCCCCTTTTTCAGTAGTGCAGAAGTCCTTCCAGCTCTTGGTGATAGCTCTCTCCATACCCTCCTTGTATGCTTCCCTGGCTTCGAGATATTCTTGGATGACCAAGGGTTTGCGTCTGGGGTTAGAGTGGCGGATTCGACTCCGTAATCGGATCATGCTCTTTTTGAGCTGATCTAAGTCTGAATTCCACCATGTCCCTGATAGAGTGGGTTTCCGAGCGAGAATTTTAGGGATAGCTAGATTTGCGGCCTCCTTTATGCTGCTAGATAGCTTGCTAACTGCCAGGTCGAGCTCCTCTGCGTTCCGGATAGTGTTTATGTCCTCCAGAGCTATCCGATTGGACAGAATGGCTTCGGTTAACGCACTCCGGAAGCTTGCCCAGTTCGCTTTCTTCGCGTTGTAAACTCTTGTGCTGGGTCGTTCCTGGTCCCGCTGTACGGCGGCACTAGCGCTTAGGACAAATAGTATTGGGCGATGGTCAGACAGAGTTGAGAGATTTTCGTCCACCCGCCAATCACTGATCCTGTTCAGGAGCGAGGTAGTGCAGGCTGTAATGTCTACTATACTGCTGTACAGCCTGCTGTTCCTGTAAACCTGAAAGGTTGGCACATTGCCTGTGTTTAGGATGTACATTTCCAGGCTTGCTAGTGTCTCAACAATTTCTGTTCCTCTATCGTCATCGCTCTTTGAGTGCCACCACATACTACTCGCGTTTACATCACCACCAATTACAATGTCATTGGTGGTCATTTTGGAAGTGATCCTGCATAGCCGCGTGGTGTCCTCCGATACATTCCGACTCCCGTCCATGTAGCAGCTGACGAAACCTACCTTTCTTCCCCCAAAGAGAATTTCGACCCCCACCATGTCTTCATGTAATAGGTCGGGGTTGGAGGTGAATTGCAGGTTTGGATCTAGGACGATTATGGCCGCTCGGACTGGTCTACCTGGATCAGTGGAGATCTTCTGGACAACCCGATAACCCTGGCAGGTGGTGATGTGCGCCTTGGATCCAACATAGGGCTCTTGAGCAATGAGTACAGCCACTCTGCGTTTCGAAGCCTCCCTGAGGCACTCCTGCATAGCGAGTCTACCTCTGCCTAAGTTGTACTGTGCCACGAGAATTTTGGGCTTATTTTGCAGTGCGCTGTTTGTCCTGTCTACATCACCTTGGGTGCCCTTAGCAGTACACTACTGACAGCCTAGCTATCCTGTCCCATTTGGCCCATTCAGGGCACTGGCTACTATAAGCCGGATGGCTGATGTCTGAGCTCTCAGATGCGGAGCAGTTGACACACCGAGGAGAGTCATCGCGCTTGCACTGACGTGTATCATGGTTTCCTGCACAATAACCACAGTGTTGTGTCGCTCCGCAATCCCGGGCCTTATGATTGTACCCAAGACAGCGGAAGCACTGGGTTATCGGCGACTGGTCCACCGCTTGAATGAGCTGCAGCCCGACATGTACCTTTTTGTCCTTGAGCAGCCCCCAAACTGCGGGAGAGACCTCAAGGATAACATTGTTTAGCCCTTGTGTTCTGCCTTTTGTCCGTCTAACAACCCTAACCCTGAGGTCCCCGCTGTCTAAGCTGCCGATTGCTGGGTTCTGTCGTACGACGCCTTTTTCGATGTCTGCATCAGACATATCGTTGACCACCCCTATGAGTCGCAGCAACGGCATCTTTTCAGCAGTGGGCACCGCCGACACCTTCTCGCAGCTCTTATGGATTGCGCCCTGCAGCACCTTCCTGCCCTCGCTAGAGACGCAACTAATTACCACCCGCTGGTTCTTTATCTTGGACACCTTGCTGATGCCCACACCCAGGTCGATGATGTCGGTCTTTTTCCGAACTTCCGAGATTATGTCGTCGCTGGTGCTTCTGGGGTCAGCTGATTCTAGAACCAGCGAGTAACGAGGTCTTGCAGCCGCTTCTGCGTAAGTACGCAGACTCCTCTTTGCAGTAGGAGCGCCCAGAGTTTCCCGATCTGATGAAATGGCGGTACTCGCGTTATGGATTGAGGGGGACGCGGTGTGTAGATTTGACACCGCTGTATCTAGCCGACGGCATAGAGTATCCACCGCTCTGTTGACCGTGGCTTCCACTGTAGAGAGGCTGTCCCTCACGTCTACCATAGCCATTTCGGCGCCTATCCCTGTTGATTGACCCTGCATAGCAACTGCCAGTTCGGCCTGTCTGGTCTCTTTAACCTCCTCGACCATGGCATTCAGGGATGACAGTTTATCAGCTAATGGCCGGATTTGTTGCGCCAAATCCTCCCTGAATTCATCTCTAGTGGGCGGGGCTTTGGAGGGATTATCGACCTGAAACTCACGGAACTCCCGGCGCAAGGTGCGTATTTCAGAGAGCACAGGGACAATGGCATCAGTGATGTCAGTGAGTTGACCAGGTTGAGGGTCCGCAGACACGCGCTCATCAGGTTCGTTGACCTTTTCCCTGTCACAAGCACGACGAAGCAGTGAGTTCAGAGAACCCTGGGCACTAGCCAGCTCAGCCCTCAGTGCTCCAAGCTTTTCCCCAATCAGCCGTATTTCCGGCGTGAGCACGTCACTGGAGGTGGAAGGCCCAGGGGACGCCCCGGCCCCACGAACTAGTCCACTGAGCTCCTCAAATCTAGCTTCGACGCCGTTGAGTACCTTTATGGGAGCGTCCAGCTCGTAGTTGAGCCAGGACCAGATGGACTCCACCGTCCTGCGCATGTCCTCCAGCGCTTTTTGAGTTTCTGCCAACTTAACTGAGTGAGTCTTTTGTAGGCTAGCCACTGTCTGAGCGTGAGCCCTTTCCACGCGCACGAGCTCTCTGGAGTGCCGAGTTCGCTCTTGTTCAAGACTTAGTCGGTGGCGAGATCTGGAGTCTGCGATAGCCAGGGTCAACTCGTACATGCCCTGAATACACTCGAGAGCCTCCGCTTTGCATTCTTTTTTCATATTGCCGGCCTTCTCTAGTGCTTCCTTGCCAGCCAGCATAAGCTCATTGGCCCGCTGAGTGGCCAGGTCCATAGCTATTCCGGGACGTTTAGTTGTTCCTGGGAGGATGCTAGACCTTCTACTGCTGCATGCGGACGCACTGGCGCATTCCAGGTCCGACCACTCGTCATCAGTCCTTTTGTCCTCGCTAGGGGGGTTGGAGATGGCCAATGGTTGCACGCTCCGTGAGATTGCTTGTCTTCTGAGCTCCTTGGATTTAGAGAGGCGTGTGCCCTCCGCTGGACTGGCCAGGAGTGAAGTAGAGGTCTGCGAGACAGATATCTCATCAATGAGAGAGACCCGCTTGGCCATGAAACCAGATGCCGTCACAGAAGTAAAGCCCTCCGCAGCATCTTGGTGTAGCTCCCCGAGGGTACTGCATCTGACCGTTAAGGGTTTGAGGTCTGGAAATTCAGTTTCCGTCGAGGGGCATGTCAACTTGAGGGTGGGAGGCGCAACGCAAGAGGGAGGACCCGATGCAGATTCTCTGACTACGGCTGGTGCAGCTCGTACAGAGCGACTTCTTCCGGAGGCGGCGGATTTGGATGTCCTGCCCGAAACCGTGGTCCTGGATGACATGGTAAGAAGATTCTTGTGCGAAAACGAGTCTATCTAAACCTAAGCAGAAATTCTCTCTCCACCCGAGTCTTAGTGCCTAGACAATATATTTCAATTTTTTGTTCGATAGTTCCCGTTCTATTCCAGATAGGACGACGGGAGAGGTGTCGGGAGATGCGGAGCGACGTGCGGAAGCTGTTTGTGGTAGAAAATCACAATACCTATTGAAAGATTTTGAAAAATTTTTGTAAAATGTCGGTTATTTTTCAAAAACTTTTTTAATTTTAATAATTTTGTAATTTTTGTTTCAGATGCCGACAGGGGATATTGAAAGAAGCCCAAATCCAAAAATCCAGGAATCTAGGTCTTATATTGAGTCCAAAAAATTTGATGACACTTCACACAGCACACAACTACTTCCACTACAGGTCGGTTAGAACGACAAACGGATACTAACAATAGAATGGAATGTTCGTATTGTTCGGTTACTTATTTTACTGATTTTTTTCAAAATTCGATAGTTCCCGTTCTATTCCAGATAGGACGACGGGAGAGGTGTCGGGAGATGCGGAGCGACGTGCGGAAGCTGTTTGTGGTAGAAAATCACAATACCTATTGAAAGATTTTGAAAAATTTTTGTAAAATGTCGGTTATTTTTCAAAAACTTTTTTAATTTTAATAATTTTGTAATTTTTGTTTCAGATGCCGACAGGGGATATTGAAAGAAGCCCAAATCCAAAAATCCAGGAATCTAGGTCTTATATTGAGTCCAAAAAATTTGATGACACTTCACACAGCACACAACTACTTCCACTACAGGTCGGTTAGAACGACAAACGGATACTAACAATAGAATGGAATGTTCGTATTGTTCGGTTACTTATTTTACTGATTTTTTTCAAAATTCGATAGTTCCCGTTCTATTCCAGATAGGACGACGGGAGAGGTGTCGGGAGATGCGGAGCGACGTGCGGAAGCTGTTTGTGGTAGAAAATCACAATACCTATTGAAAGATTTTGAAAATTTTTTGTAAAATGTCGGTTATTTTTCAAAAACTTTTTTAATTTTAATAATTTTGTAATTTTTGTTTCAGATGCCGACAGGGGATATTGAAAGAAGCCCAAATCCAAAAATCCAGGAATCTAGGTCTTATATTGAGTCCAAAAAATTTGATGACACTTCACACAGCACACAACTACTTCCACTACAGGTCGGTTAGAACGACAAACGGATACTAACAATAGAATGGAATGTTCGTATTGTTCGGTTACTTATTTTACTGATTTTTTTCAAAATTCGATAGTTCCCGTTCTATTCCAGATAGGACGACGGGAGAGGTGTCGGGAGATGCGGAGCGACGTGCGGAAGCTGTTTGTGGTAGAAAATCACAATACCTATTGAAAGATTTTGAAAAATTTTTGTAAAATGTCGGTTATTTTTCAAAAACTTTTTTAATTTTAATAATTTTGTAATTTTTGTTTCAGATGCCGACAGGGGATATTGAAAGAAGCCCAAATCCAAAAATCCAGGAATCTAGGTCTTATATTGAGTCCAAAAAATTTGATGACACTTCACACAGCACACAACTACTTCCACTACAGGTCGGTTAGAACGACAAACGGATACTGGGTTAGGTTAGGTTAGGTTAGGTTAGGTTAGGTTAGGTTAGGTTAGGTTAGGTTAGGTTAGGTTGGGGTTAGGTTAGGTTAGGTTAGGTTAGGTTAGGTTAGGTTAGGTTAGGTTAGGTTAGGTTAGGTTTTTTTTTTTTTTTTTTTTTTTTTTTTTTTTTTTTTTTTTTTTCTGCCACTATCATAATGTGGCAACCTTCTTGCCTGATTATATAATTTTTCTATATTTAAGTACTAGGTTTTTTTTTTTTTTTTTTTTTTTTTTTTTTTTTTTTTTTTTTTTTTTTTTTTTTTTTTTTTACTAAATAAAATATACTCTATAACAATGTAATATCTATTGCAATTAATTAATTTATATACTATAATTTATACGACCCATTTTCTTTTCCAACCCTGCGCAGCACATGCAGTGCAAATTTCATGAATGCTCTTCTTGTGTCATCCCCGGCCACGATCCCCGGCAAGGACTCCTTGTTGAGCCTGGTGGCCATGGCATTCTCGCAGTCGAGCCTCGCTCCACCAAACATTGGACAATCAAGAAGTAGGTGGGCCGTGGTCTGATGAGCGCCGGAACCACACGGGCACTCCGGGGAGCTGGCCAGCTTGAACCTGTGCAGGTAATGCAGTATGCCCCCGTGGCCCGTGAACAGTTGTGCCTCGATGTTTGTCACATTGATCTTTCCCAGGATCTTGTGGGCTTCCGTGACATTAGGGAAGAACATCTTGGCAACCTGCCCGGTGGCCGACGCTGTGTAGCGGTCCTGCCACTCCGCAATGGACCTCTGTCTTAAAATATGCTTTGCCATTGATAGAGGGAACTTGTCGTACGCGGGCCTGCGCTTGTTGTGCAGCGCTGCGTATTTGGCCAGTTCGTCAGCCCGCTCATTGCCCAATAAGCCAATATGGGCCTTCACCCAGTGCAGCTTGACTTCACCGTTCAGGTCCTCCAGCACATCCAGGGTCTCCCGTATGTCTGTCACTATGGGGTGTAAGCAGTTTGGATCCCGGATGCATTCAAGCGCTGAACGGGAGTCGCTTAAAATGTGTGCACGTCTGAAGGCCTTATGCTGGACCATGGCTTTAACGGCATGGAGTATGGCACAGAGTTCAGCCTGGAAGACCGAACAATAGTTCTCCAGGCGGAAGCTGGCTGAGCGAGTCTCCAGGCCTTCTTGCGAAAAAGAGACCCCTGCGCCTACTCTCCCCTCAATTTTGCTGCCATCGGTATATATTTGAGGCCATAGTTCTGGTTGAACACCGGCAAGGTCATCCTGGTCATTTATATGACTGAAATGAAGTTCGACCCTCTTCGCCGGGTGCGGGAGTCTGGAGACCGGGGCTGGTGTCTGCAGACTTCTGTCGGGTAATTCGGACAAGGGCCTGCCTCGTTTGACCTCGAATAGGCTAAGGTTTTCCCTCGCTCTGATGTCCAGGGGGAACACTCTAGCCAGGAGAGCAGACGCCGTGAGTGGAGCTGTGCGGTGGGATTTGCTTATGCGGATGGCAAACTTGCGAAAAACCCCATCCAGGCGCTTTCGGGCGTAAGCTTTGGTGGTAATATGGGCCCATGCTGGCGCGGCATACAAGATGGTGGGCTCTACCACCGCGACATAAATGGTGCGGATTATAGCCGAATTCAAACCCCATTGTGCCCTCGCCGCACGTGAGACCATTTGGAAGATGTTAATGGCTTTTCGGCAGACCTCATCAAGGTGGGTACGGAAGTTCAGGTTCTTGTCAATATTGAGACCCAGCACCCTGATGCTGTCGCCGAAAACAATGGGGCTACCCTGCCAAACAATATGGGGCACCTCGAATTTGAACTTTTTGGTAACCAGTATAGCCTGGGTCTTTTGGGCCGCGAACCGCAGTTTGTGTAGTAAGCCCCACTCCGAAACAGCGGCTAGGCCTCTCTCCAATATGGCCTTAAGGTCACTAGCACAGTGAGCTCGGGCCACCAGCAGAATGTCATCAGCGAATGCCTGGACATGGATATTTTGCTCTTCCAATTTGTCCAGCAACGGGTCTAGCTGGACATTCCACAAAATTGGCCCGCAAGTAGAGCCCTGGATACAGCCTCTTGTGGTTGACCTGGTGACGCTTTTGCCAGCATAGTTGAGGGTGACCGTGCGTTCACTAAGGTAGCCGTGAACCAATCTCAAAACGGCAGCGTCAATTTCCTTGGCCTCAAGCGTGTCCAGAATGGCTGGCCACCAAGCATTATCAAACGCGCCTTCTATGTCCAAAGACACCACAGCCACCAGCTCTTTGTTGAGGACACCCTGCTTAATTACCGTGACGGCATCATACAGTGCGTCATCGGTACCTCTTTGCTTGGTGAACCCATATTGACGGCTGTTGAGCTTCTTGTCGTGACAGAGCTGCCATTGCATCCTATTCGTCATCATTTTCTCGAGAATTTTGCCGAGTACTGGTAGTAGCCCTATTGGCCTGTAGGCCCTGGCGCTGGTGTAGTCGGTTTTGCCAGTTTTGGGGATGACTTTGATGGTGGCAGTTTTCCACAGTGATGGGAAGTGTCCGAGGAATAGGCATTTATTGAAAACAGCCAGAAAGATGTCAGGAGCACACGAATACGCTTCCTGGCATATGTCCGACGTGAAGCCATCAGCACCCGGAGCTTTCCTTGGACTCATGTTTCCGAGCACAGTTCTGACCTCAAGGTCAGTAAACGGCATTGTGTCACTTTGGAGGTGTTGATTGTCGAACAGTCCAACTCTGGTGCTTGCTACCCTTCTCCTGATGGCGATGTGGTTCGCGGAGTCCATAAGCTGGTCATCATCAGGGAAGAATGTTTGGGCTAAAAGACCTGCTGATTCGTCTTCTGAGAGAGTCTGGCCTGAGGGGGCTTTTAGCAGTTTGTCTTCTTGAAAAGGGGTGCACTTTTTTATTACCTTGTAGGTCCTGTCCCAAATGCTCTCCCCTTTTTCAGTAGTGCAGAAGTCCTTCCAGCTCTTGGTGATAGCTCTCTCCATACCCTCCTTGTATGCTTCCCTGGCTTCGAGATATTCTTTGATGACCAAGGGTTTGCGTCTGGGGTTAGAGTGGCGGATTCGACTCCGTAATCGGATCATGCTCTTTTTGAGCTGATCTAAGTCTGAATTCCACCATGTCCCTGATAGAGTGGGTTTCCGAGCGGTTAGGTTAGGTTAGGTTAGGTTAGGTTAGGTTAGGTTAGGTTAGGTTAGGTTAGGTTAGGTTAGGTTAGGTTAGGTTAGGTTAGGTTAGGTTAGGTTAGGTTAGGTTAGGTTAGGTTAGGTTAGGTTAGGTTAGGTTAGGTTAGGTTAGGTTAGGTCAGGTCAGGTCAGGTCAGGTCAGGTTAGGTTAGGTTAGGTTAGGTTAGGTTAGGTTAGGTTAGGTTAGGTTAGGTTAGGTTAGGTTAGGTTAGGTTAGGTTAGGTTAGGTTAGGTTAGGTTAGGTTAGGTTAGGTTAGGTTAGGTTAGGTTAGGTTAGGTTAGGTTAGGTTAGGTTAGGTTAGGTTAGGTTAGGTTAGGTTAGGTTAGGTTAGGTTAGGTTAGGTTAGGTTAGGTTAGGTTAGGTTAGGTTAGGTTAGGTTAGGTTAGGTTAGGTTAGGTTAGGTTA